>CM057453.1:1173280000-1176260000 GCA_016271365.2 Neoceratodus forsteri | reverse complement strand
CGAGTGAGTTAAAAGTCCTGCCTCCCCACATATGATGATAAACTGTCTATTTTGAGTCAGGCTATCATACATTCACTATATACACAAGTAGTTTTCTACTTATAGCTTTTAAATCTTCTGTTTGTTTGAAGGTGTAACTGGTTTCCTTTGATTTCAACAGCTGGCTTCAGTGCTACACTAGACAATGTGATGTCGTTCAGACAAACAAGAAAATTGAGCACTCACCCTCTGAAGAAAGCATGAATGCCAATCAGCAAACAGTAGCACAAATGGTTTAGTCAGAGCTTCCATATAAAGCAAAACGTTTCTTATTAAGAAATTATGTTTTCCGAAATGTGTCAGGCATACACTGTTTTATATGTGAACTTTGAATAAACCGTTTGTACTACTATTTGCAGAGTGGCGTTCATGCTTTCTTCAGAGGGCGAGTGCCCGATTTTCCTGTTCTTCTCGATGTTGCCGATATCGTGAGCACCCCAGCCCATGTGTATACCTCCTGTTTGGGACTGTAATACTGTGATGTCATTAACACAGTGAAAGCTGCTCTCTGATTGGTTCAGTATTCCACTACTGTGACTTTAACTTTCAACATATTCACTGTGACAACATCCTGTTCTTCACTGATAGAGTGTCCTCCATCAGGTCCAGTATCTATCCAACGGGACTCACACTGCCCTGCAGTGGTCCGACAGATGTCACAAATTGCACCCTGGTTGTCTTAAATGAGTTTAGGCCAGTGGAGGTGGAGGAAACATGTGAGGTAATCTTGTTGCTGTGGCCCATATTTTGTGAACTGAACCCAGGCCAGACATGTCTCCTTGTGAGATGCGTGGAGTCAGTTGGCCCAGTGTTTGCCGAGACTGTCCGGTGTTCGCTTTCTGAGGGACTGTTCCCCAGCACTCTGAAAGAGGCGCTGGTGAGGTCCCTCCTGAAAAAAAAAATCTCTCGATCCGGACAGCTTGGTGAATTACAGACCTATCTCATTAACCTGGCATTCTTGGGCAAGGTTATTGAGAAAATCAAGGTGCTGCAGTTAGAAGCCCACCTCACTGCTTTCAACACCTTCAAACTCCTTCAGTTTGGATTTCTCAAGGCACAGTACTGAAATGGTGCAAGTCTGGGTGCATAATGACCTCCTCAGGGCTAGAGTTAGAGGTGAGTGATTAAGTCTTGTTCTCCTCAATCTCTCTTCAGCTTTCAACACTGTAGATCTTGGTGTGTTGTTAGGTTGCCTAAAGGGGCTCTGTGGACTCACTGGTACTGTCATCAACTGGTTCGAGTCCTTTCTCACTGGCAGGACGTGAAGGGTAGTGATGGGGAGTCCCTCCTTTCGCCCAAGGCCCTGCCATGTAGAGTCCCCAAGGGCTCAATCCTCTCACCCATGCTGTTTGCAGTATACATGCTGCCCCTGGGTGAGATCATTCGACATTACAGCATGAGCTTCCACAGCTATGCAGACTACACACAGCTGTATACATCTTCAGCACCCAGGACGGTTGGCACCATGGAGGTACTAAATGCAGAGACACTTGAGGAGACATCAACATGAGGAGACACAAACAGAGCGAGATCTTGGCATAATCATCACTGATGAGTTAAAGGTAGGAAAACAATGTGAGAAAGCAGCACAGAAAGCGGGTGGCATCCTCAGATGTATAACAAGAGTTATTTCAAGTAGAAAGAGGGAGGTTATCATGTCCCTCTACAGGTCCTTAGTGAGGCCACACTTAGTGTACTGCGTTCCGTTCTGGAGACCTCACCTCAAGGACACTGCCAATTTGGAAATGGTGCAGAGAAGAGCTACTAAGGTGGTGCATGGAGTGGACTGGGTTCTATGTGATAACGGCGACTGCCAAAAGGTGAGCCGCGTTATCGAGCCATCAGAGTGGCAAAGACATTTTCGGCACTCGACATCCTTGGCACACAGAAGAACGCACTGGGATTCTAGGGTTTCATGCCGCCCGCACCCCTACTAAAGGATTCTCAACTCCAGGGGTGCATGTCGGGGGCAAGAAGCATGAAAATAAAGTTTCGGGCAGGGCGAATAAAATTGCACTACTGCCAGGACCCAAACCCAGTACCTCACCCACCACAACCGCAAGCCAACCCCCGGCTGCCACGGCGCAGCTCAGCAACCCACCGCACCATTCTACATCCCTCCCCAGCCCATGCTCACTGTGGTGTGTGTGTGTGTGTGTGTGTGTGTGTATGTATATATATATATATATATATATATATATATGTATATATATATGTGTGTGTGTGTGTGTGTATATATATATATATATATATATATATATGTATATGTGTATATACATACACACACACACACACACACACACACACACATATATACACACACACACACATATATATAGCGACATACTGTTGCTGGATTTGCCCACCTCCCACATCCGTCACTCTACCATCGCCATTCGGCTGCCACAATAACGCTGCCGCCATTTCAGACAGCGCCTGTAGTACAGGTGCCTGCCATCACGTATACCCATGGACTATATCACAAGTCATATGAAGTAAGACTCAGGGAGCTGAACCTATGCTCCCTTCAGGACAGAAGAAACAGAGGGGACATGACTGAAACATTTAAGTACGTGAAGGGATTTTACGCAGCTCAGACAGGCAATCTATTTCAACAGAACACAGCAGCATACACGAGAGGACAAGATATGAGACTGGTAGGAGGAAGGTTCAAAAGCAACCTCAGGATATACTTCTTCACAGAGAGAGTGATGGACCCGTGGAACAGCCTGCCCCAGGAGGTAGTAGCATCAAAGACAATCAGGGAGTTCAAACTCGCATGGGACAGACATAAAGGACAAGTTAGGACGAAGGCTGCATAGGAAGGGGGGTAGTTTCTAGGGCTGACTACATGAATCGCAAGGTCCCCATCTGCCAACGCTATTCTTATGCATGCCTGGCTGAGATTCAAGACTGGATTGTCCTCTAGCTGGCTGAGGCTCAACCTGGACAAAATTAAGGTACCAGTGACTACATCTGGTCGCCAGTGGGAAGTGGAGACTGTCGGGGTGAGCTCTACCTTGTTGCTGGGTCCAGCCCCATTGGTTGCTACCACAAAGGGGAAAAAATCTGGTTGTTCTCTTCAATGACAGATAGACATTTGAGGCTCAGATGTCATCTGTTGTCCAGAGTGGTTTCTATCACTTGAGGAATATCACTCAGATTAAAGCCCTTATCCTGCCGGGGGACCTGCTCACACTGGTGCATGCATCTGTGACATCCAGACTTGACTGTTGTAACACTCTTTATCTCAGGGTTAGTGAAGGGGTCTTGCGTCACCCGCAGCTAGTGCAAAACACCAGTGGCCAGGCTACTGACCAGCCTTCTGAGGTCGTGTTCATGCGACCGCGGTGCTGCGTGGTCTGCACTGGCTGTCAGTGAGGTGTCAAATCTCCAGCAAGGTCGGTCTTCTCACTTATAAAGCTCCATACAGTCTGGGTCCAAGCTACCAGAGTGACCTCCTGACTCCCTACCACTCTCACCACTTTCTTTGCTCCTCTGAGGAAGTGCCTCCTAGCAATTTCCAGGGCCTAGCTAAAAGTATCTGGTGATTGTGTACTTCCTGTGACTGTGCCAGCCCTGTGGGATTCGCTTCCAAGGTCCTTGAGGGAGGTCCCCCTAGCTAGAGGCCTTTAAGCGGGGCCTGAAAGCACAGCTCTTCAGGGAAGTTTTCGGGATCTGATCCATACTGGTTTATGATCTTAACTGCCACTATTTTATTTAATAATGCGTTGATTAATTTGTTACTGTTGTTTTTCTGAATTGTGGATTTAATCCTCGTCTCACTGTCTGTACATTGTAAAGTGCCCTGAACCTCAGGGACAGGGCACTCCATAATTACTGACTTACAACAGTAACAACAACATATTTTTAATACGTTGCTATTACTGATGTCACTAGCCAAGACATCACTTTTATCTTGGTCATTTTTTTACTCCTGGTCCTGTTGTATATAAAATATTATTTCAAAAATTGTGAAATCAGATTGGCTGAGGGGCCATCTTTACCTGTGCAGTTATCTCAGCACAACAGCATTGGGTAAAGATCCAGCAGACTCTTCACAATAAAATCAATACTAACCAACACATCTTATCTCAGTTTTGCCAATGTGGCTACTTTGTATCAAGGTTAAGCAATGGAAAGCTTGGACTTCAAACACAGTGCCAAGTAGAAGAGAATTACTGTGATCACAAACACCGATGACCAATTTACTCACTAAAAACTTTCAACTAAGCTCTAAAAATAAAACTGCACCGAATTAATGTTTATTCTCTCATAATTCTCTTCTTCAACATGCACAAATTAAATAAAGTACTACAGCACTTACAGTTCTAATTTCTGGTACTTATTTGCTGATCATGAAAACTCCTCCTCCTGTCCTCCCCTGCTTACCAGGGAAATACCTGCTACAGATAAAACAGTCCTGGTTCCAACTGAGCCCTTCTGTTGCATGATTGTGGGTGAGCACATTCTGCCAAAAGAACTGAGCAGGGATTTGAATTCTTGTTCTTCATCGATAGTAAACATTCCACCTTCTGAATTTCGGAAACACAGACAAAAAACAAGGTGGGGAAAAGGAAATAAATAATATAAAGAAGGTGCAGCAATGGCGAGGAACAGGTAAATCTTTGTGTTCTGATTGTTTTTCAGAGCACAGGACCAGGTGGTTTGAACCACTGAAGGCAGCCAGGCAGTGCTGCATAATCTAGGAGGGTATCTTCTTGAGATTGCTATTGTATCAAACTAAAAAAAGGTGGTGTTTTATGCGTTTGAGGACTGAGGGTCCCATTGTATGGTTCTACTTATTTTTTTTGAATTTACATTGCTGGGAAATGCTTGGGGGGGAGGGGAGACTGTGAATTGTGTGAGGATTGTGAGGGTTTGTGGGGACTGGGTGGTGGGTGGACACTGAGCAAGGGAGATTGAGGGAGGGACCAACAATTGGGTATACGGCACCACATTAGTGCTAGCTAGGTTGGGATAGGCCACATACAGAAAATGTGGTGGGGCTAGGAATTGTTACATACAGCAGAACAGATGGGAATGGAAGACGTGGAGCAAAGCAGGAAGGCAAAATAGTCAGGTCAGCAGAGGAAGGATTGTGAGCTGCAATGGATGTGGGGCCGCAGTCTTCATGGAGATATTGTGGAAAACAGGGGGTGCCCAGTGTGCAGGAGCCTAGAGTAATTAAGTAGAGAGGTACAGTGGTTTAGCTGGGAGTTGGAACACAGGAGAGGTGGAAGCAGAGAGGATCAGCAGGGACTGATAGGACAGGTAGTAGCTGCTTCAGGGCACAGTGATAGCAGGCATAGAACAAAAAAATAAAGGAGTTACACAGGGGACGAGGGCATACCATCATTAGGGAACGTACAGAACTGGCAGAACCAAGAAGGGGGCATGGCGGGTGGTAAGGAACAGGGGGGTGAGAGGATCTACTCTAAGAAGGGCAAACGGAGCAGAGTATAGTTCTCCGGTTGAGATTCCTACATCTACTAGATATACAGTACTGGTAGACATAGGGAAACAAGGGACTACAGGAGGGAAAAAGGGCCAGGGAACCACAAGAACGTAGGTTGGCAGCGGGTGGAGAGGAGAACGGAGTATCTCAGAAGGTCAAACAAGAAATGGAAGCCAGGGAAGGGGAGTAGTTCAAGAGGGCAAAGAGTGGGAGGGAAGCCAGAAGAGAGAGGAGAACAACGAAGGAGGTAGAGTTACAGGAGGAAACTGAGAAGGAATAATGGGAGCAAGGATGGGGAACCAGGGAGGAAGGGGATCAAATGAGAGCGAGGAAGCAAGAAGAGGGGGAATTGCTGGTACACATGGTATGACTCCAGCAAAGGAAAAGGAGGGACTTGGGGGAAGCAATAGCTTATGCGGAGATGGGGGAAGGGGGGGATCAGGGTACAAACACACAAGCAGCAGAAAGGTAGTAGTCTTCAGGGATTCAATAATTTTGTTTGTAATCATTTAATACTTTTTGTCCTCCATTTGCGGAGCAGGCCACAACGACGCAACCACGGCACCCAAGCCCCCAGTCAGGTCTGGCGTATGTTGCAGTCGCCCGACTCACACATGAAATTAGCAGGACCCCCGGAGGGCAGGGTGACTAGGAACCAGGTGGCCGCGCCTCTCGTGTCTGGGGGCTCGGCCATGAGCGCGTGGTTCACCCTGCAATTTTTCCGCCAAGCACTGCCCCAGGAGCTAGACGTGCAATGACATCTTATGCATCAATGTGCAGATGTCCACCGCGCTCCCTCCCCTTGGAATGCATGCCACTGACAGTGTGCCTAGCCTCCACTAGGTGCCACTGCATTGTGCCACATACCCCGTACCCACCCCAGAGGAAGGAGAGCAGTCATGGAACGCTCAATCCTTCCTCCCTCCTGCCAGCCCCTGGCGCCCCAAGTCCATTCCCAAACCTGGGTCTCCGGCATGGCGCAAGGTGTGGCATCCAGCACCTCAACCCTGAGTGCCACCAGGCCGGCCTGGGATTCAATAATAAAGGGTATACAGTGGAGTGAAGGGGGAACCATGGAATAATACGCTGGTAGCTTGCATACCAGGAATGGAGGCAAGGAGAGCAACACTTGAAGATCAAGGAGGTGGTAAGAGAGACAGGAGGGTAGCTTGACTTGATTATACACCTTGGAACCAACAATCTAGCAGGTGAGGAGAATGGGGTGGTACAGGGCAGATTCAAGGAAATAGCAAAATCATGCAGGAATTCTGACCCTCACTGGCCTTTTCGGAAGTAATCCTAATGCCAAGGGCCAGCACAGCTAGGAAAAGGAGAACAGCAAAATTCAATGACTGGCTGGGTGTTTGGTGCAAAGAGGAGGGGTACAGTCTAGGGGGGTGTGAGGGGACATGTGGTCAAATAAGGGGCTTTACTGCCCAGGCAGACTGCACCTTTTTTGGGAGGGGAGGAAAATACTAAAGGACAGGCTGGGAGAATACATGGGAAAGGAACTTGGTTTAAACTGCTAAGGGGGGGCGGCAAAAGGCCCACACAATTCGAAAAGGGGAGGTTGGTAGACCTCCCCCTCCCACAAAAGAAGTAACAACAAAAGGGGTGGGAGTTAGCTAAGGAGTGGGGAAGGAGGTCAAGCCAGGACAAAATTATTGAATGAAAGAGTCAGAGTATTACAGGAACAAAGTGAAAGGTGGTGTCACTGAATGCCCGCAGTCTCAGGAACAAGATGGCAGAAATGCATGCCCTCTTAGCAGAGGGTAAGGTGGATATAGCAGCAGTTACTGAGACATGGGCTACAGCACACCACGACTGGGATCTCTCAATCCCAGGGTACAATCTATACAGAAGGAACAGAGAGATAGGCAAAGTAGGGGGTGGCAGCATAAATCAGGGAGGGAATAATTTTTGCATGAGGGAGGAAGAAAAGGAAAAGGGGAACTTAGAAACACTGTAGCTCCAGTTGCACGCTAGCACAGGAAGGAAGATCAGGATGGGGGCTATATACAGACTGCCCAACCAGGGTGAGGACAAGGACAGAGAGCTGTGTTCCCAGTTGAGGATCGCAGTCGGAAAAGGGGAAGTGGTGGTAGTGGTGAGGGATTTTAACCTGCCTAAAGTGGACTGGGCTACTCCAGCCACATCCTGTGCCAGAAGTCAGGAAATCATAAATGCAATCCAGGACTGCTTCATGACTCAGTGTGTGACTGATGCCACCAGGGAGAGGCCATCCTAGACCTAGTGCCCACCAATCAGGAGCACATACAAGAGATCGAAGTTAGGGAACCCCTGGGTGGAAGTGACAATAATACAATGTGGTTCGGTTTGGACATGGGCAAGGATGACATCCCCACTAAGACCAGAACATTGGCTTTTAGAAGGGGAAATTTTAAAAAGATGAGAGCAGTGCTAAGGAAAAACCCGGAGAGCACGGAGGACAACGTGGGGGTGGACCGATTATGGGCCACTATTACGGGTGCCATTCAGAAGGCCACAAGCAGCTGTATCAAAATGAGGGGGAAGAAATCAAAAACCAGACCACCAAGCTGGTTTAACAGGGAGGTGGCCAGAGTGATAAAGGAAAAAAGAGCAGCCTATAGAAGATTCAAAAGAACAGCAAAAGAAGAGGATGAGGAAGAATACCGGAGGCTAGCCAAGGTGGCAAGAAAGGAGGTGCAGCAGACAAAGGCAGAGAAAGAGCTCCAAACAGCCGAAGGAATAAAGGAATAAAGAATGGGGAAAAGGGCCTTTTTTTGCTATGTAAGTGAAAGGAGGGATGAGAAAGATGTCATTGTTAGGCTGAGGAAGGGGGACAGTTGGGTTGATGAAGACAGGAGCAAAGCAGAGGTATTAAGACAAATACTTCTGCTCAGTCTTTACAAAGGAAAAGGATAGACTGGTGCCACGGGCAGGGAGAAGGAGGGAGGAACGGGGGGGAGCCATAGGGGTAATTGAGATTGAAAGAGTGAGGGAGGGGCTGATGGCCCTGAGGATGGACAAATCCCCAGGGCCAGACGAAATACACCCCAGGGTGCTGAAAGAGCTAGCAGATGATCTGGTGGGCCCAATGGCTGTTCTCTTCAATAGATCTCTGGAGTCGGGAGTGGTGCCGCTGGAGTGGAGAACAACACATGTGGTGCCAATCTACAAGAGCACACCCAAGGATAACCCAGGTAACTATAGGCCAGTCAGTCTGACCTTGATAGTATTTAGAAACTGGCCAAAACAATCCTAGCTTTCTGACTGGCTAAGACCCCGACCTCAGCGGCCGGGTATTTTTCATTAGAGCCCGCTGAAAACCAGTTCCCATTCGGGTGCCCCATTATTTGGCATATTCTTGGGCACCCTGATTATTCAAACTAACCAGCCGCCATGTTTCCCTCTCGTTAACCGGCGACCGAGCGATGACGCTCCTAATCCCCCGTGTGAGAGAACTTACTGCCTGCACATCTCAAGAAGCCAAACTATAAACAATAAAAAAAAAAAAAAAAAAAGAACACCTTTTCAAAATACAGTCAAAGCTTAGAACACAGTATCCTTTGGCACAGAGGCAGTCGCGGCTCCCACACTCTGAAAAGCCGACCGAGATAGTACTGAAACAAGCCGGCAAGCAGCGTGCATATCTGAGGAGCCCAACTTAACCAAGTCCCACCTCTGCTCCGCACTCCGACTACATAAATATAGTTAGCAGAAAACTACTACTGTGGCAAGAACCACCCTGACTGAATTATAGCTTACCCCCTCATGCATGCCGAGCTCATTCTGCCGACGGTTCCTTCTTATTTTTTTTTTTCTTTTACCGTGCCTGACTTTACATCTCCCCACCCCAGATCACAGATCCCCCCCGTCACAACCACTGGCACCCAAATACAGAGATATAGACTGTCCCAAACAACAGCGCCCTCTACTGCCATGCATACCACAATACAGGAACTACTTTAGAAAAAAAAGTATCTTATTCCTTTATTTATTTATTTTTACATTAATTACAGTTTAAATTATTTTTTCTATTCCACTAGAAATATTACTAAGGGGCCATTTTCTAAGTACAATAATAGCCTCCAGGGTGGGCAGTATTACGCCCCTGGACGGTCCGTTATTCCCCAATCCCGCCCACCCTATCGGGTATTAATACTTGCGTAAAGTCATGGAGATCATACTAAAAGAAAGGCTGGTGAGGTACATAGAGGAGAATGGTCTACAGGATGAAAAACAACACGGGTTTGTGGCTGGCAGATCATGTCAAATGAACCTGATCGAGTTCTTCAACTGGGTCACGAGGGTCGTAGACAAAGGACAGGTGGTGGACAACATATACCTGGACTTTAGCAAGGTCTTCAATTCTGCACCACACAAAAGGTTGATAATGAAGTGGAGGGATCTAGGGTGGGGGACGAATATGGTAATATGGGCTGAAAACTGGTTGAGTGGTAGGACCCAGAGAGTAATGGTTGGGGGGTGAGTTCTCCAGCACCAAGGAGGTCACCAGTAGGCTCCCGCAGGAATCAGTGCTGGGGCCTGTGTTGTTCAATGTCTTCATAAGTGACACTGGGGAAGGCATTAAAGGCAAAGTGTACCTGTTTGCGGGAGACACCAAACTCTGTGGGAGAGTGGATACCAAGGAGGGGATACAGGACCTGAGGGAGGACCTCGCCAGACTAGAGAGATGGTCAGGAATCTGGAAACTTAGTTTCAATGGCAAAAAATAGAAAGTGATGCACATAGGGCCAAGAACCCCAGGACAGAGTATTACATAGGAGGGTCTGGGGGAACTGCTTCTGAAAAGGAAAAGGATCCAGGGGTAGTGACTACGAGTGACCTGAAACACACCTCTCAGCATAATAAGGCAGTGGAGAAGGATAACAGGATGCTGGGGTGTATTGCAAGTGGATTCAGTAGTAGGCGGAGCAAGGTTATTTTACCATTGTACAGGTCATTGGTTAGACCACAATTAGAATATGGGGTGAGGTACTGGCATCCTTATCTTAAGAAGGAGATCCACATACTGGAGGGGTTCCAGAGAAGAGCAACCAAGATGACTGAGGAGTTACAGGATAGGTCCTATTAGGAGAGGCTGGGAGCCCTGGGGATGTACTCCCTGGAAGAGAGGTGATATGATAGAGACCTTCAAGCAGTGTCAGTGGCTCAGTAGGTAGCACACTCGCCTCTGAGGCCGG
Source organism: Neoceratodus forsteri (assembly GCA_016271365.2). Taxonomy (NCBI): domain Eukaryota; kingdom Metazoa; phylum Chordata; order Ceratodontiformes; family Ceratodontidae; genus Neoceratodus; species Neoceratodus forsteri. The sequence continues at coordinate 1,176,249,314 of CM057453.1, read as the reverse complement.
GAGATCAGAGGGCTGTGGGTTCAGTTCCCACATCTGGCACTTGGGTTACTATCCTACTACTGACACTGTAGTGCAGCATGAGAGGGTGCTGCACTTGAGGTGCCGCCTTTCGATGAGACGTTAAACCGAGGTCCCATCTGCCTCGATTGGTGGTAGTTCAGGTGGATGTTAAAGATCCCATGGCACTTATCGAAAAGAGTAGGGAATTTTATTGAAGAAAGTGGGCTTCATTACAATAAATCCATCATCAAACAATACATCAAAAGGTCTTAAACAGGATTAAGATAAAACCAAGTATCACAATTATACCACAGTAAATGTACTTGATGAATTATTCACATGACAATCTCGATTCCTAAGAACACATAAGGCTTTTACGAATATTACCAAGAAGGTCATGTGTACAGATCAGTTTTGGTGCAAAACTAGGATACATCTGGCTTGCCATAAAAATATCTGATTAAAGCAAAACAATATATAAAGTTTCAGCATGATACTTGTCATTAACAATTTCAAAGTACAAAACATAATTTGTTCATAAGTAAGATGAAGGAACAAGGGTTCATTCCTTAGTACAGCAAAGGCTATTCAAAGGTTCGAGCAGGACACTCAAGACAGATGTTGCTGAGTTTCAAGGAGTTAAAGCAAGAGTTTCTAGGACAAAACGAACCCAATGCTTTATGTTTATGGTTATTTTTAACTCCTAGCCTATCATAATTACTGAGCCAGACCATATCCCAAACATATGGTGGTAGACGGGAACTACGTAGTTGTAGGAGAACCCATGGAAGATGGGCCGAAGGACAAAAGGGGAAAACAATTTCTTCCTGGGCCTCCTGCCTCCAAATTTTGTCATAAAGCGTGTGTCTAGAGGAAATACAAAAATCCTGGGGAAAAAGCTGCCAGGACAGGGACATTTTAAAACTTTCTTTCCCATAAGAAGGAATATCTGGTGACCTACAAACAATAGTTCTATGTCTAGGATCCCATTTATCAAGGCAAAAAGAAAACCAAGACATAAAATAGGGTTTCCAGATAACAAAACCTGGCTTAAGGGCTTTGCCAAAGTTAAAAGAAAAAAATAAACTATAAAAAAAACCAACCGGGTGGGTCATATTTATACCACCTTCCTTGATCGGCCGGTAAGTAATATTGCGTTTTACAGGATTTAATCTAGACCCCCATAATGCTTTAAAAAATACACCAAAAAGTCTGGCAAAAAGAGTTTTGGGAGGAGGAAAAACATAACTAAGATACAAAAAGAAAGTAACTAACAAAGATTTAATTAAAACAATCCTCTTTTTTTTTCCGATCAAGGCTTTGTTCCAGCCAGCCAGTAAAGCTTCTGCTTTGTCCAAAGCAATTTTCCAATTATAGGAGGACATGTCCCCAGGCCCAAAAAATAACCCCAAATACTTAAACTCCTCATTTTTGATGGAAATCCCAGCATAACAGTCATTTTCAGGAAGAGAGGTGTGCCCAATTGGAACACCTTTACTTTTATCAAAATTAATCTTAGATCCAGAAACAGCAGAGAAGTTTCAGAAACATGAATCAAATCCTGTTGTCTAGTAGTTAAATCTATTAAGAGAACTAAATCATCTGCATATGCCAATAATTTAAGTGGGGAGAAAAAGGGACCATTTCCTAGACCATGTATCTGAGGACAAAGTTGAATAGCTCTTATTAAAGTATCAATATAAAAACATAAAGTATTGGACTCAAGGGACATCCTTGTCTTACCCCATGCAAGTGGGACAGGAGACCCTAACCAGCCATTAACGTTAGGAATAATCATTGCACCTTTGTACAAAGTATGTAGCCAGGAAAGAAATAAATCAGGGAAGCCAAAAGCTTTCAAGACTTGAAAAAGATAATTATGTGAGACCTTGTCAAATGCTTTCTCCTGATCTAAACCTAACACCCATCCTGAGACAACCTGCCTCTTCCCTAAGAAAAACAGTTCCCTTAGCAATACAAGATTATCATGTTGATACCGTCCAGGGACACTACATGATTGTACCGGACTAATATAGGCAGACACTTTCAAAATCCTAGCCAACAAGACTTTTGCCAGAATCTTATAATCAACATTTAATAAACTAATGGCCTCAATTGTCAAGATCGTAGCATCACCTTTTTTAAAAATTAAAAGTAGAATAGCTTCTTTCATGGATTTAGTCATTGTATCAGAAATCAACATTTCATTATATAAGGCTGTCAAAATAGGTATCAAATCGGAAGAAAAAGTTTTATAAAACTGTGCTGTAAGCCCATCTGAGCCAGGGGCAGAATGTAAATTCAAGGTACAAATAGCTTGTTTTACTTCGTGTTCCAGTATTTCAGCAGTTAACATCTCTTGTTCTTCCTTAGAGAGCTGAGGTAAATGTAAAGAGCTTAAAAAACTGTCGGCCTTGTTGCAGTTAGGCAAAATTCCTAATGTGTTAAAAACATGATGCTCTACAGTGGCAACAAGAGCCTCAGGAGAAGAAACTAGTTCTCCAGAAGAATTTTTTAAAGACCAAATAAATTTAGAATTCACTCTAGTTTTGCAAGACTTAAAAGGGTCAAGATTTCCTTTAGAAAGCTTAGTACCAAACGGCTTTGATTTAAAGAACAGGCCCGGTCATATTGATGTGTCTCATCTTAGCACAAATTAAATCAATTTGTTTACTATAATCATGACAAGTGGAGTTGGTTAGGGAAATTAAATGCTGCAACTGATGTCGCAACTGCAAATAATTCAAATATTTGCGAGTCTGAACCTCAGCAGCCTTTTTTGAAAGGTTTTCTCCAATATTTTAGACTCTTCCCACCAATCTATGCCAGAATCATAAAATTCAGTAACCAACATCCGAGTTTAAATTCCTGTTGCCAGGATTTTAAAAAGGAAGGGTCAGTCAACAGTGTGTCATTAAGGCCAACTATTCTTTTTACAACGAGGGCAGAACTCCAGGTGAATGAAGCACAAAGAGCAACATGGTCTGAAAATCTATCCCTACAGTGCGACAAGAATGAAGTACCAGTACTTTAGATAAAAGATGAAATCGATTCTAGTTCTTAAAGGACCTTTAAAGAACGTGAAGCCACCTGATTTATGGAAATGCCTATAAGAGTCCACAAGTTAGTGCAGTGGACACTATATCCTTTAAGGCTATAGAGTCACAAAAAAGTTTGGAAGATTTTAAACCCCTATCAGACTGGTGAAGGCCACAACTGAAGTCACCCATCCACATTAATAATCTTGAAGTATATAAAAAAGGTCTAATCAACTTAAAAAGAGAAACTCGTTGCGCCTTAGTTTGAGGTGCATAAATCCCAATAAGACGAAACCTTTCCCTCTGATAAGTAAAGTCTAATAATAAAGCTCTCCCTGGAAAAATTTCAATTAATCTGGAAACTTGAAATTCAGTAGAAGAAAAAAGAATACCAATACCATCACAGGTATCTTGCCCAATTGACCAAAAGGAAGGACCAGAAGACCAGGCCCTAGAGGCCTGACAGAGCTCATTATGAGTTTTTAATCTAGTGTCCACCAAACAAAATATATCGTTCCTGAGATCTTTAAGGGTCAGAAAGAGACCTCCCAACTTTTTACTACTTTTAATACTATTCACGTTTAATGAACATATTGATAAAGAAGCCATCAGGAACCTCTAGGAGATTTACCTTTCTGACTTTGTCTAGTGCGTTTAGCAATAGGATCTTCATCAGTACCCCCTTCCATATCTTGAGTGGACTGGACAGAGGAAGTATCAGCATCTTCCCCATCAGAATCTTTATCTGATAAGTCAGTAGATAAAACAGCAAACTTATTATGAGAGTGTAAAATGCCTGTAGAGAGTTCCTGAAACCGGTTTACCGCATGCCCTTTCCTAGTTCGCTTATGAGTCACAATGGTAAAAGCAGAAATATTTTCTTCAGGGACTGAAGAGGGAGTGGGGGGGGGAGGCATCATAGCTTCTGAGATAGAAAGACTACTATCTTGAATGGGAGTCACAGAATCGTGGGGAGAATCTTCAATCGCAGGGGAGACAGAAAGCTTCTCAAGGATTTTAGTGGGATCTGTGGTATTAACAACAGAAGAAGGACAGGGAGAGTCAGGTACCAAATCCTGGTGACCTACTTTATCAGCTTGCACATGCTGGGCATAAGTAATTAAACCTTCATGAGAAGGGCAATTTTCTCTATTGTGAGAAGCCCAAGGGCAACGGCCATAAGCGTGACCTATACCTTCACACAAATTACATTTAAAAGAGTTTGAACAAGTAGTCAAGTGTGACCATACTCAAAACAATGACTGCATCTTAACTTGTCACATGCAGAACTAAAATGTACTGAACCACACTTGAAACAAGCCTGGGCTGTCCAGCATAGAAAATATACCCTTATCTTTACCTAAATAAAGGGTATTTGCAAATGCCTAGGCCCAGTGTTAGAGGAAAAAGTTTAACCTCGAACTTTCCAGCTGCCATCCCATATCTGCTCACTATCAAGTGTTGGTACTGGCGGTTCAGAACCTCACAACGCTTGTTTAGCCAAAAAGAATGTCCTCAACATTAACACCCTCATTTTAAAGACAATTGTGACATTACGATGGCTGGTTTGGTGAGTGGTACAGCCTGAAATGGAGACCAGAGAGGAGAAGACTGAAGAGACGATACTGGGCCCAAAATTTGTCCAAACCTGCAATCTGTTAAAACTTGTATCAAAATTAGAACTTCCTATATTTATCAAAGCAAATATCTCAGAAGAGGAAAACTTCATAGAGCCTTTCAGCAAGGTTCTAGCAATATATACCCTATCAGGAGGTTCTTCCAACCCACTCTTATAAAGTAAACGGACTGCATTCCTTCTAGGGGCAGGTTCCGCTTTGGAGTTAAACAAGTCAGACAATTTAAAATGTGAAGGGCGATTCAAATTAACATTCATGGGAGCTGGTAAAGAAGAAGTAGAATCAGAAACAGAAGACAAAACAGAAGAAGAAGTAGTGGAATTTTTAGAAGCAAAATCCATAACAACAGAAGTATCAGTACTTTGTTTAGCAATACTGTTCATTTTGGATCCAGAAGAAAAAGGTGAAGACTTTTCACCCCGGGGCACGTTGGAGCTCTTTTCAATGACTGGAGACTGTTGAATAGAAGCTTTTTGCAGCATATTAATATATGAAGGTCATGTGAATCTGGGGACCAGACATCCCGTCCCTTTTCCCAACCTGCATTTAAAGCGCCAAATCTGGAGACCACTTTTGCTTAGAAGCACCAGAAACAGTGTCTTTGGATGCAGGTGGAAAAGATCCCCTTTTGATCATCCGCTGATTTATCAGCGAAAAGTAAAACCTCCGGTTCAGAGGAAAACAATTTAGATCCAACACTTACAGAGTCTTTAGTAGTTGCAGTCGAGACGTCCCTTAGACTTTTTACCGATGAGGAAGAGAGTTCAGGCTGTGGGCACAACGAGGAGGTCCCCGAAAAACTGCCAGCCGAATCCGGTAGAGACAGAGAAGCAGGCGTCGCAGAGGTTGTAAGTAAGACGCTGCCAGGGGGCTTTGCAAGTGCAGGCGTACCGAACATGAGTCTTAGGGGCTGACCGGTAAGTGCCTGAAAAGCAGCATCCAGACGTTGCAGCTGCGAAGACAAAGCAGAACACCGCTCAAGCAGCTCCGAAGCAGAAAGGCCATCCACAGTATCGGGTAGAACAGACTCCATTCTGGTTAACGGTTCAAAAGTACACTCCGTATCAGGTACAGTCACAGCAACCACATTATCAGAAACTACACCAAAACGATCTCCGATAGCCTCTAGTGAGATAGGTGCTGGGGAGGAGGCCCACTCCCCAGGACTGCCGACATCCATCTCCTCCGAGGGATTGTGCAGACTGGCCATCTCGCGACCAGCAGCAAGGCTCCACCTACTCAGAGTAGGGGAATTTCCCCAATGTACTGGCCAAATTTCCCTCATTCACTAAAATACCACCAACAGCTTAATCTGGTTCAAGGTCAGCTGGCATTCACCTGTATCCCCCTCCCCAGGTCGTGCCTGAAAATAGGCAGGATTTGTCTAGTGGACTTACCCGGTCAACAAAAACTAAAAAAAAAAAAAAGTACATGAAGGGAATGAACAGAGTGAAAAGGGAGGGTCTCTTTAAAATGAGTGATAACAGCACCATTAGGGGGCACAGCCAAAAATTCATGGGTGGGGGGGGATTTAGAAGGGATGTAAGGAAGCATTTCTTTACGGAGAGTGTGGTGTCCACCTATAATGAGCTGTCAGAGGAGATGGTATCAGCAAGGACGGTAAGAACATTCAAGAGAACCTGGGACAAGCACAAAGGGAACCCTTGGTACCAAGGAAGGGGAGAGGGAGGGAGGGACAATTGGGGGGTGCAGGGTCATTGGCGTAAACCGTAAGGCCAGACCCTGCATCACTTACTGAGCAGACACTACAGACCAGGTGGTCTTCTGCTGGCTCTTTTCACAAGTTTGTAAATGGGAGTGAGTTGGGGAAAACAGAGGGTTTAAAAGCTAATTTTAAAACATGTATTTTCTGTGCATAATGTTTTAAACTAAGATGGCATGCAAATGCTGGGATGTGCTAGGACAGTTTTGCTGGGACAGGTGAATATTTACAGAAAAACATAGGGTTTTAAACAGCCGCTATAGCATAGCAAAACACTATGCAAAACAGGGGGTAAAGCTAACCATTTCCAAAAATGCATAGCAGCAAATTGTTAACAATTTTTTTCAGTGAGTCTATGGCACAGTAGACAAAATTTTATAAAAGTCTATATTTCAAAAAAAATGTGCTAACCATTCTGTGCCAAGTGCTGTGCATTTTTACAGCTGATTAGCATTTTCAAGTGTAGAACTGTTAATTTTTATAGCTTATTTAATACCCTGAAACATATTAAAATGTTTAAAACACTATATTATTTTTGTGCATTTTTCCCACCACCCCCCATAAATATCTTGGACCCATTTTATAATTGCAACAAGGCATTCCAGGGTGTGCTTTGTGGTGGGATAACTTAGCGAAGCCTCGTGCCTAACAACACACCCGAGGTGTACCATTATCCCACAGCACACACCCTGTCGTCTTGCTGCTTAAATACATGTTCAACTATACCAACTCGGTGCGTGTTTCCATCTTGGGAATTGTGATGATATCAGGTTACTCTTGAGGTCTCTATGATGTCATCACAACCCTTCAATGGAAACACAGCCTTGTTGTGTATGGTCACCCACACTTATTCTACATATTTCTGTTTTAGATTGCCCTTTTCCTGTCTTTGTAACGTCTGTCTGGTATAGCGTTTTCCAGGATATCTGAAATCATTAAAGTAGTGCTCCTTTTAATATGGCTATCCTCCCGTATCCATCAGTTTTCTCAGTTGTTTTTGAATACCCTTGTGTAAAAGGTAAACTAACATGAGGAAGACAATTCCCTGACCTTATGGGACCATAAGTGTTCAGAAACAGCTGAGAATATAAATGAAAACTTTGGAATACCATGTTCAAGCAGTGCTCCTTTAATTATTGCAATTTTAAAAGGAAAATGCTAACGCAGACTCAAAACAGAAAAAAAGGCCTCTTATAGGACAGGAGAAATAGGTCAATCTAAATATTCCCAGCCAGGAAACATATCTAGTTTAGTTAATTCTGCCTAGCACACTTACCTGGTAAATAAAAAATAAAATGGCAAAAAAGGTCTAGGCACAAAACTTTACACCATAATATGCACAGTTCACTAAATGAGTCCTTGGAGGAAAAGTCCTGGAAAAAATGTAGTGGAACTGAAAAATCATTTTCAGTAGAACCATGCTGAGGAGTGGATTAATGTACTTGTAATATGGCAAGTGCAGAAACAGGGAGGTATGCTTGATAAGAGATTGTAACATGACATCCTGTATTAGCAAGTACAATTAAACACTGACACAGAGGCAGACACATAAGCATTAATTCACGACACATCATGGTTCTACTGTAGAATTAATCCATGCCGGGGGGCATGAGGCCGCAGGCCGAGTGCTTCCAACCACCCTGGCATGGATTAATTCTACATTAGATTCCTCAGCCATCTGTGTGAAGAAGGCAAATGTTTCACAGTCGATTTTCCAATGACCATGCAGGTCCTTTTACTTTCTTCTGACCTGCAGCAAGTATTTAAGCAGTGTCAGTGGCTCAGTAGGTAGCACACTCGCCTCTGAGGCCGGGAGATCAGAGGGCTGTGGGTTCAGTTCCCACATCTGGCACTTGGGTTAATATCCCAGTACTGACACTGCAGTGCAGCATGAGAGAGGTGCTGTACTTCTGAGGTGCCGGCTTTCGGATAAGACGTTAAACCAAGGTCCCATCTGCCTGGATTGGTGGTAGTTCAGGTGGATGTTAAAGATACCATGGCACTCATCGAAAAGAGTAGGGGAATTTCCCCGGTGTCCTGGCCAAATTTCCCTCATTCACTAAAAATACTACCAACAGCTTAATCTGGTTCAAGGTCAGTTGGCATTCATCTGTATCCCACTCCCCCCGGGTCGTGCCTGAAAATAGGCAGGATTTGTCTAGTGCACTTACCCGGTCAACAAAAACTAAATAAATAATTTCATGAAAACTAACAGTACTAGCCCAAGGTAGTCAAACTAATGGAACCTGTGTAATACACTACAGCCAAAGCTACCCAAGCAAGATAACTATTTCTAATTAAATAACATCCCCATCCATGTCTCTCAGCCTTTTTCCATACAAATGTGAAACATTATGTGAGAAAGAGCGACAAGGTGTAGAATACATCACAATATTATGGAGACAGAAGCACAGCACAGTGAGGAACTAGAAAATGCCTTCCAGTTTATTACATTTGGCAATTACTAATACAAATACAATTTTATTATATTTCTGAGACGCACAGATTAGTATGCATATTTTCTTAAACACCTCAGTATACAATATTGGACAGCAGGTTTCTAAGTAGTCAAATTATGGGCCGCATTCCTAATTTGGGACAGCTGAAAAGTGTGTTCCCATGCATCAGCCTCAAGTCCCTTCAGAGGCATTAAAATTCAAGTCACATATGTCCACCTGAGATGTTGTTTCAACTGAGGAATACAATATGCAACTTGTTCACAAAAGCGCATTTCACAGGTTGATATCAAGTGTCTGGTAACACTGTTCATCTTGCTAACAAAAAAACAAGTGACATTTGAGAAATGTCAACCCAGTACTTTAACTACTGGTATGATACTGAAATAAAGTGGTTCACTGGAACCAACTAAAAAGGCTACAGTTTGGGTTCAGTGGGGAAGCAGAGCTCCTTCCACTGAACTTTGTATTTGAACTCCTGCCTGACAAACCTTACGGCTCCACTTCATCTATAGCTCTCTGGCTGCCAAGCTGCCCTCCACTACTCTGCTGGGGTTCCTGATCGTCCCTTTTTGCCTTTTTTTAGGTTCCTTGCCCAATTAAACTTTGCATTTATTAGCATTACATCCGTCTGGTATTCCTTTCTCCTATTCCTTATTTTGCAGTTCCACTTTGGTAGCTTAAAGCCTCATCCTACATAATCTTTACAACCAGTGTGACAGAAAACTTTTTTTGAACCTCTGAATCCATCCAGTCCTGCTAGTGCCCAGAGGACTGGTTTTGCATAGACGTAAAATCAAAGAAAAGGAGGATGTTCCAGTTCCCATGCTCACAAGTGTTTCCTCTTGTATACTGAACAAACGTTTGTATTTAGGGTTCTGCTCTATGCATGTGGATTTTCCTCATTGTCAGATCTAGCACATCAGACCGGAGGCTTTGCTTGAAGATGCACTTTAGCTGCTTCAGTTATCTTCAGATAGATGTCTTTATCTCTTTTTCAACTAAACTGCAACAGGTGAGTTACATGGCCTAACTAGAAATCTTGGGTCCATACTCTCAAGAAACAGGAAAACTGCTGAACAGAGCATGTTCTTGACAACCTCCTGTTAGTTGTCTCAAAAAAGATACACTGGCTGCTTTCAAGTTAATTGTCAACAGATTTAGGAAACTTGTGTTTTGTTTTCAAGAGTTGGTTTAGACAGCCATTCACCATTTAGGCCTTACTCAGTTCATGGAACTACAGCACCTAGGTTACATTTGTTTCCTTACTAGAAATCCTGTTCTACTAGCCTGCTGGGACACGAATGGTGCACTGAAAACTATGACTGGATCATGGCCATACCAGGCTATATTCTGTTTAGAAAGGACAGGGCAGGAAGGAAAGGAGGGGGTGTGGTACTTTATGTGAGGGAGGGCATTCATACAAGGAATACAGGGGCAGCAAAAGTAAGGAGCAACACCCTAGAGATGGAGAATGATACCACTATGCACACTGGTATGACCTACAGGCCTCCAGCCACAGGGGGAAAGAGTTAGATAGGGTACTAATGAAAGTCACTGGCAAGACGGCAGAAAAGGGACAGGTGCTGTTGGTGGGAGTCTTCAATCTGACAGATGTAGACTGGAGCCTCACAGCTGCGGCTTCAGCTAGAAGCAGGGAAATCTTGGACTCCCTGCAGGGGGCATTCCTTAGGCAACTAGTCAGTGAACCCACACATGATGGAGTGATACTGAACCTGGTATTCACTAACAGGGACAGTGTTGCAGACATCAAGGGGGAGGCCACCTCAGAACCAGCAATCACTGTACAGTGTGGTTCAATATAAATACAGCTGTGGAATCAAATGACACAAAGGTGAGAGTCCTAGGCTTCAGGAGGGCAGATTTAAAAAAACGGGCGAATAACGCCTCAGGGATGACCTGGCGGGGGGACGGGAATGAACTGGGTGAAGTAGAGGAACACCAGGGGGGAAACTAAAAAGGGCCACAGTGAAGGCAACTAACTTCTGCGTCAAGCAAGGGAGCAAAAGGAAAGAGTAAAAAAAGAGAGACCACTATGGTCCTCGAAAGAGGTGGCAGAAAAGGTAAAAGCAAAGAGGGTACAATTCAGAAGGTACAAGGAGACGCAGAGGGAAGAGAACAGGGAGGTACATGAGGGGAAACACAGGGATGCAGGGAAACCTGCAGCATTTATCCCACATCAGAAATGGAAGTGCTAGCCACTTCTTTAAGGGACAAAGGAAAAAGGCCTCCTGTACAGCCTAAGCACGATTTGCTTCTCACTGCTGCCAGACTTTTACATACAGCTTCTTGTTAGGTCTGTAAACTTAGTGTTTGATGGCAATAGGTCATATGCCCACAAGAATTACCAAAGATCATACTAAGGTTTATTTATATATTTCAATTTGTTAATCGGGTAAGAGCACTGGACTGAGGGTCCTTTTTCAGGATCAGTCTGGACCGAAGCTGATTACAGTAAAATATAACCAATTAACAACAGATACCAAGCATTTTAAAAAATTACACTGACATTGATTGTGCAAATATTGCTTAAAATAAATGTTAAAAACATCAAGAGAGAAAGATATGCGACGAGACTCTGGTAAAATATTCCAAAAGAAGGGAGCAGCAAGTGAAAAGGCACATGTCCCAACATCTGTCTAAAAAAGTAAGAGCAGGATGCCACTGGATGCACAAAAACCTTCAAACATTTCCTAACAGGGTTCAAATCTGACAATACATAAGGGGCAGATGAAAAGACAGCTTTGAAAACTTGGCATCCAAAAAAGGACTCCGTTCTCAGGGCAGGGGACAACAGCATACTAAGGCTGCGAGGGCAGCAGAAGGCTAATATCTCCCATAGCAACTGCACCCCCACGTCTCAGTGGTAATATCCAGCAATGTTTCCAACTTGCATATATTTTTCCAGTCGAGATTTGAACACAGTCTTTGATGTACTACAGAGCAGGAGCCAGGTGCATTTATCTATGTGTCTGGGTCCGAAAGGTTTGATGACTGTTTCTCATGTAAAAAAGTGTGTGGAATTCAGATTTACAGTTCTTATTTAATTTAATTATGCATCTTGGGACAAATGACCTGGCTGACAAGACAGTAGATATAACCAGAGAAGGTTTGAGGAACTAGGACAATTATCTGAGGGGGCAGGAAGATCAGTAACTTTTTCAGAGATACTTCCAGTGCCCAAGGCAAGCACAACAAGAAAGCTGAGGATAGAGGAATTTAACGGATGGCTAAGAACATGGTGTTGTGCTAATGGATATGAGCTGTTGGGAGGGACCTGGGAGGACAATAGTTTCTATGCCAAGGACAGACTACACTTGAGTGAGGAGGGAAAGAAAGTGTTGAAACAGAGGATGGAGGAGTACATAGAGGAAGCTGGGAATTTAAACTAGGAGCAGGGGGTGGCAAGTGGGCAAGAGACATGAAGAGACCACAGGTTGGGAAACCATATGAGCGTACCCCCATAACAGTGACAAAGGACAAATGGCAAGTACTACTGGTGATGCTAGTAAAGGAGGGCAGGATGGGGTGGAAGGTGGTTACCCTTAATGCTAGGAGCCTTGGGAGGAAAACTGCAGAGTTACAGGTGCTCATGGCAGAGGGAGAGGTGGACATTGCAGCCATCACAGAAACATGGGCCACCCAATACAATGACTGGGACCTGTCTGTACCAGGATACAGGTTTTATCGGAGGGACAGGGTGACTGGGAAAGGAGGGGGGTGGCACTATATGTGAAGGAAGGACTGAAGTGTGTAAGGGAGAAAGGGGAGGAGGGTAGTACGGAGTCACTTTGGATGCAGATCTAGGATTCCAAGAATAGGATTCTCAGAATTGTAGTGGTGTACAGGCTGCCCTCTCAGACGGAGAAGTTAGACAGGGAACTAGCGGGACAGATCAGGAAGACCTGCGAGAAGGGTAGTGTGGTGATTGTGGGGGACTTCAACATGCCAGGAGTGGACTGGAGTACCCCAACAATCAGGAATAGAAGGAAGCAGGTACTGCTGGATGCCTTCCACGACAGCTCCCTGCAGCAAATGGTCAGTAAACCAACCAGGTTAGGGAATACCCTTGACCTTGTGCTGGCAAATGGGGAGTTTGTGAGAGAACATACGGTGGAAGAACCACTGTCAGGCAGTGACCACCACTCAGTATGACTCACATTGGATATGGGCAAGGAAGGAGTGGAATCTGGCACAAGAGTGCTGGATTTCAGGAGGGACAACTTTGGGAGGTGGTAAAAGGGTACCTGGCCAGAATTCAAACTAGTATGGGCACTAACCCGAGGTAGGAGCTCATAAAGCTGGGGATAGTGGAGGCAACCAAAACCTGCTGCAAGGCCCAAAGCAAGAAGGCTAGGGCTAAGAAACCGAGCTGGTTGAGCAAGGAGGTCATGCAAACAGTAAGGAGGAAAAGAGCTGCCTTTACGAGGTGCAAGAAAACCGGGGGGGGGGGGACAAGGAGGAGTACCTGACAGAATCGAAGTAGGTGACATGGGCAGTACGGGGAGTCAAGGCATCTACGGAGCTCAGGCTGGCACAAGGCATTAAGAAGGGGGAGAAGGATTTCTTTAGGTACATCAGGGAGAAAGGGAGCTGTAAGGACCACACAGTAAGGATTAGGAAGGAGGAGGAGGGTTGGGTGGAAGCAGGGTGCGATAAGGCACAAGCGCTAAATGATTACTTCTGCTCGGTATTTACTAAGGAGAAGAGGGAAGTGATACCCAAGGGGGGAGGAACGGCAGAAACGGGGGGAGGGGGTGACAGATGGGGAAATCATGGAGGGAAGATTTCGGGAGGGGTTGAAGGCACTGAGGGTGGACAAGGCACCAGGCCCAGATGGCATCCACCCCAGGGTACTGAAGGAGCTGGCAGAGGTCCTTGCGGGACCTTTGGCAGACCTATTTAATGCCTCACTACACTCAGGGTGTACCTCAGGACTGGAGGATGGTCATGGTGCCCCTCCACAAGAGTGCCAAGGATGAACCGGGGAACTACAGACCGGTGAGCCTCACGTCCATCGTGGGTAAGCTGATGGAGACTATCCTGAAGGAGAGGCTAGTGGCCCTCCTAGAGGCCAAAGGACTACATGACAGCAGACAGCATGGCTTCATATGTGGCAGCTCCTGCCAAACCAACCTGGTGGAGTTCTAGGACTACGTAACAAGGCAACTGGACAGGGGCCATGCAGTGGATCTCCTGTATCTGGACTTCAGTAAGGCATTCGACTCGGTACCGCATGGGAGGCTGGGAAGAAAGTTAGAAGGTACAGGGCGGGTGCAAAGCTGGTGAGATGGGTAGGGAACTGGCTTCAGGGAAGGCAACAGAGGGTGGTGGTGGGAGGGGAGCTCTCACACACAAGGGTAGTAACGAGCGGTGTTCCACAGGGCTCGGTATTGGGACCAGTGTTGTTTGGGATATTCATTGCAGACATAACATTGGACATCAAGAACAAGATCAGTCTGTCTGCTGATGATACCAAGATGGGAGCAGTGGTTGACGACCTAGGGGGTTGGCAGGGGTTGCAGGATGATCTGGCAAAGCTCGAAACCTGGTCAGCCACCTGGCAACTGGGGTTCAATGCCAAAAAGTACAAGGTGCTACAGTTTGGGGTGAAGAACCCAAGGAGGAGTTACCACCTGGGGGACTGCAGCTAGCCCAGACAGAGGAGGAGAAGGCTCTGATGGTGCTCATTACAGAGTCAATGAACAACTCAGCACAATGTAGGAAGGTAGCTGCAAAGGCCAACAAAATGCTGGGTTGCACTGCAAGAGGTATTTCCTCGAGGAGGGAGGAGGTTATTCTGCCACTGTATATGTAATTTGTTAGACCGCACCTGGAGTACTGCGTGCAGTACTGGCGCCCATATCTGAAGAGGGACATTAAGTTACTGGAGGGGGTGCAGCGCAGAGCGACAAAGATGACCAAGGGGCTGGGGGACTTATCACACAAGAGGAGACTGAGGGAGTTGAACATGTACTCGTTGGAGGAGAGGAGGAACGTGATTGAAACCTTTAAGTACATGAAAAGAATAAAAAAAGACAGGTACAGAGGAGCTGTTCAAAGTAAGGAAGGGGAAGGACACCAGGGGCCATGATATGAGACTGGAGGGAGGAAGGTTCAGGAGGGAGATGAGGACTTTTTTTTTTTTTTTTTTTACAGAGAGGGTGGTAGCTGGGTGGAATGCATTACCTGCAGAAGTGGTACCCAGCAGAACAGTGGACTGCTTCAAAGGGGGATGGGACAGGACAAGGGGGAGGGTCAATGGAGGGGAAAAGTGGTAGGGAGGGGCAGCTGCAGAATAAGGGGTGCTACCTGCACATTCGAACAGACTTGACAGACCTCTAGGCCTTTATCTGGTGGCAAATTTCATATGTTCATATTTGTACGTTTTCTTGGAATGTGCACTTTCTTAAGAGTAACTAAAAGTTTTACATTTTTGTAACAGACGGTTTACTTATTTAATTTATCTAATTTATTTAATAGACTCGGTTTACTTGGTTATTAATGTAATTTATTTAATGTTTCAGATATGATTTGCAAGGCTTCTCACAAACCACAGAGGCGATGCATCCTACAGACTGATCCAGGAGTTAGCACAGACCATGGAGACCCACTACCTTTTGATGATGCTCACTGGGAGAAAGTAGTGGATGCAAAGGAAAGGCGTTCTAGTCAAACACTGTCAAAGTACAACATGGTGTGTCTGGAGTTGCCTGAATGTTACTCCAGCAGCCATAGGTATCATTATATCTGCTACAAGAACTTCACTGCACACAAGAGGTCCAGTAAACTTGCAGCTGATGAAACTTTAAAAAAAAAGACATCGTAGAGAGTCATCCAGCAAATTGCTTTGCTCCCAGGTTCATAGTCCTCTGTCTGAATCTGCAGCATCTACATCAGGCATATTCCTAAATGAATGCATATTTTGCAAATCATATAAGAAAAGGAATCCTAAGGGGTCAAAGGAGACTTCTCAATATCCTACAACATGAGTAACTTATGGGGCAGCAGACAGCATAAAAAATGAAGCAAAAGAAAGGGACGATCAACAAATGGATACGATGATAGGCAGTATTGATCTCATAGCCAAAGAAGTGAAGTACCACAACAGCTGTAAGAACAAGTATGTAAAAAAGGCAGAACGAATAAAGGACACAGGAACTCATGATGGTGGTGTCTACCTACTCACTAACCCTGGAACCCATCTCCTTAGGAAACATTGATATATCAATGAGAACGAATAAAGGACACAGGAACTTATGATGGTGGTGTCTACCTACTCACTAACCCTGGAACCCATCTCCTTAGGAAACATTGATATATCAATGAACACAACAATGAAGTCAACACTGCTGAAGAAACTTGAGACCAGAGTCCAAAGTAGCCACCCCAAAGCTGTAAATCCACGGTGTTTGATGCCATGTTCTTGATCAGAAATCTTACAAACCTGCCACCAACATTCCACGGTGTGGTAAAAACCATCCTGTCTCTCGTTTGCTGTACTTCCGCAAATGAAGTCCACCTTATCAGTGACTGTTTCAAGTCACCATCAATCAAAATTCTTAAACAAGAGAAGAGAGGAAAGCAGAGCACTGCACTGCTCCACTCTCCTATCTCATAACTGGTCCTGACCCAAGCCGACAAAGAGACTTTGCTGGATCCCTGTCTTCATCTTCATCTTCATTCAAGATGGCACTCCTAGGTTTTCTAGCTACAGCATGGAATTCTGATGTGTACTGTGAAGTTCTAGGTGATAAAAAGCTCATGTATGCAGTAGGAGAAACTTGTCACTCATACAAAGTGGAAGCTGGACATATGCTCAGACTAGAGTGTAAGGCCCTAAAAAGCAAACACACAGAAGCAGACACAAGAATCATGCAACACATACACTACATTTGCAGTCCAAATGAGGGTGAAGATGTGCATGTAGTGGTCAGGGCAGATGATACTGATATTCTGGTCATTCTGCCGTATCATACAAGTCTAAACGATAATCTCAAACTGCACATGAACATTGGCCATTCATGGAATAACACAAAAAGATTCATAGATGTAGTCCGCTTCTCAGCAGAGTTAGCCAGACCTGTGTGTGCAACTCTACCAGGTCTCCATGCACTGACAGGGTGCGACTATTCACCAGCGTTCAAAGGCAAGGAGAAGGTGCAACCACTAACAATTATGGAAAAGAATACAGAGTACACACAGGCATTTGGAAAACTGGGATGTCCATACTTGTCTAAAGAAACTGAGGCTACAACTGAGAGCTTTGTGTGCACCTTGTATGGACAGAAAGTAAAGAGTGTCAACACAGCCCACTACAGTATGTTCAATGTCAAGTATCAACCAACTGACAAAGACACACCCTTAGAAAAGATCAAAGGAGCAGATGCAAGCTCGCCGCCACCATGCAAATCAACTCTGACACAACATATCTGCCGTACAAATTACATTTCATTGTTAGGGAAAAACACACATAAACAAGAAATGACACTACTGAAGCCAGAGGGCAATGGCTGGACGTATGAGGATGGCAAATACAAGCCAACGTGGTTCACATGTGAAGGTGTACCATCAGCCTTACGTGAACAATTGCATGAACATGACAACAATCCAAATGAAGAAGATGACGACAGTGACTGTGATGTCGATACTGATGAGACAGATTTGCTTAACATGTCAGATAATGAAGACAGTGAACAAGAATACCAATTGTACTTGGGTTCATAAAACGTCATAAAAAGTTGATTGTTTCAAGTTAAATATATAATAAAATAAATAACGTTAATATTAAGCCTTTGATACATATGTTGCTGTTTGTTGCAATGTCTAGTATTTCAATAAAAGCATATAGAATTTAAATTAAAGAAAGAACCATTAATTATAAATAAATGTCAGAAATACCTACTTCCAAATCTTGTAAATACTGTCTGTGACAAATGTCTGTAACACATGCTTAATGTAACCACTGTTATACCATGTATCTCATGTATAATGTAATTGTCTTTATACCTACTCTATGTTTCCATCTGTCTTACATGTGACGAGGTACCTTTGCAAATGAGCCTCTGGCTCAAAGGTTGTAAACCGATATATTAAATAAATAAAATAAATTAATTAATTAAAATACACACAATTTTCAACAACAGTTCAACTTTTCATTGAAGAAGTACATTTTCCAAGAAGACGTTCAACTTTGAGTGAATAAGAGTTGTAAATCTGGATTCTACACACTTTTTTACATAAAAAAACGGTCATCAAACCTTTCGGACCTAGACACACAGATAAATGCACCTGGTTCCTGGACTACTACTGAATAATTCTGCCAGTAATCTGTTCTAAAGCCCAACAACTCAGTTTGTAAAACAATGTCTTTTGTTTGCTTTTAAACTCCAAGCATTTATTGTCTGTCATGCTCTTTAGAGTTCTGTAAGTTCTCTTTATATTCTAAATTTAGGTTGGATATTAATACACTGTCTGATAAAATATTATGCAGCAGGTAGAGGTCATTCTCCTCTCTAGTACAAACAAACCCAAGTAATCTAGATGGTCTGAGTAAGGTATGTTATTAAGGTTGTTAATCAGTTTTGCAGGTTTTCATTGAATTCCCTCTACTTTGTGGATATCCTTCCTGAGGTAAGGTGCCAAATACTGAGATCCAAAGTTTAAATGTGGTCTCATGGAAGTGCTGTGTAATGCACTGAAAAATCTATGGTTCCTGTACTGAAATTTGTTGTGGATACTATAAAGTATCCTACCTGCCTTTGGACAACAGTGAAATGTTTAGATGTGTTAAAGAGTCTCAGAGAACTTCAATTGACGCAACAGCCACTGATCTCGGACCATTACAATCCAGAGAAACAAAAGATAGCTGCATTTCCCAAAGCCTTAATGTGAGTCTCATTATTGCCAGACTTTTACATACAGCCTCCTGTCAGTCAGTAGCCTAAGTGTGAGCCGGTTAACAGGTCACTCACCTGATTTCTAACTGCTAGTCCCTAGGAAGGAAGTCCAGCGAGTTGTGCTACTGAACAGTTGCCAAAACAAACCTACAAGAACAGAAGCACAAGTCCAGGAGTTAAAAGTTCTGAACAACCACTGGGAACTTTAATTAAACGTTGCATGGGAAACCACTCAAGAATGCTGACCCCCCCCCCCCCGGAAGGGGTTTAATTACCTCAAAACACTGGTGGGTTGAAAGGCTTTCCTGAGGGATGTACCTCTTGAAAAATAAAAAAAATAATTTATATTGGTTTGAATATCTGGTGAGCAAGTCATATTCCAGTCTTCTTCCTGCATTATGCTGCTTGGCCTTCACTGATACAGACTACTCCATTAGTTGAGCTTCCCACTATTACAGGTTAGTGAAGGCTGCATTGGACTGATTGCTTGCCCCTATCTTGATGGGAAGGATCAGTGCTGTACTACAGAACTTGGCACCTGCATGCCGAACGCAGCTTCTGAGGAGTTGAATATATCAAGGCAGCAATGCCTAGTGATTGCATGTACAGAGGCCAGGTTGTTGCCTTGCATATCCCCAAGGGAAGTCCAAGCACTGTCAACATGATAGGCTTCCACAGCTTTGGTGGCATAGCCTGGATTTCTGAAGGTGCTGAAAACCCCCTGTAGAGGTTAAGTTAGATCTATGATGTGACAGAGAGTCAGAGGAGGTCCGTTTTGCAGGGGGCAGCACCTTTATTTCCCAGACCAAGGAGGAAACAGTCTGTCCATCTTGCAGAAAAGCTTGGTATGCCTAAGGTATATTCTGAGATCCCATCTGATATCCAGGGAGTGCAGCTGCTCTTCCTTGGCATTCACTGGCTTAAAGCAGAGCAATCTCTTAGTTTATGTGAAAATCTAAGAAAACCTCAATAAGAAAGAAGGCCATTATTCCAAGAACCACCTTTTCCCTATGAAAAGTAAGGTTCCTGGTGGGAAATGGTTTGCAGCTCTCTCCGATGCAAGGAGCAGAGCATATGACTACTAAGAATAGGTCCTTAACGGAGAGGTGCCAAAATGACACTTCCTGGAAAAGCTTGAATGAAGGTCCTCAAGCGTCTCCAGGACCACTTTAGCCCCCAAAGCAGAAGAGTCTGCTTGAGCCTTGGGCAAATCATTTGGCATGCCTTCAGGAAACTAATGATGTCTGGATGGTGCCCCAAGCAAAGTGAGCACTCGTGACCCCTTACAGATGAAAGGGCCACCACCTGAAGCCTGAAGAAGGAAGCTGAAAGACCCCCATCTAGGCCCTACTGCTGAAAGTCCAAGACAGCGAGCAGAGAGGCAGACGAGGGCTTTATCTGAATAGGAGAGAACCACAGTCCAAAAGTGCCTCAGACCCTTCTGTAGGATTTATTAGTGGAAGCTTTTCTGGACTGCAATAAGTAACATCTGGATGACACTTACTGAATATCTTGCCTTCATTAATCTTCTGTGCTGAGGAGCCAGGCAAAAAGTTGAAACTTGCCTGGATTCGGATGCAGTGTCAGGCCCAAATGTAGTAGGGAGAGTCTGCTTGGTAAAAGGTATGGGGTCTGCAGGGTACATGAACCAGATCAGAATATTAGGTGTGCCCAGCCACTGAAAGGCCATGATAATGAGCATCGAAGTCTGCCTGTACAACTTCCATAGAACCTTTGATATCACTGGTCACGGAGGACAGATGGCCGAAAGTAGAGCACCAGCAATGCCCGGGAGGAACCTAAAGTAGAACATCCAGCAATGCCCAGCAGAGGAAGTCTATTCCCCATCAATTGTGGCTCCTGGCACACACTGAAGTACCTTGGGGCCTTTGTGTTGGCCTTGCTTACCATAAGGTTCAGGAGCAATGCTCCCCACCTGTTGTAAAGTAAGTGGAACACTTCCTGGTTCAGTTGCAATTGGCCCGAGTACAGCTTATGTCAGCTAATCCTGTTGGCCTGACAGTTTAGGGTGCCTTCCAGATGAACTGTAGTGAGGGACTGGAAGTTCTTCCCCACCCAGAAAAGGACCACATGTGCTTTTGTCATCATGGATTCTTCCTTGAACCACCCTGGTTCCAGATGTAAGGCACCATGACTGCATTATCCAATCTGATCGTCCAGCGTGCCTTGACCAGGCCACGGTCCCCTCAATTTCTGGAACCTAAACAGTTTTTCAGAAATCCTCTGTACTGCAAGGGATCCAGCGTGCCTTGACCAGGCCACGGACCCCTCAATTTCTGGAACCTAAACAGTTTTTCAGAAATCCTCTGTACTGCAAGGTACTAGCCCTGACTTTTGGATTTGGTACCAGTGGAAGCTGATTTCCAAGTGGCCCACACTATCTCCTGCTGAACACACCTCTAACTACTATATCTCCCTCTGTGTCTCTAGTTGAATTTATGTGCTAGGGTTTAATAATTTGTTTAATCCTTACAGTCATTTTAAGTTCTGAGTTGATATTAGAAGTGAATTTAGAGCTGTTTTTCTTTCTTTTTTTTTGACTTTTCCATTAGCAGATTATATCCTCTCACAACTAGAGGGCTATATCTCTATCTCTTTATCTAGCATGTAAGCCATGTGGGCTCTCTCTGCCTTTCTCTCGCCTCTCCTCCTCCTTGCCCTGGCCCCCCTCTTCTCTCTCCCTGGTCCTAGCCACCCCCACCCCCATCCCCACCTCACCCCCGCCACCCTCTACTCTGGTTTCCACTGCTACTCCAAGGGAACTCTCCACTTCCACTCGAGTCTTGTGCTTCGCGCACCGTTTGGATATTCCTGGTTACTTAACCTGACCACTACTCTCAACAAGTGTGGCCACCTCTCTACACTGTGCCACCTTGCAGTCCATATGGTACACCGCCTGGAACCTTGCAACTTCTACTCCAGGAAACAACAATCAAAACTATCTCTCAAAGAGCTGCGACTCTGCTCCTTAAAACTCCTCCTCCTTCTCATCTCAGGCAGCATCCATCCCAATCCTGGCCCTAGAAGCTCAGGCCACACACAAACTCCAGGTGCCCTTATCCTTGCAACCATTAATATCTGCAGCCTACTACCAAAGCTGGATGCACTCCAAGCCTTCATATGCCAACACAACCCCGACATCCTTGCAGTGATGGAAACTTGGCTGACACCTAAAGTTCCTGACTCAGCAGTAACAATACAGGGCTACAATGTCCACAGGCTGGACCGGATATCCAAAATAGGCGGTGGTTGCGCAATCTATATCAAAGACTCCCTGTCTTGGCACCCTGTAGCAACTCCATCACTTTCTGCCTCAGCCCAGATTCTGCCAATAAAAATCGTCCTAGGTCCCAACCATAAAGCCCTGACTATTGTCTCCGTATACATCCGGCCCAGGGACCCTAAACATGGATTCAACGACTTCCTAAACTTTATGAACTCTCATCCCTGAACTTATTCTACTAGGGGATTTCAACAAAAACTGGTTAGCATCGAGTGCCAGTGCCTATAAAGACTCCATCTCAGCTGCTAACCTCACACAAATGGTAAACTCCCCTACTAGAATTAACTACAAGACTGGCACCAGTACCCTCTTGGATTGGGTCCTCACCACTCACCCCACAAGGATTTCTCGTACGACCATTCTCCCAGACTCACTCAGTGACCACTCCCCAGTCATGTGTGCATGGTCTAACAAATTCCTTAAGCCCCTCCCAAAATTATCGCTAGCAGAGTCCTTCCTCGTGGAAAACTTCCACATCTCAAACACCCGCTTCTACAAGACTGGCTACCCATCTATGAAGCAACAGATGTTAACTTGGCTCTTGATCACTTCATCTCAATTTTCAACAAAGCTCACACTCTTTTGCCCCCAAGCTAAAGAAAACAAAATCTCTCTAACCTGCGGGTCACCCAGCTCTTCTCACAGCTGAAACTAAGGGATCACCTGGGCAGTTGCCAGGGCCACTGGCAAACAACTGGACATCCAAAATTACAAACAAGCACGAAATGTCTGCACAAAAGCCATACGGCTAATGAAATCCACCTATTACAAAGACGCTCTCACCAATACATGGGGAAATGGTTGTGCTTTCTGGGACAATATCAAGGATGTCACAGGGAAGCAGCCAAAAACCTCTCAGGCCATGTTAATGGTTGATGGATCCTCAACCGTTGACCCCAAGGTGATTGCAAACATCTTTAACACGGCTTTTTCAGACCTTAGTGCTGTTCTACCCCATGACTTTCGAAAACAAGGCCTACTCCCCAAATACCTCAGCCCCTCAGTCTAACCATCCCCTCTTCTACTTCAGGAAGGTAAGACTGAATGAAGCTCGCCGCTATATTACTGCAGCTATCTCTAAATCTAGATCTAGTAGCGACACCCTGGACCTTAGCTTCTGTTGCTCACCCTCGATGAGGTAATTCATCCATTAACAAAATCCTAAACCTCTCTCTCAGCTGTGGAAGAATTCCCGGACCTATGGAAAGCAGCCACCGTGACACCCGTCCATAAAAGTGGGGACAAGACGATTCACTCAAATTATCGCCCTATCTCCATACTGCCCCCACTCTCGAAGGCACTTGAGCGCATCGTGGCTGATCAACTTACCGACCACTTGGATAAATACAATATACCTTGTCCACAACAACACGGCTTCCGGAAAGGTCACAGCACCACCACAGCTCTTCTTGAGTTCACTGGAGCTTTGCACAAATCCCTTGACAATGGCCTTCTCACAGGGGCCGTTTTCGTCGACCTCTCCAAGGCCTTCAATACAGTACGCCATGGACTACTAATACACCAACTACTGAATGCCGGGCTATCACCTGACTCTTCTCTCTGGTTTAAAAGCTACTTAGAAAACCGGTCACAGAGAGTAAAAATTGCGGACGCTCTTTCTAACACCCTGCCTGTTCGCTCGGGTGTCCCACAGGGATCCATACTGGGACCCCTCCTTTTTAGCCTTTTCTTAAACTCCCTCCCTTACCACTGCTCTGAGCAGATCATACTATATGCCGATGATGCTGTTGTATTCTCCACTCACAAAGATCCTGCAACTCTTCAACACAACCTTCAACTTGGTTTCAGTTCTGTAGAGACATGGTTTCTTAATCATAAACTGGTCCTCAATGACAAGAAAACCAAATCTATGCTCTTCTGCAGCTCGCATAACCCACACAACCTACACCACTTGGCTATCTCCACCACCCAGGGGAACACTCTAGATCAGGTGGTGTTCTTCAAATACTTAGGGATACAGCTTGACCCTAATCTCTCCTATGGACTTCATGTAGATAATGTAGCTAGAGCTGCTAATACACGGCTTGGTCTCCTCTATAAACACAGACCACACCTCATGCCAGAAGCTTTGAAGGTTGCAGTCCTGAGCTCTGTGATCTCTGTAACAGACTATGGTCTCATCATTTATGGCTCGGCAACAACCACAACCCTTAGATGCCTCTCAACTGCCTTAAATAAAGCATGTCGGCTCATCACTGGTGCTTACCGTCTCACCCACATATGTGACCTGTACGCTCAGACCGGCTGGCTCCAACTATCAAACCACATAAAGTTTCTCACCTGCTCCATGGTCAAAAAAAAATCTACCTTGGCCTTGCACCTTCTGGGGTCTCAACTCTTGTTACAACAACGAATTAACAAATGGTGCCTTAGAGAACCACGCTACAGCTACTGAAAGTCCCCCACTGTCACACTTCACAGGGACAACGCTCTTTTGCTTATCGAGCACCACTCTGGTTCAATGGCCTCAGCCCAACCATCTCCTCTGCCCCAACTATTGGTATGTTTAAAACTAGGCTCCGGGACTATCTCACTACCAACAGCTCCTGTGACTGCCCAACTTAACCTTGTTTCTCCACTTCCCTTTCTGCTCTAGTTGCCCCCCCCAGTGGATTCTACCCTCACATCTTGGTATACCCAATGCTCACTTTTCACCCTCTCGCCACCCTTCCTACATTCCTTCTCCCCCACCTCTTCCCTCTCCCTATGACTCTGGCACTTCTTATCTGTTGTCTATTTTCTCTGACAAATGCCGCTGGCTGCCTTGTTACAATGCTACCCTTGAACTGTATTAATCTGTACTCTGTTTGCAATGTCCACATTGTTGTAATGCCTGTCTTGATGTTCCCCATAATTTATATTTCTCTGATGTGGAACCTTTGTAAAAGAGCCATGGCTCAAAGGCATTTGTAATCCTAGACTTGATAAATAAAAATAAATAAATGATCAGGACATGTCGGTTGCAAAAGTGAAATCAGAATGATAACGGTGCTTGGAAAATAGCTCACATCTCGAGGATGTTAATGGGAAGCATTTGTTCCTCAAGGCTGTACATGCCTTGCACCAAGGCCCTGCCCAAGACCACTTCCCAGCCCCAGAGACTGGCATCAGTTGTGAGGGTTATGTGGCTCACATCTCATAGGGTGATTCACTAGCTTAAGCTTGCCGGCATGGTCCACCAATGAAGTGAGACAACCACCAGAGGAGAAAGAAGTATCTTGGCTGACAGGGCTTGTGTATGTGGGCTCCAATGTCCAAGAAGATGAAGCTGTAGTGGTTGACAGAGAACTCCAACCCACTGAACGAAAACTATGCTTGCTGCCATCAGATCAAGGACATGATGGATTGTCTGGGCTGATACAGTCATCCTGCTGGCCAGAATTTTACCAACTTGAATAAGGGTCAGAGCAATCAAGGCTTGAGATGTGTGAAGCGTACAGGGTTGAAAGTAGATAAATCTATGGGTCCTGTTAACTTACACCCAAGGGTGCTAGGAGAGACAGCGGGGATTATAGCAGGGTCACTCGCAGACATTTTCAGCTTCTCGCTAGCCACAGGGATGGTGCCTAATGACTGGAGGAGAGTGAATGTGGTTCCGCTGCACAAGACTGGGAAATGGGATGCGACAAGGAACTGCAGGACAGATGTCTATAGTGGAGAAAATTATGGAGTTTTTATTAAGGGAGAATCTGATTAACTTCCCTGAAGAGAACAGGCTGCAGGACCCCGACAACATGGGTTCACAAAGGGAAGGTCTTACCAGACAAACCTGTTTGAATTCTTCAGCTGGACTACCACAGCAACAGACAAGGAACAGGCATTTGATATTGTATACCTAGACTTCAGCAAGACCTTTGACTCAACCCCCACAAGAGGCTGGTTAAAAAGATTAAGGAACCTGTGGTGGAAGAGAAAAAATAGCCTAATTGTGTGGAGAGCTGAAGAAGGTAGTACATAAAGGGAGTTAGTTAAGGAGTTTATCAGAAGTACCAAGTGGGGTACCCCAAGGGGCGGTACTAAGACCAGTCTCTATATCTCTCTATATATCTCTATATATCTCTCTCTCTATATACATCTATATAAATAGACTGGTCTTAGTACCACCCCTTGGGATACCCCACTTGGTACTTGGTATATATATTTCATAGATGACTGTGCCAAGGGTAATATCTGCCTCTTCCCAGACAGCACAAACATCTACGCAAGGACATACAAGGAGGAAGGTAGAAGGAAACTAAGGGATTATCTGGGTAGTTTGAAGAGCTGGTCAAAGACATTAGTTTTAATGCTAAGAAATGTGAACAAATGCACATAGGGAAAATAAACCAAAGGGTGTCATCTGAAATTGGGGGGGGCAGTACAGAAGAAAAGGATTTAGGGGAAATGATATCGGAGACCCTAAAAATGTCTGAACCTTGCAATAGGGTAATGGACAAAGCAAACAGAATAATGGAATGCATACAGAAGGGGATAAGCAGTACAAGTCAGGAGGTGATCCCCCTATTGTATATGTATAGGTGACTGGTGCAACCGCACCTGGAATGCCACGCAAGGCACTGGAGTTCACACCTAAAGAAAGAGTGCAACAAAGTAGAGGTAGTACAGGGCAGGAAAACTAACACAATCCATGGCCTTGGGGTAATAACGACGGAGAGACTAGAGGACTTGAACATGTACGCCCTTAAAAAGAGGAAAAAGGGTGACACAGCTGAGACATACAAGTACAGTACCTGTATGGGATAAACACAATGGATGTCAAGGAACTCTTCTTGAGTTCAAATACAAGAATGAGGTGTCATTCACTAATTCTGGTGGGGTGGGTGACAGGATGTCTGTAAGCACTCCTTCACGAAAAGGGTGGTGGACAAGTGGAATAAGCTGCCAGAGGAGGTGGCACAGGCCATCTCATTCAGCAGCTTCAAGCAGTGATGGGACAGGTGTGTGAATTTAGTTTAAAAAGTGGAGACAGTAACAAAGAGGGGATTGCCTCTAGGGCAAGGCAGAACAGTCTGTAGGGTGGGTGGATTGGATGGGCCAAGAGCCTTTCTTCTGCGATCAACATGTATGTATCTATGTAGCTATGCAAAAACAGAAAGAATGACGAAGGAGAAAGCACAGCTAAAAAAAACAAGTGAGACAGAATGCAAAGTCCTTTAACTTGAGGACTGAGTTCTTCTGGTACCTCAGAAGAGGACAGAAATTTTTTTCCAGTGCCAAAGAGTCTTGGCCGAATGTACATATAGAAAGAAACATGAAAAGAGGTACACAGAATAGAAGGGCAAGAACAGTTAACAAAGAGAACAGAAAGCACACAAAGTGGGGAAAGTACACAGAATAGAAAAAGCCTGAAAAAATATAAAAGGAAAATGACAGAACACAGAGATTGGGAGAGTAGGAGACCATTAAGTACAATGCGTGTGTGTGTGTGTGTGTGTGTGTGTGTGTGTGTGTGTGTGTGTGTCTTGTGCTACCCTGCGTGTCGAGGGAGGTGTGTGCAACTGCAAACTAATGTACTACACAAAGGTCATCTAATGTTATGCAGAACAGAGTTTTTTTTTTTGTTGTTTTTTTTTAATATAGTCACCACTGCTCGAAGGTATTTAAAGTAAAATTATCCATGTCTGTCGGTCTGCTAGTTCAGGACAGCACCTGTAGTTCTGTATCTTGCAGCACAAAGCTTCATTCTTACAGTGGTACCCCTCCACAGTGTTGTTCTGTGGTAAGCAGATGCTTTTTCTTAAAATCATGTCCTCTAGTTCAGGATGGTGCCCATGTTTCCATGATCTGTGATGCACAGCTTCATCCATGCAGTCTTGCCGGCCCATGGCACTGTCCAGCAGCAAGCAGTCACTTTTTTAATTTAATTCAATTCAACTCAAGTTTATTGTTCGACATATATTGTCATTACATACACAAGGTTAAAAAGAAAAATTATGGTGTCAGTACAAATGTAGAAACATGCTTTACACATTAATATTTAAAGACAAAACAAAACGATAAATATATATATATATATATATATATATATATACACACACACACACACATTTTCAGATTTACATTACTTATCACAATGGCATAAATGCTTCTTAGACTTATTTATTTATTTATTTAAGAGTTTAACCAGGAGAACATACTGAGCAGTTACTTGCTCGATTTCAGATGTGTCCTGGGGGCAGGGAGCAATTAGGAAACAAATAATCAAGTATATTACAAGTTATAAGGACTTGCATAAATACATTACCAGAGGTTTAATATATCTTACAACAGGCTATTTTAATGACTGGGAGTCATTATCATAAAGTCATCAAATTTTAAGCCTAGCAGACTCCAGTTAATTTGTCTACATAAAAAAAACAGAATCAATATATAACACACTGTTTCAAAAAGTACAACCCGATTCTAAGTTCATGTAGAAGTACCTTGGACATGAAAGAGACAAAAAAACTTAGGCACAAAAAACATAGGCCCTAACAAACTCCTAAATCCTTAACAGGAATAAGGAGTGTAAACGGGTTTGGGTCTGGTTACCTACACCCCCGGGTTATGCCGTAGTCTCAAATCTCGTAAACAAGAGAATGGATCCTACTAAGGGATCAAGTAGGGCTCCATTATGATCGTTACTGACATTCATGCTAAGATACTAAAATGCCAGCAGAATAGGCCTAGCGGTCTTTCGTGTCGGTTCGTTTGGTCAGCCCCCACCCTGGAAGCTGACCTTGCTGCCCCCCCCCCCAGGCTTCTCTCTTTCCAGCCCAGGGGTTTCCCCCTTGCATTGGACTTTGCTTCCACAACTGCTTCCACAACCCTTCCCCTGTACTTGTCCCACCCCCTCTTGAACCCCTCCACAGTCTCTGCCTCCACCAGCCCCCCGAGCAGCACATTCCATGGTTCTACTATCCTTTCAGTGAAGTAGCACCTCCTCCTCCTTTCTCCAGAGTCTCCCCCCTCCAGCTTCCACCCATGCCCTCTAGTTGCCCTCCCTCCTTCCTTCGGAGCACACTGACTGCGCCTCCCCTATTTACCCCCTTCATGTACTTGAAGACCTCCATCATGTCCCCCCTGTCCCTCCTCTCTATGTTCGACATATTTCAAGCTTATCTTTTTAGCAGCAATAAAAAATTCTGCTGTATCAGTAGGAATTTGTGGATTTTCAGGATTTAATAAAAGATCAAGAAAGTAACGTGAAGGTATGATATATGAGGAGAAATATTTAACTAAGTATTTCTTCCTTATTCTTTTCTACCACTGGCATCTTATGAATATATGATGCAAGTCTTCAGGTTCACTTAGATAACACATACAATTAGAAAAAGTAGAGATTTGTCGAGAGTACCTAGCAGTTAAAGGGGCACTGTCAGCTTTGCCCCTCGTTTTATTGCCAGATAACATCAGTTTGCCTCTGTGTACGCAGTGATCATATACGGTGCACAGAATACCCCTATATATGCCACAATAGAGAATTCTTACTAATTTCTGCAGTTTTCATGATCAGCTACTTTCCTTCAGGCCGCCCGTTAAGTACACTGCCCACTGGAAGCATAAGCAAGATGAGAGAGTGCATCTGACACTGTGTGCCGGCACGTACATCGATTTTGCACATGGCCATAATGAAAAGCTAAATGCAGCGTGTATTTTCCAATGCTGTACTACATTTGCCATTTTTTAACTGAAACCGAGCACGGGGAAAGACATAAAATGCATTTTAAAGCAGGCACTGAATGCAGGACGCTCATGCACATGTGTGGAATTTGTACATCATACCGCTTTCGCACAAGCACGAGATTTCGGCACCTGCTTTCAAATGCATTTTATGTCATTCCCAGTGCTCGGTTTCAGTTAAAAAAAAAAAAAATGGCAAATCTAGTAAAGCTTTGGAAAATAAATGCTGCATTTAGCTTTTCAGTATGGCCATGTGCAAAACTGAAGTTCGTGCCAGCGCACAGTGTCAGATGCACGCTCTCATTTTGCTTATGCTTCCGGTGCACAGTGTACTTACGGGCGGCCTGAGGGAAAGTAGCAGATTGCGAAAACTGCAGAAATGAGTAAGAATTCTCGATTATGGCATATATAGGGATATTCTGTGCACCATATGTGATCACTGTGTACACAGAGGCACACGGATGTTATCAGGCACTAAAACGAGGGGCAAAGCTGACAGTGCCTCTTTAATATACTGCTGGGGAATAACTCAAATCTATAAAGGGTCAGAATTTGCCTATGTATTGGGTTGGTTATCGACAGTAAATACTCTTTGAGAGAGTGTTCCTGTATATTGTTTTTTTAACCACTGTGAAGCTTTTGTTTATTTTTTTGTAAGTCAATTTCCCTATGCTTTTTTGAAGCCACTGCAGTAACAATTCTGGCGTAGTTTTTATGTATTTTTACTGCGTGGTCAGCCCAATACCGTAAATGGACAAGTTCATATCTCTCAAGTAAAGAATATACAGTAGACAGTCACCCATCTCTTAGCAATTCAAAATGTTATTTTTTTCTTTTATACATAATGCAGTAATGGAGCCAACTGGTTCATGTGTCATATTAATGCAGAAATGTATTATTCTTGTATGACTTTTTGCCACGAACATGATTTGACCAAGATGGGCCTTTACCAATACATTAGCTGCTGAGATAGGTAATCCTAAGGTTTTCTTATATACTATATTAATAACTGATTCTAAAGTATGTAGACTAGAAACTCCCCAGTTTTCGATAGCGTAAAGGCCTTGACTTACATAAGGGGTCTCCAGGGACATGCAGTGGTCCAGCTAAGGGGTGTATCAGCGCACTGTACGCCAATTTTTGCCCTTTTTACACCCCGTAGAGAGTCCTGGGTAGAATCTTTATGACCAGGTGTTTCCACAGACTTCACGCATTCGTACTTCAGTCCACCAGAACAGTGTGACCATGTCGCAAAATACTACCTGGCATACCGAAATACTAGCAGCTTGGAAAACTAGGCAGTTTTTACTTCCTGGCCTAAAAAGTTATCTGCGGCACTGGGGACAGGACTCTTCCACCTCCCTCCCCTTTCCCCCTTTTCTTTCATGTAAGCACTTGTTTACTTATTAACCCGGCACTTATTATTGTTCACTCTTTCTACATGTTACGTGCAACAGTTGTTGTAACACTGTTTGTAACACCTGCCTTACAACTGTATGTTAATGCTGATCTTGTAACTTGAATGTTTAATGTCTCATTCCAGTTGTACCCCTTCCCCCCAGGTCGCACCAGGAGACAAGCGACTTGTTGCTCAGTGTGCCTTCCTGGTGAAACATTTCAATAAATAAATAAAGCCCTACTCATTGGCTCTACTGACGTACCACCATAAGTTCTGTTAAGTCAAAGAAGGGCAGAGGATGTAATCATCATTTTTGCCGCTACAGTCCTAATATGCTTATTCCAAGAAATTGCATTCGATATCGTGACCCCTAAATAAGTGTACTGATTAACAAATTCCAATGGATGTTTGGCCAAAAACAGACTTCTATACTTCTTTCAGGAACCTATAACCATAACTTTTGTTTTTGCTGTAATTGTTAATTCCAACGCAGTGCAGACAGCTTGTAATTTACAGAGACTTCTTCGTAGACCCAATCTTGATGTTGCGATAACAGGGCTTTATTTAACTCTAAAAATTGATTATCGTTTTGCTCATAAGAGTGCTAAATCTTTGTGAAAATGCATAGCTCTTGCCTCACTCTGTTTAACAAACACAGCACTTCTAGAAAATCTATATAAATACTTTCTGTACAGTTAGTATCATCCCAAGAAAAAAAAATGCTAATCAATTATTTAAAACCCTGCAATAAGTGCAAGATTGTTGGCGTATCACTTTTTAAAGTCACCAGCTAGCTCACTGGTTCTGGATGGCACCCATGGTTCTATGCCAGGTGATGCACATTCACACTGCAGTGCCCACCTGTGACAAAGTCATTTGGCAAGCAGCCAATTGTTCAAAAATTACCACTGACTGTCTGCCGAGGATGGCACTGGTCTTCTGTGTTTTGGGGTACACAGCTGCAAACAAGCAGTGGCAACCCCTGTGTTGCCATCCTGTGGCAAGCAGCCATACAAGGAAAGGGTTCCACCAGTGGCACTCTGACCACAAAACAGGTTGCAGGTGGGTTCCATTCTATAAACTTGTCAACGCGTAGTGTAAAGGGCTGTAGATGTGGAGTAATCCAGGGCATGTACAAGAAAAAAACCAGCAACAATTAAAATGTCCAAATGTCGTTTTACTCAAGGTCTTGACACACCACGATCCCCTGACCACATTCAACGTTCTGCCCTATGTGGGCTTCTTCAGGAGCAATGCTTGGTACAGAAGCCATCCAAAATTCCACTAGTTTCAAAATGTTCTTCATTATAGTTAGATGTGCCTCTGTTATGTCACCCTTAACAAAGCAAAGTGTATTTGACAGCGCGCATAGTGAACTGAAGAACATTTTGAAACGGGCGAACTTTTGGATGGCTGCTATACCAAACATTTTGTTATGAACCAAGTAAAAAAAAATACAGAAACCCAGATCCTTACTTCTGAAGAAGCCCACGTAGGGTAAAACATTGGGTGTGGTCAGGGTATCGTGGTGTGTTAAGACCTTGAATAAAACAGCACTTGGACATATGGTGCTGGTTTCTACTTGCGCTTACTCTGACCAACAAACCACAGTTAGCCACAACAGATAGTGCTGCAAAGAACCCCCATCATTTCATTCACCCCACACCACCCCACAACACAGATTACTAAATGGAGAATGCTGCCCCTCACCCCAAACAAACCGAACCCACAGTGGTGGAAACTAATTTCTACTGACAGAGTGATCCCCCCCAAAACAAAATCCTTGATATGAGCACTACCAGAAAAAGCTCACCTCTTAAGTGAAAAACACTCAGGAAGTCCAGCAGCAAGAAAATCGCAGACATACTAAATTAGATGTTAAACAGGTTTACTGCAACACAAATCAACAACCCCAAGTTGCTCCAACCAGTCCAATATTTCACACGGAAACTTGCCACTCTTTCAAGGTGCAACAGCCAAAGAAGATGTTCCTGCTTTTATAAACCAAACCTACTTAAAGTGACAGTGCTTAAAATGCAATGTACTGGTTTACATAGCAGAGATCAGCTGGCAGTAAAACTGCAAATCGTGCATAATCTGCAGAACATGAATAAAGTGCAATATGCTAGTGCAGTTACAATTTATACATCGCTTTGGCTGAATCCCACAACTGACCGCACCCCAGTTATAAATAAAACCTCACCAACATATTAAAAACAACGTATCAGTGGAAAACATTAGAATGAATATTACAGGCTAACTTTCCTCCTATTACCATTATACAAATTTGAAATTAAGATTTCTTTTAACAGAAGAACCTGTAAATAATTCATATGCAAAATGCTACTGCAAGTGAAACACACTTACTTCTCATTAGAAAGATTATTAAGATTAAACATGCAGACTTTCTGTGGTACACTGTTTTCTAGGAAGTAGAATAAAAAACAAATGTTTGTCAGAAGCTATATGACAAGAGTACAGAAAACAAGGTTGATAATGGGGGAGAGGGAAGGGGAAGTGTGGTTAGTTTGTGAATATTTTTACAACATATATCGTAACAAAGCAATTCAGACACACTGTATGTTTTTAAATATTCCAATGATTCAGCAAAATACAGATATCAATACAGTGTTGTTATATTACCACTGAACACCCCATTATTTCAAAAATGGGGCCAGTCAAATCTCTTGTTCAATCCTGGTGATTCTGTCTCTTTTAACATAAAATTCACCATGCCTCACTCCTGAGCAATCCGTTATCCAAATACCCCTTCTCTCTCAAACTTCTACTCCAGAGAAGGTGACATATCAAATTAAGATGTGTAGGTCCCTTTATTAATGGGCTGCAGCACTTTATCCTCTGCTGCAGAGCTTGGCCAAATTAATCCACAGAGGTTCAGAGTCACTGCTGCAGAAGTTAGATCTCCAGGTATGTGGAGAAAAGGATGCTTTGCTACAGAAGTCACAAGCTGGGGCTGGCCCGCTGGCACAGAGGTTGGATTTCCATTGACCCGGATTCGAGACCAGAGTTGGGGTGTGGAAGGCCGGCCAAGGGAGAAGAACTGAGCATCCTTGGGACTGCTCATCTCCGGGGCGGCAACCAATGCGCGACTGACCCTGGCAGTGGCCGGGGAATAGAGCTGTCGGGGCCAACTGTCAGGAAGCGCATGATGTTTGCATGTTGCAGACTATGTCATTGCATGCCATCCCTCTCGGGAGCCATTATCAGAAAAAACTGCTGCCAGCTCCATTCATGACAGCCAGTCTCTCAAGCCCCCCATACCACCCCTCTGTGATGCCAGCTAGCGACTGAGTGAGAGTCTCCATCTGTAGCAGCCTGGCCTGCAGCCTGGCCTTGCAGGGGAGTAACTAGGCGGCTTCCCACTTGTTCTTCCGCCGAGAACCTTGTACAGTCTTCTTTGGGGGGGGGGGCATGCCTGCCTGATGGCTCCGTTCAGCGGGGGCAAGCCTGGGTGGATCACTGCTCAGAGTAAATCCGGGGTTGGCAGAGGTTGGAGGAGTCAGGGGCTGAGCTCTCAGAGGACTGGCACCCAAAAAGGCATACTAAATAAAATAAAAATTAAAAAAACAAT
Source organism: Neoceratodus forsteri (assembly GCA_016271365.2). Lineage (NCBI taxonomy): Eukaryota > Metazoa > Chordata > Ceratodontiformes > Ceratodontidae > Neoceratodus > Neoceratodus forsteri. The sequence goes on along the minus strand of CM057453.1, from coordinate 1,176,214,562 downwards.
AATAAAACAGTCATAACCTGCATCCAGAAAGAGAACGTTCTGTCATCTGACATGCTCACATGTCATTATCCTGTTCCAAAAGTACCTTTAAAAATCTTGTATTCAAAAAACTCAGGCATGCTAAGGGTGGATAAGGCAAGGAAGGAGTGGAACCTGGCCAGGGAAATTAGGAGAGGGAACAAGAAGAAGAATCAGCATTTATATAGCGCTTTTCATACATCCAAAGCACTTTGCAAGCAATGCTAGACTGGTAGTGAAGTGACTGAATGTGTGGTGGCAGCCATATCGCACATCATCACCCACACACAGCCTGGATAATTGCAAGAACCGGTTTATGGGAAGGGGAATGTTGGCCAGGACACTGGGAATGTTCCCTACTCTTTGCGAAGAATGCCCTGGGTTCTTTTACTTCCACCTGGACACCCACCAGGACAACACCAGGATGGGTAGAAGGAACCTCGGTTTAACGTCCCATCCGAAGGACGGCACACCCCAGCAGTACAGCACCCCCCAATACTGCACTCAGATGCCAGCAATTTTTAGATGCAAGTCCAATCCCGGTGTGGGACGAGAACCCACGACCTTCTGGTCCAGAGATGGATGTGCTACCAACTGAGCCACGCTTTAGATACTTTGGGGAAAACCAAAGGGTGAAGGGGCAGATTAGCAGGATTAAAACAAGGCAGGGATGGGCACAAGACCCGGGGGAGCAGGCTGAGGTACTAAATGAGTACTTTGCCTCAGTTTTCACCAATGAAAATGGGGGGGCTGCATCATACATGGGAGGAGACGGTGAAACTGGAGGGGGGGGGCCCTTACCAATCGGCGGGTCTGGGGAGGTGGGGCATCACTGGCAGGTGGGAGGAAGGCAAAGCAGGGGGACAAGGTAGCAGAGGTGGAAATTACAACAGAGTAAGGGAAGCCCTCAAGTCCCTTAAGATGGAAAAAGCACCAGGGCCGGATAAATTACATCCCAGAGTGCTGAAGGAACTGTCGGATGTCCTGGCGAAACTCCTGGCGGAGCTCTTCAGCATCTCTCTGAGGACAGGGTGGGTGCCCCAGGACTGGAAGGCGGCACATATAGTGCCTATCCACAAGGGGGGTCAAGGGAGGTGGCAGAGAACTACAGGCCAGTCAGCCAGACATCGGTGGTGGGCAAGGTGATGGAGGGCATTGTCAAGGAGAGACGGGGGGGGGGGACCTGGAAAAGTTGGGGTCCCTGGACGAAAGACAGCATGGTTTTGTCCCGGGGAAATCGTGTCAGACAAACCTTGTGGAGTTCTATGACTGGGTGACGAGTGCCTTGGACCTGGGTAGACCAGTGGACGTCCTCTTTCTTGACTTCAGCAAGGCATTTGACTCTGTTCCTCATGGGGGCCTGTTGATAAGCTGGGAGAAATGGGGTGGGGAACCAGATGGATAGGCAATTGGCTCCAGGACCAGACCCAGAGGGTCGTGGTTGGCAGGACAGTCTCATCCCCAAAGGGGGCCATTAGTGCAGTCCCTCAAGGATCGGTTCTTGGGCCCCTCCTGTTCAACGCCTACGTCTCTAACATATGGAAGGGTATCAGGAGAGAGATGAGTCTCTTTGCGGATGACTCAAAACTGGGGGTTGTGGATGGGGAGGAGGGGAGGGTGGCCCTACAGGGGGACCTGGAGGCTCTGGAAAGGTGGTCTAGAAAGTGGAAGCTGAGGTTCAATGCAAGGTACTGCACCTGGGAGCCAGAAACCCAGGCCAAGTGTACACCCGGGGATGCTACAAGTCTGGATGGCTGAGAGGGACCTGGGGGGTGGTGGTGGATGTCAAGATGAACAACTCTGAGACTTGTAGGAGGGCAGCGACCAAGGCCAACAGGATGCTTGGATGCATCGCTAAGGGGATCACCTCCAGAAGGAGGGAAGTGATACTCCCACTGTATAACTGCTTGGTGAGGCCGCACCTCGAGTACTGCGTGCAGTTTTGGAGGCCACATTTAAAGAGGGACATTGAACTCCTGGAGAGGGTCCAAAGAAGGGCAACCAAAATGATCTGGGGCTTGGGGGATAGGCTCGAAGAGCTAACTATGTACAGACTGGAAGAGGGAAGGGACCGGGTAAACATGATAGAGGTCTTCAGGTACATGAAAGGGGTAAATAGGGGAGAAGCAGTCAGGGTGCGCCGAAGGAAGGAGGGGGGCAACTAGAAGGCATGGGTGGAAGTTGGAGGGGGGAGATTCAGGGGAGAAAGGAGGAGGTGCTACTTCAATGAGAGGGTGGTGGAGCCACGGAATGCACCGCCCAGGGAGCTGGTGGAGGTACAGACGGTGGAGTGGTTCAAGAGGGGGTGGGTCAGGTACAGGGGAAGGGTTCTGGAAGCAAATCCAGTGCAGCGAGAATGTCCAGGACTGGGAAGGGAGAAGCCAGAGCAGGAGAGGGGGCAGTAAGATCAGCTCCCAGGGTGGGGGCTGACCAAACGAGCAAACACGAAAGACCGTTAGGCCTATTCTGCTGACATTTAAGTATGTTAGTATGCTAACTAATTATCCTCTTAATATGCCTGAGGGAAAGCGATCAAGGACTTGGATCCCCAGTGGTTTCTCCCATTTGGTAGGGTCAGGGTCTTCTCATCCATGCCAAAGGTCTTATAAGTCCACGAGTACTGTAGGAGAAGGTTAAGTTTGAACATGTTTCTATCTGGCTTTTTAGGGGATGATGGCTCTTCGCATCCTCAAGTTTCCTTTAGCTTGAGGACAGAGTTCCTCTGGTACCTCACAAGAGGACAAAGTTTTTTCCATTACCAGAGAGTCGTGGCCAAAGTTACATGCACCTAACCACAAACAAAACACACATCCACTGACCCAGTAAACACAAGCATCCAAATGTATACTAGCAACCTGTGTGTAACAGCCACTAAACATCAACTGTTCTTAAAAGCAATGTCAATGCTCTGAAGAAAGACACTGTTAGAAACTGGGGTGCTGATGACAGTTTTTGGTGGGAGTGGGGGACAGACAGACCCAAAGACTCAGATGCCTTGGTTTCTCCCCTGGCCCCCTTGCATGGTACACCAGCTACCTCTCTGCCAGACTCAGTGTGTAAAAATCAATAGCACCCTATCTGACACACAACCTGTCCACTCTGGGGTTCCCCAGGGCTCCATTTTAGGCCCTCTCCTCTTCAGTCTCTACCTCAACTCCCTACTCTTGGCCTGCCCAAGTAAGATCCTCCTCTACGCAGATGACACTGTGCTCTTCGCGGCTGACCCCAACCCCAACACACTCCAGGCCACCCTCCAACAAGCTTTTGATAGAGCTGAGCATTGGTTCACATCACGAAGGCCAGTCCTGAACTTAATAAAGACCAAAGCTATGCTCTTCTCGCATCACCAAAGCAAAGCCAGTGGTGCCCCTCTCATGATACTGCCTAGCACACTAAACCCCATTGAGCAGGTTTCCTCCTACAAGTATCTGGGCATTACCTTTGATTCGGCATTCTCCTTCCATTCCCACATCAACACCCTTTCTGCCGTCACCAGTGTCAGGACTGGACTGTTATACCTCCATAGGGACTGCCTGCCACAAGAGGCCCTTAGATTGGCAATCACCTCCTTTGTCCTGTCGCTAATCGACTATGGGCTGCCCATCACTGCTGCAGCCGACAACACTGCGCTTGCAAGAATCTAGTTCTCTGTAAACAAGGCCTGCAGGCTAATGCTGGGAGCCCCTAGGTGCACCCATACATGCCTGCTGTACTCCACCACCAACTTGCTCAACCTTGAAGAAAGACTCTGCTTCCAAACCTGCCTTCTTGTAAAGAAAGACCCTGCTAGGGCTCCCCCCGGTCGCCACCTCCCTGAAGCGTGCCTCCCCCTCAGTCTCCACCCACAGCACTGTCAAAACCTCCCTTATTGTCCCCAGGGTAAGGACCTCTATGGCCCAGAGATCTTTTTTCTATCGGGCTCCCTCCTGGTTCAATTCCCTCCCAGCCAATATAGCTGACTCCACTGCTTGGTCCTTTCAAGGTCTCCCTCAGAAACCATCTGACAAGAACTCGCTGCTGCAACTGCACATAATCCCCCACCTGCCCCTCACCTTCACCCCTAGGCTGGGTCTGCCCTGTCTACTTTTGCTGTATATACCTGGGGCCTCATGCAACATCTGCAGACTAATGTAATAAAATATCTCTGGTTGCTACCTGACGTGCTATTCGTGTACCTATATTATGACTACTGTGATCTACCTATTACCAAGCGTGTACCACCAGTGAATGCCTGTAACACTGGTTGCTTTTTTAATCTAAGCGTTATATACTGTACCTATGTTTTGTTTACTGTGATGTATTGTTCTCTTGATGAGGTGCCTTTGTAAATGAGTCTATGACTCAAAGGTCTGTAAACCGATGATCTAATAAATAAAATTTTGTCCCCTGGGACAGAATAGTGAAGACCAGTGGGGCAGTCAAAATGTTCCTTCCAACGCATGCACTATTTCCACATTACATCTATTAATACTGCAGGACTGAAAATTTATTTTTAAAATTTGGTATTCCAGACATATTATCAAAATTCTAATTTTGGTATTCCGTCCAAAAATCTGGTATACCACCTACAGGATATTATTCAGAAGTATCTGCATCAGAAAATTAATGGCACCATCAGAACAACTTGTGGGCAGACTCGTATGCCATCAAGGTGTCAACATGGCACACAGCACATCCACATCTGGGCCAGAAAGATACTGGTTCTAGTCCCACGCCGGGATTGGGCTCATACTATTAACACAGACGCCAGAGTGCAGTACTGGGGGATGTTGTACTGTTGGGGTATACAATCCTTTTGAGTGAAATGTGAAAGTGAGTTTCCTCCTGCCTATCTCTGGTGCTGTCCTAGTGGGTGTCCAGGTAAAAATAAAAATAAAAGAACCCAAGGCAGTTTTCACAAGAATGGGGAAGTCTCTCTAGTCTCCTGGCCAGCATTCCTCTTCCCATAAAGCAGATTCATGCAATTGTCTAAGGCTGTGTGCGGGTGCTGATGTGTGAAATGGCTGCCACTACACATGTATAGTCACTTCACTGCCAGTCTGTTAACTGCTTGTAATGCACACTGGGATACGTGTATGAAAATAAAAAAAAATACTCACTGTAGTAATGTTTCTTTCCAAGGAACCCTCACTTTTTACACTTGTACATCATCTTTCTGGGCTACAGTGATACCCAGAGACACAACCTTATGCTAATTAACGAATTTAAAATGAAGGTTCAAACTCTGCCTCTGGCATGCTCCACTCAGCTTTCAATAGCACATTTGCTTCTATAGCTGCTAGATTGACCTGTGACCACTAAAACTAGCTAAATGTTGACCAAAAAAAAACACCAACATTCTTTAAGACAGAAATCAAGTGGAATAATATTTAAAAATAGTGACTAATTATTAAACTGACCACATTTTATAAATGTCAAGGGACTACAACAGTATTGCTCAAGCAACCTTAATGAAAAAAAATAGATTCTTGTGTGATTCTATGTTCAGGTTCTGGAAGGAGAGGCAGGGTTGGAACAGCAAACATAGTGAGGGATCCCGGAAAAGAAACAGCATTACTACAGTGAGTAATTTTTTCTTCTAACTACAGGAATCGCTCACTTAATGTTTACACCTATGCAGACTCAACAGAAGTACCTTGGGAAGCTGGCCCAGAACCTACTTAGGAAAAAGGTCCTGCAAGCCAGCAGTTCCAAAGCTGGAATCCCTTCTGGACTATATGTGCAGACAATTTTGTTTTATGAGGGTGTGCACAGTTTGCCATGTAGCTGCTTTTCAAATGTCCAATAGTGGGATGCCCCTTGTAGATGCCACAGAGGCTGAGGTACCTCTGTGGAATGTGCCCTCAGGCCGGGGAGAGTATTTTCCCTGCTTTTTAAAACAAAAACTGTATGCAAGACACTATTCAGTGATAGAGAGTCCTCTTGGTTGCTGGTTTATCTTTGCCCACCTCACCACAGGCAACACAAAGCTAAGTATCCTGGAACCTGACATCTGCTGTCTAATCCAGGTAGATGCCCAATACTCACCTCGGATCGAGGCTGTGCAATATTTGCTCACCAGAGCTGGAATACTCAGGACAAAGTAAAGGAAGGAAAACTGACTGGTTCAAGTGGCATTCTGATACCACCTTAGGTAGGAACTTCCTACTGGTTATAAGGACTACTTTGTCCATGTGAAAGATTGTGTAGTTTGGTTCTGTGAAGAGGGCATGTAGCTGGCCTACCCTTCTAGCAGATATCATGGCAATCAGAAAAATAGTTTTCCATGCACCATATTTTAAGTCAGCAGTAGCCAGAGGCTGAAAGAGGGACTCCATCAGCTGGGCAAAGAAGATATTCAGGTCCCATGGGGGGGACTGGGTCCCTCATAGGTGGGTACTGGTGGCTGAGACCTTTAAAAACACTTTTAAAAGTAGGTTGAGAGGCCAGTGACTTGCCCTTGCCTGCTGATGTTTAGGCCAATACTGCTGCAAGATGTACCTTTAATGTTGGTGGCCTCTGACCAAAGTACTGCAAGTACACTAGATAATCCAGGACTGCGGGGAACCCTGCCTGCATCAAGATAATCTTCATGGGGGCACACCAGTATGAGAGTCTCTTCCACATATAGGAGTATGCTTCCCTGGTTGCTGGTTTCCTGGAAACTTTAAGCACCCTCAGAATCTCCTCTGATAGATTCAATCCAGAACACTATAGCAGCTCAAGAACCATGCCTTCAGGCATAAAGCCCTGGGGTATGAGAATGTTATCCTGCTTATGACACAAAGATCTGCAACAGAGTTGATGCACAAGGTGGGGTGGAAAGGATGAGAAGAGACTTGGCAAGGTTAGAGGAATGGTCAAATGTATGGCAGCTGAGATTTAATGCTAAGAAGTGCAAGGTAATGCACCTGGGAAACAAAAACCCAGGGGAAGAGTACACAATGGGGGGGTGAGATACTAACAACAACAAAAATGGAAAGGGACCTGGGGGTAGTCATATCAGATGACTTAAAGGTGGGCAAGCAATGTGAGAGGGCAGTAAGGATTGCTGGGGGATACTGGGATGCATAGGGAGATGCATCATTAGTAGAAAAACAGGAAGTTGTTATCCCTCTGTACAGACAGCTGGTGAAACCCCATCTGGAGTCCCAATCTCCGCAAGGACATAGACATGATGGAAGCTGTCCAGAGGAGGGCAACTAAAATGGTGCAGGGTCTGCACCGGAAGACATATGAAGAGAGACTAAAGAAGCTTAATATGTATAGCCTCGAGGAAAAGGGGGAGAGGGGATATGATAGAAATGTTCAAGTACCTCAGGGAATCAACAAAGTCCAAGAGGTAGCATCTTTCAAAAAGAGGTGTGCAAGAACAACGGGCACAATTTGAAAATGGGGAAGTGCTCAGAGGTAATGTAAGAAGTATTTTTCACAGAGAGGTTGTGGATGCATGGAACAGCCTTCCGGAGGAGGTTGTGGAGTCAAAACAGTGACTGAATTCAAGCATGCATGGGACAGCCATAAGGCAATTCTAGGGAGTGGGGGTAGAAAGAAGTAGGCTGCTGGTTAACTAGGATCAGCAGCTTATCCATTAGGTAGGGAAATGGGCAGACTGGTTGGACCAAGTTGTCCTTATCTGCCATCAAATTCTATGTTTCTATGCCCCAAGATAGGGTCAGAAGGTTGCAACTCAGTGGCAGGCTGATCAGATTCTTGCTGGATGGGGCCAGGAGCACTGAGTAAAGCTGTAACTCAGTGGCAGGGACTGTGCTCCTGGCTGGTGGTCTGCAACGAAATTGTGGAAGCTGACTATTCTCCTAGGAAGCAAACTGGTCTATTTATTTATTTATTTCAAAAGTTTTACCGGGAAAGGCATACTGAGCTGATAACAGCTCGTTTCCAGATGTGTCCTTTGGGTAAGAGGAAGAAGAGAGTAATGTATACAAGCATAAGCAATAATTATATGGCAGATATAAGGAGTAAGCAAAAAATACTAAGATACAATCATATAAAAAATTCTACAATATTTGTGCAATTTATGCAAGGATGAGGAGGGGATTGCAACCCAGGGGGAAACAAGGAGGAACTAACAAAGTGCAATAAGAAGGAAGATGCAAAGAAAGCTATCCACTGGGTTTCGAGGAAGAACGGATCCAAGGTGACAGGGTAGCGTGGCATGGCAGATGGGGGGGGGGCCCGAAGAGACAACGGGGAGGAGACCGGGGTAGCAAGTAGAAAGTAGAGGACAGGGACAGCTATCAAGTGCAATTGCAGGTGTGAATCGAGAAGTCATGGAGTATGGAGGAGAGTGAGTGCTGGGAGGAGGCAGAGCAGATGTTTAGGGGAGGGAGGAGGGATTTCCCCAAGTGCCCCATCTTCTGACTGACTTTAAACTGATGCTGGGTGCACTTGCTTAGGGGTAATGGTTAAGTTTTAGGGGCACCGTCTTTAATTAAGATATGTCATAAAACTGTGTGTGTAATTTAAGGTACCATCTTTCAACTAAATCAGCAGGCTTTCTTAACAAATTAGTATCACGTTACATTAAGTAGAAAGGAAGCAGGCAGAAAACAAATGGTGAGGAAGAAAAAATTACTCACCATAGTAATGTTGTTTCTTCTAATGGAGTCTTTCTGTATTCTGACTATATGCAGTTAGCCTCAGCACTTGAACTGCTCCTGAGAGGAACTCTATGCCAAGGCATAGAACACTGAGATTGAGCTTGAGCTCGGTTTTCAAACCACTGTCCCAGGTACTCCTTAGTGTAACCGGCAGATTCTTACGAGCATTATGCTAACTAAAACAGAAATTGTTTTCTAAAATTTTGTGCCAAAGGGCAAGAAACAGATGTTGTAGGGTCCAAAAGACTTAAGTCGAGAACCCCAAAAAGAAGTCAAGTAGATAGTGAAACTTAATACTATATTAAAAGTAATAACAGCAAAACCTCATACTAAGAAGAGGAAACCCAGGTACACCCCTGAGGTGTAGCACTGCAGCTGCCCAACCACATCCCAAAACAACTAGGTTCCAGGAGGGGAGGCAGGAAGGGAGGTCAGAATACAGCAAGACTCCATTAGAACAAACAACATTACTATGGTGAGTGATTTTTTCATCAAACAACATGAAGTCTTGCTGTATTCTGACTATATACAGACTACCAAGCAGTACCCCCTTGGAGGAGGGAGTTACAGAACCTATTTTGGGAATAGGCTCTGCAGCACTGCTGCGCCAAACATAGCATCACTTCTGAACTGGATGGCGAGAGAATAATGCTTGGTAAATGTAAGAACAGTTTTCCAGGTGGCTGCCTCACAGATTTCCACTAAGGGTATGTCTCTGGCTGCTGCGACCGAAGCAGCTGTACCTCTGGTGGAGTGAGCTCTCAGGCCTGAGGGTGGCTCCTTCCCCAACTTAGAGTAGCAGAACTGTATACAGGAGACAATCCACCTGGCAATAGTTCTCTTAGTGGCAGTTCTGCCCTTTCCCACTTCTCCGTAAGTGAGAAACAGCTGTGAACAGTCATTTCTATGTGCCTTAGTAGATTCTATATAACTAAGAGCTCTCTTTACATCCAGACTGTGAAGTCTTCTTTCCCCAAAAAAAGAATGGTCAGTGAAAAATATAGGCAGTGACATACTGTAGATTGGTTCAGATGAAAGTCTGATACCACCTTGGGAAAGAATTTTCTATTCGTCCGAAGGACCACCTTGTCCCTGTGAAATGAAAAGAAATGAAATTAAATTAAATCAGGTTCCACTGATAAAAGCCTGTAACTCACGGATTCACCTGGCAGAGGTAATGGCTACCAGAACACAGTTTTCCAATTCAAGTATTTTAGCTCAGCTGAAGATAATGGTTAAAAAGGAGGCTGCATAAGCTGTACAATGCAGATATTCAGATCCCAAACACGAGTAGGGTCCCTAAAAGGAAGATTGATATGAACCAACCCTTAAAAAAATATCTTGAAAACTGGATGGGAGGCTAAGGAAGAGCCCTTCCCAGCTGAAAGGAAGGCAGAGATGGCTGTCAAATGCACCTTGAGAGTGGTAGGCATGAGGCCTAAGCTGTTAAGATGCACCAAATAGTCCAAAGCAGTGGCAATGTCAGCTGAATCTGGCTGAATATGCCTCTGAGAACACCAAAAAAACAAATCTCTTCCATTTGGAATTGTAGGTTTTCCTAGTGGAAGGTTTTCTGCTAGCCTTAAGAATGTCTAGGGCTGACTGGGAAAGATGCAGGCCTGCATATTCTAGCTCCTCAAGAGCCAAGCTTTGAGTCTGAAAGTTGGGATACAGTATCCTCCCTTGTGAGGAGGTGAGAAGGTTGAACTGTCTGGGAAGACAAAGGGGAACTGTCACTGACACTGACAGTTGTAGGGGGTACCAAGGCTGCCTGGCCCAGTCTGGAGCCACCAGAATCACAGTGCAAGGCTGAGATCTGATTGAGTGTCAGAGGAAAAGCAAACAGAAATCTGTTTGTCTAATCCAACAGGAAAGCATCTTGAGGAACAGACCCCAAAAGAGGAGGCCTGCAGCAGAATACGGGGAGCTGATGATTGTTCCTGGGCTGCAAAGAGATCTATCTCTGAAGTGCCCCACCTTCTGAAAATGATCTGAAGAATTAGAGGATTCAGGGCCCATTCATGATGACCTTGGGAAATCCTGCTGCGAGCATCTGCCAGTACACTGTTCTTCCCTGGGAGATGCACAGCTATCAGGGAAGCCTGCAGGGAATAAACTAGTGACCATATTTTCATGGCCTCGGTGCACAAGGCTGAGGACCGAGTGCCCCCTGCTTGTTGATGTACCACATGATTGCGGTGTTGTCCGTCCTGATCTGCACCACTTTCCCCCTGAAATGTGTTCAAGAATGTCTGACGTGCTAGAAAGACAGCCCTTAGTTCGACAAGATTTATGTGCAGGAGAGACTCCTGATGAGACCATGTTCCCTGAGCAGTGAGCTGGTCCAGATGGACTCCCCATCCCAGCAGGGAAGCATCTGTGATGAGAATCACTGTTGGGGCCTGACTGAGGAAGGGGACACCTTGTCTCAAATTGTCCTCCTCCAGCCACCACTGGAGAGCCTGAATCAGAGTTTGAGACACTGGAACTAACTTGGAGAGAGTGTCTTTCCTTCTGAGACCAAAAGGATTTTAGATGAAATGGAATATCTCTCATTTGAAACCTTGCCCCTTGCACTACTGCAGTACAAGCTGCCATGCGGCCTAGTAACTGCAAGAAATGTCTGGCTGGCTGAGACACTAGTGGACGAAAAGAGAAAGCCAGAGTGACGAGGGACTGAACCCTTGAAAGAGGGAGAAAGGCCTTGGCCTGGATAGTGTCCAGTTCCACCCCTATAAAATGTGAGAAGCTGGGCTGGTTCCAAAACAGACTTTTCTAAATTTAGGATGAATTCTAAGGATTCCAGAAGCTTTTGAGTGACCTCTAGAGCTAACTTGACTTGGTCCAAGGACTGACCCACTATGAGTCAATCGCCCAGGTAGGGGAACAGTAAGATGCCTCGTCTCCTGAGAAAGGCCACCACTACTGCTAAACACTTGAACACCCTTGGAGCAAATGTTAGGCTGAAGGGCACTGCTCTGGACTGGTAGTGGCCTGAGGGCAACTCGAACCTGAGGTACTTTCTGTGGGAATGTCTGATAGGTAGGTGGAAATAGGCATCCTTGAGATCTAGGGAGACTAGCCAGACTCCTGGTCTCAGAGAGGGAAGAATTATTCACAGAGTCACCATTTTGAACTTTGGCTTTAGTATGAGTTGTTCAGGTATCTTAGATCTAGGATGGGTCACCACTCCCCTGTCATTTTTGGGGTAAGGAAGTATCTGGAATAGAGTCCTTTTCCCCTGTGATTGACAGGTACCTTCTCTACTGCTCGCAGGAGCAATAGAGAGGAGACTTCTGCCTCTAAAGCCCTTGTCTCCACAGGAGAGGGAGGACTGAAAGACGTTGCTGTAATTTTTGGAAACCTTCTGAAGCTGAGAGCACGTCCCTGGCTCACTACTTCCAGGACCCACTTGTCTGAGGTAATAGACTTCCAGGTCTGGAAATAGTGAGCCAGCCTGCCCCCTACTGGGACCGGGGAAGCGACCCTGACCGACACATCAGGGTGTCTGCTTGGCAGGGGGCTTGGACTGAGTGGATGACGGAGTCCTGGTCATCCTACTTCTGCCTCTTTGCCTAAAAAAAACCCTCTGCTGAAAGGAAAAGGAGGCCTGGGCTTGGTAAAAAAGGCCTTTGAAAAGGTCTGCCCCTGTCAGCTCTAGATTGCTGCCTTTGAGGAGTGACCTGCTTTTCCTTGGCTGCAGCACTCCTGTAGATGGTCCTGTACTCGTCCATCTTTTTCAAGTAAGCCTCTGTTTGCTCCCCAAACAGAGAATTACCGGTGACAGGAAAATTCATGGCCTTAGTCTGGGTATCCTGAGATAAACTGGTACACCTTAGCCAATCAAATCTCCTCATGGAGACAGATGTAGCCATGACCATTTGAATGAACATCATTCGAGTCAACAGCAGCATGAAACTGGACCTTTGATGCCTCAATACTATCCCCAGCCACCTGCTCCAGCTCCTTGGCCAGCTGGGGAGGGGCATTCTTAGCCAGCTCCAGCACCGTATCCCCACACAGACGTCTGGTATCTGGCTGTATAGGTCATGTAGTTGGATTGCCTGAATCCCAAAGAGCATGCCAAGTACTGTTTCTTGGCCATGGCATCCACTTTCCTGGAATCCTTATCTGGGGGCGTGAGATGCCAGGGGAATATTAGCCTTGTCACAGGCTTCAGTTTGCACTACCCCAACATGGCTGCAATGATTCGTAAGAAATTCCATCCCAGGACCTGACAGGGCATACCTCCTGTCCATCTTTTTATCCACAGGAGGTATGGATGTTGGAAACTGAAGAATTTTCTGCATCAGTTTCCTAAGGAATTTACGCAGAGGGATAGACACCCTTTCGAACTCTGAGACATCCATTATCTCAACATAGGACCCTCCTGATCCTGCTCAGCCTCTTCCACTGGAAGCTGAAGAGTATCAGCCACTTTCTTGTAAAACAAGAAATGGGAGGGGGACTCAGAAAGTCTGGGAGGAGACACACTGGAAGGCCTGTCTGGGGAGATGTCAGGCTCTACTGGCTCATCTAGGCTTTCATAATCCTCTTCATCTTCATAATCTTTGTCTCCTTCCCAATCGCCCTCATAAAATGCTTCAGGATCATATTCAGAAGCAGACAAGTCCGACCAAACTGATCGTCTTTGAGTCGATGTAGGTTTGGTTGGAACCAGGCGAAGCGATTGCACAATAGCAATCGCTTTAGCCATCTCATCAGCAGTCGGAACATGGAAACCGGGATCCGAACTGGCTGACTTACACCTTCTCTTAGACAGAAAGGATTCTGCAGAATTGGCTCTCCTTTTGCCCGAGGAGGTATAACCCAGGTCAGTGGGCACCCCCGCAGGTTCGGTCGGAACTGACCCAGGCTGGCCATCCGGATCAGCGAATTTCTCGGCCTCCCTTTCCTTAAGCCTACTTAAACATTTATTTAAAGTGGCTTTGGGAAAGTTCTTACAGATTTGGCAGTCCGCTTTGAGGTGGTCAAACCCTAGACACTAAACACAGACGAGGTGGGATCAGCCTTAGCAAAGGCCTCCCCACACTCGGAGCAGTGTTGAAACCCAGTGGGACCGGTTTTCTTTTTGAGTTTCTCAGGCGTGCCTAAAGGAAACAGTTACCTTTATCAGCGTTTAAGCCAGGCAACTACAAACCTATCAGTTCCAACCGTGTCACGGGTCAGTTAAAAAATACGAGGAAATTATCGTGTTTTTTTTTAGGATCCGATAGGTACCAGAAACCACACTACAATTTACAAGAAAAAAACAAACAGAATTTTTTCGGTTCCTAACTGGACCGACCGGAGAGAAACCTAACAAAAACCAATTTCTACCACAAAAACACTAACTACCTACTAAACACTTACTGTACCAGGGACAGAGATGTGAACACCAAAAAAATAAGTAAGCGGTTAACAAACCAACCGATTTCTTATGTAAACCAAACCGAAGTGAAGGAGAGACTCTCCGGAACAACTTCTCAGTTAGGCGGAGTAAAGAATCTGATGGTTACACTAAGGAGTACCTGAAACAGAGGTTTGAAAACCGAGCTCGAGCTCAACGTTCTGTGCCTTGGCATAGAGTCAACCCTTTCTCTCCGGAGCAGTTCAAGTGCTGGGGCTAACTGCATATAGTCAGAATACAGCAAGACTTCATGTTTGAAGAGAAGTAGTGGAAAGGGGAAGGGTTAACCTATTTAGACACTATGAGACAGGAAAGGAAGGCAGCACCCTATCTGAGGTAGTGTTATAAAACAAAATCCAGAAGTATGAGGAAGGGGGGAAAAGACTAAGGGTTAAGGAAGGTAAAGTAGTACAAGAATACTTAAAACACCTTATTTGGGGTCAAGTAAAGGGGTTTAAGCAAAACAAAGGGAGAATTATAAAAACCCTTTCTGGAGTAAATGTACAGAATTTTTTTTCAGTAGCATAGTGAGTGCAGAAACAGTAATGTTGGGAGTGGTGCAGTGACTCAGTAGTTGAGGAATGACAATTTTCAGAGTAACCCTCTGGAGACTGAGGTGCTGCCCCTTCTGCGTGCACTTATCTGGGCTGAGGTAGAAGGTCATTAGACTCTGGGCCAAGTTGGCTGGGATTCAGGCTACTTCGTCCCACACAAAGAGGCCGAGTCTACCACAGTTGCCCCAGAGGGTGCCAAGAAAGAAAGGCCCGACTGTAGTGGGAAGCACCTGTCCTTCGCCTCCACCTGCAGCTGTCCCCAGTCCTGACTGTCTCTCCCCCTTTTCTTCTCCTACCCACTTCCACTCTGCTGCTAAAGTCTGAGCACTCACCCTCATGAATTCTTGGGGGTAGAGTACCACATCGTTTATAACAAAAAAAAAAAAACACACTTCATTAGCACTAGTCAAAATACAGCACTAATCTCTGAACATTTATCCGTTGTTAACACTTAAAATAACTCCTAGTATGTCTATTGTAATGTAACCATTGTCAATCTGCTTCGTTCTTCACTCCTTTGTACCTTTTTCAATTTGTTATTCCTAAATTGGATGCTTGCGAAAACGAGCAATTTTACTCACATGCCTTTCCAATATAACAAATAAAATAAAAATGGTGGGGGTCGCAGGTCGGGGCACATTCCTAAGCTGGTGCCATCATAGAAACTTTTGTCCCCCAAATTGTTTAATCTAGGAGTGGCACGCTAAGCTGAAAGCTTGTTTACAGGTGCGACCTGG
The DNA here is from genome assembly GCA_016271365.2 of Neoceratodus forsteri. Lineage (NCBI taxonomy): Eukaryota > Metazoa > Chordata > Ceratodontiformes > Ceratodontidae > Neoceratodus > Neoceratodus forsteri. The sequence continues at coordinate 1,176,199,243 of CM057453.1, read as the reverse complement.
GAGCACAGGGAAGTTAAGTGACTTGCTCAGAGTCGCACAGTATGCAGGTGGGGGCTGTAGGATTCAAACCCAGGTCTCCAGATTTGCAGCTCAGAGCCTTAAACCACTGCGCTTTACTGCCTCCCTTTTGCCACTCTGGTGGGACAGGACTGCTGGGAAGAGGCACACACAGTAGTGGCCAGGGAGGATGTGGGGGTCCTCCCTAGGGGAAATGCCATGGTGGAAGGGGTCACAGCAGAGGAGGAAGCAACTTCTGGTGGTGGGAACTCAATCACTGGGTAGGGGTCAGACCTGGGAACAAGGAGGAGGGGGAGAGGGAGGTGAGGTGTCTACCTGGTGCCTCGGCTCAAAGAGATGGAAAGCGGATCCTAAGGATTGTTAGGCCGGCTGGGCAGAAGGGGGAGCCGGATGCCAGTGTCTGCCTGGGGACGAATGACCTAGCTAGGGATTGAGCTTGGATTGTGCAGGTGAATTTTTAAAGAGCTGGGGAAGGATCTTAGGTAGACAGCGTGCTTAGTGACTTTCACCGAGATGCTGCCAGTCTACGGCAGGTGGGAGGTTAGGGATCTCTACACGATGAGCTTGAACTTGTGGTTGAAGGAATGGTGTAACAAGAAGCAGTTCCGCTACACTGGGGACTAAGGACCAACCTGGAGGAACAAGGGCCTATACAGGGGTGATGGCCTGCAGCCATCTAGGAGGGTAATCACAGTCCTCAGTGGATGATTTAAATGGTAATTTAATAAACACTGAACTAGTAGGGAGGTGGCAGAAGAAATCAGGAGGCATAAATTAACCACCTCCCAACTGTAGTGGAAATAAGGGATGACCTGAAGAAAAGCAAATCTCCAAGATGCAAAATAAAGAAAAAGCAGGATAGTCTAAATGAAAGGTGACAGGAACATGAGCTGTAGAAAGAAAGGGGAAAAGGAGACAGAGGGATAGCAGGCAGACTGGTAAATTGTTGAAGGTCTAGACAGCCGGCAGTATAGCCCAGAGGTTAGAGTAACAAGCTGTGAATGAGCTCGCTACATCCAGCAGACAGACCTGGGTTAGATTCCCACAACCTCCACTTGCATACTGTGTGACTGTGAGCTACTCACAACCTCCCCAGTGCTCCGGGTCACCCCTGAAAACAGGCACCTGTGCCTAGTGGGCCTTACCCGGTTAGGTAGTACACTTGCCTCTGAGGCCGGGAGATCAGAGGGCTGTGGGTTCAGTTCCCACATCTGGCACTTGGGTTAATATCCCAATACTGACACTGTAGTGCAGCATGGGGGTGCTGCACTTCTGAGATGCCGCCTTGGATGAGACGTCAAACCGAGGTCCCATCTGCCTGGACTGGTGGATGTTAAAGATCCCATGGCACTAATCGAAAAAGAGTAGGGGAATTTCCCCGGTGTCCTGGCCAAATTTCCCCCATTCACTAAAAATACCACCAACATCTTAATCTGGTTCAATTTCAGTTGCTTACCATCTGTATCCCCCCCCTCCCCCATCACCCATGAAAAAGGGACTTCTAGGCCCACTGGGCTTACCGGGTCAAAAAAATTCAATAAATAAATAAATAAACAATAAAATACATAAAAAAATGTGTGCAAACACACAAGAAGTCTAGGAAATAAAATTCCAGACCCAGAAGCCATCATGGCAGAGGCAGACTTGGATATCATGGCTATTAATAAGTCCTAGTGTACAGGAATCCATGACTGGGACATGGCTAAACCAGGCTATACTCGGTTCAGGACAGATAAGGTGGGAAGAAACGAGGAGGAGTAGTGCTGCATGTAATGGATGGTATCAAAGTGACAGAGACACAAGGAATCCATGGGGGATTGGGATGGGTTGGAGGTACTGTGGGTCACCCTGGAGATGGGAAACACAGCCACTACTCACATTGGCATGATCAACAGACCTCCAAAACACAGGGGTAGAATTTAGATAAGGTACCGGTGGAAGCCACTGACAAGACAGCAGGAAAAGCGATGTGCTGTAGGAGGGTACTTCAATCTGCTGGACGTAGACGAGCCTCCCAGCCATAGTTACAGCTAGAAGCAGAGGTATCCTAGCCTCCCTGCAAGGGTGTTTCTCGGGCAACTTTTTAATTTTTTTATTTTAGTCTTTGGTAACCGGGTAAGGCCCACTAGACACAAGTGCCTGTTTTCAGGGGCGACATGGGAGCACTGCGTGGTTAAGTGACTTATTCAGAGTCACACAGTATGCAAGTGGAGGTTGTGAGAATCAAACTCAGTTCTGGTCTGCTGGATGCACCAAGCTCGTTCACACCTTGTTCCTCTAATCTCTAGGCTATACTGCCATATACTATACTAGGTGAGGGAGCCCACTCATCATGGGGCAATAATGGGCCTGGTGCTCACTAACAGGGACAATATTGCAGACGTCAAGGTGAGAGGCCATCTGGGGACCAGTGACCAGCATACAGTTTGGTTCAACAGAATGCAGTGAAAGCAAACCACAGAATGATGAGGGTCCTGGGCTTCAGGAGGGCAGATTTAAAAAAAAAAAAAAAAAAAAGTGTGAATGCCTCAGAGACAACCTTGCAGGGGTGGATGACCTGGGTGGGGTGAAGGAACAGTGGGCTAAGCTAATGGAAAGCCTAGTGAGGGCAGCAAACCTCTGGATAAAGGAAGAGACAAAAAAGAGACCACTATGATTCTCAAAGGAAGTGGCTGAAATGATTCAGGTTAAAAGGGCAACCTTCAGGAGGTGTAAAGAGATATCATAGGGAAGAAAACCAAGAGGTATATCAAGAGAAACCTACATAGGGAAGAAGACCAGGAGATGTATCAAGAGAAAAAGAGGGAGGCAGGGAAAGCAGTGAGGAGCGCAAAGGCATAGTAACAAGCACAAAGGCGCAAACTGAAGAAAGAATAGCCCAGGGGGTAACTGAAGTGGACAAGACCTTTTTTTTTTTTTAAGGTACAAATGTGAAAAGAGGAAGATCAGGGGAGGAGTTGTGAGGTTAAGAAGGGCAGGTGGAAACTGTGCAGTGGAGGATCAGGAAACTGCAGATATCCTGAACACATAATTTTTTTCAGTCTTCACAGAGGAAGGGGAAGGGGGTGGGCTATATAAAAGCAATAGAGGCACTGGAGTGGGAAGGAAGACACATGTCCCTTTTCAGAGTAGAGAATCCTGAAGGGAATCCCAAAGCTCTAAATGGACAAAACTATGTGGATAGAAGGGGTACACCCAAGGGTACTGAACAGCTCAGAGAGGTACTGACTACACCTCTGAAAATCCTTTTTAACTCACTGGAAACAAAAGTGATTCTAACTCACTGGTTCCAGAGGACTGGAAGAGGGCAGATGTAGTACCCCCTCACAAAAGTGGTACCAGAGAGGAGGCTGGCAACTACAAGTCAGTCAACCTGACATCGGTGGTGGGGAAGCTAATGGAGTCATTACTAAAAGAAATACCCGTTGAGTATCTTGAAGTCAACGAATTAAACGACCCGAAGCAACACAGATTCATGGGGCGGAGATCATGTCTGATAGATTTTTTTGACCAGGTGACCAGGGAAGTAGATCAGGGTGCTGCAGTGGATGTGGCCAACTTAAATTTAAGTAAGGCTTTTGACACCATTCCACACACAAGGCTCATATGGAAACTGGGCAGCTTAAGGGTGGTTCAAAAGGTGGTAAACTAGGTAAAAAGCTAGTTAAGGGATAGACAGAGCATGGTGGCAAACGAAGTTCACTCCAGGGAAGGGAGGTTGACCAGTGGGGTGCCACAAGGCTCAGTACTGGTACTGGTCCTCATTATTTTTTTCTATGAACATTTTATACTCCTATAGCCAAGGCAGGCTCGGGCCATCAGCCCTGCCCCACCCGACCCCCACCATCCATCACCTCCTCAGGACTTACCAATGTGGCCAGAATACTCAAGGACCACCCCCCCAGTGACGAGGTCAGGCGGGGGAGCACTGCTCCTCACCAAAGCAAAATCCAGTCTCAGCCTTCCTGGATCCTGGTGGTGAGGCGAGTGAGGGTGTACAGGAGGAGAGTATTTTTCGGGGGAAAGATACACAAGAACAAGGGGACATGTAATGAAATGGGAAGGGGATAAATTCAAGAGAGATGTGAGGAAGTACTTCTTCAATGAAAGCGTTGCGGATGGCTGAAGCAGTCTACCAGCAGATGTGACTGGGGAGAAAACAGAGCTGATCTTCAAGCATGCACGGGATAGGCACAAGGGAATCTTAATGGAAGCAAGAGGGGATGGAGCCGGAGACCAAGTAGTGTCTGTTACGACAGTATAGGTAGGGAAAAATGGACAGACTAGGTGGGCCAAGTGATCCTTTATCTGCCATCAAATTCTATGTTTCTGAAAACAGCAGCCAGAACCTGCAGGTTCAGGATCCATTTGTGGTTTCCCTGGCTGATTCTGCTGAGGGAGTTTGACAGAAGATTGTCTTTGTCTGGAAGATGTACTGCAGAAAACTCTGCATCCAGCAACAGGCCAGGTCTCAGATCCTCACTGCCCCTGTACACAGTCTTCGAGATTCTTGTACCTCCCTGCTTATTTATGTAGTGCACTGTTGTGGTGTCTACTCCAATTTTGACAGACTGACCTTACAGATAGGAGAAGGCTTGCATTGCTAAAAATACTGTCCTGTGTGCCAAGAGACTGATGTGTTCCTGGGGCTCCAGATGCCACTTACTGTGAGGTCCTCCAGGTGGTGGCCCCGCCCTAGGAGTGAAGCACCTGCTGTGAGGATACTTGTTGGTCAGTGCTGAGGGAAGGGAATGCCCTCTCTGAAGCTGCTTTCTTCCTTCCACCTCTCTAGTGACCTTACCAATGCTTTTGTTACAGGCACTTGCTTTGAGAGGGAGTCCCATCTTTGAGACCGGTGGTCTCTTAAAGGAGAAGTCCACCCAGAATTTAAAAAAAACATAGGTTATGTAGAATGTTTTGATATGTATGTTGAATCCTAGTGTGTCCTTCCCTCTGACTGCTATTTGGAGTTTTTCCTAAACTGCCTGCTAGCTGTATGGTAGTTTTATGACCCCTGGGTATCTCCATAACAAATAGTTTTATTGGCTTTCTTTCTCTCTCCCAGGATGCCCCCTGTCTCATGTGACAGTGATGTAGCCATGCCCTTGGATTTAGCATGTGTATTGCTTTAAAATTAGTTTAACAACAGCAGAGCCATGTAACTTCGTATCCAGGGAGCACAAATGGCAACAGTTAGTTTAGCAGATACATGAGAGCCAGCTAACTGTGGTTTCTCTAAGACAACAGCTACTGAATAGCTCTAATTCACTATTTTTTTTTCTCTGTTCATCAGGTCTAGTTAGCAGGAGTGTTTTAACATCTAAAACACAAATAATGAATTAGAGCTATTTAGTAGCTGTTGTCTTACAGAAACCCCAGTTAGCTTGCTCTCATGTATCTGCTAAACTAACTGTTGCCATTTGTGCTCTCTGGATAAGAAGTTACAAGGCTCTGCTGTTGCTAAACTAATTTTAAAACAATACACATGCTAAACCTGGTTAAACAACTAAATAAACAAATTAAAAAAAATAAATAAATCTAAGGGCATGGCTACATCACTGTTACATGAGATGGGGGCATCCTGGGAGAAAGAAAGCCAATAAAACTATTTGTTATGGAGATCCCCAGGGGTCGTAAAACTACCATACAGCTAGCAGGCAATTTAGGAAAAACTCCAAATAGCAGACAGAGGGAAGAACACACTAGGATTTAACATACATATCAAAACACTCTACGTAACATATGTTTTTTGCACTTTCTGGGTGTGCTACTCCTTTAAGTGGTACTGAGTATCTCATCTGATACCGGGCCCATGGGACCACAGCTGTGAATGCAGACATGTGACCCATTAGTTGCTAAAAGAAAAAGGAAAAAATTAATTATATTCCTTGCCTGGCCCACTACGAAGGATTCTGCTGTGGCACAGTTCCTACTCTCTCGAGGGAGGAACCGTTCCCCTGTAGGGTATCCAGTTCTGAACCTATGAAGTCCAGCACCTGCAAAGGTTCCGTTTTGGTCTTCAGCAGATTTATCAAGAACCCCACTTTTTCCAGGGTGCTTTTTGCCTTCTGAATAAAGCACCTTGTCTCTTGTTCTGCGTTTCCCGAGACTAGCCAGTCATCGAGGGAAACACCATTACACCTTGCGTTCTTAGCTGTGCTGCTGCTAAGAACTTTATGAAGACCCTTGGTGCTGAAGTGAAGGGCTACAAACTGGTACTGGCAGTTTCCTAGTCTGAATCCAAAATATTTTCTGTGGGTAGGTCTGAGTGGGATGTGAAAATATGCATCTCTCAGATCCAGTCACTTCAGCCAGTGCTCGGACTATAAGGATGGTATCACTGTGGCTAGTGTGACTGTCTTGAACCTCCCTCGTTTTATGTTTATTTTAGGTAGCTGAGGTCTGAAATTTCCCAATTTTTCCTGTGGGTCAGGAAGCACCTTGAAAACAGGCCCTTACCTCAACTGTGAGGCATGGACCTTTTCCACTGCTTTTCTTGTAGCGCTTGCCATCTTCTTGCTTGATGTTTTTGATAATCTGCTACAAGTCTATAAAACAGAATCTGAGAAATCTCTCAAAAGCTGTGCCTTCTGGCTTCAAATGCAGGGTTTATATAACGCTTAGCAAGATGGACTGCCCCTTGGTAAAACCATCACCACACCCCATCATACTATACATGGTAACGTGTCAGAGGCACATCTGTTGTAGCCCCACCTCTTCTTTTCAAAACATTATAAATATCACACACATATTTCATTTCAGCCTTCTCCTTGATACTACACAGAGCTGAGGGGGTGAACTATAGGTATGTGTATTCCTTTTTTCTGATATATTTTTATTCTTTCTAATTCATGACAAAAGTATAAATAATTAGTTTTTAGCGATTGCTGCAATGCTATCCAGAGAAAACTGCTGAACCATCTTATTCACACAGAGGTCCCCCCGTTTTAGCTTATAAATGTTACATGCGTATACATAAAGCTATCCTTTTGATGCAAGTTTGACACAGTCCTACAGATGCATGTTAAATAATTTTGTATATTGTTACAAAAACAGAAAAAGGGGTACTCACACAGGCAGATGAATTTCCCTCGGGGTTGGGGGTCTCCACACAGATCTGTGAAACCTCTGCACGATCAGGTTCCCTCCTAGATACTTCTTTCTGAAAATATCCTAATCAAAACACACACATGTCCCTGCAGTTATACACCAGGCCTACAGGGGCACATACCACTACATAAACACTAACTGATTTTTGGGGTGGGAGGAGCACGGTGGTGAAGAGGACAGGGGTTGAAGCTAGGATGGTGGGGGTTCAGGAGAAAGGGGGACAGGGGTTTGAGCCAGGATGGTGGGGTGCAGGAGAAGGGTTCGAGCCAGGCTGGTGGGGGTGCAGGAGAAAGGAGGGCGCAGGAGTTCAAGCTAGCATGGTGGGACTCGGGTTCCAGCCAGGATGGTCTGGCAGGGGATCGAGGAGTCTACGAGAAGGAGGGGCGGGGGACAGGGGTGCGAGCCAGGCTGGTGGGGGTGCAGGAGAAAGGAGGGACGCAGGAGTTCAAGCTAGCATGGTGGGACTAGGGTTCCAGCCAGGATGGTCTGGCAGGGGATCGAGGAGTGCACGAGAAGGAAGGGCGCAGGATGCTTACAAAATGGTGGGTGGCAGGGTTCGAGGAGTGTACGAGAATGAGGGGCGTAAGACGCTTACAAAATGGTGGTGTTAGGTCACTTCCAGGGTTTCAGTGTGAGTCATTTCCTCATGAGAAGCGGACACGGGTTTGAGCAGCGTGTCATTTCCTCATGCAGGCGGGACAGGTTGAGCAGCGGTCATTTCCTGCGCAAGGGGCGGACACTGGTTCAATGCGTGTCATTTCCGCCAGAAGGGGCCGGGGCTAGTGCATTTAAGGGAGGGACTTCCGATTTAAGGGACGATTCTGATTGGTCCGTTTAGGCCACGCCCACCTGTCAAATGACATTGCATGCGCTGATTGGCTGAAATTTAACATTTGACGAGACATATGAACTTATACTACTCCCGTTCCTGGAAGTAGTGGGCTAGCCTCCCCCCCCCCACGGCAATGGTTGGGCAACCTAGACAGAACTGTCAGGGTTTTTTTTTTGGCTAAGGCTTGGGGCTTGTGCTGCTGCAGCATGCTTGAAGCCCCCTCTGCCTCTGCCCCTGTAGTAACTCCTTTGGGGTTGGTACTCATAAGGGGCATAGTGAGCACAGGTTTTTGGAAAACAGCCCCTGCCTCCCCTACCATAAGGCCTGTAGGATGTGGAGGCCTGTTCTTTCTCAGTGTAATTTTTGTAAGTGGTTTTGTACTCCTCCACTTTTTCCATGTATGCCTCTGTTTTGTCACCAAACAGTGAATTCCCTTCAAACTGGAAATCCATGGCCTTGGTCGGAGTGTCCTGGGAAAGGATGGTTGACCTTAGCCAGGAGAATCGCCTCAATGATGCTGCATGAGTTAGGACACTTGAAGCAGTGTCAGTGTCCACAGCAGCGTGGAAGTGATGTTTGGTGGCATCCAGGGCTGACTTTGCTGTTGCAATCAGGTCCTGTACCAATTCACCATTGGCATGGTAAGCCAGTGTCAGCACTGCATTCCACAGTACTGCATTTCACAGTGCCTTCTGGTACAGGACTGTATGAGCCGAGTAAGCTGCCTACCTAATGAGCAAGGAAGCTGATGTATAAACTTTTCTTGGCTATATTATCCAATTTTTCTGGACATTTTATCCAATTTTCTGGAGTCCTTCTCAGGGTGCTATGCAGAGAAGGGGACTTCAGCCCTCTCACAAGTTACCGTTTGGACTACACACCTTGATGATCAGGGTGGGCATACAGGTATTCCAATGACCAGTCTGTTCACCGGCTACTTTTTTCCCCCAAGCTTTTTATTTATGGCTGCAGGTGAAGTAGGTGCAGACAAGATTTCTGAAGTGGCTTTTTGTAGTGACTTATTTATTGGGACCAGCAGCCTCTCTGCAGGAGCTAACCCCATCATATCCTTAAATTCTGCCTCCTCCTCATCCTCCTCTCTTTCCTGAGAGGGAATGTTGAGGGTGCTCACCATCTGTCTAACAAAAGAGGAAAGAGATGAGTAACCCTCTGTAGGCCTTGGAGGGGAGCCACATTTTTGCCCAGGTGAACCATCCAGTTCAATCGGTTCACCTTCCTCCTCCTTTTCATTGTACATTTCTTCCTTCTCCTCCTCCACAGGCAGCAAGGCTGAAGCCTTGGGGGAGGGGCAGGCATATTTATAACAGTTACAGAAACAGAAATAGTAGAGCACGCACACCTCAAAAAATACAAGGGCACTGGTCTATTAAAATAAAATTATTTATTGTAGAAAAATTGCCAAATGAACCTGACACGTTTCGGATGAAAAAGGATGGATTTGCATCCAAAACGCGTAAGGTTTGTTTGGCAATTTTGCTACAATAAATTATTTAATTTTAATAGACCAATGCCCTTGCATTTTTTGAGGTATGTGTGCTCTACTATTTCTGTTTTTGTAATTGTGGCTATTGTAGTACTGAAGCACCACGTCCTAGTGCCCGCTCCACTGTGTTAGTGATATTCATAATATTCTTCATGACCTACAAGGTCTAAAAAACTGCCACTTTTTGTTATGTCCCCTGCTGAGGGCATCTGTCTTTGGCCCAAAGCCCGCTTCCTTTTTTCAGAAGGAATGGTAAGGACATTCTTTTAATTTTTTCTTGGCAAACACTGTTTCTGGTGCCTGCTCTGAAGCACTCTTATTTGGATTTTTGCCATTGCTGGACTCGGGGTTCCCTCTTTCAGACACCCTGGTATCTTTACCATGTTTATCCGATGGCTGAGCAGGTTTATTCTTTTCCTCTGTCCCCCTTGACAGGGACTGCTGCTGTGTTTGAGAAGACAAACCCTCTCAGAGCCATTTTTGGTTTTTTTTGTTGACATGGAGGCAGACCGAGAAGCCACACATTCTTCTCTTTTCTTAGTCCTTTTCTTTAGGGTTTGCTATAGACGTATTTATCCTTACCTGGCAGGACAGGCGGCTTGTTCTGCCCCATCCCTGTCAGCCACAGCCATCCTGATGCTCCTCCGTTGTCCGGGGACCTTAATTCTCTGCAGGCTGCCCCCTGCAGCGGGGAAGGGAGGGCCATCCTCCTCCACTCGGAGCACATAACCACATGGACCCAGAACCAGAGAAATCAGCAGCCCAATGGCTTGACAGGCAGGGCTTCATGGAGCCAGCCCCCCCCAGTTTTTCCACCTTACGTTTTCTCCCTGGACTCCAAAATATATGCAGTGGACATGTTGTGCATACTCCGCCTCTGCAGAGAGGCCCCTGGTGTACTGAAGCCCTTCCCAGCTGGTGACTCATATGCACCACCACCGGAATTCCTCCAAGTGGCGGTCGATCGGCAAGTTATGGAATCCCACCTCCCCAAGGGAGGAGAACACTCCCCAGCCAACCCCCAAGTGACCCGCATCCATTCTCGAACTCAGGTCGCCGGCATGGGAATAGGTAAGGTGTTTATGGCTCCTCAGCCCTCTGTGCCACTGGGCTGGCTTTTTCTTTTGGGTTTTATGGAAAAACCTTATACACAGCTCATAAATGGTGAAATTGTGATCTGTACCCAGGCACCTTAAACATAGCTTGCAGAAATCTACCTTTGCCAGGAGCTGGAAATAGTTTCTGCAATTTTTAAAGCCTGTTGGTCCTGTCTTTTTCTTAGGTCTATCAGCCATGCCAAACACTGATGACCAGTAAAAACACATTTTGTCGGTTCACAAAAACAGCAGCAAATAGTCTTCCAGAACCTAAATAGTCTAAGGTGGTTCTGAGGAATAGTATTGTAAAAGTGGTTCCCAAAACCAGGAACCACCTGTAATTATCTAAAACTGTTGAAGGAAAGAGAAATTAAAGTTTTGGGGTTTTTTTTGTGTGTTAAAGTCACTGGTAGCCTTAAAAGAAATCCGGTTTGGTCCCCTGAAAGCAGGAATCACAACTGTCAGTACAGGAGGGGGAAAAAAAACGTTAATAAAAGAAAGCGGTTGTATTTACAAATTATGAGGTTGCCTTACAAAAAATAAACAATTCCCTAAAGGCAAAAATCACGCTACACTGTAGCAGTCTCTGGTTCCTGGGAACTGCTGAGGAACCAGAAAACTGCAAATAAATTCAATTTAAGCCACAAATAAAAATAAACCCTAAACCAATGCAGAGTTGTTCAGAAACTCACTAAACTTAATCAACAACTGAAACTTTTAAAATAATTAACTCATCTGGAGAGTCTTTAAGAGCACCTTTATTGCCTCCCCTCCTCAAAGATATTACAAAATTAATGGCTGCCATTTACCTTTGGAAGTAGTCTGCAAAATGTGTTAGAGGATCACAGGTTAACATGAAGATGGGCTGTATAGGGAGGGGTATAGATAACAGAAGGAAAGAAATAATACTCCCCCTTTCTAGATCATTAGTCACGCCATATCTAGAGTACTGCGTCTAGTTCTGGAGCAGTCAACTCAGAAAAGATAATGATGGGCTAGAGGCAGTATAGCACACGGTGACAAAGATGATCCAGGCCCTACAGGAGAAATCCTACAAGAAACATCTTGGAGCACGAAACACGTACTCACTAGAGGCCAGAAAACAGAGTAGAGATATGATAGAGACCTTCAAATTTCTGAAAGGGATTAATAGAGGAGATGCGTGGAATTATCTAGCAGGAAGAACACCAGCTCAGTGGCATGAGGGCATGATTAGAAATTGAAAGGGGGAGCTTCAGGAGGGACCAGAGGAAGTTTTATTTTACCCAAAGGGTAGTGTCACAATGGAACAGCGTGCCTGCCGAAGTGGTTGGTGCCGAAAACATGGGGGGCTTCAAGCATGGATGGGGCAGCATACAGGAAGTAGTAGCAAGCTCCATACTGAGGGAAGGGGAAAGGATGAGCTGGGGGGGTGGGGATAGGTCCCCGGATAGATGCTAGGTCTTGGGGCTGGACAGGCAAACATGGGTAGACTGGATGGACCATTGGTCTATCCCTGCCATCACTGTCTATGTTTCTACAGTTCAGCAAGAATGAGGAAACTCAGCAAGGCTTACATGCTCCCAATGTGACCCATGGACTGCACAAAGATCAACTGTAAAAGCGCTCTCTTTTCAACTTGGGGGATTCACCTTTTTAAATATACTTTCTTACCATAAAATTAACTTTCCTGGCCATCCCAGTGGGCGCAGAGGTTGAGCACTGGCGCCTCGCCCACCAGGCCAGGTTGAGCAGAATGGACTCGGGTCGTCAGGGGCTGGCAGGCGGGGAGAGATGAGCATCCGTAGGACTGCTCTCCTCTCCTGGGGGTGGGCAGTGGGTTGTCGTCACGCTGCAGCGGCCTCTGGTGGAGACCAGGAACACTGCTGACGCACGCAAGAAAGAGGGAGTAACTAGAAAAGCAGAAATACCACTTCACGGTAACCGGATGACAGCTGCCTGGTGCTCTGAGGCCATCAAGGTCCTACCGAGTTCTCCATCTCAGCAGCATCCCTGGGGCTAAAGTGGAGCGCTGGTCTGCCCCCCTTGGCTGGTGCCTTCCCCCTCAGAGGAGGGGGACCCATCCGGCGAAGGGTTAAGCCGGATCACCCTGGGGATTGGCTGCGATCTGAGGTGGAATCTCGGAGGACGGATGGGTCGGAGGACCGCCTTGGTAAGGCCGAAGGAGTGGCTGCTGTGAGCACGCAGGGGAGAAAGCAGCCAACTCTAAAACAACAAAAACAACATTTACTTTCCTGGTCTATCATGAATGTACCTACACTTTAGCCTCCAAAGTGTAATGTTACATAAACGAACACAGCGAAGATTTTCAGACAGTCTGGAATCAATAGTGAGCAGTCAGGAGTGCCACAATGCTGAGATATCAACTCTCAAGGAATGACTAAGCTTCCTTCCAGAGAACTCCTGTTACAGAAGGCAAATGGGAAAAGGAAGAAAAAAAAAAAAATTCATGGGTTCAGTAAGAAAACCAATCCTCCTTACAGCAGACATACTAATAATGTTGATATGTTTGTACAAACAGGGGGACGTGTTGGTAAACGACTTACAGCAACACAGCTCCGAATTTACAACTTAATAAAGCGTAAGAATCAAACTTTAAACATAACTTTTCTGCATCTAAATTAGCTCACCTGCAGTAGGATACCATCATGTCCAACCCTTGGAAAACCTGATCAGTGAAATTCCAAGGTCCAGCAGAACCATGCGGCCACAGACACTGAGCAGCCAGCAACTGCCATGGGGGGACTAGCTAACGGCTCTCCTCTCCACAATCCAGTCACTGGGCAAAAAAAGTTGACTATTTCATAACCAGGTAGCACTGCTTGTACATAAAACAGACCTGGCACAAGGGGAAGCAAAGAAGGCAGGGGAGAAGGTGGGAAAAGTGACTAACATGTGCCGGCTTGGTCACAGAACTCTTGTTTTAAAAGCTCATCTCGAAAACTGGGAAACTTCTCACAAGGCAACAACTTGAGGCTACTATGTCTCCTAGAAACTACCAAAGGGAATAAACTTAAAGTATGTCTCCAGAACTGGCTCCCGGGGGCACTGTCTGTGGACATGGACATCAGTGTAAAGAAAGCTTACTGGATCAACCCCCAGAGAGCAGCACTGACTGAAAACACACCCCGGACTGTCCTTTTGGTGTTAGGCAGCTCAGAGGAGCACAGCATTATCCTGCAAGCGCTGAAACATTCTGGGGGTGTGCAAATCAATTTTTTAATACTTGCCCCAGGGCAAGTGGTAATCTAAAAATTACTTGCTCACAAAATGTTGTACTTGTCCTACCCAAAAGATAGACTGATTAAAAACAACATTGAAACAACCTAAATTACTCTGCAATAGAAAAAAGTTCATTTTTCTTACATTGTGTGATGAATCTTAAGAGCAAAAAACAAGACATTATCTAAAAATTGAAGATGTGCTTGTAATATATGGATAATGAAAACAATATAATCGAAAAACATACAAAAAATTCCTGGTACGGAATCAATAACTGCCAAGCTTAATAACAGAGTCCCAACCTTTGAGATTTTGTGGAGACGTTGGGTTCTCTACATGGCAGTGGAGAGGCCCGAGTTTGTTCCATGAACAGGGGTAAGTGTAGGCCTAGGTTAGGGTTTTAACAAGACAAAAGTTAATAAAACAGTGGGTCTTTTGATGCACTTGTTGATTGACGCTCATGTGGGGTTTGCCCCCCTCCCTCTCCTCCCCCCTCTCCCCCCCCCCCCGGTTGATCCTCCTTATCCTGAGATGGGACATCCTATGAGATATAAGTTGGGAATGTAAGTTGGAGATAATATAGGATGCTTCTAGATAAATGCTTTAGATACTGTAATTTATTATAGTATAAATTCAATCTATGTATTGTACATTTATTTCACTATTAGATTTCTTCTGCCAGTGATAACAATAGAAATGAATCAACTTGGATGATTGTGACTGGTTTGATGTCCATGTATGTTGTTTGGGTTTCGGCCCACGAAACTACATTAAATAAAGAAAGTTTAAAAAAAAAAAAAAAGTCCTGGTAATACACCGGAGCCCCAGTGATAATACCACTGTTGCCGACCGATAATACTGTCGTTCAGAGCCCATAATACTATTGTTCAGAGCTCTGAACGATTGTATTATCCCAGAAATGCCACCGCAGCTGCGCAAGTCTGACGCACATATTAACCCAGTTGCCATGGTCCCAAGTCCTTTCCTGCACAGCGTGCATTGTGATTGGCCACTTTTCCACTGTGAATGGGCAGAGCAATTTTGAAAACACGGCGACTGGTTAGTCTCGCTTAGCGAGTCAAATGTGTGCACGTCGTTTCTTCAGCTTTTTTTCTCATGTCTTTGGATTATCTGGTTAATCCTGCATTACCCGAAGAATGGGAAACTAAAAGGTATGTCTGCAAATCTAAAAAAGTAAAATATTAATAGATACGGAGGGAGTGGTGGGGGGACGAGGGCAACCTAGTCAGTCTCTGATGGGACAGTCGGTGGAGCGCAAGCGTGGCTTCAGTGTTGCGATCAGCTGGCCAGCTCAGAGAAAAGGAAAAAAAAAAGCAGAATTTTGAACTGGATCCATATATTACAAAAAAACAACAAATAGATAAGTATCTATTACAAAGCAGTAAGACTATCTCGAGGTTTTGGGGACTTTGGGAACCTCTCGAGCTTTGCTCGAGGTTCCAATTGTCTCAAAACCTCTCGATGGTCTTACTGCCTTGTAATGGATACTTATCTATTATTCTGTCTATTGTGCTGGCTACCTCAATGAAGCTTTCAAAATAGTTACTGGTAATGAGCTACAGTAAGACAAGCTTGTAACAATACAATAAACGATTCAGAAGAAGCCAGCAGGCCACTAGGGTGCAACTACAACAGCAGGCTTATTTTTATTTATTTATTTATATCAAATCTTCTACATAAAAGTCCTCCACACCAACACACCACCACCACCAGGGTCTCCTCACTGGCATGCCACACCAAGGGGCAAAGCAACTGTGATGTCCAAATAAATTAAAAGCAGAACTGCTTGGTTGGGTCCACGGCAGGCTTTATATAAAGTTGCTGAAACTAGTCTACTCTGCAGTCAAATCAAAAGAACATTTTGGTGAGGGGCCACAGTTTCAATTATTACAAGGGCACAGTGATATCAGTGACACATCGAGATGGAATCAAATTATTATAAGGGCACAGTGATGGAGTCAGGGAGGGAGGGCAGGCCCAACTGGAGGACCGATATCCATATGATTCCAAATAAGCAGCGCTGCTGTGTATGCAAGCACCCACGCACCCCCAAAGCCAGCACACAGTTTTCTCTGGGCACCGCAGCACCTGCCCATCTGTGTAACATACATGCCAGGCAAGAACAGAACAGAACAGAGGAGGCAGGGTCTGGGAAGGGACTCAGGCACAGTACAACACTACCACCACAACCAGCACAACTGTCTGGAAAACAAGTTTGCGTGCGCAACCCAGTGCTGGAGCAAGCGTCTCTAAATGCCAGCTCATGACCTGACCTCTGACTTCGTCCTTCTTCCTGCTCCACTGACTAAACTAAGCCTGGCATTACGGAGTCTCTCTTTAGTGTGCTGATATATACTAACTGGGCCAGCAACAGGAAAAAAAAAAAAAAAAGCAGCAACACCCCAAGCACCCGAGTCAAGCAGGGATTGGGGTACAGGCAGGGAGTTCAGAAAGCCAGATACTTACTGATGGATACTACTGGACAAGCAAGCTAACAATTTACTTAGTGTGGAGGCGGGGCAGACCAGCAGGATTAGAGGCTGATGGCAGGAGGCTGAATGAACAAGTGGTCCACAGCTGAACAGCATGACAGTCCGGTGGCGCGCCACATTCACACACACACACACACACACACACACACACACACACACACACACACACACAGGCAAAGCAAACTGCAATGGCCAAAAAAGTCCGGCAAGTGTGAAAAACCTACCAGCAACATACCACCACACTAGCTTCGGCTCTACCACAAAACGAAAACGCTGCTGACTTGCCGGAGGACCAGGTCTCGAAGTTCCACTCTTCCCCCACAGGCCCACAATCCACACCCTGCCAGTGCTGCCACAGAACAGAACGTAATAAAACTGGCTCCAACCTCGACTACTGACCAGCCAATGATGACTCCACATCTGTGCCCACAACCACAACTCAACTACCTACCCCCCCCCCAGAAAAATAACAGTCACGGGTGTCGGCACATATTTCTTAATTACACCACAGTTCTCTTGAGCATAGCAGAATGAGAGATGTAAAGGATAGGTAGGGCAGGGAAGAAAACAGAGGGATGATGGGGGGAAAGGGTGTTGGGGACAAAGCATCCTATCCATCTACTTCACTTGCTCACTATTTCACTTAAGCCAATGTCCCAAATCCTTCTCTATCCACTAGTTTAAACTGAGGTTTCCTCAATCCTCCCCCCGCCCCACTTAGGACTGCCCTCAAGTCAACGCCTCAACCGATTTGTGACTCCTCAGACTGTAACTTGATGGTGCACACCACTGGTCCTTCCCACCGTCGCAGTGAGGTCCTCCTCCTTCTCCGAACTGATTGCGGCCAATGAAACTTCACCACCAATGTTGCTATGATGCAGAGTGCTTAAGAGATGAATCAGAGGCACAGAACAGCGGCAGAAATGTACATTGGGTGGGGGTGGTCAGATCGAGGGGTGGGGCTGCCTGTGCAGAGGGTGAACAACAGCTGTACAAAAAAAAAAAAAAAAGTCTATATGCAGCCCATGGGGAAAAGAAAGCGCAGCTGAGAATACCCCCAAAAAAATCACTTGTCCTCGGGCTGAAGACGGCAGATCAAAGGATCTGACAGACAGTGATTTTTGGTCAGCCTCGGACGTCGGACAATGCAATTTGCACACCCCTGAAAGCTGCAGCTGAATTACCAGTGCAAGATCTGATTCTTGCAGGAGGTCCAAAGGGCATGGTTTGGGTCGTTTTGGGGCTTAAAACAAAATCAGTTTCTCATAAGCCAAGACTGGAATAGATAAAAGTCTGTGTTTAAATCTACATGGACAGAACCAACATTATTGGAGCTGAGAATGAAGGCAAGATTATCAATGTACACAAAGGCAAAACAATGCTTGGATTCATTTAGGACATTAAGGACAGAGAAAAGCAACGATCCCAGAATGGAACCTTGGGGCACACATAGTTTAACTGGTACACAAATGGATAAGGATTAAATGCAGTCAATTCAGTGCATATTACGCAGTGATCAACCAAATCAAAGGCTTTTGAAAAAAAGATAAATAAATAAATCAGCAAAAACCGGCCCGGACAGCTTCCCCTGGTCCATAGCAAACTTGTCATTAGTGAGCTGGATGAGGGCAGTGGTGGTAGTACTATGGCCTTTATGAAACCATGCTGTTCTGGTGCAAGAAGATTAAACTTAAGGGAGTAATTGGTTAGCTTAGTAGCAACTACTTTCTCAAAGAGTTTGTCGAGTGTGAGGAGAATGGCTATGGGACGGCAATTCTTTACAAGCCTGGGGTCCCCTTTTTTGAAGTCTAGGACCACTCAAGCAATTTCCTATAGATCAGGGAACGAGCCAGAACAGCACAGATTGAAAACTGAGGTAATGGAGAGTGCAAGATATGGCGTGCCAGCACATAAGAATTTAGCTTCTAGGATGTAAAGACCAGCACTGGAGAAGGAGGAAATGTTGGACAAAAGCTGAGAACTCTTGAACAGAGACATAGCTTAAATAGAAGGGGTGGCCAGAGAGACTAGGAGAGTGAAGATCAAGAGGACAAAGGTCAGGTGGGCTTGTGAAGGATGAAGTGTAAGCAGACAGATCAGTGAAATAATTATTGAAGGCGTCAGCAGTCGTGAAGGGATTGCTGCAGTTAACACCCTCGATGAGGTCACTGCTTGAGTGACTAACAGTGCTTTCAATAAGGTCTATAACACGCTCTTCCGGAAATAGCGAGGATCAGAGGCTGCAGACAAGAGTGAGTCCCTATAATACTTTTCGCTGACCAAACTGTGTTCTTACTAATGTTTCTAAGTTTCCCGTACTCCTGCCAGTAACTCGGGTTCAAGAAGAATTTGTAAAAACACACTAGCTCCTATCCCTAGCTTTCAGGGAGGGAGCAAGTTACAATGGAGTCATTTAGTGATGGTGCCCCTAAGTCTCCTCTTGGTGATGGAATACCTCTTGTAGGGGGGTAACCAGAGCAGAGGAGGACAGGGCCCAGGTGACATTAAGGGCACAGAAAATAGGAAACCAGTTCAGTTGGGCCAGCTCCAAAAGGAATCCTTCACAATCAAAGTTTGAAAAAATCATGAAAAGAGATAACTTTGGAGGAACTCTGGGCAACTGGGTTTTCCCAACACAAAAGGTGGGAGAGTGATCACTGATGGTATCAGGGAAGGTACCAATCTGTTGGATCCTAACAGCATTATTCGACAACATACAGTCAATTAGAGAATGGCATACTCCAGTGGTGGAATGTCTCATAGGAGTAGAAACTAGTTGGACAAGGCCTAGTTGCTAATAATCGAGTCACAGACTTTAGACTTGCCTCCACGCCAGTTCAGACTGAATCTCCTATCAACAGTAGTTCATCAGAACCTACACTGGGGCTGTGTTAATCATAAGGTAGGCTAGACCAGCATTACCTGCAGTGGAGGGCTGTAGCCACACACCAGGTGGACTTTCTTGGAGTTACCCAGAAGCAGTAGGAAGTGTAGGAATTCACAGCAGGGAAGGGGGGAGCTATTGTACAGCAGGGGTCGAAATTAAGTTTTGAAGCCACTAGCTGGCAGGGCTAGTGACTGGGAAAATCCACTGGCCCCACATACTTTTCCACAGGCCCAACTGGTGTACATACTGAAGTGTTGCCAGCTCTAGTGCAAGCCCGCAGGGCTAGTTAAATGAAAATCTTACTAGCCCGATGCAAAATATACCAGCATTTGGCTAGAGGGCCACTGCCAATTTCAACCCCGATACAGAACCAGGGTAATATTGAGACTTATAATATACATGAGTTTACAAGCTTATCATGTACAGCCTGCATGCAGCAACTGTAGTTAATAAAACCTGTTAACTACAGGATGCATGTGCATACCTGTACACATTCTGAATTCAGCACAAGCTTAGCATCTGCAATGGAGATTAATGAGAGTTTTGAATGTCTACAATAAATTCTGACGGTAATTTTTTTTGCTTTAATTTCACCAAATTTAATTTCACTTACACAACTGTAAAAAAAATCTAAAGTTAGTTTCAAAGATGAACCTGTATTTTCATCACCTTTTCAGTGCTCACGTAAGTTATGTAACAGCTTCCACAAAGCATTTCTGCATATCTCCCTCTGTACAAGCTGCACTCTGCCTGAAAAAACATTTTAAATTTGCCCCAAAAGATTTATTTTCCAATATTATGTATACCATTTCCGCCCGTCTCACCAGCCATATCACTTATTTAAGTACAACTGCTGCTTTTATTGTACCGTTAGGTGCGTACTACATGAGCAAATATTAGTTCTTCTGTAGTCCCTTTCTCAAAATGTATTATAACAAATAAATTACACCACTTAGACATAAAACAAGGGTGGTACACTGTCTTGGGGTTTTGGTGTAACTACAAACAACTCCACCTTTGACCTCATGGTGTATAAATGCCACTAGAACCCTTCAATAGCTTTACACCCCTATGTACAATTGGATATAGCTAATCCCTTATCCAATTACTGGCCAACTGTTTTAAATGGCTAAATACCCGTGTTGTAATTCTTGGATACAACTGGTCATTCTGTCAATCAAGCTGACCTGGGTGGGGTGGGGGAACAGTGGGATAAGTTTAGGGAAGGCATAGTGAAGGCAACAAACCTCTGCGCAAAGGAAGCAAGTAAAAGCAGTCGGGAGAGAGACCGCTATGGCGCTAAAGGATGTGGCTGAAAAGGTACCATTCAGGATGTATAGAGAACGAGAGAGAAAGAAGGCGAGGTGCATCAGGAGAAGCAGGGAAAGGGTGCAAACTGAAGAAAGAAGAGCCCAAGGGGAAACTAAAGGGGACAATGCCTTTTTTTAACATACATAAGTGAAGAAAGGAAAATGAGGGGAAGGCTTGCGATGTTGAGAAGGGCACGGGGTACTGTGCAGAAGGGGGATCAGGAAAAAGCAATAACCTAAACAAATACTTTTGTTCAGTCTGCACAGAGGAAGGGGACAGGCCACATAAAAATCAGCAAGCACATGAGGGAGAGAGGCAGTCACAAGTCAATTGACAGAGGACAGAGTCCTGAAGGGACTCGCAAATCTGAAAATGGACAAAGTTATGGGGCCAGACGGAGTACCCACAGGGTATTCAGAAAGCTCAGGGAGGTACTGGCTGAACCTCTGACAGCCCTATTCAACAACTCACTGGAAACAGGACTGGTATCAAAAGACTGGAGGAGTGCAGATGTAGTCCCACTTCATAAAAGCGGTAGCAGGGAGGAGGCTGGCAACTACAGGCCGGTCAGTCTGACATCAGTGGTGGGGAAGTTAATGGAGTTCTGCTAAAGGAAAATTGTCGAGTATCTTGAATCCAGTGGGTTACCAGACACATGGCAGCATAGATTCACAGTGGGGGTGAGTGGTGGGGAATCATGTCAGACAAATCTGACAGATTTTTAGTAAGGCAATCAATGTCATACCACATAGGAGAATCATAAGGAAACAGGGCAGCTCAGGATTGGGTTCTAAGGTAGTAAACTGAGTATGAAATTGGTTAATGGATAGGCAACAGAGGGTGGAGGTAAACAGAGCTCACTCCAGGGAAGGTAGTGTGGCCAGCAGGTTGTCGCAGGGATCAGTACTGGAACCAGTCCTCTTTAAAGGGAAATGTCCATCTAGGATTAAATTAATCAATATTATTACCAATGGAAGTCTGCTTTACATAAGTTATTGACCGAAACCGTAGCACTTTTAAGGCCAGAATTATAACCCATTCAATTGCCCCTCCCTTTATAGCTGCAGGCATCCATTTTCTAAATCACAGGAACAGGAAATGACATCACATCAGGGGAAACATATATAGTCAATAAATATTTTAACTAGGAGAGACACACTAAGCTGAAGCTTAAGTCCTGCTGCGACCTGAGAGCACAAGAAAGTTAAGTGATTTGCTCAGTATCATACAGTAATGCAAGGGAGGACTGTGAGATTCAAACCCAGATCGCCAGATTTGCAGCTCAGAGCCTCTTTCAAGGTAAGAGGAAAAGAAGAGTTAGGCCTCTTGATGAGCTGTCACAACAAGCCACTTAATAGTTTAGTGATTGCACCTGGGAGCATCAGGGAAGTGAAAAGGTTTCATCTCAAAAAGAAGGAGCTACTGGAGATTTCCTGCTGGAAAGACAGAGTGAAACAGTTAGACTCATTAAATGAAAAAACAAATCTGTTTTTTTTTTTTTTTTTTTTACTTTGGCTAAAGGAAACCTATTTCTGCATGGTGTTCAAATAAAGATTTTTTTTATGTTGCAACCTTCAGAAGTAGTAGTGCTGGAACATGGGGAAAAATGAGTGAGTATTGGGGGGGTCACTGTAGTAATGAGAGACCATGATTGCTTCCCTTCTGACATTGCATGCATTTAGGGACACTTTGAATGCTCATGGGCAAATGTGGGGGGTGTCCATCCCCCGCACGCACCTGTAGGTTCTGTATTGACAGCCATCTATCCTATCACACACCAACACAAAACAATTATTTTGTTATAACTTATTTACCCAGGATAGTCCAGCTGAGATGTGCCACCTCCTTTCCAGTGGGGTCCTGCTGCTATTCATGTCTGCTGCTAGGTGGACAGGAGCACTGAGGGTTATGTGACTTACTCAAGACCACACAGTTAGTATTTGACTTTACTGAGGTTTGAAACTCCTCTCCTGTGCCCCAAGCTTGTGCTCTAGCCAATAGATCACAATCCTACAAATAACAGAACATGACGCCAACAAAATGCATTTAAACACAACTACTTCAGTGCTAACAAATACTGGAAATAAATAGATACAGGAATAAAGATTACTTACAGTGTTACCACAGTAGCAGAATATTCTGCAAATCACACAGGCACTAAACATTTTACTAAACTGAAATGCCACAAAACATTGTACAAAGCAATATAAACCCCAAAGGAGCTTGGAAACTGTTGGCACTGGCAGTACGCAAATTTTGTTTGTAGCAACCCCTTCAAGATGACAGACAAGTTCACAGCCCCATGGACTGGGTAAAAGCATTTTTTGTTTCATTTCCTCTGCCCTTCAAGAAGGCAGTATAGCGCAGTGGTTTAAGGCTGTGAGCTGCAAACCTGAAGACCTGGGTTTGAATCCCAGAGTCCTCACTTGCATTACTGTATGACCCTGAGTTAGTTACTTAACATTCTTGTGCTCTCAGGTCACAACTGGACTGAGGCTTCAGCTTAGTGTGCCTCTCATTGTTAAAATATTTATCGACTATATGTGTTTCCCCTGATGTGATTTCATTTCCTGTTGATGTGATTCAGAAAATGGATGCCTGCAGCTATAAAGGAAGGGGAACTGAATGGGCACAATTCTGGCCATAAAAGTGTTATGGGTTCAGTCAATAGCTTATGTAAGGCAGATTTCCATTGGTAACAATATTAGTTAATTTAATCCTAGACGGACATTTCCCTTTAATGTCTTTATGAGTGACACTGCAGATGAGCTGAAAGAAGAGGTACGCCTCTTTGCAGATGACACTAAAGTCTGCACTAAGACAGAGACTTCACAGGGGGTGGAAATAATGGGCAGAGACCTGAGAGAACTCAAGGAATGGTCAACAGCATGGCAGCGGGGTTTCATTGTGAAAAAGTGCAGAATCATGTATGCAGGGCACAGAAACCCACAGGCGATGTACAAAATGGGAGAAGAAAAGGTACTCATTTATTTTATGTATATTAGCATTGGATGTCTGGTGGCTGTCTGAGTTAGGATAGGGTGTGTGTGAGGAAATCTTATTTTTTAAACTTTAATTTTTGTAATTGTTGCTATTTTATGCTGTTTGAAGGTGGGTGGGTAACAAGTGGGGTAAAACCTTTTAAATGAGTACATCCAGAAGCAAATGATTTGATACCTTTTAATGGACCAACATAGATATAACAACAAGAACAAAGTGCTCTAGGTTTGGGACCAACCAGTCCTTCTTCAGAAGCTAATGGCAGTTGTTTAGAAAATACAATACTTATAACAGCTAGATCATGCAGGAAAAAAAAAACAGAAAAAATCCCCATTGGTTTAAAATACTCATTTAAAAAAATACAGAAAATGATGTCAGAGAAGTTTAACAGTACCATACTGCCTTCAGCCAGGAGGGTCCCCGGGTCAAAGGTGCTTGGTGGAACCCACATACAAAGAATCCTACTGCATATAAATTTAATTGACATAAGATAACCCTGCTGAAGCAGATGACTCTTAAATCAAGCTACGAGTGTCACAGTTTGTATAAGGGTGTGATTACTGAAAGGCAACCCCCACCCAGATTAAAGACAAACTAAGACTGTCTTAGGGCTCCAAGAAGTTTCAATGCCTGCATCATAGACAAGAATTTACCAGTAAAGTTGTCTTAAAAACATCAGTGCACACTGTATGATGTACAGGTTGCACCTGCAAACAAGCTTTCAGCTTAGTGTGTCTCACCTGGTAAAATAATTGGTAAAACCTAGCTGGACCTGTCACCCAGCTGTACTCTCAAGCTAGATATAAGGCCCAAGAAATTCCAAAAACCTCTAGTGTAGTGACAGGACTGTATAAATAATTTAAATATAAATTGACAATATTAGTGTCAAACAAAAAACTCTAGTCGAGGAATCTCAAGGAATTAAGACCATGTAGCCGGATATGTACTGATGTCAATATACACTGAGAATGTAACAACTTGATGTACCACAAGTGTCTAAGGAATCAGAGAGATAAAAATGTAATTTCTCTCCTCCTCTTTATACAAACAATACACCCTACATCACCATAATGTGGGGGATACCTAGCTTAAAGGAGATGTTCTCTCTGTCTCCCCCCCCCACCAACAGACACACACACACACACACACACACACACTCTCCCTCTCTCTCTCCTAGTGAACCTTTATTCACATCAGTCACTGCAATTGTTCCCCAAAGGAATTCAACTTGTCACGAAATCCTACGTAGAAGGGCTCATGTCTCCTAATACCTACAGAGCAAAAAATGTGACACTATTTAACCGTACTACTATCTGCATAGTAACATTTCCAAGGATTCTGGATAGAACTACCATGAAATAAATCTGCCACCCTCCCCAGGATGAGGTAACTAGAAGTAAATATAAAGTATATGTGTAAGACCAGAGGTCTAACATACCTACAAATCCACAAATTATTACAATATTAGCCTAATGTAAAAAGATCTGTCCAGGACCCCCATGCAAATGAGATCACGCACCCCAATATGTACAGAATTAAAAAAATATGTTACAGTATATAACACTCCTGTATGTACAGTAACAGGCTAAGTAATCTTTAATATGGTGCAATGGAATCAATCCCACCCCTGGGCAAAGATAAAAAGTAAGGAGGAATTAATATTCATTACATGTGTGAAGTAAGAATAGTAAATGAGTGAACAGCAGTGGAACAGCAGTTGGAGGTGTGCCTTGGCTTCAGTCCCCAGCAGGTTACCTATCCTTCGTCCCTGCTGCTTGACCCTCTCTCTTTCATTGATCTACCTTTATCAACTACAGCGATTAGGCACTGTAGGGGGTTCGGGATAGAGAGAAGATGGTATGGTAGGCAGCGGGGTGTTGGAGGAAAAACTGGAGTGAGCCATATTGGGGTGGTTAGGGCCAGGAGGCGACCTGGGGTTAGACGGAGCTTTGAGAGAGGGCCAGATGTGTTTGGCACCTATACCCAGGGCTCTCAACAGACCGAGTGAGCAGGTAGCTACTGGGCCGGCAACCTCCTCCACTCCCCTTCAGGTGGTTCTGTGCAATCCCAGATTGACATGGAACAAGACCGCAATTATTGCGGATTTGATTTCCTCAGTCAGTCTGGCTTGCATTACAGAGACCTGGCTGGGGGATGACGCAGGCCCAGTTCTGGAGGCATCGGTCCCGGCTGAGTTCTCTGTGGTGTACTGCCCAAAGGAACACAGAGGTGGGGGTGTGGCAATCTGTTTTAGATCCGACTTTTAACTTTCCCGTGCATCATGCGGATTCCACCTCATCGTTTGAATGCGTGAGCGTGCACGGGGGTCCAGGTGCAGGCTGCAGAACCTCCTCGTATACCAGCCTCTGGGGCGCGAAGGGGAATTTCTTCAGGAAGTCGTGGACTTTCTCACCAAGAAGGTGTTGGAGTCGCCCAGATGGTAGGTTCTGGGCGATTTCCATGCCTGGATCAACAACAAACTCTCACATTTTGGTCATGACTTCCTCCAGAGGACGACTTCTCTGGGCCTTGCACAAGCTGTTGCTTCTGTGATCCACAACCACGGCTACGCCTTGGACCTAGTGTTCTCACTGGGGCTTGAGGTCACTGATCTCAGGATTGATCCGATCATTTAGTCGGATCACTGCACTGTAGAGTTCTTGTTTGGGGCCCGACCATTAGTCCTTCCCCTGTAGAGATGGTCCACTACCGCCTTTTGAAGGGGTTGTCCCCAGAAGGACTGATGGCGGTCCTGGATCTGTTTGGTGTGAGTGCTGCCTGTGCAACAAGTACGGGCGAGGTGATGGCAGCCTATAATAGTGCTGTCTCCAAGGCGCTCAACTCTGTTGCACCGGTTTGTGTATGACCCAGGTCTTCTCGCTTGAGACCGCCATGGTTTGATGGGGCTCTCAAGGAGATGAAGACCAGGAATTGGAAGTTGGAGTGCTGTTGGCACAGGTCTGAAGAGGACAAACTGGCTTTAAGAATTCACTATGGTGAACATCAAAGAGAAAGCAACCATAAGATGACAGTATTCCTGTACAAGGAGATTGCTGCAGGGAGGAACATATCAGTTCTGCTTTTTCATACTGTGGACAGACTTGTCCATCCTGCCTGTCTACAGCCGAAAGAAGCATCTTCAGTCACTCAGTGCACGGAGTTTGCTCTGTTTTTCTCTGACAGGGTGTCCTCTATCATGGCTGGGATCTCCCCAACAGGGCAATTACAGCCTTGCAATGGCAGGCCGGGTGTGTCCAGAGGCACTCCTATCTGGAGCGAGTTTAGGCTGGTTAGGGTGGCAGAGGCTTGCAAGGTGATTTCTAAGTTGCAGCCTACATAATGTGAACTGAACCCAGGCCTGATCTGTCTTTTAATAAGGTGTGTTGAGTCCGTTGGTCCAGTGCTCGCAGAGATTGTCCGGTGTTCACTTTTGGAGAGCTATATCCTCAGTGCCTTGAAAGAGGTGCTGGTGAGACCCCTCCTAAAGAAACCATCTCTCGGAACCCTGACATCTTGACGAATTACAGACCAATCTCTAACCTCCCAGTTTTGGGTAAGGTCATCGAGAAAGTAGTGGCTCTGCAGTTCAAGGCACACCTCGTGGCCTAGGACACCTATAAGCCTTTCCAGTCAGGGTTTAGGTCAAGGCACAGCACTTAAACACCAGTGCAAAATGGTCTCCTCAGGGCGAGAGATAGTGGGGAGCGGTCAATACTCATTCTCCTTGATCTCTCCTCAGCATTTTACACTGTGGACCACGTAGTGCTGCTGCATTGCCTACGGGAGCTATGTGGACTCACTGGTACTGTCATCAATTGGTTTGAGTCCTTTCTCACAGGCAGGATGCGTAAGGTAGTGAGGGGGAGTTTCTCCTCCTGCCTGAAGCCCCTGCCATGTGGAGTTCCCCAGGGTTCAATCCTGTCCCTTATGCTGTTCGCAGAGTACATGCTTCCCCTGGGTGAGATCATTAGATGGTCCAGCTTGGGTTTTTGTAGTTATGCAGATGACACCCAACTGTATATGTCATTTGCATCCGAGATGAGTGGCCCTGTGGAGGTGCTAAATAAATGTCTGGCCAAGATTTAGGACTGGAGATCCTCTAACTGTCCAAGACTCAGTTCTGACAAGGCGGAGGTGCTAGTGACTGAGAATGCAGGATGGGGTGCTGCCGGGATGGTGACAAGGTTGTTCCTTGGCATCATTCCTCTCGCTGAATCTACCAAGGTGAAAAATCTGGGTGTCGTCCTTGATGATGGACTGACCCTTGAGGCTCAGGTGTTATCCAGAGTGATTTTTACCACTTGAGGAATGTCGCCCGGATCAAAGCCTTGATTCTGACGGATGCCCTGTCCTCACTGGTACATGCTTTTTTGACGTCTCGACTCTACTACTGCAACGCTCTGTACCGCAGGGTCAATGGAATGGAGGGGGTTCTCCGGCACCTGCAGCTGGTGCAGAACACAGTGGCCAGGCTGCTGATGGGCTTTCCAAGATTTTGCCATATGACCCCGGTTCTGCGTGATCTGCACTGGCTGTCGGTTAGGTGGAGAATCACCTTCAAGGTGGCCTTGCTCAGCTATAAGGCCCTGTATGGATCGGGCACTGGCTACCCGAGTGACCTCCTAACTTCTGTCCACCCAGTGTGCTCACTCTGCTCCTCTACTGAGGGCCTCCTAGCAGTTCGCAGGACCTGCCTGAAGACCTCTGGAGATCAATCTTTTGAGGCAGTGGGCCCAGTTTTGTGGAATTTGTTTCCAAGATTTTTGAGAGAGGCCCCATCAGTGGAGGTTTTTAAGCAGGGTCTGAAGGTGCATCCCTTTAGGGAGGCATTTGCAGATTGTCTATGAGCCTCAGAATAGCTCGGTGCACCCATTTTGGTCCACATCCCAACAGCGAAACAGGAAAAAAGACCATTACGGCGACATCTGCAGTAATGGTACTTTTCACGTGTTTCGCCTTCTCCAAGTGTTCTGAACCCTCCCCAGACCAACTCCGACCTGGAGTTGGAATCCTAAAGTCTGGGGGGTGCAGGGAGCACCTTTGGAACAGGCAGCACAATACCTGCGTCGGCATCATGCCGTCGCTGTGGGGGAGGTCAGCATTGTCACTGTCGACCAAACTTGGTGCTTCTGAATAGCTAACTGCTGAATTGTTTATTTTCAATGAACAATTATCTAGATTTAGTTGTTTGTTGCTGTTATTGATTTATGTTTTCTATTGGTCATATGTTACTTATTCTAACTCGTGCCTACCTGCACAGCACGCAGAGCCTCTGGGTTGGGACGCTTAAATAAAATTTGACTTACTTACTTGACGGTCACAAACAGGAAAAGGACGTGGCTGTTGACCTCAAGGTGGCAAGACAGTGCAACAAGGCAGTGGGTACAGCCTGTGAGATACTCAAGTGTCAGTGTCAGTGGCTCAGTAGGTAGCACACTCGCTTCTGAGGCCGGGAGATCAGAGGGCTGTGGGTTCAGTTCCCACATCTGGCACTTGGGTTAATATCCCAGTACTGACACTGTAGTGCAGCATAAGAGGGGTGCTGCACTTCTGAAGTGCCGTCTTTCGGATGAGACGTTAAACCGAGGTCCCATCTGCCTGGATTGGTGGTAGTTCAGGTGGATATTAAAAATCCCATGGCACTTATCGAAAAGAGTAGGGGAATTTCCCCGGTGTCCTGGCCAAATTTCCTCATTCACTAAAATACCACCAACAGCAATCTGGTTCAAGGTCAGTTGGCATTCATCTGTATCCCCCTCCCCCGGGTCGTGCCTGAAAATAGGCAGGATTTGTCTAGTGCACTTACCCGGTCAACAAAAGCTAAATAAATAAACAAGAAGGGGTATCTATCTCTAGCAGAAGAGGGTAGGTGGTGTTACCATTGTATAGATTACTACTGTACAGATCACTGGTAAGACCCCACCTCAGGAAGAACACAGACAGGGTGGAAGATCCAACGATCTGTCCAGGTGTCCAGTTACTCGTGCCTGACTTCACGACAGACTAATAACAGTGGAGCAGAAGTTTGCACAGTCAGTTAAAATGTTTTCTTTTCAGGCTTTTTTCCTCCATTTTTATAAATGTACTACAGTAACACACTACAGTGTGTGACATTTTGTTGCATTATTAAATAGGTGAACAAATCCTAACAATCTATTTGAACGACAGTGTCAGTTAAGTATCTGGTTATCTCAACATATAAAACACCTGTGATGTCAAAACACTGAATTATCATTTTTTCTTAATATTTAATGTAGAAGGTTAATTTTTTGTGCCTGTTTCATATAGAAACTGATGTATGTGTTACAGGGTGTAATAAGTACACACCCTCAGTGTGTGATTCCCCATAAACCACAAGATCAAAGGTCGAGTGGTAGATACTGGTATCACACACTGAGGGTGTGTAAAACAAACAAACAAAAAAAAAAAATGACTTAACTGCACCGTAACCCATTCCTTGTTTTGTTTTTTCCACTATTACTGCTTTTTTTTCTCTACTCAAAGGATTGTTTTTTTACTCACCGAGTCTGTTCTCGGGTACTATTGTGAATGTGGTGATGTGCTGGTATGGCAACCACAGTGGGGAAGGGGGGTCCTGAAAGAGTAATGGAGTGTGCTCTTAACTGTCACTCCGCTAGCAGCTTGCAAACAGCTAATGTTGGGCATTTAGATTTGTGTTTGGGGGGGCTGTGGCTGCAAAGCACAGGCTCAGTTGCATTACATCTAAGTAAAAAGGGGAGTGTAATGCTGAAAACAACTCATTGATTTCAGGTTGTTATCCAATAATCATAAGAGGAATAATGCACTTCAGGGTACCAGTTATACTGGATATACCAACACGTCCATTGCCTGAAAGCATTCTGCTACACATCGTGCTTCATGGTGAGCTGAAAGAGTTCATATATCTCAGCATAACCAGACACACAAGTTTGCAATGTTAGAAATACAGAAACAGAGACAATGTCAGCAGAAAAATACCATTGGTCCATTTAGTCTGCCCTGCTACAGTGCCTTCAGAAAGTATTCACCCCCCTTGGATTTTGTCACATTTTATTGTGCTACTACCAGAATTTTGAATGCATTGAAATTATTTTTCCCCCTTGATTCACACAGCATACTCAACAATTTAAAGGGGCAAAAATATTTTTATTGTGTAACAAAACTTTATGAAACATTAAAAACTGAAATATCTTGTTTACTAAAGTATTCACCCCCGAGTCAATACTTTGTAGAAATGCCTTTGGCAGCAATTACAGCTTTGAGTCTTCTTGGGTATGTCTGTATCAGCTTTGCACATCTGGATTTGGGGATTTTCGCCCATTCTTCCTTGCAGATTTGCTCAAGCTCTGTCAAGCTGGATGGGGAGCGTTGGTGAACCACAATCTTTAAGTCTTTCCACAGATTCTCAATGGGATTCAAGTCTGGACTTCGGCTGCGCCACTCAAGGACATTCACCTTCTTGTTCTGAAGCCACTCCAGTGTTGCTTTGGCTGTATGCTTGGGGTCGTTGTCCTGTTGGAACGTAAATCTTTGCCCCAGTCCAAGGTTTACTGCAGACTGATGCAGGTTCTCCTCAAGGATGTGCCTGTACTTGGCTCCATTCATTGTTCCCTCTATCCTGACAAGTGCCCCAGTCCCTGCCGCTGAAAAGCATCCCCATAACATGATGCTGCCACCACCATGCTTCATGGTAGGGATGGTGTTACACGGGTGATGAGCTGTGTTTGGTTTGCACCAGGCATAGCGCTTTGCATTCAGGCCAAAGAGTTCAATTTTTGTTTCATCAGACCAGAGAATCTTTAGCCACATGGTCTCACAGTCTGCCACATGCCTTCTTGCAAACTCCAGGCATGCTATTATATGGCCTTTTCTCAGGAGTGGCTTCCGTCTAGCCACTCTCCCATAGAGGCTACATCTGTGAAGTGCTGCAGAGATTGTAGTCCTCTGGAAAGGTTCTCCCATCTCAGCCATGGAACTCTGTAGTTCTGTCAGGGTGGACACTAGGTTCTTGGTCACTTCCCTGACCAAGGTCCTTCTTGCCCTGTTGCTCAGTTTGGGAGGACGGCCTGCTCTAAGAAGGGTCTGGGTGGTTCTGTAATCTTTCCATTTCCTAATGATGGACTTGACTGTGCTCCTGGGAACTTTCAACACCCTAGAAATGTTTTTATACCCCTCCCCAGATCTATGCCTCCTCACAATTCTATCACGGAGTTCTATGGACAGCTCCTTGGTCTTCACGGTAGAGTTTCTGCTCTGACATGCATTGTCAACAGTGGGACCTTCTATAGACAGGTGCATTTCATCTGAAATCATGTCAACCATTTGAACTGACCACAGGTAGACTCCATTCAAGTTTTAGAGTGATCTCACAAGGAAATTGGATGCACCTGAGCTCAATTTGGAGTGTCATAACAAAGGGGGTGAATACTTATCAAATCAAGACATTTCAGATTTTTATTTTATATTACATGTACAAAAAATTCCAGAAGTTTCATTCCACTTTGACATTATAGAGTAATTTGTGTAGACAGATGACAAAAAAATTCCATATAAATGTATTTTAATTTGAGTTTGCAACATCACAAAATGTGACAAAATCCAAGGGGGGTGAATACTTTCTGAAGGCACTGTATACCCTATGCTACCCTGGGACCTGTTATGTAGACGGGCTTATGCCCTCGCTACACCACTTACCCCTGCCTTACTGTTACCCCACCAAGTAACTATTAATCCTTTAGTGCTTCCCCAACGGTGTTTGAAACCATTAATAGTTTTTGCACCCAAAACTTCAGCTGAACCACGCTCTCTGTAAAGTAAAACTATCTCATGTCACTCCTGAAATCACCCCCAACCCCCACCCATGTTAGCTTCCATTTATGTCCTCATATTTTTTTTGGCTTGCTACTCCTGCAGAATAGTTCCTCACAGTTTAACTTATTCAGTCCTTTCAGGAACTTGAGGGTCTCTATTATGTCCCCCCCTCCCGTCTGGCCTCCAGCAAGTACATGTTCAGTGCCGTAAGTCATTCCTCATAGGATCTGACCTACTAGCCCTGAAATCAGTTTGGTTATCCTAAGCTGCAGCCTTTGTCTTTCCATAGGTGGGGACTACTGAACTGTGCACAGCACTCTAGATGTAGCCTCACCAGTGATCTACAGAGAGGTAACACTATTACCTTTTACCTCCTGCTGCTGACATCCCTGCCCATACACCACCACATTCTGGTTGCCCTGCTGTAGGCCCAGTCATGTTAGCAGGACTGTTTTATGGAGTTGCTTGTAAGTCCCAGATCTCTTTCCTCTGAAGCAGTGCAAAGCTTAACCCCTCCCATCCAATATTCAATCCTGGGGTTCTTGTACCCAGTGTGCATCACCTCGCACTTTATGGCACTGAATTTCAATTGTCAGATTTTGAACCACCCCTCTATCCTCTGGCGGTCCTTCTGCAACTCCCTTACCCCACCCCCCAACTGTCTATCCTACCAGAGTTTAGTTTAATCTGCGAAGAGACACATTTGCCCTGTATTCCTTCTCCTGTGTCATTCAACATACTGAAAAGGACTGACCCTTATGGCACCCCACACGTGACCTCCCTCTCCTCTGTTCTGACACCATTTACCACCACACTCTGCTATTTCCGCCCAACCAGTGTCCCACCCATCTAACTAGGTCTTTCACTGCACCTAGGTCCTCCAACTTCTTCAGCAACCTTCTATGTGACACTAAGTTGAATGCTCTGCTGAAGTCAAAGTAGAGTAAATCCACTGCTTGTCCCTTATCTACTGCCCTGTTACCCAGTCAAAGGACACTATCAGGTTGGTCTGACAAGACCTCCCCCCACATACCCAAGCTACTTATCGTGGAGCCTATTTCTCACCACGTAGTTCCCTAGGTCCTTCTTGACTAGTGTCTTGATCAGTTTACACACAATGGAGACAAGACTGATGGACCTGTAATTACATAGTTGCTCCTTGTCCCCTCTCCCCTGTGGAGTGGAGCCACGTCCACCACCCTCTGATCTTTCAAAACTACCCCTGGCTGTAGTGAACTACTGAACAGCCCTGCCAGGGGTTCAGCCAGTTCCTTGGCTTGTGCCCGGAGCACCCTTGGGTGCAATCCATTCAGCCCAGGAGCCCTATCTAAATTCAGGGCAGTAAGCCTTTTTCTGAACCTTTCTCAGTGATTACCACCTGCCCCATTTCTGAGATCCCCATTTATGCCACTTTCTGGCAAATCCACTATCCTCCACAATAAATACAGAGAAGTAGTCATCCTTACACATGTCTGTCTTCTGATCATCATCATCCTCTAATACCCTCCCCATTCTGTCAACTTTGCAATTCCCCTCTTCTCTTATCTTCCCTTTTCCCCAATGTACCCAAAAAATTGTGTTTCCCCTCCCTTGATCGTCACCGTAGCTCTGTGTCTGCATTTGCGTCCCTGACTATCTTCTTGGCTTCCCTCATCTTTGCTTGGTATTAACTCCATTCCTCATCCTACTGCTTCGTTTTGTACCTGATGAAGGCACCTTGTTTGGGCCTCACTGACCGAGGTTGTTGTTTTTTTTTTTTTTTTTTTTTTTTTTAAGAGAACCAGATTGGTGTCTTCTGCCTATTACTTTTAGTAACTAAGTATCTTGTTAAGCAACCACATTTCTAGCAAGGTTGAAGGCCTTCTACTGCATCTCATACCTCACAACCCACCCAA
The DNA here is from genome assembly GCA_016271365.2 of Neoceratodus forsteri. Lineage (NCBI taxonomy): Eukaryota > Metazoa > Chordata > Ceratodontiformes > Ceratodontidae > Neoceratodus > Neoceratodus forsteri. The sequence goes on along the minus strand of CM057453.1, from coordinate 1,176,165,043 downwards.
GGCATGCAGTTACAGCATAATCATGCACTGTCATATGCGAGTGCTTACACGGCCCTCAAGACTAATCTAGCCTTCCTCATCACGTTATTGATGAAAGCCTTGTGCCCATTTAGGAACTAGAACTGCTGGTTAATATTTTAAAACTGGCAAAAAGTTATGTGGTTGAGGAGCCGCAAACACATATACATAGTCCTCAACTGAGCAGAGCCAAAAAGGTGGGATACTCAGCAACACCTTATCTGCAGATCTGAAGGGTCGACTGGAGGTGGAAGGATCCCAATCCATTAGTAATGTGGAATATTTGGATAAAAAAAGGAATACTAGATGTGTGCGTTCTGGGCACGAAACTGGCATCAGACCACTAGCCAAATGCTGGTAGATTTTATGTGCCTCTGAAGTATTCTGGATTATTTTGGATGAGGCATCCATCCTCCACCATCAGCTGGCTTCTGGTACATGAAACAGGCAAGTCTTTAGTTACTTCTGGGATGTGCATTCATTCTACAGCAGAAACTGGTAAATTGTTATACCTCTGCCAAGGAGTGTGAAAATTATAACACAGAGCACCAAACTTGCTCACAAGCAAAATTAAAGTAAGCACTACCGGAGATGCATTATTCTGTATGTATTTGTTACTGTATGGAACAGTGGATTTTTTTCCAGCCTACAGTACGTGTACTACCTTAGAAATAACACAGAAATTTTATAAAGTATTTACCTACAATCCATCACAAACCTTGCCCAGTCATTCAAAAATTCAGGTTAAATGATAAAACATAATATTCCTCTTACGAATATTCTGAAGGCTATCAAAGCAACCCTGACCATTTTTTCAGAGCAAATTCCTTAATTTACACAGTTTATGAACAAAGTTTGGCTTTTTTTTTTTTTTTTATTAACCAATTACCTAGGATTGCCCAACGGAGATGCAAACATCAGTGGGGTCCTGCTTTTACCCATTTCCACAGTTACGTGGATTACTGAAATCCAGAATGTTTGTGCAGGATACTTATTCACATCCCTGCCTATGAAGCAGGGGCGATGGACAGGATGGACCTAGGGTCATTTCTGTCTTTCTATGTTTTCAATTTGTTTGTATTTATTTCAGATCTTGGTTATACTTAAAAATGAGGTATGTCCTGGAAAAAATAAGCAAAGAACCCACAATACAAAACACATTGGCCTGGATATTCAGAAGGGTTGCGCATGGCGCAACAATGCGCAACCCACTGATGCGTCCCGGCGCGATATTCAAACGGGGATTGAGCCTGGCATGGAGCGCAGGTGGGGGGGGTGTGCCCATGCATACTCTGCACATCCCGATATGCAGACCGGGATGTGCTGAACCCATGCATGCGCAACACCTACCTGCACTGCACACAGGTGAGCCAAAAAAAAAAAAAGGAGAAGCTGCCACCCACAGCCGGGCCGTATTGCAGGGCACAACACGGCAGCTACCACCTGTGAGTGGCCACCTGAGCCCGGATGCACCTTCTGGCGGCGCGCTTCTACGTTCGATCACGGGCATACGTAGAAGAAGGACAGTCCTATATCCCTGGTGGTCCAGTGGACCACTTGCAGTCCGATCGCAGGCATTAGTCTGTTCAAAACATTCAACACTATCCCTGGTGGTCCAGTGGACCGCTTGCTGCCCGATCGCAGGCATTAGTCTGTTCAAAACATTCAACACTATCCCCGGTGGTCCAGTGGACCGCTTGCTGCCCGATCGCAGGCATAAGTCTGTTTAAACCATGTAACACTATCCCTGGTGGTCGGGCTTAAGTTGAGAAATATAAATGTCCCATATCCCTGGTGGTCCAGTGGACCGCTCGCAGCCCGATCACGGGCATCAGTGAAAGATAATGCAACACCAATCCAACCCTGGTGGTCTAGCGGTACCCCTCCCCACCCGCCCACTGGGCCCCACAGCCCGCTCCCCGGTCAGCGGTGGGCAGCAGCTCCCCATCCGCCTGCCGCCCCACGCCTGACACCGTCGTGAGGGCTGTCGCCCACTGGTCACTGGCGTGAGCCAATGGCGTGCAGCCCGCACATACTACACAGTCCAGATGTGTCATATCTGGACTGCGTAGTACGGTACGGGCTGCACACACCAATTGGCTCACGCTGTGGACCAATGGGCGACAGCCCTACCGAGTGTGTCAGTCGGCCAGCGGGCAGGAGCTGCCGCCCGCTGCTGACCGAGGGGAGCGGCGGTGGGGCCCAGTGGGCGGGTGGGAGGGGGGTACGCTAGACCACCAGGGTTGGATTGGTATTGCATTATCTTTCACTGATGCCCGCAATCGGGCTGCGAGCGGTCCACTGGACCACCAGGGATATGGGACATTTGTAATTCTCAACATATGCCCGCGATCGGGCTGCGAGCAGTCCACTGGACCGCCAGGGATAGTGTTAACAGTTTAAACAGACCTATGCCCACGATCGGGCAGTGGGGCACTTTGCCGCGATGTGCAGGGGCGTCGGTTCCCGACGGCTGCAGCCTGGCAGGGCGCAAGTCGCCAGCGACTGACGCACCTGCATGCAAATGGGGCCATAATGACATGCAAATGGCCCCATTTGCACCTTGCATGCATTATGGCCCCATCTGCATGTGCACTTTTGAATATCACGGTTGTTGCGCCTAGCGCAATGGAACTTGCGCTAGCGCATCCCACTGCTCCACTCTGGCCACTTGTGAGGTTGCAGTGCCACTGCGCCATGCGCACTGCGGGTGGCCAGGGTGCGATATTCAACGATGCTGTGCCATGGCACAGCTCCGTTGAATATCACCCTGTCAACGCCCCTGCGCAATCAAGTTGCGCTGCGCCCAGGCTTGCGCCACAGCCTGGCGCAGTCTGACTATACAGCTCATTATCTTTAAATATGATCTGGTCATTTAATCAACAAGTGATGTGAAGGAGGTTAAGACAAGTGGCAACACTGCTACTATTCCCATCTACAAACTTCATCCAACTTCCTACACTCAAATTCAGGACACTTGCTTGCATCACAGTGCTCTGGAGAAATGTTAAAGATTTAAAAAAATTCCCAAACAGCAAATACTTTAAATCCATTCTATTACATCAATGCCTTCACTAAATACAAACAGTGGCAGAGGTGCTGTGTGGACTGTAAGAGTGGGTGCACACCCATATGAAGAAATATACATAGTGTATTATTCAACAGAGCCCATTGAAAGTGGGAACACAAACAAGTGCTCCTTTCTCCTTTCCCAGTGTCCAGCTTCCTCGATGGCTGCTGGCCAATGAGCAGCATCCCACGCAGCTTCATTCCTACCTGCTACCTAAGCTCACCTGCTGCTGGGCCTCCTCCCTCCCCTGACCGGTTTCACCTGAGCGGCAGGTGCTGCCTGCCACCGTGATGCTGGGCGTGCACTGGACTCCCCCAACACACCCGACGGGGCAGCAACAAATCCCGACCCCGACCATTCCCCCTTACCCTCCGCAATGATCCGCTTGATCCGCAGCTTCATATCCCCCATCTCCACCGTCTGGCCCACAAAGTCGTTCTGATCCCGGCTCGCCGCCCCCAAAGAGCCGGGACCTGCCAGGAAATCCAGCGCCGACTGGAAGAGCGACATGATGAAGACGAGGCGCTCGGGCGGAGGTCAGCGAGAAAAACCGGTGTCCCCCGTGAGCGACGCGCTACCACACAGCGGCTCGTTGTCTCATGCAGGGTTACTGCCGACAGAGAGAAACAACCCGTCTCCCTACCACCATCTTCCACTTCGTTTCCGCAACCTCTGACGTCAGGCGACACGTAATCACTACGCAGTCGCCGCCGGGAGAGCCAGCTAGGAGCCGGGTTAGGCAGACGGCAGTACTTCATCTGCGGAGTCGAAGTGCTGAGTCAGTGCGTCGCACAGTCAGATAAGGAAGGCAGAGCTGCAAGCATCACGGCTAACTAATCATTTATCGTGTGCTCTCATATTGATGAAGCGCTCAGGTCTGTGTGAGATAGAGAGTTCTTTTTCCTTTCACTGCAGTGCAGTTTCGGCATGTTTTCCGCTCCATGCTGAAAGTGCACGTACATCCTTGCACTGCTCTCAGGGACGTTTCTAACTTTTTCTTTTTGTGGGAACCGATCTCAATTACGTCTTGCGACAGGGCTCCCAGATCAGTTCTTCGTTTTCCCGTGATTCCATTGAGATTTTCCTGTAAATTACTTTATATTTTATATGGAATCTGTCTGAATTTCTCGGTTTTCTGTTCTGTCATTTAGTCTTAACAGCTCCGCCTTTGTTTATACTTTTCGTATTGCTTTATATTTATAATGTAACACACAGTATCAAACAATGCACTAATTGGTATTTCATGTGAAGCAGTAATATATTTATTTAGTTTTTTACTGATTAGTTAAGCACAGTAGACAAATGCATATTTTCACGTACAACCCAGGAGGTTACAACAGGGTAGTGCAGACAGATGCATTTTATTTATTACAGTCTCGGATTACAGCCTTTGAGCTAAAACATCATTTACGGAGGTTCCACGTGTAACCCCCTTCCTCTTAAGACTTTATTGGTAGCACTTTAAATTACTTTCACAGGAGAAATACTTTTTAATCTCGCTGCTGCTCGGCACTTTAGGGAATTCCGTCACAGGCAGCTGCGCCAATCCAGGCTCAGATAGCAACGCCCCCCCGCGGTCTAGGGGTTTGGATGGTAGTCTGTGTCTGGGAAAAGGGGGAGGGGTACTATATTGACTGTAAGCACATTTAGGAAGGGAGTACAATTCACAGTACGTTTAACATTTGTAGATTCGAGTTCATTTGGTGACGGCTGGAGCTCCGTCGAAGTGCTGGCTCACTCTTAACGCTCTCTCGCAACCCCAGCACCTCAGGTAGTAGCAGGCTGTAAAACAGTTAATTAGGCAAAACAGAAAAGTAAACAGTTTTCTCCACAGATTTAAATGATCCAGGTCCAAACGATTTAAAATACAACCAAATTAGCATTTATTTCTTCACAGAAATGCTCAAGCAGTAGCAACAATTTTGAGGATCCTCCGATGATTTTTCAGCACAGTTCCAAGATTTCTATGTCCGTCGGCCATGGCACAGACTTGGGGGGACTCAGGATTTGAACCTGGGACCTGGCAACTCTGTTCCCTTCTATTTTAAACCAAAATGGACTAATTTTCCTCTCAGAAAACACTTTCCTACCTTTCCCCCAATCACTTTACGTTTGCTGCCCCGCCTGTGGGAACAGAGGCACTTTTACATGCTGATACACTCTCCTCTTTTGGGGGGGGGGGTATGATGGTACACATTCAAGCACTTGCAGTCTTTGCAATTAGTGGACACCCTCACTGGAAATCCACGAGCGGGGTTCTCTCAGATGTAGGGGCCTAACTCTTTCCTCACAGCAGTCATCCACACAAACTGCACAGTACCTTTTTAGAAGTGGACATAATCAAAAAGGGGCACCTGTCACCTACCCTGCTGGATACATCACTGTCACCTCAGTCTCGACAGTCCCTCCATGGCAGCCACTCTTCTCGGCTTCTGGTAGAGCCTAGCAGGTTCCCACGATCCTTCACAAATTGCTTCTCCTTATCGTTGCATTTTTCCCCCATTTGCCTCTTCCGGGGGAAATCCCACATCACATTTGTGACCTGGGGCAATCTCCCCACCCAAGTCCCGGGCTTCTCCAGCCCCGACTGAAGGCCGCACCCCTTTGCGGGCCTGTGAGCAGGCATTCGCACCCCCCCTTCTCGAACACTCGACTACACTGCATTCACTCCCTTTGCACTTTTTCAAAACAAGGCGCGCACCTGTGCAGGAGCTTGGCAAGCACGTACACACAGCCTCCCGCAATGCCGAGAGGACATTTTAAAACCAGTAACCCCCGATTGGCACAGGGGTTACACACGTCATGAACAGTCAAAAAAGAACACATAATACATAAAATCAAGGTAGTGAATAACGAGAGCTATGACATACTTTAGCGGAACATAAGTAAATCACAGTAGCTAATACAATATGAACAAATCAATTTTGTGAACATGAGGGGAATTCTTATTACAGAATATGTGGGAGTACACAGGAACAAATACAGTATAATTAATACAAAATCACATAGAACAGGATGCATGAATGGAAAAAAAAAATTACAGTTAAAATCAAATATATCTATGTGGATTGATACAAGACACCACAGATTCTTTCTGATTAACGGAGAGGTCAGTTACCCCGGAAGAGTGCAGGCAGATGAGTCCTTCAGATAGCTCCACAGATATTTTTTTAAAGAGGTAGAGAGAGAGGAGGTGCACCAGACAGTAGAGGTGGGCAAGCCAGAAATCTTTCACCTAGAGCCGAGCCAGGGGTCTGGCTTCGCTGGACTCCATGAGCCAGAACACGAGCCAAGGCCTGGCTGCTACAGGCTGTTCTCTGACATAAGATTTCAAACACTAACTTAACTGCTTAGGCTGACAAAAATACTTACTTTGACCATAACTGGCTCGGCTTGACCTTGGCTCTCAGTTGCTTACAGAGGTCGAGATGAGCCCAGCATTATGGGCAAGTCAGGCTCAAGCCTGCTCTGGCGTACCCACATCTACCGGACAGATACAGGAAAAGAGTTCCACAACCCAGTGGCACAAGTTGTAAAACCCTGATCAGCCATGGTAGTCCGCATTTTAGGGGCAGCAAGCAGAGACTGGGTAGTAGATCTTAGGGGTAGCCAATGTTAGCAACCTTTAAGTTCTCAGTGGGGGGGGGGTGACAAAAGTAACTTATTTACATCCCAGTACAAAGTCATGGGCTTTGGGGGCATAGCCAGCCATGTTTACTGTAAACCCCTCCGTGATGAGTGAGGCGGGTGGCTGAGAGGGTGAAGTGAAAAATGTTTTTCTGTACTATTCTGGTAGCGCTCCACATTGTTAATGAGTAATCCTTACAACTGGGTATAGTGCACCCATACTAGGGAATGGCACAGCCCAAGATTTAGAATGTTGGGCACTTGAGGATTCCATGCACTAATGGCAACTCCCCAGTTACGCTTTGCCATTCAAAGGGGGCAGAGCTATTTTCTCTTCTCTGAAGAGTTTCAAGATTCAAGACTTCAGTTTTGGGCTGCAGTTCTGCTCTGCAGGTTGAGGCTGCCTGCTTACAGGGAGCACCACAAAATTTAAATCATTCCTGTTAAGCTGCGGCTTTAAAATTGAATAACCTGCCTTTTTTTCTCACTCCCTGTGTGGACTGGGAGCCACTTCTGCCTTGCTAGGGTGTTTGCTGTGGTCTTCTGTTACAATTTAAAAAAGTGCCTCCAGTAGGTACAGATTTATTTCTTGGGAGTGTAGGGGCTCTGAGGGGTCACTTGTCGTTCGCATCGGTTCCCTTGCCCCCACCACACCCCAGCTTGAGTTTTTTTGTGGGTTTACTGTCAAAATATTTTGTGATTACCAGCTTGTGAGGAGGGTGGGTGAATTCCCACTGTAACCTACTGTTTTTTACAGTTGCGCAGCCGCTTTTAGGGCTGGGCACGCACTTCTTCAGCAGTACAGTTTCCCGCCAGTAGGTGGGGAATGCAGTGCGTGCACGCATTTCTCAGGTACACACACACACACACACACGCCTACGGGTTGGGTGCACACTCAGTTACAGCTTCTCAAGCTGCTAGAACTGTTTTATAGTTGGCTGGTAGTATCTGGGTCTTCACAATACAGTTTTAAAAACCTGTAGTTTTTTCCTGTCACAGTTTTTCAGTTGTGGAGCAACTATCTTAAAGACATTTTCAAATCTATAGTTTTTCTGTTTTTTGACACCATGACTTTCAGGAGACCATACATTATGAAGCGATGTAAGATCTGTAGAAGGTGAAGAGGCCCTCTCCATTGGGTGCATATTGTTCTCATTGTGTTGCCCAGCATAATATTTCTCACGGTCCTCCCCACAGCTGGTCCGTCGCTTGGCAGTGGCAAAGCAAAGTAGTAAAATCTCTGGTTGCTCCTCGGTGAGCTTTTGAGCCCAGATGTCCCACAGGGCATCCCAACTGATGCACCCGACCCCAAACCGGGCCCCTCAGGTCGGGGAGGGATCCACACAGGCACATCCTGGTGCAACACAGTAGGAGCAGGCTGCGGAATTGGATATGCAGGCATATCCCAACCCTGAGCCATTGGAAGGCCAGGATGATGATTATAGGGATCTTGGGGAAATGCCTGACCTTAAAAAATTACTTTCAGATGAGGAGGATGTCCCTTCTGAGGAGGAGGTAGAGGAAGCAGAGTGGACAGAACCCAAGACCAGGATACCAGATCCACCCCTCTTTGATAAGTCCTTGTCCTTTTTGCTAGCTGACGCATGTAGATCTTTACAGCTTAAGAAGGAGAAGTCCTTGGAGACACTGGATATTAATCCAATTCTGTCAGCGTCCTCCTGTGCTCCAAAATGTTTCCCAGGTTTTCTCCACTGTGATTAAATTATTGAACAGGAATGGGCAGGTGTGGATGAGAGAAGAAATCTCCCAAAACCAAGTACTAGGAATTATCCTTTTTTAGGAGAAAGGTCTTGCAAGTGGGACCCTCTCCCCCGGCAGACAAGGCTGTTTATAATTCTGTAAAACACACTACCATCCCAATAGAGAGGGTTCTGGCACTATCAGATTCACATGACAAGCGGATGGATACCTCGTGCAGGAGGGCTTTCACCACTTCAGGCACAAACATTCGTACCACGTATGCTTCCTTTATTGTTGCCAGAGCCTTGAACCTCTGGATCACTTCGTTGATTGACTACATCCCTCCTGATACTGAGGGAGCGAGTATTTTTCAGTTGGTGGCCATGGCATCCACCTTCCTTGGGGATTCCACAGTGAACAATTTACGCTTGTCAGCCCAGTCAGCATACCACACTGCGTTGGCCATGAGGGCCGTGTGGCTCAGACATTGGTCAGTCTTCAAAGACGAAACTGTTTAGCCTTTTTTTTGAAGGAAGTTTATTGTTTGGTTCTGGTCTGGATTCTATCTTACAGGACATACCGGGATAAGAAGGGCCACCTCCCAGTGTCAAAAGAGCAACACAAGGCCGCAGTACCTGAACAAGGCCAGGGCGAAGTCGCAGACTGTCCTGGGGAGAGCTTAGTCCCTTTCAGAACTTTGGTACTCAAAGGAACAGAGGTACCTATTCAGGCAATAGAGGATACGGCATCAGAGGCTCCTTTCCCAGGTGCCACAGAGGAGGACCAGCACAAAGGCCTGGTACCTCACAATGGTGGTATGCTGGCCCATCCCTGCCCCCTTCCCCTTGGTGGAAGACTACAAGAATTTCTTGCAAGGTGGGCCCAGACAATCGTCAGACACCTGGGTTCTGGAAATCCTTCACCTAGGCTATGCAATAGAATTCTCAATGGTTCCCTCAAGGGGACGTTTTCTGTTGTCCCCGGTTTCAAAGCAAGTGGCAAAATGCCAGGTGGTGTCAGATACTCTGACCCATCTCATTCAAATCGGGGCCATAGTTCCGGCTCCCCCAAATGATCAGGGTCAAGGGTTCTACTCCCTCTACTTCGTAGTTGCCAAGAAGTCTGGGAGGTTCAGGCCCATTTTGGATCTGCAGTATCTGAACAAGTTTGTGCACCACAAGACAGTCAAGATGTAATCTCTGAGTAGGATAATACGGGTTGTTCAACCGGGGGATTTCTTAGCCTCAGTAGATCTAACATACTAACATACTAAAATGCCAGCAGAATAGGCCTAATGGTCTTTCGAGTCTGCTCAATTGGTTAGCCCCCTACCCTGGGTGCTGCCCCCTTCGCCTTCTCTGGCTTCTCCCTTCCCAGTTCTGGATATTCTTGCTGCATTGGATTTTGCTTCCAGAACCCTCCCCCTGTACCTGTCCCAGCCCCTCTTGAACCCCTCCACCGTCTCTGCCTCCACCAGCCCCCTAGGCAGTGCATTCCATGGCTCCACCACCCTCTCAGTGAAGTAGCACCTCCTCCTCTCCCCCTGAATCTTTCATCCCTCCAGCTTTCACCCATGCCCTCTAATGGCCCCCTCCTCCTTCCTTCGAAGCACCCTGACTGTTCCTCCCCTATTTACCCTTTTCATGTACTTGAAGACCGCTATCATGTCCCCCGGTCCCTTCTCTCTTCAATGTGTACATATTTAGCTCTTGAGCCTCTTCTCATAGGTCCTGTCCCCAAGCCCCAAATCATTTTGGTTGCCCTCCTCTGGACCCTCTCCAGGAGTTTAATGTCCCTCTTTAAGTGTAGCCTCAAAACTGCATGCAGTACTCAAGGTGTGGCCTCACCAAGCAGTTATACAGAGGGAGCATCACTTCCCTCCTTCTGGAGGTGATCCCCCTAGCGATGCATCCCAGCATCCTGTTGGCCTTGGCTGCTGCCCTCCTACAAGTCTCCGAGTTGTTCATTTCGACATCCACCACCACCCCCAGGTCCCTCTCAGCCATCGAGACTTGTAGCATTTCTCCCCCCAGGGTGTACACTTGGCCTGGGTTTCTGGCCCCCAGGTGGAGTACCTTGCATTTCCCTGCATTGAACCTCAGCTTCCACTTTCTAGACCATCTTCCAGAGCCTCCAGGTCCCCTGTAGGCCACCCTCCCCCTCCCCATCCACCACCGCCCCAGTTTTGGGTCATCCATAGAGACTCATCTCACTCCTGATTCCTGTCCTTATGTCCAGAGGCGTAGGCGTTGAACAGGAGGGGCCCAGGACTGATCCGTGGGACCCTCACTAATGACCCTCTTTGGGGATGAGATTATCCTCAACTACGACCCTCTGGGTCCGGTCCTGGAGCCAATTGCCTATCCATCTGATCATCTGGTTCCCCACCCCCATTTCTCCCAGCTTATCCAACAAGCCCATGTGAGGAACAGAGTCAAATGCCTTGCTGAAGTCTAGAAAGAGGACATCCACTGGTCTACCAAGGTCCAAGGTACTCGTCACCCAGTCATAGAACTCCACAAGGTTTGTCTGACACGATTTCCCCGAGACGAATCCATGCTGTCTATCGTCCAGGCACCCTGACTTTTCCAGGTCCCCCAGCCTCTCCTTGACAATGCCCTCCATCACCTTGCCCACCACCGATGTCAGGCTGACAGGCCTGTAGTTCTCTGCCACCTCCTTGATCCCCTTGTGGATAGGGCACCATGCGCCACCCTTCCAGTCCTGGGGCACCCACCCTGTCCTCAGAGAGATGGTGAAAAGCTCCACCAGGGGTTTCACCAGGACATCCGCAAGTTCCTTCAGCACTCTGGGATGTAATTTATCCGGCCCCACTGCTTTCTCCGTCTTAAGGGAGCCGAGGGCTTCCCTCACTCTCTCTGCTGTGATTTCCACTTCCAGTACCTCATCTCCCTGCTTAGCCCTCCCCCCTCCTGCCAGTGATGCCTCCCTCCCCTCTCCCCAGACCCGCCGATCAGTAAGGGTCCCCCTCCTCAGTATCTCTGTCTCCTCCATGTGATGCAGCACCCCCATTTTCTTTGGTGAAAACTGAGGTGAAGTACTCATTTAGTACCTCAGCCTGCTCCCCCGGGTCTTGTGCCCATCTCTTCCCTGATTTAATCCTGCTAATCTGCCCCTTCACCCTTCGTTTTTCCCCATTGTATCTAAAGAACCCCTTGTTCCCTCTCCTGATTTCCCTGGCCAGGTTCTGCTCCTTCTTTGCCTTAGCCGCCCTCACCACCCTATTGGCCCTTCTAGCAATCAGCTCATACTCCCCTCGATCCCTTTCACTCCTTGAGCACTTGAATTGCATATAGGCTGCCTTCTTTCCCTGCACCACCTCCTGGACATCCCTGGTCCACCAGCAGGGTTTTCGGGCCCCACCGTATTGGCCTTACTCTTGCACAGGTGCTGGTAGCATCTTGCACCCCTCTCCTGATGTTTTCCACCTACTGTCAAGCGTCCTGTCTGACCCAATCCCATCAAATGCTCCTTAAGGATCCTTCCATTTCCTTAAAATCCGTTCCCCTGAAGTCAGTTACCTCCATCTTTGTGCAGCTTTCTAGCCCTCCTTGGTCCAGGCAGAACCAGACCGTGGCATGGTCACTCCCCGCCAACGGGTCCCTTACCTCCAGGCCCCTAATCTGGTCACTGTCTGCCAGGACCACATCCAGTACCCGCGCCTCCCTGGTCGGTTCCCCCACCTGCTGAGTTAGGAACGCGTCTTGAAAGACTCCAACAACCTCTGTTCCCTGACCACCGAGGATGTCATAGTCTCCCAGTCTGTTCCTGGCATGTTTAAGTCCCCCAACACCACCACCCTTCCCCTCCCCTCCCCAGTCTGCAGTGTCTCCCAACATCTGCCACCAGACTCTCCTCCAGCTCCTCCGCCAGGGCAGGGGGTCTATACACCACTCTATTTTTACTCTCTTGCCCCCCTTATCAAAGGTGACCCAAATTGCTTCCACGGTTCCCTCCGCCCCCTTCCTCCCCTATGCCAATGCAGTTTTTGACTATCATTGCTACCCCTCCTCCCCTTCCCTCCCCCCTGTCCTTCCTGAACATAGTGTAACCCTCCGGTCTCAGTGACCGCTGCCACATTTACTGCTCCCTCAGTTAGCATCGCCTGGAGCTCAGGCATTTTATTTCCCAAGCTCCTGGCATTTAGCAGGAGTACCTTCCACCCTTTCCCTATACTTCCATTTCCCCTGCTTGTGTGCCCATGGGGATTCTGTTTTCCCCTGGTCTGCACTTTACCAGTCGGCCTTTTCCCGCTGTTCTCCAGCTCCCCAGGGGGGCGGAGACAGAGTCCCTCCTTTATCGGCACCCCCTTGACAGCCTTTTCTCCGATCCCTCCTCCCCTTCACAAGTTTAAACCCCACTTTTCACCAATGAACCCCTCTATTTTCAACTTAAGGATTCCCTTCCCCTCCAAATTGAGATGGAGTCTATCTCTAGCCTACAGCTCCTTATCCTCCCAGGTCTCCCCCCAATCCCCCATCAACCCATACCCTCTGGCCTCACACCGCTCCCTGAGCCACTGGTTTATCTCCCTAATCTTCCTTTTGTGCTCCCCACTAGCCCTTGGCACCGGCAGGATTTCTGAAGGAAACTGTGCATCCTATGTCATGACAGACCCTGGCAGGCTCCCTGAATCTTGCCTGTATCTCTAGTCGCTATTTCCCTCAATGTCATTTGTAGCCAGGTGGACCAGTATGTCAGGGAACCCCCACAATCCTTTGCCAGCTGATATACCTCGTGCTTAGCCTGTGCACCCGTTAGTCAGGAAGCATTTTGTTCTAACTGGCCAGGCTTCTCCCTCCCTATCCCATTTGATACCCCTGATCATAGAATCCCCCAACAGGAGCACTCCTGACGGCTCCTTTTTCTCCATTCCCCTTCCATGTCCCTCATCCTTTCTACAGCCCCTCCACCCAGCCGGCTCCTTGTTCCTCCCCTATCTGGGTTCACATGCCACCCCTCCCCTCAATCCTATGCCTCTCCTCCTCCTGAGTATCCTTCTGTACCTTGCTAACTCCCCCTCACTGCCAACTGGTCCTTCTCCCCATCTGCTAAATAGCCTGGCTCGTCCTCCCTTCCTTGCTGTCTCCATTTAGTCCCTCCTTGCTTGTTGTGCTCCCCTGGCCTAAACCCTCAGCTCCCTTTACTAAATTCTCCTTGTACTTCTGGTCCTTCTCCTTTACTTTTCCTCCCAACTGGTCCTTCTTCTTGCGCTTTCCTCCCTCTTCCCCCTGCCCCTCCTGCTCTGATTCACTGCTCCCCATTTCCTCCCCGTTCTTCCTGCTATCTGGCCCCTGCCTCCTGCCCCCTCTCCCTTTCCATCTCTAACCACCCTGTCATGGCTACATCCCCCCATCCTCGAGCAGAAGAAGAGAATTGCGGTTACTGAGTGTAAGATCTGATCCACCTCCCCGCCTTGCTTCCTTCTATCCAGCCCTGGCCATCTGCCTACTTCCCTGAGAATGTTGTCCCTCTGTCCCTCTTTTGTGAGGGTCCCCAGTTACCTGCCTGCTTCCTTGGTAGTGTCCTTTTGGACACCCTCTGTCAGGGTCCCTATGTGACCCCTGAGTATTCTCCTGCACTCCTTTCCCTATGCCGCTGCCCCCAGTGCTTGGTGCAACCCTGTGGGAGATCCCCAGCCCCCTTCCCCAACCATACCTCCCCCCTTCCCCCAGCTGTCTCCTAATCCCCGCAACCTCCTCCCTAAGCTGTGCCAGCTGGTAGTATACTGGGCAACCACCAAACTTCCAAACCCAGTCCAGTATCATGGCTGCTCCACACCCTGTGCACCCCACCACCCTCCCAAGGATGCCGGCCCTAATGCCATGTGGTTCCATCCCCTTCCAAGTAGGATCTGATGGATACTTACCTTTACATCCCCATCCATCAGTCCCACCAGAGGTACCTCAGGTTCTCAATTCTGGGCCAACACTTCCAGTACAGGGCTCTACTGTTTGGCCTTGCAACAGCCCCCTTGAGTTTTCACGAAGGTATTTATTGTCCTGGTGGCTCAAATATGACAGGAGGGTTATCATGTCTACCGTTATCTGGAGGACCTCCTCATTCGAGCACCGATGATATTTCTTGCAGAGATTGGTGTCCAGGACCCTGGAGATCCTGGAATCACATGGCTGGATAGTGAACTGGGAGAAGAGCTCCTTAGAGCTATCGCAGTCCTTGGAGCACTTGGGGTGATCTTTGACACGAAAGTAGGGAGGGTGTTCCTATCACCCTCCTGGGAGGAGATGTTGCCATCGGAGATGCGGTGGCTCAGGAGTCAGTCCTCAGTGTTGGCCCACACTCTGCTGCGGATTCTGGGCCTCATGGTGGCAGCAATATATTTAGTTCCCTGGGCCCGTTTCCACATGTGACCTCTTCAGATGGGGCTGCTAATGGCCTGGGGCCTATCATCAGAGGACTATCAAGCCAGGATCCTACTCACTCCTTAGCTTAATCACTCCCTGAGTTGGTGGCTGAATGTGCAGATTCTCAACAAGGGGGTTCCATTGGAACTACCACCAGAGGTGATTCTGACAGCCACAAGCCTGCACTGGTGTGGGGCAGTCCTGGACCAACTTCCCACTCCAGGATTTGGTCACTACAAGAAGTGTCTACACCTAAATGTTTTGGAGATGTGGGCAGTTCACTTAGCTCTGGTTCAGTTTCAGGCCAGACTGAGGAACACCGCAGTAAAGGTGTGGTCGGACCTTGCTATCACAGTGGCTTACATAAACAATCAAGGAGGCACAGAAAGCAGGGCAATGCTTTGGGAGGCCTCCAAACTACTGAGCATGGCAGAGGAGATTCTTCTCTCTCTGTCAGCAGTACATCTGGCTAGGGGAACTTGAATGTTCAGGTGAACTGGCTATGTCATGAAGATGTTCATCCCGGAGAGTGACAGTTGATCCCGGAGTGGTTCGCACCACTAAGCAATCAGTTCAGGCAACCACAGCTCTGTTTGCTTCAAGCCACAATGCCCAGACCCACAGCTTCTTCAGTCAAGGCAGTGGACACTCTGACTCAGTAGTGGTCCTTCCACAGAGCATATGCATTTCCTTCACTGCCTCTCCTCCAGAAAGTCTTAAGAAAAATAAGACACTCAAGTGGAAATTTTCTTCTGATAGCTCCAGAGTGGCCAAGAAGACTGTGGTTCTCAGATCTAGTGAACCTAGCCCATTAAGCTCCCTTCCACCTTCCAGTATGGAGGGACCCCCTGCTGCAAGGCCCCATTCTTCACCCGAACCCAGGTGCAGTGCAACTCGCAGCCTGGCTCCTGAAAGGAGGAGACTCTTAAAGTTAGGTTTTTCCCTGAGGGTAGTTGAAACCTTGATGGTGGCAAGAAAAAAATGTCTACTTCAGCGGTTTAAACCAGAGTCTGATCCTTTTTTTTTCTTGGGCCAGAGAGAAACAAATTAAACTTTTGAAAGCCTCCATTGCTGAAATCCTGGAGTTTCTTCAGGATGGCATAGATAAAAGGCTGGCATTGAGCACGCTGAGAGGTCCGGTTTCTGCTCTTGGAGCTTCCTTGGGTTTCTCTCTAGGAACAAACAGAGAGGTTGTTCATTTTCTGTGTGCAGTTGGGATGAGCTGACCACTGTTTCGATCCCCGGTTGCCCCTCGGGGATCTTAACTTGGTTCTGAATGCTCTCTGTGTTGAGCCTTTGAAACCGTTGTCATCTGTGCCACTGGATATGTTGTCCTACATGGTCTCTTGTTTTAGTGGCCATGTGTTCAGCCAGGAGAGTGGGTGAATTCCAGGCCTTGTCTCATAAGGAGCCTTATCTAACCTTATCACGCCTAAGGACAAGGTGGTACTGAGGACTGTTCTGTCCTTCATCCCTTAAGTGCCCATGGCTTTTCATGTGAACCAAGAGATTTGCCTTCCATCCTTCTGTCCACATCCTTCCCATCCCATGGAGAAGGAGTTTCATAAACTGGACCTAAGGCGAGCAGTTGGGATCTACAGTATCTTCAATGTGCATCTGAATTTCTAAGTCAGATAGTCTGTGCTTTTTGGGGCAGCCAAGCAAGGACAAAAAGGCCTCTAAACCCACCCTAGCTAGGTGGGTACGTGGCTGTGTTGCTAAGGCCTATGTGGCGAAAAAGAAGAGGCCTCCGGCTCTTATCAAGGCTCACTTCACCAGGGCACAGGCAACTTCCTGAGCGGAGCGGGCGAGGCCACAGTTTCAGAAGGCAGTGGGTCATTATGTCAGAAATAAAAACAGCGCAGCAGTGTACCACGCTGTCAAATCATTGCCACCGGTAGCGTTAATACCAACGGGTAACATCGGCAAAAAACACATACATTCTTTATTTTTTGAGGGGGGGCTCCAGCCCACAAACCCCCCCCCCATTTATATAATCAACTCCCAGGGTGGGGGGTACAACACTGGGATGTGGATAGACACAGGTGGGGGAAAACACTAGTTGCACAAACTATAAAAATAAAAAAAATTACACAGAAACCACTAGGGTCTGGGATCGGGATTCAAGCCCCAGTGCAGAGCTGCACCGCCTCCCTTCACTGCCAGTGGCTCATCCCCCTGAGCCACGGCAGCTGCTCGGTGGACCCCCCCCCCCTTAGCAGCGGTCATATCCTGTGCATCACTCCCTGCTAGCCATTAGCGACAGGGTATAAAACTGCACTTGCAACATTTCCTACTTGCAGTGTTTTGTACCCTGTTGCTGTATTCTCCTGTGCTCTGTCTGTTATGCGGTTTCGACTATGCTATTTTTCAAATGGCATAGTGACCCAGTACCGTTTCAGAACTATGCAAGGCAGCTACGTGGACTTCAGTCTACACAATCATGAAACATTATAAATTGGATGTTCAGAGTCCTGCAGACGCAGCTTTTGGTCACAGAGTGTTGCAGGCAGCAGTTTATAAATAATTTTAAAGCAGCTGACGTATGGGATAACATTTTCGCTCTCCTGGCTTTGTCTGGGTACTGCTTCTTAGAACCCAGTTCTAAGGATTACCCATTGACAATGTGGAGCGCTACAGAAAGAAGAAATTAACTTCATACTTACTGTAATTTCATTTTCTGTTAGCTCCAACATTGTCGATGGAACCCGCCCAGGAGCATGACTCCTGAGGGAGATTCTTATCCTGCACACTAGGAGAGAGGTCTATTTTATTTATTAATTTTAGTAGTAAAATCCCCTACGTGGATTTCTCTGTATTCTGCTGCACTGTACTCTGTACTCCGATAGGTATATTTATATGCTGATTTATTAATTATCTGCGACTGCAGATTAGCAGGTTTCATTAGTTAATTAAAGAGCTACTGATGCCTTGAGAAGAATTTTGGAAAACATTATATTTGGACACAAAGCAGCTTATGTTTCTAATGAGCTCTGTATTTTTTATCCCCATTATTTATTACTGAGGTCATATGCATGAAAATAGGATAGTCGTTCTTTGAGAGTTCAGCAGCTGCTATTGCTTTTTTCCCAACCTGATGACATAATACTCTTCTTGTGACATCAGTTATTTCCATAGAAGCAGATTGTGATGTCACAACAGAGCATTATGATTTCAAGTAGGGAGTAAGCTAAAGACAGATGGATTCTAAAGGATAAAAATCTTGTTTTTGTGGGAATTTCTTCAGTGATAAATAATGGAGAGGAAAAATCTGTAGCATATATTTGAAATAGAAGCTGTCCTGTGTCCAACTATTATGTTTTCCAAAGTTTTCCTTGAGGCGTCAGTTGCTCTTTAAGGTGTTTCCTGTTGCAGTTTAAGTTCTCTGCCTTCTAAGCAAAAAAAGGCAAAGAGCACGTCTCGTATATTAGCTTCAGTTCACAGATGGGTGACTCCTGTGAGACGTGTTGCACCTGTGAAGCACCTTACGACTGCATGTTTTTTCACTACAACAAGATCTATATACTTCAGGCACTTTTTCTGGGTCCATGAAATGCATCCCTTCTCTGAATATCGGATAGGAAGGTAAGACAGTTTTTTTTATTATTGTAAATATGTGATTTTCTGATTGTTTATATGTGTAGCTCTCACGGCACTGCTAAGTAGTACCTGGGAAGTTGCCGTTAGTGCATGGAATCCTCAGGTGCCCAACAGTCTAAATCTTGGGCTGTGCTATTCCCCTGGTAGAGGTGCACTGTACCCAGTTGTAAGGATTACCTGTTGACAATGTTGGAGCAAACAGAAAAGGAAATTACAGTAAGTATGAAGTTAATTTCTTCTATCCCACTTAGACAAGAGGGACTTGGCAGTATTGGGTGTAGTAGGTAATTAGTCCATAGTTAAGGGAGAGAAAAGGAATGCCCTTAGCAATGACCTGAAAGGCAGTGAGGGTAAAGAAGTGTTTGGCTGTGTAAGCCATACCCAACTTCCCGTTTACAGCCCTGCGTACATTAGAGCTGTGCAAGGTAAGGTCCAGTTTGGGGTCAAGGGTGACACCAAGGTACTTAAAAGGAAGAGGTAGCAGTCAAGAGCAAGCAGTCAGAACTGAACAGAGCCAGGGGCTCTGGGCAGGAGCTAATTTTAGCATGGGAGCCAAAAAAGCATTGTTTAGGTTTTCCTTATGTTGAGGGCCAGTTTATTAGCAGATAGCAAGGAATGATTTCAGTAGAAATCCTCTTTTAATTTAATATTAGTTCAGTAGAAGTCCTTATTTAATTTAATCTTGACATTATGGAGGTGCGGCAAGAGCACCAGATCATCTATATATGGGGTGGGGCTGCAATGTACCAGTATGCTGGGGGGCTCATTTACAAACAGAGAAGAGAATGGAACCAAGGATTAAGCCTTGGGGTACTCCAATTGAAACAGATGCCAGTTCAGAGAAGATTCTGTTAAATTTGACCAATTGTTATTTGCTGTGTAAGTACTTGGCAAGCCAGACAGTCAAATGGTTGGATAGAGCAAACAAATCAGCTTTGTACAGAGAAACCTGTGATCCACCAAGTCAGAAGTTTTAGATAGATCAACAAACATCACTCCAGTCAGCTTGCTCTGGTCCATGGCCACCCTAATGTTAGAAATGACCTGGGTAAGAAGAGTAGTGGAGATAGAATGCCCCCACCAGAAGCCACGTTGAGCTGGAGATACTAAGTCATAGATATAAAGGTCCATAATGAGTTGGATGTAACAGTTTTCTCTAGGAGCTTACTACGGGTAGGTAGGATAGCTAGAGTGCAGTAGTTGGTGTTACAAAAGCACTCCACAGGTCAGGCCCTCTACTCCCACAGTGGCAAACCTCAAAGTACAATATGTGAACAGGAGATAAACAGGGTAACCCTCCTGTCTGTTTTGGGTCCGAAACACCTGCTAGTCTCGAGTCTTGAGGTAAAATATGAACCGTTTTTCGCTAGCACACCCCATTAACAGGATTAAATATCACACCCTCTTCAGGGAAATGCAGTGCAGTATTTAACCCAGAGAGCACCTATCCTGGTTCACAGTTCTCCCCTTTTTGACTCAATTGAAACCTAGGTATTTTCTTACCTTAACAAGATAGTAACACACTTTAAGCCCTTAACAGTTCTGTTAGCTATATCAACACTGTCTCAGTATTCACATGCAAAAATGAGAAAAGATTCCAGCAGCATTAAGGAAATAAATATGTTTACTACAATTTAAAAAAATGTAAATAATCACAAAACATATGTATATGTGTTCACAGTCCAAAAGAAAATGAAATTTCAGAAACAAAAACGCCTTGTACTTGAATTTCTAGTCCTACCTCAGTTTCAGTTTGGTGTTGCCTATTGTGACAGAAGTGCCTTTTAGTCCAACACACCGTGTGTGTGTTCTCTTCAGAGTTCAGAGATAGAAAACAAAAAAAATCCTTCCGGCCAGACTGATAATAAGCCAAAATGTTCCTCCTATCCTACAAGGTCACAGCTCATGAGATCACTGTTAGTCCTGTAATTAATTTGTAACCTGACCAAGAATATACAAAAGGGTGTCATTTTAATGCTTACTGGAAATCTGCATATACAGCAATTTTAATTTATACAGTCTCTTTCTTCTCAGAGCATTCTCTTTGATGTTCAAAAACACATCCTGACAAACATTTCTCTTACAGGTGTGAATTGTCACTGGCATTCAACAAACCTGGCTTCCCTCCTGTTGTTGTAAAATTCATCCTGGTTCCTGGATGTCAAAGTAAATGAATGGTTTACAGTGTGTGATAACCTGGTGTCCTTATAGTCCCAGGAAGTCTTGCAATTATGTGTCAACACAGAAAAGGAAACGCACTATTTAGCTATAGTAAGCCACTGCTTTGGGGTCAAAAGGTCAGGCCTCTTTAAAAACTAATCTTCCAGATGAGCCTGCTGACTGCCATTTCTCCTAAGCAGACATTCAAATAAACATATTTTTATATCACAAATATGATACAATATAATAAGCAGATGCATTCCGTCACAGTTGGCAATGCATTTTGGGTCTCCTTGTTTTAAAACGAACTACTCGAGCAACCTTCCAGACATCCGGTACAGTGGCAGTAAGTAAGGACACATTGAATATACCGTATGTGTGATGAGTAGTGCCAAAGATGAAACACTAAGGTGAAGAAGCTTGGGTTCCAGGTTGTCATGACCTGAACTAGAGTGGGGGGGGAGAGAGAGAGAGAGGCCAATAGTCTACAGCCCTCACTGGTAGTCACAGTAGAAGGCACAGGGTCAATACCCTCCAAACCAAAAATAGTGCGATCAACAAACCCACAGGCCAAATGCTGAAAACAAATATAAGATCAGTGGAAACACCGACCAATAGCAAAGCACCAGAGCAACAATACATGCACATAGGACAACATTAGAGCCCCCCACACACACCAAAATTAATATAATCAATTCTCAGGGGTGTGGACCTCAGGGATGGGGAGAAACTCGGGAGTGGGGAAATTTGTTTCCTCCCCCCCAAAAATGTCCAATACCAGAAGACTGAACCAGACCCTAGTCCCCAGGTCTCCACCACTCCAAGTGCTAGTGTTGTAGCCACTCCACCACAGAAGCAGCTCGACTTGGCACCATACCTGAAGCTACTTCAGCCCTTCCTCCTCTCCATGGACAGTGACAGGTAGCAGTAATTTGCACACGCTGTTCCACCCCTGTTGCTGCCATTGTTTTTGACCTTTTTACAGCACTCTTTATACCGCACTATTACTGTAGCGCTATACTGACCTGGTACCACAGTAGAAAGATAGGAGGGATGGGGCACTGCTGAGGTTGGGGAGGGCTTGGTCTCCTCCTGGGACGCAGGACCAGAGAACAAGGAGGTGAAGGCAGAGCGGTCCGAGAACTGTTTATTAAAGGCACTAGCTGTAGTGGCAGGGTTATTACAATTGACTCCATCAATGAGCATACCGTTGATTTTTGGATTTTAGCCCCCCAGTAACTTTTTTAATGTTACGCCAGACATTTCTTGAGTTTTAGCAGTAGCCAGAAGAGAAGACCTACAAAATTCACTCAGAGCAGAGTGGATAACTTTCTTACATACAGTTCTAAGCCGCCTGTATTCAGGAAAGTCGGGCAGAGCTTGGGAGAAAAGTGAGAAGATCACTATGAAGTCATTTGGTAACAGTATCCCTGACTATTCTTTTAATAAAAGGAGTATGTTTATCCTATAGTACGGAAAACATGGCTATAAAGTGAGTCAAAGCATCCAAAGTATCAGTGTGCAGTACAGAAGCCAGCCGGTGCGCCCTATATCCCCAAGGAGGAAGTAAGGGTCAAGCTTGGAAAGGTCTCCAAGTAGAATAACCTTGGGAGGATTTTTAGATGTGGAGACTTTCCAGACACTAAAGAAGGTATGGTCAGAAATGGGAGTCAGGAAAGGTGCCACACATTATAATTCTTTCAGTCCTGTTTGTCAGGATCTAGTCAAGAAGAGTATCTCCTCCCCCTGCAGGACGACAGCCTGATAGGAGGAATAATGAGCTGTTTAAGGCCAAAGCCAGCGTGCAGGAGTTTGCATCGCTTATTACTATTCCCTAGCCAATTGAGGTCACCCAGATTCAACACTTCACTAGAGCCAATCTGCCGACTAATTTTATCAAGCAGATAGTTTACCCCATTAATGACTCCATCAGGAGGATTTAGTTATGTAGTTTTTGATTAGTGGGTAAGTGCTGTAGACAAAGAAATTGCCTATTTTCAGTCACAACCCAGGAGAGTTATAGACACGGGTAAAAGCACAACACATCACAGTGGTTACTGGTACATAATACAGACTTGGGTCAAACACATTACAGTATAGACAAGCACAGTGATACCTACTGTACAGGAGAAATTAGTCATTACACTAGGCTATCCATAGATACAGGGGAATACACAATACAGGTTCAAGGAGATAGACCATACGGTATAAGTAAATGGAGAAACTGTTCCAGACAGTGGATTATATGCACAGACCAGGTGAATTTTCTCTGTGTTCCCCAGGAGGAGCAGTGAGTACAGGAACTCACAGGTTTGGGAGGGGGGATGGTCATGCTGTATGAGAGAGAAATTCAAATGGCTCTTGTAATACAGAAGGAGGCCACCCCCACATTTTTCCCAAATCAGTCAAGTCTAAGAAAATTGAAACCTGGTAAGGAGCAGGCTAAGTCAATTACCAAGGGCTTTAGTCAGACAAACAATGTCAGGGCTAGGTACAGGTATTGGGTAAATGGTTAAAATTCATTAATGTCATCTCGGTAACAGCAACACATTAGAACTGAGTAAACCATTTTGTCTTGAACCCTCAGGGTGTTAAAGTGGGAGTCATTCACAGAAATGTTTCCCTGGTTGGTGGAGGTAAAAGTGCAGTATCAGGGTTGTGGTTGGTTAGGGAGTGAGCTTCTGATGTTTTAGGTAGATACTCCAGATCTTTTTGTACATTATTGAGCTGCATCTATGTCTATACTCAGGCCAGTGTTTCAGTTCTGCCAGAGTGGCCATGTTCGTCAACCACTACTGCAGCAAGGGCAGTGTACTGTCCTTCCATGTGGCCATTAATACCTTAGCTACCAGAAGGGTTCTTCTCAGCCAGATACGTGCTGGACCCGCAGATGAGCATGCATCATTCCTGAGCCCTAGAGTGGCTAGCTCTGGAGTTATGGTAAAGAGACAGAGCCTAGTTTTGGAGACGGTGCCAGAAGGTTTGTGAGACCTGACAAACCCCTCCAGTGACCCCAAGGTACAGAGCGTTGCAGTAATCAAGCTGCAATGGCATGAATGCATGTACCAGTGAGGGCAGCAGGTCATTGGGTGGAATCAAGACTTTGATCTGGGCAACACTCCTGATGACTGATGACACT
Organism: Neoceratodus forsteri; assembly: GCA_016271365.2. NCBI lineage: Eukaryota > Metazoa > Chordata > Ceratodontiformes > Ceratodontidae > Neoceratodus > Neoceratodus forsteri. The sequence goes on along the minus strand of CM057453.1, from coordinate 1,176,141,342 downwards.
TGGGCCTCGAGTGTCAATCCATCATTGAGGATGACGCCCAGATGTTTCACCTTTGTGGATGCCACCAAGGGAGTAGAAGCCAAGAAATAATCCTGTACCTTTCCAAGCAGTGTCCACTTCCTACCAACAACCAGGCTCAATCACTAGTATCTCCGTCTTGTCCGGATTGAATCTTAGCAAGCTTGAGGACATCCAGTCCTGGATCTTGGCCAGACGTTTGTTTAGCACCTCCACAGTGCCATCTGTCTCGGGTGCCAATGACATATACAGCTGGGTGTAATCTGCATAGCAGTGAAAACCCAAGCCATACTATCTAATGATCTCACCCAGGGGAAGCATATACACTGCGACAATGCAGGTGACGGGATCGAGCCCTGGGAACTCCACAAGGCAGGGACTTTAGGCAGGATGGGAAATTTCTCATCACCTTCTGCGTCCTGCTTGTAATAAAGGACTAAAACTAGTTGACAACGGTACCGGTGAGTCCACAGAGCTCCCTAAGGTGATCCAGCAACACTACATTGGCCACAGTGTCGAATGTTGAGGAAAGACCAAGGAGAACAAGAATTGACCACTCCCTTCTATCCCTCCCCCGAGGAGATAATTTTGCACTCTGACTAATGCCATTTCAATGCTATGTCTTGACCTAAACCCTGACTGGAAGGGCTTGTAGATGTCATGGGCTGCAAGGTGTGCCTCGAGCTGCATAGCCACTACTTTTTCAGTAACCTTGCTCAGAAATGCGAGGTTAGAGATAGGTCGATAATTTGCCAAGATGTCAGGGTCGAAGGATGGTTTCTTAAGGAGAGATCTCACCAGTGCCTCTTTGAGTGCACTGGGAAAATATCCCTCTGAAAGCAAACACCGGACAATCTCAGTGAACACTGGTCCAACGGAATCAACACATCCCATTAAAAGACAAGTGGGGACCAGGTCCAGTTCCAAGTATGTGGGACGCAGCTTCAAAATCACCTCGCAAACCTCTGCACCCCAACTGACCTGAACTTGCTCCAAACAATAGGAGTGCCTCCAGACTCTCAACTCGCCACCGCGGGACCACAAGGACCCCATTGGGGAGATCCCAGCCCTAATGGAAGACACCGTATCAGAGAAGAACACAGGAAACTCCTTGCACTGAGTGACTCAAGATGCCTTTTTTCGGCTGTAGACAGGCAGGGTGGAGAAACCAGTCCACAGTTCAAAAAAGCAGAGCTAATCTGTTCTTCTGCAGCAATCTCCCTGGACAGGAACTCTACCTTCTTATGGTTGATTGCCCTTTGATATTCATCGTGGTGAAATCTCCAAGCCAGTTTGTCCCCCTCACACAGAGTCCTCCTCCAACAATGCTCCAACCTCTGACCCATGGTTTTCATCAAATCACGGGGGTCTCAAATGAGAGAACCTGGGTTGTACACAGATCGGTGCGACAGAGTCGAGTGCCCTGGAAACAGCCTTATTATAGGCTGCAACCACCTCATCTGCACCTGTCACACATGCAGCACTACACTAGATAAGTCCATTTCCACCATCGCTCCCTCTGGGGACAACCTAGTCAAAGGGCTCCAAACGAAAACCTCAGTGTGCAATGATCAGACCAAATGACTGGATCAATCCTGATATTGGAGACCGCAAGCCCTATTGAGAACACTAAGTCTAAGTCATGACTGTGGCTGTGTGTCACAGAAGCAACTGCTTGTGCAAGGCCCACTGAAGACATCAACTGGAGGAAGTGATAACCAAACTGCAAATTTTCATCGTTGATTCAGGCACCGAAGTCACCCAGAATCAACCATCTGGGTGACTCCCAACACCTTCTCGGCAATGAAGTCCGTTAGAAACTCCCCCTCAACTCACATTTCTGAATAGCTATCTCTAACTGCCTTTCTTAACTCTCTAAATTTTTGTCTATAGGCCTTGGGAGTCAATTCAGAACACTTCACGAGGCAATTATCACTTTGGTACAGTCCATACAATCCTCATTGTCCATCCTGGTGAAGGGTTCTAACACCCTGCCTGTACGGAGTGGCAAGATATTCAAATTGCCCACAAATTCTTTCAAAACATTTTGAAAAAATAAGATCATTCCCCTCCTGATACTTGGGAAGCATTTTGGCTTCTTGAGTCAAACCCCTGATGCCAGTACTAATGGTTTGAGGCAGTGCCCTCTGGTGCAGAATCTTCATCTCTCTCTCGTGTTGGCACTAGCGCTTTTTGTGTCTCTCTCTTTCTCTCAAGCTCGTCTTATCTGAATTTCTTGCCAGTGTTACTTCTCTTGCTCCCCTGCCTACAGCTTTGTATTTGGCTCAGTGTCTTCCATTGCCTCAATCAGGGTGAGCCTTAGTCGTATCATTTCTAACTGGCCTGCTTTCACAGCTGTCCCTGTTAAGGCTGTGGCTTATTTGCCCTCTCACTAGCCTTTGCACCACTTCCCAGGTCACTTTCTTTGAGGATGTCTGTCAGGTTGGCCCATGCTTGGCCTTCCGCAAATACAGGCGTTCTTCTCTTGCACAGTTCCTCAAGGTGGGCCACTATACATCTCTCATATGGTCCAGACATAGTATCTTCTAGCAATCCACTGTTCCTTAAAACAAAAAATGTTAGTATGTACAGTATCTCCTTTGCATATCCTGGTTTGTGACTGGATAGATAACCTTTTTATTGACAATACATTTAAGATCCCACCTTAAAAGGGCAAAAAACCTGAGTACAAAAGCACTAAGGCAAGGGTTACCCCAAAAGGGCACTGGCAACAAAGCCAAGTTTCAAAGAAATACAGATCACACATGCCTTCATAGTGCAATGCATCATGGTATGTATATGCAAATCACCATGCAAATATATGCTGTTTCTGCTTTAAGCAGGAATACATGGTGCCAAAGGACCTCTCACACAATCTCCAAAGGCTGAGAACAGAAAACACAGACACGTATTTCATCCTACACAGGACTCCTCATTGTGCTTTATCTGTATCTTACTCTAGGAGAAAACTATGCCCTTTTTGGGTAACCTTTCTGCTTTTCTGACAAGGTTCTTTGTCTTTTTAGCTTGCTTTCTTATTTTGGGCCCACCATGACCCAAACTCATAAGACCACATAAGGGCTGGCTCGTTTTCCCCTGGGGTGAGACACAGATGAGGAACACTGATGAGTCCTGGGTAGGAAGAAATATGTGTCTGTGTCTTCTGTTCTCAACCTTTGCATCTTGTGTGGCAGGCCGTTTGGCACCATGCATTCCTGCTTAAAGCAGAACCAGCCTAAACTTTTATGGGGCACTATGCCAATGCAGCACATAACTTGGGCACGTTGGCATAGCTGAGTCCAAATGCTGCACTAGGGGAAGGCACAGGACCTGTTTGTGCCGATCCCTCATCCACGCACTGGGGATGTTCTGGAGGGCATGCCCACACTCTGCACCATTCACAAAGGTGCAGCGTGCTGGAACTTGGGGCGCACCTAGTAGAGTAGTACCCAGCCATAAGGGATCGTGCTCCCTAGGATGCTATCGGCAGTGTGTGGATGTGGGAACATTGCAGATTTATCCCCCACATGCCACTCCAGCCCATGGATCAGCAGGGAGGGCTGGGGCGGCTGTCCGGGCACCCTCCCGCCCCAAGCTTGCGGCGCACATCGCACCCTCCATTAATTTCTGTGCCCCACTGGTGTAAGTGATCCATTCGCGGACAGGTCTGGACATCCCATTGGATGCATGCCTGATCTGCAGAAATGTCCGCACACGGGGGGGGGGTCACGGACAGGTGGTCGTGAATGCCACTGGTGCACACCTGTCCTCGGGTGCAGTGCTCCATGGGCAGGTTATGCACCTCGGCGCATATTACCCACCCATTGGTGCATACCGCACATGGTGATTTGCATTATAGGAGTATGTGTGATTCTGTGTTTCTAAGAGCCCAACAACAGAACCGGCCCAGTGGTGGTGTGGGATGCCACACCAGCGACCTGGGTTCAGGAATAGACTTGGGTCATCGGGTCGGCAGGGGAGGAGTGGGATCGAGTGTCCATATGACTGTTGTCCTCTTCTGGGGAGTGTGGGTGTTACATGCTGCAGTTGTAGTGGCCCCCAGTGGAAACTGGGGACACAGCACTCGCGGAAGCACATACTTGGTTTGCGGGTGTCGGCAGATGTCCTGCGCATGGGTGTGGGAGCGTGCCTATTGTGCACTGGACGTCAGTGCATGTTCACACAGGAAGGTACCCATGCTCACCATCAGGCCATCCGGCTCCCACCCTCACTCCGGCCGCCCATTAGATTGCAAGATAGAGCACCGGAGGAGTGGCAGCCCACCTCGGGGGGGGGGGGCTCAGAGCCAGGGAGTTGGTAAGTCAGGGAAGGTCTGGGAGTGATTGGGTGGTTTGGTTGGGGGGGGGGGGTCCTGAGTGGGAGAAAGTCGACCCATTGTGCCCATGCCGGAGAGAGTCCTATGGGGCAAGAGCAAAAATGGAGTTGACCAAAAAAAAAAAATCACAACAGCAGCCAACCAGTTTGTCATGGACAGGTTCTCTCCCAGAACTTGGTCCATAGTGCTACCATTTATCACAACCCTTCAGATGTCTGAATGGTCCCCTCGATATGCTGTCACCACCCAGCTTGACTCTTACTTGGGGTATCTTTAGGTCAAAATCCTACCAAAACCACTGCTCACTCAGTAGAGTGACCTTTCTCAAAGAGCAAACAACCCACCCCATTAATCACAGATTAAAACACTTTACTATAGGTAGCTTAGTAACCTGTCCCTTTGGAAATGGATCATGGACTTACAAATAACTCCGTTATCTACACCTTAAAAACTCAGTCACATAAAGCATGATGTATGTAAAAATAACATTTAATACTCCACAATATGTAAATATGTTACACGTTTATACAAATTAAAGACTATGGGGAATACTGTACACTACAGAAATGGAAAATAACACATTTGAAAATATAGAGAACACACAGAATAACACTGTTTCTCACTAAGTTGAAGTAGAAGCTTACCCCCCAACTGGGATCTTGTAAGTTATAGCAGACTCAAACCTGTGATGTTAAAAGTTCAGTGTCCCAAGACAGCTGGTTCACTAGAGTAAAACTAGACGGAATACCTTTGTAAGGCCAGCCCACTTGCCTGCATCATCAACCCAGTCCCTCCAACATCACACACTGGACACTTGTTTTGAACTGTGGGGACCTTCTCTACAACCAAACTGTTCCTGACTGGTTGTGTGTAATCGGGCTCTGTCCTATCGTTCTGGTTATCTGCAAGGCAGGAAGCATCTTGATGTTGACTTGGTCACTCTTTACACCCATAATATGAATCTTTAGATGAAAGAACCTCCGTTACTCAAAACAAATTGCTTGAACTTGTTTCTCCCTTTGTAGTAGACTGATTTAATGCATGGGTTACAACCACTCAGGATTAAGAATTTTCTTTATCCATTTTATAACCAGCCTTCTGTGTGGTACAGAATCAAGGGCTTTGCTGAAGTCCAGCTACAGCACATATACTTCCTGGTCCCTATCTACCACCTTTGCAGTCTAATGAAAAAAGTCAGGTTAGTCTGGCACAGTTTGACTGCTACATATCCATGCTGCCTCTTGTCCTGTAGTCAACTTTCTTCCAGGAATTCTACTAGGTGCTCCTTTATATTGGTCTCCAGCAGCTTCCCTACAATCGCGGTCAGACCACTGACCTGTAATTACAGTCCAGCCCACTTATACTGGATACACATTGTGGACAAATGCTTAGAACGGACAGTAAGCATTTTCCAAAAGCCATTCCCTATGTTGTGCTGTTTAGAGTTGCTGTATACACCAGACATTATAGTCCGCCTGTTGTAGGCAGTCATCCTTCACTCAGCACTGTTGTAAGTGCCATCAGCACTTCATTCATGCTCATTCACAGCTTGTCCCCTGGTCACTCACACCTAGTCATGCCCTTGCTAAGCCTGTAAAAAAGTCCTGCTAAGCCTCTGTTCAATTCATGAACATACAGCTTCTTATTCCTAAAGGCTACGAGTAGTGTATGGTCAGCAGAGGATTTCCTGTCATTCTATTCATTATATTAGTGATAGACTGAGGGAGGGCAAACAGCACTGAGTGGAGTGCAAGTGCACAAACATACTGCTGCTTATGCCGGAAGGTTATGAGTAGTGTACAGTACTTTGTCAGCAGATGATTTAAAACACAGTGCAAGTTCTGGTAAATATTCCTGTCCTTCTGCAAACAACGGCTTTAGCTTTTTTTCTCCTGAAATGATGCTTACAGTTTATTTAGTTTCTGTTGGCTACAGATGTTAGTGATAGAGTGAAGGTGGGCAAACAGCAATGAGAATACTTGTTTCAGGACACAACAGACACCCGTGATAGTGGACAGATTGGGGTTGCACCAGTGTGTCCATTATAAGTGAGTCCAACTGTACCAGAATCATCTGTCTCCACTTTTGTGGAATGTTGCTACATTAGCCTCCCTCCAGTCCACTAGCAGCACACCTGTTGCTTGGGAGCTATTAATTGGATCAGCCGATTTTATTGTCAGATTGAGATTCAGCTCCCTTAGCACACTAGGAAACATGCCATGGGGTCTGGCAATTTATGTACTTCAGGGTCTTAAGTCCCATGAGCACCTCTTCTTCTAATATCAACTTCATCTCCAGCCTTTGCCCTTTGCTCCTAGGGTCTGAACCAAACACTTTGGGGAGTGGCTCACCTTCTTCTACTGTAAAGACTGAACAAAAAATATTCAGTCACAGTATTTGCTTTTTTGCTGTCCTCTTCCACCCATTCCTCCCCACATTTCAGTCTGATTATTCCCACTTCAGTTTTCTGTAATATAAGGAAAGAAGGTTTTTCTCCCTCTTTGACTCCTTATGTACTTCTCAGCTTTGTATCCACCTTAGCCTTCCTGACTGTCCTGTTGGCCTCTCTTAGCTTTTCCAGATAGCCTTTTCTGTTGATCACATTCTGCCCCCCCCCCCCTTCTACTTCTGGAATGCTGCTCATTTTGCTCTATCTGCCTCCCTCCCTACGGCTTTGGAGAACAGTATAATTTCTTTAATACTTTGTATTCTTTCATACCTGCATCATGCATTTATCAGTTCTTTCTGTTATTCCCCTCTTAAAGGTTTCCCATTTGACATCTACCTCTTCCACTCACACTTTGTAACATGGCAGAAAACGGAAGACTAGAATAACTAACATGGATTGGAGAAATGACAATAGGTGACCATAAAGCAACAACGGATTAATTCCACAGTAGAACCATGGTTGCTTGTGTAATACCAGCATGAACCACAATAAAATACTTAGCACAGTTACATAGAATTTGACGGCAGATAAGGACCGCTTGGCCCACCCAGTCTGCCCATTTCCCTACCTGATGGATAAGTTGCAGATCCTAGTTAACCTGCAGCCTACTTCTTCCTACCCCAACCCCCTAGAATTGCCTTATGACTGTCCCATGCATGCTTGAATTCCACCACTGTTTTTGACTGTTTGTTCTCTAATAATCCTTAGAAAACGGGCCTTTTATTTCATGGCATCTGATTGGCTGTTACCTTTGCAAAGGGGGTACATTAACCTTCAATAGATGCCCAGGAAATAAAAAGTACCAGCCCAAGTGCCCCTTCGCCCACTCACATATTCTTGTGCCCACTCTGCTTGCCTATTGGCCAAAAGCAAACAACTAAATTGGAAATAGCCACCATTTTTTTCTAGCTTAGCTAGAGCTCCCCACTCTGCATAACCCTCGTTCTTAAATTAAGTGCCATTTTCATATAGAGGCTCACAACCTTTCCCCCACCCTGCCAATGTATGTCATTTTAAATAAAAATAGCTTCACAACAAGAAGCAGAATTGTAATATAAGCCACAGTTGCAGTGAAACAGCTTCTCCGAGTAAACCCAGCCACTGAACTTGTCACCGAACTTCCCTGCATCACAGAATTACTTCTCCCCACATTTCAGCAACACACATCACTCTGACTGCTTCAGTACAAGAATTCACCTAACAAAAAAGCGCCCATGAAAGGGAGAGCGAAGTGCCTACCACACTATAATTTTTTTTTTCAATTGGCAAGCGGGTGAGCAGTCCACTCTTTGTATGCCATCAGCCCTGCTGTAACACTGCAGACGCCGACTGCACTTTGCCATCCATCCCTCCCTAGTACCATGCCTCCAAATTGCAAACTGTAGATCTACCATCCCTACTGAGTGCTGCACCTCAAAATCTTCATCGTTTTTTTTACAACACCACTCTTTCAAGGTGCAGAGTATACCACTCCGCTCCATCTTGTCAGACATGCACTATGAAACTAGCACTGGAGACTCATACCACATTTGAAACCTGGTAACAAAAAAACAGTAACGCTCTTCAAATGAAGCTCCAGCATGCTAATTTTCCCTGCTCAAAGTCTGCACTCGTAAAAGCTACTCAACCCACTGCTCCTTTGCTCACTCCCTCACTTGTCCTTGCTCATTTAAAAGGGAACAAAAGAGCAGTTAAGTTGTGACAGTGCTTCTACATAACGGGGATGGGGGGTGTTGTAAAAAAAAAAAAGATTTGGAGGTGCAGCACTCGTTAGGGATGCTAGATCTACAGTTTGCAATTTGGAGGCATGGTACTCGGGAGGGATGGCAAAGTGCACTCAGCGTTTGCAGTGTAACAGCAGGGCAGATGGCATACAAAGAGTGGACTGCTCACCCACTTGCCGATTGGAAAAAAAAATTGATAGTGTGGTAGGTGCTTCTCTCTCCCTTTCATGTGCGCTTTTTTTGTTAGGTGAATTCTTGTGTTGAAGCGGTCAGAGCGATGTGTGTTGCTGAAATGTGGGCAGAAGTAATTCTGTAATGCAGGGAAGTTCAGTGACAAGTTCAGTGGCTGGGGTCACTCAGAAAAGCTGTTTTGCTTAAGCCCCTAATTGCCGTTGGTCCTTTCTTGCTAACAGCAACTTAAAAAAAGAGAAAGAAACAATCAGAAAGAAATGTGCTGGGGTGCACCAGGTGAAACTGCCTACAGCCTCCAAAATATCAAAACTCCACGGCTTAAAAAAAAATGAAAGAAACCACAACATTTTTATTTATTTATTTTATTTAGTTTTTGTTGACTGGGTAAGTACACTAGACAAATCCTGCCTATTTTCAGGCACGACCCGGGGGAGGGGGATACAGATAAATGCCAACTGACCTTGAACCAGATTAAGCTGTTGGTGGTGTTTTTTTAGTGAAAGAGGAAATTTGGCCAGGACACGGGGAAATTCCTACTTTTTGATAAGTGCAATGGGATCTTTAACATCCACCTGAACTACCACCAATCCAGGCAGATGGGACCTCGGTTTTACGTCTCATCCGAAAGACGGCACCTCAGAAGTGCAGCACCCCTCTCATGCAGCACTACAGTGTCAGTACTGGGATATTAACCCAAGTGCCAGATGTGGGAACTGAACCCACAGCCCTCTGAACTCCCGGCCTCAGAGGCGAGTGTGCTGCCTACTGAGCCACTAACACTTTAAAATTTTAAAGCAGGTGGAGGAATTATTTTATGACCAAACTTATTTTAAATTAATTTTTTAGGGCCAATGTTTTAATTGATTTATTTTCTTACAGTGCCCATTTTCTAAGTGCAATAATACCCTCCAGGGTGGGTAGTATTGTGCTATACCAGACCTTCCGGGGCTATGAGGCCCTCCGCCTGCAGTGTCGGGCCTCATTACGCCCCTGGACGGTCCGTTATAGCACAGTACCGCCCACCCTGTTGGGTATTATTGCTTACATGCTTGCTCCAACAATTCTTTGTTCAAGTGCAGTTCCTATAGCAACCCAACAGATGGCTGTCAAACAGTGCTGTGCTGCAATCATTATTTCACAGTCATCATAAAACAGCAGAATTCCTGATTTTTTTTTTTTCCCCACCCACATAGTGGATCACCATTCACAAGTGAAGCACGTAAGGAGAGTAATGCATGATTTTAATGTCAACTTTTGTGTGTGTGGAGAAGTGGACATCACTACCTTGGTAAATACACACTATGGTAAAGATGAGCCTGGCACCTTCTGTAACAGAAAGCAAAAATAACAAAGAAAGTGAGATAAACAAAGCAAGATCAAAGAAATAAACTGCTTCTGTGGGTGAAAAGAAAAATAAAGTGAGAAGAACAAAAGGACATCAGAGAGAGAGAGAAACAATACTAGTCAAAACAAGTATTTGAGAGGTGAGAGCAGCCAGTAAACGTCATGTTGTTCTATCTCCTGCTGTGCTACATAACTTAGAAAAAAACTGAAGTTAATACTCACAAAAATAGTACGTGGTCTATGAAAGTTTTTTCAGATTGGCTCAATTCAGTACATTTGGAAATTTATGTAAAAATTCTAGGCTGTAAAACAGTGTTGTGCTGCTAGCATTGTTTCATAGCCATCTGTTGGCCAGCCAAGGGAACTGCAGGAACAAAACATGAAGCTGTACCCTAGCACAGTCCCAACCTGCAGTGCAACCCATATCTTGTAATACACACACATGAAAATCGAAGAACCTAGTGTAGAAAGTTAACTGCAAGTTTTGAAATGTTTTAAAATATGTTTTGATGTTAGGAAGCTTAAAACCTGTAATGAAAGCAATTTTTGCAAAAGTTAAATAGCAGCCACGATATTTCCAATAGGTGTGTTCCAATTGTTCTGTACTGTGTGTTCACCACGTTTAACAGTACAGCATAAAGCATTCCAAACCTAAATCAGTTTGTCTGTTGTCATTTATATAGTGAATATTAGTTATACAATCATTGCCATGTTATAAGCGCATTAAACCACTCCAGAGCATGGTTCTACTTGTGGCGTTAATCCATGGCTGGCAGGTTGGACATGCGGCCTTCGGCCTCATGCGCCAAGCAGCCCAACCATGGATTAGTGAGACAGCAGAACTATGCTCTGTCGTGGTTTAAGGCTTACATGTCTACTAATTTTTCTCAAGTAATTTCTCATCTTTCTGAGGTAGTAGTAGTTGATTTTATTTCTTTATGGCATCCTTCCCTGGAGGCTCAGGGCACCAGTACAACAAATAGGCATACCAGAAAATGCAGAATAGATAAAATACTGTATTCCAATTAAATAAATAATAGTTAAATAAAATCTTAATATAGTAAAATAAAAATGTCAGCAACTACCTAAAATCATACTGGAATGACATTTAGGGACTTTCACTCCCCATAGTCCTGTGTAAAAAGATGGATTTTAAGCCTCTTTTTAAAGGCCTCCATTAAGGGGGCTTCCCTTTGGACTCTCGGGAGTGAATTCCAGAGAACTAGACCCATGACCTCAAAGGTCCGGTCCCCCAAGGTTTTAAGTCTGACCCTGGGAACTACCAGGAGGCCTTCCTCAGTAGAACAGAGGGGGTACATGGTGTGTAAGGGTACAGGAGATCACTCAGGTAACATGGGCCTAGCCCGTGTAGGGCCTTATAAGTTAGTAATCCAGCTTAATAGAAGATACGCCTCTTAACTGGCAGCCAGTGCAGTTCACACAGTGCTGGGGAAATATGACTCTACCTCAAAAGGCAGGTCAACAACCTAGCAGCTATGTTCTGCACTGACTGCAGGCACTGCAACATACCTCCACTGGGACCTTGCGATCCCTGGATATAAATGATACGGGAGGGACATGGTAGTCTGGAAGGGAGGAGGGTTGGCAGTTTATATCAGGGAGGGAATAATTTGCACAAGGGAGGAGTCTGAGGAACGGGAGATGGAGGCATTATGGGTTCAGTTAAGGTCCAATAGAGGGAGAAAGGTGAGGTTGGGGGTGGTTTACAGACCACCCAGTCAGGATGAGGAGAGGGACAGGGAACTGAGCTCACAAATATTGGAAGCTGCGGTGAAAGGAGAGTTGGTAATTGTAGGGTACTTCACTTGCCCAAGGTGGACTGGAGCGTACCATCCACAACATGTGCTATGAGTCAGGTGATCCTGGAAGGAATGCAGAGTGGGTTCATGACTCAGGGCATCACTGAACCAACAAGGGCTGTGGCAATTCTTGATCTGGTGCTCACAAATGGGGAGCATGTACAGGAAATAATGGTCAGGGAGCCACTGGGTGGAAGTGACCATTGCACAGTGTGGTTCCAGTTGGATATGGGCTGGGAAAGCATCCTGACCAAGACCAAAATGTTGGATTTCTAGAGGGCGGACTTCAGGAAAATGGGCAAAGTGCTACGCGGCCATCTGGCAGGCATCAGAGCAGATATGGGGACTGGACCAAAGGTGGTCCATCATTAAGGAAGGAATACTGGTTGCCACAGATGAGTGCGTTGGGCTCGGTGAAGAACACAAGGGCCAAAATGCCCAGCTGTTTGTTTTGGGGTTGCTTAGGCAGTAAGGGAAAAGAGGTTGGCCTATAGAAAATTTATTTATTTATTTGCATTTGTTTACTGGATGAGCACGCTAGACAACCAAGTGCCTATTTTCAGGTGCAACCCGGGAGATTACAAGGTACATTCATGAACAACAGGCAAAACAAGTGAGGTTACATTTAAAGCGCATAAAACAACAAGGTCAGTACAAGAATACAACAGGGTTTTACAATGCAGGCAGCAGGTAGGATAACATTAGAGTAGTCTCAGGATAGGCAGAGACTGCCATGTCAGGCAGCAACTCAAGAAAACTTGTAGGTAATCAGAGAAGAAACAATTTAGGGTGGAGGAGGCCCAGTGCATAGTCCAGAAGTAGGACATTAACTGTGCACACACCGATTGAGCACTTGGGCCTAAAGTGGATTAATCTATCTAGTAGATCTCTAGCTCGGTAGTGGAATAATGGTACAGCGGATCACTGCCATAGCCAGATAAGTTTGGTAGCGACTCAGCCAGTCGGAACAGCAGAGGTCGGTTGGGTTCGTCTACTGCAGAGGCAGGGAGGCTGTTTTGAGAAAGCCCCAGAGGGAGGTTTTAAAGCAGTGGGGGGGGGGGTGAGTACTTGAGGGAAGGGAGTTCCACAACCTGGGCGTGTACACAGTGATGGCCCAGTCACCCATTTGGGTGTGGGTCTTGGGCACCAGGAGGGCATGAGAGTCGCTGGATCTCAGATGGTAGGAGGGGTTTGCCGGAACGAGAGATTCAGCGAGGGCCAAGGGGGTGGCAGACCTGACAACTTTGTCTATGAGGTTGCCCATGACATAGGAAATGTGCTTTTCCGGTGGGAGCCACTGAAGCCGGGAGTAGAGCTCACAGCGGTGGGTGAGGCGGGGAGCTGACAGCGCAAAGCGACATATGTTGTGTCCCATTTTGTGAGACTAGTTTTCACAACATGAGCGAAGGTGACAAGTCCATAGCAGAGCATGGGTAGGGGGACTCCCCTGGCTAAGGCGAGTTGGGCAGCAGGGGTGAGGCAGTTTTTAGCTCTGTATGCAAGGCTCAGCTTGCAGTCGGAGGCCTTACATGCATTGCTTATGTGCAAATTCAGATCCAGTTGTGGGTCAAGTGTCACTCCCAGGTACTTGACAGAATCTGTAACTTGTAGTAAGGACCCATCGGCACCTAAGATCTTTAGTGGGTCCGGGACAGCTTTTGTCTTGGCTGTTGAGCCAAAGAGCATGGCCTGCGTCTTCTGCAGGTTAAATCATAAGCTTGTGGACCTTTAGCCAGGTTTTGATTCGGTCAAAGTCTGAGTTTAGCTTGGCATTAATGGTAGAGATGTCCTGGGAGCTGGTCATGATGACTAGGTCGTCTGCATACAGAGTTGAGTGCCCATGCGCCAGGGCCGAGGGTAGCTCGCTTACGAAGAGGGAACACAGGAGAGGCCCCAGGACAGAGTCCTGGGGGACCCCGCAGCTAACCGGAGCTGGCTCAGACAGGGCCTTGTTGAACTTTGTTTACTGCTGCCTGCCCAAGAGGTAATTATTGAACTAGGCAAGGGCAGGGGGGAGAAACCAAGGGACAGGAGAGAGGAGCACAGTAGAGCATGGTCAACCCGGTCAAAGGCTTTCAAGAGATCCACGAAGATGGCCCCGGTCAGTTTGCCTTGGTCAGCAGCAGTCCTGATAGCGGAGGTAACAGCTGCTAGGGCAGTGGTGATGCTGTGCCCTTTTCTAAACCCATGCTGAGCTGGAGAGGGTAGGTTGTGGGTCTGTAGGTCGAGGTTGAGCTGTGAGGTGACAGCCTTTTCCAGAAGTTTGCTGATCAGTAACAGGATCGCTGTAGTGTGGTAGTTCATTGTGTCTTTTGGGTCACCTTGTTTGGGGACAGGAATGACTTTGGCCATCTTCCAGATGTCCGAGACTATGCCCAAGGTTAGTGATGCATTGAAGACATGGGTGATGGGTCGGGCAAGATAGAAAGCCCCTAGCCTAAGTATTTTGGGCTCAAGGCAGTCGTGCCCAGCACCAGTAAGGGGGGAGAGGCCGGCAAGGAGCTTCTGTGTCTCTATAACTGAGATGACCCTGAGGTAGAAGGGGGTGGGGTGCTTTTCCACTGGGTGGGAGGGGCCCGATCTGTAGGGTCACGTGTCTGGTTGGGGAGAGCTGGCAAGTTAGAGAACAGGGAGTTAAACTCATTGGCAATTGTGAGGGGGTTGTTGCAGTTTACCCCGCCAATGTGCATATCAGTGACCTGAGCTCTGACGGACCCCCCCAACCGTGTTCTTAATGTTCTGCCAGAAACTCCTCGGGTTTCTGGCCACGGAGAGTATGGCAGATCAGCTGCCTACACTCAAGGAAGTCTGTACTGGAGAGGGAGTTCTTGTATATCGCCCAGCATTTATCCCTTTGTTTCATTAGAGAAGAAAGACCTCCATGGAGCCACTTAGTGACAGTGCCCCTCACCCTCCTTTTTGTGAGAGGAGCGTGTTTGTTTTGCAGTGGGGTGAAGACAGGAAGTTGTCAAGGGCCCTTGAGGGGTCATTTGTGGCAGTGACTCGGGACCAGTCAACGTGTCGCAGGTCAGCAAGGTAGTCCCCAATGTTGAGTTTGGAGAAGTCCCTCATTTGGATCACCTTGCAGGGGATTTTAGGAGGGGAGATGCCCCATATGCAGTAGGTGGGAGAGTGATCCGATATAGCATCAGGGAGAATACCAGAGGAGACAATTTTCTCTGGTCTGTTGCTCAGCACCCAGTCAAAGAGGGAACCCTTGTCTCCACGTGGGGAGAGCCTTTAGGGTTCAGAGATGAGTTGGCTGAAGGCGAGACCGGCCAGCAGGGGCTGATATTGCTGGATGTTGCGGCCTACCCAATTGAGGTTGAAGTCACCTGGGACTAGAAGCTCATTCGAGCCAACCATGGGGCTAAGGCTGTCGAGGAGGGAGGAGAACCCTGGCACACCTCCCTTTGGTGGGTTGTAGGCGCAGATCAGGTGTACCTTCTTGGTGTTGCCTAGCAGGAGGAGGGCATGCAGGAACTCGCAAGAATGGGATGGGGGTGGCGCGTGTCCTAGGACGGATACGTTTAGGTGCATCTTATAGAACAGGAGTACCCCATCCCCTCTCTTGTTCCCTGCCCTGTCTTGCCTAATAAGGTTGTAGCCCAGGAGGGCACATGCAGAGTCTGGAGTATGTGGCTTCAGCCAGGTCTCCGTGACACCCATAATGTCAGGGTTATAAAGTGCCACCCATGCTGTAAGCTCGGCGAGGTTGGGCAGCAGGCTGTGTACGTTTAGGTGCACCAGTCTCAAGCCTTTGTCAAATCTCCAGGCTGGGGGTTCAGAGATGGTTTGGCAGCCAGTGGACTGTGATTTTGGGCTGAGGTCCCAGGGAGACCGTGAAGCATGGAGCAGCTACTCTGAGGCGGCATCCTGTCTGACCTCAGGGGGGGTGGAGGCCGAGGTGAGAAAAATAGACCTGTGGGACTCGCAAGGCGGGGGGGGGTGAGGTAAGCGCCCTTGGGCAGTTTACTCAGGGCTGCAGTAATAGGATCTAGCTCCCCTGGAGGGGTTATCCTAGTGAGTAGGAGGTGTCTGTACTCTGGGACAGGCAGCCCTAGTATATTTTTATTTATTTATTTATTTAGCTTTTGTTGACCGGGTAAGTGCGCTAGACAAATCCTGCCTGTTTTCAGGCACGACCCGGGGGAGGGGGTTACAGATGAATGCCAACTGATCTTGAACCAGATTAAGCTGTTGGTGGTATTTTTAGTGAATATTGACTTATCTCAAGCTATACAGAAGGTAGGTTGTAGCTTCAGTCTACCTGGGATTACTGCGCGTGCCCATGCAAACTTAATTGTCTCTAAATTATGGTACCCCAAATAGCAATTGCTCCTAGTTCAAGAAATTGCTAATCATGCACTGGTTGCACAGACAGTAAATTAGTTATTAGCTATCCAATAATTAACTCTGGTTAAGACAGTATTTGATTACTAGCTATCTTTAGTGACGACTGTATGGGCTACCATGCACATTTGCTAGGGTATTGTCAGTGTGCAAGCAAGCATCGCACTAGGCCAACCAGGGTGGAGCATCCCTTGTCTAGTGGGGAGGGGTAGTGGGCATTTAAGGGGAGGAGGGAACGGGGTAGGTGTGGGTGAAAACCTTCCCGCAGTAAGCAGACCCTTATCCCGATGCAGTTCCACCTTGTGGCAATCCCCAAGACAAAAAAAAATAGTATTTATTTTTTTTTCCTTTTTGAAGAGAACAAGAGAAATTTTGTCCTGTTGTGGCCAGGGGAGGTCCGCCCGACCACAGCAACCAGCCGGTGCTTCTGAACCCTGGAGTCCCACGTAGTCTGTAGCAGGAAGAGGGAACCACTGTGGAAGGGTCTCCCTCAAGTCCCTCGATTGCAGTGTGGAGAAAATTCAAGAAGACCAAGAGAGAGGTGGGTAAGGAAGATTACCTAAGGTTGGCTAGTGAGGCAAGTAAGGAAGTCCAGAGAGCAAAGGCACAAAAGGAGCTGCAGATAGCTGAAGGAATTAAGAAAGGAGAGAAAGCTTTCTTTCGATATATGTGAGAAAAGGGACAAGGAGGAAGGGATTGTAAGGCTTAAGAAAGGGGTGGATGATAATGGGGGGAAGCAGAGATAATAAATTAATACTTCTGTTCCGTCTTCACCAGGGAGAAGGACGGACCAGGTGGACAAATCACGAGGCCCGGACAGAGTACATCCAAGGGTACTAAAGGAACTGGCTGAGGATCTGGCAGGGCCACTGGCAGATCTGTTTAATAGTTCACGAGAGTCAGGCGTGATACTGCAGGACTGGAGAACAGCATATGTGCCCCTCCACAAAAGTGGTCCCAAGGATGAACCAGGGAATTACAGACCAGTCAGTCTGACCTCCATTGTGGGCAGGCTCATGGAGACCATACTAAAGAAAAGGTTGGTGGATTATCTAGAGGAGCATGGTCTCCATGATGAGAGGCAGCATGGGTTCATGGGGGGGGGGATCATGTCAAATGGATCTGATTGATTTCTTTGACTGTGTCAGTGAGACGGTAGACTGGGGCCAAGTGATAGATCCTCTACCTTGATTTCAGCAAGGCTTTTGACTCTGCCCCACAAAAGGTTGATCAGGAAGTTGTTGGATCTCTGGGTTAGGGAAAAGATGGCCAGATGCGTGGAAAACTGGCTGAGGGACAGAACCTAGTGGGTGGTTGTGGAGGGAGAGTTATCTGGCACCAGAGTGGTAACTAATGGGGTCCTGCAGTGCTCGGTGCTGGGCCTGGGGTTGTTCAATGTCTTCATCAATGACATTGGAGAGGGCATTAAGTGCAAAATGTGCCTGTTCACAGATGACACGCTCTGTGGGAGAGTGGACACAGCCAAAGGGATACAGGACCTATAGGAAGATCTGGAAAAGCTGGGAAGGTGGTCCAGCATCTGACAGCTTGGCTTCAATGCCAAGAAATGCAAACTTACTGCATATTGGAGCCAAGAATCCCAGGACAGAGTACTACCTGGGTGGAGTCCAAGTATCTGCATCAGAGGAGGAGAAAGATCTGGGAGTGATGATCACTAGTGATCTGAAGCACTCCACGCAGTGCAAGAAAGCAGCAGCAAAGGTGAACAAGATGCTGGGATGCATATCTAGGGGAATCAGTAGTTGGAGAGAGGAGATTATACTGCCCTTATACAGGTCACTGGTAAGGCCGCATCTAGAGTATGGAGTTCAGTACTGTTGCCCACACCTTAAAAAGGAGATTAACCTGCTGGAGAAGGTCCAGAGGAGTGCTACAAAGATGATAGCTGGTCAGTAGGGTAAGGCATATGAGGAGAGATTGAGGGCACTGAACATGTACTCCCTGGAAGACAGGAGAGAGAGAGGATATGGTTGAGGCCTTCAAGTACTTGAAAGGGATACATAAGGTTGATAAGGAGGGTCTCTTTAAGCTGAGTGGCAACCATAACATGAGGGGGCACAGTCTTAAGCTGGAGGGTGGGAGGTTTAGGAGGGAGGTCAGGAAGCACTTCTTCACAGAGAGGGTGGTAGACACTTGGAATGCACTGCTGGAAAAGGTCCTCTCGTTGAAGACAGTGGGCAGCTTTAAGAGAGGCTGGGACAGGCATAGGGGAAAGGTAAGGATCATGGGTAGGGAGGATTGGAGGAGTGGAGAGGGAGGGCAGGGATATTAGCTCAAGCTGTGGACCCTGCAATACGAGTAGACTTAATATACCAAATGGCTTTCTTCTGCTGGCTTCTTTGTATGTTCATATGTATGTATGTCCACTGACCCCAAGGTATAGAGCGTTACAGTAGTCCAACTGCAAGGTCACAAAAGCATGCATCAGTGAGGGCAAGTTATCCAAGGGAATAAGGGATCTAATTTGGCTGATATTCCTAAGATCACGCTGGGCAAGGTGCACAGTGACCTGCTCAGAGTGAGACACAGGGGCACCATCCATTCCTGTCCTTTTTTGCATTTGACACTGTGGACCATGGGCTTTTATTGGATTGACCCAGGGAGTACATTGGACTCGCTGGCAAAGTCATATGATGGCTTGAATCTTATCTCATGGACAAGACACAGAGGGTAGTCATGGTAGATTTTTCTTTACTCTTGATCGACCTGCACTACGGTGTACCCCAGGGGTCGGTCTAAGTTATTTGCAGTGTACATGCTGCCTCTGGGTAGAATCATTAGATAGGATGGAGTTGGATTTCACTGCTATGCAGATGATACTCAGCTCTGTCTGTCTCTTGCACCTGAGACATTTAGTGCGGTAGATGTACTGACTAAGTGCCTGGCTGGGATCCAGGACTGGATGCTATCAAGCTGGCTAAGACTTAACCTGGATAAAACTGAAGTACTGGTAATTGAGCTGGGTCAGATGGGGGAAGTGGCAGCTGCCAAGAGGGAGACTGGGGTTTTGACTCAGCACCTCTAGGCTTTTGGCTGTTGTAACAGTGAGAGATGCGGGAGTCATTCTAGATTAGGGGCTGACATTTGAAGCTCAGGCGTCGGCAGTAGTCTGGCATGGATTTTACAATTGTAGGAATATCAGCTGAATCAGTGAATATCAAAGGGAAATCTCTTATAACAAGGCAGAATTCCTATCCAGGGAGATTGCTGATGGAAGAACCGACCAGCTCAGCTTTTTTTGGATAGTGGATAGGCTTCATCCTGCCTGTTTGGAGTCCATGAAGGCTGTTTCATTCACTAAAGGCGAGGAGTTTGCTTTGTTCTTTTTGGATAGAGTATCCTCTGTTCATGTTGGGATCTCACCAAGTGGGCCGTTACAGCCCAACAGTATCAAGCCAGAGGAACGCAGTAGCAGTCAGTCATCCTGGGGAGAGTTTTTGCCAGTGATGATGAATAGGGTTGGGGAGGTGCGACCAACATTTTGCAGACTGGATCCAGGCCCTACCCAGATATTAGTGAGCTGTGTTGGGCAGCTGGTCCCAGTGCTCACAGAGACTGTCCAGTGCTCCCTGTCAAGAGTGGATTTTCCCATCTGTGTTGAAAAATGCATAAAGGCCCCTCTTGAAAAAGCCATCACTGGACCTGGACATTTTAGTGAATTACAAGCCTGTCTCTAATCTGCCTTTTTTAGGTGTGGTAATTGAGAAGGTGGTTGTGCTACAATCTGAGGCACACCTCACAGCCTTTGACATCTGTGAGCCTCTCCAGTCTGGTTTAAGATCAAGGCACATCACTAAGACCTCTTAAGGACCAGAGTGGATGCATGTCTCAGCATGCATCTGTCTCATTGGTTCTTCTTGCATGCCGACTTCGGGGGGGTGGACCAGAAATTAGAAAAACCCCGCGACCAATCCAGGCGAAGGGCTCCCATGCAGAGGCAACCATGGAGGAACCGGGAGGAGTTTCGGCGCCCGATCCGGGGGGGGGGTCATCCAAGTCTCTTGAAATGTACAGGAGCAGGGGCACTTATAGGAGATTCCTCCCTGTCTTCCTGGAGCAGCTGAGGGGTGCATTGGGATGCCTGGAGAGAGGGATTGGCCGCGGTGACAGAGGGGGTGTGAAAAAGAAATAGTAAAAAGAAAAAGAAGATGAAGCCTAGCTGTTATTAATTCCATTTCCTGTATTCTTTTACAATTCTTAATCCAGTCTTGTAACCGCGGTGGGGTGTTGGTGAGCCATCTCTGAGTTATGGCCTTGGTTGCTGCTGCCACCAGTATGTTATAGAGGCATTTCTTAACATTACCTCTCACTTGACTAGGGTAGAGCCCGATTATTAGATTCCAGCCCTCCACACCCCCCGTCAGCTCCAAGATTTTGGTGATCCAATTCTGCACATCAGTCCAGAATGTCTTTAAGACCCCACACTCCCAGAAAATGTGTGTGGGGTTGCCTGCTTCCCCACACCCCTCCAGCAGGTAACTGACTGCACTGCTTTAAAGTGTCTGGTCATATCTGGTGTCAGGAAAAATCTGCTCACCAGCTTCCACCTGAACTCCCTCCAGCTGCCTGATAAGGTTGTTTTATGTATTGAACTCCAGATTTGTGCCCATTCCTTTGGCTGCAGCTGTCTCTGCAACTCCCCTTCCCATTGTGTCTTGATCTTACCCACCTCTCTTGCCCAAGTGCCCTTATTGAGTAGGTTGTAGAGGTTGGATATAACATTAGCTGTGGTTGGTAACTGGGCAAGGGTATGAATCTGGTCTATTAAGGGTGCTGGGCTTCTCCTAGCTGGGTGTGTAACCCCTCCTCCAGAATGTATGATCTGATCTATAAGTACCTAAAAAAGTCTGATTGTAGAAGCCCCAACTCCCTCTTCAACTGCTGGAAAGGGCTTAACACTTTGCCCTGCCACAAACTGTACCATCAGTTCTAGCCCTCTCTGCCCCATCTCTTAAATGTACTGCCTAGTCTGGCTGGTGCAGATCTGCTCTGTTTCCAGATCGACGTCCACTGCTTTTGCTTGCGACTTACTTGCAGCTTTTGCTTTGCCAGTATCCATGTTCAGTATGTGGGTCTCGTCCATTTGTTCGCTATCCCCTCTAGGTCTGACTGTGATTGTATTTCCCATATCTGGCTGTCCAGCTGTATTCCCCTTTTAGTCCCTTCCTCTATAGCATTCCACACCATTTCTTTGTGGGTGTTTGTCAGTCAGGTCTCCCAACTGGGCTGCCACATAGTACTCTTTGACACTGGGTATACCATATCCTCCCTTTTCCTTGTGTCTCATTAGGAGCTGACATTTTATGCAGGGCTTCTTGCCTTGCCAAGTAAACACTCTCATTTTGTCCGTAATTTCTTTCCAGTCTTCTCTAGGTATTGGGATGGGCAAATTTTGGAACGGGAAGAGAAACCTGAGTAAGATCTTCATTTTGAATATTTCCACCCTGTTTGAAAATGAGGTTGGGAGCTTCTCCCACCTTTTGATATCCGTGTATATTTCCTTCTTTAATTTCCCATAGTTTCTGAGGTATATTTGGTTCAGTCATCTGGTTATTTGGATTCCCAGGTATCTCACTGATTCTGCCTCCCATCTACTCAGCAGATATGGTTTTATCTCTGCGGTTACCTGTCCACTGACCTGTATGATTTCCATTTTGTCTATGTTCATTTTAAACCCTTACACCTCTCCATATTGATGTATTGTTTCTAGCATACAGTCAGCCATTGTTTGTGGGTTTCTTAGATATATGACCGTGTCGTCCACGTATAGGGATATTTTATTTTCCACTGCCCCCTACTCTGATGCCTTGTATAAGCGTGTTGGTCCAAATTGCTATGGCTAGGGTTTCAATGCTGATTGCAAACAGCAGAGGGGACAGAGGGCAGCCCTGTCTGGTACCCCTTCCTATGTTAAAGCTCTGTGATACTGTGCCATTAACCTTGACCCTGGCTTGTGGATTTTGATATGTTGCTCCAATTGCTAGTAGGTATTTTTCGGTGAACCCCATCCTTTTCAAGCTGGCCGACAGGAACTCCCAATTCAGCCTGTCAAAGGCCTTCTCTGCATCGATCAGTACTGCAATTTGTGTGTCCCTGCTGGCCTTCCCGTCCTCTAGAATGTTTAGCATCCTTCTTACATTGTCCAAAAGATGCCTCCATGGGACAAACCTTGTCTGGTCTGGGTGAATTAGTTTGGGGGCTACCTGTTGCAACCTGGTGGCCATGATTTTGGTGAAAATTTTTAGATCTTGGTTTATTAATGATATGGGTCTGTATGATTCACATACTTCTTTTTCTTGCCTTCTTTGGGAATCACCGTAATTAGGGCATTGTTCCACGTGTGGGGAATCACCCCTTCTTTTTGGCAGTGATGGTACAATTTACCTATCGGGGGGGGGGGGCTAGTTGTTCTGTGAATAATTTATAGAAAACTGTGTTAAATCTGTCGGGTCCCAGGGATTTGTTTGATAGGGGTCCTGCTATCTCCCTCCTCACCTCTGTATCACTGATTGGGGCACCTAGTATCGTGCAATCCTCTGCTGTCAGTTTGGGGAGTGGCAGGTTTTGCAGGAATGTCTGAATTGTCTCCCTCCTGTGTATAACCTCCTCCTCTTTATAGAGGATCGTGTAAAATTCTGCAAAGGCTTGTGCTATTCTCTCAGGTTGGGTCTCTCCTCCCGTCTGGCATTGCTTTTTCCTGATTTTGGTCACATTCCTGTCTGCTGCTTCTTTTTTTGATTCTCTACGCTAGTAGGGCCGTGGCCCTCCTTTCCACTTAATAGTATTTTTGGGCTGTGTATCTAAGTTGTCACTCAATTTTTTTTAGTCATCAGCTCCTGTGTCTCTGCCCTAATGTTTAGGATTTCTTGTAGAGTTTTTTTGCTCAGATGTTGTTTATGGATTTGTTCTAACTCTTTTAATCTCTCCTCCAGGGCCCGTTGTCATGCCACTCTCTGTTTCTTCCTCATTGATGCCCAGCTAATGATATGGCCTCGGAGGACTGCCTTCATAGCATCCCAGAGACCCAGTTCCTCTACCCCCCCCCATCTGCATTTAATTGTCTATAGTATTTTGTGTGTTCTGTCATCTGCTGTTTAAACATTTTGTCGTTTAATAAAGAAGTGTTGAACCTCCAAGTTGTGCTCTTTTGTGACTTATTTATTTGTAGTTCTGTTGTGATTGGCACATGGTCTGAAATATTGATCTGGTGAATTTGACTTTTAGATACCTGGTGCAGTACCACTCTATGCATAACAAACATGTAAATTCATGATTATACAATGGCATAAAAATACTGTACTCTGATTGGCTGGCTGGCATGATTTACAATGCGTAAATTGTAGTATGACCCCATAGGAAAAAGTGCCAGCCAGCCAACCAGCCGCATCAGCAACCCCTTTTTTAAAATGACCACCGAAGACCAAGAAAATCGTCATATTCGCTGACACGAAAAGCACGAAATTAAAACACACAGCACTCTCTGAGCCTTTCCATTAAGTTCAATTCGCAATGCAGTAATAAAAAACATAAAAAGCAGTTAGCAGTTTTTATGCATTTTTTAAGAAACGTGGTCTCTCGCATTTTAAATGGGTCTTGCAGTGAAAACGTACAAATACCACTAAACCGGAGAAAAGCGTGTCAAAACAGCTAGCAGGAAATTGAGTCTCAAGTTTAAACGCTGACTGAGTGTGCATGCCATGCTCAGGTAAGGGATACCGTTCTTTGCAGGGAAAAGAGAAATATAATGAGAGAGTGAGAGACGCATGTTCCTCTGCTGTGAGTCTAGATCCCGATCCCCTGCCTGCATTTCCTACTGTTACATCCCGTTACACTACAGATATATATATTTTTTAATGTTCCCACTTCATTCCTGAAAAGCATTATTCTTCCAGCCAACTCACGGTCTAGCTTCCTTCCTATCTCTCAGTAACCCGGTTCGCTCGCTCACAGGAAAAGGACGAACTGCTCTTTCATAGTCTCCTACCAGCACTCGTATTAAAAAAAAAAAATGTAAACCCCATTTTTCCTCTAATTCCGATACTTCTCCAACATTCCACTTGTTCCTGCTGCAGTAACAACCCATTTGTTCCTGCTGTGCTGCCATCGAGCCAATGGACTATGTTTATAATGTTCCATAAGAAAATATGTTCCATATAAATCTTCTGAATACAAAAACTAACATAAAAAAAAATATACAAATTGGACATTGTATAATCGCAATATGCCACTTGAGGGTGTGGGTGATGCCAAGATTTACCCACTTCTGGTGTGTTGCTGGTCACTCGGCTGCGCCATGTGACCGAACAACACACCAGGTGTGGGTAATGGCATTATCCACACCCTCAAGTGGTATATTGCTAAAGTATTCATGCTGTGGGTGGGCGAAGAATGTGTAGTCTTGTTTTTATGCTGCTCTTTCCAAATATCCACCAGCCCCTGCTCAGCTAGTAGTGCCTTGAGTGTCCTGCTCACTGCTCTGTTTGTGTTTTTATTCCCTGATGATCTATCCACTTGTAGGTTCGGCACACAATTAAAATCTCCCCCCACTATCGTGTGGCCCTCTGTTAAGTTTGCTGCCTCCCCCAGAATTTCTTTGAAGAAAGGTGCTGCTCCGGTATTTGCAGCATATATATTAAGCATGTGTACCTTCTCTCCCTGTATTGCATACCTCTCAATTGTCTCTGATTTTGCCTCAGAAGTTTACTCTGTCCCTCCTAAAAATTGTGTTTCCGTGACCGAACAGTAGGGTTTTTTTAAAACTTTGTATTTATTGTTTCATTTTAAACAGATAGTATACATTTCCAGCAGAGACATATCAAATGTTAGTAAAAAACATACTGAGGGCGCCATTCCTCACAACATACAATATTGGGCTTAATCTACTGCATAAAGATACGTCTATGGGGGTTACTTAATGTAAGAAATCCTTTTTGATACATTAAACATTTTAAGCTGTTTTGAAAAGCCCATGAGCTGCATGGAAAAGGCTAAAACATTATATTACTGTATAGTGTCCAAGTGTCTACTCTCCTCAAAAGAGGATAGATACTGAGGTCCATGTTTTAACTTTTATAAGTGCACACAGAAGGTGCTAAATGCACAGAAGATAATGCTACAACTCTTATACATTTAATTAAATGCAGTAACTCATATTATAAGACTACAAAAAGTTAGAGCTATTTAGAACTTTATCACTAGTTAAACATGGTCACCTTTACAAAAAGAAAACCAATAATTAAGACTGCTTCATTAGTAACAGCACTATGAAACATAGCGATGAAGGTGTGAAAAAATTTTACATAATTGAGGGTCCTCATGGCAGTCTAAGCGTTTACTCACGCACTCCCTCAAAAGGGGACATAATGATCAACTGACAAAATGACTCTGGTTCTCCCTCATCTCAACTCTGGTAATCCACACATGTTTTCATGGCTCGTCGTCTTCGGAGGAGAGCTCTTCTGGATCCCTCGAGTGTCTTCTTCTCAGAGCCTGCTTCTTAACCCAGCGACTGGCATCTTTCGGAATTGAGAAAATAAAGATCTTGCCCTGGTGAGTAATCCTCAAACGAGCAGGGAATATCATACCATGCTGGATCCCCGCCTCTCGTAGAAGTGCTCTAGAGCCATCAAACAGTTTGCGCCTTTGCCTGGTGGTGTAACTAATATCCGGATAAATTCGGACTGCTTCTCCTTCGCACAGCAGAGTTTTATGTTGTCTGGCTAAGGCCCGAAGGTAGTCCCTTGTTGCCACACCATCCTTCACTGCCAAAACTGCTCGTGGGGCTTCTGTGTTGTCTGGTTTTCCTCGACTGGTTATGCGGTAAGCTTTCTGTATATTTTTGGCACGCTTCCTGGCTTCTTCCCCGAACTGCTGTAATAACCATTCCCTCAGAAATAAAACCAAATGGTCCCCTTCACATCCTTCCGGGAGACCAAGAAGCCGAATATTGGAAGCCCTGGTTTGATTTTCCAGAGTCTCCAGTCTCATACGCAGATGCCCATTTTCTTTCAGCACTGTAGTGATGGCACCCATAGCAGCATCAGAATGTTTTTTTTAGCTTCGGATGATTCAACTGTTACTAGATCGATGGAGGTTTCTAGGTTAGTCACCCTATTGGCAATACCATCAATTGTATCTGCCAGACCTGAGACGGAGGATATGAGCCTGTTTTTTTTTTTTTTCAGGCCAAGTGATTGTAAAGTTTCATCTCCTGTATTTTCCGAGTCCGGGGCCTGTATGGTAGAACTAGAACGCATGGTAGCGAGAGCATTTTTGGCTTTTACTCCGTCTGGGTGATTGTGTTCCTTTCGAGGATTTCCCATCCTGAATCAGCAGGTTTCCGATATCAGTTGCTGTTTAACAGACTACGAGTTGTGACCAAAAAAACTCTTAATTTTTAGCTTTAAAGCTGAGCAATATAGAGGAGCATTATCTAAAAGCGGCCATTTTGCTTGGGCTCAACAGCGCCCCCCCAAACAGTAGGGGTTTTAACCACACAATAATGTCAAACATTAAAGTTACAGACCTCTTCTTCCTTAGAAAATGTATTTTACACTAAGCCCCTTATTCTATCAGCTTCCTGAGTAGATATCACAAATTTTGAAGATGTGTCCCTGATTTTGGTAATTTGTCCCTGACTTTTTAAGCCTTGTCCCTGATTTATGAGGCAGGAGGTTGAGAGGTATGCTGTATTGTGCCTGTCACCAATATCCATCATCCCTCCCCATCCTCTTTGACCGTTGTAACCTCAAAGCCTAGCCCTTTCCTGAGTAGAATTGCAGCTCCATTTCATTTCGCTGATTTGTGTGACACAGCTAGTACTTGGCCTACCCATCCCCTCTGCAATGTGTCATGTTCCACCTCTGAGAGGTGGGTTTCCTGTATGAATGCTATGTCTGTGTTTAGTTTTTTTTTTTTTTTCAGTTCTGCAAGCTTCTTTGCCCCTCATCACAGAATTGATCCTTTTTACATTTAGGGATGTGATATTGAGCTTACCCATAATTATGTGCCATCCGCTCCTTCCCCTTTGACCCTGGTATACCCTCACTTCGGGACTGGCTTTGATATTCTATTTTCAGTACCTCATTCTCTGCACTTTCATTGATTTGTTTTTCTTTGCACATTATCTATGGAAATTTTAAACTATTTACATTAACAGTGATGACAATAATAACCTTAACAGTTTTAACTTTTCTTTGTATATTGGTGATCCTTCTGTGCCTTCAAGGTGAGCTGAAGGATGCTTTGGCCGGCCTTAGGATTGAACACAGCCGGTTAAATCACCTCCCTCAATCCTGGTGATCCGCACCTGGATGATCCCTCACGTTGGTTTGTGAGGGTTGACTTTCCTTTCCTAGGAGCAAGTCAAATCACTTCTCACAATCTCTTAAGCAACCAAAACTGCCAGCCTTCACCTATTTACTGTATTCATCACTCACAACAGACTGTGTTCTTCCCTTATTGTACTAACCCCCTTCCCCTTATCCAATATGTAACTTTATTTTGATGACCCCCCCTTCCGGATATCTACGACTAACACATTCACTGCTCTTCTTGCTTTACTCTTGGTTTCAGCATTGAGGGATCCTTCTGCAGCCCTCTCCCCTGACCTATCATTGGTCTAATTCCTTATAACTGATTTCCTGAGCTTAACCTTGCCAAGTGGTCCCCATTGCTGCTAACCCCCCAATCCTCCTTTCCTTCCTCCCTCCCATACCCCATCTTCCTAGACAGTCTTGCTGCACACAGTCATTTCTGTATTCTGGTGGACCTCCCCCCAACTCGTACCCTCTTTTAACCTTAACTTTCTCCGTTTACCCTATTTTCTTTCTGTGCCCCACCATTTCTGTCCCATCCATTCCGTTCTTTTATTCAGGGTTACAATCATTTTCTACTAGTTCGGCTGTGCTCCCTTGTTCCTCGTCCCTTTCTTCTGTATGTTCCCGCTCGTGCAAGTTATCTTGAAGCCTTCCCACCACCTCTAGAGGTTCAGGCCTGTCTCTCTCTTAATTAGTTTTAAAGTCCTCTCTGTCTCTTCTTTATATATGGGCATCGCTGCCCCCCCTCCCCCATCGAGTTTGGTCCCATTAACATCCCTGTCCCCAAGCCCTCATTTTATCCTAATGAATTACTCTACCCCCTGTTTGTTAACAATGCTAGTTACATAGAGATTACCTTACTTCCATGTGTCGTGGCGCAATTCATCAGCTTCAGCGCATTGCCTGTGTGATTGTCTGCACACAGTCCACAAAAGTTCAATCAGATTTTTCCCTCAAAGGTTGTTTCTTCGTTTCTCAGCTGATCTTCTTTCCTTCTGTCCCAGCTGGCTTAGTGATCCTCTTCTCTTCTGTATATCTCTTAATCAGGGTTGTCACGTCTCTCTTAAGGCAGCAAGGGAGTTTTGTTTCTGTCCGCTGCCATTTTCTGTTATTTCCTGCTAGTTGCCAAGTTGTTTTCCTGAGTTCCTCCTCCAATTTCTCCATCTGCTGACCTGGCACATCAGTGTTCCATCCTCTTAGTAGTTTAGCTGCTGCAAGTACTGATTCAAAAACTCGGCGACCCCTCCTCTGTGAAAATCCTTAGGCGCGCCCGGGTATAGCACATGAGCTTTCAGGCCTTTTTTATCTTTGATTTGTTTAGCGATACAGCAGGTTTTTTGATGCTTAGCTTGAAGTATTGGTGAAAA
The DNA here is from genome assembly GCA_016271365.2 of Neoceratodus forsteri. Taxonomy (NCBI): domain Eukaryota; kingdom Metazoa; phylum Chordata; order Ceratodontiformes; family Ceratodontidae; genus Neoceratodus; species Neoceratodus forsteri. Next base: position 1,176,112,400 of record CM057453.1, on the reverse strand, counting down.
GTCCTGATCAAAATATATTTATTCCTGGTCATACATCACTTTATGCTGTTTCCATGCTGTAGCCAGAACCAGCTCTTTAGATTGGTGGTGTAACATTTTCACCGTGATAGATCTGGGACCCACACCTGCCTCTGTGGGTTTTGGCCCCAGCAATCAACATGCCCTCTCCACTGTTAGAGGAGATCCCTTTGGCATTTTGAGCACCGTTGTGAGTAGAAAGTCTGTAAATTCCAGCATGGAGGGAAAGTCGTCCTCAGCCCCTTCCTGCACTGCATGGATTCTGAAATTGTTGCGGGGGGCCCTGTTCTCTGCGTCCACCATGCATGCTTGCATCTCCCGGTCCCTGTTCATTAGGTACATCAGTAGCCTGCTGTGAGTGTCTTGAGAGTCTGTGACCTCACACACCTCTCTCTGTGTTGCTCCCGGCTTTTTGTCTAATGTTTTAAGGTGTGCTTTTAAGTCTGCAAGGGCTGATTCAATTGTATTGACCGTCGTCATAACTTTACCGATCATCGCATCCACATGGTAAATAGGCTCCCTATCGTCATCCAGTTGGACCTCTGGCTCCACTGATGAAAATGACGCTGGGGATTGCGTTCGAGGTATCCCAGGCCTAGCCACCCTTGTAGCGATTTTTTCTTCGGACATTAATTGTTTTAATTTTCTGCCTGGCATCCTTGGAGCCCCTTTATTCTTTCTGATGACCTGCCGTTGTGGGTTGTTTTCAGCTGTTTGCAGCATACAGATTAGTCATTTTGTGCAGTAAATCTCTATTTTTAATTATGTGGAGATGGAACTGTCAAATTCCCCTGCTCATCTGCTCATGACGTCACCGGAAGTCTCCTCACTTTGTTTTTTCAAGCCCAAAGGTTGCTGAGCTGTGGCACAGTGTCTGCCCTCAGCACACTTAGTCTTTCAGGTTTTCAGCAGACTGCAGTCTCCAACAGCACTTACCCCAGCGGGGAGGGTGGAAGAAACATATTAGCTCAGTCTGCTCAAGGTTGTAGTTCTTTTTCTCACAGGCTGCACACTTAGTCTTTCTGTCACACCGCAGCCTAGTTACTTTCACTTTCTCTTTAGCACAGCTTCCAACTTTCCCTTTCAGCAGCAAATGTCCAAATGTCTACTACTGCAGCAACTCTCTGATGTCTTTCCCCTGTAGACTCTATTTCAGGCGCTCTGCCTATTATTTTGCTTAGGGGCCAAACAGGCTGATGATTGCTGGGTGCAGGCCTCGGGCTGGGTAGCCAAAACAGCAGTCTCTCACACACTCTAGACTCTGAAAGCCCTGGCTAATCTATCCCTTTCACAGGCATGCAGTCCTATTTATAGTTTTCAGAGTCCCCTTCTGATTGGCTGCACTGTTTCTGGGCTTTTTCAGTGCCCTCTGAACTTTCCCAGCTACCCCCTTGCCTGAAGTATTCCCATGGGGGCTGCCATGTTTCTTTACATCCCCCCCAGCAAACACAGGCTGAATACTTCTAATTTAAGCCCTTTCAGGGGCTGAGAGGTATTTGTCCTGGCTCTGATTTGCCTAATGGAGCCAGAACACCTTTTATTTTATTTGTGAGAGCTCCTGTATGTCCACTGGGCTGCCAAAATGTACTTCCCTTGATAACACCCTTTTTTAGGCACTTTCTTCAATAGAGCAGCAGCTCCTTTAAATTTTTGCTCCCCCCGGGTGATGAATGCACACAAAGTTGTACAGCAGCCATGTTTTTTTGTTTTTTTTTTCTCACATCTGCCAGTCCAATTTTGGGCACCTGCCCAGACCAGTCGACTATTCCCCTTAGCACTGTGAGACTTAGGAATAGCAGTTGGACCTCAGCCCCACTCAGAACATGGGCTGAGGTCCCAAAATCATAGCAGCAGTAGCCAGGCGATCAGGCTGAAGCCCCACCACAGCCATTCAGAATGCCAGTGGGAGAGTGGAGGGCCAAACAGCCCATACAGGTAAGCCCACTGGGGGGCTTACAATACAATCACACCAACATACACCAGTCACACTCCATACACCAAATTTTGTCCACCATTCACTCCCCAACTCAGTCATATAATAAACAGATATAACCAACGCAGTTACAAAGTTAATAAATCTGAAGGTTGTGATGCAACAAGAAATTCTGTAAATTTAAACTTCAAATCCTTCTTTAGAGAGAACTTCAGGATAAAATTCCATACAAATAGCTGGCCGGTGGAGCTGAGGCGTGGACACCGGACCTCACGGCATTCCGGCGACCTGGGTTCAGGAATGGATTCGGGTTGCTCGGGGACTGGCAGGGGTGAGGAAGAATCTAGTGTCTGTAAACAGCTGTCCTTCCTCGGGGAGAGGGGACAGTGTGGCGCGCTGTTTAACTGATACCCAGCGGCGTCTGGGTGTCCGCGCATATGTGCCACCAGAATGGGGAGGGCCCCACATCCAGGGTGCAAGGCTGCTTCTGCAGAGGTGGAGCCCAGTTGCTCTGCCCATTGCATGCTTATAAGGCCCAGGGAGAAAAATGGAGCTGGCAGGCTCCAGGATGACCCTGGAACAAAGAACGAGCCCTCATGAAAGGGCCAGAGCCATCTGCCCACTCTGGGGAAAAAAATTGTAAATAAAAAAACAAAAATACATTACATGCTAAAAGGTACTGCTCTAGACTCTCACTTTAAAGCAGCACTGAGTGTTCTCTAGAGACTAAAATAGTCCCAAAAGTAGTTTATAATAATTGAACAGTCAGCCAACCCAGTGGTGCTGAGGGTCGAGGTGCTGGGCGCCACACCTTGCGCTACGCTGGCGACCGGGGTTCACGAATGAGTTCGGTTCATTGGGGGTCAGTGGGGGGGGGCCAAGAGATGAATTGAGTAGCCGTAAGGCAGCTCTCCCCTCCCAGGTGGGGACCCAGCCATGCCCGCTGCAAGGCTGCCCCTGGGTAGAGGCCTGGAGGTAGTGCAGTCGGGAGCGACTAGAGTTGGGAGGGTGCCGGGGGTGGCTGCATGTGCACGCTTCTACATGCATGCGAGCAACTGCAACAAGGGGTGGGGAGAAAAATGTGTAATAAAAAAAGGGAGCTGACAGGCTCCATGACAGCACCGCAGCATCACACCAGACCCCCAGAGTCTAGATGTTGGTCTCTGGGGAGGGAAAGTCGATGCCCTGTGGGGATTGCCGTGATGGTTGGGTGCGGAGATGCGGGGTCCCGAGACTGAGCCCCTTTGGGGGGGCGGAGCTGCCTGCCAGCTGTAACATGTACCCCCGTCGCCAAGTAGATGGGAGGTGGCGACAGGGGTTAAGAAGCTTGATTAAAATAAAAAAATTGATAATTGAACAGCCATTTCCTCTCCTAGCTCTCACCCAGGAGATGTATCCCAGTCCAGTCCTAGTGATTCTACTCCCTACCATGGAGTTAGATCAATAAATACAGATGAAAATGTCAGCAACACTAAAAGTAGTATGGAGTACAAAAGGGGAAATCCACAGCTCACCACCTCTTCATCCCAGACTGAGCTTGCTTGGATCCACAGACTCCACTCCAGACCCAGGGCGGCCTCTTCTCTGGCATCCCTGGTTCCTAAAGGCCAACCAAGCATCTCTTACCAGCCACAGTCCAAAAAACTGCACTTTAAACAGATGTATGTAGCTCCTAGATTCCTGTCTCAGGCGCTCAGACACTCCTTGATGTTATCTCCATTCCAGAATGTTTCATTCACTAGTGTTCAGCTCCTGTCAAGACCTGATGTTGACTTCACTTTGTGCTTTCACCCCGGACACAGTTCTCGGGGCACACCTCTCCATTGACTGGACTGCAGGAAACTCCTCCTGTGCTCTTCTGGTATGGTTTCAGAGGAGAAGGAGCTAGAAAGAAAGAGAGGAAGGGAGGGAAGAAGTCTAAATCAGCTCCAGCAAGTTGCTACAACTGAAACTGAAAGCCAGGTAAAATTATAGTGGCTGCTGAAGATCCTTCATCATAGAAAACACAGCGTTTGACTGCAGTGTTACCCAACTGTGTAATCGGGCTACTGGCACTCCCACTTCCTTCTCTAAAAACCAAAAATGTTACCTCCTAATTCTGTTACACTAAAAGCACTAACTATGCTGTATAAACCAACTACTAACCCCTCCCACCTCCCTGCAGTGACGATATGCTGCATCAGATGGGGGGGGTCATAGAAAGAATGCAAGTCCCGGAGCAGAGATCGGGGAGTAACTGAGCCTAGGGGGTCTGCACAAGATGACACATTGCCTGTATAACTAGTCCTAACCCCAAAACCCCCCACTATCCACCAACTCCACCCAAACTTCCCGCTCTCCACCCTTTATTACAAAAAGCTTTCCTCCCACAATCATACAATCACACCAGCATACACCAGTCACACTCTGTACACCAAATTCTATCCACCATTCACTCCTTGACTTGTTCAAATAATAAAACGAATATAACCAAAGCAATTAAAAAGTTAATAAATCTGAATGTTGTGGTGCAAGCAAAACTTCTGTAAATTTACACTTCAAGCCTTTCCTTAGAGAAAACTTCAGGATACAATTCCATACAAATGGACATTACATGCTAAAAGGTACTGCTCTAGACTCTCACTTTAAAGCAGCACCAAGTCTTCTCTAGAGACTAAAATAGTCCCAAAAATAGTTTATAACAATTGAACAGCCATTTCTGATCCTAGCTCTCACACAACAGATGTATCCCCATTTAGTCCTAGTGATTCTATTCCCTATCACGGAGTTAGATCAATAAATATAGATGAAAATGTCAGCATCGGTAAAAGTAGTATGGGGCACAATAGGGGAATCCACAGCTTACCACCTATTCACCCCAGAATGAGCTTGTTTGGATCCACAGACTCCACTCCAGACCCATGGTGGCCTTTTCTCCAGAATCCCTTGTCTCTAGAGGCCGACCAGGCCTCTCTCACCAGCCACAGTCCAAAAACTACACTCTAAACAGATGTATGTAGCTCCTAGATTCCTGTCTCAGGCACTCGGGTACTCCTTGATGTTGTCTCCATTCCAGAATGCTTCACTCACTAGTGTTCAACTCCTCCCAAGACCTGGCGTTGACTTCACCTTTGTGCTTTTACCCCTGGACACAGTTCTCGGGGCACACCTTTCCACTTGACTGGATCACAGGAAACTCCTTCTTAGCTCTTCTGGTATGGTTTCAGAGGAGAAGGAGATAGAAAGAGGAGGGGGGGAGGGAAGAAGTCCAAATCGGCTCCAACGAGCTGCCGCAACCTTAAAACTGAAAGCCAGTTAAAATGATAGCAGCTGCCGAAGATCTTTCATCACAGAAAACACAGCGTTTGACTGCAATGTTACCCAACTGTGTAATCAGGCTGCTCGCACTCCCACTTCCCTCTCTAAAAACTAAACACGCTACCTCCTAATTCTGTCGCACTAAAAGCATTAACTATGTTGTATAAACCAACTACTAACACTAACCAAAATCAGATAGAAACTTTGTTTACATAGCGCCCCCTCCCGGAGGCTTAGAGCTCTGTACAACATTTAAAAACAGACATCTTCAATAAATTATACAACCAACAATTTACCACCCCACCTTGTAGAGTATAAACAATACTTTAAAATCTATGATATTAAACTTAAAAACACGACAGGCGATATAATACAGAGCTTCTAGCAGTAATACACTATCCACATTATAGTCTTGGTTAAAGAAAAAAGGTTTTAACCTTTTTTTGAAGGTTTCCTCTGAGGGTGCCTCCCTTAAATAAACTGGTAGTGAGTTCCACAGGACTGGTGCGGCCATGGAGATGTGCGGTCACCAGATTGCCTCAACCTAGCCCTGGGAACTACCAGGAGGCAACCCTCGGCAGAACAGAGAGCATGAGCTGGGCAGTGAGGAACCAGGAAGTCTTGCAGATAGTCTGGTCCCCAGCCGTGCAGGGTTTTTTAGGTCAGTAAACCAACCTTGAAGGCAATCCTCCGCCTAATTGGCAGCCAGTGCAGTCCGCAGAGAACCAGCATGACATGATCAAATCTCAAAACCCCAGTCAACAGCCAAGCCACCACATTCTACACCTGCTGCAGATGGTGGAGATTCCCTCCAAACTACCCAAGGTACAGAGCTTTGCTGTAATCTAACCTAGACATGCTGAAGGCATGCACTAGAGTGGCCACGTCATCAACTGGTATCAGGGCCTAGATCCAGGCAATGTTCCTAAGAAGATGAAAAGCACTTTGGATGATGGCTGACACCTGAGCATCAAGTGTCAGACCATCATCAAGGATCATGCCCAGATCCTTGACCTGAGTAGAGGGGGTCAAGGGAACACCTCCCAGTATCAAACCAGGGTCATTCCTCATCCCTCCCCCATTTCGTCGATGACCAGGATCCACTACCAGTACCTCTGTCTTGTCTGGGTTGAGTCATAGCCAGTTTTACGCCATCCAGTTCTGGATCTCTAACAGCTGTTAAACACGGAGGCTGCCATCTAGTTTCCAGGTGCACAGTACATGTATAGCTGGGTATCCTTGGCATAACAATGAAAACCCAGCCCATGCTGCCTGATAACATCTCTTAATGGCAATATATACACCGTGAACATCAGAGGCGACAGAACCGACCCTTGCGGAACTCCACAGAGTAGGGGCATCTGGCTAGATGAGGACAACCCCATCATCACCCTTTGCATCCTACCTGTAAGGTAGAACCTGAACCAGCTGATGACATTACCAGTCAGTCTACACCAGCTCCACAGTGGGTCCAGTAACACCTCATGGTCCATGGTGTCAAACGCCACAGAGAGATCCAGGAGAACAAGGATGGTTTTAAATAGCACAATTCCTCTTGCACTAAAACCCTTAAAAAAGAGTAACTGAGCTTTCAGCAGCCAGAGCACAGAGGCTGGCCCACTCTTCTGAAGTCTAGGACCCTGGTTTTAGAGTTGGTGTGTTGAGACTCCAGGGTTTTGTGACACCACACTAATGTGTGGTCATTGGACCACAGAGGTTCCAGCGCTCTGACATCCCCAATGGTATTTCCATTGGAGAGTACTATTTTTTTGTTGTTTATTTATTTAGATCTTGGAAGTACACCTTTGAGCTAAAGCTCATTTACAAAGATTCCATGTCATAGATTAAACCAAGAATAGACAGTTAAATAGTTTTACAGGTAACAAATTGAGAAATACAAAAAGTTAAATATTACCTGACCAAGTTGGACACTATCTTTAACTCCTGCCGCTTTGCTATCGACTCCCCTTCCCACTCCCACCACTGTGAACTCTAACGCTTGCTAACCTTCCTTCTACTATCTCACAGACGCATCTCTCACTGTACCAAACTAACCTCCAAATTCTGGTTCGGGGGCTCCCCTCCTATCTCTCATCTTCTCTCTCCACTCCACCTCCCCCCACTCACTCTCTCTGATCAAATGACGCCCGCACCTTGATGGTCCCTCGCTCCACCCTCATCGGTCAGACTGGTTTAGTCCATCGTTTCCCTAAAATCTGGAATTCCTCCTCCCTCCCTCCTAAAATACAACACTCCACCTCCAACTACTCACTTACCTTTGCCCTACAAAATTACCTTTCCCTCAGCTGTTCCTGCTTTATCCCTCCTTAATAGCTATCCCCAGTTTCTGCCTTCGACCATACCCCGGCAAGATTCTCAACATCCTGAAGGGAAATCAGAAATAGCTACCCTTCTCATATTCAGTTGTTGCCTCCCCCCCTCTCTTTTCCACCTGCCCTTCTGGCTCACCAGTGTGCACAACCTAACCCCATCCTTTTTACCCCAACAGCACTTGCATACTACCTCGAGCCTGCTCCTGCTACACTCATGCACTATAAATGGTTCTATTGCATTATTTCTGTTTTGCACATTTATATGTTCTGTTGTATGATTTTGGACATGTATTGTAATTTACCCAATGTTCCACTACTGTTTATTGTACAATACCTTGTGTTCCAACTGTTGCACAATCTTACAATGTTGTATTGTTTGTACTACGCACATACTATTGTAACTGATCATCCTTCACAACCCTATGTAACCCCCTTCCCCCAGGCTGCACCGTGAGCCGAGCAACTTGTTGTTCAGTGTGCCCTCCTGGTGAAACATTTCAATAAATAAATAAAATATTACAGTAAGGTACAATATGCAAAAGAGCAAAGTATGTGGAGAAAGAGTAGTATAAGGAATCAGTGGGAAGGATCAAGGCAGGGAGAGCAAACTGATTAAAAAAAAGGGTCAGGGTGGGAGGAAAGAAAGGGTGGGGCGACAGAGGATGCAGCTAAGTCAGCCTTGTAATGTAGAAAGGGTAGGAGGGGCAGGATACGAGGGGAGAGGTAGGACAGACATAGGGGCAGGCAGATAAGGGGCACTAGTGGGAGGGGGAGGAGAGTCATCTAGGGAGGAGATGGGGATGTGGACTATCAGCAGACAGGATCCAAGATAACCCCTTCTCTGGTAGGGGTCTTGACCCACTGAATACAAAAACAATTCTGTTACACCTCTGCAGGTGCCTGACTCCAAGCACTCTTGACAACCAGGATTACCCAGTCCACATGGGGTAGATTAAGGTCTCCTATTAACATCATGTCATGTCACCCTTGGACGATGCCTTTCTGAATCCATCCTTTAGTACCCTGTCCTTGTACACTTTCTGATTCAGCAGACTATATAGGTCCCCCACCATAATTTTCCTCCCCCCTCCCACTATTATCAGTTGCACCCAGACTGAGTCTGCTTTGCCCCAATCAGGGCCACCCCTTCCTCTTTGCCCTTCTGCCTGTCCTTCCTGAAAATAGTGTAGCCCAAGACAGCAAGGTCCCAGTCATTGTTATGCCAAGGTTTCAGTCAAAGCAAGTAAATCTACTTGGACTTCTGCCAGTGTTGGAATTTTGGGGGTAGAGGTGTCAAGGCTCAGCCCTTATAGCTCTGAAGTGAGTCCCAGTAGCTCATGCATCACAGCCATTTAAATAAAATGGGAAGGAGGGCTCATTTTAAAGATAGTGCCTTCATTAGCCCCCATATCTTCCAAAGCTCACATTTTGTAATACTAACAATAACGTCTGCCATTAGAATTCATACTAGGAAGTGCAAGGAGCTTGAAGACATTAGCCCATATATGCTCCTAAAGTAGTTTCATAGAAAATACTTTAAAATTCCACCTGCCAGAATATAATTGTCCAGCCTTTTTTTTAACTCTGTCTTTGTTTTGCTCACAACCACCTCCACTGGAGATGAATTCCATACATTAACCACTCTAGAAGTGTAGAAATACTTCCTTTTGTCAAATCTAAAATGTTTTCTTTTTATCTGGAGTGGGTGTCCTCTAGTCTCCATTTTCCCAGATTTGAATTCAGTATCCAGTTCCACCAATAGAACAGGATCTTGTAGATGTTGTACGTAAAGAGTTCATCTCCCCCCCCCTGTATACACTGAGTTTCCAGGAACATCAGGTCTAACAAGGTTAGACAATCATCATATCCTTGGTCGTCCAGCCTTTTGATTGTTTTTGTCCATCTCCTTTGGACTTTCTCTAATCTGTTTCTGTCCCGCTTTTTAAATGAGTTCCATAACTGTGAGGCATATTCAAGATGCGGTTGCATGTAAGCCCTGTACAGGGGAAATAAAGCCTCACCATTCCTAGACGTTATGAAACATAGACACATAGAAGTTGACGGCAGATAAGGACCACAAGGCCCATCCAGTCTGCCCATTTCTTTTTCTGCCTTATGAATGTGCCATCGGCCTTTGCTCTGTCAATGGCCTATCTATTAATACTCATTTGTATTGCTCCCTTATGCCTATCCCATGCCTGTTTGAAGCCCTGCACTGTATTCATATCCACCATTTCCTGAGGTAGGCCATTCCATGCATCCACCACCCTTTCTGTGAAAAATAACTTCCTCACATTACCCCTTAATCGGCCTCCCTCAAATCTCATACTGTGTCCTCTTGTCCTGCTATTTTTCTTATATAGAAACATGTTGGACTCTTTCACCTTGTTAATGCCCTTAAGGTGTTTGAATATTTTGATCATATCATCTCTCTCCCTCCTTTGCTGTAAGGTATACATATTGAGCTCCATTAATCTTTCCTCATATGTTTTCTGATGCAGTCCCTGCACCATTTTGGTTGCCCTTCTCTGGACTGCCTCAGTTTGGTTAATGTCCTTGTGAAGGTGCGGCCTCCAGTACTGCATGCAGTACTCCAGATGGGGCCTAACCAGTGTCTTGTACAGAGGGATTATTACCTCTTCCGACTTGTGATACCCCTACTAATACAACCCAACATCCCCCTAGCCTTACCTACTGCTTCAGTGGTCTGCTTGGATGATTTCAGGTCATCTGTGATGATGATGCCAAAGTCTCTTTCTTCCATTGTGAATGCCAGCAACTCCCCTCCCAGCCTATAAGTGGTTTCAGGGTTTCTCTTCCCTATGTGCATGGTCTTGCACTTCTTTGTGTTAAACCCCAGTTGCCACTCTTCCGACCATTTTGTCAGTTTATCCAGATATCTTCTCATTCTGCCCACCCCATCTGGATCATCTACTCTGCAGATCTTGGTGTCATCTGCAAACAGGCAAACCTTACCCTCCAGTCCATCTGCAATGTCACTGATGAAGATATTGAAGAGGACTGGCCCCAGGACTGATCTCTGAGGTACCTCACTTGCGACTGGCATCTTTTCTGACTGTATACCATGTACCACCACTCTGTTTTCTGCCCGTCAACCAGTTTGCCACCCAGTTGGCCAACTTCTTACCCACCCCGTGCCTATCCAGCTTATTAATCAATCTTCAATGTGGAACGGTATCGAAAGCTTTGCTGAAGTCAAGGTAGGCGACATCAACTGCTCCGCCTTGGTCCACCACTCTGGTTACCCAGTCAAAGAAATCTATGAGATTAGTTTGACAGGACCTTCCTTTTGTAAACCCATGCTGTCTTGGATCCTGTGCTCCTATGGATTCCAGGTGTTGCACTATCCTTTCCTTAAGGGGTGACTCCATAATCTTGCCCACTACTGAGGTAAGACTGACCTGTAGTTCCCTGCCTGCTTCCTGCTACCACTCTTGTGGAGCGTGATCACATGAGCCCGTCTTCAGTCTTCTGGGGCCTCTCCTGTGCTCAGAGACTCACTAAACAGTTCTGATAATGGCTCCTCTAGTTCCATCCTTAGTTCATGTAATACCCTGGGATGTATGCCATCAGGTCCCATTGCCTTGTCCACCCTGAGCTTATCGAGCTCTTATAGGACCCTTTCTTTTGTGAAGGGACTAGTGCACACCTCCTTCCCCCCTGTGTCCTTTTTCATTGCTCAGATTATTTTGTTAGATTTAGTTGTAGCTTTGGTAGTTTGTTTTATAAAGCCCAGATCTCCTGTTATGTGGATTCACACATCTTTTTCATTGCATGCTACCTTCAAACGTGTACCACTTAGTGTGTAAGTATTCATCATGTTATCTCTGCCTACATGTAATACCTTACACCACTTGCTCATATTGGGCCCTATGCACGTAAATGTGGAGTGGCAACACGCCGTGTATTTGTGGCACGTAGCCACTCCACACCCATTGCGCCCTACATGTGGGATGCACAAGCTGGGGCACACAGCACCTATGCACCTGATTCCCCCATCCACGTGGACACCAACACACCGGGGCAGGGGAGGGGTGTGCTGGGGGGCGTGCCAGCACTATGCGCTGTTGCACCAAGGCGAATAATGCTGCACACCAGGGGATGTAGGAGGGCACCTGTTATGCCAGGGTGCACCCTGTCATGACAGCCCTCTGTGCCCAGCCCCATGCACACAGCCAACTGGCAGCTGTCCATAACCCCCCTAAACACACACAGCCATGCCCCTGCCTATGGGGGCAGTTGGCATCCACCACCCCAACACACACAGGTGGCTCACACCCTGAGGCTGTATACAGCATCCGCCCACCCCAACCCTCAGTGGTGCCCCAACCCCAGATACCAATCTGGCACCCCTTCCACCACACACTGCTGCCCCGTCCTTGCGCTGGTATTGTCCCCTCCTTCCCACACACCCGCAACTCAGTGCCCAGTATGTCTGGCAGGGCCACCCAACCCCCTATGACTGCCCGCAGTCCCCGCCCAGTGATGGTCATCACCCCCCCACAGCACCGACAACCTCCCCTTGCCTTTGTACCTACCTGTCAGGGCCAGGAACGGCCAGCGGCAGAATCCTGCACACACCACCTCAGCTGCCGTCCGTCCAACTGCCACTGAGTGTGTGCAGCGTATTTATAGGGGCGCTCTACCAACATCAGTTGGATGGTCGCTGGCTGAGGCGATGTGTGGAGGGCTGTGCCGCTGGCCATCTTGGGCAGCGGCACTGACAGATGGGAATGGGGTATGGGGGGTGTTGGTGCCATGGGGGAAGAGCAACCACAGACCACCAATGGTGGAGTGGTGGTTCGGGACCGGACCAAGGGAAGGATGGTTGGGTGTGCAGTACTGAGCACTGGCCCAGGCGCTGCTGCTCTGCTGTGGAGGGGGGGTGGGGTTCACCACAGACCATGCCGGGGAGGTGCATTGTCCTTAGTTTTTTTTTTTTTTTTACCTTGTGTTCATCCTCCTACCTGCCAGCATTAGCCCCACTCTTCAGGGCCACAGTTGTGTCCTGCGTTAGAGCTCCTCTGAGGATCTTCTGTGCATATGGGTGCCCCACTCATGAAACCTGAGCATTCCGGATGACCCCCCGGCCGGGGTGGAGGAGTTCCTCTTAACTCCCCCAGAACTTGATTGAGTATGTACCTTGCACTTCTAGACCACTAGTGCCAATGTAGGGTGTTTTCCATGCTTTTCTACCGCCCCCCCATGGACGTCAGTGTGCAGGGAGGGCCAGTGAGACAAAGGCGCACCAAGACGTACCTTTCCTGTGGCCCTTGGCTGACGTCCATCCCCTCACAATTCTGCTTCCTCATAACTGCACCTTCTACCTGAGTTCCCCCAGGTGGCGGTATTGCGGCGAGGTCTGCAGGTCCCCCCTCCCTGCAGAAGGAGAGCAGCTGTCGGGCACTCAATCCATCTCCTACCCTGCTGATCCCTGGCAGCCCATGCTCGTTCCCAAACATGGGTTTCTGGCATGGTGCAAGGTAAGGTGTCCAGTGCCTCAGCGCCACCGGGCTGGCTGTGCATTGTCCTTAGTGATGTCATTATTGTGACTTATAGGACACACTCTATTCTGGGTTTCTTTCAGGGAATTAATATAGGCATAACATTTCTTATTATTTTTTTCTTTTTTGCCCACTGTGCTAATTTTTGTTCAAAGTCCCTTTTAGCTTTCTTTATTTCCTTTTTTGCAGATTTCTTTTAATATTCCTAAATGCATTAATGGCAGTACTTGTGCTGTGTTCGTTGTTTTCTATAAAGCTTGTTTTTTGTTGTTGTTGATGAGCCTTTTTACCTTTTTGTTAAGCCATTTTGTTTTTTAGTGTTTATTTCCATTTTTCCTCACTCTGGGTATAAACTCATTTGCAATTTGTAGTACAGTGAACTTAATAACTTGCCACATTTCTTCAGTCTTCATAATTGTCTCAATCTCAGTGTTACTTCTAAGAGGACTGTACCTGTTTGATAGTGACAAGTCTATATTGCCAAGTGCCCTCCTGCCTTTTTTATTGTTTTTTTTTGGGGGGTACTATGGACTATTCATCAGGCCTTTCGATATGGTCACTGTGGTGAGCTATGCCACTGCCAGTGAGATGTACAGATATGTGGTGTTATATTCTGTTAAAGTTTGTGTATGTTTAAAATGCCACAAGGGTCACATAGAACAAGGGAATGGCATTATTTTTTTTCAAAGGTCTGCAGATTCCCTGTGACCTAAGAGAAACTGGTTTCCAAGGGAAGCTGGAAATTGCATTTCAAAAGAGGCTTCCTGGCTAACTAACACAGAGGTCCTAAATCTATCACCTGTAATAAAACTTGTCACTTGAAAGACCAGGATGCTTCAGAAGACAGCATTGGGGTAGCTGTTAAAGAGGAAAAGGGTTATAAACTCAGGCGATGTCAACAGCTAGCCCTGTCATTAAAAAAAACAACTTTATGCTTCAAAGGACAGTGCTAGATTCCAGGAAACTGTCATGGTATTATTACTTTGGTTAGCTGGCAGGATATTGGAATTGTAAAAGAGTTTGACTAATAAAAGGTATGAGTCCCTTAATAAGAATTTTTGGGGAAGTGCAAGAGTGACCTCTACTGGCCTAAAAGTTAGGACCAGACCAAGCCTTACAGACTACCTATGACCACAGGTGTTTAAGACCCTCCACAGAGCATTTTTAGGACACTTTGCTTTTTGACACACTACTGACTACAAGAGAACAACTGCCAGCAGACACGCAAGAAGCAAGACTGCTACAGAAAGGACTGAAATCTTTGAAAAAACATTTATTTTTTTGGACTTCATTTCACTATGAATTTAAGGTAGAACTTCAGATAACTATTATAGTGTGTGTTTTTTGTACATTTCCACTTTTATTTGTATTCTGTGACCAAAATTTCCAAACCTTTTTGTTGTAATGTGTGACAGTTATTTAATTATGCTAGACATTTGCTTTGTTAAAGAAACCTGCCTGAGTGATATTTCTATATTGCATGTGTACTTGTGGGATGTTTCAGTAATATAATCTGTGACTAAACTGTTATTGCTAAGGGGTGCCATCATAAGCTACCAAATCAAACAAGGGTCTGAAAAGGGGAAAGTCTGGGTAAAGATGGAGGGAATACCAAAGTCTCAAGGAAGGGTCCATGGGGATTTGAACCAGCTTATTGCACGCCTTGTGGGAGAAGGTAGAATCGGGTTACAATGCTACCCTGAAGAGGTTGTGATGCCTGGATCTTCCCCTTTGTGTAACAACCAAGAAGGGCTCATATTTGGCTACAAGACTCGAGACTAGTATTGTGCCGTGATCCAGAGTAAAGAGGAGGTACTGAGACTTCATGGCAAGTGTTCAGTTGTGAACTCAGTGTGCACTATAGAAGGACATGAAGAGGGTGTCCCCTGTTTCCCCCTCCTTGTCATGGATTACACTTAAGGGTGGGCACTGTGAGTTCAGTGGACCTGACCCTCAGGAGTGGGTTCATGACAGATCTGGTGCACTGTGGTGGGATCTGAGAGATCTGGTAGCAGTGCAATTCGAGAGATATTGGTGGCACAGACATAACAGTTGGATTCGAGCCCAGTGTATCAGATTGATAAACTGAAAATCCACACACAATCAAGGCAGAAAATAATTTGGTTACAGTCTAAAGTTCCCTACCTGTTTTCTTTTTTTTTTGTGTAAGCTAGTGGAGTAGTTAGGGAAGAAGATAGTCAAAATTATGAAAAACTTAAAGCTGCTTTGCCTAAAAAGTATGGACTCCTGAAGCCTACTGGGCAACATTCCATAAACTCAGAAAAAGCCCTGACATGAGCTTTGAGGAACTCACCACAAAGCAATGTCAGTTTTTGAAACACTGGTGGGAGGGAGGTGGAAGCAAATTCTGTGGGGAAAATTGAGAAGGTTGTACTTTAGAGCAGTTCTTTTGGGCTTGCCCAGCAGAATTGAAAAACCTAGCTAGAGGACTGAGATCCAAAAACAGCACAGCAAGCTGCTGAGCTCTCTGCTATGCTAGGAGCAGGCCTGCTCTGAAAGGAAATAGAGCAGGTGTGGCAGGGCCGAAGGGGAAAAGCGTGCCTTCAGGGCATCTAAAACCCTCACAGCCTCTGCCAAAAGGGGGAAGCTCCAAGTTACCAAAAAGGGATTTCTCAGATAAAAGAAATGATGACTGTTGGTTTTGTAAACAGCCAGAGCATCTAGCTAGACAGTGTCCTAAAAAGACAAAAAGTGGTGCTTGAACAGAGTTGGGTACACTGTGTATCCCTGTGAACATGAGAGAGCACATACACCTGGTTACTGTAAATGGGGTGCAGTTCCATGGGTTAAGAGAAACAGGGGTGTCTCTTACCTTAGTAGAAGGAGATTTGGTTGGGCCTGAACAGCTTATACCTAATCAGTTTGTAACAGTAAGAGGTTTCACTAGAGAGGAGAAACTCTTCCACTTGCTAGTGTTGTCTTGGACTGGGGTGAGACAGGAGAGATGGTACAAAAAGTGGCAGTGGCAGACAACCTCACCCTGGATGTAATTATAGGGAACAATCTCCAGAAGGGGGTGGTGTGTGTGGTTACCCACAGTCAGATGGCAGAGGCCAACTGTAGTTCCCTGAAGCCCATAAAAGCCCTTGTGGAAAAAAATGTTTGACTGGTTCTCCAGCCTGTCTTCCCTGAAATGGAGACTAGTGAATGGGAGGTAGGACTTCCCCAGGTAGCCGTTCACAAGACAGCAACAGACGGTTGCTCCGAGGAAGGAGGGAGGGTTAACAAATGGGCAGAAAGTTAGGGATGGCAGTGACACTGAATGCCCTGATGCAAGAGCTACGGACCCCAGTTTAGGAACTGAAGGGGTCATATTACATAACATGGGAAAATGTGAAGATTTTGCAGTTGCTCAAAGAACTGACCCTAGTTTGGAGAGGCTGAGGGATTGTGCAGAATTTGATGGGGCACATGGAGGTGACATAAGTCATAGAGTATTTTAGGACAATGGACTGTTGTATACATAAGGACAGAGGGTGGAGTGATGGGCAGGCAGCTTGTTCCCCATGGGCACCATGAGAGGTTGCTCAAGATCGCTCATGATATCCCCATGTCCAGACATCTGGGCATTGCATGCACCATGCAGTGATTGGCCCAGAATTTCTATTGGCCCAATTTCACCCAGTAGGTGAAGGAATATTACAGGTCTTGTCACCGGTGCTAACAATAAGGGAAGGCAGGCAGTAAAACCCAAGATGCTCTAATTCCCTTGCCCATTGTGGAAGAGTCCTTCCAGAGGGTAGGAATGGATATTGTGGGACCTCTCGATACCCCAAGTTCATCTGGGAAGAAGTTTATCCTGACGGTGGTCGATTATGCCACCTGATACCCACAGGCAGTTGCCCTCTCCTCACTTAGGACAAAGTGGCAGATGCCTTGCTAGGGATTTTCTCCCATGTTGGGTTTCTGCAGGAGGTTATCACTGATCAAGGGGGTACCATCATCTTGGACCTGATGAAGTGTTTGTGGGAGAAGAGGGTGGTGCAGAGACACACAACACCTTATCACCCACAAGCCAGTGTGCTTGTGGAAAGGTTTAATGGTACCTTAAAATCGATGCTCCAAGCGTTTGCTGAACAGCATGGGAGGGACTGGGAGAAATACCTTTCCCACTTGTTGTTCACATACAGGGAGGTGCCCCAGGAGTTCACATGGTTCTCCCCCTTCAATCTGTTATATGGACATAGGGTGCGTGGGCCCCTAGATTTGATCCAGGAAGACTGGGAAGGCAAGCATGCCACCCAGGGAACTCCCATAGTGGAGTATGTCCTGAAGTTTAGGGAGAAGCTGAAGGAGCTTATGGAGGTGGCCCAAAGCGACCTGTCAGCTGCCCAACAGAAGCAGAAAGTCTGGTACTACCATGGAGCCAGAGCTCATTCATACAGCACAGGTCAGGAAGTCATAGTCTTAATCCCAGTGTGGAAGGGCAAGCTGCAGGCTGAGTGGGCGGGACATATAAGGTAGTCCAACAGGTCAATGACGAGAACTATATTGTAGAACTGCCTGGCAAAAGACATACCGATAGGATGTACCATGTCAACATGATGAAGCCATATGCAAATAGGGCTGATGTGGCATTTGCAGTGTGTAGTCCTGGGGAGGGGATGGATGAAGTAGACCCCCTACTGGACTTGCTGGAGGAAAGCAAGCAGGAGACCTTTGTGGAGACAAACTGTTGCCCCAGGAGTTGACCCCAGGAAGTGAAGAAGGTTTTAGAGAACTTTGCCCCTTTGTTTATGGCCAAGCCTAGATGGAACCCCCCTTAGCAATACATGATGTAGACACGGGAATGCAAGCGTCCATGTGGTGGACAGACTATCGGGTGTCTGAGGCCATCCTAAAGGACATTAGGAGTGAGGTGGAGGAAATGTTAGATTTAGGAGTAATCCAGAAATCCCAAAGTCCCTGGGCCTCACTCATAATCCTCGTTCTCAAACCAGATGGCTCTACTCACTTTTGTGTAGACTATCGTGGACTCTAAACAGTCACAAAGTCTGATGCCCACTCAGTGCTATGGACAGATGAACTACTAGACAAGTTGGGAGGGGCAGCATAACTTACAACAATTGACTTGACGAAAGGGTATTGGCAGGTGGAGTTAACCACCGGAGCTAGAGAATGGTCAGCCTTCATCACTCTAATAGGTTTATTCGAGTTCCAGATAATACCTTTTGGAAAGAAGAATGTCCCTGCCACCTTCCCTGGTACTGAAGAGTACGCAGTGGCTTATCTGGATGATTTTGCCATCTTCAGTACCAGTTAGAAATAACATGTATCCCACCAGAAGAAGTGTTGGGCAGGATGCAGAGGGCAGGGCTCACTGTCAAGGCTGAAAAGTGCCAGGTACCTATGGTGGTGGTGGCATACCTAGGCCATGTAGTGGGGCAGGGGCTGCTTCACCCTAATAAAGCAAAGATTGAGGCAACAGAGGCATGGCCTATGCCCGAATCCCAGAAGCAGGTTAGGAGCTTCCTAAGGACTGCAAGGTATTATCGAAAGTTTGTTCCAAATTACTGTACCCTGGCAGCTCCCCTATCTGGCCTGCTAAAGAAAAGAAAGCCCAAAAAGGTAGACTGGGAGCCAGCCTGTGAACAAGCCTTCGTATAGCTGAAGAAGGCACTGTGCAGTGCCCCTGTGTTAGCCAGTCCAGATTACAATAGGCAGTTTGTTGTACAGACAGATGCCTCAGATGTGGGGATTGGAGCAGTCCTCAGTCAGACCTCTAACAGGGAAAAGATCACCCAGTAGTGAACCTTAGCAAACACTTACTTCCTTGGGAGCAGGTGTATTCCACAGTGGAAAAGGAATGCCTTGTTCTGGTATGGGCCCTAAAGAAATTAAAGCTGTACCTCTATGGGAGACACTTTGAGGTACAGACCGATCATAACCCCCTGGTGTGGCTAAATCAGATGGGGAAAAACAAATGGTCATCTCTTAAGGTGGAGTATAGCCCTACAGGCCTACAACATGACAATTACCCACAGGGCCACATCAGCCAATGCCAACACAGATGACCTATCTCACCAGTTAGAACAGTAACAGAATTTGTGGAAACCTTACCATGCGGTAGGGGCTTGTTCCCACAAATTCGGTCTAGGAGGGAGGGATGTTGTGAGCTATTCCACTGCCAGTGAGAAATACAGATATATGGTGTTATATTTTGTGTATGTTTAAAATGCTACAAAGAATAATGGATAAAAGGGTCACATGGGAATGGATTTTTTTTTCAAAGGTCTGCAAATTCCCTGTGGTTTTCCCTGGGAAGCTGAAAATTGCATTTCAAAGAAGTCTTCCTGGCTAACACAGAGGTCCTAAATCTATCACCTGTAATAAAAATTGTCACTTGAAAAGTCAGGATGCTTCAGAAGACAGCACTGGGATAAGTATTAAAGAGGAAAAGAATTATAAACTCAGGAGATGTTAACAGCTAGCCCTGTCATAATGCTAGATTTCAGGAAATTGTCATGGTATCTTTACATTGGTTAGCTGACAGGATATTGGAATTGTAAGAGAGTCTGACTAATAAAGGCATGAGTCCCTTAATAAGAATTTTTGGGGAATGCACAAGAGTGACATCTACTGGTCTAAAAGGACCAGTCCAAGACTTACAGACTGCCTTGGACCACAGGTATTTAAGACCCTCCACAGAGCATTTTGAGGGCACTTTGCTTTTGGACAGTCATCTGACCACAAGAGAATGACTGCCAGCAGACACACAAGAAGCAAGACTGCTACAGAAAGAACTTTAACCTTTGAAAACCGTTGATTTTTCTGGACTCCATTATGAATTTAAGGTAGAACTTTAGATAATTGTTATAGTGTGTTTTTTTTTGTACATGTTCACTTTTATTTGTGTTATTCTGTGACCCAAATTTTCCAGACCTTTTTGTTGCAGTGTATGATAATTATTTAATTATTTAGTAAAGACATTCGTTTTAAGAAACCTGCCTGAGTGATATTTCTATATTGTGTGTGTGGTTGTGGGATGTTTCAGTAATAATCTGTGACTAAACTGTTATTGCTAAGGGGTGCCATCATAAGCTACCTAATCGAACAAGGGTCTGAAAAGGGAAAATCTGGGTAAAGATAGGGGGAATACTAAAGTCTCAAGGAAGGGTTGGTGGGGATTTGAACCAGATTATTGCACGCCTTGTGGGAGAAGGCAGAATCAGGCTTACAATGCTACCTCGAAGAGGTTGTGATGCCTGGATATTCCGCCTCTGTGTAACAACCAAGTGGGGTTCATATTTGGCTACAAGACTCAAGACTAGTATTGTGCCCTGATCCAGAGTAAAGCGGGGACCCTGGGACTTTGTGGCGAGTGTTCAGTTGTGAACTCAGCAACCACTCTAGAAGGACACGAAGAGGGTGTCCCCTGTTTCCCCCTCCCTGTCACGGATTGCACTTGGGGTGGGCACTGTGAGCTCAGTGGACCTGACCCTCAGGAGTGAGTTTGTGACAGTCACTAGTGTCTCAATCAGGACATATTTCAGATTCATGTCTTTGAGTGGGTAAGGAGAACCCTTTGTTCTTCAGTAAGAGAACTCTCCAAAAGTTTTTTCAAGATAATTTATTCAACTGTTTTATGTCGCCCTATCAGAAGAGGGTTTAAAACTCAGAACTGAGGAAGCAGAAGTAGAATTGAAAGCAAACTTAGAAAGTATTAAATAAAAACTTGATGAAGATGAGGATAAAATCAAACAACAAAAAAATCAGGAAGTTTCAACATGACACTATTGACTATAGAAATAACAGAATCTATAATTACGAAAAATTCAGTAAAAGAAAACAGGGAACTTACCAAGTGTACTACTTGGATCTCAGTACAGACAGCAAACATAGCTACACCAGGGAAGCACAGACTTCACCTTTACATGAGGGTCCTGTTTCAGAACACAGAATAGATTCTCAACAACCTAGCATATCAGCTTCTACAGAATCAGAAACCAGATTCCCTTTAACGGACTGATGGGACCAGGGTGGGGGTGGTGGGGTCGGAAGCAGGCAGCTACAGGGGAGGCAGAGCACGCAGAAGAGGTGGAAAGCCAACCAGACATCAAAGAGGGCAAGGATATTACAACAAGACACAAAGATAATACCAATATCAATCAATCAATCAAATCTTTATTTATTCAGGTGAACATCGTTGAGCAAGGCTCATTTACAAGATGGACCTGATAAGGTCAAGGTTCAATAGTTGGTACACAACAGATACATCAATGCACTTATATATGCATAACAGATACAGAAAAAAACACTTATAAATACAATGATCAAGGGTAAGAAGTTGATTAAGACATACATGACAAGGTAGGTTATAGGAAAATTATACTAATAGATAAAGTATATACATATCCCAATAGAGGAGTCAAGGCATACACACAGCATAATGTAATACTAGGATGAATGGGGAGCATCTAGGAATGATGTAAGGGACAGTAATTAGTGGGAGAAGGATTAGGTAGGTAGTAGGTAGTTAGGTAGAGGTAAATGGAACTGAAGTACTATAAAAAGGGTGGCTGCCCGGGAGGGAGAACTGTGGAACAAAATTATGCCATATATGGTGGCTGACTGGAAGGGGGGGTTGTGGAATGGCAAGACTAGCTCTTGTGGTAGCAGTTGCATTTCTCTGGAAGAAACCTGTGCAAAGCTGTTTAAAGGATGCTGTAGGTATAAGATTGGACAGCTTTAGGGATTTCTGTAGAGTATTCCATGCCATAGCCAGAGAATAGCTGATTGCCGCCCTCCCTAGCCGGGTGTTGACTTTAGGTATTTTGAGCATGATGAGGTTGTTGCTTCTTAGGGCATAGGAGCTAGCTATGGCCTGGGTGAAGCAGTCTAGAATATAATTTGGAAGTTTTTTAGACAATGCTCTGTAGATCCATAGTGCTGCATTTCTGTTTCTTCTGAGATGTAGGGAAACCCATCCAACTGCAGCACAGAGAGAGCAATGATGAGTGTTAGATGGAAGATCTGTTATGAATCTTAATGCTCTATGGTACAGGGTATCCAGCTTGCTTAGGTAGGAGATGGGGCAGTGACTATAAAGGAAGTCTGCATAGTCAACAACTGAAAGAAAAGTGGCCTGGACTAACCTCATCTTTGAGTCTCTGGTTAGGAAGTGTTTTATTCTATAGAATAGGCCAAGCCTTTGGCGAAGTTTTTTCAGCAGTTCTTCAATATGGTGTGTGAAGTCAAGTCTGCTATCAATCCACACACCTAAGTATTTGAATTTTTCTACATACTCCAGATTTTCTCCAAGGATAGTGCATAGCTGGGGGAGACTGCTTAGTGAGAAGGTGCTGGTGGAGCTTTGATTGGAGAAAAGCATTGCTTTTGTTTTCTTTGCATTTAAAAGAAGCTTTTTCTCAAGTAGTTGATACTGCAGCAAGGAGAATTCTGCTGTAAAATTTCACGGGCAACTGCAGGTGATGGGTTGCTGACATACAAAACAGTGTCATCAGCAAAGAGGTGGACAGTGGCTTTGGTGAGATTTGAGTCAGTATTATTAATGTAGATGGCAAAAAGGATAGGGCCCAGGATAGATCCTTGTGGAACTCCTCTTAGCAGTGGTTTTAATGGGGATAGATCACCTTCAGCTTTCACCTGCTGTGACCTATCCATAAGGTAACACCTGAACCATTTAAGGGAGGGTGGATCTAGGCCAATGGAATGCAAGGAAGAGAGTAGCAGCTCGTGGTCCACAGTGTCGAATGCCTTGCTTAGGTCAAGAAATACTGCACAGACACAATTCTTTTTATCTAATTCGGTTTGCCAGTCATTTGTAGCTTTGGCCAGTGCAGAGATAGTGCTGTGCCTGGCCCTAAACCCAGATTGAGCTGGATTCAAGAGGTTAGCATCATCAAGATATTCTCTTAGCTGGATGCTCACTATTTTCTCTAGCATCTTGGATAGCACTGGAAGAATGGAAATGGGTCTGTAGTTATTAAGGTCCATGGGGTCCCCTGATTTTAGAAGGGGAACCACTTGGACTGTCTACCACACTGTAGGAATAGAACCAGAGGTTAAAGATAGGTTAAAGAGATGTGTTAGGGGAACTGCAAGTACATGACATGCAATCTTTAGAAAGTAGGGGTCAAGAGAGTCTGCCCCTGCGCTTTTTTTAATATCCAACTGCCATAAAAGATCCTCTACTTGCTTCAACAGAACAGGTTTGAAGGAGAAGGAAGAATCAGCTCTCTGAGCACCAGTGTACTGGGAGCTTAGTTGTGCACGCAGCAGATTAGCTGGAGAGGTGTCAAAGGCAAGGCCAGCAGTTGTGAAGTGGTTATTGAAAGCATCCAGAACTTCCATTTTGCCAGAGATAGAGCCATTGTTGTGGTGCAATTGAGTTGGTAGAGAGGTGCCAGAATCCTGCCCTACAATACCCTTGATGGTGCCCCAGAACCTAGCAGGATTGTGATAGGAGGAGTCAAGTTCAGCCAAATAAAAGGCAGCCTTTGCATCCCTTACTTTCTTGGTGCAGCTATTTCTGGCTTTCTTAAATAACACCCAGTCATTTGGGTTCTTGGTTTTTCTGGCCAACTTCCATAGTTTGTCTCTCTCCAACAGTGCAGATTTGAGGTCAGCTGAAAACCAGTGGCAAGATTTGTTTTTTATTCGGACACTAGTGATTGGGGCATGGGTATTAAGGGCACTTAATATTATGCTGTTTAGCACCTGATGTGCTTTTTCCACAGAGTGTGCAAGATAAAACTCTTGCCAGCTTGGAGAGTGAGCTAGATCATGCAGGTATCCTTCAATATTGAGGTTTTTCTTGGATCTCCTCATTAGGAATTTTGCTGAGGTTGTTGGTTTGATGGAAGATCTTACTCCTGTAATGAGGCAGTGATCACTTATATCACTGAAAAGCACTCCAGTGTGTGTGAATAGATGGGGTTTGTTCACCAGCATGATATCAAGTGGTGTGCTGTTGTTTCTATTCTTTAAGTTTATTCTTGTTGGCTCATTTATCAGTTGTGTGAGCCCATGTGTATCACAGAATGATACCAAAAGTGCAGCTGCCTTGGAAAGCCAGTTTAGATTCAGATCACCTAGGATAATGACTTCTTCAGAGCCTGGTTTGAGTAGATTCCCCAGGTGGGATAAAAGCTTGTGGGCAGCAGAGGGGGGCCTGTAGCAGCCAACTAGCTGGAAAGCTGCTGTTTTGGGGAGAGATACTTTGAGGGATATACATTCGAATTCTTTGGGCATCGAGGTTGCAGTAAAGCAGAATACAGGTATACTAGACTTTACATATATAGCTACTCCACCGCCCCTTGTTAGGCGATCCGCTCTGAATAACTGATAGTTGGGTAGATTAACATCCCTATCTGCTGTAGTGGGTTTGAGCCATGTCTCAGATACCACGAGAAAGTCTGGCAAGGTATGGGCAACCCAGGATTGTATCAGTGTAAGTTTTTTCAGGAGGCTGCATGCATTAATATGTAGAAAACTGAGGCCTTTGATTGAGGTTAGGTCTGCTGGTGAGGTGATACACTCAGGGGGGCCTGGGTTGATTTCCACATTTCCAATACAGAGTAGTAGAAAGAATAGGAGTTTCATAAGGGCTGCAAGAGATAGGAAGAGGGGGCTGTCTTTGGTCCTCCTTTTCTTGCTGTGTTGCCACTCTTTTGGGGTGCTTCAAATGGGGTTATGACATCGTGTCGAGACACCGAGTAGTAGTTTGGTGGTCAGTCATAAGGGGGAACTGTATATCCAGTAATGGAGCACTGATTGGAATACATATATGGTAATTTGCGTCCCTTTCTGGAGGTCACCCCACTGATACTGATGCAGCAATGGTAGGGCATATGTGAGGGTCTGAACATTATTCAATGAGGATGAGACAGAGAGGCTGGGCAGATGGGTCACCATATTTTGTGTGATATGGACATCCTCCTTAAGGAACCCCATGCATGACAGGGAAAGGAATAGCAGAAGGAGTCTCCCCATTGTGAAAGTGGTATTGATGGTTAACTACCGGGAGAACAGTAAGGGAAGGATTGCTGATTAGGTGGTACAGCAAGGCGATGATGCAGTTTATTAGCTAGAGTAGCGCTGAGGGTGGGAGAAGAGATTTCGTCGGGAAGATGCCTATAAAAGTAACACACAAGGAGGGTGGGCAAAAATTTTGTGGCTTTCCCGTACCTTTCCTCAATGTCCTTCCCGGCCTCATGGTCCCCTGGGTCGGCTTAGCAGTCACCGACCGCCCGCTGGTGGAGCGTAGCCCTGGCGCTCAACTGGGTGCTGTGGGCAGGGATATCAGACTGGAGAGAGACAGAGGAAGGTGCAATAATTAGTAAAAAACAGAAACAAGTGTTTCTGCTGGTCAGAGTGATTGAAATTTGCACAACAAAAGGCTGTGGGGGGGCTGGGGTGCTGTAGCGTCTGGCCCACTTTAAATTACAAAAAAAGGGCTTGTAATCACAGTTACACAGGATTTTAACAGTTTCCCTCTACATTTACAAAAAAACAAGTAAAACAGCTCTTTTTTGAAAGTTTTCAGAAAAAATTCCAAGTCCCAGAACAGCTTTAGGTAGTGTAAGTTCAGTCAATGCAATTCAATGGGGCAGGAGGACCAATCAGCTGCTGTGCCTTGAAAGCGCTCACTTACCGATTGGCCGCGGCTTTCCCGTACCTTTCCTCGATGTCCCTCCCGGCCTCGTGGTCCCCTGGGTTGGCTTAGCAGTCGCTGACTGCCCACTGGCGGAGCGCAGCCCCGGCGCTCAACTGGGCGCTGTGGGCAGGGATATCAGACTTTCCTCGATGTCTTCCCGGCCTCGTGGTCCCCTGGGTCGGCTTAGCGGTCGCCGACCGCCCGCTGGTGGACCATAGCCCCGGTGCTCAAATGGGTGCTGTGGGCAGGGATATCAGACTTTCCTCGATGTCCCTCCCGGCCTTGTGATCCCCTGGGTCGGCTTAGCGGTCGCCGACTGCCCACTGGCGGAGCGTAGCCCCGGCTCTCAAGTGGGTGCTGTGGGCAGGGATATTAGACTTTCCTCGATGTCCCTCCTGGCCTCGTGGTCCCCCGGGTTGGCTTAGCAGTCGCCGACCACCCGCTGGTGGAGCGTAGCCCCGGTGCTCAACTGGTGCTGTGGGCAGGGATATCAGACTTCCCTTGATGTCCCTCCCGGCCTTGTGGTCCCCTGGGTCGGCTTAGCGGTCGCCGACCCAGGGGACCACCTAAGCAATAAAACTTTGACTCCCATGGAGACTGAGGTATTAAGTCTGGGTTGTCCTTTTCCCCAACTCAATCTACAAATTTATTTGAATTGGAATCTGATCTTCAAAAATGCTTTTGATTAATTAGATTAAAAAATATGTTTGGTGATTCGAATACCATGTCAAACTATAAACAACAAGTAAAGAGGGCTCTTAAAAAAAAAAATCAGACTGTAACCCCCCCCAACTGGTTGTAACCATGGTATTGAAACATACTGCACTTTGGTTAATCAGAAAATTATGGAAGTATTCCACCGCCCTAATACTAACAGAACTCAATATTCTAATCTTAGTACTGTATATTACAGAGAAATGTTCTTGATCGTCTAGAAAATGGCAACACTATAATTATCAAGCAGGCAGACAAAGGGGAAGGCATTGTAATTATGGACAGAAATCATTATAGAACTATGAGTATGGATTTGTTTAATAACAATGTCAACTACAAAATATTACCAGTGGGCCTGACTCAGCAATTTAAGAAGGACGTAGCATATATGCTTGAAGAATTTACTTTCAAATGACTGGGAAGCAGACTTGTTATTGAATAAGCACCCCAGAATTCCAACATTTTACGCCATATCTAAAATCCATAAAGATGCAATCGCCCCCCCCCCCACAGATCCATTGTTTCAGTAATTGGCTCACTATTTGAACCAGTATCTCAATGCATTAACTTCCACCTACAACCTCAGGTGGAAGTAACAAGTACATATGTAAAAGACACAACCGACATGATACATAAACTGCAGGATCTATCAACACATGATTACTTAGTGACTATGGATGTGGCGGATCCATATGCATCCGTACCCCACACACAAGGTGTGGAAACAATGGGAAAAATGTTGGAGTTAAGAGAAGACAATGCAAGACCCAGGACTGTTGTGTTACAAGAATTGGGGGGATTGTTTAACCAGGAAAGGCACACTAAGCCAAAGCTTGTTTTCAGGTGTGACGTGGGAGAACAAGAAAGTTAAGCGATTTGCTCAGGGTCACACAGTATGCAAGTGGGGGCTGTGGGATTCAAACCCAGGTCTCCAGGTTTGCAGCTCAGTGCCCTTAACCACTGCATTATACTGCCTCCTTAAAGTAGCATAAATGCTATTGACTAAAAACTATTTTGAATTTGACGGCAAGTTCTACCTCCAAACCAGATCACAGCCATGGTGAGCATAATGGCCCCAGCCACGCAAACGCCTATATGTTTGACTTTGAGAAACATAACGTATTAGAACCTATCAAAAATCCTTATTACCAAAGCATGAAAGCTTGGTTTAGGTATATTGATGATATATTTTGCCTATGGTCAGGCTAATTAAATGACCTCCATTCATTTAATCAATATTTAAACAAAATCCTAATTTAAAATTCACTATGCAATGCAGTCAGGACCACCTACCATATTTTGATTTAATGATCATTAAGAAGGATGGACAACTGCATACTAGCCTATACCATAAACCAACAGACTGCAACATTATGTTACATAATACTAGTTATCACGAACCGAAGCGCAAGAGGAATATACCATACTACAGTTAATCAGAGTTAGACGTAACTGTAGCATAGACACAGAATTTGCTATGCATAAAAATAATATGCTAGATAGATTTCACGTAAGGGGCTACAATAAAAACATTATCAGACAAGCAGACCTTAGAGCTCAAACAGAACAGACTTATTGTTACCCCAGGACTGCAGTCAAACAAAGGCCAGCCTTGTATTTGCAACTAAGTATAATGATTAGTTCAATGACATTAGAAGGATTGTAAATAAACATTGGTATTTAGTTAATTTAGAAAGCACATCATCGTCTTCATTAAGTCGGAAACCAATAGTAGCAGCCAAAAGAGTATCCACAATTAAGGACAGATTGGTCAAATCTCAATTCAAGTTGCCCCACAAAAAAGATGGCCAACTGCTTCTTCACCCGCTATAACTTGGAATGGTACCCTGCAGTAGGTGTTCCCTGTGTGGACATACCAGTAAATAAAAAAATAAAAGTTTCAACATCCACACACAGAAGAGAAATTTGAGATCAGACAAAATATTACCTGTATCTCCTAGGGCGTAGTATACATACTGAAATATCCTTGTGACATGCTGTACTTTGGTAAACCACACAAGCACTCAAAACTAGGATCCAGGAACATAAAGCAGACATTAGAAGATGTGATGAAACATCACAAGTAGCAATTCATTTTAACACAACAAAGACATACAGGTGCTTCCTTAAGATTTTGGGGGCATAGAAGTAGTAAACCCTTCCAAAAGGAGAGAAGATTACCAGAAGGAAGTGGACAGAACAGAAATGAAATGGATATATAACTTACATACATTAGACAGAAATATAGGTATGAATACTAACACAAATTGGCAGGCTTGTTGGTAACTTTAATGTAGGATACCTAAATGTTTTAAATAAACTTTTATTAGATATTGACATTAAGTACAATATCTAATAGATTTAAACCAGCATTACTGTTTGGGGAGATACAAGGCTAGTTAGCATTTAGCTCTAACAACAGGTACTATATTTTGAAATTGCTGTATTAGACATATAGGATTTCTGCCTGACATCTGCTGTGCAAGCATTCCTGGCAACTGAAATCCCCCCCCTTCTTCATTCTTTCAAGATTATAATTTTAAACAGCATCAGATATGAAATAATGTCACTATTTGGAAAGTGGATTAAGTATCATAGACTTTGACAGCAGATAAGGACCGCTTGGCCCACCTAGTCTGCCCATTTCCCTACCTAGAGGATAAGCTGCAGATCCTATTTATCCAACAGCCTATTTCTTCCTACCCCCCACAAAAATTGCCTTATGTCTGTCCCATGCATTCTTGAATTCTCCCACAGTTTTAGACCCCACAACCTCCTCAGGAAGGCTGTTCCATTCTTCCATCACCCTCTCTGTGAAAAAATACTTCCTCACATTGCCCCTGAGCCGTCCCCCCTCTATCTTCAAATTGTGTCCCCTTGTTCTTGCACACCTCTTTTTCTGAAAGATGCTACCCTCTTGGACTTTGTTGATTCCACTGAGGTACTTAAACGTTTCTATCATGCCCCCCCCTTTCCTCAAGGGTATACATATTAAGCTCCTTTAGTCTCTCCTCGTATGGCTTCTCTTGCAGACCCTGCACCATTTTAGTTGCCCTCCTCTGAACTGCCTCCATCCTGTCTATGTCCTTGCGGAGATGGGGTCTCCAGAACTGGACGCAGTACTCCAGATGGGGTCTCACCATAGAAACATAGACTTTGAGTCCAACTAGTATGGTTTAAAAAAAATCTGTACAAATATTTATTCTTTTTTGCCTTTGCTGCAAAGTCATAATACTACAAACTCAACACACACACATATCACTGTTACCAGTGTCTCCAGTGGTGATTAAGAGTCTGCTTGCCCAATATCACAACAGTGGATGTTGTGTACAGTTGCTTGACAACTGTTCTCATGCATTCTACATGTGTGAGATCACAGGTGAGGTTATCACCTGTGACGTGGACAAGCAGGCTCAAGAGGAACAGGAGAACCTCACACTAACTGCTACAGCAAGGAAAGGGTCTCGACTCAAGATACTTCCTTGCTGTAAAGAAAACAGGGAAGTGGTGACCCATACTGGATCTTAGACACTTAAACATTTGACAAAACCAAAGTTCAAAATGGTCACTCTGGCTACCATTCTCCCTACACTCAGGAAGGGAAATTGATTGGCATCTCTGGACCTAAAGGATGCCTACTTCCATATTCCCTTCAGGCAATCACACAGAAAGTACCTCAGATTCAGATTCCCATCAGGGCACTACCAATTCAGGGCCATGCCTTTCAGCCTGACATTGGCTCCAAGAGTGTCCACCAAGTGCCTAGCAGTAGTGGTGGCATGCCTAAGAAGACAAGGGGTTACAGTCTTCCCATACCTGGATGACTGGCTGGTGGTAGGTCAGTCCCCTCAGCAGGTAAGACAAGCACTGACCATCACTCAGGATACCCTGGGTACACTGGGCTTCCTGGTAAACCAGAAAAAGTTAGTACTAATACCAATTCGACTCCTGGAGTTTATAGGTGCAGAACTAGATACTCTGAGAGGAAGGGCCTTACTACCTTAGGGAAGGGTAGACAGCTTGGTACAGCTGGCAAGCTCTTTCCAGCTTCATACCCCCAGACCAGCAAGGCATTTTCTCCAGCTGTTAGGGGACATGGCTACATCAACAGCAACAGGATCAAGATTCCAGATGAGAGACATTCAATTCCACCTCAGGGCTCACTGGTCTCAGAGAAGAGACTCCCTGTCAAAGATGGTACCAGTCACAGGAACCCTGCTTCCAGCTCTGCAATGGTGGCAGGAAAAGGTCAACCTCAGGGAAGACGTGCCTTTTCTCCAGCTGCCACCAGCAGCAGTCTTAACTACAGACGCTTCCCTCCTAGGATGGGGTGCCCACCTAGGGGAGCATACTGCCCATGGTACCTGACTCCAGCAGGAATCTCTGCTTCACATAAACCTGCTGGAACTCAGGGAAGTTTATCTGGGCATTCAGTCCTTCGCCTTGATGTTGCAGGGCAAAGTGATTCAGGTCAGGACAGACAATACAACCATGATGTACTACATCAACAAGCAAGGGGGCACAAGGTCCTCCCTACTGTGCATAGAAGCAATGAAGGTATGGAACCTGGCTTACTCCCTGGGGATCTCCCTCTCAGCAGTCCATCTCCCAGGGAAGGACAACATCCTAGCAGATGCCCTCAGCAGGATCAACCAGAACCACCACGAGTGGTCACTAAACAGGCAGATCCTGTAAGTTGTGTTCAGAAGGTGTGGTACCTCAGAGGTGGACCTCTTCGCAACCCCAAACAGTCACCAACTGCCACTGTTCTATTGCAGGCCCCCGGGTGGTGGGCACAGTGCCACTAGATGCACTCCTGATGGACTGGACAGGGAAGTTTCTGTATGCCTTCCCAGTATTTCCCTTGCTGCTCAGAGTACTGAACAAGCTCAGGGTTCAGCCAGCAACAATGATCCTCATTGCTCCAGACTGGGCCAGGCAGCCTTGGTACTCACTGCTACCGACCCTGTCAATATCCAAACCAATCTCCCTGCCCAGGAGGCACAACCTGCTGACCTCCACGCAGGGCAGGGTCCTGTACCCCAATCTACAGTCACTCAGACTCAGAGCTTGGCTCTCGAGGACCTAGAATATGCCAACCTACACCTCTTGGAAGGGGTGCTAGAGGTACTAAGGGTGTCTAGAAAACCTTCCACCAGAAAGACCTGTTCGTCTGTATGGAAGAGGTTTTCTATTTGGTGCAGACAGAGACAGATAGACCACCACCAGGCTGGCTTATTAGTAGTCTTGGACTATCTGGCACATTTACAGTCCCTGGGCCTTTGGCCCTCCACTCTAAAGGTGTATTTAGCAGCTGTCTCTGCTTACCTCTCTGCTGGAAAAGGGGCATCCCTGGCTGCCAACCAGGTATTCAGGAAGTTTTTCAAGGGGCTACTGCACCTGCATCCCCCTCACAGAGAACCCACTCCTGCATGGGACCTGAACATATGCATTGGCCAACTAATGCAACCACCAACTGAACCCTTGTCATCAGCTGAGCTTAAGTATGTGACATGGAAAACAGTGTTCCTGGTAGCCATCACCTCAACCAGAAGGATCAGTGAGCTACAGGCCTTCTCCACAGAGCTAGACTATATAGCAGTCTACAGGGACAAAGTGGTCCTTAGGACTAATAGGAAGTTACTCCCTAAGGTGGTTTCAGACTTTCACCTTAATCAGTCCATGACTTTGCCAGTCTTTACTGATCATTCCAGTTCAGGAGTCTTGATGTCAAGAGTGTTATAAGCTATTACTTGAATCACACGAAGGCACACAGGCAGGATAGAATCCAGCTCTTCCTGACCTGTGAAGAAGTGGGGAAGGGCAAACCCACCTCAAAGAGGACTATTGCCCAATGGATCATGGCCTGTATCCAATTTTGCTATAGCAAAGTTGGTAAAGAACCTCCTGTAGGCCTCAGGGCCCACTCTACAAGGGGTACAGCTGCTTCTATAGCAGTTGCAAGAGACATCCCCTTGTTGGAAATCTTCAAAGCAGCTACCTGGAAAACAGTTTACACATTCACCAAGCACTACAGCCCGGATACCCAGGCCAGAAGTGATGCCAAGTTTGGCACAGCAGTACTGCAGAGCCTGTTTCCTAAATAGATTATCTACTCTCCTCCAAAAGTATTGCTTGGGTAGTCTGCAGAAGTCAGAATACAGTAAGATTTCCTGAGGTTTGAAGAAAAAATTACTTACAATAGTAATCTTGTTCCTTCCAAGGGAATCTTACTGTATTCTGAGCTCCCACCCTTCCTCCCCTGCTAGAACCTATAGGCACTAGATGTTCATGCTGTTAAATCCTATGGGTATTTCCTTTTTGGGCTTAGTGATTTGAGTCTTAGTGTGGCCCACATTTTTAAATAAAGGGGAATAGTTGGTGGTGGGTGTTGTTAAATTGTTAGTTTATTATTAGTACAGCTTTTGTTGCAAGTGCTCTCATGACCCCACACTCACTTCCGGGTCATCTCAAGCCTTATAGCTCGGCTCTGCTGAGAGCAGGGTGAGCATGGGCAGGGCGCGCACTGCTGCGTGCTGAGACACGCACAGAGATGTGCATCGGCTGTGTCAGCTGGGGAGACTGGGCTAAATCCACTCTTACAAAATAAGGTATTGTACAACCATGAAGCTTTGTGTGAAGTGTAGAATGTACGCTTAGGGTGAGGAATTAGAGGGATATGTTTGCAATAATTGTACTATGATAAAGGCGCTGATAGCCGAGATAGAACAATTTAGGCTAAGACTACGGGTCCAAGTTGATATAACTACACTGGAACAGTTTATTGACACCATGGCAGCTACTATTACCAAGATAATACATCCTGAGATAAAGGTACCTACACAACCTGAGACAAAGGACTTGGAGGGGGTTGATAGTACTGAAGACTGGTGTCTGGTACATAGATCAACCAACAAAAAAGGTATAAGAAACATAGGGGGCTCAACAAATATATTAACACCAAACAGATACCTTGCCCTTTCACTGGATGTTAACCCAAATAATGAAGAAGCTCTCACTACCCAAACAGGCCCCAAACTCGAAGCAAGTGGACAATCTATGATTGCTGATCATAAGTGCACAAGCACACACACTAGGTTAAGTTGTGACACCCCTCAGGATATTTTACTTATAGGCGATTCAATGTTAAGACATGTAGATCATATTTTGTGTAAATATAGGAATGAATACACTACAGTTAGTGCTCTACCAGGAGCAGGTACAGGACATCAGGAGATTACTTCCAGGCCTGACAGAAAACACCAAGAATCCAGTTACACTCCTACATATAGGAGTGAATGATGTCGGCAAGAGAAATCTTACCAACATTCAGAGGGATTTCGAGCAACTGAGACAGGCCTTTAAATCCCAGGGATGTGACCTTGTTATTTCAGGAGTTTTACCAGTACTCGGGGCTAATTTTAGACTATCCAGTGAGATTCAAAGATTAAATGGGTGGTTAATACAATGGTGTCTAAGGGAGGGATATAAATATGTGGATCATTGGCAGGACTTTCAGGAGCATCACTTGTATGCTCAAGACAGACTGCATTTAAATAGGGTAAATGCCTTTTTGCACTAAAATTAAAGCGCATAAATTAATTCACATTTAAACTGACAGTTGGGGGGGGCAGGGGGCAGTGAAAAGACCAGGGAATTACATATTAAAAAGCCCAAACAACTCAAAATTAATTTCCTGTCCCTTAATGCCAGAAGTCTGTCAAATAAAATGGATGAACTTTGGCTTGTCCTGCATGATTTGGACATATACATCTGTGCCATAACAGAAACCTGGTGGAAACAAGAGGACACATGGGATAAAAATATTCCAGGGTAAACCCTTTACAACAAGGATAGATCACAGTCTAAGGTGGGGGGGGTGGCATTGTACATTGCTAATGACATTATATCAGTAAATATTGGATACCTCCAATTGGGAAAACTGTGAAGTATTATGGGTAACAATCTCTCCAACTCATACAACTAAGATTAATATAGGATTAGTATACAGACCACCCACAATTACCCCTCAGGAGGATTCTATGCTGATAGATTTTATTAATCAGTTGGCTCAAAGGTCAAATGTTATACTCCTAGGTGATCTAAACTTCCCTGGAATAAATTGAGAAAACTTACAAGCTAACACTGCCACCGAGTTGAAATACCTAGAAGCATTTAACCTAGCTGGGTGGGATCAGTTTGTGTTA
The DNA here is from genome assembly GCA_016271365.2 of Neoceratodus forsteri. NCBI lineage: Eukaryota > Metazoa > Chordata > Ceratodontiformes > Ceratodontidae > Neoceratodus > Neoceratodus forsteri. Next base: position 1,176,077,733 of record CM057453.1, on the reverse strand, counting down.
AGTAATACTAGGAATAATCATATTCTAGACTTGGTCCTTAGTAACATGGGACACCTGTTCCAGAATTGTGCAGTCCTGCCTCCTCTGGGAGCTAGTGACCATCAAATGATTAGCTTTAATTACATGGGTTCATTCGGTAAAACAACTGGTAAAACCTTAATATACAGGTTTGACATGGCTGATTTTGAGGGTATGAAAAGAGACTTATCCAAATGGAAGCAGGATATAGAATTCAGTAGCATATCTCTGCCGTGTATGTGGGAAAGGTTAATCACCAAACTGAACAGCCTGGTTCAGAAGTTTGTGCCCATGATTAGTAAATATAATGTGGCTAAAAAATCTCTCCCTCCATGGATGACTTCATCGGTTAAGAAGGCTATTAAAACCAAGAACAGGATGTTTAGAATGGCCATACTAAGTGTAGATGAACTTAGCTGAGACATCTATAAAAACAGTCTGAGGAGCACCAAAAAGAAGATTGCCCAAGCCAAAAGAAATTATGAACTTAAATTAACATCTAGGGTGAAGGATAATTACAAGTCCTTCTATTCATATATAAATAATACGAAGGGAACAAATAAAACTATAGTTCCCCTACTGGGCCGGGATGGGAACCTAATATCCAATAACCTGGAAATGGCGGAACAATGTAACAAATACTTCGCCACTGTTTTCAGCCAGAGTACAGCTAAAACTACTTCTCAACACAAAGACTATATATATGATCCTAGTATCATTATAGATAAAGATGAGGTAGAAAAAAAACCTAAATCAATTAGATCAAAATAAGGCACAGAGTCCCGATAAACTGCACCCAAGGGTGATTAAGGAAATGGCAAAACAGTTGGCTGGTCCAGTAACATGCCTCTTTCAAAAAATCAATAAATGAAAGAGTAGTCCCAGATGTATGGAAACAGGCAGAGGTCATCCCCATATTTAAAAAGGGTTCTAAGCAAGAGATTGGTAACTATCGACCGATCAGTCTGACATCAATCAATCCTAGGGAAAATCTTGGAAAGTATTTTACAAGCTTATATCATTAATTTCCAACATAAGTCAGGCAATATTGACATAATTCAACATGGGTTTGTAAAGGGCAGGTCTTGCCAAACAAACTTTTCCGAATTTTATGGGAAGGTCAACAAAGCTTTGGACAAGAGTAGACCAGCGGATGTCATTTTACAGGTCTTTGCAAAAGTTTTTGACAAAGTCCCCTATGATAAACTGATTGATGCTCTGAATAACTTGGGTATACCTTGTAATATCACCCAGTGGATCGAGTCCTGGTTGACTAATAGAAAGCAGAGGGTCTGCATCAAGGGTGAATATTCAAGTTGGGTGAATGTGACAAGCAGAGTCCCGCAGGGCTCAGTTCTGGGTCCTTGCCTTTTTAATTTGTATATTGGGTCTATGAGCCCCCCCATCTGATATTTGGCTTTCAAAATTTGCGGATGACACCCGCATTGGACATGTAGTAGCAAATAGAGAAGATGCTGATACTCTGCAAGTTGCCCTAGAGAATTTGGAAGCTTGGTCCCAGGAACATGGATCATTATTTAATAGCAACAAAAGCACTGTGATGCATATGGGGAGAAAAAATAAGCACTATCATTACAGTTTGGGAGTAAGTTGCTAAAGGTAGTAAATGAAGAAAGTGACCTGGGTATACAAATTAGTAATGATCTCAGTTTTAGGCCCCATCAGCTTATTAAAAAAGCCAGCAGCATTCAATACTGTATCCACAAACATATTAAAAGCAGGAATAGAGAGGTACTGCTCCCCTTGTACACATCACTTGTACGCCCACATATGGAGTACTGTGCGCAGTTCTGGTTGCCTGGGGAAAAGGGTGACATAAATTCCTTGGAAAGGGTGCAAAAGAGGGCAACCCATAAGATAAAGGAGGTCCAGGTTCAGGACTATGAAGAATGGCTTCAAAACCTGGGTTTATACTCTTTAGGATTTAGAAGATTGTGAGGAGACATATGTTTTATTTATAGGGCATTAAATGACGCATCATTGTGGGAGCAGCTTAATTTGGTTCTGCGGGAACAAACATATAACACTACAGCCCACCCACTACAGATAATTATGGAAAGGAATAATACAGTTAGGAGAAAGTATTGGTTGACAGTAAGGGTTACCAAAATCTGGAACAAGCTCCCTATTGAAATTGTGGCCAGTAAAACAATAACTGAATTTAAGGCTAAGCTTGACAAGCATCTGATTAGTAATAACATTTTTGGATACAATCAATATTGTGGTGAGTATATGGATCTAATGAATGCTCTGAAACACCTATGAAACCTATGAAGCTTAGATAGCTTGTTATTAGCATTGCTCCATAGGAATCTGACAGTTGCAGAATGTTTACCAGGGACAGTGGTTTGAAAACTGAGCTGGAGCCTAACAGTCCATGATTAGTATAGGTTCTATTAACCATTTAGACTCTGGGGCAGTCTTATGGTGAGACCATACTGCAGAAGTCAGAATACAGTAAGATTCCCTTGGAAGAAACAACATTACTATGGTAAGTAATTTTTCTTATGGGAGATATGAACATGAACTGGTTAGGAATGAATGAATGAATACTTATTTTTAAGAAGCGCCTTTCCAAAACCAAGACGCTTTTACAAGCAGATCAATACATAAAATTAAAACAAATTCCTAAAATCAATCCATAAATATATTTTAAAAGTCTGGATATGCTAAATTAAATAAGTCTTTAGGAAGGGATTCACTGAAGTTTAGAGAAACAGTAACTAACCATAGGTTGACCCAAGTAATCGATACTCCCACAAGAATTAACTATAAAACTGTCTCCTCATCTTTCTTGGACTGGATTCTGGTCTCTGACACTAGTAAGATTGCTTGATCTGGAGTACTGCCTGATAGTGTCAATGACCATAGTCCTGTACATTGTTTTTGGTCAGCTAAAAGGAAAACTGTCCCCCTAATATTTATCTTTTCATGTAATCTGAAAAAGTTGGATGTAGCAAAATTCAGGACTGCTATGGCTTCTGTTGACTGATCAGGTGTGGAGCAGTCAACAGAGGTGAATGAGAATACCTTTTGCCTTCTTTCAATAAGGTCTCAGATAAATTTGTCCATTTAAAAAGATCCAGAATTAGGGGTGACAAATATCAGTGGGTGACCCCTGAACTCCTGAAAATGATTAGAGTGTGATAAGCTATGGAAAATATTTAAGAAAACATCTAGTCAAGACACACTTATTGCATATAAAGTAGCACGAAACAAATGTAAAACTTTGGTTAGAAAGTTGAAGAAAAATTGCTTTGTTGATAGGCAAAGGGAATTTGAAGGAAAGAACACTTTTGAAACATGGAAGTTAATTAATGATTTACTAGGCAAAAAATGTCCTTCTAGTATACAATGCCTTAACACTTCTTCTGGGATAGTCACGGATCCATCTTTGATTGTGCAAGAATTAATTTTTTTTTTCTGACTTGTCAAAATATGTACCAGCTGGGAATTTTGACCTGAAAACTTCTGTTTGCATTGATTTGGATTTAGCCCATCCCAGTTTTCATTTCAGATCTCTTCAACCTGATGAGGTCTTGGGAAATCTGCTGAGGATGGACCCTCATACTTCCGTTGGAGGGGATAAGATCGATTATCGGCTTGTGAGGGTCACTGTGGATATTCCGTGTTCCCTTCTATCTGTTATTTTTAATCTCTTTGTTCTTCCATCTTTCCTACTATTTGGAAAGATTGTTGTAGTTCCCATTCTTAAATCTGGGGATGTTATTAATGTGTAAAACTTTCATCCCATATCACTTTTAGTCCCTTTATCAAAAGTACTTGAGAGAATAATTTTTGATCAAATGTTTGAGTACTTATCAAAATATAATATTCTTGTGCACAAGCAGCATAGCTTCACACCTGGCCATAGCACTGTGACGGCCTTGGTGGAGTTCATGAGCACAGTCCAGTCCTGAACAAGGGACACTATACAGGGGCTATGTTCGTGGACCTCACCAAGACCTTTGACCTGGTTAACCATTGCTTACTATTGACATCTCTTGGTAAACTGGGCCTGTTTGGAGGCATTATTGGGTGGTTCAAGAGTTACTTGGGCCAACGCTCACAGGTGACAAACATTAGTGGACATTATTGTCCTTCTGCTACTATCTCAGTGGGTGTTCCTCAGGGGTCTATTCTGGGTCCTCTTCTTTTTAATCTTATTTTGAACACTCTTCCTTGATTTGTACTAACTCTCATATCTTACTTTACACAGATGACGCAGTGATCCTCACGAACAGATCAGATTCCATGATAGTCCAGAGGAATTTGTCTTGTGACTTCCTAGCTGCTCATGATTAGTTAATTAAAAATAGATTAGTGTTAAATGATAAGCAGACAAAATTAATGTCTTTTTTTAACTCTAATAGTAGAGTAAGGGAGGATATAACCCTCTTTATATACTGCATTGGGAGCAAAACTAGAACAGGTCCAACAATTCAAATATTTGGGCATTAGGACCTTTGAACCACATATTACCAGTATGATCAAAGCTACTAACCAAAGACTTGCGGTGCTCTGTCGACTAAATCCACTTTTGGTTCCTTCCACTATGAAGTTTCTTGTTCAAAGCTTCCTTACGCCACTTTTAGATTATGGTTTGCTTTTCTATTATTCAGCCAGGGAGGGGTTACATATATCTAAAGTTAGAGTTTTACTGAATCAAATAGTTACGATTTTCAACACAGATGCCATCAAGGACTCACCACTGTAGTTTGTTAAGTTCGGCAGGCTTGCTGACTCTTGATGTTCATTTTAAACTGCAGTTAGGACTACTGGCCAAGGAAGTAACAATGAATAAGGTTCCTACTATCCTAACCTCAATATTCAAAAAGCATGTTAGTACCGTTTCTACTAGGTTGTCTGTTAATAATGTTTTTGCTATACCAAGGATGAAGACATCAGCTGGTCAAAAATCACTTCCCTATGTACTTCCACACTTTTTTAATTCCTTGCAACCCATCTTTGAAAGTATAAATAACTTGCTACTGACTTTTGAATGAAGTTGACGGTGTATCTAATGAACGAAAGTGAGTGTAAATGTTTTTCTTGAATGTACTGTGCATGCATGCTGTTTGAAATATTTTGTATTATATATTATGATGTATTTTGTTTTATATTTATGTATTGTTTTTATGTACACTGGTCAACCATGAAAACGGGTCTTTGGCCCATGGACTTTCCAGTATAAATAAATAAAACAAAACAAAATATTTTTGTAAAAAATGGCATTAATGTTTTTGAAGAACTGCAAACTTAAAAATGTATATTTTGTAATAATTACAGATTCTGAAAGCCCTTTGAAAAAGTTCTAATTCAGGAGAGAAACATCAGGGCGGCATAAAACAGTTTAATAAATTATCTTAAAAAAACTTTTGGAGAGTTCTCTTATTGAAGAACAAAGGGTCATAGAAAACATAGAAACATTGACTTTGACGGCAGATAAGGACCGCTTGGCCTATCTAGTCTGCCCATTACCCCTTCAAAGACATAGATTTTGCAACTTGGGGAGCCATTACTACAACCAACAGACCATTTCTCATGGACTTGTTAATTGTTGCATGTTTCAGATTCACTCAATTCCCCACCGTAATCTTTACAGGTGTCTTTCTTGTATCCTAGGGGTTGTGTTTACTTGGTGTGTTTGGTGTTCAAATCCCTTCAGTTTTTCTTTAATGATCTATAGTTCCTTTACCAGAAAACCCATTTCTATACATTTAGAACATATATAATTGCTCCTCTGTGCATCAGTAGCATTCATTGTATACATTAGGTGGAGCGGCTGCTGTTTATGAGGGACAGTGAATCTGGTGGCTGAGATCTGCTATATGTAATCTCATACCACGATGAGATCTCGGCCATCAGAGTGTCCTCACATAATCACGCTGTGTGGTAGCAACAGAAAATGGCAACTTCAATTACTGTTAAAGTTTTTATCATCGGGGGGGCTCTGCCCCCCTGTCCCACCCCCATATTAGTGTACACTAATTCACACTTTAATATTCCTTTCTGTTTGATTTTCCATTGTTATCATCTCACACCCCCTGTACTCCCCCAGTGCCATGACATTGTTCCGTACTGAGTTCCTATTACTACTATTCCAAATGCATACCCTATACTACTATTCCAAATACCTACCAATATAAAGTGGTGTCAGTGATGATGCTTTATGCACGAGAATCTCTGCCGCCATATTTCTGTCCCTCATAAACTGCAGCTGGGCCCATCAGGCAGCTGCAGCACTATATGATTGTCCCTTCAGTGTATAGTATGGCTAAAAAATCCTCAGATGGATTATAAACTTCCATGTTTGTATTCGCAAATTAAAGTCCTGTATCAGGGTCAGTAGTAAGACCCACTATGTAATTGGGTAACTATAGTATTATTTTGAATGACACAAACGCAGGTCTGAAATTATAGTGACCTTTCTACAACATATACCAATAAACTAAACTGTTGTATCTCTCTGTACTACTGTGACCCCTTTAGTAATCAGGGTATGTTTGATGATTTTTTTTGTTCCTAAGCAGTAGGTGGCACTGTTGTCCTAGAAAACAATGAATATGATAGAGGGATAATTGCAAAACAGCCTTTAGCTTTTATAAACGTTTTTTAACCTTGGGTTGTCAGAGTGCAGGCACGGGGAGGGGGAGGGATGGAACAGGATTAGCAGCATAACAGCAGCTCTCCTCTCCTGGGGTGGTTGCTGCCCCCCCTGTAGTTCCGCTGCCACCGGGTGGAAGTCCAGTGGCAGTGCAGGCAGAAGGGGGCTGTAAGTTGGGAGGGTACCTCAGAACACGGCGCATGCATGCCTCTACACGCACACATGCACGCCCGGGGAAGGGGACGGATGACAATGGGGGAAAAACACCGGATAAAAATATAATAGAAAAAAAATAGTGACACTAGTGTTGTTCCCCAGTATAAAAATTGGTTTTAAAACAAATCCGAAATGACCCAGCTAGCAGCTTGTCATAGTTCCCAGATAGAATAGGAACTACAATTCTCAGACTCCATGATGAGGTAACCTAGCAACGACACCTCATGTTACTAATCCAGCAAAAAAAAATTTCTGTAGAAAAATATAAACGTATAACACAGATCACTCTATTTTTCAAATATATTTCACACAGCAACTGCTGCCTTCCACTCCAAACACCTTACAATGGGCCCTGCTCACAAGCGGGTGGCTATTCATGTGCTCAGGACCCAGAAGTGGGTCACATGACCACTCGCAAACAGTCCGGCCAAAAGTGATAGCTTTTTTAAAATAAATATCCACGGAGCTCTAGGTCCAAACAGTGTAGCAGCCCATAAATCACGGGAACAGTACTTGCCCCAACACGTTTAATTTAGAAGTGAGCTTTTTCAAAGGTGGACTGCTGGATTGTCTTTTTGCCTCTTTGCACATTCTGCGTTTGTACATGGATTGCATTAGATTGCTACTTTTACCATTGCACCATTGTACTTAATAAAGAAAAAACTGAACAACGGAAAGAGACTCAGACCTCAGCGTATGCATTTCTGGGAGCCAACGTTCCATTTGGAAATGCCATTAACCGGTGCCAGTTCTTTTCCTTTCTGCGTATGAAAAGAACAAGATGATAAGAGAGTGATTAGACAAGTTAGGGTTTAGGTTGACAGGGTGTGAGATTTAAGACTCACATTTGCAGGGCAAGTTTATTTGTCGATGAGGAAAGCAATCTGTATTGAGGTCCTCACAGAGCAGGAACTAGCTGGAGGTGGAGATGGAGGCTATAATGTCAAGGAGGGACTTAGAGCTGTTTTCATACAGACAGTAGACACCACCAATGAATACTGGAAGGGAGGGAGAAAGGGAAGGAGAGCTTACACAAGAGTTGTTTGTGTGAGGCAGGAACAGCAGACTGATAAATAACATTGCAGTGGAGGTTGAGATAATAATACCAAGCCACATTGACCTATGCTTACCACAGCCCTCTTTGTGTATAACTTAGCCAGTGACTGAGACATCCATATCACTGATCATGAACAAGAGCCAGGACTCAAAGACAACTAACACTTTGGGCTAGTGCTGCTGGGTCCGCAGCCTAAGTTGATTTAACTTTGGGAGTAAGCACTGAGTGTTGATGTGGATAACACTCAGACCCTTAGGGAAGGGGTGCCAGGGTTTATCTCAGTATCTCCTGACAACAGAAGCAAAAACTGATACTGAGCCTAAGGTAGTGGGGCATCCTACAGTGAGTAAGGAGAGTGCAAGGAGGTGGAGGGAACCAGGATATAAATCTCCAAAGGGATTCTAGGATGAGAGTAGGCAACAGATAGATAAAAAGTTTTTATTTTTAGACAGGATAAGAACTGTTAAGATGACCCTGGGCCTCATTTCAAAGTGGTCCTGTGATTAAATATGTTACAGTTGTCAAGAGGTCTAAACCTCACTTTCCGATTCTTGACGATATTGGGAATGCAAGTAATCACAAACACGTTGCATTAGAGTAATAAACAAGTTTATTACTATGAAAGGGATAAATCACAGTTGCCCTAAGCAGTTCTTACCAATACAAACCGGGAGCCAATGCTAAGCATTCCCTACACCTCGAGGTTTCTCTGTAGTCTCTTGGGGTCTCTCGGGTCTCCGAGGTGTGAAGCCTGTGCATTACATTATATACCTATGATAATTACTATGGTTACCAAAAGATAGAAACATTTCTAGTTACAGAGATGAGCCCTATTGGCTAAATTAGAGGTGGCTTCATGGTCCAAGATAACATTATATGATTCTGTAAAGTCATCAGTTTTAGAACAAAGAAGTTCTTATACAGAGTCTTACATAACTAAGTGTAGTGGTGCACATCACCAAAGGATGGCAATGTTGCCTTACATATTATAATTACTTCAAGGACAGGTGTCTTGGCATCTGACAAGTAAGAAATAGACAGAAAATACATGGTAAAATATATGTGCATTAGCAAGCAAAGTGGATTACAATAATATGCATTCATGTCCTGACATCTACTCTTATACAGTAGATGTCCTTAGCCCTATATGTTATTACAACCTATACCAAGGCATTAGCTGTCTACGGTGTGCCTCTGAGGGTATCAATTAGGGTGCAGGGACCTCGTGTAACAATTCCCCCCTTGTTGCCTCTAAGGGCAACACAGGAAAATATCTAGGGAAAGGACAGGAGCAGTGGTCAGTTACAATCCCGACACGTGAGCCTTGTAAAGGAACTCGAGCTGCTCACGGTGTTGGCGTAATGTACATCATAGGCAGCAGAGCATAATAATTAAAGTGAAAATCAAAAATGCTTGTATAATAACAAAACCTTTAAAAGTAATTTCTAACCAGGTGTTAGTTAAGGCGTTATTCATATTTCCATCATTAATCAAGTCAAGAACCATTTCATTGGCTTTGGTGATATTATTGCTGATGTGGATGAGGTGTGTGTCCTTCCTGTCTAAAAGTGATTTCAGTGTAAGTGTAAGTGGGTCTATGTGTACATTAAAGTATGGCAAGTACTCTGATAGTGTAAGTAGATAATCTGGGTTACCATCAATAATGTCTGCATCCATAAGGGGACGGGGGTTATAACTGTACATCCAATAACAGTTTTCTGGTGGAGAACAAAACAGAAATTGGGGTAATCAATAGCACAAGTAACAGAACCATATGTATAAGTCTTGTAATTAGTAACAACACAGTACTCTCCATCAGAGTTATACTGTGAACGCACAGTAGGCAGTCTCCACTTTTGCAACTGGACAGGGCAGGTGTAGGTCATCTTGGAAATCCATGTTGACAGGCGATGAGCTTCCTCCCGATAGGATTGGTACTGCTGATCCGGAGCTGGAGTTGGGTTGAAAGAGTTGGTGCCATTATCAGTGATGTCATCATCCATCATGAAAGTCCAATCAATGCTCTCTGGAGAGTAGCCACAGACAGGGCGTATAACATCAAACACATCACAGCGGCACAAATAAATGTATTGCTTTTTGGCACAGCAGTCCGTGTGCGGAGCCACCCAGGCATCCAGGAAAGAATGGTAGACCAGTAGAGGTGGTAGATCCAGGTGTTCTCTGTAGATGTCTTCATCCAAATGCCCTATCGAATGTACCAGTGCAAGCTTGTTGAACAAAGCTGTAGTAGGATCAAAACATGGTAAGAAGACAGTGAAAGAAACAAACATGGTATCTGTTATAGAACATTTCTTAGTAGTGAAACAAGGACCAGTATTAGGGTGTCTGGTCACAAACCCCAAATTCCTAGCTGTGGAGAGAGGAATAGACAAAGTCTGTTGCATACACATGGAAACACAGCTAGAGGTTTTACATCTTGGACAATACCATTTAGAAATGCGTCTATCATGTATGATATCAGGGATTCTTCCAGATTCTAAATCACGGAAGAGGTTGTTGATGGTAGTGATAATGTAGGAGCCATAAGCGGAACAGAGTATTTCCCTAGCAATGTATTGTTTATCTGCTTCTCTGTTATTCTGTTGTATGAATGCGTTGATCTTATCTTTAGAATCAGTGAATGCTTTAGCAATGTCGTGCGTGTTGTATACAGTGTATCTTTCTTCCTGACTAAGGCCATCCACACCATGTAATAATGGAGGTAAAACATTATTAACCAAGCCAGTGGAGAATTTAGCAGAATGGCTTTTGATAGCAGCAATGTCTGCTTTGTTCCAGATAGACATAGTCGTACCAAAAAGACCTGTCACAGTACCTGTGGCACCTGTGACATCAGAACTGTCAACTTCACGTCTGTCACGTTTATGATTCAAATTACCAGAAGAGGTCTTCCTCCTGAAGTTGCCTCTATGTTCAATAGAATAGACCCCAGCATAAGGATCCTGCGTACGAATCTGAAATGCAGCTAAACTATCAAGTAGTAATGAACTATAAAATGCTGATGTGTTAGTATTGTGGCACATACCAAACTCTTTGATATTCCAGTAAGTAAGATTAAACAAGACAGGTATATGCATAAACTGTAAATTATTAATCAAAGAACCTGGGAGGGCAGTGGCTGTGAGACCACTACGGGGACCAGGGTTGTGTTTTGGACATTTCAAAAGCTGTTTATCAGTAGGTGGTAATACGAGATAGGTACATGGCTGCTGAAGCCATGTGTGTATAGCACAAAATCATGAAATGGAATCTTGGACAAGGAGTTACAATAAGAAGGGTCTATTAAGGCAGTTATGTTGTACAAACCAGAATGTCGAATGTAGTTTGTAACAAGGACAGTGAACCATTTGGGATAATTTAGCATTGGGCCAACCCTGAAAAGTTCCTTTGGAGAGTTCGGCCACAGGGAGAATTTGTCCTTGTGATGTGGTTTGCCACTCAAATTGAAGGGTAGATTTATCAGGAGCAACAACCGAGGCAGTGAGGTAAGCATCGGAACCTTCCTGGACAGTGATCATACTTTTTGGTATTTTGATGGATACTCCCTCTGGAGGAGGTGCTGGAGGGTCAAGGTGGTGTAGGAGGTCCGGTACCGTGCCTTGGATGCAGGGATCACCCTGAGAGGAGAAATAAAGGAACAAGATAGCCATCTTGCCAGTGTATCTGAAAAGGAAGATCAAAGATTAGTCTGTTAGTACAATTCCGCCCAATGGGCTGAGGAAAAGTAAGTTAAGCTCCTTTATACAGTTTCAATTGGTTTGCATGTAACCATTTGTCAGTCAGTTTGTTGTTGTGAAGGAGTCTAACCTGATAGACTGCCAGACTGAGCTTGTTGACAATGGGGTATGGGCCTTCCAACTTATTGGAGAAGGAGTGGGTGGAATGTGCAAATCGAAGTACCATTACCTGATCTCCAACTTGCCAATCCACTTTTTGTGCGTGTTTGTCAAATTGTATTTTGGATTGTTGCTGGGCTTTGCCCATGCAATTTGCAGCGCACAAGTGTGTTTGTATGAGGTCTTTTCTGAGTCTTTCCACATACTGGTCCACAGACACACGGTCTGCAGTAGGGGTGTGCAGGTCAAACAACAGGTGTTCAGGTAATCTCATCTGTCTGCCAGTCATCACCTCGAAGGGTGTAAGCTGTGTGGTGGCTGAGGATGTGCCCCTAATTGCCATAAGGAGTAAAGGCAATAGGGAATCCCAGGTTTTGGGGTTGTCCTCAATGAATTTGGAAAGCATTTGCTTAATCCATCTGTTGGCTCTTTTCACTTGACCTGAAGATTGAGGATGGTAAGGTATGTGGAACTTCTGCTGAACTCCAAGGAGTTCAAGGGATTCTTTCATCAACTCACCTGTAAAACTAGTTCCTTTGTCAGAGTCTACCTTGAGGGGTAGACCCCACCTGGAGAAGATTTGTTCCACCAGGATTTTGGCAGTAGTCTTTGCTGTACATGTCTTAGTGGGGAAAGCCTCTACCCACTTTGAGAAAAGATCAGTTACCATAAGAGCATACTTATTGTTTCTGCTGGTGTTGGTCAGAGGGCAAAAAAGTCAATTTGGATGGCATGCCATGGGCCAGAATGTCTTTGTGGTAAAAGTTTGGCATTTCGTTTGGTTGGGATGGGGTTGTTTTGTGCACAAACAAGGCAGTTGTCTATGTATTGTTTAACATCTTTAGTAATACCAGGTCACCAAGCAGTGGTCTTGAGTCACTGGAGGGTATTTTCTGCTCCCTGGTGTCCACCAGTAGGAGTGTCATGCACTTGGTGCAAGAACTCAGATCTGAGGTGTCTGGGGACAACCACAACTTGTTGGGAGAGTCGTCTGGTTGAAACCAAACAAGCTTGTCATCTGGTGACAAGCGCAACTTACATTCATGCCTTTGATAGGGGTTATGTGTAGGAAGTTTTTCTTCAGTACCTTTATCAAGGAATCTGAACACTTCTTTGAGTTCAGTGTCCAGCTGCTGAGCTGCAGAGAGGTCCAGGGGAGAAAAAGACTCAGATTTCTTCTTGAGTGCTGCAATGTGTACAGCTGCATTAGCCTCTGGATGTTCCATCATCCAGATGTCCCCTCCTCGAGCCCCTTCCTTAGCAAGGGTGTCTGCTGTATCATTGAAGGCATGATAGGGGTCATGAAGAGCGTGGGCTTTAACCTTGTGTATACAGAGTTTGTGTGCAAATTTCTGTGCCAGTGCGTGGATGTATGTATATTACCAATTCTTTGTACTTCACTGGACTGCCATCAGAAGAGAGGAAGGAATTCTTCTGCCAGAAGGGAAGAAATTCTGTGAGGGAACAACAAACCCAGTTAGAGTCCGTGAAAATGATAGTATCCTGAGTTCCATGTTGGATGAACTCATGGGCACAGGCCACGCTGCCATCTCATGTGATTGAGGAAGCTACATTACAGCTGCTTAGATATCTTGACAGTGTTCCCGTAAGGGTAGATTACCAAAATACCCATCCCTGAAATCTGTTCTCCCTGATAGTAAGATGCTGAACCATCAGTAAAGATACGGCACAAAGAGGTACTCTCGAGTACTTGTGGCGTGGCAGGGAAGAAAGGACCTGGATCTGGAAGGTCAGGTGACTGTAGGGCACAATCATGGGGTTCTCCCTGGAAAAGGAGACCATGACCTAGCATAGATGGAACTTTAGTAGGATGAACCTGTATGTCTCTGTCCTGGAGAAGAAGTGACCAGTGTGTCAGCCTAGTGTTAGAGACTGATCCATCCTTCACTCTGTCTGAGAGTAAAAAGGTAGTGGGTGTATGGTTAGTGTTAATGATCAGTGGTGAGTACCCAATGATATACAGGAAGTGCTTGATGACCCAGTAGGTGGCCAGAAGGTTCCTTTCACAAAGGCCATACTTCTGTTCCACTGGGGTCAAGAGCTGTGAGGCATATGCAATGGGTCTCAAGGTGCCATGCACCTTCTGGGCCAGCACTGCTGACATGGCAATATCAGAGGTGGCACATTCCAGATGGAATGGTAGTGCTGGATTGGGGTTAACCAGTGCTGGGGCAGAGGCCAAGGCCTGCTTCAGTGACATCACAGCCTGGGTGCCTGGGTGTGAATAGGGCCCCAAGTCCATGGTACATCCTTTTTGAGTAATTCATACAGAGGAGCAGCTTTCTGAGCAAAATCACAAATGAAATCCCTGGAATAGTTTACCATACCTAGAAGCCTCCGAAGAGTTGCCACACTGGTAGGTAATGGCAAGTCTTGCAATCCCTGTACTTTCTTTCAGGTAGGGCTTCGACCTTGGTCAGTTATTTTTAGACCCAGAAAGAGTACTTCTTTCTGACACAATTGTGCTTTTGCTGGGTTACACTTCAGGCCTGCTTTCTGAATGAGAGTCAAGTAGTTCGTCCAAGAGATCCAAATGTTGTTCCTGTGTGGCTGTGGCCAGTAACAGGTCATCCACATACTGTAAGAGACATTGGGGGGTAGAGAAACTCTCAAGGGCGTCCATCATGTGGAGATGGAAGAGGGATGGACTGTTATGGAATCCTTGCGGCAAGCAAGTCCACGTGTACTGTCTTCCTTCAAAGGTGAAGGCGAATTTATATTGACTCTTAAGAGCCAATGACAGTGACCAAAAACCATTGGAGATGTCTAGGGCACTGAACCATTTCAGGTCAGGGGTTAAAAGTCATAGCACATCCGGTGCTGAAGCCACAGTTGGGGAACAACTGGGGGTGACCTGATTCAGTTTCCTGTAATCAATAGTAAGTCTCCAGGCACCTGTGGGTTTCTTCATGGGCCATACTGGGGAGTTGGCAGTGGAAACACAAGTTCTGATTACTCCTTGCTTGAGGAGCGACTTGATTGTCTCTGGAAGAGAAGGCAAGGCTTCAGTTGGGAAAGGATACTGCCTTTGCCTCTCATGTGTCAGGCCTGGCACTTCAATAACGGTATGCATTCTACCACAATCATGTTTGTTAACTGCAAATGCTTCCAAATGTCATTGCAGAATAGGTAGGAGTTTTGGGAAAAGTTCATGATTCTTGAACAAATCTATGACGTCATACTCTTTGTCATTGGCAAATATCATTGCCACAACATGTGAGTCAGGAATCAAAATGGTATGGTATTGACCTTGGATCTGTATCAGTAGCATGTTAGCTAGGTCCACCACACAGCCGTGTGGCGCAAGGAAGTTGATTCCTATAATACTAGGGTGATCATGCAGTACCATCAGTTGGAAAGTGTGTGAGGCCTCTAAGTGGCCTAACTCTACCGGTAAGGGTAGAGAGCGGTATGCAGGCAGCCTAGTACCATCAACTCCTGACATATTGGTCTTCTGTCCGGTAGACCAAGGGGATGAATCCGGGTGTTCGTCACGTAGCACAGATACAGCTGCACCTGTATCTAGCAAAACTACCAGTTGGTGGCCCCCGACCTCGGCCTCGGTGCAGGGCCTTCCATTTGTATCCAAGACCAGCTTGTTCACAATACGGACTGGGGCCTGTAATTGTCAATCCGTGTTGCCGGAAGCATGCAGAGGTTGGGCCTGACTTGCGTGAATAACTTCACCGTGCTGTACTGATGCTATATAGGGAGGAGCTTCTGGGTTTAGTCCTGTATGGGCCTGAGGACCTGTACCTCCTGTGTCTCCATGGCCAGTTGTGGCCTGGGCTGCCGGTTGTACTGATGCAAGGGTCTGAGTGGGGACAGCATCCGCTACAGAATGCACTTGTCCCAGGAGCTCGCGAAATTTCTGATTCTCTTCAGCTATCTCCCTATATGAAGGACCCGTTCTCTGTTGTGGTCTCCCTCTACCCTTATGCTTCCTGTTCTTTTGCCAGTTCCGGTTCCCACCCCATTGCTGTTGTTGATGCGGTTGTTGTTGGGCCCATTGGGGGTTCTGGTTACCAGCTGGAGGGGCCGGCTGATGTTGAGTCTGTTGACGTTGAGCCTGCCCTTCCACCATGTAGTGTGTCATGGTCCCTGCAGCAGGTTCCATGGCAGCTACCTTTTTGGAACCGGAGCCCAAATCACAGTTATACAGTTGGTACACCCTCTCGGTTTTCCGAAGAATATCGGCAAACCTGTCTGTATTTGGGTAAGTGGTTGGCTCTACCTTTTCTCGTACTGCTGGAATCATGTTCCTAAGGAACAAGGTTTTATACTCAATAAGATCTACATCCGCAGCTTCTTGTGCCAGATGTTTTCCTGCTCGGTAGGCCATCCAAAGTCTCTGGTGGTAAGTCGCTGGACTTTCTTTTGCATTCTACTTTACAGGGTATGCTAGCATCACTCCTACTACACCTGGGCTGTGAGCAGAAATAAGCTCAGCTGCAACCTTATCAAAGGTAGCATTCCCATCCTGGCGAACAGCTTCGGGGAGTTTGGCCCACAAACCAGGATCGATGGTCTGGCGTAGTATTTGGACCTGATATTCTGCAGCGAGGCTGAGCATCTCGCATTTAGAATGTACCTTTTCCAAGTGACAGCTGAGGTTGTCGGATGGGCTCATCCGACCGATACTGTCAGCAATTTGCTGAACAGAGTAGGCCATTTGTAGGGGATTAGTAGGTGGTCGATAAGGCAAAGGTAGATTGTCTCGAGCCCCATCCAGGGCTGCATGAGCTGCAGCTTCAGCCGCAGTGCAGACAATCCCTTCCTGAGTACCAGCTTCTTGAAAAAGCTGCCTCATCTGGGTTTTAATAGCT
Organism: Neoceratodus forsteri; assembly: GCA_016271365.2. NCBI lineage: Eukaryota > Metazoa > Chordata > Ceratodontiformes > Ceratodontidae > Neoceratodus > Neoceratodus forsteri. The sequence goes on along the minus strand of CM057453.1, from coordinate 1,176,061,110 downwards.
TTCATGCTTCTTTTAGGAAGAGGGACATTGCCTAACACTCTTTCAATCATGGTTTCTATCTCTTGCCTGTCTTCCACAGTAATAACGGCTACCGGAGGCGCCGTCGGGACCAGGCTTGGGCCTGCTCCCCCCTATCATGGGCGCTGCCATGTTGGCGTTTCCCATGATGAGCATATGACATCGTCGACGTGTGACCTGTGGAGTTGGGGGCGGGGACCCGCCATGCTGTGGATGGCTGGGTGCGGAGTCTGGGCCATAGTAGGGGCGTGACTGGGCGTTGTACTGTGAGACATCATCATCAGATAACTCCCCTTCTGATGACGAGTGAAAGGCAGGGGCTACGCCTCCCATCGCCTTTACATGTCCAGCCAGAACCTCTCGCTGATGGCGCAGTGTCGCCATCTTAGTTCTACATTCATCGTGATTCACACTTACAACATCCATATCAACCTGTTCTTGCTTTTGCTTCTGCAAAACTCGCTACGCGGCGCTCAATTCGCGATTGTCCCTGTAAGGTACTTCTAAGTCATTACGTACCTGGTTGATCTCGTCCTGAAGCTCACCCATTTCATCACTCAACTGAGCATTCACAGCACTCAGCAAATCATTCATTTGCACAACCTGACTCTTATCCTGTCTTAAACTTTCACACTCCTGCTTCAACATACATAATTCTTGTTCACCAGCCTGGGCTGAATGATGCAATAGTGAATCCTTTTCATTCCGCAGAGTTTGGAGTTCAGACTCCAAGTTCTGCTGCAATCTAATACATTCTGTTTCCTGCAAACCCATCTTTTGCTTAAGAGATGAAATTTGCAGATCAAGGGTTCGAAACCTTGCTTCGGAGGCTTCCAAAGCAGCGTAGAGAGCTGCGACCATCAACCCTTTAGCGTGTCGCTTATTGGTTGATTGTCTCATCTCTGTGTACTGGGTTGAGATCTCCAGTACAGGGTTATTGGATTGACTTGCATCCCATGCGAAGTCAGCCCATCCTCCATGGGAGGTAAGGAAATTCGAGACATCAAGTCTCAGTTCTGCGCAGATATCTGATACTGTGGCCATTACGTGGGAGGGAACGAAAATTCAAACTGTGAAAAAGACAGCGTGCTACGTATCAATCCACAGCATGAGTACTTTAAACACAGCCGAGCTACTGTATGAGTTGTAGACTTGCAATTCAAAGCTGCTATGGAGTGGGTTGAGATGGCATCGACCACACCCAAAAAGTCAGCCAGACTTTGCAAGGAGCTACAAAGTCGGTTTTAAACGGGAGAGGTGATACGGGAGTGTACACCTACTGTTCCCGTGGGGAAGGGAAAAAGTTTTAGCAACAAGTGAAAACTTACAAATCCCAAATATCGCCTGCACGCTGTCGCCAATTTGTCAAGAGGTCTAAACCTCACTTTCAGATTCTTGACGATATTGGGAATGCAAGTAATCACAAACACGTTGCATTAGAGTAATAAACAAGTTTATTACTACAAAAGGGATAAATCACAGTTGCGCTAAGCAGTTCTTACCAATACGAACCGGGAGTCAATGCTAAGCATTCCCTACACCTCGAGGTTTCTCTGTAGTCTCTTGGGGTTTCTCGGGTCTCCGAGGTGTGAAGCCTGTGCATTACATTATATACCTATGATAATTACTATGGTTACCAAAAGATAGAAACATTTCTAGTTACAGAGATGAGCCCTATTGGCTAAATTAGAGGTGGCTTCATGGTCCAAGATAACATTATATGATTCTGTAAAGTCATCAGTTTTAGAACAAAGAAGTTCTTATACAGAGTCTTACATAACTAAGTGTAGTGGTGCACATCACCAAAGGATGGCAATGTTGCCTTACATATTATAATTACTTCAAGGACAGGTGTCTTGGCATCTGACAAGTAAGAAATAGACAGAAAATACATGGTAAAATATATGTGTGCATTAGCAAGCAAAGTGGATTACAACAATATGCATTCATGTCCTGACATCTACTCTTATGCAGTAGATGCCCTTAGCCCTATATGTTAGTACAACCTATACCAAGGCATTAGCTGTCTACGGTGTGTCTCTGAGGGTATCAATTAGGGTGCAGAGACCTCGTGTAACACAGTGGTTTCAACATCTACAGATAGGTGGGCAAACTCATTACATCGGTATCTACATTGACAGATAGGAGTACAAATGCAATGTATGGATCAAGACAGCAGATGTTGATCCAGGGAAGGGTGTTACACTGTTCAAGGATCACTCAGACAGTCAGTTTTAATTTAATTACAATTACAAATGTCGGTGAATTTTTCTTTTAGTGTGGTTATAAATTTGGACAGAGTTTTGCTCCAACATGATGCAGGAGACAAGGAGTTCCAAGTTTTGAAATGAAGTAATCAAGGGTCATATTCCCATAGTTGGTTTGGGCCCTGGGGATGTGGATGCCCCTATTTTAGATCTCTTTCTTATCGTACTTGTTTTTGGAAGAGTTGTGTACTTTGTTTTGGTATCCTGTTATTTGGCCCTTAACTGTTTTGTAGGCCATGATTGCCTTGGATTTTTCCATTCTGGTTTTGAGAGTATTCCAGTTTAGACCATTGAGCATTTCACAGTAGTGCATGCGGTATGGGCATCTGAGGATGAATCTTGCAATCTTATGGTAGGTTATGTTGTCTCTCTAGTATGTAGTTGTTTGTATACTGGCAGACTATGCTTCTGTGCTCTAGAATTGGCAGCAGCAACAGCTGGGTGACTAGAGTCAGTCTGGCTTTTTATGGTATGGTATGGTGTAGGCACTGTAGCAGAGTGCTCCCAGTATTCACTTTTTTGACTGCTGATTTGATATGGTTCTCAAAACTTAGGGTATCATTGATTTCCACTCCTAAGTATTTGTATTCTTTGGTTTCTTTGATGGTAGAGCCATCTAGGAGCTGGACTGTTAACTCTCTGGTGTTTCTGGTTTTTTTTTTATACTTTTTTTGTGAAAGGCCATAGACTGGGTCACTTTTCCACTTATGACCCTCTTTGCAGAGACAAGCCACTTTTGGAGGGTATCAAAGTCTGACATTGAGTATTTTCTCCATTTGGTAGAAATCTGTCACTCTGATGATCAGTTTTTTTTCTCTTGGGGTGGTGTATTTGGCCAGGGAGGTCATTCATGTAAACCTGGAATAACAGGGGACCCAGTATTGATCACTGTGGGGGATCCCCCGAACAGGTACCTCACCTTTGACAGGGTCTTGTCTATGGTTCTGACTGCCTGCGGTTGGTTAAGTAAGATGTGAACCAGGAGTCCACTTCTGCTGCAGCTCTCATTTTCCTTAGTGCTTCTAGGAGGATGTTGTGGTCCACCATGTTACATGCCTTCAAGAGGTCCATGTACACCACTCCAGTGGAATCCCCATCACTCAGGGCCCCCCACCCATTTCCCCAGTGAAGTCCACAAGCACGCTAAATGTGGATCTGCCTACCCTGAATCCCGACTGGTGACTTATCAGTAGGTTGTATTTTTCTAGGTACGAGGTTAGTTGCTTGCAGACAATTTGTTCATGTAATTTTGATATCATGGATAGTAAGGCTATAGGTCTGTAGTGGGAGGGGTTATTAGGCCCCCTACCTTGTAGACTGGAACCACTTTCACTGTTTCCAGGTCTCAGGGAAGGATCTTTCTTCTAGGCTTCTGTTGAAGAGTTTTATCAGGATTGCTTATACAGTATATGGGCTGCTGCTTTTTTTTTTTTTTGAAATTCTATTTTCTCTCCTAACCCAGCCTGCCACACCTGACCCTTCAGGAGCGACACATTAGCCATCCCACTGCCCGTAACCTTACCCAAAAGAACCCCTGAGCCCCAAGGAGCTGCAGATTACCCCCTTCGGGCAGGGACGAGGCGGGGGCACAGATGCTCCGTAACTTACATTTCATCGGTCCGAGGTCCGTCGGTTGACACTGGCAGATCATGGACACGTCTTGGTCTCCCCATCTTCCCAGTGGTGGCAGGTTCTTTTCCACATTTTCTCCCTCCCCATACAGCATGTGACTTCCCCCGATGTCATGGTGCCGATGTCCACACTGTACAATGGCCACATCCCTTCCCCTTGTGGAGTCATGCAAGTATCAGACATCGGCCAAATCCCTCCCTGGAGAAGGCAAGCTGTTGTGGGCCACTCCAGCCTGTCTCCCCCTCGGCCGACCCACTGGCAACCCAAGTCCACTCCCAAACCCGGGTCTCCGGCGTGGTGCAAGGTGTGGCATCCAACGCCTCAACCCTCTGCGCCACTGGGCCAGCCCTGGCTGCTGCTTTTCCTTTGACTGTCGAGTTTGCCTTTCTCCATGCCCTGTCTTTGATTCTAATTTGCTGGGAGGAGGCTGCTACAGATTACATTAATGAGATGGTAGCAGGCTGCTATACATTAGGTAAGGATAGATGGGGAGAGAAAGTAGGAGGCATTGGGTGGAAGAGTGGGTGAGGAAGCAAGGGAGCGGGGAGGAAGAAAAGTAAATGCTGCAGCTCTTTGAGAAACATGCTTATGATCCCACACAGCTGTGAAGCACTCCACCCGGTGCAAGAAAGCAGCAGCAAAGGCAAACAAGATGCTAGTGTGCATATCTAGGGGATCAGTAGCAGGAGAGAGGAGGTTATACTGACCTTGTACAGGTCACTGGTAAGGCTGCATCTAGAGTACGGAGTTCAGTACTGGTGCCCACGCCTCAAAAAGGACATTAGCCTGCTGGAGAAGGTCCAGAGGAGGGCTACAAAGATGATATCTGGTCAGCAGGGTAAGGCATACGAGGAGAGGTTGTGGGCACTGAACATGTACTCCTTGGAAGACAAGAGAGAGAGAGAGGGGACATGATTGGGACCTTTAAGTGCTTGGAATGGATAAATAAGGTTGATAAGGAGAGTCTCTTTAAGCTGAGTGGCAACCATAACATGAGGGGGCACAGTCTTAAGCTGGAGGGTGGGAGGTTTAGGAGGGAAGTCAGGAAGCACTTCTTCACAGAGAGGGTGATGGACACTTGGAATACGCTGCCAGAAGAGGTAATCTTATTGAAGACAGTGGGCAGCTTTAAGAGAGGCTGGGAGAGGTATAGGGGAGGGTAAGGGTCATGGGTAGGGAGGATGGGAGGAGTGGGGAGGGGGGCAGGGACAGTAGCTCAAGCTGTGGACCCTGCAACACGGCAGACTTGATAGATTAAATGGCCTTCCTCTGCTGGCTTCTTCGTATGTTCACATGTTTGTATGACTGTAAAAAGCCTGCAAACTTAAATTTCAGAAGCTCCTCCCCAGAACATAAGGACTTTGAAGGCATGTTTTCCATTTTTAGATACACTGTGTTATGGATTTTGTTATGATTGCCTTTCTCTTTGATGCTGACAAGTATTGAACGAGAAAGTGCAACAAAAATGTAACAGATCTAATAAGTGCAGTGAGATGCTTTTATTTTCTCAGGTTGCATGCTTTGGTGATGAAAACGTAATTCAATTGAAACATGCTTTTACCTGGGTAAAATCACTCAAGGAGAAGGTAAACAGTTCCTTGTGCAAAACAAATACTGTAGTTGCATCCAACAGAAAATGGCTCCTCTCTTTGTTATAGTAATTATAAGCAGTAACAAGCATTTGTTAATACTGAATGTTGTCTTGCTGGCATTGGCATTGGTAGTGCAGGAGTTAGAGAGATGCATAACAGGAATGGCAGGGAAGTATGGAACCGACATCAACCCCACCCCACCCTGCAGAGACTGACAGGCATTGAGGTGTGCCTTTGGGTCTTAGGCCATAATGTTCATGCCATTTTGCCTCACCCCACCCTGCAGACTCCGACAAGTGTCACATTGTGCCTTGGAGTCATCGGGCCTTATGTTCACCCCATTCCATAAGGAAATACATTGAGATGGGTGCAGTATAAGATAATGGGGTGAACTTTGAGGCTGAAGTGTCTAAGGCACACCTTGATGCCTGTCACTGACTGCAGGGTGGGGGTGGGGGTGGAATGGCATGAGCAATACAGCCGACTATCCAAAGGCACACCTCGGATGTCTGTCAGTCTCTACAGGGTGGTACATTATGGTTAGAAACCCTAACACCCTGGGCATTTGTTAATATTTGCACTCCAAATTTTCCAACATGGCCTTTTTGTGACCCCACCTCATGAAAACATTTTGTAGTTTCATAGCAAAATTACTAGTTCTGAAGGCTGAAGCCCATTGTAAACTCGCCACCATTCACTTAATGGTGGTAATTGTATTTCTTTTCACCCATATAAACATGAACAGTGGCACTGTGATTTTGTTAATCTGTCCCAAACGTTGATTTCCCACACCAACCTCGCCATTGTGTGCCAGATGTGCGAAAACACATTTCGGGCAGGATGTGAAAAATGACAACTTTACTGTTCTTAAGGAGGTGTGCAAAAATGGCAATGTTGAAAATCTGGAGTGAAAATACTAAAAATTTTCGAAGTTACGAGCGTGTGTGGAAACTGCACAATGTATGCTCATAACACAGTCATTTTGTGGAATTTTGTCACCAAATTTTCAACATAGGCATTTTGAGACCTCCACTCATGAACAGTGTCACTATGATTTTCTTAAAGGAAAACATTCATAATCCTAGCGTTCTCGTTATTACATTGTTGTTACTTACTGATGATGCAGAATATTGTTTGCCTGCAAAATAACGCTTTTGTCATCTGTTGTCATTTTTATTCCTCCCGTTGCTGGACCATGCCATTTGGTGCTATATTCCCTGTTGTGTACCGCAACTGGCATGCAAATGAGCACTTTGTGCTTGTTCACCTCAGCTTACTTCCGTCTTGCGCCTCCTTGCACTCTGATCCGACGGTTGCATCGTAGCGACATTACCTTTAAGGAGCTATGATTGTTGTCCCTGTGGACAACAGACAGTTGGAATCCTTTGTTTGTTTTTTTTTACAGTTTCGGCAGCAAGTTTGTTGTGTGGCTGCCACTCATTTACCATCTGCTGTTATGGACAGTACAGGGAGTTCTGTTGTGTAGTCCGTGGCATTATCCTCCCTGACTAATCCCAACTATTCAGCCATCTATCCGAGCTGTAGCTGTACTGTCACGTCCTCTGTTGTGCTGGTATATTTTTGGGCATAATTCAGCAGCATGTTTTATCAGCATAGTACTGGCACCAATTGTTTTGGTCTTCAATATAATACCAGCATATTATAGCGTGGATTCAGCTTGATTTATTTCACATTGTTTGTTTGTGACAATACTGTGACAATATTCATCAGCAGAGTACTGCAGTAAAAACTAATTCTTTATTCCTTTCTGTATCAGCACACCTGTGATCAGTGCTCTATAGCTGTTGTTACTGAATGCCCTGTGTGACAGAATTGAGCATCTCAACACAGTACAATGGTGACCCTGACAGACATTTCTTTCTGGCTGTCTGTAATAAAGGACAGGTCATCGCTTTTCACAATGCACTGACTGTGTCAGTATACAACACTTCATATTTGTGTTTCTTTTGAATAAGAGGGTCAATAGTAAGCAGCACATGTTATGAACTACAGTGACAGCAATTTATTTCAGCCTGTCTGAAGTAATGCTTTTCAACAGTGGGTGCATGTTATTGATTCAGCCAGTATACAGGAGTGCAACTTTAGCCGTCTTTATTCAAGATCAGTGTTCAGTGTGTGTTATACTTATTGACACTGTCCTTTTTTCTATTTGTGCTGCATACCCGCTTCGATTTATTTCATCTTGTGCAAACATAACAATGGCTTCTTCTGTCAGTGCCAGTGAAGGTGCAGCAAGTTCACATAGTAGCCCATTAGTGACTGACAGCGATGGTACTAGTGATACTGACAGTGAAACCTCTGAAGTCCTACTCGATGTGTTAAATAACAGTGTTGTGGTATGCAAATACGACCTTATATGTTTGAGCCCAGGCACCCTCGAGACCCAACTTCTAGTGATATACCAAGGGGTAGCACTGCTGCTGATGGACTGACTGAAACACAAGATAAAAATCAACTGTCTGATCTGTCTTGGTGCACGTGTCAGCAGTGCGTTCTGATGCTGACAGTGAGGGAGTCCATGTGCTGCCAGTAGGTGTCGCATCATCTTGGTGACAAGTTGGATAGTCTGAGCTGCATAACGCAGCATCATGAATTTACAGTGGGGTGCCTGGAAACCTTTGTTGTTCATCTGGCACTTACAACAATCTGTTCCTGCTACCACCATCAGCTTCCTCCAGGTCCACCTCCTAACAGGTATTCTGTGTAACAGTTATGTATTTCAGTAATTGTAATTAAGTTCACATTTATCTATGTGCCTTTTATAAACACATTGTGGAGTGCCATATCTTTGGGAGAAGGTGGTTGTTTCATGGTTTAAACAAAGGATGAAAGGAATGTTGTTGTGGCCAGCGTGGATGCCACGATTGTGGTCAAGCATAGTGTGCTCACCTGGCTGTGAATTGGGATGACTCTGCTTCTGCCTGTGATAGGCATGTTTAAAAACACCTCACCATGCTGTGTCCCAACATCTGTTGTGGCACACCCTCTTCCATCGTATAATCTCATTGTTCACTCACATCTGTTTGTGTCTGCCACTTGTTTTGTAACGCAGTTTATCACTTTGTGCCCCATGCCACGACTATCCATCTTGTTAACAAGTTTTGTATGTGGGATGTTTTCTAGTGCTTAGATGAAATCGATGTATGTGAAGTCCACTGCATCTTCCTGACTCACTTTCTTTGCCACACAACACATATGATCAATAATATTATTTTGACATTAACTCCCTGCTGCTGTTGTCAAACATGGTGTACCACAGTGCTGCTATTTCACTTCGTAGCATCCTACACAGTCAAAGTACTCTTCCCGGTCTTCCTACCTATTGGTACCCTTCTACCTCATGTAACCCACCATTTTATCCTTGAGTTTGTCGGCCACCTCCTTACAGGACCATTGTGTCTTTCTCCATATCTTCCCTTTGGACACCAACCTGATGCATTTGTTTATTCACATCCGCTATAGCACCTTTCAGTTTCACCCACTGCTCCTCAAACAGAAATACCCACCCTCCTAACTCCACCTTCATTGGGGATGCCCTGATACATGTACATATTTCACTGAAATGCAATCTTCTGAAAATGTAATATCTTCACATTTGTGTGACTTGATTGAGTGCATGTTCAAATGTCCATATATTGTGGTCACTGGAACAAAGCTGTCACTGTACCTTGACTTTTGCAACTCTGTCCACATTGGTCAATACAAGGCCTATAATATGAACATTTGAACATATGAAGAAGCCAGCAGGAGGCCATTTGGTCTATCAAGTGTTCTCATGTTGCAGTGTCCACAGTTTGAACTACTGTCCCTGCCCCCTCTCCTCACTCCTCCCATCCTCCCTACACATGACCCTTATCCTCCCTCTATACCTGTCCCAGCCTCTCTTAAAGCTGCCCACTGTCTTCAACGACATTACCTCTTCTGACAGCGCATTCCAAGTGTCCACAACCCTCTCTGTGAAGAAGTGCTTCCTGATCTCCCTCCTAAACATCGCACTCTCCAGCTTAAGACTGTGCCCCTTGTGTTATGTTTCCCCTCTCAGGTTAAAGAGATTCTCCTCATCAACCTTATTTATACCTTTCAAGTACTTGGAGGTCCCAGTCATGCCCCCTCTCTATCTGCTGTTTTACAGGGAGCACATGTTCAGTGCCCTCAACCTCTCTTTACGTGTCTTACTCTGCTGACCAGCTACCATCTTTGTAGCCCTCCTCTGGATCTTCTTCAGCAGGTTAATGTCCTTTTTGATGTGTGGGCATGAGTACTGAAGTCCATACTGTAGATGCGGCCTTACCAGTGACCTGTACCAGGACAGTGTAACCTAATCTCTCCTACTACTGATCCCCCTAGATATGCATCCCAGCATCTTGTTTGCCTTTGCTGCTGCTTTTTTGTACTGCGTGCAGTGCTTCAGGTCACTAGTGATCATCACTCCCATGTCTTTCTCCTCCTTCTCTGATGCAGATACTCGCACTCCACCCAGGTAGTACTGTGTCCTAGGATTCTTTGCTCCAGTATGCATAACTTTGCATTTCTTGGCATTGAACTCAAGCTTCTAGATCCTGGAACACCTTCCTATCTTTTCCAGATGTTCCTGTGGTCCTGTATCCCTTCAGCTGTGCCCACTGTCCCACAGAGGTTGATGTCATCTGTGAATAGGCATATTTTGCCCTTAATGCTCTCTCCAATGTAATTGATGACGACATTGAAGAACACCGTCCCCAGCACCGAGTCCTGTGTGACCACACTAGTTCTCCCCCTCCCATGAACCCATGCTTTCTCAGATCGTGTAGACCATGCTCCTCTAGATATTCCACCAGCTTTTACTTTAGTATGGTCTACATGCCTTTGACCACAATGGAGGTCAGACTGAGTGGTCTGTAATTCTCTGGTTCATTCTTTGGACCACTTTTGTGAAGTGGCACTACATGTGCTGTTCTCCAGTGCTGCGGTACTATGCTTGTTTGTAGTGAACTTTTAAATATGCCTGCCAGTTTCCCTGCCAGTTCCTCAGTCAGTTCCTTTAGTACCCTTGGAAGTACTGTGTCCGGGCCTGATGATTTTTCCACCTTCAATGCCAGCAGCCCCTCCCCCACTGTATCCTCCTCCATCGCTACATCTGTGTTCCCCTCCCACACTGTTCCTCTTTTCCCTCCTGAAGGCAGTAGTCCGTCCTTCTCTCTGGTGAAGATGGAACACAACTATTCATTTAGTATCTCTGCTTTTTCTCCCATTATCCTCCACAGACTCCACTGCTAACCTAAACCTAACAATCCCTTCCTTCTTGTCCCTTTTCTCATTTATATAGCAAAAGAAAGCTTTCTCCCCATCTTAATTCCTTCAGCTATCTATAGCTCCTTCTGTGCCTTTGCTTGCCTGACATTCTTACTTGCTTCACTCGCCAACCTTAGCTACTTTTCCCAATGTACCTTTCTCTTGTTCTCCCTGATTTACTTATTTTTTCTTAATATTTATACTTTATGCTCGTAGCTCCATGGCTGGGTGTGTTGCCTTTGTTGACCACTTTCAGCTCAGTGCCCTCCGGCCTGGATGAGAAACCCCTTGCGATACAACCCAGCATCCTGTTTGCCTTAGCCATTGCTTTCCTGCATTTGGCCAAATTTTTCATGCTCCCTGTTACCAACACCCCAAGGTCCTTGTCCTCCTCAGTGATTCCCAGCCTCACCCCACCCAAGTACTAGTCCCTGCTATGGCTTTTTGCCCCGAAGTGCATAACCTTGCACTTTTTCACATTGAACCCCAGCTGCCACCTCTGCGACCATGCCTCCAGTTTGGTTATGCCCCCCATGCAATTGTTTCCATCCATCCTCTTCGTACACCACTGCCCCAATTTTGGTGTCATCTGCTAACAGAGTAACCATGCTCCCAAGTCCAAGTGCAATATGTGAGATGAAGAGCCAGAATAGCAACTACACCCGGTTGCCACCAGGAGCCAGTGTTGCAGTGGCTCTATGCCCCCACCCTCCCCAGTCGTTCCGGATCACCTGAGGACTAGAAAATTTGTAGCCTATTTTCAGCCTTGTTTTGGGGGGGAGATGCAGATACAGATGGATGCCAACTGAAACTGCACAACATTTTAAGTTGTTGGTATTTTTAGCGAATGTTGGAAATCTGGCCAGGACACTGGGGAAATTCACCTTCTATTTTGATAAGTGCCACGGGATCTTTAACATCAACCTGAACTACCACCAGAACAGGCAGATGGAACCTCGGTTTAATGTCTCATCTGAAAGATGGCACCTCAGAAGTGCAGCACCCCCCTCATGCTGCACTATAGTGTTATTATTACAATTTAACTCAAGTGCCTGAGGTGTGGTTACAACCCACAGTCTTCTGATGTAGTGGCCACCACCCAGCCCACTCCGCCATCCTGTACAACAGGCGGGTGACATTCACAGCACTCCTCCTACATGGCCTCCCCATGAACTTCCCTAACATGTAGTGTATGTAGTGCGTACTGTCACTGTTCATTTTGCATATGGCCTTGGTGGTGTGAGGAGTGCTGTGACAGAGGCACGATCTGGGAACGTGATTGTGAAGGGAGCTGTGTGGTGGCCATTACTTGCCAATGGGGTTGTGCGGTATGCCACGACACCACATCACCATGTAGGGGTGCTGTCTGCTTTTCCTATTTATATTTAGCATGTGTTTGCAATACCACACTGTGAATATTTTGCATTACGTGCATAACAAGAGTTGGTGGTGGGTTGGATAGCAGGCAATGCCATTTATGTCACACATTGAATTGCACTACGTTGTGGCATAACGTGTCTCATGGTGTGCTTATTCACCACGGATGTACTGCAAGTGCTGTCCCTCGTTCAACGTCACAGGTGCCGACCCACCACCCAACATCTGTAGCGGCACACCTCATGAGTGTGCCATGTCTTAGGCGCACTGACAGTGTCTGCACAGTATGCCGGAGTGAAGTGGCAGGGCCAGGTACCATAGAAAATTGTACGCAGTGTTGTTTGCTACACATAACTGTATTTACACAGTGTACGGTACCTCATTCTGCCATGAATGTGAGTCTGCTTCAGGGTTTGCAGCATTGTGAGTCCAAGGAATATCTCACGTTACAGTACATCAGCATTGGTGCTGATCAGTCTGTCCCCTTTGCTTGCCACCACTGCAAGTGTCCCTCAAGACATATATTTACCACATGCCATGCCACTGTATGCATGTGTGGCTGTCACTCTCACATATTGTATTGTTTCAGCATATATGTCATCGTAATCGATGTCCAGTTGTGGAGTCAGTGTCCACCTCATCAAGTTCTGCACTTAGCTGCTGCAGATGCGCATTAATCAGTTGTGACACAGTGAAAAGCAACATCTCACATACTGTCCTGTTGATTGTAATAAATACAATTCTCATCTCACAACAGGTCAATGCGCCTAGCATCGTATATCCAATATACTCACTGGGTTCATGCTGTACTGGGGAAGAAGGTTAGGCGAGTGATCCCCGCTTGTGCAGTGAATGCCATTAGGAACAAGTGGCCAGAGCTGAACGGCAATTACAAAGGATTCCATGATGCTGACGAAGAGGATGAAGAAGCATGGGCACAGTCTTTCTTACAGGAAGCAGTGCAGTAAATGATTGGCATTCATTTGCCATAGCACGATGTGTTACAATTTTTCCCTTAGTGTTATACTGTGATCTCTTATTGTGAGGCTAATGTTATGCAGTTTGTTTGTTGCTTGTTATATTTGTACGCAAGCAATGCAATAGCAGGTAATCAATATGCACAACAAATGTTTATATTCAAATGATTAATACTTTACTTACTTAACAATTATTGTTGCTCAAATGAGCATAGTGACCATGAACAAGTTTGGACATACCACTATGTGTGTGGTTCAACACAGTATGCAGTATACACAGTACATGGAAATAATTTGACTGTCAGTGGTAGAACTGTACTCTGTGACCTGAGTTTTTCAGAGTTATTTAAACAGTAATAGAAATGTTTAATATTTTGTGTTGCTGTTGCCCGTACACACCACGGACATGTGCTGTAATCACATTTCTTCCTGTCACTGGTTACCTGTGACATCATCAAACTTATTAAAAAAAAAATTTGCACTCGACCTGATATGGTTTTACTCTTGCACTCCACAGCTACAGACTTGCAGTGGAGTATTTAAATGCAACCCATCATTATGTTTATGTAAACAGCAACAGTAAGCTGTCCACCCTGATGTTCTTATTTGTCATCAAGTAAAGCAAAAACCTCACTGACTTATTGTGACATTCTATATGTTACTGAGGTGAATAACGAAATTACAAAACATGTTGTATGCAGTGCTGTAACACTGAACTTAAAATTGCATTGCAGCAATACTCAACTTGATAAAATCAATTCGGGCACAGGCATAAGGCATATTACAAGACTGGAGGATGGCCAATGCGGTGCAAATTCACAAAAGTGGCCGAAGCTAGAACCAGACAACTACAGACCAGTGAACTTCACTTCAATCGTGGGGAAGTTCATGTAAAAAAATACTATAAGAGATTGGTTACTGACCTTTTTTGAAGGACAGTGGTCTCAAGGGCAATCAACAGCACTGGTTTGTCTCGGGCATATCCTGCCAGACAAACTGAGCTGAGTACCAGAAGTGGTGGGAGCTGTGGTACACAAGATAGAGCGGTGGAGGGTGCTGCAGGATGACCGCAGCAAACTACATGAGTGGTCGGAAACATGGCAGTTGTTAAATGCCAAAGAAGTGCAAGGTCATGCACTTTACAGCTAGGAACCAGATGACGAATGTTATATCTAAAGACTGCAGCCATTAATATTAGTATTTCACTGAGTGTCATGATCTAGTTATGTTCCTCAGAGCACAAAAAAATTAACAGGAGCCGGCCCACGGGCGTTCCGGGCTGAGGCAGCGATGCATTGCCTCCTGCCACGACAGCGACCCATGTTTGCTGTGCGAGATGGTCTTCTGTGGCCAGCTGTGGTTGGAGATGATCAAGCATCTGGAGGACAGCTCTCATCTCACGGTGAGGGTGGGGAACAGAGACCGTCATTTCACTGACACCTATCAGAGACTAGGTGCTGGCATGCAAGGTCCTGTACAGTCAGGGCATGGAGCTTGAACAACCATTGGTCATCCTGTGTGTGTACATGTTCATAACACACCCAGTATCGGCACTGCATGGTCCCCTACACACAGAAAATGTGGCAAAATGTGGTCCGGTTGATCATGTTGATGGCCGTCTGCTGCCAGCTCTGCCTACGAAAGGGCATTACCCAGTGCTGAATCCAGAACTGATGGGTCGAGTTGTGGGCTGTACACCACCACGCCACAGTGTGTAAGCTGTGTGGGGATGAGGTGAGGGCCCAAGATTGGAGGTCAGGGTTGGACAGGTGGCGGCCAAAAGAAAGGAGTAGGAGGAGGAGGAGGGACAAGTGAGTACCGGGGTGAAATTGTAAGGAAAAAAAATGTAAAAAATTAAAAATGAACACTAGACATTTGTAATTGTGGGAAGTAGACATCAACATCAGCTGCTGTTGTCACATTTACCAGCGGACAGAAATCAGCACCCCCCCAACAGGGGTCAGTGCCTCCGAGTAGTGTCATGCAAGGTACGTTTGTTGAACCAAAAAAAGCCCCGCTGACCTTAGAACCATGCACTGCCTAGATGAAAGCACTGCAGTTGTGTGTCATCAGAGACATGAATCAGCACAGTGCATTGTGGCATTTTCTTTCCCCTTGTCTTGGCATGCAACATCATTGGTGGCTGTGTTTCCATTTCTGCCTCTGGTCTCACCTCCCATCCCCTCAACAACAATTTGTCCCCAGTGTTAACACCAGTGAGATGCCATGCAGGCACGCAGCACTCCATCAAGCAGCATCTGTGGTTTAGTAACCCAACAGAGCAATGTGGAGCGCAACACAGAGGCAGCAATGTGCACCTGTAAGTAACCTTATCACCAGGACATGTGCATTGTTTGGTGCGGTATTTGCTGAGACAACAGTCCCATGATGCCCAGACAGGCAACATCACCCATGACAGAGACAGTGACACTGACATCGGGAGAGGGTGCCTGCATCTGTTTGTGTTTCTTCGACACTGTTCCCGGTAACTGTTGTATACTTTCTATCTCTGTGCGCTGGCTGCTGTGGCCGCTTCCCTTTTCATGGTTGCACACAGAGCGAGGGGCAGGTAATGTAAATAGCAACAATGTGCTGTGCAGCGATGCTAAAATAGCGGGAACTTTAATTACAGTGAAAGAGAGACAGAGAGAGAGAGCAGGACAGAGTGAGTGTAAGGCAAAGTAACTCTCTGGGTCTCTCTCTCTCTCTCTCTCTCTGTCACATGAAGTTACTGTGCACAGAGACGGAGAGAAGAAGTGGCCGAGGGACCTGCAGCATTCAGCATGCTACAATTTGTGAGAGAGGCAGACAGACAGCAGGTTTTGTTACCCAACTGGGCACTTCCTTCACATTGCGAGTTGGTCTTGCAGAGTGGAACAGACCAAGGTGGGAGACACAGAGACAGACACAGACCTTTGGACTTCACCGTTGGCGATGCGTGTGTCTTATCTCTCTGTCTTTTTACTTCCACTGTGTGAGAAGTGTCTCTGTCTCTCTGTTTCTCTCTCTTTCTATGTCTCTCTGTCTCTGTCTTGGTGTGTGTGTGTGTGTGTGTGTGTATGCATCAATGGTCCATGACAGAAGGGTGAATGTGTCCACGGCACACGGTGTGGTGGGGGGTAACAGTCATGTTTCTGGAAACCTTGGGCACCATATCATGCACAAGGAAAGTAACAGATCATCTAAGTGGTGTATTACTAACATTTCTATGTGTATGAAAGCACTGTAATGTGCATTATTTGGATGGGAATATTTTGCAATGTGTCAGGATACAGTACCTTTATTGATAGTTAAACAGCAAAAAGCACCTTTTGGGATATTTATTTGTTGTTTAACCATAACCCATGTTATGAGGCAATATAGCACAGTGGGTTTAGGCTCTGACATTCAGATCTGGGAACCTTGGTTTCAATCCCACAGCTGTCTCGGTGCACACTGTGTTATCCTGAGCAAGTCACTTCAGTTCCTCGTGCTCCAAGGTCACATCTGTAAAGAAGCTTCGGCTTACTGTGCTACTCATGGTTAAACACTGTTCTCTTTCCCTTTCTGCCTATATACTGTATGTTCAGTAACACTATAGAGTGTGCGGTTCTTTTTCTTTAATCAACACCCCGGGTGCTGTGAGGTCACTAGGCCTGTTGCTTCCCGACTCACAGTGCACCAGTGGGGTTGATTAATACCCAATAACCGCACACCCTGTTTCATGTTATTGCTTAGTAATTTACTTTAGTGTGGCCTGGTGGCACAGAGGGCTGAGGCACTGGACACCCTACCTCACACCACACCGGCGACCCATGTTTGGGTACGAGCAAAGGCCGCCGGAGGCCAGCAGGGAGGGGAGGGTGTGGAGCTGGTAGGAGCGGCCAAAAGGCAGCTCCCCTCTCCAGAGTGGTGGGGTTGCATCCCTCAGCCATGGTCTGCCTCCTGGTGGAGGCCAAGCTGCAGTGCAAGCCAGAGGGGTGCAATGGCTCTAGGCCAAATGGGTGGGTAGAAGGGGCTGTTGCAGGGACTGTAGAGTGCATGCATGCCTACACCTGCATGTGTCTCTACTCCTGGGGCCCTGGGTAACGGGGAGAAAAAACGGAGGAGAAAAACCACTCGGCAGGCAGGATGACACCCGACCCTCCACAGGCACCACTCCTGGGCCGGGCATAAGGTAAGTCCCGGTAATTCTGGGTGTCGGAGCTTGAGGGGGGAGGGGCAGTCAGGCTGAATGGGGCATGCCAGCAGAGTAAAACAGTGATATGATAAAAATAATTTACTTTAGTGCAATTGAAGTGCTTCAACAGTGGTGCATGTTTTGGTAAATAGACACATCTCACTTGATTTCTTCAATACCTTGAGGCAACAGGATACAATCATTGTGATTAGTATTCTTTCAAGCTACAAGTCTGTCTTGGTTACCTACATGTAATCATATAGTAACATTGAAAACATTGACATACTGGTGGTATCCAATCTGCACACTAATTTTTTGGGAATCTGCAGTAGTGTTTTTTCAGTAACTCATCCATTTCCGGTCTTGGCGTGGGTGCAGTGTTACGTGGAATTGCTGGCCGTTCAATGTTGGAAATATCGGCTGATGTTCCCTCCTTGAATTGCACCACTTCAGCCATCATGTTATGGATGAAGTTGCATGTTTTTGGAGCTGGAACAGGCTTTGCTACCCATTGCTTCGTTTGCTTAGAGAACGCAAAATGATGTCTTCTTGAGCCTTTCTTTACATCACTTGACACAACTGCCTCTGGATAGTGACAGGTCTCGGAATAATCTAACATACACAGTTGTATTCGCGCAGCCATTTCGGCATATGAAAAGTGTTGGCGTTTCAAGCAGTACTTTTTGAGGGGGGCATGGAACACCTCCAGATTACTGGTATGGCAAAATCTGGTGACCTTTGAGATGTCTTTTAGTAGTCTTGAGACACGCACATTCATTTTAAGTGCTTCATGTGGTGCTCTTCCAGTTGGTAGCCAGACAGTTTCAGTGTCATCATCTTCATCGGTTGTACCGTGTGTGCAGTGATGCACTTCTAGACCAACTGTCCATTAATGAACATTTGCTGTGTGATCCAGTATGGACAGACACTTCTCACAAAGCACCACCTCACTGCCACCACATGTTGCTGCAGACCACCAGAAATGATCAGCTATTGACCTCGTCCAGAGAAGCAAATCCTGGCACTGTCTTTGCTTGCCCTTAGTCATGATCTTCTTTACAATCGACTTTGCCAAGTGCCACACATCATATTGATGGTTCACATTTGGAAAGTGAACACCTTTCGACATCAGCGAAGCAATTTGAGGGTGATGGTCGGTGGCAACTGTTTTTACCTGAAGTCCACTTGACATTAGTTTCTGCATCGCTCTGATGAAACCCTCTTTCTCCATGCAGTTTGAGTTATTGACTTCAATAACCTGCATGAATTCAGACTGCAAAATGTGGTTGGAACGCATATCCATCATTGTATACGTGCAGTATTTGGCGTTGTGACCGGGCAAGTCACAACGACCGTCTCCAATTACTTCAACAATACTGTCTGCTGCCAACTCAAGATTCTTCTTTTGTTGTCTTAACCAGTTGGCGTTCACAACTGGAAAAAAGTACACTGATTGTATTCGGTTGTACTGAGACTCACTGAGGACAGGCACTCGGAGAGAATGTAAAAACTGTGAAATTCTGGTGTATGTATTCCCAGTACATAGTATTGATGCACTGAGTAGTACATTCCAGGCACTCATTTTACCTAGTAATGGCTACAACTGCCATGTGAATGTGTGCAATCGTGCACACGAGAACTCAACAGTGTACATGCATCCGCTCAAGTGGAAGTTGTTATCAAAAGAGGAAGACGACAATGTTGGCAGACCACATGCTCAAAAAGTTGAAACAAGCAGGATTTGAATGTGATGTATTTCTGCTCGCTATCCGGTGTTGTGCCACCAGTCATGGTTTCATCAGAGTCAGACTGTGTGTCACTGTCAGTATCGTAGTTTGACTCTGGGACACATGGAGATATCAGTGTCAGTAGTCAAAGTGTCATGCATGGACAGAAATTACACCGAGTTATCCAGAGCAGGTTATGACACACCTTCTGCCTTCACCAGCGTGAAAGTGCAGATTGGAGTTACCCTGCTTTGTACATGCGTACTTTGTACTGAGCAGCAGGTACACTTCTTTTGCATGTCATCAGTGCATTGCACAGATGATGGAAATGAGGACTGACTCTTTGCATAAATGTGATCTTTCATTATTGCCTCTGGTGACTCTGGCCACTGGCATGCAAAATCTGGTTTCCACTGTGCACTGAACACTCACAGTGGCAGTGCTGATTGTGTCTGTCATACTGTCTGTCAATGCTGGGACATAGTCTGTCTCACCATATGTTGCAGTGGTTGAAACACACCTGTCTTGTTTTGAGTTGACATGAAAAACAGTGTTTGTTTTCTTCACTGATTACGAGGCATCAGAACTTGTAATGGTGGGTGTCATTAACTGTAAGACAAGAAACAGAGGACAAGTTATTGTCAACAGTGACATGGATGGCCATGAAGATCGGTGTACATGACATACATTTAGTATTTGCACTGTGATGTGTTTCTGACATATGTTGGCATCGTGCATGTCGTTCCACCACTGTTTTTGGAAAGCACTTCAGCAATCATGTGTATCATTACAACACTGAGCAGCACATAAGGGTAGATATTGGAGAGACAGAGGCACAGGAAATACAGGGGTGAGCGTGATTAATGTGCTGCAACCTTAAGATGATCAACAGTACAGCTATTCACACAGCTGTGATATACGGTGCATAGCTCCGGAATAGTCTTAGGTGGTGGGCATGACTGTGCAGGAATCCATCAATGTGAGGGATGGTAAAGGGGGAGGTGCAGTTGGTACCTGATTTCAATTTGACCAGTGTTGTTTGTAGCATCCTGGGTGCAGGCTTCAGGTATAGTGCTACATCACACTAGTGAGTGTGAAATCTTGGGCCTTGTGCTGGTACCATTGGGAATACAATACAGTAAGTGATGGTGGTCAAACGACTGTTATGCAATGATCATCACACAGTGTGTTTCACAGTGGCAATTACTACAGATGCACAGTGAAGGGTACGGGATATCTTCTGGACGGACTTTATGCGGATATGGATATGTCAGAAACATGCAGTGGCATGGACGGACACAAGGGTAGTAGTGGAGTATCAGTCAGCACATCTGAAAGGAAACATAGAATTTGACGACAGATAAGGACCGCTTGGCCCACCCAGTCTGCCCATTTCCCTACCTATGGATAAGCTGCAGATCCTAGTTAACCAGCAGCCTACTTCTTTCTACTCCCACCCCCTAGAATTGCCTTATGGCTGTCCCATGCATGCTGGAATTCAATCACTGTTTTTGACTCCACAACCTCCTCCAGAAGGCCGTTCCATGCATCCACAACCCTCTCTGTGAAAAAATACTTCCTTACATTACCTCTGAGCCACCCCCCCATCTTCAAATTGTGCCCCCTTGTTCTTGCACACCTCTTTTTTTGAAAGATGCTACCCTCTTGGACTTTGTTGATTCCCTTGAGGTACTTGAACGTTTCTATCTGCCTCCTTTCCTCGAGGCTATACATATTAAGCTCCTTTAGTCTCTCTTCATATGTCTTCCAGTGCAGACCCTGCACCATTTTAGTTGCCCTCCTCTGGACAGCTTCCATCTTGTCTATGTCCTTGCGGAGATTGGGTCTCCAGAACTGCACACAGTACTCCAGATGGGGTCTCACCAGCTGTCTGTACAGAGGGATAACAACTTCCTGTTTTCTACTGGTGATGCCTCTTCCTATGCATCCCAGTATCCCCCAGCCCTCCTTACTGCCCTCTCACATTGCTTGCCCACCTTTAAGTCATCTGATATGACTACCCCCAGGTCCCTTTCCATTTTTGTTGTTGTTAGTATCACACCCCCCATTGTGTACTCTTCCCCTGGGTTTTTGTTTCCCAGGTGCATTACCTTGCACTTCTTAGCATTAAATCTAAGCTGCCATACATTTGACCATTCCTCTAACCTTGCCAAGTCCCTTCTCATCCTTTCCACCCCACCTTGTGCATCAACTCTGTTGCAGATTTTGTGTCATCTGCAAAGAGACATACTTTTCCTTCCAGTCCCTCTGCAATGTCGCTACAAAGACATTGAAGAGGACCAGTCCTAATACTGAACCCCAGCGGCACCCCACTGGTAACCCCTTCTTCAGAGTGGACTCCATTTATTATACCCTCTGTGTCCTATTCTCCAGCCAATTCTTTACCCAGGCTATCATCTTGGGACCCACCCCAGGCTGGCTAACTTGTATTAATCTTTTGTGGGACTGAGTCAAATGCCTTGCTAAAGTCTAGATAGGCCATGTCCACAGCCCCTCCTGATCTACTACTTTGGTCACCCAGTCAAAGAAATCTATTAGATTTGTCTGGCATGACCTTCCTGCTGTGAATCCATGCTGCCTTGGGTCCTGTGCCCCTCTGGCCTCTAGGTACTGACAATTCTTTCCTTCAGAAGTGATTCCATCATTTTCCTATCACTGAGGTTAAACTAACTGGTCTGTAGTTTCCCGCTTGCCCTGCTCCACTTTGTGAAGGGAATCACATCGCCTCCTCCAGTCCTCAGGTTCCACCCCATCCTCCCATGATTTGTTAAAGAGGGTAGTCAGTGGTGTCACTAGTTCTACCCTTAGTTCTTTTAGAATTCTGGGATGAATCCATCAGGCCCCATTGCTTTGTCCACCTTCAGTTTTAAGAGTTCTTTCAGGACCCTTTCTTCTGTAAATGGCTGGTATCAACTTCTGTATCCAGAGTGTTTCTATTGTTTGTTTTAGGTACCTCCTCTTCGTTTGTAAATACTGAGCAAAATATTTGTTTAGTATTCTGCCTTTCACAGTCACCTTCTGTCCACCCCCCTTTATTAAACCTCACTATCCTCCCTTAGTCTTCCTTCTCTCCTGATGTACCTAAAAAGGTTTTATCTCCTTCTTAACTGAGTTGGCTATCTTTTCCTCAGTTCGGGCCTTTGCTGTTCTGACTGCCTTCCCAGCTTCCTTTTGCTTTAACTGATACAATTCTCTGTCCTGTTCCTTCTGTGATTCCTTGTACTTTCTGAATGCTTTCTTTTTCTCTTGAACCATTACTGCCACCGCCTTACTGTAAGCAACAAAAGTTTACATTAGGCAATTAAACAACTGCAAGAGAAAGAGAAAGACACTAGGACCTAGCTATTCAAAGGGAATCCGCATGGCGCACCTGACTTGTGCTGGTGCATCTCCAGATTGCGCCCCTGTTCCATATTTAAAAGTTGGTGATGCAACACCCAATTACAGATGTGCCACAGCACAAAGATAATGTATGCAGCGCATCTTGAGGGCGTGTTACACTGCATATGCGACACATCGCAATGTTCGGCACAGATGGGCGGCACAGCTGCCCACACATCTGGGAGATGTTGGAGGGGAGAATCAGCAGGGGGATGTATTTTGTGTAATAAAAGATTTGCTCCTCTGCTATTAAGGAGGGAGGTGGAGGAGGACCATACTGATGGAGAGGTGGACAAGGAAGTGAGGGGCAGACTAGCAAAGGGAAAGGGCCAGAAAAGCACGAGCAGCAGGGTTGATGGGGTGCTACTAAGGAAAGAGGGAGAGGTGGATGCAACCAGTACAGAGAAAACTCAGAGCCAGGAAAAAGAGGAGATGGGCTCCGCTAGGGGGTAGCAGGACATAGGTGCTCCGAGTCAGCATCGGAGGGTGTAGGGCATTAGGAGGGATGGGAGGAGCATAGCAGAAGCAGTAGGAGGGGAGGAAACAGGGGAGGAAGTTGTACGAATCACAGAGTGTGCAGACGGTGACTGTAAGGGGCAGGGCAATGTGGATCCTGGTGATGAGGAAGGGGTAATGGGAAGGGGAGGATGTATGTGATATTAACGGGGGGGTACTTGTGTTGGGGGATTCTATACTGAAGGGGGTCAGATGAGGCGGAAGGGGGAAAAGGCACAGTCTGATCTGGTTTGAAGCTATTCCTGGGTAGACTGTGGGAAAGGCGGGGCAGGCAGTTCTCAAGAGTGCAGGGAGGGAAGGAAGAAACCTCACACAGTGATGCATGTGGGTACAAACGACTTGGCGGGGGAGTCTGTAGAGGTGGTAAAGGGGAGGTTTGAGGAGTTGGGTAGGCAGGGCGAGGAGATTGGGGGGTCAGTGGCATTCTCTGAGGCACTTCCGGTACCATGTACGAGCACAGGGAGGAAAAGAAGGATAGAGGAGTTCAGTGAGTGGCAAAGGGATTGGTGCCATACCAAGAAGTATGGTTTAGTGATGGACTGTGGTAGGATATGGTACAACAGTGACTTATATGCAGAGGACAGGTTACACTTGAGCGGGGAAAGGAGGGGAATACTGAAAGTGTAATAGAGGAGTAAGTAGCAACTAAGGTGGGGTAGCAAGAGGACTGCTGTTAGGAAAAGTGTCCAGAAAAGGGAGCCCAGGGAGCTTATCCCCCTAGTTATGGGTGAAGGCAGAGGCAAAGTGACACAGGGAGGGTGCATACAGGGTAAACAGGTTGGAGTACAGATGGCACTACCTCACTGTATTAAGGGAGCAGATAAATGTGGCAGACCACCGAGAGGAGGGGAGACAAGAAGGAGGGGAACGGATGGAAGGTTTGCTCCCGGAATGCAAGAAGCCTGTGTAATAAAACTGCAGAACTTCATGTGCTCCTTTCAGAGGGAAATGTGGACATTGCTGAAGGGACCGAGACTTGGGCCACCCAGTACCATAACTGGGATCTGGCAATTCCGGGGTATAGTATTTACAGGAAGGACTGAGGTGGTTGGGAGAGGGGGTGGGGTAGCACTGTATGTGAGAGAAGGTGTCAACTGTACAAGGGACGAGGGGGAGAAAGGAAGGACAGAGGCACTATGGGTGCAGCTTCGGGACTCCAAGGGTAGAAAGGTGAGGGTGTGGGTGGTGTACAGACCTCCAGCTCAATCAACGTAACTGTATAGGGCGCTAGCAGGGCAAATAGGGAGGGTTTTTAGAAAGCAGAGCGTGGTGATGGTGGGGGATCTCAATGTACCAGGAGTAGATTGGAGAACACCTGACACCCCCAGCGTAAGGAAGCAGGTGATACTGGATGTGATCCAGAAGGGTCTCCTGACGCAGATGGTAAGTGGGCCCACAAGAATAGGTAACACGCTGGACCTGGTGCTGTCAGATGAGGAGGTAGTGAGAGAGGTAAGGGTTGAGAACACAGTAGCTGGTAGCGACCACCAAACAGTGTGGTTCACACTCATGTTGGGCAGGTAGACTGGAGGCATAGGTACTAGAGTGGTGGATTTTATGAGGGTAGACTTTGGGAGGATTAGGGAAATACTGCAAGGGAGTCTCCAGGGTATTAGACCAGAGATGGATGCAGACCAAAAGTGGGAAAGTATCAAAACTGGGTTAGCAGATGCTACAGAATCCTGCACCAGGACTAGGAGCAAGAAGGGCAGAGCCAGGAAACCATGTTGGTTGAACAGTGAAGTGCTAGAGGGGGTGATGGTGAATAGGGCTGCATACAGGAAATTTAGGAGAACTAGGAAAGAGGAGGATAGGGAGGCTTATGGGACATGGTCCTGGGTGGGGACCAAGTGGCGGAGAATGGCCAAGGCTGACAGGGAGATAAGGTTAGCACAGGACATAAAGTGAGGGGAGAAAGACTTCTTTAGGTATGTCAGGGAAAAGAGGAAGTGCAAGGACCATATACTGAGGATAAAGGAGGGAGGGGAATGGGTGGATAAAGGAGAGGAACAAATGGAAGTACTGAATGAGTACTTTTGCTTTATTTTCACTAAGGAGAAGGATGGACCAGTACCACCATGGACTGGGAGGGTGGGGGGGAGGATGACAGACTGAAGGATCACAGGGAGTAGCGTGCTAGAGGGGTTGAAGCCCTTAAGGGTGGACAAGGCACCGGGTCCTGATCGCATCCACCCCATAGTGCTGAGGGAGATGACCGAGGTGTTGGCAGATCTGTTTAGCACCTCCCTGAAAATGGGTTGTGTGCCTCAGGACTGGAGGGTGGCCCATGTGGTGCCCATACACAAGAGTGGGCCTAGGGATGAGCCAGGAAATTATCGACCTGTAAGTCTCTCTTCCATAGTGGGAAAGCTTATGGAGAGCAATAATGAAGGAGAGGTTGGTGATGTTCCTCAAGGAAAGTGGCCTCCAGGATGGGCAGCAGCACAGGTTCACCTCGGGGAGGTCTTGTCAGACTAATCTAATACAATATTATGACTGGTTAACAAGGGAGCTGTATGGGAATCATGGGGTACACGTACTGTACTTGGACTTCAGCAAGGCATTCCATACAGTGCCACATAGGAGACTGGGGGGGGAGTTGACTGAGGCAGGGGTGGTAGAAAAAGCTGACAGGATAGAGAAAACTGGATAGAGAACTGGCTACAGGGGAGGATGCAATGGCTGGTTGTGGGGGGGGGATCTCTCGACATCCAGAAGGGTAACAAGTGGTGTGCTGCAGGGATCAGTGCTGGGCTCGGTGCTATTTGGGCTTTATAGCTTGAATATTGCACACAGAGTTGGGAGCAAGGTTAGTCTGTTGGCAGATCATACCAAAATGGGGTTGGTGGCAGACGAAGAGGAAGGATGGAAACAATTGCAGGGGTACCTAACCAAACTGGCGGCGTGGTCGGGAAAGTTGCAGTTGTGATTCAATGTGGGTAACTGCAAGTTAATGCACTTTAGGGCAAAGAACCCAAGGAGCGAATACTGGCTGGGGGTTGGTGAGGCTGGGGTGCACTGAAGAGGAGAAGGACCTAGGGATGCTGGTAACAGGGGGCATGACCAACTCTGCCTAATGCAGGACAGCAGTGGCTAATGCGAACAGGATGCTGGGCTGTATTTCAAAGGGCTTCTCATCCAGGCGTAGGGAAGTGATCCTGACCCTCTACAGATCTTTGGGCAGGACGCACTTGGAGTACTGTGTGCAGTATTGGTGTCCATATCTGAAGAGGGGCATTAAGTTACTGGAGGTGGTGCAACAGAGGGCAAGAAAAGTGTAGCAGTGTATGAAAGGAAAAGCCTACAAAGACAGGGTTCAGGAGCTGAATATGTACACACTTGAGGAGAGGAGGGATGGGGGGGGATATGATGGAAACATTAGAACACTTGAGGGGGTAAAAAACCCAGTACTGAAGGGGTCGTACCTCTCAACTGTCCCTGATTGTCATGGATGTCCATGATTTGGCCTTTAAAAATGTTTCTGTCCCTCTTAAATTTTGCATTTCTGTCACTGATGACTAGGTATTTGAATCACAAAATAGTGCCAACCATTGCTGTTACACTCCACTTCATATTAAGAAAATGCTATTTAGACTAAGAAGCATGTTGTGAACAGCTTCTGCAGCTAATATTACTATTTTTTCAGATGTGTCCCTGATTTTGGTAGTTTGTCCCTGATCATTTTAAGCCTTTTCCCCTGATTATTGATGTGGGAGGTTGAGAGGTATGGAAGGGGTGTTTACACTGAATAATGGTAGTGACACAGGTTAAGACTGGAGGGTGGGGGCTGGCCTGGTGGCGCTGAGGGTTTAGGTGCTGGACTACACACCTCGCGCTACGCTGGCGACCCGGGTTCGGGAGTGAACTCAGGCACTGGGGGTCGGCAGGGGAGGGTTGAGGATGAGTGCCCTTGTGGTGCTCTCCTCCCCGGGGAAGAAGGGGTGGGATGTCCCGGCATGTCAGTGACCCCTGGTGGAGACTGGAGGTACTGTAGCAAGCCAGACAAGCACGTAACTAGCGTGGCCGATGCTGGCAGGGTTGCCGTGCGCCAGTATATCGACATGCACCACGCGGGGGGGGTCTAGGGGCAGTACAGAAAAAGTAGAAAATCCCCTCCAGAGGACTGTGGAGATGATGGGGATGTCCAGGGCATGGCCCACATCCCACCACTGGCCCAGCTCGCCGAGATCTTCCCGGGTGCCAACCTGTAGGCTGCACGGATCCCAGCTATGCTGGGGGGGTTGGCAGTCTGGTCTGGGCAGTGTGGGTGGGAAGATCCAGGACATGGGGGTTCAGGTAGGGAGTGAGAGGCCCTAGCCCAGTAAGTACCCCGGAAGGATGCCCTGTCCTCAGGGATGAATAAATAGATACAAAAAAAAAATTGGAGGGTGGAAGATTCAGGAGGGAGATGACGAGGCACTACTTCACCGAGAGGGTGGTGTCTAAAAGGAATACTCTACCAGAGGGGGTGGTATCATGTAAGGCAGTAGGAAGTTTTAAGAGGAAGTGGGACAAAGCAAGAGGGAGGATCTGGGTGCCGAGGGCTGAGGCAGTTAGGTTAGAGACAGGGAGGGAGTTGGAGCAGCTGCAATCTAGGGTGATAGCTGCTCACTCGGGCAGACTTCGATAGACAGAAAGCTATATTTCTGCTGGCAGTTTCGTATTTTCATATGTATAAACCACGCAAAGTTAGGTTTGAAAAACAAGGTGTGAATCATAGCCACCCAAAGGCGAGCTGCGGTACCGCACAGTGCAACACAGTAGCTGACAGCCACTGGGTGGCTGCCCAACACCAATCCACGATGGTGATGTCCATTACACACAACCACTTTTCTCTGGTAGGCTAGTATCAGCCATCAAAGTTGTGAATGAAAGCTTACAGTACACACTGCAAGCCCATTGGCAGACAGTCTGTACCAGTGTGCTTCAAATGTGTACAGTAAGCTGTCATTCAGTGACAGCTCAGTTACCGGGCAGCCATGGTGGTATGTGGAGGGATGCACTGCCCGCCAGCTCTGTGTGCACCTTGCCTTGATGTTTTTGGTAGCATGGTTGGATGTGGGTGGGATTGGTGTTATAACTGTACCATCGGGGACGGGAGGGAGTGCGCATTTGGATTATCCAGGCATCTGATCATGAAACGTTGTATCCAGGAAGGTGAGTGCCAAACATCATTGCATTAATGAAATACAAGGAAACACAGTGAGAGGAGAACACGGTACTTTACGTTGCTAAAAAGAGGGAGGTAGGGAAAGCAGGGGGGATAACGTTGAGTAGCCTGGAGGTGCTTTTACCACTGTATAACTGGCTGGTTACACAGCACCAAAAGTACTGCGCGCAGTTTGGGTGTCCGTACTGGAAAAAGGCATTGCACTTATGGAAAAGGTAAAGAGGAGGGCAACCAGGATGATACAGGGACAAACCCTACATTCACCATAAGTCTGCACTCAGTGCATGTATCCATTTCAGGGTAAACACTCACTATGTTTCGTATTTCATATTGCACTGTTGACTTCGACACTCAGCACTATCACGTACTCACTCTATGTCGATCCTTATTACCCACTAAGGCCAAAATGAATCTATATGTGAATCTTTATGTACATCTATTTCACATGTACAGTAACTGTCAGATGTATTGTTTGACAATCTAACCTTGATGCACTTTCTGTCATGGGATAATTCTGCAGTTGCAGCTGACGTCAACATAGAAGGCACCGTGTCTGGTTTGAGCCATTTATTCTTCTCATCACCACCTATGAATTATAATAAGACACAGACAATGTTGGAAAATCAGTAATTAACACAGCACACGTACATATCATATCAGCACAAGTAATGAGTTACAGCACTCTGTGATTTCCACTGCCCACAGGCCCATCCACAACTCAAGTTAACACATTATCTACACTGTGATTATACTGGCCATGCAATATCAGCGGTGATGTTCCTTGAGATCGTGGGTCACTGTTGACTTAACTAGTAGTATTAACTGCACTGCGGTATCACAGGCAAATGGTTGATGGTGCAGTGACACAGCAATATTGTAAGAACAGAAGTACAGCTCTTCTGCACAATTTGATGTCTCAATAAACCAAAACCAGTGGCAAACATGTGACATGGTACGCTGTGTGGTAATACAGTGACATTGCATTAGTACAGGTGCCGGGGTACAGCTGTGTGGGACTTTTACAAAGAACACAGACCACTCCCGAATACAAACTGAATGACTGTCCACCCTGCAGTTATACTGAACATCCAATAGCAGTGGTAAAGTTACTTGAGACTGTGGGTCACTGGTGAGTGCCCCAGGAGGACTAAATGCAATGTGGTGTCACAGGTGAATGGTTAAGGGTACACTGACACAGTCATACTGTAAGAACAGCAGTGTGGCTCTTCTACACAATGACATGCGATACTGCACCCTAAACCAGTGGCTAAGGTGTGACATGGTGTGCTGTGTGGTAATACAGCAGCATGGGAGTAATACAGATGCTGAGGTACAGCAGTGTGTGTGTGTTTCTGCTGCCCACGGGACAATACCCAATATCAGCAGGAATCTTACTTGATACCATGCGTCACTGCTGACTTACCCTGGATCAGTAACTGCACTGCGGTATCACAGGAGGATAGTTGAGGGTGCAGTGACACAGTGACATAGTAACAGCAGTACAGCTGTTCGGCACAATTTGTGACACTGGAAACTAAACCACTGGCACACATGTGACGAGGTGTGCTGTGTTGAGGTTTGTCAAGGAGGAACAGAGAACCATAGGATGAAGGTTCAATTGTCGTCACAGCCACTTACTATTTCTAAGACCTCCATTATCTTCCTTGTGACTCTGTGATCACATCCATACACATGTGAACAGTTAGGACAATATTGTAAAATACGTTATGACTCTCACATGGTACATCAGGTGTCAAAACCTGGTAATGACATGGAACATACCGATGACACTGTGAGATCAGCAGAGGTATGGACACACAATACTCCCAGGAGACTGTACACATGCTCACACCAGTAACAGTTCAACAATGTACTGATCTGTGAATAATATATGTTAATAAACATAATCAATGTACATTGCATGTAATGACACTTACTTTTAATGAAGTAATCTGACTTCAAAAAGTGATCAGAACATATTACATGGTGCTTCTTGGGCACAAATACAGATGCATCTATCTCAGGGCGCTGTAAAAAGGACAGCCACTGTGTTTTTAGATCACCAGAAAGTGGCACTTCATGAAAACTCACTGTGCGAAGTTGCCTTGCTTTGCCTGAGGTGTCGGAACACCCAGTCACCATGCAGGTGGGCATGTTGAATTGAGAGCACAGTACCAAGAAATAAAATTGCCACTTTTCAATACATACACAAGGACACATGCAAAGCTTAATGCGCAATGCAATTTAATCAATCCATCAATCAAAATCTTTATTTATCCAGGCATGCACCATTGAGCAAGGCTCATTTGCAAGGTGGACCTGGTCATGAATACATCAAAGTACAGTACAGAAGCAAGTATACAAAAAGCACTAACATACAAGGCAGAAAAGGTATATACAGTGTATACAGTACAGTACAAGGTTGAAATAAATAAATAAAAAAAAACACAGCATTATTTTACAATTGAAGAAGTCAGCAGATGTACAATCAACCATAGGCATACAGGGGTTATAAGAAGAGATCTTTTGAGTGAGGCAGCCGGCAACTACACATATAAGAGAAAGAGAGACCATGTATGGGGTGACAGGTTAGAGAGGTAAAAAAAGAGGAGGGATATATTACTGACGACTCGGGGAAAAATTGAGCTAAAACCACAGAAAGTGATGACGTCTGTTGTGTACTTGTTTATTATGATAATGATGGAGGAGAGGTAGATAATTGGGACACTGCTATGGATGGGGTGGGACTTTAGCCAGGCTGGAGTGGACAGGGAAGAGTGGGTACAGCAGGAAGAGTTAATAGGGAAAGAGTGAGAGCCAGGGTAGAAACATGGCGAGCATCAGGATGGAAAGGGGGAGTTGCAGAATTAGTGGGCTAGTGGTGAGGAAAACATTTGCAAGGTGCTTTCATGTAGCGATCGTAGAGCTCCTTGAAGATATTTTCAATAGCAAAGCACATGCCAAGAATGTTACCACGAGCTGACCGCAACAAACAAGTGGGAATACCAGCACACAGCAATCAGCTGGTATGATTCCGGTGCACCCGCTGTCAAACTCTGAGGATGTGCTCACTCTTACACCATGGTGTAACAGTGCATGTGAATGGAAAGGAGGTGCTCCCAGTGACTTCCGGTGTGGCGCTCAGTCACAAAATGGCACACTGCAAGCTGGTGGCATGGGGTATATATGGAGGTACGAACTATTGCAAAAATACATCAAAGAGGTAGGAGAACATTAAAACAGTGCACTGGTACTCAAATTGGGGGTGGGGACACTCAAAAACTATATAAACAGCATAGTGGAGTGTTTTCCTTTAATTTGTCCCGAACATTGATTTCCCACAGCGACTGTGCCATTGTGTACCAGATGTGCGAAAACACATTTCAGGCAGGATGTGAAAAATGACACCTGTACTGTTCATAAGGAGGTGTGAAAAAATGTCAATGTTGAATATCTGGAGTGAAAATATTAAAAATTCTTGAATGTATAAGAGTGCGTGGAAACTGCGCAATGCATGCTCACAAAACAGTCATTTTTTGGAATTTTTTCACCATATTTGCAACATAGGCTTTTTTGGGGGTCCACCTCATGAACAGTGACACTGTCGTTTCATTAATCAGTCTCAAAAGGTGATTCCACGCAGTGACTTCGAAATCACCTTTCAGGACCGAATAATGACATGACAGTGACTGGGTTCATGAGGTGGGGTCCCAAGAACCCCATGTTGAAAATTTGGAGCCAAAAGTTGCAAAAATGGCCAAGATATCCATCTAAGTTGGCCCCCTCCCCCCCCCGTAAGAAGGCAGAGTTACTGTCCGGGGCGATTGCTGCTGCTCATGACTGACCGGCTCAGCTCTTTTGAACTGTGGACAGGCTGTGTAGCCCAGCTTGTCTTCAGGTTCAAAGAGATTTTTCACAATTGGAGTGTGATGAGCTTGCTCGTTTTTTTGCTGATAAGGTGGCGGACATCAGGGCTGAGAGCCGTTCGACACACTCTATGGGAGATGCTGGTGATCGGTACTTGGCCACTGTCCCTCACTTCTCTTGGAGTACCTTTGACCGGCCAGAGATTGTGGATGTTATGTAGATTGTCCAGGGTATGCACCCTATGTGCTGTAGTTTAGACCCGGGCCCAACATCCCTGATCCTGGGTTGTTATGACATCATAGGCCCGGTCTTGGCACAGATAGTTTGGTGCTCTCTTGAGTCGGGTGAGTTTCCTAACTCCCTGAAGGAGGCAGTGGTAACACCGCTCTTGAAGAAAGCTTCTCTGGACCCAGACTGCCTGGCAAACTACAGACCTATCTCTGACCTCCCCTTTTGGGGAAGGTAATTGAGAAGGTAGTGGCTGTACAACTGGAGAAACATTTGACCATCCATAACATCTACAAACTTTTCCAATCCAGTTTTCGTAAGAGGCATAGTACTGAGACTACACTGGTTCAGGTGCTCAGTGATCTCCTGATGGTGAGAGATCAGAAAAGCCACTCCATCTTAGTGCTTCTTGATCTCTCTTCAGCTTTTGACACCATGGATCATGGGGTGCTGCTTGAGCGCCTGAGGTTCATCTGTGGCCTGACCGGTTCAATCCTCAGATGGTTTAGGTCTTTCCTCACTGACAGAATTCAGAGGGTGGTGTCGGGGATTCATTCCTTTGACCCTCTCTCTCTGTCATGTGGGGTTCCTCAGGGCTCTGTGCTGTCCCCCATGTTATTCATGGTGTATTTGCTGCCCCTCGGAGACATTGTAAGATGGTATGGGCTGAGGTTTCACTGCTATGCTGATGATACCCAGCTCTACCTGTCTTTTGCACCTGACCAGGATAGAGCACTCTCAGTATTTAATAACTGCCTCACTGAAATCCAGGATTGGATGAATTCTAGCTGGCTGAAGTTGAACTCAGGGAAGATGGAGGTGATGGTTGTGGATCCTGGTCATCAGATGGGGGGTCGGGGGCTGGTCAACCCACGGGACTTTTTCTGGGAGGCTCCGAGCTCCTTATCTCTGAACTGGTGCGGGACTTAGGGGTGATGATTGACGAAGGGCTGGCACTTCGATCCCAGGTGTTGGCAATCATTAAGTCATCCTTTTACCATCTAAGGAACATCGCTAGGATCAAGCACCTTGTTCCATCTGGTGACCTTCCTACATTGATCCATGCCTTTGTGACCTCACGCCTTGATTACTGCAACTCCCTGTACTTTGGGCTTCCGGGGGTTGATATCCACCACCTTCAGCTGGTGCAGAATGCTGCGGCTCGGTTGCTAACGGGGACTCCACAGACTTCTCATATTACACCAGTGTTGCGCGAACTGCACTGGCTGCCAGTTCAGTGGCAGATCACCTTTAAAGTTGGATTACAGACTTATAAAGCCCTGCACAGACTTGGCTCTGACTACCTGAAAGAGCTTCTGTCTTCTTACTGCCCCGAGCGAATGCTCTGCTCGGCCAGTGAGGGGTTGCTAGAGATCCCAAGGGCAGTTGTGAAATCTTCAGGGGCCTGTGCATTCATGTACATGGCCCCTGCCCTTTGGAATTCTCTACCACGCCGTCTTCAGGAGTGCGCGTCTGTGGGGGAGTTTAAACAGGCATTGAAGACCCATTTGTGGAGCAAAGCTTACTGTAATTAGCATTGCTATTCTCGGATCTTACTGTGTTTTATAAATGTAATTTTATCCTTTGTTTTAAATTTTGCAATGTGCCTTGATAATTGAAAGGCTCAGAATAAATAAAGATTATTATTATTATTATTACTATTATTGATGCCATTATACAGCTTACTGGCATTTCTTCAGTTCGCGGTCGGCTTTGAAGAGTGCAGACGTGTTCCTGCTCCACTGAAGATTGAAGCGCCAGGCTCCAGAGGTAAGTATGGGGTGAGGGGGGTGTGCAGGGAGGTGAGGTACACAGAGGGTGAGTACAGGTTGGGGAAGGGGTCACCGGAGACAACAAGGGACCGTTTTCTCTTTTACAGGTTAAAAAAAAAAAAGGCATCGCAGGAAGGTTTTATTTTTTACAGGTTTGTCTTGGCACACTGGGGTGGGCTCCCAGTGTGCCACCTGTGTTTTTGTGGGAGGGGGACTAAAGCCATTGGGGATTGAGCCCCCCCACTGGCACAGAAAACGTGTCCGTGTTCGGGGGGGGCCCATGATGCCGAGGGGGATCGGGCACCCCCCTTGGCAGACAAATTAAAATAGGGGACATTATGCTGATGGGGACTGGGCTCTCCTGTCGGCAAATGAACTGGGGAGGAGGCATGCTGACAGGGGGATTGTGCACTCCTGGCATCGGCTTTCAGGCAGGACTGTGAGAGGTGGATGGAGATAGCCGCTGCCATGTTTATTGAAATGTTACACCAGGCAAGGCATGCCCTGCAATGAGGTGGTTGCTCCCTCATTGCAATGACAAAATTGTTTCAAGTTGGTGGCATGCTTTTGCAGAACTGTCATAGACAGCACTCTATTTCATTGGTGCCACAGAGCCCAGCCTGAAAAAACAGTGGCGCCATTGGCCACAACACGACCACACCTCCAAAACCTGCTACTCCAAGCTACCACAATATGTTGTTTGCGCTTACGTGCAAAACAACATAAAAATGAAACACTCAAGGGACTTCAAAGGTAAACACTGAAGCAAAGTCCTGCTTCAGTTATGTGTAGACGATGCAATAACAAAAAAATGCATTGTGATAACTTTTTTCTTTTGTAGTTTTGTTTACCAGGTTTTGAATATTGTGCACTCTGTGAATCCAGAAAACATTTCCTAAAATATTTTTCATGGTACTTATTGTAAGTGTAACTGCATCCCCCTACACTGTGAAATTTATGCTTACCAGTATTTACAAGAGATTCGCCAGTATTCACAAGAGATTGAAGTTTGACATGACAAGCTGTTTTTCTGATTATTAAAGTACTAGTGTACTGCCTGGAATTAATAGTGAATTTCAGAAGAAGTCAGCAGTTACTTCTTGTATATTAAATATTTGTTTCCTTTCTGTTTTGCTAATGAGAAGATTTTCTGCCTGAAAGCGCTCAGTTGGATGTGTGGAACAGAACTCTGCCTGGAGGCTGACATAGTCAGTTCTGTTCCTCCCTATACATCATCAGTATTTGACCCCACTGACTGTGACATCACTAGAAATGAAGGAAAGCCAATGTTTTGCTGCTTGACTGGTAACTTATGACACTTGTTACTAATCAGGCAGCTGGGTTTCTGATGTAACAATGAGTGGGGTCACATGCTGATGATGCAGCGAGAGGAATATAACTAGATATGTCTGTTCCGAGGTAAAGCATAGCTTTTCACTTCACACCCATTACTATTAGGTAGAAAACCATCTAATGAGCACACAGAAAAAAGAAAAACATTTTAAAAATGAAAGTAATATGGGACTACTTTTAAAAAATTAACATTTTCTTCCTGCTATTGTTGGCACTATTAGCTCTTTCATAACCATAATACACATATAACTAATAACAGTGATGAGTGGTTATCCTTAATGTGACCTTAGTCAGCAAAATAGGGTTTAGAGGTTTCTGCCCACTTTGCATTCAAGAACCATTTGTTGAGCAAAGCTTACTGTAATTAGCATTGCTATTCTCGGATCTTACTGTGTTTTATAAATGTAATTTTATCCTTTGTTTTAAGTTTTGTAATGTGCCTTGATAATTGAAAGGTGCAGAATAAATAAAGATTATTATTATTATTATTGATGGCATTATATAGCTTACTGGCATTTCTTCAGTTCGCGTTCGACTTTGAAGAGTGCAGATGTGTTCCTGCTCCACTGAAGATTGAAGCGCCAGGCTCCGGAGGTAAGCATGGGGTGAGGGGGGTGTGCAGGGAGGTGAGGTACGCAGAGGGTGAGTACGGGTTGGGGAAGGGGTCACTGGAGACAACGAGGGACCGTTTTCTGTTTTATAGGTTAAAAAAAAAAAGGACATCACGGGAAGGTTTTATTTTTTACAGGTTTGTCTTGGCACACTGGTGGGCTCGGTGTGCCACCTGTGTTTTTTGGGAGGGTGACTAAAGCCGATGGGATTGGGCCCCATCAGCACAGAAACATTTTGTGTCTGGGGACTATGAGGCTGAGGGGGATTGGGCACCCCCCTCGGCAGACAAATTAAAATAGGGGACATTATGCTGATGGGGATTGGGCTCCCCTGTCGGCAAATGAACTGGGGAGGAGGCATGCTGACAGGGGGATTGTGCACCCCTGGTGTTGGCTTTCAGGCAGGACTGTGAGAGGCAGATGGCGATAGCCGCTGCCATGTTTATTGAAATGTTACACCAGGCAAGGCACGTCCTGCAATGTCGGGTCGCTCCCTCATTGCAATGGCAAAATTGTTTCAAGTTGGTGGCATGCTTTTGCAGAACTGTCATAGACAGCATTCTATTTCATTGGTGCCACAGAGCCCAGCCCGAAAAAGCAGTGGTTCCATTGCCCACAACACAACCACACCTCCAAAACCTGCTACTCCAAGCTACCACAATATGTTGTTTGTGCTTGCATGCAAAACAACATAAAATTGAAACTCTCAAGGAACTTCAAGGGTAGACCCTGAAGCAAGGTCCTGCTTCAGTTATGTGTAGACGATGCAATAACAAAAAAATGCATTGTGATAACTTTTTTCCTTTTTGTAGTTTTGTTTACCAGGTTTTGAATATTGTGCACTCTGTGAATCCAGAAAACATTTCCTAAAATATTTTTCATGGTACCTATTGTGAGTGTAACTGCATCCCCATACACTGTGAAATTTATGCTTACCAGTATTTACAAGAGATTCGCCAGTATTCACAAGAGATTGAAGTTTGACATGACAAGCTGTTTTTCTGATTATTAAAGTACTAGTGTACGGCCTGGAATTAATAGTGGATTTCCGAAGAAGTCAGCAGTTACTTCTTGTATCTTAAATATTTGTTTCCTTTCTGTTTTGCTAATGAGAAGATTTTCTGCCTGACAGCACTCGGCTGGATGTGTGAAACAGCACTCTGTCTGGAGGCTGACATAGTCAGTTCTGTTCCTCCCTATACATCATCAGTATTTGAGCCCACTGACTGTGACACCACTAGAAATGAAGGAAAGCCAATGTTTTGCTGCTTGACTGGTAACTTAGAAACATAGAAACATAGACTTTGACGGCAGATAAGGACCACTTGGCCCACCTAGTCTGCCCATTTCCCTACCTATTGGATAAGCTGCAGATTCTAGTTAACCAACAGCCTACTTCCTGCAACCCCCCATTATAATTGCCTTATGTCTGTCCCATGTATGTTTGAATTTCCCCACTGTTTTAAACCCCACAACCTCTTCAGGAAGGCGGTTCCATGCGTCCACCACTTTCCGTGAAAAATAATTTCCTCACATTTCCTCTGAACCGTCTCCCCTCTAACTTTAAATTGTGCCCCCTTGTTCTTACACTTCTCTTTTTCTGAAAGATGCTACCCTCCTGGACTTTGTTGATTCCCTTGAGGTACTTAAAAGTTTCTATCATGTCCCCTCGTCCCTCCTTTCATCAAGGGTATACATATTAAGCTCTCCCAGTCTCTCTTCATATGGTTTCTGATGTAGACCCTGCACCATTTTAGTTGCCCTCCTCTGGACTGCTTCCATCCTGTCTATGTCCTTGCATAGATGAGGTCTCCAAAACTGCTCGCAGTACTCCAGATGGGGTCTCACCAACTGTCTGTACAGAGGGATAACCATTTCCCTTTTTCTACTTGTGATGCCCTTCCCTATGCATCCCAGTATCCCCCTGGCTCTCCTTACTGACTTCTCACATTGCTTTCCCACCTTTAGGTCATCTGATGTGACTACACCCAGATCTCTTTCCATTACTGTTGTTGTTGTTAGTACCTCCCCTGCTATTGTGTACTCTTCTCCTGGATTTTTATTTCCCAGGTGCATTACTTCGCACTTCTTTGCATTGAATCTAAGTTGCCATATGTCTGACCATTCCTCCAACCTTGCTAAGTCCCTTCTCATCCTTTCTACCTCCCCTTGTGTATCAACTCTGTTACAGATCTTTGTGTCATCTGCAAAGAGGCATACCTTTCCTTCCAGACCCTCTGCAGTGTCACCTATAAAGATGTTAAAGAGGACTGGGACCCAGTACTGAGCCCTGAGGTACTCTACTAGTAACCCCCCTTTCTGTGTCCTGTTGTGCAGCCAGTTTGCTACCCAGGCTACCACCCTGGGACCCAATCCCAGGCTGGCTAACTTGATTATTAATCTTTTGTGCGGGACTGTGTCAAATGCCTTGCTAAAGTCTAGGTAGGCCATATCCACAGCCCCTCCCTGGTCTATTACTTTGGTCACCCAGTCAAATAAATCGATTAGATTCGTCTGACATGACCTTCCTGCTGTGAATCCATGCTGCTTTGGGTCCTGTGCCCCCTTGTCCTCTAGGTACTGAACAATTCTTTCTTTCAGAAGTGATTCCATCATTTTCCCCACCACTGAGGTCAAACTAACAGGTCTGTAGTTTCCTGCTTCTGCCTTGCTCCCACTTTTGTGAAGGGAATAACATCTGCCCTCCTCCAGTCCTCAGGTACCACCCCATCCTCCCATGATTTGTTAAAAGTGTGTCAGTGGTGTCACTAGGTCCTCCTTAGTTCTTTTAGGATTCTAGGTGAATCCCGTCAGGCCCCATTGCTTTGTCCACCTTGAGTTTTAGGAGTTCTTTCAGGACTCTTTCTTCTGTAAATGGACTGGCGTCAACCCCACTACCAGAGTGCTTCTATTGTTTGGTTTAGGTCACTCCTTCTCTTCTTCTTTTGTGAATACTGAGCAAAAGTATTCATTCAGTATCTCTGCCTTTTCACTGTCTCCCTCTGCCCACCTCCCCTCTCCTTTATTAATCTTCACTATCCCTCCCTTAACCTTTCTATGCTCTCTAATGTACCTATAAAAGGTTTTATCCCCCTTCTTAACTGAGTTGGCTATCTTTTCCTTGGTTTGGGCCTTTGCTTTTCTGACTGCCTTCCCCACTTCTTTCTGCTTTAATTGACACAGTTCCCTGTCATGCTCCTTCTGTGATTCCTTATACTTTTTGAATGCAGTCTTCTTCTCCTTAACCTTCACTGACACCTCTTTTGAGAACCATAGTGGTTTTTTATTCCACTTTGTTTTCTTTATTTGTTTCACACAAAGACTTGTTGCCTCCATGATGCCAGTTTTGATTTTTCTCCATTGTTCTTCCACCCCTCTTTTCTGGCCATTTGCTAATGCATTCCTCAGGTATTCACCCATTATGCCAAAGTCAGCCCTTCTAAAGTCCAGTATCCTTGTGTTTGTATGGCTTGTCTCCATGGTTGTGTTTATTGTGAAGCACACTGTGCAGTGGTCGCTTGTTCCCAGATGTCTACTGACTTCAACATTTGTGATCCTCTCTCCATTTGAGAGTACCAGGTCTAATATTGCTCCCTCCTGAGTGGGTTCCACCACTAGCTGTC
Source organism: Neoceratodus forsteri (assembly GCA_016271365.2). NCBI lineage: Eukaryota > Metazoa > Chordata > Ceratodontiformes > Ceratodontidae > Neoceratodus > Neoceratodus forsteri. Next base: position 1,176,021,527 of record CM057453.1, on the reverse strand, counting down.
TAAGGCATGCCCCCTGTAGGGCATTGAGAATGACCCTGCTTTTGGATGTGGCTGCAGTCCATGTCGTCCAGTTAACGTCTGGCATATTCTGGTCCCCCATCAACAGTATCTCCCCTTTTTCAGCCATTTTGAGAATGCCCTCTATCATTTTCTTGTCCATTTCCTCCCCTTGAGACGGGGGTCTGTATACAACCCCTGTGCGGATTGTGATGCCATTCCCTGTCTCCAAGGTGACCCAGAGTGCCTCTTGTCCTCCCCCTTTACTTTTTAGTTCTGTAGCTTTGGACCCTTCCCTTATGTAGAGAGCTACTCCACCTTCTCTTTTACCCTCCCTGTCCCTTCTGTAGATTGTGTACCCTGGTATGTTGACATCCCAGTCATGGTTCTCCATGTACCATGTTTCTGTGACTGCCACAATATCCAAGTGTTCCTCTTCTATCAGGGCTACTAGATCTGGAAGCTTGTTTCCCAGACTACGGGCATTGGTACTCATTGTCCTCCATTTAATGTTGGCTTTATCCTTTTTTACCCCATCCCTGCTCTTATTGCCCTTGTCTATTTTTCCATTTACCCCTGTCCTGCCCTCTGTCAAGCTCTGTACCTCAGTGTTTACCCTACTACCTGTCATGTTTTGTGGGGGGAGGCTTGAACTTTCCTGTTTTCTATCAGCACCTCCCCGCTTGGCTAGTTTAAAAGCTTGCCAAGGAAGCCTTTAATCCTGTCACCTAGGAACTTGTTTCCCTTCCTGGACAGATGCAGACCATCATGCCAGTATAGACCTTCATCTCTCCAGGTGGCCGCCCAGTCCCCAATGAAGCCAAAGCCCTGTGCTCTGCACCAGTTTTGCAACCATTCATTAAACTGTATGGTGTGCAATGCCCTAGCCTCACCCTGCCATAGACTGGCAGCACCTCTGAGAAGGATACCGTGCTTGCTCTACCTGTCTGAGGCCCTCCCCAACCCACAAATTCATCCTGCACTGCACTGATCTCATGCCCAGCTAGGTCATTTGTCCTGAGGTGGGCAATGATATCTAGTTCTCTCTCCTGTGATGCTGCTTCTGCAATCCTGAGGATTTGCTTCCTGTCCCTCAAGCCATGGCACCAGGCAGGCAGCTTACTCTCTCCTCTCTTCCTTCCCCAGGTCTATACCCCTAACAACTGAGTCCCCTATCAGAAGCTGTTTCTTTCCCCTGTGGTGTCCCTTGCCACTCTTTTGTGGGTCTCACTTGTGGATGTCCCCAGTATTCTTCTTGGTCTCCACTGAGGGTGTCATCATAGAGGAACCTTGATTTGCCAGAGAGACATATGATTTGTGTAGAGGTACAACTAGGGGGCTTTGCCTCTGTTCCACCACTCTCACCCTCCCAGAACCCACTGTGATCCATCTGCTCTTCACACATGGCAACCTCTGAGGCAGTGGTTGTGGAACTGGTGCTCTTTGGGTGGGGGAGGCTTCCTTAGTCCTTGCCAGTTCAGCCTGGAGGCGGGCAACCTCCTCCCTCAGAGCTGACAGTTGCCTGCAAATAGGGCAGCAACGCAGGTTCCAGAATGTCTCCCAGAAAACTGCTGCCCCACAGCAAGTGCATTGCACCACTCTCCACATATCCCTCTTCCTTATAATATACAATGAGTAATATATAAAATATATACATTTTTTTGTTTGTTTTTTTTTTTTGATGTGTACTTACCCTTTATGCACTATGCTGGGTTATTAAGAATATGACAGTTCTGCCCCAAGACCTGTTGAGGAAGTGATGTCAGAACCTTGGCTATAAAGGAAATGCCATGCCTGGGGTGGGTAGGGTGAGGGAAGGGTGGGTGGGTAGGCCACAACCACTGGTGACTGTTGAAACAATCAAATACACCACTGCTCCACCACCCTAGTGAGTACTGCCCTTTACAGTAAGTCAACCAACACCACAATTTACTAGACCACTGCTCCTATACAAACCACTCTACTGAGTCCAGGGATAAAAATGAACTCACTGTTCAGCCAGCAGGACACTTGTAAAATGTTGCACAAATATCCTTCTAAATCCTAGGTCTCAAGCACAGGAATCAAGCAACATCAGTTGTATTTCACCCCCTCTGGTTATAAAATGACTACACTTTAATGGAATCCTGCAATTCTCTTCTTAATGCCAATAAGAAAAAATGAAACTTTCTGTAGAAAGCGTAGCTTACCTTCCTAACAAGTCCCCAACAATATTATGTCTTACCAGGTTCCCAGTTCCTCAAATGTGTTCTAGTTTGTTCTCTGCAGTATATCAAGTTTCTCAGCCTCCAACAGAAACAAGCAAGTCTTTTCTGACTGGCTTCTCACTGTGTAGTTTGCCTAAGACAGCTCAGTGATGAAAGCCCCACCCAGAATCAATTGATTGACTAGTGACTCCTGTGATGTAAGCAGGCCTTTCAATGTAGACACTTTGCTATGTCTGATTCTAATACACAAACCTTTTTCTGAAACCAGGGATAAACTCACTGCTCAGCCAGCAGGACACTTTTAAAATGTTGCACACATTTTCTTCCAAATCCTAGGTATCAAGCACAGGAATCAAGCAACTTCAGTTGTATTTCACCCCCTCTGGTTATAAAATTACTACACTTTAATGGAATCCTGCAATTCTCTTCTTAATGCCAATAAGAAAAAATGAAACTTTCTGTAGAAAGTGTAACTTACCTTCTTAACAAGTCTCCAACAATATTATGTCTTACCAGGTTCCCAGTTCCTCAAATGCGTTCTAGTTTGTTCTCTGCAGTATAACAAGTTTCTCAGCCTCCAACAGAAGCAGGCAAGTCTTTTCTTGTTACCAATCAGGCAGCTGGATTTATGATGTAACAATGAGTGGGGTCACATGCTGATGATGCAGCGAGAGGAATATAACTAGATATGTCTGTTCCGAGGTAAAGCATAGCTTTTCACTTCACACCCATTACTATTAGGTAGAAAACCATCTAATGAGCACACAGAAAAAGGAAAAACATTTAAAAAATGAAAAGTAATATGGGACTACTTTTAAAAAATTAACATTTTCTTCCTGCTATTGTTGGCACTATTAGCTCTTTCATAACCATAATACACATATAACTAATAACAGTGATGAGTGATTATCCTTAATGTAATCTTAGTCAGCAAAATAGGGTTTAGAGGTTTCTGCCCACTTTGCATTCAAGAACCATTTGTTGAGCAAAGCTTACTGTAATTAGCATTGCTATTCTCAGATCTTACTGTGTTTTATAAATGTAATGTTATCCTTTGTTTTAAGTTTTGTAATGCGCCTTGATAATTGAAAGGTGCAGAATAAATAAAGATTATTATTATTATTATTGATGCCATTATACAGCTTACTGGCATTTCTTCAGTTCGCGGTCGGCTTTGAAGAGTGCAGACGTGTTCCTGCTCCACTGAAGATTGGAGCGCCTGGCTCCGGAGGTAAGTATGGGGTGAGGAGGGTGTGCAGGGAGGTGAGGTACGCAGAGGGTGAGTACGGGTTGGGGAAGGGGTCACCAGAGACAATGAGGGACTGTTTTCTCTTTTACAGGTTAAAAAAAAAAAAAGACATCACAGGAAAGTTTTCTTTTTTACAGGTTTGTCTTGGCACACTGGGGTGGGCTCCCGGTGTGCCACCTGTGTTGTTTTGGGAGGGGGACTAAAGCCGATAGGGATTGGGCCCCCCCATCAGCACAGAAAACATGTCTGTGTTTGGGGGCGCTATGAGGCCGAGGGGACACCCCCCTCGCAGACAAATTAAAATAGGACATTATGCTGATGGGGATTGGCCTCCTGTCGGCAAATGAACTGGGAGGAGGCATGCTGACAGGGGATTGAGCACCCCTGGTGTTGGCTTTCAGGCAGGACTGTGAGAGGCGGATGGCGATAGCCGCTGCCATATTTATTAAAATGTTACACCAGGCAAGGCACGTCCTGCAATGTCGGGTCGCTCCCTCATTGCAATGGCAAAATTGTTTCAAGTTGGTGGCATGCTTTTGCAGAACTGTCATAGACAGCACTCTATTTCATTGGTGCCACAGAGCCCAGCCCGAAAAAGCAGTGGTTCCATTGCCCACAACACGACCACACCTCCAAAACCTGCTACCAATATACCAATATACCAAACAATATGTTGTTTGCGCTTGCATGCAAAACAACATAAAAATGAAACTCTCAAGGGACTTCAAGGGTAGACCCTGAAGCAAAGTCCTGCTTCAGTTATGTGTAGACGATGCAATAACAAAAAAATGCACTGTGATAACTTTTTTCTTTTTGTAATTTTGTTTACCAGGTTTTGAATATTATGCACTCTGTGAATCCAGAAAACATTTCCTAAAATATTTTTCATGGTACTTATTGTGAGTGTAACTGCATCCCCCTACACTGTGAAATTTATGCTTACCAGTATTTACAAGAGATTCGCCAGTATTCACAAGAGATTGAAGTTTGACATGACAAGCTGTTTTTCTGATTATTAAAGTACTAGTGTACTGCCCAGAATTAATAGTGAATTTCAGAAGAAGTCAGCAGTTACTTCTTGTATCTTAAATATTTGTTTTCTTTCTGTTTTGCTAATGAGAAGATTTTCTGCCTGACAGCACTTGGTTGGATGTGTGGAACAGAACTCCGTCTGGAGGCTGACATAGTCAGTTCTGTTCCTCCCTATACATCATCAGTATTTGACCCCACTGACTGTGACACCACTAGAAATGAAGGAAAGCCAATGTTTTGCTGCTGGACTTGTAACTTATGACACTTGTTACTAATCAGGCAGCTGGGTTTCTGATGTAACAGTGAGTGGGGTCACATGCTGATGATGCAGCAAGAGGAATATAACTAGATATGTCTGTTCCGAGGTAAAGCATAGCTTTTCACTTCACACCATTATTAGGTAGAAAACCATCTAATGAGCACACAGAAAAAGAAAACATTTAAAAAATGAAAAGCAATATGGGACTACTTTTAAAAAATTAACATTTTCTTCCTGCTATTGTTGGCACTATTAGCTCTTTCATAACCATAATACACATATAACTAATAACAGTGATGAGTGGTTATCCTTAATGTGATCTTAGTCAGCAAAATAGGGTTTAGAGGTTTCTGCCCACTTTGCATTCAAGAACATGTATACTGGTTTAATCATTATGAAAGTGTTAGAAGTAAGTGTTAACTGTCAAAACAGAAGTGCAGACAGATACAGTTGCAGCCAGTGATAACTAGCACCAGGTATCTAGAAGATATACTGTATATAGGAATTCCTATTGAAATGATAGAGAATTTAGGCACATAGATAGATAATTTTATATAGCGCTCCTTCCTGGAGGCTCAGAGCACTGCACAGTTCATAAAACATGAAGTAGAAAACAACAGCAGTCACCTTGCAAGGTAAATAAACAATTAAGATAAAATCAGAATAAACTCTTAAAAACAGATTATACATCACAAATCTGTCTATCTATCTATCTATCTAGACAAGACAGTCAGTAAACATACAGTTATTTTCAGTAATTATATAACTCATAGACTTGGCCGAACATAAATGTTTTCAGGCCCTTTTTAAAGGTTTCCACCAAGGGTGCCTGCCTCAAATAGCTTGTCAGTGAATTCCACAGTACTGGTGCAGCCACTGAGAAGGCCCAATCACATGATTGCTGCAGTCTAGCCCTGGGAACCACTAGGAGGCAAAACTCGGAGGAACGAAGAGAGCAGGTCGTACAATGCGGAACCAGGAGATCTTGCAGGTAGTCTGGTCCCTGACTGCGTAGGGCTTTATAGGTCAGTAATCCGACCTTAAATACAATCCTCCACCATATCGGCAGCCAGTGCAGTTGGCGGAGAAAGGTGTGATATGATCAGATCTTACTGCACCAGTCAACAGCCTGGCTGCTGCATTCTGCACCAGCTGCAGATGGCAGGTGTTGCCTCCAGATAGCCCTAGGTAGAGAGCATTGCAGTAATCTAACCTAGACGTGATGAAGGCATGCACTAGGGTGGCAAGGTCCTCAGCTGGTATCAGGGTTCAGATCTGGGCAATGTTCCTCAGATGGTAAAAACCACTTTGGACGCTGGACAACACATGAGCATCAAGTGTGAGACCGTCATCAAGGACCACGCCCAGATCCTTAACCCGACTGGAGGGGATCAAAGGAACACCTCCAAGCCTCAAGCCAGGATCATTCCTCAACTCTCCTCCATGCCGTCGACGACCAGCATCCACCACCAGTACTTCCATCTTGTCTGGGTTGAGTCATAGCCACTCGTGAATTTCACAATGATATATCTATTTACAAAATGGGTAGGAAATTTGCTGCATCCTGATTGGCTGAGAGTGTTCAGAACCCTATGCCTTATAGGCTGGCAGCATTAAAATGTAAACACTGATGGCAGAAAAAAAGACCACTGGCTATCCAGTCTGCCCTATTTTGTTACCCCACCATACCCTTCTACCTCTTATCTAGACAGGGTTTATGTCCTCAACTCCACTACCCTTGTTCCTCACTGTACTACTACCCCCCCCCCGCATAACAAGCTGACCTCCTAATCTGTCCCAACCATGCTTAAACCCATTTATGGTGTTTGCTCCCACCACCTCAGCTGGTCTTCTGTTCCACAATTCATCCACTGTCTCCATGAAGTACAATTTTCTCCCATTCCTCCTGAATCTCCCTGCTTCCATTCTTGTCCCCTTGTTATTGACCCACTATTCCTGCTGAATGGCTCTTCACAGTTTACCTTATTACTCAGGAACATGAAGGTCTCTATTATGTCACCGCTCTCCCATCTGGCGTATAATCTCCCACATGTTCAGTGCCATTAGCCTTTACTCGTAGGATTTGCCCTGTTGGCCCTGAATCATCTTGGGAACTAACAGTTTGGGAGCCCTTCCAGCAACTGGGATGCAGTCCACCCAGAGATCCATGCCTCTCAGAAATATTTTGAAAAGGATTTCTGATAGCCATATTGGTATAGTAAACAAATCTACCCACTCTATTTTGCTATTCCTTGAAAAAATACCAAGTGTAATACCCTGCCACCACACGCCCACTTCACACATACTCAGTATACAAAATAAACATTTAAAGCCCTCCTTCCCTCGTATACTATTTCACCACAGGTGACAATATACCACCCCTGCTTCATGGGCTCAGATAAGGTTGAGGGGCCTGGACTGATAACTCCTGTGGGCATTTGTTACCCAAGGACATTATAGATGCAATAAGTTGTACAGTGCCTCCACCCGGGAAAAGATTAAGTGGGCTATATTATATGATGATACTACTTCCTGGGAAACAATACCACCAACCAAGGCCCCCACTGGCACGCCCCACCCAGCTCATGCACAATGCACGGTTGTAATGAAATATAAAATTGAATGCATTGCTAGTAATATGCTCGTGACACAAGGGGCACAAATTTCAAAGCTTGATGCAGGGCTAGCGTCAAACCCTGCATCAACCCTGATGTTTGGCACAACTGCATCAAACTCCTTTGACTCAACTGTGCCCAGTTTAAGTACACTGGGCGCAGTTGCGACACTTTCCAAAATTTATGGCAGCTTGCGCCAACTATTTGGTGCAAGCCACATAAAAAGGGTCCCCAAATGGCGCAAAGTTAGATCAGGGTGGAGCTGGTCTAACTTGTGGCATTTGGTGTACCTGACCCAGAATCATGATCAGTGCCACAGGAATGCCGCAAGCCCCCTGCCCCACATGTTCAGTGCCCCAGGGACTTGCAGCATCCACATTTTCATTTGAAAATCAGGCCCAAGAGTGAAAACAAAGGGTTTGCAATAACTGGTCTGTTTTTTCCCCCCCAAGGAAAAGTTGTTCATAATTTGCCGTTATAACCCGTGAGTTCCAATGGTGAACATGCAGCGGCTTTTCCTATGGAAGACATGCACTCTCTGTTTTGCGTGAGATTCAGTAAACAAGTTCTTTCACTTTAGCAAAATAAGAACTTCTCTAAGCAAAAAAAGACTATCTGTGTTCATTTCTCACTAGACTCACCTCAGCAGTTTTCAAACTCCTTTTCATTATATCTAAGGCAGACAGGGTGAAAAAACAGAGACCAGCAATTACATAAAACAAAGCATGAGGAGGAGTGCATAATTAGAATGTTATGCACATCCTTGGTGTGGGATACATTGATAAACCCCTCCAGCTTCGCTCTTGTGGTTTATGTTGCATCCTGCACCTCAGATGTGCGTAACATTCTTATTACGCACCCTTCCCATGCATTGTTCTGTACATTAGGGGAATGCAGGCTCAAGGTTCTGGGAAATAGACAGTGCAACAGTTGTTTTTGCTTAGCTTTCCATAGAGACCTTTTCAGCACAGCAAACCCCCAGCGCCGTGCTCTGCCCAACCATAATGTTGTGCACTATTCACACCCTACTGGTACCACTGAAAATACCCTAGTCCTAGGGAGCTCCTAGGGAAGTCAGGTGGTGAAGCTTTGCACAGGGCCATGACCAGGTGGGTGCAAGAACTGCGGTTTCAGTAGGGCCTGTGCTGTCAGGGGGCCCACTGCCTCAGAGGTTAGCATTTAGAAAACCTTGCAGTTTTCTCTTTGGACGTTGCTTGTCCACTTGAAATTGGGGCTGTCAGCAGTGGCAGCAGAAGACTCCAACTCCAGTTTCAAGAGGTGGGGGAATGTAGAACAAGAAAGCAATAGGGCCAATTACACAAAACATCTAGTATTGGTGCTGGTGTACCCAGAAGGAGCAATGACAAATGACACTGTTCTGTTCCTTGATAATGGTGCCAACAAGTGGGATGGGGCAGCATGGAGAAACTATAGATGCTCAGCAGGACTGATGCAAAAAAAAACTTATGCTGTAAGTATTTCAAATACGCTAATGGTTATTTTATGCTTTTTGTTGAGGAGGTGTGCCCCACAAAATATTTTGCAGTGGGGCCCCTACAGTTGTTGGCACAGCCCTGGCTTTGCAGACCTTATAACACTTGTATAAGTTGTCTGGCACTGGAGCACTTAAACAACAGATAATATTTATTTTAAACACAATATCATAAATCCTGGCTGGGTGACCTAGCCCCTTAAATAATACAGCAGCCTCCAGCTGTGGCCCTGTCCAAACTAGAAAAAGGTGTCATAAGACCCCGTAGGTCATGTTCAGTTACTTGTGGTTACCTTGAGGCAAGCAGACTTCCATTTTTGGCTGCAGGCATGGCTGTATGTGGTCTCTTCCTCAGTCCTGTGCTGTATCTTCAGTAGCTCACTCAACTTTCCTCTGCTGGTCGGTTGGGGTCCAGGCATCTCGGACAGGTTCAGCTGGCTCACAATCCATTGGTACTCTTGGCTGGGTGTCTTGAGGATCTCAGGCCTGTGCAGCTCACCTGGAAAAGTCCTAAGGCACCCGTTGCTGCTGTCATTGGGTAGTGGCAATCAGCATGGTGGCTTTAGGCCCTATTGGTTCCATTCAGATCACTCAGGTCTGTCTTTGGGAAAGTCTCTCTTGCTGCATTCCATGGCTCAGCTGCAGGGTGACTAACCCTTAGAGACTGATTCCATCAGCTGCAGACTTCAACCTCTTTTGCTGTCTGTGCATATAGCAGTCTCCTCCTGATATGAGTCTGTTCAAGCCCAATGAATGTCACCTGGTACCTGGCTGTAGAAACAGCAGGCAGGCTTCCAGCTATGGCAGGTTCAGCAACAGCTCTGCCTGCAAGATGTCTCTTATGCAAACTGAAAAGTCCTGAAACAGCTTTTGCAGTTCACTGAGGACTCCAGCACTCCTATTTGTCAAAACCCTGTTTTGGTCATTGAGGAGGGTCTATCTGGCTAACCCTCTATGGCCAATTGATAATCGGGCTCCTGTGAATTAGTAACTCCTTCAAAGTCCCTTGAACACTCTCCGATTCCCTAGCTGGCTTGCTTGTAGCCCCGGCAACTAGAGGGAGCAAGCATCAGGATGGCTGGTGGCTGTGTGATACAATTAATATGATTCAATACAATAGGTACAGTGCATAGAAATATAGACACATAGTCAGAAATATCTGCATACTTGAACATCAGACAAACATAACATATGCAATCAAGGGTCATAGTAAGTTGCGATACAGACCAGTTTAAAATAAATTATTAAATGGCTCAAACCTTATAAGACTTATTAAGTCAAAATACTATAAAATTATAGTATATTTGTTCAATCAGTAACCCCCCCAATATGTCTAATGGTTATAGCAGTTACATTGTTCTGACATAAAAATGTGAACGTTTTTCTGTTTTACTTAATTCAAACTGAGAGTTGTTCCATGTGACCATGCAGCTAATTTAGTGCCATATTACTGTATTTATTGCTCATTGTTGGCACCTTTATCCTCCCTCTCCCCTAGTTCTTGTATCATACCTCTGCAAGCCCTCATTCTGAACGTCAAACGTAACACTCTTGGTCAAACCCTTTTAAATGTCTTAACAGTATTTTGCTTCTCTCACCTTGACCTTAAAAAAAGCAAAGGAAAAAAAAATGTTTCTTATCGCAGCAGTGAAAGACCATACTTAAAATGCATAGTGGAAAAACATTAGGTTAATTTACTGCTAATAGTCTTGATAACCATATTTTACACCTCCCAAACTGAAAGCTTTTATAAATAAAGGTCTGTAGCACATCAGAACTAGTTTGTAACCTGGACATGAAGGAGAGATTAACCCATGACAGGATATGGGTTTACTGAGCATTAATCCACGCCTGGGGGAGTTGGGGTCACGAAGCAAAGCCTCGTGACTTCAATCACCCAGGCATGGATTAATGCTCAGTAAACCCATTCCCTGGAGTGGGTTAATCCTCTCTTATAACATGGGCAATGTTGGTTAGAGGTTTACCTAAAGAAATAGTAAAATAAAGCCCTGTAAAACAGTGAATGATTTGAGAGAATATGTTTTACAAGTATGTGAGCATTCAAAATGGCTGAAAAACCAGACTACCTCAGAAGAAAACCAGATGACCGAATAAGGACCCTGAAAACCAGATTATCCTTTGTGGAGGGGCACAGTTCTAGCACATTTAGACAGTAGGTATCTCACCAGAGGCAAGGGAGATGTTTAACAGCATGGTAACTGGGTAGCAGATCAGATGTGCTGCAAGGCAGAGAAGCTTTGGGTCAAAGGAGCAAGTACTGACACTCTTGTTTGGGCTGAGGCCCTTTAGTGCTCTGAGGACCTCTGCTGTCCTGATTTGTCAAAAATATCATTCTGGCAGATTATGTGGGTCAGGCTCTGGGCTGCTTGATAAGAGGCCAACCATGGATGACAAAAAGGAGCTCTGGAGTTTGGAAAAAAATGCTGAGATTAGTAAAGTGGATGTTAAAGGCATTCACAATGTCTAGAAGAGAGATGACATGGTCTCTAGAGGGCTTCTGGATTTATTTTATTTATTTATTTATTTTATTTATTTCTAAGAATCAGTTTACAACCTTTGAGCCAGAGGCTCGTTTCCAAAGGTACTTTGTCACATAAAGACATACATTGTGTTTTTGGTTACATAGCAAAGTTTTGCAAAACAATAGGCGTTCAACAGAGGCGCCACGTCACACTGTGGTCAGACAAATACAATTGGGTACAGGGTACATGTAATTGATAACAGGTGTTACACAAGTTGGTATCAAGTGAGGCAATCTGGTTAGTGAACACTGGGACAGCTGGCACTGGCCAGGTTAAACATAGGCACGTGTACAGGGAAGTGGTGGAGGATGGTTAGGGTGGAGAGCTGCCGGGGGCATTGTCAAGAGAAGCAGAGGTGGAGGCTATGTTCAGAGAAAGGAGCAGTTACGAGTGCTGAAGATGTGGTTCTGAAGGGTGGTTTTGAACTTGGAGATGGTGGTGGCATTGGTGATGGGGGCAGGGAGAGAGTTAAACCAGGTTGGGGCTCTATAGCAGAAGGACCTCTGGCAATGGCTGGTTCTTGATCTGGGGACCTTTAGAGTGGTCTTGTAGGAAGACTGTGTTGCAATAGTGGGAGGGCTCTGGTGGATGGAAGCCGTTACCCCAGGGGGGGAGAGCCCGAGTAGGGTTTTTTTTGTGAGGAGACAGGTTTGGTATTGGAGCCGTTCATCCAGGGTAAGCAGGTTAGCCTCGACATACAGCTGACAGTGTGTGTGAGCCTGGGGCACCAGTAATCAATCTGCAGGCTTTATTCAGGGTTAGGTGAATTTTGTTGAGTGCAGTGGTGTCGGCAGCACCATATACTGGTAGACCATAGTCTACAAGGGACAGAAGCGGATGATGTAACAGCTAGCCAGAGAGCATTTGGGGAAGGCAGGTTCTATGATGGAATAGGATGCCAAGCCATGTGTTAGTATGGATGTTAGGCCGATGTGGTTGTGAATGTGGTGTGGCTGGAGTTAAAGGTAACCCCAAGGTATTTGTAGGAGCAGACTTGTTCCAGTGGCTGATTGGTACTTGGAAGGATAAAGAGGGTGGTTGCTAGCTTTGTTTTGGGGTGGAAAGAGCATAGCTTTGGTTTTATTAAGATTGATGATGAGTCTGCGCTCCTTAAACCAAGCCTCGGCACTGTTGAAAGACTGCTGTAGGGAGTCCTGTAGGAGATAGGATTGTGGTGGGTGGCAAAAGGACAGCGTCGTCCTGCATACAGTAGAATTTTGCCAGGGCATGCACTGGGCAGGGTGTTCAGATAGGCGAGAAGAGAGGGGCCCAGGATGGAGCCTTGGGGACCCCAGAGAGAATGGGACGGGTATCGAGAGTGTGCTATTAATTTTACACACTGAGATCGAGTGTCAAGATAGCTAGCGCACCATGCCAGGGGCCAGCTGAGAGACCAGTGGCAGAGTGCATTCAGCAGAAGTGGATGGGAGACAGTGTTGAAAGCCTTTGAGAGGTCGATGAACACTGCACCAGCTAGGAGTTGGTATCCAAGGAGGAGTGTAGAAAGTTGGAGAATTCAATAAGGGCAGTGCTGGTACTGTGACCCGCATGGAAGCCATGTTGCTCTGGGCATAAAATGTTATGCTTAGCCAGATAATCAGTGATTTGAATGGCCACCACTTTCTCCAGGGCTTTAGAGAGGGAGGAGGATGGAGATTGGCCGGTAGTTGTTGGCCAATGACCTGTCGCCCCTTTATGAATAGGTGTGATAATGGCTGTTTTCCAAGCTGTGGGAATTGTCCCAGGCAGAGTGACTGGTTAATTAGGCTGGTGAGTGGGGCAAGGACTTCATCTAGCACCAGCCTGAGGATGCTGGGGTCCAGTGAGTCACTGCTGGGATTGTTGCCATTGAGAGCTTTGATTAGGATGGGTCTGGCTTCCGGGTGGAAATCTTGCAGGTGGAAGCTGGGTGCTGGAGGACAGGGGAGGTTGGCTGGGGGGAGGGTCAAAGAAATTACTAGGGAGGACTGAGCTAAGGTCAGTGAAAGTGGTGTTGAACCAGTTAGCTATGGTGGCAGGCTCGGTGGAGGTGGTGCCATTTCTAGTGAGCTGGGATGGGGCAGGGGAGCAAGCTTTACCATTAAGTTGCTTAATATTATCCCAGAAGGTCCGGGCTGAGCCCCAGGAGGAGGTAAGGGAGGCCTGGTAATGGTCTGCCTTGGCTTTCCTGATGGCCCATGAGCACTTATTCCGGGCTGCATTGTAGGCTTACCTATCAGACAGACAACCTGTTTCAGTGGCAAGGTGCCAGAGGTTATCCCGGTTTCTAAGTAGTTGTAGGAGGGCCGGGCTAACCCAGGGTGCGTTCTGTTTTTTGGACCAGATTTTGGTTAAGGATGCAAAGAGATCACAGGCCATGTTGAAGGTGTGAGTGAAAAAGGCGAGGGCAGTGTCAATGTTGGTTGCATGCTGAATGGGGGACCAGTTTATCTGGGTGAGGAGTGCTTTAAGTTTTTTCAGCCCACCAGGGCGGAGGCGCCTGCAGAGGGTGGTCTGGGCTTTGGGTTTGGGATTGGGGGCTACCCAATGAAATAGGATAGGGGAGTGGTCACTTAGGGAGTCTGGGAGGACCTGGATGTTTTGGATTTTATGGGGTCGGTTAGTTATAATAACATCCAGAAGGGTGCTGGTACCACTCTTAGGGTTAAGTCTCGTGGGCTGGGTGACGAGTTGCGTCAGATCTTGGGCGGCAAATGAGTCTCTGGTCGTGGATGAGGAGGTGCTGAGCCAATTTACATTAAGGTCCCCCACTAGGATTTGTTCTGCCTTATGGTGGAGGGTGGCCAGGTAGTCAGTTAAAGATACCAGGGCCGGGTGCTGGTTCTTTGGGGGAACGTAGGCTGTGGTGAGATAGAGAGGGCTCCTAGAGGGGTCTGGGGTGAGTCTGAGGGTAAGGGCCTGGGTCCCATTTATAAGGGCAGGGGTGGGGAGTGCGTGTCCAGGTATTGTGTCCCTGGTGTAGATTGCACAGCCTCCCCTTCGTTTGCCTACTCAGTCCTCCCGGTATAAGGTATAGCCTGGGAGGGAGACAAATGAGTCAGGAGTTGATTTGGACAGCCAGGTTTCAACCAGGGCTATGATGTCTGGTTGGTGAGCCAAGGCCCAGCACTGTAGGGCGTCAAATTTCTTCAGCAGGCTGCATATGTTCATGGAGGCTACTTGAAGACCAGTGGGCTGGGTGGGTGGGTGGGAGGGGCAGGGCCTGGGTTGGGATGTGTGTTCCCTGTTAGGAGTAGAAGGAGGAGAAGTGCTCTGGTCAGAGGGAGGCAGATGGAGAGTTTGATCAATTTGTTCTTTTCAAGTAGGTTTTCAGTCCCTGACCAGAATTTTCTTGAGTGCTGTTTGTTTCAGATATATAGATACATAGATGTTGTCAGCATATTAGGGCCTTGTGGCCCATCCAGTCTGCCGTTATTCCTCTTTCTAATGCTTAAGGTACCCTAGATGCTACAAGTCCCCCCCCCACCCTAGTTTGATAATTCCCATATGCCTATCCCACGCATTCTTGAATCCCTGAACTGTGGCTACCCCCACCACTTCCTGGGGGAGACTGTTCCATCTTTCCACCACCCTTTCAGTGAAGTAGAAGTTCCTCAAGTTCCCTCTAAGTTTTCCACTTTTTAGTCTCATGCTGTGCCCACTTGTTCTGCTATTTCCCCTTCATGTGAAAGATGCTCTCCTTTGGTATGCTGTTGATCCCCTTCAGATATCTGAAGGTCTCTATCATGTCCCCCTCGCTCTCCTTTCCTCCAGGGAGTACATATTTAGAGCTGTGAGTCTCTCCTCATACAACTTGTGCTGCATCCCAGACACCATTTTTTGTCACCCTCCTCTGTACAGTCTCCATCCTGTCTATGTCTTTTTGGAGATGGGACCTCCAGAACTGAATACAGTAGTCCAGATGAGGCCTTACTGGGGAGTTGCACAGTGGTACCACCACTTCCCTCCTTCTACTTGTTCTACCCCTCCCTTTCCCCGCCAGCATTGTGTTAGCCTTTCCAACTGCTTTGTCACACTGTTTAACCATTTTGAGGTTGTCTTCTATGACTATCCCTAGATCTCTTTCCTCTGTGGTGGCCTCCAGTATTACCCCATCTAGTTCATACTCAGCCCTAGGATTCCCTCTCCCTAGGTGCATAATCTGCACTTTTTTGCATTGAAACCCAACTGCCATTCCTTGGACCAGTTTTCTAGCCTCTTCAGATCCCTCCTCATTTTTTCTATACCTTCCTGTGTATCTACCCTGTTACATAGCTTTGTATCATCCGTGAACAGGCTAACCCTTCCTTCTAGACCTTCTGCAATATCGCTTATGAAGACATTGAAGAGCACTGGGTTTTCCTCTCAGTAGTTGTGGTACTAGTCCATTTTTGCTACTGTTACTTCTGATTTACTTAGATTCCTAAGCTTTCTATAATACTGTCTGCTATTAAGGAATCTATTTTAACTAAATCTGGCCCAAGCAGCATCCCTTTGTGAGAACAATTTAATGATTTCCTTAGACTGCAAACACCACAGCTCCACTGTATTAGCAAACCAGGAGCTCAGTCTAATTTCTTTCTCAATTATTAGCTCAGCTAGCGCTGGTATTTAAAAGTGTATTTTATCTGAGTGAAATGTGTTTGTTTCTGGGCATTTTTCTCTTAGTGAGCCTGCCCTGCTCTCACCCCTTCCCCCCTTCTGAAATCCCTCCCCTCCCAGCTAATCTCTCATTCTTTAGTTTCCCTGCTGTTTTAAATTAAATCCTCTCCTCTCTCCTTAGGCTTCTCATTCAGCCCCATATCAGGTTTTTGTGCCGCCGCTCCTATGGTGGCTTCCGGAACTGCCAGCAACCTTGACCGCCCGCCTTCTCTTCCCTGAAGCCAGCAAAGTACCAGGCAAGTCAGACTGTAGCCCAGATTTAAAATCTGGCACCTTTTTTGTTTTTTTCTCTCTGCTCCGCTTCTGTTTGTTTTTCTGTTGTGTCTGACTCCTGCTCTTTTGTATTAGTAAACCAGGAGCTCTGTCTAATTTCATTCTCAATTATTAACTCAGCTAGGTACCCGCTACTCGTTATACGATCAGGCCACTAGGGGCATCGCAATCTTATCCTGCTTTCCCTTGCTGTTTTGGACTTCATTGGCTTAATTTTCTAAGTGGCTGAATTCATTTCTGCTCCCTATCCTATGGATCATGGTTGTGTTAGTACCACAAGTCCCCCTAGTGCTCTCCTGGTGACAGTCAAAGTTGCTGGTGGTTTCCAGCTCTGCTAGGGAACGTGGTCCACTTGCTTTTAGATCCAGACCTCAGCCAGCTATTTTTACATTTTGCCTCTTCACCTCCTGTACTTTGATTTTAACTGCAGTCAGCATCTACCACTATCTGCTTTTTAGTGGTCGCAGAAAGGCTCCTCCATCCCTATATCCAAGGGCTGTATCCAGTCCCACATTGATCTTTCATTTCTTCTCTGTCCCTAGTCACTTAGGACTGTTTTCTTTTTCCATATATATTTTATGGTATTTTGTAGGTGTTTTCTCCCTCTCCCACCCGAGACCCCGGCAGACGGCCGTGCATGCATGTGGAGGCACACACGCACATCGTGGTGCCAGCTCAGCCCCTTCTATCCACCCGTGCTGCCACCCCCTCCTGCCTACGCAACCCACCAGACCTCCATCCAGTGGATGTGGAACTACAGGAAGGGGAGGTGACAGCCCATCTCCACCACCCCCGGGAGAGGACAGCAGCCTGCCAGCTTGCTCAATCCTGCTCCTCTCTCCCCCCCTTGCTGGCACCCCAGCAACCAAAGATCATTCCTGAACCCGGATCGCCAGCATAGCACGAGGTAAGGTGTCCAGGGCCTCAACCCTCAGCGCCACCAGGCCAGCTTTAGGACTGTTTTCTACCCAGTATCCCACTCCTGCCCATCCTCCTGTCCCCCACCATGTCTCCAACCTTCTACCTCTTACTGTTTATCCTCTCCTTGCTCGTCACTCCTATTCCTATACTCCTCCCAGACTCTCCTCTTCCTTAGCCCTTCCCTCCCCAGCAGGACCCCCCCACTTTCCTAACTCTACATCCTCTCCCTCACTCGCCACTAAATTCTGTCCCTCCTCTCTCCTCTCTGTCGGCTCATCCTTACTTACCTCCTTCCCCACTCTCCCCCTCCCCTCCCCCCTCTCCTCTCATACACCGAGGGTTACTCCTTCTTGTCTTTTTAACCTCAAGGCACTGCTTCAGTACACATCCCCACTTACACTTAACCCCCATAACCCCAGGAAGTCCAGGTACCCTCCCCATTTCCCCCTTTTCCTACTCCTCCTACTTCTCTCTGGAAATGTCAACCCCAAACCAGGTCCTCTCACAACTTCCCCAACCCCAGTCCAAACCTACTCAGTCCCCACTCTGAACTTTTCTTCTCTGCAAAAGGGTCTTCAAACCTTTCACCTAAATGCACACAGCCTCCTTCCCAAACTGGATGCTCTTAAAGTATGGATCACCCAACATCCACCTGACATCCTTTGTGTTACAGAAACCTGGCTATCAGCCAAAATCCCAGATTCTGTGTTCTCTATCCCCAAGTTTAACTTATTTTGTCAAGACTGAGGTAAAAGGGGTGGTGGCATTGCCCTGTATGTCAGACAATTTCTCTCCTGTTCCATCACTTTCAAAGAGTCCCGTACTTCCTCCCATGAAGTAATTATTGCACTATTATCCATCCCTTCCTCTGCCCTGCTTTTTATAAGTGCACTTTATGCTCCACCTAAAATGACAACTGATGCCCTAATATCCATCATCTCTTCTATCTCCTCCCTCGCAGCAAGTGGCGAGCTGCTGCTTCTCGATGATTTCTACCTAGACTGGCTCTCCTCCAGGTCCACCCTCCTTAAAATTGACCTCACTCAACTGATCCATGAACCCACCCACATAAACCCCTGTTCCCAGAATCACACTCTGCTTGACTGGGTACTATCCACCCCCCCAACATATTACTGCAGCTGGGACACTGCCAGATGCCATCAGTAATCACTGTATTACATTATGCTGAAGAAAAGTTCACATCCCCCATACAGCCCCCAAATACATTTGGTCCTGCTCCCTGCACAATCTAGGCATTGCCGCCCTTCAACAAAATCTCTCAGCAGCAGACTGGCAACCTATCTTTTCTGCTGTCGACATACACTCTGCCCTATCTCTCATCTCCAACCTCTTCTTCTGCATTTGAAATCACCATGCCTCCCTAAAGACATCCAGAGTGAAAAGACCTCATCACCCCTGGATAACTGCTGCCCTATTGGCCAACTGCAGAGCAAGGGACAAAGTTTGGCACCACCATAAAGAGACCCTATTGCAAGCGGACCTCCAAGCTTACAAAGCCCTTAGGAATAATTGCACTAAGGCCATTCACCTCTCCAGGGCTAATTATTTCAAGCACCATCTGCAGCAAGTTAAACACACTCCCATGTCATTCTGGAAGGTCCTCCACTCTCTTCTAGATCATCCTGCCCAACTAGCCTCCCCTGTCCTCAATGTTGATGGCTCCCCTGTTTCTGACCCCACATCTGTCGCAGTGATTTTCAACAAATTCTTTGCCACTTGTGCTCTTCCCAATACCCACGCCCCCCGAACCCCCCCCTTCAGTCCTGTTGGACACTCCAGGTCAACTTCCTAAATTCCAATTCCCCCCTTTCTCTCCCCTTGAAGTCTACACTGCCATCCTCACCCTTAACCCTACCAAGTCCAGCTCCAACAGTCTACACCCTAGGCTTCTCCACATCTTTGCCCCTGCCATTGCTGCCCTACTCACCCACATTCTAAACCTCTCTCACTCTCTCTCTCTCGCCACCTCCTCCATCCCTAAGGCCTGGAAATCTGTCAAGGTCCTACCTCTTCATAAGGAGGGTGACCCTTCTGCTCCAGGAAACTATAGGCCTATTTCCCTCCTCCCCTCTCTCGCCAAACTTCAAGAATCCCTTATTCACTCTAGGTTGTCTGATTTCCTAGCCAATACTAATTCTTCTCTCTCTCTCTCCAGTGCAGTCTGGCTTTAGGAAACATCACTCGACCATCTCTTCACTACTGCAAGTTATAGATTGAATACTCTCAGCTATGGACAAGAGCCTTATTACTGCCGTCATCTTCATTGACCTGGCGAAAACTTTTGATTCTGTCTCCACCCCTCTTGCTACAAAATCTTAGTTCTGTCGGCCTCGCCGAACCTGATGTTAACTGGTTCTACTCTTATCTTCATGACAAGCAGCAATCAGTTCAGATAGGTGATACTCTATCCTCCCCACTCCATATCCTTTCTGGGGTCCCCCCAAGGCTCCATCCTCAGGCCCATCCTTTTTGTCCTATTTATAAACAACCTCCCACCGGTCAACAAATCTTCTGAAATGCACTATTATTTTCATTTCCCAGCCCTCAGCCATCAGTGTGCAGTCCCCCCTCCAATAAGATTTCAACAGCGTTCAGTCCTGGTTCAATGACAACCAACTCAAACTAAATGCAAAAAAAAACCAAAAAAACCTTTCAGTTCTAGACAGACACTGGCCACCCACCAGTCCCTTCCCACCTTCACTATGTTGGATGGTTCTCCCCTTAAAATCATTCCAGCTTTCAAATATTTGGAGGTATGGTTGGATAGCCACCTGGATTTCTCCACCCATATCAATGCCATCTGCACTAAACTAAGCCCCAAATTGTCTGTCCTCTATCGAGATAAAGACAGTCTCCACTTCTCCACCTGCTGTGAATTGGTCTCTGAAATGATTCTACCTGTATCTGATTACCCCTAAGTGGTGTATGGCACAGCCTCTCAATCATCTCTCGCCAGACTAGACACCCTGCCAAACACCTTCTGCCACTTCGCTACCACCCCCCCCACCCATCACTGTCTCCTTTACTCTGCACTCTCCCTTGCACCCTTATCTCACAGGAAAATGGTTCACTGTGCTTCCTTTGTTGCAAAGTTCTGGTTTGGTACCCTATCCTCCTACCTCTCATCCTGCCTCTCCCAAGCTGCCACCTCAAGCTACCCACTTTGCCACAGAGACTCACGCACCTTTTCTGTCTCTCGCCCCCACTCTGTTGCTGGTCACTCTGCTTTCTCCTGTTGTTTCCCTTTTCTCTGGAAGAAACTTCCACTTGACCTCTGCCTATCATCCTCTTTCTTCTTTCTCAAAAGGCTCCTCAGACTTCTACCCCATCCGCAGTACTCTCAGTGCTCCCAACCCTCCCTTCCTTAAATTTTTTAATGTCTTCCCCCTTGCTGTCAACTCCTCATAGACCCACATTTTCCACATGCACAGGGGATCCCAGTATTGCTATGAAAACCTGCTCCAGCGGATAATTGTCTTACCGTAGGTCCTGCAACTGTACTAGTTTTGCAACTGTGGATCCATTTCGAGTCTTTAATTGTATGCTTGTATCAGGCTGTTTATTTGCCGTTTTTGGTCTTGTAACCACAACCCATGTTTGCTTACTTGCTTATGTTTTATATTGTCATTGTTTTTGGGTCCTGTAACCATGACCCATGTTTCCTAACTTGCTGATGTTGTTCTGTGTCATTGTATTTTGGGTCTTGTAATCATGACCTACAATTGCCAACTTGCAAATGTTTGCTTTACGTCACTGTATCCCGTATGTAACCCCTTCCCCGGATTGCACCTGGAAACGAGCCTCGGCTCAATAGCGCCTTTCCCGGTTATCAACTTTTAAGTAACTAGATAAAATTATTCTGTATTTTAACCTGTTTATAATCCTAACAATTGTCATGTGTTGTTTCAATTGCAAAATGTTTTCAATTTGTTTTTAGGGTCTTTTTTTATATTTACATTGTCTCAAGACAACAGTGTGGATTACCTCCTACCAGGTAGACCCAGACCTAACCCTTCATGACTCCAGTGCTTATCTCCTATCCCTGACCTCACAGCTTGCCCCATGGTGGGGCTTGGCCACAGCAGGCAGTATCCCCAACCACTGCAGTTTTTGTGGTGGTAGAAGCCTCTGCTGTGGTCAGGATGGCAGGAAGCGAAGAGTGGGGCCCCACTAGTGCAGACTCTTATACTGCATGCTCCATAAATATTTTCTACCCTTGTAAGCTATTCCTTCCTTCCCTGGATCACAGCCAGTAGGCACCCTTGGCATCATCCTGGATGTGGAGAGCTTCCAACACTGTGTTATCACCCACAGCACCAAGGAAGCCCCTGATTTACAATCTGCAGATGGTGGTCATGGGATGTGATTCCCAAACTTTTCCAACTGGTGTTGGCTCACAACACCTCTGCATTGCATTTCAGACCTTGCAGGTCCAGGGCAGGGGAGTTGGGTTTAGCTCTTGAAACCAGGTCTCCAATGTTGCCATGCAATGTACCACCAGTCAATGTCATCACACTGTGCTGCAGGGGCTGTTTTATAAGTATAGTAACATAGTATTTTGGATGTACTTTATTTATTTGTTTACTGGGTGGGTACTCTGATCCCAAGGACCATCAGGCATGACCCGGGCCACTTAGATGGCACATCTATTACAGTACACAGTTTCTTTACAAATACAGTGGAGAAGAAAAAAAATTATAGCACAGATAATGATGATACAGTAGCAGTATAGCAGACATACAAATTCAATTGATCATACTGTATATAAGGACACCTCGGGGAAGTTTTAGTCGCTTGGCTACACTTTGTGCCAACACACCCTTGATGTCTGTATATCACAGCACAAATGTACACTCAGCCATATGTTATTAGCTCTATCTATTCATTAAAAGTCACCAACACCTTAACCTGATTTACTGTCAGTCAGCTTGCAACTGTATTACCCTTCCCTCGGAATCAGGCTAAAACATAGAAGCATGGAAAATGATGGCAGAAGAAGGACAACTGGTCGGGCAGAGATATGGAGAATAAAAATAAAATGGACCAAAAGCAAGTGCTCTTTGTAACAACATACAGTACAAGGGCAGGGAGGGTAAGAGAGATAGTAATGAAAAAGTGGCATGTGTTGAAGGCAGACTTCCTTTTGATGGAAACAGCAGAGAAACTGCCTTTGGTAGTGTACAGGAGATCGAAAAACTTGAATGATTCCTTGTTACATTCTGTAAAGCCAACTGAAAAACAAAGGAATTGACTGCCCCCTTCCCAAATGGATGCAGATTTTATTAGAGCCATGGTTCTCCAGTTTGTTTGGATTCTAGTTCAGTTCTGGTTCTGTAGTCTGGGGTTCTGGTTCAGTTCAATTCTGCTTAATAATTACATGTTTGGGTTCTAGTTCAGTTCGGTTCTAGGCTTTTGATTTATTTTTCAGTTCTAGTTCGGTTCTGGTTCGAGTTAACAGTTACAAAATGTACTTATATAAAATAAAACAATGAGACAAATGATACAATTAGTCCTCATTTTTAACTTTATTTTGACAATGTAATCAAATCAACATGAAATTAAGTAAAAAGCTAGTAAAAAGCAGGTAAGTAAAAGGTAAAATATAAATGTTCGATAATTTAATTTAACAAATACAGAACAAGCAAGTGTGCTAACTGCTGGGTGAGATCTTCAGTGCTCTAGAACTGGCTTGCAGAATGAGAACACTCTCTCACTGCTACTGCTGCTGGCTAGCAAGCATATGTGCTTCTGGGCAAGCTGTGCTAGTTTTGGGAACAGGTGTCTTCCTGTCTGGTTCCAGAATTCAAGGTAGTTGTCAGTGTAACTGTCATGTTCTAAATATGTAATTCCTGATTTTAATCCAGGACTCTGAGTGCAGAGGTCCTGCAAGGCACAGCTCTGCTCTTCTACTCTGTTTTAAACAGGTTTTAGTGGTTATCTCCTCTCGGAATGCTTTGGAGCCCTACTCTCCACACAGGATGTAGGAAGAGGGGTGGTAGTTCACTGGAGGTTGCGAGTGAACTACAAGTCCATTTTGGGAGCATATTTTTAAACTCTATTGGGCACTATTGCACACTAGGCATGCCAAAACCACACACGAGTGGATTTTGCCCATTTGGATAAGCAAAATATTTGTGCAAACTGTTACTAGGTGTGTATCACCCCTAGAACACTTCTGGGTCATCCACCACTATTTTAGAACACCCTGCTGTGAGCAGGGTGAGCTGAGCAGGGTGCATGCAGTGCATGCACAGAGACACACATGTCTCTGCGTCCTAGGCGTGTTCAGCGTGGGAGAAGTGGAAGTGGACTTGTCTCTTCAATCTTCTCTATAAGGTAGGCTAGGATAATCTGGTGTCAATTCCCTGTCCTCTCCCCATTTTATAGCATATTAGGACCTGCTGTAAGACCTGATTACTGTAAAAAAGAAAAAAGGTATAGCTTTCTTTGCTCTTCTTTGTACTTCCCCTCCAAATTAACTGCACTCAGACCAGCCATAATTAGTGCAATGACTGTTTTGAGAATAAACAAGCCGTGGTAATATCATCCTTGGGGATTCAGGTCAGACCTTTTCTCACTTACTATAGCCGACACAATAATACCTTAGAAGAGGAAGTTA
The DNA here is from genome assembly GCA_016271365.2 of Neoceratodus forsteri. Taxonomy (NCBI): domain Eukaryota; kingdom Metazoa; phylum Chordata; order Ceratodontiformes; family Ceratodontidae; genus Neoceratodus; species Neoceratodus forsteri. The sequence goes on along the minus strand of CM057453.1, from coordinate 1,175,997,658 downwards.
GGATCAAATGTTCAGAATGCCTTATGTACTCCATATTGTCTGGACCACTTTCTAAGCAAAAATATATTTGCGTAAAATGTATCCAAAATGCAGACATGCTAAACGAAATGTTGTTATTTAACTCTAGGCTGTTGTTACTTGAACAGAGTCAAAAAGATATGGCATCCAGATTAGTCACTCTAAGCTCCCCCTTGCCTCTTTTCCTGCAACACCTGTAGTCTGTCAGGAGGGGTTGGTCAGCATAACACAGCTTTAGTCTAAACCAGTACACGGTATCCCCATAGATCCCCAGGACCCAATACCAAATTGTTCTGCTACAGGTACCAACATAGTAATACTGGAACCTGGAAACAAAAAACGTCCTAGAGAGGATGAACCAAGTGAAGGTTCAGATGATCAATAATATGAAGTCCAGAGCAAAAGAGTGTTCAAAAAGGGATATAAGGCTAGTGTTTTTTCTATCCCAACATATAATAGGTTTGACCGTTTAAATCGAACTCAGACAGATGACTCTGAGAATGGTCTTACTGACCCCTCTGTACTTCCAACATGTGTGATAGCAGCAGTTCCACTACCACTAGTGTAGACAGTATGACCACTGTCTCAGGATATAATATAACTAGTTCTATATCCCCCTTGGATAGTACACAGCCTATAATCAATGCTGCCTCACTTTTACCATCAGGCACTGAAGGCTTAGCATCCATCTTGCCGCTTCCCTCTCAAAGTAACACCAATTTTACTCTTGTCTCAACATCTACTCAGGACAACATGCCCCACCCCCCCCTTTGTAGATGTTCAAGATACTATGGTGTCTAGCAAATGTATTATTCCTCAGAACATGGAAGTTACTACTGATCAATCTAACTCTTCCTCCCATCTGCAAAGACAGATTTACATCCTGTGTGAGTCAATTGTTAAACACCTAGATAGAGTTATCTGTGATCAGGATATAGCCAATCGCACCTGTTCTAGCATCCGAGGAGCAAAAATTGCAGAGATCACGGCTGTGTCCAATAATATTCTTTATGATTGTGGCATCAACCCTCTCGTTATTTTGAATGTAGGAGTTAACAACAGTATGCATGATGATTTATTAGATATCAAAAAAAGATATAGTGGCTTTATCGAATAGATTAGTGGATCTTGGCTGCGAAATTGGCTTTTCTGAAATTCTCCCCATATCAAGAGCCTCCTTTGATATAAACCTGAAAATACAAACCTTTAATGAGTGGCTTGGGAAGTGGTGCTTAAAACAAGATATCATTTGCATCACTCATTGGGAGGAATTTTCAGATAGATTTAAACTTTATTGTGGAGATGGGCTGCATTTGAACTAGTGGGGAAGTGCATTATTGGGTAAACATGTCCACTGTCAATCAATGTTTAAACTAATTGAGCTGGGGGAGAGGCAGGAATTTCTGACCTCTCTTAACATAACTAGTTCAGAACCAAAAATATGTATTAATAGCCAGCTAAGTTACCTATATTTTAATGCCAGGTGCCTATATAACAAACTTGATGAGTTACAAAATAAAAGTAAGTGTAGAAAACATTGACATCATTGCTGTCACTGAAACATGGGGAGATGAAAAAGCCTCCTGGGACACCATTCTACCAGGCTACACTGTGTATAAACTAAGTAGATTCAACAGAAGAGGAGAGAAGGTTGCCATATTGGTAAAAAAAAATTTAAATCAGTTGACATCTCTGAGAAAATAAAAGCCCATAACAGCCTTAATGAATCAGTTTGGATTAAACTATTATTAGACAACTCTGACTCTGTCATTCTTGGGACTTGCTATTGTCCACCTAACTCATCACCTGAAATTATGGATGCAATTCTTAATGAAATAGAGCAGGCATGTGAGATGGGGATATTATCATAATGGGAGACTTTAATCGCGTCGATGTCTCCTGGAAGGACCTCGCCGCTACCACAGGGAGTGGGAAAAAATGAATCTCTACATGTCAGCGGTGTAACTTAATCCAAAGTATTCATCATCCCACCAGTGGAAAAAGGATCCTGGACTTAGTATTACATATTGAGAACCTGGTCATTAATAATATATCCATAGACCCTCTGATTGGTAATAGTGATCAAAACTCCATTCAGTTTACTCTTGAAAAATGTTTTACTTACAGAATCTGCAATACTAAAATCTATATTTATGATAACACTGATCCACATAAGATGATCTCAGCACTGAACAGCACTGATTGGGATCATGTTTTTTCAAGTATGCCTATTAAAGACAGCAGGGATTCATTACAAAACACTTTAATCCATCTTAGAGATAACTATATCTCATTTAAACTTAAAAATAATAACCCAAAACATCACCCTAAATGGCTGGATAGATCTCTAAGCAAACTACTTAAACAGAAAAACAAAAAAATATTCTAATTATTTTAAATCTAGCTCTTAAAGTAATTTGGCCTCCTACCTAAAAATTCAAAAACAGTGCAAATCTACAATTAGTAAAGCAAAAACTAAATGGGGATACAGTCTTGCAAATAATGCTAATAAGACTAATAGTAAATCATTTTATTCATATATCAATTCCCTCAAAAAACAATTTGCCAGGTTAGTCCCCTGTTAATTAATATTAACTCCGGCACAGCCAATCTCAAGAAAAGGAAAAAAACATCATGTGAGAAACTGGGAGAGACCCAAATCCATCAAGACTCAATCAAAGAACAACACAGATTGGAAAAACTGGTCCGCTCACCAAATGTATTCAAAAAATATATATTTTTATTTTAAAATATTCCTTCCAGCCCACAATGTCCTATATTTTAGGGAATAATATTTCCCCTGTCTCAGGAAGTCTGGTTGTGCATTAGTGGCACTACATTCTGTGCCATAATTCTATTCCTGTTCAACTTTTCAAACTTTTTTTCTGTAGTCAGGTATATTAAGGTTTAAGGCATGCCTCCAACTCCAACCTGTTAAACAGTTTGTAACAACTTACAAACTGCATAACTTACAAACTTTGTTATAAAAGAAAAAGATATATTTTTTGAATACATTTGGTGAGTAGACCACTTTTTCCAATCTGTGTTGTTCTTCAGACACATTTAATACTAAGGTCTGCAAAATCTCTTATCCCCAACAGAACAATGCTCATTGTACACTGTCAATGGTGGCTAATCTTATACCACTATCTGAAGACTCTAGTCACAAAAAGCTACCAGCTCTAAGGGGGAAAACTAGTATAGGTCCTGATGGCATAACTGGCCACCTCTTATTTATCTTAGCAGATTGCCTAATCCACCCACTTAGGTTATTATTTGAAGGGTGTGTCTCTTCCAACTTTGTACCTAATGCTTGGAAGACTGCATATATTATCCCAATACACAAAAAGGGACCAAAAAAATAACTGGGAACGTTATAGGCCCATTAGCCTGACATCATCAATTTGTAAGCTATTAGAAAGCACTATTAAGGATCTAATTACCCCTACCCTTAATAACCTTGACACTGAACAACATGGGTTCAAAAAGGGTCACGGATGTTTTACAAACTTTATGTACTTCAATGAAGAAGTAAGTCTACAACTGGATTGCAAGATACCATATGATGTTGTTTTTATTGATTTTAGCAAGGCATTTGATGCCATGCCACATTTGGCCCCAGTTACTAAACTTCACAATACTAATATAAATAAGAATATAATAAATCGGACTGTGAACTGGTTAAGCAATAGATCACAAAGAGTCCGGATTACAGGTCAACTATCCAATACAGGCACGGTCACCAGCAGGGTTCCACAGGGCTCAGTTTTGGGCCCTTGTCTGTTTCAAGCTTTCATGTCTGATCTAACAAACAACTGTATATCATCAGCAATTAAATATGCTGATGACGTTAAAATTGGTAGCCCTTGTGCAAACCCAGACCAGATTCAATCCATTCAGAACAACCTTGATAAAATAACACACTGGGTGACAAAGTGGGGCATGAAACTTAATACAAATGCAAGGTCATACATATGGGACCCCTTAACCCACTAGCAATGTACTCATTAGGAGACACTTCGCTTAATGTTACCACAAATGAAAGAGATATAGGGATTGTTATTACTAAAGATTTTAGTCACTCAACACAGATAAATGAGGCCATCGATAAAAACAATCATGTCATTTGGTCAATAAAGAGAAATGTAAAATCCAGGGACACAAAGGTTATGGAGCCACTCTACAGGGCATATCCCAGCCCGCATCTTGATATGCCTCACAACTCCGGTGCCCATTCAGGAAATCAGTTATCTCGTTACTGGAAAGGGTTCAGAGAAAATATGCTAAGCATATTACTGGCTTATACAGTGAGTCTGATGAAGAAAGGATCAAAGTATTAAATCTCATGCCCTTAACTATGCAATGGCTTATGGGAGACCTCCTATTCATGTATGACATCATCCAGGACCTATATTTCATCAGAATTAGGCACTGAATTCAAAACCGATATATATAATGCCAGAGGACATCCACTTCAGCTCTCAGGTAGAAAATTCAACCACATTGGTCACAAATTCTCTTTTACATTAAGAACAGTGAACCCATGGAATAAACTCCCTCGAGGTTATTATCAGCAAAACCAAAACTGAGTTTAAATGACGCCTTAACAAACTTATTCTCTCCGGTTATAATATTAGTTACTATTAATTCAACAGGAGCAACTGTGGGCCAACAAACCTCCTAGATCCTTCACTACCTTAGTATGAACCTTTGTAAATATGTTTTAAGTTCACTGGATGACACTGATCTGGTTACCGTTGAAGAAGGACCACCCAGACTGGATAATATGTCTTTGACATCAGTTTTCGGCCTTTGTGCTGGTGGCTCATCATCATGTGATGTTGGACATGCGTCCTGTGGCTGGTCACTCAGTATCTCTTTCTCAATAGCTTCATAAATAGAATCCCTTTCAGCAGTAAGGGCAAACTTTAGCTGCTTATATACAGGGCACAAGACAGTTGTTACCTCATATTTTATGTGCATTATGAATTTTGCTTTGATATTGCCAGTCATTACTGACTTCAATGAAGAAATCATTTCACAGTCTGTAGGCAGTACTTCACACAGCTGGAGAAGTGTAGAATAACATGGATAGACTAGTTGAGCTGTAGGATTTTTATCTGCTGACAAAGCATCACTTATTTTTTTGAAGTGTTGTAGGAAGTCACAGAACATTCTCATTTTTCCTGCTTTCTCAATAAGCTTCCTGCAAGAGCATACTCTTTTCTTGTTTGAAAAACTGCCTGTACCTCTTGTACAGAGTGCACAACAGAATTCAGCATGGTAAATTGACTGTTCTATCCGGTTTCAACATCAAGCTAAAGTGACTTTGGGAAATTTGCATTTGCACCAATATATTTAAGCTTCTTCATTATCTGTGTTGCTGTTGCCAAAACATCTGTCACTTCAGCAGAATCTCCCACATGCTGTCTACCTCCAATGGAGTGTTCCATTACCAATTTAAGATTATGATCAGCACAGCTGGCTCTTAAAGCAGGGGGGAAATGCTGCTATCATGTTACTTGCATTGTCTGTCACATAAAATATTTCACAAGCTGGTGGAAGACATGACTGCAGAGCTTAGATAGATTCCAGAATATTGACAGCAGTTTTTTGGAATTTCCATCAAGAGAACACCTGGCACAGTATGTCCTAGCTCAATGGAATCTGTAAGGTACTGGACAGTTAGGCACATGAAGTACCTCTTTAAGTGGCCATCAGACCATATATCTGTTGTTGCACCGATAAATGAAACATCAGATAACTGCTTAATAACTTTCTCTCTAGCCATGTTATATACAACTGGAAGATAATTCTGTCTTATTGTGGACTTATCTGACAGTACCTCTGCAACATTCATCTTGCCACGCTGCACCAATGTCCAGCAGCATCTGAGAATAATTTTGAAGATCAGGCTTAGAAATAATTTCAAAAGTCTCTAACTCCTTGCAGCACATTATAGTGTGCTCAGTTCCTATTTTACTTTTATGAGATTTGGATACTGAACAAGATGCTTTTGGTGTTGGACTAGATGACTTAGATGCAAATGAAGTTTTTCTCTCATAGAAACTGTGAACTGTGAATTGTTTGTCACATACAGATCCAAGTTTCTTCCTGTGGCTATCACTCTGTAGATGTCTTGTTAATGTTGTTGTGATGTATGCTGGTATGACTAAAACTTCCTTACATGCTTTGCATATGGCCCATCTCCTATTCACACTCCCTTCCGCAACAGGGTTCCATAAGTTGTCTTTAACTTTCTCAGAATGGTAGTCAATTATTTCAGGTAACCCCTGCTGTAACTGCTTGATCACATCCTGATTTTGTTTGTCTCTCTCAGCTCTGTCTGGTGTTTTACATGTTCTTTCTGGTGTTGTACATGCAGCCATTTATTATATTTCTAGTGCCCTTCTATCTACAAATATATATATATATATATATAATATATATATATATATAAATATGTAATAGATAAACCACTCTGAGGTGTGCGGTCGAGCTCTAATATATGCACGGCTTGGTGTGCGTCAACCACCCAAAGCGTGCGTATATCAGAGCATGACCACACACCTCAGAGTGGTTTACCTATCTTATAAAATATCAAAATTGTTTTGCAGGGGGGTAAAAGTGCAGGTGTGCAGTCGCGCTCTGATATATGCACGGTCATGTGATGCTGCTCAGCTAATGATATAGCTGCAATTTCCCTACCCATTTTATAAAAAAAATATATATATATATATTTATTTATAAAATGGGCAAGGAAAATCAGTGAAAATCCACTATCCTGATTGGCTGAAACATGTCACATGACTGTGCATTATTCCTCAACGACCGCACACCTTCCAGTACGACCGCACGCCTGAACTACTTTCCAGCCCTCGAAACCTTCTCACCAGCAGTGAGACCACTCCCCACCTGGTGCAGCTAGGCAGCCACATACATATACACACACACACACACATATACATATGCAACTGGCACCCACAGGCATAACTAAATACACCAGTAGTAGTCCCACACTGTACAACCTGATGTACTTGATCATGCCATCAATTTCTAAACCAAATATAATGTAAAAATAAAATCCTGTCTGCTATTTTCACAGTCTCTTAGGGCAGAACCACAAACTTTTATTACTATAAGCAGTGTCACCAAGCAGTCTCAGTCCTCCTAAAAAATATGTTGGCAGGTGTGTAACAGAAACCTAGCTGTGTACAAAAAAGCAAAAGAATGGACATTTCTTATAGTGTTCAGTTCTTACTTTCTGTGAAAAAAGCTCCGTTTGTAGGGAGAGAAGAGTGATCGTGGAGCACTTTCACTTTTCATTGCCGAAATATAGCGTGACCGAGCGGTGCGCATAGCAGAAAGTGACAGCCTGTTAAGAGTACAAAATAAGCCCCTCTCTGTTTAAAAACTATGAAAAGTCTGTCCCTCCTGTTAGCTTGCATGAGGTTTTAGTAATAAAAGCTGCAGACTGTGTCCAGAAGGGAGTGAGGAGAGACTGAGTGAGTCGGGCAGCTTTAGGAAGCTAGATGGAAGCCAGAGCAAGTGCTGCCATATATATATATATATACTGACCTGTATGTCAGACAATCTCTCCTGTTCCATCACTTTCAAAGAGTCCTGTACTTCCTCCCATGAAGTAATTATAGCACTATTGTCCATCCCTTCCTCTGCCCTGCTTTTTATAAGTGCACTTTATGCTCCACCTAAAATGACAACTGATGCCCTAGTATCCATCATCTCTTCTATCTCCCTCCTCACAGCAAGCGTCGAGCTGCTGCTTTTTGATGATTTCTACCTAGACTGGCTCTCCCCCCCCCCAGGTCTACCCTCCCTAAAATTGAAGCTCTCAACCTCACTCAACTGATCCACGAACTCACCCGCATAAACCCCCACTCCCAGAATCACACTCTGCTTGACTGGGTACTATCCACCCACCCCCAACGTATTACTGCAGCTGAGACACTGCCAGATGACATAATTGATCACAGTAGTACATTATGCATAAGAAAAGTTCACATCCCCCATGCAGCCCCCAAATACATTTGGTCCTGCCCCCTGCACAATCTAGACATCACTGCCCTTCAACAAACTCTCTGCAGCAGACTGGCAACCTATCTTTTCTGCTGTCGACATAGACTCTGCCCTTTCTCTCTTCTCCAACCTTTTCTTCTGCATTTGAAATTACCATGCCTCCCTAAAGACATCCAGAGTGAAAAGACATCATCACCCCATGATAACTGCTGATCTATTGGCCAACTGCAGAGCAAGGAACAAAGTTTGGCACCACCATAAAGAGACCCTATTGCAGGCAGATCTCCAAGCTTACAAAGCCCTTAGGAATAATTGCACTACTAAGGCCATTCGCCTTTCCAAGGCTAATTATTTCAAGTGCCATCTGCAGCAAGATAGATACACTCCTGCATCATTCTGGAAGATCCTCCACTCTCTTCTAGGTCACCCTGCCCAACTAGCCTCCCCTGTCCTCAATGTTGATGGCTCCCCTGTTTCTGACCCCACATCTGTCACAGTGATTTTCAACAAATTCTTTGCCACTTGTGCTCTTCCTGATATCCACGCCCCCACTCCCCCAGAACCCCCTTTCAGTCCTGTCGGACACTCCAGGTCAACCTCCTAAATTCCAATTCCCCTCTTTCTCTTCCCTTGAAGTCTACACTGCTGTCCTCACCCTTAACCTTACCAAGTCCAGCTCCGACAGTCTACACCCTAGGCTTCTCTACATCTCTGCCCCTGCCATAGCTACCCCACTCACCCACATTCTAAACCTCTGTCTCGCCACCTCCTCCATCCCTAAGGCCTGGAAATCTGTCATGGTCCAACTCCTTCACAAGGAGGGTGACCCTTCTGCTCCAGGAAACTATAGGCCTATTTCCCTCCTCCCCTCTCTCGCCAAACTTCGAGAATCACTTATTCACTCTAGGTTGTCTGATTTCCAAGCCAATACTGATTCTCTCTCTCCATTGCAGTCTGGCTTTAGGAAACATCACTCGACCATCTCGTCACTACTGCAAGTTATAGGTACAATACTCTCAGCTATGGACAAGAGCCTTATTACTGCCGTCATCTTCACTGACCTGGGGAAAGCTTTTGATTCCGTCTCCCACCCCTCCTGCTACAAAATCTTAGTTCTGTCGGCCTTGCTGAACCTGATGTTAACTGGTTCCACTCTTATCTTCATGACAGGCAGCAATCAGTTCAGATAGGTGATGCTCTATCCTCCCCACTCCCTATCCTTTCCGGGGTTCCCCAAGGCTCCATCTTCAGCCCCATCCTTTTTGCCCTATTTACAAACAACCTCCCATTGGTCAACAAATCTTCTAAAATACAGTTATTTTCATTTATCTGCCCTCAGCCATCAGCGTACTGTCCCTCCTCCAAGAAGATTTCAACAGAGTTCAGTTCTGGTTCAAGGACAACCAACTCAAACTAAATGCAAAAAAACCAACAACTTTCGGTTCTAGACAAAAACTGGCCACCCACCAGTCCCTTCCCACCTTCACTATGTTGGATGGTTCTAGCCTTAAAATCATTCCAGTGTTCAAATATTTGGGGGTATGGTTGGATAGCCACCTGGATTTCTCCACCCATGTCAATGCCTTCTGCACTAAACTAAGCCCCAAATCATCTGTCCTCTATCAACATAAAGACAGTCTCCCCCTCCCTACTTGCCGTGAATTGCCCTCTAAAATGATCCTACCTGTATTTGATTACCCCGACGTGGTGTATGGCACAGCCTCTCAATCTTCTCTCACCAGATTAGACATCCTGCTAAACTCCTTCTGCCACTTCACTACCGCCCCCACTCACCCATAACTGTCTCCTTTACTCTGCACTTTCCCTTGTACCCTTATCTCACAGGAAAGTGGTTCAGTGTGCTTCCTTTGTCACAAAGTTCTGGTTTGGTACCCTATCCTCCTACCTCTCCTCCTGCCTCTCCCAAGCTGCCACCTCAAGCTGCCCCCTTTGCCACAGAGACCCACGCACCTTTTCTATCTCTTGACCCCACTCTGTTGCTGGTCAATCTGCTTTCTCCTATTGTTTCCCTTTTCTCTGGAATAAACTTCCCCTTGACCTCCGACTATCATCCTCTTTCTTCTCTCTCAAAAGGCTCCTCAGACTCCTACCCCATCTGCAGTGCTCTCGCTGCTCCCAACCCTCCCCTTCTTAAATTTTTCAATGTCTCCCTTCTTGCTGTCAACTTCTCATAGACCCATGTTTCCCACATGCATTGGGGATCCCAGTATTGCCATGAATACCTGCTCCAGCGGATAATTGTCTTACCGTAGGTCCTGCAACTGTACTAGTTTTGTAACTGTGGATCCATTTTGAGTCTTTAATTGTATGCCTGTATCAGGCTGTTTATTTGCTGTTTTTGGTCTTGTAACCACAACCCCTGTTTGCTTACTTGCTTATCTTTTATATTGTCATTGTTTTTGGGTCCTGTAACCGTGACCCGCATTTCCTAACTTGCCGATGCTGTTCTGTGTCATTGTATTTTGGGTCTTGTAACCATGACCTATGATTGCCAACTTGCAAATGTCTGTTTTACGTCACTGTATCCCCTATATAACCCTTTCCCTGGATCGCATCTGGAAACGAGCCTCGGCTCAATGGTGCCTTTCCTGGTTATCAACTTTTAAGTAACTAGATAAAATTATTCTATATTTTGACCTGTTTATAATCCTAATAATTGTCATGTGTTGTTTCAGTTGCAAAACGTTTTCAATTTGTTTTTAGGGTCTTTTTTTTATATTTACATTGTCTCAAGACAACAGTGTGTATTACTTCCTACCAGGTAGACCCAGACCTAACCCTCCATTTCTCCAATGCTTATCTCCTATCCCTGACCTCACAGCTTGCCCCATGGTGGGGCTTGGCCACAGCAGGCAGTATCCCCAACCACTGCAGTTTTTGTGGTGGTAGAAGCCTCTGCTGTGGTCAGGGTGGCAGGAAGTGAAGAGTGGAGCCCCAATAGTGCAGGCTGTTATACTGCATGCTCCATAAATGTTTTCTACCCTTGTAAGCTCTCCCTTCCTCCCCTGGATCACAGCCAGTAGGCACCCTTGGCATCATGCTGCACGTGGGGAGCTTCCAACACTGTGTTGTCACACACAGCACCAAGGAAGCCCCTCACTTACAACCTGTAGATGGAGGTCATGGGGTGTGATGCTCAAACTTTTCCAACTGGTGTTGGCTCACAACACCTCTGCATTGCATTTAAGACCTTACAGGTCCAGGGCAGGGAAGCTGGGTTTAGCTCTTGAAACCAGGTCTCCAATGTTGCCATGCAGTGTACCACCAGTCAGTGTCATCACAGTGGGCTGCAGGGGCTGTTTTATAAGTATAGTAACATAGTATTTTGGATGTACTTTATTTATTTGTTTACTGGGTGGGTACTCTGATCCCAAGGACCATCAGGCATGACCCGGGCCACTTAGATGGCACATCTATTACAGTACACAGTTTCTTTACAAATACAGTGGAGAAGAAAAAAAATTATAGCACAGATAATGATGATACAGTAGCAGTATAGCAGACATACAAATTCAATTGATCATACTGTATATAAGGACACCTCGGGGAAGTTTTAGTCACTTGGCTACACTTTGTGCCAACACACCCTTGATGTCTGTATATCACAGCACACATGTACACTCAGCCATATGTTATTAGCTCTATCTATTCATTAAAAGTCACCAACACCTTAACCTGGTTTACTGTCAGTCAGTCAGTCTGCATCTGTATTACCCTTCCCTCAGAATCAGGCTGAAACATAGAAGCATGGAAAATGATGGCAGAAGAAGGACAACTGGTCGGGCAGAGATATGGAGAATAAAAATAAAATGGACCAAAAGCAAGTGCTCTTTGTAACAACATACAGTACAAGGGCAGGGAGGGTAAGAGAGATAATAATGAAAAATTGGCATGTGTTGAAGGCAGACTTCCTTTTGATGGAAACAGCAGAGAAACTACCTTTGATAGTATACAGGAGATCGAAAAACTTGAATGATTCCTTGTTACATTCTGTAAAGCCAACTGAAAAACAAAGGGATTGACTGCCCCCTTCCCAAATGGATGCAGATTTTATTAGAGCCATGGTTCTCCAGTTTGTTTGGATTCTAGTTCGGTTCTTGTTCTGCAGTCTGGGGTATTGGTTCAGTTCAATTCTGTTTAATAATTATATGTTTGGGTTCTAGTTCAGTTCGGTTCTAGGCTTTTGGTTTATTTTTCGTTCTAGTTCTGTTCTGGTTCGAGTTAACAGTTACAAAATGTACTTATATAAAATAAAACAATGAGACAAATGATACAATTAGTCCTCATTTTTAACTTTATTTTGACAATGTAATCAAATCAACATGAAATTAAGTAAAAGCTAGTAAAAGCAGGTAAGTAAAGGTAAAATATAAATGTTAGATAATTTAATTTAACAAATACAGAACAAGCAAGTGTGCTAACTGCTGGGTGAGATCTTCAGTGCTCTAGAACTGGCTTGCAGAATGAAACTCTCTCACTGCTACTGCTGCTGGCTAGCAAGCATATGTGCTTCTGGGCAAGCTGTGCTAGTTTTGGGAACAGGTGTCTTCCTGTCTGGTTCCAGAATTCAAGGTAGTTGTCAGTGTAACTGTCATGTTCTAAATATGTAATTCCTGATTTTAATCCAGGACTCTGAGTGCAGAGGTCCTACAAGGCACAGCTCTGCTCTTTTACTCTGTTTTAAACAGGTTTTAGTGGTTATCTCCTCTCGGAATGCTTTGGAGCCCTACTGTCCACACAGGATGTAGGAAGAGGGGTGGTAGTTCACTGGAGGTTGCGAGTGAACTACAAGTCCATTTTGGGAGCATATTTTTAAACTCTATTGGGCACTATTGCTCACTAGGCATGCCAAAACCACGCATGAGTGGATTTTGCCCATTTGGATAAGCAAAATAGTGTGCAAACTGTTACTAGGTGTGTATCACCCCTAGAACACTTCTGGGTCATACACCACTATTTTAGGACACCCTGCTGTGAGCAGGGTGAGCTGAGCAGAGTGCATGCAGTGCATGCACAGAGACACGCATGTCTGTGTGTGTTAGGTGTGTTCAGCATGAGAATAGTGGAAGTGGACATGTCTCTTCAATCTTCTCCATAAGGTAGGTTAGGATAATCTGGTGTCAATTCCCTGTCCTCTCCCCATTTTGCAGCATATTAGGACCTGCTGTAAGACCTGATTACTGTAAAAAAGAAAAAAAATATATAGCTATCTTTGCTCTTCTTTGTACTTCCCCTCCAAATTAACTGCACTCATACCAGCCATAATTAGTGCAATGACTGTTTTGAGGATAAACAAGCTGTGGTAATATCATCCTTGGGGATTCAGGTCAGACCTTTTCTCACTTACTATAGCCGACACAATAATGACCTTAGAAGGGGAAGTTAGGATCAAATCTTCAGAATGCCTTATGTACTCCATATTATCTGGACTACTTTCTAAGCAAAAATATATTTGCATAAAATGTATCCAAAATGCAGACATGCTGAATGAAATGTTGTTATTTAACTCTAGGCTGTTGTTACTTGAACAGATTCAAAAAGATATGTCATCCAGATTAGTCACTCTAAGCTCCCCCTTGCCTCTTTTCCTGTAACACCTGTAGTCTGTCAGGAGGGGTTGGTCAGCTTAACACAGCCTTAGTCTAAACCAGTACACGGTATCCCCATAGATCCCCAGGACCCCATACCAAATTGTTCTGGTACAGGTACCAACACAGTAATCCTGGAACCTGGAAACAAAAAACGTCCTAGAGAGGATGAACCAAGTGAAGGTTCAGACGATCATTAATATGAAGTCCAGAGCAAAAGAGTGTTCAAAAAGGGACATAAGTCTAGTGTTTTTTCTATCCCAACATATAATAGGTTTGACCGTTTAAATCGAACTCAGACAGATGACTCTGAGAATGGTCTTACTGACCCCCTTGTACTTCTTACATGTGTGATAGCAGCAGTTCCACAACCAGTAGTGTAGCCAGTATGACCACTGTCTCAGGATATAATATAACTAGTTCTACATCCCCCTTGGATAGTACCCAGCCTATAATCAATGCTGCCCCACTTTTACCATCAGGCACTGAAGGCTTAGCATCCATGTTGCCGCTTCCCTCTCAAAGTAACACCAGATTTACTCTTGTCCCAACATCTACTCAGGATAACATGCCCCACTTCCTTTGTAGATGTTCAAGATACTATGGTGTCTAGCAAATGTATTATTCCTCAGAAAATGGAAGTTACTATTGATCAATATAACTCTTCCTCCCATCTCCAAGGACAGATTTACATCCTGGGTGAGTCAATTGTTAAACACTTAGATGGAGTTATCTGTGATCAGGATAAAGCCAATCACACCTGTTCTAGCTTCTGAGGAGCAAAAATTGCAGACATCACGGCTATGTCCAATAATATTCTTTATGATTGTGGCATCAACCCTCTCATTATTTTGAATGTGGGAGTTAACAACAGTATGCACGATGATTTATTAGATATCAAAAAAGATATAGTGGCTTTATCGAATAGATTAGTGGATCTTGGCTGCAAAATTGGCTTTTCTGAAATTCTCCCCATATCAAGAGCCTCCATTGATATAAACCTGAAAATACAAACCTTTAATGAGTGGCTCGGGAAGTGGTGCTTAAAACAAGATATCATTTGCATCACTCATTGGGAGGAATTTTCAGATAGATTCAAACTTTATTGTGGAGATGGGCTGCATTTGAACCAGTGGGGAAGTGCATTATTGGGTAAACATGTCCACTGTCAATCAATGTTTAAACTAATTGAGCTGGGGGAGAGGCAGGAATGTCCGACCTCTCTTAACATAACTAGTTCAGAATCAAATATATGTATTAATAGCCAGCTAAGTTACCTATATTTTAATGCCAGGTGCCTATATAACAAACTTGATGAGCTACAAAATAAAAGTAAGTGTAGAAAACATCGACATAATTGCTGTCACTGAAACATGGGGAGATGAAAAAGCCTCCTGGGACACCATTCTACCAGGTTACACTGTGTATAAACTAAATAGATTCAACAGAAGAGGAGGGAAGGTTGCCATATAGGAAAAAAATTTTTTTTAAATCAGTAGACATCTCTGAGAAAATAAAAGCCCATGACAGCCTTAATGAATTAGTTGGGATTAAACTATTGTTAAACAACTCTGACTGTCATTCTTGGGACTTGCTATCGTCCACCTAACTCATCATCTGAAATAATGGATGCGGTCCTTAATGAAATAGAGCAGGCATGTGAGATGGGGATATCATCCTAATGGGAGACTTAAATCTCGGCAATATCTCCTGGAAGGACCTCACCGCTACCACAGGGAGTGGGAAAAAATGAATCTCTACATGTCAGCGGTGTAACCTAATCCAACGTATTCATCATCTCACCAGTGGAAAAAGGATCCTGGACGTAGTATTACATATTGAGTACCTGGTCATTAATAATATATCCATACACCTTCCAATTGGTAATAGTGATCAAAATTCCATTCAGTTTACTCTTGAAAAATGTTTTACTTACAGTACTTGCGACACTAAAATCTATATTTATGATAACGCTGATCTACATAAGATGATCTCAGCATGGAACAGCACTGATTGGGATCATGTTTTTTCAAGTATGCCTATTAAAGACAGCTGGGATTCATTACAAAACACTTTAATCCATCTTAGAGATAACTATATCTCATTTAAACTTAAAAATAATAACCCAAAACATCATCCTAAATGGCTGGATAGATCTCTAAGCAAACTACTTAAACAGAAAAACAAAAAATATTCTAATTATTTAAAATCGCGCTCTTAAAGTAATTTGGTCTCCTATCTAAAAATTCAAAAACAGTGCAAATCTACAGTTAGTAAAGCAAAAACTAAATGGGAATACAGTCTTGCAAATAACGCTAATAAGACTAATAGTAAATCATTTTATTCATATATCAATTACCTCAAAAAAACAATTTGCCAGGTTGGTCCCCTGTTAATTAATATCAAGTCCGGCACAGTCAATCTCAAAAAAGGAAAAAACATCGTGAGAAACTGGGAGAGACCCAAATCTAATCAAGACTCAATGAAAGAACAACACAGATTGGTAAAACGGGTCCGCTCACCAAATGTACTCAGAAAATATATATTTTTATTTTATAATATTCCTTCCGGCCCACAATGTCCTACGTTTTAGGGAATAATATTTCCCCTTTCTCGGGAAGGCTGGTTGTGCATTAGTGGCACTACATTCTGTGCCATAATTCTATTCCTATTCAACTTTTCAAACTTTTTTTCTGTAGTCAGGTATATTAAGGTTTAAGGCATGCCTCCAACTCGAACCTGTTACACAGTTTGTAACAGCTTACAAACTGCATAACTTACAAACTTTGTTATAAAATAAAAATATATATTTTTTGAATACATTTGGTGAGTAGACCACTTTTTCCAATCTGTGTTATTCTTCAAACATATTTAATACTAAGGTCTGCAAAATCTTTTATCCCCAACAGAACAATGCTCATTGTACACCGTCAATGGTGGATAATCTTATACCACTATCCGAAGACTCTAGTCTCAAAATGTTACTAGCTCTAAGGGGGAAACTAGTATAGGCCATGATGGCATAACTGGCCACCTCTTATTTATCTTAGCAGATTGCCTAATCCACCCACTTAGGTTATTATTTGAAGGGTGCTTCTCTTCCAACTTTGTACCTAATGCTTGGAAGACAGCATATATTATCCCAATGCACAAAAAGGGACCAAAAAATAACTGGGAAGATTATAGGCCCATTAGCCTGACATCATCAATTTGTAAGCTACTAGAAAGCACTATTAAGGATCTAATAACCCCTGCCCTTTATAAACTTGACACTGAACAACATGGGTTCAAAAAGGGTGACAGATGTCTTACATACTTTATGTGCATCTATGAAGAAGTAAGTCTACAACTGGATTGCAAGATACCATATGATGTTGTTTTTATTGATTTTATCAAGGCATTTGATGCCATGCCACATTTGACCCCAGTTACTAAACTTCACAATACTAATATAAATAAGAATATAATAAATCAGATTGTGAACTGGTTAAGCAATAGATCACAAAGAGTCCTGATTACAGGTCAACTATCCAATACAGGCAGGGTGACCAGCAGGGTTCCACAGTGCTCAGTTTTGGGCCCTTGTCTGTTTCAAGCTTTCATATCTTATCTAACAAACAATTGCATATCATCAGCAATTAAATACGCTGATGACGTTAAAATTGGTGGCCCTTGTGCAAACCCAGGCCAGATTCAAACCATTCAGAACGACCTTGATAGAATAATGCACTGGATAACAAAGTAGAGCATGAAACTTAATACAAATGCAAGGTCATACATATGGGACCCCTTAACCCACTAGCAATGTACTCATTAGGAGACACTTCACTTAACGCTACCACAAATGAAAGAGATATAGGGATTGTTATTACTAAAGATTTTAGTCACTCAACACAGATAAATGAGGACATCGATAAAAACAATCATGTCATCTGGTCAATAAAGAGAAATATAAAATCCAGGGACACAAAGGTTATGGAGCCACTCTACAGGGCATATGCCAGACCGCATCTTGATATGCCTCACAACTCTGGTGCCCATTCAGGAAATCAGATATCTCATTACTGGAAAGGGTTCAGAGACAATATGCTAAGCATATTACTGGCTTATACAATGAGTCTGATGAAAAAAAGGATCAAACTATTAAATCTCATGCCCTTAACTATGCAACGGCTTATGGGAGACCTCCTATTCATGTTTGACATCATCCAGGACCTATATTTTATCAAAATTAGGCACTGAATTCAAAACCGTATATATATATATATATATATATATATATATATATATATAACACCAGAGGACATCCGCTTCAGCTCTCAGGGAGAAAATTCAACCACACTGGTCGCAAATTCTTTTTTACATTAAGAATAGTGAACCCATGGTATAAACTCCCTCGAAGTTATTATCAGCAAAACCAAAACTGAGTTTAAATGACGCCTTAACAAACGTATTCTCTTCGGTTATAATATTAGTTACTATTAATTCAACAGGAATAACTGTGGACCAACAAGCCTCCTAAATCCTTCACTACCTTAGTATGAACCTTAGTAAATATGTTTTAAGTTCACTGGATGACACTGATCTGGTTGCTGTTAAAGAAGGACCACCCAGACTGGATAATATGTCTTTGACATCAGTTTTCGGCCTTTTTGCTGGTGGCTCATCATCATGTGGTGTTGGACATGCGTCCTGTGGCTGGTCACTCAGTATCTCTTTCTCAGTGACTCCATAAATAGAATCCCTTTCAGCTGCAGGGGCAAACTTTAGCTGCTTATATGCAGGGCACGAGACAGTTGCTACCTCATATTTTATGTGCATTATGAATTTTGCTTTGATATTGCCAGTCATTACTGACTTCAATGAAGAAATCATTTCACAATCTGTAGGCAGTACTTCACACAGCTGGAGAAGTGTAGAATAACATGGATAGACTAGCTGAGCTGTAGGATTTTTATCTGCTGACAAAGCATCACTTATTTTTTTGAAGTGTTCTAGGAAATCACAGAACATTCTCATTTTTCCTGCTTTCTCAATAAGCTTCCTGCAAGAGCATACTCTTTTCTTGTTTGAAGAACTGCCTGTACCTCTTGTACAGAGTGCACAACAGAATTCAGCATGGTAAATTGACTATTCTATCTGGTTTCAACATCAAGCTAAAGTGACTTTGGGAAATTTGCATTTGCACCAATATATTTAAGCTTCTTCATTATCCGTCTTGCTGTTGCCAAAACGTCTGTCACTTCGGCAGAATCTCCCACATGCTGTCTACCTCCAGTGGAGTGTTTCATTACCAAATTAAGATTACGATCAGCACAGCTGGCTCTTAAAGCAGGGGGGAAATGCTGCTATTATGTTACTTGCATTGTCTGTCACATAAAATATTTCACAAGTTAGTGGAAGACATGACTGTAGAGCTTGAATAGATTCCTGAATATTTACAGCAGTTTTTGGAACTTCCATCAAGAGAACACCTGGCACAGTATGTCCTAGCTCAAAAGAATCTTTAAGTTACTGGACAGTTAGGCACATGAAGAACCTCTTTAAGTGGCCATCAGACCATATATCTGCTGTTGCACCAATAAATGAAACATCAGATAACTGCTTAATAACTTTCTCTCTAGCCATGTTATATACAAGTGGAAGATAATTCTGCCTTATTGTGGGCTTATCTGACAGTACCTCTGCAACATTCATCTTGCCACACTGCACCAGTGTCCAGCAGCATCTGACAAAAATTTTAAAAATCAGGCTTAGAAATAATTACAAAAGGCTCTAACTCCTTGCAGCACATTATAATGTACTCAGTTCCTAGTTTACTTTTAAGAGATTTGGATACAGAACAAGCTGCTTTTGGTGTTGGACTAGATGACTTAGATGCAAGCAAAGTTTTTCTGTCATAGAAACTGTAAACTGCGAATTGCTTGTCACATACAGATCCAAGTTTCTTCCTGTGGCTATCACTCTGTAGCTATCTTGTTAATGTTGTTGTGGTGTGTGCTGGTATGACTGAAACTTCCTTACATGCTTTGCATTGGCCCATCTCCTATTCACAGTCCCTTCCACAACAGGGCTCCAAAAGCTGTCTTTAAATTTCTCAGAATGGCAGTCAGTTATTTCAGGTAACCCCTGCTGTAACTGCTTGATCACATCCTGATTTTCTTTGTCTCTCTCAGCTCTGTCTGGTGTTTTACATGTTCTTTCTGGTGTTGTACATGCAGCCATTTATTATATTTCTGGAATCCTTCTTCTATCTACAAATAAATAAATAAATATATATATATATATATATATATATATGTGTGTGTATATATATATATAATACATGATGGGCAGGAGTGTGATATGGAAAATATCTTCACTCCTGCAGAGTGTGCTCTGGACTCCTGCAGTGCGGAAGCATGAGTGAGGTATCCAGAGCTCACAATGCAGGAGTGAAGATATTTTCCATAGCACATGATCTGCACATCATGTGTTCAATTTATACAATAGGGGTACGAGTTTCAGAAGTATTGTTATGATTTTTTGTGTGTTCTGTTGCTGTTTCTGTGTGAGATTTTCTGAATGGGCTGGCAGTGTTACAAACTCTGTGGGAAAAGCTGAGTGTGTTTTGCAATGCTAAGTACGTTAACTTCAGGCAGCAATGAGAAAGAAAATGTTTTGTGAAGGTGTCTGTTTTAGAATTCTGGTTGCAGTCAAGCTGAAAGGATCACAGCAATGGGTTGGGAGTGAGTCAGAGTATAGGAAACACCTGAGAATGTTTTGCCATGGTAACTGAGTCTGAGTTGGGTGCAGGCAGCAGTGAGAAAGAAATTGCTTTGTGAAGCTGTCTGTTTTAGAATTCTGGTTGCAGACATCTATGTGCTTTTTTTTGTTTTTGGTAACTAATCTTTGGTAGGCAGGTGAGTTTTTTAAGAGTACTTGGCAGTTAAGTGATGTGTTCAGAGTTACACAGTATGAAAGTGGTGGTTGTGAGAATCAAACCCAGGTCTGGTCTGCTGGCTCTACCAAGCTTGTTCAGAGCGCATTACTCCAAGCTCTAGGCTATACTGAAAGCATTGTTTGTCTGTGGTCTGAGAGTGTGGGAGTGTTTCTGAATGAGCAGGGATTGCTAGAAGCACTGTGGGACACAAGTGATTTGTTTTGCTATGCTAATTGTGTTAGTTGCAGCTTGTAGTGAGAAAGAGAAACTGCTTTGTAAATGAGTTTCATTTGAATTCAGGTTGTTTTGAAGGTGAGATTAACACAGAAATGGGCTAGGAGTGTTGGAAATTTTGGGACACAGGTAAGTGTGTTTTGCAGTGCTAACTGAGCTATTTACAGGCTTCAGTGAGACACAGAAATTGATTTTTGAAATACTTTCATTTAGAATGCTAGCTTGAGTGAGTGAGCGAGTGAGTGATGACATCAGCAGAGTATGGATAAACAGAATATATCTCACTCCACTGATGTCATCAGCATTTATCTCACTGCAGTGAGCATTTATCACTGTAGTGAGAATATCTCCATTTATTGCACTGGAATAGCTCTCACCCCCATTGTATAAATAAAAAAATAATAATAAAAAAATACATATTTTATTTATTTATTGATTTTATTTCAGTTGCAGATTAATACTTTTGAGCCAACAAGGCTCTTTTACAAAGGTTCCATGTCAGGTAGACGACAGACAAGAATTAAAAGGTTCCATAACAATAGGACAAGAGACAAGATTACAGAGGTAGTTTGATGAACAATGCAGGAAGACAGAATATCAACTAGCTGTCCAAGTAGGCGAGTAGGCTATTACATTGACTATATTGTAGCAGGTACTATAAGTGCATTTTGACATATGGATCACTATAATGTTGAGGCCTCGAAAAGACATCAAAGGGTCAAGCTGCAGTTAGGTGAAGAGTAGCCTGATGGAGCTTTGTCACAGGTAGAAAAGAGGGGAAGGGGTGGAGCAGAAGTAGGGGGACAGCCACCCAAGGGCTCTGTCAGGAGGGTGCAGGAGCGAAGGGAAGTGGGGGGATGGGGGAATAAAACTCATGGTGGTGTATAGACTGACTTAACCTTGTTTAGCCAACTAAACAGTTTTAAAATGCTGAGTGGCACATTTTATTTAAATCCAGGAAGATGTTGCTGTGATCAGATTACCCCTGTACTACTGCACCAGTCACAATTGGGAAGCAGAGTTGTATCTTACTTTACTGTGGCCACACCAAACCAGGTTGTGGAATAAAATTATCCACTTACAAAAAGTTTTCCTGGTTATATTTATTTATTTTTTGCCTGAGTGCAGTTGTTAATTTGTTTGTCTGTACATTTTATAAAGACAATTTAAACTCACCCAAATCGAATCAGGGAAAAAAACGTTCTTTGATTTTTTGGCTCAGTTGCCTAATCCAAATGTCAACTGATGAAATGCAGAGTATTTGAGAAACTTCTAATTATTTAAAATCTCACTCTCAAAGTAATTTGGCCTCCTATCTAAAAATTTAAAAAACGTGCAAATCTACAATTAGAAAAGGAAAAACTAAATTGGAACACAGTCTTGCAAATTACACTAATACGACTAGTAGTAAATAATTTTATTCATATATCAATTCCCTCAGAAAAACAACTTGCCAGGTTGGGCCCCTGTTAATTAATAACCAATTGATACACAAACCTAAAGAAATGGCTAACATATTTAATACAGAAATCAAGTCCGGCACAGCCAACCTCAAAAAAAGGAAAAAACATCATGTGAGAAACTGGGAGAGACCCAAATCCAATCAAGACTCAATCAAAGAACAACACAGATTGAAAAAACGAGTCCACTCACCAAATGTATTCAAAAATGATATCTTTTTATTTTATAATATTCCTTCCGGCCCACAATGTCCTACGTTTCGGGGAGTAATATTTCCCCTTCCTCAGGAAGTCTGATTGTGCATTAGTGGCACTGCATTCTGTGCCGTAATTCTATTCCTAGTCAACTTTTCAAATGTTTTTTCACTAGTCAGGTATATTAAGGTTTAAGGCATGCCTCTAACTCAAACCTGTTACACAGTTTGTAACAACTTACAAACTGCGTAACTTGCAAACATTGTTATGAAATAAAAAGATATATTTTTTGAATACATTTGGTGAGTAGACCCGTTTTTCCAATCTGTGTTGTTCTTCAAACATATTTAATACTAAGTTCTGCAAAATCTTTCATCCCCAACAGAACAATGCTCATTGCACACCATCAATGGTGGATAATCTAATACCACAAGCCGAAGACTCTAGTCACAAAAAGCAACTAGCTGTAAGGGGGAAACTAGTACATGCCCTGATGGCATAGCTGGCCACCTCCTATTTATCTTAGCAGATTGCCTTATCCACTCACTTAGGCTATTATTTGAAGGGTGCTTCTCTTCCAACTTTGTACCTGATGCTTAGAAGACTGCATAAAGTATCCCAATACACAACTAGCATTTGTCACTGCCGAATATTTGCTTGCTGGTAATAGCATTGGAAATGCAGGAGTTAAAGAGATGCAGAATAAGAATGGCAGTGAAGTATTGAACTTCACGCCAACCCCACCTCCACCCTGCAGAGACGGACAGGCATTGGGGTATGCGTTTGGGTCATCGCCCATAACGTTCATGCCATTTCACTTCACCCTATTCTGCAGACACTGACACATGTTGAGGTGTGCCTTGGGTGTTTGGCTGTACAGTCACCCCATTCCATAAGGACATACGCTGAAATGGGTGCAGTATAGGAGAACGGGGTGAACTGTGGGGCCGAAGAGTTCAAGGCACACCTCGATGCCTGTCACTAGCTGCAGGGTGGTGGGGTGGAATGGCATGAGCATTACAGCTGGCAAACCAAAGGCACACCCCTGACGCCTGTCAGTCTGTACAGGGTGGGATGTTATGGTTAGACACCCTAACGCCCCAGGCGTTTGTTGGTATTCAATATTGCCTTTTTGTGACCCCCACCTCATGAAAGCATTTGGAACCTCCTCTCATGAACAGTGGCACTGTAATTTTGTTAATGTATCCCGAACTTTGAGTTCCCACAGTGACCGTGCCATTCTGTGCCAGATGTATGAAAACACAGATTGGGCAGGATGTGAAGAATGACAGCTGTACCATTCATAGGGAGTTGTGAAGAGATGGCAATGTTGAAAATCTGTAGTGAAATATTAAAAATACTCGAACTTCCGGGCTTATGTGGAAACTGCGCAACGCATGTGCATAACACAGTCATTTAGTGGAATTTTTTCATCAAACTTTCAACATAGGCATTTTGTAACCTCTGCTCATGAACAGTGTCACTATGATTTTCCTAATCTGTCCCGAACATTGATTTCCCACAGCTACCACGCTATTCTGCGCCAGATGTGTAAATGCATATTTCAGGCAGGATATGAAAAATGACAGCTGTACTGTTCATAAGGAGGTGTGAAAAAAATGGCAATGTTGAAAATCTGGAGTGAAAATATTACAAATGCGTGTAATTACGAGAGTGTGTGGAAACGGCGCAACGTACACTCGTAACACAGTCATTTCATGGACTTTTGTCACTGAATTTTCAACATACACATTTTAGCACCTGTGCTCATGAACAGTGTCACTGTGATTTGTTTTTAATCTATCCCGAACACTGACTTCCCACAGTGACCACGCTATTCTGCGCCGGAAGCACGAAAACACATTTTGGCCAGGATGTGAAAAATGACAGCTGTACTGTTCTTAAGGAGGTGTGGAAAAATGCCAATGTTGAAAATCTGGAGTGAAAATATTACAAATTCGCGAAGTTATGAGCATGCATGCTAAATAACACAATCATTTGAAGACTTTCATCACCAAATTTTCAACATAGGCATTTTAGGACCTCTGCTCATGAACAGTGTCACTGTGATTTCTTAATGTGTCCTGAACACTGATTTCCCACAGTGACTGCGCTATTCTGCGCCGGTAGTGCGAAACCACATTTCGGTCAGGATGTGAAAAATGTCAGCTGTACTGTTCATAAGGAGGTGTGGAAAATTCCAATGTTAAAAATCTGGAGTGAAAATATTACAAATTTGCAAAGTTACAAACGTGCGTGGAAACTGCGCAATGCACGCTCATAAAACAGTCATTTAATGGATTTTCTTCACCAAATTTGCTCCCATCCAGGGAGCACTAGCGCCACCACCACTACCTCAGAGGTTGCGAAGAAAGCACAGCAGTTGGACCACAGTGGGCTCAGGGAGGGTGAGGAGGGTGGAACAGAGGCACACCCAGTCAATTGTTCCACTCCACAATCCATACACCATTCTGGGGGAGCACAGCTCCCCTATGGATGCACCCGCAGAGAAGCCTGATGATATCTGTCACAAGGGAGGCCCACAGAAAGGAGGCAGAAGGCACCAAAGGGAAAGGAAGCAGCTCCTGGTGGGGGACTCAATTATTAGGGGTATAAAACTGGGGGGAGCTGGGAAAAATGAAGTAAGGTGCCTGCCTGGTGCCATGGCTTGGAGGGACAGGAAGCGCATCCTCAGGATCACGAGAACAGCTGCAAGGGATTCCGAGCTGGACGTAATTGTCCACCTAGGGATAAATGACTTGGCTCATCATGAGATTAGAGCAGTGCAGGAGGACATTGCAAAGTTGGGGAGGGACCTAAGACAAGTAGCACTCACAGTATCCTTCTCAGAGGTGCTGTCTGTCAAAAGCATGGGGGAGGCGAGGGCAATTGGCACCATGCAGTTTAATGAATGGTTGAAAAAATGGTGCTAAGCACAGGGGTTTGGCTTCATTGGGGACTGGGGTTCCACCTGGAGGGACACCAGCCTATACTGGCAGGATGGTCACATCTGTCCAGGAAGGGAACAAGTCTGTTGAGCAATCAGTTTAAATGCTTCATTGGCAAGCTTTTAAACTAGTCAAAGAGGGAGGCACTGACAAGCAGCAGGAAAATCCCAGCCTCTCCCTACAAAACAGGGTACTAAATGAGAAAAAGACTGAGGTAGAACGGTCAGTGGGGGATGCTGCAACAGAAGGTAAAGCCATCAAAAAATGGAGAGCAATGAGTACTAATGCCCATAGTCTGGGTAACAAGCTTCCTGAATTAGTGGCCTTGATGGAGGAGGAACATCTGGATATCATGGCAGTCACAGAAACATGGTACACACAAAACCATGACTGGGACATAAACATACCAGGATACACTGTCTACAGGAGGGACAGGGAGGGTAATAGAGGAGGAGGAGTAGTTCTTTACATAAAGGAAGGAATAAAAGCAACAGAACAAAAGGGTAAACAGGGAGGAGAAGAAGCACTGTGGGTAAATTTGGAGACAGGCAATGGCACCTGTCACGCATGAGGGTTGTGCTCTGAACCCCTCCTCAGGGAGGAAATGGACAGGAAATGATAGAAAGTATACTTAGAATGCAGAAAAAGTGGAGATATTGCTGATGGGTGATCTGAATATGCCAGATGTTAACTGGAGTGCAGTTGCAGCTGCCACTTCGAAGAGTGCAGTTATTCTAGATGCCCTACAGGGGGCATGCCTTAGACAACTAGTACTGGAGCCCACTCGAGAAGGAGCAATATTAGACTTGATTCTCTCAAATGGAGATGGAGAGGATTACAGATGTAGAAGTGGGTAGCCATCTGGGAACTAGCAACCATCGAACAGTATGGTTCAAATAAACACAGCAATAGAGTCAAAGCCATACAAAGACAAAAGTACTGGACATTAGGAGGGCTGACTTTGCCAAAATGGGTGAGTGCCTAAGGAATGCACTAGTAAATGGGCAGGAAGGAGGGGTGGAAGAACAATGGGGAATAATAAAAATTGCCATCACAGAGGTAACGAACCTTTGTGTGAAGCAAATAAACAAAACAAGACCATGTAAGAAACCACTATGGTTCTCAAAGGAAGTGGCAGTGAAGGTTCAAGAGAAAGAGAAAGCATTCAGGAAGTACAAGGAATCGCAGAAGGAGCAGGACGAGAACTGTATCAGTTAAAGCAAAAGGAGGCTGGGAAGGCAGTCAGAACAGCAAAGGCCCAAACCGAGGAAAGATAGCCAACTCAGTTAAGAAGGGGGATAAAACCTTTTATAGGTACATCAGGGAGCGAAGGAAGACCAAGGGAGGGATAGTGAGGCTTAATAAAGGGGAGGGAGGGTGGACAGAGGGAGACTGTGAAAAGGCAGAGATACTAAATAAATAGTTTTGCTCAGTATTTACAAAGGAAGAGGGGGAGGTACATAAAACAAACAGTAGTAACACGCTGGATACAGAAGTTGATACCGGCCCATTTACAGAAGAAAGGGTTCTGAAAGAACTCTTAAAACTGAAGGTGGACAAAGCAATGGGGCCTGATGGGATTCATCCCAAATTCTAAAAGAACTAAGGTAGAACTAGTGACACCACTGACTACCCTTTTAACAAATCATGGGAGGATGGGGTGGTACCGAGGACTGGAGGAGGGCAGATGTGATTTCCTTCACAAAAGTGGGAGCAAGGCAGAAGCAGGGAAACTATAGACCTGTTAGTTTAACCTCAATGATAGGGAAAATGATGGAATCACTTCTAAGGAAAGAATTGTCGAGTATCTAGAGGCCAGAGGGGCACAGGACCCTAGGCAGCATGGATTCAGGCTGAAGGTCATGCCAGATGAATCTGATATATTTCTTTGACTGGGTGACCAAAGTAGTAGATCAGGGAGGGGCTGTGGACATGTCCTACCTAGACTTTAAGGCATTTGACACAGTCCCACACAAAGATTAATATACAAGTTAGCCAGCCTGAGGTGGGTCCCAAGATGACAGCCTGGGTAAAGAATTGGCTGGAGAATAGGACACAGAGAGTAATAGTAAATGGAGTCCACTCAGAAGAAAGGAGGGTTACTAGTGGGGTCACTGAGGTTCAGTATAGGACCAGTCCTCTTCAATGTCTTTATAAGCGACATTGCAGAAGGACTGGAAGAAAAGTATGTCTCTTTGCAGATGACACAAAGATCTGCAACAGAGTTGATGCACAGGGTGGGGTGGAAAGGATAAGAAGGGACTTGGCAAGGTTAGAGGAATGGTCAAATGTATGGCAGCTTAGATTCAATGCTAAGAAGTGCAAGGTAATGCACCTGGAAACAAAACCAGGGGAGAGTACACAATGGGGTTGAGATACTAACAACAACAAAAATGGAGAGGGACCTGGGGTAGTCATATCAGATGACCTAAAGAAGGGCAAGCAATGTGAGAGAGGGCAGTGAGGGGTTGGGGAGATACTGGGATGCATAGGGAGAGGCATCACCAGTAGAAAACAGGAGATTATTATCCCTCTGTACAGACAGCTGGTGAGACCCCATCTGGAGTACTGTGTGCTGTTCTGGAGACCCAATCTCCACAAAGACATAGACAGGATGGAAGCTGTCCAGAGGAGGGCAACTAAAATGGTGCAGGGTCTGCACCGGAGACATATGAAGAGAGACTTAAGGAGCTTAATATGTATAGCTTCAAGGAAAGGAGGGAGAGGGGACATGATAGAAACTTTCAAGTACCTCAAGGAATCAATAAAGTCCAAGAGGTAGCATCTTTTCAAAAGAGGTGTGCAAGAACAAGAGGCACAATTTGAAGATGGGGGGCGACTCAGAGGTAATGTAAGGGAAGTATTTTTCACAGAGAGGTTGTGGATGCATGGAATGGCCTTCGGAGGAGGTTGTGGAGTCAAAATCAGTGGTGGAATTCAAGCATGCATGGGATAGTCATAAGGCAGTTCTGAGGGGGTAGGAAGAAGTAGGCTGCTGGTTAACTAGGATCTGCAGCTTATCCAGTAGGTAGGGAAATGGGCAGACTGGGTGGGCCAAGCAGTCCTTATCTGCCATCAAATTCTATGTTTCTATGTTTCTATAAGCTTTTTGAGAGCCGACCTCATGAACACTGGTACTGTGGTTTTGTTACTCAGTCCCAGAAGGTGATTCTGCACAGTGACCTCAAGATCACCTTTTGGGACCGAATAATGCCATGACAGTACCTGAATTCATGAGGAGGGGTCCCAATAACCCCATGTTGAAAATTTGGTGCCAAAATTCCCCAAAATGCCTGAGATATGCACCAAAACCAAAAAAAAAAACCCTATTTATTCCTTTATACAGCTTACTGGCATTTCTTCAGTTCGCAGTTGGCTTTGAAGAGTGCAGACGTGTTCCCGGTCCAACGAAGATCATCGTGCCATGCTCCGGAGGTAAGTATGGGGTGAGGGTGTGTGTGGGGAGGTCGGGTTCACAGTGGGTGGGTGCGGGTTGGGGGGAGAGGACGGTGACCAGCATGGGACTGTTTCCTATGTTTCAGGGAGATCAAAAAAGAAAAAGACGCCACGGGAAGTTTTTTTCCAGGTTTGTTCCAGCACACTGGGGTGGGCTCCCAGTGTGCCACCTGCCTTTTTGGGTGGGGGTACTGAAGCCAACGGGATTGGGCTCTCCATTAGCAAAGAATGACTGTTTTGGGGGCCATGATGCCAAGAGGGATTGGGCACCCCTCAGCACAACAAATGGGAGGAGGTTACATCATGCCGACGGGAGTGGGCTCCCCGTCGACAAATTAACTCAGTCAGGGGCTGCCATAGGGGTTGTCCACCCCAATTGGCTTTCTTGGGGCCGAGAGGCAGCAGCAAGCCCCTGCCATGTTTAATTTAATGTTACACT
Organism: Neoceratodus forsteri; assembly: GCA_016271365.2. Lineage (NCBI taxonomy): Eukaryota > Metazoa > Chordata > Ceratodontiformes > Ceratodontidae > Neoceratodus > Neoceratodus forsteri. The sequence goes on along the minus strand of CM057453.1, from coordinate 1,175,968,340 downwards.
TGGGAAGGTACCGCCCTGAAATGACGGGTCACTCCCTCATTGCAGCGGAATGTCTGATGCTGCAATGACAAGGTGGCCCCTCATTGCAGCAGCAAAAACGTTTCTACTTGATGACACTTTTGGAGACCAGTGTCATCGGCACACTGTGTCTCTATTGGTCCACCAGTGCCAAGCCCCCAAATGCAGTGCCTCCCTTGGGTGCCACAGTGCCACACTTCCACATCCCGCTTCTCTCCTAAGCTGCTGCATAATGTTTCTTGCACATGCATGCAAGCAAACATAAAAAGGGACCAAAAAATAACTGAGAAAATTATAGGCCCATTAGCCTGACATCATCAATTTGTAAGCTATTGAAAAGCTCTATTAAGGATCTAATTACCCCTACCCTTAATAACCTTGACACTGAACAACATGGGTTCAAAAAGGGTCGCGGATGCCTTACAAACCTTATGTGCTTCTATGAAGAAGTAAGTCTACAACTGGATTGCAAGATACCATATGATGTTGTTATTATTGATTTTAGCAAGGCATTTGATGCCATGCCACATTTGGCCCCAGTTACTAAACTTCACAATACTAATATAAATAAGAATATAATAAATTGGATTGTGAACTGGTTAAACAATAGATCACAAAGAGTCCTGATCACAGGTCAACTATCCAGTAGAGGCAGGTCACCAGCAGGGTTCCACAGGGCTCAGTTTTGGGCCCTTGTCCATTTCAAGCTTTCATATCTGATCTAACAAACAATTGTATATCATCAGCAATTAAATACGCTGATGACGTTTATTTATTTATTTGCTTTTGGTAACCGGGTAAGTGCACTAGGCATAGGAATGCCTATTTTCAGGCACGACCAGGGAGAAAACAGCTTAACATACATAAAGTATACATCTGACGCAGCACATGAAAAGCAGCACAGTTCAGAGGGAATCAAAACTAGGGTATGGAGAGACAGTGCTTCAACAAGCCAAGTGAAAAAATGTTACGGTAATAAGCAGTTACAATACAGATTGGACAAGTAAACACAAGATCAAAACAATGTGAGAAAACAGGCATTGCAAGAGAGAGCATACATAAAAACAATACAATAAGTGCCAGTTGAGTGGATAATGAGCAGGGGAGAGGAAGGAAGAGTGGTAGGAAGGAGGGAAAGAGAGGGTGGGGATGAGAGAGATGACATGAAAGAGGGTATTAAGAGAGGCGGGGAAGAGGTGTCAGAGAAGTGGATTACCTAGAGAAAAAAAGGGCAGGGAGAAGAAATGGTCTAAGGTAGATTAAAGCAAGTGCAGGGGTTAATATCACGCAGTTGCTCGTGGTGAAGTTTCTTAAAGCTAGCATGGGTGGTCGCTCGATGAATAGTATGAGGTATGGAGTTCCAGTATTTTGGAGCCGTGTATGAAAAAGCATGGCACCCATATTGGTTCTGCATCTGGGAATGTGAAAAAGGGCTTGATCAGTCGATCGTAGCCCATAGAAGAGAGGTTGTGAGTCCAGTAAGGAGGCAAGGGATAGGGGGAGGCCTGATCTGGCAACACAGTCAATTAGTGAGCCAAAAGACTGGAGTTGGTGGGTGGAGGGGCATGGCCATTTTAAGTCAGCATAGAGTTGGCAATGGTGTGTGTAACATGGTGATGCAGAGGCATAGTGGCAGATGCTATTATAGATGGTGTCCCATTTATGGAGGGAGGATTTTGAGGCTGATAGGTAAGTGACTGAGCCATATGCTAGGGCTGGGAGAAGATAGCCATGTGCCACAGCTAGTCTGGCCGAAGTGGTAAGGGCATAGCTAGTACGGTAGGCACTTCCTATCTTGACGTTGGCAGATTTACTGGTGGCTGTAATGTGCATGTCAAAGTCTAGAGAGTCGTCGAGAGTAACACCTAGATATTTAAAGGATTTGGTGCTAATCAGTGGGGAGCTGTCCGCACATGAGATTATAAGGGCATTATGATTCGCTTTAAATCTAGCAGACGAGCCAAAGAGCATGGAGTATGTCTTGCTAGAGTTGAGAACAAGTCTGTTCTCAGTGAGCCAAGACTGAATACTTGTGAAGTCCGAGGCAAGAGGGTGGCTTAAGTCTGCGACAGTTCTAGCACTGTGGTAGATAATTAGGTCATCAGCATAGAGCAGAGATGAGCAGTTAGGTGCAAGGAATGGAATGTCATTAATGAAGATAGAGAAAAGCAAGGGGCCGAGTATAGAGCCCTGGGGCACTCCAACATGAATAGATGAAATATCTGATATGGCTGAGTTGAAAACTACAGCCTGTTTTCTGTCGGACAGGTAGCTTTAGAACCTGGCCACTGCATCAGAGGAGAAACCTAGGGAGTGTAGTTTTGTAAGAAGAAAGGTATGGTTGACCAGGTCGAATGCCTTAGTTAAGTCGATGAAGACTGCACCTGTCAGGAGGCCCAAGTCCATAGAAGCATAGATGTCGTTTGTTAGCTTGAGGAGGGTGGTGGAAGTGCTATGTCCTTTGTGGAAGCCATGCTGTGAGCTAGAAAGAAGGTTGTATTTCTGGAGATATTCTATGGATTGGGTGACCACTTGTTTTTCCAAGATTTTGCTAAGCACAGAAAGAATTGCTGTGGGACGGTAGTTCTTAATTTCTTTAGGATCACCCTTTCTAGGAATTGGGGTGACTTTAGCTACTTTCCAGATATTAGGAACTAAACCATGGCATAGAGACAAGTTGTAAGATTTTGGTTAGAAGAGAGGCTATGCATGGGGCAGCAGCTTTCAGGATCCTAGGTTCCAGACCATCAGACCCCGAGCTGGTACTGTCAGGAATGGAGAGTAGCAGATTTAGCACTTCTCCTCTTGTAATGCTCCGAGACCTAAAGGAGGGGTGCAAGAGTGGAGGTTTAGTATCACTAGCGGGTGAAGCGGTGTGTGCAGAAGGGAAAGCGGTCAGGTAATTTGTTAGATCTGAGGAATGGCGATTGAAAGAGTTGGCTATAGTCACCGGATTGTTGCAGTGTATGCCATTTAACAGCATATCACTTGTGTGGGCCCTGTGATTAGCTCCAAGGAGTGTTTTTATGGTGGACCAGAATTTCTTAGAGTCCCCTGACGCTTTTATTAGCAGGTCCCTGCAGAATGAGCTTTTGGCTAAGTGAGTGTTTCTTTTGCATGTGTTTCTCAGAGAATGGTAGTGGTTATAGTCAGTCTGCATCCCAGTGGTTTTGAAACACCGCCATGCTTTGTCCCTGGCCCTTATTTGGGTAAGTAGGTCTTTGGTTAACCACTTAGTCTGGGTTCCACCAATACGGCGAGTGACAAGAGGAGCATAGGTGTCTTGGAGCAGACCAAAGTGGGCCAGGAAGTAGTCTAGAGCCGACTGGGCATTAGTTGAGGTGTAGATGGGAGCCCAATCAATCAATAAGAGATCATGTGTAAACTGTGTTAAGTTGAAATTGGCCAAATTGTGGAAGGTAATGAGTTTTGGAGGCGGAGATGGTTTACTGGTAGAGCGCCAGATGAAGTAGATTGGGGAGTGATCACTAATTGCATCCGCAAGTGTACCTGCACCTATTATGCTATCAGGGCAGTTTGTAAGGACCCAGTCAATAACAGTACTAGTCCGATGGGGAGCCATGACCCTAGTTGGGTCTGTGATCATTTGGTGAAGGTTGTGGCCTTGTACCAAGGTGTGCAAAGACTGGTTTGATTTACTAGTCCAGTTTAGCTTTAGGACTCCCAGTAAAAGGACTTCATCACGGCCAATGGTCATGTCTACTTGGGAGAGGAGTTCCTCAAGACCCTTGCTACCACCAACAGGAGGGTTATAGGCACAAACTATGTGTAATTTCTTTAAGCCTAGTTGTAATGTTGAATGGAGCACTTTGTAGTGAGATTGGGTAGACAGGACATTATGGGATAGCAACAGGTGATGTTTATAGAAGATGACAACACCACCTCCACGTTTTGATGAGGGCCTGTCTTGTCTGATGAGATTGTAGTTGGGCAGTGAGCAGAGGGGGATCAGAGGTGGAGGGATTTAGCCATGTTTCAGATAGGCAAAGGATATCGGGATGATTTTGAGCAACCCATGCCTCAAGTTCAGCTATGTTATGAAGGAGGCTCCTAATATTCGTGTGTACAATGCGGAGTCCCTTGGTGTCATTCCAGGCTGTATTATTTTGACGGAGGTTGCTTACGGGCCCCGGGTTTAGCTCATTATCCCCAGCTAACATTAAGACTAAGAGTAAAAGGTACCATAACTTACAATGGATGAACGGGGTGGGCAGGGTTATGTTAAGCACCGGGGATTTATGCAGAGTGTAGGCTAGGTGGTAGATGAGCTTATGAGGGTTGAGAAGTGGGGAGGTGTCACATAGCCAGTGTGGTTGGATGCACATAGTGGAGAGCTTGGAGTCATCAGGGTGGGTGCAACGATGGTTCCTGTTTGGAGGGTAGTATGAAATAGGGAGCCATAATAGGTTGAAAAGAATAGAGACTAGTAGTAATGTTGCACATAGATTTATGGCCATATTGAAATTTATTGAGAGTGTCATTTGAAGTGTGATGTTTGGGAAAAGAGGTCTCAAAATGAGAAATACAGGACTTATCTAGCTAGCAGGGATTTGATCTGGGAGCTAGAGTGAAATAGAACTAATATCAGGTGCCCTCTAGATGCCAGAAAATATAGCCTGCTAGTGGTAAAGTGAGGAGCTAGTTAATTTTCTGCTGGTGGGCGTGGTTTACAGTATTCCTCTTGCTATATAGCTTGAGCCGGCTAAGGTTGGGAGTGGTGGGGTGGGTGGGGAGCAGTCGCGAAGCGACTGCGGGGAAAGCAGGACTGTGCTATCTGTATTTAGATGCAGTTGCTTCTTTACTTGGACGCTATTGTCTGTAGGTGCTCTATTTTACTTGGCACCCGGCAAGCTCGGAGCAGCTCTTTCAGCTGAAATCAAGACTCCTTCCTGAGTTGCAGGCATTGAGAAACTGTACTGTAAATGACTTCAGTTTCAGCAGCTGCTTAAATTATATTTGCAGAACGAGGGAAGCAACTCTACTACAGAGTTTCAAGAAGGGGGAAAAATAATAAATACATGTTCACAAGAGCCCGATACTCGAGGAGCAGCTCAGACTACACTCCTAGCAGCTGGCTCAGTAATTCCCTTTTCAGCTGCATTAATTTTATTTTTAGTTGCATCCTTTACAATTTAGTGGCCGATAGGCAGGTTAGGGGTTCAGATTTGTATTTTCAGCACAGGTTTACAGGACCGAGGTTTGCAAAAAATGCAGTTTGAAAATTATCCTGGGTTATACCGCCAATCAGCAGCTAAATATATATTATATTATTAGGAGCACTTCAGACAATTTAACTGCGCGTATAGCAGCCTAATTAGAGGAGAAATTCAAACTAGGTTTTGGCACCACTTTCTAAAACAGTGCCCTAGCTGATGCACAAAATTTAAAAGTCCACGCTCATCACCTATTTGGCACAAATTTCACTGATTCAATTAAACAACAACCGGAGTGGCTCCGTGAGTTCTGGCAGTCATTTCGGCAGTTTGAGAAACCGGGCAGAAGTCCAAGAGAAAATGGCACCAAATTCAAACAGTCAAGACAAAGGAAGGCAAGGCTGTGAGGTGCAGCTCAGTTGGAGAGAAATTATCTTTAGGATGAGGATCCTCAAAATCGTTAGTGGGGGAGCTCCAGGGCAGAGGTGCGCCCTCCTGTAGCCGAGGCTTTAGGATGAGGAGCCTCAAAATTCTTGGTGGCGGAGCTCCAGCGCAGAGGTGCACCCTCCTGTAGCCGAGGCTATTTGGAACAAATTTCACTGATTCAATTAAACAACAACCAGAGTGGCTCCGTGAGTTCTGGCAGTCATTTTGGCAGTTTGAGAAACTGGGCAGGAGTCCAAGAGAAAATGGCACCAAATTCAAACAGCCAAGACAAAGAAAGGCAAGGCTGTGAGGTGCAGCTCGGTTGGACAGAAATTACCTTTAGGACGAGGAGCTTCAAAATCATTAGTGGGGGAGCTCCAGGACAGAGGTGCGCTTTCCTGTAGCTGAGGCTTTAGGACAAGGAGCCTCAAAATCGTTGGTGGGGGAGCTCCAGGGCAGAGGTGCGCCCTCCTGTAGCCAAGGCTAAGGATTAAATTGGTGCGAACCCAGACCAGATTCAAACCATTCAGAGCGACCTTGATAGAATAACACACTGGGTAACAAAGTGGGGCATGAATCTTAAAACAAATGCAAGGTCATGCATATGCGACCCCTTAACCCACTAGCAACGTACTTATTAGGAGACACTTCACTTAACGCTACCACAAATGAAAGATATGTAGGGATTGTTATTACTAAATATTTCAGTCAGTCTACACAGATAAATGAGGCCATCAATAAAACCAATTATGTCATCTGGTCAATAAAGATCAATATAAAATCCAGGGACCCAAAGGTTATGAAGCCACTCTACAGGGTTTATGCCAGATCACATCTTGATATGCCTTACAAACCTGATGCCCATTAAGGAAATCAGATATCTCATTACTGGAAAGTTTTCAGAGAAAATATACTAAGCATATTACTGGCAATGTTGAAAATCTGTAGTGAAAATATTAAGAATACTCCAGCTTCCAGGCTTATGTGGAAACTGCGCAATGCATGTGCGCAGCACAGTCATTTAGTGGAATTTTTTCATCAGATTTTCAACATAGGCATTTTTTAACCTCTGCTCATGAACAGTGTCACTATGATTTTCCTAATCTGTCCCGAATTTTGATTTCCCACAGCTACCATGCTATTCTGCGCCAGATGTGTAAATGCATATTTTGGGCAGGTTATGAAAAATGGCAGCTGTACTGTTCATAAGGAGGTGTGAAAAAATGGCAATGTTGAAAATCTGGAGTGAAAATATTACAAATGCGCGTAATTATGAGGGTGCTTGGAAACTGCGTAACGTACAGTCACAACACAGTCATTTCATGGACTTTTGTCACTACATTTTCAACATAGGCATTTTAGCACCTGTGATAATGAACAGTATCACTGTGATTTGTTTTTAATCTATCCCAAACACTGACTTCCCACAGCGACCACGCTATTCTGCGCCAGAAGCACAAAAACACATTTTGGCCAGGATGTGAAAAATGACAGCTGTACTGTTTATAAGGAGGTGTGGAAAAATGCCAATGTTGAAAATCTGGAGTGAAAATATTACCAATTAGCAAAGTTACGAGCATGCGTGGAAATTGCGAAATGCATGCTTGTAACACAGTCATTTTATGGACTTTCATCACCAAATTTTCAACATAGGCATTTTAGGACCGCTGCTCATGAACAGTGTCACTGTGATTTTCTTAATGTGTCCCGAACACTGATTTCCCACAGTGACCTTGGTATTCTGTGGTGGTAGTGCGAAACCACATTTCGGCCAGGATGTGAAAAATGCCAGCTGTACTGTCCATAAGGAGGTGTGGAAAAATGACAATGTTAAAAATCTGGAGTGAAAATATTACAAATTTGCAAATTTATGGTCGTGGAGAAACTTTACTGTGCAGCTCAAATAAAACAGTCATTTTGGATTTTTTCACCAGATTTGGAACATGGCTTTTGAGAGCCCACCTCATGAACACTGGCACTGTCATTTTGTTACTGGTCTCGGAAGGTGATCCGCCGCAGTGACTGCGAAATCACCTTTTGGGACTGAATAACGCCATAACAGTGCCTGAATTCATAAGGAGGGGTCCCAATAACCCCATGTTGAAAATCTGGTGCCACAGCTCCCAAAAATGCCTGAGGTATGCACCAAAGTTGAAAAAACCTGACTTATGCCATTATACAGCTTACCGTCATTTCTTCAGTTTGCGGTCGGCTTTGAAGAGTGTAGACGTGTTCCCGGTCCACCCGAAGATTGTCGTGCCATGCTCCGGAGATAAGTATGGGATGGCTGTGTGAGGAGGTCGGGTGCGCAGTGGGTGGGTGTAGGTTGGGGGGAGAGGACGGTGACCGGTGTGGGACCGTTTTCTTTGTTTCAGGGAGATAAAAAATAAATAAAAAGACGTCACAGGAAGGTTTTTTTTCCCCAGGCTTGTTTCCAGTTCTCTGGGGTGTGCTCCCAGTGTACCACCTGCCTTTTTTTGGGTGGGGGTACTGAAGTTGATGGGGATTGGGCCCCCCGTCAGCAAAGAATGACTGTTTGGGGGAGCCATGATGCCGAGGGGAATTGGGCACCCCCTCGGCACACAACAAATGGAGAGGGGGTTACATCATGCTGATGGGGAGTGGGCTCCCCTATCGGCAAAATTAACTGGGTCGGGGGCTGCCAATAGGGGGATTGGCCACCCCCAATCAGCTTTCATGGGGCTGAGAGGCCGCGGCAAACCCCCAGCATGTTTAATTTAATGTTACACTTGGGAAGGTACCGACCTGCAGTGACGGGTCACTCCCTCATTGCAGCGGAATGGCTGATGCTGCAATGACAAAGGGGCCCTCATTGCAGCAGTGAAAACGTTTCTACTTGGTGGCACTTTTGGAGACCAGTGTCATTGGCACACTGTGCCTCCATTGGTCCACCAGTGCCAAGCCCACAAATGCAGTGCCTCCCTTGGCTGCCGCAGAGTTGCACTTCCACAACCCGCTCTCTCCTAAGCTGCTGCATAATATTTCTTGCACATGTGTGCAAGCAAACATAAAAAGAGACCAAAAAATAACTGGGAAAATTATAGGCCCAATAGCCTGACTTCATCAATTTGTAAGCTATTAGAAAGCACTCTTAAGGATTAATTACCCCTGCTTTTAATAACCTTGACACTGAACAACATGGGTTCATAAAGGGTCGCGGATGCCTTACAAACCTTATGTGCTTCTATGAAGAAGTAAGTCTACAACTGGATTGCAAGATACCATATGATGTTGTGTTTATTGATTTTAGCAAGGCATTTGATGCCATGCCACATTGGGCCCCAGTTATTAAACTTCACAATACTAATATAAATAAGAATATAATAAATCGGATTGTGAACTGGTTAAGCAATAGATCACAAAGAGTCCTGATCACAGGTCAACTATCCAATACAGGCAGGGTCACCAGCAGGGTCCCACAGGGCTCAGTTTTGGGTCCTTGTCTGTTTCAAGCTTTCATATCTGATCTAACAAACAATTGTACATCATCAGCAATTAAATACGCTGATGACGTTAAAATTGGTGGCCCTTGTTCAAACCCAGACCAGATTCAAACCATTCAGAACGACCTTGACAGAATAACACACTGGGTAACAAAGTGGGGCATGAAACTTAATACAAATGCAAGGTCATACATATGGGACTCCTTAAACCACTAGCAACGTACTTATTAAGAGACACTTCACTTAATGCTACCACAAATTAAAGAGATCTAGGGATTGTTATTACTAAAGATTTCAGTCAGTCTACACAGATGAATGAGGACATCGATAAAAACAATCATGTCATCTGGTCAATAAAGAGAAATATAAAATCCAGGGACACAAAGGTTATGGAGCCACTCTACAGGGCATATGCCAGACCGCATCTTGATATGCCTCACAGCAGTGGTGCCCATTCAGGAAATTAGATATCTCATTACTGGAAAGGGTTCAGAGAAAATATACTAAGCATATTACTGGCTTATATAATAAGCCTTATCAAAAAAGGATCAAACTATTAAATCTCATGCCCTTAACTACGTGACGGCTTGGGGGAGACCTCATTCATGTATGGCATCATCCAGGACCCTATCTTTTATCAGAATTAGGCACTGAATTCAAAACCAATATATATAACACCAGAGGACATCTACTTCAGCTCTCAGGTAGAAAATTCAACCACGTCTCAGTCTCAAATTCTTTTTTACATTAAGAATAGTGAACCCATGGAATAAACTCCCTCTTGAGGTTATTATCAGCAGAACCAAAACTGAGTTTAAATGACGCCTTAACAAGCTTATTCTCTCCGGTTATAATATTAGTTACTATTAATTCAACAGGAGCAACTGTGGACCAACAAGCCTCCTAGATCCTTCACTACCTTAGTATGAACCTTAGTAAACATGTTTTAAGTTCACTGGATGACACTGATCTGGTTGCCGTTGAAGAAGGACCACCCAGACTGGATAATATGTTCTTCACATCAGTTTTCGGCCTTTTTGCAGGTGGCTCATCATCATGTGATGTTGGACATGCATCCTGTGGCTGGTCACTCAGTATCTCTTTCTCAGTGACTCCATAAATAGAATCCCTTTCAGCCACAGGGGCAAACTTTAGCTGCTTATATGCAGGGCAAAAGACAGTTGCTACCTCATATTTTATGTGCATTATGAATTTTGCTTTGATATTCACAGTCATTACTGACTTCAATGAAGAAATCATTTCACAGTCTGTAGGCAGTACTTCACACAGCTGGAGAAGTGTAGAATAACATGGATAGACTAGTTAAACTGTAGGATTTTTATCTGCTGACAAAGCATCATTTATTTTTTTGAAGTGTTCTAGGAAATCACAGAACATTCTCATTTTTCCTGCTTTCTCAATAAGCGTTTCTGTAAGAGCATACTCTTTTCTTGTTTGAAGAACTGCCTGTACCTCTTGTACAGAGTGCACAACAGAGTACAACATGGTAAATTGACTATTCTATCTGGTTTCAACATCTAGCTAAAGTGACTTTGGGAAATTTGCATTTGCACCACTATCTTTAAGCTTCTTCATTATCCGTCTTGCTGTTGCCAAAACATCTGTCACTTCAGCAGAATCTCCCACATGCTGTCTACCTCCAATGGAGTGTTTCATTACCAAATTAAGATTACGATCAGCACAGCTGGCTCTTAAAGCAGGGGAAAATGCTGCTAGCATGTTACTTGCATTGTCTGTCACATAAAATATTTCACAAGCTGGTGGAAGACATGACTGTAGAGCTTGGATAGATTCCTGAATATTTACAGCAGTTTTTGGAACTTCCATCAAGAGAACACCTGGCACAGTATGTCCTAGCTCAATGGAATCTGTAAGGTACTGGACAGTTAGGCACATGAAGGACCTCTTTAAGTGGCCATCAGACCATATATCTGTTGTTGCACCAATTAATGAAACATCTGATAACTGCTTAATAACTTTCTCTCTAGCCATGTTAAATACAACTGGAAGATAATTCTGCCTTATTGTGGGCTTATCTGACAGTACCTCTGCAACATTCATCTTGCTACACTGCACCAGTGTCCAGCAGCATCTGACGAGAATTTTGAAAATCAGGCTTAGAAATAATTTCAAAAGGCTCTAACTCCTTGCAGCACATTATAGTGTGCTCAGTTCCTATTTTAGTTTTATGAAATTTGGATACAGAACAAGATGCTTTTGGTGTTGGACTAGATGACTTAGATGCAAACAAAGTTTTTTTCTCATAGAAACTGTGAACTGTGAATTGCTTGTCACATACAGATCCAAGTTTCTTCCTGTGGCTATCACTCTGTAGATGTCTTGTTAATGTTGTTGTGATGTCAATCAAAAAATCAATCAAAATCTTTATTTATTCAGGCGAACATCATTGAGCATAGCTCATTTACAAGATGGACCTGAGTGGTCATAACAAAAAAGGTTACAGAGTGTATACAAAAACATGATATTGAAATAGCACAAATACAAACATTTATGAGTGAGATAGATGTACAATTATTTACATTTATACAAGGCAAAGGACAGTAAACCAAAAACCTATTAAAGGTGAGAAACAAACAGTCTGGTAGGGATAAGGCTTGGATAATGGTACATGGGTGGGCATATATGTTTGAGGTTTGATGTGGAAAGGACCAGAGGAATGATAGAAGAATAGGGAGGAGCTTTAGAAGGGGGTGGGGTGGGGAGAGAGAGGGGTGGGGGTGGGGGGTGGGAGGACTAGGCCTTGTGGAAGCAATTGCATGAATCTGGGATTAGGCTGGTGTACAGCTTTTGAAGGATGTAAGGGGATCAGTGTTTCCATTTTCAATGTCTTTTGGATAGAATTCAGATAAGTGCCAGGAATAACTGATTGCAGCTCTTCCAAACCGGGTGCAGGTGATAGGAATCTTCAGCAGGATCAGTTTGTTGATCCTCAAGGTGTAGGAGCCTGGATGTGATCTGGTTGAAGCAGTCTGAGATGTAGGAAGGGAGTTTGTTTGTCAGGCTTTGTAGATCCAGGTAGCAGCATTTTTCTTCTTCTATGTTGCAGGGATGTCCAGCTGACTGCATTGTAGAGCAATGATGGGTGCTAGAGGAAGGTCAGTAATGAATCTAATAGCTCTATGATACAGGGTGTCTAGTTTGTTTAGATGGGAGGGAAGCAATGACCATAGAGGAAGTCAGCATAATCAATGAGGGACATGAATGATGCAGGGATTAATCTTTGTTTGGAATCTTTGGTCAGGTAGTGTTTGATTCTATAGAATAGACCAAGTCTTTGTCTTAGCTTTTCAGGAGCTCTTCAACGTGGGTAGTATAGTCTAGTTTATTGTCTATCCATACTCCTAGGTATTTGAATTTGTCAACATATTCCAGATTTTCACCAAGGATGGTAGAGAGTTGTGGGAGGGTGAATGATGGGATAGTGGAAGAACAGTTCTTGTGGGCAAAGAACATAGCTTTGGTTTTCTTAGCATTTAGTAATAATTTCTTTTTTAATAGGTTATGCTGGAGGAGGGAGAATTGAGACTGTAGGAGCTCACAGGCTTTTGATGGTGAGGGATCGCTCACATAAAGTACAGTGTCATCTGCAAAAAGGTGGATATTAGAAAGAGAGAGATTGGATGTATGCTGGTATGACTAAAACTTCCTTGCATGCTTTGCATATGGCCCATCTCCTATTCACCCTCCCTTCCACAACAGGGTTCCAAAAGCTGTCTAACTTTCTCACAATGGTAGTCAATTATTTCAGGTAACCCCTGCTGTAATTGCTCGATCACATCCAGATTTTCTTTATCCCTCTCAGCTCTGACTGGTGTTTTACATGTTCTTTCTGGTGTTGTACATGTAGCCATTTATTATATTTCTAGTGGCCTTCTTCTATCTACAAATTTATATATATATATATACAGTATATATATGTACATATACACACACACACACACACATATATATATATATATATATATATATATATGTAATAGATAAACCACTCTGAGGTGTGCGGTCACGCTCTGATATCTGCCTTGTGATGTGCGTTATTACGCATAAGACCGCAGGCGAGTAAATCAACCACCCAAAGGCGATAGCATATCAGAGAAACTTGACCCAACCTCAAGTGGTTTACCTATCTTATAAAATGTCAAAATTGTTTTGCAGGGGTAAAAGTGCAGGTGTGCAGTTGCGCTCTGATATACGCACGGTCATGTGATGCTGTTCAGCTAATGATTTAGCTGCAATTTCCCTACCCATTTTATAAATAAATATATATATATATATATATATATATTTATAAAATGGGCAAGGAAAATCAGTTAAAATCCACTATCCTGATTGGCTGAAACGTGTCACATGACCGTGCATTATTCCACAACGACCGCACGCCTTCCAGTACAACCGCACGCCTGAACTACCTTCCAGACCTCAAAACCTTCTCACCAGCAGTGAGATCACTCCACACCTGGTGCAGCTGGACAGCCACATACACAAACACACAGACATATACATATACATATACATATACATATGCAACTGACACCCACAGGCATAACTAAATACACCAGTAGTAGTCCCACACTGTACAACCTGATGTACTTGATCATGCCATCAATTTCTAAATCAAATATAATGTAAAAATAAAATCCTGCCTGCCATTTTCACAGTGTCTTAATGCAGAACCACAAACTTTTATTGCTGTAAGCAGTGTCACAAAGCAGTCTCAGTCCTACTAAAAATATGTTGGCAGGTGTGTAACAGAAACCTAGCTGTGTACAAAAATGCAAAAGAACAGACATTTCTTATAGTTTTCAGTTCTTTCTTTCTGTGAAAAAAGCTCAGTTTGTAGGGATAGTAGAGTGATCATGAATCACTTTCACTTTTCATTGCCGAAATATAGTGTGACCGAGCGATACGCATTGCAGAAAGTGACAGGCTGTTAAAGAGTACAAAATAAGCCCCTCTCTGTTTAAAAACTATGAAAAGTCTGTCCCTTCTGTTAGCTTACGTAAGGTTTTAATAATAAAACCTGCAGACTGTATCCAGAAGGAAGTGAAGAGAAACGGAGCGAGTCGGCAGCTTTAGGAAGCTAGACGGAAGCCAGAATGAGTGTTGCCATGGCACGCATGCTAACAGGAGGGACAGACTTTTCATAGTTTTTAAACAGAGAGGGGCTTATTTTGTACTCTTAACAGGCTGTCACTTTCTGCATGCGCACCGCTCGGTCACGCTATATTTCGGCAATGAAAAGTGAAAGTGATCCACGATCACTCTACTCTCCCTATAAACTGAGCTTTTTCCACAGAAATTAAGAGCAGACAACTTTAAAAAACTAAGTTATCTTACTTTTTTGTACACAGACAGGGTTAGTTAAATCCTCTGCCACCATATCATTTACTAACAACATTTTAGCAATTACACTAAAGTGCTCCCCAGTCATGCTCACCTTCCTCTCCCTACAAATACCACCTTCTTTCACAGAAATGAAGTAAATGCAAAAAAAAAAAAATAGTTTTACGTTTTTCAGCTCAAGCTTATCTTACACCACTACCAGCATATCATTTAGCAGCTAGAGAGAGGGATTACTTTTTACACCTAAAACTGGTGACCATTTTATAAGCTAGATAGCCCACTCTAGGGTGTCTTGTTAGCGCTCTGATACTCTCGCCTTGGGTGGTTAGATAGCACGCGGCCTGCGGCGTCGTGCATCACAATGCACACAAAGGCTAGGCATGATATCAGAGCGTGACTGCACATCCTAGAGTGGGTTACCTATTACATATATCTATCTATCTATCTATCTATCTATCTATCTATCTATCTATCTATCTATCTATCTATCTATCCATCTATCTATCTATCTATTTATCTAGCTATCTATCCATACTGACCTGTATGTCAGACAATCTCTCTCCTGTTCCATCACTTTCAAAGAGTCCCGTACTTCCTCCCATGAAGTAATTATTGCACTATTGTCCATCCCTTCCTCTGCCCTGCTTTTTATAAGTGCACTTTATGCTCCACCGAAAATGACAACTGATGCCCTAGTATCCATCATCTCTTCTATCTCTCTCCTCACAGCAAGCAGCGAGCTGCTGCTTCTTGATGATTTCTACCTAGACTGGCTCTCCCCCTCCTCCAGCTCTACCCTCCTTAAAATTGAAGCTCTCAACCTCACTCAACTGATCCATGAACCCACCCGCATAAACCCCCACTCCCAGGATCACACTCTGCTTGACTGGGTACTATCCACCCACCCCCACCGTACTACTGCAGCTGGGACAGTGCTGGATGTCATCATTGATCACTGTATTACATCATGCATAAGAAAAGTTCACATCCCCCATGCAGCCCCCAAATACATTTGGTCCTGCCCCCTGCACAATCTAGACATCGCTGCCCTTCAACAAAATCTCTCAGCAGCAGACTGGCAACCTATCTTTTCTGCTGTCAACATAGACTCTGCCCTCTCTCTTCTCCAACCTTTTCTTCTGCATTTGAAATCACCATGCCTCCCTAAAGACATCCAGAGTGAAAAGACATCATCACCTCATGATAACTGCTGATCTATTGGCCAACTGCAGAGCAAGGGACAAAGTTTGGCACCATCATAAAGAGACCCTATAGCAAGCAGACCTCCAAGCTTACAAAGCCCTTAGGAATAATTGTACTACTAAGGTCATTCGCCTCTCCAAGGCTAATTATTTCAAGTGCCATCTGCAGCAAGACAGATACACTCCTGCATCATTCTGGAAGGTCCTCCACTCTCTTCTAGATCGCCCTACCCAACTAGCCTCCCCTGCCCTCAATGTTGATGGCTCCCCTGTTTCTGACCCCACATCTGTCGCAGTGATTTTCAACAAATTCTTTGCCACTTGCGCTCTTCCCAATATCCACGCCCCCCAAACCCCCCCTTCAGTTCTGTCGGACACTCCAGGTCAATCTCTTAAATTCCAATTCCCCCCTTTCTCTCCCCATGAAGTCTACACTGCCATCCTCACCCTTAACCCTACCAATTCCAGCTCCAACAGTCTACACCCTAGGCTTCTCCACATCTCTGCCCCTGCCACAGCTGCCCCACTCACCCACATTCTAAACATCTCTCTTGCCACCTCCTCTGTCCCTAAGGCCTGGAAATCTGCCAAGGTCCAACCCCTTCACAAGGAGGGTGACCTTTCTGCTCCAGGAAACTCTAGGCCTATTTCCCTCCTCCCCTCTCTCACCAAACGTCAATAATCCCTTATTCACTCTAGGTTGTCTGATTTCCTAGCCAATACTAATCTCTCTCTCTCAGTTGCAGTCTGGCTTTAGAAAACATCACTCGACCATCTCTTCACTAGTGCAAGTTATAGATACAATACTCTCAGCTGTGGACAAGAGCCTTATTACTGCCGTCATCTTCATTGACCTGGCGAAAGCTTCTGATTCTGTCTCCAACCCCTCCTGCTATAAAATCTTAGTTCTGTCGGCCTTGCTGAACCTGATGTTAACTAGTTCCACTCTTATCTTCATGACAGGCAGCAATCAGTTCAGATAGGTGATGCTGTATCTTCCCCACTCCCTATCCTTTCTGGGGTTCCCCAAGGCTCCATCGTCAGCCCCATACTTTTTGCCCTATTTATAAATAACCTCCCATTGGTCAACAAATCTCCTAAAATACACTATTATTTTCATTTCCCTGCCCTCAGCCATCAGCGTACAGTCCCCCCTCCAAGAAGATTTCAACAGAGTTCAGTCCTGGTTCAAGGACAGCTAACTCAAACTAAATGCCAAAACAAAAACAACACCAACAACTTTCGGTTCTAGACAAAAACTGGCCACCCAACAGTCCCTTCCCACCTTCACTTTGTTGGACAGTTCTAGCCTTAAAATCATTCCAGCTTTCAAATATTTGGGGGTATGGTTGGATAGCCACCTGGATTTCTCCACCCATGTCAATGCCATCTGCACTAAACTAAGCCCCAAATCATCTGTCCTCTATCAACATAAAGACAGTCTTTCCCTCCCAACTTGCCGCGAATTGGTCTCTAAAATGATCCTACCTGTATTTGATTACCCCTACGTGGTGTATGGCACAGCCTCTCAATCAACTCTCACCAGAATAGACACCCTGCTAAACTCCTTGTGCCACTTCACTACCGCCTCCCCCCTTACCCATCACTGTCTCCTTTACTCTGCACTTTCCCTTGCACTCTTATCTCACAGGAAAGTGGTTCAATGTGCTTCCTTTGTCACATAGTTCTGGTTTGGTACCCTATCCTCCAACCTCTCCTCCCGCCTCTCCCAAGCTGCCTCAAGCTACCCCTTTGCCACAGAGACCACACACCTTTTCTATCTCTTCCCCCACTCTGTTGCTGGTCGGTCTGTTTCTCCTATTGTTTCCCTTTTCTCTGGAACAAACTTCCCCTTGACCTCCGACTATCATCCTCTTTCTTCTCTCTCAAAAGGCTCCTCAGACTCCTACTCCATCCGCAGTGCTCTCAGTGCTCCCAACCCTCCCCTCCTCAAATTTTTGAATGTCTCCCTTCTTGCTGTCAACTCCTCATAGACCCATGGTTCCCAAATGCATAGGGGATCCCAGTATTGCTATGAATACCTGCTCCAGCGGATAATTGTGTTACTGTAGGTCCTGCAACTGTACTAGTTTTGCAACTGTGGATCCATTTTGAGTCTTTAATTGTATGCCTGTATCAGGCTGTTTATTTGCTGTTTTTGGTCTTGTAACCACAACCCCTGTTGGCTTACTTGCTTATGTTTTACATTGTCATTGTTTTTGGGTCCTGTAACCGCGACCCGCATTTCCTAACTTGCTGATGCTGTTCTTTGTCATTGTATTTTGGATCTTGTAACCGTGACCTATGATTACCAACTTGCAAATGTTTGTTTTATGTCACTGTATCCCCTATATAACCCTTTCCCTGGATCACACCTGCAAACGAGCCTCGGTTCAATGGTGCCTTTCCCGGTTATCAACTTTTAAGTAACTAGATAAAATTATTCTGTATTTTTATCTGTTTATAATCCTAATAATTGCCATGTGTTGTTTCAATTGCAAAATATTTGCAATTTGTTTTTAGGGTCTTTTTTGATATTTACATTGTCTCAAGACAACAGTGTGGATTACCTCCTACCAGGTAGACCCAGACCTAACCCTTCATGACTCCAGTGCTTATCTCCTATCCCTGACCTCACAGCTTGCCCCATGGTGGGGCTTGGCCACAGCAGGCAGTATCCCCAACCACTGCAGTTTTTGTGGTGGTAGAAGCCTCTGCTGTGGTCAGGGTGGCAGGAAGTGAAGAGTGGGGCCCCAATAGTGCAGGCTCTTATACTGCATGCTCCATAAATGATTTCTACCCTTGTAAGCTCTTCCTTCCTTCCCTGGATCACAGCCAGTAGGCACCCTTGGCATCATCCTGGATGTGGGGAGCTTCCAACACTGTGTTATCACCCACAGCACCAAGGAAGACCCTCACTTACAACCTGCATATGGTGGTCATGGGGTGTGATGCTCAAACTTTTCCAACTGGTGTTGGCTCACAACACCTCTGCATTGCATTTCAGACCTTACAGGTCCAGGGCAGGGGAGTTGGGTTTAGCTCTTGAAACCAGGTCTCCAATGTTGCCATGCAATGTACTACCAGTCAGTGTCATTGCACTGGGCTGCAGGGGCTGTTTTATAAGTATAGTAACATAGTATTTTGGATGTACTCTATTTACTTATTAGTTTACTGGGCGGGTGCTCTGATCCCAAGGACCATCAGGCACGACCCGGTCCACTTAGATGGCACATCTATTACAGTACACAGTTTCTTTACAAATACAGTGGAGTGGAAAAAAAATATAGCACAGATAATGATGAAACAGTAGCAGTATACCAGCCATATATATTCAATTGATCATACTGTACATAAGGACACCTCGGGGAAGTTTTAGTTGCTTGGCTACACTTTGTGCCAACACACCCTTGGTGTCTGTATATCACAGCACAAATGTACACTCAGCCATATGTTATTAGCTCTATCTATTCATTAAAAGTCACCAACACCTTAACCTGGTTTACTGTCAGTCAGTTTGCATCTGTATTACCCTTCCCTCAGAATCAGGCTGAAACCGAAGCATGGAAAGTGATGGCAGAAGAAGGACAACTGGTCGGGCAGAGATATGGAGAATAAAAATGAAATGGACCAAAAGCAAGTGCTCTTTGTAACAACATACAGGCAGGCAGTATAGTGCAGTGGTTTAAGGCTCTGAGCTGCACATCTGGTGACATCCAGCAGAACAGACCTGGGTTTGAATCCCACAGCTTCCACTTACATACTGTGTGACCCTGAGCAAGTCACTTAACTTCCCTGTGCTCCCAGGTTGCGCCTGTAAAAAAGCTTTCAGCTTAGTGTGCTAATCCTGGTTAAACAACTAAAACAAAAAAAAACATACAGTACAAGGGCAGGGAGTATAAGAGAGATGATAATGAAAAATAGGCATGTGTTCAGTGTGGGAGAAGTGTAAGTAGACATGTCTTATCAGACTTCTTCATAAAGTAGGCTAGGATAATCTGGTGTCAGTTCCCTGTCCCTTCCCCATTTTGTAGCATATTAGGACCTGCTGTAAGACCTGATTACTGTAAAAAGGAAAAAATATATAGCTTTCTTTGCTCTTCTTTGTACTTCCCCTCCAAATTAATTGAACTCAGACCAGCCATAATTAGTGCACTGACTGTTTTGAGGATAAACAAGCTGTGATAATATCATCCTTGGGGATTGAGGTCACACTTTTTCTCACTTACTATGGCTGACAAAATAATGACCTTAGAAGGGGAAGTTAGGATCACATGTTCAGAATGCCTTATGGAATCCATATTGTCTGGACCACTTTCTAAGCAAACATATACTTGCATAAAATGTATCCAAGATGCAGACATGCTAAACGAAATGTTGTTATTTAACTCTAGGCTGTTTTTACTTGAACAGAGTCAAAAAGATATGGCATCCAGATTAGTCACTCTAAGCTCCCCCTTGCCTCTTTTCCTGTAACACCTGTAATCTGTCAGGAGGGGTTGGTCAGCTTGACACAACCTTAGTCTAAACCAGTACATGTTATCCCCAGGACCCCATACCAAATTGTTCTGCTACAGTTACCAACATAGTAATATTGGAACCTGGAAACAAAAAACGTCCTAGAGAGGATGAACCAAGTGAAGGTTCAGACGATCAATGATATGAAGTCCAGAGCAAAAAAGTGTCCAAAAAGGGACGTATGGCTAGTGTTTTTTCTATCTCAATATATAATAGGTTTGACCCTTTAAATCGAACTCAGACAGATGACTCTGAGAATGGTCTTACTTACCCCCCCGTACTTCCAACATGTGTGATAGCAGCAGTTCCACTACCAGTAGTGTAGCCAGTATGACTGCTGTCTCAGGATATAATATAACTAGTTCTATATCCCCCTTGGATAGTACGCAGCCTATAATCAATGCTGCCTCACTTTTACCATCAGGCACTGAAGGCTTAGCATCCATCTTGCCGCTTCCCTCTCAAAGTAACACCAGTTTTACTCTTGTCCCAACATCTACTCAGGACAACATGCCCCCCCCCATAGATATTCAAGATACTATGGTGTCTAGCAAATGTATTATTCCTCAGAACATGGAAGTTATTATTGATCAGTCTAACTCTTCCTCCCATCTCCAAAGACAGATTTACATCATGGGTGAGTCAATTGTTAAACACATAGATAGAGTTATCTGTGATCAGGATAAAGTCAATCGCAAAAATTGCAGACATCACGGCTATGTCCAATAATATTCTTTATGATTGTGGTATCAACCCTCTCATTATTTTGAATGTCGGAGGTAACAACATTATGCATGATGATTTATTAGATATCAAAAAATATATAGTGGCTTTATCCAATAGATTAGTGGATCTTGGCTGCAAAATTGGCTTTTCTGAAATTCTCCCCATGTCAAAAGCCTCCTTTGATATAAACCTGAAAATACAAACCTTAAATGAGTGGCTTGGGAAGTGGTGCTTAAAACAAGATATCATTTGCATCACTCACTGGGAAGAATTTTCAGATAGATTTGAACTTTATTGTGGAGATGGGCTGCATTTGACCCGGTGGGGAAGTGCATTATTGGGTAAACATGTCCACTGTCAATCAATGTTTAAACTAATTGAGCTGGGGGAGAGGCAGGAATGTCTGACCTCTCTTAACGTAACTAGTTCAGAACCAAAAATATGTATTAATAGCCAGCTAAGTTACCTCTATTTTAATGCCAGGTGCCTATATAACAAACTCGATGAGTTACAAAATAAAAATAAGTGTAGAAAACATCGACATAATCGCTGTCACTGAAACATGGGGTGATGAAAAAGACTCCTGTGACACCATTCTACCAGGCTACACTGTGTATAAACGAAATAGATTTGACAGAAGAGGGGGGAAGGTTGCCATATTGGTAAAAAAAAAAAATTACAGCATGTGACACAGAGGGGTGAGGTGTTGGAGGCCACACCTCGAGCCACGCCAGCGACCCGGGTTTGGGAATGGACTCGGGTGCCATGGGCTGGCAGGGGAAGGAGAGGATTGAGCATCCAGAGGACTGCTCTCCTTTCCTCTGGTGGGTTAGGGACAGCTCCTCTATGTAGTGGCTCCTGATAGAGACCATGGGCACTACGAACAGCAGCACAGGAGAGATTCAAGTAGAAAAAAAATGGAAAAACCACTTTGGAGCATGCCAGATGATGGCTTCCATCCTCCATGACACCAGTACCTCCAGGAGTCTCCTCCCCCACAGCAGCACCCTCAGGGACAGTAAAAATAATAGTATGCTGGGCTCCCTCCTCCCTGGTGCCTTCCCCTCAAAGGAGGGAGACCCACCCGGTAATGGGATATACCAGGACAGAACTCGGGTTTTGGCTGCAATATGTGGAGGGAGAACTCCTGAAGAGGATCACCAGAAATTGGTGGAGACTAGGAGACCCGAAGGAGAGTCAGACTCCGGAGTGTCCGTGGGGTAAAAGGATAAAACACAGAAAAAAAAATTAAAATCAGTTGACATCTCTGAGAAAATAAAAGCCCATGACAGCCTTAATGAATCAGTTTGGATTAAACTATTATTAAACAACTCCAACTCTGTCATTCTTGGGACTTGCTATCATCCACCTAACTCATCACCTGAAATTATGGATGCAATCCTTAATGAAATAGAGCAGGCATGCAAGATGGGGATATCATTCTAATAGGAGACTTTAATCTCAGTGATATCTCCTGGAAGGACCTCACTGCTACCACAGGGAGTGGGGAAAAAATTAATCTCTACATGTCAGCAGTGTAACTTAATCCAACGTATTCATCATCCCACCAGGAGAAAAAGGATCCTGGACTTGGTATTACATATTGAGAACCTGGTCATTAATAATATATCCATAGACCCTCCGATTGGTAATAGTGATCAAAACTCCATTCAGTTTACTCTTGAAAAATATTTTACTTACAGTACCTGCGACACTAAAATCTATATTTATGATAACGCTGATCTACATAAGGTGAACTCAGCATGGAACAGCACTGATTGGGATCATGTTTTTTCAAGTATGCCTATTAAAGACAGCTGGGATTCATCAGAAAACATTTTAATCCATTTTAGAGATAACTATATTGCATTTAAACTTAAAAATAATAACCCAAAACATCACCCTAAATGGCTGGATAGATCTCTAAGCAATCTACTTAAACAGAAATACAGTCTTGCAAATAACGCTAATAAGACTAATAGTAATTAATTTTATTCATATATCAATTCCCTCAAAAAAAGCAATTTGCCAGGTTGGGCCCTTGTTAATTAATATCAAGTCTGGCACAGCCAGTCTCAAAAAAAGGAAAAAACATCATGTGAGAAACTGGGAGAGAACTAAATCCAATCAAGTCTCTATCAAAGAACAACACAGATTGGAAAAACTGGATCGCTCACCAATTGTATTCAAAAAACATATCTTTTTATTTTATAATATTCCTTCCGGCCCACAATGTCCTACGTTTCAGGGAATAATATTTCCCCTTCCTTTGGAAGTCTGGTTGTGCATTAGTGGCACTACATTTAGTGCCATAATTCTATTCCTATTCAACTTTTCAAACTTTTTTCAGTAGTCAGGTATATTAAGGTTTAAGGCATGACTCCAACTCGAACCTGTTACATAGTTTGTAACAACTTACAAACTGCATAACTTACAAACTTTGTTATAAAATAAAAAGATATATTTTTTGAATACATTTGGTGAGTAGAACCGTTTTTCCAATCAGTGTTGTTCTTCAAACATATTTAATACTAAGGTCTGCAAAATCTTTCATCCCCAGCAGAACAATGCTCATTGTACACAGTCAATGGTGGATAATCTTATATCACTATCCGAAGACTCTAGTCACAAAAAGCTACTAGCACTAAGGAGGAAAACTAGTACAGGCCCTGATGGCATAGCTGGCCACCTCTTATTTGTCTTAGCAGATTGCCTAATCCACCCACTTAGGTTATTATTTAAAGGGTGCTTCTCTTCCAACATTGTACCTGATGCTTGGAAGACTGCATATATTATCCCAATACACAAAAAGGGACCAAAAAATAACTGAGAAGATTATAGGCCCATTAGCCTGACATCAATGTGAAAGCTATTAGAAAGCACTATTAAGGATCTAATTACCCCTGCCCTTAATAAACTTGATACTGAACAACATGGGTTCAAAAAGGGTCGCGGATGCCTTAGAAACCTTATTTGCTTCTATGAAGAAGTAAGTCTACAACTGGATGGCAAGATACCACATGATGTTGTTTTTATTGATTTTAGCAAGGCATATGATGCCATGCCACATTTGGCCCCAGTTACTAAACTTCACAATACTAATATAAATAAGAATATAATAAATCGGATTGTGAACTGGTTAAGCAATAGATCACAAAGAGTCCTAATCATAGGTCAACTATACAATACAGGCAGGGTTCCACATGGCTCAGTTTTGGGCCCTTGTCTGTTTCAAGCTTTCATGTCTGATCTAACAAACAATTGTATATCATCAGCAATTAAATACGCTGATGACGTTAAAATTGGTGGCCCTTGTGCAAACCAAAACCAGATTCAAACCATTCAGAATGACCTTGATAGAATAACACACTGGGTAACAAAGTGGGGCATGAAATGTAATACAAATGCAAGGTCATGCATATGGGTCCCCTTAACCCACTAGCAACGTACTCATTAGGAGACACTTCACTTAACGCTACCACAAATGAAAGAGATCTAGGGATTGTTATTACTAAAGATTTTAGTCAGTCAACACAGATAAATGAGGCCATCAATAAAACCAATCATGTCATCTGGTGAATAAAGAGAAATATAAAATCCAGGGACACAAAGGTTATGGACCCACTATACAGGGCATATGCCAGACCGCATCTTGATATGCCTCACAACTCTGGTGCCCATTCAGGAAATCAGAGATCTCATTACTATAAAGAGTTCAGAGAAAATATACTAAGCATATTACTGGCTTATGCAATGAGTCTTATGAAAAGAGGATCAAACTATTAAATCTCATGCCCTTAACTATGCAACGGCTTATGGGAGACCTCCTATTCATGTATGACATCATCCAGGACCCTATCTTTTATCCGAATTAGGCACTGAATTCAAAACCTATATATATAACACCAGAGGACATGCACTTCAGCTCTCAGGTAGAAAATTCAACCACGTTGGTCGCAAATTCTTTTTTACATTAAGAATAGTGAACCCATGGAATAAACTCCCTCAAGGTTATTATCAGCAAAACCAAAACTGAGTTTAAATGATGTCTTAACAAACTTATTCTCTCCGGTTATAATATTAGTTACTATTAATTCAGCAGGAGCAACTGTGGGCCAACAAACCTCCTAGATCCTTCACTGCTTTACTATGAACCTTAATAAACATGTTTTAAGTTCACTGGATGGCACTGATCTTGTTGCTGTTGAAGAAGGACCACCTAGACTGGATAATATGTCCTTGACATCAGTTTTCGGCCTTTTTGCTGGTGGCTTATCATCATGTGATGTTGGACATGTGTCCTGTGGCTGGTCACTCAGTATCTCTTTCTCAATGGCTTCATAATAGAATCTCTTTCAGCTGCAGGGGCACACTTTAGCTGCTTATATGCAGGGCACAAGATAGTTGCTACCTTATATTTTATGTGCATTATGAATTTTGCTTTGATATTGACAGTCATTACTGACTTCGATGAAAACATCATTTCACAATCTGTAGGCAGTACTTCACACAGCTGGAGAAGTGTAGAATAACATGGATAGACTAGTTGAGCTGTAGGATTTTTATCTGCTGACAAAGCATCACTTATTTTTTTGAAGTGTTCTAGGAAATCACATAAGATTCTCATTTTTTCTTCTTTCTCAATAAGCGCTTCTGCAAGAGCATACTCTTTTCTTGTTTGAAGAACTGCCTGCACCTCTTGTACAGAGTGCACAACAGAATTCAGCATGGTAAATTGACTATTCTATCTGGATTCAATATCAAGCTACAGTGACTCTGGGAAATTTGCATTTGCACCAATATATTTAAGCTTCTTCATTATCTGTCTTGCTGTTGCCAAAACGTCTGTCACTTCAGCAGAATCTCCCACATGCTGTCTACCTCCAATGAAGTGTTTCATTACCAAATTAAGATTACAATCAGCACAGCTGGCTCTTAAAGCAGGGGGGAAATGCTGCTATCATGTTACTTGCATTCTGCCACATAAAATATTTCACAAGCTGGTGGAAGACGTGACTGTAGAGCGTGGATAGATTCCTGAATATTTACAGCAGGTTTTGGAATTTCCATCAAGAGAACACCTGGCACAGTATGTCCTAGCTCAATGGAATCTGTAAGGTACTGGACAGTAAGGCACATGAAGGACCTCTTTAAGTGGCCATCAGACCATATATCTGTTGTTGCACCAATAAATGAAACATCAGATAACTGCTTAATAACTTTCTCTCTAGCCATGTTATATAAACCGGAAGATAATTCTGCCTTATTGTGGGCTTATCTGGCAGTACTTCTGCAACATTCATCTTGCCACGCTGCACCAGCGTCCAGCAGCATCTGACAAAAATTTTGAAACTCAGGCTTAGAAATAATTTCAAAAGTCTCTTACTCCTTGCAGCACATTATAATGTGCTCAGTTCCTATTTTACTTTTAAGGGATTTGGATACAGAACAAGATGCTTTTGGTGTTGGACTAGATGACTTAGATGCAAACAAAGTTTTTCTGCCATAGAAACTGTGAACTGTGAATTGCTTGTCACATACAGATCCAAGTTTTTTCCTGTGGCTATCACCCTGTAGATGTCTTGTTAATGTTGTTGTGATGTGTGCTGGTATGGCTAAAACTTTCTTACATGCTTTGCATATGGCCCATCTCCTATTCACCCTCCCTTCCACAAACAGGGTTCCAAAAGCTGTCTAACTTTCTCACAATGGTAGTCAGTTATTTCAGGTAACCCCTGCTGTAATTGCTTGATCACATCCTGATTTTCTTTGTCTCTCTCAGCTCTGTCTGGTGTTTTACATGTTCTTTCTGGTGTTGTACATGTGGCCATTTATTATATTTCTGGAGTCCTTCTTCTATCTACAAATATATATATATATATATATATATATATATATATATATATAGGATACTTGATGGGCAGTAGTGAGATATGGGAAATATTCTCACTCCTGCAGAGTGAGCTCTGTATTCTCATGTGTGCTGAAGGCACGAGTGAGAATGCACAGCTCACTCTGCAGGAGGGAGAATATTTCCCATATCTCACAACATGCACATCATGTATGCTATTTATACAAATGGGGTGAGAGCGTATGAAGTGTCATGTTTTGCTGTGTCTTTTTCCTGTATCTATGTGCTTTTTTTTTGGTTTTGGTAACTAATCTTTGGTAGGCAGGTGAGTTTTTTAAGAGTACTTGGCAGTTAAGTGATGTGTTCAGAGTTACACAGTATGAAAGTGGTGGGTTGTGAGAATCAAACCCAGGTCTGGTCTGCTGGCTGTACCAAACCTGTTCAGAGCTCATTACTCCAAGTTCTAG
The DNA here is from genome assembly GCA_016271365.2 of Neoceratodus forsteri. NCBI lineage: Eukaryota > Metazoa > Chordata > Ceratodontiformes > Ceratodontidae > Neoceratodus > Neoceratodus forsteri. The sequence goes on along the minus strand of CM057453.1, from coordinate 1,175,941,109 downwards.
GCTATACTGAAAGCACTGTTTGTCTGTGGTGTAAGGGTGTGTGAGTGTTTCTGAATGGGCTGGGATTGTTAGAAGCACTGTGGGACATGGATGATTTGTTTTGCTATGCTAATTATGACTGTGGGAGGAGCCAACAGGAGTATTGCATGTACAAAAGGAGTGATGTCATGTTTTCTGTCTGTGGAACTGACTGAAGGTGTAAATAGTCTCCTCTGCCTTACCCCCCTCCAAGAAATGTTTTCCACCCTCAAATAAATACACTTTCATGTTAGTCAATGGTTGCAGGGTACTATTTTCTTTCTTAAATGGGTGATACAAGAACTGGAACCTGAGTAGTGGGAGGCAGCATTGTTTTTTTGGGTGAAGTAAGATCCAACCCACCTCCACCAAGAAGCTCCTAAAGATCCAGCCCACCATTTTTTCATTCATGTGGGAGGGGAATGAGGTGGATCTATAATGCTGAAAGAAGACTCACTAGTTTGGTATCGGCCAAGGAACAACAAGTCTCTGGAGTAGCATTGTTTTTTTGGGGGAAGTAAGATCCAACCCACCTCCACCAAAAAGCTCCTAAAGATCCAGACCACCCTTTTTTTTTATTCATGTGGAAGGGGAATGAGGTGGATCTATAATGCTGAAAGAAGACTCACTAGTTTGGCATCTGGCCAAGGAACAAGTCTGTGGAGTCCCTGCATTTTGTTAAGGACTAGGAGGACAGATAATACTTGAAACCTTCAAACTGGCTAAAAAACCCTTGGAACAAATGATTATCAGAGTCACCTGGTGTCTCAAAAGGAAAGACTCAGCTTTCTGGTATTTCTTAAATATTTATATACTAAAAAAAAAGTTCAGCTTTTGAGATTGACAATATTTGTTCACCATATTCTATCTATCTATCTATCTATCTATCTATCTATCTATATATAGTTTGTCTTTTTAGTAGTTTCAAAGTCGTGAAAGCGTTGGAGTTAGTAATGCATTTAGAAATACATTTTAATTGTCTTTACAGATAAATCATGCAGGTTCATGTACTTGGTAAACACAGTCTGTGATGAAATGTATTTTACTTTTTTCCTGGCTCAGTTTCTATCAGTGAAAAGAAAGACTGGAACAACTATCAGAGCTGCCATCCACCTGGACAAGCTATTTATCACTCATTTACACAAATGTAATTTCACATTTTTACCATGAGGGAAGCAAGAAGATGAACCAGCATGGTTAACTAATACATTCATTGACACCTGTGAATGAATGGGGAGGGTTTTTTCTAGCATTCCTTGTGAGTTTATACTCCTTGGAACCTGCTATTCCAGTTTCTGTGCCTGTGTGCGTATAGGAAGCTTTACAGCACTATTTTTCCTCTATCTTGAGGACTTAATTGAGACCACAGAAAGTTAACTCATTATCTTCTGGGAGTCATTCTGTGTCAGATTACCAATGGATAGTACAGACATCATAGAAAGCTATTAGAAGTAGAATGGGTTAAACACTTCCTGGAACTAATCTCAAGGCCCTTGGGCCCCCTTCATAATATCTGTCTTAAATATTTGAGATTTTGTTCTACCTTATAATCAAGAATTTTTGATTTGATTCTTTCTTTAGTTTTCCCAGTTGTATTCTTCAATGTCTGTCTAGTCTGACTTGCTGTTGTGCTTCTAGGTCTTTTATTTTCATTTCTAGTTCATTTTGTTTGTGTAGTTATTCCCTCTTCCATCTTGAGGCTATATCTATTATTTTCCCCCTTACCATGGCTTTTATTGTGTCCCATAAAACCCCCGGATTCACGGCTTGTATATTATTATCTATGATTGCCTATTTTAGATGGTCCTTTATTTGCTTTGAATATCCTTATCTTGTAGCAGGGAGATGTTTAGCCTCCAAAATGAGGTTTTCCTGAGTATGTACAGCCACCTCTTCTGCTTAACCTTATAAGGATTGCAAATTGGTGCCCTAACCAGCACTTTGTCCTCTCATGATTTCAAAACAGGTAAAACCCACCCCACCCATTTCAGCCCACTACATTCCTAACCAGGAATACCATAGGTGGGGTAGATACCTGGATGCCCAGTCAAGCACTCAAATGGATAATAACAGGTTAGTGGGAAGAGTCTGCCTTTATACTAGATCCACAGAAAGTTAACTCATTATCTTCTAGCAGTCAGAACTTTCTGCATATATTACAACAAACATTTCTCTACAAACTTTTTACAAATGAGGAGTTTATCAGTAATGTGGTTGATACCAGCGTAATCTGGTTTAAGGTCAGTTGGCATTCATCTGTATCCCCCTCTCCTGGGTCATGCCTGAAAATAGGTAGGATTTGTCTAGTGCTCTTACCTGGTCAACAAAAACTAAATAAATAAATAAAATATGGTGTAAAGAGCTGCTCCCTGGAAAATTACCTGGTTTTGGGGCCGGGGGTTGCCACAAGTGGAATGGGACTTCAGGGATAGGGGAGCTCATAACAGCAGAAGTGGCATGTTGGCATTAAAAGCTTAGTGGTATGGATGTAGAAGCACCAGTATTTAAGTATGACTTTGGTAGAGGATTAATTGTGACGGGGGAGAGTAAGTCTTGGTATTTTAAACATAATGATTTTCTAAAACTTCAGCCTGCAGTGGGTTAGACTTTGTAGCCATCTGTACAGTATATCACTAAGTCACATGCAGTGGGGTATGGGTAAAACCCAGATCACCAGACCCAGGCCAGAGCTGTAAAATCTGAACTGGGCACAGCTTGTGCAAATATTGCTGATCCAGTGGAGCAGCAATAAAAGATAAACTATGCAATACCCTCAATAACACACCTACCCCAGTTTACATTTACCTGATGCCATTTTTAGGCCTTATATAGTAATATCTTCCTTCAAGAGAACAGCTTGTAATGAAATGTGGCATTTGGGCATATGCACTTTTATATTACATGAATTTTGTGTGTGAACTGTATATCAGTCTCCAAAAAAAAAACCAAATAAACACATCAAATGTCTTCAAAAACTTGACTCAACATTGTGTTTATCTTCCACGTTGTCACAACATATACTTGTCTCAGCAGTGTTTTCGGTTAGGGTACAGTACCTTCATGTATATGATGGCCTGGTTCTTTTGAGTTGATTGCTACAACAGTGCATATAATAAATTGCAAAACATATAGGTAACTGTAATACAGATGGTGGCATTAATTTTAATTATACAATGGCAAGGAAAAATGTAAGAAGCTGACTGGCTGCTGACCCATTGAAACTGTGATGTTATTACACAGTAACATCACCGTAACTTTGGATTTGGATTATTCCTTGCATTTTCTCTTAAGAAATATTTTTCCACACTAACAAAAACATCCTTTAAAATGCATTTTTTATTATGTATATTACAACAAGACATTGTAAAATTGCAATAAGGTACTCCAGGGTGTGTGTTATTGTGTAATAACACCACTCCTGGGGTGGTGGAAGCACTCAGCTTCGCCTCTGCTTAAATATGCCCTTTCTCAATGTACTGTACTTTGATTCAGTTAATGTATGCAACAGCCTTCATGTGACCACTCTGGGCTTCCCTTTGACTCCTTATGTCTATTTGCTTTATCTATTGTATATTGTTTGAACTGCTCTGGTCTTCTTGATGTGGTGCCTGTGTAAATGAGTCTCTGACTCAAAGGTTTGTAAAATCTAATATTTTTTAAATAAATAAATAAATGTTTATGTTTAAACCCATGAAAGACCATTATCTAGTTCAGCGGTTCTCAAATGGTGAGGCCAGCCTCCCTGGGGAGGCCCCAACCTGTTCAAGGGGAGGCTCAAGCAAGTCTGAAAAAGTACTGTATTTAAATTTTGAGTTTTATATATTTTGTGTGAAGAGATGAAGCAAACTGAAAGAGAATAATAGTAGTAGGTGAATTTTATGTATTTATTTACTAATAGGTGACAAGGGATGGTGAATGAGCCAAAGCTCATTTCAATTAGTACCAGGAAGGGTAGGGAGTGAATACATTTAAAAGGTAACTGAAAAACAATCAAGAAATATAGAATGAGCAATGGTACAAATTAACGTGAACAATAAATTAATAATGAGTGGTGGTAATTGATCAATTTGTAAACTGATGGCAGAACAGCCCAATACAAGGGTTGAGCATAGAAGTGCCAAGAGCAATAGCAAGAAGGAGCAAAGTAACCCCTGAGAAGTTGCTTAGGAGCAGAGAAGGGGGAGGAGAGGCAAAGTGTGTAGGAAGGTTATTTAATATAGAGAGAAACAGAGGAAGTAGTCTGACCCATGAAGGTACTGCAACAAAGGGTAACAATGGTTCAAGAATGAAAAAGCAGAGCAATTAGGCTGGTCTGTGTGTTGGGGGTTACAATAAGCTGAATAATAATATTTTAATTATTTGTTATTCAGATAAAACCTTTGAGCACAGGAGCTCTTTCTCAAAAGTTCCAAGTCAGTATAAGACAAAGAAAATACAAAATCACACATGCCCTCACAATGCAAAGCATCATGGGCTGCATATGCAAATCCCACAGAATGTTATGCTGGTCCAACTTTAAGCAGAATTGCATGGTGCCGAAAGGCCTCTCACACAGTTTGCAAAGGTGCTAACAGAAGACATAGACACATGTTTCATCCTACCAGGACTCTTCAGTATGCCTGTCTGTTTGACACCCAGGGAATGGACCAGCTACCCTTAAGGCAGTGCCTTGATATATTGTGGTGAACCCATTAAAAAAAAAAAACTATTTAAAAGACAAAGAACCTCTGTGCGCAAACACTGAGGCAAGGGTTACCCCAAAGGGCATTTGGCTGGGAAGCCAAGTTTCAAGAAAATACAAATATCACACATGCCCCCAGAATGCAAAGCATCATGGGCTGCATATGCAAATCACCACAGAATGTTATGCTGGTCCAACTTTAAGCAGAAGATGAAGAACTGAATGTGAGCCAAGTACTCAAAGGGGTTTCAATCTATTTATGGTGTACTGCGCAAAGTACAGTACGTTATTTTTCTTTGGGGAGGCCCAAGATTATTTCAATTCAGGGGGAGGCTCAAAATCTTTTCCATGGATTTGGGGAGGCTCACTGTGACAAAGTCCGAGAACTATTGATCTAGTTCATGCATTCACAGTCGTAGTGGCTCTGCCAGATCTTGTTGTGTTAGTTGCAGCTTGTAGTGAGAAATAAATGAGTTTCATTTGAATTCAGGTTGTTTGAAGCTGAGATTAGCACAAAAATGGGCTAGGAGTGTTAGAAACTTTGGGACACAGGTAAGTGTGTTTTGTTATGCTATTTGTGTTAGTTACAGCTTGCAGTGAGAAAGACACTGCTTTATAAATGAGTTTCATTTGAATTCAGGTTGTTTTGAAGCTCAGATTACCACAGAAATGGGCTAGGAGTGTTGGAAAATTTGAGACACAGGTAAATGTGTTTTGCCATGCTATTTGTGTTAGTTGCAGTTTGCAGTGGGAAAGAAACTGCTTTGTAAATGAGTTTCATTTGAATTCAGGTTGTTTTGAAGGTGAGATTAACACAGAAATGGCCTAGGAGTGTTGGAAACTTTGGGACACAGGTAAGTGTGTTTTGCAATGCTAACTAAGTGATTTGCAGGTTTCAGTGAGACATAGAAACTGATTTTTGAAACACTTTCATTTAGAATGCTAGCTTGAGTGAGTGAGCGATGACATCAGCAGAGTATGGACAAACGGAACATATCGCACTCCACTGATGTCATCAGCATTTATCTCACTGCAGTGAGAATATCTCCATTTATTGCACTGGAATAGCTCTCACCCCCATTGTATAAATAATAATAAAAACATACATATATATATATATATTTTTATTAATTTATTATATTTCAGTTGCAAATGAATACCTTTGAGCCAACAAGGCTCTTTTACAAAGGTTCCATGTCAGGTAGACGACAGACAAAAATTACAAAGGTTCCATAACAATAGGACAAGAGACAAGATTACAGAGGTAGTTTGATGAACATTGAAGGAAGACAGAATATTGACTGGCTGTACAAGTAGGCCGAGTAGGCTATTACATTGACTATATTGTAGCAGGTACTATAAGTGCATTTTGACATATGGATCACTATAATGTTGAGGCCTCGAAAAGGCATCAAGGGGTCAAGCCGCAGTTAGGTGAAGAGTAGCCTGATGGAGCTTTTTCATAGGTAGAAAAGAGGGGGAGGGGTGGAGCAGAAGTAGGGAGACAGCCACCCAAGGGCTTTGTCAGGAGGGTGCAGGAGAGAAGGGGAAGTGGGGGGGATGGGGGGAATAAAACTCATGGTGTTGTATAGACTGACTTAACCTTGTTTAGCCAACTGAACAGTTTTAAAATGCTGAGTGGCACATTTTATTTAAATCCAGGAAGATGGTGCTGTGATCAGATTACTCCTGTACTACTGCACCAGTCACAATTGGGAAGCAGAGTTGTATCTTACTTTACTGTGGCCACACCAAACCAGGTTGTGGAATAAAATTATCCACTTACAAAAAGTTTTCCTGGTTATATTTATTTATTTTTTGCCTGAGTGCAGTTGTTAATTTGTTTGTCTGTACATTTTATAAAGACAATTTAAGCTCACCCAAATGGAATCAGGAAAAAACGTTCTTTGATTTTTGGCTCAGTTGCCTAATCCAAATGTCAACTGATGAAATGCAGAGTATTTGAGAAACTTCTAATTATTTAAAATCTCACTCTCAAAGTAATTTGGCCTCCTATCTAAAAATTCAAAAAAAGTGCAAATCTACAATTAGAAAAACAAAAACGAAATTGGAATACAGTCTTGCAAATTACGCTATTACGACTAGTAGTAAATAATTTTATTCATATATCAATTCCCTCAAAAAACAATTTGCCAGGTTGGGCCCCTGTTAATTAATAACCAATTGGTACACAAACCTAAAGAAATGGCTAACATATTTAATACAGAAATCAAGTCCGGCACAGCCAACCTCAAAAAAAGGAAAAAACATCATGTGAGAAACTGGGAGAGACCCAAATCCAATCAAGACTCAAAGAACAACACAGACTGAAAAAATGCGTCCCCTCACCAAATGTATTCAAAAATGATATCTTTTTATTTTATAATATTCCTTCCGGCCCACAATGTCCTACGTTTCCAGGAGTAATATTTCCCCTTCCTCAGGAAGTCTGGTTGTGCATTAGTGGCACTGCATTCTGTGCCGTAATTCTATTCCTAGTCAACTTTTCATATGTTTTTTCACTAGTCAGGTATATCAAGGTTTAAGGCATGACTCCAACTCAAACCTGTTACACAGTTTGTAACAACTTACAAACATTGTTATAAAATAAAAAGATATATTTTTGAATACATTTGGTGAGTAGACCCGTTTTTTCAATCTGTGTTGTTTTTCAAACATATTTAATACTAAGTTCTGCAAAATCTTTCATCCCCAACAGAACAATGCTCATTGTACACCATCTATGGTGGATAATCTAATACCACAAGCCGAAGACTCTAGTCACAAAAAGCTACTAGCTCTAAGGGGAAACTAGTACAGGCCCTGATGGCATAGCTGGCCACCTCCTATTTATCTTAGCAGATTGCCTTATACACTCACTTAGGCTATTATTTGAAGGGTGTTTCTCTTCCAACTGTGTACCTGATGCTTAGAAGACTGCATATAGTATCCCAATACACAACTAGCATTTGTCAATGCCAAATATTTGCTTGCTGGTAATAGCATTGGAAATGCAGGAGTTAGAGAGATGCAGAATAAGAATGGCAGTGAAGTATTGAACTTCACGCCAACCCCACCTCCACCCTGCAGAGACAGACAGGCATTGGGGTATGGGTTTGGGTCATCGCCCATAACGTTCATGCTATTTCACTTCACCCTATTCTGCAGACACCGGCACATGTTGAGGTGTGCCTTGGGTGTTTGGCTGTACAGTCACCCCATTCCATAAGGACATACGCTGAAATGGGTGCAGTATAGGAGAACGGGGTGAACTGTGGGGCCGAAGAGTTCAAGGCACACCTCGATGCCTGTCACTAGCTGCAGGGTGGTGGGGTGGAATGGCATGAGCATTATAGTCGGCAAACCAAAGGCACACCCCTGATGCCTGTCAGTCTGTACAGGGTGGGATGTTATGGTTAGACACCCTAACGCCCCAGGCGTTTGTTGGTATTTACACTACAAATTTCAATATGCCCTTTTTGTGACCCCCACCTCATGAAAGCATTTGGATCCTCCTCTTATGAACAGTGGCACTGTGATTTTGTTAATGTGTCCCGAACTTTGAGTTCCCACAGTAACCATGCCATTCTGTGCCAGATGTATGAAAACACAGATTGGGCAGGATGTGAAGAATGACAGATGTACCATTCATAGGGAGTTGTGAAGAGATGGCAATGTTGAAAATCTGTAGTGAAAATATTAAAAATACTCGAACTTCCGGGCCTATGTGGAAACTGCGCAACGCATGTGCATAACACAGTTATTTAGTGGAATTTTTTCATCAAACTTTCAATGTAGGCATTTTGTAACCTCTGCTCATGAACAGTGTCACTATGATTTTCCTAAACTGTCCCGAACATTTATTTCCCACAGTTACCATGCTTTTCTGCGCCAGATGTGTAAATGCATATTTTGGGCAGGATATGAAAAATGACAACTGTACTGTTCATAAGGAGGTGTGAAAAAAATGGCAATGTTGAAAATCTGGAGTGAAAATATTACAAATGCGTGTAATTACGAGGGTGCATGGAAACTGCGCAATGTACGCTCGTTACACAGTCATTTCATGGACTTTTGTCACTGAATTTTCAGCATAAGCATTTTAGCACTTGTGCTCATGAACAGTGTCACTGTGATTTGTTTTTAATCTATCCCGAACACTGACTTCCTACAGTGACCATGCTATTCTGCGCCGGAAGCACAAAAACACATTTTGGCCAGGATGTGAAAAATGACAGCTGTACTGTTCATAAGGAGGTGTGGAAAAATACCAATGTTGAAAATCTGGAGTGAAAATATTACAGATTCACGAAGTTATGAGCATGCATGCTCGTAACACAGTCATTTTGAGGACTTTCATCACCAAATTTTCAACATAGGCATTTTAGGACCTCTGCTCATGAACAGTGTCACTGTGATTTTCTTAATGTGTCCCGAACACTGATTTCCCACAGTGACTGCACTATTCTGTGCCGGTAGTGCAAAACCACATTTTGGTCAGGATGTGAAAAATGTCATCTGTACTGTTCATAAGGAGGTGTGGAAAATTCCAATGTTAAAAATCTGGAGTGAAAATATTACAAATTTGCAAAGTTACAAACGTGCATGGAAACTGTGCAATGCGCGCACGTAAAACAGTCATTTATTGGATTTTCTTCATCAAATTTGCAACATAGGCTGTTTGAGAGCCGACCTCATGAACACTGGCACTGTAGTTTTGATACTCAGTCTCAGAAGGTGATTCTGCGCAGTGACCGTGAGATCACCTTTTGGGACTGAATAATGCCATGACAGTGTCTGAATTCATGAGGAGGAGTTCCAATAACCCCACGTTGAAAATTTGGTGCCAGAATTTCCCAAAAATGCCTGAGATATGCACCAAAGTTGAAAAAACCCTATTTATGCCATTATACATCTTACTGGCATTTCTTCAGTCCGCGGTCAGCTTTGAAGAGTGCAAACGTGTACTCAGTCCACCGAAGATCATCGTGCCATGCTACGGAGGTAAGTATGGGGTAAGGGGGTGTGTGGGGAGGTCGGGTTCGCAGTGGGTGGGTGTGGGTTGGGGGGAGAGGACAGCGACCGGTATGGGACTGTTTCCTTTGTTTCAGGGAGATAAAAAAAAGAAAAAGATGTCGCAGGAAGTTTTTTTTTTTTCCAGGTTTGTTTCCAGCACACTTAGGTGAGCTCCCAGTGTGCCACCTGCCTTTTTTGGGGTGGGGGTACTGAAGCCAACGGGATTGGGCTCTCCATCAGCAAAGAATGACTGTTTTGGGGGGGCCATGATGCCAAGGAGGATTGGGCACCCCCTCAGCACACAACAAATGGGGAGGAGGGTTACATCATGCCGACGGGGAGTGGGCTCCCCCGTCGGCAAATTAACTCAGTCAGGGGCTGCCAATAGGGGGATTGTCCACCCCCAATCGGCTTTCATGGGGCCAAGAGGTGGTGGCAAGCCCCTGCCATGTTTAATTTAATGTTACACTTGGGAAGGTACCACCCTGTAATGACAGGTCACTCCCTCATTGCAGCAGAATGGCTGATGCTGCAATGACAAGGTGGCCCCTCATTGCAGCGGTGAAAACGTTTCTACTTGGTGACACTTTTGGAGACCAGTGTCATTGGCATACTGTGTCTCTATTGGTCCACCAGTGCCAAGCCCCCAAATGCGGTGCCTCCCTTGGCTGCCACAGTGCCACACTTCCACAACCCGCTTCTCTCCTAAGCTATAATGTTTCTTGCACATGCACGCAAGCAAACATAAAAAGGGACCAAAAAATAACTGGGAAAATTAGCCTGACATCATCAATTTGTAAGCTATTGAAAAGCTCTATAAAGGATCTAATTACCCCTGCCCTTAATAACCTTGACACTGAACAACATGGGTTCAAAAAGGGTCACGGATGCCTTACAAACCTTATGTGCTTCTATGAAGAAGTAAGTCTACAAGTGGATTGCAAGATACCATATGATGTTGTTTTATTGATTTTAGCAAGGCATTTGATGCCATGCCACATTTGGCCCCAGTTACTAAACTTCACAATACTAATATAAATAAGAATATAATAAATCGGATTGTGAACTGGTTAAGCAATAGATCACAAAGAGTCCTGATCACAGGTCAACTATCCAATACAGGCAGGGTCACCAGCAGGGTTCTACAGGGCTCAGTTTTGGGCCCTTGTCTGTTTCAAGCTTTCTTATCTGATCTAACAAACAACTGTATATCATCAGCAATTAAATACACTGATGACGTTTATTTATTTATTTGCTTTTGGTAACCGGGTAAGTGCACTAGGCATAAGAATGCCTATTTTCAGGCATGGCCAGGGAGAAAACAGCTTAACATACATAAAGTATACATCTGATGCAGCACATGAAAAGCAGCACAGTTCAGAGGGAATCAAAACTAGGGTATGGAGAGACAGTGCTTCAACAAGCCAAGTGAAAAAATGTTACAGTAATAAGCAGTTACAATACAGATTGGACAAGTAAACACAAGATCAAAACAATGTGAGAAAACAGGCATTGCAAGAGAGAGCATACATAAAAACAATACAATAAGTGCCAGTTGAGTGGTCAATGAGCAGGGGAGAGGAAGGGAGAGTGGTAGGAAGGAGGGAAAGAGAGGATGGGGATGAGAGAGAGGACATGAAAGAGGGTATTAAGAGAGGCGGGGAAGAGGTGTCAGAGAAGTGGATTACCTAGAGGAAAAAAGGGCAGGGAGAAGAAATGGTCTAAGGTGGATTAAAGCAAGTGCAGGGGTTAATATCACGCAGATCTCTGGTGAAGTTTCTTAAAAATTAGCATGGGTGGTCGTCGGACGAAGTAAGTATGAGGTATGGAGTTCCAGTATTTTGAGCCGGTGTATGAAAAAGCATGTGCACCCACATTGGTTCTGCATCTGGGAATGTGAAAAAGGGCTTTATCAGTTGATCGTAGCCCATAGGAGAGAGGTTGTGAGTCCAGTAGGGAGGCAAGGGATAGGGGGAGGCCTGATCTGGCAGCACAGTCAATTAGTGAGCCAAAAGACTGGAGTCGGTGGGTGGAGGGGCACAGCCATTTTAAGTCAGCATAGAGCTGGCAATGGTGTGTGTAACGTGGTGATGCAGAGGCATCGCGGCAGATGCTATTATAGATGGTGTCCCATTTATGGAGGGAGGATTTTGAGGCTGATAGGTAAGTGACTGAGCCATATGCTAGGGCTGGGAGAAGATAGCTGTGTGCCACAGCTAGTCTGGCCGAAGTGGTAAGGGCATAGCTAGTACGGTAGGCACTTCCTATCTTGGCGTTGACAGATTTACTGGTGGTTGTAATGTGCATGTCAAAGTCTAGAGAGTCGTCGAGAGTAACACCTAGATATTTAAAGGATTTGGTGCTAATCAATGGGGAGCCATCTGCACATGAGATTATGAGGGCATTATGATTCACTTTAAGTCTAGCAGAAGAGCCAAAGAGCGTGGAGTACGTCTTGCTAGAGTTGAGAACAAGTTTTTTCTCAGTGAGCCAAGACTGAATACTTGCGAAGTCCGAGGCAAGAGGGTGGTTTAAGTCTGCAACAGTTCTAGCACTGTAGTAGATAATTAGGTCATCAGCATACAGCAGAGATGAGCAGTTAGGTGCAAGGAATGGAATATTGTTAATGAAGATAGAGAAAAGCAAGGGGCCGAGTATAGAGCCCTGGGGCGCTCCAACATGAATAGATGAAATATCTGATATGGCTGAGTTGAAAACTACAGCCTGTTTTCTGTCGGACAGGTGGCTTTGAACCAGGCCACTGCATCAGAGGAGAAACCTAGGGAGCGTGGTTTTGTAAGAAGAAGGGTATGGTTGACAGGTCAGATGCCTTAGTTAAGTCGATGAAAACTGCACCTGTCAGGAGGCCCAAGTCCATAGAGGCATAGATGTCATTTGTTAGCTTGAGGAGGGTGGTGGAAGTGCTGTGTCCTTTACGGAAGCCATGCTGTGAGCTAGAAAGAAGGTTGTATTTCTGGAGATATTCTATGGATTGGGTGACCACTTGTTTTTCCAAGATTTTGCTAAGTACAGAGAGAACTGCTATGGGACAGTAGTTCTTAATTATTTTGGGATCACCATTTTTAGGAATTGGGGTGACTTTAGCTACTTTCCAGATATTAGGAACTATACCATGGCATAGAGACAGGTTGTAAGATTTTGGTTAGAAGAGAGGCTATGCGTGGGGCAGCAGTTTTCAGGAGCCTAGGTTCCAGACCATCAGACCCCGAGCTGGTACTCTCAAGAATGGAGAGTAGCAGTTTTAGCACTTCTCCTCTTGTAATGCTCCGAGACCTAATGGAGGGGTGCAAGATTGGAGATTTAGTATCACTAGGGGGTGAAGCGGTGTGTGCAGAAGGGAAAGAGGTCAGGTAATTTGTTAGATCTGAGAAATGGCAATTGAAAGAGTTGGCTATAGTCACCGGCTTGTTGCAGTGTACGCCATTTAACAGCATATCACTTGTGTGGGCCCTGTGATTAGCTCCAAGGAGTGTTTTTATGGTGGACCAGAATTTCTTAGAGTCCCTTGAGGCTTTTATTAGCAGGTCCCTGCAGAATGAGCTTCTGGCTAAGTGAATATTTCTTTTGCATGTGTTTCTCAGAGAACGGTAGTGGTTATAGTCGGTCTGCATCCCAGTGGTTTTGAAACACCGCCATGCTTTGTCCCTGGCCCTTATTTGGGTAAGTAGGTCTTTGGTTAACCACTTAGTCTGGGTTCCACGAATACGGCGAGTGACAAGAGGAGCATAGGTGTCTTGGAGCAGACCAAAGTGGGCCAGTAAGTAGTCTAGAGCCAACTGGGCATTAGTTGAGGTGTAGATGGAAGCCCAATAAATCAATGAGAGATCATGTGTAAACTGTGTTAAGTTGAAATTGGCCAAATTGTGGAAGGTAATGAGTTTTGGAGGCAGAGATGGTTTACTGGTATAGTACCAGATGCAGTAGATCGGGGAGTGATCACTAATTGCATCTGCAAGTGTACCTGCACCTATTATGCTGTCAGGGTGGTTTGTAAGGACCCAGTCAATAAGAATACTAGTCCGATGGGGAGCCATGACCCTAGTTGGGTCTGTGATCATTTGGTGAAGGTTGTGGCCTTGTACCAAGGTGTGCAAAGACTGGTTTGATTTACTAGTCCAGTTTAGCTTTAGGTCTCTCAGTATAAGGACTTCATCAGGCCAATGGTGATGTCTACTTGGGAGAGGAGTTCTTCAAGACCCTTGCTACCACCAACAGGAGGGTTATTGGTGCAAACTATGTGTAATTTCTTTGAGCCTAGTTGTAATGTTGCATGGAGCGCTTCGTAGTGAGATTGGGTAGGCAGGACATTATGGGATAGCAACAGGTGATATTTATAGAAGATGGCAACACCGCCTCCATGTTTTGATGAGGGCCTGTCTTGTCTGATGAGATTGTAGTTGGGCAGTGAGCAGAGGGGATCAAAGGTGGAGGATTTTAGCCATGTTTCAGATAGGCAAAGGATATCGGGGTGATTTTGAGCAACCCATGCCTCAAGTTCAGCTATGTTATGAAGGAGGCTCCTAATATTCATGTGTACAATGCGGAGTCCCTTGGTGTCATTCCAGGCTGTATTATTTTGAGGGAGGTTGCTTACGGGCCCCGAGTTTAGCTCAATATCTCCAGCTAACATTAAGGCTAAGAGTAAAAGGTACCATAACTTACGATGGATGAATGGGGTGGGCAGGCTGATGATAAGCTCTGAGGATTTATGCAGAGTGTAGGCTAGGTGGTAGATGAGCTTATGAGGGTTGAGAAGTGGGGAGGTGTCACATAGCCAGTGTGGTTGGATGCACATAGTGGAGAGCTTGGAGTCATCAGGGTGGGTGCAACGATGGTTCCTATTTGGAGGGTAGTATAAAATAGGGAGCCATAATAGGTTGAAAAGAATAGAGACTAGTAGTAATGTAGCACATGGATTTATGGCCATATTGAAATTTATTGAGAGTGTCATTTGAAGTGTGATGTTTGGGAAAAGAGGTCTCAAAATGAGAAATACAGGACTTATCTAGCTAGCAGGGTTTTGATCTGGGAGCTAGAGTGAAATAGAACTAATATCAGGCGCCCTCTAGCTGCCAGGAAATATAGCCTGCTAATGGTAAAGTGAGAAGATAGTTAATTTTCTGCTGGTGGGTGTGGTTTACAGTATTTCTCTTGCTATATAGCTGGAGCCGGCTAAGGGTGGGAGTGGTGGGGTGGGTGGGGAGCAGTGCAATGCGACTCAGAGGCTGCAGGACTGTGCTATCTGTATTTAGATGCAGTTGTTTCTTTACTTGGACGCTATTGTCTGCAGGTGCTCTATTTTACTTGGCACCCGGCAAGCTCGGAGCAGCTCTTTCAGCTGAAATCAAGTCTCCCTCCTGAGTTGCAGGCGTTGAGAAACTGTACTGTAAATGAATTCAGTTTCAGCAGCTACTTAAATTATATTTGCAGAGTGAGGGAAGCAACTCTACTACAGAGTTTCAAGAAGGGGGAAAAATAATAAATATATGTTCACAAGAGCCCGGTACTCGAGGAGCAGCTCAGACTACACTCCTAGCTGCTGGCTCTGTAATTCCCCTTTCAGCTGCATTAATTTTATTTTTAGTTTCTTCCTTTACAATTTAGTGGCCGATAGGCAGGTTAGGGGTTCAGATTCATATTTGCAGCACAGGTTTACAGGACCGAGGTATGCGAAAAATGTAATTTGAAAATTATCCTGGGCTATACCGCCAATCAGCAGCTAAATATATATTATATTATTAGGAGCACTTCAGACAATTTAACTGCGCGTATATCAGCCTAATTAGAGGAAGAATTCAAACTAGATTTTGGTGCCACTTTCTAAAACAGTGCCCTAGCTGATGCACAAAATTTAAAAGTCCACACTCATCAACTATTTGGCACAAATTTCACTGATTCAATTAAACAACAACCGGAGTGGCTCCGTGAGTTCTGGCAGTCATTTTGGCAGTTTGAGAAACCAGGCAGAAGTCCAAGAGAAAATGACGCTAAATTCAAACAGTCAAGACAAAGGAAGGCAAGGCTGTAGGTGCAGCTCGGTTGGAGAGAAATGATCTTTAGGAGAAGGGGCCTTAAAATCGTTGGTGGGGAGCTCCAGGGCAGAGGTGTGCCCTCCTGTAGCCAAGGCTTTAGGACAAGGAGCCTCAAAATCATTGGTGGGGGAGCTCCAAGGCAGAGGTGTGCCCTCCTGTAGCTGAGGCTTTAGGACAAGGAGTCTCAAAATTGTTGGTGGGGGAGCTGCAGGGCAGAGGTGCGTCCTCTTGTAGCCGAGGCCATTTGGCACAAATTTCACTGATTCAATTAAACAACAATCAGAGTGGCTCCATGAGTTCTGTCAGTCATTTCGGCAGTTTGAGAAACTGGCCAGAAGTCCAAGAGAAAACGGCGCCAAATTCAAACAGTCAAGACAAAGGAAGGCAAGGCTGTGAGGTGCAGCTCGGTTGGACAGAAATTACCTTTAGGACGAGGAGCCTCAAAATCATTAGTGGGCGAGCTCCAGGGCAGAGGAGCACCTTCCTGTAGCCGAGGATTTAGGACAAGGAGCCTCAAAATCACTGGTGGGGGAGCTCCAGGGCAGAGGTGTGCCCTCCTGTAGCCGAGGCTAAGGATTAAATTGGTGCAAACCCAGACCAGATTCAAACCATTCAGAGTGACCTGGATAGAATAACACACTGGGTAACAAAGTGGGGCATAAATCTTAATACAAATGCAAGGTCATGCATATGTGACCCCTTAACCCACTAGCAACGTACTTATTAGGAGACACTTCACTTAACGCTACCACAAATGAAAGAGATGTAGGGATTGTTATTACTAAAGATTTCAGTCAGTCTACACAGATAAATGAGGCCATCAATAAAACCAATTATGTAATCTGGTCAATAAAGAGAAATATAAAATCCATGGACCCAAAGGTTATGAAGCCACTCTACAGTGTATATGCCAGATCACATCTTGATATGCCTCACAAACCTGATGCCCATTAAGGAAATCAGATATCTCATTACTGGAAAGTTTTCAGAGAAAATATACCAAGCAAATTACTGGCTTATACAATGAGCCTTATGAAAAAAGGATCAAACTATTAAATCTCATGCCCTTAACTACGCGATGGCTTGGGGGAGACCTCCTATTCATGTATGACATCGTCCAGGACCGTATGTTTTATCAGAATTAGGCACTGAATTCAAAACCGATATATATAACACCAGAGGACATCCACTTCAGCTCTCAGGTAGAAAATTCAACCACGTTGGTGCAAATTCTTTTTTACATTAAGAATAGTGAACCCATGGAATAAACTCCCTCTTGAGGTTATTATCAGCAAAACCAAACTGAGTTTAAATGACGCCTTAACAAGCTTATTCTCTCCGGTTATAATATTAGTTACCATTAATTCAACAGAAGCAACTGTGGACCAACAAGCCTCCTAAATCCTTCACTACCTTAGTATGAACCTTAGTAAACATGTTTTAAGTTCACTGGATGACACTGATCTGGTTGCTGTTGAAGAAGGACCACCCAGACTGGATAATATGTCCTTGACATCAGTTTTCGGCCTTTTTGCAGGTGGCTCATCATCATGTGATGTTGGTCATGCGTCCTGTGGCTGGTCACTCAGTATCTCTTTCTCAATGACTCCATAAATAGAATCCCTTTCAGCAGCAAGGGCAAACTTTAGCTGCTTATATGCAGGGCACAAGATAGTTGCTACTTCATATTTTATGTGCATTATGAATTTTGCTTTGATATTGACAGTCATTACTGACTTCAATGAAGAAATCATTTCACAATCTGTAGGCAGTACTTCACACAGCTGGAGAAGTGTAGAATAACATGGATAGACTAGTTGAGCTGTAGGATTTTTATCTGCTAACAAAGCATCACTTATTGTTTTGAAGTATTCTGGGAAATCACATAAGATTCTCATTTTTTCTGCTTTCTCAATAAGTGCTCCAGCAAGAGCATACTCTTTTCTTGTTTGAAGAACTGCCTCTACCTCTTGATCAAAGCGCATTAACAGAATTCAGCATGGTAAATTAACTATTCTATCTGGTCTCAACATCAAGCTAAAGTGACTTTGGGAAATTTGCATTTGCACCGCTATCTTTAAGCTTCTTCATTATCTGTCTTGCTGTTGCCAAAACGTCTTTAGAAAATGGCAAGGATGGATTCTCAAGCCTGATTGGCTAATGCCACCTCCAAACTGGGCATTTATTTTTCAATATATGCCCAGCAACAAATAAGTATCAGCCTGAGTGCCACCTTAACACATACCCTTCTGCAAGGGTGCTCAGCCTGCTTCGTCACTGACTGAAAGCACCAGATAAACTTTAAAACCCCCGCCATGATTGTTTTCTCGCTTAGCGAGAACTAATGTCCCCCCCCAACAGCAGCACTATTTCCCTCAGTCCCAGCTCCTTTCACGCAAAAACACAAACGCCAGTTCCAACTGTGTTCGGGCCAGAAGAGTGAAAATCAGCCGTCTTTCTCTTACAATGGCAGCACTCTCCCAACCAAGTTCTCGCACCACACGCTAACCAAAATTACGAAGCCAGTCAATCGTGATCATGATAGCAGCAGCACAGAACTCCCCCGTGGCACAATATACCCAGAGTTAGTGAACATTCACATATTCAAAATCGGAGCCTTCAAAAATAAAACCCAGAAATAATTTACCTCACACATCTCTCTCGCAGCAGATGCTGACGCCACGTCCATTAGGGTCAAAGGTCACGAGCTCACAGAGAACTTTCACGTTCAGACTGCAACAAAATAATAACAAATGCTGCAAAAGTGCAGCATAACAAACAAATGTCTAAACACTGCTAAGCAGTTTTTCTTGTGCCCAGTCCTTTTCTTCTGAACTCACACGCTGCCTTTGTGTATGCTGGTAAAGTGGGTGGGGAAGGGGGGTGACAATCCTCCAGAACAGCTTAGTGGGGAGGAGTAACAGACCTGTAACAGCCTGTGGACTACTTTTTGAAACAAAACTTATATATATATATATATATATATATATATATATATTAATTTTTTACACTTGTGTTCCCTCTTATTTTACCAGTGAATTAAAATACACAAACATGGCCATTTTCTAAGCACAATAATACCCTCCAGGGTGGGCATTATTGGGAAATACCAGACCTGCAAGGGGCTATAAGGCCCTCCGCCTGCGGTGTTGGGCCTCATCACGCCCCTTAGCGGTCCAGTATTTCCCAATAATGCCCACCCTGTCGGGTATTATGGCTTACACTGTGTTCCTTCAATGGAGTGTTTCATTAGCAAATTAAGATTATGATCAGCACAGCCAGCTCTTAAAGCAGGGGGGAAATGCTGCTAGCATGTTACTTGCATTGTCTGTCACATAAATATTTCTCAAGCTGGTGGAAGACATGACTGTAGAGCTTGGATAGATTCCTGAATATTTACAGCAAGTTTTGGAATTTCCATCAAGAGAACACCTGGCACAGTATGTCCTAGCTCAAAGGAATCTGTAAGGTACTGGACAGTTAGGCACATGAAGGACCTCTTTAAGTGGCCATCAGACCATATATCTGTTGTTGCACCAATAAATGAAACATCAGATAACTGCTTGATAACTTTCTCTCTAGCCATGTTATATAAACCAGAAGATAATTCTGCCTTATTGTGGGCTTATCTGGTAGTATCTCTGCAACATTCATCTTGCCACACTGCACCAGTGTCCAGCAGCATCTGACAAAAAGTTTGAAAATCAGGCTTAGAAATAATTTCAAAAGGCTCTAACTCCTTGCAGTACATTATAGTGTGCACAGTTCCTATTTTACTTTTATGAGACAACTTAAACTCACCCAAATGGAATCAGGGAAAAGAACTTTCTTTGATTTCTTGTCTCAGTTGCCTAATCCAAATATCAAGTGATGAAATGAAGAGTATTTGAGAAAATTTTAATTATTTAAAATCTCGCTCTCAAAGTAATTTGGCCTCCTATCTAAAAATTCAAAAAAGTGCAAATCTACAATTAGAAAAGCAAAAACTAAATGGGAATACAGTCTTGCAAATTACTGTAATAGGACTAGTACTAAATAATTTTATTCATATATCAATTCCCTCAAAAAAACAATTTGCCAGGTTGGGCCCCTGTTAATTAATAACCAATTGGTACACAAACCTAAAGAAATGGCTAACATATTTAATACAGAAATCAAGTCCGGCACAGCCAACCTCAAAAAAAGGAAAAAACATCATGTGAGAAACTGGGAGAGGCCTAACTCCAATCAAGATTTAATCAAAGAACAACACAGATTGGAAAAACGGGTCCACTCACCAAATGTATTCAAAAAAGATCTCTTTTTATTTTATAATATTCCTTCTGGCCCTCAACGTCCTACGTTTTGGGGAGAATATTTCCCCTTCCTCAGGAAGTCTGGTTGTGCATTAGTGGCACTGCATTCTGTGCCGTAATTTTATTCCTATTCAACTTTTCAAATGTTTTTTCACTAGTGAGGTATATTAAGGTTTAAGGCATGCCTCCAACAAGAACCTGTTACACAGTTTGTAACAACTAACAAACTGCGTAACTTACAAACTTTGTTATAAAATAAAAATATATATTTTTTGAATACATTTGGTGAGTAAACCCGTTTTTCCAATCTGTGTTGTTCTTCGAACATATTTAATACTAAGTTCTGCAAAATCTTTCATCCCCAACAGAACAATGCTCATTGTACACTGTCAATGGTGGATAATCTTATACCACTATCCGAAGACTCTAGTCACAAAAAGCTACTAGCTCTAAGGGGGAAACTAGTACAGGCCCTGATGGCATAGCTGGCCACCTCCTATTTATCTTAGCAGATTGCCTTGTCCACTCGCTTAGGCTATTATTTGAAGGGTGCTTCTCTTCCAACTGTGTACCTGATGCTTGGAAGACTGCATATAGTATCCCAATACACAACTAGCATTTGTCAATGCCGAATGTTTGCTTGCTGGTATTAGTATTGGAAATGCAGGAGTTAGAGAGATGCAGAATAAGAATGGCAGCGAAGTATTGAACTTCACGCCAACCCCACCTCCACCATGCAGAGACGGACAGGCATTGGGGTATGCATTTGGGTTGTTGCCCATAATGTTCATGCCATTTCACTTCACCCTATCCTGCAGACACTGACACATGTTGAGGTGTGCCTTGGGGTGTTCGGCTGTACATTTACCACATTCCATAAGGACATATGCTGTAATGGGTGCAGTATAGGAGAATGAGGTGAACTGTGGGGCCGAAGAGTTCAAGGCACACCTTGATGCCTGTCACTGGCTGCAGGGTGATGGGGTGGGGGTGGAATGGCATGAACATTACAGTCGGCAAACCAAAGGAACACCCCTGATGCCTGTCAGTCTGTACAGGGTGGGACGTTATGGTTAGACACCCTAACACCCAGGGCGTTTGTTGGTATTTACACTACAAATTTTCAACATAGCCTTTTTGTGACCCTCACCTCATGAATGCATTTGGGACCTCTTCTCATGAACAGTGGCACTGTGATTTTGTTAATGTGTCCCAAACTTTGAGTTCCAACAGTGACTGTTCTGCGCCAGATGTATGAAAACACAGATCAGGCAGGATATGAAGAATGACAGTTGTACCATTCATACGGAGCTGTGAAGAGATGGCAATGTTGAAAATCTGTAGTGAAAATATTAAGAATACTCCAGCTTCTGGGCTTATGTGGAAACTGCTCAATGCGTGTGCATAACACAGTCATTTAGTGGAATTTTTTCATCAAATTTTCAACATAGGCATTTTTTAACCTCTGCTTATGGACAGTGTCACTATGATTTTCCTAATCTGTCCCAAACATTGATTTCCCACAGCTACCACGCTATTCTGTGCCAGATGTGTAAATGCATATTTTGGGCAGGTAATGAAAAATGACAACTGTACTGTTCATAAGGAGGTGTGAAAAAATGCCAATGTTGAAAATCTGGAGTGAAAATACTACAAATGCGCGTAATTATGAGGGTGCTTGGAAACTACGCAACGTACAGTCATAACACAATCATTTCATGGACTTTTGTCGCTACATTTTCAACATACGCATTTTAGCACCTGTGCTCATGAACAGTATTGCTGTGATTTGTTTTTAATCTATCCCAAACACTGACTTTCCACAGTGACCACGCTATTCTGCGCCGGAAGCACAAAAACACATTTTGGCCAGGATGTGAAAAATGACAGCTGTACTGTTCATAAGGAGGTGTGGAAAAATGCCAATGTTGAAAATCTGGAGTGAAAATATTACCAATTTGCAAAGTTACGAGCATGCGTGGAAATTGCAAAATGCATGCTTGTAACAGTCATTTTACGGACTTTCATCACCAAATTTTCAACATAGGCATTTCAGGACCGCCGCTCATGAACAGTGTCACTGTGATTTTCTTAATGTGTCCTGAACACTGATTTCCCACAGTGACCATGGTATTCTGCCCTGGTAGTGCGAAACCACATTTCGGCCAGGATGTGAAAAATGCCAGCTGTACTGTTCATAAGGAGGTGTGGAAAAATGACAATGTTAAAAATCTGGAGTGAAAATATTACAAATTTGCGAACTTACAAATGTGCATGGAAACTGCACAACGCACGCTCGTAAAACAGTCATTTTTTGGATTTTTTTCACCAAATTTGCAACATAGGCTTTTTGAGAGCCCACCTCATGAACACTGGCACTGTCATTTTGTTACTCAGTTCCAGAAGGTGATTCCACGCAGTGACTGCGAAATCATCTTTTTGAACCGAATAGCGCCATAACAGTGCCTGAATTCATGAGGAGGGGTCCCAATAACCCCATGTTGAAAATCTGGTGCCACAACTCCCAAAAATGCCTGCGGTATGTACCAAAGTTGAAAAACCTGACTTATGCCATTATACAGCTTACTGGCATTTCTTCAGTTTGCAGTCGGCTTTGAAGAGTGTAGACGTGTTCCCGGTCCACCAAAGATCGTCGTGCCATGCTCCGGAGGTAAGTATGGGATGGGGGTGTGGGGAGGTTGGGTGCGCAGTGCGTGGGTGCGGGTTGGGAGGAGAGGACAGCGACCGGCGTGGGACCGTTTCATTTGTTTCAGGGAGATAAAAAAAAATAAAAAGACGTTACGGGAAGGTTTTTTTTCCCAGGCCTGTTTCCAGTTCTCTGGGGTGTGCTCCCAGTGTACCACCTGCCTTTTTTGGGGTGGGGGTACTGAAGGCAATGGGGATTGGGCCCCCTGTCAGCAAAGAACGACTGTTTGGGGGGGCCATGATGCCGAGGGGGATTGGGCACCCCCTCGGCACACAAAAAATGGGAAGGGGGTTACATCATGCTGATGGGGAGTGGGCTCCCTCGTCAGCAAAATTAACTGGGTTGGGGGCTGCTGATAGGGGGATTGGCCACTCCAATCAGCTTTCATGGGGCTGAGAGGCGGCGGCAAGCCCCCGCCATGTTTAATTTAATGTTACACTTGGGAAGGTACCGACCTGTAGTGATGGGTCACTCCCTCATTGCAGCGGAATGGCTGATGCTGCAATGACAAGGGGGCCCCTCATTGCAGCGGCGAAAACATTTCTACTTGGTGGCACTTTTGGAGACCAATGTCATTGGCACACTGTGCCTCCATTGGTCCACCAGTGCCAAGCCCCCAAATGCAATGCCTCCCTTGGCTGCCACAGAGTTGCACTTCCACAACCCACTTCTCTCCTAAGCTGCTGCATAATGTTTCTTGCACATGCGTGCAAGCAAACATAAAAAGAGACCAAAAAATAACTGGGAAAATTATAGGTCCAATAGCCTGACATCATCAATTTGTAAGCTATTAGAAAGCACTATTAAGGATCTAATTACCCCTGCCCTTAGTAAACTTGACACTGAACAACATGGGTTCAAAAAGGGTCGCAGATGCCTTACAAACCTTATGTGCTTCTATGAAGAAGTAAGTCTACAACTGGATTGCAAGATACCATATGATGTTGTTTTTATTGATTTTAGCAAGGCATTTGATGCCATGCCACATTGGGCCCCAGTTACTAAACTTCACAATACTAATATAAATAAGAATATAATAAATTGGATTGTGAACTGGTTAAGCAATAGATCACAAAGAGTCCTGATCACAGGTCAACTATTCAGTACAGGCAGGGTCACCAGCAGGGTCCCACAGGGCTCAGTTTTGGGCCCTTGTCTGTTTCAAGCTTTCATATGTGATCTAACAAACAATTGTACATCATCAGCAATTAAATACGCCGATGACATTAAAATTGGTGGCCCTTGTGCAAACCCAGACCAGATTCAAACCATTCAGACGACCTTGCCAGGATAACGCACTGGGTAACAAAGTGGGGCATGAAACTTAATATAAATGCAAGGTCATGCATATGGAACCCCTTAAACCACTAGCAACGTACTCATTAGGAGACACTTCACTTAATGCTACCACAAATGAAAGAGATCTAGGGATTGTTATTACTAAAGATTTTAGTCAGTCAACACAGATGAATGAGGCCATCAATAAAACCAATTATGTCATCTGGTCAATAAAGAGAAATATAAAATCCAGGGACACAAAGGTTATGGAGCCACTCTACAGGGCATATGCCAGACTGCATCTTGATATGCCTCACAGCTCTGGTGCCCATTCAGGAAATCAGATATCTCATTACTGGAAAGGGTTCAGAGAAAATATACTAAGCATATTACTGGCTTATAATAAGCCTTATCAAAAAAGGATCAAACTATTAAATCTCATGCCCTTAACTACTCGATGGCTTGGGGGAGACCTCCTATTCATGTATGACATCATCCAGGACCCTATCTTTTATCAGAATTAGGCACTGAATTCAAAACCGATATATATAACGCCAGAGGACATCCAGTTCAGCTCTCAGGTAGAAAATTCAACCATGTCGGTCGCAAATTCTTTTTTACACTAAGAATAGTGAACCTATGGAATAAACTCCCTCTTGAGGTTATTATCAGCAAAACCAAAACTGAGTTTAAATGACGCCTTAACAAGCTTATTCTCTCCGGTTATAATATTAGTTACTATTAATTCAACAGGAATAACTGTGGACCAACAAGCCTCCTAAATCCTTCACTACCTTAGTACGAACCTTAATAAACATGTTTTAAGTTCACTGGATGACACTGATCTGGTTGCTGTTGAAGAAGGACCATCCAGACTGGATAATATGTCCTTGACATCAGTTTTCGGCCTTTTTGCAGGTGGCTCATCATCATGTGATGTTAGACATGCGTCCTGTGGCTGGTCACTCAGTATCTCTTTCTCAATGACTCTATAAATAGAATCCCTTTCAGCTGCAGGGGCAAACTTTAGCTGCTTATATGCAGGGCACAAGACAGTTGCTACCTCATATTTTATGTGCATTATGAATTTTGCTTTGATATTGACAGTCATTACTGACTTCAATGAAGAAATCATTTCACAGTCTTTAGGCAGTACTTCACACAGCTGGAGAAGTGTAGAATAACATGGATAGACTAGTTGAGCTGTAGGATTTTTATCTGCTGACAAAGCATCACTTATGTTTTTGAAGTGTTCTAGGAAATCACAGAACATTCTCATTTTTCCTGCTTTCTCAATAAGCATTTCTGCAAGAGCATACTCTTTTCTTGTTTGAAGAACTGCCTGTACCTCTTGTACAGAGTGCACAACAGAGTGCACAACAGAGTTCAACATGGTAAATTGACTATTCTATCTGGTTTCAACATCAAGCTAAAGTGACTTTGGGAAATTTGCATTTGCACCACTATCTTTAAGCTTCTTCATTATCTGTCTTGCTGTTGCCAAAACGTCTGTCACTTCAGCAGAATCTCCCACACGCTGTCTACCTCCAATGAAGTGTTTCCTTACCAAATTAAGATTACGATCAGCACAGCTGGCTCTTAAAGCAGGGGGGGAAATGCTGCTAGCATGTTACTTGCATTGTCTGTCACATAAAATATTTCACAAGCTGGTGGAAGACATGACTGTAGAGCTTGGATAGATTCCTGAATATTAACAGCAGGTTTTGGAATTTCCATCCAGAGAACACCTGGCACCGCATGTCCTAGCTCAATGGAATCTGTAAGGTACTGGACAGTTAGGCACATGAAGGACCTCTTTAAGTGGTCATCAGACCATATATCTGTTGTTGCACCAATTAATGAAACATCAGATAACTGCTTAATAACTTTCTCTCTAGCCATGTTAAATACAACTGGAAGATAATTCTGCCTTATTGTGGGCTTATCTGACAGTACCTCTGTAACATTCATCTTGCCACGCTGCACCAGTGTCCAGCAGCATCTGACGAAAATTTTGAAAATCAGGCTTAGAAATAATTTCAAAAGGCTCTAACTCCTTGCAGCACATTATAGTGTGCTCAGTTCTTATTTTACTTTTATGAAATTTGGATACAGAACAAGATGCTTTTGGTGTTGGACTAGATGACTTGGATGCAAACAAAGTTTTTCTCTCATAGAAACTGTGAACTGTGAATTGCGTATCACATACAGATCCAAGTTTCCATGGCAACACTCGCTCTAGCTTCCATCTAGCTTCCAAAAGCTGCTGACTCGCTCAGTCTCTCCTCACTCCCTTCTGGATACAGTCTGCAGCTTTTATTACTAAAACCTCACGCATGCTAACAGGAGGGACAGACTTTTCATAATTTTTAAACAGAGAGGGGCTTATTTTGTACTCTTAACAGGATGTCACTTTCTGCCATGCGCACCTCTCGGTCACGCTATATTTCGGCAATGAAAAGTGAAAGTGATCCACGATCACTCTACTCTCCCTATAAACTGAGCTTTTTCCACAGAAATTAAGAGCAGACAACTTTAAAAAACTAAGTTATCTTACTTTTTTGTACACAGACAGGGTTAGTTAAATCTTCTGCCACCATATCATTTACCAACAACATTTTAGCAATTACACTAAAGTGCTCCCCAGTCATGCTCACCTTCCTCTCCCTACAAATACCACCTTCTTTCAAAGAAATGAAGTAAATGCAAAAAAAAAAATAGTTCTACATTTTTCAGCACAAGCTTGTCTTAAACCACTACCAGCATATCATTTAGCAGCTAGAGAGAGGGATTACTTTTTACAGCCACCCCTAAAAACTGTGTGGCCATTTCATAAAGCTAGATAACCCACTCTAGGGTGTGTGATTAGCACTCTTATATCATACGCCTTTGGGTGGTTGAATGTACCGCCCGTAGCTGTCAGTATCACAATGGTGCACACCAAGGCGCAGATATATTAGAGCGTGACCGCACACCTTAGAGTGGGTTATCTATTACATACATATGTATATATATATATATATATATATATATATATATATATATATATAGATATATAGATATATATAGATATAGATATATAGATATATATAGATATAGATATATATAGATATATATACTGTATATAATGTATATATATACATACTGACCTGTATGTCAGACAATCTCTCTCCTGTTCCATCACTTTCAGAGTCCCGTACTTCCTCCCATGAAGTAATTATTGCACTATTGTCCATCCCTTCCTCTGCCCTGCATTTTATAAGTGCACTTTATGCTCCACCTAAAATGACAACTGATGCCCTAGTATCCATCATCTCGTCTATCTCCCTCCTCACAGCATGCAGCGAGCTGCTGCTTCTCGATGATTTCTACCTAGATTGGCTCTCCCCCTCCTTCAGGTCTACCCTCCTTAAAATTGAAGCTCTCAACCTAACTCAACTGATCCACGAACCCACCCGCATAAACCCCCCACTCCCAGAATCACACCTGCTTGACTGGGTACCATCCACCACCCCACCGTACTACTGCAGCTGGGACAGTGCTGGATGTCATCATTGATCACTGTATTACATCATGCATAAGAAAAGTTCACATCCCCCATGCAGCCCCCAAATACATTTGGTCCTGCCCCCTGCACAATCTAGACATCACTGCCCTTCAACAAAATCTCTCAGCAGCAGACTGGCAACCTATCTTTTCTGCTGTCGACATAGACTCTGCCCTCTCTCTTCTCCAACCTTTTCTTCTGGATTTGAAATCACCATGCCTCCCTAAAGACATCCAGAGTGAAAAGACATCATCACCTCATGATAACTGTTGATCTATTGGCCAACTACAGAGCAAGGGACAAAGGTTGGCACCACCATAAAGAGACTCTATCGCAAGCAGACCTCCAAGCTTACAAAGCCCTTAGGAATAATTGTACTACTAAGGCCATTCACCTCTCCAAGGCTAATTATTTCAAGTGCCATCTGCAGCAAGATAGATACATTCCTGCATCATTCTGGAAGGTCCTCTACTCTCTTCTAGATCACCCTGCCCAACTAGCCTCCCCTGTCCTCAATGTTGATGGCTCCCCTGTTTCTAACCCCACATCTGTCACAGTGATTTTCAACAAATTCTTTGCCACTTGTGCTGTTCCCGATATCCACGCCCCCACTCCCCCCGGAAACCCCTTTCAGTCTTGTTGGACACTCCAGGTCAACCTCCTAATTCCAATTCCCTCTTTTCTCTCCCCTTGAAGTCTACACTGCCATCCTCACCCTTAACCCTACCAAGTCCAGCTCCGACAGTCTACACCCTAGGCTTCTCCATATCTCTGCCCCTGCCATAGCTGCCCTACTCACCCACATTCTAAACCTCTCTCTCTCGCCACCTCCTCCATCCCTAAGGCCTGGAAATCTGCCATGGTCCAACCCCTTCACAAGGAAGGTGACCCTTCTGCTCCAGGAAACTATAGGCCTATTTCCCTCCTCCCCTCTCTCACCAAACTTCAAGAATCCCTTATTCACTCTAGGTTGTCTGATTTCCTAGCCAATACTAATTCTCTCTCCCCATTGCAGTCTGGCTTTGGGAAACATCACTCAACCATCTCTTCACTACTGTAAGTTATAGATACAATACTCTCAGCTATGGACAAGAGCCTTATTACTGCCGTCATCTTCACTGACCTGGCGAAAGCTTTTGATTCTGTCTCCAACCCCTCCTGCTACAAAATCTTAGTTCTGTCAGCCTCGCTGAACTTGATGTTAACTGGTTCCACTCTTATCTTCATGACAGGCAGCAATCAGTTCAGATAGGTGATGCTCTATCCTCCCCACTCCCTATCCTTTCCGGGGTTCCCCAAGGCTCCATCATCAGCCCCATCCTTTTTGCCCTATTTATAAACCACCTCCCATTGGTCAACAAATCTTCTAAAATGCACTGTTATTTTCATTTCCCTGCCCTCAGCCATCAGCGTACAGTCCCCCCTCCAAGAAGATTTCAACAGAGTTCAGTCCTGGTTCAAGGACAACCAACTCAAACTAAATGCCCCCAAAAAACAATTTTTGGTTCTAGACAAAAACTGGCCACCCACCAGTCCTTTCCCACATTCACTATGTTGGACAGTTCTAGCCTTAAAATCATTCCAGCTTTCAAATATTTGGGGGTATGGTTGGATAGCCACCTGGATTTCTCCACCCTTGTCAATGCCATCTGCACTAAACTAAGCCCCAAATCGTCTGTCCTCTATCAACATAAAGACAGTCTCCCCCTCCCTACTTGCCATGAATTGGTCTCTAAAATAATCCTACCTGTATTTGATTACCCCTACATGGTGTATGGCACAGCCTCTTAATAATCTCTCGCCAGACTACACACCCTGTTAAACTTCATCTGCCACCTCACTACCGCCCCCGCCCCCTTACCCATCACTGTCTCCTTTAATCTGCACTTTCCCTTGCACTCTTATCTCACAGGAAAATGGTTCAGTGTGCTTCCTTTGTCACAAAGTTCTGGTTTGGTGCGCTATCCTCCAACCTCTCCTCCTGCCTCACTCAAGCTGCCACCTCAAGCTACCCCCTTTGCCACAGAGACCCACACACCTTTTCTATCTCTTGCCCCCACTCTGTTGCTGGTCAATCTGCTTTCTCCTATTGTTTCCCTTTTCTCTGGAACAAACCTCCCCTTGACTTCTGCCTATCTTCCTCTTTCCTCTTTCTCTCATAAGGCTCCTCAGACTCCTACCCCATCTGCAGTGCTCTCAGTGCTCCCAACCCTCCCCTCCTTAAATTTTTGAATGTCTCCCTTCTTGCTGTCAACTCCTCATAGACCCACGTTTCCCAAATGCACAGGGGATCCCAGTATTGCTATGAATACCTGCTCTAGCGGATAATTGTCTTACTGTAGGTCCTGCAACTGTACTAGTTTTGCAACTGTGGATCCATTTTGAGTCTTTAATCGTATGCCTGTATCAGGCTGTTTATTTGTTGTTTTTGGTCTTGTAACCACAACCCATGTTTGCTTACTTGCTTATGTTTTACATTGTCATTGTTTTTGGGTCCTGTAACCATGACCTGCATTTCCTAACTTGCTGATGCCGTTCTGTGTCATTGTATTTTGGATCTTATAATCATGACCATCGATTGCCAACTTGCAAATGTTTGTTTTACATCACTGTATCCCCTATATAACCCTTTCCCTGTATCGCACCTGCAAACGAGCCTCGGCTGATTGGTGCCTTTCTCGGTTATCAACTTTTAAGTAAATAGATAAAATGATTCTATATTTTTACCTGTTTATAATCCTAATAATTGTCATGTGTTGTTTCAATTGCAAAATATTTTCAATTTATTTTTAGGGTCTTTTTTTATATTTACATTGTCTCAAGACAACAGTGTGGATTACCTCCTACCAGGTAGACCGAAACCTAACTCTCCATGTCTCCAATGCTTATCTTCTTTCCCTGACCTCACAGCTTGCCCAATGGTGGGGCTTGGCCACAGCAGGCAGTATCCCCAACCACTGCAGTTTTTGTGGTGGTAGAAGCCTCTGCTGTGGTCAGGGTGGCAGAAAGTGAAGAGTGGGACCCCAGTAGTGCAGGCTTTTATACTGCATGCTCCATAAATGTTTTCTACCCTTGTAAGCTCTTCCTTCCTCCCCTGGATCACAGCCAGTAGGCACCCTTGACATCATCCTGGATGCAGGGAGCTTCCAACACTGTGTTATCACCCACAGCACCAAGGAAGCCCCTCACCTACAACCTGCAGATGGTGGTCATGGGGTGTGATGCTCAAACTTTTCCAACTGGTGTTGGCTCACAACACCTCTGCATTGCATTTAAGACCTTACAGGTCCAGGGCAGGGGAGTTGGGTTTAACTGTTGAAACCAGCTCTCCAATGTTGCCATGCAGTGTACCACCAGTCAGTGTCATCGCACTGGGCTGCAGGGGCTGTTTTATAAGTATAGTAACATAGTATTATGGATGTACTTTATTTATTTATTTGTTTACTGGGTGGGCGCTCTGATCCCAAGGACCATCAGGCACGACCCAGGCCACTTAGATGGCACATCTATTACAGTACACAGTTTCTTTACAAATACAGTGGAGAGGAAACAAAATTATAGCACTGATAATGATGATACAGTAGCAGTATAGCAGACATACAAATTCAATTGATCATACTGTATATAAGGACACCTCATGGGAGTTTTAGTCACTTGGCTACACTTTGTGCCAACACACCCTTGGTGTCTGTATATCACAGCACAAATGTACACTCAGCCATATGTTATTAGCTCTATCTATTCAATAAAAGTCACCAACACCTTAACCTGGTTTACTGTCAGTCAGCTTGCATCTGTATTACCTTTCCCTCAGAATCAGGCTGAAATGGTCAGGCAGAGATATGGAGAATAAAAATAAACTGGACCAAAAGCAAGTGCTCTTTGTAACAACATACAAGCAGGCAAGCAGTATAGTGTAGTGGTTTAAGGCTCTGAGCTGCAAATCTGGTGACATCCAGCAGACCAGACCTGGGTTTGAATCCCACAGCTTCCACTGTGTGACCCTGCATACTGTGTGACCCTGAGCAAGTCACTTAACTTTCCTGTTCTCCCAGGTCGCGCCTGTAAAAAAGCTTTCAGCTTAGTGTGCTAATCCTGTTTAAACAGCTAAAAAAAAAACATATAGTACAAGGGCAGGGAGGATAAGAGAGATAATGAAAAATTGGCATGTGTTCAGCATGGGAGAAATGGAAGTGGACATGTCTCTTCAATGTTCTTCATAAAGTAGGCTAGGATAATCTGGTGTCAGTTCCCTGTCCCCTCCCCATTTTGTAGCATATTAGGACCTGCTGTAAGACCTGATTACTGTAAAAAAGAAAAAAATATATAGCTTTCTTTGCTCTTCTTTGTACTTCCCCTCCAAATTAATTGCACTCAGACCAGCCATAATTAGTGTACTGACTGTTTTGAGGATAAACAAGCTGTGGTAATATCATCCTTGGGGACTAAGGTCTCACCTTTTCTCACTTACTATGGCTGACACAATAATAACCTTAGAAGGGGAAGTTAGGAACAAATGTTCAGAATGCCTTATGTACTCCATATTGTCTGGACCGCTTTCTAAGCAAACATATACTTGCATAAAATGCATCCAAGATGCAGACATGCTAAACAAAATGTTGTTATTTAACTCTAGGCTGTTGTTACTTGAACAGAGTCAAAAAGATGTGTCATCCAGATTAGTCACTCTAAGCTCCCCTCTTGCTTCTTTTCCTGTAACACCTGTAGTCTGTCAGGAGGGGTTGGTCAGCTTAACACAGCCTTAGTCTAAACCAGTACATGGTATCCCTATAGATCCCCAGGACCCCATACCAAATTGTTCTGGTACAAGTACCAATATAGTAATATTGGAACCTGGAAACAAAAAACGTCCTAGAGAGGATGGACCAAGTGAAGGTTCAAACGATCAATGATATGAAGTCCAGAGCAAATGAGTGTCCCAAAAGGGACGTATGGCTAGTGTTTTTTCTATCCCAACATATAATAGGTTTGACCCTTTTTTTTTCTGCATTATATGTTTATTGGATTTTCCAACCGTAACAAAATTAAACACAAGTTTACACCTACAAAAACATATTTATACATAGACATACATAAAACTCCATCACCCCTAGAATTTTAATACATTATTATTATGTCAATCCCCTTCACATATCTTCTTCTCATACCAATTTATTAAGTTACCCTTCCCCCTCTCCCTATCTTATTACCATCCCCCTCTAGACAGAAGAAAATCAGAGCCCCAACTAATTATACAGATGGACATCCCAAAAAAAAAAAAAAAAACCCTCTTCATCTTGTCTCTCACCTAAGCTCCCTCTGTCACATCCTTCCCAATGTGCCCTCTCTCACCTTCCCAGTCCACTCTTCTCCTTCCTCCTCCATCTCACTCATCTCTTCCTTATCCCTGTAGCCCTTTCTCCATCGTCTCCATTTCACCGGGGGGCAACGAGGACAAATATGTTCCGCAGACCTTCCAGAACTGATCCTCTATTCTTTGCCCCATAATATGCTTTTTCCATCCCTAGGACTTGTAAACACAAACTTTTCCACTGTTGCGTAGTTGGGGTCTCATTTGTGACCCAAGTATTTAAAATACACTGTCTGGCTAAAGCAACCAGTATCTGTACCCATCGCGGGAGAGGTCTCCACTCCTCCTCTTCTGAATCATCCACCCCGAACAACATCACCACTGGGCTTTTCTCCACCTGCTTCCCCCACACTCTGCCAGTTCCCTCGGCTACATCTGTCCAAAACTTCCTCAAGGACAGACACCCCCAGAAGCAGTGTATGTACATACCCTCCTCTTCCTTACACCTACCACATAATGGCGAGACCTGGGGTTGGAATTTATGTACCATGTTTGGTGGGCAGTAAGGCCTGTGCAGGAATTTGTAATAAGACTCCTGGTATTTATTACATATCAGTAACCCTTTATGCATTTTTAACAATAGCTCCCAACCCTGGTCTGGTATCTCCTTTTCTAAATACCCTGTTCCACATTTTCCTGGTCTTGCTAGTAAGGTCTGTCAGATACTGCCGACCCATTCTTGCTGCCCTACCTATTATACCCTTCCCCTCCCACCTTGTACTTAACACCATATGTTCGACATGTTCTAAAGGAGAGTCCACTATTCTGCTTCTGCCAATTGCTCTTGCATAATTCCTTGCCTGGAAGATCCTAAACATACCCGACCCCACATGATCGCCAATCTCCTCTCCCGACATCATCCTTCCTTGTTTCCACAGGTCCCTTACACATTTGATTCCCCGCTTCTCCCATAACAAGAAACCTACATCCTCTAGACCTACTACAAGCCCTGGATTCCCCATCAATGGGAGTAACAGCGTCTCGTCACCCAACTTTACCCCTACCCATTTCAACATCTGCTCCCATCCCTCCAATACTGAAATTACCAGCGGGTTTGGCTTCCCTCGTCTCTTGTATGCCTTCTTCCCTCCTCTTCTTAGATAAGCTGAGATCCTCGCCCCTTCTCCCCTTCCTCCAAATCTATCCAGCAAGCCTCTGGCAGCCTGTTTACCCAGTCCCCCAGGATCCTATAATGCATGGCTAGGGCATAATTCCTTAAATTGGGCATATTCAGACCCCCCCTCTTCCCATCTGCCCTTAACCTACGAAGACTCGCTCTCATTTTTTTCCCTCTCCATATAAATCCAGCAAAGGCCTTGTCTATTTTCTTCAGATCTTTCTTATTTAAACCCATTGGCCACATTTGCATTAGGTATAGGATCCTAGATAAAGTGTTCATTTTTATCAAGTTTATACGTCCCGTCCATGATATAGGTAAATTATGCCATCGCCTCAGCTCTTCTTCTATACTGTGCACCATCAGGGTGAAGTTTAATTTATATAATTGACCTATCTCATGACCAATGCGGATCCCCAGATAAGTAAACTCTGCCTTTGCCCTCTTTAGGCCGCAGGCCGTATCACCAAATTCTTTCTCCTTTCCCCCCACATCATTATTTCTAATTTATGGATATTTATTTTATACCCAGAAAATGTTGCGAATTGCTCTATGATTGCCAATAGTGAGGGAACAGATCCAGCCGGATCTCGAACGTACAAAAACATGTCATCTGCATACAATGTGATCTTATGTTCTTTCCCAGACCCCCCCACTACTTCTTTTATTTCAGCCAGGTTTCTGATTGCTATCGCCAAAGGTTCTATGGCCAGTGCAAACAGCAACGGCGATAGGGGTCACCCCTGTCTAGTACCCCTATGGAGGGTGATCTTTCCAGTTAAACTTCCATTGACTAAGACTCTTGCTTCATGAGCTTTATACAGACCCTCTACTAACCCTATAAATCCCTCCCCAAGCCCATATCCACGGAGAGCATCAAACAGGTAAGTCCATTCTATGCAGTCAAATGCCTTCTCGGCATCCATTGTTAAAACCGCTATATTGACCATGGGAGGCCCTCCAGACCACATTAAGTAGTTTCCTCATATTATGGTATGAGTTTCTCCCTGTGACAAACCCCGTCTGGTCTGGATGCACAAAATCTGGGAGCACCTGATCCAGCCTCCTGGCCAAAACCTTGGCCAAAATTTTGGCGTCACAATTTAATAATGAGATCGGCCGGTATGAGGAGCATTCCTGCCCATCCTTCCCTGGCTTAGGGACTAAACAGATGATTGCCTCTCTGAATGACCTTGAAAGGTCCCCGCCTCCCTTAGCTTCGGAAAAAACCCGGCACAGGGGATCTACCATCTGCCCCTTCATTACTTTGTAAAATTCTATGGGAAACCCATCCGGTCCACTGGCCTTTCCCTGTTTCAAACATTGTATTGCCTGTCTAACTTCAGATTGGGAGATCTCTTCCCCCAGCAGCTTTTGTTGCTGCTCCATTACCCTAGGGATTTTAACTCCACCCAAGAACTGCTTTACGCTTTCTTCAGTGCCAGTACACTCCACCTGATAAAGCTGCTTATAAAATTGTTCAAATCTGGTCCTAATTAAGCCCCTATCCCTCAATAGCTTCCCGTCCTTATCCTTAACTCCAGCTATGCTTGTATAGACACGCTTACTCCTTTATTAACCGACCATTAATGGGCCGGACCTGTTCCCTACCAGAGTAGGCGCTTCTGGCTAACATCCCTATTGTTCTTGCCTCCCCAAGAGAAAAGCATTCAATCCCTCCCTCGCGGCCTTCAAATTCTGGACCCTCTCCTCTGTTGATCTTTCAATTGCCGCTCTTTCCCATCTTCTAACCTCATCTTCTAATTCCATCCGGGTGGCTTCTTTCTTTCTTTTATATTGTGCCACAAACCTAATAAGGGCTCCCCTTAAAAAGGCTTTCCCAGCTTCCCAGTATATCCCCGGGGATTCCACCAAACCCTCATTGGTCTCCTTAAACAACTGCCACTGTTGTTCGAGGAACTCTATAAACTCCTTTTTCCCTAACAGATACCTTGGAAACTTCCAGGGTGGAGGCCCTTCTTTCTGTTCTTTTAGTTCCAGTACCATCCAGACCATAGCATGATCCAAGAGGAAATTGGGACCATGATCACATTTATACACTCTACACAGCCAAGGGTGAGGATATATATATATATATATATATATATATATATATATATATATATAGTCTATCCTAGACCAGGTTCTGTGCGGTTTGAATAAAATGTAATTCTTCTTTACCGGGTGTAGTGCACGCCAGCCATCGATCATGTCTAAGTCCATCACCCCCTCCTGCCAGAGTTTCAACCTCCCTCCGTGCTTGCACTTCCCTTCTGAGTGGTCCAATTCACCTTGCATAACTGCATTAAAATCCCCTCCCATAATCAACCTTTCAAATTGCTCCCTAACCAAAACATCCAGAATCTCCTGATAGAAGGCCGGGTTAAAAACCGAAGGGGCATACACACTCCCAAAGGTAACCTTCTCCTCCAATAAAATACCTTCTACAAAAATAAATCTGCCCTCCCTTTGGTCTGCCACTACTCTTGTGCAAGTAAAGGGAATCATTTTACCTATCAGCACCGCCAATCCTCTTTTATGCGAACTATAAGATGACTCATAACATTTACCCACCCAACCTCTTTCCAATTTTCTATGTTCCTGACTAGTTAAGTGCATTTCTTGTAAAAGGGCAACCTGAGTACCCTGTCTGTGCAAAGCTGTCAGGATACTTGCATGCTTAACTGGAGTCGAAATCCCTTTCACATTCCACGAGGCAACCCCCAACAATCTCTGCTTAACCATTTGACCATTGCACATTTCCCTCCACCCTCATTGCCACCTTTTCTTTAACCCCTTGTCCCATCTCTCCAGGATGAAAATAATTTTTTGAGCCATTTCTATATTTTTCACATTTTCCTGTTGCTAAGGATAAGAAACTTCCAGAACTTTTAACACAGACACAAAAACTTAACACTAACAAATACCTTCCCCCATGCACCCCCCTCCCCCCTTCCACCATACTGCCCCAACCCCACCCATTCCTCCATCTAATTTAGAAACTAACTCTTCCCTGCCATTCAACTTCTGGAATGGCCCTTTGTCTCTTATACAGACGTCCCTGCACTCCCCACCCCTTTCCTGCTATCCTTCATTTAGCATCCATTGTTTCAACTATTAGTAGAGTAACATATATTTAAACATTTAAACCTTTGACCAACGAGCTAGCTTCCCCTACTATCGCCCCTCCCCGCTGGATTCCACCCCTCAGCAGGTCTTCTGTCCCCTTTCCTCTACAGCACATGCATATCTTAAGACAACGTTGTAGAGGCCTCAGGGGCATCGACGCTACTCTGCAAATTCACGCAGCGTCAGCCCACCCCCCAGACCCCCACTCACCAGACCTCCATGATGCTTCCAGAATCGCCAGCATAAGTCGAGCGCCTCCTTGCTTGTAAGTCCCTTCACGTGTGGGTATAACTTCCCCACAGTCCTTTCTCTCTGCTGGCTTTGCGTATAGCCAAATAAGCTCAGAAGCCACCATTCCCCCTCAACAGCTTGCTAAGTGCTCAGGACTCTTACATGTATATTGCCTGCCACCGAGTCCACTACAGTTCCAGCAGTGTTCCTTAGAGGGGAAGCAGAGAAACAGTGAGGAACCAGAGGGTGCAAAAGGAAAAATTTTTTTTTTTTAAACATTCAACAGCCAAATATGTAACCATATCAGTCATTTCCATAAGGTCCCAACAGCAGTTAGATCCTCCTCATGGCCACCATGATTGCCTCCTCCACCTCTCCAGCTTACTGCAATCATCCCACTTTTTTCTTTAGCTCCGCTACAAATGCTGCTACTCTCTCCAGCTCCCAAAACGCATAGGTCGCCCCTTCGTGTTTCACCTTTAAAATTGCTGGGTAGATCAGAAAGCACTCCACTTTCAGCTCTCTCAATTGTGTCACAACAGGGTTAAACAATCTCCTCTTTTTGATAACTCGATTAGAGTAATCTTGCGTGAGAAACAGCCTCTCTCCCTCATATTTGAGCTCCTTCACTCCTCGGTAGGCCCGAAGCATCTCCTCCCGGTCCTGGTAGTTGTGAAACCAGAAAATGATTTGCCTAGGAGGCTGCCCTGCAGGTGGTCGCGCTGCTACCGCTCTATGGGCCCTTTCCAATTTTAGCTTCCCCCTTTTCAATTTCATTCCCAGCATGGATGGAAGTTTCTCTGTGCAAAAGGACAAAATATCGGGGCCTTCTTTTCCCTCTGGAAGCCCCCGGAGGTGAAGATTCAAGCGCCTGGCATAATTCTCCTGGTAGTCATGAAGCTCCGTGAGGTCTGCTAACTCTTTTTCAAGTTTGGCCATGCGAGCAGCCATGGGGTCCACTTCATCCTCGAGCCTCGATACTCTTTCCTCCAATTTCATTACTCGTGTTGCCTGCGTTGCCACCTGCTCCACCAGACTCTGCAGGTGGTTACCAATTTTATCTTCCAGCTTGCTCCATTTCTCTTCTAGCGCCTCCAACACCTGTTCAGAAACCTCTCATCCAAGTAGCGCCATTTCAGCCACTGAGAGTGAAATCGGGCCCGTGGTCTCTGAGGGCTTTGCAGCCATCCTTTTCCTTTGACTTTTAGCCGCATAACTTTGATTTTTACCGGGATGGGGAAGCAAATACTCTTCCATGCTGTTAGTTCTATCAATTCTCGTCACTCTAGTACCGTTACCCAGTCGGATGCTCCTAAAATTTATCATTTATTTAACGCAGGGTTGGGAGCAGCGGAACCCACGTCTTCACAGCAGGCTGCTCATCGGCGCCCCCCAGGTTTGACCCTTTAAATCGAACTCAGACAGATGACTCTGAGAATGATCTTACTGACTCCCCCGTACTTCCAACATGTGTGATAGCAGCAGTTCCACTACTAGTAGTGTAGCCAGTATGACCACTGTCTCAGGATATAATATAACTAGTTCTATATCCCCCTTGGATAGTACGCAGCCTATAATCAATGCTGCCCCACTTTTACCATTGGGCACTGAAGGCTTAGCATCCATGTTGCCGCTTCTCTCTCAAAGTAACACCAGTTTTACTCTTGTCCCGACATCTACTCAGGACAACATGCCCCCCCCCTTGTAGATGTTCAAGATACTATGGTGTCTAGCAAATGTATTATTCCTCAAAACATGGAAGTTACTATTGATCAATCTAACTCTTCCTCCCATCTCCAAGGACAGATTTACATCCTGGGTGAGTCAATTGTTAAACACATAGATAGAGTTATCTGTGATCAGGATAAAGTCAATCGCACCTGTTCTAGCTTTTGAGGAGCAAAAATTGCAGACATCACGGCTATGTCCAATAATATTCTTTATGATTGTGGAATCAACCCTCTCGTTATTTTGAATGTGAGAGGTAACAACATTATGCATGATGATTTATTAGATATCAAAAAAGATACAGTGGCTTTATTGAATAGATTAGTGGATCTTGGCTGCAAAATTGGCTTTTCTGAAATTCTCCCCATATCAAGAGCCTCCTTTGATATAAACCAGAAAATAAAAACCTTTAATGAGTGGCTCAGGAAGTGCTACTTAAAACAAGATATCATTTGCATCACTTATTGGGAGGAATTTTCAGATAGATTTGAACTTTATTGTGGAGATGGGCTGCATTTGAGCTGGTGGGGAAGTGCATTATTGGGTAAACATGTTCACTGTCAATCAACGTTTAAACTAATTGAGCTGGGGGAGAGGCAGGAATGTCTGACCTCTCTTAACATAACTAGTTCAGAACCAAAAATATGTATTAATAGCCAGCTAAGTTACCTATATTTTAATGCCAGGTGCCTATATAACAAACTTGATGAGTTACAAAATAAAAGTAAGTGTAGAAAACATTGACATTATTGCTGTCACTGAAACATGGGGTGATGAAAAAGCCTCCTGTGACACCATTCTACCAGGCTACTCTGTGTATAAACGAAATGGATTTGACAGAAGAGGAGGGAAGGTTGCCATATTGGTAAAAAAAAAAAATTACAGTCTGGTGGCGCAGAAGGTTGAGGCGCTGGACGCCACACCCCGAGCCACGCCAGTGACCCGGGTTCGGGAACAGACTCCAGTGCCATGTGCTGACAGGGGAAGGAGAGGACTGAGTGTCCAGAGGACTGCTTTCCTCTCCTCTTCTTTGGTCGGTTAGGGACAGCCCCGCTATGTAGCGGCCCCTGGTGGAGACCAGGGGCACTACAAACAGCAGCACAGGAGGGATTCAAGTAGAAAACAAATGGAAAAACAGCTTTGGAGCATGCTGGATGATGGCTTCTGTCCTTCATGCCACCGGTACCTCCAGGAGTCTCCTCCCCCACAGCAGCACCCTCGGGGACAGTAAAAATAATAGTGTGCTGGGTTCCTCCTCCGGTGCCTTTCCTGGAAGGGGACCCACCCGGTAATGGGATATAGCAGGATAGAACTCGGGGGTTGGCTGCAATATGTGGAGGGAGAACTCCTGAAGAGGATCACTGGAGGTTGGTGGAGACTCAAAGGAGAGGCGGACTTCGGAGTGTCTGTGGGGTAAAAAGATAACACACACACACAAAAAAAAAATTAAAATCAGTTGACATCTCTGAGAAAATAAAAGCCCATGACAGCCTTAATGAATCAGTTTGGGTTAAACTATTATTAATCAACTCTGACTCTGTCATTCTTGGGACTTGTTATCGTTCACCTAACTCATCACCTGAAATTATGGATGCAGTCCTTAATGAAATAGAGCAGGCATGCGAGATGGGGATATCATCCTAATGGGAGACTTTAATCTTGGCGATATCTCCTGGAAGGACCTCACCGCTACCGCAGGGAGTGGGAAAAAATTTATCTGTACATGTCAGCAGTATAACTTAATCCAGTGTATTCATCATCCCACCAGTGGAAAAAGGATCCTGGACTTGGTATTACATATTGAGAACCTGGTCATTAATAATATATCCATAGACCCGCCGATTGGTAATAGTGATCAAAACTCCATTCAGTTTACTCTTGAAGAATGTTTTACTTACAGTACCTGTGACACTAAAATCTATATTTGTGATAACGCTGATCTACATAAGATGAACTCAGCATGGAACAGCACTGAATGGGATCATGTTTTTTCAAGTATGCCTATTAAAGACAGCTGGGATTCATTACAAAACACTTTAATCCATCTTAGAGATAACTATATCTCATTTAAACTTAAAAATAATAACCCAAAACATCACCCTAAATGGCTGGATAGATCTCTAAGCAATCTACTTAAACAGGAATACAGTCTTGCAAATAACGCTAATAAAACTAGTAGTAAATCATTTTATTCATATATCAATTTCCTCAAAAAAAACAATTTGACAGGTTGGTCCCCTGTTAATTAATATCAAGTCCGGCACAGCCAATCTCAAAAAAAAGAAAAAACATCATGTGAGAAACTGGGAGAGACCCAAATCTAATCAAGACTCAATCAAAGAACAACACAGATTGGAAAAACGGGTCCGCTCAAATGTATTCAAAAAATATATATTTTTATTTTATAATATTCCTTCCGGCCCACGATGTCCTACGTCTCAGGGAATAATATTTCCCCTTCCTCAGGAAGTCTGGTTGTGCATTAGTGGCACTACATTCTGTGCCATAATTCTATTCCTATTCAACTTTTCAAACTTTTTTTCAGTAGTCAGGTATATTAAGGTTTAAGGCATGCCTCCAACTCGAACCTGTTACACTGTTTGTAACAACTTACAAACTGCATAACTTACAAACTTTGTTATAAAATAAAAAGATATATTTTTTGAATACATTTTGTGAGTAGACCCGTTTTTCCAATCTGTGTTGTTCTTCAAACATATTTAATACTAAGGTCTGCAAAATCTTTCATCCCCAACAGAACAATGCTCATTGTACACTGTCAATGGTGGATAATCTTATACCACTATCCGAAGACTCTAGTCACAAAAAGCTACTAGCACTAAGGAGGAAAACAAGTACAGG
The DNA here is from genome assembly GCA_016271365.2 of Neoceratodus forsteri. Taxonomy (NCBI): domain Eukaryota; kingdom Metazoa; phylum Chordata; order Ceratodontiformes; family Ceratodontidae; genus Neoceratodus; species Neoceratodus forsteri. The sequence goes on along the minus strand of CM057453.1, from coordinate 1,175,899,076 downwards.
CCCTGATGGTATAGCTGGCCACCTCTTATTTGTCTTAGCAGATTGCCTAATCCACCCACTTAGGTTATTATTTGAAGGGGGCTTCTCTTCCAACTTTGTACCTAATGCTTGGAAGACTGCATATATTATCCCAATACAAAAATAGGGACCAAAAAATAACTCAGAAGATTATAGGCCCATTAGCCTGACATCATCAATGTGTAAGCTATTAGAAAGCACTATTAAGGATCTAATTACCCCTGCCCTTAATAAACTTGACACTGAACAACATGGGTTCAAAAAGGGTCGTGGATGCCTTAGAAACCTTATGTGCTTCTATGAAGAAGTAAGTCTACAACTGAATGGCAAGATACCATGTGATGTTGTTTTTATTGATTTTAGCAAGGCATTTGATGCCATGCCACATTTGGCCCCGGTTACTAAACTTCACAATACTAATATAAATAAGAATATAATAAATCAGATTGTGAACTGGTTAAGAAATAGATCACAAAGAGTCCTGATCATAGGTCAACTATCCAATACAGGCAGGGTCACCAGCAGGGTTCCACTGGACTCAATTTTGGGCCCTTGTCTGTTTCAAGCTTTCATGTCTGATCTAACAAACAATTGTATATCATCAGCAATTAAATACGCTGATGACGTTAAAATTGGTGGCCCTTGTGAAAACCCAGACCAGATTCAAACCATTCAGAATGACCTTGATATAATAGCACACTGGGTAACAAAGTGGGGCATGAAACTTAATACAAATGCAAGGTCATGCATATGGGACCCCTTAACCCACTAGCAACGTACTCATTAGGAGACACTTCACTTAACGCTACCACAAATGAAAGAGATCTAGGGATTGTTATTACTAAAGATTTTAGTCAGTCAACACAGATAAACGAGGCCATCAATAAAACCAATCTTCTCATCTGGTCAATAAAGAGAAATATAAAATCCAGGGACACAAAGGTTATGGAGCCACTATACAAGGCATATGCCAGACCGCATCTTGATATGCCTCACAGCTCTGGTGCCCATTCAGGAAATCAGATATCTCATTACTGGAAAGGGTTCAGAGAAAATATTCTAAGCATATTACTGGCTTATACAATGAGTCTTATGAAGAAAGGATGAAACTATTAAATCTCATGCCCTTAACTATGCAACGGCTTATGGGAGACCTCCTATTCATGTATGACATCATCCCGGACCCTATCTTTTATCAAAATTAGGCACTGAATTCAAAACCGATATATATAACACCAGAGGACATCCACTTCAGCTCTCAGGTAGAAAATTCAACCACATTGGTCGCAAATTCTTTTTTACAATAAGAATAGTGAACTCATGGAATAAACTCCCTCGAGGTTATTATCAGCAAAACCAAAACTGAGTTTAAATGACGCCTTAACAGACTTATTCTCTCCGGTTATAATATTAGTTACTATTAATTCAACAGGAGCAACTGTGGGCCAACAAACCTCCTAGATCCTTCACTACCTTAGTATGAACCTTAGTAAACATGTTTTAAGTTCACTGGATGACATTGATCTGGTTGCTGTTGAAGAAGGGCCACCCAGACTGGATAATATGTCCTTAACATCAGTTTTTGCCCTTTTCGCTGGTGGCTCATCATCATGTGATGTTGGACATGTGTCCTGTGGCTGGTCACTCAGTATCTCTTTCTCAATGGCTTCATAAATAGAATCCCTTTCAGCTGCAGGGGCAAACTTTAGCTGCTTATATGCAGGGCAGAAGACAGTTGTAACCTCATATTTTATGTGCATTATGAATTTGCTTTGATATTGACAGTCATTACTTACTTCAATGAAGAAATCATTTCTCAATCTGTAGGCAGTACTTCACACAGCTGGAGAAGTGTAGAATAACATGGATAGACTAGCTGAGCTGTAGGATTTTTATCTGCTGACAAAGCATCACTTATTTTTTTGAAGTGTTCTAGGAAATCATGTAAGATTCTCATTTTCTCTGCTTTCTCAATAAGCGCTCCTGCAAGAGCATACTCTTTTCTTGTTTGAAGAACTGCCTCTACCTCTTGATCAAAGTGCATTAACAGAATTCAGCATGGTAAATTGATTATTCTATCTGGTTTCAATATCAAGCTAAAGTGACTTTGGGAAATTTGCATTTGCACCAATATATTTAAGCTTCTTCATTATCTGTCTTGCTGTTGCCAAAACATCTGTCACTTCAGCAGAATCTCCCACATGCTGTCTACTTCCAATGGAGTGTTCCATTACCAATTTAAGATTATGATCAGCACAGCCGGCTCTTAAAGCAGGGGGGGAATGCTGCTATCATGTTACTTGCATTGTCTGTCACATAAAATATTTCACAAGCTGGTGGAAGACCTGACTGTAGAGCTTGGATAGATTCCTGAATATTTACAGCAGGTTTTGGAATTTCCATCAAGAGAACACCTGGCACAGTATGTCCTAGCTCAAAGGAATCTGTAAGGTACTGGACAGTTAGGCACACGAAGGACCTCTTTAAGTGGCCATCAGACCATATATCTGTTGTTGCACCAATTATGAAACATCAGATAACTGCTTAATAACTTTCACTCTAGCCATGTTATATAAACCAGAAGATACTTCTGCCTTATTGTGGGCTTATCTGGCAGTATCTCTGCAACATTCATCTTGCCATGCTGCCCCAGTGTCCAGCAGCATCTGACAAAAATTTTGAAACTCAGGCTTAGAAATAATTTCAAAAGGCTCTAACTCCTTGCAGCACATTATAATGTGCTCAGTTCCTATTTTACTTTTAAGGAATTTGGATACAGAACAAGATGCTTTTGGTGTTGGACTAGATGACTTAGATGCAAACAAAGTTTTTCTGCCATAGAAGCTGTGAACTGTGAATTGCTTGTCACATACAGATCCAAGTTTCTTCCTGTGGCTATCACTCTGTAGATGTCTTGTTAATATTGTTGTGATGTGTGCTGGTATGGCTAAAACTTCCTTACATGCTTTGCATCGGACAATCTCCTATTCACCCTCCCTTCCACAACAGGGTTCCAAAAGCTGTCTTTAACTTTCTCAGAATGGTAGTCAGTTATTTCAGGTAACCTCTGTTGTGATTGCTTGATCACATCCTGATTTTCTTTGTCCCTCTCAGCTCTGTCTGGTGTTTTACATGTTCTTTCTGGTGTTGTACATGCAGCCATTTATTATATTTCTGGAGTCCTTCTTCTATCTACAAATATATATACATATATACATACACACACACACACACACACACACACATATATATATATATATATATAGGATACTTGATGGGCAGGAGTGAGATATGGGAAATATTCACTCCTGCAGAGTGAGCTCTGTATTCTCATGTGTGCCGAAGGCACGAGTGAGAATGCACAGCTAACTCTGCAAGAGGGAGACTATTTCCCATATCTCACAACATGCACATCATGTATGCTGTTTATACAAATGGGGTGAGAGTGTATGATGTGTCATGTTTTGCTGTGTCTTTTTCTTGTATCTATGTGCTTTTTTTTTTGTTTTTGGTAACTAATCTTTGGTAGGCAGGTGAGTTGTTTAGGAGTACTGGTTAGTTAAGTGATATGTTCAGAGTTACACAGTATGAAAGTGGTGGTTGTGAGAATCAAACCCAGGTCTGGTCTGCTGGCTGTACCAAGCTTGTTCAGAGCTTATTACTCCAAGTTCTAGGCTATACTGAAAGTACTGTTTGTCTGTGGGCTGAGAGTGTGGGAGTGTTTCTGAATGGGCTGTGATTGTTAGAAGCACTGTGGGACATGGGTGATTTGTTTTGCTATGCTAATTATGACTGTGGGCATAGCCAACAGGAGTATTGCATGTACAAAAGGAGTGATGTCATGTTTTCTGTCCGTGGAACTGACTGAAGGTGTAAATAGTCTCCTCCGCCTTACCCTCCTCCAAGAAATGTTTTCCACCCTCAAATAAATGCACTTTCATGTTAGTCAATGGTTGCAGGGTACTATTTTCTTTCTTAAATGGGTGGTACAAGAACTGGAACCTGAGTAGTGGGAGGCAGCATTGTTTTTTTGGATGAAGTAAGATCCAACCCACCTCCACCAAGAAGCTCCTAAAGATCCAGCCCACTTTTTTTTTTATTCATGTGGGAGGGGCATGAGGTGGATCTATAATGCTGAAAGAAGACTCACATGTTTGGTATCTGGCCAAGGAACAACAAGTCTCTGGAGTAGCATTGTTTTTTGGGGGAAGTAAGATCCAACCCACCTCCACCAAGAAGCTCCTATAGATCCAGACCACCCTTTTTTTTTATTCATGTGGGAGGGGAATGAGGTGGATCTATAATGCTGAAAGAAGACTCACTAGTTTGGCATCTGGACAAGGAACAAGTCTGTGGAGTCCCTGCATTTTGTTAAGGACTAGGAGGACAGATAATACTTGATTCCTTCAAACTGGCTAAAAAACCCTTGGAACAAATGATTATCAGAGTCACCTGGTGTCTCAAAAGGAAAGACTCAGCTTTCAGGTATTTCTTAAATATGTATATACTAAAAACAAAGTTCAGCTTTTGGGATTAACAATATTTGTTTACCATATTCTATCTATCTATATATATAGTTTGTCTTTTTAGTAGTTTCAAAATCATGAAAGCATTGGAGTTAGTAATGCATTTAGAAATACATTTTTAATTGTCTTTACAGATAAATCATGCAGGTTCATGTACTTGTTAAACACAGTCTGTGATGAAGTGCATTTTACTTTTTTCCTGGTTCAGTTTCTATCAGTGAAAAGAAAGAGTGGAACAACTATCAGAGCTGCCACCCCCCTCGACATGCTATTTATCACTCATTTACACAAATGTAATTTCACATTTTTACCATGAGGGAAGCAAGAAGATGAACCAGCATGGTTAACAAATATATTCATTGACACCTGTGTGTGAATGGGGAGGGTTTTTTCTAGCATTCCTTGTCAGTTTATACTCCTTGGAACCTGTTATTCCAGTTTCTGTGCCTGTGTGTGTATAGGAAGCTTTACAGCACTATTTTCCTCTATCTTGAGGACTTAACTGAGACCACAGAAAGTTAACTCATTATCTTCTGGGAGTCATTCTGTGTCAGATTACCAATGGATAGTACAGACATCATAGAAAGCTATTAGAAGTAGAATGGGTTAAACACTTCCTGGAACTAATCTCAAGGCCCTTGGGCTCTCTTCATAATATCTGTCTTAAATATCTGAGATTTTGTTCTACCTTATAATCAAGAATTTTTGATTCAGTTCTTTCTTTAGTTTTCCCAGTTGTATTCTCCAATGTCTGTCTAGTCTGACTTGCTGTTGTGCTTCTAGGTCTTTTATTTTCATTTCTAGTTCATTTTGTTTGTGTAGTTATTCCCTCTTCCATCTTGAGGCTATTTCTATTATTTCCCCCTTACCATGGCTTTTATTGTGTCCCATGAAACCCCCGGATTTGCGTCTTGTATATTATTATCTATGATTGCCTATTTTAGATGGTCCTTTATTTTCTTTTTAATATCCTTATCTTGTAGCAGGGAGATGTTTAGCCTCCAAAATGAGGTTTTCCTGAGTGCCTATGGCCACCTCTTCTGCTTAACCTTATAAGGATTGCAAATTGCTGCCCTAACCAGCACTTTGTCCTCTCATGATTTAAAAACAGGTAAAACCCACCCCACCCATTTCAGCCCACTACTTTCCTAACCAGGAATACCATAGGTGGGGTTGATACCTGGATGCCCAGTCAAGCACTCAAATGGATAATAATAGGTTAGTGAAAAGAGTCTGCCTTTATACTAGATCCACAGAAAGTTGACTCATTATCTTCTAGCAGTCAGAACTTTCTGCATATATTACAACAACAATTTCTCAACAAAATTTTTACAAATGAGGAGTTTATCAGTAATGTGGTTGATACCAGCGTAATCTGGTTTAAGGTCAGTTGGCATTCATCTATATCCCCTTCCCCTGGGTCGTGCCTGAAAATAGGCAGAATTTGTCTAGTGCACTTACCTGGTCAACAAAAACTAAATAAATAAATAAAATATGGTGTAAAGAGCTGCTCCCTGGAAAATTACCTGGTTTTGGGGGGGGGTTGCCACAAGTGGAATGGGACTTCATGGATAGGGGAGCTCATAACAGCAGAAGTGGCATGTTGGCATTAAAAGCTTAGTGGTATGGATGTAGAAGCACCAGTATTTAAGTATGACTTTGGTAGAGGATTAATTGTGACGGGGGAGAGTAAGTCTTGGTATTTTAAACATAATGATTTTCTAAAACTTCAGCCTGCAGTGGGTTAGACTTTGTAGCCATCTGTACAGTATATCACTAAGTCACATGCAGTGGGGTATGGGTAAAACCCAGATCACCAGACCCAGGCCAGAGCTGTAAAATCTGAACTGGGCACAGCTTGTGCAAATATTGCTGATCCAGTGGAGCAGCAATAAAAGATAAACTATGCAATACCCTCAATAACACACCTACCCCAGTTTACATTTACCTGATGCCATTTTTAGGCCTTATATAGTAATATCTTCCTTCAAGAGAACAGCTTGTAATGAAATGTGGCATTTGGGCATATGCACTTTTATATTATATGAATTTTGTGTGTGAACTGTATATCAGTCTCTAAAAAAAACAATTAAACACATCAAATGTCTTCAAAAACTTGTCTCAACATTGTGTTTATCTTCCACGTTGTCACAACATATAGTTGTCTCAGCAGTGTTTCCAGTTAAGGTACAGTACCTTCATGTATATGATGGCCTGGTTCTGTTGAGTTGATTGCTATAACAGTGCATAGAATAAATTGCAAAACATATAGGTAACTGTAATACAGATGGTGGCATTATTTTTATGTTGCTTGCATGCATGTGCAAGAAACATAGTGCCATCATCCGAGTTTTCGGAGGTGTGTCAGCCCGTCTTCCAATGCAGTCAGTGTGTTTGCAGGCGTGGCCCCAGTTCCTCAATCACTGCTGCAGATGTCTGTGACAAGCTGAAAATGCAGTGGCATACAGTTGAAAGGGAGAGCTCTGCTTGAGTGAGCAGAGCCCCCCCACATACACACACGTGTGCTCACGCACGCACACTGCATGCTCATGTGCCTTCCCCCTCACTGTACGGCCGACAGGGGTGCGCAATCTCCCATCGGCACCTCACCCCCCACAAAGCATCCAGGTGCCACGCTGGGAGCCCACCCCAGCATGGCAAAATCATGTTATGGCTTGACGGGTGCCCAATCCCCCATCGGCTCCACTGTCTCTCCTCCCCAATGCTGTTGCCGATAGGGTGCCCAATCCTCTGTCGGCCCACTGTCCCCCAGCAGGGTGCCACTGGGAGCCCACCCAGCTTGGCAACAGATGCCATGGCCAACGGGTGCCCAATCCCCGTTGGCTCCACGCCCCAGCAGCCCTTCTGCCATGCTGGGAGCCCACCCCAGCATGGCAAATGTCCCAAGGCCATCATTTAAAAACCTGTAAAGAAAAAATGGTCCCACGTAGTCTCCCTGCCCCCACAACCCGCACCCACCCACTGCGCACCCTGCCACCCCACACCCCTCCCCATACTTACCTCCGAGTCCGCGCTGACGATCCGGTGGACCGGGAACATGTCTGCACTCTCAAAGCCGACTACCTAACTGAGTGAAATGCCGGTAAGCTGTATAATGGGATAGATAGGGTTTTTCAACTTTGTTGCATATCTCAGGCATTTTTGAATTTTTGCACCAATTTTCAACATGGGGTTTTGGGACCCTCCTCATGAATTCTTGCACTGTCATGGCGTTACTCAGGCCCAAAGGGTGATTTCTCAGTAGCTACCGCGCAAATCACCTTTCCAGAATGATTAACAAAATGACACTGCCAGTGTTCATAAGGTGGGCTCTCAAAAGCCTATTTTGAAAATTTGGGGAAAATTCCTAAAATGAGTGTTTTCTGGTGCCGTATGCTCTGCAGTTCCTACGCACGCTCGTAAGTTCATGAATTTTCAATATTTTCACTCCAGATATTCAACATTGCCATTTTACCACACCTTCGTATGAGCAGTACAGCTGTCATTTTTCACATCTCACCCAAAATGTGTTTCTGCCCATGTAGCGCACAATGGCGCAGTCGGTGTGCGAAATCTATGTACGGGACACATTAAAGAAAATCACTATGACACTGTTCATGAGCAGAGGTCTTAAAATAGCTATGTTGAAAATTTGGTGAAAAAATTCCTAAAAATGACTGTTTTATGAGCGTGCATTGCGCAGTTCCTATGCACGCTCATAAGTTCGCGAATTTTCAATATTTGCACTCCAATGACTTCCAAATTCCTAAACAGCACATAGAAGCAAGCAACATTCAGCAATGACAAATGCTTGTTAATTATACAATGGCAAGGAAAAATGTAAGAAGCTGACTGGCTGCTGACCCATTGAAACAGTGATGTTATTACACAGTAACATCACCGTAACTTTGGATTTGGATTATTCCTTGAATTTTCTCTTAAGAAATATTTTTCCACACTAACAAAAACATCCTTTAAAATGCATTTTTTATTATGTATATAACAACAAGACATTGTATAATTGCAATAAGGTACTCCAGGGTGTGTGTTGTTGTGTAATAACATCACTCCTGGGGTGGTGGAAGCACTCAGCTTTGCCTCTGCTTAAATATGCCCTTTCTCAATGTACTGTACTTTGATTCAGTTAGTGTATGCAGCTGCCTTCATGTGAACACTCTGGGCTTCTCTTTGACTCCTTATGTCTATTTGCTTTAGCTATTGTATATTGTTTGAACTGCTCTGGTCTTCTTGATGTGGTGCCTGTGTAAATGAGTCTCTGACTCAAAGGTTTGTAAATCTGATATTTTTTAAATAAACAAATGTTTATGTGTAAGCCCATGAAACACCCTTATCTAGTTCATGCATTCACAGTCGTAGTGGCTCTGCCAGAGCTTGTTGTGTTAGTTGCAGCTTGTAGTGAGAAAGAGAAACTGCTTTGTAAATGAGTTTCATTTGAATTCAGGTTGTTTAAAACTGAGATTAGCACAAAAATCGGCTAGGAGTGCTAGAAACTTTGGGACACAGGTAAGTGTGTTTTGTTATACTATTTGTGTTAGTTGCAGCTTGCAGTGAGAAATAAACTGCTTTATAAATGAGTTTCATTTGAATTCAGGTTGTTTTGAAGTTCATATTAGCACAGAAATGGGCTAGGAGTGTTGGAAAATTTGGGACACAGGTAAGTGTGTTTGCTATACTATTTGTGTTAGTTGCAGTTTGCAGTGAGAAAGAAACTGCTTTGTAAATGAGTTTCATTTGAATTCAGGTTGTTTTGAAGGTGAGATTAACATAGAAATGGCCTAGGAGTGTTGGAAACTTTGGGACACAGTTAAGTGTGTTTTGCAGTGCTAACTGAGTGATGCACAGGCTTCAGTGAGACACAGAAACTGATTTTTGAAGCACTTTCATTTAGAATGCTAACTTGAGTGAGTGAGTGATGACATCAGCAGAGTATGGACAAACGGAATATATCGCACTCCACTGATGTCATCAGCATTTATCTCACTGCAGTGAGAATATCTCCATTTATTGCACTGGAATAGCTCTCAACCCCACTGTATAAATAAAATAAAACTACAATTATATATATATATATATATTAATTAATTTATTTTATTTCAGTTGCAAATTATTACCTTTGAGCCAACAAGGCTCTTTTACAAAGGTTCCATGTCAGGTAGACGACAGACAAGAATTACAAAGGTTCCATAACAATAGGACAAGAGACAAGATTACAGAGGTAGTTTGATGAACAATGCAGGAAGACAGAATATTGACTAGCTGTCCAAGTAGGTGAGTAGACTATTACATTGACTATATTGTAGCAGGTACTATAAGTGCATTTTGACATATGGATCACTATAATGTTGAGGCCTCGAAAAGGCATCAAGGGGTCAAGCCGCAGTTAGGTGAAGAGTAGCCTGATGGAGCTTTGTCATAGGTAGAAAAGAGGGGGAGGGGTGGAGCAGAAGTAGGGGGACAGCCGCCCAAGGGCTTTGTCAGGAGGGTGCAGGAGAGAAGGGGAAGTGGGGGGGATGGGGGAATAAAACTCATGGTGGTGTATAGACTGACTTAACCTTGTTTAGCCAACTGAACAGTTTTAAAATGCTGAGTGGCACATTTTATTTAAATCCAGGAAGATGGTGCTGTGATCAAATTACCCCTGTACTATTGCACCAGTCACAATTGGGAAGCAGAGTTGTATCTTACTTTACTGTGGCCACACCAAACCAGGTTGTGGAATACTGTTATCCACTTACAAAAAGTTTTCCTGGTCATATTTATTTATTTTTGGCCTGAGTGCAGTTGTTAATTTGTTTGTCTGTACATTTTATATAGACAAGTTAAACTCACCCAAATGGAATCAGAGAAAAAACTTTCTTTGATTTCTTGGCTCAGTTGCCTAATCCAAATGTCAACTGAAGAAATGCAGAGTATTTGAGAAAAAAAAAAAAGAACAAGACTTCGCAATAACAGATCAGTTTAAAATATGGTTTAAATGCAGTGCAGTACTTTAAATGATGAAACGCACCAAAAAAATCAGTCCTGCAAATGCTGTTTCTGCATAAGATAGGGCGAGCATAAGCTGAACACAGACCACTGTGAGAGAAGCCTAGTCACACACGTGAAGAAGTAAAAAAAAAAGTACTTGAATCTGAGAACTTTATTTACATCACCTGCCCTTACATTGGCTTTTTTAATAGCACCACGATTCCAAATCCTGGAGTTTTAATCAACGGAGTAAAGGTACTAATTAGTGAGGAATGAGTGTGATTGACAAGTAGGGAATCTTAACGCAAGGACAATAGGGCAATGTGGGAGTGTAATGGGAGTGCAATCAGACACCATTATCACATTTACAAGCAAAATAATCCATTCATGGCACCATGACAACACTGAAGTAAATAGACACACTTGCCATTAATATGGAGATGCCTTAGATGCCTTAGCTTAGTTCTTCCATTGAGCTGTCAGTATTCTGCCAATATTACCTGATCACGATGATCTCAATGATGGATGAATACTTGACTGATTTTAAAATTAAATGCAAACTGACCCACATGTGTGCCTTCAGCATCGGACTGTCAGTATTCTGCCAATATTTAACCGCAAGCAAAGTTTGGTGTCAGTGCTGCTGATTTTCTCCTCTAATCATCCTCTTGCTCCTCTCAGCCCAGGACCAACTGCTCTCTCTCTCTCTCTCTCTCTCTCTACTGGCCCTCTACTGCCCCACATGATCAAGCAGCCACCAGATGCAAAACAAAGTCGCGCACACACAGACGCATAGGAGATGGTCAGTCAGCTCTGTGAGGTGAGCTATAGTGAAATAGTATAAACTCAAATAGAGATCGATTTATTATTTAAAAGTTTAAAAGTTTACTGTCTTTTGTCATGGTTGTCTGCAATATAGTAAGTGGAAGGGCAGGAACCAATGTTTAAATTGCGATCGCGATTTGTCAGAAAAGGAAGATGCTGTCACTCCAAAAATAGACAACAGACAGCTGACATCTTGTCAAGCGAACAGTACCCTAGAATACAAGTTCTGGATGGCAGAATATACAGGTTTGCGTTTGGTTCTGGGTCATTGGTTTACTTAAAAAAAAGGTTCAGATTCGGTTCAGTTAGGCTAAAAATCATAAAGTTCAGGTTCCATCCGCGTTCAGTTTGCCCTTGAACCTGGGCTCTAGATGTTACAGTCAATGTAAATACTGCCCCTATGTCAGACAGTGAACTCACTTTAGAAATCCACAAACAGGTGCAGATCTTAAAATCTATAGTTTCATCAGCTGTGATACCATGTGATTTACATGATCAGTTGTATGGTACCTGTGGTGTGTAGTAGATGGGATGCACAAAACTAAAGTTCAAAGACTGCATAGGGGATCATATCAGGATAGTGAATAATGGCAATGCTGATTGCATTCTAGCTGCTCATATTATGCAGGCAGTAAATAAGAGGAGTATGTCTTACTTTCACAGGTTTGGACAGGTTACAGTCAGCCCAAGGAGCAGAGACAGGGAATTTCTCTTGCCAAAGCATAAATCCTTCTCAATACACAAGTTGGGAGCACGTGAGGGACTGAATCTTAATGACCAGATGAAACTTACTTCCTTCTTAGCTAGCAGATGAGTGCCTGATACAGTCTGTACTGTAATCTTATTACTTCCTAGTTACGACATCTATTTCTAGATGACATAGCATATGCAATCCTAGTGACCACATCTATTTCTAGGTGACATAGCATATGCAGTCCTAGTGACCACATCTATTTTTAGGTGACATAGCATATGCAGTCCTAGTGACCACATCTATTTCTAGGTGACATAGCATATGCAATCCTAGTTACTACATCTATTTCTAGGTGACATAGCATATGCAATCCTAGTTATCACATCTATTTCTAGGTGACATAGCATATGCAATCCTAGTGACCACATCTATTTCTAGGTGACATAGCATATGCAATCCTAGTGACCACATCTATTTCTAGGTGACATAGCATATGCAATCCTAGTTACTACATCTATTTCTAGGTGACATATATGCAATCCTAGTGACCACATCTATTTCTAGGTGACATAGCATATGCAATCCTAGTTACTACATCTATTTCTAGGTGACATATATGCAATCCTAGTTATCACATCTATTTTTAGGTGACATAGCATATGCAATCCTAGTGACCACATCTATTTCTAGGTGACATATATGCAATCCTAGTGACCACATCTATTTTTAGGTGACATATATGCAATCCTAGTGACCACATCTATTTCTAGGTGACATAGCATATGCAATCCTAGTTACTACATCTATTTCTAGGTGACATAGCATATGCAATCCTAGTTACTACATCTATTTCTAGGTGACATATATGCAATCCTAGTGACCACATCTATTTCTAGGTGACATAGCATATGCAATCCTAGTTACCACATCTATTTTTAGGTGACATAGCATATGCAGTCCTAGTGACCACATCTATTTCTAGGTGACATAGCATATGCAATCCTAGTTACTACATCTATTTCTAGGTGACATATATGCAATCCTAGTGACCACATCTATTTCTAGGTGACATAGCATATGCAATCCTAGTTACTACATCTATTTCTAGGTGACATACATGCAATCCTAGTTATCACATCTATTTTTAGGTGACATAGCATATGCAATCCTAGTGACCACATCTATTTCTAGGTGACATATATGCAATCCTAGTGACCACATCTATTTCTAGGTGACATATATGCAATCCTAGTGACCACATCTATTTCTAGGTGACATAGCATATGCAATCCTAGTTACTACATCTATTTCTAGGTGACATAGCATATGCAATCCTAGTTACTACATCTATTTCTAGGTGACATAGCATATGCAATCCTAGTTACTACATCTATTTCTAGGTGACATATATGCAATCCTAGTGACCACATCTATTTCTAGGTGACATAGCATATGCAATCCTAGTTACTACATCTATTTCTAGGTGACATATATGCAATCCTAGTGACCACATCTATTTCTAGGTGACATAGCATATGCATTCCTAGTTACCACATCTATTTCTATGTGACATAGCATGCCCTGCAAATGTGTGTATGTTTATGTGTATGTAATTAACCTGATTTTGGTTCCTTAGACAGCATTTTATGTGGGGTTTTTTTTGTGATTCTGTAATAGTAGGAATGGAAAATGAATTGCTTTCTCTATAACAGGCATTGTAAATATCATTTAAATTACAAGAAAATGTGCTTAAATAAGCTATCTTTCAAGCATTCTGATTGTAGCGTGAGAATACTGCCTAAGAATTACTAGCAATCAGTGGTGCCTTTCTTATTAGCAATAGTAATTTAGTTTTATTGAAAACACACCCTGGTATCCTACTTGCAAAATAATGCACACTGATATGCTAGTGAGCAAGAACAGTGTTTTTAATGGTTGTGCGCAACTAAAATATGCAATCGTGGCTTATCATAGGTAAAATATTTATATTGCACTGTGACTTTAAATAGGTTATTGCACTTTAATTTCATTGCAATATAAGCAGTATGCCTACAGAGGGCACTGTTCCTTTGACAAAGCCTCATACAAAGCAAAACATTAGGCGCTAGTGTGATGTGCTGTTGTTGGAGTGGTGAGTGCTGTGACTGTTGTTGCTGCTGGTTCAGTATCAGTCAGCTTGCATCTGCATCACCCTTCCCTTGGGATGAGGCTGAAACATACAAACATGGGCATTGATGGCTGAAGAATGCCAATTGGTCTGTCCCGTCTACCCTGGGGGAACAAGGGTACTACAGTATGTAACAGATGGGGAGACTACATCAGGGACAGCCTGTATTAAAGCTGAGTGTGGAGTAGGACTATCTGGGAGTGCAGAATCCAGGGCTCACAACAAAGGGAGGCAGGAAGGCCTCCTCCCAAGCAGAGGGGACAATACATGAAAAGGGTAAGGGGGGAAGAGGGGGAAGTGGTTCACAATAGGGGAAGAATAGAAAGGAAGAGGGAGAAAAAAGACAAGTAGGGTGGAAAGTTAGTAGGGCAACCGGGTTGGGGAGGAACTGAGAAAGAAGAGGGAAATGGGAAACATGTGTTGTGGAGAATTATATCCATGAATGCCAGGAGTCTGGAGAAAAAAACTGATGACCTCTTGGCCATGATGACAGAGGGCCAAGCAGATCTGGTGGTAGTCAATGAGACCTGAGCAACACTGAACCATGACTGGAAGCCGTTTGTCCCTGGATACACCCTCTATGGAAAGGACAGAACAAAATGTAGGGGTGGAGGGGTGGTAATCTATGTTACAGAGGGGATAAGGGTCACAAGGGAAAACATGGTAGGACAACACAGAGATGCTATGGGTACAGCTGCAGTCAGCGGTGGGAAAAAAAATAAAGGAAGAGGTAGTGTACCAACCATCAAGTCAGGATGAAACCACAGAAACGGAGCTGTGGAATGAGATAAAGGCTGGAAAGGGGGGAGATGTGGTAACAGTTTGAGATTTTAACATGCCCAGTGTAGTAGAGAATACTTTATTGTTTTATTCCTTAGAATCACATACATATCTATCTATCTATCTATCTATCTATCTATCTATCTATCTATCTATCTATCCTTTACAAAAAACTTCATTAATATACTAATTAGGGTTAAACTGACTAAAGTAGGGAAATCTGGCATTAGGGTTTGGGGGGGTGTTGCATAACAGCACCATCTCCACACCCTCACCCCATCCAGCTGGATTAGTAAGTTCACACCCAAACTGAGCTCACCAGCATGGGATCACAAAGCATACCCACTGGGGTCAAGAGTGGAACTACACACAAAATTTGTTAACAGTTATATTTTTTTTTTTCAGTTTTGACTCCAAAGTTTCAAGATACTCATTTTATGATTCGCCTCATAAGCATGACATGTACCATTTATAGTACTGTATACTGGCTGAAATGTCATTTCGCACAATAAGTATGAAAACACATCTCATCCAGGATTTAAAAATGACACATACCATGTTCATGAAGTGGTGTGGAAAAATAGCTGTGTTGAAAGTTTGGACTCAAAATAATGAAAATTAGTGAAGTTATGAGTGAATGTTGAAATACTGCAACGTTCACTCATAACCTGGGCATTTTATCATATGTGAACACCAAATTGTCAGCATAGCCTTTTTATTACCCCACCTCATGAACCCGGTAGTGGAAATGTTCAGATCCCTGCTGAAACGTCATTCCACATCATCAAAACGTCATTCCGTGCCACAGGTGTGAAAACACACTTTGAGCAGGATTTGAAAAATGACAGCTGTCATGTTCATGAGATGGTGTAAAGAAATGGCTATGTTGAAAATCTGAGGTCAAAATATTCAAAATTACCAAAGTTACAAGTGAGTGAAGTAAAATTTCAATGTATGCACATAACTTTGCAATTTTTACATATTTTGACCAAATTTAGTTTTGTTTTGTTTTTGTTAACCAGGTTAGGTGCGCTAGCCAAGAGTTGACTATTTTCAGGCACGACCTGGGAGAATGCATACATAAAAGAGATGAGATTATACAATTACATAGTATATGGTTACATAGTATATAGTACATGTAGGTAAGAATACGGATCAATTCAGACAGTACTAGAGATTATACATATGGCTAGGCAGGGATGACACAAGGTGACAGTAGTACAAGCAAATAACAACTGAGACTAGGCTAAGTGGCTGTTATTAAGACAAAAATAAGGCAAAGATTGTTCAGAAGTGCAGCAGTGTCCTGGGCAAGGTAGGGTGGCTGGCTGTGAGGTCTCAAGTGGGATCAATATTTTCAACATAGCCTTCTTGTGACCTCACCTCATGAACAAGGGTGGTGGAAATTTTCAAATCCCACCCAAAAGATGATTTTCCCAAGCAACCATGAAATCAATTTGCAGGCATGATTTGCATAATTCCACCACCGTTGGTCATGAGGTGGGGTCCCTAAAAGGCCATGTTGAAAATGTGGGGTTGAAATATGCAAAAATGACAAAGTTATGCATCAAAGTTCAAAATCCCATTGAAATACATTTAGCCACACTTAACCTTAGTTTTTCATATTGCAGTCAGCGGTTCCAGCAGCAAGATGTGTCTTGGATTGGAGAGTGGATCTTTGCCCTGGGACGTGTTCAGGTGAATGAGGGTGTGTGGGTGGATGCGAGGATGTGTGGGTGATGGGTGCTGAGTGGGAGGTTGGGGCGGGGGGGTCAGATCTGTGAGGGACCATTTTCTTAAACTGAGGGTGGGTCCATCCGTCCTTCCTTCCTTCCTTTCCATTTTACCAGGAAAGGCATACTGAGCTTCAATAGCTCATTTCCTGATACATCCTGGGGGGGGTGGTGGAAGGGGAATATAATTGGTGTGAATAAAATCAAGAATACACAGGTAAACAACATATAATTACTAAAAAAAGTAAAGCAGTTACAGCTAAGTCCCGCTTACCTTGAGAAAAGTACAAAACAAATCAAGATGAAATATTGCACCTAAATCTTGAAGAACTTGCAGTATGTGAGTCAAGTGCAGTTGCAGAAAGGAGAAATATAATTATGAAGAAGAGAGGATAACGAATGAGTAGATGGGGCAGAGCAGATAAAGGCAGCCTGACCTGACGTGGAAGATTGTACAGGGAGGGCAAGGGTCCAGTGACCAGAGTTATGGAAAGAGTAAGTAGGAGAAGGAGGGTTGGAGAGGTGGGCGGAGAGGTAGGAAGGAGGGAGCTGAGCCAGTATTTCCTGACTAGGGAGGATCAGTGGGCGAACAGGGGGAAGGAAGGAAAGAGCGGAGTAAAGGTCACAATCATGTGTATGGGGCAGCCAGTCGAGAGCAAACCAACAAAAGGAGTTGAAAAGGGTGTCCAGTCTAGTTAGGGTGGACATAGGACTTTATTACAGGAAAGATAATGCAGGAATGACAATCGAGGGGTGGGGGCACCACTAGATACCAGGAAAACAATATAAAACTAAGGAGGATGGTGGTCAGAGGGTGGAGGCCACCACTAGACACCAGAGAAACATTATAAAAGTAATGGGATTGCAATCAGAGGGTGGGTGCCTGTAGGCACCAGAGATACATAAGGAGACAATGATCAGAGGGTGGAGGGGTGCCAATAGACACCAGGGAAACATAAATGTAAGGGGATGGCAATTGGAGGGTGGGGGTGCCACAAGACACCAGGGAAATATTATAAAAGTAAGGGGATGGTGATGGGAGGGTGAGGGTGCTCAAGACACCAGGAAATATTATAAAAGTAAGGGGACAGTGATCGGAGGGTGGAGGGTGCCACAAGACACCAGGGAAACTTATAAATGTAAGGGGACGGTGATCAGAAGGTGGGGCAACCACTAGACACCAAGGCAACACCTTGAATACATAAAAGGATGGCAATGAGAGGAGGCACTACTAGACAACAAGGAAACAGTGGCTCACTGTTCTCACTGCAGCCCGAGAAGTCAAGAAAGTCCCTCTGTTCTCACACAAAAAATGCAGATGAATGGCTCCTCTAACTAAGTAGGCACCCTGGATTTTGGGTGCCCAGAAAACATATTTCTGCCAACTTTAAAAACAAACAAACATCAGAATCTAGCAAAACAGGTCCTGTTTAGCTAGGTTCAGGTGTTCATTTTTTTAAAGACATTATTTTTATGTACTTTAAATATTTGTAAGTTTATTTTTATTTTATATTTTAAAGGTTTTTATTATTTTCAGATAAAAAGCATACAAAATAAGAAAAAAAACATACTTCACATCACTCTAAAATACATTTCCATGGTGTTAAAAATGCCTAATAAGGCTGGCCTGGTGGCGCTGAGGGTTGAGGCGCTGGACGCCACACCTCGCACCACACTGGGGACCCGGGTTCAGGAATGGGCTCGGGTCGATGCGGGTCAACTGGGGTGGAGAAGGATAGAGCGCCCAACAGCAGCTCTCCTTCTCTGGGGAGGGGTTCTGCAGGCTCCCACCGCAATGCTGCCACCTAGGGAAGCCCGGGTGGATAGCGCAGCAAGGGGAGAAGCAGCCAGCGGATTGGGTGGCGATCGACAGAGGGGCAGAGCAGGAGGCACGTCTCAGCGTGCCTCTGAGCTCATAGCCCCTCATTGCACGCTGACGTCGGGGAGGAAAGGAGGAAAAACACCTCGCTCCCTCCTAGGCGAAGACGCCTCCATGGAGCTTCTCCGGGACCTGTCGGACAGACCCCGCTGTGCCATCCACACGAAAAACGCTTGAAGGGGGAATCCCCCCCACCCTCTCCACCCCATTCCCAAGGGGGTATACCGGGGCGCACTCAGGGTAAGTGTGGATGAAGCACTCTAGGGGCAGATCATGATAGGATCCGGGGAGATCCAGGAACTGAGGTCGTCGGAGAAAGTGGAGGGAGGAGGCAAGATCAGGAGTATAAATACAAGGGTTAAAAAAAAAATGCCTAATAATAGATACTATCCCTCATTAGTTCATTAGTTCATACGTCAATATACTGTTACACCTTGAATGAGGAATACTTACATACCTCTACCCATGTTGAGATCACTCCACATTAGGCATGTATCAAACCCCTGGTGTAGTGCAAATGTTGGTCTGTCTCGATAAGACTCAAGATGAAGCCACATTTTTCATATTCCCTTGATACATATTCCATTTTCATCAAGTTTAGTGTACAATATTTTACTTTGCAATGCTCTGGAAAGGGAAAGAGTAGTGAGACGGAGAAAAAGAAACTACCAAAGAGTAGAGGGGTCAACAGAAAAGGGATACTACATGTGGGAGAAGAAAAATATCAACTAAGCAGTCTACATAGTATATTTTCTCCCAAGGCCTGAGGTAGGAGGGTTGGAGAGGCTTGGCTCTTATGGAACAAAATCAGGATAGTTGTCAAGCTGGTGCAGTACCCATCTGTGCCATTTGATCTTGAAAGATGTGATACGGTTCTGCAGCCCTGCTGATATTCTTTCCAAGGTGTAAATTTCTAGGGAGAGTTCTCACCAATTACCTCAGGTGGGGATTTGTTTGATACGCCATAGTCTGATGGTGGCTTTCGTGGCTGCCATAAGAGCAGCAAAATCAGTTTGTAGACAATTATGCTTAATGCAGCATTATCTGGTGGGATAGAAGCAAGTATGATAGCAGGGGTGATTGTTCCCGAACAATCAAAGATATTTTCTAGGTCTTTGATTACATCCTGCCAACAGGAGTGAAGTAATGGGTAAGACCACATGATATGTGACTGGTCTGCCTGGGGATGTCCACACCCACACCAGCAATGTCCAGCTTGTGGGCCCAAAAATTTTTCAATGACTGCTGGGGCATGAAAATATCTCAGTAGACATTTCAAGGAATACTCCTTTCAGTAGGTGGCTGATGTTATCTTGTAGGAAGGAAGAGCGTATTTGTTCCAGGTTTCAAGTGAGAAGTTTGTGTCTAGCTCCCGGTTCCATTTATGTTGTACGGCATCAGTGGAGTCTGCTGGTGAAGCCTGTAATGCACTGTATAATGCACTTATGAGATGTTCTTTGGTATGCCCAAATAATAGTAAAAAGAAAATGGCGGCCATATGAAAAATGATTTTTTCCTCACCAAAAAGGATTGGCCCCATACAAAAAAAAGATCCCTTTTTGCATGGACCAAATTCTTTTTCATTCCAAGCAGCTATGCAAAAGACTGTACTGAGCATGCCCAGAACTGAAATTTTAAAATTTAATAACTTTGGAAATCTATTAATATTTTTTCACCAAACCAGTGAAAGACACATCCGTGGGCCAAGCCCTTTCCATCCTGAAAATTTCAGACCAAAATTCCAAACTGTCTGCGTGCAAAGCAATGACAAAAAAACATTGATTGTTAAAAAAAAATGTTTTCTCGCTATCCACATCTCAAAATCTGCACATCTGACTGGAAAGAAACTTGGCATGTTAAAATATCTAACCCGAGACTGTACATGCAAAATCTCATGCAAATCCACTGAACGGTTAAAAAGATATTAAAGTGCAAAATTTCAGGTTTAATATAGAAACCCCTGCTTAACCCTAACTATAGTGGCACTACCACGCCACTATAATATATAGATTAAAAAATATGCAAATATATAAATTACTACATCCTTGTGTAAGGAAGCTCCAATAAATGCAAAAAGTACTGATTGCAGCAAACTTTTGTTTGAGAATTCTGCACCAAAATATACATTTTAGGTTAGGTTCTAATTACGTAAGACTTAGGACCATCTGATATAGCAATCACTTCAAAAGAAGAAAATTTCAGGCTTAAGTATCGCCTCACCTGTCATTTAGTGTAAATCTGAAAAGGGCAAAACTAGAATTATTACATGAGGAGGACACGCACATCTAGATATAATGAACCTAAACATAGCTCTTTTTCTGTTAGTGTGGATTATAAAATTCCTTTTGAGTGACCTCCAGAGTCTAAGACTTCGAGGGGGCATGTAAACAGGATATCTTGTCTCCGGGAATACCATGGGTGCAATATAACCAGTAACCTCCTCCAGTCTAATTTTTAAAAGGACGTAGAGAGAGGGCTTTTATCCCAATAGCCTGAACAAGTTACTCTATCAATGGCAAATTTCCACAACAGAGGGCAGAATTTTAAAGGTTTGATGATCTGTAAGACATAGCATCCAGGGTCAAATATAATTAAGGATGCACAAATGAGCCTTAACCTTGTGATTTGGATTTAATGGTCATGTGATGAAAAATAATTTTTAAGCATAGTATTATGTCATGTGTAACTAATTCAATTGGTGGATTCATTCACATTGAGAAATTGAGAAATATCGTCCGGGTGAAACATCTGGTTC
This sequence comes from Neoceratodus forsteri, assembly GCA_016271365.2. Classification (NCBI taxonomy): domain Eukaryota; kingdom Metazoa; phylum Chordata; order Ceratodontiformes; family Ceratodontidae; genus Neoceratodus; species Neoceratodus forsteri. The sequence continues at coordinate 1,175,877,711 of CM057453.1, read as the reverse complement.
CTCCCGATGATCTTCCAACGTTGGTTCACGCCTTCGTTACCTCCCGCCTAGACTACTGCAATGCCCTTTACCTAGGGCTGTCGGGGGTTGACATCCGCCACTTGCAGCTGGTGCAGAACGCGGCTGCCAGGCTGCTGACTGGTGTTTCAAGAGGCCAGTCATATAGCATACCAATGCTCCATGATCTGCACTGGCTGCCGTGATTAAGTAGCGTATCACCTTTAAGGTTGCTTTGCTAACCTATAAGGCCCTACATGATCAGGGACTGAGCTACCTGAAAGATCTCCTTTGTCCCTACTGTCCCTCCCGTCCTCTCCGATCCACCGATGAGGGATCGCTGGAGGTTCCCAGGGTACATTTGCAGACATTGGGAGCAAGGGCATTTAGCTTTGTTGCTCCGTCCCTGTGGAACTCTCTACCTCATCAGGTACGAGATTGCCTGATCGTTCAGAGTTTTAAAACTGCTTTAAAAACTTATCTTTTTAACCTGGCTTTTGTTGATTGATGTGTTTATTTATTATGTGGTTTTATATATATATTTTTTTTTTAACCAATTATTTTACCAGATGAGACACACTAAGCTGAAAGCTTGTTTGCAGGTGCAACCTGGGAGCACGAGGAAGTTAAGTGACTTGCTCAGGGTCACACAGTATGCAAGTGGGGCTGTGGGATTCAAACCCAGATCTCCAGATTTGCAGCTCAGAGCCTTAAACCACTGCGCCATACTGCCTCCTATTCTTACATATTATTCTTTGTTGTAACTTATATGTTGTTTAAAATAATTTATTTTATTTTATGTATTTTATTGTACAGGCGCCTTGGTTTTAGAAAGGCTCCTTTTTATAAATAAAACTGATTGATTGATTGGAAGAGTCTAAGTATCCCTTCATGTGAGAGAGTGCTATTCAAGAAATACTGGCCAATACATTGTTTCCTAATAGATGAATATTTTGTGCAATGTAACATATGAGAGAGTTTCAAAGTCATCCTGTCCACAGTCACATTTTAGATTTAAATTTTCATCTGACTCTGGCCATTTATTCTTCTAATATCTAAAGCTATCTCTCCACACAGTCAGAGTGGAAAATTAGATATGGTTCTTGAATGGGATTTATTTTTATTTTGTTGCATAAGATTTTAATATTCTGATTCTCCTTATGAACCTTATAAGCCTTCCTGATAAACCATTAAGATTGCTTGTGATTACAAATGCATATCCAGGGCTGATATTTACTGTATACTCTTCTTTGGATTGGACCAAAGATATTTAAGATTTATTTGTCTAATGTAGTGGCGACAACCTTTAACCAAAGTGAAAAAGAATTTTGTTTTAACCACTGTGCCTTTTCCTATATACATCTCTTGGGCACTCTACCTGAGTTCATGTTATGACACTTAATCCAGTATGCTAATTTTTTAGATTTAGCTAGATAGTCTATTTTGGATCTACCTAGTTCTGCTCTTGCAGGTTCTTTTTTTTTTAATTGAACATTTTATTAATGGAATGTGCAACCATTACAGTAGTCTGTAACAAAGGGCATTTTAGAGAATTAATGCAATATATCACATCAATAACAGTAGGTTAGATTATTTCTTATACATGTAATAATCCTACCACCATTTAGGTTTAGTATTTTGAGTCCCAGGGTACTAAGCACATGAAAGCAATAACAGTAGTTATGGAAAAATATAAAGCAGTTAAGAGTACACGTTATACACCTTTTGGTACATTATGCCAGGTTAGAATGTTTGTATCCCAGTTTATACTTGTTAGCTCCCACTGTTCCCTGGAATGGTGATAACGTGAATTAGCTATCAAAATTATATTGATAAATTAGCATTAAGGGCAGAGTGCCCACATATTTCTAAATGAGGGAAACCAGTTTTACCAAGGAACTTCTTTCAAATAATGAGGCTTAGAAAAATAGACAAAGAGAGGTATGAGATATGGAGAAAAAAGCCTGAGAGAGAAAAATAACAAGAGGTAGAGAACAAAGAACTGGAGTCAGAGTCAGAGAGATAGAGAGAGGGGTCACCTCTAGAGCAGAACAATAGCAGGGTTTTCATAAATCCAAAGATCTAGGCATTTATAAAAGTGGAGCTGTACTATGGAACTAAAAAGTTGTTTCTCCATGAGCCTCAGGGTACAAACCCTGGACTATGCTCCAGCTGATGCAGGACAAATGTATGCCACCTTATTTCAAATGAGGCCAATCATGCCTGCAATCTAACAGATATCCTTTCTAGGGCATATACTTCTTGGGTAAGAGTTCACCACATTTCCCTATTTGGGAGGTGTTTCTTATGCCAGAGCCTGGTGATTACCTTCTTAGCCATCACTATAAGGAGGGACATCTGTTTATATGTATCTTTAGTAGCTGTTACCCCCTGTGGTACCATGGCTGTTAAGATATAAGTTGGAGTGAGGAGATCAGGACAATCATATATTTTGACTATATCTTCCAGAACCTCCCGCCACTATAGTGTAAGCTTACTACAGGACCACATAATATGTTCTAATTCCACTGGGGAAAAAAGCAGCCTCTCCAACATTCTCCCTGCGAAGGGTGAGTGTATTTGGCAACAATGGCTGGGGTTCAGAAAAACTTGATTCTGGTTTTCCAGGCATACTCCCTCCAATACGTGGCCATTGAGACTTCTAAGGATGGAAGGGCATGAATCGTCCAAGCCTCTGAGTCAATTTCTACATTTAATTCTTGACCAGTGGGCTCATACAGAATCTACACTATCCAAGGGGACTTCCTTCAAAGCCTTGTAAATTACACTAATAAGGTGCTCCTTAGTGTTACTCTTAAGATAAAAAAGGATACGAGCCACCTACTGTGAAGGGGTCTCAACTAGCTTAGTTAATTCTTCTTCGTGTGGTTTTAGGTAAGATTTTAATTGTAAAAATCAATGAAATGCTGAAGTTGGTAAATTATATGTGGCTTTGAGCGAGATAAAGGATTGTATACCCGTTGATCCCAACAATTGGTATCCAAATTTAATACGATATGTACCCCACCTATGTAAGTTTTTGTCGAACTTGTTTGGGGGGAAAGCCATATCACTGGCCAACACCCTCAAATGCAGTTTCTCTGCTGGTGAAAGAAGGTGAACAGTTATACACCACCACTGGTGAAATGGTTCAGCTGTATAGGGAGGAAACTTAGTTAGGGGTAGGCACATAGGTGGGTTCCCTAGAATGTATGGGGTTAGGTCAGATATATAATTGAGACTTTGCTCAATTGTTTTCTAGTGAGCTCCATATGCCTGTGCCAGCCAACACAATACAGTGCATATTTGGGAGGCTTGGGTGTACATAGAAACATAGAAGTTGATGGCAGATAAGGACTGCATGGCCCATCCAGTCTGCCCATTTTTTGTACCTTATGAATGTGCAATAGGCCTGTACTCTGTCAATGGCCTATTTATTCATACTCATCTGTATTGCTCCCTTATGCTTATCCCATGCCTGTTTGAAGCCCTACACTGTATTCATATCCACCACCTTCTGAGGTAGGCCATTCCATGCATCCACCACCCATTCTGTGAAAAATAACTTTCTCACATTATCCCTTAATCGGCCTCCCTCTAAGCTCATGCTGTGTCCTCTTGTCCTACTATTTTTCTTATACTGAAACATGTTCAACTCTTTCACCTTGTTAATGCCCTTAAGATGTTTGAATGTTTCTATCACATCACCTCTCTCCTTCCTTTGCTAAAGGGTATATATACTGAGCTCCGTTAATCTGTCCTCATATTTTTCTGATGCAGTCCCTGCACCATTTTGGTTGCCCTTCTCTGGACTGCCTCCATTTTGTTAATGTCCTTGTGCAGGTATGACCTCCAGTACTGCATGCAGTACTCCAGATAGGGCCTTACCAGTGTCTTGTGAAGAGGGATTATTACCTCCCTCCTATAACTTGTGATACCCCTACTAATACGCCCCAACATCCCTCTAGCCTTACCTACTAATTTAGTGGTCTGCTTGGATGATTTCAGGTCATCTGTGATGATGATGCCCAGTCTCTTTCTTCCCTTGTGATTGCCAGCAACTCCCCTCCCAACCTATAGGTAGCTTCAAGGTTTCTCTTCCCTATATGCATTATCTTGCACTTCTTTGTGTTAAACCCCAGTTGCCACTCTTCAGACCATTTTGCCTGTTTTTCCAGATCTCTTCTTATTCTGCCCACCCCATCTGGATCATCTACTCTGTTACATTACCAGGGCCTGGTGCTTTATCACCCTTACTTTGGTTAATTGCTATAAAACCTCTTCTGGTGTACTAGCTAAGCTTCCAACCGATAACAGAAATTTTGAAATAATATCCTTATAGTCATCTGATCTGCTATGAAATATTTTTTTGATAATATCTAACCTGTGACATCGGGGTGATGTGAACTATATTTGTGGCATGATTTCCAGTTTCTTTTACTACCCAAACTGCTTACAGTTATTCATTATATACAGAATAATGCATGGGGTGGTGTGTTTAATGCGATTTTACACACACCCTGAGGTGTTGGATGCTACATAAACCTCGAAAGCAAAGCTCAAAGGGTTTATTTAAGCATCCAACACCGAGCCATGTGTGGAAAATCTCGAGTTAAACACACCACCCCATAAATTATTTTATATAATTGCTGGGGAGCGTTTTCTCACCACAGCAATTATATAAAATAAAACAGCCAACAGTCGGTGTGGATGAAGGGCAGTCTGCGGTGTGTCTGTGGCTGAGCGGCTGCTGAAAAATTTTTTCTTTTCTTTTTTATGTTGGCCGAGTGAGCAAAGTGAGAGGCTGAGAGGCAATTTTCTTTTTTGTCCATTAACTTACTGTCGAATGATACTGGCACTGTCCTACAGCGAAGTGTCCGGCACCCCATAAATGGAGAGGAGAAAGCGGACACAGGCACATGCGTGGAGTGTTGGAAACCGAGTGCGTGTTCACCGCTATAACCTGCGGGATATAATGACAAATTATAACATGGTTTCTGAAGGGAGAAAATGCTCCCCAGTTATTATAATGGCTTTATACATTGTCTCCTATTGCTTTATTTGAAAAGCCCTCTTCTGTTCATGTAAAAAATATTTTATACAATTTCCTGAATTTGTTATGATAAGTAAAATTCTCTCTTGCAGGATACTGTCTGACATATTTAATAAGACCTGAAAGTTTAGCCTTGAAATTTCTTACAGTCCTCGTAAAACCAGGTATTATATTTTTTTACCAATACTGGATGATGTAGAAGTGGCAGAATTCCATCACATATCTCTCTAATTACTAAATAAGAATCTTTTGTAGATCAAGAAGATGCCTGATGTGGATTGGACCATCCCACAGACCAACTGCCACAGAATCCAAGCAATCCTTGATACATTTCAGGATGTTTTTATGATCAGCGGGTGATGCAGCTGACAAGGGATTGGGCCATCCTGGACCTAGTTCTGATGAATAGTGATCATGTCAGAAGCATCAGGGTCACTGCCTGGGAGGGAGTGACCACCAGTTCGTATGGTTTCAGGTGGACATGGGACATGAAATGCTCACCACAAGAACATGTGTTCTTGACTTCAAAAGGAAGAATTTTGTATGTATGGGAAGATGCTAGGGGAAAAAATGAAAGAACAAAGGGAGGACATGGGTGAGGTTGCTAGATGGGCAGTAATTAGGGAGGGGGTCATGGCAGTCACTGCAACCTGCCTTAAGCAGAAGGATGAAAGGTGCAAGAGGAGGAGGTCGCTGTGGTTTACAGAGGAGGTGGGCAGAGCAGTGAGGGAGAAAAGGGCTTCTTACAGGAAATACAATAGGACCCAGAAGAAACAGGACAGGGCAGAATATGCAGGGCAGCTGAAATCAACTTTCAGGGTGGTAAGGCAAGCCAAAGTAGAGACAGAACTAAGAATAGCTGAGGGGGTCAAAGAGGGCAACAAGACCTTACAATACATCTAGGAGAAAAGAACAAAAAGAGGAAATGGTGAAGCTGAGAAGGGGTACTGAGTGTGTAGAGGAAAACAGAGAGAAGGCAGTAGTAGTAAATGAATATTCCTGCTTAGTCTTCACTAAGGAGAAGGATGGGCAACTACCTCAGGGGAAAAGAGGGACAGGTGGAGTGGGGATGAGGGATGAAGCAATAACGGAGGAGAGAGTCCTCTAAGGGCTCAATGCCCTCAAAGTGGAGGAGCCCTGAGGGCTGGATGGCATGTAACCAAGGGAACTGAGAAATCTGGCACTAGTTTTTGTAGCATCCATGGCTGGCTTGTTCAACTGCTCGCTGGACATGGAGTTTGGTTCTACATGAATGTAGGACAGCCGATGTGGTGTCCTTGTACAAGAGTGGACCTAGGGTTGAACTGGAGAACTGCAGACCAGAAAGCTTGACATCAAATGTTCGCAAGCTGATGTAAACCATCCTAAAGGCATGGTTGGTTGCATTGCTTAAGGTGAACAAGCTCCAGAACAGCAGGCAGCATGTATTCATGGCAGGGAGGTCATGCCAAATAAATCTGGTCAGTTTCTTTGATTGGGTCACTAGGGCAGAAGATAAGGGCCAGGGGTGGACATACTATACCTGGACATCAGCAAGGCCTTTGACTCAGTTCCCCACAAGACGCGGATCAAAAACTGGCAGATATGGGGAAAGGGAGAAACTAACCAGGAAGGTGGCAAACTGGCTAAAGGGTTGAGAGCAGCAGGTGGTGGTTGTAGGGGGGAGGGGCACTCCGGGATGAGAGAAGTTACTAGCGGGGTCACACAAGGATCAGTGCTGGGTGCAGTCCTGTTCAGTGTGTTGATCAATGACATTGGGAATGGCATCAAAGGAAAGACGTGTCTTTTCACAGATGATGCCAAGCTCTTCAGGATGGTGGACACTGAGGAAGGTTTAAGTGATCTAACAGAGGACTTAGCATGGATTTGAAAGGTGGTCTTGAATCTGGCAGTTGGAGTTCAATGTAAAAAAATGCAAGGTGATGCACGTAGGGCATAATAACCCTGGAACCAAGTACAGTCTCCGGGGGGAAGGCTACAGTATGGGAGGAGGGGAAAGACTAGGGGATAACTATTACAAGTAAACTAAAACCATCAATGCAGTGCAAAAAGGCAGTGGGGGAGGTGAACAGGATGCCGGATTGGATATCAAGGGGGTTCTCCAGTAGGAGAAAAGAGGTCATTCTGCTCCTGTCCATGGTGCATCCACATCTGGCGTAGTAGTACTGTGTGCAGTACCAAAGTCCCTACTTTAAGAAAGACATAAACTAGATGGTGTCAGTACAAAGGAGGGTTACCAAGACGATTCAGGGGCAGTAGGATATCCTGTATGAACAGAGGCTGGTGAACCTGAACATGTACTCACTGGATGAGAGAAGAGAGAAAGGGAATGTGGAGACCTTCCAATATCTTAAAGGTGCTAACAAGATCAACATAGATCTTTTTTTCAAAAGTGAGCAACTACAAATTAGTGTGTCTGTGTGTGTATGTTTGGGGGGGGGCTGTGTGTGTGTGTGTGTGTGTGTGTGTGTGTGTGTGTGTGTGTGGCAGGGGGTAGAGGAAAGAAGCCAGATGGCACTTTGTCACATGAAGGAAGGTGGCAAGATGGAATGCACTGCCAAAGGGGGTAGTAAATCACAATACAGCTGGGTGGTTTAACAGAGGGTGGGATAGATTCAAGAGAAAGGTTAGGGTGACAGAGGAAGGGGGCAGAACAATATGTAGCATACATGCATGAACTCTACATTGAGCAGACTCGATAGCCCCTTGGGCCTTCTTTTGCTGGTCTTTTGTATGTTTGTATGTAATCCCTACCTAATCTATGAGACTGAGCCCCCTAGTGGTCATTTGTCTCCTCCCTTCTCTTTTGTCACCTCCCCTAATTATTCCCCCACTAACTATGTGTCTATTGCACCTATTTTTGAATCCCACCACTGACTTTGCACAGACCACTTCATTTGGCAATCTGTTCCACCTGTTCACCACTGTGTAAACAAAATCTGGTCAGAGCCAATACGGCTGTGCCTAGCTTTTCAGAGTGCCACCAGAGCATGCCGTGCACAAGATGACGTCAGTGACAGAAATGCACATGCACGGCAGTCTGATTTGGCACCACCATCTTGTGCACAGTGGCCATCACTTCTGCAGTTGCAGAAGAAAAAGACGTGCCCCTGAAGTGAGTGTGTTTATGTGGCCGGCAGATGGGAAGTGCCTCATTAACACAACCACTGGAAACCGTGCCGCAGCACTGTGGAAGCACACCAGACAGTGGTCCAGTCACATGCTTCCACAGTGCTATTCTAAGATCTTGTGTTGGCATAACGTCTGTGGAGCTCGGCCCACACAGTCGTAGAATGTACCTCCTGATGTCCTTTTTAACCTTCCTCATACCAGGTTCTTCACCTTTCCTCTAGTCTTTTTGTTTTCACTGAAGGTGAACAATGCCTTGCTATCTAGCGTACTTATCACCTGAGGAAACATAAAAGTTTCTATCATGTCCCCCCGCTTCCTTCTACTTTCTAACAAGTACATTTACAGATTCTTCAGCCTTTTTTTATAGGACCTACGTTGCTACCCCAGAATAATCTTGGTGGCCCTCCTCTGGACCGATTCCACTCTATCCCTATCCTTTTTCAAGTGAGGATTCTAAAACTGCAAGCAGTACTCCAAATGTGATAAAAAACTAAATAAATCTGTATCTATCTCTATATCTGACTGTCTGCCTGTCTAGCTAGCTATCGTATATAAAATCAATTTGGTGAACTGTCTATCTATCTGTCTGTCTATCTATCATATATAAAATCAATTTGGTAAAATGTTACAACAGTTCCTTAGTATCCCCAAAACTTTAGCATACTAGTCAACACTGCTGTAATGGAAGAAAAAAAAAGCAGAAAGTGGCTTTATAACTCTGTCCTCACAAATGTCTGAGATGACAGAGAGAGATGAAATGTTACATCCACTACTGACCTTACTTTTGCAGGAGAAATGAGCTGTCTCTTCTGTACCGAGACAAGGCAGTAGGACCAGATGGCATACATCCCAGGGTATTAAAGGAGCTAACGATGGAACTAGCAGAGCCATTATCAGAACTGTTTAGTGAGTCTCTGAGCACAGAAGAGGTCCCAGAAGACTGGAGAAGGGCTCATGTGATCACACTCCACAAGAGTGGTAGCAGGGAGGAGGCAGGGAACTACAGACCAGTCAGTATTACCTCAGTAGTGGGCAAGATTATAGAGGCACTCCTTAAGGAAAGGATAGTGCTACACCTGGAATCCATAGGAGCACAGGATCCAAGACAGCATGGGTTTACAACAGGAAGGTCCTGTCAAACAAATCTCATAGATTTATTTGACTGGATGACCAGAGTGGTGGACCAAGGGGGAGCAGTTGATGTCGCATACCTTGACTTCAGCAAGGCTTTCGATACTGTTCCACATAGAAGATTGATTAATAAGTTGGGTAGGCTGGGTGGGTCAGAAGTTGGTCAACTGGGTGGCAAACTGGTTGGCGGGCCGAAAACAGAAAGTGGTGGTAAATGGTATACAGTCAGAAGAGATGCAAGTCACAAGTGGGGTACCTCAGGGATCATTCCTGGGGCCAGTCCTCTTCAATATCTTCATCAGTGACAGTGCAGATGGACTGCAGGGTAAGGTTTGTCTGTTTGCAGATGGCACCAAGATCTGCAACAGAGTAGATGATCCAGATGAGGTGGACAGAATGAGAAGCGATCAGGGAAAACTGGCAAAATGGTCGGAAAAGTGGCAACTGGGGTTTAACGCAAAGAAGTGCAAGATCATGCACATAGGGAAGAGAAACCCTGAAGCCACCTAAAGGTTGGGAGGGGAGTTGCTGGCAATCACAAGGGAAGAAATAGACTGGGGCATCATCATCATCACAGATGACCTGAAATCATCCAAGCAGACCACTAAAGCAGTAGGTAAGGCTAGAGGGATGTTGGGGCGTATTAGTAGGGGTATCACAAGTTATAGGAGGGAGGTAATAATCCCTCTTTACAAGACACTGGTTAGGCCCATCTGGAATACTGTATGCAGTACTGGAGGCTGCACCTGCACAAGGACATTAACAAAATAGAGGCAGTCCAGAGAAGGGCAACCAAAATGGTGCAGGGACTGCATCAGAAAACATATGAGAACAGATTAACTGAGCTCAGCATGTATGCACCCTGAAACAAGGAGGAGAGAGTGATATGATCAAAACATTCAAACATCTTAAGGCATTAACAAGGTGAAAGATCTAACATGTTTCAATATAAGAAAAATAGCAGGACAAGAGGACACAGCATGAGATTAGAGGAAGGCCGATTAAGGGGTAATGTGAGGAAGTTCTTTTTCATAGAAAGGGTGGTGGATGCATGGAACGGCCTACCCCAGGAAGTGGAGGATATGAATACAGTGCAGGGCTTCAAATAGGCATGGGATAGGCATAAGGGAGCAATACAGATGAGTATGAATAGATAGGCCATTGACAGAGTAAAGGCCTATGGCACATTCATAAGGTACAAAAAATGGGCAGACTGGATGGGCCTTGTGGTCCTTATCTGCTGTCAACTTCTATGTTTCTATGTTTCTAGAGGTTATATGAGGGTTAGCTAAGGTGTAGAATTTCCAAGCTCATGAACATTGTAAGCTGTGTTTTAAAAATTGGGGGGATCTAATTTAATCTTTTACTGCTATGAGCCACAGTAACTCAGTTCAAGAAACAGAATTCTTAGGGCCACTACAGTAGCTTGCTGAATGAGGTATTTTGTGGGTCTTGGTTCAGCTTACTGCAAGAGCAGACTTTCATCTGAAGTTCTGTTTAGTAGGGTTTTTGTTAACAATACTTGCTTTCACTTGTGATTTGAACTTTTACTGATTTTACACAATCCTGTCTGTCTTGTGTTTCAGCTCTGCTGAGTGTTGTATGCAAAGTGCTCTGAATTGGCATACCCAGAAAAATCCATATTCAATAAAAATTGCCATTGTTAAATGTGGTTGATTAATGTGTGATCCTTTTGTTACAACTGTTATGTATATATATTTATAGAGGCTCTAATACCACAAACAATACTTTGAAACACAGCTCATTCATATTTTATTTACTATGTGTTACGCTCCCCTGGCTGGCTCACATTGGCTTGACCCCTGGTCATCATCCATCCCCAGGGACTTATACTTGCAATCTTTAAGGAGACTGCCATTAAAATAGGGTCTTTGTCCCTGGACTACATGTGTGCTAGCTTCTTGTCTACAGGTGAAGTCATAATCTTTGGTTTGTGACATCATAATCTTTTCCACAGTAACAGATTATGGTGCCTGGTTATTACTGGCAAGGTGTGGAGGGGCAAAACATGGACAAGCAGCCTTCTAATTGCACCACCTCACTTTGCGACTATCTACCTACTCCCTCAGGTCTCTGGACCCTGGTGTTCTTAAAGTTCCTATCACCTGCTCACAAACAGGGGACAGGGATTTTGCTTCATGTGCCCCATGGCCATGGAACTCGTTTCCCGCTCAAGTCGGCTCCTCCCAATCCCACTCGTGCCTCTGGAGCTTCCCGTGGTATCACTTGAAGCTCTCCTCTGCATGTGGGTGTCCTAGACCAATAGTTCTCGGACTTTGTCACAGTGAGCCTCCCCAAATCCATGGAAAAGATTTTGAGCCTCCCCCTGAATTGAAATAATCTTGGGCCTCCCCAAAGAAAAATAACGTACTGTACTTTGCGCAGTGCACCATAAATAGATTGAAACCCCTTTGAGTACTTGGCTCACATTCAGTTCTTCATCTTCTGCTTAAAGTTGGACCAGCATAACATTCTGTGGTGATTTGCATATGCAGCCCATGATGCTTTGCATTGTGGGGGCATGTGTGATATTTGTATTTTCTTGAAACTTGGCTTCCCAGCCAAATGCCCTTTGGGGTAACCCTTGCCTCAGTGTTTGCGCACAGAGGTTCTTTGTCTTTTAAATAGTTTTTTATTTTAATGGGTTCACCACAATATATCCAAGGCACACTGCCTTAAGGGTAGCTGGTCCATTCCCATGGGGTGTCAAACAGACGAGGCATACTGAAGAGTCCTGGTAGGATGAAACAGTGTCTATGTCTTCTGTTAGCACCTTTGCAACTGTGTGAGAGGCTTTCGCACCATGCAATTCTGCTTAAAGTTGGACCAGCATAACATTCTGTGGTGATTTGCATATGCAGCCCATGATGCTTTGCATTGTGAGGCATGTGTGATTTTTGTATTTTCTTTGTCTTATACTGACTTGGAACTTTTGAGAAAGAGCTCCTGTGCTCAAGGTTTTATCTGAATAACAAATAATTAAAATATTATTATTCAGCTTATTGTAACCCCCACACACACAGACCAGCCTAATTGCTTTGCTTTTTTCATTCTTGAACCATTGTTACCCTTTGTTGCAGTACCTTCATGGGTCAGACTACATTTCTCTGTTTCCTCTCTATATGAAATAACCTTCCTACACACTTTGCTCTCCTCCTCCCTTCTCTGCTCCTAAGCAACTTCTCAGGGTTACTTTGCTCCTTCTTGCTATTGCTCTTGGCACTTCTATGCTCAACCCTTGTATTGGGCTGTTCTGCCATCAGTTTACAAATTGATCAATTACCACCACTCATTATTAATTTATTGTTCACGTTAATTTGTACCATTGCTCATTCTATATTTCTTGATTGTTTTTCAGTTACCTTTTTAAATGTATTCACTCCCTACCCTTCCCCGGGTACACCTGAAATGAGCCTTGGCTCATTCACCATCCCTTGTCACCTATTAGTAAATAAATACATAAAATTCACCTACTACTATTATTCTCTTTCAGTTTGCTTCATCTCTTCACACAAAATATATAAAACTCAAAATTTAAATACAGTACTTTTTCAGACTTGCTTGAGCCTCCCCTGGAACAGGTTGGGGCCTCCCCAGGGAGGCTGGCCTCACCATTTGAGAACCGCTGTCCTAGACCTCCACAGCTAGTTCCGGTCCCCTGTACCGGACTCACATGTCCTTCCTGGCACCCCTCTTGCAGCTCCTGCTGACGTAGCCTGTCTAATTGGACTCTCAGGTGTATATAATGTATTTTTTCTCTGTTTCAGGAGATACTCAGACTGTGGCTCTGTTTGTGGCTCAGGGCCATGTATACCTTGTAAAATTGTACTGTTCCTAGGGGAAAGGGGAAATTGTTTATCCAGGAGAGGCACACTAAGACGAAGCTTGATTCCTGGTGCGACCTGGGAGCACAAGAAGTTAAGTGACTTGCTCAGGGTCACACAGTATGCAAGTAGGGGCTGTGGGATTCAAACCCAGGTCTCCAGGTTAGCAGCTCAGAGCCTTAAACCACTGCGCTATACTGCCTCCTAGTCTTGGTGTCTCTATGTATATATATTCCTGTACATATCTTAACTGTGCTTACTGTCTACTGGTTATGTTCACATGGTTCTATTTTGACTCTGTATACTGCCTAACTTGTGTCATGTTGTCCTCTGTATGAATCTGTATCTCACTGAATCTGTATCTCATTGTACTCTCCCGGGTCGTACCTGAAAATAGGCATATAACTTGTCTAGTGTACTTACCTGGTCAACAAAAGCTAAATAAATAAATATCCTCTGAAGTGTCTTAGTCTGACAGAGGTCCCCCTCCAGCAACTACTAAGATGGAATGCAAATGAGGGTTACCAAATGTAAGTTTAGCAAAATAGGTTTGCACAAGTTAACACCTGAAGAGTGATAACCACTGACTTCCGTCCACATTGACACAGCACCAATCACATGGTGCTGTGTGGTTACTAGAGGCCACAGCACAGGTGCTATCCCATTAGTCCCCCCCCCCATATACACACATACCAAACCCATACCTTTTGACCATCTTCTGTGCCAAAGTGTAAATATGTTGGGCCCTCTCCTCTGGTTCCTCTTGGTGGTCCAGTGGCCCCCTAGCCCCAAGCATGTAATGGTTCCTGGTATCCAGTGGTGCCCACTAACTCAGCCCCTGTTTCCCTGTGTGCTGTTGTTTCAGTCATGGTTCCTTGCTAGTCTCTGTCCCCTACTGTCCTCTTCTGCTTGCTTAAAATAGTTCTAAAGCAGAGGGTGTCAGTAAACCCATGCATCACTACTGTAAGGGTCACAATGTTTTGAGAATGGCCATAAAGGTCATTTGCATTGTGACCCTGTTCCTTCTCCTGTATAGACGCATTGGAGTTAGTGCCTATTTGGGGAAGGGCTGTGACCCACTTTAAGCATAGTTCGTCGGGGGGTCATAAGCAAGAGATTGGCACAAAACTGCAGCACAAGACATTTTGTGCTGGTCCCTTGGGACTGAGTATCATATCTGTGATGTTATAAACAGAGGATTATGACTTCACTTGAACACAAGCAGCAGGATCTGATAAAGGCTAAGGTACAAGGACCCTTTTTTACTCATTGCATGAGATCTCATTACATGAAGATTTAAAGTAAAGGTGTAAGATACCTTATGGGGATTAATATCCCATTTCCTTGAGGCGGTGATAGTCCGTCTGTTCAAAAATTACAACATTTACTAATTAGTTGAGTGGTGGCTTTCATTTTTTTTTATCAGAGGCTGCTTAAATGTCAGTAAAAACATTTTGAAAACAAGCCCCATAGATTTGTATGGGGCGTGTCCCCGCACTCTCCTTGATGACACAGCACAAAAGGTCTGAGCGCAGGGGCATGTTCAGAGGACCAGGAAGTGGAAAGGGATTGGCTGGCCGGTGGTTCGACTACAGTTACGATCCTTTCCCTCCCTTACTAGCCATCAGTAAATGTTTTAATTTTTGCATAGGCGGATTATCACCACCTCGGGAAAATGGGCTATGAAGCCCAAAACTGCAAAAAACAAATGTCACACCTTTACTTTAATTTTTCTTCTGTAAGAGTTTAGCTGCTGGTCTGAATTCAGCACAGGCCTTTATGATGTCATCAAGGATTGTACTAGCTGCACTCTCATTGGTTTAAACATCTAGGGAGAGAATTGTTGTTACTAGGCTTCAGTGAGCAAGTGGGTGCTCTTTGGTGGTGGGATGGCTGGTGGAGAAAGGGTTGGTGCCAGGATTAACTTTCAACTTTTTTTTTTTTTTTTTTTAACTTTTAACTTTTTTTATTGGATATCAAATTGAGATAAGGGGCCTGATTCCAAGACACTTGGGAGAGCAGTGCGCAAATTATGCCAATGCATAAAGTTACGCCAAAAACCCTATGACATGCAAGCTGCACCATATTCCAAGAGAACCAGCAGATACGACAAAAAATGCAGAATTACTCATGTCACAAGTTACGCACTCTAAGCATGTCATAGCCCGCAATAGCAGTGTAATAATATGCATGTCGCAACCCTACAACCATAAAGGTGTGCGCAAGTTGCAGAGATGTTGTAGGGGCTATGAGATGTCAGGTAGCGGGGGAGAGGCAGAAAGCAGCAGTAAGAGAAGGAAGAGGAACTTTACATTTGAGGAGACAGACGTGCTGCTGGATGAACTAGAAGCAGAACCAGACCTACTGTTGGGAAAGAGAGGAGAGCGAGAACAGTGACTGCAGAGAAAGGTGGCATGAGACCCAGTTGCGGAGAAGGTGAATGCTGTGGCACGTGCATGGGCACTGTGCGTTACCTCCAAAAGTGGCACAGTGACCTGAAGTGCCATGCAAAAGCCAAGGAGGCATTTAATAAGCAGCAGGCCACTGCCACAAGAGGTGGGCCACAGGAGGTGCGATCCCTAAGCACCAATGAGGAGAGGGTGCTGGCATTCTTGAGCCAGCACAGCGTCCATGGGGACTCGAAAGCTCGATACGTTCCAGATGGATGCAGGGACAGGTAAGTGGAATTGTGATGCATGGCATACTGACAATGATGAAGGAATGTACCAATGGTCAAGAGGGAGGGTGATATGCTGGGTGCAGAGGCAGTGTGTTGCAGTACAGTAGGAACAATGAAGGGGGGGGCACGGCCATGCAGCGTGGAACAGTGCACAGACGGGAGGGACCATGTGAGCTCAGAACCTGGCATGGGGCACAGCCATGTGAACTGCAGGCTGTGCAGCCACCACATGGGTAGGCAGCACTGACACACTGTCACCCCCCCTCGGTGCAGCTGCAGCGGATACAGGGGCAGGTGAGGTGATGGTCGGCGCAGCCCACCAAGCGGTGGACAGTGACACAGGGGCGTGAAAAGGTGGCATGCATGGTAGGCATGTAATGGTGTGGTAGCACTGAATCACTGTTGGTCCCCCACAGGTGCAGAGCCAGAGGACACAGGGGCAGGTAAGCTGATGGCCGGTGGTGCCCACACCCTGTGGGATGGTGCTGCAGGGGTGTGGCCTGTGGCATGCATGGTCAGCATGGAAAAGTGCTGCAACACTGATGCACTGTCATTCCCCCACAGGAGCGGTGCCAGAGGACAATGGGGCAGGTAAGGACATGGCCATCACCAGCCCCAGTGTGAGGAACAGCAATGCAGGGGTGGCAGGCATGACAGGCATGACATTGGATGTACCACTAATGCACTGATGGCTCCCCACAGGTGCAGCAGCAGTGGACACAGTACCATTGGACAGCATGAGACCACTGCAGAGCAGCTCCAGCAGGACACTGCCAGGACACCTGTGGTGGGGGAGCAGGATGCGGTGGGGGACCAGCAGCAAGAGGAGGAGGGACTGGACCTCAGTGACTTTGTCAGTTGCGGGAGCCTGGGCAACAAGATCACACCGGACATGAGCCTGGCATCATACTGGAGGCTGGAGGAAGCCCTGGAAGGGACAACCCTATCCCCAGAGAAGGACAGGCTCCACACACCTACGGACTATGCAGGGTTCTGCCGAGCCCTGATCACCACACATGCGGAACAGACCGAGATGCTGGGCTGCATAAGGCTCAGCATGGATGCCCAGCATGCAGCACAGCAGGAGCAGATGGGCACACTCATTGGGGTGCTGGAGACTGGCACACAAAACACTCTGTCGGCCATTGAGCAGCATGTGGAGGCCATGGCCACCACACAGGCCTGCATACAGGCACAGACATGTTCCATCACCCGCATGGCCATGGCCGTTGAGGGTGGCACAGCAGGTGAGGCAGGCAGATGCACTGGTGTCCCTGTTACAGGCCACACTTGTAGGCCTGTGCACACGGGCCACTGCAGGGCATAATGCAAGCACACAAGCAGCACAGGAGGAGCAGCTGTTCCCAGCACTGGCAGTGGTGCAGAGAACAGCCATGAAGACCACACTGCCACTGCCAGGGGCAGTGGGTTCAACAGCAGCACCCACCCCACCACCACCACCACCAACACCGGCACCTCTGGGTCAGCAGTACCGGCAACCGCCACCAACACCAGTGGCCATGGCACTGCAGGTGGCCCCACCACCGCCACCACTGGAGACACAGCCACAGGCCTCACCACAGGCGCTGCAGCCCCCTATGCCAGCAACACCCACTGCATTGGGGTGACAGCTGCCACCATTGTCCACCAGATGCACACCGGTGGCACCACAAGCTGCAAGAGCAGCATGCAAGAAGGCAGCAGCAACACCCGCTGCCAGAGGCATGCGGCAGAATGCTCTGGGCACTGGGAGCAGGACCAGTGGCACACGGCAGGAGGCAGCACAGGTGGTGGCATGGAAGAAGGCCATGCATGGCGGTGTTCCCAAGAGGAATGGAACAGGGACAGTGCAACATCATGTGCCACCTGCTCCAGTGAGGTGCAGAAGACCTCGGGAGGCCGCCAGTGCCAGTAGCACCCAGTGACAGTGGTGGCCCAGCCGATGTGCAGCAGGTGCAGGGTGGGCCCAGTGCCACCACAGGGTCCACAAAGCAGAAGAGGACTGGGCATTAGCAGCAGGCTCTGGACAGACATGCACTCATGGTGCGCCGCTGCCAGGGGGGTGCTGTCACTGTGGGGTGTGGCACTCAGGATGGGCATGGGGTACTGATGTCTGCTGTGTGTGAGGGGTGTGCGTGGGCATGGCTGGGTGTGTGTGTGGGGGCACAGTTGTGGGGTCATGTGTGTGCACTGCTCTGTCACTGGGTGTGGGTATGTGTGAGGGCTTGGCACCTGTACAGTATTGTAATGCATTGTGTCACCTACGTATATTGTCACCTTCCACAAGCAAACAAGTTTGCATGAAATATCTGTGTAACCACGCTCATTGCCACTGCTGAGACAGGACATCTCACATATCACAGATGGCCGATGCCCATCTGAAATGCCTACCGCAAATCACATATGCACAGCATACGCGTAGGCTGCAACTGCGTAAAGGCAATATGTCCATCCTGTACTTACGTATCTGCATTATTGCAGACTGCGGTTAGCAACTGCATCCTGCAATGCATGTATTTGTGAGCGTGCCCAGTAATGCGTCTAGTGGTGCGTCAGCAGAAGCTAGGCCGAAGAACTGACTCACAGGAACCGAGCAGGGGATCAGGCTGCAGTGCTGACAGGCAGATCATACTGTGGACAGGAAGCCCAGGTGGGAAACACACTGCAAACTGGTAAGTACTGGGACACAGCCCCCACAGGCAACATGCTACAGTCAATATGGCAGACATGTGCTAATTCAATCTTCCATTCTGTTGCACCAGGGGAGACACACCCAGACCATATTTGAGTACTGGACAGTGCACAGCCTGCACATTTGCATTTGCTTGTACTACATAGGGACCCTAAGATAGCTGTACCATTCCTGTTGTTGTGTAGGAGTCATCCACACTGTATTGGTGAAGGTAGCTGGACACTGCAAAACCACCTGATGTGCTGAGGTCAATGTTTGTACTGCTTGCTAATGCTGTTTTGTCAATTGTCCATCCAGGTGTGCCACCATAGTCACTAGTGCCACCCACAGGTGCACACACGGTGCACAGGGAAGGTAGGTGTCTTGCACAGAGTTATACGTTCTGCATGTGGGGGCCATGGGACTGCACCCTGGGTACAGGTAGATAGGTGCAGTGGCGTGTACCCCTGTGCATGCAGCTGTGCAGACATATGACAGGGTAGTGTGTAGTGATGTTGGCCACCACCCATACTCTACACAGCCCTGCTGTGGTGTGCCATGGGGATGATGGCCAGCAGGTGCACAGCCGTGGGGTACCACGTGCCAGGCTGGCTCCATGCAGCTAGCTTATGCGAAGGCATGCCTGTGCTTGGAAATGGCAGCCTGGTGGTACACTGCTGGGGCAGGTGTGTGGCAGTATGGGGTGGTGCGGTGAGTACGCATGGCACCACACTGCCAGGCCATGCTGCCTGCAGTGTGTGCTGGTGGCATGTACACCTTCAGTAGGGGCTCTGTCGTGCAGTGACATGCCTATCTCAGACTGCACCGTTGTGCCACACCCAGGGTGCAGTATGCACAGTGCAGTGCCATGCCCACTGACACTGTGCCCCAGCCTTGTCCACCATGCTCGCCAGTGCATGTCCTGATGGGCTGCTGGGGGGGGCAACATGGACACCTGACCAATGTGCACTGATACGTGCGCTATACTTTCTCCCCCTGCAGGTCTGTGTCACAGAGTGACTCTGTGATGGATTAGGGGCCCTGGAACCTTTGGGCTTGGTGCTTTACTTAAAGCCTTTTGATACTATAACTATGTAAAATCAGAAATTAAATAAATAAATGTAAGCTTTAAAAGTTGAGACTAAGTTAAAAGATAGTGTAGTGGAGACTAGCAAGGTAGAAAAAAAAATAAAGCAAAGAGGAGGACAGAAGTAAGAGTGAGTAATTAAGTAAATCCCCCAGGTAATTCAGTTAGAGAGGGAGAACTGAATCCCTTGTGTAAAGGTAGTTGGGATTCTTTACATGGTAATTGAGTTAATTTGGAGCTTAAATGAGCAGCACCAGCAATCTGTTTCTACTTGGGTTGAAAGAACACTTTTAGTCCTTCTTTTTAGAGGTGTTTGGTAGCACACCAGAATACAGGCGTTGCTTGACTAAGAGGAAGAATGGGTTGCAAGTGAGGGGAAATAAAATAAAGTCATTAAAGTCACTGTTCTGTTTAAGTTTCAGTCTTTAAGGGACTGTATTATTTGGAAGTCATTCCTTCTCCAGTGGTTGTAAATATTAACAGTAGCAAAAGTATTGAAATGCAACATGTGCTTATTGCACATTTAACTTCCCCTGGCAGAAGGTCAGTGTAATGTTAATTCATACACATGTCCTCTCCCATCTTTTGATAAAATAAAGACTAGGGGCGAGGTACTTGTAGTGGGCTGTAAAACCATTTGTAAAAGGCTGGTTAGTTTGAATTACTTCCTGCTCAAAGCTCCCTGTCTGAAACAAGCAGTTAAGGCACATGTTGGTAACAGCCTGGCAGTTGTGTTTAAGTAAACAGGTTATGAAACTATGTGGGGGATCGTACACCTCAGAGAATAACTGTATATTTAGTTGTTTAACCAGGTATAGCACACTAAGCTGAAAGCTTTTTTACAGGAGCGACCTGGGAGCACAAGGAGGTTAAGTGACTTGCTCAGGGTCACACAGTATGCAAGTAGAAGCTGTGGGATTCAAACCCAGGTCTGGTCTGCTGGATGTCACCAAATTTGCAGCTCAGAGCCTTAGACCACTGTGCTATACTGCCTCCCAAATATAAATTGTGTGGTACAGTTCTCACTTACAGAAGGGGCACCTGTTTGTGTGTCTTTGGCTTTTCAGCTTCTGCTTCTGACTATCCTTGCACCACTCCCTTCCAGGAATGCTATAGTGCTGACCAGCCCTTTGTTCCTTTGTTTTATGCTGTCTCTTGTTGGGAGTGGTGCCTGATGGTCAGAGCTGATTGTAAAAGAGCCAGGAATTGAAATAAAATAGACTGAATACGTGTATAAATGTATGTGAATTATAAACTGTTTACTTAGATAGTTAAAACAAAATAATTTTGTTTAAATAAGGAGTTTTACTTTAGCATTAATGATGTGGGTGGAGTTAGGGAGAACACATGATCATTTCCCTGTATAAAAGGACTGTCATTTGAGATTGTGTTTTTCAGATTGTGCTCCTGGGTCTGGAGGTGAACTCCAGGGAGCTCTGTGAATTGCTCCAGCAGGTGTTAGGAGAAGAACACCTTTCAAGCCATGTAAAAGTCATGGGATAAAGTTTATTTGCCATTCTGATTATTTTATTTTGTTGTCGTACCAGTCCGCTGATGTTATATTTGTCCTGCTATGAAGAAATTTTGAGACAGAACTGAATAAATTTCATTCATTTACAACTGCAACTGTGTCACGCTACCAATTAGTCCACAAAGAGACCTGCGCCCGCTCACAGTCTGTACCACACGTTCATACAACCCCATGCCAGTCCCAAGCCCCTGTCATGCCCCAGAGAGCGGGTCTCAGCCTGAGTGGGGAGGCTCCTAATTTTACCCCACTGGAGACCGCCATACTGGTGAACTATGTGCAGAAGTGGGGGCAGACACTACTCCCGCCGGGGTGCAGGAGGCACACCGCTGTGGAGCAGGAAAGGGCATGGCAGGCCAGTGGGGTGCAGCTGGGTGCCAGCAGCAGGCGTGCCCTGTACCGTACACCAATTATAGCACCAGTGGTAGGACATGGCATGGCTGGACCTGGGCTCCTGGAATGCCTCATAAGCATAGCACGGTGTAGGAACGCTGAAATGAGGATGGGCCAGGACACGGATACAGGTGGGTATACCTACAGCTGTCCATACAGTGGTGTAGTGCTGACACACAGGCCATGGCCTGCAGTGTTGCACACATGTAACCATGTTCCTCTTCACCACAGGTGCATTATGTGGAGATCAGGGCCGGATGGATGCCCGTGTCGGGGTACTAAGACAGGAGGGCAGATAGGTGCATGCATTGTGTGCTATGTGTTGTGGCCATGCCATGATGGCCCATAGTGGCACATGTGGTGGCTGTGTGTGTCTTGGGTGTGCATGCTGCATGTCCAGGATCTGCACTGACTGCAACCTTTGTGCCCTCACAGGTGTGCGTAGTCACCTGACACCCAGACAAAGAGCCCTGCTGAGGACCATGGCGGATGTAAAGGTGGCCGATGCCGAGAAGTACCGCCACCACACCCAATGCCACCAGCAGAGGGCACGGCCCATCCCTCCTACGACATCAGAGGAGGAGGAGGGGGATGTGGAAGAGGTGATAGTGGTGCAGGGCCCCACAGATGGTGGGCAGCAGGAGTCTGAGATACAGCCGGCTACTGGAGCGGACGCAGCACAGGATGCTGCAGGGGATGTGGCCCTGGTTGTGCTGGCTACAGTGCCAGTGGTGGAGGTTGCAGCAGAGGTGCAGCAGGAGGTAGCAATGCCACAGACCCCAGAACAGGTGTAGGACATTGGCGAACTGGCTGCGGACGACCCTGGGTCCCAGGCGGACAGCAGTGGCCTGGACCAGCAACAGCTAGGTGGTCAGGATGGCAGCGATGGGGCACCTGGGTTCAGCCTGGCTGGGGGGTGCATTGGACAATCAGCGGCTGATCCAGCTTGTGTCAGCCACACTCGGGGACGTTGCAAGATTGCACGGCTCCCTGGGTGCCCTACTGGAGGAGCTGCGGTGGCACTAGTGCCCACATTGGTGGACTCTGTTATGTTGGAGGAGTGGGGCTGCATATATGGGGTGGGAGCTTGTATATAGGGGGCAACGTTAATGGGGGGGCATCCTGAACTGGTGTGGGTGGGCTGTGTGTGTGGGGTGTGTTGTGGGGTGTCTTCTGATGTTGTACTGGGTTCATACATTGTTGTTATTATACCCCTTTACTGCTGTTTTCCCCCTTTCCTGCTGTTTGTACATGTTTATAGCTGTTTTCCCTGTGTTACTGTTTTGCCTGTACCATACGGCTCATTAAATGCATTTTGTACACACCTGGCTCTGCGCGTCTGTCTCTGGTGTACATGGGCGTGTTCGTGTGTGTGTTGCTGTGCACATGGGGGCACACTTGTGGTGGTTAACACCATCTCCTGTGTGTCTCCACCATGCACCTGGTCTGTGTGCTGGCTGTACAACTCATGGCCTTTGGCGTGCACCAGTGGCAGCATCTGTATGGTGTCCTGTGTGCTGCAGTGCACCAGCTGTGTGCTGCAGTGCACCATGCCTGGTCTTGGCCACATGCCACCATGCATTGTATGCCCTGGCTGTGTGGTGGCCTTGAGCCTGTATGGCTGCCTTCCATCTGGAGGAACAGTGGTCCCTGTGGGTGACACCAGTGGCACAGGCAATGGTGCATCTCACTGCCAAATGTCAACAGGTCTGTGCCACCTGATGCTGTGTCCCTGTTGTGGTTGCACTGTTTACATGTGTCAGTGGCCATGGTAAGGGTGTTGTGCCTGGTGGTGCCATCATCCTGGCATTGTGTCTGTGGCCTGTGTGTGCCCTTTGTCTCTTGTGCCACCCATGTCCATGGCACGTGTGTGCTGTGATCCCCTCTGTGTGCCTGTGTTGTTGTGCAATGGTTGTGGTCCTTCCTCATGGCTACTGTTTGGCATGCCTGGGCACCATTCCTGCTCCAGTGCAGCCACATGTGTTGTGTGACACCTGGCAGCTGTGGTTACCACCCATGTGGCATTGGCTTGGGTGCCATGCCATTGTCTGTGCTGCATTGTGCCACTGTGTGTGCCCCATTGTGCTGCTGGTGAGCCTTGCTTCTGCCGGAGGGGGTGCTGTGTTGGTGCCTGTGCTCACAGGCCTCCACCATCCCTGTACCACCCCTCTTGCCACCTGTGCTGTGTGCCCCTGTGCCTGGCTGTCTGCTGTGCTTCCCTCCAGACTGTCCCACAATAGCTTGGCACTGTTCCCCATTGTTCCACCCATCGCTTCTCTGTGCAACATGGCATTGCCCTGTCCCACAGTCTGTGTTGGCCTCTTATTGCTGCTTGCTGTAGTCCATGTTGCACCTGGTCCAGTGTTTGCTTTCTATTTATTTATGACTTTGACAACTGGTTGAGTGCACTGACCCCAGGGACCATTTTTGGGCACGACCCGGGACATAACACATGGCACAGGGAGACAGTGAATACAAGGTAACTGTAGTATACATGAAACAGAAATAGATACAAGCAACAATACTGAGCACAGTGTACAAGCATGCTGTATAAATCCATTAAAAACAGTGAGTACGAGACTTCCGGTGACGTCAGCAGCCTGAATGGCAGCCTAGAGCTGGAGATCCCATCAGCCTAAAAACAAATCGATAGGCATCCATAATAAACAAAGATGCAGTCTCCAGCCAAAATAACGAGGTCGAAAGCAGGAGCTAACAAAAACACACAGACCCCGGCTCAGAAACTTCAATTGATGCTGCAAGGTGAAAAAGGACCGAGACAATCGGGGCCTACCGAAGAGGAGGATACTATGGTGGTGGATGCAGGGCCAGACGAGGAATGCTCGCAACTAGTGTCTTCGATTCTGCAAACAGCCAAAATGGTACAGAAAATAGATACCTCGCTGATGGAGTTACGTTCCGATATTAAAAAAATCGAGCACAGAATGGATAAGCTGGAACTAGGGATGGCCACGGTCTTGGAACAGGCAGACCATCACGATCGTTTACTGCTGTTCTTAATGGCAAGGGAGAGGGAGATGCGGGCCAAAATTGATGATCTGGAGGGGCGAAGCAGGAGACAGAACCTTCGAATTTACGGTATACCGGAAGGAGCTGAAGAAGGAGCTACCGATGTAATCACTTTCCTACAGAAACTGTTGAAAGAGTTATTAAAGTTACCTCTAGAGCTGGACCTTGCTATGGATCGGGCACACCGCTCCCTCGTTCAGGCCCTGTAGGCCCCAACGCCTGCCCTAGGTCTTTTGTTGTAAGGCTGACCAACTGTGCTTCAAAGAAGAGATTCTTAAAGGGCTTGGAAACAGCAAAAAATTATGCTTGGAGCTCATCGAATAGCGGTGGACAATGACTGGGGTGGGAGTACAGGAAGCCCGGCCATGTGGTCCGTCCTGAAGCAGCTTAGATCCAGAAACTTAAAGGCGCAGATGCTGTTCCCTGCGCGCCTGCGAGTGGAGACAAAACAAGGTGTTAAAACTCATGAAGATCTCTTAGAAGCCAGGGACTATTTGGAAGAGATTGTCATCCCGGTTCCGGGTCTGGAGAAAGAACGAATTGAAAAGGAGCTGAGGTGCTCAGCATGGTCGGTGGCGCGTAAAGGGCTGACACGGCATGCTAACTCACACACTACCAATCTACGAGCAGATGTTACAGCGCTCCTCAAGCCATACGTGTCAGCAGTGCAACTGACTGATTTATCTCCACAGGAAACTCTGGTGATAGAGGCGAGAGACTGAATAATGCTCCTAATATGGAGAGCTGTGACGAGATATGTGCACCAGTTACTGGGGACCCATATTGTGAAAATGTAGACAGAGACATTAACAGAGATGGACATGACAATGAGAAGTGAGACCAGCATCGGAGGGGGGGGAGATGTGAGAAATCGCATTGGAGGAAGTGAAGGTTTGTACTGGGATGTTGATGGTTCGGGGGCTGACTCTTTCCTTCCTCCGGTTCCCTTCGTTGTTGTTTTGTTCCTCCCCCGATTGGTGTCCTGGGGGATTGGGGGTTCTCATTCATCCTTCCTTTCTCTCCTCTTGCGTGTGGGGCCTGGGGAGCGGGGAGACTCGGAGAGGTCCAGAGGGGGCGCTGGGATTTGACTGCCGTGGTAACAGCCTAGTGCATAGCGCCCAGAAGGGTAAGACATATAATCGGACACCAGAGGGGATGAGAGGGTGGGGGATGAATTGAATGACGATGGGAGAGTATCATTCGAGAAGAAGAAGGATAAAATAATACGGGATACAGATCTGCCCTACTTAGCTGGGCAGTTGGGAGGGCACAGTACTTCTTTCTCGCCAAGCTATGGGGGGGGGAGGGCTGGGAAAGGCTGGTATCTAGAATGGGGATTTCTGGGTCTCTAGTACCTGCATTAAAATGGGGATAAGGCTGGAAAAGAGATATCTCTATAGTTCGAAATGAACATCGCCTGCCTATTGGTGGTGCTGACGTTGATATTACCTCAGAGCCCTGGGCTAAGACCCAAAAATGGTGCTCTCAAGAGGATAAGCCCAGAACAACATACAGGGCTCAGTGTCCCAAGTGGGATGCAAACCAGTCCTACCACGGGTAGTTGGACTGACCTAGGAAGTTGGAATTCCTTAAAGGGGAATATTACCTCTCTGTTGGGACTCATAGACCCAAAACAGACATTAATCAAGGGAAAAAATAAGAGAGGAAAAGCACCCAATTGCTCACAGAAAGTTACTAAAACGTTATTGAACTGCATGCAGCTACATTTAGCGTTTTTTTGTCTTTATGTTGGTAAAAGTTATACTCTCTCATTTAAGGGGGGCAGTGTTATATATACTTCTAATTACACACAGATTGACTGGCAGTTCAAGGCCAGTAGAACCTTAACATTTAATGGTTATAAGGTTTGGCACAGGAATGTTTATAAGCAAATGTATAGGATTATCAAGAAGGGAAGGAAAGAATGGGGAGCATTCTCGAAGCAGAAAGAGAGTAGGCAGATTGATGGGGAGAAGAATAAACCCTTTAGTTACATCAGAGGATCTGAAACACTTCGAAAGTTTAAGACTTTAAACCATGGAGAGGGTCAAATCTAAGATTGGTTCTTTTAATGTGAATGGTATAAATCATCCTGCAAAACGAAAACAACTTCAGAAATTTTTAAAGAGGCAGACGTGTGAGATTCAGTTTCTGCAGGAAATACATCTGTCCCCGCAGGAAGCTTTAAAGCTAAAAAATAGGGATTTCCCAACTGTGTATCACGCATCCCTTGCATGGGGGAGGAAGAGAGGGTGGCGATATTGCTGTCGCCTCCTCCCATTTGAGGAAGACGAAGTGATCGTGGATACAGGAGCTAGATATGTGATGGTGACGGGGCGCATACAAGACATGCAGATAACACTAGTAAATGTGTAGGCTCCCCCAGGATCAGACATAGGTTTTTTTGCAGATCTATTTAAACTACTAGCGGAGAAGGCGAGGGGTGCTGTGATTGCCGGTGGGGACTGGAATGTCATTATGAATAGGGCCCTGGACACAACCTCAGGTATCTTGGCACCTAAAGAAAGAATCTCTAAACAAATGAAGAGACTCATGAGAGACACGGGCCTGGTGGATATTTGGAGGGAAAAGTACCCGACAGCGCGTGATTATACATACTACTCCCCCAGATACAAAATCTATTCGAGGCTAGATATGTTTTTCACATATAGTAAAGACCTGACAGTTTTCGAGTCAGTCTGGGTGGGCTCTGAAAGCCTATCAGACCATAAACCCATATATGCACAAGTTGACCTTCAATTACCTAGAAAGCTGACACAGTGGAGACTAAATGTTAGTTTGCTTAGGGATGACAGAGTAAAGGAGGAAATACGGGAGATAATAAAACAGACGGTTGATATAAATGACGGTCCTGATACCACGCCTCAAATACTATGGGACACAGTTAAAACAATGATCAGGGGCAAGCTCATTTCAATAGCCACATATAAGAAGAGGGAAAGGGGTAGGCAAAGAGAGCAGCTAAATCAGGCTATTAATAGCCTGGAGGAACAACAACAAATAAAATTATGTAAGAAGAGGAAAAAGAGATAAAGGAGCTCAAGCACAGACTTCAGAGACTACAGCTCCTGGAAACTGAAAAGGCTCTCTTATTTACAAAGCAGACCTATTACGAGGGAGGGCCAAGGGCCACTCGCTTTTTGGCATATAGACTAAAACAGCAGGCTGCCAGGGCCAATGTCACAGGGCTCAGGAACCCGATCACTGGCCAGGTCTCGCATAAATGGGAGCAAATAGCAGAAACATTGGTCACCTTTTATAAAACTTTGTACCAACCCCAACCAGAGTCACTCACAGAAGAGGCCTCAGAATTTTTAAACACATTAAAGCTATCCAGGCTCACAGAGGCCCAAAGGCAGACCCTGGAACACCAAATCACCCAACAAGAGGTTCTGGACACAGTGGGAGAACTTAAGACAGGTAAATGCCCAGGACCAGATGGGTTTGAGGGGGAGCTATACAAAACGTTTAAAACAGAGTTAACCCCTATGCTTAAAATGGTCTACAATCAAATATGGTTGGAAGGGGAAGTGATTCCCCCCTCGTGGAACTACACTTCTATAACAGTGATTCCGAAAGAAGGCAAGGACCCGAAGGAATGTGGCTCGTATAGACCAATCTCTCTCCTTAATGTAGATTACAAAATTTTCATGGCTATAATAGCCAACAGACTTCAGTCTCTTCTTTGGGGCTTGATCCACTCAGATCAGACAGGCTTTGTAGAGGGTAGGCAGGCCCCAGAGGCAGTAAGAAGGACGATAAACATAATCGAAATTAATAAAAAACGTATCCCCGCCTGTCTTATGAGTATGGACGCTGAAAAAGCATTTGATAAAGTTAGCTGGAACTTTCTCTTTTTGGTTCTTGAGAGAATGGGTTCCCCCCATGATTTTTAGAGGCTATTAAAGCTATATACACCTCTCCTCAGGCCTACGTAAGGGTGAATGGGGGCATTTCACGGAAGTTTGATCTGGGACGGGGTACTAGACAGGGGTGCCCTCTGTCACCCCTTCTTTTTGATCTATATATAGAACCCTTATCTCAGGCTATAAGGGAGGCAGAGGAAGTGGAGGGCGTGATGGTTAATGGGGAAGAACATAAAATTTCCTTATATGTGGACGATGTTCTCCTATACATGACTAACCCGAATAGATCCATTCCTAAATTGTGGTCCATCATAGACAAACTTAGTCAATACTCAGGATACATGTTAAACAAAAATAAAACGGAGGTTTTGAAATTTCATTATAATCCCCCCACATATAGTGCAACTTTTAGATGTTAACTGGAATAGAGGGAAAATGAAATACTTAGGTATTCAAATCCCAAAGAACCTAGCCATGTTATACTCGACCAACTTTGAGCCAACGGTAAACAGACCAGGCAGGATATTAAGCGATGGGAGACTCTACAATTACCCCTATATTCAAGACTGCAATCAGTATCAATGAATATACTCCCTAAATACTTATACCTCTTTCAATGCCTTCCAATAAAAATACATAAAACCAATTCCAGATATGGCAGAGGCTGTTGGCAAACTACATCTGGAACAATAGGCGGCCGAGAATTAGAAATATGATTATGCAAACAAATAAAAAGTATGGAGGCCGAAATGTCCCTAATCTAGAAGATTATTTTTTAGCTACTCAGTTAAAATGGGCCCTCCTGTGGTCAACTAGGGCTTACTCAGCCCACTGGAAAGCTATAGAGGAGGCCCTAACAGATGGGATTCCCTTGGGGGCAAGGGCCTTGACACCAGGAGCTCAAATTATAAGGGAGAATATCCTCCTTATGTCAGTACAAAATACTCTGAGGTCCTTAAATGGCTATGGACCAAGCATAATCTAGACGGAGAGCTCTGGCCCCTGAGGTGGTTCACCTGGGACCCAGGTTTCTCCCGACTAGACAGGACCTTACCTTAAAAGGTGGGGAGGTTGGGCTTAATCTCCAGTCAGTTCCTGAATGGAACACTGTCATGGAATTTAATCAAGTAAAGGAAGTTTTTCGTTGAGACAGGTAGATTATGTTAGGTATCTACAAATAAGAACCTACATACATAAACTACAAAGCTCGCATACACAACCAAGAGTTTCTTCGGGGCTTATCCATGTTTTAGGTGAGATCCTCAGTTCACAAAGACTCAAGGGGTTGATTTCAAATATATATGGGGCTCTGAGAGATGGACGAGGGAATAAGACCTCCCAGATTAAGTATAGCTGGGAGCAGGAGATGGGAGAACCACTGGAGGACAAAGAATGGGTCTCCGCCCTGACACTGACTTCTAAGATCACATCATCTCCGATGTGGAAGGAGTTTGGGTGGAAGGACAGACTAAGACTTTTTACTGCACCAAACATTCAGTGTAAGTGGGACAAAAACTGTTCAGGAGAATGTTAGCGGAGATGTGGAACGAAGAGGGCAGACTATCTACATGTGTTCTGGTCATGCCTGACCCTTACACATTTCTGGACAGAAACTGAACAAAGGATAAGACAGATTATATCCATTCAATCTATACTAGGCCCTAAGAACCTAATTTTGGGAATGAAACCAGAAGAGCTTAGGGATCAGACAAAATCTATCTATGGAATATTCTCCTCCCACGCACATAAAGCTATAACCTAAAAGATGGTGTCACCAAGCCTCCGACGTTTCAGGACTGGGTGACAATTATTAATGAGATCAAAGACATGGAGGAAATTACATATAAAATAAATCTGAGGACACACGTCTTTATAAGATGTTGGACTTAGTGGTTGGTGACATGAGGTTGTAGGCCGTAGTTCAGGGGGTGGGGGAAGTGGGGGCTGGGACACAATAGAAGGAGATTACCAATATAGAGTAATAAGGTTATGCTGCTTCTGGGATGCTCCTCATAAAGGAAAGTGGGTAGAAATAAAGTAAGAGTGGTAAAAGAATCTGAGATATATGAAATGAAACACTGAATCAAGATCAATATGTAACAGAACATAACAACTTGTATACTTAATTCCAAAGGTTGGAAAGGATATAGAACTATTGTAAACCTGTGCCAGAATATGCAATAAACTTGAATTAAAAAAAAACAAAACAGTGAGTACAAGGTTCCAATATGAGACATGAAGTGGATTGATAGAAAACAATAATCGTAGGCACAGTGTAGAAAGTATGATACATAGAGCAGTGGGCATGTAATACACCGAATATACATTAAGAAAAATATGCAGTATGTACCCATAGCACAATGTAGTACACAGAAGATACAGTAAAAAAAAATATATATACAATATGTACAGACAAGGAAGTCATGTATACCGTGTGAATCTAATTAACAAGGCAATGAGGTAACAGTTGTGGGCTGAGGAGTAGTCTAACGTGGGTAGTCTAGCATGGGCAGGTGGGTAACCCCTGGGAGCAGTGGCAGGAGGAGTTTGCCGGGGGCCAGATTTTGAGGTGGGACTTGAAACTGGGGTGAGTGTCAATAGAACAGAGTTCAGCTAGCAGTTTGTTCCACTGCAAGGGTGCAGCAGCAGACCAAGCTCTGCTACCCCTGTTGGTGGATACCCTAGGAACAGCTAGAGGGGGCGTAGGTTGCAGTGAAGAGTTTGGGTTGTCAGGAGGGCAGTTAGGGGGGATTCTTGAGCCATGCAGATGATGCTGTCCACCATGTAGCAGAAAGCTAGGTCGAAGCGGCCTTGCAGTGGTAGCTATCCAAGGGTATTATAGAGGGTGCAGTGCTGAGTGGAGAACGGGGCCAATAACGCAAAGCGACAGGCACTGTTGTAGGCAGCAGAGAGTTTGGCCATGGTGGTAGCAGAGGTCCTAGCATAGACAGGAGAACAGTAGTCAAGAATAGGGAGAAGATTACCATGGACAATGGCTAGTCTGGCTTCAGGGGTGAGGTATTGCCTGAATCTATAGGCAGCACCTACCTTCTGATGGAACCTTCTGACAAGGGAATATGCAAGGTCATCGAAGGTGATGGAGGGGTCAAGTAGTACACATAGGTATTTGTAGGTGTCAGCATCCTCCAGGGCTGTACCGTCAGGGGTGAGAATACGTAAGGGGGTGTGGTTTTTAGTTTTTGCAAGGAAGGGCTTAGATCTGGACAGCATGAATTTAGTTTTTTTGGCATTTACTAAGAGGAGGTTTTTTGAGAACCAGCTATAGGCTGCGGCATAGTTGTGTGAGAGAAGAGAGGAGATGACATCCATGGATTTGTCACTGTGGAAGAGGACAAGGTCATCGGCATACAGGAGAGAGTGACAGTTGAGGCAGTCAGAGGGGAGCGAGTTGACGAATAAGGAGAAAAGGAGGGGACCCAGGATTGAGTCTTACGGGACCCCTACAGAGGCAGGCAGTGTGGGGGATCAAGTTTGGCCAATGCACACATATTGCGAGTGGCCAGTTAGGTAGTTAGTGAACCAGTTGGTGACTTTCTGAGAACTACCGAGGAGGCCAAGCTTGGAGGTAAGGAGAACATGGTCGACCATGTTGAAAGCCTTAGAGGGGTCAATGAAAACTGTCCTGGTGGCTTTACCATTTTCCATGTTAGAGAGGATGTTGTCAGTCAGAAAGGTGAGGGTGGTGGTGGTGGAATGATTTTTGCAAAAGCCATGCTGTAGGTTGCATAGGAGGGTGTGTTTGCCTATGTACTCAGTGAGTTGATTGTGGACCGCTCTCTTGAGCAATTTACTAAGATGAGGGAGGATGGAAATTGGACGGTAGTTATTGGAGGATTTGGGTTCCCCAGATTTAAGAATGGGAATAAGCTTAGCTGTCTTCCATGGGTCAGGCATAGAAAAGGTGGAAAGGGCAAGGTTAAAGACGAAGGTGGGTGACTTGGCAATCACTGGAGAGATCAGTTTCAGGAAGACAGGCGATAGGCCGTCGGATCCAGAGGAGCCACGGTTTGGTAGACTTTTGAGTAGCTTAACTGTGTCGTGTATGGAGAGGGCTTTAAAATAGAAAGGGGGTATTTGCGGGTGATTGGCAGAGTTGCAGGAGGATGGCAATGGATACGGTATTAGGGCTGGACTTAGCAGTTGACCAGTTGACAGCTTGTTTAGGCACATGGATAGGTTGGTGAACTTGCAATTGAAGACACTGGCCACTTCATGAGGGTCGGTAAGCAGCCCGCCATGGGAGCTGAGGTGTGGTGCAGTGTTTCTGGATCAGGGGTTTAGTAGGGAGTTGATTGTATACCAGAAGTTTCTAGGGTTCCCAAGGTTGGCCTGTTGCAAATTACAGAAGTGGGTCTGTTTCAAAGATTTGGCTTGCCATGTATGGCCATGCTGCTGCTGCCCCTTTCACTCTGTCCTGGGTGTCCTGGGCACATTTGCTTGCATGTTCCATTGTTTGCAATGTGCTCCACATTGGGGGACTACTGTTTGTGTGGTGTGCTGCTGTCTGGCTGGGGGGTGGGGGGGTTCCTCTGGCCTGTGCACTGTTTAAGACAGCCATTATCTGTTCTAACTTACGTGGCCTTCCTCTGCTGTAGTTCTGCACGTCACCTGTTTTGGAATAGCAGTTCCGTGGTGCTTGTGTGTTACGCATGTCAAAAGCCACATTACACAGTGGCGTAGGCATTATTTGGTGTAACTGTGGCATAACTTGTGTTTGTCGTAGCAGTTGCAGGTTGTGATAAGTGATCTTTTGGAATCACGCATGTCACAAATCACTGGCGCAACTTGCGATTTGTGCTATCAAGACTGGAGTACTGCATTTACGCCTGACATAACTGTCTTAGAATCGGGCCCCAGGTTATCTCTTTTCCAATTGTATCCAATATTTAACATACAAAGACAAAATTACAGACTCATGTACAACATTTCAATTACTGTATAAAAATACAAAAGTCAGTCAGGATATTAATAATATAAAATCATAGTTCATCCATAACAGCTACAATGTTTGTTATTCAAAGTGGCCAAAGATGACTTAAAAGGCTCAAAAGGTAATATTACAGTAACATTTAATTGTTAGTCGTTCCCACGTTCTGGGAACCGAGCTTGATTAGATTCTGTCCCCAAAGCTAGTCTTACATCTTGGTACATATAAATATGTCCGAGATGAAGACCATAGGCAATATTGTTGTTGTGGCCTAATTTTTATTAGCTTCAAAAGAAAATCTAGTAAGGACTGCATTATAAACTTATAGAGCAATAAATTCCAATGAGTATCCCTCCTGTCGAATAATGAGGAAAAACCTGTTTCTTGATACAAAACACAGCAATGGGTTCTGTAGGGCAGGTTTGTTATGAATTTTAAAGGACTATTAAATAAGACATCCAATGAGCTCAATAATGATATTTTAGCGTTTTTGTAAACTACATCTCCATTGTCCAATATTGTCAGGAACATGGAGGTAACCAATAGATTCCTAACCTTTAAATTAAAAGAATTATTTTTTCCTATAGAAGCTACTCAATAATCTCTTCAATTTATTAGACATAGATGTTATATGCAATTCAAAGGTCAGATTTTTACCAAGTACTACCCCTAAATATTTGTAAGATTCCACATAGTCTAAAGTAACTCCTGACAAAGATCTAATTTCTTTCGTAGCTGTCTCTTTTGTATTTTTCCTCTTAAATAACATTCACTGTGTTTTCTGTTCATTTAGGAGGAGTCTGAATTCTATAAGCTCCTTCTGTATATTTATAAAATCCTGCTGCAGGATCATCATTGCTGTGTTTGTATCATCATTTTTTGTATATAATATTGTATCATCAGCATAAAGTTGTATGCTAGTGTCAGGTGAGCAATGATTTAGTAAATCATTCATATAGAGTAATAATAAAAGGGGGCCCAGTACTGACCCCTGGGGTACCCCACTACTCAAAATGATAGGTGATGAACAAACACCTCCCACTCTGACACATTGCAACCTCCCAATCAAGTATGAATGAATCCAATTTAAGGCCAGGATACCTAAACCAATCTTCTTTAAATGGTTCGATAATATAACATGATGAACTGTGTCAAATGCCTTTGACAGGTCCAGAAATATAGATGACACTTCCTGGTTTCTGTTGAAGGCATTCAGCATGTCATCAGCAACTTTAAGTACTGTATATGTTGTATTATGCCCTTTCCTAAATCCTGATTGTAAGTGGATTATTACATTATATTGAGTAAGCTATTTTGTCAATTGTTGATGTTCAAGTCTTTCAAATATTTTTGCACATACTGGGAGAATTGATAATGGTCTATAAGAACCTGAATTCGATGAATCCCCCCCTTTAAATATTTGAATAACAAATGCTGTTTTTAAATCAGTTGGCAATTCAAAACTATCCGAAGAAAGATTAAAGATGTACATTAGATGAAGTGCCAATATTTCAAAAGCCAATTTCAAGAAAATTTAAATTTCATCGCATCCTGGACCTTTTTTGGTGTCTAATCTCTGTAATTGCTTTCTAGCATCTTCTATTACTGTTGGATAAAAAGAAAACACAGGTCTATCTAATTTATATGTGAAATCAGTATCCAGGACTGGAGAAGACAGTCCAGGGTGCAGTTGGTCAAATGTGCCCCAAACAGAAATAAAGAAAGAATTAAACATTTCTACTTTGTCAGTATCTGATGAGAACACCTTCCCTTCAACTGTTAAACATGCTGGTAAAGAAGGTGGAATTTGTTTCCTCTTCAATGAATCAGTTCCCTTCCACAGTGCTCTAGGATTACCCTTCCACAATGCTCTAGGGTTATCTTCAGATGTCAGAAAATATCTATCGTAATAAGTTTTCTTTGCTTTTCTGACCTCTTTAGTACATTTATTTTGAATAACCCTAAAAACTATCTTATCTTCTGGAGATTTTGACTTTCTAGCTGTATGCCATTGTCTTGATTTTTCCCTTATTAAATGTTTTAACTCTTTAGTTAACCAATGTGTATTTTACTTTCTTACACGTTTTAGTTTTAATGGTGCGTGTTTATCAATTACACTCAGAGGAGAAGTTTTAAAAAAAAGACCATGCTGAGTGTACATCTGGATATATATGCAATAAACTCCAACGAATATCTGCAACATCTCTTAAATAAGATTGTACGTTAAATTACATGAATAATTGGGCATAAGTGAATTGTGGTTGAGGTTTCTCCAGAAGGGTATCTCTTATGTATGATTTGTAGCAGTGGTCACTCACATAGTTTTCGTGAACTGCAGAAATGTATCTATCAGGCCTATTAATAAAAAAATAAATCCAATAAGGTATCCTTTTCTCTGTTTGACTTGTGTGGTCTAGTGGGTGATTTAACTAATTGTTGTAAATTAAGTACAGCAAATTGATTTAAAATCTCAATCTGGAGAACCAGCATATTCCAGTTAAAATCACCTAGCAGCACAGTTTCGTTTTTTTTAAAAGAGCAATAAGCTCACACAAAGTCTGCAATGCAATAATTTTAGCGGGGGGCTATAGCAAACTATAATGTTGAAAGAGAATCCAATTTTCCCTTTTACTTGTAGTACTAATAAATCCAATTCTTCAGGGATTGATTTTCAAGCTTAACTTGACCCTTATATGTGTTGTTAAGGTATATCATAATTCCACCCCCTTTTTTTGTCTACCTCATCTAAAAATACTATAATTTTCTAATAAGCATGTGAGGAGGAGGACCCTGTAAAGGCATCTATCCTAAATAGATACTTTTGCTCAGTATTTACTGAAGAGAAGGTAGGGCAGGGCCCACAGCTCAGCATCATGGACACAGGGGGGAGGGAGGTGAGCACTACTCCCTTCACAAAAGAAAGGGTCCTACAAGAGCTTGCTAAGCTCAGGGTGGATAAGGCAATGGGACCTGATGGCATACATCCCAGGGTACTTAAGGAGCTAAAGGAGGAACTAGCAGAGCCATTAGCAGAATTGTTTAGTGAGTCTCTGAGCACAGGAGAGGTCCCAGAAGACTGGAGAAGGGCTCATGTGATCCCACTCCACAAGAGTGGTAGCAGGGAGGAGGCGGGGAACTATGACCAGTCAGTCTTACCTCAGTAGTGGGCAAGATTATGGAGGCACTCCTTAAAGAAAGGATAGTGCAACACCTGGAATCCATAGGGGCACAGGATCCAAGACAGCATGGGTTTACAAAGGAAGGTCCTGTCAAACTAATCTCATAGATTTCTTTGACTGGGTAACCAGAGTGGTGGACCAAGGGGAGCAGTTGATGTCGCCTACCTTGACTTCCAGCAAAGCTTTTGACACTGTTCCACATAGAAGAGTGATGAATAAGCTAGGTAGGCTCGGGTGGGCAGAAGTTGGTCAACTGGTGGCAAACTGGTTGGACTGACAGAAAACAGAGAGTGGTGGTAAACGGTATACAGTCAGAAGAGATGCAAGTCACAAGTGGGGTACCTCAGGGATCAGTTCTGGGGCCAGTCCTATTCAACATCTTCATTAGTGACTTCAGAGATGGACTAGAGGGTAAGGCTTGTCTGTTTGCAGATGACACCAAGATCTGCAACAGAGAAGATGATCCAGATGGGGTGGGCAGAATGAGAAGAGATCTGGATAAACTAGCAGAATGGTCAGAAGAGTGGCAACTGGGATTTAATGCAAAGAAGTGCAAAATCATGCACATAGGGAAGAGAAACCCTGAAGCCACTTATAGGCTGGGAGGTGAGTTGCTAGCAGTCACAAAGGAAGAAAGAGACTTGGGCATCATCATCACTGATGACCTAAAATCATCCAAGCAGACCTCTAAAGCAGTAGGTAAGGCTAGGGGGTGTTAGGGTGTATTAGTAGGGGTATCACAAGTCGTAAGAGGGAGGTAATAATCCCTCTGTACAAGACATTGGTTAGGTCCCATCTGGAGTACTGCGGCAGTATTGGAGGCCACACCTTCACAAGGACATTAACCAAATTGAGGCAGTCCAGAGAAGGGCAACCAAAATGGTGCAGGGACTGCATCAGAAGACATATGAGGACAGATTAACGGAGCTCAATATGTATACCCTTGAGCAAAGGAGGGAGAGAGGTGATATGATCGAGACATTTAAACACCTTAAGGGCACAAACAAGGTGAAAGAGTCTAACATGTTTAAATATAAGAAAAATAGCAGGACAAGAGGACACAGCATGAGATTAGAGGGAGGCCGATTAGGGGAATGTGAGGAAATTCTTTTCACAGAAAGGTGGTAGATGCATGGAATGGCTTACCACAAGAAGTGGTATAGAATACAGTGCAGGGCTTCAAACAGGCATGGATAGGCATAAGGGAGCAATACAAATGACTATGAATAGATAGGTCACTGACAGAGCAAAGGCCGATGGCACATTTATAAGGTAGAAAAAGAAATGGGCAGACTGGATGGGCCTCGAGGTCCTTATCTGCCGTCAACTTCTATGTTTCTATGTTAAAATGTCATAGTTGGCTATTTTAGGTGAGAACCAAGTTTCTGTCAATGTTAATACGTCTGGCTTTACCATTTCCACTTGAGTCCTTATTAGATCTAATTTAGGTAACACACTTCATATATTTAAATGTGAAATGCCCACATTCTCCCATTCTCCAAAATCAGCCAGTGAATATTTGTTCGTCTGTAGGGGATCTGGGTTCACATGTACGTCTCCAGAAATCAACAAAATTATTAATATAATTTTCCTCTCCAGGGTGTATTTCCTATTTAAAAGCAGAGTAACACCTTGAGGAATTTTTACATGCCTATGATGCATCTCGGGCATTCACACATGTGAAACATCTTGTCCCTTGATGGATGTTATTACAAAACCTTCAGTTATATCTAAGCTCCCTGCATATACATTTGGTAAGAATGCCACATTCCCTACACATGACTGTTCACAACTAATATAAAGATAAAGGATCTTGGGATTCTAGTAGGAGTACTTTAGGGGCAGCTGAGGTGCTAGAGGGAAGGAGTCAGAGAGGCTAAGCTGAGGCTTAGAGGAGACCAGGTGGAGGACTCTGTCTCCTTCCAAAGGGGGGAGGGTCTCCTCAATGGTTTTCAGCTTGGTGAAGGATCCCTGAAGAGGTCTCAGGACCTGGGGGAAATGAATATATGAGAATCCAGAATGGGTTCCTTTGGCACACAGCCTGGAAGTGGAGGAAAGGAATATCCCCCCATTGGGAGTGGGGGAGAGGGAATAAAGGCATCATAGTCCCACTAGGCCTAAAGAGTGGGATCTCAGTGGTAGCACCCGTCACATGAGTGCAAGGGGGTGGGCTGTAAACCTTAGGTGGTCGGAGAGTTGAATGAAGGGCACTGGAAAATGCAAGTGTTGCATGCAGTGAAACATCTGATAGTTGTAGTAGCATCATGTACAGAATGAATTGAACCACAAAAGGCGACTTCAGTAAAATCAATTATACCTACTGCAAGTCTGAAGCCTCACCTTTGTGTGAATGAGAAAAGAGCGGTGGAGTCCCTGGACCCAACGTCCAAACAGATCAGCACTGGTAGAAGGAAGATCTGCCACCCTCTGCTGTATTTCCTGCATAGAGGGTGAACGATGTCTGTAGACTAGTCGACACATCATCAGAATCCAGGAGGAGAGCCGTCTCTGGGAACTCTATCCTTCTTCCCCTGGCCAACCCTCGTTCCTTAGTAACTACAGCACTGTTACATCCTTCTTCTTACACTTTATTTTAAGTGTCAGTTTCTGCGTACTTACTTTGCAAATACATGTTAGTTAGTCATTAACTGTGGAAACAATGCCACAGAAGCAGCACATTCCTTAGTAACTATAGCACTGTTACACCCTTCTTCTTACACTTCATTTTAAGTGTCAGTTTCTGCATACCTATTTTGTAAGTACATGTTAGTTAGACATTAACTGTGGAAACAATGTCATAGAAGCAACACAACTGGGAGAGCAGTCTA
The DNA here is from genome assembly GCA_016271365.2 of Neoceratodus forsteri. Taxonomy (NCBI): domain Eukaryota; kingdom Metazoa; phylum Chordata; order Ceratodontiformes; family Ceratodontidae; genus Neoceratodus; species Neoceratodus forsteri. Next base: position 1,175,838,322 of record CM057453.1, on the reverse strand, counting down.
CGGATGCTCAATCCAAGTCCTTCCCTGCCAACCCCCTGATGGCCCGGGCTCGTACCCAAACCCGGGTTGCCAGCATGACACAAGGTGTGGCGTCCAGTGCCTCAACCCTCAGCGCCATCGGGCCGGCTGATGTTAAATTCTTTTATAGAACTGAACTTGTAGCACTAGTTACATATGTCTGTCAAGGGTGCTGCCAGGGCCTGCATTATCTCCTTCAGTAACCTTGGTTGCATTGTATTGGCCCTAGGTATCTGTTTATCTTTAGGTCCTGCAGAACCTTCAGAACTCTCTCCTCAGTTGTACTACCCCTCATTAATCAGTTGCTATCCTTGCCCCTGAATTTTAACTTGCTTTTCAGTGTTGGTCCTATAGCTTCTACAGTATCTACAGAGCTAAAATAATAAATATGCTCACCCTTGCCACATCATCCCTCACACTCTTCCCCCATCATTCTTCAGCCTTTCTGTGCTATCTTTTGTCTTTTTTCTCTACTGTACCTACTGAATGTATTTTAACACCTTCCACTATTTTTAGCTCTGTGTTTGTCCTCTTAAGGGTTGTTTACATTTATCTTGCTTCCTGTAGAACTCCCTGTGCATTTCATTCTGTTCTCTTTTGCAGACCCTAAAAGCTCTCCTTCTTCCCTTACTTGTCTGTCCAGCCATATAGGTTTCTTATATTTCTTTGCCTTACTTACAAATTTAATGCACTACTGGGCAGCCCCAACACCATCCTTTTGAAATTCACCATTTATTTCCTTACTTTTCTCTCCAGCCATATTGGTTTTTCATACTTCTTTGCTTTACCTACAAATTTAATGCACTCCTGGGCTGCCCCTAACACTGCCATTTTGAAATTCATCAACTTTTGTTCTTTCCGTTCCCTTCTGTCTCATATATATTTTTCAACTGACATTTGATGAATTCTGTCATTTGATCAAAGTCACTGTTACCAAATTAATGAACCACAGTGCTGGAATTCAGTTGTTGGGAACCCAGCACAATATTGAACTTCACAGTATTATAGTCTTTCTGACCTTTAGGATCTTCAATTGTGATGTCTTTGATAATGTCCTGGTTGGACATTAAAAGTTTAAGACTGCCACTGGTCCAGTTGTGTGGAGGGCTGAGGCATCAAGCGTTACCTCCTACCATGCCTGAGACCCATTTTCACAGTGTGAGTGGGTTGCCGGGGGTTGGCCAGGGTGGGAGAGGATCAAGCATCCAGAGGACAGCTCTCCTCTCCTGGGAAGGGAAGCACACAGAGACTGGTGCATCTCTGACACCTAGCTGTGACTGGGTGTTGGAGTGCCTGTACATAGGGGATGGGTGCAGAGCAGTTGACTGGCATGCTGTGTGCGAAAGTGTGCATTGCCAACACCCACATTGCTCTGCCTCCGAGAGGGTGGGAGTAAACCAAGGAGGAGAAAAGTGTCCTGGGCATGGCTGGATGATGCCAACCCCCGTAGGTGCTGCTCCCTCGATTAGCAGGCAACTCCAGCACCGGATCCATGTTCGGCGGGTTGAGGGATCCCTGTTGCCTCGCCACAGAGGATAAGCTGTGGAGGAAGTAAGAGGTGCACTGCGAGCAGGGGACAGGGCTGGGGAGTCGGTGAAATGGAGGGTCACCTGGTACAAGGAGCATAAAGAAATAACAAAAAGAGAAAAAAGTTTGACTGCCTTCCCCTGGTCCCCCTGCACCCATTGGGTGATAAAACAGTCCTGAGTAACCTCTATAAACGTCTTGCTTTTTGGGCTCCTTACCTCAGGTGTATCACAGTCTACATCCAGGAGATTTGAATCCCCCATTAGTTAAATTTTTCCCTGGCTTGCTGCCTACTTATTTTCTTTTTTAGTTCCTCATCTGTGTTTGTTGTGTTGCTAGGAGGCTTTTAATCTATTTTTCCCCCTTCTTCTGTCACATAGTGCTGTTGTGATTCCACATCCCCCCCCAATTGTTTTGTCCTCCATGACTCTTATGGTCACCTTCACATAGATTGCTACCCCCACACACAGATTCCTCTTGTCTCATCTAAATAACATATAGCACAGGATAATTTAGGTCCCAGCTAATGTTTTTGCTAGCCTGTGTTTCTGTAACAGCCACCAGATTACACTGTTTGTCTACTTCATTTACCTGCAGCTCATTCATTTTGTTACCTAAACTCCTGGCATTTGTATACCGTTCATCACTCTCCGCCTGCCCTTTCTTTTCCCTTCCAGGCTTCCCATCACTGGTAATGGTTGAATGCCCACTATTCCTACCCTCTTCCCTTACTGTCCCCCCCATCCCATTCTGAATTTGGTGAGTCATTTTGGCTCCCTTTATGTCTCAGTGTATGGTCCTGTACTGTATCACTGCCCTCCACTCATCTCATGTAACAGCATGCTAACTGTAACATCTAGCTTTTACCCCAATGCACTGGTTCCCACTTGGCTTATTGAATGCCATCCTTTGCAAACAAACAGCCATCCTCCCAGAAGGATCCCAGACTCAGAGTATCTAAGCCCCTCTTCATCACAGTATCCCTTTAGCCAAATGCTGTACTCTATTTTTTCCTTTTCATTTATACCTTCATGTGGCAACACCGGCACCTCAGAGAAGACTACCAAATCTGCAACTGTTCTTAACTTGCTCACTAGTTCCCTGAATCTATCTTTAACCTCTTATACACTGTTATTTGTCAGGTCATTAATACCCAGGTGTATCACAACATCTGCTTTCCCATCCTTCACATTGGTCAGCTTCTCCAACTGTGGTATTATCTTTTCTTTGGTTGTTCCTGGGCAACAAAGAACAGTTATATCCTTCCAGTTTGAGCTGCACACCACTCACTGCCTCTCCTTAACAAAGGAACTCCTAAAGACTAGGGTGTGCTTCCTAACCCTGTGTGTCTCTGCCAGAATCCCTCACCCCCAGTGCATCCTCGCAGGATGAAGCCATCCCCTCTGGAGTACAGAAAAAAACAAAAATGACCAGCACACACATATCGTGGCTACTAACAAAGTTCATTTATCAAAATGCTTTTAAACATTTACACAGACACTCTGGTAAGACAGCCAAAATCCCAAGTGCTTTGAGGTGCACTGCCCTTCGTCGGGAAGGGAGTGGCTTGTCTCTACATCAGAGGGGACTTGTATTTAAAGGCTAATTAATAAATATTTATAATTTTCATGCATAATCCAAAAGGATCAGCCCATGAGGCAATCACTTAGCTTGCCATTTTCATCTTTCAGTCCCCTCTACCATTCCACTCATGTTACAGATTGTTTCACAAAAAAAACTATAAATACAAAAACTCCCCCATCATTTGCAAACATTGATGAGACAAATGAAGAATTCCTTAAGTCATAATGACAAAAGAGACACAGAAAAACTATTCATTAACACTCTGTGAATAATATTGAAAGCAATCCTGAATCACATACCTACAGTATTAAAACACAACACACAAAACGGACCCTGCTGTTTAAAAATATGATATTATACATGTAAAAAATCAGACAAAGAAGCAGAATCAAACACTCAGGCAGAACATTTCCAACTTCAGCCCTAACTAACCATTTAGTTCTTAATTTTTATAGCTACATTGCACACAATCCAAATACCCAAAGTTTGGCCAGTGCTACAGGAATACCATGAAATCTATTTCATCAGTCAATCCTATTGATTGTAATGCTTTTAAATTATGAATCCATCTAGATTCTTTCTGTAGCAGTAGTTGAACACGATCTCCATCCCTATACAATTTCTGTACATGGTCAATTGCTCAAAATTTTGCACAGCTAGGATTCTGGTCATGTTCTTCAGTGAAATGTCTACCCACTACAGTTTCTACATTACCCATGCTGATCTCTCTAATGTGTTCCAAAAACCTTTCTTTGGCTTGTCTGACCATTCATCCTACATAGATTTGAGGACACGAGCACACAAATATGTAAACCACCAACACTATGTAACAGGAAATAAATTGTTTAATAGATTTTTTGATTTTTAATTCAGAAACCACAAATTCTTTTCCTCATTTTACATAACTGCAGGCCACACAATTTCGGCATGTAAAAAAATCCCTGTGGTTTTAGTGGGAATAAGATGACTATTTATTTATTTATCAAGTCTAGGATTACAAATACCTTTGAGCCTTGACTCTTTTACAAAGGTTCCACGTCAATGAGTAACCAGATCTCTTAAGTTATTTCCTCTACTATAAGTGACTCTTGGTTGATCCTTAAATAAATCTGGTATACTACATAAATATAAAACTGGCCAATTATGTAGAATAATATTCTGAATTTGAGGGGCTAGTGGATTATATTCCAAAATTCTTTCTTTAGGCTTTAGCAAAGAGTCTCTATCTAAAACTCTGGCTTTTTGTAAAGCCACATCCAAGATCTGGTCTGAATAACCCCTTTCCTTAAACCATAAATACATTTCTGCTGATTGTGACTCAAAATCCTCCACTTCAGAGCAATTGTGATGCAATCGTAAGACTTGCCTATGTGGAACTGATGATATAAGATATGGAGGATGTGCACTTCATGCGTGTACTATCGTATTTCCAGCACTTGGTTTTCTATAACCTGAAGTGGTAATTTTCTCACCTGGTTTAGCTTGCAATTTCAAATTCAAGAACTCGATGCTCTCTTCTGTTATTCCTCCAGTGTAGGACAAATTAAACCCATTATTATTCAGCTCCTGGATAAAGGATTCAGCTTACTGCTTTGACCCTCTCCAGATGATAAGAATATCATCAATGAAATGGTGCTAATGCACCACCTACCCCTGATATCTGTTTTCAGCATCATGAAAGATGCAAATTTGTTCCCATCAGCCCATATATAAATTCACAAATGACTGGGCCATGGTAGCACCCATGGCCACCCCTTTCTGCTATAAAAAGGTTTCCTCATTGAAAGTGAAGAAATGATGCTTTAATATGAAGCTGGCGGCTTCAATCAGAAAGTGAGTAAGTAGTGCATTGCTCCACTTTAGTCTGCTTAAAAAGTAATCAAGGGCTTTAAGCCCCGACTTGTTCAGTATGCTAGTGTAGATGGAGGTGACATCTAGGCCACTCCATAAAAATTCAGGTTGCTAAATCACATTCCGAAGCTTTCACATTAAATGTATTGAGTCTTGGGTGTGGGATTTCACATTTGTAACTAATGGCTATAAAAAATAATCTGCAAATCTGTTTCAATTTTCAATGAATGATCCTACACCCAAGACTACCAGCTTTTCCGGTGGATTCTGAACATTTTTGTGTAGCATAGGAATGTGATAAAATGTGGCCAAAACTGAGTGCTTAACTTTCAAAAATTCAGCCTCCTGCCATGTGACATTTCTATCATTTAATGCTCTATCTACTAATTCATACAACTCAATTTTGAACTACTCCATTGGACCTTAATTTAAAGGAAAACTACACCCTGAAAAAATATATGTTGTGCAGAGTGTTTTAATTTGTATGTGAAGTTCTAGTGTTTCCTTCCCTCTGACTGGTATTAGGAGTTTTTCCCAAATTAGCCTGCTAGCTTTATACTAGTTTTACGACCCCTGGGGATCTCCATACCTGATAGTGTAATTGTATTTCTGGTTCCCACAGTGCATTTTATCTCATGTGTCTGTGATGTAACAGAGACCCAACATTCAACACACACATGCCAAACAAACTAAATATCTTGGAAGCTTTACAAGCTGCACAAAAATTACCAGCAGCAAAGTTTTTCAGGACAGTAAAACGTTTAGGATGAAGGTGGTGGTCACCAAGCTGAATTCTACAGATTTCAAAATATAGCCATCTCTGTTGCTGTGAACTGATTGTAATGCAATGCTTTCTGCTGGATTTATGGTCTCTGCTACAGCACCATTACATGAAACAAGGTGCATTGTAGGACAAAGAAATGCAATAAACCTATTTGATATGGTGATCTCCAGGGGTCGTAAAACTACCCTAAAGCTAGCAGGCTAATTTAGGAAAAACTCCTAATACCAGTCAGAGGGAAGGAAACACTAGAACTTCACATACAAATTAAAACACTCTGCACAACATATATTTTTTCAAATTTTGGGTGTAGTTTTCCTTTAATTTAACATAGAATTATCACTCAACAATCTATTCACTTCCAATATATAATCTTCTCTGTTCAAAATGACAACATTCCCTCCTTTATCAGCTTGACGTATGAGGTCTTCCATTTTAATCAACTCATCCAAGGCCTTTTTCTTCCTTTCACTTAAATTACCTTTGCCTAAATTCCAAGATTTACTGAATAGTTGTTCTACCTCACTCACAGCCCTTCTCTGAAATATTGTAATTGCTGCATCAAGAGTGCCTGGAACGAAATAAGATTTAGGTTTGAACTGTGGCTCAAAATCTACATAATCTCAGAGATTACGAGGCAACTCCTGGGCTACTAGGGAACAGTGGGGATGCTGAATTATCAGACTGTCCCATTAAAGAGACAGAAGGACAGGATTTTCAAAATGCTAAGAATGCCACAAGCCCCAGGTGCGCCGAACATATGGCACAGGCGGATTGCGGCATTCTCTGAGTCAGCATTGGGATTTTCTATCCCATGCACCAATTGTTGCAAGCTTGACCAACTTTTTGTGGTCTGACTTGCAGCAAACCTGAGGGCCAGTTTTACAGAGCTAGCACTACATGTTTGGCACAAGATGTCGTAAAAGGTGGAAAAACTGTCACAACTGCGCCCGAGATTGCAAAATTGTGCTCAGTTGTGGCAAAGAGGTTTGGTGCACTGCCAGAAACTAAGTCCAGCGGCGCAGGGTGGATGCGAGCCCTGCACCACCCTTCAAAAATCCAGCCTAAATTCTAATAATTCTTCTAGTGGTAACCATGCACTTCATCCCCATTGTTCAACACCTCAGTGTCCTCTAAAGCAGAGATAAGAAAAGACAGATCTCCACTCATTTGTGAGTCAAATGAGCCTGAAACTTGCCCATCATAATGAATTCTACCCATATTTGCAAAATAGAAATGCAAATTAAGCTTCCTAAATATTTTGAACAATTCAACACAAATGTTAAATTTATCAGTTTTTGGTGCTGGGAGGAAACACACATCTTTTTGTAAAACACTAATTTGGTCCTTAGTAAGTTATTTCTTTGATAAATGTACTAATTCCCAGGTGTTGCTTTCTCCTTCACTGCTTTCTGTGTAACAATTCATGTGGTGTAATGATTAAGGGTTGATACTCCTGGAGACACATATAGAAACATAGAACATAGAAACATAGAATTTGACAGCAGATAAGGACTGTTTGGACCACCTAGTCTACCCATTTACCCTACGTACTGTTATACTGCAGACCCTACCTGATCCCCAGCTCTACCTCCCCTTCCCTTACCGCTAAGGTTCCCTTATGCCTATCCCATAGATTCTTGAACCCTGATACAGTTTTTTCCCTCACCAGCTCTGCTAGGAGGTTGTTCCAGGCATCCACCACTCTTTCTGTGAAGAAGTGCTTCCCCACATCTCCCTTGAGTCTACCCCCTCCAGCTTCATAGCATGGTTCCTTGTTCTTGAGCATCTTTTTTTCTGAAAAATGCTTTTCTCTTGTCCCTTATTTATACCCATGAGGTATTTGAAAGTTTCTATCATATTCCCCTTCTCCCTCCTTTCCTCCAGGGTATACATATTGCACTCCTTCAGTTTCTCCTCATAGGCTTTTTTATGCAGATCCTACACCATTTTAGTTGACCTCCTCTGGACTGCCTTCACTCCGTCTATGTCCTTCTGGAGATGAGGTCTCCCAGACTGGACACAGTATTCTAGGTGAGGTCTCACTGGTGATCTATACAGAGGTAACAACACCTCTCTCTTTCTGCTGGTGATTCCTCTCTCTATGCACCCCAGCATCTCACTAGCTCTCCCAACTGCCCTGTCACACTGCCTGGCCACCTTTAGGTCATCAGATATGATTACTCCCAGATCTCTTTCCTGTTTCATGGTTGTCAATATCACTCCCCCCATGTTGTACTCCGCCCCTGGGTTTCTGTGCCCTAAGTGCATGATTCTGCACTTTTTCACATTGAAACTTAGTTGTCATACCCTTGACCTCTCCTCTAACTTTCTCAGATCACTACTCATTTTTTCCACCCCTCATGGAGTGTCTACCTTATTGCAGATTTTAGTATCATCTGCAAAAAGGCAGACCTTCCCTTTCAGCCCCTCTGCAATGTCCCTAATAAAGTCATTAAAGAGGACTGGGCCCAGTACTGATTCCTGTGGCACCCTGCTGGTCACCCTCCCTCCCTCAGAGTGAATTCCGTTTACTACTACCCTCTGACACCTCTCCTCCAACCAATTTCTTACCCAGTTTACCACATTTGGACCCACTTCTAGGCTGCTCAGCTTGGTTACGAGTCTCCTATGTGAAATGGTGAAGAAGGCCTTACCAAAATCTAGGTAGGCCACATCCACCGCTCCACCCTGCTTTAATTCATTAGTCAGCCAGTCAAAGAAATCTATTAAATTTGTTTGACATGACCTCCCCTTGTGAATCCATGCAGCCTTGGATCCTGTAAACCACTGGATTCAAGATATTCCACAATCCTTTCCCTCAGTAGTGATTCAATTAATTTCACCACTGTCAAAATCAAGCTGACTGGCCTGTAGTTGCCAGCCTTCTCCCTGCTACCACTCTTGTGAAGTGGGACTACATCTGCCCTCCTCGAGTTCTCCGGAACCACTCCCATCTCCAGTGAGTGGTTGAACAGGACTGTTAGAGGTATGGCCAGCACCTCCCTGAGCTCCCTCAATATCCTTGGATGCACCCTGTTTGGCCCCATTGCCTTGTCCACTTTCAGATTTATGAGTTCCTTCAGGACTCTCTCTTCTGAAAATAGACTGGTGTCCTCCTCCCTCCCTTCCTTCGATGCTCCTGTTGCTTTTCCATGGCCACTCACATTCCCCTTCCTCTGTGAACAGTGAACAAAAGTATTTGTTCAGGATATCTGCTTTTTCCTGGTCCACCTCCGCCCAATCCCCCCTTCCCTTCTTAGCCTTACGATCCTTCCCCTGGTCTTCCTTCCTTCACTTACATAACTGAAAAATGCCTTGTCCCCTTTCATTACTGCCTGGGCTATTCTCTCCTCTGTGCCTTTGCACTCCTTACTGCATTTCCACCTCCCTCTGTTTCTCCAGATACACCTCACTATCTTCCTCCGTCTGTCTTCTTATACCTCCTGAATGCTAACTTTTTTGCCCATACCTTCCCAGACACCTCTATTGAGAACCATAGCGGTCTTTTTTTCCTCTTGCTTTTGCTCGCTTGCCTGACTCAGAGGTTTGTTGCCTTCACTATGGCCGTTTTTAGCTTTGCTCATTGTCACTCCACTGCACCCAAGTCCCCCCCCCCCCGGCAGGGCATCCCTGAGACATTCACCCATCTGTTTAAAATTGGTGCTTCGGAAGTAAAGGACCCTCGCCCTTATGTGGCTCAGCTCAATTCTGCCACAGTTCTTATACTGAACCACACTGTATGGTGATCACTGGTCCCCATATGGCCTCCCAGCATGATGTCTGCAACCCTGTCCCCGTTAGTGAGTACAAGACCCAGTACTGCCCCATCACAAGTGGGTTCCCTTACTAGCTGCCTGAGGAATGCCCCTGCAGGGAGGAAAGGATGTCCCTGCTAATAGCTGAGGCTGCAACTGGGAGTCTCCAATCCATATCCGGCAGACTGAAGTCCCCCACCAGCAGTACCTTCCCCTTATTTGCCATCTTTAGGATGGCTTCCACCAGAACCTTATCCAACTACCCCCCATGCTGGAGGTCTGTAGATTATGCCAGTGTGAATAGTGGCTCCATTCCCCACCTCTAGGATGATCCACAGTACCTCCACCCCTCCCTGTTTTCCCTGTATATCTGTCAACTTTATGCTTTCCCTCACATAAAGCATCACTCCTCCTCCTTTCTTTCCCACCCTGTCCTTTCTGAACAGAATATAGCCTGGTATGACTATATCCCAGTCATGGTTCTCAATGCACCATGATTCTGTAATGGTGACAATACCTAGGTCAGCCTCTGCCATAATGGCCTCTAGGTCTGGAATTTTATTTCCCAGACTTCGAGCATTTGCAACCATGGCCTTCCAGATTTTGCTACTACCCTGCTTTTCAGTCCCCCTTTTTCCCTTTTGCTCTCTTTCCTTACTCCCTCTGTTCTCATTCCCATCTCCCTTCATTGTCACCATTTCTCTCCCTTAGGGTTTTCCCTACTGACTACTTCAACCTGTTGGGGGGCAGTTTATTCCTCCCTGCATCCTTCCACTACCCCCCTTGGCTAGTTTAAATGTTTACTAAAGTAACATTTAAACCACACACTGAGGACTGCAGTTCCCTCCTGGATGGATGTAGACCATCTCCTCCGTATAGGCCCTTATCTCTCCAGGTGGGACCCTAGATCCCAATGTAGCTGAACCCCTCCTTTCTGCACCACTTCTTTAACCATGAATTGAAGCTCCTGATACGGAGTACCCTACCATCCCATCGTAGACAGGCAGCATCTCAGAAATTGTCACTCAGTGTGCTATGTGCCTAAGACCCCTCCCCAACTCCCTGAACTTCTCTTGAATTATCCCAGTCTCGTTCCCAGCCAGGTCATTAGTCCCCAGGTGGACAATAACATCCCACTCTTCCTCTCTTCCTGCTGCCCTAGTGATCCTCAGAATTCACTTTCCATCCCTCTGAGCTGTGGCGCCACTTAAGCACCTAAGTTCCTTCTCCCCTTCCCTTCTTGATCCCAGTTCTATCACGCTTACAATTCGGTCCCCGACCAGGAGTTGCTTTTTCCTCCTCTGGGGTCCTCTGCTTCCCTCCTTGGGGTCTCTGCTATGAAGGACCCCCACATCCTCCCTGGTCACTACCATGGGTGCCTACATGGGACAGTCCTGCCCCACTAATGCAGCATATGGATTGTGTAGTGGAACCGGGTGGGGAATGTGCCTCTGACCCACCACCCTCACTCTCCCAGAGCCCACCATAGTCCAGCAACTCCTCCTCCTCCTCGGCATCCTCTGAAGTAATGGTGGCAGACTTGGTGGTCCTTGGGGGAGGGAGGAGGCCTCCCAAAACCTGGACAACTCAGCCTATAGTCTAGCAACCTCCTCCCTTAGTTCAGACAGGTGCCTGCAGGTGGGGCAGTACTGCAGTCTCCAAAAGGTCTCTCTGAAAACTGCCGCCCCACAGCCACTGCACTGCACCACTCCCAGCATAATTTCTACCCTGTCTCCCCTGGAAATATTTGGTCCTTTCTCCCTCCCCTGCTAGGGTTTACACTATTACCCTGCTCCGCTAGTAGTACCCTGTAGTAATTAGTGTTCCATCCTTTATCCCTTCAGCTTTACCTACTGAGGCCCCAGAACTTACCCCATCATCCCTGAGAATTTCAGAGAAAATTTTCATTCCGTCTGGTCTATAGATGATTGCAAAAAATCCCATGTTAACCAATGGGAAAAAAGTTTTTTTCCCTGTTTTTTACCACTTTGTATCTCAAAAAACATACAAGATGCTTTACAATCTCAGTATTCCGTTACTAACAGGGAGCACTTTCCCTGTTTACATGTGCATACTTTTCTGTTTCATAAAGGACCTCTTAGGAGCAGTCTTCCAGAACCTCTCCCCACTTTACTAAAATTGTTTTTTGATTCACTTAAAGGACCTCATTGGAAATGAGCTTGTCTCAGTTGAGCTATCCAGTTCATTCATTTGTACATGAAATGAATAAAAACTTTTACTATTACTACTACTACACTTAAGGGAACCCTGGGTACCCATTTGATTGGTAGAGCACATGGCAGGTTACAAGAATTCCTCAAAGACACTGCAGAATCTATATTAAATGCCTGGAATACTGAATTAGAAACTAATATCCCTTATGAGCTCTGGATAAAGTACACTGCCCCATCTATTGAAGTGTCATGGGCACCATATTGGCAAGAGTTCACTTGGAAGTGTTGAAATAGATTCTTCCATACTCCTTTGACACTTGCAAAAAATTTTTCTCCACACCTAGGCTCTTGCTGGAGGCAATGTGGCACCTCATTTGCCACCCATATTCACATTTTTTGGTCCTGTCCACTAATAGTCCGTTTTTGGCAGCTGATAGGAAATAGGCTAATTCAGTTAACACATGTTAATGGCCCATTGACTCCAGAGCTGGTCCTCCTTACCATCTCCCCACCGGGCTATCATCTTTCTACTTGCTCCTTGATTAACTTTCATATATATATATAGGCGGCAAAAAAAGTCATCACATGACTTTGGCACAAGCCATATCCCCCCCACTATCTCAGTGTGGTATAATATACTGTAGTTAACATGATAAACAGAACAGAATGCTTAACAGCGTCATTGGTGAATCAGAATTCACAGTTTGAACTTGAATGGCGTTGGTGGGTACTTTATATCTCTCATGAAGACTCCAGTTTTGTACCAAAACTTTAGTGCTTAAACTATATCCAAGGGTGTTATGTTATCAAGCTGGAATAATCAGAGGCGAGTGAGGGGAGCAGCCTGGGCCTCATATCTTTCTAAGGGGTTTAGTTTTTTAGATGTAGACCTGTAATAGAAATTAAACAGCTGAAATATTTAGAGCAGTTTTTGACTTGTGGTAATTGTGATGATAGCCATCTGCTTGTTTTTATTTGTATTATATTTTTGATATAAATATATGTTTTAGACTTCTGCTTAGAAAACAGGCCAAGCAGAAAAGCATCATGGAACATGGGATTTGAACAGAAAAAAAGAGGGTCTGCCCTTTTCCCTGACCTAGTGGATAAACTAATTCAGAGATTCCTTCTGATACCTACCTGTCAGAAGCCTGTAGTAGCAGCTATACACCAGGTTGTAAAACAACTACTGCTTTGAACCTAGGAAATTGGCCATAACAGACTGCATTTTATGACCTATCAGGATGAAAGCAAACTCTGACAGTTACCTGTGAAAATCTTCACATAGCTAAAAGAAGTGTCTTTCAGGATGTTCTTTTGAAGATCAAAGGGGTAATTCTGACCTGTCATAATTCATGTTCTGTTGCTCACTAATTAGGAAGAATATATATATATATATATATATATATATATATATATATATATATATATATATATTTTAAGTGGAATGTGTAGCAGTGTGCAGATCCATGTGACTAATTCAGTATGTAGGAATGAGAGTGATCTCACAGCCAGCATCACCTCAGAGCTGTGACCTTTTTCCCCTCATGATATTATCAAGGCTGAGGGGGACATTGGACTATTTTACTTTTGGACTCCTGAGAGGACACACTCTTGTCCCAACCTTGCAAAACATTGCATACTTGTGTTTGGACTTTCAAGAGGCACTTGTGTTCTGGACTCTTAAGAAGCACTTCTGCCAAAATTAGGTAATTTCAGCACCACTATTTACCAACTGAAACTGGGGTAGGATCGGTTACTCAGTAAAAAGGTGTTTGATTTTGTAATTTGCATTTATTTTATTTGACTGTACCATTAATGTTATATGTTCTGTGTTTTGTATTTTATTTACTATTTTTAATTCCAGTAAACTCAGTTTTCCTTGAAATCCTGCCTAAGCAATTTTCTCATTTTGAGTGTGAATACTGGGACAATGTTGATAATTCTGACAGAACTGTTAAGTGCTTATAGTGTGTTACCATATGCACCAAGGTAAGGAAATACCTAGGTCTCAACTGAGTCAGAAGGGGGATTGTGAACCAGGTTGTGTGCCTGCTGGGTTAATTATTGCGCTGCTTTCCCCAGATGGATAATTCTAGGGGATTTCAATGCCTGGGTCGATGACAAACTCTCTCAGTTTGGTCAAAATCTCCTCAAGCTAATGACATCGCTGGGCCTCACACAGGTTGTTACCACCTCTACCCACATAGGAGACCACTCATTGGATCTGCTGTTCTTCCTGGGGATGGAAATCACTGATTTGGGGTCGAACCAGCCAGTTGGTCTGACCATCACACCATACGGTTCAATTTTGGAGCACCCCCAAATGGACCTATCCCTTGGGAGATTGTCCGGTACCGTCCTTTGAGGGGGGTTACCCCAGATGGTCTATTGGCAGTGCTGGACCTATCAGGATTGCTGGGTAAAAGCAAAAGTCCTGGGGATCTTGAACTAGCCTATAATAAGGCAGTGGGAGATGCCCTGGACTTGATTGCTCCTGTTCGTGTTCGACCGCTCACTCTTTGCCCAAGGTCCCCTTGGTTTGATGGGTCCTTGAACGAGTTGAGATGGAGTAGTCGAAGGCTGGAGAGAGCATGGCAGAAGTCCGGCTTGGATGCTGACAGCCTAAGATTGATGGAGCATTATGATGGCTATCAATCAGAAATCACCCGTAAGAAGGCAGAATTCCTGTCCAGGGAGATTTCTGCTGTGCAGAACCGACCGGCTCAACTCTTACATACTGTCAACAGATTGTGCAATCCAATCTGTCTGGAGTCTGGAAGAGCTTTTTCACAAGTTAGGTGTGATGAGCTAGCTCTGTTTTCATGGATAAGGTTTCCAGCATCAGGTCTGGATTCAGCCCGGCTCCCTCCATGAGGGGTTGTGGAGGTCGATGGGGACTGGTGAGTACCCAGTCTGTCTGGATGGATTTCGGCCGACCGGAATTCATGGACATTGTGAAGATTGTCCAGACCGTGCATCTAACCTGTTGTAGTTTGTATCCGGGCCCTACCTCCCTTTTGGTGGGATGTGTAGATGTTATCTGCCCGATCCTAGCTGAAATTGTGTGGAGATCCTTGGAGGAAGGAATCTTTCTGGATTCCTTAAAGGAGGCAGTCATTAGACCACTCCTGAAAAAAAACATCCTTGGACCCTGCCAATCCAGCTAACTACTGACCTGTCTCTAACCTTCCCTTTGTGCGGAAGGTTATTGAGAAGGTGGTTGCGTTGCAACTTGACAACCATTTGGAAACTCACGGTGTCTATGAAGCTCTCCAGTCTGGATTTAAGAAGAAGCATAGCATGGAGACTGCCCTTGTTCGGGTACTAAATGACCTCCTGATGGCGAGAGATTGAAAGGCTTGTACCATCTTGGTCCTTCTTGATCTCTCCACAGCTTTTGATGCTGTGGACCATGGGATGCTTTTAGAGACTCTGCAGTTCCTTTGTGGACTATCTGGGTACAGTCCCCAAATGGTTTCGATCTCTCCTAACAGGCAGATCTCAGAGGCTGGTCACTGGAATTTATTCTTCTGATGCCCTCCCCCTGTCCTGGGGGGGGGTACTGCAGGGATCTATATTGGTTTCCATGTTGTTCACAGTGTATATGCTGCCCTTAGGAGACTTCATCAGATGATATGGCTTGAGTTTTCACTGCTATGCAGATGATACTCAGCTGTATATGTCCTTTGTGCCCAGACAGGTTGATGCAGTTTCCATGCTAAATAACTGCCTTTCTGAGATCAGAGATTGGATGAGCTTGAGTTGGCTGAGACTAAATCTGGATAAGACTGAGGTACTGGTCATGGAGCCAGGTTGCCCCGGGGTGGGTGTTAGTGCTGGGCACATGTTGGGCCTTTGGCTTGATGGTGTCCAGCTTATCACCTCAGATCGGGTGCGTAACCTGGGCATTATCATTGATGATGGCTTGACTCTGAAGTATCAGGTGTCAGCTGTGGTCAAATCCTCATTTTACCACCTGAGGGACATCACCTGGGTGAAACACCTGATTCCTCCTGGTGACCTTCCAACATTGGTTCACGCCTTCATCACTGCTCATCTTGACTACTGCAATGCCCTCTACCTAGGGCTGTCTGGGGTTGATATCTGCCACTTACAGCTGGTGCAGAACACTGCAGCAAGATTGTTGACTGGTACCTCTAGGTCCAGTCATATTACTCCTGTTCTGCGCGAACTGCACTGGCTGCCAGTTCAGTGGTGGATCACCTATAAGGTAGGTTTACTTACCTTTAAAGCCCTACACAAACAGGGACCCAACTACCTCAAAGATCTCCTGACTCCCTACTGCCCCAGTCACCCTTTCCGATCCGCCAATGAGAGACTGCTAGAGATTCCCAGGGTCCGTCTTAAAATAACTGGAGTGCGTGTTTTTTCTTTTGCTGTACCAACCCTGTGGAATTCTCTACCTTGTCGGTTAAGAGAATGCCTGACTATCACGACTTTTAACTTTATGTAAAAACATATTTATTTTCTCTGGCCTTCCTGGATTGATTGGAGATAATTGAATTGAACTGAGTAGATTTTAATAATTTATATTTGTTGTTTTAATGTATTTATAATATGTACAGCACCTTGGTTTTTGAAAGGCACTATAAAAATAAAGATTGATTTGATTTGATTTTCTTCGAAGAGGGTGTGATATTTGGAGCTGTTATCTAGGCATGCTAGCGAAAAAGGGTTCATATTTGACCCCAGGACATAAGACTGGTAATTGATCAAACCCAAAACAGACAGGAGGGGGTTCCAGTTTGTCTCCTGTTCTCATATTGCACTTCGAGTTTGGGCACTGTGGGAGCAGAGGGCCTGACCCCCGGAGTGCGTTTGTGACAGATTTAGTTGGCAGTGGTGCGATCTAAAAGATTTGGTTTGCAGTGCTGCAGTCAAAAAGATTTGTTTGTATACTGTGAAATTATCTGGTGACAGGAGCATTAACAGTCCAGTGTGTTGGGTTGATAAACTGTAACAGTTCACATACAAAACAAGGCAGTGATTTAAAAAAAAAAAGAAATATACCATTGTGGTTACAGTCTAAATTCCCTACCAGTTTTCTTTTTCTTGGGTGGTCCAAGCTAGTGTAGCTGTAGATTAGGGAAGAAGATGGCTTCCACCTACAGCGAATATACTGCAGAATACCTGAAGCAGTTGTGCCAGGAGAGAGGAGTCCATTGTGAGGGCCAAAACAAACAGCACCTCATGGAGGCTCTTGTGGCAGCCAATGCATGAGTGACTGCCCAAGACCTCGAGTCACAGTCGGTGACTGAAAGGGACCAGACCATGGGCATGGAGGGGCCAAGGTCCATCACAGTGTCCAGTCCCAGGTAGGAGGACAGTGGGACCAGTAGTGACCAAGAACCACAGCACCAGGGGAGGGTCACCATCATGCTGGAGCCAGAAGGGATCAGGCTGCAGCTAGAGTTGAGGAAAATGGAGCTGGAATTCGAGTAGAGGAAGTTTCAGATGGAGCTGGAGAAGCAAGAAAAAGAAAACCAGTGTTGGAGAGAGGCTGAGGAAAGAGAAAACCAGCTTCAAAGAGAGGCAGAGGAAAAAGAGTGACAGCTTCAGAGAGAGGCCGAGAGAGAGGAGAGAGAGAGAGTGCCAGAGGAAGTTTGAACTGGAGCAGCTACAACTCCAAAGACCAGTGCCAGAGCAGGTATGTGGCATGGGTGAACTGGATTACAAATTAAATTCTAAATTGATAGCTAAATTGAAAGAGGGGGAATATATGGATGCATTTTAAAATTCATTTGAAAATGTATGCATTCAGGCAAAAATTCCCAGAGAGTTCTGTAGCTTCCAGCTATCCCTGCTGCTTACCGGTAAAGCTCGTGATGCATTGGGTCAAATGGACAATACGGCAGTAATGACTATGGCAAAATAAAAAGCTGCATTGTTAAAAAAGTATGACTTGACAGCTGAAACATACAGAGTTAAGTTCCATAAGCTCAGGAGAAGCCCTGACATGTGCTATGAGGAGTTAGCCACAAAACGTCAGTTTTTGAAACGTTGGTGGGAAGGGTTAAAACAGACTCTGTAGAGGAAATTGAGGATGTTGTACTTTTGGAGCAATTCTTTTGGGCTTGCCCAGCAGAGCTGAAAACCTGGCTAGAGGACAGAGATCCAAAAACAGTGCAGGAGGCTGCCGAGCTCTCGGACCGCTATGCCAGGAGCAGGCCTGCTCTGCGAGGGAGTGGGGTGGGCGTGGCAGTGCAGAAAGGGAAAAGTGCACCTTCAGGGCAGCTAAAACCCTCACTGCCTCCCCAGAAAATGGGCAGCCCCAGGTTACAAAGAAAAGATTTGCCTGATAAAAGAAATGATTGTTGGTTTTGCAAACAACCTGAGCATATTGCAAGACAGTGTCCTAAAAAAGCAGAGAGTGTACAAAGTAGTGCTGGGAAAGAGGTGTTTTTTTTCTGTATCCCTGAAAGCATGCCAGTAAACATGAAGGCGCACATACACCCAGTTACTGTAAATGGGGTGCAAACCCATGGGTTAAGGGACACAGGGGCGTCCCTTACTTTGGTAAAAGAGGATTTGGTTGAGCCTGAACAGCGTATACCCAATCAGTTTGTTACAGTACGGGGATTCACTGGGGAGGAGAAAACTCGGCCACTTGCTAGTGTTCCCTTGAACTGGGGTGAGACAGGAGAGACTGTGCAAAAAGTTGCAGTGGCAGAAAATCTGGCCCTGGATGTGATTATAGGGAACAATCTCCAAAAGGGGATGGTGTGTGCAGTTACCTGCAGTCAGGTAGTAAAGGCAAATTGTGGTTCCCTGAACCCCATAGAAGCCCCTGTTGAAAACACTGGGAGGCTGGTTCCCCAGCCTCTGTCTCCTGATATGGAGAATAGTGAAAGGGGGGTAGAAATTCCCCAGGTAGCAGTTAACAGAACAGCTACAGAAGGTTACTCTGAGGAGGGAGGGGTAGCCAATTGTCAGACAGCTAGGGACCATAGATTAAGAATTGAAGGGGACCTGTCCAATGCCTTGGGAATGTGTAAAGATTTTGCAGCAGCTCAGAAAAATATCCCTAGTTTAGAGAGGCTGAGGGCTTGGGCAGAATCTGACAGGACACCTGGAGGTCACGGAGTCACACAGTGTATTGGGAGAACAGACTGTTGTATACGCAGGATGTAAGGACAGAGGGAGAGGTGATGGGCAGGCAGCTTGTCGTTCCCCAGGGGGTACTATGAGTGGTTGCTCAAGCTTGCTCATGATATCCCCATGTCTGGACATCTGGGAATTGTGTGCACTATGCAGCAATTGGCCCAGAATTTCTATTGGCTCAACTTCACCCAGCAGGTGAAGGAATATTGCAGGTCTTGTCACTGGTAACAAGAAATAGAGAAGGAGGGTACTAAAACCCAAGCTGCTCTAATTCCCTTGTCCACAGTGGAGGAGCCATTCCGAAGGGTAGGAATGGATATTGTGGGGCCTTTGAATACCCCAAGCTCCTCTGGGAAGAGGTTTATCCCAACAGTAGTGGATTATGCCACAGAGGCAGTCGCCCAATCCTCACTGAGGACAGACAAAGTGGTCGATGCCTTGCTAGGGATTTTCTCTCATGTCAGGTTCCCACAGGAGGTTATCACTGATTGAGAGGGTTCCTTCATGTTGGACCTGATGAAGTGTTTTTGGGAGAAGTGTGGGGTGGTGCAGAAATGCATGACACCTTATCACCCTGCAAGCTAATGGGCTTGTGGAAAGGTTTAATGGCACCCTAAAATCGATGCTCCAAGCACTTACTGAACAGGGAGGTACTGGGAGAAATACCTTCCCCACCTGTTGTTCGCATACAGGGAGATGCCCCAAGAGTCGACAAGGTTTTCCCCCTTCAAGCTCTTATATAGACGAAGGGTGTGTGGGCCCCTAGATTTGATCCGGGAGGACTGGGAAGGCAAGCATGCCACCCAGGGAACTCCCATAGTGAATTATGTCCTTAAGTTTAGGGAAAAGCTGAAGGAGCTTATGGGAACATCCCAGAGCGACCTGACAGCTGCCCAGCAAAAGCAAAAGGTATGGAACAACCTCAGAGCCAGAGCTCACTCATGCACTGTGGGTCAGGAGGTTTTTAGTTATTGATTTATTGAAATGTTTCACCAGGAAAGGCACACTGAGCAACAAGTTGCTCGTCTCATGGTGTGACCGGGGGGGGGGAAGGGGGTTACAGAGGAGAGCAATTGCAAAAACATTGATACAACATAGATACATGTTACATTGTTCTAGGAATAGCAGTGAGACAATTTCAATTGAAGGAATTAAAATTACATACATGATGGTATCTTCATCCAAGTGGTACCACAATTATACATGTTACATTGTACAAGGGATTTACAGTGATTCAGTTACAACTGCAGGTAGACTGAGTTACATACATGATGGTAATTCATCAAGGAGGTACAATGTGGATTGGAACACGACAATACTGAACTTGAAGCCATTGTACTTTAATGATAACAACATAGACAGAGAGACAAGATTAGAAGTGCTGTAGGTGTAAGTGCGGATGTTGATGGATATGTGCTACCATTCATAGCAATAGCTAAAGACCCTGGTCAGGCCTCTTGGGATGGAAGAGGGTCGGAAGGGTGACTAGTGGGAAGGGAGGTGGGGGTAGAGGTGGGAAGGGGGTAGAGGATCAGGTGCATGAGCAATTCACAGTGTAGAAGTTAGACAGGGCAGAGGATAGAGAGTGCCTAGATGAGGAGTATCGGATTTGGACAGGCAGATTGTTCCAGAGTTTAGGGAGGTGGTAAGAGAAGGCAGATTGGCCCACTCTGGTCTGATGGTGGGGGATTACCAGCTGTCTGGAGTCTGCAGGCTTAAGGGAATGAGTGGGGGTAGGTAGGGATGATAGAGAGGATGCAAGGTAGGATGGGAGGGACCCGAGCCAGAAGTTGGAAGTAAATTTAGCACTGTGGAGTAGATGTTGGCTGTCAAGGGAGGGGAAGGCTAGGGAATGATAAAGCTCGCAGTGATGGGTGCAAGGGGCATCGAGGACAAAGCAGCAGAAAGCACTGAATAGGGAGTCCAGTCTGGATAGGATTGACTTAGGAGTGGCACTGTAGACTACATCACAGTAGTTGAAGGTAGGAAGGATAATTTTCTGCACAATTTCACGTCTCGCAGGTAGCGGGAGGCTGCTACAATTCCTGTAAACAGCACCGAGCTTGGGGCGCAGTTTTTTTCAGGATTGCGTCCACATGGGCAGAGAAGGATATGTGTTGGTCAAGCCAGACACCTAGGTACCTAAAAGTAGTCATGTTCTCAAGGACTGTCCCATCAAGAGTGTGGAAGTTTGGGAGGGTGTTAAGCCTGGATAGTCTCTGCCTGGTTCTGAAAGTCATGGAGACTGTTTTTTTGGCATTGAGGGAGAGTTGGTGGGAGCTAAACCAGAGCTGAACTTTAATGAAATCCACCTGAAGGTTGGTAGTGACCTCAGGGGTCCTGCCAGAAGTGAAAAGGACTGTGTCATCTGCATACATGTGTATGGAGGAAGATGAACAGGTTTGTAGCAGGTCATTGAGCGGGATGGAGAAGAGAATAGGGTTGAGTACTGATCCCTGAGGCACTCCAGTGTCTATAGGGAGGGGAGGTGGATTCAGCAATTCTTACCGATTTGAGTTCTGTCTAGCAAGTAGGCTCTGAACCAGTTTGTAGCAGACTCAGATAAACCAGCTGTAGAGAGTCAGAATAGCAACAGGGGTTGGGAGACAATGTTGAAAGCTTTGGCTAAGTCGACAAAGATGGCAGAGGTGATTAGACCTCTGTCCATCCCCAAGAGGATGGAGTCAGAGAGTCTTACTAGGGAAGTGGCAGTAGAGTGGTTCTTCCTGAACCCAGACTGGTAGGGAGTGAAGAAGTTGGATTCAGAGAGGAAGTCAGAGAGTTGAGAAAGAACGAGGTGCTCTTGGAGTTTCATGAGGGCTGGGAGGAGAGAGACAGGGTGGTAGTTTGCCATGGTGGTGGGGTCACCTCCTTTTGGTAGAGGTAGGACAGTAGCATGTTTCCAAATCGTGGGTACGGTTGCAGAGGAAACAAGAGGTTTAGAAGGACCGCTAGGGGAGATGCAATGGCCAGGGCAGATCAGTAGAGGAGTTTGGTGTCCAGCCCATTGGGGGACTTGCCCTTGAAGGGGTTGAGGGTTAGCAGGGCATCCAGACCTTCAGTAGGAAAGATGTTTCAGAAATAGAAGGTGGCTGGTCGAGGGAGTTTAGTCGATTCAGTGTGAGGGCCGGGTGGGGCTGGAGTTGGAAGGGTGGCAAGGAGTGTGGCTGCACATGAGGTGAAGTAGCAGTTAAATTTTGAGGCAACCGCGAGTGGGTTGGAAAGAAGGGCACCATTTGAGGCCAGTTGGGGGGATGGAATTGATGATGAGGGGGGAGAAGAGTGAGTTGATGACTTTCCAGAATTTTGATGGTCTGTTTAGATTGGTGTTAAAGGTGGAGCTAAAGTATTTGACTTTGGCTAGGCGAGTTGCATTGGTGCACTTGTTCCACAGCATGCGGTATGGGAGGAGCGCGGATTTGTAGATTTTCCATGCCTTATCCCGACCGTTTTGGCACACTATTAGTTTGGGGGAATTCCAGGGTAGAAGGTTCCCCCAGACCCTGGTGAGTCTTAGGAAGGGCATGATTATCCCAGATGTTAAGGAAGGTAGTTCGGAAGTGTGTAAGGGCATCATCAGTGTTATAATTGCTGGGGTTATGGCCCCAGTTGGCATGAGTTAGTTCTTCCAATGGGGGGGGGTAAGATTTAGTGATTTATAGGAGCGCTGGAGCAGAAATTTGGGAGGGGATTTAGGATGATAGATTTTCCGGACAAGGAAGGTAATGTGATGGTCGCTTATAGAGTCAGGCAGCAGGCCGGCATTGATGACACTGTGAGGGTGGGAGGTGAGTGCCCAGTCAATTAGCGAGTGGTTGCCAGTCTTGTGGTTAGTACGTGTTGGCTCTAGGATGGCCTGGGTGAGATTTAAGGTTGATATCTCTGAACGAGCCTTGTTAAAAGAGAGGGAGAGCCAGTTGTGATTAAAATCCCCCATTATATAGAGTTCCCCAGACGGGGTGAGGGAGACTAGGTGGCTTATTAGTTCAGTGACAATTGCGGCAGGTGTTCCCAGATGGCAATAGAGACCAGCAACATAAATTGGGAGTGAGTAGGGGAGAGACAGCTGTAGCATGATCAATTCACAGGCCTGGGGCTCTGTTTTCACTAATAATACTGTGTAGGGTAAGGCAGAGGCAGTGTAGACTGCAACTCCTCTGCTTCTGGTAAGGCAGTCTTGACGTGTGACCGAAAAGACTGGAAGATCATGGTCCTAATCCCATCGGGAAAGATAAGCTGCAGGCCAAGTGGACAGGACCATACAAAGTAGTCAGACAGGTGAATGATCTAAATTACATTGTAGAACTGCCTGACAGGAGACATACCCAACGGATGTACCATGTCAACATGATGAAGCCATATGCAAATAGCGCTGACATGGTCTTTGCAGTGTGTAGTCCTGGGGAGGGGACGGATGAGGAAGACCCCCTTCTGGACTTGCTGGAAGAAAGCAAGTGGGAGTCCTCTGTGGAGGCAATCAAAATGTCGACCCCAGTTGACCCCGGATCAGATCCAGGTAGTAAGGGAGGTTTTAGCAGACATTGCCCCATTGTGTAAAGCCAAGCCTGGACTAACCCCCTTAGCAACGCACGATGTAGATAAAGGGGATGCAAGTGCCCATACGGCGGACAGCCTATCGGGTGTCAGAGGCCATCCAAAAGGACATTAGGAGAGAGGCATAGCCCTTGGGCCTCACCCGTAGTCCTCATTCCCAAGCCAGATGGCTCTACTAATTTTTGTGTGGACTGTCATGGACTCAACACAGTCACGAAGTGTGATGCCCACCCAATGCCTTGGATGGATGAACTACTGGACAAGTTGGGAGGGGCAACATACTTTAACACTACTGACCTGACGAAAGGGTATTGGCAGGTGGCGTTAACTGCCAGAGCTAGGGAGAGGTTGGCCTTCATCACTCTGATAGGGTTATTTGAGCTTAAAGTAATGCCTTTTGGAATGAAGAACACCCCTGCCACCTTCCAAAGTTGATGAACCAGGTATTATATGGTACTGAAGAGTACGCCGTGGCATACCTGGATGATATTACCATCTTCAGTGCCAGCTGGAAGGAACACCTGTCCCACCTTAAGGAAGTGTTGGGCAGGATACAGAGGGCCAGGCTCACTGTGAAAGCTGAAAAGTGCCAGGTGGCCATGGCTGAGGTGGCATACCTAGGGCATGTAGAAAGGCGGGGACAGCTCCATCCTAATCAAGCAAAGAGTAAGGCAATTGAGGCATGGCCCAGACCTGAAACATGGAAGCAGGTTCAGAGTTTTCTAAGGGCCACAGGGTACTACAGAAAATTTGTATCAAACTACAGTGCCCTGGTAGGTCCCTTATCTGGCCTGCTAAAGAAAAGAATGCCTAAAAAGGTAAACTGGGAACCAGCCTGTGAATGAGCCTTTACACGGCTAAAGGAGGCACTGTGAGGTGCTCCTGTATTAGCCAGTCCAGACTACAGTAAACCATTTGTAGTCCAGACAGATGCCTCAGATGTGGGTATTGAGGCAGTGCTTAACCATACTTCTAACCCAGGGAAAGATCACCTAATAGTGCACCTCAGTAAGAAACTACTTCCCAGGGAGAAGGCTTATTCTATAGTGGAGAAAGAATGCCTTGCAATGGTTTGGGCACTAAAAAAATTAGAGCCATACTTATACGGGTGGCATTTTGAGGTACAGACAGATCATAACTCCCTGGTTTGGCTGGCACAAATAAGTAAAACAAATGGTAGGCTTTTAAGATGGAGCCTTGCCTTGCAGGGTTACGACATGACTGTCACTCACAGGGCAGGGGCAGCAAATGCAAACGCTGATGGCCTGTTGTGTCAGTTAGAGCAGTGAGCTGAATTTGGGAAACTCATCCCATACCTAGGAAAAGAGTCCCCCAAATTCAGTCTAGGAGGGAGGAGTGTGACGATTGCCGTTTGCTTGTTTTTATTTGTATTATATTTTTGCTATAAATATACGTTTTAGACTTTGCTTAGAAAACAGGCCAAGCAGAAAAGCATCATGGAACATGGGGTTTGAACAGGAAAAAAAGGCTCTTTCCTTTTCCCTGACCTAATGGATGAACTAATTAACAGCTTCCTTCTGACACCTACCTGTCAGAAGCCTGTAGTAGCAGCTATACACCGGATTGTAACAGGTTGTAAAACAACTAGTGCTTTGAACCTAGGAAACTGGCCATGACAGACTGCATTTTATGACCTATCAGGAGGAAAGCAAACTGTGACAGTTACCTGTGAAAATCTTCACATAGCTAAAAGAAGTGTTTTTCAGGATGTTCGTCTGAAGATCAAAGGGGTAGTTCTGACCTGTCATAATTCATGCTCTGTGGCTCACTAATTAGGAAAAAATATATATTTTTTAAGTGGAATGTGTAGCAGTGTGCAGATGCATGTGACTGATTCAGTGTGCAGGCATGAGAATGACCTCACAGCCAGCATCACCTCAGAGTTGTGACCTCACAAGCTGGGTGGGACCTTTTACCCCTCATGATATTGTCAAGCCTGAGGGAACATTAGACTATTTTGCTTTTGGACTCCTGAGAGGACACACTCTTGTTCCAGCCTTGCAAAACATTGCACACTTGTGTTTGGACTTTCAAGAGACACTTGTATTCTGGACTCTTAAGAAGCATGTCTACCAAAATTAGGTAATTTCAGCACCACTATTTATCAACTGAAACTGGAGTAGGATTGGTTACTCAGTAAAAAGGCGTATGGTTTTGTAATTTCCATTTCTTTTATTTGACTGTACCATTAATGTTATATGTTCTGTGTTTTGTATTTGATTTACTTTTTTAATTCTAGTAAACTCTGTTTTCCTTGAAATCCTGCCTGAACCATTTTCTCATTTTGAGTGTGACTGCTGGGACAATGTTGATAATTCTGACGGAACTGTTAAGTGCTTATAGTCAGTTACCATATGCACCAAGGTATGAAAATACCTAGGTCTCAACTGAGTCAGAAGGGGGATTGTGAACCAGGTTGTGTGCCCGCTAGGTTAAGTATTGCACTGGTTTCCTCGAAGAAGGTGTGATATTTGGACCCGTTACATGGGCATGCTAGTGAAAAAGGTATTTGACCCCAGGACTCGGGACTGGTAGTTGATCAAACCCAAAACAGATAGGAGGGTGTCCTTGTTCATCTCCTGTTCACATATTGCACTTCGAGGTTGGGCACTGTGGGAGCAGAGGGCCTGACCCCTGGAGTGCGTTTGTGACAGTAATGACTTGCAGCAGTATGGTGTAACCTGTTGTCCTCTAAGTATTTTAACACCATTGTACTCTGCCATATTTATATATGTCCTTATTCTGTACTGCACTTTGATTTACAAATAAAGATTCAAAAAAAAAACATACAAGATGCCATCATGAAACTTTTCACATCTTGAGACTCTGGCAGAATGACTGTGCATGCCAAATTTTGTGCTATTTCGTTGAAGTATGCCAAAGTTATTAAGGTGCAAAATTTTAAATCTAACATTGAAGTGCTGTACCAACCCTAACTATAGTGGTGCACCCGTGCCTCTATAATAATATATAATACCAGTTGTCCTGAAGAAGGGGTTTATATACCCGAAACATTGACATTGTGTTTCAGACTGGATATTTATAGTTATATTAAAATAATATCCCTGTTTTACACATTTGATGAGTAAGTCTGGTGATCCTGTCTGTTTTGCAGACAGGCAACTAAACAGACAGTGAGCAGGTGGATCACATCCAACATTGCCCTCTGTGCAGGCTGGCTGTTAGAATGCTACCTTTGGGGTTGAAGGCTCATTCCACCAATCATACTACTGCCTTCATGGCCACTTCCAGGCACACAAAGCTACAGTATGCTGGAAGATGGTCCACTTACCAAGTTTATATGAAATGTGATAGTTTTATTCTACTGTCAGTCATATGATATGGCAACGTTTTGTAAGACACATTTCTTCAGGGCATTTACACCATCATATATTGTGGTTTATTGTCTTTTGAGTTTATTTTCTTTCTCCCTGTCCATATTTGTGGATGCACTGTAAATATCTAAAATATTTTCAAAATCCATTTCCACTGAATCAGTTTAATTACAGCATTGCTGTGCATTTTTGGGTTGTTGCCCTTACTTTTAATTATACAATGGCAACCCAAAAAAAGATTTGTGATTGGCTAACTGGTTCTTTCCAGTAAGAGTAAACCCCTGAATAAGTCATGCAAAAAGACCCAGTTAGCCTTTTCACAATTGTGAAGCAAAACTGCAAACCGAAATCAATCCGACAGCCAAACATTTTGGACGCCATCTTTGTTTTTGCTAATTCGCTCCCACTCCCACTGACAGGTCTTGCCCCACTTTAAAAAAACGGCATCTCTCTCTCACCTCAGCTGTCTGTATTTGTCACTGCCATTTGCGCTACTCACCTAACACCAGGCTGAAAGACTTCACCATATCTAATGGCAAACCTACATCACATACATACATACCGGCTGTGCTGCCACTCACTTTCGAGGCTCACGTACTTCAGCATTCCAAACAGAAAGGCAAACCCATGCAGTAAATATACCAGCTGTGCTGCCGCTTTCTCTGCAGGGTAACATGCTTCAGCATTCCAAACAGAAAGGCAAACCCATGCAGTAAATATACCAGCTGTGCTGCCGCTTTCTCTCCAGGGTAACGTGCTTCAGCATTCCAAACAGAAAGGCAAACCCATGCAGTAAATATACCAGCTGTGCTGCCGCTTTCTCTCCAGGGTAACGTGCTTCAGGATTCCAAACAGAAAGGCAAATCCATACTGCACACATACCGGCTGTGCTGCTGCTTGCTCTCCAGGCACGGCACACTCTCTTTCCCACTATAACAAAATGAAAACAAAAAAACAAGTACAAACATCCCACTAGTACTGTATGTGTGTGGGTTGGGGTGGTGTGAGCTGAGGGTCCTAGCTGAAGTCTCCAAGAACCATATTCTACCTAGCAACTGAGGACTATGTAATGTACGAAGGAAGGATATTGCACAAAAGAAAATCAATAAAAAAATCAGTTTTTTTAAGCTTCTAAATAATTTTTTAAGTCCTTTACTTCCTACCCATTGTATAATCAGAATAATTATCTCCAGAATGTGGGTTATGCTGGTATTTACCCACTTCTGGTGTTGATTTGGTCACTTGACTTTCAGCTGTGTGACCAAAGCACAGCGGGCGTGAGTAAATTCCAGCATAGCCCACCCCCTGTTGTGGATTATTCCCTAAACCTTCTGCTTTTTAGAAACTGAGGGTTTACATTCTGGAGATGTGCTGCTCAATGGTGCTCTGTAAACCGGCAGCATATCATCCTCACAGTACTTCCTAATCAAATGTCAGAGCTCTGCATTTACAGTGCCTTCACAAACACAGACAGGGAGAAAGATACTTCCTAATCAAATATTGGAGCTATGTATTTACAGTGCCTTCACAAACAGACAGGGAGAAAGATACTTCCTAATCAAATGTTGGAGCTCTGCATTCACAGTGCCCTCACAAAGCCGGAGTGGGAGCAAGTTACTTCCTAATCAAATGTCGGAGCTCCGCCGTCACAGAGCCATCACAAAGACGGAGTGGGAGAAAGCTACTTCCTAATCAAATATCGGTGCTCCACCATCACAGAGCCGTCACAAAGATGGAGCGGGAGAAAGCTAGTTCCTAATCAAATGTCGGAGCTCCGCCATCACAATGCCATCACAAAGATGGAGAGGGAGAAAGCCTACTTCATAATCAAATCTCGGAGCTCCGCAGTTACAGTGCCGTCACAAAGATGGAGCGGGAGAAAGAAAATAAACTCAAAAGACAATAAGCCACACTGGTTTGACTGTTTTATAGAGTTAATGATGATGTTCCCAAGGTGTCTATCCTGAGAGGTTGTCAGCTTTATCCTCCATCCAGTACTCTGTCCTGGGGTTCTCTATGTGCATCACATAGTGTCCCTGAAACACTGGCAATGTGTTTCAGACTGGATGTTTATATCTCTACTAAAATGATATCCCTGTTTTACACATTTGGTAAGTGAGCCTGGTGATTCTGTCTGTTTTGCAGCTTACTTAGCTCTGGTTGGATTTGAGTTCCACTGAATTTAAACATTTTTCTTGTGCTTATACCAAGGTGGGCTGAGTCAGAGAGTATCTTGAATTAGTTGCCTGTCTGCCAGAGGCAGCTCGAGCATACGTGACAAACACCCGGTGAGCCTCGATGCAAATCCCTGCCATGCACTCCTTATAAGAGGAAAGTGTCCTGCTCAGATCCAGAGTATAGAGCCTACTGTAAGTATCTGAGGTAGAGTTGTTGAAGTAAACTGGGAACTTAATTACTTGTTAAGGTGGAACTGTGACACTACCATTGGGAGGAACTTCTCTTGGAGGCAAAGCACAACCTTGTCCTTGTGGAAGATTAGACATGGAGATTCCACCAAGAGCATATAGAGCTCACGCACACTTACTGCCAGCATGATAGCGTCCCAGAAGTCAATCTTCCACATGAAGTGGGATAGTTCATACTTGAGCATCATCTCAGATGCTTTACCCATCAGCACTGCAAGCACCAACAGTATGTCCCGCAGGCATGATGGTTCACACACTGGAGGGGACAAATGGTCCAGACCTTTGAAATAGTGAAACAGTGCTGTATCACCTTCTCCTGCACCACCTTTGGCATAACAGGCTGCACCCAGTATGCAGAAATGACTGCCAGGATTACGTTAAGGGCCATAGCTCGTAGCCCTGACTGAAACAGGAACTAAAGATATTCAAGGATCAAAGCTATTGGGCTAGCAAGGGAAATCTACTTCGTTGCCCTGGCACCAAAGTGAAAGCCTCTTCTACTTGAGTACATATGCTCTTGGGAGGAGGGAGGGGAGCAGCCAGCATCAAAATGGCCACCTAATTTGAAAGCTCCACACCACTGAGAGGCAAAATCCCTCAAATCACGACAAAAACAGAAAACTGTGAAACCTTTGTTGACTTGCAGGGAAGCTCAGTGGGGGCAGTGTGCAGTAATCTCGAGTTCGGTGCCCAGATCTGTCCCAGCACTTTAGAGTCACTGATGGACATTTTCTCCTCAGCTGCAGGCTCCACTCTGGCTCCAGGTTCACAGCTTTGCCCCAACACCCCATCAGACCACAGAATGCCTCCGCTTCAACCCCAGGTTCACACCCCCCCCATAAGAACACAGCAGGCCCCAGCTCCATCTTCAGGTTCACAGCTTTTCCCTCACACCTGCCTCCGCTCCAGCTCCAGGTTCACACAGCTTTGCCAAATTGCCCCCCACCCCCAGAACAACACAGTAGGCCTCTACTCTGGCTCCAGGTTCACAGCTTTGCACCAACACCCCCTCAGATCACAGCAGGCCCCTGCTCCAGCTCCAGGTTCACAACTTTACTCCCAACACTCCGGAGTGCCCAACCCACAACCACACAGCAGGCCCCCACTTAGGCTCCAGATTCACAGCTTTGCCCCCACACCCCATCAGGTGACAGCTGGCCTCTGCTCCAGCTCCAGGTTCAAACAGCTATGCCAAACTGTCCCCACTGCAGTACCCCACAACACATCAGGCCTCTGTTCCAGCTCCAGGTTCATAGCTTTGTACCCACACCACATTAGATCACAGCAAGCCTATGCAGGGCTCCAGCTCCAGCTTCACAGCTTTGTACCCACACCACATCAGATCACAGCAAGCCTATGCAGGGCTCCAGCTCCAGCTTCACAGCTTTGTACCCACACCACATCAGATCACAGCAAGCCTATACAGGGCTCTAGCTCCAGCTTCACAGCTTTGCCAAATTGCCCCCACACCCCTCACAACAACACAGCAGATCAAAGCAGTCCTTCGCTCTGACACCAGACTCACAGTCAGCTTTGCTGCCAACAGTGGAGTGCACAACCCACCCCCACAACAACACAGCAGGCCTCTGCACCAGGCCTGACTACAGGTTCACACAGGTTTTCTACCATCCCCACCCCTCAACATAGCAGGCTTCTGCACCGGGCCTGGCTCCAGCTTCACACAGGTTTTCTACCATCCCCACCCCTCAATATAGCATGCCTCTGCACGGGCCTGGCTCCAGGTTCACAGGTTTTCTACCATCCCCACCCCTCAACATAGCAGGCCTCTGCACTGGGCCTGGCTCCAGGTTCACAGCTCTGCCCAGCTACCCCCCACCCACCATCATTCACAGTACCAGATTCACAGCTTTGCTTGCCCCAGTACCACCTGAACAACAAAGTTTAGGTCAGCCCAGTCCTGGACTCTTCATCCGAGGATGGCCATGTTCAGAGATTTGACACCCCCAACCAGTTTTGGGTGGGTGGGTGGCACAAAGGTACAACTGCCTGCCTGGCAGTGGCAACATTGGCTGGGACTGCCCCATCCAAACCATCCAGCCAGTGTCAAAAATAAGAATGGAAAGGGAAAGGGGAAATTGTTTAACCAGGAAAGGCACACTTTAGCAGTTTGTCGCAGCTTAACTTTAATACAGTCTTGATAGTTATAGCAGTTTTACTTTTACACTGGCCATCGCACACTGTCTTTGGTAATATCAGCTGTTCTTGCTCTGTACTGCACACTTCTTACCTCCATAGCTGACTTGGAGCCTGTATCATGTTGCAGTTGGCAGACTAACACTGACTGGTTTTTACAGCAGTGTGAATCAAATTTCTAGCCTACCCACTGACCTCTTTTTCTTTCTCCACCAGACTCCCTGGCCATTTCTCAGATTCCCCAAGCCTCAGCAGCGGGTTGTGAGGGCCAGCAAACCTTGACAAGGTCACTGAAGAATTACCGCACTCAACACAGGTAGTCTATTACCTAAATTTGTTCAAAATTAGACCTGGGTCACACAGCTGAGACCAGACATCATCTCACTAACAGTAACCTGGCTCCCCTACAAAACCCCAGGCACAGCTATTATGCTGGATGGTCACAACAGTTTTAGACAGGACAGTCTAACCTACGGGACATAAAATCTCCCTGGACAACCCATCCAGCAACTGCGAATGCCTAGCAGTAAAACTACTTGCAGGCAAAGGACAAAAAGCCCTTGTCCTCATGACGGTCTACATACCCCCGGTAGGCAGCAAACTGGCCTGGAAGCCTTCTCAAGATACTACAAACAATCAATCCATAATTGGGAAGCAATTGTTATGGGCGACTTTAACATAAACTGACTTGCAAAAAATAGTGATATGCACAAGGATCTGGTGGCAGGTCTCCACTTCACCCAAGTGGTCAAACACCACATCAGGACCAATTACAAAACTGGTGCCAGCAAGTTGATAGACTGGATACTGTCCACCAACCTGGAAAGACTCACTGAGGTCTCTGTACTACCAGACTGCATAAGTGACCACTCCTCAGTACTTTGTTTTTGGGCAAATAAACATCATAGAACACCTCCCCAAATCACTACTTGTAGGGTGCCCTGAAAGGGCAGTTGGATGCACTCAAGGCATATCTTACCCAGGTGGACTGGTCCTTCCTAATCTGTATTGATACAGCCCTGGACTTTTTTCTTGAACAGTTCAATATGGCCTGCAACTTGTATGCCCCCTACAAAAAAGTATTATCTGAGGCGATAGTGCTGAATGGGTCACCCTAGCTCTCCTGGCCCAAATGCAGCACAGGGACGACTTGTGGCATTGGGCCAGAACCACCGGGTCACAGGGGAACCTACAAAAATACAAGGCAGCCCGCAACAAATGCACTAGGGACCTATTACTAGCAAAGGTGTCTTCCTATAGGATAAGCAGGCAAGCACTTGGGGCAATGGAAAAAGATTTTGGGAGACCCTGAAAGACCTCATGGGGAAGGCTGAAAAATCTCTGCCTGTGATGCTCAGCAACAACAGAGCTGTCACCATGGAACCCAGGGAGATAGCAAACATGTTCAGCAATGCATTTACTGACCTCAGTGCCTAGCCCTATCCAAATTCAGTCCATGGGGCTCCCCCAGCCAACCCCATGCCAGATTCACAGACTACACCCACCTCAATCAACCAAGGCAACCCACAATTCTATTTCAGACCCATCTCAGTATCTGACACAAAAAAAATATATAAAGCGGGTATTAGGGAAAACAAGGATGGGTAACGACTTGATCGACATGAAACTGATAGCCCTCATTAAATGAACTGGCCTCCCTCTAACCAAATTATTTAATTTCTCTCTCAGATACTCACAGTTTCCAAAGATCTGGAAAATGGCACTTGTCACCCCAGTACACAAAAATGGTGACTGCACAATAGGGTCTAATTACAGGCCTACAGTATATCTATCCTCTCCTCTTTATCCAAGGTATTGGATGAATTGTATCCAATCAACTCACAGATTATCTGTGGAAACGTAATATCTAATGCCCACAACATGATTTCAGGGCACTTCACAATACTAGCACTGTTCTGATAGAGTGCACAAGCGTCCTACATGTGGAACTTGATAGTGGCCATCTGGTTGGGTCTATTTATATAGATTTCATGAAAGCATTCAACCTAGTCAACCACTCACTCATGCTCTCCAAACTCCATATCCATGGCCTCCCATTGGATACAGTGTCCTGGTTTGAAAGCTACCTTTCCAACTGATGCCAGCGTACGAGGATCAGTGGAACACTGTCTGACATCAGAAGTGTTATTGGTGTGCCTCAAGGATCTATATTAGGTTCTCTCTTCTTTGGACTTTTAGTGAAAAACCTCTCTGCAGCATGTCCCCCAAAGGTCCTCCTCTATGCAGATAATACAGTCATCTATGCCAGTAGCCCTAAGCAGGAGGCACTTACCCAGGAACTCAAATGCAGCTTTGGGGCATTGGAAAGGTGGTTTAGTCAGAATAAACTTCTGAACTGCAAAAAAAAAAAAAAAAGGACCATGTTCTTCAATATCCCCCATGTAAGGAAAAGAAAAACAGATTACTCACCTGTAACAGTAGTTCTAGGAGTGGTATATGATGTTCTATCCACACTTTCTGGCAGTGTCCTTCCCTTTAAGATTTGGCCGGAAACATCTTCAAGCTGGCTCCTCCCACTCACCTGGGTGGTAACTCCCTCGGCTCCGCCCCCTGACACCAGATCTTGCCTGCTGGAAGCAGTTGTTTGCGCCAAAGCCAGGGGAGGTCGGGTGGGTCCATGTGGATGAACATCATATACCACTCCTAGAACTACTGTTACAGGTGAGTAACCTGTTTTTCTAGAGACGTGGATATGGTGTTCTAGCCATACTTTCTGGTAGACTCCTAGCAGTTCTCCAGGAGGAGGGAGGGAGGCAAGGCACATACACCCTACTTCAGGAACAGAGATTGGAGAACTGAGGCCCCAAAACCAGCATCCCAGTGTGACTAAAGGTCGATGTGGTAATGGCAAATTAAGGTGTGCGCTGACCTCCAGGTATCAGCCCTGCAGATTTTCTGGATAGTGATTTCTCCGGAAGCAGCCACCGAGGCAGCGGTATGGCAGGTGGAATAAGCCCTTAGCCCTACAGGAGGCTCCCTACCCGTCAACCTATAGCAGAGGTCAATGCAAGAAACAATCCTCCTGCCAATCGTTCATTTGGCTGCCAGTCTGCCAGGGCTTCAGCGTAGGTGACAAACAGCTGGCGAACCTCTCCCTGAACTCCAGCTGTGTGCTTCTTGTAACAAGCGAGCACTTGCCTCAGGTCCAGAGTATGGAGCCTGTGCTCAGCCTCCGAGGTGTGACTGGTGAAGTACACCAGGAGATTAATCACCTGGTTATGGTGAAAATCAGACACAACCTTCAGGAGGAACTTCAGATCAGGGTGAAGGACAACCTTGTCCCTGTGGAAGACCAGGTAAGGAGACTCCACCAAAAGTGCCTGGTGTTCGCTGATGCTTCTGGCTGACATGATAGCCACCAAGAAGGAAGTCTCCATATCACACCTGTGTATAGGTTCAAATGGCTTGCCCATGAGCTTTGCCAAAACCAGCAGCAAATCCTAAGGTGGTGGTGGTGGTTCATGCACTGAAGGGGAAATGTGGTGAAGGCCTTTGGAAAAGTGCCAGAACACCTTCTCC
The DNA here is from genome assembly GCA_016271365.2 of Neoceratodus forsteri. Taxonomy (NCBI): domain Eukaryota; kingdom Metazoa; phylum Chordata; order Ceratodontiformes; family Ceratodontidae; genus Neoceratodus; species Neoceratodus forsteri. The sequence continues at coordinate 1,175,803,474 of CM057453.1, read as the reverse complement.
TGCGCCACCAACTGCTGACTGGACTTCGCCCAGTAAGCAGAGATAGCGGCCAAGTGCACCTTAAGGGTCGTCGACCGAAGGCCCGACTTAGAGAGGGACCACAGGTAGTCAGGGATGCTAGCCACTGGACAAGACAAGGGGTCCAGCCTCTTGTCCTGGCACCAAATTGAGAACCTCTTCCACTTGAAGGCATAGCATTTCCTGCTTGACTCCTTTCCTAGATGCCTCCGCAACAGTAAGGACATCTTTGGACAGACCCAAAGCCTGGAACTCTAGCCACTCAGAAACCAGGCTGTCAGGTGCAGGGACTGAAGGTCCGGGTGGAGTACCTTTCCCTGATTGATAGAAAGCAGTCCCGGGCAGAGAGGAAAATGCCTCGGGAGCCTGCTGCTGAGGCTGAGGAGATCAGGGTATCAAATCTGATGTGGCCAGTCCGGAGCCACCAGGATTACCTGTGCTTTGTCCCTCCTGGCTTTGAGAAGCACCTTGTGGATCAAGGGAAGTGGAGGAAAGTCATAAAAGAGGCCGGAGGTCCAGGGCCTTGAGAAGGCCTCCCCCTGCAGTGTTCCCTGTTGAGGGGAGAGGGCACAAAACAGCCTCAGCTTTGCATTCTCCTTGGAGGCAAACAGGTCCATCTGAGGGGTACCCCACAGGGAGAACAGACTGTGTACTACCTCTGGGTATAGAGACCATGCATGAGATGCCTCGCCCACATAACTGAGGGCATTCGGCAGCTGGTTGGAGGCCCCTGCCACATGGATGGCTAGGAGATCAGCCTCCAGCCATCACACAAGGGTCCACACAGGGAGAGCTTCCTTACACAGTGTCAGGGAGTACGTCCTGCCCTGTTTGTTGAGGTAGTACATGATCATGATGTTGTCCATCTGGACCTGGACCACCTGACCCTGGATGTGCACAGTGAATACAGTCAGTGCCAGCCAAACTGCTCTGAGCTCCAGCAGGTTGATATGACATCGGGGCTCTTTGGGGGTCCAAAGCCCATGAACTCTGTGTTCCCTCAGGTGGGCATCCCAGCCCATGAGAGAGGCATCGATCTCCAGGATGACCATCGGCACTGGGTGGGCAAATGGGATCCCTTCCTCCAGATGCTCTGGGACTAGCCACCTAGCCATGTGAGGGTGTCTCACATCTACTGGGTCACAGTGACCAGCTGGTTGAAGTGACCCCTGCCTGCGCTGAGACCACTGGCTGGCCAGCTCCCACTGCAAGGAGTGCATTCCCCAGTGGGCCCACCGGACCACGCTGGTGCAAGCCACCATATAGCCCAGCAGGCACAGGACATCCCGGGCAGGGCGCAAGTGCCCAACCCAAAATAATCAGGCAAAGGAGGAAAGAACCTGCACCCTGTCCGCTGGGAGCTGAACTCTGTAAAAGTCGAGCTCCACCCTGATGAAATGGATTACCTGCGAAGGTACAAGCTCCGACTTGGCCTCATTGACCAGGAGGCCAGTGGAGATGCAGGTCTGGAGGCCAGGTCCCTGGACTGCTCCATCTCCTGCCTGGAGGGACCTATCAGCAGATGTCCAGGTAGGGGTACACCCGGACCCCTCAGTGCCTCAGGTAAGCTGCTACCACTGCAATGCACTTGGTGAAGACCCTGGGGGCTAAGGACAGGCCGAATGGCATGGCCTGGAACTTGTAGAGGGTTCCCATGGCTGGGAAGCAGAAGAAGCTTCAGTGTGACAGATGAACCAGGATGTGAAAGAATGCATCCTGAAGATCCAGGGAGCAAAACCACATGCCTTTCTCTGGAGGTGGTATACCATCCTGAAGGTGCGAGACTTGAGAAACTTGTTTAAGTTGTGCAGATCTAGAATGGGGCACCAGCCCCCCCATCCATTTTGGCACCAGGAACTACCTGGAGACAAACCCTGGATGTTCCGGAGAATCTGTGACAGGAACAATGGCCTCCTTTCAGAGGAGCTGGGTTATCTCATCTCTGAGAGCTGACAGAATGTCTGCAGATACCAAGTCCTCCTGTGGGGTGCGGGCTCAACAAGGAGGGTACTGCCAGAATTTCAGAGGCAGACCCTGACCCACCACCTTGAGGATCCACTAGTCCATGGTGATAGCAGACCAGGTAGAAAGGAAATGGTGGAACCGGTCCCCCATGGGAGGACCCAGGGGAGGTGTGATGGGCATGAGGGAGGCACCCCCCATCCTGTCATTGTACAGGCTTAGAGGAGGAGGAGGGTCTGGCTGAGGGGCAACCAGAGCTTCTAGCCCCAGGCTTACAGATGACCAAGGCCACTGACTTCAGCTGAGGTCACCAGGCCTTTACCTGCTGACCAGCCTGGGGTTGGGCTGGTATGGCCATAGGAGTAGAGGTGGACTGAAAGGTCTTCCTTCTCTGCTGCTGCTTGGAGCCCTTGGGGTCCTTTTGGGCAGATATCATGGAGTCCAAGGTGGCACTGGACTTCTCAATGCAGGTGAGGTGGCCCTCAACCCCAGGCCCAAACAAGTCAGTGCCCAGGAAAGGAACATCTACCAGCTTCTGCTGAGTGTCTGCCGTGAAGGTCAAGATCCTCAGCCAAACCTGCAGTGCATGGCCACTGCAGCCACCATGGAGCAGGCACAGGAGTCCCCAGTGTCCATGGCTGTCTGGAGCTGTTGTTTAGCTACAGCCTGGCCCTGGTCCCAGACCTGTTTGACCATGGTCTGGAGGTCCACCGGTAGATGAGGAAGCACCTCATCCAGGGTGCCCAGCAGGGCATGGGAGAAGTGGTCCATAAGGAGTGCCGAGTTTGCTTGGTGAAGACTAAGCGAGGAAGCAGCATAGACCTTTTTCGCCACATGGTCCAACTTTTTGGACTCGTTGTTGGGTGGCTTATCAACAACCCCAGTGTTGTCAAAGCGCCTAAACACAGAATCAGCCACCAAGCTCTCAGCCGAGGGGTGTTCCGTGAATCCCGAGAGGGATCCGGTAGGTACCGCATATTTTTGGACCATCTGGGCAGAGGGCACAGGGTAAGAAGCGGGGCACTGCCAGAGCTCAAGGGCAAGGCCAAGAATGGCTTCTGCCACCAGGAAAGCCTCTGTCGGAGTATCTCCATGGTCGAGGATCTTGGTCAACGGGTAACGAGCCTGTTTCTGGATGGCTCTATTTTCATACTCATGGACTCAGAGATCAGGTGGAGAATGCCCAAAAAAGAGGTAGGGCCATCGTTCATCGAGGGATCCCTCACTGACTCCACCTCAACCAGACGGTAGTGCAAAGAGGAACCCTCCGACTCTGAGGAGTCGTCAAAGAGGGGTCGCCCACCTGAATCCTTGCTGTCCTCTGGGGACAGTCAGGGGTGACGGTGACTAACAGTTGATGGGGAAGCTCCTTGGCCAGCTGAGACTCCTTGGTCAGAGAGCCGGCCTTCAGCTGGGCAGGTGGTGGCTCCATGGGAATCTGTAGAGATGCCGGGGTAGGCCGAGTCGGGACCACCTTAGGAAGTTCCTACAGCAGAGAAGGTGCTGGTCGGTCGGTGAAAACCAGGTGATGGCCAGCATGGGAGCCGGAACTGGCTTCATGCTGGTGAGCACCAGTTGTTGCCACATGAGATCCTGGTAGCTTTGATGCAATTTTTGCCGAAGCCTCTCCTCACCCGAGGATAAAATATAGTGGTGGCGCCGCTTCTCGTGGTGCCGAGATCGGGAGCGCCAACGTTGGTGGGAACTGCTCAACCCACGGGAAGAAGACCAAGACCTCAACCTCAACCACCAGAGGGACTGGTGGCAGGGCTTGAAGGGAGTCTGCAAACGCTGAGGCTCCTCCAGGTTTTGGTCGGAGACCAGAGGCGGAGGGTCAGCTGACTGATCCATTCCTCCCACGATCTGAGTCAGGGTAGGAGTCCTGGATAAGGGAGTGTCAGCCTCTTCAGTCGACAACTGGTCAACTGTCTGGAGAAAAATCTTGGCCAGAAGATCAACCAGCGTCTCAGCCAACTGCCCCGATAAGGTTACCATGGAGCTGGTGGCCTGGGTCGAGGATTTGACCGAAGTTGGATACGGAGATGCATGGGAATCCGAAGCTCTTGACTGAGAGTGCTCCCGATCCCATGAACGTCGACAAGACTATTTTTTGAACTCTTTCTTTGGCTTAGATTTGTGCCCTGAGGCTCCCTGACCAAGGGTCGGCAGGGACTGGCACAGTTCTTTGAAGGGCCCCGTAAAAGTCGATCCCAGCTGAAGCGGCATGAAGGCAGACGCCAAAAAGGAGAGGGAAGCGGCCCGGCCTGGGCAGTTGCCTCCTCAAATGCATCAAGTTGTTCAGTGGACTCCGCAGCCATGGAGACCACCCAACGGGCATCCTTAGATTTGACCGGCAGGTTCTGTTCGGTCGACCTAACTTGAGCCGGGCTAGATGGTCCTCAAGAACCTTAAGATGAAAGGAGCAACAGAAATCGCAGGCCTGGGGTTGTGCTTGTGCCCCAGGCAGTAAACGCACGTGGAGTGTGTATCCGTTCGGGACATCTTCTGCCTGCAAGGTCACCAGCAGAACCCAGGAATGGACTTGCCATCCATCGCGGTTGTGGTCACTTGATCGAGTTGAAGACAAAAGAATTTAAACATTTTAGGAAGTAAATCCGAAGATTTAAGTCACAAGGGTCTACTCTGCACGAGAGTGGTAAGGAGAGAACCTGCTTCTTCCAATGGAAAGGAAGATCTGGCATCAGGGGGCGGAGCTGAGGGAGTTACCACGTGGGTGGGAGGAGCCAGCTTGAAGACATTTCTGGCCAAGCCTAAAAGGGAAAGGCACCGCCAGAATGTGTGGATAGAACATCATATCCAAGTCCGTAGAACTACTACTTTCATCATCACTGATGGAAAAGGTGACATCCTTAAACAAAAGTATCTTAGGGGTAACCCTGGATGAGACACTCTCGTTTGCCTGTCATGTAGACTCTAACAACTTGCCTGTAGATACTCTGTAATCTCTTCTCTGCATGTACTGCTCCATACAATGTCTCTCCGGGTCGCACTTGAAAAAGGGACCTTCGGGGCTCAGTGGGCCTACCTGGTCATCAAAATTTAATAAATAATAAATAAATATTAAAGCTAGCTCATATAAAATTAGGGGTGCTTTACTAACATAGGCACTATCTCACACCTGCAGCTAGGTGAGTAGCAGTATCCAGCTCTATCCCACTAGTGCTGGATTACGGCCTTGCAGTTTACAGTACAGCCACCGACACAGTCCTTAGGAGGGTCAGATTGGTACTAAATAAGGCCTGTTGGTTCATCCTAGGAGCTGATAAGGCTCACACATATCTGCACCCTGTACTCTCAATCTGGCTTTCTCCCAATACATGACAAAATCAAGTATCATGTGTGCCTGCTAGGCATGAAGGCAATTCAGGGTCACCCCCCCAACACTATTCAACATCTTCTCCAACCCGTCAGAAACCAATACTCAACTAGGAGTATGGATGGGAAAACACAAACTGTACCTCTCTGCAAGTCTAGCTTAGCCCAATGCTCCTTTGCCTTCTGAGCTCCTCTCTGGTTAAATGAGCTACCTGACTCCCTGCTTCGCCTACCTAACATAGCCCAGTTTAAAGCTGGGCTGAGAAAACTCATCTCTTCAGGCTCCAGCTGTGACTGCTACTAAACCTGACAGTATGCCCTCTCTATGCTTCTTATTTTGGATTACATAAACAGTCAGATCTGGCAGTGCACCCTACCAATGCTTCTTGCATTGGTCTGCATAAGCAGTAACTAGTATCTAATGAACCTGTACATCCTCTTGTTCTTTGTTTCACTGTTGTATTCCTTTGTAACCTAATACGACAATGTTCCATTGATGCTGCTTCTTGTACTATACCTGTTTAGCTATGTAACATCCATTTTTGACGAGGAACCTTTGTAAATGAGCTCCTGAGCTCAAAGGTGTCTCTCCGACTGTATAAAATAAATAAAGACGAAGCTTGTTTCCAGGTACGACTTGGGAACACAAGAAAGTTAAATGCCTTGCTCAGGGTCACACAGTAAGCAAGTGGGGGCTGTGGGATTCAAACCCAGGTCTCCAGGTTTGCAACTCAGAGCCCTAAACCACAGCACTATACTACCTCCTAACATGAATATACTTTTTATTAACAGGTCGAGAATTAATTGCAATTGCACTTACTTGTTTTTTGGGGCATGGTAGGCGGTTCAGGTCCAAGTGGCTAGCTGGTTGTGGACTGAGAATGTTGACCTCAAGTTCTCGGACTCCTCTGATGGATCCTGCTCCACAAATTGCATGCAGCCTTGGGTGGTGCGCAATGAATGTTGGTGGTCTCGTCTCAGGTGTAGCCCTCAGGCCTGACTGGTGTCTTGTCATCATTGCCTTGGCTGGCTGCGCAGTAGGCTTAGCTTTTTTTTTTTTTGCAATTCGCACAGCTGAAGAGACCTCCAGAGGCGTGATGGGCCCGGCTCATGGCTATGGCTGCCTGCATTAGTTCCAGCTCCTTGATTTTCCTGCCTGCCCAGTGAATGGTTGTAGATTGCCACTTGTGATGATTCAGCTGCTGCTCCCCTGGTTTTTGACTTTTCAGTCAAATTACACCCCCATCCCTACCTTCCCTGGCAGCTGTTTAACTTGTTGTTCCCCCAGAAGTGCCCCTGCATGAGTTGTCTATCCCGTCCCTTACCTCCATACACCAACATGCGCACACAGCCTGGGTTCAAAATGGCATCAAGCCGACTGCACAAGCTGCTTGCTGTGCAACCGACCAATGTCCCTTCTGGCTGGACTCCTCCTTTCTGAGTTGAGTAGGTGGCGCATACACTGAAGCAGACAATCAAAACACCAGCCTGCCACATTGCCAGTTATTGCTGATACCAACCATGGACCAATCAAAAGACGACCTAAACACATTGCAGTCCACATTTTCCTGAACAAAATGCAGTCCACTTTAAAAAAAATAAAAGGAAATGCCCTTCCTGCCAACCCCCCACAAAATAATATGCAGTACTGCATGTTACTGTAACGTGTTACTTCTAAGTAAATGGAATTAGTAACAGCATCAAATTACATTTTCTTACAAGAAATCAGTCATTGGTGCCGGAACAGTCTGAAAAGTGGTAGGGCCAAGGATGTAAGGGTCAATTCTCCCCTACTAATAAATTAACATGATTGCAAAACTGACAGGGCCACTTATGAAAGTGGTAGGGCCATGGCCATAGTGCCCCCCCGTTCCGCACCTATGAAATCAGTAACTACTGCGTGGTACCATGAAAAATAATCTGATTACAGTAACGCGTTACTTGTAACACATTACTACCCTTGGCAGAAGACACCAGGATGAAGGAGTGCTGTGTGACTGGACTTCTCTACTGGGACTATACTGCCCTCCTTCCCTCCCCTCCACCCTCAGCTAGTTCTACTTTTATAGGCACAAGATTTGACTGACAACAGGAACTTCCCGTTTGGGAGCAGGAAGTGAGTGATCACAGAGCCACCAAAGACCCACCATCCTAGAAGGGCAAGACTAGCTCTCTGGTCCCCTCTAGCTGCTGAAGGTCTGCCTCTGAGCAAGTAAGGGGTCTACTGAGAAATATAGGATATTCTTGTCTCAGAATAGGACAATCAGGAGCTTAAAGGGCACACAGGCAGAAAGTAAGTAGAGAGAGAAGGGGAAAAAAAACAAAAAAAAACAGAGGCAAGAGTAAGGATTCCAAACAACAGTTAAGGGGCCAGAAATAAGACATGATGGGAGTGGTGCAGTGCCATGGCTGTGGAGCAGCAGTCTTCCAGGAGACGTTCTGGAGGTTGAGGTGTTGTCCCATCTGCAGGCACCTCTTTGGGCTGAGGGAGGAGGTTGCTCATCTCCAGGCTGAGTTGGTCAGGATTTGTGGGACCTCCTCTTCCATCCAGGGACCACCAGTGCCACTGCCGTTGCCTCAGAGGTTGCCAAGAAAGAGGAGCAGTTGGACCACAGTGGACTCAGGGAGGGTAAGGGTGGTGGAAAAGAGGTGCATCGCTCCAGTTGTACCTGTCCACAATTCCTATGCCATTCTGGCAAAGTGTGGTTCCTCTATGGAGGCACCCGCAGCAGAGACCAAGGAGGATGCTGGGAACCTCCACAAAGGAGACCCACAGGAGGGGTGGCATGGGACCCCACAGGGGAAGGAAACAACTCCTGGTGGGGGACTACATTGTTAGGAAGGTAGAACTGGGGGAGGAAGGGGAGAGGGAGGTAAGGTGCCTGCCTGGTGCCATGGCTTGCAGGGACAGGGAGCGAAACCTCAGGATTGCCAGAGCAGCTGCACAGGGGAGGGAGCTGGATGTCATTGTCCACCTAGGGACAAATGACCTGGCTAAGAAAGGGATTAGAGCAGTGCAGGAAGAGTTGCGGAATTGGGGGAGGGGCCTTAGACAAGTAGCACGCATGGTAACCTTCTCGGATGTGCTGCCCATCTATGGCATAGGAGAGGCTAGGGTGTTCTGCACCATGGGATTCAATCAGTGGTTGAAAAACTGGTGCAAAGCTCAGGGATTTGGCTTCATTGGGGACTAGGGGTCCACCTAGAGTGATGCAAGCCTATACTGGCATGATGGGCTGCATCTGTCCAGGAAGGGAACCAGGATCCTAGGTGATAGGTTTAAATGCTTCATTGGCAAGCATTTAAACTAGCCAAGGGGGGGAGGCACCGGAAAGGAGCAGGGAAATCCTAGCCCCCCCAAACAAAAAAATCATGGTAGTAAGTGCGGTAAACACCAACATAGAGGTGTCGATAGGGAGAAGGGCTGGGGTAAATGGGGAAAGTGACAAAGGCAAGAAGGACAGGGATGGGGCAGAAAGGAGTATGGCCATCAGGAAATGGAGGGTAATGAGTACCAATGACCGTAGTCTGGGCAACAAGCTCCCTGAGCTGGTGGCCTTGATGGAAGAGGGTTGCCTGGATATTGTAGCAGTCACAGAAACATGGTACACAGAGAACCATGACTGGGATGTTAACATACCAGGGTACATAACCTACAGGAGAGACAGGCAGGGGAGAAGAGGGGAGGAGTAGCTCTCTATGTAAAGGAAGGGATAAAAGCAACTGAACAAAAGAGTAAACAGGCAGGAGAGGAGGCACTGTGGGTCACCTTGGAGACTGGAAAGGGCACCACAATCCACACAGGGGTTGTGTACAGACCCCCATGTCAGGGGGAGGGAATATAGGTACATCAGAGAGCATAGAAAGACAAAGGGAGGGATAGTGAGGCTGAATAGAATGAACGGTGGGTGGGCAGAGGGGGACAGTGAAAAAGCAGGGATACTGAACGAATATTTCTGCTCAGTATTCACAAACGAGGGGAGGGAAGTGCCTAATCCAATTAACAGAAGCACTCTTGATAGGGGGGTCGATCCCAGTCCTTTCACAGAAGAAAGGGTTCTGCAAGAACTCCTAAAACTGAAGGTGGACAAAGCAATGGGGTCTGATGGAATTCACTCCAGAATTCTAAAAGAATTAAGGGGGTAACTAGTGAAACCACTGACTACACTTTTTAACAATTCATGGGAGGATGGTGTGGTACCCGAGGACTGGAGGAAGGCGGATGTGATTCTCCTTCACAAAAGTGGGACCAAGACAGAGGCAGGAAACTACAGACCTGTCAGTTTGACCTCTGTGGTAGGGAAAGTGGTGGAGTCACTTCTGAAGGAAAGAACTGTTGAATACCTAGAGGCCAGTGGGGTTCAGGACCCAAGGCAGCATGGGTTCACAGTGGGAAGGTCATGTCAGACAAATCTAATAGATTTCTTTGACTGGGTGACCAAAGTAGTAGACCAGGGAGGGGCTGTGGACATGGCCTACCTAGACTTTAGCAAGGCATTTGACACAGTCCCACACAAAAGATTAATAGTCAAATTAACCAGCCTGGGAGTGGGTCCCAGGGTGGTAGCCTAGGTAAAACATTGGCTGGATAACAGGACACAGAAAGTAATTGTAAATGGAGTCCACTCTGAAGAAAGAGGGGTTACTAGTGGGGTACCGCAGGGTTCAGTACTGGGTCCAGTCCTTTTTAATGTCTTTATAAGTGACATTGCAGAGGGACTGGAAGGAAAAGTATGCCTCTTTGCAGATGACACAAAGATCTGCAACAGGGTTGATACACAAGGAGGCATGGAAAGGATGAGAAGGGACTTGGCAAGATTGGAATAATGGTCAGACGTATGGCAGCTAGGATTCAATGCAAAGAAGTGCAAAATAATGCACCTGGGAAACAAGAACCCAGGGGAAGATTACACATTGGGGGGGGAGGAAGGTAGTAACAACAACAAAAAAGGAAAGGGACCTGGGGGTAATCATATCAGATGACCTTCAGGTTAGCAAGCAATGTGAGAAGGCAGTAGGGAGGGCTGGGGGTATACTGGGATGCATATGGAGAGGCATCACCTGCAGAAAACAGGAAGTTGTTATCCCTCTGTACAGACAATTGGTAAGACCCCATCTGGAGTACTGCATCCAGTTCTGGAGACCCCATCTCCGCAAGGACATAGACAGGATAGAGGCAGTCCAGAGGAGGGCAACCAAAATGGTGCAGGGTCTGCAAGAGAAGCCATATGAGGAGAGACTAAAGGAGCTTAATATGTATACCCTTGAGGAAAGAAGGGAGAGGGGGGACATGATAGAAACTTTTAAGTACCTCAGTGGAATCAACAAAGTCCAAGAAGGTAGCATCTTTCAGAAAAGAGCGTGCAAGAACAAGGGACACAATTTAAAGATAGGGGCGGTTCAGGGGCAAGGTGAGGAAGTATTTTTTCACAGAGAGGGTAGTGGATGCATGGAACAGCCTTCCTGAGGAGGTTGTGGGGTCTAAAACTGTGGGAGAATTAAAGAATGCATGGGACAGACATAAGGCAATTCTTGTGGGGGGTAGGAAGAAATAGGCTGTTGGTTAACTAGGATCTGTGGCCTATCCTGTAGGTAGGAAAATGGGCAGACTAGGTGGGCCAAGTGGCCCTTATCTGCCGTCAAAGTCTATGTTTCTATGTTCCTAACACTGTACATACTACATTATGCATCACAGAAGTTACAGGTTTTACTTCCATTCATAGCATCAGCAGACTATTGTTTGCATGTTGGCAGTTTGAGAGCTAAATGAAAGAAAAGAAACTAAAATGGAATTGGTATCAGTAATTTCAGAAAAGGTATATGGGGTTGGATATTTAAACTGCACTATTCTGTGGCGCAAGCCCTTGCGCTGCACAAAATAGTTACGCAGGGGTGTGGCCGGGGCGATATTCAGCGGAGTTGCACTATTGAGCAACTCGCTGAATATCACCCCCGACCACAGCCATAATGCGTAAGCGCGAGTGGAACTTGCGCCACCCACAAGTGGTCAGAGTGCAGCATTCAGTTGCGGTGGCCAAGTACCATTGCCATGTGCAAATTTCCCATATTCAAAAGTGACATGCAAATGGGGCCATAATTCATGCAAGCGCGGGGGCCCTTTGCATCTTTTATGGCCGATTTGCATGCCATTAGCATGCAGGTGCATCGATCCCGAGGACTTGCACCTGGCGCCCTGCCAGGCCAGCAGCCGTCGGGACCGGCGCCGCAGCCCGATCGTGGGCGTGCGTGTAAATCCCCTCCCGACTGGCCGATTGCGGGCATAAGTTTAAATAAACCCCCACCCCACTAGCCCGGTCGCGGGCAAAGTGTAAATACCCCCCCCCAGCCCGATCGTGGGCAGCAAAGTCAACCCCCAGAACATATCCCTGGTGGTCCAGTGGACCTCGAAGCCCGATCGCGGAATGCAAAGTGTTCAAATCCCCTCAGGACCACCTACCCTGGTGATCTGGTGGTCTCCACCCACCCACCTCTGAAGCCCAGCCCGCTCACCCCGTCAGCGGCGGCGGCAGCATCCCATCCGCCTGCTGCCCTGCCGCCTGCTGACTGACTGCCAGTGGGGCTGCAGCCCATTGGTGCAGGCAAGAGCCAATGGCGTGCAGCCACCGGCAGCAGTCGTCGGCGGGAGGCAGGCGGGTGGGATGCTGCCGCCCGCCGCTGACAGGGGGAGGTGGTGGGGGTCATGGGTGGGTGGGGTGGGCAGCCACTAGATCACCAGGGTAGGTGGTCCTTGGGGGTTTGAACACTTTGCAGCCCGCGATCGGGCTTCAGGTCCACTGGACCACCAGGGATATGTTCTTGGGGGCTTGAACACTTTGCAGCCCGCGATCGGGCTGGTGGGGTGGATTTTATTTTACACTTTGCCCGCGATCATGCTCAATCGGGGAGAGATTTACTATGTAATGCCCAGACCAGTCGGAAATTGCTATATGCCGCGATTGGGCTGCAGGGGGCATAGGGAGCGTTAGAGAGGGCCACCCACAGGTGGCAGCTGCTGTGTTGCACCCTGCAATCCGGCAGTCACCAGGGTGGCCTCGACTTACTCCTTTCTTTTTTGGGCTCAAAGTTGTGCAGGCACAGGTTGGGGGCTGCGCCTGCACAACTCTGCACAGCCTGCTGAATATCGGGCTGTGCAGTTTATGCATGGTTCCTCCCCCTCCAGTTCAGCATGCCTTCATTAGCATTGTGCTGTTGCTCAGCTTGACTTGGGGGGCGCAACTGCCTCCTGCTGAATATGGCAGAATGCCGCAATTTCAGACTTGCGCAGGCGCAATCCTTTTGAATATCCAGCCCCTGATGTTTCAAAAAATGCTTATTTGTGATTGCCAAAGAGGAAAACACCTGCATATACAGTACAAAGCCTATGAATAAAAGTGCCATGTGCAAAAAAAAAAAAAAAAAGACGCTTTACATGCTTACAGAGTGTACAGTTGAAGCCTTATCTATTCCCTTAAATATGGAGGCAGTAAACCATATTGAAATGGATTATAATAACTGATGCTCATTTTTTTCCCATAGAGAAACCGGGTTGTAATTTTGCCATTACAACCAGCTGGTTATATTTGCTCTTGGGGTTTATGTGGCATCCCACACCTTGGGGGTGTATAAAATTCTTGTTATAACCCTCTACCCAGCCATTATTCTCTACATAATAACCGATGCTCATTTTTTTCCTATGGGGAAAAAGGGTTGTAATTTCACCATTATAACCAGCTGGTTACAACAGCGAACACGTGCCTTGTTTCCCTAGCTCTGCACATGCGCCAGTCACAGTCTTCGTCTCCTGGGTGCCATCAGCCTTTTGCCACTGCTCCACAGTTCACCGCACTCCAACTCAGCGTCGATAGGTTAATTGAACAAATGAGCAGTTTTTTGTAACGTGGCTGACAAAAAAAAAAGGCGGCTCACTAACAAAAAAAAAAAGAAAACCTTTTTGTCCCAAGCCATGGACCACACTAAAACCCAACCAAAACGAGCACCAGCAATTATTAAAATAAAGGCTGGGTAGAGGGTGTAGATTAAATTTTACCCTTCAGTGTGGTATGCCTCTTTAATAAACCCCTTGAGCTCGGGCCTCAGGATTTATGTGACATCCCATACCTCGGGCGGGTGTGTAAAATATTCATTATAACTCCCTACCTAGCCATTATTCTCTATATAGTACATTAAGACAATTAGCCTATTTAGTCCTAACTAGTCCAGGCATACTAGCACACCTGTATTGTGATGTGTTCCTGCATTAGACAGTGACCTTTTGACTGCTACAGGCCAAAAGGGAGGAAGGAAGGAAGGCACCCAGAGGGGCATCAGGAATTCAATGAAGATCCAGAAATGGCTAAGCACTCACCAACATGCCTGCCAGTTTTATTTAAGTCCCCATCTTTTATTCAGTGTGCCCACTTAAAGGATCCACCACATCTCAGAAATATAGAAACATAGAAATTGTCAGCAGATAAGGACCACCAGGCCCATCCAGTCTGCCCGTAGGCCCTATACATTGTATGTGGCCACTGACCCTGTATGATCAATGGCTTTTCATCACTCCCTCCCCTCTCAAGGTTCCCTTGTGTCTGTCCCAGGCATGCTTAAACCCCTCCACTGTGCTTGCCCCACTACCTCTTGTGGCAGTCTATTCCAAGTGTAACCTACCCTTTCTGTGTAGAAAAAACTTCCTCACATTACCTCTCAATCTACCACCCTCCAATTTCATATCATGCCCCCTTGTTCTAGTCCTTTTCCTACATTAGAAAAGGTCCCCCACCTGCACCTTGTTTGTGCCCTTGAGGTACTTCAGAGTTTCAATCATGTCCCTTCGCTCTCACCTCTCCTCCAGTGAATACATATTGAGGTCCCTTAGTCTCTCCTCATATGTTTTGTGCTGCAAGCCCTGCACCAGCTTTGTTGCCCTTCTCTGGATAGTCTCCACCTTGTTTATGTCCTTGCGCAGGTGTGGCCTCCAGAACTGCACGCAGTACTCCAGGTGAGGCCCTACCAATGTTTTATACAATGGTGTCACCACCTCCCACCTTCTGCTAGTGATACCCCTGCCTATGCACCCCAGCATGCCACTGGCCCTTCCTGCAGCCTTTGCGCACTGTTTTGACACCTTAAGTTCATCAGAGATGATAACCCATAGGTCCCTTTCTTCCTTGGGGACAGTCATCTCCTCCCCCCCAACCTGTAGCTCTCCCCAGGTGCATTGTTTTGCACTTTTTTGCACTGAACCTCAGTTGCCACATCTCCAACCATCTTTCAAGCATCTCCAGGTCCCTCTTCATTTTCTGCACCCCTTCTGGAGTATCCACCCTGTTGCAGATCTTGGTGTCATCTGCAAACAAGCAAACCTTTCCTTCCAGCCCCTCTGCAATGTCACTAATGAAGACATTGAACAGGACTGGTCTCAGTACTGATCCCTGCAGTACCCCACTGGTCACCCCCCCCTCTCCCCAGATTGTACCCCATTTACCACCACCTTGTGTCTCCTGTCTGTTAAACAGTTCCTAACCCAGTTCACCACCTTGTCTCCCATGCTGAGACTGCCCATCTTGTTAACTAGCCTTCTATGAGGGACAGTGTTGAAAGCTTTGCTGAAATCTAGGTAGGCGACATCTACTGCCCCTCCCTGATTTAGTTCCTTAGTCACCCAATCAAAAAAATCTATTGCCCCTCCCTGATTTACTTCCTTAGTCACCCAATCAAGAAAATATATTGCCCCTCCCTGATTTACTTCCCTAGTCACTCAATCAAAAAAATATGTCAGATTCATTTGACATAACCGTCCAGCTTTTTCAGTTTGTTATAGTCCCCACCCCAAGTTGCTGCCAAGACATGTTGGAGGCCCCAGAATCTTACTGAGACTTTGTTATGTCCTCTCTTTAAAGTGTGTTGCCACACTTGAAGTCTCGTCACCCCTGCACCATATGTAACACTGTTTGCATGCACAGGGTGACATCATGTTTTAAGATTTAAGTCCTATCAGAGCACAAGGCCTTAGCGCTGCCGGTGAGGTATAGGATGGAAGTAGCACATGAAAGCACATGGGAACCCAGTATGTGGTGAGGTGTTCTGGTGTGGTGGCATCATGTGTACCCTTCTAAGTGAAACAGTTCTGATTAACTTATTAACAATGGGCAAATATAGGAAAAGCCATTGAGAAGGCAACAAACCTCTGTGTCAGGCAGGTAAAAAAGAGCAAGAGAAGTAAGAAACCACTATGGTTCTCTACGAAAGTAGCAGAGAAAGTAAAGTCGAAGAAGCTAGCATTCAAGAGGTACATGTCAACACAGAAGAATGAGGAAAAGAAGGACTATCAGAAGAGACAAAGGGAAGCAGGGAAAGCAGTTAGGAGAGCGAAGGCACAGACAGAGAAGAACATTGCCAAGACAGTCAAAAAGGGGGATAAAACATTCTTTAGGCATGTAAGTGAAAAGAGGAAAAACAAGCAAGGCAGGGATTGTAAGACTTAAGGGGGAAGGAAGGGACTGTTTGTAGGAGGACCAGAAAAAAACTGATATATGGAACAAGTACTTTTGCTCAGTATTTACGAAGGAAGAGGCAGGGGATGGGCCTCAGATAGGTGAAAAAGGACATTGAGATAGACACTAGACCTTTTATGAAGGAGAGAGTCCTTAGGGAGCTAGCATAACTGAAAGTGGATAAGGCAATGGGGGCCAGATGGGGTTCGCTACAGAACACAGAGGGAACTTAGGGAAAAGCTGACTGCACCTCTGACAGCCCTGTTCAACCTATCACTGGATATGGAAGAAGTCTCAGGGGACTGGAGGAGGGCGGAAGTGGTCCCATTTCACAAAAGTGGGAATAGGGAGGAAGCAGGAAACAACAGACCTGTAAGTCTGACTTCAGTGGTGGGCAAAGTTATGGAAACACTGCTAAAAGAAAGGATTGAGGAACACCTTGAAATCAGTGGATTATAGGATCCGAGGCAGCATGGGTTCATGGGAGGGAGACCTTGCCAAACAAACCTGATTGAGTTCTTTGACTAGGTAACCAGGGAAGTGGATCAGGGAGGAGGGGTGGATGTGGCCTACTTGGATTTCAGTAATGCCTTTGACACCATTCCATACAGGAGGTTGGTAAGCAAGCTGGGCAGGCTGAGAGTGGGACCAAAGGTAGTAAATTGGGTACATAGTTGGCTAAGTAACTGGAGTCAGAGGGTGGTGGTAAACTGGATTCAGTCAGAAGAAGGCAAGGTAACCAGCAAGGTGCCACAGGGGTCAGTACTGGGAACAGTCCTCTTCAATGTCTTTAATAGCGACATCGCAGAGGGGTTGAAAGGGAAGGTATGTCTGTTCACAGATGACACAAAAATCTGCAACTGAGTGGACACACCAAGAAGGGTGGAAAAAATGAGGGAAGATCTGGAAAAGCTGGAAGATTGGTCAAAAGCTTGGCAACTAGGCTTCAATGCCAAAAAGTGCAAAATTATGCACATAGGACACAAAAACCCTAGGGCAATGTACCAAATGGGAGGGGGGGGTGATGGCAACCACAAGTCAGGAAAGGGACTTAAGGCTAGTAGAATGCTGGGGTGCATAAGGAGGGCTATCACCAGCAGAAAGAGGGAGATACTGTTACCCCTGTATAGATCGATGGTGAGGCCCCCACCCCCACCCCAGAGTACTGTGTCCAGAACTGGAGGCCCCATCTTTGGAAAAACATAGATTGGGTGGAAGCGGTCCAGAGGAGGACAACCAAAATGATGCAGGGCCCGCATCAGAAGCCCTATGAGGAAAGACTCAGGTACCTAAATATGTACTCTCTTGAGGAAAGGCGGGAAAGGGGAGACATGATAGAAACATTCAAATACCTCAAGGGTATAAATCGGGTACAGGAGGGTGGTATTTTTCATAGAAAGAGATGCTCAAAGACAAGGGGATATGATATGAGGCTGGAGGAGGGAGGGTCAGAGGGGATGTGAGGAAGTACTTCTTCACGGAAAGGGTGGTGGACATCTGGAACGGACTACCAACTGAGGTGGTGGGTGCTAAAAAGGTGTCAGGATTGAAGTATGCATGGGAGAGACACAAGGAAACCTTAGTACCAGGGCTGGGGTAGGAGTATAGGCCAGAGATAGATTGTGTAGTGTCTGCGGTAGCACATTAGGTAGGGAATTTTAGGGCAGACTGGGTGGGCCAAGAGGTCCTTTTCTGCCAACAACTTCTATGTGTCTATGTTTTATGTTAACTTTTTGTATCTGTATGTTCATACAGGCTTGCAATAAATGAAGAAAGTGAACTAAATAGAAAAAAATATTTAAGGAGCACTGGAATGATTCTGTCCAGTACCTTTCAGCATAAATGATGAATTAATATTATGTTACCACACTCTTAGCATCGTTCTCTGTCTTTAATTTTAGAATCCCCTGAAGAAGTCATTAGTGTACATGGCGAAATGTTGGGGTAGTTAAATAAAAGAGTATGGGGTTCTTAATCTGGTGTCAAAATTTATTTTATCCACAGAATGAATGTAGGCTTTTGACAGAAGGCATTTAGTCCAGAATATCTGAGCCACAACCACATCACTATCTGCCCCATAACTATCCAATTCCAGTAACAGCACCACAGATGCCCAATATTTTACCCACACCCTAGTATCTCTCCAACTACCCCTTATACCTGTATCTACCGCAGAAATGCCCCATGCCCACATATCTAACCCACAATATTCCATACATCACTTTCTGAACCACAACCTTCACTCCACCCCAGTATCTGCCCCACAACTACCCAATACCATTGTATCTGCCCCATATTTCCACGCCAGTATCTGCTCCACAACCACCCCATATCCCCAGTACCTGTCCCACAGATAAACAAAATCCAAGTATTTATTTCTGCAACCACCCATACAACAGTATTTTCTCCCTAATCACCCACACCCTAGTACCTCCCCCACAGATACCAATCACCCTGGTATCTGCCTCCAACTACTAATACCCCTGCATCTGACACGCAACTGCTCCACATTCCACTATGTACCCCAGAGATCACCTACACCCAAATATCTGCTCAGTAACTACCTCACACCCCTGCATCTGAAAAACAACGGTTCCACATTCCACTATCTACCCCAGAGATCACCTACACCCAAGTATCTGCTCAGTAACTACTCCATACCCTAGTATCTGCCCTACAGCTATCGCACACCCCAGTATTCAGGACCACCACCAAAGACCAGTATCTGCCCCACAACCATTATCATATCTTCAATGCCTTGCCCTCCACTACCCCTTCCCCTAGTTTCTGCCCCACAGCTATCACAAGTGACTGTCAGCACCTAGCCCTCTCCCCCATATATCCATCCAATTACCATTCTCTCACTTCAGTATATGCCTCACAGTTACTTTTCAGAGGTATGAAGGCTAGTTCTGGAGTGATAATGGTGTATAGCGCATTTGCAGAGTGGCTACTGAGTTTTGGAGTACTTGAGGGGCAGATGCTAAAATGAGTGGTATACAGTAGTTGTGAGGCAGAAATAGGTATGGGTGCTAGTGAGCAAATCCTGGAGTATAGGTAGTTTTGCAAGAAATACTAGGGTGTGGGTAGTTGCAGGGCAGATGTAGATACCTGGGGTAGTTATTGTACACATACTGGGTGTGCATGAGTTGAGGTGTGGATCACAAGGTCCAAGAAAAATTGCCAAGGTCCCAAACACTGAAGCAAATTCTGATCCATTCAAAGTTTCCCTAGTTCATAGGTGCAAGTAGTAACAAGCATTTGACAATAACGAATGTTGTCTTGCTGGCATTGGCATTGGTTGAGCAGGAGTTAGAGAGATACATAATAGGAATTGCAGTGAAGTACTGAACTGACACTAACCCACCCCCACCCTACAGAGACTGACAGGCATTCTGGTGTGCTTTTAGGCCGTCGGACATAACTCTCATGCCATTTCACCCCACTCTACCCTGCAGACACTGACAAGTGTCACTTTGTGCCTTGGGGTCTTTGGGCCTTACGCTCACCCCATTCCATAAAAAATATGTTGAGATGGGTGCAGTATAGGAGAATGGAGTGAATTTGGGGGCTGACGAGTCCAAGGCACACCTCGATGCCTGTCACTGGCTGCAGGGTGGGGGTTGGGGTGGAATGGCATTAGCATTACAGCCGACAATCCCAAGTCACACCCCTGACACCTGTCCGTCTCTACAGGGTGGGTCATTATGGTTGGAAATCCATGCTTTTTGGTATTTCTACCCAAATTTTCAACATGGGCTTTTTGTGACCCCACCTCATGAACAGCGGCACTATCAGTTCGTTAGCTGAAAGGTGATTTTGCATGGCGACTATGCCACTTGGTGTCACAGGTGCGAAAACACATTTCGGGCAGCATGTGAAAAATGACAGCTGTACTGTTCATGAAGAAGTGTAAAAAAATGGTAATGTTGAAAATCTGGAGTGAAAATATGAAACATTGGTGAAGTCACGAGCGTGCATGGAAACTGCAATGTACACCCGTAACATAATCATTTTGGAGATTTTTTTAACCAAATTTTCAACATAGGCATTTTGGGACCTCCGCTCTTGAACAGTGTCATTATGATTTTGTTAATCTGTCCCAAACGTTGATTTCCCACAGCGACCACGCCATTGTGCGCCACATGTGTGAAAACAATTTTGGGCAGGATGTGAAAAATGACAGCCATACTGTTCATAAGGAGATGTAAAAAAATGGCAATGTTGAAAATCTGGAGTGAAAATATGAAAAATTGTTGAAGTCATGAGTGTGCGTAGAAACTGCGCAACTCACGCCCGTAATGCAATTATTTTGGGGATGTTTTTAACCAAATTTTCAACATAGGCATTTTGAGACCTCTGCTCATGAACAGTGTCACTGTGATTTTGTTAATCTGTCCTGAATGTTGATTTCCCATAGCGACCGCGCCATTGTGCACCACCTGTGCAAAAACACATTTCAGGCAGGATGTGAAAAATGACAGCTGCACTGTCCATAAGGAGGTGGGAAAATGGCAATGTTGAAAATCTGGAGTAAAATATGAAAATTGTTGGTTACGGAAGGCGTGGAAACTGCGAATGCGCTACCAATAGTCATTATTTGGATTTTTCACCAAATTTGCAATGTAGGTCACCTGCCTCACTGCACATCTTCCACTGCACAATCGCGCATGTTCAAGGTATTCAGCCAGACACACACGATCGCATATCACGGTGCATCTTCTGAATATACCATTATTTTGTGCTGGCGCATCTCATGTGCGCGGTGCAGGCACTTGCACGATGCAGCCTGGGACTTTTGAATATGGGGCCTTTGCTATGTAGGTTAGGCGCATACTTCTCAATTGTCCCTCATTTATTTATTTATTTATTCATTTAAAAGTTTTACCAGGAAGACATGCTGAGCAGACTACCACTCGATTCCAGATGCGTCCTGGGGGGTGTGGGGGATGGGAGGATACATACAAAATTCAAAGTACAAACATTTCCCAAAATAAGTACAAAAAGTTAACTACATATCTATAGCTATGTACAATATAAATACAGAATGCAACACAGCAAGCAACCAGAACAATCTGGGTAATTCACGGCAGCAAAAATACTATGCAGTGCAATATCACCGCATAGTATTTCAAGGAATGTCCCTCATATTTCCCCTCAAAATTGCTTTATCCCATATCTGTACCACATGACAAAGGTGCTGCCCATACAAAGAAGGTGCCATAAACTCTGACTTTTAAAGTACAAATTCATAATATAGTGGATTGTTTATGAGAAACCATACACAACAAGGCTGTGCTTCAACTGAGAGCTTTTCATGGTAACAAGAGACCTCAAGAGCGCAGCTCGAGAGGTCTTGTTGCCATGGGAAACCTCAAGATTGAAATTCAACTATGTATGTGTATGGTTGCTCATACACAGTCTTTTATAGTGTATGGGCAACCATTACTGCAAGTCTGTGCCAAGCACATATAAAAAAAGATCCTCCATGCTCTGCTAATTCCTTACTATTGCAATTCTTTCAGGCACCGTTCACTTCCTTAATTCCAGAGTCAGCTATCTCACTGCTGTGGCTGCTTCATTAGGTGCCAAGGTTAAAAAAAAAATAGCCGCATGAAGACGTACTATGTTGTTGTCCTGCAGTAGTGACATACTTTGTGCAGCACAATGACATCATGACATCGCTACTGCAGCACAAGGCTGTTCTAGGCATGGATCTCCGTGCTGAACAGCATTCCATCATACACTATATTATAATTTACTGGCTCAAAGTTTAAACTTTACACAAATGAAGGCATAGGTTTCAGGTGTACTGAGATTGCACTGCCATGTTTGATGATGTGCCCCACAGTATCAGGGCCAATTCCACACATTTTGTGTATCAGTGTCCCACATTTCAGTGACAAAAGGTTTGCAGAAAAGGTCAGGTGCCTTGTCATCTACTCTGTCTTGGTTCCCCAGCACAAGGCCACCTGCTAAATAGCCACTTAAAATCTACTGCCTTCTGCTGGAAGACACTATGCTTATCACAGCCTCCTCAACCTCTCCCACTTGTTAGCAAGTGACTAGCCCACTCCTGGTAACACCCTGTCATCTGATGTCCTAAACTAGAACTTTTTTTGAGATCCAAGGGCTTTAATCACCCCAATTCTACCCCATCCTCCAGCACCATACACCCCCAACTGGTACCACATACCTGCACCCACCTCCCAGTTGGAAATTCCACCTCCAGGTAATCTCAGCTGAAGTTGTCTACAAGAACATCTCAGTGCTTAACACTTCCTCTAGCTGTGTCAATGCTGGCATTTCCCCCAAATTTCTCAACATTGCTGTCCTGCAATAGCTGCACCTATTGCCCATACCCTTAAGTGGTCCATCTCGGCCAGCTCCTTCCCCGTAGCTGGAAGCATACTCTGGTTGTCCCTATATCTAAAGGCAGCCTTGCAGATGCGCCATCCAACTATCACCAAATATCCCTCCTAACCATCCTCTCCAAAGTTTTTGAGAAGCTGGTGAGCAGGCAGCTCTCCAGTTTCAAGCTCTGGTTTCCTGACCCCCCTTATCAGTTCAGCTTTCATTCCAACCACACCACTTCCACTTCCCTTCCCAGAGTAACTGACCATATTCACTCAAGCATGGACAAAGGCATGGGCACAGGGGCCATTTTCATTGGTGTTGCCCATGCCTTCGACACTATGGACCACAACCTTCTACTGGATAAGTTTCCAGACTCAGGTGTCTCCCCTACATATCTAACCTGATTCGTCTTACGAACATACAAAATTTGCCAGCAGATAAAGGCCTAGAGGTCTATCAAGTCTGCTCGAATGTGCAGCTAGCACCTCTTATTCTACAGCTGCCCCTCCCTTCCATCCTTCCCCTCCATTGACCCCCCCCCGTCCTGTCCCATCCTCTTTTGAAGCAGTCCACTGTTCTACTGGATACCACTTCTGCAGGTAACGCATTCCACCCAGCTACTACTCTCTCTGTAAAAAAGTGTCTCCTCATCTCCCTCCTGAACCTTCCTCCCTCCAATCTCATATCATGGCCCCTGGTGTCCCTCCCCTCTCTTACTTTGAACAGCCCCTCTGTACCTGTCTTGTTTATTCCTTTCATGTACTTGAAGGTTTCAATCATGTCCCCCCTGTCCCTCCTATCATCCAGCGAGTACATGTTCAACCCCCTCAGCCTCTTCTCGTATGACAAGTCCCCCAGTCCCTTGATCATCTTTGTCACCCTGCGCTGCACCCCTTTCAGTAACTTAATGCCCCTCTTCAGATACGGGCACCAGTACTGCACGCAGTACTCTAGGTGCGGTCTAGTGACCTATACAGTGGCAGAATCACCTCCTCCCTCCTTGAGGATATACCCCTTGCAATGCACCCCAGAATTTTGCTGGCCTTTGCAGCTGCCTTCCTGTATTGTGCTGAGTTGTTCATCAACCCTGTAATGAGCACCCCCAGATCCTTCTCCTCCTCTGTCTGGGCTAGCTGCACTCCCCCCAGCTGGTAACTCCTCCTTGGGTCCTTCACCCCAAAATGCAGCACCTTGCACTTTTTGGCATTAAACCCCAGTTGCCAGGTGTCTGACCAGGTTTCAAGCTTTGCCAGATCATCCTGCAACCCCTGCCATCCCCCTAGGTTGTCCACTACCATTCCCAAATTGGTATCATCAGCAAACAGAATGATCTTGCTCTTGATGTCCAGTGATATGTCTGCAATGAATATCCCAAACAACACTGGTCCCAACACCAAACCCTGCGGAACACCGCTTGTCACTACCCTTGGGTGTGAGAGCTCCCCACCCATCATCACCCTCTGTTGCCTTCCCTGAAGCCAGTTCCCTACCCATCTCATGAGCTTTGCACCCGCCCCTGTGCCTTCTAACTCACTTCCCAGCCTTCCATGCGGCAACGAGTCGAATGCCTTACTGAAGTCCAGATACAGGACATCCACTGCATGGCCCCTGTCCAGTTGCCTAGTTATAGAACTCCACCAGGTTGGTTTGGCAGGATCTGCCACGTATGAAGCCATTCTGTCTGCTGTCCTGTAGTCCTTTGGCCTCTAGGAGGGCCACCAGCCTCTCCTTCAGGATAGTCTCCATCAGCTTACCCACGATGGATGTGAGGCTCACCAGTCTGTAGTTCCCCGGTTCATCCTTGGGGCCACTCTTGTGGAGGGGCACCACATGAGCCATCCTCCAGTCCTGAGATACACACCCTTAGTGTAATGAGGCATTAAATAGGTCTGCCAAAGGTCCTGCAAGGACCTCTGCCAGCTCCTTCAGTCCCCTGGGGTGGATGCCATCCGGGCCTGGTGCTTTGTCCACCCTCAGTGCCTTCAAACCCTCCCGAACTCTGCCCTCCATGATTTCCCCATCTGTCACCTCCTCCCCCCCTTTCTGCCATTCCTCCCCCCTTGGGTATCACCCCCTCTTCTCCTTATTAAATACCGAGCAGAAGTACTCATTTAGCACTTCTGTCTTATCGCACCCTGCTTCAACCCAACCCCCCCTCCTTCCTAATCCTTACTATGTGGTCCTTACAGCTCCTTTTCTCCCTGATGTACCTAAAGAAGTGCTTCTCCCCATTCTTAATGCCTTGTGCCAGCCTGAACTCCGCAGCTGACTTGGCTCCCCTTACTGCCCGTGTCACGTCCTTCTATTCTGTCAGGTACTCCTACTAGTCCTCCCCCCTCCCTGTTTTCTTGTACCTCCTTAAAGGCAGCTCTTTTCCTCCTTACCTTTTCCATGACCTCCTTGCTTAACCAGCTCGGTTTCTTAGCCCTAGCCTTCTTGCTCTGGACTTTGCAGCAGGTTTTGGTTACCTTCACTATCCCCAGCTTTATGAGCTCCCACCTCTGGTTAGTGCCCATACTAGGCTGAATTCTGGCCAGATATCCTTTTACCACTTCCCCCATCCTCCCAAAGTTGGCCCTCCTGAAGTCCAGCACTCTTGTGCCGGATTCCACTCCTTCCTTGCCCATATCCAATGTGAGCTTTACTGAGTGGTGGTCACTCCCTTACAGCAGTTCTTCCACTGTAAGTTCTCTCACAAAGTCCCCATTTGCCAGCACAAGGTCAAGAGTATTCCCTAACCTGGCTGGTTCACTGACCATTTGCAGCAGGAAGCTGTCCTGGAAGGCATCCAGCAGTACCTGCTCCCTTCTATCCCTGGTTGTTAGGGTACTCCAGTCCACTCCTGGCATGTTGAAGTCCCCCATAATCACCACACTACCCTTCTCGCAGGTCCTCCTGATCTGTCCCGATAGCTCCCTAACTTCTCCGTCTGAGAGTGCGGCCTGTACACCACTCCCATTCTGAGAATCCTATTCTTGGAATCCTGGATTTGCATCCAAAGTGACTCCGTACTACACTCCTCCCCTTCTACCCTTAAACACTTAAGTCCTTCCTTCACATATAGTGCCACCCCCCCCTCCTTTCCCAATCACTCTGTCCCTACAAAATAACCTGTACCCTGGTACAGACAGGTCCCAGACATTGTATTGGGTGGCCCATGTTTCTGTGATGGTTGCAATGTCCACCTCTCCCTCTGCCATGAGCACCTGTAACTCTGCAGTTTTCCTCCCAAGGCTCCTAGCTTTAAGGGTAACCACCTTCCACCCTCTCCCCCCTCCCATCCTGCCCTCCTTTACTAGCATCACCAATAGTACTTGCCATTTGTCCTTTGTCACTGTTATGGGGGGAGCTCATATGGTTTCCCAACCTGTGGTCTCTGCATGTCTCTTGCCCACTTGCCAACCCCCCACTCCTAGTTTAAATTCCCAACTTCCTCTATGTACTCCTCCACCCTGTTTCAACATTTTCTTTCCCTTCTCACTCAAGTGTAGTCTGTCCTGGCATAGAGACTACTGTCCTCCCAGGTCTCCCCCCCAACAGCCCATACCCTTTAGCATGACACCAGGTTCTTAGCCATCTGTTAAATTCCTCTGTTCTCATCTTTCTTATTGTGGTTGCCTTGGGCACTGGAAGTATCTCTGAAAAAGTTACTGATATTTCTGCCCCCTCACATAATTGTCCTAGTTCCTCAAACCTCCTCTGGACTATTATCTACTGTCTTATCGGCCAAGTTGTTCGTCTTAAGATGTATAATTAAATGAGGCTTGTCCCTACCCCTTCTAGCATATTTCAGAACAGATTGTCCTATCCTTTCCGCTGTCATTCCTGGTATAGCCGCCACCCAAATACGACTATGCCTCTCCCCCTTGCTACCCTGACTCCTCTTAGTATTGAGTCCCCCCCCAGAACTAAGATTCCCCCCTCATACTCCCTGCTTGCTTCCATTCATCTCCATCTCTTACCTAACAAACTGCTCTCAGTCAGTCAAGTTAGGTGGAACCACGTCACCTCCTCCCCCAGGTACTCTTGGGGTCCCCAAGGCTCTGTCCTAGGTTCACTGCTCTTCACAGTTTCATCAATGACCACCTCTAGCACGCTCTTCCTGCAGCCTTCACATGTATGCTGATGATACAGTTATCTATGCTTCCGTCCCAACTGTCCCCTCCATCGAGGAGCCACTACAATAAGACTTCTTTGCAGTACAAACATGGTGCCATGACAACCGATCAGTTATGAATTAAAAGAAAACTATCTCCATATTGTTTGGCTCCAGTCAGTGGATAAACTCCTCCCCAGTCTCACTAAACCTATGCTCCTCCCTAAACGAACACCTAGACTCTGTATCCACATACAAGTACCTAGGCCTTCATGTTGATCAACACCTCAACTACTACAGTCATATCTTCCAGGCAGTAGCCAAGTGCTGTGCAAAACTTGGCACCCTCTACAGGATAAGGAGCTGCCTACAGCCTCATATCTGGAAACTGCTGGATTAATGCTCCATTTTTCTCCAGTTGGATTATGGGGATGTTGTTTACGCCAGTGCTGACTCGTCCACCCTGACAAAACTTACCTCCCTCTTCAATCTTCAATGCTCTGTGGAGACTTGTTTTTGTTTGCCCCATCCCCCTTTGGACACACCACTGCACCATATACAATAAACAGGTGGGTGCCTCTCTTGACAAGGCAGTTGCTGCACACAGTAATAAAGGGTGAGAGGTACTCTAGGACAAGCCTTTATTATCTACAGGCTCACCTCTGTATGGAACAGCCTGCCAGCCAATATCATCACATTTCTTCCCTACTTCTTGTGCAAGAGATTTATGTAATTCCTCTTTGATGTCTTGCCCCAGACATATTTCTCTGCTTGCATCTGACATAGACCTGCTACTCTATTTCGGGACTGGATGCACTATGCAGCTTGTATGCGTCTCATCAATTAACCAAGGGACTTGATGTAATTTCACTGCCTCTTTCTATGAAGTTCTCTGCTACTGTATCTCAAGGCCAACTACACTCTACTTTGCTGCATGTGCTTTACCCAGTTGTCAAATGTGGGGTCTTATTGTAACGTCACTATTTTGCAGAACACATATTGTATCACTTTTGACTTAGTATTTTATCTGAATAAAGTACGTATGTGATTGCATTTCTTCCCTACGATCGTCCCCCGCCACCCCCGGTCGCAACTGGAAACAAATTTGTTTATCTGGTAAAACATGTTTAAATTAAAAAAACACACATAAATGCTTGATTCAGCTCCATCCCCAATCAGACACTCTTTTCGTAGGTAGTGATCACTCAGCCCACAATAGGCTGTAATATTCTGTCCAGCTAGTTTCCCCACATGGTCTACCAAAAGTTAAAGTTAAAATACTGCTCTAAAACACCAACTCAAAAGCACTTACCTCTACTGACCTACTCACACTGCCCTTTTGAGTGTTAAATTAATACATTTTGTGTAGGCCAGGTGTTTTATCTCCATAATTCTGACTACAACAGCTGCTTTAATTCGCATGGAGTACATGCCTAAATTATTTTGCTTTATTGATTTTACATTAGGTTGCAGCTGTCTGGAGGTGAACACTATGGACTGCTGATCATTTTTCATCCAGCATATGTTCCTGTGTAACTAAGTTACAGGCTTTAGCGCCTCCACACACACACACACAATTTTGCTGTTCTGCTGCCTGGGATGTGTGCTAGCTCTGCTATTATTTCTCTACTTTTTCCTCTGTGTACTTTTCAGTTTTTCATTCCCCATGTTCTGCCCTCACCCCCAGTCACACCTAGGAATGAGCCTTGGCTGAATGTGTTTTTCATTTACCACTTTAAAGTATACCTGTGTGGTCTGGGGGGTCACGGTCCTTTAAATGTTTGCACCCCTTATGCATGATGATGGGTTAAAACCACTACAATGCTGGAAAACGATTGTTCTTAGGGTACAGTTTAGCTTCTGTGTATAGGATTTGCACCAGCGGGAAGACTGCTTGAACCTGTCTGTATATGCATAATCACCTTTGCAACTTAACTGCACTTCTAATAGATTCATGAGGCACTTGCTTTGTTGATGTGCACTCTACCTTTCGGTATATCGCATTTGTAAGTGCAACACATCTGTACTTATGTTGCATTCACAAGGACTCCATGCTGTTCTGGAACTGAGAATTGGGCCCTTGGTGGCTGCAAATGGAAACATACTGCAACAAAAGTAAACTGCTGGGACTCATCCATTCATTGCAATAGACCAGTGACTCACGGATGAAATATTTCCCTGGTGTCAGCATAATCCTATGGTTAAGAAGGGTTACAAGAAATGCTGATTGATACTGAACCGGGTTAATCTGTTTGTTGTTTTTGTGCATAGGAGAAATTTGGCTAGGACACTGGGAAAAGTTCCATACCTTTTTCGAGAACTGTCATGGGATCTTTAGAATACATACATCAGCAGCGAGGGTGTTCCCTCACTTATATATTCATCTCCCGCCTGTGCTGTCATCTAACCACTGCTGTTGGACACAGGCCCCCCACCGGAGGAGAGCAGTCCTGGGATGCTTGATCCCACCTCTCTGGCTGGCTCCTGAGCAACCCGAGGTCACTGCCTAATCTGGGTCAGTGGCACAGTGAGCAGTAGCACTACAGCGGCACAATCAAACGGGCTGAAATACCTTCTTGTAACAAGAGCAAGCCATAATTAAGCTATAAGGCATGACAGGGGGTGTGTCATGGTGGGATAACAGCCTGCTCAGCTGCGTTGAGGCACAAGAAGTTGACTGCTTCTACCACCCAAGAGTGGCCTTTATCCCACCAAAAACTACCCCCTGGCGTGCCTTAATGCCATTATGAAATGGGTCCCTTTTATTAAATCGGATGTATTTAAAAAAATGTTTGTATTACATTTGTAAAACTTTTTTTAAATATATAAATGTAAGTTTAACAAGAAAAAAAGTTCAGTTTGGACATGGTAGTCAGTCAGTAGGTGGCGCTAATGCTGCATATAAGTAGCAGTTTAGTAAGGCCATAGGTAGTGCAGACAGTGGCTTCAGATGCCAGCGTAGTGCTGGGATAGAGCAGGCCAAGTTTGCTGCCATCAGTGTTCAGCAGCATGCTGGTCAGATCAGGGCACTAACAGCACCGGCGTTTGGGGCAGAACAAGCCATGGTACCAAACTGCTGTCACCTATTGGGTGCTGCTGGTCGGATCAGGCAGCACAGCAGGTACTTTCAGAAACTGGAGAGGCAGCCAGTTTGTTTATATAAATAAAAAAACAAAGGAAAAAAACAGCATTTGCAGTTTGTCTCATTCTGGTTCAGTCTGTGAGACAGAGCTGTTGAGCGGTCGTGGTCACTGGACTTAAAACAAGAATTGTTTAAAAAAAAAAAAAAAAAAAAAAGCTATTTTTGAGATCAGAAGCAGGGACATTGAGGATGTGGGAGACCGTAGCAGTGAAAGCAGGGCTGAGGTAAGGTAATGTGTGCTATAAGCTAGGGGCTGGCTGCAATTTGAGAACGAAGACTTGGAGGATGGATGGGTTGGAGGTCAGCCTTAGCAAGCCTGAAGGAGTGGCTGCCGTGGTGTAGGGGTAATAAAGAAGTAACACACACACACACCCCAAAAAACACAATTCCCACTTACAGTCAGGTTTTCATTTTCACAATCTTTAATCCAATTCCAGTTTCTTATTTCTGCCTTCATTGATTTATAATCTGCACTACTAAAATCTTTATAAGTATAGTTACCCTGTATATATATTTTACAATCATTTATAGTGACATTAACTACCTCATGATCACTATTTATTAATGGATATGAGGTGTAGCAGTTGGTTATTTTTTCCCCCATATTACTCAAAATCAGGTTGAGAATATTTTGCCTGGCAGTATGCTGGATGCTGCTAAAACTCCAGGGCTGGTCCCAGGATGGCCACAGCTACTGAAAAGATAATCCCCAGGGAAGGCCATCCCCTGGAAATAGTACTTGTGCAGCCGATCAGTGAAGCAGTATTTAGCCCATTCCTGAACTGGTTCCAAGGGCACATTTATGGATTCCGACATAAAATGGAATAAACTGCAAAAGACAGCGGCCCATGGTTGGTATTAGTTCTTCGACGGACTCTCCTTCAAAAGAGTGAATCCTGGTGGAAACCATGGACCATTCACCCTTGGAGTTGGTGGAGGACCCTTCAAAAACAGCCCTCGATCGTTTACCACTGTAGACCACCCTAGTATCCTTGGACTGGGCGATTTCCACTGAGAGCCGTCCTTTCCTAGTACAACTTGTGGTGGTGTTTGTTTCTTGCTGTGGTGAGACGGGCCCTCCCCAAAGGTCTGGAGGGCCACCAGGTCTCTGAAATTATCACAGAATGATCCTCTGACACTGGCCCCAACCAGAACAGCACAGAGACTGAAAAGGACCTCACTGCAGCTGCCTGCTCTTCCATGACAGCAAGCTGTTCATCTGACCCGGCAGCCGCTGGGTCTTTTTTGCAGTCTTTTGGTTAACCGAGAGCGAGTCGAGCCTTCCGGTCCTCCATGGATGAGGGCAGCATGGTCTAGCACAAGCTGCATCCTGCGACACTGTGCTGCTTGCCCAGGCAGTAAAGGCATATCTCGTGCAAATCCAGTGGCAAACATGTTCTACCAGTGCCAGGGTGCAGAACTTAAACCAGAGTTTCTTGCACTCCGTTATCAACTGCGATCATGAAGTGAAGCTGGAAGATGAATGGAGTGTAGTAATGTAGCCTGAAGACTTCTGATGAACTGACTGTCTCCAGGAAACTGCCACAGTATGGATAGTAACCATGCCAACAGAAATACAGGTTACTCACCTGTAACAGGAGTTCTAGGAATGGTATATGTTGTTCATCCACACTTCTTGGCAGGTTCCTTGCCGCTTTAAATCTTGCCGGAAGGTCTTCAAGCTGGCTCCTCCCACCCACCCAGGTGATAAAACTCTTGGCTCCGCCCCATGACGCCAGATCTAGCCCTCTGGAAGCCAGGTTGTGCGTCGAAGCCGGGGAGGTTAGGTGGGTTGTGTGAATGAACAAAATATACCATTCCTGGAACTTCTGTTACATGTGAGTAACCTGTATTTCTAGGGACATGGATATGTTGTTCAATCCACACTTCTTGGCAGACTCCTAGCAGTTCTCTGGGAGGAGGGAGGCAAGGCACACACCCCCTATTTAGGAAACAAGGACTGGAGAATCGAGGTCCCAAAACCAGCATCCCGGCGTGACTCAAGGTCAATGTGGTAATGGGAAACAAAAGTGTGTGCTCACTTCCAGGTAGCAGCACTGCAGATTTCCTGGATAGGGACGTCCCTGGAAGCAGCCACCGAAGCAGCGGTATGGCAGGTAGAATGAGCTCTTATCCCTTTCGGAGGCTCCATGCCCGCCAACCTATAGTAGAGATCTATGCAGGAGGTGACCCACCTGCCTATTGTCCGCTTGGCTGCAGGTCTGCCAGGTGCGGCTTCAGCGTAGGTGACAAACAGCTGGCGAACCTCTCCCTGAACTCCAGCCATGCGCTTCTTGTAACAAGCGAGCACTTGCCTCGGGTCCAGAGTATGGAGCCTGTGCTCAGCCTCCGAGGTGTGATTGGTGAAGTACACCAGGAGATTAATCACCTGGTTATGGTGCAAATCGGACACAACCTTTGGGAGGAACTTCAGGTCAGGGTGAAGGACAACCTTGACCGTGTGGAAGACCAGGTAAGGAGACTCCACTGAAAGTGCCTGGTGTTCACTGATGCTTCTGGCTGACATGATAGCCACCAAGAAGGCGGTCTTCATATAACAGCTGGCGAACTTCTCCCCGAACTTCAGCCATCCGCTCCTTATAATAAGAGAGCGCTCTTCTAGGGTCCAAAGTATGGAGCCTATATTCGGCCTCCGAGGTGAGATTGGGGTAGAACACCGCAGAGTCAACACCTGGTTAAGGTGAAACTCGACACCACCGGAAGGAACTCGGTGGGAAGAGGACAACCTTTTCCTGTGGAAGACCAGATAGGAGACTCATGGAAAGCACCTGAGCTCTCCCATCCTTCTGGCTGACGGATAGCCACCAAGAAGGCGGTTTTCCATGACAGGTGAGAGATGTCACACCTGTGCATCAGTTTGAATGGCTTGCCCATGAGCTTAGCCACTCAGCAGTAGATCCCACGGAGGTGGGAGGCTCTCGCACCGGAGGATATGTGATCAAGGCCTTGAAAAGCACCCGACCACCTTCTCCCAGCACCGACTTGCCGGCCCGCCTGTAAGCAGAGATGGCTGCCAGGTGCACCTTAAGGGTCGTCGACCGAAGCCCTAGCTGAGAAAGGGACCACAGGTAGTCCAAAATGCTGGCCAAGGAACAGGAGGAAGGGTCCAATCCCTTATCCTGACACCAAATGGAGAATCTCTTCCATTTGAAGGCATAGCATTTTCTGGTCGACTCCTTATGGGATGCCTCAACAACGTTGAGGACCTCGTCGGAAAGACCCAAGGCCTGGAACTCTAGCCGCTCAGGAACCAGGCCGTCAGGTGCAGAGATTGAAGGTCCAGGTGGAGAACCTTACCCTGGTTGTCTGAGATCAGGTCTGGGCAGGCTGAGAGCCGCCTCGGGAGCCTGGAGCTGAGGTTGAGGAGATCTGGATACCAGAACTGGCGGGGCCAGTCTGGGGCTACCAGAATCACCTGTGCCTTGTCTCTCCTTGCCTTGAGAAGCACCTTGTGGATCAAGTGAAACAGGGGACAGGCGTAGAAGAGGCCTGGGGTCCACTGTCTCGAGAAGGCATCCCCCTGCAGCGAGTTCTGCTTAGGGGGCGGGCATGAAACAGCCTCAGCTTTGCATTCTCCCTGGAGGCAAACAGGTCCACCTGAGGTGTGCCCCAGTGGGAGAACAGATCGTGTACTACCTCTGGCAGGAGAGACCACTCGTGAGGAGCAGCACCTATCCGGCTTAGGGCATCGGCCAGAGTGTTGGAGGCTCCTGCCACATG
This sequence comes from Neoceratodus forsteri, assembly GCA_016271365.2. NCBI lineage: Eukaryota > Metazoa > Chordata > Ceratodontiformes > Ceratodontidae > Neoceratodus > Neoceratodus forsteri. Next base: position 1,175,770,329 of record CM057453.1, on the reverse strand, counting down.
GATGGCTAGGAGATCCGCCTCCAGTCTGCTCATGAGGGACCAAGTGCGGAGAGCTTCCTTGCATAGGGGCAAGGAGTGCATCCCGCCCTGGTGGTTTAGGTAGTACATGGTTGTGGTATTGTCCGTCTGGACCTGGACCACTTGACCCCGTACAAACGGAGTGAAGGTGGTGAGGGCTAGTCGGACCACTTGAAGCTCCAGCAGGTTGATGTGGCATCGAGACTCCTGAGGGGACCAGAGGCCATGTGCTCTGTGCTACCCCAGATGGGCACCCCAACCCATCAAAGAGGCGTCGGTCATTAGAGTGCCCTCCTGCAGATGAGCTGGAACAATCCACCACTGGAGAGCGTTCCACTCTTCCCGGGTCACTGCCACCGGCTGGTCCAGAGGACTGGAGTGCTGTGACCATTGGCCGGCCAGTCACCATTGTAGGGGATGCATGTGCCAGCAGGCCCAACGGACCACACTGGTGCAGGCCGCCATCAGGCCCAGGAGGCGCAGGAAGTCCCGGGCAGGGCGCAATTGCCCAACCAGAAATTATTGGACAAAGGAGGAAAGAACCTCGGCTCTGTCTGCCGGCAGCCGTGCTCTGGCTCGAAGAGAGTCAAGCTCTGCCCCGATGAATTGAATCGCCTGCGTTGGCACGAGTTCCAATTTGGCCTCGTTGATGAGGAGGCCAATCTGAGAGTAGACCTGGAGGGCCAGATCCCTGGACCGCTCCACCTCCGGCTTGGAGGGGGCTGCAATCAGCCAGTTGTCCAGGTAAGGGCACACCTGGACCCTTTGGCGCCGCAGGAATGCTGTCACCACAGCCATGCATTTGGTGAAGACCCTGGGAGCTGGAGAGAGGCCGAAGGGCACGGCCCGGAACTCGTAAAGGGACCCCTCCACTCTGAAGTGGAGGAATCGCTGGTGAGATGGACAGATTGGGACGTGGAAGAATGTGTCCTGGAGGTGAACAGAACCACATGCCTCGTTCCAAGGATGGAATGATCTGTGCCAGAGTGACCATCCTGAAGATTCGAGACATTAGGAACTTGTTCAGGTCGTGTAGGTCTAAAATGGGATGCCAGCCCCCCGTCCGTTTTGGGACCAGGAAATACCTGGACACAAACCCTGGGTCTGGTGGAGGATCCGCCACCTCTCTGATCACCTCCTTCTGGAGGAGCAGGGCAATGTTGGCTCGACAAGCCGACAGAGAGGCCGTGGACCCCGTAGCCCCCGTGGGGCGACGGCTCGATAGGGTGGGGCCTGCTCGACTTCCAGAGGCAGACCCTTTCCTACCACTTCCAACACCCAGCGGTCCGTGGTGATAGCGGACCAGGCGGAAAGGAAGTGGTGGAGCCGTCCCCTGATGGGGAGAATCTAGGGGGAGTGACGAGGCTGGGGGTGACACCCCTCAACCCGTTACTTGGCAGGCTTGGAGGAAGGACCGGCCGAGGGACCTCCTGGGCCTTTTCCTCACGGCTTCCTGCTGGAGGAAGCTGCAGGCTTGGCTTAGGGGTGCCAAGTGCGAGCCTGCTGGCCCTGATGCTGGTGTTGCTGGGCCGGACGTGCCGCAGGAGCAGAAGGCAGAAAGGGCTTACGCTGCTGCTGGCGGCCTTTGTCCTTCTGGGCAGACGTGACTGAGTCCAAGGTGGCATTGGACTTCTCGATCCTCTGCAAATGACCCTCCACCCCCGGACCGAACAAGTCGGTACCCAGGAAGGGCACGTCTACCAGCTTGTGCTGGGTATCCACCATGAAGGTGCAGATCTGCAGCTAAGCTCTGCGGTGCATGGCCACTGCGGCCGCTACTGACCGGGCACAAGAGTCTCCAATGTCGAGAGCAGTTTGGAGCTGATGATTTGCCACCGCCGTTTCCTGATCCCGCACCTGCTTGACCATAGTCTGGAGGTCAGCCGGGAGATAAGGAATCACCTCATCCAGGGAGCCCATAAGGGCATGGGAAAAATGTGCCATCAGTATGGCCGAACTGGCCTGACGAAGGCCTAAGGACGACGTAGCGTAGACTTTACGCCTGGCGTAGTCCAGTTTCTTGGACTCTTTATCGGGAGGCTTGTCCACGTCCCTAGAGTTTCCGGAACGCCGGAAAACACTGTCGGTCACAAGCCCCTCCGCAGAGAAGTGCTCCGAGAATCCGGAGAGTGAGCCGGTGGGGACCGCATACTTCCTGGCCATCCTGACCGAAGGAGTAGGACAAGGAGCCGGCCGTTGCCATAACTCCAGAGCTGGGCCAACAATGGCTTCAGCCACCGGAAAGGCATCCGTGGGAGATTCCCCTCGGTCCAGTATCTCCGTGAGGGGATACTTGGCCCACTTTGACACGGGTTTGAGCTTCATCCCAGTAGATTCTGAGATGAGCCGAAGCATTCCCATGAACGAGGATGGGCTCTTGTCCACTGACTGTTCCCCAGTGGACTCCAGGTCAAGGGGCCTGGAGAACAGGGAAGAGTCATCATCAGACTCCGAGGAGTCTGCAAACAGTTGCCAAGGGCCTCAGCCACCATCCACCTGCCGAGGGTGATCGGGAGTGAGGGTGACTGACAACCGATGGGGCAACCCCTGACCTGACCGAGAATCCTTGGTCGCAGCCCCAGTTTTAGGTTGTGGAGGCGGGGGTTCCACCACAAGGGTGGTGCAGCTGGTTTCGGCCAAACAACCGGTTCCGGCTTAGGCTCCTTGATGAGCACGAGGGGTTGTTTCAGCTGCTCAGGTGACAGCCACTTAATGGCCGGGTAAGGCGACGGAGTCGGCTTGTTCCCGGTCAAAAGGAGCTGCTGCCACATAAAGTCCTCAGCTACCGGCCTACTCTGCGCCAGAGCCTATCCTCCGAGGAGGACGAAGACGAGGATGAGCGGTGCCACCGCTTCCCTCGGTGCAGAGACCAAGACCGCCGATGTTGGCAGGATCGGCTGGACCGAGAAGAGGTCCGAGATGAAGACCTTCAGTGTTTCCGAGGGTGGGTCTGGGAGGGAGCGGGGGAAACCTGTTCCTCCCTCAGCTCAGGAACTTTAACCGGGGACTCCGGCACAGGCAAGTCCTCGGTTTCCTCCGGGGGAACCGGTGAAGAAGGGTTGTCGGCTTCTCCAGTTGACAGCCCGTCCAATGGGTCAAGAAAAATCTCGATTGCGTAGACGGGTGTCTCGGTTGGCTGACCTAACGGGGACACCGTGAAGCCAGCGGCCTTAGCCGCAACCTCGACCGAAGTCGAGTGTCGACTTTATGGGGAAGGGGACCTCTCCTGCTCCCACGAACATTGACGGTGGGACTTACCCTTTGGGTCCTTCTTCTTGGACCGAGAGGAATGTCCCGATGGACCCTCATCTTTTGTAGAGAGGGACTGACAAAGCTCCTTGAAAGAAGCCGTGTAGGAGGAGCCCAAGGAGAGCGGGATAAATGCCACGACCAAGGAAGACGAAGATGCGGCCTGGGCTGCCTCCTCCTCGAGGGCGATCATCTGCTCAAATTGCTCAGCCAAGCCCGCCGCCGCGGACACAGCCCAATGGGCCTCCGACTTCACCGGAGGAATACGTCTCTCGGGGCACCCAAGTTGAAGTCTGGCAGCATGGTCTTTGAGAACGTTGACCGAGAAGGACTTGCACAATTCGCAGGCCTGCGGATCGGGATTGAGCCCAAGGCAGTAAACGCACGTGGAGTGCGGATCGGTCCGAAACATCTTCTGCCCGCAAGGGCACCGCCGAAACCCGAGAGTCGACTTGTCCATCGCATCCGCGAAGGAAGAAAAAGACCGAAGTCTAGTAAATTTAAGTATGAGTTTCAGTTTAACCGACGAGTTTGGATCCAGGCCTAAAACGCAGAGCGCAAAGGAGGGAACCTGAGCTTCCAAGCAGTAAGGCAGATCTGGTGTCATGGAGCGGAGCAGAGAGTTTTATCACCCGGCTGGGTGGGAGGAGCCAGCTTGAAGACCTTCCGGCAAGATTTAAAGTGGCAAGGAACCTGCCAAGAAGTGTGGATTGAACAACATATCCATGTCCCTAGAAATCTTTATTATGTAGCTGGTAGGACCACTCCTCTCTACTAATACCTGAGCAACAGAACCTGCTGCCCTCTCCTGAGACTATAGGAAGTCCTTATTATAAATAAAAATTGATTTTTGTATGACTAATTAAATAGGAGTTGAGTTTTCTGCTTTGTCTATTGGAGTTCCTCCACCTAAGAATCTAGAGGTGACAGTCTCCCCCACCCCCAAAAAACATTTCAGATTTAACCACTAGGCTGCAAAACTAGGGAGTACAGCAAGTAACTGGGCAGACAGACTATTTTAGAGTGGAGCAGACACAGGTAGCATAAAGCAGATCTTGGGCTTGTCTGTTTAGGGACCAGTGTGAGAGGACTGAAGGACAGAGTTCCAGAGGGTAGGGAGACTCCCAAAAGAAAGTGCCTTGTCTAACTGACAAAGTATTCCTCCACGATGTTTCTCTCCTGCAAATTTTACTTTCAGTACCATGTACTGCCATCATACATTACAAGGACAATACCAGAAAATGAGCAGCCCAACAAATCAGAACAGGGACAGGGACAGGAGTTGGGCAGACAGAGGCTGGGGCTGAGAGGTGTGCCCACAAAAGATAAGACCTCACTGGGAACCTCGAAAATGTATGGCTTGTTCTGCTCTTGTTGTTGTCCTTAATAATCTACTAAAACCCACAAGGCTTTCTAACCATATTTTGTACTAGTTTTTGTGAGTGCTTTTAATTCCCAATCTTCAAGAATAAAAGGACACAGAAAACCTGTAAACAGTTCACTCCAGTATGAGCTAATTCACTTCACAGATAATAGTAAGTTTTGATCAGTATCTGGATTCATGAAAAAAAGTCACCTCAATAGAAAACATCTTTATGAACATATTTATTTATCAGAATAATACAGACAACACATTTTAACATTTTAAAACACTAGACAATACAAAAATACATCTTTTAACAAGCAGATTTTACGGTGTTCCTGGCAGAGAAATGATACAAGCATATAAAAATGAGTACCAATATTGAGAACTGAACAATGGTTTGCTAGTACTGCAACCTTTTTTTTTTTTTTAAGGAAAAACATTTGTTAAAAAAATAACGCCCATCACACCTACCTAATAACTTGTCACAAACTCAGCTAGTGTAGGACAAAAAAACAAAGCACATAACTGAATTCTATTGCTTGTTTGACCAACATCAATTTGTTTCTAGATAATGAAGAAAGAAAATGATGTCATAAAGAATTCAGCACCCTTTTTAAAGTTTTTAAATGCATATTTATTATCTTCCAACGTTTTCATAGGTAAGCAAGAAAAATTAGGTGTTACTAGAAGGACAGTGGAAATATTCACAATGTAATTAGGGGTATACAATAAATGCATAGTGGATTGCAAACTACAACATTCCCAATGAAACAATGTGTAATATTACCAAAATTAAGGCAGTGAAAAAAACTGTTTAATTTTTAAAATATTATGTGATTTTTTTATGTATCGCTACCAAAAAAACATGTACAGTATCAATATAGTCTAAATCAATACAAAAAATTGTATCGATGAAATTAAAAAAAGGCTTCAAAATAATATCTATATACAGAATGCTACTGAAGCATACAAATGGCATTTAAAAGACATTTTTTTTTTTAATTAGTGTACTTTTTGTCGCACGACGGACCATCGGCATCTGCCCTGGTAATGGACCCCCAGACTCCCACTTCCCATAGTGCCTGCGTTCTCCTGTCACCCCTGGCTTACCCCCCAGGAGGCGGGGTTGCGGCACTGTGCCCCTTATCGGCATCGCCAACACTGATCCTGGTCGGAGAACCAGCTGGGAGGCTGATTGAAGCCCTGGGGGTAAGGCTTCACTTAGACGGCCATAGGTGGAGTTTTCTCCCTGTAAGCAGGGGCGGGGACGTTCAATGATGGCCAACGTCTGCCCTGCCCCTGAGTTCATGAGGCGCTGGTGCTTGTGCGATGCGTCTGGCCTCCGCCGGGCGTCGCTATTTGCACCGGGCACACACCACCCTAGTCCCAGGAGAAGGACAGCCGTCCAAGGGACGCTCAATTATTCTCCCCTGGCGACCCGGGTCCGTTCCCGAACCTGGGTCACCGGCGTCGCAAGCGGAAATCCAACCGCTGAGCCGGTGGTACGGCTGCTTGAAAAGACATTCTTACTGACTTGATTCCAAGCTTTCATTAAAAAAAAAAAATTAAGTTTTAAACACTAACGTTTTTAATGTTAGATCTTTTAAAAACAATTTCTTTAAAATAGGATACTTTGGAACCATAAGTTTTTTTTTTAAATAAATGGCTTAATCTGGTTTAATTTGAATTAACTAACAGCTTAATCTGGTTTAATTTGTTGGTTTCCATCCGCTCCCCCTTCCCACAAGGCTGAAAATAGGCAGTACTGTCTAGTCCTCCTTTACTTGTCAATAAAATAATGTTGGAAACATTAAGAATAGGAACTTAGTGTCTTTTTAAAATGAAAGCTTGGCATTAGCGAAGCTAATATACCAAGATACAGTATCATGTTGCTACAATTGCCATACATCTATTTATAAAATCATAAAAGGGTTAAAAATGTTTAAGTCTTGTTGTGTTTAGGCCGGCCCGGTGGCGCTGAGGGTTGAGGCGCTGGATGCCACACCTCGCTCCACGGGTTCGGGAACGGACTCGGGTCTCCAGGGGTCAGCAGGGGCAGAGAGGGATTGAGCGTCCATGGACTGCTCTCCCTCTCCGGGGGTGGAAGGGGTTTCAGTTGTCGCCCGCACTAGCGACCTCTGGTGGAGGCTGGGGGGCGGTGAGTGCGCACTGTTCAGTAAGGGGTGAGCTTGGGGCACGGCGCCGGGGGGGGGAGCGTGTGCGCGCTTCCTCCATTGGCATCACTGCATGCCCCAGCCCACGTCAGGCTGAACAGGGAAAATTGTGGCGCTCGGTCGTGGCGGCTTGATGGCCGTTTCAAGGGACTGCCTTGAACTGGGGGCACCACCACACAATACTGGATCCTGTGTCGGTGGGGAGTATGGGGAACTCCCTGCCGCCCCACCGCAGGGGGCAAGCTGCGGGGGTAGATGGTGGTGGGGGCTTCACTGGGAGCCAGAGCAGAACCGAAAGGCGGACGGATGCCGGGACGTGAAATGCAGACCAGAGGCCACACAAGGTAAAAAGCATTAACAAAAAAGAAAAAAAAAAGTCTTGATGTGTTTACCAACATATTATATCAACAATTACCATATTTCACCAGTTAGAAGCCATGACTTCTAAATGCATTTAGCAATTTCAGCCGCTGCTTCTAATCGAGGATGGCTTTTATTTATTCCATTCTCCTGCAGCACCACATGTATAGTAACTGCAATTCCTGATTTTCTGGCCCGAACTGACCTGGCTTTTCATAAAAATGCCCAAAGTAAATGGTGAGGTCATCTGCTGCAAAGAGAAGTGAACTGAAAACATTACTACCCGATTTGCCGGCTCAAACTTAAGTGATTAGACCAACAACCCAGCTGACATCTGAGACTGAAACCGAACGGATCTGGCAACATAAGTGGCACCCTACAGGAACAAATATTGATGAAGCAACTATCTCAGGGACCAGTGATTTCCCTATTTAAATAATGATGCAGCTGAACAGTTCAACAAAAAGCTCTCCAATCACTCTGTAGGAAATAGTGGCCTCCTGCAACACAGAGATAAAATATCTGAGCACAGGTACTGTATGTACTACCTTGTTTTCTGCTGAATATTTTCCCTATACTTTTTTTTTTTTAATGAATCTGCCCCAAATCAGAATATCCAGATTGAAGGCTCCCTCAGTTTGAAGACTGCCCCAATAGAAACCGCAGCTTTTAAATGACGGCGAGGTTTTATTTATAAACTTTATTGCACGTGGCTTCTATTTGAGGGCAACGTCTAAAGGAGGGTGGCTTCTAGCTGGCAAAGAGTGGTAGATTAAAAGTGCAGACTACAGATAACATGTAAGATTGCAGATATGTAAAAATTTGTACTCAGAAGATACCAGTGGTTTTTCAAGAACAAACCTATCCTTCTCTAGTTTTCACTAGCATTTAATTATGTTCAGAGTGGTTTTATGCATCATTATTTTTACATGGCTCTTTTATCATTTTTGAGTAAGGTGCTCTAAGACAGTCCCTGAAGGGCACCCTATAGAGAAAACTGAACTGAATCTGATTCAGCCTTACCCAACACATGCGTTTAACGAAGCCTAATAAATTAGAAGATCTAACTGGACTGTGGCCAGTACTAAAGGTTTTTAGGTGCTGTGAGTAATGTCTCGAGTCTCATCTCATACAATTTGACCGCTAGGATCATGAAGCGAAGTGGAGCGGTTCTATGTGCACAGACTGTGCGATGATGCTCTGATATCATAAAGGAGAACTTCCTCACTGCACCTACACTTATAACTCACTCTAGTTAGCCAGAGTGATTTAGAACAAGTTTTATGTTTGATTTTTTAAAATTTTTACTTTATTTTAAAAACAAAATGTTTAAATAAAAATCAAACATAAAACTCGTTCTAGTGTGGCGCTTCTCAATCTGCATTGGAAGTGTAGTGCTTCAGTCAAATTCAGTCGCATCCGGCATACAGGTGGACAGGCAAGCCTATAAAGTGGCTCATAACAGATGCACCTAGGCCATAAAATAGGTCAAATCAGTCTACTACAAAATGACCCTTGCCTCCTCCTGGGGGAATGATCGGTTGTTCTGGGACAATATCAAGGAACTCAACGGCAAATCCCAGCTCCCCCTCCCCACTAACTGTCAACAATGTTCCTACTACCGACCTGCTGGCCATCACCAACTGCCTCCACTCATTATTCTCTGACCTTAGTGCAGTACTCCCAAATAACTTCTTTGACCCCACTCCTGCAACCCGGCCCCCTAACACCCAGCATCCCCCCTTCCATTTCAGAGTGATCTCTACGAATGAGGAAAGACCTTATCTCATTAAAGCACTCAGTGGCTCTTGCTATTGCAAAGATTCTTTTGATATGAGAATCCTACATCTAGTACTAGATACAGTCCTCTCCCCACTGACTGATCTCATTAACCGCTTCCTAAGTCTGGGGCAGTTCCTGGCAGCCTGGAAGACTGCCATAGTCACTCCAATACTGAAGAGTGGTGACAGCACCTCCCCCAATAACTACCGTCCCATACCCATTCTCCCACCACTCTCAAAAGCCCTCAAAAACATTGTAGCCACCCAACTCACTGAGTACCTGCTTGCTCATAACCTACTTTGCAGGGAGCAGCATGGCTTCAGAGCTGGACACAGTACAACTATGGCGGTCACTGAGTTCTCTAATTTTATTCACTCTGTCCTGGATAGAAACACCTAGCTAGAGCTGTCTTCATCGACCTGTCAAAGGCCTTTGATACAGTCTCCCATCCCTTACTCCTAAGCACACTCCACCACATAGGTCTGTCCCAAGGACCCACCTCCTGGTTTACCAGTTACCTCACAGCTAGATCACAATGTGTCAAAATAAACACCACCTTCTCAACCACCCTGCCAGTCTGCTCTGGGGTTCCCAGGGCTCCATCCTCGGCCCTCTATTATTCAGCATCTCCTTAAACACCTTGCCCACTTCCTGCTCCTGCAACCTACTACTCTATGCAGACGATGCGGTTCTTTTTGCCTCGCACCCAGATGCCACAGTATTGCAGTCCTCCTTCCAACACGCATTTAACCAGATTGAAAACTGGTTCATAGACCAAAGACTTGTGGTCAATGTAAAAAAGACAAAGACCATGCTCTTTGCCCACCAACAGAATAAGGCCAAGAATGCGCAGCTAACAATCCTCACCCACTCTCCTTCCTCTAGAACAGGTCCATACATAAAAATACCTGGGCCTTACATTTGATTACAACCTCTCCTTCCATTCACACATTGACACTCTATCATCAGCCATAAATGTCTGTATAGGCATATTGCATCGGCACAAGGATTGCCTACCTCCAGAAGCCCTTAATCTGGCTATCACCTCCTCAGTCCTCTCTCTAGTTGATTATGGGCTCACTATCTACTCAGCTGCTGACCACACAGCCCTAAAAATCCACCTGGTCATAAACAAAGTGTGCAGACTCCTCTCCAGGGCAGACAAGCGTACCCATACTTGTACCCTATATATCCTGACAAATCTCTTCACCCTGGATAAATGGCTATTTTATCAAACATGTCTCCTCACAAAGCAAATACACCTGGGGCTTACCCCCTTGGGGGTTTCTGCCTCGTTCCTATCCTCCCACACCTTGGTGAACACCCGCACTGCCAACCGACAGGTGTGGTCCATCCCGAGGGTTAGAACTTCCTTAGCCCAAAGGTCATTCCCACACAGGGCCCCAGTCTGGTACAACAAACTCCCCTCTGATGTCTCCTCCATCTCCAAATTAGGACCTATCAAGTCTGCCCTCAAAGAGCACATTCTCGCTTCACGGTGCTGCCAATGTACCAGCTAGTGCCGGGTCATCTATCTATCATCTTACGGGACCGTCCCACCACTGAGCTCCTACCGATAGGGCTACCAAACATTACCTATTAACAATGCCTCCTTTGGCTGCAATCACAAGATATCTGTCTAATTCTCTACTTCGCTGTAAATATCAAACCTGTTACTCCCCTCCCTCTATCAACAAACTTATTGTTCTCTTGAAAACTGTAAAATACAGCTCTCGGTAACACGTTCAATGCAATGTATAGCAGACCTTGATTCTGCAATACTGTATAACTAAAAGAACTGTAACCGTTAGCTGCCATTCAATGTCTATATGTATTAAGTGTTTATGTTTGTTTTCTCTGACGCGGAGCCTTTGTAAATGAGTCCCTGACTCAAAGGTTGTAATCCTAAAAATAAATAAATAAATGTTCCCACACAAAACACCACCAGTACACAGGAAAAAAGGGCCTGCAGTTCTGATCACTGAGTGGTTAAAAACCATGCAAGTGACTTTTAACCTATCTGCATATGTGTGTTGAATTGCTGCTACAACTATTCATGTCTTGTAATTGTTTTGGGGTAATATTTTTTATGTAAAGAAGGTGCTCTTTAAAACCAAAATTTATTTCCTTCATTTTATTTTCAGCACTGAATTCACATCCCATGCCTCCCCACCAACCAACTTCAATATCCAAATAATATCCTTGTTAAAACTTAGAGACTTGAGATTTTATCACATTATTAAAGAATTTGCACAAGGCCATACAAACTATAATTCTAAGGTTTAATGTACTAGAGAGTCTATTTGGCGGTACATATTGTTGCTCTGTTTTCACAGATGAGAGTGTACATTTCTGCTCCGTCTACAATGGAAAATCTGGGGAGAACATAGTACTTAAACAACATGTACATTTCCTAACCATAAAAGAGTGTGTGTGATTCATTTAAATAATCTCAGCAGATATAAACTAGTGATATTTAATGGAAGAGTAGCGGATGCCTCTAAAACTTTAAAAAACATATTTAGACACATTCAACTTACATTTTTTAATTTGTCCTATTATTTCTCCTCTCCATTATTTAGTAAGGACGTCATCTGAATGAAAACAAGATCTTTCTTCCTTAAACATGCATCTGCTCCTGCTTCTTATTGTCCACCTTATATCATAATACTCAGCTTAGAACGTCTTCATATCCACAGCAACATTCTGTGATGTCATAAAAGGATTAGGACATCAAGTGGGGAGAAAGCTGCAGGAGCAGACAACTCTAAAGTGAAGAGAATATTCTGAAGTGATAGGTCTGATAGGAAAGGTGAGTGTGCGTGTTTGGGGGTGGGAGGGTAGAGTCTTCCTGTAAAGAAAGAAGTCACTGTGGAGGACATAAGGGGAACAAACAGAGCCATAGAGTCTCTGTGTCGAGTTTAGGAAAGTCACTCGTCGGGGGGCGCACAGGTCCCCAAGCAGCTCAGTGGAGCACGATGCCCAGCAGGATAGGGAGATTTACAGAGCAGACAAGTTTGAGGCAGTGGTGATCCTGGGTGGCTTCAATCTCCTGGGCATAGACTGGAGCTTTGAGAAGGATAACAGTAAGGCTGCAACTGACTTTCTGTTCACATTCACTACACGTTCAGTCACTTCACTACCAGTCTTGCATTGATTGTAAAAGCGCTCTAGGATACAATGTGTATGAAAAGCACTATATAAAAATGCTGATTATTCTTCTTCTGGACTGCTTCCAACAGTGGCATGTCCAACAAGGGACTAGGTTTAAGACTACCACTGACCTTGTTCTCAGCAGTAGGGATGGGGCTATCCCCAGTGTGAACACTGAAGTAGCGGTGGGATGCATGGACCAAATCTGGGTAACTTGGTAACCCTGGTGACAAGGAAGACAATATGGTCCTCAGTTTCCAGTAACCGGAACTTCACAAAGGCAGGCTCTGCCAAGATGAAGGACCTGGTGTCTGACTGGAACAGCTGCATAAGACAGCTAATGCACAAAACATGTGGGGTTCAGTGAAGATGACTGAAGCAGAAGCAGAAGTTTTCATCAGTGAAAGAAATATGGGAAAAAAGGTCAAGAAGTGGCTCAACAGGGATCTAAAGCAGCTGATCCTGAACGAACGGTAGGTCTATGATGCTGGAAAGAGACAGGTTGCTTGCCTCCAAGCTAAGGAGGAGCCCAGAGAAGCACTGAGGGGAAGTAAGATTAGAATTAAGGGAGAACTACAGTCAGAATGTGCAAAAGCATGTTGTGCAGAGAGAGTTTTGATTTGTGTGTGTGTGTGTAGTCTTAAGCGTGAGCTTTCCTTTATTAGCCTTTTTTTCTAAATGTATCTACTAGATTGCTTTCTTTTTCATGCAATGCCTCTTGTCCCATGTGAGAGTGATGCATCTAAAGCCACCGATTCAGTTAGTGATAGCTGCTGTAGCAGCAATCTACTGTTGGGAGCCTGATGTTCTGGCCTTAACTATATGGGGATTATCTCATGAGATAGCGTCAGATATTCATGTTATCTGGTTTGTATTGCTGTTGTTATTGCACACGTGCAGGAGTGATACAGCCACAAGTGCAACAACAGCAACATTTCAAACCACATAACACGAATAAGTCTCCAGTGAAAATAACAGCTTTTATCTTTCAAATGTATTTGCACTCTCATGGCTTATACAACTCTTTCTAAGCAAATCTTTTTTGTTTTCTAGGAAAGTACCTCGGTATAGCCAGGAGTTAAAGTTTTGATTTTAAAGCTTTCATTTCATCAAACTAAACACAGTCATAAAAAAGCACACAAATCAGCCAAGGTCATCATTGCTATAATCAGTAAACACTCTAGCTGTTTCCTTATAGAATAGCCCACTCAATTATCCCGACGAAAGGCATTTGCCAAACTGTGAATGTAGCCTTTATTAGTGTTCACTTAAAATCAAAGCCCTACAGCTGTAAACTTGAAACTAAACCAGAACTTGATGAATCTATGGTCACATATGCATCACTGTTACAAGGGACAGGAGGCTTTGTAAGAAAAAGAAAAGCAAAAACAAATTCAAACATGGAGCTCCCCAGGGACTATAAAACTAGCAGGCAAATTTAGAAAAAATCCTAATAGCAAAAAAAGGAATGGACACAGTAGGACTATATCCACAAATCAAAACACTCTACACAACTTATTTAGCAAATTTTGACTGTAGTTCCCTTTAAGAAAGTCAACAAGGGGTTGCAAACTAGGACAGCAGCAAACACCAATGCCTACTTCCACTACATCAATGGAAGGAAGACACTGGTGACCTGGGTTTGGGAACAGCCGTGGGTCGCTCGGGGGCTTGTCAGGGAGCAAAGATTGAGTATCCCAAAGGTGGGTCTCCTCTCTTGGAAAGGAATGTATGTCCTACAGTTCAGCTGCCACATGGAGGAATCTGGGCGGTAGGGCCATGGGACTGCAAGGAGGGAGGGGGACCCCACATCCAAACACAGTGGGAGCCTCTGGGGAGGTAGAGCACACGCACTGAGTCACTGCTCATGTGTGAGCACCGAGGGTGAAAATGGAGGGGGAAAAAAACTACAACCATAGCCCAATGAGGCCTGGTCCCTCACAGACCCTGCACAGACGACTCCAGTAAGTCCTGTGGCAGAGGACACTATGTAGACAGGTAAGCCGCAGAGAAGTCAAGTGACGGGGGTGGAGGGACTGGTCCACATGGGGGCCAGTCAGAAAGACCAAGGAGGATAAAATACTGATAAAAAAAAAAACCAGAAGGAAGACTATGGAGAGATTGAGCACCTGAAAATGGGAAGAAGGCTAGGGCAGGGACAACCTATGAGAAAGCCAAGGGGAAATGCTGAATGAATGTGGTATTTCAGGCCCTGTCCACATTAGAGACAGATTTGAAAAATATTTTTAAAAACACTTTATAAACTGGTCCCTAGCATGGTTGTTGGAACATTTTCACTGTGCTCTGACAACCGTGCCTGCCCAAGAGAATTCCCAGGCATGACTGTGGCATCAGCGCAAGGCACTGCAAGTGTCACAGTGCATGATGGGATACTCGCAATCAGGCATGACAATGGATCGCTGTGAAAAGTACTTTCCGGAATCGGGAGCTCACTGGTAGCTCAGCAGTAGCTGTTAAGGGTTTTTGTTTTAAATCCTGCAGATAAAAATAACTTTTCTTGCAGGACAGGTTGCCTTAACCAGTGTTACAGCACCGATCATGTCCACACTGCTGTTAATATGGATTAGGGCAATTGTGTTTGTCTAAAACCATGTTAAAGACTACCTTTCTAGCAGGGTTTTAGCACAGTTTTAGAACACCGTTTTAACTGTGTTACAGTGTGTATGCAAACCGTGCTCCAAGGGCAGTTAACTAATTTAAGTTCCCTAGTGTGTACAGGACCTTGGTGTTCAGGAAAGGGACCCCAGTGGAAGACCTGTGGCATCAGAGGTGATCTCACTCCTGCTCTGGTAGCCGACTATCTGGCAAAGGTCAAGCTCGGTAAAGACAGGATACACCACAGGTTCACTGTGGAGCTAAAGAACAAACTGCACGGTCGTCTACTGTAATCTTACACAAGTCTGTCCGCAGTGTTCGGGTGCCCAAGGACTGGAAAGTGGATGGTGTAGTCCCCATCTTCAAGAAGGGACAAAGTTGGACCTGGGTACCTACAGGCCAGGCAGGCACCAGTGCTGGGCAAGGTCTCAGAAGCCATCATGAAGGACAGAATAATGGAGCACTTGGTTGAGGCCAAGATTTTTGCCCCCTCTCACCATGGCTTTAGGAGGGGCACATCATACAAAAGCAACCTGATTACCATAGAGAGGGTGACCAGGGAGTTGGACAGGGGCAGGGCTACTGATGCAGCGGCACATGACAAGTTTCTAGGTAAAGTACACCAGCACGGTATATATGAGGCAAACATGAAGTGCATTGCTAACTGGCCTGGGGCAGGAAGCAGAATGTAGTGGTGGACAGGTACTACTCTGAGTGGAAAAATGTATATTATGGTGTCCCTCATGGAATAGTTCTGGGGCTCCAACTGTTTTTTTTTTCCTCAATAAAAAATTATATTTTAAAATGTCAGCCATAACAAGGAATACATTAATATTTTCAGTAACAGTCTGGAAGTTGCGGTCTCCAGTAGGCTGCATACTTTGCTGTGGCACCAAAACGGCCAAAGTGATAATTCCCTGGAGGTGGGGACAACTTCAGGAGGACCTGAACATGCTAGGTGGTAAGACACCTACAGCCTCCAGTTCAATGTAGCCAAATGCAAGGTGCTACAACTGGGATGGAAAATCAGAGGTAGGACCTAAACACTGTGTGCAGCTCCTCTTCCTACAGTGGAGGTAAAGGGTCTGGTCGTCATGATAGATAAGGAGATGAAGCATGGCTTGTAATGTGCAGCTGCTCTCAAGAGGTCCAGAAGAATAGTGGGGTGCATCAAAAGAGGCTGACCAGCAGAGCAGGGGAAGTAATCCTGCCACTTTCAAGGCCCTGGTCAGGCCGCACCTGAACAACCGCATGCAGTTCTAGGTTCCTCAGTATAAAAGTGCATTGCTGCAGTTGAGAAGGTACAACACAGGGACACCAAAATGATCAGGGATATGGTGGGCAAATGCTATGAGGAGAGGACCTTATCATGACCCTGGGGAAAAGAAGGGGAGGAGGCGCATGATCTCAGTCTTCCACTGCCTACTCTACAGTACTGCAAGAAGCTCCAGTGGGACTTGGGGAAGCTTACTGGTGGTGAATTCAGTTAGGAGGCTCTTATAGCATCTCCCAAAGGGTGGTCCTCATGTGGAATAGCCTGACAGCGGAGATAATGAATATAAAAGACAGCATATGCCTTCAAGGTACGCCTAGACACATTTCTGCTTACTAAGGAATTGCCAGGTACCCTGCATCAAAGAGTGGGTGGTAAAATCCTATGATTTATAGTAAGTCTGCACAGAAGACTTTTTTTAAATCTCTGCTTACAAAGCAGGGGCCTGGACATGATGAACCTAGTACCCCCCCCCCCGACTTAAAATTACAATGTTACTATGTATAAAGATTCTGCTTTCTTGCAAACTTACCTGAGTAATAAAAAAGTTGGAAAGGAGAAATACACTGAAGACATAACTGAAGATATATGAAATGCAAGTTGAATTGTGTTTAGTATTATGATTTGCAGAGTTTTTGAAGAGTTGTCAGGACCTCTTATCTTTCAAGGTCAGGGACCACCAAGTGGTAGACTCATCTAATGTTACAGGATTTGCATCTCCAACACAGTTCAGCAGGTCACATTTCATTTCACCACAATACAGTGTACCCATGATGCTTCTACAGTTACAAAGATCAGGATCCGAGTGGCAGATATGCTCCGAGAATACAATCACACTAGCCACATAGAAAAATGACAAAAAACGAAAAACATTTTGGTCTAAAAGAAAAGCTTCACAGTTACTGTACATCTGCTGGTATAGCAGATAACTTATATTCATACAGAAGTCACCATGTAAATACCATTAAAACCTACAGGCAGGGTCGGTCTCGGCCACCTGGATACCTGGAAATTTCCAGGTGGGCCCCCTCTGTTGGGTTCCTGGCCACTTTCTAAGCTCTGAGAATCTTTGGTTGTATCTTCTATTTTTTAATTAAATAGGCCCTGTAAGTAAATTCATAATGCAAACACAAAGCTGATGTATCATATTGAAGTGGAATAGTTATACGAGTGTGACACCCTGGGCCCTCCCTTATTGATTTTCCAGGTGGGCCCTTTGTAGCCCAGTCCAATCCTGCCTACAGCAGATAATCAGACGTCTGTACAGAGCCACGCAAAGTGGTTCCAGAAACACTAAAAAAAAAGGGAAATCCAACTGCCTCAGTTCTCACGGGCACAACGAAAGCATCAGTTCAGATGTGAAACAAGTGATTTATCCCACGTCCCCACCCCTAATGCAGGTAAGGACAGACAATTATTCCAAGACAGACAAGGCAGCATCTTCAGAGTGTAAGGAAACTTTTTGTGATGTGTACAGAAGAACCAGAACGGTGCTTAGGCCCACGAGATCGTTCACTATCTTGGATGGCTACTATGGAAGCTTCAGCCTTCATAAGCTACCAAGAGCACCAACAACTTCCTGAAATGCCTGAAAAAAAAATGCCCAGCCATTAATTTCCTCCTCATTTTATTTACAAACAGCTTCATTAACACACACCCCAACATGCCATGCATTAAACACCTCTTTTGTGAAGTTTTTCATAACCTTGGCTTTCTGGCAGGCACTGGGATTTCAATGAAAAAACAAAAAAGACAGAAAGACAAGAGGCTGCATGTCCTAGTCACTAGGGCATGCAGCCTCTTGTCCGTGTTTAATTATCTGAAGTGTCTAGAGCCCAGGCCTTGGAATCAGAAGACTCTGAACCAGAAGACTCAGGTTCATATCCAAATCTATAAGGGACTAATGTACAAGTTAAATATCGATATGGATGACCAAGTAAACATAAAAGGGAGGACGGAAGCAATGTGGATTCACTTACTATCTAATAGAGTGAGGAAGGTGAGGTTAGGGGTGGTTTAAACACCAGCCAAACAGGAGGAGGACAGAGATAGGGAATTTAACTCACAAATTCCAACTGCTGCTCGAAAAGGAGAGGTGGTAATAGTGGGAGACTTCAATCTGTCAAAGGCGGACTGGAGTGTACCGGCCACAATCTACACTAGGAGTCAGGTGATCCTAGATGCACTGAAAAGTGGGTTCCTGTTTCAGGGTGTCACAGAACTCACCCGGAGGGGCAATACTTGACCTGGTCCTGACAAACAGGGATCACATCCACAATGTAAGGGCCGAGAACCCGCTGGATGGGAGTGACAATCACACAGTATGGTTCTGGTTGGATATGGGTAGGGAAAAGGCACCCACTAAGACTAAAATCTTAGATTTTAGAAAGGAGAAATTCAGAAGGATGAGCGAGCTGCTAAAGAGTCATCTGGCTAGCATCTGAGTTGATATGTGGCTGTGATTGCTTCCCAGATACTTATAACGCCACACCTGCACTTATTGCTCCCTCTCCTCTTCCAATCAGGTCAACCCTGCTCCACCTCACTTAATGTATTTCAAGGCTAAGCACTGGTGACAATCCCTAACTGTCTGGGTGCTACAGAGCATCTTGAGTCCTTCCTCAGTTGTTGATCACTGCTGTCAGGTTAAAACATTTCCTGATTGCTGACTCTATATTAAAAAAAAAAATTGCCAAAGCTATATAAAAAAAACAACCGATTTGAAGGTACCCGATTATATTATTTAAAAGTACTCCCTTTGGGCTACACTTACACAGGAGGGTTTGGGGAACTATTCCAGAAAAAACACTTTATAGGTAGCCCTTAACAGGCACAATTTCTAAATTTGAGGGTGCTCCCTGTCACCAGGTAGCCCCAACCTGCCTCCCAAGTTGCACACAATCCTTGCAAGAAAAATAAAAAAATCAATTGTACAACTGACACTTTTCAAAGAGCTCTGCCTATGCTGCCTACACCTCTAGTGGTAAAGCAAAGACTGAGTAACTGATGATCTCAGAATCCTCACATGCCCAAGGTTCTATGCTGAGCTTTGGGCTGTACCACTACCCCAGCAGGGGTGTTCATTACCCATATGTATCAACTCCCCACTGACAATGTGGTGAGACACAGAAAGATATCTTACAGCTTTCTGCTAGGTCCTCTGCTGCAACCATGGCCGAATTAAGAGCAGTTTGGTTATGTCACTGGTCATCCAATCAGGCTTCCAAGTCTCAATCATTTGGTGTCCTTTTTTCTGGCAATATGCTTTTCATTCCAAAACTGGAGGACATTTTGAAAGATATTAAGGATAAGAAGAGTCAGCTGCCTGTGCCTAAGGGTCAGCAGAGCTCTGGTTCTTTGTTTAGGGGCAGGGGCTCTAGTTGTTTTTGTAACTCCATAGGCAACTTCTCATTCCTTTTGAGGATACAGAAATCCGTGCACAGGAGGACCATGCAATGATTTAAAGAGATCGCGGAAAAGAGGCTCTGTCTCCTGCAGACAATTTGGTGGTGCCAGCTGAAGGTGTGGATTATTTTTTTACTTTACTTTAAACTTGAACTGTAATACAGTACAGCATAAACGACCGTAGGTAGGCAGATCATAGTCAATATACTCTTTGACAATACAGTAGAGCATACAATATTTTAACAGTTAGTAAACTGCTTAGCCCCAAACTCCGTTACTTCAGTGGGGGGTATGCCTATAAAATTCCATCTTATAATAAATGTGAAATAGCCTAATCTGCCACGAGCAGGGGAAATTTCAAACATGTGACAGAAATCATCGTTTTCCTTTTTATACCATAAGGTTTAGCTCCCCTTAGGTAAGTACAAATAACAGGCAGCCCCTAAAGATAGACCCCACATGTTCAAAGGCAATATACATAAAATTGAAAATAACTTTTTTTTTTACAGCTTGTAGACATTCGACACAGTGAATAAGATAACTCTGGGTATAAATATGAAGGCCAACACTTGTAAGGTCGCACAGCACAAGAAAGAAGTAAATACCTTCATGCTAAAAAATATAATGATTATCAAGTCAAACTAAAGAGGAATTAATTAAAGGTCCAGGAGACTCCATCAGTGTTGACCTAAAACATTTGGAGCAATCGTCTCACAACCTCCAGTGTGTGGGAGAATATGTCCGAAAACGTACAGCCCTCTATAAGTAATAATCAGGCAATGTACCCAGTGCACCTGTGCTGGTTAATCTCCACATGGCATGAAAACAGCTCCTCAAAACATAGGAAGGAAGAAAGGTAGTGCCTGCGATTCTGAGCAATGCCATGTGGTGTTGCCATACTGTTTGTGTCAAGTACCACCAGGGCAAATATAAGTCATTAACAGTTATAGAAAATACATATTACAGAACCCCATAGCCCAGCAGTGGATATTAGAAACGACTCCTGGCACAGACATACCTTCGTCCTTCAGGCATGAAACAAAGACTGCGGCAGACTCAGGACACCAGCACCCCTTTCAGAGGGGCTGAATTCAGCTTACCGAAGGAAACAGCCGAAGAGACTGCATCCCCCAACAAGCTAACCGACGACCGCAGCAGGCCCAGGACACCAACGCCCCTTTCAGAGGGGCTGAATTCAGCTTATCAAGGAAACAGCCAAGAGGCTGCATCCCCCTCCACAAGCCGCACTGCCGACCGCTGCAGGCCCAGGACACCAGCGCCCTTTCTCAGAGGGGCTGAATTCAGCTTACCGAAGGAAACGGCCCAAGAGGCTGCATCCCCCCACAAGCGCACTGCCGACCGCAGGCCCAGGACTCCAGCGCCCCTTTCAGAGGGGCTGAATTCAGCTTACCAAAGGAAACGGCCGAAGAAAAAATTACTCACCTTAGTAATGTTGTTTCTTCTAATGGAGTCTTGCTATATTATGACACATGCAGTGAGTCCCAACCTTCGAACTGCTCCGGAGGTGAAAGAGTTAACTTTCCATGCCAGGCATGGAACCTTGAGCACGAGCGCGGTTGAAAACTCTGTCTGTTGTTCTTCAAACTCAAACTGTCAGATCTTTATGAGCAAAACTCACTAAGGTTCTGTGGAAGCAGAAACCTACACTAGCCCACTGGCTACTAACTACAAGAACACATTTTCTTGATCCCAAAACAAAGACTCAAGTCAGGGATTCAAGAAAGAAAATTAAAACATAACACCAAACACCCTAAAAAGAATGGGTGAGAAAAATAAGGTGGGCATCTGCTAAGTGCCAACACTGCACTGCCCACCCACAACCCAAAAGTAGAGGTTCTGAGAGGGGCAGGCAGGGGGGAGATCATAATATAGCAAGACTCCATTAGAAGAAACAACATTACTAAGGTGAGTAATTTTTTCTTCAAACAACATGAAGTCTTGCTATATTATGATCATATGCAGATACACAGCAGTACCTCCATGGAGGAGGGACAGAACCTACTTAGGAAAAAGGCTCTGAAGCACAGCTGTGCTAACCGAGCATCACTCCTAGCCTGGATGTCCAGGGAGTAATGCTTAGTAAAGTGTGAACTGTTTTCCAGGTAGCTGCTTGACATATCTCTAGGATAGGGATATCCTGGCAGCAGCCAGAACAGCTGTACCTCTGGTAGAGTGAGCCCTCAGGCCTGAGGGAGGAACTTACCCAGTTTTTCATAGCAAAATTGGATACAAGAGACAATCCACCTGGCAATGGATCTTTTAGTGGCAGGTTTTCCTTTACCAACCTCACCATAAGTGAGGAACAATTGGAGGAAGTCAAACCTGTGACCCGTGGTACGTTCTATGTAGAACTAAGGGCTCTTTTGACATCTAAACTGTGCAGTCTCCTCTCGCCAGAGGAGGAATGGTCAGTGAAGTACACAGGAAGAGATATGGATTGATTAAGGTGGAAGTCTGAAACCACCTTAGGCAAAAACTTTCTGTTAGTCCTCAGGACCACCTTATCTCTATGAAAGGAGATAAAATCAGGCTCCACTGACAATGCTTGCAATTCACTTATGCGCCTGGCAGAAGTGATGGCTACCAAAAACACAGTTTTCCAAGTCAAGTACTTAAGCTCTGCTGAAGACAAGGGCTCAAAAGGGGGTTGCATAAACTGGGCAATGCAAATATTAAGATCCCAAGCAGGGGCAGGGTCCCTGAATGGAGGGTTGGTGTGAAGCAACTCCTTGAAAAACTTGGAGAATACAGGATGAGCTGAAAGAGAAGAAGGTTTACCTGCTGATAAGAAAGCATACACGGCTGCCAGGTGCACTTTTATGGTAGCTGGTCTCAGCCACAAAGTATTCAAATGCACCATATAATCCAGGATTGTGGGCAAGTCAGCAGATTCTGGGGGAATATGCTTGCCAGAGCACCATATGGAAAACCTCTTCAATTTGGAATTATAAGTAGCCCTGGTGGAAGGCTTCCTAGAACCCTTCAAGATGTCCAATACACCTTGGGAGAGGTGTAGGTCAGCAAACTCTAACTCTTCAAGAGCCAAGCCTTGAGATTGAGAGATTTGAGGTTTGGGTACCAAACTCTCCCCTGGGCACAGGTTAACAGGTTGCGATTCCTGGGAAGACACAGGGGAAGGTGGACTGCTAAGGACATAAGGAGTGGGTACCAGGGCTGTCTGGCCCAATCTGGAGCAATTAGGATCATCTTGCAAGGTTGAGATCTGATTTTGACTAGCACCTTGAACAGAAGAGGGAAGGGGGGAAAAGCATAGAGAAACTTCCCTTCCCAACTGAGAAGGAAGGCATCCAGAGGGACTGAGCCCAACACTAGGGGCCTGCAGCAAAAAAGGGGAAGTTGGTGATTGTCTGGGGCTGCAAAAAGATCTATCTGCGGGGTGCCCCATCTGGCAAATACTCACTCCAGTACTAGGGGATCCAGTGACCATTCGTGATGGCCCCGGGAAATCCTGCTGAGAGCATCTGCCAGGACATTGTCCTTGCCTGGGAGGTGAACTGCCATAAGGGAGGCGTTCATTGCTTCGGTGCACAAGGCCGTAGACTGAGTGCCCCCTTGCTTGTTGATGTACCACATTGTAGTGGTGTTGTCTGTTCTGACCTGTACAACTTTGTTCTGAACAGATGTGGAAAAACTTGAAGTGCTAGAAAACTGCTCTGAGTTCCAACAGATTGATGTGGAGCAGAGATTCCTGTGGGGACCACAATCCCTGGGTAGTGAGGTTGCCCATGTGAGCTCCCACCCCAAGAGGATGCATCTGTAGAAGGATTAAGGAGTGAGACTGAGGGGTGAAGGCACCCCTGTCTCAGATTGCTCTGGTCCTGCCACCACTGAAGGGCCTGGATCAGGGTTGAGTCACTGGGATCAATTTGGTTAGAGGGTCTCTCCTTTGAGACCAAAAAGCTCTCAAATGGAACTGGACGTCCCTCATCTGAAATCCTGCTCCCTGCACTACTGCTGTAGAAGCAGCCATGTGCCCCAGGAGCTGCAGAAAATGCCTTGCTGGTTGAGAAACCTGCAGGGTGAAAGAGGCCAGAGAGACCAGGGTCATTGCTCTTTCCAGAGGAAGGAAGGCTCTGGCTTCTTTTGTGTTCAGTTCTGCGCCTATGAAGGTGAGAAGCTGGACAGGCTCTAGAACTGACTTTGGAAGATTGAGAAGGAAACCTAGAGATGTGAGCAGTTGCTGAGTTACCCGAAGGTGTAGTTTGACTTGGTCTGGAGACTGGCCTACTATGAGCCAGTCGTCCAGATAAGGAAAGACGGCAATCTTTTGCCTTCTTAAGTGGGCAACTGCTACTGCCAGGCATTTTGTGAATACCCTCGGGGCCGAGGTGAGGCCAAAGGGCATTGCTCTGAACTGGTAATGGCCTGAGGGCAGTTCGAATCTGAGGTACTTTCGATGGGAACTTCTGATAAGAACATGGAAGTAGGTATCCTTGAGGTCCAGGGGCGCTAGCCAGTCCCTGGCCTTAGAGAGGGTAAAATAATCCCCAGAGTCACCATTTTGAATTTTGGTTTTAAAAGGTGCTTGTTTAGGTATCTGAGATCCAGGATGGGCCACCATTCTCCTGTCTTTTTTGGGGTAAGGAAGTACCTGGAGTACAACCCTTTGCCCTGGTGTAGGGGTGGAACCCTTTCCACAGCTCTGAGAGCCAGGAGGGTAGAAACTTCTGTTTCTAGGTCAAGTGCCTCTGATGGATTTGCAGGTGGAAAGGACCTGGCTCTCATCTTTGGAAATTTTTTGAAGCTGAAAACCAGTCCCTGGCTTACTACTTCCAGGACCCACTTGTCTGATGTTAAAGACTTCCAGTCCTGGACAAAGTAAGCCAGCCTGCCCCCTACCAGTAGTGGAGAATCGGCCCTGGCCACCCCATCAGGGAGCCTGCTTGAAAGGGGCTTTGGGCTGAGGGGTGGAAGCAGGCTTACTTGTACCCCGTCTGCCTCTCCCCCTAAAGAACCCCCTCTGGGCATAAGCAGAAGAGGAGGCCTGAGCCTGGTAAAAAGACCTATGAAAAGGCCTGCCCCTGCCCCCGAGATGCTGCCTTTGAGGAGTGGCTTGCCTTTCTTTGGCCTGTGCACTCCTATAGGTGGTCCTATATTCATCCACTTTCTTCATATAATTCTCTGTCTGCTCCCCAAACAGAGAACTGCCCACAACAGGAAAATCCACGGCCTTAGACTGGGTATCCTGTGACAGGGTAGTACATCTGAGCCAAGCCATTCTGCGAAGTGCCACAGATGCAGCCATGACCCTTGATGACACATCATTAGAGTCTACTGCAGCATGAAATTGCACCTTGGATGCCTCAATACCATCCGCAGCCACCTGTTCCAGCTCCCTGGAAAGCTGGTCAGGGACCTGTTTTGCTAGGGCCAGTACAGTATCTCATCTGGATTTCTGGTACCTAGCAGCATAAGCCACATAATTTGCCTGTCTGAGTCCTAAGAATGCTGCCATGTACTGTTTTTTTGCCATGGCATCTATCCTCCTGGACTTCTTTTCAGGAGGGTGCGAGGCTAGAGGAATATTTGCCTTGTCACAGGCTGCAGCCTGTACTACCCCTACATGGCTGCATTGCTGTGTGAGGAACTCCGTATCAGTGCCTGATAATGTATACCTCTTGTCCATCCTTTTATCAACAGGAAGTATAGAGTGAGGAGTTTTTAGAATTTTTACTGTCTGTTTCCTAAAAGATTTATGCAAGGAATAGACAGTCCCTAGACTTCGGAATATCCATCATTTCTACATAATCAGGCTCCTCTTGGTCATCAACAGCTTCCTCAACAGGAGCTGGAGAGTTTCAGCAACTTTCTTATAGAACATAAAATGAGAAGGGGACTCAGATAGCCTGGGGGGAGAAACCCCTGACGGTCTGTCTGGAGAGATGTCCGGTTCAATGGGCACATCCAGACCTTCAAAACCACATTCACTCTCCTCATACTCCTCCTCCTCCCCTTCCTCCGGTTCATAAAAATCGTCAAAATCATAATCCTGAACCGGTGGAACCGGCCGAACCGAGCGCTTCCCTGATGGTGTTGGTTCGGACGGAACCGGGGAAAGTGACTGGACAATTTGAATTGCTTTAGCTATTTCCTCAGCGGTTGGAGAAAGAACTTTTGGCTCCATACTAGCTGACTTTCTAGCCCTTTAGTTGGAACCAGCTCCTCAGAGCTGGCTCTTCTGGAGCCTTGATATCGCCTGGTCAGAGGCACTCCTCGGTCGGTTGGAACCGAACAGGCCAGCCATCAGGGTCAGCGGACTTTTGGCCTCACTTTCCCTGAGCCTACCAACTCTCTTTTCCACGGTGGCAGCAGGAAAATTTTTACAAATCTGGCAGTCTGCATTGAGGTGGTCAAACCCCAGACAATATACACAGGTGGTGTGTGGGTCAGCCTTAGCAAAGGCTTCCCCACAAACACCACAGTGCTGAAACCCAGTGGGCCTGGTTTTTCTTTTGGGTTTCTCAGACATAGTGCCAGCCTAATCAAACTTGCCCGTTAACGGCAATCCACCAAGCAAGACTCTCTTATCGGTTCCCAACTGTGGAAAAAAACATAATGAAATCGGTTTTTTTTTTTAGAACCGATAAGAACCAGGAACCGCACTCTAAATAAGGACTAGAAAGTTTTAAAACAACCTGATCGGTTCAAACCGAACCGAAAACACGTTTACAAGTTCCACACAGAATAAAATAAATGTAAGCCTATCTATTACTTACAATACCACAGACAGAGCTTGAACTGACTGGTTGCGGTTTAATTTCGGTCAAGAAACTGAAAAATAATACTTTTTTAACCGACAAACGAACCGAGCAGAAGGAGAAATCTCCGGAGCGACTGTTCAGTGAGGAGGAGTAAAGAATCTGACAGTTTGAGTTTGAAGAACAACAGACAGAGTTTTCAACCGAGCTCGCGCTCAAGGTTCCATGCCTGGCATGGAAAGTTAACTCTTTCACCTCCGGAGCAGTTCGAAGGTTGGGACTCACTGCATATGTCATAATATAGCAAGACTTCATGTTGTTTGAAGAGGTAAAGAGCACCTCTATCACCCTCCTGCTGTCGGGTGCTACCTGCATGGTAGCTTTAAGGACTCTCTTTTTTATCCCCACAGGAGTACTGATTTTTTTCCGCCATGTTCATATTGCATACTGCCCTAGTTTGTGAGTGAAACAACAGGGAACTTTAAGGACTGGGTCACCATAGTATTGTGCCATTTTGAGTTACCAGTGCTGCACACTCTCTCGTTTTACCTGGACACTTAGCTACTGCCTGCCTTATTGTCTAGCTTTCAGTTACAGTTTAGCGGTATAGTTTTGTTTTAGAATTGTAATTTATGGAATAATCCTCCTACCTGGCTCGCAGTGTTGCCATGCTGAAAGGTGCGCATGCGCAGTAGGGTACTGGCCTTACTCAGTCCCCCACTTCCCGCTGCATACTAATTTAGGTTCTTTGTCTCTCTTCCCTTCTTGAGCGCATCCCCCCTCCCCCAAGCGCACTGCCGACCATGGCAGGCCCAGGACACCAAGCCCTTTCAGAGGGCTGACTGCAGAGGAAGCGGCTGAAGAGGTAAAGAGCACCTCTATCACCCTCCTGCTTGACTCCTGCTGTGGGGTGCTAGCCCACCCCAACCACCCACCCACCCAGGGGCGGCGTTTAATTTATAGAACCTCCCCTGTTACATCATTTCCTGCTGCCGAAATTCTATCGCCCCACTTTCCCATTTGCAGGTTATAACTGCTGACCACCAGAGGGACTCAGCGATCTCTTGCTTTACTTCCAGCCCTGATGGCACCTGTGCCCCCTGGCTGGCTCTCCTCCCCTACCTACAGCACCTCTCCCCCTTCCCCCTGGCCATCACTCTCCTTTCACCTCTTCAGGCACCTAGCAAACTTGCTGGGTCTCCTCACCTGCCTGCAGCATCTCCCCCCTCCCTTGGCCTCTACTCTCTTTGCCTTTCAGCCTCCTGTCTAATCTATAACTGCTACCCCTCTGGACCCCCTCCGGAAGTGACCCCAGCCTGTTACAACTGACCACTAGGAGTCGCTACTGAGCTCCCTATTTTTAGGACCAACCTCTACTGCCCCGGCACTTGGACACCGACTTCCTTGACCCCTCCCCTGGTCCTTTTTCCTAATACCCGGGGTGAGTCTTTAATCTGGTACCCTGTATACCAGAGGCGGTGTCACTACCACTGAACCAAAGTGGCACTAACGGTCTCAGGTAATCCGCCTCCACTTCTTTCTTCCGTACCTGTTTTAGCTCTTTAGCACTATGCTCACCACTCACCTCTAGACATGCCTCATGCTCAGCCTATGTCTACTACCACTGTCATACCCAACTATCTCAGCACTACTGCAAACAAGCCATGTGGCTATGCCCCTTTCTGGGCTAGTACTGGACCCCTCCTATGTATCTGTGCTGGCTCTCAGGCACCTGGCAGCCACTGGGTGCAGCTGCCCACCATGCCCACCCAGCAGCCTCCACCTAGCTCCCAACCCTGATGCACATGTAAGACTTATCATTCTTGCTTTCCCATCCTGTGCTACTCTGCCCACTCCCTGTATACAGAAACTCCCTTCCCCCCTCTCCCGTGTCTGTCATAGAAATACCTTTCTCCGCCACCTGACCAGGGTGTTAGTTATGCTACTCCTCTTGTCAGGTAACATTCACCCCAACCCTGGCCCTGTTCACGACAACCCTGCCACAGACCCTTCTGGACTCTGCGTGGTCTCCATGAACATCTGTAGCCTCATGAAAAAATTTGACTCACTCCAGTGCTGGGTCAAATCTCATAATCCAGACGTCATTTCCTTGGCTGAGACCTGGCTGACAAAATCCACCCTGACTCCTTTGTCTCCCTCCTGGATACTCCCTCTTCCGGGCTGGCCGGGCTGGTAAGCAGGGTGGTGGCTGTGCCATCTACATTAAAAGCCTCCTGGACTTGCCTACCAGCTCCTACCCTTGACTCTGGGGCTCAGGCTGACCCTGAAGCTGACCCTGACCCATTAAAGGCCCGCTCTATCTAACAACAGCCTACATACTAGAAACCAAACCCGGCTCTAGCCTCCCTTACGGAATACCTTTCCTTGCTGCCTCACCCTCGGACCAAATACTAGTGGGTGACCTTAACATCATAGCTTAGCCCCTCTTCCTCCTCTGCCCGTGACTCCTTTGCTGCGGTCGATATGACCCAACTCGTCACCCACCCCACTAGGACTAACCCAAAGAGAGGCACTAGTACTCTTCTTGATGTGGTCCTCTCCAATCGCCCTAATCAGATCATCGACATCCAAGTCCTTCTCGACTCGCTTAGCGATCACTCGCCCATACTTTTTCACTGGACTTCCACAGTATCCAAATCATCAGCACAGTCCTTTCCCCGGCAGCGCCTGAAGCCAGGTGGCCTGAAGAAACTCAAGGAACTTCTGTCCCAAATTGATTGGTCTCCTATACAGTATGCCCCGACACTAATACAGCACTAACCTTCTTTATCAAACATTCAATAAAGCAAAGCGATATCTTGGCTCCTCTGACCAGTCCGCGCTCCAAGGTGCAAATGCTCCTTAGGTGACCCCAACCCTGATCCAACAACTCAGACATAGGGATAATCTATGGCACCGTGCTACTGAAACTGGCGGCCTAGCGATGAGACAAGTATGCGGCTGCCAGAAATAAGTGTACCTGGGCCATCAGAAAGGCCAAGGCTGATCACTATCAGGCCCCGCTCACCTCCTCTTGGGGAATCCTAGAACCTTCTGGGATAGTATCAAACAGTTAAATGGAAGCACGCTCCCCTCCCAGTTCAGTATCAATGGCACTATCTCCTCCGATCCTGCCCTTATTGCTAGCCTCAATACCTCCTTCTGGATCTTAGCCCTATCCTCCCTAAGGATTTTTCAACCCCCTCGCCTGCACGGTCTTTACGCCCGTACTTTCACCTCCATGCCAGTCACTGCTCAAGAACTCAGACCTCACCTAGTCAGCATCCCTTAGGAGCAATAGTACGGGTAGTGACACCCTGGACCCCTGTATCCTTCGACAAATTCTAGATCTGGTCCTTAAGCCAATTACCAATCTGCTCAATAAATCTCTCTGCCTGGGGCAATTCCCGTCAATCTGGAAAATTGCCACAGTCACACCCATTCTTAAAGGTGGAGACAGGTCCATGGCCGGAAATAACCGGCCTATCTCCATTCTCTCCCCTCTTTCCAAAGCCCTGGAAAAAGTAGTGGCCTCCCAAATTACTGACTACCTCTCCAACTATGACATTCTCTGCCCAGAACAGCATGGTTTCTGTGCTGGCCACAGTACCACTACTGCCCTCCTAGAATTCTCTAATTTCCTCCACTCCTCCCTAGACCAGGGCTCCCTGGCTGCTGCTGTGTTTGTAGACCTTTCAAAAGCATTCGACACCATCTCCCATCCCCTCCTTCTGGATGCCCTCAGTTACTCTGGCTTTGCCACTGGGCCTATCTCCTGGTGCGCCAGCTATCTGTCAGCCTGCTCAGAGCGTGTCAAAATTGGCGGGGCTCTCTCCGACATCCGTCCCATCCTCTCCGGCGTTCCCCAGGGCTCCATTCTTGGACCTCTACTCTTCTCCCTTTACCTTAACTCACTGCCAGGTTCCTGTAATGGTAATATATTACTGTATGCGGATGACGCCGTTATCTCTGCCGCTGATCGTAACCCTATCACTCTCCAAGACTCCCTGCAAAGATCCTTTAATGAAACCGAGGGATGGTTCAAGGAACATAGGCTGGTGATAAATCTCAAAAAACCTAAAACCATGGTCTTTGCTCACCCAAAAAACAAGTTGTGCAACTTTAAGCTCCACATACACTCAAGCTCCAAGCTCATGCTTGAGCAAGTTTGCTCCTATAAATACCTTGGGATCTACTTTGACCCCTCTCTCTCCTTCCATGGCCACATTTCAGCCCTTGCCACAGTTGCAAATATCCGACTAGGCATATTACACCGGCACAAAATTGTCTCCCGAGGCCCTTGTTTCGCAGTCACCTCATCCATCCATCCTGTCACTGGTGGACTATGGGCTGCCTGTTACGGCGCTGCTGATCAGACCGCTCTCAACAAAATTCACACCATACTAAACAAAGCCTGTAGGCTAATCACTGGGGCCCCCAGGTTAACGCACACTTGTCAGTTACATGCGAAAGCTGTACTGCTTGACCTGGATGAACGGCTTAAATATCAGACCTGTATCATAACTTAAAAAAAACCTTCTTGGGCTATCCCCTCCAGGTCTGATGGCCACCACACAACGTGCAAACTCTCAAGTGCAAACCCGTTCCTCTGACAAAACCACCCTATCGATCCCTAGGGCTAGGACCGCGCACGGTCAAAGAGCCTGCTGCTACAGAGCCCCATCCTGGTTCAACACATTGCCCCCATCCATCTCTGATGCCCCTTCTATATCCTGCTTCAAAACCTCCCTACGAAATCACCTAATTAGTATGCGTAGCTGTAATTGCTACTACTAGTTTTAGCCTGGCACTAACAATATGACAATGCCACTTGTAAGCTGCTTATGACTACTGAAGTTAGAGTGCCTCACGATATTATTGTTTGCCTCCCTCTGTTGTATCAACTTGATGTACTACCCATTGTTTTGTACTCGTTACTGTTTACATGCTGTTGTATTGTGATCTGCCTTTATGTGACAAGGTACCTTTGTAAATGAGCCTCTGGCTCAAAGGTTTTCAAACTGCTGTTCAAATAAAAAAAAAAAAAAAAGAAACAGTCATTCATGCAGTCTGTTTCTTCTTCTAAATCGAGCTCCCTGGGTTGAAATTTCTTTACAATTTTCTACACAGGCTTAGTAGCATCTTTAGGATCAGAGAATTGATAAGTTTTGTCTCCATACATCATTTTAAGGCTGGCTGGCATAAGAAGAAGGTGTTGGAATCCTAGTTGCCTTAATTTAGTGCGCACCTCATCAAAAGTTTGCGTCGTTGCCTAGTTTTGTAACTACGTAAAAAGGTGTACCGGATTCTCCTTCCATTGTGTTTAGCTTTGAGCAGAACTGCACCTTGCTCCATGACTGACCCCACTTTAACCAAGATGGTCCGTGGCTGGGGATCATTGGTCCGGTGACAACTGCGGACAGCTCTGGGGGGTGATCTGATAACTTTTTACCACTAGCGGAGCCGTCCGTAACTGATATTGATCAGTTGGTCAGTTGGCTATGAAATCAGAAAGACTGTGCCTTTCAACGCATTCTGGAAGTCCTAGGATTCAGACACTGGATTCCTGAACATAGTTTTTCAAGTTCTCGAGACGTTTTCAAAGAGATTTTTTTTTGTTAGGTCCGTAGAACCTATAAGAGCTCTGTCAGCCATCTGAGCAGCTGTCTGGTTATCAGCTGTGAGCAAACAAATTTTTGTGTTCATCAATTTAAGCCAATCATGGAAATCGGCCATCCTCTTGTCCAGAGATTGTATGGCACATAAAAGTGCAGTGTTAGTAGGTTGAGAGGATTTGCTGTCCAAGGCTAGTTGGTGACTGTCCTTGCTGGGCCCCAGTTCTTTCGGCCGGGCTCCCTCTCCACTAGCACCCGCCTGCTTTCTTGCCATACTGGTCTGCGGTGGACAAAAACAGCACGGATTTTGCTCGGTGCTGCTCCTTTCTCGATGGTTGGCCAGCCCTCCGAGTTGCTGCTCCCAGCTCGGCAGTTGGCCACCCCAACCAAGATGCAGATTCATACCATGAGAAATAACAGTTACATAAGAACTTATCATAACAGTAGATCTTCGAGAGAGATTCCTGCAGTAGGTCATTACATGTAGGACTGCACCCCCTGGCTTCAGGACCACACGGCAGACTTCTAGCTGGCAAACCAAAGCGAGGGACAGCCCCTGGCATCACATAACGGGACATCAGCGTGACACTATAAAGGGGGCAGTCCTCACGCCAACCCCCCAGTTCTCCCGCTGGAAGAACCCTGAAAGGGAAAATGGGAGAAAGGAGAAAACTCCCTGAGCCCTGAGCTACTCAAAAAGCACCCCGTGAAAGGAAAGACTAAGCAGAAGCTGGGGGAAGGTGGGAGAGAAAAATATGACCTAGTGCAGGAAACTCTCATGAAGATCTACTGTTACGGTAAGTTCTTACGTAACTGTTATATCTTATTCAAGAGGGTTCCTGCAGTAGGTCATTACAGGTAGAACTGAATTCCAAGCAGTCAAGAAGAGACAGTCAGAAACTGAGGTCCGGGAGGTGGAAGAGTCTGCAGATCAAGATTCCAGTTAGGACAATAGGCCCTGAAGGACAGCCAGTCCAAAGCCAGCCCTGCACCTAGAGGCAATGTCCAGACTGCAATGCTTGGTGAAAGTATGGACGGTACTCTATGTGGCCATGGCACAAATGTCAGGGGCGGACACATTTCTGAAAAAGGTAGTAGAGGTGGCCGTGCCGTGGGTCGAATGCCCTTTAATTTCCCCCGGAAGTGGTTTCTCATACTTCTGGTAAATGAAAGTGATGCAGTTAGCCAACCACTTGGAGAGGCATTGCTTGGAAACAGCTATACCCTGATGTTTGGGTGCAAAGGAAACAAATAACTGGTCAGACTTGCACACCTCCTTGGTTCGAGAAATGTAATAACGCAAAACCCTGTGCACATCAAGGATGTGCAAAAGGTGCTCCCCTCTGCTGGGAGTATTCAGGATAGTAAATTGGCAACTGGATATCCTGGTTTAATGTCACCTTGGATACCACCTTTGGAAGAAAGGAAGGGTTAGTCCTCAGAGCCACCCTGTCTCTGTGGAAAATTAAATAAGGCTCCTTACAAACGAGGGCCTGAAGCTCAGAAATCCTTTGAGCTGAGGTAATGGCAACTAAAAATAGCACTTTCCAAGACAAGTAGCACATATCGCAGCATGCTGCTGCTCAAAAGGGGCAAAGTCAGTTTCTCTAAAATAAAGTTCAAATTCCGGGGACTACGGACCAGAGGTTTCAAGTGGAAGATCCCTTAAGGAAGGTTTTGGAGACCTCCAACTGAGCAAGATTTTTGACATCCACTGGAAGGTGATAGGCAGAGATCGCAGAAAGATGGACCTTCAGCAAGGAATAGCTGAGACCCAAATCAGATAGGTGCAAGAGGTACTCTAGAACCTGGTGCGCTGGGCAAGAAAAGGGATCCAAGTTCCTGGCAGTTGTCCAAATAGTGAACCTCTTCCACTTCATAGCATATGTCATTCTGGTGGAGGGTTTTCTGGCTTCCATCAAAACTTAAGCTACTCGGGAGGAAACCCCGAAGCGTGACACCACTATGTCCAGAGATGCCACGCATGCAAGTGGAGAGA
The DNA here is from genome assembly GCA_016271365.2 of Neoceratodus forsteri. Taxonomy (NCBI): domain Eukaryota; kingdom Metazoa; phylum Chordata; order Ceratodontiformes; family Ceratodontidae; genus Neoceratodus; species Neoceratodus forsteri. Next base: position 1,175,736,579 of record CM057453.1, on the reverse strand, counting down.
TTTGAGGCTCGGGTGCACCAGGTTGCCCTGCTCCCAAGTTAGAAGGTCCTGCAGGAGAGGCAGAGGTACTAGAGATTCCAATGCTAGCTGCTGCAGCAGAGGAAACCAGATCTGCGATGCCAGAGAGGAGCAATGAGAATCATGTGTGCTCACTCTGCCTGAAGCTTCAGCAGACCTTCTGAAGAATTGGAAATGGAGGGAAGGCATACGGAAACCTCCCTGCCCAACAGAGTGACAGCATGTCTCGCCAAAAAATATCATGCCTATGAATGAGCGAGCAAAAATTGGGCAGTTTTGCTTTGGATTGGGAGGCAAAACGGTCCAGTTCTGGATGATCCCACTGGTCAAACAGACTTTCTGCTACCTCTTGCTTCAGTTCCCACTCCTGAGCCCGCGTGGTGGTGCGACTGAGACTGCCCGCCAGAACATTGTGAACGCCCGGGACATGGACTGCTGTCAAGTACAGATCATGCTGGACTGCCCAGTACTACACCCACATCGCTTCCCTGTAAAGGTTGTATGATCAGGTGTCTCCTTGTTTGTTTATGTACCAAACCATAGCCGTATTGTCGGTCTGGACAATGAGCATTCCCGGGCATAAGAGGGTTTGAAACGCCTGGAGAGTGCAAAGCATGGCTCTCATCTCAAGGACGTTGATGTGCAGATGCACTTCCTGTGGCGACCACATCCCCGAGTTCGGTGGTCTCCTTGGGAGCTCTCCAACCCTGACCTGAGGCGTCCATTGTAAGGGCCATGGAGGGGGAAGGAGGGTGAAATGGGGCCTTCGAGGAGAGGTTGAATAACTTCTGTCACCAAAGAAGATCCCTCTTCATGCCATTGAGGACCATGACTCTGTGGTCCAGGTCATCCAAGCGCTCATCCCACTGGACCCGGAGTGCCCACAGGGTTACCCTCATGTGCAGTCCGGCCATCGGAACGGCAGCCGCCATTAGACCCAACAGCCAAGGAACAGAACAAGCTGTGGTCCGAGAGTTGGCTACAGCAAAAGCTTACAGTTTCAGGGTATCTGCTCTGTCCAGAGGAAGGAAGGCCCTGCCCTGGACCGTATCCAGCACCACTCCAATGAACTGGAGGCACTGGGAGGTTAAAATGTTGGACTTGTGGTAATTCACTGTGATGCCAAGATGGGAAAAAAGGTCTAGGGTGTAGAAGAGACTCCTGCAGACTGCCCTGGGACAGGGCTGACAAAAGCCAGTCGTCCAGGTACAGGAATACATAAATTCCACTGCGGCGTAACGCCGCCACCACCACCACCGCTAGGCACTTGGGGAAAACCCAAGGTGCCGAGAAAGGCCAAAGGAGAGAGCCTTGAATTGAAAATGGTTCCTCTGGAAAATGAACCCGAGGTAGCAGAGGTGGTCTGGGAGGATAGGGATATGCAGGTAGGCATCCTGCATGTCCAGTGAACAAAGCCACTGATCCTTTAGGAGTAGGGGTTAAGAGTCCCTGGAGGGTCAGCATGCGGAACCTCTTGTACTCGAGAAAGTGGCTCAGCATGCTGAGGTCCAGGATGGGTCTCAGATCTCCCCTCTATTTAGGCACCAGGAAAAAGTGGGAGTAATACCCCCTTCCTTCCTGTGCTGGAGGAACAGGCTCTATGACTGACTTGGACAGAAGAGCCAGAATTTCCTCCTTTACCAGAGAAAGATGACTTGACAGATAGTGGGACCTGCCTGGATTGTCCAGAGACCTGTCCAGAAACTCTACTGAGTGACCTCTTGCAACTATCTGCAACATCCAGGTGTCTGTGGTGATCACCTTCCACTTTTTGAGATGGAGAGCGATTCCCCCCCCCCCACTGGTTCCACCGGGAAGATCTGGAGAAGGTGGAGGGGTCCCCCATGAGTCAGGAGGCGGAGGGGAGGGCTGCTTGATGACCTCCAGCGGCTCTCTGGGATTTGGCTGGATGGGTTGGTGCCCCTGAGCCCGTGGCATGACGCTTACCCTGACATCTGGCCTGGGGCTGCTTGTTCCGTTTCCGCTGTGGGTGACGAAAAGGTTGCTTGGGTTTGAAACCGGAGTGGTACAGGGAGCAGACATCCCAACGGGACCTGCCGCTATCTTGTAGCTTGGTAATATCCTTCATATCACCCCCAAACAGGACAGGACCCCGGAACAGGGCATCCATAAGAGTGGATTGGACATCCGGCACCAGGCCCGCTATATGGAGCCATGCAAGCCTTCTTAGGCAAACATCCGAGGCAGTGCAGCAGGCCACCAAGTCCACAGAATCATTGGTGGCTCATAGGGCATGGTGACAGAAGACTTTATAAGCCTCACCTTGTGGAGAAGACTGTCCCTGGGATCTTGGTCTGTAATTGACGGAAGCTCTGACTCCAGATCAGCCAGGGAGGATTTCTGGTAAGAAATCATATGGGCCACATAATTCAAAGACCTCTAAGTGCAAGTGGAAGAGGCATACACCTTGCGGCCATATTGGTCCATCTGCATGGACTCCTTGTCCGGAGGAAAGGCACTTAGGTGTTTAGGCTTGGCCGATTCGTCATGGGCCACATTTATCACTATGGAGTCAGTTTTGGGCTGCATAGTGAGATGAGAAACCCCATCTGGGGGATGGTAGGTCCTGTCAGCCTTCTTGGAGACTGCAGGGATGGAAGATGGCTGTTGCCAAATGCTGGATGTCAGGTCCTCATGCGGCCCCATCCACTGAGGGATGGGCAGGGGGTCCACATCTGAAATGTCCAGGTGTTCTGCAAGCCTTTTTCTTTTTGGGTCTAGCTCTTGGGTAGCCCAGCCACAGGTGGACTGGATGGACCAGAGGAGCTCAGCAAATGAAGGGTCCTCTGGAGGGGACTTGGGGGATTCTTTTGGCTGGGGCTCAATAGAGGAACGGGAGCCGAGCAGGCCGAAGACTCCGAGTCTGACCCCGAATCTGAAGATAAAGGCCTGCTGGAGGAAGAGGCCTTAACTGACACATCCTCCGTAACCTTGCTGCCAGGCAAAACCCTGGGGTGGTATCTGACAAGACTCCCTATCTGACGACTGGGGTCACTAGGGAGGCCGGACCCCTGGGGATCAATTGAAACCGGCTCTGGGTGAGCAAACTCCTGGAGGATCTGAGGTTTGGCATCCTTCCACCATGAAGGAATGGTCCCCTGAGCATCAGCCTGCGACCCATCTGGAGCCTGGGGCTGCGGAGGTGGAGGCTGGAACCCTGTGTACCCTGAGTGAGGGTGTGAGGGGTAGCCAGGGAGCTGGTAGCTAAAGGGGTAGCCCTGTGGGTTGTACCCCTGATACAAATAACCCTGTGGCGGGTACCCGGGCGTGTAAGTGGGCATCGGGTAACCCATCGATGGATAACCTGGTGCCAGGTAATAAGGATACTGTAGCGCAGGGTAGCTGGGGACCGTGCCCGGAAGATCAGCAGGTGGAGGGGTAGACAGTCCCGAAGGAGGTGGGGCCGAGGGACCACTACGAGCAGATGGGTCCGTCAGCGGGCCTGGACGAAGCTCAGGTGTCGGAGCATGAGGAATAGGCAGGGCACCCAAAGAGCTGTCAGACGGCCGGGGGGGGGGGGAGGTGAGGAGCTCCTAGAAGTGGGGTCTCCAATGGGGTCAGACGCTAGGGTATCGGGCGTCAGAGGTATCAAGGAGCCCGATGCCTAGTCCAAAGTGTTCGAGGGGGATCTAGGAGAGGTGACCACTGTCGACAGGTCCACTGGAAACACAGAGGATCTGGCAGTAAGCAGACCTGATGTCAGGGAAGATACCCCCAGAGAAACAATACTTGCCTCCTGGATAGAATCAAGGGAGAGCGAGGGGTCGGGTTGGGTCACAGGAAGTGAAGAATCCCGGGAGAGAGAACCCTCGAGGGAGGAAAGTGGGTCTGGCAGCTGGCTCTGCCCACCATCGGGAAATTAGAAAGAGTCCGACGGGAGAGTCTGGGCCGAGCGGTCATCAGGCAACTGACTGAGCAGCTGTGACTGAGTAGGTGTCGGCAGAACTGATGTCTGACTTATTGATCCAGGTTAGGCAGATGACAGATGAGCTGGAGTCCAGCTTATTGGCCGAAGCAGAGTGCTCTTCGGAAGAACTGGAGGGTGACTTACGGGCCGGAGAGCTGACCACAGGCCCAGATGAAGAACCCTCCTGCAAGGAGCACCCTTCCGCCCCCTCAACCATGGAAGTGGGGGCACCATCCACCATGGGACTTGGAGACCAAGCAGCAGGGGTACTTACCAAAGCAGAAGCCCTACCGGAAATCACTTCATCAGTCTGGCGGCACTGGACAGAAGGGGACCGGTCCCGGCACTTTTTCTTCTTGTGCTTGGTGGTGGGGGAGAAGGAACGTACCTGCAGCTCCTGTAGCTCTTTTTCCGACTAAGCTAAGCGCTTTTTGAGCAGGTGGGCTTTCTGGTGTCTGACCCGTGTGGCCCTGTTAAAGGACCAGACCTCACAGTCTGGGACCCGATGTTTGGGGCTTAGGCAGAGGATGCAGTGGGAGTGTTCATCCCCATGTGGGATCTGGGCGCTGCACCTGTCGCACTTCTTCAGGTGACATAATGGAGAAGACGTGCACTAAAACAATTACAACTGTGGAAAATAAGAAAAAATAAATACTTATGTGACAAAATGGTGGTCGACTGGCAGCACAGTTCACCACAAGGTACGACTGGCACAGGTCGACAGTGGGAAAGAACTGGAGGGCGGCCAGGAACCACCCCTTAGTGTCACGCTGACGCTCCATCATGCGATGCCAGGGCGGTCCCCTGCCATGGATTGCTAGCCAGAAGTTTGCTGCGGTGGTCCCGGCCAGGGAGCGCAGTCCTATGTGTAATGACCTACTGCAGGAACCCTCTCGAAGTAAGATCTCACGGGTCCATCTAGTTTTCCAGGCTCTGGGAGGATGCCTGCAGGATTTTTATGAATAAAGAGCCCAAACAATGACAGACTCCCACGTTCTAGAGATAACGTCTTAAGGATATGCAACAGAATTCTCTACTCTGCCCTCCAGAAATTGGTTCTTTCAGTACCCCATCTCAAACAATCCCAGGAAAAGGGGGGCAGTGGGCCACACCCAGGCCCTCTTAACCCAGATAGGGGCAAACTCTCCTGTACCCAGAAAAAGGCCAAAGATTTTATCAGCACTGAAGAATACAGCAGGCCAGAATCGGAATAGGACATGAAGAAGACCAAACCACATCCAACCAGACAGAAGAAGGGTCCAGGGAGCGAAGCACACTAAATACTGAAACACGATCATTACAGGGAATCAGTGCTGAAGAGACGGTGAACAAATTGCCAAGAGAACATGACAGCAGAGGGGAAATCCCCCAAGGGCAGAGCCACAGTGTCAGGAGCCAAGCATAATGATGCAGAGATGGAAGGTCTGGATACAACAGGCAGCCAGTGGCAAAGAAAACAGCTCCATTCCTACATGGAGGGGAGGAGGCCTGACTAAAAGTGGCCACAGCCAAGGCAATCAAAACAGAACGGAGCAGAGTATGGACAACAAATTCAAGGCAGACAATGCCGCTTGAAGCAGCAGGAAATCATCAGTTAACAGAAGTACTCTTGATAGGAGGTTCGATCCCAGTCCTTTCACAGAAGAAAGGGTTCTGAAAGAACTCCTAAAACTGAAGGTGGACAAAGCAATGGGGCCTGACGGAATTCACCCCAGAATTCTAAAAGAATTAAGGGGACAACTAATAAAGCCACTAACTACCCTTTTTAACAAATCATGGGAGGATGATGTGGTACCTGAGGACTGGAGGAAGGCGGATGTGATTCCCCTTCACAAAAGTGGGACTGAGACAGAGGCAGAAAACTACAGACCTGTCAGTTTGACCTCTGTGGTAGGTAAAGTTATGGAATCACTTCTGAAGGAAAGAATTATTGAGTACCTAGAGGCCTGTGGGGCACAGGACTCAAGGCAGCATGGGTTCACAGTGGGATTCCCGGGAAGGTCATGTCAGACAAATCTAATTGATTTCTTTGACTGGGTGGACCAAAGTAATAGACCAGGGAGGGGCTGTGGACATGGTCTACCTAGACTTTAGCAAGGCATTTGACACAGTCCCATGCAAAAGATTACTAGTCAAATTAACCAGCTTGGGAGTGGGACCCAGGGTGGTAGCCTGGGTAAAACATTGGCTGGACAACAGGACACAGAAGGTAATTGTAAATGGAGTCCACTCTGAAGAAAGAGGGATTACTAGTGGGGTACTGCAGGGTTCAGTACTGGGTCCAGTCCTTTTTAATGTCTTTATAAGTGACATTGCAGAGGGACTGGAAGGAAAAGTATGCCTCTTTGCAGATGACACAAAGATCTGCAACAGGACGGATACACAAGGAGGCGTGGAAAGGATGAGAAGGGATTTGGCAAGGTTGGAGGAATTGTCGGAAGTATGGCAGCTTGGATTCAATGCAAAGAAGTGCAAAATAATGCACCTGGGAAACAAAAACCCAGGGGAAGATTACACAATGGGGTTGGGGGGGTAGTAACAACAACAAAAATGGAAAGGGACCTGAGGGTAATCATATCAGTTGACCTTAAGGTTAGCAAGCAATGTGAGAAGGCAGTAGGAAGGGCTGGGGGTATATTGGGATGTATAGGGAGGCATCACCAGCAGAAACAGGAAGTTGTTATCCCTCTGTACAGACAGTTGGTGAGACCCCACCTGGAGTACTGTGTCCAGTTCTGGAGACCCCATCTCCGCAAGGACATAGACAGGATAGAGGCAGTCCAGAGGAGGACAACTAAAATGGTGCAGGGTCTGCAAGAGAAGCCATACGAGGAGAGACTAAAGGAGCTTAATATGTGTACCCTTGAGGAAAGGAGGGAGAGGGGGAACATGATAGAAACTTTTAAGTACCTCAGTGAAATCAACTAAGTCCAAGAGGGTAGCATCTTTCAGAAAAAGAGATGTGGGGCCCGGTGGCGTTGAGGCTGGCGCTGGATGCCATCAAGCCCGCCAGTGACTTGTGTTTGGGAATGAGCATGGGTAGTCGGGGTTGGCGGGGAGGAGAAGGATTGGCGTCCGTTGGACTGCTCTCCTCTCCGGGGTGGGGGGACACTAGCGGTCGGCTCCACTGGCCCCTAGGCTGCTGGGGGAGGTAGCGTGCCGGCGCTACAGCTGAAGGGAGGAGACAGGCAGCGCATGGTAAGAGCGGCAGCGGTAGCGGCGCCATTACCACCACAGGCGCCATTGCACGTCCTGCCTCCCCACAAGGAGAAAAGCGGAAAAATAGCTCCAGCTGGATGACGTGTTCCCCACAGCGCCACCTCCGTTTGGGGTGGGTTGAGTCGCTCCCCACCACCCTGCCACGAAGGGTAAGTCATGGGGTATACAAGGAAGGGGGTCTAACCTTCGGGGAAGGGCAGTGCTGGGGGACAACTGAAGGCAGAAGCTGGGAGCTCGGAAGAAATAATACATCAAAAAAGGAAAAAGAGATGTGGAAGAACATGGGGACACAATTTAAAGATGGGGGGGTTCAGGGGCAGTGTGAGGAAGTATTTTTTCACAGAGAGGGTGGTGGACGCATGGAACAGCCTTCCTGAGGAGGTTGTGGGGTCTAAAACTGTGGGAGAATTCAAGAATACATGGGAGAGACATAAGGCAATTCTTTTGTGGGTGGTAAGAATTAATAGGCTGTTGGTTAACTAGGATCTGCAGCTTATCTTGTAGGTTGGAAAATGGGTAGACTAGGCGGGCCAAGCAGTCCTTATGTGCCATCAAAGTCTATGTTTCTATAGGAGCAGAGGATAAAGGTCCCAGCCGGGAGAAAGAGAACACATCCATGAGCTCAGAAAATACCAGGCCAGGAAACCAACCATAAAAGACCTAGACAAGGACGGATATGCAGGCTAGAGACACAGGGACACTAACAGGAATGAGAAAGTCCTGTAGGATGAACAGCTAGGGAAATCAGTGGCAGACATCCAGGGTACAGATAGTTCTGAAGTGGGAAAGGAAGTCCATGTCCAGGGTGGTCCCGAACCCGTAGAAACAATACAGACATAATTGTACTGGTAGAGACTTGGCTCTCCAAATCCACCCTTGACTCTGCTATCACCCTCCCTGGATATACCATCTACAGGAAAGATCAAGTAGGCAAACGCGGTGGTGGTTGCGCACTACCCGTACGGGACTCCCTTATACGTCAGGCACTCCCAGCTCTTACACTTGATTATGGAGCCCGAGGCCCTCTCTTCCTCACGGTCTCCTATGTATCCCCAAGGAATCAAAACCAAGCGGTTCAGTCCCTCATTGACTACCTCACATCTCTCCCTCACAAAGTGGAGCAAGTCATCCTAGGTGATCTCAATGTTAACTGGCTTGCCTCCACTGCCTCCCATATAAGGGACTCCTTTGCTGCCCTTGATATGTCCCAGTTAGTCACCCAGCCCACCAGATTCAACCACTCTACTGGCACCAGCACTCTCCTAGATGTTGTTATATCTAACCGCCCCTACAAAATCTGGGATGTCACTGTCCTTCCCAACTCTTTTAGCAATCACTCCCCAGTCCTCTGTCTCTGGTCATCCTCCACTCTGAAGCCAGTGTCCCAGGCCACTCTATGCCGCCGTTTATGCCCCGTCGGCCTCAGAAAATGAAAACAATTCCTAGCCCAGCTACACTGGTTCCCTATCCAGCGTGCCCCTGACACTGACTCAACTCTTGACCACTTCACAAATGCCTTCTGTAAGACTTGTGACCTTTTCGCACCCCCCTCACCAGGATTCGCTCCAAAAAATGCAATGCCCCATGGATCACCCCACCCCTCCTCCAGAGACTCAAAAACAGAGATAATCTCTGGCACATTGCTGTAGAACCTGGAAAAGCGTCTGATAGACAGGCCTACAATGCAGAACACAATAAGTGCACTTGGGCCATTAGGTGGCCAAGACAGAGCACTACCAGACCACCCTCTCTTCCACTTGGGGTTCAACCCGGACCTTCTGAGATAATATGAATGAGCTAAATGGGAAGTCCGCCCCCACCATCTCAGCTCTCCATCAATGGCACCCCACCACAGATCCACTCCTTATAGCTGACTGCCTTAACACTGCCTTCTCTGACTAAGCTCAGTCCTCCCCAGCAGCTTCTTTGACCCAATCCCCACCTCTCTCCCTCCGGTCCTGCATTGCCCACCATTCTACCTGCGCACCCTATCCCCACAAGAAGCCAGGCTGCACCTGCTAAAAGCCTTAGGCAGCAATAACCCCAGCAGTGACCCCTTCGACTCCAGGATCCGCCGTATGGTTTTGGACGAAGTCCTAGTCCCCCTGACTGACCTTCTAAACCGGTCTCTATGCCTGGGTGAGTTCCCAAGTGCTTGGAAAACTGCTGAAATCACACCCATACATAAGAGTGGGGACCGGTCCACCCCCAACAATTACCTACCGATCTCCATTCTTCCCCCACTCTCTAAAGCCCTTGAAAAAGTGGTGTTGATTCAGCTCTCTGAATACCTAACCAAGTACAACATTAAGTGCCCACAGCAGGACAGTTTCTGCCCAGGACACAGTACAACCTCGGCTCTCCTGGAATTCTCCCAACACCTGCATGCTGCTCTTGACTCTGGCAGCCTTGTAGGAGCACGGTTCATTGACCTCTCCAAGGCCTCTGACACTGTCTGTCATCCCCTTCTACTCGACTCTCTCCACCAAATTGGCTTCTCTGGTGGTCCCATTTCCTGGTTCTCTAGCTACCTCTCTGCTAGATCCCAGCGTGTCAAGATCAGCGACTCCCTCTCCAGCACTCTTCCCGTTCGCTCCGGGGTCCCTCACGGCTCCATCCTGGGTCCAATACTTTTTACTCTCTACCTCAACACCCTCCCTAGCTCATGTACTGGTAAAATGCTCCTCTACGCCAATGATGCAGTCCTCAATGCCTCACATCCCAATCCCACCTCCCTCCAATTATCCCTCCAGCAAGCTTACAACCAAGCCGAAAGGTGGTTTGGCGACCGCAGACTGGTCATTAACCTAAAGAAAACCAAATCAATGCTCTTCTCTCACCACCAAAATAAAGCTAAAAATACCCCCCTCTTGATTATCCCCAGCACTCTGCACCCGCTAGAACAAGTGACCGCAAACAAGTACCTAGGCATCACGTTCGATACTGCCCTCTCCCTCCACACCCACATTAATGCCCTGTCAGCCGCCATTAACTCTTGGATTGGCCTGCTATGCTGGCACAGGGACTGCCTGCCTCAGGTTGCCTTCAGGCTGGCCATCACCTCCTCTGTCTTGTCCCTCGTGGACTATAGCTTGCCCATCTACTCCGCAGCTGACAACACTGCCCTCTCCAAAATCCAACTCTTCATCAATAAGGTCTGTAGTCTCCTGACCGGTGCCCCCAGCCAAACTTACACCTGCCTTCTCTATACTACCACCAATCTGCTCAACTTTGAGGAGTGACTGCTCTACCAGACCTGCCTTCTCGCTAAGAAATCACTGCTAGGACTCTCCCCCCCCCCCCCCCGGGGATCTCCACCTCTCTACAGCAGTTCTCATCGTCCATCACCACTCATAGCTCTGTTAAGGCCACTTTCAAGGTGCCCAGAACCAAGACCTCTCTTGCCCAGAGATCCTTCCTCTACCAAGCCCCCACCTGGTTCAACTCCCTCCCTAGCTGCATCTCCAACTTGCCAAAAATTGGCTCCTTCGAAACAGCCCTTCAGAACCATATCTTTAATACTAGCTGTTGTAGGTGCAACTAACCCCCTGTGGTACCCGCCCGCCTTGCCCCCTGGCTTGACAACGTCCACTGGACAGCCTCTCCCTCCCCCAGACCCACTCCTTCCCTACTAGGTCCAAACAGGGATGTAACTCGCTGTCTTCTCTGAGGACCTACTATATCCATGAGTGTAAGTCACAGTTTTGTAACATTATGTAACCTAAGTAACATACAAACTACTACATTATGTAATCTAAGTGTATCTATGTTAAATGTCCCTTTTACTGCACCTGTAATGTTATCCTCTGTTTTAATCTGCACTGTAATAACTGTCTTGATGTCTGCCCCGACGAGGTGCCTTTGTAAATGAGTCTCTGACTCAAAGGTTGTATACCCAATTTGTAGTGAATAAATAAAGAGTACAGTCATCGGTAACTGTGTAAAACCCTTCAGGACCAGGGTACACAGGCAGTCCCTAATCCCCTTGGGAAAACAGGGAAGGGAGCGGCCATGGAAAACTGAGTGGGACACAACAATCACATTCAAAGCCCAAAAGGCTGAGACATCCCGAAGACTACCAAGTTGCAGCAGGACCAGTAAATACCTGGATTACAAGCACCCAGGCCACAATGAAGGATGGACCATTAGGAGAGCCCAGGAGATCAACGGAGAATGCACGTCCTTGCACAAAACCAGATGTGCCCTCCAGTAGGGTAGTATAATGTAATCAGGGTGGGTAGGGTAGACATAGGGCAGCCACTACCCAAGGAAAATCTAACTCCAGACCAAAGAGAATGAGGTGGACCATGGCAATAAAACAAGGGACGGATAACAAGAAGCCTAAGGAAGCAGAACAAAAAACCACAGGGAGAGCAAAAAGCATCCAATGTGGCAAGGAGCAGTGGCATAAAAAAATGCTTATTAGTGTCCAGGCCACTGGTAACAAAATGTCATGTGCAAGGCATCAGGCATGGAAGGTCCACCAGGAAAGCTGACCAGAAGAAGAGCCAATGACAGAAACCACCACCGACGACTTGAATACAGCTGCACGCAAACCTATGGCAGCAGAGGTGAAAAGGTTGGCACCCTATGGCAGCAAGGCACCAGTAGCCCCAACAGAGGGCACAATGCATAAAAAGCAAGGCACTACAGGCCTATCAAGAGCAGTCAGGTGAGCCACGGAGCCAATTCCAGGCAGGCCGAGGGTCGAAGAGGCAGAAAATCACAACTCCTCTGGCCCTGGAACTGCTGGCAAGAAATAAGGCAGTGCCAAGTGGTCAGGGCAACAAACACCACCTGCACAGTGCGTGCACAAAAAACACTACAGCCTCAGGCTCCCCTCCCCCCCCAAAAAAAATTAGTGGGACAAGAGTCAGACCCACAGGTAATTACAAGATTCAGCTTGCTACATCTGGAATAGCAGAAGCCACGATCCAACCCCTGTATCAGGAGGAGGGAGTGAATAAAACCTCATTTCAAATGAGGACAGAACAGCTAAACCCCAGACAGAGATGACACTAGGTGATGGGGCAGAGCTAAAACAAATGTACGGTATAGCAAACAAGGCTGGAGTCTTGGGATCTATGCAGTATTAAGGGGTGTGGAGACCTCCATAGCACCAGCTAAAGAATACAGTGTTGACTATGTTAATGTCAACAACCAGCCCAATAATGGGCACCCGGACCATAATAGCACCCGAACAGGAATGACGACCGTCCAGCAAGTGACGGTTGGTTACCTGAAAAAGTGACCGATGGTAGTGTCAGCAATGTGAATTATAAATTATAAATTCACCAAGGAGAACAACGGACCAGTGCCTTCAGGAGGGAAAAGAGGAGCAGGCAGGAAGGGGAACACACATGTAGTGATAGAGGAGGACAGAGTGAGAGAGGGGCTGCTGGCACTGAAGGTGAACAAATCACCAGGGCCAGACAGAGTACATCCAAGGGTACTAAAGGAACTGGATGAGGAGCTGGCAGGGCCAATGGAAGACCTATTTAATAGTTCACTAGGATCAGGTGTGGTACCGCAGGACTGGAGAACAGCACATGTAGTGCCCCTCCACAAAAGTGGTCCCAAGGATGGCCCAGGGATTTACAGACCAGTCAGTCTGACCTCCATTGTGGGCAAGCTCATGGGGACCATACTAAAGGAAAGGTTGGTGGAATATCTAGAGGAGCATGGTCTCCAGGATGAGAGGCAGCATGGGTTCATGGGGAATTGTGTCAGATTAATCTGATTGACTTCTTTGACTGTGTCACTAAGACAGTAGAGACAGGGGCCAAGCGGTAGACATCCTCCATCTTGATTTCAGCAAGGCCTTTGACTCTGTGCCCCACAAAAGGTTGATCAGAAGTTGGTGGATCTTATGGTTGGGGAAAAGATGGCCAGATGGGTGGAAAACTAGCTGAGGGACAGAACCCAGAAGGTGGTTGTTGGGGGGAGCATTATCTGGCACCAGAGAGGTAACCAGTGGGGTCCCGCAGGGCTCTGTACTTGGGCCGATGTTGTTCAATGTCTTCATCAATGACACTGGGGATAGCATTAAGGAAAAAATGTGCCTATTTGCGGATGACACCAAGCTCTGCGGGAGAGTGGACACAGCTGAAGGGATACAGGACCTACAGGAAGATCTGGAAAAGCTGGGATGGTAGTCCAGGATCTGGCAGCTTGGCTTCAATGCCAAGAAATGCAAAGTTATGAATATTGGAGCCAAGAATCCCAAGACAGAGTACCTGGGTGTAGTTTGAGGATCTGCATCAGAGGAGGAGGAGAAGGACCTGGGAGTGATGATCACTAGTGACCTGAAGCACTCCACGCAGTGCAAGAAAGCAGCAGCAAAGGCAAACAAGATGCTGGGATGCATATCTAAGGGGATTAGTAGTAGGAGAGAGGAGGTTATACTGCCCTTGTACAGGTCACTGCTAAGGCCGCATCAAGAATATGGAGTTCAGTACTGGTGCCCACACCTCAAAAAGGACATTAACCTGCTGGAGAAAGTCCAGAGGAGGGCTACAAAGATGATAGCGGGTCAGCAGGGTAAGGCATACGAGGAGAGGCTGAGGGCACTGAACATGTATTCCCTGGAAGACAGGAGGGAGAGAGAGAGAGAGGAGACATGATTGGAACCTTCAAGTACTTGAAAGGAATAAATAAGGTTGATAAGGAGAGTCTCTTTAAGCTGAGTGGCAACCATGACATGAGGGGGCACAGTCTTAAGCTGGAGGGTGGGAGATTTAGGAGGGAGGTCAGGAAGCACTTCTTCACAGAGAGGGTGGTGGACACTTGGAATGCGCTGTTGGAAGAGGTAATCTCCTTTAAGACAGCGGGCAGCTTCAAGAGAGGCTGGGATAGGCATAGGGGTAAGGTACGGATCATGGGTGGGGAGAATGGGAGGAGTGGGGAGGGAGGGAGGGACACTAGCTCAAGCTGTGGACCCTGCAATAGGAGCAGACTTCATAGACCAAATGGCCTTCTTCTGCTATCTTCTTTGTATGTTTGTATAAAGGGACTGAAGGTCCAGGAATCCCCTACGCATCAGCAACTGTGACAACAGGGGCAGTGCTGATGGTGAGACAGATAACACCAACAGTGGCAGCAGGCTGAAAAGCAACCCAGACAATGGGGCCAGAAACCACATTAGTATGGCATGCTTAACCACATGGCCACTAGGCACGCAGACACTTGCCCCAAGGATAGCTAGAGTGGGCCACCAACCACAAAACCTCAGGCCACCTCATGCAAAAATGGCAGGGATAGCGGTGACAGAGGGAAGGCAGGCGACAAGCGCAGGTAGAAAGCCAACACCAAAGTTGGCCACAGTGCCTGGAGTCACACAGGGGAAGATCCAGTAAAGTGGCAGGAACGGCTGCTAAATAGAGCCCGTTGACGACCTGTGAGGAAAGAGCTGTGAGGTGGTATAATGGGCCAAGCCATAGCCTGCAACTGAGCAAGGCATCATCGGGACAGTTGGTGCAGTACAAACGGAGCTGATAAGAGAGAATGAGGACAGTTCAGATAGCATCAGCTTCTAAAGTAAAACCGCCAAAACAGCAGCAGAAACGATGACAAGGCAAAGCCAGGCGACAACCAGCAAGCAAAGAGTTGCAGAGCACCATAAGAGCCATAGTACAGAGCCAGCAACTAACTACTGTGTCATATAGACAGAGGGAGCCCACAAGCATGGAGACAGCAAAGAAGGCAACAGTCTCTGGACTAACAGAACAGAGCCAACAACAAACAGCAAGAATGTTGATGAGGCGGAGACAGGTGACAACTAAAAAGAAGAGGGCCATGGGCAAGCAACTGAAGATAAAACATCAGTATAATGCATTGTAAGTTGTACACTATATATGTTCATATCAAGCTTGCTTGTCACCGAAAGTTCTGCCTTAACAGTACACCACTGTAAATGAGCTCTGCTCAATGGTTTTTATCCTGAGTAAAACCGAACTGAAGAACAAGGATGGTAAAAACTGTAAATGAAAGAAAATTACTCGAGTGCGATTTTTGGAATGCAGCTTTTTTGGGTACTACTTATATTAGCAGTTGTGCCCTTTAATTTTCAGTTGGAGTCTCTCTTTACAGACTGGTGAGCTGGTGTTGATGAACAGGTCTCCAAAGTAACAGGGGCAAAGCAGCGTGACAAGGCTGTTAAGCAGGACTAGTAGGACGCTGGGGTGCATAGGAACCAGCAGAAAGAGAGAGCGGTACTGGCCCTGTATTACTATCTGGTACATCCCCACCTGAAATACTGTGTCTAGTTCTAGATACCACACCTCAGAAAAGACAATAACAGACTGGGGGTGGTCCAGATGAGGGCAACTAAAATGGTTCAAGGGTTGCAAGGGAAGCTCTATGAGGAGAGACTAAGGGCTCTGAATATGTACACCCTGGAGGAGAGGAGAGGAGAGGAGAGCGAGAGGTGACATGATAGACAGCTACAAGTACCTCACGGGGTGAACAAGGTACAAGAGGGGAGCCAATTCCAAGTGGAATAGTTCCAGTACTAGGGGTCATGCGGTGCAGCTGGAGTGGAGAGGGCGTATTCAAAATGAATGCGAGGAAATATTTCTTCACTGAAAGGGTGATGAACGCATGGAACTGACTGCCAGCCGAAGTGGTGGAGGCTACAACAACAATGGATGGCTTCAAGCACATGCAGGATAAACACAGGGGCATGTTAAAGAAGAAGAAGGGAGGGCCGTCAGAGACCAGATAGGGTCTGTGGACATATAATAGGCAGGTAACACTTGGGCAGACTGAGTGGGCCGAGCAGTCCATTTCTGCCAAAAGATTCTCTGTTTCTAACAAAGAAGTACACAGTTGGGCAGTTTTACACTACTCTGCGAAAGAAAAAATAAAATAATTATATATATATATATATATATATATATATATATATATATATATATACACACACACACACACACGACATACATACACATACATATATACGGAACAACTCTGTGGCTACGCTGTATTATTCTAACCTAATTTGTAACGTCAAGCTGTATTAAGCTGTATTTCAAAGAAACCAAAAACCCATACATACATGAACATTAGTAAACAGAAATGAAAGGGCGACAAACAGCTTCTTTTCCGTTTTGTCAAACCTCCAGCAGTGGATAACACGACCTAAAGGGGACAGAAAGATCATACTTAGTTAAGGTGTTTGCTGTACTGAAAATGTTATAAGGTTGGCCATGGTCTGGACCACTTCCTTAACTGGCATTTGAGGATATGAAAATGAGATATTTTTATAAGGCTGGTTCTCTGGCATTTCAATAGAACTTACTGAAATTTGCCAGCTCAAGTCATCTAAACTGGCCGGTCCAGTGGTGCTGAGGGTTCAGGTGCTGGACGCCACACCTCGCACCATGCCGGCGACCCAGGTTCGGGAACGAGCCCGGGTTGCCGGGGGTCGGCAGGGGAGGGAAGAGATTGAGCATCCGGAGGACTGCTCTCTGTCCATCCTGTCTATGGACCTGCGGAGATGGGGTCTCAGAACTGGACGCAGTACTCCAGATGGGGTCTCACCAACTGTCTGTACAGAGGGATAACAACTTCTTGTTTTCTGCTGGTGATGCCTCTCCCTATACATCCCAGTTTCCCCCCAGCCCTCCCTACTGCCTTCTCACACTGCTTACTAACCTTAAGGTCATCTGATATGATTACCCCCAGGTCCCTTTCCATTTTTGTTGTTGTTGCTCCCCCCCCCCCCACCACTGTGTAAATTGTAATTCTGTGTCCTGTTGTTCAGCCAATGTTTTACCCAGGCTACCACCCTGGGAACCACTCCCAAGCTGGTTAATTTGACTATTAATCTTTTGTGTGGGACTGTGTCAAATGCATTGCTAAAGTCTAGGTAGGCCATGTCCACAGCCCTTCCCTGGTCTACTACTTTGGTCACCCAGTCAAAGAAATCAATTAGATTTGTCTGACATGACCTTCCCACTGTGAACCCATGCTGTCTTGGGTCCTGCGCCCCACTTTCTTCTAGGTACTCAACAATTCTTTCTTTCAGAAGTGATTCCATCACTTTCCCTACCACTGAGGTCAAACTGACAGGTCTGTATTTTCCTGCCTCTGTCTTGGTCCCACTTTTGTGAAGGGGAATCACATCCGCCTTCCTCCAGTCCTCAGGTACCACACCATCCTCCCATGATTTGTTAAAAAGGGTAGTCAGTGGTTTCACTAGTTCTCCCCTTAATTCTTTTAGAATTCTGGGGTGAATTCTGTCAGGCCCCACTGCTTTGTCCACCTTCAGTTTTAGGAGTTCTTTCAGAATCCTTTCTTCTGTGAAAGGACTGGGATCGATCCCCTATCCAGAGTGCTTCTGTTAATTGGATTAGGCACCTCCCTCTCCTCCTCTTTTGTGAATACTGAGCAGAAGTATTCGTTCAGTATCCCTAAAACAAATGCATGAAAACAAAAGGATGCTAAATGGCCACATTTTCAGTAGAAATTAATTATGCCCTACTCGCATAGCACTAAATTAAATTTGCACAATTTTGGCCACTTATATTTAGCACATAGGGTCAGGCTAACCCGAAAATAACCAGTTTTACAGTACCTTATTCTCATTAAAACAATTCAGCTTTCACCCCACAATCCTGCACCATAATGGGACAGATTACCAAAAGGATTTCTCCTATTCTGTGCCTAAACACAGAAACACAAAATAATGTCGGTAGATAAGCACTGCTTGGCCCACCCAGTTTGCCCTACCTATAGTATCACCGTAGACCCCACTTGATTTCTGCCTGCCCATTTCTTTTCACTAAGATCCCCTTATGCATATCCTATGCATTCTTGAACCCCATCACTGTTTTTCACCCCCACCACCTTAGCTGGTAGACAACTGCACTAATCCACTACCCTTTCTGTGAAGAAGTACTTCCTCACTTCTCTCCTTAATCTAACCCCCTCCAGCTTCACAGCATGTCCCCTTTTTCTTGTGCATCTTGTCTTCTAAAAGTACTTCCTTCCTGTACCTTATTTACCACTGTGAAATATATAAGGTTTCTATCATATCCCCCATTCCAGGGTGCACATATTGAGTTCCTTCAGTCTCACCCTGTAGAGCTTGTGATGCAGATCCTGCACCATTTTAGATGCTCTCCTCTGGACCACCTCCACTCTGTCTATGTCCTTCCGGAGATGTGGAGCTCGAATCGGAGACGTGCTAGACTGGCGCAAGCTCCGGGTGCACCGAACATATGGTGCATGGGGCTTGCAGATGTCAATCGGGATTCATGATCCTGTGCACCATTTGCTGCAAGTTAGATCAGCTTTTTGCTGATCTAACTTTGCAGTAAATCTGGGACCTTTTTATGGGGTTTGCAACAAATACGTGGCACAAGTCACCATAAAGGAGGAAAAGTGTTGCAGATGCACACAACCTTTCTGAATTGGGCGCAAGCTGTGTCAATGTGTTTGGCGCAGCTGTGGGTTTGACACAGGGGTTGAAGCAAGCCCTGCATCAACCTTTCTGAATCGAGCCCTGGTCTCAAGAACTGTACACAGTATTCTAAGTGAGATCTTACCAGTGATCTATTCAGAATCGGCAGCATCAACCTTTCTGAATCGAGCCATGCTCTCAAGAACTGTGCACAGTATTCTAAGTGAGATCTTACCAGTGATCTATTCGGAATCGGCAGCATCAACCTTTCTGAATCGGGCCATGGTCTCAAGAACTGTGCACAGTATTCTAAGTGAGATCTTATCAGTGATCTATTCAGAATCGGCACCACCTCCCTCCTTCTGCCAGGGATACCTCTCCCTATGCAACCTAGCATCCCACTAGCCCTCCCAACTGCTTTGTCTAGCCACCTTTAGGTCATCAGAGATTACTACCCCCAGGGTCTCACTCCTGCTTGGTGGTCATCGATAACATTCCACTCATTTTGTGCTCTGCCCCTGGGTTTCTGTGCCCCAAGTACATTATTTTGCCAACCCAACTACCATACTGGTGACCACTCCTCAAGTTTTCTCAGATCTCTGCTCATTGTTTCCACACACCCCCCATAGTATCCACCCTACTGCAGATTTTGGTGTCATCTGCCAGACAGACAGACCTTCCCCTTCAGATCCTCTGCAATGTCACAAAGAAATCAGAGGACCAGTCCCAGCACAGATTACTGAGGCACTCCGCTGGTCACCCCCCACTCATCAAAGTGAACTCCGTTTACTATCACCCTGTGCCGCCTAACCAATTTCTTACCCTGCTGACCACCGTTTGACCCTCTCCTAGGCTACTCAGCTTGCCTAGTAGTCTTCTGTGTGGAATTGAGTCAAAGGCCTTACTGAAATCTAGGTAGGCCACATCCACTGCACCACTCTGATCTAATTCCTTAGTTACCCAAACAAAGAAATTTATCAGCTTCATTAGACATGACCTCCCATCCATGAATCCATGCTGTCTCAGGTCTTGTAACCCATCTGATTCAAGATATTCCATTATCCTCTACGTCAGCAGTGATTCCATTAAATTTCCTATGACCGATAGGAAGCTGACTGGTTTATAATTGCCAGCCTCCTCCCTGCTACCACTTCTATGAAGTGGGACTACATTTGCCCTTCTCCAGTCCTCCGGACCAACACCTGTTTTGAGTGAGCTGTTGAACAGTACTGTCAGAGGTGCAGCCAGTATCTCTCTGAGCTCCCTCAACACCCTAAGATGTACCCTATCTGGTCCCATTGGTTTGTCTACTATCAGATTAGTGAGTCCCTTTAGGGCTCTCTCCTCTGAACAAGGACTAGTGTCCACCTCTCTTCCTTCATACATTCTGTCACTTTTTTGTGGCCCCCCCTCCCCCTTCCTCAGTGAACACTCAGTAAAAGTATCTGTTCAGGATGTTTGCCTTTTCCTGGTCATCCTCTGCACTCCCTTCTTAACCTTACAATCTCTCCCCTGGTCTTACTCTTTTCACTTCCACACCCAAAAATGTCTTGTCCCTTTCGTTACCGCTTGGGCTACTTTCTCTTTAGTCTGTGATTTTGCTCTCCTTACCACTTTCCCTGCTGCTCTCTGTTTCTCCTGACACAACTCTTTATTCTCCTTCCTCTGCATTTCCTTTTATCTCCTGAATGCCACCTTTTTAGCCTTAGCCTTTTCAGCTGCCTCTTTCAAGAGCCATAGCAGTCTCTTTTTCCTCGTCCTGATACTCACTTGTTTGACGGATAGGTTTGTTGCCTTTACTATGCCCCCTTTTAGTTCTGTCCACTGTTCTTCCACCCCACCTAGGTCTTCCCACATGCCAGTTTATCCATGAGGCATTCATCCATCTTTACAAAATCTGCCCTTCTGACGTTCAAGACCCTCAACCTATAATGGTTTGATTCTGCAGCCATCCTTATACGGAACCACACTGCGCGGTGATCTCTGGTCCCTAATTGGTCTCCCACCTTGGCGTCTGGAAAACACTATCCATGTTAGTAAGAACTAGGTCCTGTATTGCCCTATCACGTGTGGGTTCAATGACTAGCTGCCTGAAGAATGCCCCTTGCAGCGAGTCCAGAATGTCCCTGCTTCTATTTGAAGCTGCAGTTGGGATGCACCAATCTACATCTGGGAGATCACAATTCCCTACCACCAGCATCTCCCCTTTTCTGTCATCCTGCCAATGGCTTCCATCAGTACCTTGTCTAACTTCTCCCTCTATGCTGGAGGTCTGTAGCTCATACCAGTGCAAATAGTGGCTCCATTCCCCTTTTCCTGAGTGACCCACAGTACCTCCCCCTCCTCCTGTATTCTCTGTATCTCTGTTGATTTTATGCTTTCCTTCACATAAAGCACCACACCCCCTCCTTCCCGTCCTTCCTAAACAGAGTGTAGCCTGGTATGGCCATGTCCCAATCATGGTTTTCAGTGCACCATGACTCAGTGATGGCCATTATATCCAGGTCAGTTTCTGCAATTATGGCCACTAGGTCTGGAATTTTATTTACTAGGTTTCTAGCATTTGCACACATGGCTTTCCAGATTTTGTAAGCACTCTGCTTATTATCCCCCTTTTTTCTTTTTGTCCCCACTCCTTCCCCTCTTTTTAATGTTACTGTTCCCCTTCCTCTCTGTTACTATCACCCTGCTTCCTTTACTAATTTGCAACCTGTGGGGTTTCTTTCCCCTTGGAATCTCCTCAATCTCCACTTTAGCTGGTGGGGGGGGGGTGGTAGTTTCTGCTCTCCCCTATTCCTTCCTCCATCGAAAGTTGGTTAGTTTGAATGCACAGTGAAGTAACATTCAAACCATTCTCCGAGGACTGCGGTTCCCATCTTGGATGGATGTAGGCAGTCACACCTGTATAGGCCCCCATTCTGCCAGATGTGTTCCCAGCCTCCAATGTATCCAAACCCCTCCTCTCTATACCACTCTTTCAGCTATGAGCTGAAGGTCCTGATGTGGAGAACTCTCTCTTTTCCCCTGTCGTAGACAGGTAACACATCAGCAAAAGCTACTGAGGATGCAACCTGTCTATGAGCACTTCCCAGTTCCCTAAAATCTCCCCGCACTATTCCAGCCCCATCCCTAGCCAGGTATTTTTCT
This sequence comes from Neoceratodus forsteri, assembly GCA_016271365.2. Lineage (NCBI taxonomy): Eukaryota > Metazoa > Chordata > Ceratodontiformes > Ceratodontidae > Neoceratodus > Neoceratodus forsteri. The sequence continues at coordinate 1,175,714,863 of CM057453.1, read as the reverse complement.
CCCCAAGTGGACAATGACAACCAGCTCCCCCTTCCCTCCTGCTGCCCTAGCAATCCTTTGGATACGTTTCCCATCCTTCAGGGCCATGAGGCCAGGTAGGCATCTGATCTCCCTCTCTGTCTCCATTCCTAGTCCCAGAACTATCCCCTTGACTACTGAGTCCCCCACCAGAAGCTGCTTCCTCATCCTCTGGGGTTCTCTCCCACCCTTCTTGAGGTCTCCACTATGGAGGGCCCTCACATCCTCCCTGGCCATTATCATGGGTGCCTCCCTCTGGCACCTGCCCTGCCACAGTGACATAGGAATTTTGTAGTGGTACTGACTGAGGACTGGGCCTCCCATCCCCCGCGTCTTCTAGAGCCAACACCCACACCCTTCCCATGCCCACCACAGTCCAGCTGCTCCTCCTCCTCTGTGGCATCCTCTGAGGAAACGTTGTACTGCCTACACCCTTCTCCTGTCCTATTTCTCCTAACCCCTTTGCCTTATCCTGACTTCACTCCCCACCACCTGTTACTTCATTCACATTCCCAGACGGTGGGTGAAATCTGTTCCATAAGGGAACCTCTTTTAATGTTGGCCCTCCTGTTTCATCTCTTGCAATCCCACCCTTCCTCTCTACTACATGCCGATCCCCTCCCTCAGCTCCTCGGATCTCCTAGACAGTGTAACCATTGGAGCCTGGGTAATTCCATCTAACCTCATCCACTGCCTACTGACCTCCCTTCCCTGAATAACACCCATCTGTTTTCCTCTCCCCTGACCAGCTTCTTATATGCTCCACACAGGGCTAGAAATAATTTTTTTAAGATGCCTGTCCGAGGGACAGGTGGAATGTAAATGTTGCCTGTCCGGACAAAGTTTTACCTGTCCACATTTTTGTGAGGTGAATTTTAAACTTAAAACATAAAATGGACTGTAAAGTGGAAAGAGAGAAAACTGTTGCTTTTTGGGGGGTTATTTTTCAAGGTAAAACACTGATTGAGTCTAGTCTATTTCTGAATCAGAACTTGAATCTAGTCTGCAGCCATATGGTCTCACTGAGGTCTTCTTCTTTTGTTTTCCAGATTTGAACCATAGTGTTATGGCATCATGCAGGTCAAATGTAGCAACGCTTAGCATCTGACAGCTTGACACGCATTAGTTCAGATGTAGTCATAGGAGACAGACAGGACCGCCAGTCAGACTTCACTCTACCCATCAAGCTGAATCCTCTCAACTACTGCAGTTTGGGTTGGGATCAGTAGAGCTATTGTGACTAAGACCAGAATATCAGGGAATCGCTGTTCATGTGCATCATCATGGAGAATTTTTTGCCAGAAATCCAAATAGTGAAATTTCGGAGACAGCTCATTCAGTGATTTTTTTCATAAGTGGTTTAAGCTCTAACCATTGCGCTTCAATCAAGTTTATATTATTATTGTGTTTCTTCAGTAGGTCACTGTAGTGCTCTGTGAGGGTTCTGACTTCCTCATTGCCATAAAGGGCTAGCTGGTGGTCACTATCTGGTAACTGTAATGGGTTAAATATACTGAATGACTGTAGGACTTTGTCAGTTTTAAAACTGGAAAATCGTGAGTTAATACTTTCAATTGTTGATGAAAAAAGGCTTGTAACATCACGCAACACTGCCTGTTTGGTTCTATCTATAGAATATTCCCTTTCTAAGTTAAGGAAGATATCAGATCCACGGAACTGAACCTGAGTAGTGGCTGAGCCTGTCAGTCGACTTGTGCTAGTGTCACTGTCAGCTGTGTCAGAGTCAGGGAGCAACAGCAATCGTTACAGACTTTGTCAAGTTTATCCCGCGCAGGGTAGTTCTCTAGCCAGAGCACCGTGCTTTCAACCTTGCTGACTATTGTTTCTACTGTTGAGCTGTCTCTCTGTAGAGTCAGACTGAAGGCCATCATGACAGAAAGGTATTCAGCCAGAAACTGAGAAAAGAGGACAAATCTCACAGTACTTATTGTTTTGAACAACCCACTGGCCTGATCTTTTGTTTGCCCTGGTGTGGAAGCAATGTGCTGTAAATGTACAACTAAGGCCTTGCAGCTGGACAGAATAACAGACAGAGCCCTTTCTCTGTGTGCAACCCACCGGGTCCCTAACACGTTAACTGGTTTGTGAATGGTGTACCTCATATTACTGGCTAACTCTTTGAGACCGGCCCAGTTTTTGGGAGACTTATGGTATATTTTATAGATACCCATTAAGACTTCATCTGTTGTTTTCATGTATGGAATAGATGTTGTTGATTGCTTTATAGCTAGTTCCAACTTGTGGGCACTGCACTGAATCCCTAACAAATGAGGTACGTCTTTCAAAATCCTGCCAAACACCCCAGTCACTTTACCCAACATGACGGGTGCCCTATCAGATCCAAAAGCAACAATTTTTTCTTCCAATCTTACAGTCCAAGGTGAATTCTAAGGCATCACCTATTGAGTTATAAATGCTTTCACCATTTGGAATAGAGACTGGCTGAAGGGAAACAAATTTGTTAACTGGACGGAAATTTTCCATCGTCCTAATATAGACTGCCTCCTCTTCTATTACTGAAGCATCAGTGCTCGAGTCACATAGGACAGAGATTAAAGTGTTACTGTTAACCAGTTTCTATAACTGACTCCGACATTTGCACCATTTACATGTTGTAATTCTAAGATGCCAGGGAAATCTGTGAATGGGCATTCTGAATTAATCAAATAAAGAGTTGTTCTAAACAAATGTTCCACTTGTGTCGCCTCATTTTTTTCCATTTGTATTATTCCTCGTTCTATTGCTAAGTTGGAAGGGTCTGTGTTAGACACAGTATTTTTTTCATTGGCTAATTTATGAGGTTTGGAGAGTTCATGAGCTCACATTTTCAAGTCTCATGCTCTTACAGCCACTCATGAAAGTGTTTGTCTCCTTAAGTATTTTTGCAGTATGAGCAGGTCATGCCCACATCAGGCTCATATAGTAGCCACTCCCTATTTTTCTTCCAGGTCTCCTGGAACCCCCTTTTTCTTTTTGCCCCGGGACTCCCGCCACTTTCAACAGTAGTCAGAGTTGCTGGCATATCAGCACTGGCACTACAAGTTGTCACATCTGTGGCCACAATGGTGGGGTGAGTAGTTGGTGCTACTGAGTCTATCAGTAATGGAGAAGCAGTACACATAGAAGAACCCGAGCTTTCTCCTCCCTCTTGGCTTGAAACTGAAGGCTTTCTTGTAATTTTTTTAAAGCCAAACTTTAACAAAGACATTTTTTTTCCCTTTTGGTTTACTTAGCTAGTACGAATTTAAAGTACAGTAAGCACTCTAAAGACAGTGGACACTACAGTGAAGTGATGATCAGAGATATTAGAAGACGTGAACAGTCTGTTTAGTTTCTTTCCTCCTGCAAACCCCGGAAAAGGAGTTTAATATTTATATTTTCCTCCCGCTCAGATTTCACAACTAAAACCTGAGGGGTATCCTGCTGTCAACCTGTTTTGTAATTTAATCCCCTCCTCTCCCTTTGACAGTGCCTTCTTGTCACAGTCACTCAATTTTACTTTTATTCAGTTAGTACAGTGGCAGAGCACAACAGCAGGCTGACAGGGGCTAGTTTAAATTAGTAGTAGTACTAGTAGTAGTACAGTAAGTCCGTCAGTATCTATCTTCAAGGTTCAAGCTCTGGAGGGCTTTACACAGGCTGAGTGAACAATAAGCTTTACTAGAGCCTTGCCTTCACCTCTCTGCACACTCAAGATATATTTTTTTATTCAGAGTCAGAGATGATGAGACTTGCAGATCACAAGGTCTCTTTTGGCTTTGAGAGAGTTTTAGGTGTACAGGTAGAGTGTCTGACTGCTTTGAGACTTGACTTACACTAAATAAATCCCCTTGTTCACCTCCCCTCTCCTCCTCCAAGTACCAGCAGGACTGATTCACACAAACTGAGCCCCCAAATGCTAGAGCCCTGAGAAGGGCTGTTGAGAATTTGCAGAATTTTTTTTCGCTCAGCTGCCTCGTTGTCCTCACCCTATGGCCAGACTAGGTGAGAGTGAGGATGCCAGTCAGCGCCAGTCAGTTTTTTCCTGCCGCTGGAGAGGTCAGGTGACGCTAGTAGCTGCAGTCACTTGACCCTCAGTCAGTGGGAATGGGCGAGCGGAGCTGCACTCTTCGCTGGCGAGCTACGCTGGCCATGACATCGACGCGTCCGGAAACTCCTGCCCGTCATGGTCCTAGTGCCCAGCTCAATACTCTGGCTGCAAATTTACTGGTTGTGAAAACCACCTGTCTCCGGGACAGGCGGACTTCACAAAACGGCTGTCCTGGGTGGAAAACGGCTGTCCGGGATGGGTGGACAGCCGGTTATTTCGAGCCCTGGTTCCACACCACCCCCCACAGCTCCCATCTGAACTGCTTTACTTCTGCAACTAATGCTCATTAATTGTTACTGGTTCCTGCACGTTGGTCTTCCCCTTATACCCAGACTGTTCCCAGGAATACTGCAGCCCCATTACAGTACTCCATCCTAGTCTCAGTATCCTGATGTCTGAAAATGCCCCTATTCCCCCCCCCATCTTCCCTAACCATGGTCCAGTTATCCTCACTGATTCTAGGCATTTCCCCTTTTGTTAACTGTTATACCCCTCTTATACAGCTACCCTATAAAGGCTGTTGCTTTTGTACTAAATTTTGGCGTGCCCTTTACCTATCACCTGTCCATTCTGTAACCTCCCTTGATACAAATGACTGTCCTTCAATGTTTTAAATACACTCTAACAATTATTAAACAACACTTCAAAATCAAAAACTTCAACATGACTAGGCTAGAGAAATGGTCGGGCGTCTGACAGTTAGGATTCAATGCCAAGAAGTGTAAGGTCATCCACCTGGGAGTCAGGAACTCAGGGGCCAGCTACTGGCTGGGGGGGGGGTTCAGGTGACCATCTCAGAGGAAAAGGACCTTGGAGTGTTGGTCAGGGGTGACATGAAGCACTCTGCTCAATGCCAGAAGGCACAGCCAAAGCTAATAACATGCTAGGCTGCATCACCAGAGGAATCACCTCTAGGAGGAAGGACGTTATTCTGCCACTGTACAGGTCTCTAGTGAGATCATACTTGGAGTACTGTGTACAGTTCTGGTATCCTTATCTGAAGAAGGATGTCAGTCTACTGGAGGGGGTCCAACAGCGGGCAATCAAGCTGATCCAGGGCATGGAGGGACAAAACATATGAGGAGAGGCTGAGGGAGCTCAACATGTACTCCCTGGAGGACAGAAGAGTGACGGAGGACCTAACAGAAACCTTCAAGTACCTCAAAGGCATAAATAGGGTTTGATCAGAGGACATACTCAATCTGAGAAAGGAGGGTACTACAAGAGGGCATAGCCTGAAGTTGGTGGGGGTAGATTTAAGAAGGAAATGAGGAGACACTTTTTCACAGAAAGGGTGGTAAAGGGGTGGAACGAGTTGCTGGAGGAGGTGATAGCGTGAATACAGTCGACAGCTTGGGGGAACAGGGAAAAAGAAAATCAGAACGTGAGGAATCAATTCTGCGAAGGGAAGGGGAGAGTGTATGGGGGAGGTGGACAACTCCAGGAAGGGGGGGGAGCTCCAGGGATCTAGACTGAGTTGCAGACTAGATAGACCATTATGGCCTGTTTTTGCAGGCAATTTTGTATGTTCATACAGTATGTAACATCAATATAGCACATCTATCACATTACCACACATAACAATAATGTGAAGTATATTACATTGCAATTCAAATTACTAACCCCCTTTTTGTACACTACTTTACAACTTTAAACCAACTGCACACTTTCATACTTTTTTTGGATGTACTGATCCTGAGTACTGAGTTCTTCACAGGAAGCTACATATTATTACAACATACAAACAGACATCTAGGGTTTTCCATTTGGGGTGTAGTATCTCCTGCCAACTACCTTGCCTTACGTCTATGACAAATCTTTTGAAAAACAAGTCCATGGAATTTCTAGTCACTCTAAACTGCCCAATTAAAATCAATCATTTCCTTTTTTTACATGCAGAATTTGTAGCACTTTATGTCTGCATTGCTTAAAAAGACAGGTTTGTGACGAATAAAAATACCTTGTTCTTTCTGTAAACAACCTCCAGATTTGTCACCGATGAAAAAGGTTCCCTCCTCAAAGCTAATCTGATCATATTTTTTCATGTTCACCATCAGATTGAAGGAAACTGGCTGGTAAAGTGTACTACCATTCGCCTTCCAGCATTCAGACTGGTAGACACCTTTATAAGGATGTATGGATACAAAGGAACCACCTAAAAACAAAGCAAACAAAAAGGTTTACAGTAAGTTTAAAGCCGCATTGAAAAGTTATTTATTTGAATTAGCTTTTTGAAGACAACACTTGTCTATTCTGCTGCCTCTTAAATGTTTTTTATTTGTATTTATTATTGGACATTTGTTGTTTATATTTGTCATGTATCTGCGCTTTGGTATTTTGAAAAGCGCATTATAAATAAATATTGATTTGATTTGATAACAGTATTAAAGAGCACAATTTTTTGTGCTTTCCTGAAGCCTCCGCCACTGGAAGCTTATCTGCACCAAGTTGAACGAGCCAGTTAATTTGTATATTCTGAAGGGGAAGGGATCATAAATCCTCGCTAGCATCCCCATCTCTTCCCCTTTCTGGTCGCAACGGAGAAAAGCTCCATCCCGTGCCTCCCCTGCACGCAGACGTTTCATGAGGTAGGAGTTTGCGGAGTGCGGGGGCATGCTCCATTGCTTTGAATGGGAGTGTAGTTTAAAATATATGTTTTTATAGTTTAAAGAACCACTGGGGTCTTATCAGAGTCACTGAGCAACAAAGAGGAGCCCTGTTACAGGTGGGGGTTTCAAGAAAAATACTTGAAATAAACACAGCTGGTGCTCCCTGAGAAAACGGGGGAAAGTGTTAAGGCTGGTGTACATTTATGCTCTAATACATGACATGGTGTGTCATGCTGGGATAACGTCACACCTCGCGTGGTTGGGCATGTAGCAGCAAGCAGGGTAGGGAGTTACAGCACTGACTGCGATTGCAGTGTGCTTGCAGCACTGAAATAAATTGTTGTTGGGTTTTTTTGCGGTCCTCATTACATTTCTGTGTGGTGTGGGGTGTTCGTGGCACTTCTTGAACTGTGTTAATGCTGGCTTTTATGAGGATGGAGGCGGCTGACTGCATATGTAAGGTAAACCAAAATTTACAGTGCTGTCTTTTTTTTTTCTTTTCTTAATTATTACCTCCTTGGCTGGAGGTGGTCCTGTGGTTTCCATGCTTCCGGTGATTTTCTTGGCTGCTGCCCCGGGCCCAGTCAGAGCTCAACCCTTTTGCCCTGCCATCCCAGGGTCACGTCACAGTGGGGATCCATCCCGCACACTGCAAAAGACCCGGAGGCCGGGGGCTGAAGGGGAGCTAGCTAAAGTGGGTCTGCTGCGGCGCCGAGAAGCCAGCCATCATTCACGTCTGAGGATTGGGGCTTTTTTCCCCTGCATCCCCCATGGTGTATGCATGCAATAGTGTGTCCAGGACGCTGCTGCTCACGCATGCAGCCCATCAGACACCTACCTGTGCTTTGTTTTCCGAGCCTGTACCATCCCCCGCCACCGCCAGGAGCCAGTACCTGAGTGATTCACCCCACCTTCCCCGGAGGAGGAGAGCAGTCCAAGGGACGCTCGATCCTCCTGCCCCCGGCCAACCCTCCGAGACCCGAGGTCGCTCCCGACACCGGGTTGTCAGCGTGGGAAGAGGTAAGGCACCAACACCTCAGTCCTCTGCACCACCGGGCCGGCTAAATGCTGTCGTCTTTATTTAAACGATGTCCTGCAATAGGGGAGCAGTAGTACATTTTTGTCAGTGAAGGCTGATGGCATGCAGGCAGGCAGGGGAGCTACAAAGTGAATTGCTGTGCTACCTGAAATTGGAGTGCGGTTACCAGCACTTTAAGATGGAGTTGTTTAAACAAAACAAACAAAAAAAAGAGAAAGACCCGTGAATTGTGTGAGCCGCAATTGGGAAGCAGTACAGCTGATGTACTGTTTGTAGCTTGGATGTGTGGAAGGTGTTTAGGGGAGGTGAACTGTACAGTGAAAGCTGTGTGGAGGTGCATGACCAAAGCAAAAATAAAAGTAGTAGTGCCGGTCAGACGGCTGGGGTTGGGGCCTATGGCATATTAACTATATGTATAAATCAGTGATGACGCAGTTACTACAGTACATATATAAATCAGTGTTCTCCAATTTACACATACAGTTGCTCTGATAAACGTATTTATTGGCTCCCCTTTCTGTCCACTTCTACTGCACAAGTATATTTATAAAATGGCTAGAAATGTTTTTTTTTTTTTTTTTTTTTGGGGTGCAAAAAGTAGTCTTTTGCTGGCAGAAATTAGAGTTTCCTTCAGGTGACCTGGTTGATCCTGCCATTTTTACACAGTTTCTGGTCTAATGACTTTCATTGCTACGTTTCATTGTAGCATGACATGACATTGCGGTAAATAAAATGCTGGCAAAGGTTTATAACGAGGGGAAGGTTTTGTACAAAAAGATGTAAGCTGTGTGGTTTTAAACTCGCCTCAGTTACTTTCGTCTAAAAAAAGCTAAGTGTACTGCAAGGAGAGTAAACAAGTCAGCAGCTTCAGAAGTGTAGATGCAAGCGTGAGCAAGTGTTGCACATTGGAACACAACGGAGAAAGTCATTACACCGGAAACACTGTAAAAAAATGGCAGGATCAAACAGGGAAGTTTTTTTTTTTTTTTAATGTCTTTGAATGCACCAGAATTACGGCAGAATCAACAAGATTAACTGTTGCAGTGTGGGACAGCTACATAACTTTGTTACGTTCTCACTGTTAGGCTATGCGTGTGGCAGCCTGGGTGTGCAAGGCGTAGTGTGATCTTCCTGTCTAGACTGCTAGTGAGACGGTTCTGAGGGATGGAAAGTAGTGCAGACATGCAGTTGTAGTGGGAAGCGTGCAGCTGTTGTGGGATAACACATGGTCATGTGGTATATTTATCCAATCAGAGATCCAGATTTCCACTGATTTTTTTTCTACCCATTTTATAAGATAGATAATCCATTACAGGGTGTGCATTTGCACTCTGACAAATGCACGCCTTGGGTGGTTGAATACCCTTGGCCATATATAAACAGACACACCATGCCTGGAAGATACACATTTCATATAAGAGATGAGATGGCTGATCAACAACATTGCTATTTTACAAACCAAGGAATTTCCACTCAGCTTCACCAGGCCCTCAGTCATCAAGTTCAGGTGCAGTTGAACAGCCTCCCTAAACAGCTCTAAATGTAGCCTTTTTTTAGCCCTTTTCCGACACTGTTAGTATGATCTCTACTATAGTTTGTAGGTGCCATCAAGTTTTAGTTTATAAGCAGCTCTTGGGGTCATGCAATTTATGTTCTGCATTTAATTAAGTTTAAGGTGTGGGGCCTAGCCCCTCGAGATCCAAAATGAAGCTAAACAGGCCTGCTTGTTGAGAAGCCATGTTTTTCTTATGTCAAGAACAAGAGACTTAGCAATTGCTGCAGTAAAGGTAAGTAGAGACACTGGGGGCCTGATTTTCAAAAGGTCTGGAGTGGGGCAAGGTGCTTGCGCCAACAAGGTATGACACAAGGGGCATACTGCACCACACTGTGCACCATTCCCAGTTTTCAGACATGGCTTGCACCATGGGGGGGTCTGCCTGTGCCAGCCAGGCTTGCAACTGGTGTGCCATGGCAGAAGGGGGCTTGCCCCAGGGCAGTACTACAGTATCCCCAACTTGTGATTTTCCAACACACACACACACACACACCCATCCTCCACACGGTTTGCCAGAGTTAGACCAGCCAGAGCAGGTCTAACAGCTCCATGCGCCACCACTGCCCCAGGGTGCTAGACAGCTAATGTGACAGGCAAGGACCAGGAGGTGCGCAGTGTAGGGGGACACAGCCAGACACAAGTCAGACACAGCACAGCACAGTTGTCATGGGCACAAATGGCAGGTATGTACCCTAACATGGACAGGCAGGCTCCACCCTTCTACAGAACAACCACAACAGTGTACCATCCCAATGTAAAGTATGAGTTCCTGTGGTGGTACGATAGACCACTACCTGACACTGCAGGGGACCCGCGGCATGCCTGCCAGCACGGGCATTCCACAAGGCTACACTGGGACAACGCCTGTGCAGCCCCTCCCCAGCACACAATTACCTGTGCTAGACTGGTGGTTGTGGACCCCCCCCCATCCCAACAACACTGCCAGCTGACATGGGTGCTTTGGAATCCTGCCAGATCTGGGGTAACAGGCTTACAGAAGCCACAGCCCTACACACGAAGACTGCAGCAGACCAGATGCAGTCACTGGGACATGACAGGACAGACGGGACACTACAGGGCTTTTTGGAGTTAATGCTGCCCTGGACAGATCCAGCAGGCCAACTGTGCAGAGGGCATGGAGTACACCGGGGTGAGTTTAGCACCACCCATTGCCTTACTGACCTTGATTTGTGCAGTGCCTTTATTGCAGGGGACATGTCGTCACGTAGAATACTACCAGGTTTGGCCAGTCCACATGATGGTGTCTTGTAACCCTGTGTGTGCTGCTTACTGTACCCACAATGTATGGGGCTGCCTTGTCCCACACCAAGCACTGACAGCATCAATCCCCTCCTGTGTGCCATCTGTGTGGCGCATGAGATGGCTTGTGGCAAACTCTGGGACTTTGGCACCGGGACTCCATTTCTACTATAGTCCAGTGCAGGGTCCCCGTCACACCGGAGTTTGCTGCAAGTGGGGGTTCGGTGTACTTTGCGCCAATCTAGGGGGGACTTTGAAAATCAGCCCCATGGCCCTCAATGGTGATCGATTTGGGCTAAAGTTAGAGTACTAGCTATACATTTTACTTTTCAATAACCCAAGCTCTTATGACCAATACACAGAAGTAGTTTAGCTTTTTATCAGTGCTAAGAAACAGACAAAGGCTGAAATGAATGGCCAAATATGGTTATGTGAAAGCACAAAATCAATCATTGAGAGTCTGAATTACTAACTAGTAATTGCTAAACTATATAGGATTAATACAGTAGGAAATAAGCAGTCTTTCTGGGGTATTAAAATGTCCACCTTAGGCATACAGCTTGCTTGCTGTATGAAAAGGGGAAGCAGCCCTACGTATTTAAAACTTCTATGCAGAAATCTTTCATTTTTGTTCTTTGCGTTGTTAAATGTTAAAAAAGAAACATCTGGTGATGTCACTGTCCGAATTGCTGGCTCCCTGTAGAGCTCCGAAACTTGCCTGCCGAACAAATCTTTCCAGTACATTTTTAAACCACTTAAACTGGCAAAAATGGCTACAGAACACACTGGAGGGAGCAGATCTACCATGTCCCATAACAAAAGCTCTTCCGTTAAGTCGGATGATGGAGGATTGTAGGACTTAAATATCTGCAGCAAGAGCTCCTCGCCCACCAGCATTACTGGGCCAGAACAAGATACAGACACCGAGAACGAATGCCTATCTCGATCTAGATTTGCATCTATCCTACAAGAAACGTTAAGCCTTTAGACATGAAACGCAGCAAGAGTTTAAAACTTTAAATCAAAAGCTACAAACTGTGGAAACATGTATGCAAGAAACAGAGGACCGAGTAACAGCAGTGGAGCCTGAGACGGAACAACTTCAAATGGCCATCAATTACTTAGAGGAGCAGCAAGGGTCCCTTCACAACAAATTACAAGATCTGGAAGCCCATTCACGGAGGGACAATATGCATATTTATGGGCTTCCAGAAGGTGCAACAACTGGAAGGATGACCGATTTTATTGAGGACTTACTGAGGGATGTTCTTGATTTGTCGGTCACTTTCAAATTCCAGATCGAGTGGGCACACCAGGCGTCAACTCCTCGGCCATCAGATCCCAACGCTAGGCCTCGATCTGTCATCCTCAAAGTCTCCAGCTTTAAGGACAAGGAGGAGGTCCTACGGATAGCCTGGGAGAAGAAACTGGTGAAATATGACACCAGGCTAATATCTGATTAGGACTATCCCCCAGAAATTGTAAAAAAAAAAAGGATAGCCTATACCCCAATTTCAAGGGAGCTATGGTCCCATAAGTTGAGATTCCAAACCCCATACCCGGCAAAACTAAAAGTGTTCTGGGATACTGGCATTGTTACATATTCTACCCCTGAAAAAGTGCAGAGTGCACTAAGGGAAAGAGGATGGATGTTGACGATAATTCTCCAGCCAGATAAACAACCGAAGTCTCCCTGCTCGAGCTGGACGCCGAGGCCAGTTACATCACCACAGAAATTCCGGGGAAAAAAGGCAGCTCCAGCAACTCTTCAGCACATTCAGAGCATTCTGCGGGCACTCGGAGAGAAACAAGCTCCTTCTTTGTCACAACAACAGAACTCCAATACGTGAGTGCTAAAACAGAACTGTCTCCTTTCCACTTTTTCACCCTCTGAGATGTTGCATTGGTAATTCGAGGGGGTACTGGTTTCCCGCTGCTGGCGGAGGCCAGATTTCTATTTGGACTCAGGGATCTAGGAGACTGGTGGACTATTCAATGACTCCTTATAGTACATGCTATTAAAAGGGTGTGAAATGCCGGCCTGGTGGCACAGAGGGTTGAGGCGCTGGATGCCTTACCTCACGCCGCGCTGACGACCCATCGGAGGGCGCCGGCGGGGGTGGGTACAGAGCTGGAAGGAGTAACTGAAAGGCAGCTCTCCACTCCGGGGAGGACTGGTTGCATCCCTTGGCTCCTGTCTGCCTCATGGTGGAGGCCAGGGTGCAGAACAAGTTAGAGGTGCAGGTGCTAGACTAACGGGTGGGTGGGTGGAGGGGGCTGTCACTGGGGCCGTAGTGCGCATGCGCGCCTCCACACACATGTGTCTCTACTCCTGGGGCCCCGGGTAATTGGGGCGAAAACTGGAGGAGAAAAATTTCAGAGGCAGGATGATGCCTGACCCTCCACAGGCACTGCTCCTGGGTCGGGTATAAGGTAAGCCCCAGTAATTCCAGGTGTCGGTGCTGGGGGGGCTGGTCGGGCTGATTGGGGCTTGCCAGGAGGAGAGAAAGTATACAGGAAAAAAAAAGGGTGTGAAAACCCAAAATGTAGACACACAAGTCTGAGAACTCCCTTTGACATACTTGGTTATAGTTTCTCTTCTTTACTGCCCGAGCTGAACTAAACTCAGCCTACAATGAAGCAACTTGTAGAGACAATCACAGTATACTTTTCTAATGTCTCGACTTACTGCATATTTTATTTGTTAGTCAAAAATTTCTTTTTTATTTCTTAAGGAGCCTGTGGTTCTTTTAATTCATGTTAAGTCCCTGCAATCAGATCGCATGGTACATGCTCTTGATGTGAATTCATAATTCTCTTGCCTAATTTTTAAAGCAGAAACTCTGGTTTTAATTTTCAAATGTTATGAAATGAGCAGGGCAGCTATTTAGAGCACCTGGAAGAGCATGAAGGTTTAAAACCTTCTTTTTTGGTTCAGCTTTGCAATAGGGGCTCCAGAATCACATGTGAGTATTTCTGCTACACATATGCTGGGGTGTCTTCCCTTGGGGTTGACGGCTCCCCCTTCCATCAGATAGGTATCTCCTTCGCTTTACCACCCAAAGCACCTTGTTCAGGCACAGGGCGATCTCCAGCACTGTGTAAATCAGTATGGTGGTACCAGAAATATACCTGTGGGATCGCTCAACATGGGGGACAACACTGATGGTACTTAAAGGAGTACCTGCAGAGGGAATTAAATTCAGCAGGTGAATACTGGCTGCCTGTGTTATAAACTCTGATTATGTTACTTAAAACAGTCCTGGGACCACATCCTGGACTTCTAAGCCTTCAAATGTAAAGGCAGGCAGTTGGAGGTTTGGGCAACAGCATACTCCTGGGGTACATGTGGACATTCGGCTTCCTCATATACCACCTGGTGACAATATCTACTATTGTTCCCCACCTCTATTTGTCCTGATTAATAATAATAATTAACTTTATTTGTATGGTGCCTTTCAAAAACCAAGGTGCCTTAACAATATTAAAATCACAATGTCAACAAACAAACATTTCAGCAGCAAACAGTATAGTCAAACTGATATCATCCATTAATTAATCACCAAAAGTTTGGTACCATAAAACAGTTTTTAATGCCAGCTTAAACCCTTCCACGGTCGTGCACTCACGTAACCAATGGGATAGAGAATTACAAAGGGTAGGGGTGGTGTGCATAAATGCTCTCGCCCCAGAAGATTTCAAGCACACCCTTGGAATCTCTAGCAACCCCTCATCGGCTGAGCGGAGCAATCGCCCAGGGCAGTAAGGGAACAGAAGCTCTTTCAGATAGTCCGGGCCCAGTCCGTGCAGGGCTTTAAGAGTCAAAAGACTGACTTTAAAGGTGATCCGCCACTGAAATGGCAGCCAGTGCAGTCCACGCAGCACTGGCGAAATATGACAGGACCGAGATGATCCTGTCAAAGGCCGGGCTGCCACGTTCTGCACTAGCTGCAGGCGACGGATTTCCATCCCTGGTAGCCCTAGGTATGGGAGTTGCAATAGTCCAAGTGCGAGGTCACAAAGGCGTGGATCAGAGTAGGAAAGTCGCCAGATGGAACAAGGTGCTTAATCCTGGAGATATTCCTCAGATGGTAGAACGAGGATTTGATGACAGCCAACACCTGCGAATGCAGGGTCAGCCCTATATCAAAAATTACCCCCAGGTTTCACACCCGTTCAGAGGTCAGGAGTGGCACGCCCCTGAGAAAACTCCAGAGGGCGAACCCACACCCAACCCCCCCCGTCCGATGACCTGGATCCACAACCAATACCTCAGTCTTATCAGAGTTCAACTTCAACCAACTGGCATCCATCCACTCCTGGATTTCAGTGAGGCAGCTATTAAAGACAGAGACAGCTCCATCCTGGTCGGGTGCAAATGAAAGGTAGAGCTGGGTATCATCAGCATAGCAGTGAAACCTCAGCCCATTCCTTCTTACAATGTCTCCGAGGGGCAGCATATACACTGCGAACAACATGGGGGACAGCACTGAGCCCTGAGGGACCCCACATAGGTTCATAGGTGAATACGAAATCGAGGGACAAGCCCATTTAGACTTTGCCACCCCTAACCTGGGTGGTAGTGACATTTAGAATCTCCCATATAAGTATCTAAATTAATTTTAAACAGTTCGAGATCTGCACTATCTACCACCTCTTGCGGAAGGGAATTCCAAAGTGGAACTATTTGCTGTGTTATGTAGTTTTTCCTCTTTATAGTCTTTGCTAAATAAGTCTTTATTTTCATATTATGGGATCTAGCAGTACTTAAAGAGTGGTACCATTCCAGACATAGGGTTTCATATAAGGCCTCATCTCTAGCTGCACGAAAGATTAAGCACAAGTCACCTCTAGTTGAACGATACTCTAGCAATAAAGATTCAGTTTTCTGAGTCTATCATACGGTAGCATTTTTAAATTTTTAATATTTTTTGCAAATCTCCTTTGTACTTTTTCTTTTAAAATCTCATCCTTGATTAAAGTTGGTGCACAAAAAGAAGAGCAGTAATCAAATTTAGATCTAATTATACTGCTATACAGTGGAATAAGCACTTCAGGTTCTCTACTTTTTAAATTTTTAAAAATACAATTTATTAGCTGATGGAACCTTTTAACTGTAAAGTTGTTATGATCAGTACGTTTTAAGTTATTACTAATAAAAATTTTCAGATGTAACCTTAATTAATGGTATATTGTTTATACATAATTTGTCATGTAGTTATTTTTACCAAAATGCACGAGTTTGCACTTAGATATGTTAAGAGGCAATTTATTACTAGCCCAAACAAATATATTGTTTTGAATGGACTGTAAATTCTGTACCGAAGAAGAGTTATTGACAATGCTACCTAATTTTGCATCATCAGCATATTTATTAAGCCATACACCATCTGAGGTTGTCATACTCGATATAAGAAAGTTGAACAAAACTGGGCCCAACACAGAACCCTGCGGTACTCCACTGGTAATTTCGCTCCATGACAAGTTACAACTATGGATACAAACTTGCTGCTGCCTAGCGGTCAACCAAGATATAATCCACTTGATAATACTTTTATGGAACTGCAACCTTACCAAACAATCAATGAAGAGTTTGTGAGATACTGTGTCAAAAGCTTTTTCATAATCTAAGAATATCACATCCACAGGAAGGCCCAAGTCCAGAGCTTCACTGACTGGCTCAAAGAAATTTATTAAATTACTTTGGCATGGTCTACCTACTATGAACCCATATTGTGATATATCTAAATAAGCATTTTTCATTATATGCATATTTATTTTATGTGAGAAGAGTTTTTCCATAACTTTCCCTATACCAGATGTCAGACTAACTGGTCTGTATTGTTTTACATTCTGCTTTGAACCACCTTTATGAATCGGAATTACTGGAGCTCGTTTCCATTCATTTAGAACTATGCCTTGAGATATTGATGCATTAAATAATAGGGTTAAGGCACCTACTAATTCATATGCAACTGATTTCAGAAAAACAAAGGGCATATTATCTGTCCCTACTTAAGTGGAAGATTTAAAGGACATTAAAGCAGAGAAAGTTTCTGCAGAAGCAAATATAATATCAGGATCTTCATTTTCCCAGTTAATTTGTCCCAAGTTTTCCTTATTTTTGAAAATGCTAGAGAAATGATGATTAAATTCATCGACCATACTCTGTTCATCTGATACTAAATTATCCTCTATCTGAAGCGGTCCAATCCTACATGTAGAATTTTTTAGGGATCCAATATAATTGAACACACTTTTTTTTATCTTTTTGATTAAATGCAAGTTTATATTCAAGCTGTTTCTTAGCCTCCCTAATTACACGTTTTGTTTTATTTGCTTTCTGTTTAACTTGTTCCAATTAATTTCAGACTTATTTTTGTTAAATTTATTAAATGCCTTTTTTTCCCCTTCTTATTGTTCTTTTTATATCATTGGTATACCATACTGGATATCTCCTTTTATTACTATATTTTTTTCCTTTCAGGTACCCACGAGGCTAAACAAAATTAAAGTTTAGCTTTAATATGTAACCATATTTCTTCAGCTGGTAGTTTATATAAGTCTTTTTGCCAGTTCCAATTTGACAAATAGGTTATTATTTCATCAAGCCTTGCTTTGTTAAAATTTCTCAACTTTGTTACACCCCTACTTTCATGTTTATAATAATCAATGGACCAAAATAACATACAGTGATCAGAATACCCTAAAGGTTCCAAAATAGTTGGTGTGTCACAGTATTCCTTTGTATTTGTGAAAATTAAATCAAGGATATTTTTTTTTGCCTCGTAGATTCAAATACTATCTGGTCAAGGCCTAGAATGAAAGTAGTTTCCAGAAGGTTTTTTTCTTGACGAGTAGTCCCAGTAAGAGTATCCCAGTTAATTCCTGGATAGTTTAAATCTCCCATTAGAACAATATTATCAGGTTAATTAATGTTCTGTAAGTAATTTATAAAAGCTTCATTATTATGGTTATCCAACGAAGGAGGACGATAACATATACCGAAAGTCACTGGATCAATATTATAATTAAGCGATAAGCCACGAGGGGGTGTGGGTTATCGGGGGATTTACCACGGCTGGAGTGGTTTGCCTGAGGCAGCCGAGTGGGTAAATCCTTCCAGTCACAAATCCCCCAATAACCCACATCCTCAGAGTGGCTTATTGCGATTATACCAAGATTCATTCTTTTACAATAATAAAATACAACATTTAAAGAGGTTACTTTGTGATTTTATTTTTATTCTATTTATTCCTGGGCTGCAGATGAGATGGCTATGGCTGAGCATTTTTTTTCTCATCAGCCAGTGATTATCATAGGATTTATACCAGTGGTAAACTGCCAGCCTGACCATTTCATTGGCTGTTCACTTATGTCCATGGTATAATTAATTTTAACCCACATTATCTCAATGCCTGGTGGTTCTGGTGTGTCAAGTTTTAATTCAATACAGCCAAAGCTTTCCTTTATATGAAAAGCAACTCCCTCTCCTTGAGATGATGTTCTATTCTTTTTAAAAAGTGTGTCTCCTGTGATTTCCTGCCCCCACTGTTCATTAGTAAACCATGTCTCAGATTCACCACATATATCAATATTTTTAGTTAATAACAAAATATGAAGTTCACTAATTTTGTTTGTAAGACTTCTAGCATTTAATACTAATACCTTTAAATTTTTAGTTAAATCTGTGGAAATGTTTTCATCTTGCCTGAGCAGTATACACTGGTTAATATTCTCCATGTCAGAAACTGGTTGACCAACCAACCAACCCCCCTTTAGTAGTTTAAAGACGTAGCTATTAATTAATTTATGCTATTTCCAAACATTTTTGATCCCTTTTTGTTTAGGTGAAGACCATAAGTATAATATTCTCCTTTATTGCAAAATTGTTCCCAATGGGTAAGACACTTCAAATTTTGCTTCAAACACCAACCTCTTAACCAGTTATTAATGTGTTTTATTTTTTGAACAGTATGATAGTCAGCCCCAATTAAAGGTAATATTTCTGATAAAACTATGTTAGCACCCATTTCAACTAATATATTAGTTAACCCCACATAAGCCTCCTTTATTTGTTGGGTACTTTGATACTTAATATTGTTTATACCAGAATGCACAATTACAAGGGGGTCATTACCACTATTTTGTAAAATGTGTTTTGACATTTTAGTTATATCCTGGATTTTTGCTTCTCGGAAGCAAGAAAGTGTGCGAGTGGATTTATTTATATCGCATATTTGCCCGTCCTGGTTTGAGACCATTAAATCACCCAAGACAAATACTGTATTTGCTTGGTACAGTTCAGAGAAGTCTCCGTGTGACCAGAGTCATGGCTAGCTGTAATTCCTTGAGTAAAATTTAATAGATCATCATTACCACCATTATTAGAAATAGTCATAGACTGGGTAACGAGGGGATGTACAGAAGGAGAATTATTGTGTGAAATAGAAGACACAGCCAGAGGTAAGGTGTAGTTTTCCACCATGGAAACATAAGAAAGAGCTTGTGCATCCGGAATTAGCAACAAGGGATCAATATTATTGGATAATGGTAAATAAAAATTGCCTGCTTTTTTCCTTTCCTTGAAATCTTATTTGCCTGAACAGTATACCATTCATCTTCACAATCAACTGTTTCTATTTCTTGACTAAGTCGCTTTCTTTTAGCTGTATCCCTCACTGCTACTTGCTCCATAGCTTTCCCTTGATTTATCAAATCACAGGAAGTACCGAAAGGCATTTGTAACCTTTTTCTAGTCTCCAACTGACTAAGTTCTAGGGCCTTTAATCATCCATCAAATAACTTGATTTCTTCCTCTAGCTCTTTAATTTTTATGCATTTCACACATGTATATTGGTCGACAAGTGTGAAGTCCAAGTTAAAACTAAACATTGACAAGAATAACATTGATAGCCAGACTTCCCTTCCATAGAAGTTATAACAATAGCCATTTTATTACATACAGGTCCCGTTATGGTTTAGTGCAAAGAAACGTGAACTTACAATTAGATGTTTATGCTCACCGCCTGAGCAGCCAGCAAAGCGCATAACGCAGCGCGGCCGCCGTGGCATACGAACAGCGTGACGCCTGCGGCTGCTGCGCACTAGCCTGCTCGCCGCAGGGGCTTGTTTATATAGCCCTGATCAACCCGGAAGTGGCGATAGAGGTCAGACATGCCTCGCTGTGTAAAACACAGACAAAATAATAAAACTTAGCTTCCAATCCAATAATCACCACTCTGGGTGACTTAAGACAGTTAAAAGCTGGAAAACCACTTAGGAATCCCCAGACTTTAAAAACACAAGCAAAACAATGAGTTATAGTTCTGGAGCTAAACCTCTCAGAAACTACAGCTCCTCTACCTAGCCTGATTGCTCTTGCTAGGGCTCAGAGTCTCAAAATGTAATACGTGAGTACAGAAAGGGCTACAAATAATACATATTCACAGGTATAAAGGTATATTTTATCAGTTTATCAGTTTGAGCTTAGCAGCGATAGTCTCACATGCGGCCAAACCACCGCTAAACTGAGAAACTGGGTCCGATGAATAAACCACGGACACCACTCTCTGAGATCTTCCCATGAGGAACGATGTAAACCACCCGAGGATTGTACCTGACAGTCCACAGATGAACCTCAGACAATCAAGCAGAACCCCATGGTCCAAGTGTCGAACGCTGATGAGAGATCTAGGAGGACAAGAATGGAACAGCTCCTCCTATCTCTAGCCATCAGAAGATCATTGAGCACCCGAACCAGCGCTGTCTCAGTACTGTGCTTCTTTCAAAATCCGGACTGGAGAGATTCATAGATGTCATGGATGGTCAAATGGTCCTCCAGCTGTGTGGCCACTACTTTCTCAATCACGTTCCCTAAAAAAGGGAGGTTAGAGATTGGTCTTTAGTTTGCAAGGCAGCCTGGGTCCAAAGAAGCTTTCTTCAAGAGTGGTGTCACCACCGCCTCTTTTAGTGAGCTTGAAAACTCACCTGTCTCCAAGGAGCACCAGACTATCCGAGCTAGGACCGGACTGATGGAATCAATGCAAGGTAAAATCAGGGAAGTAGGTCCCGGATCCAAACTACAGCATGTAGGGTGCACACTCTGGATGATCCGCATGACATCCATGAAAGTCGGTCGGACAAAGGTACTCCAAGAAAGCCGAGGGGCAGTGACCCCGCGCTGATCCACAGCAACACCCATAGAGTTGCTGGATGGAGCGCCGCCCTGATGTCAGCCACCTTAGTCGCAAAAAAAAAAAAAAAAATAGAGCAAGCTCATCGCACTCTTCTTGCGAAAAACCTTTCCGGACTTGTAGACAGGCTGGGTTGCACAGTCTGTCCATAGAACAGCTGAGCTGGTCGGTTCTGAGTAGCCGCAATCTCCCCGGACAGGAACTCTGCCTTCTTACGGGTGATTTCATCAATCTAAAGTGGTCAGCATCAAGGGCGGATTTCCGCCAGCAATGCTCCAACCTTCGTCCTAGTCACCGCATCTCCCTCAAAGTCCCATCAAACCATGGGGATTGAGGGCGAAGGGAGAGAAGACGAATGCGGACAGGAGCAACAACATCCAGGGCCACCACAATGGCTGAATTATAAGCCATCACGAGGGCCTCTGGGTCACTGTTTGCCTCTGAGAGGGACGAGAGATATAGCACCGCCGTTAGGCCTGGAGAATTTATATCTTGCAAAGGATGGTACTGAGTCATCTCCACAGGGGTAGGCCTACGTAGAAGGGTGCTAAAACTAAACCCCACGGTGTAGTGATCAGACCATCCAACCGGTTCCAGCCCCAAGTTGGAGGCCTCAATCCCCAGAAGGAAGACTAAGTCAAGAGAGTGACCGTGACTATGAGTAGCAGTAGTAACTACCTGTGTAAGGCCCAGAGATGCCATCAACTGGAGGAAGTGGTGACCAAATTGCGAGGGTTTGTCGTCGACCCAAGCACTGAAATCGCCCAGGACCATCAGCCTGGGTGACTCAAACGCCATGTCAACGACGAAGTCTGCGATTTCCTGAAGGAATCGTTTCTCACCTCCTTGTGGATGGCAGACGAGGGTGATCCTACAGCCTACACCTGCTACTACGGGTCCTGATTAACCCACAACATGGGAGGCCTGGCGGTATTCTCTGACACTTTACCTCCTAGCTGGACATGGTCCTTTTTATGGGTACCTGTCTGGCCCTATAGAGGGTTTTATTTTCGACCACCCTCCTACCTTGAAAGTTACTGTCTTAAATCTGTTATGTGTTATAGGCAGTTGAGTTATGGTTGTTTTATCATTCCTGCAGTTAGTAATTGTTGTTTTTACTAGGCTGGACATACTAAGAAATCTTCTAGCAGCATCACATCATTTGTTTTGGAAATGTCTTTGTAATTTGGCTTCATTAGTATGGACTGGTCTGGGCACAAAGCTGCAACGGTCAGGCTGTCTGCCTATAGTCAGGGGCTTTCTCTGCCAGAGAGAGCACAAGTGTAGTAGCAGAGTTTAGCTATAATCATAGAATGAGCTGTAATGTAATGGATTATAATGGCTTCTAAACATAAAGTTAGTGTCTGCTCAGAAAATGGTAATGGTTTAAATAACCCAGTTAAAAGACACAAAGTTCTCTCCCTGCTCAGAAAGCACCACCCCACTTTCATTATGTTGCAGGAGACACACTTGGACAAAGACAAGCACCAAAAGTTGGGCAGATTTGGTTTCTCTCATGTGACAGCATCTTCCTGTACAGGAGGTAAGCACAGTGGCACAGTCATTTTAATACCTCGCTCCACCCAGTTTCATCCCTTAGTCACTTACATTGATACGGAGGGCCGTTTGGCCCTAATAAACGGCACCCATGAAGGAGTTCCAGTTACTCTGGCCAGCATCTGTATACCTCCAGGTTCTGATGCAGCAACTGTTCGGGCCTTGTTTCAGAAGATTACAGAATACCAAAAGAGGTCCTGATAATTGGGGGATATCATAAACATGATGTATGACAATCAAGACACTACCAACCCTAGACCTCCCAGAAAAATAGGTGCTCAAAAAGCTGCACAGACTTATTTTAAGGAAGCATAGTGGGTGGATGCCTGGAGATTTTTAAACCCCCACAGTAGTAGATCATATACTCATTACTCAGTACCCCATAGAATCTATACCAGAATAGACTTATGTTTCAGGAGAACACGAATATGTGATCCATGGGTCTGAGTTGCTTCCTTTCCCACCCTCTGATCACTCCCTGGTGTTTCTGACACTGGACTGGGCATCTGACAAAAGACCCACTTTATGGAGGTTTAATAATTTCCTCCTAAATCTCCTAGAATTTAAAAAAATGGCAGAGGCACGTATTCCACAAATAATCCAGGAGAATGACTCCCTGGACATAAAGTCTGGCATTCTTTGGGATACTATCAAAGCAATCCTCAGGGGGGAGATATTAAAATTTACCTCGCAAAAGGCAAGTCGCTCGGCTAGACACCTTACAAAGGCACTTAAAAGACCTTCAGGAACAGCATGCCGCAGGAGATGCGGGTGTATTTCCTCTATTAGAAGAAACTAGACAACATGTTCAGCACGTGCTAAACACTGAAACAGAACAGGCCCTACATTATTTAAAGCAAAAATATTATGAAGGGGGCCCCCAACCCACATGAATTCTAGCTCACCATCTAAGACAAAGGCTGGCTCAAACCACAATCACGCAAATCAAATCTCCAGAGACTGGTAAAATGGAAAGACTACCCTCTCAAATTATGCAGGCCTTCAAAACTTACTATCAAACACTGTATACCACTGAGACCCCACCTGACCCTCAGGGAATACAGGCTTTTCTGTCTGGGATACGTTTGCCCAGGCTTTCCCAGGAACAGATGGCCCTTTTAGAGACCCCGATTGCACAGTCTGAGTTGGAAGGGATAATTGTCAACCTAAAATCAAACAAAAGACCTGGCCCAGATGGATATATGGGGGAATTTTATAAATGGTTTAAGGGGTTGCTCCTACCTCAAGTTGCTTAGGGCCTGTGTAGGCACCATGGAGGGTAAGCCAGTCCCATAGTCCTGTCGGTACGCCGCTATAACAATTATACCAAAACCAGGCAAAGACCACAATTTTTGTACTTCATACCGCCCTATATCAGTACTTAATACAGACTATGAAGTCTTTGCAACAGTGATGTCCAAGCGGTTGAAGGGACTGCTCCCTTTCTTAACTGATAATGATCAATGTGGCTTTGTTCCATCTAGGCAAACACAGGATAATATTAAAAGGACACTCCATCTCCTGCACTGTGCTGCCCGTTTGGAGACCCCTTTTCTGCTCCTAAGTTTGGATGCAGAGAAGGCCTTCGACTGGGTTGCATGCCAATTTGTAATGGCTGCCCTACAGGCAATGGTTTTTTCAATAAGTTTAAACAACTTGTTATGGGCCAGTACAATCAACCTATGTCCTATATAAAAGTAAATTGATCCATATCTGCTCCCATTCCTTTACTGTGTGGCACCAGGCAGGGGTGCCCGTTGTCACCCTTACTATTTGCTATTTACCTGGAGCCTTTAGCCCAGGCAATACACCAGGAGGAGACTACACAAGGTATCATGGCAGGGGGCAGACAGCATAAGTTAGCGTTGTACGCTGATGATTTGCTGATTTATCACACCCAGAGCATTCACTTGTACCCCGTGGCAGTTGTTGGACAGGTTTGGTGATCTTGCAGAATGGAAGGTAAATTTAACTAAGATGGAGGTCTTACAGATCCATTATGCTCCCTCAGAAATCACAAAGCAATTGTTTTCTTTTTGTTGGAATCTCCCGCCACTGAAATACATAGGGATATATCTTACACAAGATCCCACACAACTTTGCACATTCAACTACATCCGCTTCTTGCGTCAGTTAACCACAGACCTAGAGACATGGAAAACTATACCACCTCCCCTGATCCAAAGGGTGGATGCGGTTCGTATGAACCTGCTCCCATGCTTTTTGCACATGGCCCAGACCCTTCCCATACCCTTACTGGATAGGTTTTTTAGAGAATTAAACAAAAAAATATCACAGTATATTTGGGAGTCACAGAGACCTAGAATTAGGTACTCCATTTTACAGCTACCAAGGAGCTTGGGGGGCTTAGCTCTTCCGGACCGTTGTAGCTATTATTATGCAGCCCAAATTCAAATAATATTTCTCTGGTTGCACCCTCAGCACAATGCCAGGTAGAGGGAGCTAGAGGTGCAGGATGAAGATCGTATTAACATAAATAGAATACTATTAACTTTCCCCAGTATTCCAACTGAGCAATAACATTAAATTCATATACAGCCAACACTTTGAAATGCTGGAGAACACTGTTAGAATTCAAACGCTTAACCAAATTTAGATACCTTGAGTATTCTCTCCCTTACCTCGGCCCCTTTCAGCCAGCTAGATTAGACCATGGGTTTCTCATGATGGGAAAGACTGGGCATACACTGGAACTGAAACAACAATACGGCATTCACCCTCAGGATCACTTCAGATAGCTACAAGCCACTACTTACAATAAAACATTGCTTCCACCCTCCCCATTGGATTTGCAACTTCCCCAGATTATAGATATTTTGAGGATGGCCTTGAAGGGTAGGCACCCCTGACCCATATGATATCATACCTATTATGCAGCGATGTCCTCCCCGAGACTCCCTGCAAACAGTAAGGGAAGCGTGAGAAAATTATTTAAATCTCCAAATGGAGGACTAGGAATGGGTATAAAATTCTTATACGTGGGCACTGCCTCTTACGTCTGGAAAGAACTCTCCTGGAAGGTTACCATTCATTATTTTAAAACTCCAGCAATTCAGGTTAAGTACCTCCAGGGCTGAGGAGCAATTTGCTGGAAGGGCTGTGGGTATTCTCCTGCCACCGATGGATACATTTTCTGGAACTGTGAGACGTTCCCTCCCTTTTTTGTAGCTTTACAGGGGGCACTAACAGACATTTTTATTACCCCAATGCAGCTCACTGCAGATTTTTTCTTTTTTCAGGCTACCAAGGGACTGTCGGGATCCCTCCAGCAGGTAATTACTAAATATATGCCTCCTTACAGCAAAGAAGGCCATAACTAAGAAATGGCTCACAAAAGAAGCCCCGGCAATTGGCCAGTGGCAATATTTCATGATAGCAGTGTACGAGATTCACTGTCCTGGTTAACCATTGTAGAGATCAGTTTGATCTGGTGACAATTGGTTTTATATAGAATGGTTCCTAGGCAAGAGTTTATCCCATGAAGCTGGCTGAGATCCAGACAGAGGGACTGCTAACTATCATTAATCTCTATGGGTTGGTTGGCTCCCTCTCCCTCTTCTTTACTTTGTTTTCCCTATCCGTAGTCGCCCTTGGTGGTAGCTGCCCATTCTGCCCAGTGTTGGCACATAGTAGTAATAGAAACGTAGTGCTCAATATACAGTTATGTCAATGAATGCTGCTTTTTGAACCTGTATTTTGCAGAATATTGAAATGTCCAGCCTCTTTAAATTGTTTCAATATGAAATGTCTTTGTTGGATATTTGTCAACTTGTACATGTCCATCTGGGTTTATATAGATGTTTATTGTTTTTAAAATATATAAAAACAAAAAAGAGTTAAAAATAAAAATCTATGAATAGTTTCCAATCCGACTGTCTGCACATCTTGGAAAGGGCATTAAGGAAATCTAGAAGCCATTCTGAGGTTAATTAACTACTCCCATGAAAGGGGACCCTTGCTTTGGAAGAAAGGACATTGTTAAAAGGAAAGTCCCCTCAACCTATTTTCTGTGTACCTGTGTAGTTTGTAGGCATAAACAGTGATTCTCTCTCTTGCATCCCTATAATTTAAATATAAATGAAGTTGCTTCACTCTGTTTTGCCCTGGTGTGAAAATCTGTTTGTCTCCATAGCAGAGGTCATGACCCCACTCATGTAAGGTATCATGGGAGTTGATGACACGTACATGCACAAGCCAGCAGAAGTTATGCTCTCATTCAGTTCTGTTACATGTCTTATGAAGTCCCAGTATCCTGTTAAAGAGACCTACCAAGGTATTTCAAATTTGCTTTCCACCACGTTTTGGTGCCTTACCTTTACCTAAACCGAACTGAATATCTATGGCCAAAATTAGTTTCATAATTTAGTAGTGGAAGGGATCGTAAATTTCTTCACAGCCAATCCCTTCCACTTCCCGGTTCTGGGAGCTGCTGAAGTCCCACCCCTGCACTCATTAAAGTTATGACATGTGCTCAGGGAGTGCGTGGGGATGCGCTCCATTACAGGCTATGGTTGGCATCTTTCCAATCGTTGTTTTATAGTACAATGGTTACTTGATGATGAGACGTGGGCACTGGTCAACTAGTTAGCTGACCAGTGCCCACGTTTCATCACCAAATAACCATTTTAACAGGAAAAGAACGGAAAGATGCCAACCATAGCCTGTAATGGAGTGCGCCCGTGCCCTCCCTGGTACATGTCATAACTTCGCTGGCGTGAGGCGGGATTTCCTTCCCAGGCACAATAAAATGATGGCTGTGGCTCTGATCCTGTAACAATGAAAGAGCAACAATATCGAATCGGGTGTAAAATAAAACACCAATATATGGTGCAAAGCATTAACTAGGTGAATCTCTTTAAATCATTTTTTTCTAAATTCAGATACATTTTAAACTACAGAAAATACCAGCCCGTCGTTGCAGCAGTTGGCTTTCCGCTTGCGACACCAGCAACCCAGGTTCGGGAGTGGACTCTGGTCGCTGAAGGGCCGGCCGGGGGAGAAGGCTTGGGTGGAGGCCCGAGGTACAGCAAGTCCTGCAGCTTGCAGGAGGGACCGGTGGGAGCTATGTGGTGGACATCGGCATGTAGCGCCTTGATGTCAGGGCGCACACCACACAGGGAGGAAAAACAAGGGGAAAAAAAAAAAGGCCAGCACCAGCCCCGATCCCCAAAGCCTCCTGCCTGACCCGGAACTGGCATCCCGACGAAATGAAGGAAGTATGGGGTGTTCGGGCCCTATCTCGACCCCACCTGGGGGGGTAGAACCAAGGCTCCATGGGGGATGGACTGCTCCGGGAACAGGTAGGAGAGTGGGGACTGATAAGGCAAATGGTGTCTCCCGAAGAGTGGAGTGCCGCAGGCTTGGGGGGTATAGAAAAATAAACTACAGAAAACAGCAGGGTACTTACTATGTCTTGAATAGTTTCATGGTCATTACAAGACAAGAACATAGGATTGCGAGAACAGCAACAGCACTGACTAATACAATGTAACTACTGCGCATATCTGCTGTGTCTGCTGGGACCGTAGGACTTAACGCAATCTAAGATAACTAACGTAGTAAGTACCTTGCAGAATAACTATAAACATAAACTTATTCTAGATATACTAAATAAAACTACAAAATGGTTAAGATAAAAGCTAGGAAAAAATGTCATAGACCATGTATATCTTGTAGAATGTATACAGAAGAAGAAATTGTGGTGTAGTTTACATGTGATAAGTGCATACAGAATCATGCTTTGCATACTGAAATTGAAATGATAAAGAGGAGGATGGACAGTAGTAATCAAACAGAAACACTAGAGGTTCAGAAAGAGATTGGAGAATTAGAAGCCTATATAGATTCATTCGTAGTAGAGAACGATATAGATTTATCACATAAAGGGGCCCAACAAGAGTCTCTGACTGAGACACTACATAACTATGGTGACAACAAATGTGGAAACACATCTAAACATTCTATAAAAAATGAGGGAAAAAAACAGTTGTTAACACACTATCCAGAAGTAGAAAATAGATACAAGGTATTGGACCTGAACAGACAAGTTACACAGGAGTTTTTAGAAAAGAGCTGCGATGGGGGTGAGGGACTGAAGGTTAAACAAGGCCAGAAAGTCCATAGTGAAGATAGAAAACCATTACCAGATAAAGGGAAAGCAAAAGTAGTAATGGAGTTTAAGCAGGGAAATGTCTGTTAAAATAAAGAAGCAATATCACCTAAATTAGATTTCACAACAGAAAGAGAAACCACAACACAAATGAAAAAAAAAAGATATCCTAATAATAGGAGATTCCTTAACTAAAGGAATTGATTCAGTAGTATGTAAAGGCAGAAAAATGCACACTACGGTGAGCTCACTACCAGGGGTAAAAATCTCAGACATTGGTTACCTATTAGAAGGACTGATGGAAGGACTACAAGATCCTTTAATCATAATTCATGTCGGTGTAAATGATGTGGGGCTACATAGTATAGATCACATCATACAAGATTATCAACACATTGTGAAAACAATGAAAAAAAGGGGATGTGGCATAATTATTTCAGGTCTAATTCCATGTTATGGGAGATATGAATTCAAAAACTCAGGCATTGAGATGCTTAATATGAAACTGAGAACCTTTTGTGGGTATAACAGCATTGGATGGATTCATGGATAACTCAGTGACTTTGGGAAAAATACTCTTTTTAAAAGTGATGGATTACACCTAAATAAGGCGGGTATCAGAACATTGAGCATGAAAATAAACAATGTTATCTCGTTCCATTTAAACTGGATAAAGAGGTGAGGGAGACTCCTAACCTAATACCTACAACTGTGGACCTTAAAGAGAGATGGAGATGTACAGTACTAAATGCACGTAGTCTAACAAATAAATTCGAGGAACTACAATGTTTACTAATGAAAGTAATGTACAAATTGCATTAATTACTGAAACTTGGTGGACTACTGAAGACAGATGGGATAAAGAAATAACTGGCTATAAACTATATTATCTATCAAGGAAATCTAGGAAAGGAGGGGGTATTGCTATATATATAGAACATTCTATACAATGTAAGGAAATATCAAGAGCTAAAGAAAGCCTGGAAATGGTATGGTGAAAGCTCATACTCTAGGGACAAGCAACAATTAAACTAGGTCTGGTTTACAGACCCCCCTCAATGAGCTCAGAAGGAGAACTTGAATTATTAAAAGCCATTAGTAACCTAGATCCATCAGAAAGAATAATACTGAATGGGGACTTTAACTTTCCAGATATTGACTGGAAAAAACTTGAGGGTACAAGTAAAAAAAGTATACAATTTCTGGAGGCTGTAAATCAAATAGGGCTTGTCCAGCTTGTTTCTGAAAATACCAGGGGCAACAACATTTTGGATCTGATTCTAATTAACATGGGACAATTAATACAAAATGTGCACATTAGTAATCCCCTGGGAAATAGTGACCACCAATCAGTCAAGTTCCTGATTAAAGATGTGCAAAATTCTTCTAGGGAAGGAAAAACTACAGCTCTAAACTTTAAAAAGGCTGATTTTCCCTCTATGAGGAAACATCTCACAAATTGGAATTGGAAGAAGGAACTTGGTAACCATACAGCTGATAGAATGTGGGACTCCTTGGTCAATATATTACATAAAATCATAAATCTATGTATACCCAAGTACTCTACATACTCAAATAATAAAAATATCCCTAAATGGCTAACTCCAAGAATTAAAACATCGATTAATAAAAAAAAAGATGGTTTAAAAAAATTAAACATGACAAACGCAATCTAATTTACAGTATAGAGAGCTTGTTAAAAAAGTCAAATGGAAAATAAAGAAGCAAAAAAAGACTATGAATTAAAACTTTCACCCTTAGTTAAAGACAACTATAAGACTTTTTATTCTTATATAAACAATAAACAAAAAAAGAGTAATACCATCGGACCTTTTAAAAATGATGCAGGAGAAATACTCAACAATAGAGATTGTGCAGAAATACAAAATAAATATTTCTGCTCCGTCTTCAATCCAGTTACTTCTTTAAATACTACTCCAAAAATTACTTCTAGATCAGGGAGGATACAGATTAAATTACAGGATGTCCTAAATAAACTAAAAACAGTACATACAAATAAATCACAAGGACCTGATGAAAATCAACCTAGGATGCTGTATGAACTTGCAGCACCCCAACCCATATTTTCCAAAAATCCCTGGATACAGAACAAGTACTACAAAACTGGCGAGAAGCGTTGGTAGTTCCTATATATAAAAGTGGATCAAAATCTGAGTTAAAAAACTATAGACCGATTAGTTTGACATCGGTCATGGGTAAGATGACGGAATCCATCCTGAAGAACTATATAGTTGAGTATCTTGAGGCTAATGAATTGCAGGATCCGTTACAGCATGGTTTCCGAAGAAACCGTTCTTGCCAGACAAATCTCTTGACTTTTTACAAGAAGGTTGGGAAGGCTTTGGATGCGGGAAATTGTGTTGACATTATTTTTTGGACTTTTCTAAAGCTTTTGATAAACTTCCACATCAAGAATTAATTTTTTCCCTTAAACAGTGTGCATTAGATACCAATATAATAAACTGGATAGATGTTTGGCTATGTGAAAGAAGGCAAAGAGTGGTAATACAAGGAGAAAAGTTGAAGTGGGAGGCTGTGACTAGTGGAGTGCCTCAGGGCTCGGTCCTGAGACCCTGCCTCTTTAATATTTATATAACCTCCCTGAAATTGGATAATAATAATATCTGGTTGACAAAATTTGTGGAGGACTGTAGAATTGGTGCAATAACCAACACCGCAAAAAATTATTATGATCTACAAGAAGCATTAAACTACATACATCATTGGACTGTAAATAGTAAGCTTGAATTAAATAAAAACAAGTGCATAACTATGCAATTGGGTAATACAAAAAATAAAAATCCCTTTTCCTATAAACTGGAAAATATTGTACTCAACAACATAAACGAGGAAAAGGATTTGGGGGTAATAATTAGTTCTGACTTAAAATTTAGTTCCCATTGTAATAAAGTAATAAGAAAGGGAAACCAGACCCTAAATTGTATTCTGAAACATATCTCAAGCAGGGATAGGAAAGTACTAATGCCACTCGACGGTGCCTTGGTTACACCCAACCTGGAATACTGTGCCCAGGTGTGGGCTCCTTATAAAAAAGCAGAAATTTACAATATAGAACGAATACAGAAAAGAGTGACTAAGTCAATTGAAGGGCTAGAAAAGAAGACATACCCTGAGAGACTGAGGGGGCTAAATCTTTCTACCCTGGAGTACAGAAGAATTAGGGGTGATTATTGCTTACTATTCAGATGTATAAAAGACCCTGTATTACTCTCAGAACTTGGACTAGTTTGGAGGAAATAAAGATATGAATCTAGGGGACACCCTTTTCAGTTTGAAGTCCAAAAATGGCAAACTTTACCACGAAAGCATTGGTTCAGCAATAGAGTCGTGGCAGGATGGAATTCATTTCCCAAAGAAGTGGTGTCTTGTACGACTATGGACTCCTTTAAAATTAAACTTGACGACTTTCTCTTAGATACAGAGAAAGAAGTTAAACAATAAGGCAAGCACTATGGACGAAAGTCTACTTAAGCTTGAAATCACCTATGAACCAAAACATCATAACATTCCAGAATGCCTTACATGAGTCGAGTCATGACCTTTGCAATGGAGTCAGGCAGGTTTTCACACCAGATTTAAGAACCTTCATTTACATTTAAATCCTGATGAAATTAGGAGGGTGCAATAGAGGCAATCATTGTTCATGCCTACAAACTACACAGGTACACAGCATAAAAGGCTGAGGGGACCTGCCCTTTAAAAGACTAACTTTATCGGAGAATCAGAGAAACCCACAGCCAAACAAGTTATATAGATTGTTGGAAAGGTTTAGGAATAAGGTTAACTAAGCAACTGACAACTGGGAGCATTTGAGTGTCCTACAGAAAGACTAACTGAACTGCAAAACTGGCTCTCTGCTAACTGTACTGCAACACTGGCTATCTGCAGAGAACTGTTAACTCATCACACAGGACTAGCCAAGCTTCCAGTGAGGAGTAGCCCAGGAAAGAGCTCCAACTGGCCACGTCAGGGAATTTCATAGACTGATCAAGCATAATGTTTACCTGTTTTTATTACCTCTTTATCTATAACGCATATGGCTTATTCTTTTAATGAATTTCTTTAATTTAAAGGTACAGTTGAATTATTGAGTTTCCATACTTATAAGGTATAAGGTTTCAAGCATATAAGCTACTGAAGTTACAGATCTGTTAATGTGGACAAATACCCTGGGAAGGTCTCACGATATGCTCTACTGGCAATTTAATTCTACAGTTGGTGATAATTTATTAGCCCCCGGTGAAGTGTTACATATTTCATAGTAACAGTACCCACAAAGGTCTCATTCACTTTGAGTGATTCGGCTGTATGATGTCACTGATTATGTTAGTGATACAGCTATAAGGGCTTGGTTTAGGGTTTCAGGCCTACAGAATCCTAGGTTCAGTTCCATGTGTGGTACATTTTTTTTCTCATTACAATTTATGGTGTATGAGAGAAACTGTTAGATATCATTACTAATTCAGCAACAGGGTTTCAGGGCTTGATTTAAGACCTGAATGGTTATCGTTAAATTTTGAGTAATTGTTATTGTTGTATTATGTTTTGCAAGTCTAATTTGTTATTACTTTGATCTCAGGTCATACCTGAAAAAGGACAAGCAGTGATTCCCTCGACCTAAA
The DNA here is from genome assembly GCA_016271365.2 of Neoceratodus forsteri. Lineage (NCBI taxonomy): Eukaryota > Metazoa > Chordata > Ceratodontiformes > Ceratodontidae > Neoceratodus > Neoceratodus forsteri. Next base: position 1,175,681,724 of record CM057453.1, on the reverse strand, counting down.
ACTTCTTACCCTAACTCTAGATGAAGTCCTATCCCCCCCCCCCCCCAAGCTTCTAAATCGCTCCCTCATGCTTTCACAATTCCCCAGATCTGGAAATCCACTCTGGTTACACCAGTTTTTAAGAGTGGGGACAGATTACTACCTGGGAATTATAGGCCAATTCTATTCTTCCCCCATTGTCCAAAGCACTTGAAAGGATTGTTGCTGACCAGTTTGTGGAGTACCTGGAAAAATACAACCTACAATGTGTCCAACAACATGGTTTGCAGCAAGGGCACAGCACATCTACGGCCCTACTGGAATTCACAGGTTTCATTCATCGTACTCTTGATCAGGGTCAACTTGTTGGTGACACCTTCATTGACCTGTCTATAGCATTAGACATGGTCAATCACCATTTGCTGACACATCAACTTGCTGAGCTTGGTATATCTTCAGAAGCCCTAAAGTGGTTCACCAGCTATCTAGCAAACCACACACAACAGGTGAGAATAGGGTCTGCCCTTTCTGCTAAACTGCCTGTCTTCTCTGGGATTCCCCAAGGATCAATACTGAGACCCCTTCTATTTAGCACCTTCATCAATAATCTTCTGGCATCCTGTTTCGAACCAGTACTCCTCTATGTGGATGATGCGGTCATTTTCTCGAAGACTCCTGACCCTACCCTCCTTCAGGCCCAACTTCAGAAAAGTTTTACTGAAGCTGAGTCCTGGTTCGTCTCTCATAAGTTAGTGCTTAATTGCAAAAAAACAAAGGTCATGCTCTTCCATGGTACCCACAGCAAGCACAAAGCCAAACAATTGGTGATTAAAAACAGTGTGGGTGTTGTCCTTGATCAGACTCAATCTTTTAAATACCTAGGAGTTACTCTGGCTAGTACACCCTCCTACTCCAACCATGTTGAGAATGTTGCCAAGGCAGTTAACATTCACCTAGGCCTTCTACACAGGCATAAACGCTGCCTTACTACTGAATTCCTCAGATTGGCTATCCAAAGTTCAATTGTGTCTATTATTGACTATGGTTTGGTCATTTATGGTTCTGCCACAGACACAACCCTACATCAGTTCGCCACAGCTCTGAATAAGGCATGCTGTCTACTAACTGGTGCAGCGTATCGTACTCATACTTGTGACCTTTACGAACAAGCAAACTGGCTTCAACTCCAGGCTCGCATCGAATATCAAGCCTGCCTTCTGACTAAGAAGGCAGATCTTGGTCTCCTACTACCAGGTTCCCTTCAGCTTTTCAGTTCCTTTCAGGGCACTCGGGGCACATGAAGTTCTGTGAGCCAAACTTTTACTGTCCCTCGCTGTCAAACCTCGCTTCGACAACGATCCATTACAGTTAGAGCTGCTAATTTATTCAATTCCCTACCTCCTGAGACTGCGACGACTGCAACCTTGGGACCATTTAAGCTGAAGCTGCATCAATTCCTAGTTTCCAGAGCATCTTGTGACTGCTATACCTAATCTCTGCTGACAGCTAAATGCACTGGGACCTCCTTCTTTTACCATTTGCCCCTGTATAGCCCTATCCTGTTGCTGCGCTATTCCACTCACAGCACTTCCTCCCTTATCCCTTTCCCATTCCTGCTCTCCTTTCATCCTACCTCATCCCCACTTCCTTTACCCCTCCACTCCCACTCCCTCCCTCCTGTATCCTCACCTTGTTCTCTCCCTCAACCCCCCCCCCAAGTGGGTCTTTCCTCCTTAAGCTTAATTGTGGAATCTCCCTCCTTGCTCTTATTTTGCTCCTTCCACCCCCCAATTCACCCCATGTACTTCTCTCCTTGTAATCCTTTTCACCCCTCTTCAGACAAGGCCACTGGCTGCACTTGACACAATATTTATCTTGCCATATTGTTCTTTTATGTAGTTACTTTCCTCATGTTGTACTACTTACTGAAACCATTATAATCTGCTATTCTTGTGAGTTGACGTGGAACCTCTGTAAAAGAGCCCTTGGCTCAAAGGTCTTTCTGATTTGTTAAATAAATAAATAAATTCCAATGTACCTATGTGCAAATTCAAATAAATGAAATGAAAACTCAAAAAAGGACTTGGAGCAGGGTTTCAGACCATGGAACAGTTAGTGACTCAGGAACCAAGAACATGGAAAACATAACTGTCCCACTCCATCAAGATTAATCAATCACTTGAGGGAGTAGTGGAAGCTCAATCACAGCTCCTGAGATGGTTTTATTTTACAAAAGAGCATGCTGACTCCAGAGGCCCTAGCGCAGGAACTAATCAGGTTTAAAGTGCAGAGTTTGTATATTGTGTAGGGTATGCTTATTTATTCAGTGAGGTGTACGTGTGTTTGCATGCATATGTCTGTACTGTGCAGGATCTGCAGGTACATTCGTTAACATGTAAAGGATGTCTTTTACTATACAAAAATGACAGCATACCCTGGCATTGCTCAGTACTGTTGGTACTTTGATTATTTCTTCTCATCACTGGTTTTAAAACTGAACTTACTAGAAAAGGTTCTGCATGCACCCGCAATAATTCTGACAGCCAGTACTGTACTTACTTCTCGGTTCTCGAGCTGCACTTCCATTCGCCTCCCATGGGCATTCAGCTCTATCATTCTCTGCACATGGGCGCTTTCGTTTAGTGGAAAATCCATTTGAAACCTCTCCGTTTAATCCACGTTCCCAAATCAATGGGTATGACCCATTAGCTAAAGGATATCCATTTTCAACCTCCATTTTTTTAACAAGCTGAACATTTAACAAAAGAAAGAAGAGTTGTAGTTAGAAAATAATTTCTATTACAATTCTCATTTGTAGCACTAGAAACAATGTAAGCTCTTATGCGCTGCCCTGGTTTTAGAGGCACAAGTTAAGTCAATTCGTTTTTAGCACACAGGGGCCACAATTAGTGTTTACCCAAGGCCAGTACTTCATATTTATTGGGTGATATGTTCACTAGCATCCTTTTTTTTTTAGTCACTGAGTGTGAAGTATTTCCTAGCAACAATGAGACCTAAGGGGTTGATCATCTCTTTAAGGCACTTTATGCACAACATTTTAAAAGAACTTGTTAAAATAAGCTGCACTAAAAACTAGAATAGGGTGTGTTTGTCCTCTGAACAACCACCAGTTTCCTCAGCCTACTAAATTTGTTTCTCCACTCCATCAGCTCTCATATATTTATGCTAAAGTTGCCTATTCTGCAGTAACATCATATTACTTTTCGCTGCGATTTATTTAACCAGGATAAACTAACCAAAATTGTGGGTCCTGCATTTACCTGGTTTAACAGTTGGTATGACAGAAGCACAGAAAAGTTAAATTACTTGCTCAGGGTCACAAAGCTAGTGCATGGCTGACGTGTCCTAGTTTTATTTCATTGCTCTAATCTCTAGGCCCCACAATCTCCATCCTTGCACACTAGTGCACTCTAACAGAGCTGTACTGAATCAATTGTATTTGCACTGTCTTTTGTCAATACTATTTTTTTTAACAAAACCGAGATTGCCAGCAAACAGTGTCCATCCAGTCTGCCCATACAGATAGTTCTATAATATCCCCATACCTGGATGTTATCTCCCTCTGCTCCTCCCACCCCCCCTTAAATCCCCTACTTTGCTGGTACCCCTATTGGAACTAGCAGTCCCCTCACTCTGTCTCAGTTGTGTCTGAACCCGGTTTATCGTACCCACCCCCACCATTTACACCGGAAATCTGTTCCATGGCTCCACCACCTTCTCAGTGAAGAAGAATTTCCTCACATCCCTCCTAAATTTACCACCCATCTACCTCCAGTTGTAACTCCTTCATGACTGCATCCCTATTCCTGATGAGCAGGTTTTCACTGTTCACTTTATTCCCCTTGTTACAGCGTGTGGGAATAAACTTTGGACGAGGCAAATTTACAGGTTTAAAACACACCAAGGTATGATATTTATTTTTCAAAACTTCAAAAAATAATATATGAAAACAAAAAAAAATTGCAAACATCAGTAGTCTCTCACATAATACAGTCCTGGATCTTAGAGCTCCTAAGACCCTTCTCATCTGCATTCAACAGCTTGTCTGCGCAAACAGTAGAACCTCCCTCCTCTCTCAGGACTGAGCCCCACTGTACTGCCTTAAGTGCCCTCAGTGAAGAGGTTTTATATCTTTTTAGTAGGGTCACCTGACTAAGCCCTTTCTATTTTCAAGTCTGAACATACTGTTACATGTCTGGACATGCCATTTTAAAACCAAGGGAGTTTGTTCCAGGGGACTTCCTGGTTCAATTTAAGGTACAGTATATATCTCCATAGATACTGATTTTCTGCATCTCCGATTCATTATGACTAAGCATTTTTATAAAGCATACCACAGTTTTTTTGTTTAGCTTCGTATAGTAACAGGTTTATAATGCGAAAGTTATGAAAATACCTTAAAGATTTTGTAAAACTGTACTAATCATGAAATGATTAGTTTGATATGGCTTCTGAATCCTGTTTCTTTAAAAAGGCTTTATTAACTGTATTTATTCTCACTATCTAAAATAGTCTTCATGTTTATTTTACACAAAATGCACTTATGCACTTTACACAACACCTCTCTGGGTATTTGGCATCATTCCAGGGACTGGATGGATGGAAATGGAAAAAGAATGAAAAGACAGAACTAGTAGGAATTTTGTAGGGACAGTAAAGAGCTACGCTAGGTGGCCAACCTAGGGTAAGGGGGAAAAAGAAGAAAAGCAAACAGAAAAGCGCTAACATTGCGCAACAGAAGTTTTGGTAGCTAGGAAATAAGGAGCTAGAAAAGTGGTCCATCAGTCACAGCTGAGGGTGTAGCCTAACTCCGCCACTCCCCTTCGGAACCTTTTATGTTTTCCCTCTCACTTCTGGTCTGCAGCAAGTACATGTACAGGGTCTCCAGCAATTTTTTACGGTATACACCCTGCTGGCCCAGGATCATTTCGGTGACCCTTCGCTGCACTGACTTCAGCCTTTCTGTCCTTTCTCATGAGTGGACTCAGGGAAGTGGGCACAGTACTCCAGGTGAGGCTTTACCAGTGACCTGTACAGGGGCAATATCACTTCCCTTCTCCCAGTCAAACCCCCTCCCAATACATCCCAGCATCCTTGTTGCCTTGCCGTAGGCCCTACTGCATGGACTGGTTTGCTTGAGGGAGTCACTGATGAGAACTCCCAGATCCTTCACCTCAATTGTAGGAGCCAGCTTAATCCCTCCCAATCCAGAATGCACTTTGTGGGTTATTTTCCCCCTATGTGCATCATCCTGCACTTCTTGTAGTTGAATCTCAACTGCCATATCTCTGACCACCTTTCCAGATACCTCTGCAGTTTCTTCACCCTATCCTCACTGTACAACCTGCCCCATAATTAATCTATCTCATCTGCAAAGAGACACAACTGGCCTTGAACAGAAACATGCACCACCGGAAATAATGACTGTGACCTGGCAGTACTGGGGTATACCATGTACAGGTAAGACAGTGGTAAGGGAAAAGGAGGCGGGACTGCCCTTTATGTCAGGGAAGGCACAGAAGCAGTAGCGAAGGGGTCCATCGGGGAGGAAATGGGAGACAGAAGCACTTTCTGTACATCTCACAACATCATCGGGCAACAAGTTACCGACAGGGGTGATCTACAGACCACTGGGACATGGAAATAGGGAACTAGGGGGCAGAAAATGAGAAGGGGATGCAAAGGGGGAGTTTATGATGGTGGATCTCCATTTACCAGACATAGACTGGGATATTCCTTTTTTAAAGACTCCACTTCATTCATTGTTACAGTATTACAGAGACAGCATTGCACTAGTTACAGCATGTCATTGTCAATTAAAACACATTTGTTCCCACAGATGCCATATGGCGTCAGAACCATCCATTGTTGGAACTGACCCAAAATAGCCACCAGGAGCAAATGAGTTGAGTTGATTTACAATAGTACTTCCCATACAGAGAGAGGGAATGTTCTTCTTCCATAGCGATACAATTACAATTTACCAGTGTCCTTTTTTTGTACTTTGTGCTTACTTTTCTCACCCAAAACTAGTAACTGTTTTAGGCTGCTAATGTGCGTCTGTATGTCATTTAAAGGGACACTGTCAACCCCTTCAGGCCTCACATTCTGTGCAGTTGGCTGATGCAGATAGCAGTTTGATTCTGCTTCCTTTTTTCTTTATAAAAGTGAAAAACAGACTGTTCACCACACTGGTGTTACCACACAAAAATGTGTTAGTTTACATTCCTTGATCATCTCCACCACAGACTTCCTGGATTTCGGAAGACCCAATACAGTCTTGACACTCAAGATGCAGTAAGAGGAGACTACTGCATCATGAGTGGCTGCAATGTTGGGGTGTCCCTAATGTTCAGGAAATATGCAATAAGACTAGATCAAGGATTTAAAACAAAACAAGGTTGGGTATAGCCACACAATCGTACGTGCATTTCAGTTCTACTTAAAAAGAAAGCAGTTAAAATAACCTGCAAGATTAAAGAATTTTAGAGAAAGTATGCAATCATAAAATGTGTGTTTTCAACTACAAAAAATAAAATGCTGCAAAACAGGTTGACAATGTCCATTTAATCTCTTAGTATCATAGCCAAGTTGTTCAAGCAACAACAATAATAAACAGAAAGTTATAACATTAACAAGCAGTACAGCTGAGCATGTCTTTTGCTTGCACCTGCTAGTCATGAAAATATTTTCGTAAAGGTGGGACAGATGAGTCAGGCTGCAAATGTGGCCACATCTTAGAATAAGCTGTTAATTCAAGTTTCTTAGCCTTCTGCTGGTTGGGTGTCAGTCCCCGTCAGCTCTCCTAAGTCCCACTGGGCCAGGCCATCCACCTAGCACGATGTTTCTCTTCCTGCAGAGATTGAGATATTCCAGCAGCTAACAGTACTAGAAGTCAGGCCTTGCTAGATGCATTACAGGACTATCTACTGGTGCAGACAGTTTGGAACCCACAAGCCAGGCTGCCATTCTCAATGTGGTGCTCACCAACTCAGAAATGGTTAAGTAGAGTTTGGTTTAAGGAACCACTAGGGTCCAGTACACATTCAAAGGCCGAGGTTCAAGATTTCTGACAAACAGACTTTTACCAGATGAGTGAGTTAGTCAGTGATAAGTTGGTTGGTATGGACAAAATCAGGGGGTAGAAAGGTGGGAATAACAAGAGGGGCCATTCTCGAGAATGGTTACCTAGAGTGACAGACACAAGAGACCAGTCTGGTTCTCTAAGATGGTCAAGGAGGCTGTAAGGGCCAAAAAAGGGTCTTCACTAGCTATAAAGAGAAATGTGGACGAGGAATGGAGCGAATACCAGGCCAATGATGAGGAACACCAAGAAGGCAATCTGCGACACAAAAGCAGGCATGGAGCTGAGTACTGTGGAGGGGCTCAGGGAAGGGGAAAAACAGTTCTTCGGATACATAAAGGGAAAAAAGGAAGAAGACAGGGGGCGTTGTAAGATTGACTCAAGAGGACAGGTAAAAGAGGAAGGTGAGCAGAAAGCAGCCATTCTTAACAACTACTTCTGCTCAATACTGACAGTAGAAGATAGTGGGCCTTTGCCAGAAAGTGGCATAGTTTGCTGCAAGGAAATGGAACAGGTGACAATTACAGAAAAAAGGGTTAGAAAGGGCTTGCAACCCCAAAAATAGATAAGGCTCCAGATTTAGATGGGATACACTTGAGGGTGCTCAGTGAATTGGCATCAGAACTGGCTGAACCTCTGGCAAGACTGTTCAGCTTACTACAGTCATGGGCGGTTCCAAAAGATTGGAGGATAGAGAATGTGGTTCCACTCCACAAGGAAGGGGACAAGTAGCAACTAGGTAACTACAGACCCGTCAGTCTTACCTCCACTGTGGGTAAACTAAGAGGACCTTGTGGACCACCTAGCAAAAAAATGGACTCCAGAAAAGCCGGCCCAGTAGTGCTGAGGGTTGAGGCGCTGGACGCCACACCTCGCACCACGCTGGCGACCCGGGTTCAGGAGCAGACTTGGGTCACCGGGGGTTGGCAGGGGAGGAAAGGATCGAGCATCCGGAGGACAGCTCTCCTTTCCTGGGAGGGAGGGGGATCCAGATCTCGGGCTCTGGCGGCAGCCGGGGTATTGGCAAGCCTGAGATCCACAAAAATAGGCAACTGGCTGCGGCGGAGATCCTGTGGCACATATGGGAGCGTGCGTCGTGCGTGCCCATGCTGGACACACTGCACGTCTGAGCTGAGGGGAGGAAAAGCTGAAATACCCCTACTTGCTGGCTGAGGCGACAGCAATCTCCAGGAACCGAGGAACCACACGTCTAATGCCGGCCACAACCCCCGACTCTACCCCCCTGGGGATCCTTGGCCTCTCCAAGGGGCCAGGTGAAGACGAGGGGCCTGATACTGATGATACTGTTGGGGGGAATGGTTCAGGCAGATGGTAAGGAGCTGAGGTTCAGTGAGGGAGCCCGAGAGATGCCCCGACAGGTAGGAGATAAAAATAATCGAAAAAAAAAGGACTCCAGGAAAGGAAGTAGCATAGTTTCATGGAAGGGAGGTGGTCCAAAGTTTGTCAGATGAAAGTCGCAAGAAAGTGCAAGGTGATGCACACATAGGGAACAATAACCCCAGAAGGAATGCTGGATGGGAGGAGGGGTTAAGCTAGTCACTACTTCAAAGAAAAGGTACCTGGTGGTTATCACATGTGACTTCCTAAAACAAACTAGCCAACGCAACAAGATATACATCAAGGCAACCTGAAAGTTGAGATGTTATTAGAAGAGGTTTCAATAGCAGGTGAGAAGTGGCACTACCCCCCACCACAGATCATTACTGAGAAACCATCCAGAATACTGCAGGGGTTGAAACTGGCACCGGCCCACTAATCAAATACTGGTAGATTTTGCAGTGGGATAGTAAAAGTTTTCTGTAGCCCTGCAGGCTTGTACTGCATAAGGTAACATTCAATAAATACACCAACTGGGCTAGTGGAAAAGTCTAAGGGCCTAGTGGATACACGGGGAATGGAGGATTGTGCTGCAGAAGTGAGTGGAGAACAGGGGGAGGGAGGCAGAAGAGGAAGTTCACAATTAAAGAATTAAATTCCCATTTGTGTTGCTTTGTTACTTCAACCTTTCTGTAAACAGTCTACTATCGAGAAGGAACAGCACAGACCTCAAGCTCCCCCTTCATGTTAAAAGTGGGGGGCACTCATGTGTAAAGCGCCACACATAAGTGTGGATCTGCCCCAAATTAAAACATTTAGTAGAAAAAAAATGCCTTACTTTTCCACTAACCAAAACCAAAAAAATCTAGTTGATCCTGTTGTCTCCCCCACTCCACAATTTCTGAACTGGCACTGCTCCAGGTGCATCCAAGAACCCCCTGCACTGACATCTGCAACAGGAGGTTCAGCTGAATGAACTACTATATGTATAAGTTTTTCTTCCTTTTTTCCCATAGCGCTTTTTCTTGCTTCTCTGTTCTGCCCAACAGCACCCCTCCAGCCCAGTCACCAGCCTTCTAATGGACTTAGTGGTTACCCACCACTTACCCAGGACCATATATTAGCAGGTGGTCTGCTGTGCTGGTCTGGTGGGAGCCTGTGGGGGGTGCCAGCGTAGGGTGGACTGGGCTTTTTCCTCCTTTGTCCGGCTTCCTTTCTAAGGGTCCTTGTGTGCAATGACACATGCACACAACAGTGCTGGGCATTCAGCCGTTACCCCTCCCTTGTGCTTGTCAGCTGTGCTCCCACATGGTCTCCACCAGGTGGCAGTCTTACAGAGGGAGCAGTACTCTTCCCCACACTCCCTGAAGAACAGCAGTCCTTGGGCTGCTCAATCCTTCCTCCTCTGCCCCATGACCAGCCCTCGTTACCAAACACAGATCATCAGTGTCAGGTATGGTAGTGCTATCGCTATGCCAACAAACCAATGCATTTTTATAAGCTCTTATCTGCTGGTCACTGGTCCAGTTGTACTCCCAAGCTGAGTTGCTAATCAATACTCCCCCCACCTTTTTCCTGCGTGGTGTCAGTTATCTCAATCTTGCCTTCATGTTATTCTTTAATAAATGCATCGCCTAACATTTCTTAACTTTAAAGTTCATATGTCCTTTCTCTACACCCCCTGCCCTCTGAGTTTGTCCAGATCCTTCTTCAGGTCATTTATTTCCAGATACAATGCAGCCACCCATGCAATTTGATATCATCAGTAATTTGCAAATTTGGCAATCCAGCTGCTGGTGCCCACTTCCAGGTCACTTATAAATACACTGAACAACACAGATCCCACGATGGATGGACCCTGTGGGACCCCAGTGGTCACTTGTTTCCAGGTTGATGGATTACATTTATTATTAGTCCTTTGTTTCCTGTCCTGCAACCAGTTCTGAACACACTTCATCACATTCCCCAGTTATACTTGGATTCTCCAGTTTATAAACTAGCATGCAGTGTGGTACAGTATCACTTTACTGAAGTCAGAATACGTAACATCCACAGGCGTTCCCTGGTGACATTTAAAAACATTTTACTTCAATGTCATCTGTCCCTAGTGTGTATTCCTCATCTTCCAATGTGCTTCTTCTGCCTGTGACATCACAAACAGGGGACTAAAACCTTGAGACTAAACATCAGCAGCACATGCACTTGAGGACAAATATACTGTTTTCAAGCGAACGCCCTTAGCAAGGTCCTTAGCTCTCTGAGGCCCTTGTCACTTAGCTTCTGCAGCAGAGGTTCCAAATCAGCATGGCAGTGATGCCCACAGTTCTACAGTACAAATATAGATGGGGGGGAGTGAGGGAGCTACCCATTCTTATGGACAATAACAACAGAATATATTAATTCCTTTTATTAGAGATGCGTGGTGTAAATAAAGGCTTCTGACCAATACAATGTGTCTGTGCTTTTTTTTAAAGTAACTACTGGGGTGGAGGAGAGGGGGTACAACATACAGGTGGATAACTCCTGTAGAATGCACTTTTAATTACACCTCATTGATCATGCTTGGCGATAAATTCTCAGTTGCATTCAAGGAGAGCACAACAAAAGTGGGAATTTTTTCTCTCCATTGCACTTACACCCAAAAATTGCTACACACAATGCAGTGCTCACTCAACAGGAGGGACAAGCCCTCTCTGCAAGTGCAGCATAATGTAAATCACTAATCCAGATGTTAGTGGCTGACATTAAGAATAGCCCCTACTAACATGCCCAGTGTATGCTTGCAGATACATCACTATGCAGCACTGCAACCTACGAACACAGTGCACAGTCTGTGGGGCAGCAACACCCACATGCCTTATTCCAAACATTCTCTGGTGTCCAGCAGCTCTCTCTTTCACGCCCCTGATCATATCCCCTAATGCAGTCTCCTCTGTACTGATGTCAGTCCTCCAGGTAGCGATCCTGTTCCTATTTATGTCAACTGACACATGTGCCAAGACCCAGAGCAAGCAGTCTAGGTCTAAAAAACCAAGCTGGTTTTGCAGGGAGGTGGCACAGAAGGTGAGGGAGAAGAGGTTGGCCTTCAACAGGTACAAAAAGACTGGGTGAGAAGAGGACAAGTGGGAGTACACAAAGAAATCCAGGGAGGTGAGTAGAGTGGTTAGGGCAGCTAAAGCTGCAAGGCGCTGAGACTGGCGCAGGGGATCAGGGAGGGGGTGGAGAATTTCTTCAAGAACAGGAGTAGAATTTAAGGAAAAAAAGGGGCATTCTTAGGGGAATACTTAATTCAGAATTTTGGTATCCTGCCTGGAAATCTGGTATTCCGCCTAAATTCAATGTTTTTTTATGTTACGCATGTGCGTAGAAAATTTTGAACACCCGCATGTAACTTGGCCATTTACAGGAGTTTTTTCACCAAATTTTCAACATGGCCTTTTTGTGATCCAACCTCACAAAGAGTGCCACTGTCATTTTTTTTCATCAGTCCCAAAAGGTGATTTTGCACAACGACTGCACTATTCTGAGCCACAGGTGTGAAAACACATTTCGGCAGGATGTGAAGAATGAAAGTTGTACTGTTCATGAGGGGGTGTGAAAAAATGGCAGTATGGCGCAGTGGTTTAAGGCTCTGACCTGCAAATCTGGAGACCTGGGTTTGAATCCCACAGCCTCCACTTGCATACTGTGTGACGCTGAGCAAGTCACTTAACTTCCTCATGCTCCCAGGTTGCACCTGCAAACAAGCTTTCAGCTTAGTGTGTCTCACCTGGCAAAATAACTGGAAAAAAAAAAAATTTGCCAAAATTACGAGCATGTGTAGAAAAATTTCAACAACCGTGCATATCACACCCATTTTTCAATATGTTTGCACCAAATTTTTAACATGGGCTTTTTGGGACCCTATCTCATGAACACTGGCACTGTCGTTTCGTTACTCGGTCCCGAAATGTGATTCTGCGAACCCCACTTTTAAAATTTGGTGAAAAAATATTGAAAAATGGCAAGATACCCAACACAAGTTGAAAACACCACTGATAGCCATGATACGGCGTGTAGCTCAATTCTTCAGTTTGCAGTTTGGCTTGGAAGAGTACAGACGTGTCCCAGTTCACAGAAGATGACAGCCGCCAACTTCGGATGGCAAGTATTGGGCAAGGGTGTGTGTGTGTGTGTGTGGGTGGGATGGTGAGTTGCTCAGTGGGAGGTCGGGATGGGGAGAGGGACGTGGGGAGGCGGCGAGGTGTTTCGTTTTGCAGGAAAAAAGACGTCAGGGGACCGTTTTCTTTTTTTATACAGAGAGGGCATTACTGGAACATTTCGGGACACTGGGAGTGGGCTCCCCAGTGTCCCAAAGTACTGGGAAGGGGGTGTTAGCACTGACACGGGGATTGGGCTTCCCTGTTGTCGGGTCTATTGCACAAAAAATCAGGTATTTCAGACGGAGCACCAGGGCTCGAATTCTGGTGTTCTGGTACGAAATTTGGTACCCAAAATGTACCAGAATACTGTTAAATTCGAGCCCAGAAGTACATAGGAGAGAAGAGAAGCTGTAAGGAGGAGACTGTCCAGATCAAGAGGGAAGGTGGTTGGGCAGAAAATGGGGAAGATCAGACAGAAGCTCTCAATGAGTACTTCTGTTCTGTGTTTACTAGTGAAAAGGATGGGCAGATACTACAAGGGAAAGGAGGGACAGTCATTGAGACCATTCTCAAGGAAAGACTGATAATCTTTCTGGAGGAAAATGATCTCCAGGATGAAAGGCAGTATGGGTTTGTCTCAGGTAGATCCTGTCAAACAAACCTAATTGACTTCTTTGATTGGGTCACAAAGGCGGTTGATGGGGGCCATGCTGTGGATGTCCTGTACCTGGACTTCATTAAGGCCTTCTACTCAGAGCCTCACAAGAGATTAATGGGCAAGCTGAGGAGCTTGGGGGTCGGGGACGAGCTACTGTGTTGGGTGACTAGCTGACTGCAGAACAGACAGCAGAGGGTAATTGTGAGGGGGGGAGCCCAAACCAAGGCCTGTGACCAGTGCAGTTCCACAGGGTTCGGTGCTATGCCCTGTTTTTTTTAACATCTTTATCGGGGACATAGCTAATGGGAACAAGAGAAAAATTAGCCTGTTCGATGACGCCACTAAAATATGTGCAACAATGGGCAGTGAAGAAGAGAGACAAGAACTTAGGGAATATCTGGCAAAACTTGAGCAATGGTCAGGGGAATGGCAGTTGGGGTTTAATGCTAAGAAGTCCAAGGTCATGCACCTTGGAACCAGAAACCCAAAGACCACCTGCTGGCTGGGGGGAGTGCAGGTGTCGGTTTCTGAGGAAGAGAAAGACCTAGGGGTAATAGTCACGAGATATGAAAGTATTGGCACAGTGCCGGAGGGCAACAGCTAGAGCTAATCAAATGCTGGGATGCACAGCCAGGGGAATCACCTCTAGGAAGGAAGAGGTCACCCTGCCACTGTACAGATCACTGGTAAGACCACACTTGGAGTACAGTGTACAATTCTGGTGCCCATACCTAAAAAAGAACATTACTAGAGGGAGTGCAGCGTAAGGCGACTAAGATGATCCAGGGGCTGGGAGATTTACCCTATGAAGAAAGATTGAGGGAGCTCAACATGTATTCCCTGGAGGACAGAAGGGAGAGGGAGGACATGATAGAGACCTTCAAATACTTGAAAGGCATAAACAGGGCTAAGACAGGAGGATTATTCTGTTTAAAGGGAGGTAGAGCATAGTCTGAAGTTAGAAGGGGAAAGATTCAGGAGAGAAATGAGGCATTTCTTTACAGAAAGGGTGGTGGAAAGTTGGAGCAAACTACTGGAAAGCTTGATTACATTGAGGACAGTTTTAAAAGAGTGGGACAGAGTCAAAGGGAGGGTACATACAGATAAGAACAGAGGCAAGAATGAGGAAGGGAATGATGGGCTGGGAAAGGGGAAGCACCTGCAGTAAAAGGATACTGTGAGCTGCACACTCAGGCAGACATGATAGACCTTGCGGCCTGTTTCTGCCGACGTATGTTCGAATGTAATCCTGGTGATCTGTGACACCAAAAGCTTCTCAATCCTCCCTTTCATGTTAAATCAACAAGAAACCACAGAAAGGCTGTTCCAGGTTCCACCATCTGGGATATACTTTTTGGTAGTTTGCTGCTAGTGGTGGGGGTGGGGTGTGCGTGACACTGACAATCTCTTCAGCACTGACCATGAGGAGAAGGACCTGCTACCCTGTGCCGATTTAAAATGAGTGTAACAGGTGGATGTGGCTCAAAATAAATCTGGGTCTATAGGCTGGGTTGAGGGTGGGGCTGGAAAGCAGGCGGGGGATTCCATTATCTATGAGATCAACAGGCTTAAGTGGGACTGGACAGTGGGTAGAGGATTTACTCCCACTGATTGGGCAGGAGCAGCGGATGGTGAGGGGGATGCTCCCCGACAGAAGACATCAGCATGTCCCACATGCAGACATCAAGCTTTCAGCTCTTCGGAGTGTACGGGGGTCAGGGAGAAAAATGAAGTAAAATCAATGCCAGTTGCAAGAGGATGATGCCAACGGTTCCGTGCAGAACCCACACCACATACTGGGCGCAGGACCCATCAACTGAGCAAGGCATCCTGAGAGGGTCGGGTAAGTCCCAGAGATGGCAGGTGATGGGGGTTGGGGACCACAGGGCAGCGGGGGGAGTGCAAAATCATGTACCTAGGGCATAGGAATACAGGAGCTAAGCATAGGGCAGGTAACGACAGTCACTAACCAGGAAAAGGATCTTGGGTTATCATATCCGATTACCTCAAAGTTGTAGGATAGTGTGATAAAGCAGTGGGTAGGGTAAGTGGGATACATAAGGAGAGGTGTCTCCAGCAGGAAGGAGGTGGTGCTGCCACTGTATCGCTTGCTTGTGAGATCCCCCTCGGAGTATTGTGTCCAGTTCTGGAGGCCGCACCTCAGAAAGGGCGTAGATAGGGTGAAAGCAGTCTGGAGGAGGGCAACTAAATTGTTGCAGAAGGAGACATGATAGAGACCTTCAAGTACCTCAAGGGGGTGAACAGGGTGCAGGAGGTCTCTTTAAAATAAGATATTGCAAAGGGAAGGGGGTGGAGTTTATGAGAGCTGTGAGGAAGTAGTCTTTCACTGAAACAGTGGTGGATGCCAGGAAAAGACTGCCAGCAGAAGTGGTGGAGACAAAAAACAGGGCTTCAAGCATGTGTGGGCTAGACATATGGGAATATGTTGGGCATAAGGCAGGAAGGGGGAAGGCTGCAAGAGACCAGTTAAGGTCTTAGGAGACAGACTAGGCAGGGGTTATTTGGGCAGACTGGGTGGGCCAGGTGGTCCTTTTCTGCCAACAAATTCTGTTTCTAGTTCATATCACCCTGTTTTTTTTCACACCGAGGTGAAATCAAGGACCACCAGAATGGACGGACCAAAACGGACCTTTACCATTTTTGTCAGGATGTCAGCTATACATCATTCTATTTTTCAAACTTCTTGGCCAGAAGAGGCAACCTGGATAGAAGTTCGTTTCCAGGAATGCGATCTGGCCGTAATCCTTCAGTATCGCCCAAGAATGTCCCCGGAGAGCACACAGAGGTCAACATACTTGCTCAAGGTCACGCAGTATGGAAATGGTATTTGTGGGTTGCAGCCCCAAGTTTGCTGGGTCTCCAAGACAGATGCGTGCTTATCCTATTGTATCCCGTGCTTGAAACACTGTAACGAAATAGGTAACAAGAGAAACTCGTTGTGCCAGAATGCGATCTATTTACAGCCGAGTACATTCGTATATGTAATTATTTTGTCGCTCAGTCACTTTCAGTCGGGCACCCCTTCCTCTACAGTAGAAGCGAATGCACAACAATGTAAGCATGCTGAAGTGCACACAGCTGCTATTACCTCTGCACTCTATAACCCCGCTGCCTCTTTTGCTTCTGGTACTAGGGCAGCCTGGCCTGCTCGACGACGGGGCTTGTTTAATTTTATCGATGCAGTACAATATTACTTTTGAAGCTTTAAGATCGCGTTCCAGCTGCTAAACCACAGATTTTCCAGTCACACTGGAAAACAAGAACAAACTACTGCTGCGCTACCCCTTCCGACACACCGGTCACTCCGCTCAACTGCCCGAACACAACGGCAGAAAAAAAAGGGTGTTGCACCGGTTACCGCTCAGGCTCCGTAGAGCACAGGTCACTTGTGTTAAGCTGAAATGATCCTATTGATTATTAGGGAGAGTCTGTGATTTATACAGTGTATTTCTTTACCATTAGTTTCAGGCAGTTACATTAGCCACTTGCTTCTTTGCAGGCCCCACACTAACCCAAACAACACGTGAGCAATACAAATCCCGTGGCGGGAGGAGGCAGCAGACAACAGACCGAGAAGGAAAGACTTCTTCGTAGCTGTGTGCACTGGATTCTGTTGATTATAGCTGCTGGGCTGGCTAAACCTACTCGAATGAATATCGCGTTGTGGAGCTGCGATGAGACCATCTTTTTATGTCATATAATACAGCTGTTCCGCGCATACCTTTGTCTCACAAGTACTCTTGCTTCGCGAATAAATCATGATCTTCAACATTGCGTTAGCGCTTTTCCTATTAAAAATTAAGAAAAAAGTTATAAAATGAGTAGCGAGAATCCTGATTGGTGGAGAGGATTCCAAAGCAGTGTGCTTCAGAAATAGTAAATGTACTGCTAAACTAATCTTCGGTTGTTTTTTTTTTAAACATAGCTTAACTTTTTAAGTGCAGTAAGACGCTCCAGGATGTGGGTTACTGTTGCTGAATTGCACTTCCAGGTGGCTGAAGGCACTACATGCAAGCTCCTTTTGCCTCATAGTGCACCTGTGGGTATGGGGGTCGACTGCAGTTTTTTTGGACAGGCAAGATCGTGGATGGGAAACATTTTGGTTGACAGGAATAATATCAGTGCTGTGACTGAAACGAGATTCTTTAAGTGTAAGTTCAAGTTTGTTGCAGGAAAACTCCGTTGAGCAAGCTCATTCACAAGGAGGTCCTAGATCATAATAATAGCCAAGAAGCTTGACATAAAAAGACAACATATACGAAGTAACATAAAAAATACATATACATTGGATTGCTATACATCAGTTTATAAAATTACAGTCTGACAGATTGAGGCACAGTAAGGTTCATATATTACCTGATGCAGAAATTAGACCGAACAGGTAGGGATTGTTAGTGTAGGATAGTAAGGAGCTGGGCAGGTTGGGAGTGTACTTTAGGAGGAGAGAGTAGGTGAGTAAGAGGAGGGTGTGAAAATAACAGAAGGGAGTAGTGGAATAAGAAGGAGGGGTTAGAAAATATGAGATGAGTAAAGGAATAGTGCTAGGGAGAGTAGGGTGACGAGGATAGAGATAACAAAGGCAATAATAGGTGAGAATTTGGTGGTTAGCCGAATGGTTTCATGTCCTGGTAGGTACAGGTTTGAGGTGATTGATCTTGAGGCTATGAAGGCTCAGGGAGAGGCTTAAAAGCAATTACAGATATATTTTAATTTGGATGCTGTTAGCTTTTTAAAGAAGTTGACCGAGACCATACTGGATAGCTTCAGAGTGGTTTGGAGCCGGTTCCATATTTTTGGAAGAGCATGCGTAATAGTACTTTTACCAAAAGTGGTGCGAGTCCTAGGCATATCCAGGAAGATAAAGTCAGATTTCATGAGGGAATATGCACAGTGGGAGATACTGATGAGGGATGTGAGGTAGCTTGGAAGTTTGTTCAAGAGTATCTTAAGCATCCAGATACCAACATGAAACAGCCATCTAGTGGTAAGTGACGTCCAGCCAACTGCTGTGTAAAGGTCACAGTGATGGGTTCGCTACGGTGAATTGGTGATGAACCGCAGGGCACGGTGATAGAGTACATCCAATTTATTTAGGTTTGAGGTTGCAGCAGAGCTGTAAATTAGGTCCCCATAATCGAGCAAGGGTAGAAATGTGGCCTGTACTAGCCTGGTTCTAATCTCATTCGTAAAGGGAGACTTATTTCTGTAAAAGAAACCCAACCTGGCTTTTACCCTTCTAGAAAGGTTCTCAAGGTGATCGTTGAAAGAAAGTTTGTTATCCAGCCAAATGCCAAGATATTTGAATTTGGGGACAACTTCCAAGGGTTCGCCTGGCGAGGTGACAACAAAGTCCTTCGGTGGTCCAGAGGAGGAGGGAGAACAGTTACTATGAGTAATAATCATAGTCTTAGTTTTCTTGGCATTAAGAAGAAGCTTGGCATTAATGAGGTTAATATCCAGCTGAGCAAAGTCAGCTTGCAGTACGTCCCTAACTTCAGACAATGTAGAGCCAGATGTGTACAGTACTGTGTCATATGCAAAGAATTGAAGGTTGGAATTGATGATGTGAGAGTCAAGGGTTGGAAACTATACAGCTGACAGGCAGGGTGGTGGTGCAGAAGACCTGTATTAATATGCTGTTGGAAGATACTCGATGGGTGAAGGTGAGTCTCTTCTTTCAAACATCTGGGTGTTTACCTAGATGGCAATCTTAATTTCTCCCACCATGTTGCTCTAGTTGTCTAAACCACTAACGTGAAACTGGGTGTCCTCTACAGGAACAAGCACTCTGACACCTGCGGCCCTCAATCTAGCTGTAAGCAGCACAGTATTATCATCTGTTGATTATGGCTTACCAGTCTACATTGCTGGATCTGACACTGCGCTTAACAGGATACAAAAACTTGTGAATAGGGCCTATCGACTGGCACTAGGGGCTGACTGTTGGACCCACACCTGTGTACTCTACTCTGATACGGGCTGGCTCCCACTGAGCCTAAGAGCCCAGTACCAAACATGCCTGATCGTAAAAAAAGCCCAACTAGGCCTCATGCCAGAATCTATAAGCAGTCTCTTCAAGAAGGCTGTGCACACTAAACAAACAAGATATGTGATAAAAGGAGGCCTACATGTCCCTTTTAAGCGCACATCTCTGGCCCCAAAATCCATTACTTTTAAGGGCCCTAAATGGTTTAATGAGCTACCCGACACGCTGACAGCAATCTCAAAGCTGAGTCAGTTCAAAGCGGGGTACGGTCCCACCTTAACAAAAATACCTGTAAATGTGCTAGTTTATAATCTAACTATGTCAGTTTCTCTTCCTGCATTATCCTCCACCCTACCACCCCGCTCCCCCTCTTCCACCCCTCCCACTATTTTCGACTTTCAGCTATCCTACACTGCCCTTCTCCTTTCTCTTGTCCCTTTCCATCTCCTGTTACTTGGACAACGCCAACCTGGCTGCTTACCTCCCCCCCCCCACACTGCTTTACTTGGACCTATATTATTTACTTATCTCTACTCAGAATATCCCTACACTGCAACCACCAGTTATATTGTAACTCATTTCTTTTCTAGGTAGTATCCTGAACCATCATGTCCAGCACCGCATGTGCCATTGTATTGAGTTCCATGCTGCATACCATGTTTTTTCCTTTCCTTCACTGTTACATTAATTTTATTCTCATTTGTATTGTATTGAAATCTTATTTTATGTGTCTTGTCCATGACTTGGAACCTTTGAAAAAGAGTCCTTGACTCAACAGTATTAATCCCAATCTAATAAATAAATACATTTTATATATATTATCTAAAGGGGGTGCGAGTGGTGAAGCCCCCACATGGGGGTGGGGAGCAAAGCCCCCTGCAGAAACCCATTTCCTGAGATGGTTTAAAAAATTTATGATGGTGATGTAATTATGTGGGCTGGTCAGTACATGTTTATAAATGGGGTTGTGTTTATATGTGTATGGGGGGGGGTGGAAGGAAAAACGACGGGGAAGTGTATATGTGGGATGTTAACCAGTGAGAGATGGTCAGTTTGTTTCAGGTTTGGGAGCTACTGCAGTTAGTTTCCCATGCTTACGTTGAAGAATTCTCGTTCCCATCCACCACTCAAGAGGACAGGTAAAAGAGGAGGGTGAGCTGAAAGCAGCCGTTCTTAACAACAACTTCTGCTCAGTACTGACAGCGGAAGATAGTGGGCATTTGCCAGAGAGCAGCATAAAGTCTGCTGCAAAGAAATTGGACAGGTCGGATGATGGTTACAGAAAAAAGGGTTAGAAAGGGCTTGCAACCCTAAAAATAGACAAGGCTTCAGGTCTAGATGGGTGCTCAGTGAATTGGCATCAGAACTGGCTGAACCTCTGGGAGGACTATTCAAGAGCTTACTACAGTCATGGGTGGTTCCAAAAGATTAGGGGGTAGAGATTACTCCTCAAGGAAGGGGACAAGTAGCAACTAGGTAACTACAGGCCTATCAGTCTTAGCTTCACTGCGGGTAAACTAAGAGGACCTTGTGGACCACCTGGTGAAAAATGGACTCCAGGAAAGGAAGCAGCATGGTTTCATGGAAGTGAGGTGGTCCAGGGTTTGTCGGATGAAATTCAGTCGCAAGAAAGTGCAAGGTGATGCACACATAGGGAACAATAACCCCAGAAGGAATGCTGGATGGGAGGCGGGGTTAAGCTAGTCACTACTTCAAAGAAAAGGTACCTGGTGGTTATCACATGTGACTTCCTAAAACAAACTAGCCAACGCAACAAGATCTACAGCAAGGCAACCTGAAAGTTGAGATGTTATTAGAAGATGTTTCAATAGCAGGTGAGAAGTGGCAATACTACTCCCTACAGATCATTACTGAGAAACCATCCAGAATACTGCAGGCAGGGCTAGAAATATTTTTTTTGAGTTGCCTGTCTGAGGGAGAGATGGGACATAAATTTTGGCTGTCCCACAAAACTTTTGCCTGTCCACACTATTTTTACACATTTCTTTTTCGTTCTCTGTTTATAGCCCACTTCAGCACCACTGCATTGATTCAGATTTTTTTTAACCTTGTTTTACGAGACATTGTATAATTACAATTATACAATGGGGTCCCACAATCAAGCATCCTCATTGGCTGACTGGCACATTTTACCTGTGGTAAATCCTATGATATACCAACGGGAATAAGTGCCAGTCAGCCGTAGCTCAATAACACCAAAAAAAAAAATTCAAAAATCATTCCTAGCAGCCATCTTTAATTCCTCACTAAACGCTGCTGTACCAACTGCCCGCTAAGTTTCAAACCATTAATTAACCATGGCATAAAGAAGGAATCCTATGCTTCACGTTAGTATGCCATGATCAATATTAAATATGTAATGCTTGCCAGTCAGCGCTACGTTTTCATATTTCTCTCACCGTTTGAACATCTGAGGAAAACAGGAGAAGAGGCGACTAAGAATCATATGCAACAGAGAAGGGAAATGATATGCTGAAATTAGACTTACCACTGTCTCCGCTGTCAGTGAGCGTGAATCCACCACCAGCAACGGTTAAAAAAAAAAAACACCAATGTAACCAGGAAAAAAACCAAAACAAAAACCATTACAACAAATTCCCCTGAACACCATTATGGCCCCATACCCAGAAGCTGTATACAGAACCACGATCTCTGGTGCCCTGCTCTCTAGCCCACTCGCAGCGCTAAAAAAGTCACGCTCTCTACAGCCGGACAACTGCTCAGAACTCATTCCCAAGGTGTGAGAAAACAAATTTAAAAAGAAAAAGCCTTGCATTCTCTCTCTCTCTGTCGGTCACCAGCAACACACAACAGAAAATGTTCACACTAGCTAGCTCCCTCGCAGAATAGACTCTCTTTAAAAAAACAAAACCTCGCAGTCTCTCACTCTGTGAGCTGCACTCCGTTGATCCTCTCGCTTCCTCTCCATTATTACAGCCCTGTCTTTATCTCTCATGTTACAACCCGAAATGAAAAAGGCTTCAAACTTAAAAACCAAATATATCTGTGTCTGTCTGTTTGGGGGGGGAAGACTCGCAAGAATGTCAGCCACTCATCTGCCCAATGTTTCACCTACCACCAGGGAACTATTTTTTTAGGTTCAACAATACATTAAATAAAACATTTAAACTATTAAAACACTGTATTTTTTTTATTTTTTAATACAAAAACTGAACAAAAACATTGTATAATGCAATAAACCATAGGAGTGTGGGTTATTAGAGGATTTACTCAGCTTTGCCTCGATGGCAAACCACGCCAGCCGTGGTAACTCCCACAACCCACACCCCAAGTGGCTTATTTGTTTATCAATTCACTACACTGTGTGCGTTATGGTGGATTTACTAACTTCCGGTGTGGTCAAGTCACTCTATGCTCTCATGACCAAACATACCAGGCATGGGTAAATCCCACTATAACCCACACACAGTGTCGTGGATTATTGCTTTAATTAATAAGCAAGCACCCAACACAAGTGTACAGTCCCAAACAGCCATACATTTGCTATGTCCCCCCCCTTACTTGTGGAGGGTAACTGATTTAGTGTCAGTGTCTCAGCAGGTAGCACACTCGCCTCTGAGGCCGGGAGATCAGAGGGCTGTGGGTTCAGTTCCCACATCTGGCACCTGGGTTAATATCCCAGTACTGACACTGTAGTGCAGCATGAGAGGGTGCTGCATTTCTGAGGTGCCGTCTTTCGGATGAGACGTTAAACCTAGGTCCCATCTGCCTGGATTGGTGGTAGTTCAGGCGGATGTTAAAGATCCCATGGCACTTATCGAAAAGAGTAGGGGAATTTTCCCGGTGTCCTGGCCAAATTTCCCTCTTTTACTAAAAAATACCACCAACAGCTTAATCTGGTTCAAGGTCAGTTGGTATTCATCTGTATCCCCCTCCCCAGGGTCGTGCCTGAAAATAGGCAGGATTTGTCTAGTGCACTTACCCGGTCAACAAAAACTAAGATAAATTTAAAAAAAAATGATCAAAAGATGTACAGTAGGGTAACCATGACTTGGGTGTCAGTAGAACCTAGCTACATGTCCGCCAACCCCCCGGCAGGGCAACTGCCCAGTTGCCAAAAATGCAGCAGTTAAAAGAAAGATGAGGGGACCCAAATTTGTCACTAATATAAAACAGAGCTCAAAACAATTGCCTAAAGCTGCTTATTTTTTCCCTGAAATTATTCATTTTTATCATATTCGTTTGTACAGTTATGCTCTCCAGAATAAAGCTTTTGGTACAGTGAGGCTGAGGCACAACATCTGTTTTACAAGGGGTTCTGTTAACACAACCAAGTAGTAAAGATATTTATGTAAGTGAACAATATTTAAATTATACAGTTGACACTTGACAGGCTGTTTTCATTTTTCCACTGCAAATTAAACAAGGGCTGCACATTGCTTTCATAGCAAAATACACAGGCTACTGCATGCTGCATTATGACAGCCAACTGATAATGCTATCCAATTTTCATGCTTGCCAGCTAAGCAGACAGTTACGGTTGAGAGATTTACTGAACACTTTGTAAGACTATGTGAAAGTCAGGGGCATCACACGCTGTACTCTTGTCTGTCTCTCCCGCGGCGATTTTTTGCTCTGATTTTGGAAGCGAAACCAACTCTGTCTAAAAAGTCCTGTTCTGTAAAAATATGCTACTAACAGGATGCTTTCATTAAGCTGCCTTACACATAAGACCGGAGGCATGCAACCGTGAAAATGCTCTTTCTGGCACCTGGTCACTGTGCTCCCGCGCCTAACCATCCTTGCGCCTGCTCGTGCTGGAGCGATCTTCAGGCATCATTGAGCATCCTATCTCTGCTCCCACCCACCACTGTCTTAAGGACAAGAGATGAGTCAGGTGACCGCTGAACAGGGAGCAAAGCCACTAAGCCAGGTGCCAACCAGGAATGTGAAAGTGGCGGGGCGCCGTGAAAGAGCAGCATCACACGTCCTGACGTCCCTCTCTCTTTCAACAGCATGCCATGGCTGGGTCCTAGCACCCTACAAGGTGCAGCAAAGTTAAAACAGGAACTGCCTGTCCAAGGGACAGGCAAACAAAATAAAACACCTGTCCCAATGAAAAATCGGCTGTCCAGGACGGTCGGACAGCCGGTTATTTCGAGCCCTGACTGCAGGGGTCGAAACTGGCACTGACCCACTAACCAAATACTGGTAAATTTTGCATTGGGCTAGTCAACATTTTTTTAGCCCTGCGGGCGCGTACTGGAGAAAGTAATATTTCAATAAATACACCAGCTGGGCTAGTGGAAAAGTCTGAGGGGCTAGTGGATACAGGGGAAATGGAGGAGGGAGACAGAAGAGGAAGTTCACAGTTAAAGAATTAAATTCCCATTTGTGTTGCTTTGTTACTTCAGCTTTTCTGTAAACAGTCTGCTATCGAGAAGGAACAGCACAGACATCAAGCTCCCCCTTCACGTTAAAAGGGAGGGAGCACTTGTGTAAAGCCCCACACACAAGTGTGGATCTGTCCCAGATTAAAAGATTTAGTAGAAAAAAGAAAGTCTTACTTTTCCATTTCCCAAAACCGAAAAAATCTTGTTGATCCTGTTGTCTCCCCAACTCCACAATTTCTGAACCGGCACTGCTCCAGGTGCATCCAAGAACCCCCTGCACTGACATCTGCAACAGGAGATTAAACTTAAAGAACTACTATATGTATGAGTTTTTCTTCCTTTTTTTCCCATAGCGTTTTTTCTTGCTCCTCTGTTCCACCCAACAGCACCCCTCCAGCCCAGTCACCAGCCTTCTAATGGACTTACTGGTTACTTACCACTTACCCAGAACCATATATTAGCAGGTGGTCTGCTGTACTGATCAGGTGGGAGCCTGGGGGGGGGGGTGCCAACGTAGGGTGGACTGGGCTTTTTCCTTCTCTGTTTGGCTTCCTTCCTATGCGTCCTGGTGTGCTATGACACATGTTTCCCGTCCACCATATTGTTTGTCCCATAAACTGCAGTTGCTCCATGTGTGGTTCAGGAATAATTACCACACTGACCTTGTTCTGTCTTATTGGTTATGTGTTATACTTTAAACTTAGTGTGCATGTGCAGTTGTACTCCAGTATAGAAACAGAGACCATGACAACAGAAAAAGACCAATGGTTCATCCAGTCTATCCGAATTACCCTATCATACCCCAGGATCTGTTGTCTCTGTGGGGGTTGTTGCTTACGCCATCCTCCACCCCCCCCCTTTTTGCTATATGTATTTCTGCCCCCCCCCCCACACTTACTGCTGGGTAGCTAATATCCTCTTGACTTTTTCTTAGCCATATTTGAAGCCATTAATGGTTTTGGCACCCACCACCTCTGCTGGCAGACCATTCCATGGCTCAACCACTCCATCTGTAAAATTATACTTCCTCACATCCTTTTTTAAACCTTCCCACGATTAACCGCCACTCATGACCCCTGGTCCTATCTTCTCTATTCCTGGAAAATAGCTGCTCAAAGTCCACCTTGTTAATTCCTTTTAGGAACTTGAAGGTGTCTCCATCATATCCCCCTTTTCTCCCCTCACTCCTCTGCTGGACAGTCAGCCTTCTCATGTCGCCTTCCCGAAGGAACCAGCTCCCCTCCTCCTACTTCTCTCATCCTTCACCATTTCCCTTAAGCACCAGCTAAAGCTCCTCCCCTGCCCCTCCTGCTCCTGTCAGCCCCTAGCTGACCTGACCCTGGTGCCCTTTTCACCACTGCCATGGTCCCTCCAGGGTCAGTTCATGTCACTACAACTGTTGCACTTATTTGTCATTTTAATTGGGTATTGGTGCTGCTCATAGAACCAATTTCTGTTCACCATTTATTGTTATTTGCATCTGGTTGAATTGTTCACTGTTTGCACTCTATCTTAGGAATGCTTCTGTGCTGCTGTTTCTGATTTATTGTATCCCCTTTTCCACAGTATGTACCTGGAAACTAGCCAGGGCACTGTGTGCCTTTCCTGGTTAGCAATTTTCAAATAAATAAAATTTCTCTTTTGTTTTCAGCGAATACATGTTCAGAGCCTTTAGCCGATCCTCGTAGAATCTGACCTACTGGCCCTAAATCATCTTGGTCATTCTATGCAGTACCTTCTCTAGCCTTTCCGTGTCCTTTATTAGGTGCAGACTCCAGAACTGGGTACAATACTCTAGGCATGACCTCATCAGCAACCTATGCAGTGGTAACAGTACCTCCTACCTTCTACTGTCAAATTGTCTCCCAGTGCACCCCAGAATCCTGTTAGCCTTGCTGAAGGTCTTGTTACATTAGCTGGTTTGATTAAGGGAGTCATGAGTGCACGGCGTCAAGTGGTCAGTGGGTCATCTACTGTGAGCAGGAAGTATTCCTGAAAGGACTATTGTGGAACAGATATCCGTGAGTGCCCTAATTAATGCAAAGTTCTGTAAAAAAATGTGTATGCTAGGGAGGCTGAGAGTAACAATAATCAGAGCACTTGTGAGAGAGAAAAAGTTCTCAATGGACCAGGCTACTGCTAAAAAGAATTCTGCCGAGGGTCAGGGAATGAAGGAGAAAGTGCAGAAGGGTACAGAAGAGAACAGTGTTATGGGAGATGTTTTCTTGGGAACAAACTGTGTTCAGTAGAACAAACAGAGAAACTCAGCAGGTCGCTGGCAGACAGAGACTTGGTGAGCAGAAGCCTGAACACTGAAGGCAGTGGGACCAGTGATGATCCAAACTGAACAGAATGTATAACAGAGGTGATAAAGGACTGCATTATGCACAGCCAGGAACTTTATACTGTAGCAGCTGTGCAAGTGGACTGAGACTATTG
Organism: Neoceratodus forsteri; assembly: GCA_016271365.2. Classification (NCBI taxonomy): domain Eukaryota; kingdom Metazoa; phylum Chordata; order Ceratodontiformes; family Ceratodontidae; genus Neoceratodus; species Neoceratodus forsteri. The sequence continues at coordinate 1,175,654,681 of CM057453.1, read as the reverse complement.
TAGTAGCAAATGAAACTAAGTGCAGGGAGGCAGGAGAATTAGCACAAACACCTGAATTGTGGCCTACCCAATAACTCAGTAGCAACTGAGTAAATAGTGAAGTGAACAGTGTGAGAAAACTGAGATGGAGTTATTTTGGACTTTTAAATTATGATCAGTTAGACACTCACTGTCCCCTCTCAAAAGTCAGAGCTCAGTAAAATCCACACTCACTATCCCCTCTCAAAAGTCAGAGCTCAGTAAAATCCACAACAGTGTCTGATAGATGCTGAAGTAGAGATAAACTAAAGCACAACACTTTTTGGATCGAGTTGCAAGAAATAGTTTAGAGAATGTCACGTGTGCTCTGCATTTTCTTGTAAGATTCGTGTCTGACAGCATGATTATTAAAGGGGAGATCAGAAATAACAATCCCTGCACACATTTTAACCTGGATTGGCCAGAAGGAAGGGGTCTTGGGGGCTGGAGTGGGCTGAAAAGACATATTGCGAACTGGGGGCAGCAGTGGACACTGAGTTGCCAGGGTGGATGCAAGAAACAAAAAATATGCGCTCATGGTCTTAAGCGGGTGCTGAAGCAAAACCAGAGAACGAGCAAGGACCAACAGGCAGCAGTCATGGAGTAGAAGTAAAGATAATGCTCACTAAATGTGATAGCCGACCATAGTTCATTTCTGATGAGAAGGCACAGAACTAAGCTCTGGCACTTCACCTCTGTATCATGATGCTTCATCAGGGGGCATAGTTAACACATGGAGCTAGTGCTCTTTATAAAGGTAACTGTTAAAGGTACAGACATTAGCACTAACACACTTGAAATAGCAAGTTGGCAACATACAGTTAAGTATCATGAAATAAAAAGCTCCACTTCTAGAAAATACCCACCACCAAAAAAGCATAATAAATATCAACAGGACTGGAGCTGTGAAGAAAAAAAGTTTAAATGAAGTTAAAAAATGCAGCTCATATAAGGCATATACAATCCAGAGCTAGCAAGAATGAATGGGATATACAGGAAAGCTTAATGCTCTGATGCCAAGTGGCAAAACAAAAGGGGATATTAATAAGGAATGTTGTGCTGGTTGTGTATGTAATACCAATACAGGGATGGGGGGGCAAGAAAGGCCTTACGCAATATAATGGGGTCTACTGTCATTTTATCGCGGGGCTTGTCCCCTTGCAAGATGAGCATGCCCCCCCTCACTAGAAGGAGTGTGAGGGGCACTGTCAGAAAATGACTCCACGGCGGCCTGTTGTCCCTCATGAAGCTCAGGGACAAATGTTGGGAGAGAGTCAAGGCCTACCGTAACAATAATGGCCTCTTAAAATATCGGCAGCTCAGGAACTCTAGTAAAAGAGCTATCCGCACCGCAAAGAGCGAGTTCTGCCAGTCTGCCCTGCTATCCACTGCCAGCAATCTGAGGAGCTTTTGGCAAATAATGCAGTTGGTGGGTCTGCTAGAGTACAGGTCACCAACATACTCATTGGCAGGGTCAGCTGCAACAACCCCCCTCACGATCGCCAATGCCTTTAACTCCCTGTTCTCTGACCTGCCTGCTTCCATTTCCCACTCCCCTGCCCCTAAGTCTCCTGGTCCCTCCTCGAGTGGACTCACTCCCCGACCTCTCTTCTACCTAAAATGGGTCTCGGTTAGGGAGACCCAGAAGCTTCTTGCTGGTCTCTCCCCTCACAGCGGGCCGGGGCATGACAGCCTTGAACCTAAACTGCTCAGGCTGGGGGCATCCCTTCTTGCCAGGCCTGTCACGCATATCTTCAACACTTCACTAATCTCTGGGATCATCCCCGACATTTGGAAAGTGGCCAGGGTTGTCCCAGTCTTCAAACAGGGTAACCCCAAAAGCCTGAAAAAATGGGACACTGCGAATAACAATATATGCCGCTTTGCGCTCTCGGCCCCTCTCCTCATGCACCGCTGTGATCTTTATAAACGACTTTAGTGGTTCCCCCTGGAAAAGCACCGCACCTTTGTCCTCTGCAACTTCATCGACAATATTGTCAGAGTGTCTGCCCACGCCCTACCCCTCAAACACGGAACTCCAACCTACCACTTAAGATCCAGGGATTCGCAGGACCGCCTGGTTCCAAAAACCCACACCCTTGCGGGGGATCGGGCCTTCACCACCTACGCGCCGAGAGTGTGGAACTCCCTTCCTGCCTTAATTCGCTCTGCCTTCTCCCATCTCTGCTTTAAAGCCTCCCTATGGGGCTTCCTGAAATCGGCCTCCGCCTGTCTCTGTGCCTCATAGACTACCAGCTGTGGCACACGTTTTTCCCAGTTTCATACTGGTGGGGGCGTGGCTCCAGCATTTTAAAGCACTTCTCCTTGAACCGGTTGATAGGACAATAAGCTGTCATTCTTGCACTGGGACCTCTCCTGCCCACCGCCCCAGAGGGGCACCTGCCTAATCTATCCCTATCTTCTTCAGGTCTCCTCCTGCACTCTTGTACTCCTCCTGTTTATCCCCCCAAATTGGTTGAGGCCTATTGTATACTGTCTGCCTTGTTGACAATTTCTGTACTGTTCTGTTTTATGCTGTATCTCTACTGCCTCCCCCACCCCGGGTATGGCATACCCTATATTGTTTGCCTCTGTTGACAATGTCTGTATTATTTCTGTATTACACTGTACATCTACCCAGTTAATCTATTATGTATCTTAATGCTGATATCTTAATATTAATCAGTTGTGCCTGAAGCCTTCTATGCTGTTAGCTACCCTATTAATCTCTGTAATGCCCGATGTTTCTTGTATGTTAACTTTGACTCTTCCTGCTGTTCCTGAATGTATGTACCTTGTAATCCTCCTGGGTCGCATCTGAAAATAGGCACTCTGCTGTCTAGTGTGCTTACCTGGTAAACAAAAGCAAATAAATAAATAAATGCTCTAACAAGCCTAAAGCTCTGATGCCAAGTGGCAAAACAAGAGGGAGTACTAGGTATGTATATAAGGCAGTCACGGGTATGAGGGGAAGGGGATAGGGAAGAAAAGGCTATACAAATTGATTTATGGTCTATTGTCAGAAGAAGAGTCATACAAATTGATTTATAGTGTATAGTCAGGTGTTGTTCTGTATAGAAATCAGAGCCTTTCCAAATGTTGTTGTACCACAGTTCAAAAGGTCATGGAATGTGATTGTGGTACACTGTGGTACAACAACGTTTGGAAAAGCTCTAGAGGTTCTATCAGAACCCTAAACTGGCTGCGAGCCCTGCTGGCAGCAGCATTGGCGGCAAGATCCCCTGAACCAGTGACACGAACATGAACAGGCACATAAGCGAAAAACAAATGTAGGATCAACAAGATAACCTCAGCTTCATCAAAATTAGAACCAGATATTTAAATAACTTACGAGTAATCGTTTCTTCTGAGCCCACATCCTCTCGCTAACCGAGACATACGCTGCCATGTTTCTTTCTTGAAAATCCCTCCCACATCCCATTGACAGCCAATAGAAGGCTACTCAATAAACGTATGGATATCTGCTCCCTAGCAACCACACATGTAAACATAGCAACCAGCCCCAACTCCCAGAACACAACGGAGCAATGAATACATTTTTTTTTTTTTTCATTTCAAAAATTTAAAACAAAAAACTTTGGCAATGGGGACCACACTATAAAAATAGCGCATCACATTCTTATACGAATCAGCTTATTGTGTAACTCGGGGTTCTGATTACCACGGACCTCTCGAACTTCGCTGTCGAGGTCTGAGGTAATCAAAACCAATCGGTGGTACAATAGGTTGGTTGCGCATGGTTGGCCATGCACTATTCTCTATATAGTGTATGGTGGAAGGCTGTTATGCATGGAATTCTATGCCTGGAATATGCTTGTTCAGCTGCAGTAGTGACATCATTATGCTCTTCTGCTGCTCTAGTGATGTCACTACTGCCGCAGAACAACTTGGAATGCTGCCACATAGTTGCTTTCCTCTATCCAGTTAAGCTGGAAGTTGTGATTTTTTTTTAAAAACTTGAACTTGCAGAAACATCTGCAATACAATGTGTCGGTTAAAAAAAAAATGTTAACATTCCTATTCTCTGTTGTCTTCACTAGCTGGTTTTGTGTGATTTTCTATGCTGTGACTGCCCATACTCTATAAAAGATTGTGTATGAGCAGTGATACACAAACAATTATATTCTTTTATCTTGAGGTACCTTTGGAAACAGAGCACCTCTCGAGCTGCACTCTCAAGGTCATCTGTTACCAAGGAAACCTCTCGATACAAGAATATCCTTGTTGTGTATGACTGCTCATACACAGTCCTCTATATGCTGTAATGCCAAGTGGCAAGAAGAAGAAAAAGCACTACCATGGTGTATTTTACTAGTTATTTATATGCAGCCGTTCTGGGAAAGAGGGGGGAAAGGTTGAGGTAGCTATACAACATTATAACATGGCTATCTCAAATACAATTATTTCATTGGTCAGAACACATCACCTGACCATTGATTAATCCCCAATATACCCACAGTTGCCTTGCTGGTCCACAATATCCTGATTGACAGCAATATAAACTGACTTAGAGAAATCACTCCACCATAGACACATTGAGAAAGAGAAGGCGGATTCCACATCCTCATAACAACAAATCCACCTAGTGAACAACTACAAAGACAGCATCCTCTGTATACATTAATTAGGCGGAAGGACTATTTTAGTAGAAATCCATGTTCAAACACATTTAATTTAATATTCATTTACATAAACCTGTAATATAATGTGGCTCATGTTATAAGAGAATTAACCCACTCCAGGGTATGGGTTTACTGAGTATTAGAAAGTGGGGAAAGCTATTTGAGCCTTCTGATTGGTTCAGACACTTCTCTAGGTGGGCATCTATGAGACAACAAAATGCCCACCTATTAAAAGTGCCAGTCTAGCCTGCCCCATTATCAGAATCATGCTGCCCATCCTGGTCTGTAATTGGGTAAAACCCCCTCAGATCATTTTTAAATGTCCGCCATTTCTTGTCTCGCTTAGCTAGAAATGGTGGCACACAATGCTGTGGATTAAAACTACATCCCACTAATGGTAAGTTCTGCCTGTTGTTCCTCATTGCCACAGCCAAAAAAAATGAACATTTTGTAGTGCTTACATTTGTTCTTTGTTGCTGTTTCATTTCACCTCCCTCGATCTGCAGCTCCTGACCTTTCACCTCGGGTGCTGCTCGCAGTATATCTAATGACCGCATTGCGCGTCCTACTCGCGGTACATTTACCAACTGCATCGTGCTACATTAAAGGGTACTTGAGGAGTTGGCAGGGCCACTAGCAGACCTATTTAATGGTTCACTAAACTCAGGCGTGGTACCACAGGACTGGAGAACAGCATATGTAGAGCCTCTTCACAAAAGTGGTCCCAAGGATGATACAGGGAATTACAGACCAGTCAGTCTGACCTCCATTGTGGGAAAGCTCATGGAGACCATACTAAAGGAAAGGTTGGTGGCATATCTAGAGGAGCATGGTCTCCAGGATGAGAGGCAGCATGTGTTCATGGAGGGGAGATCGTGTCAAACAAATCTGATTGACTTCTTTGACTGTGTCACTAAGACAGTAGACAGGGGCCAAGCAGTAGACATCCTCTATCTTGATTTCAGTAAGGCCTTTGACTCTGTGCCCCACAAAAGGTTGACCAGGAAGTTGGTGGATCTTGGAGTTGGGGAGAAGATGGCCAGATGGGTGGAAAACTGGCTGAGGGACAGAACCCAGAGGGTGGTGGTGGGGGAAGAGTTATCTGGTACCAGAGATGTAAACAGTGGGGTCCTACAGGACTCCATGCCAGGGCCAGTGTTGTTCAATGTCTTCATCAATGACATTGGGGATGGCATTAAAGGCAGAATGTGCCCATTCGCAGATGACACCAAGCTCTGGAGGAGAGTGGACACAGCTGAAGGGATACAGGACCTACAGGAAGAGCTGGAAAAGCTGGGGAGGAGGTCCAGGATCTGGCAGCTTGGCTTTAATGCCAAGAAATGCAAAGTTATGCATATTGGAGCCAAAAATCCCAGGACAGAGTATTACCTGGGTGGAGTCCGAGTAGCTGCATCAGAAGAGGAGAAGGACCTGGGAGTGATGATCACTAGTGACCTGAAGCACTCCACGCAGTGCAAGAAAGCAGCAGCAAAAGCAGACAAGAGGCTGGGATGCATAGCTAGGGGGATTAGTAGTAGGAGAGAGGAGGTTATACTGCCCTTGTACAGGTCACTGGTAAGGCCGTATCTAGAGTATGGAGTTCAGTACTGGTGCCCACACCTCACCTCAGTGTCCACCCACAGCACTGTCAAAACCTCCCTTATTGTCCCCAGGGTAAGGACCTCTATGGCCCAGAGATCCTTTTGCTATCACGCTCCCTCCTGGTTCAGTTCCCTCCCAGCCAATATAGCTGACTCCACTAAGCTTGGCCCTTTCAAGGTCTCCCTCAGAACCCATCTGACAAGCACTCGCTGCTGCAACCGCACATAATCCCCCACCTGCCCCTTACCTTCACCTCTAAGCTGGGTCTGCCCCGCCTACTTTTACTGTATATACCTGGGGTCTCCTGCAACATCTGCTGACTAATGTAATAAAATATCTCTGGTTACTACTTCACGTGGTACTTGTGTACCACCTATATTATGACTACTGTGATCTACCTATTACCAAGCATGTACCACCAGTAAATGCCTGTAACACTGGTTGCTTTTTTAATTTAAGCGTTATATACTGTACTGTTTGTTTGCTGTGATCTATTGCTCTCTTGACGAGGTGCCTTTGTAAATTAGTCTATGACTCAAAGGTCTGTAAACCGATGGTCTAATAAATAAATAAAAAGGACATTAACTTGCTGGAGAAGGTACAGAGGAGGGCTACAAAGATGATAGCCGGTCAGCAGGACAAGGCATACGAGGAGAGGTTGAGGGCACTGAACATGTACTCCCTGGAAGGCGGGGGGGGGGGACATGATTGGGACATTCAAGTACTTGAAAGGGATAAATAATGTTGATAAAGAAAGTCTCTTTAAGCTGAGCGGCAACCATACCATGAGGGGGCACTGTCTTAAGCTGGAGGGTGGAGGTTTAGGAGGGATGTCAGGAAGCACTTCTTCACAGAAAGGGTGGTAGACACTTGGAATGCACTGCCGGAAGAGGTCATCTCTTTAAAGACAGTGAGCAGCTTTAAGAGAGGCTGGGATAGGCATAAGGGAAAGATAACAATCATGGGTAGGGAGGAGTGGGGAGGGAGGGCAGGGACATTAGCTCAAGCTGTGGACCCTGCAATACGAGCAGACTTGATAGACCAAACGGCCTTCTTCTGCTGGCTTGTTTGTATGTAAAACTTAAAATGAAACTAAAAAAAACCTACAAGAAAAACAATAGTGCTACAGAACGGGAGGGGGGGGATTCAACAACCTATTAACAAGAAAGCATTATGCTTCGCAACTCCACCTCCCCCCCGTACATCTGGGTAATGCTGTCAGTTTCTGGCAACTCAAAACACACAGTCTCAAATCCCTTCTGTTATACACAGAAAATGAAGCTACAGTAGTGCAAGTCTGTGTCCCCTGCTTTGGAAGTATGTAAAAGAAATCCATTCTTTTGTTCTGAAAATGCTGTTGGGGGAAGGGGAGGTTACTACAATAGAATGGTTCTATGACCTGTTTGTGTGTGTGTGTGGGGGGAGGGGGGTGACAACAGGATATAGAACAGCACATAAATGGAGAGACTACTTTACCAAGGAAAGGTTCTTTTCTGGCATTTCATTTATTTTCACTGTGAGTTCCCTACTAAAATTATTACATAATGAAAATATACACACATGCTCATTTTCTAAGTGCAATAAAACCTTCCAGGGTGGGTATGGGCTATACCCGCCCTTCCAGGGGCTATAAGGCCCTCCGCCTGTGGCATTGGGCCTCATTATGCCCGCGGGTGGGTATAGCCCAATGCCGCCCACCCTGTCGGGTATTATTGCTTGCTTAATCAATGCCTGGGTGGTTGAAATCACTTGGTTCATGGCTTCAGGATTCCAACCCCCCAGGCGGAATTAATGCTCAGTAACCATACCCTGTGGTTATCCTCCTTAGTTGTACAAATTGCTAAAGCCAGGTGGCACTAAGGAGAGGAGCACTACTGGAGTGCACAGTTAAAGGTAATGTATACGAGGGGCCATCCCAAATATAGAGATGTAGTAGGTGTGTCTAAGAAGGGTGGGAGAGGGAAGTGAAGCCCAAAAAAATGCTTAACACTCTAATGCCAAGTGGCAGAGAAAAAAGGAGCACTAACAAAGTGTGGTCTAAAGATTGAGTATATCTGGCCCAGTGACGTGGTGGGCTGAGGCACTATTCGCCTTACCTCTTACTATGCTGGTGACCCAAGGTCAGAAATGAACTTGAGTTGCCGGGGGTCAGCTGTGCGGAGAGGATCTAGCATCTGAGGACTGCTGTCCTCTCCTGGGGTGGGGAGGTCTGCCTTCTCAGCCCTTGGATGCCCCCAGGTGTAGGCCTGGGGGTAACGCTAGTGTCTGAGCATCAAGAAGGGAGGGGTCACAGTTCTGTAGTGTGTCTGCACCTCCAAGTGTGCACGTTCATGTGCCACGGTGGCAGGGGACCTAGGGAAAACATGGAAAAGAAAGACAGACTTAAGCTCCATGAAGTTCTGCCTGCTCGCTCCAACCCATGCCACCTTCCAGAACAACGATCCACACTGGACAGTAAGTGTTCAGGTGGGGTAGGAATGCACTCCCCATCCTGGTTCCTTCATGGGGATGGGGCAAGCCATGGCAGTCACTGTTTCGGGGGTACAGTACAGTACAGCAGATGCCTGTATAGAGGCTGGAGAAGGTATGAGCTCCAGTCCATCGATTATTAACCTGTACGCCCATGTATTATATCAAGATGAGATTTTTCTGTTATCTAAAGGTCTTAAGTTTGCCCCTGTGACCCCAATAGATGAAGTACAAACCCTGATAGATTTAACCTGCAGGAAACTTAACTTGAACATATTTTTCTACAAAAGGAATCTGGAGAATAATATTGCAACAATGGCCAGACCCAATTTCCATCCCAACTCTACATTCTGCCCCTATATTGTGCTGCAGTTACTGTTTTTAAAGAATTGGTGAAGAAAGACTTAGAACTTTTGTTTCTAAACTTCCTTAACCTTGCCTTTCAAAATTTAATAGCCAATGAATGGAAAGCAATCAAAATGCTACAAGAAGATGATAATGTGATTATAAAACAGGCAGATGGGGGGGGGGATTACGTGGTCTTGCAAGTGTAGCAGCCCATTTTGGACTGACCTTGGCTGTTTCCATGTCCCACAGTCCTTCCCTGAACACATCGCGAGGGGTCCAGCCTTGGTTCTTTGGCAGACACGTGGTACTGGAACAACAGGTGTGCGTGGGGCCTCCACCTGGGATAGTGATAAGGTATACTTGTAGATAAATTGCAGGTTAACACCTCCCAGGAAAATATAGTGACTGCCCCACTGTACCTTCCTCACACAACAGCAATTCCCACTTTTCATAATAAGTCACTGTACCAGAATGTAACATTAACAATTAACCATTTTTATTTTGGGGGAAGGGAAAAAGAAAAGTAGCATAACAACTCTAACTACTATTGCATCCCTTCTACCTCACACAATCTCGACCTACGGGTGCACCCAGCTTCCCAAAGGCAGCTGCTCACAAAGTCTATAAAGTCCTTTGGGTGGGTACCACATCACCATGTAGAAGACACTGGGGATCTTTAGTTGGGGTCGAAATAACTGTAAACATGCAAAACTGTAACTTGATTGCTTGGGCGCTGCTTTAATCATGGCGCAGTCCTGCCCAGGACTTAAGCACCTTAATTTTCTCTGACTAGCTAGTTAGCTAGCTAAATAAAGACTTTCCCAAAGCCGCAGCCCGGGGTACTTCCAGTTCAGCAGGTCAAAGGGGGTGGCAGAAACTTGTTTCACAGTACCATGCTGGTATCAGGAGTAGTTGTTGCAACACAGCTGCAATTACCTGAAGAAATGAAGAATGCTGGTCTTCACCTGCCAGGCCTTTCCAGTCTTTGCCCCCCGGGTCTTTTGTATGTGATATTCACCTGGCAGGCCTCTTGATGTCTTCCTCTCCAGTGGTCTCCTCTTTGGTTTGGGTACAGAGCAGGGTGGTGGTTACCCAGACTGATGCTTGGCACACCCTTTTCTTCGCTGCAGATACTATGGGACTTGGCTGTGACCTTTACAATCTCCACTTTTCAACTGCCAAACTCTGCTGGCTTTTTCTGCACCACAGGGCAGTCCACTCCTTCTCTAGCAGCAACTCTCAAAAGTCTCTCTCTCTCTCTCTAGCTGCAGAGTCTCCAAGCTTTACCACAGCCACATGTTCAAATCTTAGAAGCAGCTTTCAAATTCTCAGCAGCAAATTTTTTAAATTTATTTATTTATTTATGCTTCCTCGGCAGAGCGGCCCCTACGATCTCTGGCTGCCAGCACCTGCACCCCCAGACCCAGTCGTGCGCGCGGGCCACACGAACCCGCACCGCCAGGGGCCGGCCTTTCATCGCACATGCAACCCTGGGTACGTGCCTCTCTTGGGTTCCCTACTGGGGGTGCAAGGTGCGGCCATCAGCTGCAGAGATCGCCTTCCACCATGTTCTACTGTACATTTTGGCCCCTTTTGGAGAGCTGGACGTGCAATGGCATCCGAGCACATAGTGCTGACGCCCGCCATGCTCTCCCCCTTCTTTGCGCACGCCACCGTAGTGCAGCTGACCTGCTGCAGTTGCCACTACAGGGTGATGTGAGCCCCACTACCCACCTGGAGGAAGGAGAGCAGTCATCGGATGCTCAATCCTCCCTCTCCCACGGCGGCCCCAGTCCGCTCCTGAACCCGTGTTGCCGGCGTGGTGTGAGGTGTGGCATCCAGCGCCACATACCTCAGCACCACTGGGCTGGCCTCAGCAGCACATTTGATCAGCCGCAGGTTCAAACGTCACCAGAAACTTATCAGCAGCAAATTCACTCAGCCGCAGGTTCAGCTCTCATCCTGCGAACTTCTTGCACAGTCCAGTTCTTTTCCCAGGGGCTATGATCTTTTCCAGGCATTCTGCAGCTTGTCCAATACTGTGGCCAGACAAGGCCTTTGGCAACAGCAGTCTCTCTCCTACTGCACTCTCTGTCTGAATGCTCAGGATTCCCCTTTGGCAGACAAAACAGTCCCTTTTATCAGTCTTCCAGCAGCCCCCTCTCATTGGCTGCTGCAGCTGTCCAGCTGAACAAATTAATATTAATTTGGCACACTTAACATCCTATTGGCCTTTCATTTGGGCACCATAAACTGTCCGTCCTTTTACTCCCAGAAGTCCTTTTTTTAAGTCCCAAAAGCCGGCTGCAGATCCCTGGCTCCTGATTGGCTGTAGCAGGGGGCAAAGATGAGAAGTATGGCTGCTGCATTTCCAGTCCACATGCAGCCCAAGCACAGTCCCAACTTTTCACATCTCATGCAGCCAGACAGTTTTAATTTGTAGTTTTCCCCCACAGTTTCATAATAGTCCGCTGCGCTTTAATCCTCATGCATGGTTTAATATTTTAACTAAAGTTCCTTCCTGTTGCTGCTGCTGAAATATATTGAACCCATGGCAGCAGGCAGGCTCATTATTATTCACTAGTTAGCTCATTAATATTTATGAGCCAGTTCCCTAGCGCTCATTGATGCTCTTTAAATATAACATTTTAAGTCTCCTCTTGCACCTCCCTCATGTCTCTGGACCCCGAACTACTAAGTTTGGGGACCAGAAGCATGGAGGGGTTTGCTTTGCCCCAGCGATAGCCAAAAATGAAGATGCGCCAGTGTGCATGCGCAGACCGCCACTCACATATTCATGCAGGAGCAGTGAGGCGGTTCTGCAGCTTTACTCCTCCAGTCTCATTCAACAAGTAAAGCAATGTCAGGGGCCAGACAGAGAGTTTGGGCTCTTAGAACATGGCAAGGGTGGTGGTGAGGAGCACGGGGAATGGGAGGCACACCCAGGTAAGCCCAAAGCGTTTGTAGGCTTACATGCTCCCCCCTAAAACCTTGGCATCCTTGACAAGCCACTAAAAGTCACTAAGTTCCAACACATTTTGACTTTAGGAACAATTCTAACTAGACATTTCATTTCCTCACTATTTAGGCATTTCAGATACAACATTATTTCAATACATTTTTTTACTAGACACCTTCTTCCTGTCTAACAAGACATTTCACATGGTCATTCACAATAATACAGCCACAGCAGCTATTCCTAACTAGACATTAAATATCTGACGAGACAGCCATATGCTTTGATAAATACATGCACTTTCCCACCCTTACCATTTTACAGCACATGGGGGGAAAATTATTGGAACAATGTGCTTGTGTACCACTTGCAGGGGGATTTTGGTGGAGGCACCAGGGTGGTCATATGTTTATTTTAGAGGAGGCTTTACAGCTGCACTACACTTACGGGGAACTACTGCCGATTCCATAGGAATAGGGTGTGCACTGCCTACTCTTGGCCCTATGTCCAGCACAGGGGTGTGTTTTGGAATAACGGGTCCTATCAGTCTTTGTTGACCAATCCTCCACTAAGGCCTCTACATCCATATCTGGAAATGGTGTCTCTTGAAGTTCGCCGGGGGGGGGTCACTTGTCTCTAATGTTTCGCCATTAGGGTCTATACCATACAAGAAGTCTGTCTCTTCACTGTGTGCTGGTGGCTAGTCCATTGGAGCAGGGGTGTCAGCAGGCATACGCACTGTACTCAGCAGAGTACAGTAAAAAAATCAGGCAGGGGCAACAAATCAGGCAAGGGCAACAAAAAGAGGAAAACAAGGACATTGTGAGTCACATTGTGTCTGTGTCATGCTAAGCACTTTTGCCTTTGTTATTCGCTATGGGGCACTGATGCCTCCAACTAAATATACAAACAAGAACAACTTACCAGGAAGGCAGAAAAATAAAGGAAGGAGAAATACAGGAAAAATCTGATTACTTGAAATCAGAAATGGCAACCGGGGACTATTGTTAGTGTGGCATGGCAGTGCAATGAGACATAATTTGGTTTATGTTTACAAACGGGGGCAACAGTGCATCAGTTTTGATTACAAGTTTAAAATTCCTGGCTACACCCCTGCATTAGAGTCACTGTTTCTCTAGATACGTCTGGAGGAGGTTGATACCAATACATGTTATCATCCTCAATATCTGCACTGTATGTAGATTCCAGCTGAAAACGTGGGTCATTGTCCACTACTGGATCAGGAATTGTCATGCCCATCTTTTTCCAAGCTTGAGTACGGTTCCTAGTTCTGGCAGGTCTCGGCCCCAACTCTGGTACATTCTCTGGTATGGGTTCGAGCAGACCAATGGGCAAAATGTGGTTTTGGTGAACAGTTTTAATCCCGCGACCTCGTTCTTGTAGAATGCAGTACAGAGGCAAATCAGTCAACTTTTCAGCTACAGTGTAATGTTCTGAAGACCAGTAGTCCGCTATCTTATGCTTCCCACAAAGTCCAAGATTTCTGAGGAGATCCCTGTCTCCAACTTGTAACACTTGGTTTTGCTCTTTCTGGTCATATCTAACTTTATTTGCAGCACTGACTTTTTCGGTGGCTTCGGCAATTTATAGGCATCCTTCAGCTGTTTTTTCAGATGCTTTGTGTATTCCAGATAAGATTCGGTTGATGTTCCGTCAGAAGACACCCCAAAAGCCAAGTCATTTGGCAAATGGGCTTCTCGACGAAACATGAACAGGTAAGGTGAAGCATCTGTACCACTATTTCTTGTACAGTTGTAAGCAAGCCCCACTTGGGGACGTACTGGCTCCAATTTCTTTTCTGTGCTGGATCCATTGTACCTAACATGTCCAACAGGATACGATTAAATCTTTCAGGTTGTGGGTCCCCTTGAGGATGATAGGGCATGGTACTGGATTGCTGAATACCATAAGCAGCAAGAAATTGTTTCACTGGGCAGCTGTGGAAGTTAGTACTTTGGTCAGAGTGAATATGCTGTGATATACCATAATGGGTCACAAATTCTTCAAGGTTCTGTACAGCAGTTCGGGCAGTCTGATTATTAGTCGAATAGGCTTGGGCATACCTGGTACAATAGTTAGTAATGACTAGGATGTGGCTATAACTTTTACTGTCTGATTCCAATGACAAAAAGTCCATACAGACCAGTTCTTATGGTTCAGTAGTTTTAATGTTTACAAGCAGTGCCGCTTTCTTGGGCAAAGTCTTTCTCTGCACACACCTGGCACATGTTTTTTTTTTATTTTTTGTTAAATATTTTTATTGAAAAATTATAACAACATTAACAGGCATAAACAAAACACATATATTCTGGCAGCTATGAGTATACAAAAAGAAATTAAACTTATGCTCATCCAGGCAACTATATCAATCATTAAGCTGTATGTGTTAAGAATTACACACCTTTGGCGATGAATATAAGGAGACTATAACTACTACATCAAGTTACATTCAGTTGGTGCGAAGTAGCTTCAAGCAAGTCTTAGAGCACATGGCCGAACTCCCTTCTGATTGACGTGGATTGGGGGGGCTAACAGCTGGTGTCAGGGACACCCATTGAGACCTGAATGCACACACACCCTGGGGTGAGAGTGAGCTGAGGGCCAAGGCCTTTTCATAGAGGGGAAATAGTCCCCTTCCAAGGCCTCTATATACATAGAAAGGAGTCATAAGCCCCGTTGGCCGTTAATTGTATTTTCCCCAAAGTAATACATTGCTTCAGATTGTTTAGCCATTGCTGGATCGTGGAAGCATTAGGGGACATCCAAGACTGGGCAATAGTTTTTTTTTAATTTTTTTCTGTAACCAGAGCTAAGGACTGTTGACTTGCCCTTTGGGTGAACAGGAACGGCTCCCAACAGAAGTTCCAGGGGCGATTTGGAAAGTGCACACCCTAGGACCCTGCTCATTATTTTACGTACTTCATGCCAGAATGTTGAGATCCTGGGGCATGTTAAAGCAAGATGTAAAAAGTCTCCTTCATCAGAAACACACTTGGGACACCCACTGGAGTTCTCCTGGTTGATGTCATGTAGTCGTTTGGGGTGATACAAGATCAGTACATAAAATTTAAATGCACCTGCCATAATTTATTACTACAAGAACATGTGAGAAAGTGCTTGATAACCAGCTTCCAAGTTGCTTTACTCATGCTAATCGCCAGGCCCTTCTCCAATTTGGCCTTAATGACTGTAGCCGCAGAGTCGTCTCTCCCATGCAAGGTTTGATAATAGGTCATTAATGGTTTACTACAGGGTTGGGGTTTGTATTATTCCTTTAATGGAGAGGGCTGTGCCCAAACTAAGGAAGAGTCCAGTGAGTCCCAGTCAGTGTAGGACTGGGAGATAAACAAAGAAGTCCCCTGGGTCAAGGTGCCAAATTTGTCATAGCACTGAAAAGTCATATAGCCCACTTCCGTTATATAATTGATACACTGAGTGAAAGCCCAAGTGCCACCAATGAAGTAACCTTTGGTGCAATTGCACAGAGCAAGGTCTTTTCCACCTAATTACGGTAATAAGATCTGTGTATGAGGACGGGGAGGGCTGGTGATTAATATGCCTATGAGAGTCTAACCACGCCTTTAGGTTGGTAGCAGTGAAAGGGTTTGACACCACCGGGGGATTAAAGGGACCCAAATAGGAGTCTGGGTGCCAAGGTTCCTCATAACTCCTCATCCTGTAGCAACAGTCAGGAGGGCCGAAGCATCAACCCTGCCACTGGCACAAAAGCCAACTGCTAGGCCCAATAGTAGTGAATAAAATTTGGGCTCCCCCCCCCCAAGTGTGGCCAGTAATTGTAGAATAGTAAGCTTAATGCAAGCTAATTTGCTCCTCCACAAAAATTTATGGACTATAGGCTTAAAATGTTTAAAGTGGACTTGAGGGATATGAACCTGGCACATGTATTGCAGTGCTTCTCCAAATCAGATACCATCCTGGGCCAATAAAATTGGCTTCGCACAAGGTTCAGGGTGCATTCAAACCCAAGGTGTCCCATGTTGTCATGAAGTGCTCTGAGGGCAACTTTATGGTAATTCCATGGCAGTACCAATTGATGACAGGTGGCCATTGGTTTGGGATCTTGCACGGTGTGTTACAGAAGTCCACCTCTCAATGACAACTTATTCCATTCTCTTAACAAAATATGAGCATTCAGGATTGTCATTTGGCACTTTCTCTGGGCATTCTCCCTTTTCCAAAGCTGAAATTACTCCTTTAAGTCCATAATCTTGCCTCTGCAACCATCTCTGTTCTCTCCACTTAGGCCAGGGCAAATGGCTAATGTCCAAATACTCCAAGTTGCAGTTGACTTAAGGTATGACCTCAAGCTGGGCTCCCAGTCCCATCGCATCAATAGCTCTTGGGAGACAATCAGATGTCTCACTATCGGGGCCCCCACATTTCATACATAAAGCTTTTACAGTGGCAGGAGTTATTCAAGTCCACAGTTTCTCATTTGGAGGGTGAGGTCTGTGAGACAAGGCATCAGCATCTGAATTATTCATGCCCTTACGGTACTCTAGGGTGAAGTCATATGTGAAAAGAGCAGACAGCCAGCGGTGACCTGTGGCATCCAACTTAGCAGTGGTGTTGACATAGGTGAGTGGATTGTTGTCCGTTCTCACTGTAAACATAGCTCCATAGAGGTAATCATGAAATTGATTGATGGCCCATTTTAAAGCTAAAAACTCCAGTTCATGGACCAGGTCGTTCTTTTCACTTGGCATCAGATTCCTGCTTGCAAATGCTATGGGTCTCAATCCTTCAGGGTACTCGTAATACAGCACGGATCCTAGCCCATCCATGCTGGTGTCCATGTCTAAAAAAATAGTGCTTGGTAGGATCAGCAAAAGCCAGCACCCGAGCTTCAGTAAGTCTGTTAATTATCTCTCTGAATGCTCTTTCACAGTCCTAATTCCACTTGTCTCTGAATGGTTCATTAGGTTTGTAATACGTCTGCTTGGGTGTTTCTTTCCCCTTCCGCTTCTTGTAGTTGGTGGGGGTACCCTTGCAGTACGTTTATAAGCGGCAGGACCACCTTGGAGAAATCCTGGATAAATCTTCGGTAATAACCGCAGAACCCAAGAAAAGATTGTAGAGTCTTCAGGTTTTCGGGTCTAGGCCAGGTATTGATGGCCTTGATCTTGTTGGGACCTGTTTGGACTCCTTGTGCTGAAACAATGTGTCCTACATATTTTTATAGAGGACTGAGAGAATTAACATTGGTCTGTTGACACTTTGAGTCCAAATTCTTTTAGTCTGTCCAAGACCTTCATCAGATGCTCTTCGTGCTCTTCCAGGGTGCATCTAAAAACAGTTGAATCGTCCAGATAAACTGTCACTTGCAGCAGACTCATATCTCCCACGGCTTTCTCCATCAGCTTTTGGAAAGTGGCTGATGCTTCCGAGATACCGTGTGGCATCCGTTCAAACTAATAAAATTCTAGGGGGCAAATGAAAGCTGTTTTTTCCTTATCTTTTTCAGCCATGGGTTTCTGGTAGTATCCACTTTGTAAGCCCAAGATTGAGAACCATTTACTGCCAGTGAGACAGGCGAGAGCATCCTCGATGCACGGTACCGTGTATTGGTCTGTTATAGTACTAGTTAGGTTAAGGCAATTGCTACTTGCCTGCTGCAGCACCCCCTCTCCCCCTTGCACTTGAGGTACGGACAAAAGCGAAAGCACTTACCATTGTGTAACTTCTGTACACTGTCTATATCTAACTTGTTCCTTCCTTATAGTTAGTTCTCTCCGTTATAGATACTTACATGTTTCACTCCACTTGCACTATATTGCCATTTGTTAATTGCCCACTGTTTTTGTTCACTGTATGTAACTACTGTCTCATGCATCCTGATTGTAATTACTGTTTATCCTCTCTGTAACCCCTCCCCCTAGGTCGCACCGGGAGACGAGCAACTTGTTGTTCAGTGTGCCTTCCAGGTGAAACATTTCAATAAATAATTAACATAGTACACTTGTTCAAAGTCCTGTAGTTAATACACAAGCATATGGCCCCGTTCTTCTTATGGGCTACCGCTATGGGGCATGCATAAAGACTACTGGATTCAGTTACGATACCAGCCACTAGCTGTTCCTGCAAATGTTTGCAAACATCTTCCACATCTGCAGGGGCTAGCCATCTAGACTAGACCTCTCATGAAAATGTTGGTTATCACTCAGATGTGTGTGATGCTCTTCGCCACAGGCACATCCAACATCAAGTACACTTGTTGAGAAAACATTAACCCTCTCAGCTAACTTCTGTCTCAGTTTTCTCTTGTATGATGCAGGTATTGGAGAATCTCCAAAGTCGAACAAGTTTAGGATCAAGCTTTTTTCATGTAGCTTTGTTCGGGACTGCAAGTCGTACCATTTCTGCTCAGTAGACATGTGCTAAGGTCCTTCCTTTCTGAATAGTCACTTCTTTGTCAGTTTCATTTTTCACCAGGACGCTAACCTTGTTCATTCTGATTGGGATACCAGGGGGATACATTACTCCTCTCTGTGCTAACAGGCTATTTGGTTGCTCTTCATCCGTGGGTGTGTCCAGAATGTAAGCATGGTTCCTGGCAGTCGACTCAAACCCATCACTTGGCACTCAGCAATGGGGGCAACACCAAAAGCCGGGCATCCTTTCTTCGAATTACACCCACTTGATCATCTTCAGCATCTGACTTCCCAGAAGTGATCCCCTTCAAGTAGACATTTCGGATCAGCGGATGTATCCCTCGGCTGTGGATGGACTGTGGTCCCTTCATCTCTTGGCATAGCTGAGTCAGTCTCTGAAACATGTTAGCGTTGGTCCCAATCAACACCGGGGTCTCTACTTCCATTCCAGTATTAGTGCATACAAGGGCAAGCATTTCTGTGGGGGTTTGTACTCCTGCCACACTTTAGGGGAATTCTATTTGCATGACCGTGTACCCCCAGTATGGATAGGGCTTTTTGCTTACCCCCCAGATATCCACTCCTTCCAGTGGCTGTAAGGGCACGTTACTCAAATACTTCTGGTACCAATCTTTAAAGATAACAGTCGTTTGGGCTCCACTATCAAGTAGCACCATACAATCCACCCCCCCCCCCAGTCTTGGCTGGGACCCTAGCCAATCCTGGGGGAATCATGGGCCCTTTAACATTAACAGGCTGTGTCTGTTTCACAGCATGGGGTGGTCCGGGACCCTAGTTTGCTCCTCCGTTGGGTCCCACCGATGTCTCTGTGACATGTGCTTCTCTTTCAACAACTTCAGTGCTACTAAATCAGAATTTTCAGACCTTTTGCAATTTTATCTTCAGTGCCCATCTTCACTGCACCAATAAAAGAAAAATTCAACTGTACAGGCAGTAGATAAAGTCTCAGACTCTGGTGGGACAGACTGCTGACCAGTGTAAAACCTCTGATCCCTGGAGGCCAGAGGAGTTTCTCTCTGATTTTGTTCATTAGTAGTACGTAGCACTGCTACCTTTTATTTGTCTCTTCAGATCCTCAGTTTCACTATTGTCTCACCTGGGTGCATCTTGAGTTACAGAGTCTCTACTTTTCTCAAAGATGTCGCCATTAGCCCTTGCTGTGCAGCTCGGTCTTCCTTTTCTCAAACCTCATAAATCAACTCTCCATAGAAAGAGAGATCCCCCAGCTGCTCTTCCAACAGAACTTCATCAACAACATTTCAGAGTGCCCAGCTTCCTCTAGGACTTGCTCCAACTTCAGCCTATTCATGTCTTGGGCAGTCACTGCTCCCTTAAGGTAGGTTACTGCTTGAGAGGGATCTACTATTCAGACAGCGTTTCACCTTCTCTTTGTACTGTACCTTTCAACTTTCTCAGAACTTGAGTGCCACTGTCGGTACTCCCAAACATACTTTCTAGGGTGTTGAGGTACATCTGGGCAGTAGCATCAGGCTGGGTAGCTTGCAAAGCTCCAATGCCATCCATAGCCGCCCCTCTCAGATTTTACCACAGAAGTCTCTTCTCAGCTTTGGGACAGTCGGGATCTTGCACCATAGGAGTGGCTTGACCCATTAAAGTTTCAAGATCATTTTCTCCGAGCGACACTGGTTTTCTCTGGGAGAAGGGTCTTAGTCTCTGATAAGAACTGGTCCCTCTCCCTGGCATCCAAGCAGCTAACCAAGCTGGGGGTTGATCAGGTGGGATGACACTGTCAGCTTTATACAGTTTTTGCACGTCTTGAGGTGTCTTCCCCTCTGATTTCAACCACAATTCAAATTTCACTTTAAAATCATCTTCATCTGAAGGACCTTTTCACATTTTCCTATCATACAAACTGTTACATGACACCATGGTCCAGGTGGACTCATCCCCACCTTGGGGAGATAGTGGTTATCAGCTTGGCAGCATCAATCTCAGTATCACTCTTTATCAATGCAAGTACACTTTTACTATTTTGGTCATATGTTAGTCCTTGTACTTTAAGTTTTCAAAACAACCCAATGACAACAGTTCATCAACAATTTTAGATATATCAAACTTTTCTGAAATACCAGTCACTAAAAGGGCCTTTTTACAATCCAGATTCTCCACTCGGCACCAATCTTCCAAATTGTGGAGAGCCATATGAATTTTCACGGGGGGGGGGGCAACCTTTCTCTTTTCTGAAATGCAATTTTGGGGATGGTCACTTGAGGGCAGCATATCCCAGTGGTGCCTTCACTTGTAGCAGACCCTTTTGGACTCACCTCAGCTGTTTCCGGGGCCCTTGGACCTTCCCTGGACACCTCGAGGGGGCTGGCCTAGGTTCATTGACAGACGAGTGGTACTGGAACAACAGGTGCACTTGCTGCCTCCACCTGGGGTAGTGATAGGCTATACCTGTAGATAAGTTGCAGGTTAACAGCCCCAGGGAAATATAGTGACTGCTTCCACTGTACCGTCCCCACACAACAACAGTTTCCATTTTTTACAATTAGTCACTGTACCAGAAATTAATACCAGCATTAACAACTTTTATTTTGGGGGGAAGGGGAATAAGGGAGAAAAATGGCATAACAACTTTAACAACTGCTGCAACCTTTCTACCCCACACAATCCCCACTTTCCACCTATGGGTGCACCCGACTTCCCCATGGTAGCCGCCCACAAAGTCTGTAAAGTCTCTTGGGTGGGTACCACAATGCCATGTAGAAGACGCTGGAGATCTTTAGTTGGGGACCACATAACTTTAAACAGATGCGACACTGTAATGTGATTGCCTGGGCACAGCTTTAATTGTGGTGCAGTCCTGCCCATGACTTAATCCCCTTAATTTTCTCTGACCAGCTAGCTAGCTAAATCAAGACTTCCCCAAAGCCGCAGCCCAGGGTACTTACCGTTCAGCAGGTCAAAGGGGGTGGCAGAAACGTCTTTCACAGTACCGTGCTAGTATCAGGAGTTGTTGCAACACAGCAGCAATTGCCTGAAGAAATGAAGAATGTTGGTCTTCACCTGCCAAGCCTTTCCAGTCTTTGCCTCTGGGGCTTTGTATGCAGTGTTCACCTGGCAGGCCCTTCAATGTCTTCCTCTCTGGTGGTCTCCTCTTTGGTCTGGGTACAGAGCAGGCTGGTGGTTACCCAGACTGATGTTTGGCACACCCCTTTTCTTTGCTGCAGATACTGTAGGATTTGGCTGTGACCTTTACAGTCTCTGCTTTTCAACTGCCAAACTCTGCTGGCTCTTTCTGTACTGCAGGGCAGTCTTCTTCTCTTGCAGCAACACAAAGTCTCTCTCCCTCTAGCTGTGGATTTTCCAAGCTTTCCCACAGCAACAGGTTCAGATCTTAGAAGCAGCTTTCAAATTCTCTGCAGCAGATTCGATCAACCACAGGTTCAAATCTCACAAGAAACTTTTCAGCTGCAAATGCACTCGGCTGCAGGTTCAGCTTTCACCCTGGGAACCTTTCATATAGTCCAGTTCTTTTTCCCAGGGGCTATGATCTTTTCCAGGCATTCTGTAGCTTGTCCACTACTGTGGCTAGACAAGGCCTTTTGCAAACAGGCAGGTCTTCAGGGCTAGCTAGTCCACAGCAGTCTCTCTCTTACTGCTCTCTCTTACTGCTCTCTCAGGCTGAATGCTCAGGAATCCCCATTGGCAGGCAAAACATTCCCTTTTATCAGTTTTTCAGCAGCCCCCTCTCATTGGCTGCAGCAGTTGTCTAGCTGAACAAATTAATATTAATTTGGCACTCTTGATGCCCTATTGCCCCTTCATTTGGGCGCCGAGAACTGTCTGTCCTTTTACTCCCAGAAGTCCTTTTTTTTTTTTTTTGTCCCAAAACCCTTCTGCACAACTCTGGCTCCTGATTAGCTGTAGCAGGGGCTAAGGTGAGAAGAATGGTTGCTGCATTTCCAGTCCACATGCAGCCCAAGCACAGTCCTAAATTTTCACATCCCTCATGCAGCCAAACAGTTTTAATTTTATTATATTTTCCCCCACAGTTCCATAGTAGCCCCTCTGCTCTTTAATCCCCGTGTGTGGTTTAATATTTTAGCTCAAGTCCCTGCTGCCGAAATATATTGACCCCCATGGCAGTATGCAGACTCATTAATATTCACTAGGCAGCTCATTAATATTCATGAGGCAGTTTCCTTGCGCTCTTTAAATATAACATTTTAAGTCTCCTCTTGCACCTCCCTTTTGTTTCCCAACCCCGAACTACTGATTTTGGGGACTGGGAGCATGGAGGAAGCTTTTGCTTTGCCGCTTCAGCAGCCCAAAAATGAAGATGTGCCAGTGCGTGACAAGAGACACTGCTCGCACATCTGCAGAGAGCAATGTATGTTCCATGTGCTTTACTCCTCCAGACCTTTTGTCCTTTAGAAGAGCACCCACCCTGAAAAGTATGGTTATGCACAGTCACTTTATTGATAAAAAAAATTCCAACATGGCAAGAGCAAAAGAAGGGATGTGTCCGCTGTAAAAACTGCATATAGTGTATGGTGGAATGTCGTTATGGCTAGAAATCCATAACTAGAATATCATTGTTATGCTGTACAGTAGTAGCTATGTCATCAAAGTTGTTATGCTGCACTGGATACATAGCTACTGAAGCATAACAACATGGAACGCGCACCGATCAAGAAGCGGCCGTGGCTATGAGAGTGTGAGCAGAGGACTGATCTTGACTGATCTTTACTACTGCTTGAGTAAATTTTTTTAAAAATAGAAACAGTTCTTTTCTCCATTTTTTCTATAATGACTGCCTTTTTGTGAGAATACCTGTGCTTTGACTGCCCATACACAATAAAAGATTGTGTATGAGCAGTCATACACAAACAAGGATCTTCTTGTATCTCGAGGTTTCCCTGGTAACTAAGCACCTCTCAAGCTGTGCTCGTGAAGTCATCAGTTACCAGGGAAACCTTTCGATTCAAGAATATCCTTGTTGTGTATGACTTCTCATACACAGTCCTCTATGCTTTGTAACCATGTAAAGACATATAGTACTTTTTCAAGTGTAAATGTCATAGTGAGTTTTGAAATAAGGTAACTTACTACATGCAATACAGCTGAGGTTATTTACCTAGCACAATGTTCTTGTAATGCGTTTTATGTCAGAAAAATGGTTCAACCTTTTAAACAGAGATTGGGCGAGCAATGGTTGTATAATGTGGAGATCTGATTTTTAATTTTTTTTATTTTATTTAGCATTTGGTGGCCGGGAAAGGCACACTGAGCCAGGGGTCGTCTCCAGGTGCGACCCAGGGGATCGGGGTTCAAGGGAAAAGACAGTGTGTACAGTCGATTATACAAGGCAAAATCAAGTACAAGATGAATACACGAAGTAATGCAATATTTACAGAAATATACAATATTTACAGTAACAATCATACTATAGTAAATTAAATGAACACTGGTGGAACAAAACAGTCCCACTAAAATGCTACTTTACAAGGAAAACAATGTAACTCGGATTTGGTTGGGTTCAAGTGCAATGAGATGACTGTTACATGGTGCAAAGTGGCATAAAACTCAGTTTAATAGCTAAGAGATAGACAATACTAGTGCTATAAGGTGTTAATGAGAGCAAATAGGGTAAGGTAAGAGCCGGAGCTGCGTTTTGACAGATGAGTGAGTGGTAGAGTTGCGTAAAACAGGAGCCTGGGTGCTCCAAAGGGAGGGGAAACGGTAGTGGAAGGCAGATTTGCTCATGTTTGTGGAGGGAATGGGGAGAGAGAAAGAGCATGAGTCCCTAGACAGAGTGAGTATGATGAGGCTGGGGCAGGCTTGAGGAGGGAAGATATATGAGGGGAGCAGATTGAACCAGTATTTTGAAATAAAAGATAAAGAGTGGATGATGCGTCTGTGCTAGCAGGGGGAGGTTAAGAGAAGATAGTAGAGAACAGTGGTGAGATCTGTAAGGACAGTTGGATGCAAAATGATAAAAAGCATAATAGAGGGAGTCGAGTTGAGAGAGCAAGGTGGAAGGTGCGGTTCAGTAAACAATATCGGCATAATCAATAACAAGCAGGATCATTTTGGTTAGAAGTTCCATGCATACATGGAGAGGAAGAGAGTCTTAATTTCGGTAAAGAATATCAAGTTTTGGATTGAGTGTGGTGGTCATGTAGTCGATGAGGGTAGAGAAATTTAGCTGCGGGTCCAGCCAGACTCCAAGATATTTGTACGAAGGGACAGCCTTAAGAGGGGTGTCATCAAGAGATGTCATTGGAGAGGTATTTATAGCTTTGGCTAGTCTTTGCACAGTTTCAAAGGTCATTGAGACAGGTTTAGAAGTGTTAAGCTTTAGTTGTTTTGACTGAAACCAAGATTGAACTGAGTGGAAATCTTGTTGTAACACAGAGTGGATAATTATTGGATCGGGGCCGGAGGCATCCAGAATGGTGTCGTCCACGTACATATGTATGAGGGATGTGGAACAGGCAGAAGGGAGCTTGTTTATAAAGATAGAAAACAGGATGGGGCCAAGGATAGAGCCTTGAGGGACGCCAGCTGTGATAGGGAGGGGGGAGAAGGAGGAGGAGTTTGCAATTTTGACAGATTGGAGCCTGCGGGTGAGATATGATTTAAACCACTGGATGGTGAGGAGA
This sequence comes from Neoceratodus forsteri, assembly GCA_016271365.2. Taxonomy (NCBI): domain Eukaryota; kingdom Metazoa; phylum Chordata; order Ceratodontiformes; family Ceratodontidae; genus Neoceratodus; species Neoceratodus forsteri. Next base: position 1,175,629,579 of record CM057453.1, on the reverse strand, counting down.
GCCAGTCCTGTGCCTCCAAGGGTGTCCAAGAGGAAAGGGTGGGATACTGAGCCAAATGCTTTTGCCAGGTTGATGAAGACCGCAGCAGTAAGATGGCCTTTATCTGCAGCAGACTGAATACGGCCAGTGACCTGGAGGAGGGAGCTTAGGCTGGAGTGGTTCTTTCTAAAACCTGATTGACAGGGGGAGAAGAAATTTGTGGGGGAGAGAAATTTAGTCAGCCTGGCTTGTATCAGCCATTCCTGGAGTTTTGCTAGAGGAGGGAGATTGGGAAGTAGTTCCCGGGTGACGTAGTGTCCTCACCTTTGTGGAGGGGGATAATGCATGCTGATTTCCATGCTGTAGGAGCCACTCCCGAAGAGAAAGACAAATGTATAATGTGGGTGAGAGAGAAAGCTATGGCAGGGGCAGAGAGACATAGGAGGTTAGGATGTAAGCCGTCCGGGCAGGATTTGGTTATGTCAAGGGATTGGAGGGCATGCAGTACTTTGTCAGAGGAGGCAGGGTCTAACAGGAGGTTTTGCCAGGCCAAGAGCTTAGGGGAAGGATTTGAGGTAGGTGGCGTAGTAGATGTAGTTTGGTCAGGTGTGGCACAGGTGGTGAAAACAAAATTGAGGTATCTACCACCTGGATGGGGTCCGTAACTTCAATGTCACTGTATTTTAGGGTAGGGGTGGTCGAATGGGGGGGGTGGATGGATGATGGAGTGTACAATAACCCAAAAGCAGGATGTGTGTGCTGAATTTAGGTGATGCTTAAAGTAATCTGCCTTAGCTTTACAAATGGCCTTAGTGTAGGCATTTCTAGTCGTATTATGCACTTGCCTTGAACTAGGGGAAAGAGAGGACTTAAAGGTAGACCAGACTCTGTCTCGAGCCTTGCACATGGCCATTATGGGGGCAGTGAGATCCAAGGGTGGTGACGCTTCCTGACCATGGCTCTTTTAATGGGGGCATGGTAGTCCTAGACACAGTTGAAGATTTTAATGAAATGTGCTAGGCATTATCAATTGAGGGAGTGGTAAATACAGGAGCCCAGTTGGCATTGTATTAGTCCGATAGGAGGGAGTTTGTATCAGTTGAAATTAGTGGTCGAGTTTCAATATACTTAGGGGCAGATAACATGTATTTTCCTTATGTAACCCCCCCCCTTGTTTAACTAGCAGGGCTGTTCCTCTCACCACTTAGCATCTAGGGGCAAACGAGATGGGTGGGGGTTTACATAACATTGTACACACTTTATTTTTTGAAGCCTGCTATTACACACAGGCAACCAAGTGTGGCAACTACCTGGCACACACCTGGTGGGACCATTTACCATAGCCAGCAGCCTAGGTCCCTGGGAAAAAAATGGCTGCTCGCATTTTATGGTAGGTTTGCACTTCTGGACAGGGGCACCCAAATAAATTCAGACACAATGGAGTCAATAACATTACTGTCCAAACCAGGTTGGGATTCTAGAGTATGACTTTTATTCACGTACACAGAGTAGGAATAATACAAAGTGTAGATGGACCCCCACAGGGTTACTCATACTGGTAATGCAGATTACTGAGGTACAGCAATTCCTGAAATCCCATTTAGCATAGGCATAATGAACACCAACAGCAAACTCTCAGGTTCTGAAATAGAGATTGGCACACGCGGCCAGTTACTGGTACATTTCCCATTGACTAGGCACACACGGCCAGTACTAGGACACTTTCCCATATTTCTTGAGGAATGAAGGTGGTACACACGACCACAAAAGAGCACATCCAGGCTCAAAATCTTCCAGCACCCACTATACTGAGGTGAACTGAAAACAGAGAATCCAAAACCCAAGTCTGGGTCACTATTTCCGTTAGCCACTGGCCAAATGCACTAACTGAAAATTGAACTGGTGCCTAAACTGAACCCGGAGAGGTAAACTGCTTACTCCAGATTGGGGGTCTCCCACCTTTTGCTTCCAAGTTTATACTCTGCCATTCATCTTGTTAATAACACCCTCACAGAAACTTGTAGATGCTGTCTTGAAATATTTTTCACATTTAACATACTACATGACACATCTCTGAGGTGTCAGAAAGTTAAAAGTTCTGTACTTGGATGGTCCCAAACTGGACTCCAACATAGGCAGACAGTTTTAAAAGAGAAACATTCTACATGACAGGGTCCCTTTGTCAGAGAAAATTCACCAAAGGTATGCAGATGCCTCTCCTGGGCTGACACAAAAGTACTCTCAGTTTCTGAAGTTGTCACAGGCAGCTTCACTAGACAGACCGGGTGAGAGGATTTTCCACTGAACTCTGAAGATCGCCACATCCCTCCTGGGATGGGGCAAAGGAAACCCCACTTGGCAAGGTCTCCACCACTTCAATCACTGTCTTCTATGTTCATCTTCTAGGGCGAGAACAAACTACCCAAAACACAGTGGTAGCTCTCTGTTAGAGCTGTCTGAAGAGCTGCACAGCAAGCTGCAGCCTCCTCCTGGAAGTCCTACTCAGGACTGACTCCACTCTAACTCAACATTCTAAAGCAATCTCCCTAGAGCTGGCAACAATTGTGGCTTATGCTGCTGCAAGTGTTCTAAGATTACTTCACCCTCTAGTTCAGCTGAGACTGAAACTAGAGTTTGACAGTGCGAAATTCATTTAACTGGCATTTCACTAGCTGCTTTTCCCTGCCTGCCACTGGTTCTAACTGGTATTCTAGTAACCCTTGGTAACAAGGGGGTTACACTTATACAATAGGTGATGCAATGGTCACTTAGGGCAGGGTCGAGGACACCCACTGAGGACATACGGTGAGGGTGGGAAGAGAGGACCCAGTCTAAGAGGGAGTGGTTGGTGGAATGGTATTTATCGGGTAGGTTCTGAAATCAGCTAAGTAAGGTGTAGGGATTAGAGTCTGGAGGTCGTGGATTTAGACGAGCAGTCATACACAAACAAGGATCTTCTCATATCTGATGTATGCTACAGCAGCCCAAGTAGTGGAAGCTATTACCATTTTTGTTTTATTGTTATTGACAAGGTCAGCCAGAACCCAAGAGGTGGCAGTTTTAACAATTTGTTACTCAAAAGAGAAACCTTCTGGGTTGTCAGATTACAGGCCATCAAAAAATGGGTCTTAAAGGTGACAGAAAACAGTGTTTACTCCTCTAGATGCCCTCCAGTTGTTCTTTTATTGACTACACAATATTCTGATATGTTTTTTTTTTTACTTTTTATGTTAAATTCATATTCTAATTTTGTTGCCTTTGTAACTACCCTGAATCCCTGTCCCATCATCAGTTGCTGCTCTCGCTTTTTATACTGCCCGAATATTCTATGACATCAATAACACCATTCCAGCTATTCAGATGAATATCATGAAATGGGAGCTACTGATGTCAGAATGCCTTAGAAATGTGAAAATAAGCAGCAGTAGCTGGTGAGGCAAGTGGAACTCTATGAAGATCTGAGGGCACCCCAAAGCTAGATTATTTATTTATCAAAAAATCATCAAAACATATCACAATACATAACTGGGATGGAAAGGAAGACAGAAGGGCTGTTAACTATGTAAAAATAATTTCTTATTTCCTTTAATACAGGGTTTGAATTACGCCTGCATTTGGAGAAAAAGTAATAATGAACTTCTGTTGTTTATAAAATCCTGTTCAAGCTCGTAGTCAATAGCAGGATTTTTTTTCTAAGTTGCAACAAACATAACTGTTGGACTTTTTAGCCTGTACTATTTTTGTATATGCTCCACCAATATGGATGTAAGTAAGGAGTTTATATGATAATACCCATCATTGCCAATTATATCAAAGAGTGGGTTGGAACTCATTGGAAACTAAAAGGAGTAGGTTGTGGGCAATGTTATTATTCAGAATCTTAAAAACTGGTAAACCATATAGACTATGGAAAACCATGACTGGACAAATCATAATTTTCATCGAAGAAATAAATCACGAGAGTTAGTGGTTCTAAAAATAAAAAATACTTTTGGGAAGATGACATTTAAATATAAGGCAGCAAACACATGGAATAACCCTCTGCTTCAGATAAGAACATTAGATCTGACTGTAAATTCATTTTAAATCTGCCTTGAAACAAGATCAAAATTATGTATGCCTATGCTATGGGTGACCTCCCCTCATTAACATAAAATTTTGCATCTATTCCTTATATGTAGAGTACATACTCTATATGTGTAAAGTTGTTGTATATCCCTAGTCTTTTTATGTGTTATTTGTTTTAACATGAAATGTGTACTACTTTAATGGAACATCTACAGGAACACCTTGTAAACAGGGTATTTATAGCCCTAATGGTGTATTTGGTTGTTCAAATTTAAGCCTGTATAAATAAAAACGTTTTACTACTATATCATAAACAACATATGTTTCACCAAGGTTTTGACCCTCTGCTTTTACTGTATTTCATTGTGATGTTTTATTTCTTTCTCCATGTCCATTTCTCCCCACCCCTCACCCTTTCTTCTGAGGTTCATTATAGTCTTTTGTTTGACAACTTGTATGCAAGTGTTTTGCAATTTGCACATGCTAGTTAAGAAACTGAATTTGGAATTGTGGTTTTATCATTCTCATGAACTTTGTACCTATCATTTTAAAGATGAAATGTGACGTCATTTTTTTGTCAGCTGGTCCTTAACTATATGTAGGGTATTTTTTTCACTGGTGCATTAGCCTTGATAAAGGGTTGTACAATCCAAAACGCATAAGGTGTGCACAGAGATTTTCTGTGTGTCTGAAAATGGATATTTTTAAATAAATATATGGATTAGATACCCAGCTTGTGGTGTCCTACTTCAAATGGTTGGTGAGTGCCTGATTCTTGTGATTACTATTGACTGCCTTATCAGGAGAACCACTATCTCCACACCCCTTTGTTTCATGGTGGATCCAGGTGAATACAGGGGGAGGAGGTGGGTAGTCGAGGATGGGGCGGGACAGAACTGAGTAGCCCTGATCGAGTCAGCCATGAAAGAAAGCAACATGAAAAAAACAATTGCGTATGTTGTGCCAAAACAGGTGGGGGGGAGAGGTAAACTCTATTAAAATCATACTGATGCCTGGAGGCAAAAAAGAGGAGCACTACAAGGGTATGCTCTGTAAGAGGTCATCCTGGTTTGGGAAGGGGGGGAGGAGGAGGAGGTTAAGAGAGGGTGGTAAGAACCAAAATAACTAACAATATCAAACCTGAATAGAAGTGGCACAAAATATACATAATATACAAAGTGCATCACTAGTGTAGTAATAAACACATGCAATTAACTTATTTATGCAAAATGACATAAGGAAGCTAGATTCTACAGAAGTCTTTAGTGGCTAACCTACATACAAGCCACAGCAAACATGTTAATACCAATTACACAACAAAGATCCTCTTGTATCTGAACAATGAGAAGGTATTACAGAAATGGTATAATATCTATACTTTCATTTAGGCCATTTGGCAAAACAGCCTGTAAAACATAAATCTGTTTTGATTCATGTTGAAGAAGAATCCTTTGCCTGTCATCTCCACAGGGATCTGCAGTGATGTGCTAAATGCAAATAAATCTTAGATGTTGTGGGTTGCTGTTGTGGTGTTCCAAAAAGTGCAAGTTCAAGGGGGGGGGGGGTGTCTGGGCTTGCCTTTACAACTGAGTGTACATGCTTCTGGATCCATTCGATAAGCACACGAATAGTTCACCTAACAGATTTTTGGGCATGGACATTGAAGCACACAAACAACATATGAAGTATTGCAGTTGATGAATTGGTGAATTTTAACAAGGTATCCTGTTTTGGGATGCATAGATTCCTTAGCTTGAGGATTGTGGCAGCATACGTTACAGCGGCCACAATGAAAAACAAACAATGGGTTATTATGGTAACCAATTGGGACAAAGGTTGTTTTGGGGCTCAAACTACATGTTATTAGTGATCATGTCATGGAGGAAGACGGGGGTGGGACCGTGAGACTTAGGGAAGAGGGAGGCAGGGTAGTGCAGAAAGACATTGACAAGGCGAACATCCTCAGCAAATACTTCTTATTCAAAAAGGCAATGGGGACTGTCCCTCATTAATTAATGGAGGAGGGCAAACAGGGAGAAGAGATGGACGTTACACCTTTTTCAGAGGACAGAGTAAAAAGAGCACTAGAATGGCTTAGGGTGGATAAAGCTAGGGGGCCGGATGGGATATACCCGAGGATCCTAAAGGAGCTCCGGGAGGAACTGGCTAAGCTGTTCAGTAGATCACTGGAAGCAGGCATGATTCCAGAGAAGTGGAGGAGGGCACAAGTGGTACCCCTGCACAAAAGCGGCATCAAGGAGAAGGCAAGAAAGTACACCCTGTCAGTTTGACCTCGATAGTAGGTAAAATGAAGGAAACCATGCTTAAGGAATGACTGGTGGACTACCTAGAGACAAGGGGGCTGCTGGACCTAAGGCAACATGGATTCAGGGCAGGGAGGTGATGCCAGATCAACTTCATTGATTTCTTTGAGTGGTTGATGAAGGAAATAGACCAGGGATGAGTGGTAGATATGGCTTATCTGGACATCAGGTAAGCCTTCAACACAGTCCCACACAGGAGACTTATCCACAAGCTGGTAAATCTGGTGGTGGGGACAAAGGTAGTCACATGGGTTAGAAACTGGTTGAGCAACAGAACACAAAGAGTGGTGGTAAATGGGGTTAGCTTACAGGAGGGACAGGTAACAAGTGGCGTACCCAAGGGAACGGTGCTGGGACCAATGCACTTCAATTTCTTCATAGGCGGTATTGCAGAGGGTCTAGAAAAGAGGGTTAGCTTGTTCATAGACACTACAAAGCTATGTAACAGGGTAGCTATATGGGAAGGTATTGAAAAAATGAGAGATCTGAAGAAGCTAGAAAACTGGTCCAAGGAATGGCAGTTGGGGTTCAATGCAAAAAAGTGCAAGATTATGTATCTGGGTAGAGGGAATCCTAGGGACAAGTATGAAAGAAAGGGGAACATTGTTTAACCAGGAATAGTACACTAAGCCAAAGCTTGTTTCCAGATTCGACCTGGGAGCACAAGGAAATTAAATGACTTGCTCAGGATCACACAATATGCACATAGGCAGCTGTGGGATTCAAACCCAGGTCTTCAGATCTGCAGCTCAGAGCCTTAACCCACTGTGCTATAATAGGGTAACACTGACGGCCACCAAAGAGGAACGGGATCTAGGGGTAGTCATAGAAGACAACCTCAAAGTGGCTAAACAGTGTGACAAAAGCAGTCAGAAAGGCTAACAGAATACTAGGGTGCACAGGAAGGGGTATAACAAGTAGAAGGAGGGAAGTGGTGGTACCATTGTTTAACTCAATAGTAAAGCCTCATCTGGAGTACTGTGTTCAGTTCTGGAGGCGCCATCTCCAGAAAGACATAGACAGAAAGGAGACGGTACAGAGGAGGGTGACAAAAATGGTGTCTGGGATGCAGTATAAGTCATATGAGGAGAGACTCCAAGCTCTCAATATGTGCTCCCTGGAGGAAAGGAGAGAGAGGGGGGATGTGATAGAGACCTTCATGTATCTGAAGGGGATCAACAGGGTACCAGAGTGGAACATCTGTCACATGAAGGGAAACAGCAAAACACAGGGGGCACAGCATGAGACTAAAAAGGGGAAAACTTAGTGGGAACTTAAGGAAGTTCTACTTCACTGAAAGGGTGGCGGAGAGATGGAATAGTCTCCCCCAGGAAGTGGCGGGGCCGACCACAGTTAAGGGATTCAAGAATGTGGGGGATAGGCGCATTGGAATTATCATGCCATGGTGAAGGGGGGGGGACTTGTAGTAGCATCTAGGGTACCTTAAGCATTAGAAAGAGGGATAGGGCAGACTGGATGGGCCACAAGGTCCTCATCTGCCAACACATGTATCTGTGTCACTTAAGTTTTTATCCTCCTTTAGGAAATTGTAGGTTTATTCCTGAGACTCTGTGTGAGAGTGAGGTCCCCATCTAGATCTTGCCCATGGTGGTGAATGATACTGGAAATCTGGGGAGCTAGATGGTCAAAGGTGGTGACAAATGGTACTGGTTGTTCCAGTGTTTTATCTTTTCATTTAGGGGTCAATAGATCTTTATGGTTGAGCCTTCTGGCTGTATTTAGAGCATCTTCCAATACATTTTTTGGATAACCCCCAGCCAAAAATCGAGTTTTCATGCCCTCTGCTTGGGCATTGAAACTTTCCATAGTAGAACAACTGTGGCGTACAAGTACAAATTGTCCATTTGGAATACATCTTTTTAGATGGAGTGGATAGGCACTGGTAACATGCAGTAAGGTATTATCAGAAGTGGGCTTCCTAAAAGTTTCCGCTTGTACCTCATTCCCATCCATACCACTAAGGCAGAGATCCAAAATGATAATAAATGTGGGGTCACATACATTGGTACATTTGAAATCAGTTCATTCTGGTTAAAATACCATACACAATCATTAGCTTTTGTCAAACTGCCTTCTGTATGACATCATCATATATAAACTTAGCCCACAGGTGAATATACAATAGGAAAGGATTTCCCTCACCATTAAATACAAAGACCACCTCCCACCAAACCAAAAAAAAGTTTGGCATAGGAGTGGGCTATTCTAGTGCCCGTGGCAGTAGCCGAAGGCTTCAGATACTTCCTGTCAAAAATAAAATAGTTACTTGTTAGTATGAACCTTGTGGCTTGTAAATTAAAATCAACAGGAAAATCTGCAGTAAGAGAATGGTATATTAAGTGGTATTCCAATGTCAAGACTCCAACTTAATTTTTGATGTTCATATACAAGCTTACAACATCTATAGATAGCCATTTGAACTCGGAGGACCAGACCAACTCTTTCAACTTGGATAATATATCCAGGGAGTCCCTTATGTAGGATGGCGGAGTCACCTCAATTTGCTTTAAAAAGTGATCTACAAAAATTGACATGTTTTCCATAAGAAATTGTGCCAGATATAATAGATCTGCTGGAGGTCTGGTCCTTATGGATCTTAGGCAGGTCCTAAAATGTTGGAATGGTGGGATGTTCCATCAGCGTAAACTCTTCCATGTTTAGTGATGTCTTCCAATGTGAAAGATTCCTGAAAAAGAGTCGACGTGGGCTTTCGGTTTCAGGGTCAGATCTTCGAGTAGACATCTGTAGCTGGAAGTGGCATCAAGTTGGCAATATATTTCATCCTTACATCGATCTTCATTTAGGATAACAATTTTGCTTCCTTTATCTGCTGATTTTATTTCAACACTGTCCAATTTCTGGAGATCTGAAATCATGTCTTTCTTCAGTGGTCAAGTTTATTTATTTAGTTTTTGATTACCAGGTAAGTACTGTAGACAATGACAATTCCTATTTTCAAGCACGACCCGGGAGAGTTACAGACATAGCTAAAACACATTACAATGGAGACAGACACATAATATCTGAAATTAGGAAATTAGGCTTACATTAGGCATTTCAGTGACACAGGGGAAACAAACACAGATTTGAGGAGATCAGTTACATGTATAAGCCAGACACTGCAAAGTAAATAGTATAGTATTCCAGGCAGTATTGCAGTGGGATACCTCAGCTCTGTCATTACAGTCTACTAAGTTAAGCTGCCTAAAACAAAAGCAAAATAGGCAGGCAAAATGAGAAGCGCCTAATTAGGTTATGGAGGAACAGGCTAAGGAAGGCCAAGCTAGGTGTGTGCCCCAGGGGTTTGGTCACACGTGCATCTGTTAGAGACCAGGAGGTAGGCATGGAGCTCATTCTTAAATGTCAGGTGAGATTTGAAGTGTCTGACAGTTAATGGCAGGGAGTTCCATAGCTTTGGGGCAGACACCGCAAGTGCTTGTTCACCCATCTTGGTGGTACATTTGGGTGTACCAAGGAGCAACTTTTCTGTAGATCTCAGCGGGTAACTGTGATGTGCAGAGTTCATTAAGCTTGCCAGAGTCGCTGATGTTCCAGTTCTGACTATACTGTCAATTGTGCATCCCGCAGTATAGATAAGATATGAGACAGGAGAGAGCCAGCCCAGACAAGAGTAAAGTAAGTAGTGGTGGGTGCGCCTAGGTACTGATAGTGCGAAGCAGCATATGCTATTATAGCAAGTGTCCCACTTCTGCAATAGTCCTTTGTTCGCATCTTTATAAGAAGTGATGCCATATGTCAGGCTTGGTCGAAGCACCCCTTGCGTGATCACTAGTTTTGTCATTGAGTTTAGAGGTGCTCTGACCAGTGTTGGGTAAGTTACTTTTTCTATTACATTTGGAAACTTGTTCCAGGAGGCTCTGTGCAGTCACTAGCAAGAATGGAGAAGTACTAGAAAAAGTAATACACCTTACAAGTATGGTTACTTATTTCTTTTTATACAAAAACAATACAAAAATAATAAATAACTATAACAGATTACATTTTTTGAAAGTAACAAGTTAGTTACTAGTTACTTTCAAATAAATGTAATCAGTTACAGTTACATATTACTTTTGTATAAAAAGACATAAGTAATTGTAATTGTAACGGTAACGTGTATTACTTTTTCCAGTACTTCTCCATCCTTGCTAGTGACTGCACAGAGCTTTCTGGAACAAGTTTCCAAAAGTAATAGAAAAAGTAACTTGCCCAACACTGCCTCTGACTTTGTAGGCCAGCCGCAGCTTTATAGTAACCGCTTTGCATGTATTTGTGATATGTAGGCTGAAATCCAGCGAGGGGTCGAGGAGTTATACCCAGGTACTTGAAAGTGTCCACCATTTCTAGCAGCATACCATCCGGGCCATGGATTGCCAGGGTTGCAGAGCTAGCTTTGATCCTAGGTGCAGATCCAAACAGCATTGACACCATTTTTTTTGTGTTCAGTAGCAGTTTGTTTAAAACTAGCCATGTATGTAGACATGCAAAGTCTGACTCAAGTGTGGAAGTAATAGTGGCGATGTCCTTGGCACTGGTGTATAACACCATGTCGTCTGCATAAAGGATGGTGGAGGTTGTGCTAGACATTTGTGGCAACCCATTCACAAACAGTGAGAAGAGCAGTGGGCCGAGAATTGATCCTTGTGGTATCCCAATGCTGGTAGGAGATAAATCAGATTTGCACTTGTCAATTTGTACAAATTGTATCCGTCCAGAGAGGTAACTGTTAAACCAGGTAGTGGAGCCCTGAGAAAAGTCAAGAGAGCCCAGTGTATTTAGTAGCAAAGCATGATTCACCAGGTCAAAGGCTTTTGTTAAGTCCATGAAAACTGCTCCTGTGTATAACCCTTTATCCATGGATAGTTTGACATCATTTTTGAGTTTGATGAATGCCATGGTCGTGCTGTGCCTCTTCCTAAAACGATGTTGAGCAGAAGTGAGTTGGTTATTTTGCTGTATGTAGTCTGTGACCTGGGCGGCTACTGTTTTTTCAAGAATTTTATTTAGTGCAGATAATATTGCAATTGGGTGATAGTTGTTCATGTCCTATGTGTCCCCTTTCTTGTGGATGAGGACAACTCTAGCTACCTTCCAGAGTGACAGTACTTCCTGCATACTGAGTGATATGCTGTAGATCCTGGTGACTGGTGCAGCTATGACAGGGGGCGCTTGTTTAAGAGACCTTTGATAGTAGGCCATCCAATCCTGCTGATCCATGTTCAGGTAGTTTCCTCAAGAGTCTCAGTACATCCAACCTGGTTCCTGGCTTAAAACTATGCAAAGTGGTGGCCAAGGAATCAGGTGGAGAGACAGAGGGCTGGCTGGTCTGCCTCTGATATTCAGAGAGATCTGAGAAGTGGACATTGAGGGCATTCGCAATGGTGTTAGTATTGTTGCAGTTTGTTCCATTTAAAGTCATGAAAGTTATCATCGAGCATCCGCCTTCTCCCATGAAAGTCTTAATATGGTTCCAAAAACCATGGGTGTCATTGGTTGATTTCTTTAGTAGCTTAAGTGAGAATGCCTTTTTCACTATATTAATTTCCTTCTTGCATGTATTCCTCTGTCTACAATATTCATTCCTTTCAGCTTGTCGGTTGTTTTTCTTTGCAGCAGCCCAGGTCTTGTCCCTGCATCTCATGCTGGCAAGGAGATCACTATGCACCCATCTCGTGACAGTACCTCATACCCTCCTTCTTTTCATGGGTAGGTATCTATTTTGTATTTCCTGTAGGGTGGTTACAAGGCAGGTTAGTGCAATTTCAACATCATCAGCCTGGTAAATTGTGGACCAATCAGTGTGGTGGAGGTCCGCATGAATCCCGCTGATATTAATTTTGGAAAGTCATGAAATTGAATGACTTTTGGGGGAGGCTTCGGAGTGTGCACCCTGCTCCATATGCAAAAAAATAGGGTATGGTCACTGATAGCATTGGGGAGAGTACCGGAGGCCTGAATACTGTCTGCTCTGTTTGTGGCAATCTAGTCCAGGAGGGAGTTGTGGTTGCCCCATTGCGATGGCCTTGCTGGACATTTAAATAGCTGTGTCAAATGCATTTTTCCAAGCATGGCATCATACGATCCTGAGTGTTTCCCCGACCAGTCCAGATTGAAATCCCCCATGAGTAAGAGTTCTCCTTTTAAATTATGTGAAGCCGGGTGATCCATAAGGTTAGTTAATCCAGTGATACTGCTTTTGGGTGGATTGTATACACAGATCAGATTGATTTTTTTGGTGTTACCCAGAGTCAGAACTAAATGAAGGGCCTCTAAAGTGCCTGCTAAGTCAATTGGCTGAGCAGTTATGGTTAGGTGTACCCTGGTGTATAGGGCAACCCCTCCCCCCTCTTGGAGGAGTAGAGATCCCTATGGAGATGCTTATAGCCCTTTATGGGGGAGAGGGAGTCTGGTATATTTGACTTCAACCACATCTCAGCCCAAATATGCCTGAGGAATAATGTGTCACCCATGCTTCCATTTCCACAAAATTTGTCATCAGAATTCTGAAGTTCATATGTGCCATCTTCAGCCCCTTGGCCATGTACCACTGAGGAGTGATGGATGGATTCATACTTGGAGGAGGTCCAGGGTTACATTATACAATGACCAACCTTGAGAGTCTTAGAAGGTGTAGCCATACTACAGCCACATACTTTAGCCAGCTGTTGTGTCCCTTCGGTCCCTGGAAAGCGTGAAAGCGTAGGTAGTGCCCAAGCCTTGCAGTTCGTATAAGCTTCCAATACCAGTGTTTAGGGGTGATTCACTCAGAGCTGATCAGAAGGTTGGAGAATCTGAAAGATGTCCCATCATAGGGCCTATCCTCCCTCCTAGGTTCCTCCAGTGAAAGTTCTGTAGCAAAGACTAGCACCAGTAGTAGGCCCACACCTGCACAGAAGCCCCTTAGTGAGTAATCTCTCATTTTCACAGATATGGGATAACTCGCAGGAGTATGGGTACCACCTAACATATAAGCTAGGTTAACCTGTTACTTGGAATTGCCTGATCAGTTTGGGGAAAAGGGAGTTGCACACTAGCGCCCCAGCAGGTGCACAGAGGCGGAAAGACCCCCCTAGCAAAGACACCTGTATTTTGGTACTACTAGGCAGTTAAATATTAAGCAGTGTCGATGATTACAACAGTTTTGCAGTTTGTATGTTTCCTTTGTTCTTCAAAGTGTCTGAGCTGGCTGCCTCCTCTGGCTGACACAAAGGTCAACGAATGAAAAAAAAGTTAAATCCAGAGGAAAAGGTGAACTGCTGAGGTCCAGAGTCACAGAAAGTGTTTAATTCCAGAAGGTGATGAACCATGGCCTGGGAATAGAAACATAGAAACATAGGCTTTGACGGCAGATAAGGACCGCTTGGCCCACCTAGTCTGCTCATTTCCCTACCTACTGGTTAAGCTGCAGATCCTAGTTAACCAACAGCCTATTTCTTCCTACCCCCCACAAGAATTGCCTTATGTTTGTCCCATGCATTCTTGAATTCTCCCACAGTTTTAGACCCCACAACCTCCTCAGGAAGGCTGTTCCATGCATCCACCACCCTCTCTGTGAAAAAAACTTCCTCACATTGTCCCAGAGCCGTCCCCCCTCTATCTTCAAATTGTGTCCCCTTGTTCTTGAACATCTCTTTTTCTGAAAGATGCTACCCTCTTGGACTTTGTTGATTCCACTGAGGTACTTAAAAGTTTCTATCATGTCCCCCCTCTCCCTCCTTTCCTCAAGGGTATACATATTAAGCTCGTTTAGTCTCTCCTCATATGGCTTCTCTTGCAGACCCTGCACCATTTTAGTTGCCCTCCTGGACTGCTTCCATCATGTCTATGTCCTTGAGGAGATGGGGTCTCCAGAACTGGATGCAGTACTCCAGGTGGGGTCTCACCAACTGTCTGTACAGAGGGATAACAACTTCCTGTTTTCTGCTGGTGTTGTCTCTCCCTATGCATCCCAGTATCCCCCAGCCCTCCCTACTGCCTTCTCACATTGCTTGCTAACCTTAAGGTCATCTGATATGATTACCCCCCAGGTCCCTTTCCATTTTTGTTGTTGTTACTACCTCCCCCATTGTGTAATCTTCCCTTGGGTTTTTGTTTCCCAAGTGCATTATTTTGCACTTCTTTGCATTGAATCCTAGCTGCCATACTTCTGACCATTCTTCCAACCTTGCTAAGTCCCTTCTCATCCTTTTGACGCCTCCTTGTGTATCAACCCTGTTGCAGATCTTTGTGTCATCTGCAGAGAGACATACTTTTCCTTCCAGTCCCTCTACAATGTCACTTTTAAAGACATTGAAAAGGACTGGACCCCGTACTGAACCTTGCGGTACCCCACTAGTAACCCCTCTTTCTTCAGAGTGGACTCCATTTACAATTACCATCTGTGTCCTGTTGTCCAGCCAATGTTTTACCCAGGCTACCACCCTAGGACCCACTCCAGACTGGCTAATTTGATTATTAATCTTTTGTGTGGGACTGTGTCAAATGCCTTGCTAAAGTCTAGGTAGGCCATGTCCACAGCCCCTCCCTGGTCTACTACTTTGGTTACCCAGTCAAAGAAATCAATTAGATTCATCTGACATGACCTTCCCGCTGTGAGCCCATGCTGCCTTGGGTCCTGTGCCCTACTGGCCTCTAGGTACTCAACAGTTCTTTCCTTCAGAAGTGATTCCATCACTTTCCCTACCACAGAGGTCAAACTGACAGGTCTGTAGTTTCCTGCCTCTGTCTTGCTCCCACTTTTGTGAATGGGAATCACATTCGCCTTTCTCCAGTCATCAGGTACCACACCATCCTCCCATGATTTGTTAAAAAGGGTAGTCAGTGGTGTCACTAGCTCTCCCTTTAGTTCTTTTAGAATTCTGGGGTGAATTCCATTAGGCCCCATTGCTTTGTCCACCTTCAGTTTTAGGAGTTCTTTCAGAACCCTTTCTTCTGTGAAAGGACTGGGATCGACTCCCCTATCCATAGTGCTTCTGTTAATTGGATTAGGCACCTCCCCCCATTCTCTTTTGTGAATACTGAGCAGAAGTATTCATTCAGTATCTCTTCTTTTTCACTGTCCCTCTCTGTGCACCCACCGTCCATTCAGTTCAGCCTCACTATCCCTCCCTTTGTCTTTCTATGCTCTCTGATGTACCTATAGAAGGTTTTATCCCCCTTCTTAACCAAGTTGGCTATCTTTTCTTCAGTTTGGGCCTTTGCTATTCTGACTTCCATCCCTGCTTCCTTCTGCCTTAACTGGTACAGTTCTCTGTCCTGCTCCTTTTGTGTTTCCTTATACTTCCTAAATGATATCTTTTTCTCCCTAACCTTACCCACCACCTCTTTTGAGAACCATAGTGGCTTTTTCTTTCATTTTGATTTATTTGCTTCACACAAAGGCTTGTTGCCTCTGTGATGGCAGTTTTGATGTTTCCCCATTGTTGCTCCACCCCTCCTTCTAGCCTGTTTGCTAGTGCTTTTCTAAGGCACTCTCCCATCTTGCCAAAGTCAGCCCTCCTGAAGTCCAGTACCCTCACTTTGGTATGGCTTGACTCTGTAGCTGAGTTTATTGTGAACCACACTGTTTGGTGGTCACTTGTTCCCAGATGGCTACCCACTTCTAGATCTGAGATCCTCTCACTGTCCCCATTTGAGAGTATGAGGTCTAAGACTGCTCCCTCATGAGTAGGTTCTAAAACTAGCTGTCTGAGGCATGCCGCCTGTAGGGCATCAAGAATGGCCCTGCTCTTGGATGTGGCTGCAGCAAAGGTGCTCCAGTTAACATCTGGCATATTCAGGTCCCCCATCAACAGTATCTCCCCTTTCTCTCCCATCCTAAGGATGCCTTCTATCATATCCTTTTCCATTCCCTGCCCCTGACATGGGGGTCTGTATACAACCCCTGTGTGGATTGTGGTGCCATTTCCAGTCTCTAAGGTGACCCACAGTGCCTCCCCTCCTCCCTGTTCATTCTTTTGTTCCATTGCTTTTATCCCTTCCCTTACACAGAGAGCTACTCCTCCCCCTCTTCTACCCTCCCTGTCTCTGCAGGATGTGTAAACCTTTTGTCTGTATGTATCCTTTGTTCTTCAAAGTGGTTGTTGAATAGCCCTCAAAGACAAGTACAGTTCCTTTAGGAATAGAACAGATGAAAATGTGGATTCAGTGCAGGACTTGGCATCATAGAGTTTGTCAGACTTAGTTGCTAGATTTAGTTTTGCTTGGGATGGCTTCCAAAGCGTTGATTTAAAATGAAACTGCTAATACCTGGTGGTGATGTTTTGTAGAAATTCCTGAAGGTGATGAACTGTGGCCTGGGCATATGCAGGATGTGAAACCTTTTATCTGTATCTTTTCTTAGCTCTTCAAAGTGGTTGTTGAGTAGCCCTCAGAGACAAATACAGTTCCTTTAGCAGCAGGTCAGATCAAAATGTGGATTCACTGTAGGACCCAGCATCACAGAGTTTGTCAGGCTTTGACTTTGCTGTAAAGAGTTTATTTACCAGAATGCACCCATGATCCGGCGTTGGGCAATTAGGGCACCAATCGGCAATGTCGATCATGTTTGTTGAGGTGGCCTGCACCCCCCGTGTGTGGGGGCTGTGCCCCCATGCCCCCCTACTTATAGATTCTAACTCTGGGGGTGGGCAGACCTTGGGGAGGGGGTGTGCATCCCACATTTGGCACTCTGATTGCCCAGTGCCATAATGCCAGTGCTCTGAGCACCAGAAGGGTTTATTTACATCTTGCATAACTAAATTCTGGTATGTTGTCAGAGTGGGTGAAGATGTTGCAGCAGGGCTTGAAAACAGATTGGGGCTTAAAGGCAGTTATCCTTGGTAATCTGGGTAGAGTTTGTTCCAGTAATGGCTGGGACGCCAAATCAAAGTCTGGGAAAATCAAGTCAAGATCAAAACTGACTGGTGTTACTACACCTTCTGATCCTTCCAATAGTTCTGCAAGGACTTGAATATCAGCCTCAAAAGTTGAAATGAGAGCGTAGTTTCAATACCTCATGTTTGCAGTTTTGCAATAAAATTTCTTTAGGCTCACCCCCCCCAAAAAAAAAGAAATAAAAACACCTAAGAGCAATATATATTTGGAAATTGATCAACTTTGGGGTTAGGTATAAACATTAGGCCTCATAACACTTTGAGTTTGAGTCAGGGTATGGTTAGAGAGGTTCATGACTTCTCTGTGCAGCTCCTGAGATTGTCTAGTAAAGTTCTTTCCATGTCTACCGCTACCCTGTTTGCTCCATGGGGTTTCCTCCCTTTTTGAGCTTCACAGTTGTGTTGTCCTGGTTGGACTGATTGTCTAAAAAAAAGTCACCTGTTCTTCTTGCTGTGTGTCTGAACTTTTTCTGGCAAGAGTTTTAGGTTGTCTTTGCTGATTTCTTGATTTAGATCTAGTACATGATCTGCCTTTAGTTATTGATCTTGAAGGATATTGCCAAGTAAAAATGTGGTCCAATTCACAGTTGTTTGAATCATGTAATAATTTGCCTTTTTTTTCTATCAGAGACCTCTTTTTCATAAGCTAATAACTTCTGTAGGTTTCCATCATACTCTTTTTTTTTTTTTTGAAACTTCAAGTTTATTGCTGTAGGTACCGAATTAAAATTTTCAGACATAAATCTATCAACTCATCCATGACTATGACACATTCTTATTGAGAGTTTAGTGCTTCAAAAGAAGAAATTAAATCGGTAGTGTGATACAGTCCAATTCTCTTCTTTCCAGGGCTCTTATGTTGTTCGGAGCTTATCCCAGATCTACAGGAGTAAAAGTCCTACAATACTCTTTCCTTGTTTAACAGGATTTTCATAAATTACTATTTCTAGGGGTTAGAGTATTATATTAGTTCTTTGTTCTTATCTATACCATATTTTAGTGTCATGAATTAATAAAGAAAAAGAAAGAAAATCATTCAATAAAACCAATATAACATTAAACTTGGCTGAAGTCAGTTTTCTTAAAATAATTTCTAACAGATAACTGTTTATCTGTGGGACCTTTATCTTAAAGACCTGTTTTATTTCCTGCAAAATAATTAGGCTGTGAAGCTAATCTACAAAAGCTTGTTGGGAAAGGACTGTAATCCCCTCTAACTCTTCTCGAAGTGATATAAAGGGGAGCCAGGTCCCATTAAATGTATCTTTTTGTAAACAGAGTTCCTCTGTAATCCTTTCCATCCTTTATATATTTTTAATAATATCAATCCACTCCTGTAGGGCTGGAGGGAGTGGTGTCAGCCACCTCTTAGTGATAGCCTTACTGGCTGCCACCAGTAAAATACCTGCAAAGGATTTCTGAGAGTTAGTTTTCTTACCCCTCGGCCAAACCCCCAGGATCATATGCTGGATTGTCATTTGCTCCATGCTCCCCACCATCTGTAGATAGTACTTTGTGACTTCTGTCAAAAAAGGTTATAAAAGTGTTTAGTATTTGTTTCATAGTTTCATAGTAGAATTACGAGTTCGTAAGGCCGGGGCCCATAATGAACTTGCCACCATGTGGTTACTGATGGAATTTATATTTCATGTCTCCCACGTACTCATTTAAGAGTATTTTAAAAGATTCTACAGTGTTACTAGTAACAATATATAATGGTAAAGAATTCCATACTGGAGGTGCCCTTTGTGTAAAAAAACCTCTGTTGTTTCTGCGTCTTGCTGTATGAACATTTAATTTTCTCCTTATGTAATCTAGTATTACTTACACTTACACTTTGACACTTCTCAAGACAAATAAGGTCTAATGTCTCACCCTTATGTAAGGTAGTGTATATAAATATAGGATCCCCTCTTAACAATCTGTACTTAAGAGAGTACAGGTTAAGTAACTGAAGTCTATCTTCATATGCATGATTTGCCAGTTGTTTTATTCTTCTGGTTGCCCTACGCTGGACCCTTTCTGCCATACTCAGGCCTCCAGCTGATGTTGGTGCACAAAAAAGGGGCACAGTACTCCAAATGGGGTCTCACAAGACTTGTGTACAGAGGCATCAAAACCTCAGCCTTCTTACTTTTTAGATGTCTATGTATACATCCAAGTAAGGAGTAACATTTTCTAAGTTTTCTTTGTATGTATATCAAATTTTAGATCATTAGTCATTGTTACACCTAAATCTCTTTCCTCTGTAGTTGTCTGTATTATTGTATCATTTAGAAAATAGCTTACCTCCATATTATTTTTTTCCAAAGTACATTATCTTGCACTTGGATTCGTTAAATGTCATCTTATTCTCGTTTGCCCACACACTTTTTTTGTTCAAAGTATCCTGGAACATGGCAGCTGATTCAAGGTTATTGACTATGTATCCAACTTTGCAGTCTGCATATTTACTGATCCACACAGGATTATTGGTTTGTATTGTTGACACCAGAATGTTAAATAATAAGGGGCCCATTACTGAGCCTTGAATTAAAATATACACCAGTTCAGATGAGCAAGTTGAGAGTGCAGTTTCCTATCTGTTTTTATAAAATGGTCTGTGGGATTGATTAGCAATCCTCAGGCCGAGGGGTTGGGGGGTGGGGTGGGCAACCTTTTCTCCCTGTACTATGATAGTGAGTCAATATTGTTGTATGTATTTATTTCTCTAAACTTCAGTTTTTCAGCTGCTGAAATAAGTCCTTCAGAATAATGTCATCATCTTACAATAAAGTAGATGTTTGTGCTGCATTGCCTTGAAGTTCCTTTGTAATAAAACAAAAGAAGTGAGCAGCTACATATATGCGATAAATAAGTTCAGAAGCAGGTTCATAAAACCAGTGTATGTATATAAAGATGCCTGAAGTAATGTAGAAAGTGCTCAGAATCATAGAACAAAATTATAACCGCAATGTCTTTCACGTTACAAAAATATCGCACCTTACCCAAGCTGATGACATCATCTGCATGGGGGAAGGGGATGAAAATCAGATTCCACCTTTTATTGATTAGTTAAATCATAATGTATTGATCTCAAGTTTACAGACCAGTCACATAAAAGTACTATAGATTTTTTGGGGATATTACTTTGCAGAGAGAACATCAGAAGAAGGTAAAGGTAACAAATAAAGCTGTCAGGAAACCAACAGCATTTAATTCATGTCTTTAAGCTAATAGTGCACATCCCTCCCTATGCACTTAAAAATGAAACCATTCAACCAGCTACTTAGATTTAAGTGAAATTGTAGTGATACTGAATCTAAAAACAAGCTGATGAGTTAACACAAAGATTTGTTAAAATGTAATACGAACTAAATGTGTTAAATGAAACAAGAAATAAAACAGCAGAACGAGACTGGAAAGATCTGTTGGTCCGTAAGCCGAAATCTCAGAATGTGTATGGACCAGTAACATTTAGCAGTGAATTTAGTCATGTAGCAGAGGCTTTTGGGAGTGTACACCATAAATTTTGATCACACAGTACAAATTTTGGGTGCTCTACTTCGGGTCTGATTTAAATTTCAAATGTGCATCAACACATTATTAATGAACAACCAATCTCAAACAGAACAGAGTACACCAAATGCAGACCCTAATACTGTGTCATGCTTGAAAACAGTGTAATTTTATCTTAGACACATTCTGTGAAGTGAACAACCAAGGCTATGCTTTTTCTTCAAAAAAGACTTCTTTTAATTAAATTCTTGGTTCCAGTAAAATCATGACAGTTTCAGAGAACAACGTGCAGCAAAGTAAAAAAAGTGCAAACATACAGAGAGACCTTACTTATTAGAATAGCACAGCATAGCTGAAGTGCCCTTGCTTCAAGCTACTGGGACCTTACATTTCACCCTGTCTGTGCTGAGTTTCATCAGAGGCTGGCCATAAATTTTGACCAGTGTTGCTGAGCGATTCACAACTTGTACCAATGATGGGAGACAACATAGAAACATAGACTTTGTCGGCAGATAAGGACCGCTTGGCCCACCTAGTCTGCCCGTTTCCCTACCTACAGGATAAGCCGCAGATCCTAGTCAATCAACAGCCTATTTCTTCCTCCCCCCCCACAAGAATTGCCTTAATAGAAACATAGACTTTGATGGCAGATAAGGACTGCTTGGCCCACCTAATTCATTTCACAAACCCTCAATTTCATTTCACAGGCCACCTCATAGCAAAGATAAAATTGTGCATAGCAGATTTCAGGAGAATAGATCAAATGCTCTCTGTATTTGGCTACCTTCTCAGCCAAAGGGCTTTAAGAAATGTAAGCATTGTAATATCTGTCAATATGCACATGAAGGGGATAATTTCATTCATCCCCAAACCTTGAAAAGATTTGAAATCAGGGAGTGTATAACATGTGCTACATGTTATGTGGCGTACTGTCTCACGTGCCTCTGTGACCTACTTTATATAGGTAGAACTATAAAACCGTCGAAATGTAGAATACAAGAGCATGCAGGAAGTACATTGAACATGAATGATAATACTCCCATTGGCCAGCATTTCAAAGAAGCCCATGAGAGCAACTCTGCGGGATTAAAATTCATGGGACTTGAAGTGGTTAAAAATAACACCAGAGGAAGAGATAATTGACTCAGTGATATACTGGACTACAAGACTTTCCTCTGAGATGGATGTAGCATAAACTACTGATTTTGTGTAATGGATTTTGGTCGTTGTCTGATATTGAACATATGTAAAACCTGCTTTGATCTGATCATTTTTCACTTATGAGGTCTATTAAATATTTGTCCTATCATTCTATTACCATAGGTCAAGTGGTATGCTTCAGAATTATTTTGCTCTGACTTTCAGACTGAATACTGGATATGAACACTACAGAATACTTTATAGAAATGTCAAGAAAATGGAAATGGCAATCTTTCAATCAAATATAAGAAGACACACTAAACAACTACTTATGATGTATTTTCTTAAAACTTCCAACCAACTTCATGATATAATATTTCTTTGATTGAGCATCCACCCATACCACAATTAGGAATAGGTAAATAACATAAACTGGATTTTTTGACAGTATTCCTAAGTACAACAATATTTCTAAGTCTGTTACCCGACTGAGTTTTTTATGTATGCGAGTTGGTCTGTGTATGCTCTGTCAGTAACATAATAGGTGATTTAAACACCATTATGGAACTTTGTAGCACCAGACCACCCTATAAGTTTTACTAGGGAAGTATATAAGTTGTTCTGAATTTTGTGCACACACACACACACACACACACACACACACACACACAGATAGTTGAGTAGCATGGTTAATGTTAAACCTCAAATTTTGCACTTTAATAACTTTGCAAACGATCAATGGATTTTCACAAAATTTAGCACGCATTGTCCCGTGGGGTAGATCTCCTGATATGGCAAGTTTCATTCTGGTTGGATGTGTGGATTCTGAAATCCAGACAGTGCAAAAAATCATAAAGTCGCCACTTTTTGCAGTTTTTTCCTCCTCATCTTGCGTCCAAATGGTGTGGAATTTTGGTGTGATTTTTTTATGGTAGAAACAGCTTAGATAACAGAACAGGCATGCATTTGTTTTATGAAAAAATATCAGTCTGTTGCAAAGTTATTTAATCTTTCATTTCCCATTGTTTTCAATGGGATGATCACTGTTCAGGACAGAGGGAGAAAGTTCGACAAAGGATTTGATCTCGTGAAAAAGGATTCTGTCTTGTGAGTGTTGGGGTTGAGAGATCAGGGGGATAAAGGCATGGATGGGGGCAGATACACATTGATTTATGGTCAGTTGTCAAAAGACATGTGTGCTGCTGAACATGTTATGTATGTATTACATACACAACCAGCAGAGCACACCTTATTAGAACCGTCTTGTTTGCCACTTGGCATCAAAACATTAAGCTTTCCTGTATTACACTTAACCCTACCCCACCTCCCATTCATTCTTGCTAGCTCTGCCTTATATGAACTGCATTTTTTTAACTTCACTTTAATGTTTTTCTTTAATAGCTCCAATCTTGTTGATATTTATTATGATTTTTTGGTGATCGATATTTCATAGAATTAACTGGAGCTTTTTATTTACATTATGTTTAACTCTTTGTTGCTGATCTACTATTTCACGTGTGTTAATGCTAATGTCTGTACCTTTAACAGTTACCTTTATAAAAAGCACTACCTATGTGTGTTACCTACGCTCCCTGACAAAGCCTCACACTACAGAAGTGAAGTGCCGGGGCTTAATGCTGTGCTTTTTCATCTGAAATAAACTATGATCAGCTATCATATTTAGTAATTATTTGCTTTATTTATGCTCTGTGCATGCTGCCTGTTGGTCCTTACTCATCCTCCAGTTTTGGTTCAGGACCCACCCGAGACTGTGAGCATGTTTGTATGTTTGTTTCTTCCATTTACTTTGCTGTCTGCCTTCTTCCAGCATGCTACCTGGGTCAGCATTTTCCAGATGGAGAGTTTCCTGTATGGATCTGAGCTGCTGAATTCCTGACCTTAGTTTTGTCTCTAGGCACACAGGTTAGAACTTGTTGTTTCTGACTACTAGTGCCATTAGTCGATACCTGTTTTTCAAATAATCTGACAGAGCATTGTGTTTTTTGTAGTTTTTGAGCATTTTCTCATTTGGATGCCTTCTGACCTCCTTCCAGTTACTGAATCATTATTTGCTCACAGAGTTGTGCTCCTAAATTCAGCAATTCCTAAAATGCTGAACAAACCACCTTAAGCAGCTCTGAGTTCTCCTGTTTTGAATCCACAGCAGCATCAGCAAGAAGCAGACTTGTTACTCAAGGTAATACAGAACATCCACAAAGAAGAAAGGAGCAGTGCTCACTTGGCAAATTAAAATAACATGGGAGGTGCTCTACTAATAGAACCTTGGCTGAGGTTCCTATTTAACAGTAAAGTTCCATTATAATACAACAACAGAAGTGAGCAGCTGATATATGGGATAAATAAGTTTATAGAATGATCATCTGTGCAGTCAAAGATATGCTTCATAACACCCTTGGCCACTGATTTCTAGATTTAAAGCACACACTCCAGAGATTGCATTTACAATTTAAGATGAATTTAATGTTATTCAATCTCTCATTTTTCAAAGCCAGTTCACAAAACCAGTGCTTTGAATATATGGGATTGAGAGATCATGGTGTGGGAGGTCAGGTGGTCATGTGCATATCACTAGTCAGATTTATGAGCACATTTGTTGTGACAGTTTTAATTAGATTCTATGAGCACAGTACATCTATGAGGTACAGTGACAGGTACATTATTTAGTTCGGCTTTATGAGCTCAGCATGTTTTTTTCTACAAACACATACTGAGACAGCTAGAACTCTTTTAGTAGATTTTTTATAAACTTTATATGCTTGCATTGATATATATTAGTCTTAGACACTAAGCATTAGTTCATTAAAAACATTTATTAGCATGGTCATGCACAGCAGGAAGGGCTATAGTGATGCCATCGCTGGATATCACAACTTAGATAACAGTTTAGCCCATATTTATATGTTATTCCACAGACAGGTTGTCTCCACTAATTCCACAGGCTTTGTGTGATTTTTAAAAATACATGTTTTCCATGAGGGTCAAAAATGACCTCATAGGTGCAGTGTACTTCTCTCTGGTACAGGAATAACATGTTTACCAGAGAAGGAGACAGGATATCTGGACTATTCCTAAACAAGGCAGCCTTTTCAAGGGAACTGTGTGGTACAATCTGAATTATGGAACATTTAAGGCATAAACAAGCACATTTCCACTATCACGTTTGAAGGATTATAATTTGAGATTACGTCCTCATTCTGTCTGTATTTAACCCCATAAATGTGCCTATCTTAAAACTATATGTTTTAATGAACTAATGCTATGTGTCTAAGGCTAATATATATTAATGCAGGCATATAAAGTTTATAAAACTCTACTAAAAGAGTTCTAGCTTTCTCAGTATGCATTTGTAGGAAAAGACATGCTGAGCTCATAAAGTTTAACTAAATAAAGTACCTGTCACAGTACCTCATAGGTGTATTGTGCTCATAGAATCTAATTAAAACTGTCACAACAAATGTTGTGCTCATAAATCTGACTAGTGATATGCACATGACCTCCTAACCTCCCACACCATGATGTCTCAGTCCCAACAGCGAGATCCATTCCTTTTTAATGAGAATAAAATCCTTTTTCATGAGAAAAAATCCTTGGTCGCAAGCCGCCATCTTGTGTTCTGTTTTTTCTTAAAATTCTTTTTTCAAAAGCCACAAAAATTACATTCTGGAGTGACACTACCACATGTGACTGGCTGATTGGGACCCTGTTAGGTTCAATTTGCATTTTAAAGTTAAAAATGCACCCTTGAAATGTTAATTTAAATATAATGAATACTTTTTCGTGACCGCATGATACAAAAAAATTCCTTTTTCACATCATGAGTCATGAAAAAGGATCCTTTTTCATCACTCAAGAAACCTTGCTTGTCCCTTCCCAGTACTCTGTTGTTTTTCCTTGTTGTCTAGTGGCCCCTCCACCCTCCAATACCTCTGTCCCTTCATTTCTCTGGTGTCTAGTGGCACCCCCCACCCTCCAATCGCTGTTCATGTAATACAAATAATTTCCCTGGTGTCTTGTGACACCCCCATCCTCCAATTGCTGTTCATGTAATACAAATAATTTCCCTGGTGTCTAGTGGCACCCCACCCTCTGATTGCCATCCCTTAGTTTTTATGTTTATTGATATAAATCTGACACCAGGATGCCCACCCCCAATGTCGGATGCCCCCCTCCCCACAGTCCAAGTTGTTTTATTGATTGGACAACATCAGGGCACCCAATTCCCATGTCAGCATTACAAGCCACCCTCAAGTAGTGTGGGACACTGGGGAGCCCACCTCCAGTATCCCAAAATATTTATTTTTCTTTTATAGCCTGTGAAAAAAAGAAAATAGTCTCCTGATGTCTTTTTTAACCTGAAAAAAGAAAACAGTCCCTCATAATTCTTGCCATCCCCCTCCCCATCCCAGCCCTCCCACTGAGCACCCACCACCCCACCACCCTTACCCTATACTTACCACCGGAGGTCGAAGGCTGTCATCTTCTGTGCACTGAGACATGTCTGCACTGTTCAAAGTGAACTGTTAACTGAGGAACTAAGGTAGGTGCTGTATAATGTATTTCAATGATGTTTTGAACTTATGTTCATAACTGTGCCATTCTGTGGAATTTTTTTCACCAAATTTTCAACAAATCCTTTTTGGGACCCCCATCTCATGAAACACTGCCTCTGTTATTTTGTTACTCAGGCCTGGAAGGTGATTTCATGGTCGCTACACAAAATCACCTTTCAGGACCAAATAACAACATTTCACCACCTGTGTTCTTGTGGTGGGGTTCCAAAAAGGCCATATGGAAAATTTGGTAAAATAATTCCTAAAAATGACTGAGTTATGACCGCTTGTTGACGTTTTTCTATGCACTCACATAACTTTGGTAATTTTCAATATTTTGCATCCAATTTTTCAGCATAACCATTTTTTCACACCACCTCATAAACAGTACAGCTGCCATTTTTCACGTCCTGTCTGAAATGTGTTTTTGCACCTGTGGTGCAGAATGGCATTTTGGCATGGATTTGAAAATTTTCACCTATGGGGTTTATGAGGTAGGGTCATAAGAAGACTATGCCCTCCATCCGTTGTATCATACTCTCCCTACCCTGTTCCCTCAGTGTAAAGGCAGAGTAAATTTGTAATGTACTCTTGTTGTCCCAACACTGTTGAAATGACAATGTATCTGTTGATTTTACCCTGACACATTTTGTAAACTATACTGTATTCAACTATTTTCTGCCTGTACATTGATTGCATCTGTATATATATCTTTCTGTATATGTTGTGCACTTACTCAGTAATCAAAGACTTAAATAAATAAATAAAATTTGGGGTCAAAATATGAAAAAATGCCAAAGTTATAACCATTCATTGCAAATTCACTACGCCCACTCTTAACTTTTGAAATGTTACATATTTTGACCCCCAGATTTTCAACATAGCCTTCTTATTTCCCCACCTCATGTATGTCATAGCTGTCATTTTTCAAATCCTGCCCCAACTTTTTTTCATACCTGTGGCACAGAATGGCATTACAGTTGTATAGAATTATGTTTTGGCAGGGATTTGAAAATTTTCTGTAATGGGTACATGAGGTGTGGTAATAAGGCTATGTTGTCAATTTGGACACTGTTGTCCTCTAAATGGAAGCGCAGGGCTCTGTTCTTCCACAGCTACATGTATATACATATCTACAGAGGGATGGGAGGACCCTGCACTCCCACAGTAGAATAAGGATACTATTATGCTATCTCAAAAAGTAAGGAAATAAGTTGCAAAAAACTTCACTAATGCTCCAGTTAGGGTCAAAGTGACATAAATTGGGAAATGAGGTTTTAGGTTTTTCCTACTCCCCATCCTCCCAAACCAGACAGAAGAGCAGGTGTGGGGTGTGCCTTGGGCTTCTCAAGCTTAATTCTCACCCCATTCTCATAAAGTCTACACATCTGACCTTATTTACAGATGGAATGTGGTGAGTGTTAGGCTTGAGAAGCCCAAGGCATACCCCACACCTGCTCTCCTCCTAGGTTGGGAGGGTGGGGTGATGCAGAAACTCTAAACTTCATTCCCAACTTCCTTTGATCTAACTAGACGTCTAATTTGTGCAATATATATATATATATATATATATATATATATACACTACATATACATATGTACATACACACACACACACACACACACACACATATGCACATATATTTTGTATATTTTTGCTTATCATGTTTTGGCAATTCTAGTCTAAGTTTAGATATTGGCACCAATATTCAAATGTTGTTTATGTGGGAACTTTTTGATCTTTACTTTCCAGTATTAGTGGTCCTGAATGGCTGCTTAATAATTAGATGAATTTTTGTATAGTCTGGTTGGTCTATTCTGTGTGTGTTTCACATTTGCACTTATATAGTTATGTATTGCTTTGTCTCTTGTTTTTGCATCTTTTTTTTAACTTCAAATCTCAGGGTTTTTATTAAGTTATGGACACATTACGTGGAGGAGTTATTTATTGGAAAAAAGCACTGATTACTTCAACTTATTAATGTTTGTCACAGGACACATATTGTCAGGAGTATTTAAGGAATTACCTTTACCATTGAAACCATGCCCCCTGACAAAGCCTTGTAGTGAAGTGCTGGGGTGATTGGCTGGCTGACAGACTTGGGTAAGGTGTGACATTTTTGCAACTTGAAAGTCATTGCTACTGTTATAATTTTGATCTATGATTCTGAGCACTTTCTATATGACTTCAAGCTCCTTTGTATACTGTTAGATAAATGATTATTTATTATATTTCTGTTACTTTAGAACTACTGATATAGTCTAATGAGAGTCTTACGCAAGTCTGTGAAAGCGTAACACAAAAATCTAATTTATTATACAGGGTTTCCAGTTAGAAAGACACAATTCCAATATGACATTTCCTGTACAGAACCATCATATCAGCTGAAATAAACATCAAACACAGGACACCAATATATCCTAATTATATCATTAAAGCATCCTGCCTATCTTGGCTACTGCTAAATAAGTATAATTAATTCATATTCACTTTATTAGCATGGCCACGCACAGCGGGAAGGGCTATAGTGTTGTCATCACTGGCTATCAGACTGTGCGGACAACTTACATAACAGTTTAGCCCATATTTATATGTTATTCCATAGACAGGCTGTCTTCACTAATTCCACAGGCTTTGCATGATTTTTAAAAATACATGTTTTCCATGAGGGTCAAAAATTACCTCATAGGTGCAGTGTCCTTCTCTCTTGTACAGGAATAACATGTTTACCAGAGAGAGGAGACAAGATATCTGGACTATTCCTAAACAAGGCAGCCTTTTTAAGGGAACTGTGTGGTACAATCTGAATTATGGAACATCTGAGGCATAAACAAACACATTTCCACCATCACTTTTGAAGGGTTATAATTCGAGATGATTTCCTCATTCTGACTGTATTTAACCTCATAAATGTGCCTGTCCTAAAATAATATATTTTTAAATGAACTAATGCTATGTGTCTAAGGCTAATATCTATTAATGCAGGCATATAAAGTTTATATAAATCTACTAAACGAGTTCTAGCTGTCTTAATATGTGTTTGTAGGAAAACATATGCTGAGTTCATAAAGTCTAACTAAATAGTATACCTGTCACGGTACCTCATAGGTGTACTGTGCTCATAGAATCTAATTAAAACTGTCACAACAAATGTTGTGCTCATTAATCTGACTAGTGATATGAACATGACCACCTGACCTCCTACACCATGATCTCTCATCCCAACATATACAAAGCACCGGTTTTGTGAACTGGCTTTGGAAAATGAGAGATTCAACAACATTAAATTCATGTTTAATTGTAAATGCAATCTCTGGAGTGTGTGCTTTAAATCTTGAAATCAGTGGACAAGGGTGTTATAAAGCATATCTTTGTCTGCACAGAAGATTATTCTATAAACTTATTTATCCCATATATCCAGCTGCTCACTTCTGTTGTTGTATTACAATGGAACTTTATTGTTAAATAGGAACCTCAGCCAAGGTTCTATTAGTTGAGCACCACCCATGTTATAATAATTTGCCAAGTAAACGCTACTCCTTTCTTCTTTGTGGATATTCTGTATTACCTTGAGTTGCAAGTCTGCTTCTTGCTGATGCTGCTGTGGATTCAAACAGGAGAACTCAGAGCTGCTCAAGGTGGTTTGTTCAGCATTTTTGGAAGTGCTGATTTTATGAGCACATCTCTGGCTACAAGCAACTAACAGTTCAATAACCAGAAGGAGGTCAGAAGGCATCCATATGAGAAAATGCTCAAAAACTACAAAAACCACAATGCTGACTATGTCAGATTATTTGAAAAATAGGTATCGACTAATGGCACTGGTAGTCAGAAACAACACATTCTAACATGTATGCCCAGAGACAAAACTATGGTCAGGAATTCAGCAGCTCAGATCCATATAGGAAACTCTCCATCTGGAAAATGCTGACCCAGGTAGCATGCTGGAAGAAGTCAGGCAGCAAAGTAAATGGAAGAAACAAACACACATACACGCTCACAGTCTCGGGTGGATCCTGAACCAAAACTGGAGGATAAGCAAGGACCAACAGGCAGCATACATAGAGCATAAATAAAGCAAATAATTTACTAAACGTGATAGCTGATCATAGTTTATTTCAGATGAAAAAGCACAGCATTAAGCCCCAGCACTTCACCTCTGTAGTGTGAGGCTTTGTCAAGGAGTGTGGGTAACACACATAGGTAGTGCTTTTTATAAAGATAACTGTTAAAGGTACAGACGTTAACATTAACAAACGTGAAATAGTGGGTCAGCAACAAAGAGTTAAGCAGAATGTAAGTAAAAAGCTCTAGTTAATTCTATAAAATAGCCGTCACCAAAAAATCATAATAAATACCAACAGGACTGGAGCCATTAAGGAAAAATGTTGAAGTGAAGTTAAAAAGTGCAGTTCATATAAAGTAGAGCTAGCAAGAATGAATGGGCGGTGGGGTGGCAGGGGTTAAGTATAATACAGGAAAGCTTAATGCTCTGATGCCAAGTGGCAAAACAAGAGAGGTTACTAATAAGGTGCGCTTTGCTGGTTGTGTATGTAATGCATACATACATACATACATACATATACATGTTCAGCAGCACACACTTCTTTTGACAATAGACCATAACGCAATGTGTATCTGCCCCCATCCATGCACTTATCCCCCTGATGGCCTTACCTACATATCCACAACAGCACACTTAGCCAGTGCTCCCTCTTGTTTTGCTACTTGGAATCAGGAGACC
Source organism: Neoceratodus forsteri (assembly GCA_016271365.2). NCBI lineage: Eukaryota > Metazoa > Chordata > Ceratodontiformes > Ceratodontidae > Neoceratodus > Neoceratodus forsteri. The sequence continues at coordinate 1,175,598,359 of CM057453.1, read as the reverse complement.
ATTAGAAACTAAACAGCCTTGAGGTGGGGGAGAAAGTGACAAGCTGGGTATCAAACTGGTTAAGAGACAGGACTCAAAGGGTGGTGGTAAATGGTAGCCACTCAGGTGATAGGGACATGACTAGTGGGGTGCCATAGGGTTTGGTGCTGGGACTGGTCCTCTTTAATTCTTCATAAGTGACACTGTAGAGGAGCTTGAGGGTAAGGTGTGCCTCTCTGTGGGTGATACAGAAATCTGCAATAGGGTTGACTCTCAGGAAGGGGTGGAGAGAATGCAAAGGGGTCTGAGGAAACTAAAGGAATGATCTAGGTGTAGCAACTGGGTTTCAATGCCAAGAAGTGCAAGGTTATGCACTTAGGGCTATAGAACCCAGGGGCTGTGTATAAGATGGGGGAGTGGAGCTTACAATCACCAAGCAAGAAAGAGATCTAGGGGTCATTATATCTGATGACCTCAAGGTAGCTGGGCAATGTGGCAAAGCAGTGGGAATGGCTAGCAGGATGCTGGCATGCATTTTAAGAGGGATTACTAGCAGAAGGAGGGATGTGGTGCTGCTGTTATATCACTCACTGGTAAGGCCTTATCTGGAGTACTGTGTCCTCTTCTGGAGGTCACACCTTTGCAAAGAAATTGAAAGGGTGGAGACACTACAGAGGAGGGCAACCAAAATGGTGAGGGGTTGTACAGTTAACAAGGTGTAAGCGGATGGTCTATTTCAGAGAAAGGAAGGCACTAGAGCAAGGGTGCATGCAATGAAGCTAAGAAGGGGAACTTTAGAAGAGATGTGTGGAAATACTTCTTCATGGGGGTGGACGACTAGAACAGCCTGTCAGAGGAGGGAGTGAGGACAAAGACTGTGGGGAGCTTTACTCATATGTGGGATAGGCACAGGGGCATATTAGGTAGAGAAATGAAGGGGGGGGGTGACACCCATGACCAGTTAGGGTCAGTGGTGACAGAATAGGCAGGGACAAGGGGTAGATTGGGTGGGCCTAAAGGTCATTTTCTGCCAACAAAATCTGTGTTATTATGTTTCTGTCAGTGCTTTACACTTGTCAGAGCATGGCAATAGATCCTATAGTATTTAGTATGGCCTTTTCTGCCCCCATCCCCATAATGGTATTACATACTGTATATAACCAGCAGCGCACACCTTGTTAGTACTCTCTCTCTTGTTTTGCCACTTGGAATCAAGCAATAAGCTTTCCTGTGTTACATGTAATCCATCACCACCTTGCATTCACCCTTACTAGCTTTGGATTGCATTTGGCTTATATGAACTGCATTTTTTTCAATTACTTACACTTTACTGGTTTTTGCAATAACATAAAACAGACAGTCATACTGTACACAGACAATACAGGATCCCCACATCATAGCCAAGTATAATATCATCACAAAGTTGTATATCTTTGTTGGCAAAAAATGCAAGTAATCATTCCACATTAAAAGTTATAATCCACTGTTAACCCATTATGTACTTTCAGAACTACAGCTCTCTTTATATGATGATTCATAGCCCCCAGAACAGCGGATACATTCATGCATTAAGTTAATATGCTCCTATCTCATTTCAATCCAAAGTCGTAAGTACATGCCATTTCTCCCATCTGTTTTGGTAGCTTTTAGCCTGTTATACATACTGACAACTGATTTTTCTGTTTTCAGTGCAAACAATTGTTCTGTCTGCCATTCGTGATAACTAGGTATACTGTATCTTGATCCAGCTAGTGTCTCAGTAGAATAGTTTTTGCACATGCTGCTATGAGAGCTATAGGATATTTCTCTGCTGAGATCGCCTTTGTAATCCCCCAGTATGCAGATATGTGGTATGAAGGCATTCTCCAGACCCAGCAGAGGCTCCAGTTTTTCCCTTGATACTGTGCCAAAGGGGTTGAGTTCTGGGGCAGTGCCAAAGAATATGCAACAGAGTGCATCATTCTGTCTTACATCTAGTGCAGATATCATTTGGCAGTTTGTGTATGTTGTATAATTTCTCCGGGGTATAATACATGGTATGTATAATTTTAAGTTGTATGAGTCCATATGTATCGCATTTTACATAGTTGTAGAGGTCTTTCCATATTTATTTCCAGTCATATTCTTGCTTGGATTTAGGTAGGACATTCTGCCAATATGGGGCTGATCCTTCCACTTTATTAGTTGTGAGGTCATATATGCTTCTGTATAGGTTGGAAATTGGGTGTGGTAGTGAGGTCCAAGATGTTAATGGAAGAATAGCTTTGCCATGGTTAGAATCCTATATTTGCCCTCTGGCATGTTTTGTAAGGATGTGTGACATTTGAAGGAATATGAACATTTCTTTGTTCAATACTTGGTGTCTGCACTAGAATGTTTGAAAAATAATGATTTTGCTGTCAGATAGCAGCTGTTCAACTCGTAATATGTTCTGGCCGACCATGGGGAGGGGGGGCTGTCATTGTTTTTCTATAAATCAAGAAATTTGGTTTATGAGGCAAAGGCTGCGTGCTGTCAGTAGTGTTTATGAGATGTACAGTAGCAGTCTATAAAGCTGCAAATGTGTTTGGCCTGCAGCAGCAATCAGTGTATTCTTCAGGTTCTTAGGGATGTGTTCTGCCCTAACATACTGGAGAGTTTGCAGATCGATGTTCATCCTGTCACAGAGTGCTTTCTCTATTTGCAGCCATCATTTTTTATTTATTTATGTATTTATTTAAAAGGTGGTAAGTGGGAGAGGCACACTGAGTTGAGGCTCATTTTCTGGTGTGACCCGGGGAAGTGGAGTAGTAAATACAGGGAATAATACAGGTATTACAACTATGTTACAACATACAATATACCAAATTTACAACCTGTCATAAAGTACAGAAAAGGTTAACAATATAGGAGGCACAAGTAAATAAGCACAATCAACAGGATACAAAAGATGGGTGAGAAAGTAAAAACTGGTGTATGTAACAGACAGTAAACAATTGTTGAAACAGTCTTAATGCATATATAGAGGGGTGAAATGGTGCATTATCTTTGGGTAGAACAGCAACAGGAATAGAATACTAAAGGTGAGATCAGATCAAGCACGTAGTGGCACATAAGTCTGCTCTGGTGGCGGTGGGTTTTTCCTAAGTCACGAATGAGCTGCATTTTTTAACTTACAAAGTACAAATCAATGGGCACAGCAGCTCCGAGAGAAGCTCAGTTTCAGCAGGCACCGATAGCCAATCAGAAATAGCAGGAGGAAGGACAGAGTCCAATCAGGGTGCAGAAACATGAGCGTTGGGCCAGTGGCAGCGGCTTTCAGCTCCCCTGGCTAGTCAGGAACTCTTACCGGCTTGCTGGATCCCGGGGATGGCCTCAATGTGTACAGCTGGGCGGCAGGAGTTCTGAGCTGCGGCCGCACCAGCAGAGGGTTGTGGAGCCCGAGTCAAGGACAGGTTCTGGAAGAGGGACAAAGATAAAGGGAATTAACAGTGGGAGGGGAGCAGAGCTGCAAGGGTGATGTGGGAACTTAAAGCAGGGGCCGGGGAGCAGAAACGCCGGAGATGGCAGACAGGGGGGAAGAGCAGGAGGGAACAACAGCCGGAGGCAGGTGTCTTCTGAGACAAAAGAAGACTAGCCTTGGCACTGCGGGGGAGTGAGGAACAGGAGAAATGGCTGAGCAGTTAACAGAGAGGGTGGCAACAGTGAGTGGGAGAGGGGTGGTTCAGGCCCATGGAAAAGAAAGAAAAGTATCAGGGCAGAGAAACCCCAAGGGTTGCACACCGCTGCAGGCGGCTGCAGAGTGGAGCTCCACCGGCCGGCCGCTCTCTGACTTTTCTCCGGCAAAGAGGATGGAACCCCAGGGGTCGCACTCCACTGCAGGTGGCTGTGGTGTGGAGCTCCATCGGCTGACCACTCTCCGACTTTTCTCCCGCAAACAGGATCAAACCCAAAGGGTCGCACACCGCTGCAGGAGGCTGTGGCGTGGAGCTCTCCGACTTTTCTACGGCAAACAGGATCGAACCCCAAGGGGTGCACACCACTGCTGGCAGCTGCGGCGTGGAGCTCCATCAGCCGGCTGCTCTACGACTTTTCTCCAGCAAACAGGATCGAACCCCAAGGGTCGCACACTGCTGCAGGCGGCTGTGACATGGAGCTCCATCGGCCGGCCGCTCTCCAACTTTTCTCCAGCAAACAGGATCGAACCCCAAGGGACGCACACCGCTGCAGGCAGCTGCGGCATGGAGCTCCATTGGCCGGCCGCTCTCCAACTTTTCTCTGGCAAACAGGATCGAACCCCAAGGGTCGCACACCACTGCAGGCAGCTGCGGCGTGGAGCTCCATCAGCCAGCCGCTCTCCAGCTTTTCTCCGTAAAACAGGTACGGCTCCCAGAGGCTTGGAAATCCTGATTAGGATTGGCCCCAGCTACTTCTTGCTCACTCTGCCATTGGCCATTTGAGCCTGCTCCTGGACCGCTATTGGCTGTGTCTCCCTGGACTGACCGCGGCTATTTTCAAAAGCACCCAGCCACTCTCTGAGATGCTGAGTAGCTTTAGGTGTAATTTTCTAGCCACACCGCCCACCCTGACCCCGGCCTCTATTAAATACATTTCTGCCCCTCCTACTTACTTGTCTCTATCTTCTAATTGGCTCCAACCCTTCCATTCAGTGTCTGACTGACATACGTTTCCAACTTGCTGCACCTCTCTCTCTCTCACCCATTTGATCTTCTGAAACTCACTGCCTCTCTGTCCTGCTGTTATACCCATTTCTACACCAAACTATTTCTCACTGCCATCTCAAGTTTTAAAACATAACTAAATTACTTTACTCTGCCTCCACATTTGCCCCAACTCTCTCCCTTCTACCCCTGCCTTGTCCCCTGATTTCTTCTCTCCAATCCCACTCTAAAGTGTACACCCTTATTTTAAAAATACTCTCCTGTAGCCCAAGCAGTAATCACTATCACATACTTTGCCCATCTAAACCCAAGATACAAGATAGCCTCTACGTGCCTATTATTTTCAAGTTTGATCAGACGGTCCTACTCACCCAACCCTGACCACCTACTTGTTGCAACTACTACCAGGCAGCAATTTTGCATAGTTTTTGCCTTTGCCTACCATCATCACCAAAAACCATGGGACACTGGCTCCCACGTGGCACAGAAACTTACCTCAAAATCTTGGGACACCTAAAGCTCATAACCACCGCTGCCACAGTTCTATCACTGCTTTACTTAGCATCCATGGTAGGATACAAAGCCAAGATGGCCCACCCAGCCACCAAACAGTCTCTAGATGACTTCCACTTCTCAAACCTCCTTCTGCTCCATGACCCACCACGGGATTCTACCCCACTCCTGATAAATAAGGGAATAATATACCGAACCACACTCAATCCAAAAAATGCTTCCTCCGTCACCTAATCTGCTCCCCCTGCTCCCAGCGGAAGCTATGGTTCATCCTGCTCCTGGCTATCTTGCTATCCAGGGATATTGAGACAAACCCAGGCCCTCCAGGTTAACTTTCCCATGCAGATGTGCTACAAAGGACCTCCAAAAGTCTCCTTATAGCACACCACAACATCAGAAGCCTAGTGCATAACTTCGCTGAGCTTGAAGCCTGGATCACCCCTTACAAGCCTGATGTACTATGCTTGTCCGAAACCTGGCTAAAATCCTCTATATCCTGCTCTCGCACTGCGATACCAACCTACACCCTCCTATGGAAGGACAGACCATCCTCCAAAAGGGGAGGTGGCATTGCCATCTATTTCAAAAACCACCTTCGTCTCACCACCCTTAACACAGATCCTCTGACTCACTGTGAGTCGCTACATGCTCTCCTTTCTCTTGGGGATAAAAAACTTCACATCATACGTGCCTACAATCCCCCTAAAAGTGATCTCACTGGCTTTGATGAGTTGTTAAACCAGTCATCCCTACTTTCTGGCAAAAATGAAACAATCTTACTAGGTGACATCAATCTAAACTGGCAAGGGAAATGCCAGACCACCTTGCTAACCAAAATACAGAGCCATAACCTACATCAACTTATCACTGAACCCACTAGGTGTACCTCTCATTCTAATTCTGGCACCCTCATAGACTGGCTACTAGCCAACCTCCCTGAGCACATCCAGTCAGCTGGAACACTAGCAGACACCATCTCTGACCACTCCCCTATTTTCTGCATCTGGGGATCGCCCTCCCCCCTCCCTGTAAAGCCACGACTAATCACCTTTCAAAACTATGCCAACCTCAATCAGCAAAATTTTCTTCAAGATGTGGCCAACACTGATTGGTCCAAACTCTACAGTGCTCAAGATGTCCAAACCACAATGAACATCTTTATCTCTAATTTCTCAACATTACAAGACAATCACTCCCCTCTTATCACCCACCGTGTCAAGGGAAAACATACTAGATGGCTCAAAAAAGACCTTCTTGCTAAGATTAAAGAAAGGGATAGGAGTTGGGGCTGTTTCAAGTCATCTGGACTTCCAGAGGACTATAACACCTATAGGATGTTAAGAAACACTTGCAAAAAGGAAATAAGGTCTGCAAAAAGCTCCTACTGCAAAAACCTTCTAATCAATTCCTCGAACGACCCCAAAAAGTTCTGGTCCCACATTAAAACTTTCCTGGGATCCACTGAATCACCTATTCCTAACGACATGGTCCTCAACGGAACTCACTGCGACAATCCTCTGACCATTGCAAATTTCCTTAATAATCAGTTCACGGACCTAATGAAGTTCACATCCTCCTTCTCCACCTCAACAAACACGTCTTCAATTTCTTTTAGCAGTGCACCTGTACCCCCTACTTTTCACTTTAGTGCTATTACCCTGAAGGAGGTTACACAAATTCTTAGCTCAGTCTCTGATAATACAGCCACAGGCTCCGATTATATTGAGCCCAGGTTACTAAAAATAGCTGCACCTCTTATTGCAGCTCCTCTGGCCAAAATATTTACCCTCTCCTTGTGTCAAAGTAGCATACCTAACATTTGGAAGATAGTGAGAGTCACTCCTATCTTTAAAAAGGGTGACCCCAGTGACTCCTCAAACTATAGGCCCATAGCCATCCTGTCAGTGCCAAGCAAAATCTTAGAAAAACTAGTCGCCACCCAAACCATAGACTTTCTCTCCAAAAATGACCTACTAACAACAGCCCAGCACAGTTTCCACAAAGGCCACAGCACCTCCACTGCACTGCTTAAATTTACCACAGACACTCTCTCTCTCTGCCATGAACTCAGGTCTTCTTACAGGGGCTGTCTTCATTGATATGATGAAAGCTTTTGACCTGGTGAATCACTCCCTTCTCACCACCCTACAATCCATGGGCTTTGCACCTAACGTAGTTAGCTGGTTCAAGAGCTACCTGTCAAACCGGCTCCAAGTTGTTAAATTCAACTCATCATATTCTCATAAGGCCACAGTGAATACTGGAGTACCCCAAGGCTCTATCCTAGGTCCACTTCTTTTTTCAATTTATATCAATGATATTACCTCCAAACTCTCTTCCTCCTCCTCCATACTGTATGCTGACGACATAGTCCTCTACATCAATGCGAAAAATGTAAATGACATCAATCTTCGGCTCTCTGCTGACTTCCAATGCTTACAATTCTGGCTCTTGGATAAGAAACTTGTTCTAAATGAGGCCAAAACCCAGTCCATGCTATTCAGTACCCCCTCAAAACTCAAATCCTATCAAAACAATTTCAGGGTCTCCTACTCAGATGGCTCACCCATTGGCGTAGTTACCTCTTTTAAGTACCTTGGAATCACATTGGATGAATCCCTAAACTTCAGTCAACATATAACTAATATATGTAAATCTGTGAACTCCAAGCTAGGTGTAGCTTACTGCACTAGCTATGTTCTAACCCCCTCAGCTCGACTAGCTATTGCCCGAGGCATTCTCCTGCTGACCTTAACCTATGGGATATCTTCATTTGCTGCCATACCTAAATCAAACCTACACAGCTGGGATGTGGCCTATAATAATACATGCCAGTACGCTGCCTCTTCCCATAGGAGAAAACACCACTGCCTCCTCTACTCTAATCTAAATTGGCTATCTCCTAATGCCACCAGGCTCTGTTCCCTTGGCTCCAGCATAGACAGTATTATGAGGTCTCAAACACCCAAATCATTGACTGAACTGCTCACTCCACAGACCTCCAACTATGGACTGCGCTCAATAGACAAATCCTTCTTATGTGTATCAAAACACACAACTACCAAAGGTGCTAGTGCTTTTGCCCACCAGGCTCCACGGTTGTGGAACTCCTTCCCTCTTGAGGTCCGCTTAGCACCCACCCATGCTACCTTTAAAAAATCCCTCCATTACCACCTCATCTCATCTCATCTGACCAATGCTCATGCTTTAAACCTCCTTAGCTCCTGGTCCTCTATCCCTGACAGCAGTTCTTAACCTGTTTCTGCACAATACAATTTCTGACACTTCCCTAACACTTGCCCCAGGTTACCCTTATTCAACAGGCTTTCACTTTTCTAACCTCACTTCGACTATCCTCTGCATCAACCCCCCTTTGCACTTACTCCCTCTACTCCCCTGTCACCTATTTCTCCTGCACCTACCTTCTTAGCACTTATCAGCCGTCTCCCTTTCCTTACCCGTCTGCTAAATTGTCTTCCCACAGGGTCCTATCTACTGCATGTCTATTTTTCTGTATTGTTTGCCCACTGTATTCTCTGATTTAGAGTTATTCCTTTATTTTGTAATCCTCACCGTCTAATCGCAAGCATGCCTCATCCCTGTGTTATTACTGTAAAATATGCTCTGTACCTGGTTCTCAATAACCTGTATCCTAATGCTGCAGAACCTGCTGTGTAGCACTGTTACTTATACCTTCCTGTAACCACTTTTTTGTATGACTGTAATGTTTTACCCTGTAACCTTCCAGGCCGTGCCTGAAAATAGTCATCTCTATGGCTAGTGCGCCTACCTGGTAAACAAAAACTAAATAAATAAATAAATTTCATTCGAAATCGAGATAGGCACATGAAATTACATTACAACTTGTACAATCATAAGAATTCAAAGAATCTTCCCTCCCTGAGGGAAGAGAGCTGTCCTGTAGATGCTCAATCTTCCCTCTCCCTGCCGCCCCTCCCAAGCAAACCGTGTCCATTCCTGAACCCAGGTCACTGGCATGGCAGCATAAAGGCATGGATGCCTCAACCCACTGTACCACTGGGCCGGACACATTTGGACACCTTTTGATGTCCTTCTAGTTATTGAAACGTTAGTCGCTCTCAGCCAGAGTTGGGCTCATAAAATCAAGCAATTCTGAAAATTCTGAACAAAGTACCTCGAGCAACTTTGAGTTCTCCCGTTTTGAATCTACAACACCATCAGCAAGATGCAACCTTGCAGCTCAAGGCAATGCAGCACAACAATTACTTTATTGCAACTGCAGGATGATGACATCATTCTGAAGGACTTATTTCAGCAGCAGAAAAACTGAAGTTTAGAGAAATAAATACATACTACAATATTGACTCACTATCACAGCAAAGGGAGAAAGGTTGGTTCCCCCGGGGACTGAGGATTGATATCAATCCCACAGGTGGTTCCTTCAAGGAAACCTGTAAAACAGATTGGAAACTGCCCTCTCAACTTGTTGATCTGAGCTGGTGAATATCTTAATTCAGCATGACGAGGACAAATACCAAACACTTTCCTAAGAGATTGAGACCTTCAAATCACAGTTATTAAAATGTAAGGAAATTCCTGTGTTTAAGAACTGTGAAAGAAACCTACAGAAGCAGTTATTAGCTTATGACAAAGAGATCTCTGATGAAAAAAGGAAAATTATTATGTAATTAAAAGGACTGTGAATCAAACAAGATCTCTACTTGGATGTGTCCTCCAAGATCACTAAGTAGAGGCAAATCACGTACCAGATCTAAATCAAGAACTCAGCAAAGATATCCTAAAGCTCCTGCCAGAAAAAGCTCAGATGCACAGCAAGACAAACAGTTGACATTTTTTTTAGAAAATCAGGCAACCAGGACAACATAACAATTGTGAAGCCCAAAAAGGGAGGAAAACCCATATGGACATATGGGGGCAAGGTAGACATGGAAAGATCTTTACTAAACAATCTGAGGAGGCACTCATTGAAGTCATAAACCTCTCCAAACACACTCTGATTGAAACTCAAATAAAAGTATTACAATGAGGCCTAATGTTTGTACCTGACCCCAGAATTCATCAATTTCAAATCTACATTGATCGTTGGTGGTTTGTTTTGGAAATCGAACCTAAGGACATGTTACTGCAAAACTGCAAACATGGGGTATTGGAACCAAATTCTCACTTCAACTTTTGAGGCTGATATTTAAGTACTTGCAAAATTATTCTAAGAATCAGAAGGTGTACCAGCACCTGTCAATTTTGATCCTGACTTGATTTTCCTGGACTTTAATTTGGCGTCCCAGCCATTACTGCAACAAAATCTTCCCAGATTACCAAGAAAAACTGCCTTTGAGCCCCGATCTGTTTTCAACTTTGCTGCAACATCTCCACCTGTTTTGACAACATACCAGAATTTAGTTATGCAGGATGTAAATAAACTCTTTATAGCAAAGTGGAAACACCATCACTATAACTTGATCCTTGAAGGAAAGACGTGCGATTTGAGATCTCCAGAAATTGGACACTTGAAATAAAATCAGCAAATAAAGGAGACAAAATTGTTATAATAAATAAAGATCAATATAAGGGTGAAAAATATTGCCAACTTGATGACACCTTCAGCTGCCTGCAAGATCTGACCCTGGAACTCAAAGCCTGCACTGACTGTTTTCTTCAGGAATCTTTTGCATCGGGAGACATCATAAACATGAAAGAGTTTATGCAGGTGGAACTCCCACCATCCCACCATTCCAACAATTTACATCCTGCCTAAGATCCATAAGTACCAAACTAACCCCTCCGGCATTTTTGATAGGAAGTATTATCTGCAGACTCGTGGCACAGCTCCAGCCCTGCAATGCCCCCTCCTACGCTAATCTTTTTTGGCATGGTGGGAGGGAGCCTTTGTATTTAATGGAGAAAGAACTCCTTTCCTACACTATAGTCACCTGTGGGGTAAGTTTATAGATGATGTGATTGTTATATGGAAGGCAGTTTAACAGCAGCTAATGATTTTGTATGGTATTTTAACCAGAATGAATTGCTCTCAAATGTACCCATGTATGTGACCTCACATCTGTTGTCTTTTTGGATCTCCATCTTAGTGGTATGGATAGGGATGAGGTACAGTCTGAAACTTTTAGGAAGCGCACTTCTGGTAATACCTTATTGCATGCTACCAGTGCCCATCCGCTCCATCTGAAAAGAGGTATTCCAAATGGACAGTTTGTACGTGTACCCTGCAGTTGTTCTACTATGGAAAGTTTCAATCCCCAAGCAGAGGGCTTAAAAACTTTCTTTTTGGCTACTGGTTATGCTGAAAACATATTGAAAGATGCTCTAAATAGAGCAAGATGGCTCAACCATAAAGATCTATTGACCCCTAAATGAAAAGATAAAACACTGGAACAACCAGTGCCATTTGACACCACCTTTGATAATCTAGCTCCCCAAATTTCTAGTATCATTCACTACCATGGGCAAGTTCTAGATGGGGACCCCACTCTCAGAGCCTCAGGAATAAACCTAATATTTTCTATAGGAGGGTAAAAACTTAAATGACATGATCACTAATAGCATGTATTTTGAACCCCAAAACAGCCTTTGTCCTGATTGGTTGCCACAGTGGCTGGCTGGTTGTTTTTGCTGTGGCTGCTGTAGTGTATGCTGCCACAACCTTCAAGCTAAGGAACCTATGCATTTCAGAACAGGATACCTTGTTAAAATACACAAATTCATCAACTGCAGTACCTCATATATTGTTTATGTGCTTCAGTGTCCATGCCCAAAAATCTACACTGGGTGCACTATCCATGCACTTAAAGAACAGATCCAGGAGTATGTATGCTCAGTGGCAAAGGTGGGTCAAAACACATACAGACACCCTCTCCATGATTTTTTTTTTTTAATAACACAGCAGTGATCCACAACATCCAAGATTTATTGGCGTTGAGCTCATCACTGCACATCCCAATGGAGATGACAGATAAAGGATTCTTCTTCGACATGATTCAGAATAGATTTATGTTTCACAGGCTCAATTCCCAAATAGCCAAATTGAAAGTATAGATATTATACCATTTCTATGAATAATACCTTTTCTTTTTAATTTTCAGATACAAGAGGACCTTTGCTGCATAATTGGTATTAATTTGTTTTCCTGTGGCTTATACTACAGGAATATAAAAAAATATTCAAGTAAAGAAATACAGTGTTTGGGCCTGAAGAAGTGGCGGAGCCACGAAACTGTCACCCAATTGTCATGTGTGGATTTAAAAAAGAAAAAGAAAACACAACTGGAACTTTCATTGGAGTTCATCCAATTTATTTTGCATTATTTGTAAGTTAGCCATGAAAGACTTCTGCAAAGTCTAGCTTCCTTATATCATTTTGCATAGGCAAATTCATTGCATATGTTTATTACTGCATTATTAATTAATTTTGTACAGTATATATATTTTTTGCGCCACTTCTATTCAGGTTTGATATTGTTAATTGTTTGGGTTCTTACTCTCTTAACCTCCTCTTTACCCCTTCCCCAAACTGGGATTGCCCGTTATAGAGCACACCCTAAAAGACTCCTCTTTTTTGTCACCAGGCATCAGTACAATTTTTAATAGTAAGTAAGTAAACATTTATTTCTTTAGTGCTCAATCCCAGAGGCTCTGGGCACTGTACAAAAGGTACTGCAGGGGGCAATAAACAACACAACACAACAATTTTGAGTAAACAAAAAGTGATAGGTCACAACAGAACTTCATAAAATAAAAACAAAAACCCAATAAATAAATAAATCCCAGTAAAAACAATTCAGCTGTAAAGTATAAGGCTATAACTGGGTCCCAAATGCTTCTCTGACAAGATGTGCCTTCAGACCCAACTTGAATGCCTCCACCAATGGAACCTCCCTCAAGGATCTTGGGAGCGAGTTCCTAAGGGCCAGGCTGGCCACCTCAAATACACAGTCTCCCATGGTTTTCAGCCGGGCCCTTGGAGTGTACCATCCCCCATACCTGTTTGATCTGACATACACAGTTTTAGTGCACACCATGTTAGTGCTCCCCTTTTCTTTTGCCACTTGGCTTTAGAGTATAAAGCAATGTTTTGGCTTCTCTTCCCCCTCTCCCCCTTCTTAGAAACACATCTACTACATCCCTATGTTTGGTACGGCCCCTGGCATACCGGCATACCTTACCTTTAATTGTGCACTCCAGTAGTGCTCCTCTCCTTTTTGCCACCTGGCTTTAGCAATTTTTACAACTAATATTGTGTGGCTACCTCAACCCTTCCCCCTCTTTCCCAGAATGGCCGCACATACTGTATATAACTAGTAAAATACACCATAGTAGTGCTTTTTCTTCTTCTTTTCTTCTTTTTTTGCCACTTGACATTACAGCATAAAGCAAATTTGTATGGTTCTTCTTTTGACAATAAACCACAAAGCAATTCATATGGCCTTTCCTGCCCTCATCCCGTCACTCATTCCCGATTGCCCTACATACATGTCCAATAGAGCACACTGTACTCCCTCTTGTTTTGCACTTGTCATCAGAATTTTATGCTTGTCAGAGGTGACAGTAGACTCTATAGTATTTTATATGGCCTTTCCTGCCCCACATCCATGTTATGGTATGTATAGTGTTTAACCAGGAAGTACATACTGAGCTGAAAACAGCTCGTTTCCAGATGTGTCCTGGGGGAGAGGGGAGTAGGAGATAGCTAACAATAAAAAAATAACAAGGTAAGATACAATAATATAGTTTTACAAGCAGAATCATAAACATTATAGGCAGAATAGTAAATGAAGGCATCTACAGCAGAAAATAAAACACATTCTATTACAAAGGAAAAATAGCAGAACAGAGAAATCAAAATGTTGGTCAAGGCAGACCCTGAGGTACTTAAAGGAGGAGACATCTTCAATATTTGCACCATCAAGGGTATTAAATAGTAGGGGAGAAGTAAGTTTGACAAGCCTCTGAAGAGTGCCAAAAGTCATTGAGACTGTTTTTTTTTTTGGGGGGGGGGGTTGACATTAAGAGACAGTTGGTTATCCTTGAACCAGCACTGAATGTTGTAAAAATCCAACTGAAGTTGGGAGGTAAGGTCATGGAGAGAGGAGCCAGATGCAGTAAGAACTGTGCCATCAGCATACATATGAATAGATGCAGATAAACAGATTGAGGGTAGGTCATTTAGGAATACTGAAAACAGAATAGGACCCAGGACAGACCCTTGAGGGACACCTGAGCTAATGGGAAGTAAAGGTAAAATGGATTTTCCTATCCAGGCAGCTTGAGACCTGCCTTTAAAGTAGGAACAAAACCAACTGACTGAAGAGTCAGAAAGGCCTTTCTATTACATACACAACCAGTAGCACACCTTTGTTTGTTTGTTTGTTTGTTTATTAGCTTAACGGGTAAGCACACTGGAAACAAGTTCCTTTTACAGGTGCGACCCACATATATTGCATACAGACAATACATAATCAAACATACATATACAATGCAGCAAATTGCAGACAAAAATGTCTTTGTTACGTATAAAATTCATAAAAAAAATTCATAAAAAACAGTTACAATTAAATTGAGATTCGAAATACATCCTTAATGCATCGGCAAACTTTTGACAAAACACAACCACCTAATATCTTGAGGAATTTCATTCCAAATAAATGGAACAATATAAGCAAAGGATCTTTGTCCACTTTTAGATTTCATAAAAGGAATCTCGAGAAACCTACTGTCTGACCTATGTCTAGAATAATGACCATCAATATATGGTCTCAAAACTTTGAAATACTATGTGGAATTCCGAGTCCATAACTTTATATATGAACTTGGCCACACAGTATTGGAAATTTAATGAAACCGTAACCAGCCCATTTCTTTCAAAATCACGCAATGATGAGATGACTTAGAACAATTTAAAGCAAACTTAGCTATCAAGTGAAGTAAAGTGGATTTCTTTGAAATCACTGTCATGAAAGCAGTGTCAGTAATCATAGCTGCATAGTTCACAATAGGAAGTAAGCAGCAATTTGAAATAACCAGCCTAGACTCAGGAATAAGAAATGAACGGATTCTGTACAAAGAACCTAATCTACAATGTATTCTTGAGGTAACCCTCAAAAATGAGATTCATAACTTAGATGAGAATCTAGTAATACCCCAAGATATTGAAATTTATCAACATAGTCAAACAGTAATCCATCAAGAGATTTAACTTCCAGTACCAACCTCAGATCTCAGTCTAGGTGGGGGTACCAAAACCATCACCTTTGTCTTAGATTTGTTTAAGAGTAATTTACAGGCCATAAGTGAAGACTGAAAATTGCACATTTCCTCTGTTAAAGAAACACCTAGATCTCCAACTGACAAACCCTGCGTATAAATTACTGCATCGTCCAGCGTAAAGTGTTAGAAAGCATTATTAATCACACTTACTAGATGATCAAAAACAAAGAAAACAAAAGTGGCTCCAAAATAGAACCTTGTGAACCCACACTTAACCATTACAGAGTCTGATACAGCACTATATTTAACCCTTTGAAACCTATTTGTTAAATAATCCCTCGTCCAGTCCAAGAAAGACTTACCAACTCCCAATGACTCAAGTCTAGAAATCAACAATTGGTGATCAACTGAGTCGAATGCCTTGGTCAAGTCACGAACACGGCACCGTCAGACACCCTTTATCCATGCCATTAAGTACCGCGTTCGTGAACTCGACCAAGACAGTCTCAGTACTCCTTCCCTTTCTAAAACCATGTTGGTTCTGAGACAATAATCCAAAGCGATCCACATACCCAATCAACTGATTATAAACTATTCTTTCCTGAACTTTAGCTAAAGCAGACAAGATAGAAATAGGTCTGTAGTTACAAAACTCATGTTGTGAACCAGATTTAAATATAGGAGTGACCAAAGTATGTTTCCATATATTAGGTATAGTACCTGTAACAAAAGACAAGTTGAAAATAATACTAACTGGAAGTGCTATAACTGAGGCAGCATCCGCCAATAAACTAGGACATAAGCCATCAGAACCAGCTGAGCTGTCCCTCTTAATACAGCATAACAACTTCTCTACCTCCCTACGGAGTAGTAGTCATAAGTACAGTTTAGGATTAACTGTAAAATCTTCAGTCAATCCCAAGTAGTTCACCTTGGACTGGTCACTAAAGGAATCAGGCAATGCAGTAAATTTCAAATTAAACTCGTTAGCTATCTTCAATGGACAAGACAACAAGTCACCGTTCAACCTCATTGAACCTGGTTGACAAACATTAGGCCTTATGAAATTGTTAATTGTTTTCCAAAAGTAGTAGCGTTAGATAACCCTTCACATTGTTTATGACGAATATAGTCTGTTTTAGCCTTCCTTATCTTAGCCTTACATTGGTTCCTTAAAGTCCTATCGCATGATAACCAGAAGCAGAATGGTTCATTTTATACGTTTTCCAGGCCTTGTCTCGTTGTCTCATAAGTTTAATCAAAGGAGGTGTTAACCACCCATAAGTTTTCCCTCTGACCCTTCTTTTAACAAGGGGCTAACTGGTCCAAAACATGTGAAACTCAGTAATGAAAAAATGCAATGCAGAATCCATCAGGGATAGAATATAAAAAGACCAATCTATTTTACCCAACTCTGTACAAAAGAATGTACATCAAATTTAGAAAAGATCTCAAATCCTTATAATTGGCTTAGACTTCTTCAGTCCCCATGTTTTCAAATACAGAAGACTGGATGATGATCACTTAACGAATCAGAGGTCAAACCACATTTTATCATATTAATAGGTCTATTTGTTAATATCCAGTCCAGCAATGTGTGATTTCCTGATCTATTATTGTGTCGAGTGGGCAAAGTAATAATTTGTTGTAAACCAGACTGAGACAAGACTGTTTTTAACTTTGTTATATCTGAACCCATCCAATTTAAATTAAAATCCCCCAGTAGTATTAACTCTGTAGAAACCCCAGTATTCAAAGCATTTACAAGTTCTTGTAAGCCTGATTTGCTACCATTAGGTGGAAGATATACACAACAAATAGTTAATTTTTTGACAAATCCCAACAATAACTGAATAGTAATATGTTCACAATATTCCAAATTACTGTTAAATATATATACACCTTGTTAGTACTCTGTCTTGTTTTGCCACTTGGCATCAGCGCGTTAAAGGAGTAGTACAGTCAAATTTTGCAAAAACATATGCTCTGTAGTCAAGTATTTTGATTTGTGTGTGTAATCCTTTTATTTTATTTATTTTTATTTTAGCTTTTGTTGACCGGGTAAGTGCACTAGACAAATCCTGCCTATTTTCAGGCACGACCCGGGGGAAGGGGATACAGATGAATGCCAACTGACCTTGAACCAGATTAAGCTGTTGGTGGTATTTTTTTAGTGAATGAGGGAAATTTAGCCAGGACACCGGGGAAATTCCCCTACTCTTTTCGATAAGTGCCATGGGATCTTTAACATCCACCTGAACTACCACCAATCCAGGCAGATGGGACCTCGGTTTAACGTCTCATCCGAAAGATGGCACCTCAGAAATGCAGCACCCCTCTCATGCTGCATTACAGTGTCAGTACTGGGATATTAACCCAAGTGCCAGATGTGGGAACTGAACCCACAGCCCTCTGATCTCCCGGCCTCAGAGGTGAGTGTGCTACCTACTGAGCCACTGACACTGCTAAATCCTAGTGTGTTCTTCCCTTTGTCTGCTATTAAGAGTTTTTTTCTAAGATAGCTGATTTCTTTCTAAATTAGCCTGCTATTTTTATGGTAGTTTTATGTTCCTGGGATCTCCATTTTAGCATGGTTTATTGCTCTTCTTGTTCCTACAATTCTTCCTGTCCCATGTGACAGTGATGTATCCAGGACCATGGATTCAGCAAGCACTAGTTTAGAGTCAATTTACAACAGCAGAGCTGTGCTATTAAGTAACTTTCCTTATCCAGTGAGCACTAATGGCTACATTTACAGTTTAGCAAATACCTGAGGGCTAATTGAGTGGGTTATTCTATAAGAAAACAGCTAGACTATAGCATTGATGACCTGAGGTGATTTGTGTGCTTTTTATGGCTGTGTGTAGTTCGATGAAATGAAAAAAGCAAAACATTCACTCCTGCTGGCTAGACACACACATAAGAAACAAAAAAAGTACTGAATTAGTGCTATTTATTTGAGGCCAGAAGGCCAGAAGATCAGGCTATTATCTCTAGTACTTGCTAAATCAGTGGGACAGGAGGCATTGTAGGAAAAAGAACAGCAATAAACCTTGCAAAGATAGAGATCCCCAGGGGCCATAAAACTACCATTTAACTAGTAGTCTAATTTAGAAAAAAACTCTTAATAGCAAACAAAGGGAAGGACACACAAACTATACACAGAAATCAAAACACTCTGCACAACATATGTTTTTGCAAATTTTTACTGTACTACTCCTTTAAGCTTTCCTGTATTACCCTTAACCCCCCAACAACCACCACCACCTACCATTCCATGGCCTAACTCGGCCAGGCAGTGTGACAAGGTAGTAGGGAGGGCCAGTGGAATACTGGGGTGCAAAGGGAAGGGTATCACCAGCAGAAAGAGGGAAGTGGTGTTGCCTCTGTATAGATTGCTGGTAAGACCCCACCTCGAGTGCTGTGTTCTGTTCTGGAGACCACATCTCCAGTAGGACATAGAGTGGAGGCAGTGCAGAGGAGGGCAACTAAAATGGTGAATCAAAAGCCATATAAGGAGAGACTAAAGGATATCAATATGTAGTAGTAGTAGATTTTATTTATTTTGTGTGCCCTTCCCTGAAGGCTCAGGGTGCCCTTACAAACACCACCAGACAATAACACAAATGGTTAGTTCAATAAAATCAGTAACATACATCCCTTAAAACAATTCTCTAAAAATATAAATAATTCTGCTAATCATAGTTTGAAGGCAGTCTGAAATAGATAGGTTTTCAAACCCCTTTTAAAACACTCCAGAGAAGGCACCTCCCAGAGGTAGCCCAGAAGAGAGTTCCATAAAACTGGGGCTACAGCTTCAAAAGCCCGATCACTTGATGATATTAATCTAAAATATGCACACCCTGGAACAGAAGCGGGAGGGGGGATATGACAGAGCACTTTAAATACCTCACGGGGGGGGGTAAATGAGGTACAGGAGGGAATCTTTTTTTTTTTTGCTCAAGAACAAGAGGACATGCTATGAAGCTGGAGTGGTGTAGATTCAGGAGAGCCGTGAGGAAGTACTTCTTCACAGAAAGAGTGGTGGATTCCTGGAGCAGTCTTTCAGCAGAGGTGGTGGGGTCAAAAGCAGTGGTGAGGTTCAAGAATGCATGGGATAAGCACAAGGGAATCATAGTAGAAAGGAATGGGGAGGGAGAAAGAGCTGTAGATCAGGCATGGTCTGTGGTAATAGTGTAGGGAGGGAGAAATGGGCAGACTGGATGGGCCAAGCGGTCCTTATCTGCCATCAAATTCTATGTTTCTGTGGTTCTGTGTTTCCTGAGTTTCGTCCTTGCTAGCCTTGGATCGTATTTGCCTTATATGAATTACATTTTTTAACTTAAACTTTTTTCTTAACGGGTCCAGTTCTGTTGGTGTTTTATATGATTTTTGGTGGTGAGTATTGTGACGTGATAAACCGTCTAATACTATTATTGTATAATATTTGTATTATAAATAAATGGTCTGTGTTATGTGCTTGTCTGCCTGACAATCCAGTCAGCAGTGACAAGTGACCTTTGACCTCAGGTGTCAGTGTGGCTGTCAGCTGCAGGATAGTGAAATGGACCAGTAAAGAGAAACCATAATTAAAGGTTTCCTGTTTTGTCTTAATTAGAACTTTCTGGCCTTCTGCCAGGGTATAGGCCCCATAAACGTTTATGGTTCTTGCAGAAAAGGCCACTTTGATAGCAGGACCATGTTATAAGTCATAAACCCTTGGATCTTCTCTGGGAAACAGGAACTAGCAGACATCAAAGAGAAATGTTTGATCACAGACTGTCTTATTTGGGAAATGGCTAATTGCTGATTTTTCACAATAAACTTACATCCCTGGAGATAACTATGTTAAGGAAAATTATGTTAATAATTAACTCAAAGGGAGAGTCTAACTGACCTCACAAAAGGGGTGGGGAGATGCATCCTGAAATGATCCTGCATCTGGTGAAAGTGATATATGGTTTTTGGACTCTGAGAGAGAGATAGTTTTCTGGACTTGAAAGCACTTAAAAGGGTAACACTAGATAGGAAAGAACTAAAAGTATTTGTGGCAGGATTTCATATTCTGTAACTTTCCTTTGTTTTTCTTATATGACTGTAAGATAATGATAGAATTGTTCTGTGTTTGATTTGATCTGTTTTACCAATTTTTTAGTAAACATTTTCTTTAAAATACTGCCTGTGCTCTTTTCTGTTAATTTACATGTGATTGCTGAACCTGTGCTTAAGTCTGACAGCTGGTAAGAGCTTGAATGGTGTTACTAAGCTTACTTACTAACATACTATTTGCCAGCAGATTAGGCCTTACGGTCTATCGAGTCTGCTCGAACCTTAGATCCTTAGTTGGGTGACGAGGCCCTCCCATCCCTTGTGCTCCAGAAATCCCTATCATCCATCCCCACCCCACTGGGACAGGCCATCATCTGATACATCCACTTTCTGTGTCTGTCCCACCCTCTCTTGAAGCCCTCCACTGTGGATCTCTGAACCAGCTCGCCAGGCAGTGCATTCCAAGTGTCCACCACCCTCTCAGTGAAAAACCTCCTCCTCTTTCCCCTCACCCTTCCACCTTCCAACTTCAAACCATGCCCTCTGGTGATACCTCCTTGCTTTAGTCTAAAGATCCCCTCCATGTTTACCCTATTTATTCCCTTGAGGTACTGGAAGACCTCAATCATGTCCCCTGTCTCTCCTCTCCTCCAATGAAAACAGGCAGAGCTCCTCAAGTCTGTCCTCATCGTCAAATCCCTAGCCCTTGTATCATCTTAGTTGCCCTCCTCTGTACCCTCTCCAGGAGCTGTGTCCCTCTTCAGTGTGGTCTCCAGTACTGTACACAGTACTCAAGGTGTGGTCTAACCAGTCCATTGTACAGCGGCAGAATCACTTCCTTGCTCCTAGAGGTGATCCCCCTTATGATGCATCCCAACATCCTGTTTGCCTTGCTAGTCGCTCTCCTGCACTGCTCAGAGTTATTCATACATGCATCCACTATGACCCCTAGGTCTTTTTCCCCTATTGAGGCCTCCAGCGCCTCCCCTCCCACGGTGTACCTGTGTTTAGGGTTTCCCCGACCAAGATGCAACATCTTGCACTTAGTGATACTGAAATTTAATTTCCATGTGTGAGCCCAGCTTTCCAAGGTGTCCAGGTCCCCTTGCAGGGCCAACCTCCCCTCTTCTCCCTCAACTACTGCTCCCATCTTGGAGTCATCCACGAAGAGACTCATTTCACACCCTATACCCTCCCTGATGTCTGATATGTATGCATTAAACAGGATTGGACCCAGGACCGAGCCCTGCGGTACCCCACTACCAACCTCTCTAGGGTTCGAGAGCTCCCCACAGACCACTACTCTCTGGGTGCCTCCAGCTAGCTAGTTTTCAATCCATCTGACCATCAAAGGGCCTACTCCTAACCCCATCAGCTTCTCCACCAGACCATTGTGGGGGATAGAGTCAAACGCCTTGCTGAAGTCCAAGAATAATACATCCACAGGCTTTCCCTCTCCAGTTCTGATGTTACCCATTGTTAGAACTCCACAAGATTGGTTTGACATGATCTACCTGGCACAAACCCATGTTGCCAACTATCCAGACCTCCACCTCCTCCAAGTACACCCCAATCGTTCCTTTAGTATACTCTCCATTAATTTTCCCACCACCAAGGTCAAACTGATGGGTCTATAGTTACCTGGTACTTCCTCGACCCCCTTTATGGATTGGCACCACATGTGCCTCTCGCCAATCTCTAGGTACCCTCCTGTCTCAAGTGACCTGTTGAAGAGCTCCGCCGGAGTGCAACCAGTATGTCTGCCAATTCCCATAGTACTCTCGGATGAATGCCATCCAGCCCAGGAGATTTGTCTTTCTTTAGGGCCTTGAGGGCTAACCACACCCTTTTGGTGGAGATAGCATCATCCGTCCCTCCACCTTACTGGCCTTTTATCCTTATCCAGATGTGACACCCTGGGTACCTTTCCCTCCCTCTTGCTCCATTTCTGTTGCTCCCTGATCCACTCACTGCCGCTTCTATCCCCTTCATGCCTTGCTTTGTAGATATCCCATCCCCCTCACTAGTGAACACAGAGGCAAAGTACTCGTTAAATACCTCTGCCTGGTCCCTCGCCTCTTCCACCCACCCTCCTTCTGATCTCAATTTGCTGAGATGGCCCTTAGTTTTTCTCCACTCTCCAATGTACCGGAAGAACCCCTTTTCCCCTCCTTGTATCCCCTGTGCCAGCCGCTGCTCTTTACTGGACTTTGCTCCCCTCACCATACGGGTGACTTTTCTAGATGCAAGATGATACATTTCCTTATCCCTATCCCCTCTTGTTGTTTTATATTTTTTGTAGACCACCTTCTTTTCTCTGACTGCTACCTGTACCTCACTGGACCACCAGCATGGTTTATGTGACCTTGCTCCCTTACGTTTCAACTTAGCGCAGATCCTGACTGCCTCATGAAGTCCCGGTTTTATGACCTCCATCTCCTTTCCACACTTGTCATTGATGTAATCCTTCAAGTGATCCTTGAGAATATTTCCATGCCCTCAAAGTCTGCCACCCTGAAGTCCACTGCCAGTGTCCTAGATCTCACCCCCTCCCCATGCTTATTTGAAACCAGACAGTATTGTGGTCGCTCCCAGTCAGGGGTCCTGTACAACCAGGTCCTTACCAGATCCCCATCTGCCAGAACCACGTCCAGGACATGCCCTCCCTTGTGGGCTCCATCACATGCTGTGTTAGAACACATCCTGAAGCAGTCCAGCAGCCTCTGCTCCTTGGCCACCTTAGAGGACAAGGTTCCCCAGTTGTACCTGGCATATTAGGTCCCCATCAACACCCTCCTTCCCTTTTGGTCCACACTGGGCAATGATGTTGTCCAGCAAACCATCCTCTAGAACATCACTCATCCCGGGGGCCTATATACTACACCCAGCTTGACCTTATCTCCTGCTAGGGATCGTGGGTAACCCATAAGGCCTCCACGTTTCCCTCTGCCTCTTCTACCCTAGCAATTTCTATGTCATCTCTAATGAACATAGCCACTCCACCCTTTGCCCTCCTTTCTATCCTTCCTAAGCATAGTGTACCCCGTATGTTTAGGTCCCAGTCATGGTTTGTTGTTGCGTCTCTGTGACAGCTGCCACATCCACCCCGAACAGCATGGCCTGGAACTCTGGCAACTTGTTTCCCAAGCTCCTGGCATTTACTAAAACCAACCCCACCCTTATCCCTGATCCTCTTTGTCAGAACCCCACCCAGATTCCTTATACTTCCAACCTCCTCTGCTCCTCCTGAAACCTCCACCCCAGTCTGTTTCCCCTTCCCCTTGGGCTGAGGCTACTCCCTCATCTGTAGGAGAGGGCTTGGTCAACCCCTCCTTATCCCTTCCCCTCACAAGTTTAAACCCCACCTTTCTTGAATGTAGTCAGCCATCCCCTGTTTAAGGACTTCCTTCCCTAATGGGGCAAGATGAAGCCTGTCCTTGGCATATAACCCCTTATCCTCCGAACTCCATTCCAGTTCCCTAACACTAACCCTCTCTTCACCCCACTTCCTGAGCCAGTCATTAACCTCTGTAAACTTCATTTTTTCTCCACTGAGGCCTTTGGTACTGGCAATATCTCGAAGGAAATGTTGCATCCATTATCCCGACAGACTCTGGCAAGTTCTTGGAACCTTGCTTGGATTTCCAAAGCGCTATTTCCCTCTAGATCGTTGGTTCCCAAATGCACCAGGAATCCGGTTTCCTCCACAATCCCTAACCATTTCATACACCATGAACTTTGCTCTGTGCACTGTCAGCCCAGAGATACTCACTACCTTCACCTGGCTATGGCATCCACCCCCCTGTCCCTCCCACTGGATATCCCTAATCATTGAGTCTCCCAATAACAGAACCTTAACACCACCATCATCCTTATGGTTACCTCCACTATGCCCTCTCAGCCCCCCTTCCCCCCCTTTATTCATGATCTCAATTCCTTGGGAGTCTTTCTGCCTTATTAGAGACCCTTGTCACCTCTCCTTTCTGCCTCCCTCATTATTTGCCCACTAACTCAAACCCTCTCTGAATAGGTGTCCCTTTAACCCTCTCTTATCCAACCATTTATCCTGGCCCTGATGGTTCCTTCCCCACACCGCCATCCTCCCCCTTGTAATAGTACCCCTGCCTCCAGAGGCTCTCTGTGGGTCCCCTTTAGCTAGGGCCCCATCCTTGTACTGACCCCCTGCTGAAGGGGCTCCGCTCCACCTCCTTGTCTCCAGTTTCTCCAATCATGCTCTCCTCCCTCATGTCTGCAATATGTTGCACCTCCCCCATTGCTTAACATTTATGTTTCCCTTCTCCCTCTGGGACTATTTCTATCCTTTCCATTGTCGGTCTATGATGCCCTATGGGTATCCGACTCCCTCCAGACCTCTGTATAAGTTTCCTCATTCACCAACCCCTTCCTCCCCCTCTAGGTTGCTTAGTAGCTCAAATTTATTGTGACACTCTATGTCAGCCTCCATCAAGTAACCAGAGTTTCCCCTGACTGCACCTCTAAACTGCCCCTCTTCTTCCCCTCTTGCTCTGTTCACCTTAGGAGCTCTCTTCCCACAGTCTGCTGCTTTAGGCTTCCGCACAACAGCCCGTCCTGACTCTTCCCCCTGCACTCTCTTTGTATTCAGAATGTTCACCCCATACGCTTTCCCCTTAGCATCAACATCCCTATCTAAGGGTCCTCTGTCCCTAATACCCCCCTCCTGCTTGCTATAACATAATGTCCTGTAATTTCAGAGCATTGCCCCAGCCTCCCCTCAGCCCCACCCTTCTGCTACCCATATCCACACCCCTTATCCTTGGACCCCCCCAGCTCCCCAACTTACTCCTTAACCAATATACCTCACTCCTGATACAAGATAGCTGTCTACAGAGTGGGCAGCCTCCCTCTCTCTAAGCCCAATTGAGAATTATTGCCATCCCACAGTCTGTGCAGCCTACAACCCTTCTGAAGATGCCTGCCATGGTGGAATATGGCCACCCTGTTTATCCCCCTCTGTTTATAATGGCACCCCCCCTTTTCTCAGTCCCTTTCCCCTGGAATACAGTTTCTCTCTATACTGACTGCAGTTATTTACAAACCCAATTTCAACCCCACCAATAAAGTTCCCAAGTCTCACAAACACATACAGTCAGTGTGTGTTCAGTCCCTAACAGTGTGTGTGTGCAGACATCAGGTACCGTGTGATGTCACAGGTCCACAGCTCCTGTTGCTTCGAATTTCAGTCCCAAACAAAAATACTCAGCCCTTCAATCCCAACCCCCAGTGGCTTTTCAGTATTTAAGAAAGCCTACAAAAGAGAGTGGGTGGGACGGCTCTTACCAACACCAGGCAAACAACACATTTAAATTTCACTCTAATTATCACTGCCAAACAACTGTTCCCAAGCCTCCAAAGTTACAATATCACAGCCCAAGTAACAGTTCTAACTCAGGGTAATAATTTTTAACACATAGAACTAATTTCACTTACAAAACTATTCAAATATTTCAGTTAAAACAGAATATAACCCCAGACCTCTGTCCTTACCAGCCTTCTTATGTTCCCAAGTGAACAATGAAAGCCAAGGTAATTCCTGTTAAAGACAAGGTAATTCCAGTTAATGTCCTCCCTTAACACCAGGCAAACAACACATTTAAATTTCACTCTAATTATCACTGCCAAACTGTTCCCAAGCCTCCAAAGTTACAATATCACAGCCCAAGTAACAGTTCTAACTCAAGGTAATAATTTTTAACACACAGAACTAATTTCACTTACAAAACTATTCAAATATTTCAGTTAAAACAGACTATAACCCCAGACCTCTGTCCTTACCAGCCTTCTGCTTATGTTCCCAAGTCCTTAAAGGTAAGAAATACCTAGGTCTCATATAGAGTTGTAAGGGTACATTTTGGAAACCTGGCTTGGTGCCCCTGGGTGAAGGATTGTACTGCATTCCCAAAAAGGGTACATATCTGAGCCTGAAAATTGGCTATGCTAGCATAAGGTTCACATTTTGACTCCTTCCAGAACTCAAGGCTAATAGGTGATTCAGACCCAAAACAGACAGGAGGGTTGCCCTGTCTGTCACCTGTTCATACTATTGCACTCTGAGGTTGGCACTGTGGGAGCAGAGGGCCTGACCAGTGGACGGCATTTGTGACAGATTTGGCTGGCAGCCATGCAATTTAAAAGTATTTGGTAATACAAGCTTCAACAGTTCAGTGTGTCAGATTAATACTGTACAGCTCACGTGCAAAATAAGGCAGTGATTTATTTAAAAAAGAATAAACAGAACTATATCATTTTGCCTACAGTCAAAGTTCCTACCTGTTTTATTTTTTCTAAAGTGCAAGTTAGAATAGCTGTAGTTAGGGAAGAAGATGGCTTCCAACTACAGCGAGTACACTGCAGACTACCTGAGGCAGTTGTGCCAGGACAGAGGAGTCCAGCATGAGGGGAAAGCCAACAAACAGAACCTCATGGATGATCTGGTGGCTGCTGATGCCCAGAGCCTCAAGTCACAGTCTGTGACTGAAAAGGACAGAACCTTGGGCATGGAGGGGCCAGGGTCCATTGCAGTGTCTGGATCCAGTGAGGAGGACTGCAGGGACAGTGAAAGCCAAGGGCCACAGCAGCAGGGGAAGGTCACCAGCATTCTGGAGCAGGAAGCGATCAAGCTGCAGATGGAGCTGCGGAGAATGGAGCTGGAGTTCCAGAGAGAAGAGAGGGGACAGCAGCAAGAAGCAGAGGAGAAGAGGGAGCAGCTTCAGTGAGCTGCAGAGGAAAGAGCGAGACAGCTTCAGCAAGAAGCGGAGCAATAACAGCAAGAGTGTAAATGACAGCGACAAGAAGCTGACCATGAAGAGCATAAGTGCCAGAGGCAACATGTACTGGAGAAGCTACAACGCTAAACACCAGCACCAGAGCAGGTAAGTGGCCTGCGTTTAGCTGGAACTACAGGACTAGGTTACAAATGAAATTCTAAATTGATAGCTGCATTTAAAGAGAGGCAGATATGGATGCCTTTTTAAATTCTTTTGAAAAAGTATGCATTCAGGAAAATATTCCTAGAGGGTCCTGAAGCTTCCAGCTATCCCTGCTACTTACCGGGAAAGCTCGGGATGCATTGGGTCAAATGGACAATGAGGACAGTAATGATTACAGCAAACTTAAAGCTGCACTTTTAAAAAGTATGAATTAACTGCAGAAGCATACAGAGCTAAATTCTGTAAGCTCAGGAGAAGCCCTGACATGAGCTATGAGGAGCTAGCCACGAAACAACGTCAGTTTTTAAAACATTGGTGGGAAGGAATTGAAGCAAACTCTATAGATAAAACTGAAAATGCTGTACTGTTAGAGCAGTTTATTTGGGCATGCCCAGCAGAGCTGAAACCCTGGCTGGAGGACTGAGATCCCAAAACAGTGCAAGAGACTTCAAGGCAGCTAAAACCCTCATTGCCTCCACGGAAACCAGTTAGCTTCAGGTTTCAAAGAAAAGTTTTACCTGAGAAAAGAAATGAATGTTGAGTTTGCAAAGAAACTGGGTATATTGCCAGACAGTGTCCCAAAAGGACAAATACTGCTCAAGGTGGTGCTCGAAAAGAAGTGGGTTGTTTGTGTGTGCCTGAAAGCATGTCAGTCAACATGAGGGGAAGACATGCATCCAGTCACTGTGAATGGTGTACAGACACGGGTTAAGAGATGCAGGGGCATCCCTGTCTTTGGTAAAAGGGGATCTGGTAGAGCCTGATCAGCTTCCACCCAATCAATTTGTGACTGTATGAGGATTCACTGGGGAGGAGAAAACCTTGCCACTTGCTAGTGTCCTCCTTGACTGGGGTGAGATGGGGGGGGAACTGTACAAAAGGTTGCTGCAGCCAAAATGTTGGCTGTTGATGTAATCATTGGCAACAATCTCAAACAGGGGATGCTGTGTGCAGTTACCCGCAGCCAAGCACAAAGGAAAATTGTGGTGCCCCGGACCCCATAGAAACCACTGTGGAAACCACTGGGAGGCTGGTTTCCCAGCCTGTGTCTTGATATGGAGACTATTGAAAGAGGGGTAGAAATTCCCCCAGTAGCAGTTAACCAAACAGCTACAGAGGGTTACTCTGAGGAAGGAGGGATGACTCATTGTCAGAGGGTTAGGGATGGCAGTGATCCTGAGTGCTCTGACCATAGTTTAGACACTGTAGGGTACCTGTCCTACACCTTGGGAATGTGTAAGGAGTTTGCAGCTGCTCAGAAAAGTGACCCTAGTCTAGACAAGCTGAGGGCTTGGGCAGACTCTGATAGAGCACAGGGAGGTGATGGGGAAAAATAAGGTTTATTGGGACAATGGACTGATGTATACTCAGGATACTAAGACAGAGAGAGGGGGTGATAGGCAGGCAGCTTGTCGTTCCCCAGGATTACTGTGAGCAGTTGCTCAAGATTGCACATGATATTCCCATGTCTGGTCATCTGGGAATCACGTGCACTATGCAGCGATTGGCCCAGAATTTCTATTGGCCCAACTTCACCCAGCTGGTGAAGGAGTACTGCAGGTCTTGTCACCGGTGCCAAGAAATAGAGAAGGTGCGTAAAAGAACCCAAGCCACCCTAATTCCTTTACCCATAGTGGAGGAGCCATTCCAGAGGGTGGGAATGGATGTTGTGGGGCCTTTAAATACTCCCAGCTCCTCCGGGAAGAGGTTCATTCTAACTGTGGTGGATTATGCTACCTGGCACACTGAGATAGTCACCCTATCCTCACTGAGGACAGACAAAGTGGCAGAGGCCTTACTAAGGATTTTCTCCCGTGTTGGGTTTCCACAGGAGGTGATCACCGATCGAGGGGGTTCCTTCATGTCGGACCTGATGAAATGTTTCTGGGAGAAGTGTGGGGTGGTGTAAAGATGCACAACACCTTATCATCCACAAGCCAATGGGCTTGTGGAAAGATTTAACAGTACCCTTAAGTCAATGCTCCTAGTATTTGCTGAACAGCATGGGAGGGACTGGGAGAAATACTTTCCCCACCTGTTGTTTGCATACAGGGAGGTGCCCCAAAAATCGACAAGGGTTTTCCCCCTTTGAGCTCTTATGTGGACGCAGGGTATGTGGACCCCTAGACTTGATCTGGAAGGACTGAGAAGGCAACATGATGAAGCCATATGCAAATAGCGCTGACATGGTGATTGCAGTGTGTAGTCTTGGGGAGTGGATGGACGAAGGAGACCCCGTTCTGGACTTGCTGGAAGAAAGCTAGCGGGAGTCCTCTGTGGAGGCAATTAAATTGTCACCTCAATTGGCCCCAGACCAGATTCAGGAAGTAAGAAAGGTTTTAGCAGACTTTGCCCCACTGTTTAGCACCAAGTCTTGACTAACCCCCTTAATGACGCACAATGTGGAGACAGGGACACAGATGCCTAAATGGCGGATAGCATATCAGGTGTCAGAGGCTGCCCAAAAGGACATTAGGAGGGAGGTGGAGGAAATGCTGAATTTAGGGGTAATCCAGAAATCCAACAGCTCCTGGGCCTCACCTGTAGTCCTTGTGCCCAAGCCAGATGGCTCTACTCATTTTTGTGTGGACTTTCGTGGACTGAATACAGTCATGAAGTCAGACATCCACCCGATGCCATGGATGGATGAACTCCTGGACAAGTTGGGAGGGGTGACGTACCTTACAACTATTGACCTGACAAAGGGATACTGGCAGGTAGAATTAACTGCCAGAGCTAGGGAGAGGTCGGCCTTCATCACTCCAAGAGGGTTTTTTGAATTTAAAGTAGTGCCTTGCGGAATGAAGAACACCCCAGCCACTTTCCAAAGGTTGGTGAACCAGGTGTTAAATGGTGCTGAGGAGTACGCTGTGGCATACCTGGATGGCATTGCCATCTTTAGTGCCAGCTGGGAGGAACACCTGTCCCACTTTAGGGAAGTGCTGGGCAGGATACAGAGGGCCCGGCTCACTGTCAAAGCCTAGAAGTGCCAGGTGGCCATGCCTGAAGTGGCATACCTCGGGCATGCTGTAGGCCGGGGACAGCTCCGTCCTAACCAAGTGAAAATAAAGGTGATCAAGGCATGGCCCAGACCAGAAATGCAGAAGCAGGTCAGGAGTTTTCTAGGGACAGCAGGGTACTATAGGACATTTGTACCCAATTACAGTGCCCTGGCTGTTCCCCTATCTGACCTGGTAAAGAAAAGGATGCCTAAGAAAGTTACCTGGGAGCCAACCTGTGAAAAAGCCTTTATCAGACTGAAGGAGGCACTGTGCAGTGCTCCTCTATTGACAAATCCAGACTACAGCAGACCCTTTGTAGTCCAGACTGATGCCTCAGATGTGGGTATTGGGGCAGTGCTGAGTCAGACATCCAACCAGGGGAAAGGTCTCCCCATAGTGTACCTGAGTAAAAAGTTACTTCCCAGGGAGCAGGCTTTCTCTGCTGTGGAAAAAAAGTGTCTTGCCATGGTGTGGACCCTAAAGAAGTTAGAGCCATACTTATACGGGCAGCAGTCTGAGGTACAAACTGACCACAACCCCTTGGCCTGGGTGGCACAAATGGGTAAAACAAATGGTAGACTACTAAGATGGAGTCTGGCCTTGCAAGGGTATGACATGACTATCTCACATAGGGCAGGGGCAGTAACACAAATGCGGATGGTTTATCTTGTAGTTTTGAGATGTAAACTGAATATGGGGAACTCATCCCATACAGGAATAGATCCCCCAAATTCAGTATAAAGCAGGGAGGAGTGCGACATAATAAATCCTCTGATTAAGTATTGTATAATACTTGTATTATAAATAAATGGTCTGTGTTATGTGCTTGTCTGCCTGACGATCCAGTTAACAGTGAAAAGTGACCTTTGACCCAGGTGTCAGTGTGGCTGACAACTGCAGGATCTGTGAAATGGACCAGTAAAGAGAAACCATAATTAAAGTTTTCCTGTTTTGTCTTAATTAGAACTTTCTGCCATCTGCCAGGATATAGGCCTCATAAACTTTTATGGTTCTTGCAGGAAAGGCCAATTTGATAGCAGGACTGTGTTATAAGTTATAAACCCTTAGATTTTCTCTGGGAAACAGGAACCAGCAGACATCAAAGAGAAATATTTGTTACATACTGTTATATTTGGGAAATGGCTAATTGCTGATTTTTCACAATAAGAACTTACATCCTTGCAGATAACTATGTTAAGGAAAATTATGTTAAGAATTAACTCTAAGGGAGGGTCTAACTGACCTCACAAAATGGGTGGGGAGATGCATCCTGAAATGATCCTGCATCTGGTGAAAGTATGATATATGATTTTTGGACTCAGAGAGAGAGAGAGAGAGAGAGAGAGAGAGAGAGACAGTTCTCTGGACTTGAAAACACTTAAAAGGGTAACACTAGATAGGAAGGAACTAAAAACATGTGTGGTAGGATTTCATATTCTGTAACTTCCCATTGTTTTTTTTTATATGACTGTAGGATAATGATAGAATTGTTCTGTGTTTGATTTTACCTGTTTTACCATTTTTTCAGTAAACAACATTTTCTTTAAAATACTGCCTAAGCTCTTTTCTGTTATTTTACATGTGATTGCTGAACCTGTGTTTAAGTCTGACAGCTGATAAGAGCTTGAATGGTGTTACTAAGCTTACTTAAAGGTAAGAAATACCTAGGTTTCATATAGATTTGTAAGAGTACATTTTGGAAACCTGACTTGGTGCCCCTGGGCAAAGTATTGTAGTCAATTCCAGAAGAGGGTACATATCTGAGCCTGAAAATTGGGTGTGTTAGCATAAGGTTCACATTTTGACTCCCTCCAGAACTCAAAGCTAATAGGTGATTCAGACCCAAAACAGACAGGAGGGTTACCGTCTGTCACCTGTTCACACTATTGCACTCTGAGGTTGGCACTGTGGGAGCAGAGGGCCTGACCTGCAGAGGGTGTTTGTGACAGGTATTTTCTAGAATTAACTGGAGCTTTTTATTTACATATGAATTTAACTGTCTGTTGCTGACTTGCTATTTCATGTGTGTTAGTGCTAATGGGGCCTATGCACGAATGGGCAGAATGGCTGCGTGCCACAGATCCACTGCACATTGCCACTCTGCACCCTTTGCGCCTCCCCCACACATGATGCACGATCTGGGGCTGCATTGCACTCCCCGCATGGGATGCTTGACCTGGGGTACACAGCCCCTGTGCACCCAATCCCCCAGCTGCGCAGACAGCAACATGCTGGGGGCAGGCAGGGGGCATGCCAGCACTATGCACCATGCACTAGTAGTGCTGCCCGCATGGGTGTGGAGGAGGAAGGCATAGGGTATGCCAGGGAGAATCCTGCTGTAAGTGCCTGGCACACCCCATGCACACAGACCACCACCTGGACCTGGCAGATAGCCACCATCCCCCACCATCAGGACCCCAGCATCCATCCTCATGGACCACCCAGTGCCATCCACCCCATCACTCTTGTGTGCCCCAGCCCCAAGATGGCTGACCACCCCACCACCATGTGCACACACATAGGGGCACTGGCCCAGGAATGCAGCCCCCTGCAGCACTGGCTACCCACTCTGCATCCCCTGTACCTTGGAGCAGAGCTCACTTCCCGGGATAACCAGTGGCACATCCCTCCTCTCATCACCTCTGCTGCCAGCTCTCTAAGTGATACTGAGAGTGCATTGCCCATATATAGGCAGCATGCTCCCAGCATCACTTGGACGGCTGGTGGCCAAGGAGGTGAGAGGAGGGATGTGTCGCCGGCTGTCCCATGAAGCATCCTCTGCTGTCAGGTATGAGGGATGGGTTGATGGTGCTGCGGCCGGGGCAGCAAGGTGTATGACAGGGACAGGGCTGCCATGTGCCGAGTGGACCAGACCTTCAGGCACCTGGGTCGTGGATGGCATGTGGGAGGGGGGCCATCATAGGGGTCAGGGGCAGAGGTCCTGCTGGGGACTGCACAGGTCTGAGGAACTACTGGGGCATGGGCTGGGGGTTCCCTGGCCAATGGGGCTAGGCTGCATGGGTCTGAGTGCCTGCTTTGGGCATTCACGCACCTGGACTTGCACCCTCTTGCACAAGGGATCCACTGTGGGACCCATGCTGGCCATCCAATTGGATGCACAACTGGGTCCATGACTCCGCCCCCACCACCCTGTGGAGACCTGTGTGCCAGGTGGGTGGGCCCATGGATAGGTGGTGGCCGTTGATGAATTTGTCTGGTGAGCACCTGTCCGCAGGTGCAAAGCTACATGGGCAGGATATGCCCCTCCTGCACATAATTCCCACCCATTTGTGTATAGGCCTCAATGCCTGTATTCTTAAGTTACCTTTATAAAGTGCACTAGCTATGTGTGTTAGACATGCCCTCTGATGAAACATCACGCTAGTGCCACACTTTCTCATCATTTCTGCTCTATGAATGCTGCCTATTGCTCTGTGCTTGAGTTTCCAGAGTGGTCTGCTAGTGTGTGTAGCTTTTATTCTTATGGGAAGCGAGACATCTCTGTGGTAAAGTACCGCAGAGAGTGCAGGGTTGTCCGCAGTCTGAGTAGACTCACTAGACCATTGCCATGTAAAAAGTCTAGTGCCCATGTAGTGGTCTGTAGGGCTAGTGTCATGACGCATTCTGAAGCTAGTAGAGTGGAAGAGAAAGGCTGGGACTGAGGTAACATAGCAGAAGGCTATTAATAGAAGGCTGCATGGGAAACATCAAGCTCTGGGTCTGAAGCCATTATCCCAGGCACCAGCCCATCTAAGAGGATCTAGAAGGATGAAAGCAAGTCATCGGCCTGCATAGGCTTCCAGTGCAATCTTGCAATTGAGATACTGGGTACTGTCAAGAATAGCCTTGCTTTAACTCATTACCTCCTGGGTGGCCATTTTGTGTCAGGTAAACAATGGATAGTTTGGACTTCATATGAAGCTATTGGAGGTAATAGGTTAATGACTCTGTGTCAGTTTTCTTCAGAGGTAGAGCTGAGTACCTCAAAGACAGACACCAAAAGCGAAGACTCCTGGACTGGATTCTAGTAAGAGACACTGATGCCAAACAGCCAAGTGAAGCTTCTGAGGCATCTTTTCCAGTGATGACCAGTGGAGCCTATATGGATGAAGAAGAACCTGTGGAGCCCCCTAGTCATGCTACTACATATGTTTCTAAATTTGAAGAACCAGTGGAAACATCATCTGTTATAAATGAAGAGAATTATGAGACCGAGGAAGAGGACTTATTTGATTTTTCCTTACCTGGTTGTGCTTCTACCACCACCACTGGACCTGCCCAACCCATGAAGACTAAGGAAAAGGAGAGTTGGGAAGAGGAGGCAGACTGACAAGTGGTTGAATGGGACCAGGATGCCTGGGATGATCAAATCTGGCCACCACCAATGAGGTAGGAAACCAGCGCTGTCCTAAGAGAAGCAAGGAGTAGTGGATCATCTGGCAGTGAGTGGAGGCTGAGTTCACAGAGAAGTACCCCTACCTCCCTAGATGGGCATGGTATGAGATCAAGGACTGCTGAGACCAGTGGCTCATACAACATGCCTGAGACAGTGTAACTGCCAGAAGATACGTTGGTACCAAAGCTGCAATGGCAGAAATGGAGAGAATCTGCCAGGATATGGTCAAGAACTGGAAGATAGGGCATACCCTAAACATGGATGCTGTCATCTACATAGACCTTGATGGACACCAGGCCATCCATACCTTGCTCATGAAATGTCTAGATGCAGCAATAGTCTACAAGTCTTATTCTGATTGGTACGCTTGGACGGTCTCCTGGGCGTGCCAGCTGGTTCCCCAAAAGGAACTCCAACCTGTACAAAGTTGCCACATTGACATGAAGTCAAAGAACTGTAAGCTGTGGTCAGTGGGTCACATCATGCAGGGCAGTGGCTGAAGAGGAGGACAACATGCCACTGGGTTATTCCCCTGATGTAAGAGGGACGTCCCATATGTCAGCTTCAGCAGGAGGAACCAGCCCAGAAGTTGAGTGGCAGACAGGGTCCAGGACATCTGCAGTTCAGTTCCCATCAGAAGAGGAGGTGCCAGCTGTTGGAGCAGAGGTCAAGATACCAGTTGTCAATCTGCCTTTCTAAACTGGTAGCGTCTAGTTTTTGTTAAGTTTTTACTGATTCTGGTACATCAGTTAAATGTGTGACATTACAGCCCAAAGGGTATTGTGAACAGTGTTTCCATCCTGGTCTGATGGACACTGGCCTGCACATTTTTCATGGGTGTAGGCCATTATACAGGACTTTGGGACTTGTTCCAACTTTCCTGAAGACATTTTTCTGGGAAGTCCCAGCCCAATGGACTTTTCCTCAGATGGACTACTAGGGCCCCCTTCCCCAGTTTTGTACTGTTTTGCATAAAAGGTACAAAAAATACAGAAGAAATGTTTTACATTTTTATAAAAAAAATTTCACAAAACTTTAGAGTCAAGTAGTATGTATTTTTGTGCCTCTGCATGCCCTCTTGCAGGAGCAGCTGAAGAAAAGGACCTGAGGATTTGAACACAGCATTCAAGGATACCACAGTGACTATTTTACAATGTTTTAAAAGCTTTTAAATGTGAGCTGGCCTGCCAGCGCAGCGGTTGGATGTCCGCTTGCGATGCAGATGACCCGGGTTTGGGAACAGACCTGGGAATCGGAGGGCCTGCTGGGGGAAGAAGGATTGAGCATTCATGGGATTGCTCTCCTTCTCGGGGGGGGGGAGTGTCTAGCACTTCATTGCCCCTGGTGGAGGCTAGGGGTGCCGCATGGCCGGTGCCAGCATGTTGGGGATTGGGGTGGACACTGGTCATCATTGCATGTCCCCTTTCCCAGGGCAGCAGCAAAGAAAAAATCGCCAACCCCTGGTATGATGCCCCTGCCCTACTGCCATCCTCAACTGCCTTACATGTCCACCGGGGGGCCCTCTCCCATGGCCCCAACCTGAGGAGCAAACCGGGGCTAGCCTACAGTTACCATTGGGGAGGGAAGCCTTCCCCCATAACCCTGCCCAGGAGGAAAAGCCTGGGCAAGGGGGGGGATGCCGACAGGACATGGGCAGACCTCTAAAGGGAGGATAAGAGACCAAGGCTCCAAAGAAAAAAAAGCTTTTAAATGTGCACAGCTACAAATAAGTTTGTACAAGTTATTGCACTATTGTGAGTTTTTAGGAAATGTGTATGTGACCCCAGGTCACCGTGTCCATGTTCACACCCCTGCTTGGTAACTGTACAGGGCACATCTATTTGAAGGGGTTGGGTTTGTTCCTCCTCCTGTGGTGGGAGGTGGGGTTCATCCCCAGAATAAATAATAAATAGCGTGGTGCCTCCACTCAGAGTGAATAAGTGGGCCAGATGTTGTGTGTAACACCACCCCCTTGGAAGCAGGACCCCACCTTCCTACACTGGACAGTTGTTACATTCTCCAATAAAAACTTCAAGCCAGGTAATACAAACTGGGCACACACACACAGGTGTAAAATTCAACAGATTAGCATTGCTTTTATTTTAGAACCCAGGCCTGGAAGGTGGAGGAATAGAGGGGATTAGACATTTGCAAATCACCTTTAACACTCCCACCCTGCAGCAGTGCCTTCTGGGAGCAACTGTACTATGGGTCACTACCACTCTCTCAGAAGCCATACAGACTGTGAGGCACCTGCCTAATCAAGGGGCATAAAAAAGAGGAATTATACTGCACAGGGTGCAGTAACTCTTCAGTTGGTACCAGCAGTAAAACTACAGTATCAAGTACGGCACAATAACCAGCAATGACTCTGGTTACCCAGGAATTACACTAAAGTCCTGGTGCAGGCCTGATAACTATGTTGCCTGGGTTCTTTCTGTGGTGCACTTGATGAAAATTAGGAAGCTTACAATTTAACCCCCGACATGCCATAGTGTGCCAGCACAGTTTTTTTTTTTAACTTATATTTTATTAAGCAGCAATTAAAAGTAATAAAGTGCATATTTTTAACATACAGGTCATATACATATATATACAGTATATATAATCTGGTATGTATTTAACCAGTCATTGTATCTGAATGAGAGTTTCCAAGATGGGAGCTCCTGCCTAAGAACGGTCAGAAATCAAGATAACTCAGTCCGAAAGTCCATCGCCACAGGGAAGAAACTGATCAGAAGCTATTACATGGACCTGTATTATAGACTATATAAGCTGCTTGTTATAGAAAGGTTTTTTTAAAGAAAAAAAAGAAAAAGAAACACATTCATCAATAAAGAACTCATTAACTGTAATAATAAAAAGAAAACAAACAATACTATTTACTGCTTGGTGTATTTGTCTTCTGTTGGGAAAATTTATATACGGAAATGGGGATTTAGACAAGAACCCAAATCAAATAGTGTTTACCCACGCCCCCATAGGGGTTAACAAGATGCTATCTAGTATATATACCAAAGCTATGTTGGGAGCTGCCCCACCACTGAACGACCATCTATTTCCTCTAAATAAATGTAGTAGGGCAGCCATCTAGAATTAAATTTATCTACTTGCAATCTAATTTTAGCTGTGCTTGCTTCTGTATTTTGAATACTTTTAATGTTTAACTTCCATTGCTGTAAAGTAAACTCATTGGGGATTAGCCAGTTCTGTGTAATTACCTTTTGGGTAGCTACCATTAAAATATAGACAAGGTATTTGGTGGCTGCTGAGCCCATTTCATCAGAAGGTTGTCCCAATACCAGATTTAGGAAAGTTAATGATTGTGTTAATTTTAATATATATTGAATGGCTGCCCCTACCCTGGACCAGAAGGGTCATGCACCTGGGCACCCCAAGAACACATGCTAATGTGCTCCAGAATTTCCACAATTTCTCCAGCACTCAGCTGATGGGAACGTATCATAATGTTTAGATATCGAAGGTGTAATGAAAAAACGGCCACACACTTTCCAGCAGAACTCGCGCCAACTTGCTGAGGCAGTAGTTTTGTGGACATCTCTCCATATTTTGCCCCAGTCCCTATCATACAAAGTTAATCCACCTTCAGTCTCACATTTCTCTTGAATTTTTTGAATGGATTAGGTTCCTGTACCCTCCTACATTAATTTATACATTTGTGAGATTAGATGTTTAATATCTGATTGCAGGCCCTTATTATATAGTAACTGAACCCTGGCGTTAGGTCATTCTTATGGGTTTCTTCTCCAGGTACAGTTAAAATATAATGTCTGCATTGTAAGTATCGATAAAAATCTTGATGGAGTAAATTAAACTCCTTACATAACATTTGAAAATCATTTATTATTTCCCCTTGTATTAGTTGTTGTAAGTATCTAAGGCCTAATCGCTCCCATCTAAGAAAACAAGGGTCTGATTTTACAGATGGGAAATCAGGGAAATATTTTAAAGGTATATGTCAGCCAGAGGGAAAAATTATCTCCTCCTACAGAAGGGCAAACAAGGAGGGTAACAAGAGCAAATGCAAAGCAAAACCAGGGAGGGGTTTGTACTGGTAACACAAAATCCCTTTTTACCCCTTCAAGGGGTGGGTGGGGAATCTGAGTTAGAACCTGATGCCTCATTAAGGTCAGGGAGAACTTCCGAAGTGGAAGAGGAGGAGAAAAGGCCCCCTAGTAAGGTTAAAAGGAAAAAAAAAGGAAAGAAAGAGTGACACAAGAAGAGGTAGATTAGGGCATATAGTCACTTAAATCAATTTAAAAGTGGATGGCTACCCTCAATATTGCCACCGTTAATGCATGTAGTGTCAAAAACTACAAAAGAAAGTTAATGATTTTATCTTATCTGAAAAAAATGCAGGCTGATGTTTTCTTTTTACAAGAAACTCGTATTGCTTCATTATCCGAAACAGAGCAGTTAAGGAGAAGCTGGGTTTGGGGTCCCTTATACTGGACATTTGGAGAATAGGCACCCGATGACTTATTGATTCTCTTTAAAAACACAAATTTCTCTGTAATTAAAGTAATAGACATATGTCCTGGAAGAGCCTTCGTATTAGATTGTAGGTTTAGGGACTTAATTTTTGATTTATAAACATCTATGCAACCCTGACAAAAACAGCCAGGACTGAGTTGTTTAATTTAGTAAGGCCTAATCTGTACACCAGAAAACACATATGGTGGTGGTGGGGATTTTAACTGTAGTCTAGATATCCACGGGTCTGATACGAGGACAATATATTGTGACTCACACAACCTTAAACATGTTATTAAAGAAGTTTTCCTGGTAGATACCTACAGGAAGTTAATAAAGGACCCTGGAGCTACCTACCATAGACATATATATAGACATTACACTAGCCTAGTGTAAAAAAAAAAAAAATATATATATATATGTACTCTGTTTGACAATGCTCACTGAGCAGCTCCCCCCCTTCCTTTCCCTACTTATTCCTCCTTCCCTATCTCCCTCCCTTCTACCCCCACCAGCTCTCCCCCGACCATAAGTTTTGCACCTTTTGTTATCTTTTGCTCGTTGGAGATTGTACTCTATTGTAACAAAATTGTAATTGAACTGTAACTTTTTTGTTTGTAAGTACTGTGTCCTTGTACTATTGTTCTGATGTCCTCTTTGTGACGAGGTACCTTTGTAAATGAGCCTCTGGCTCAAAGGTTTCTAAACTGATGTTTAACTAAATAAATAAATAAATAAATATTCTACAAGGATAGATTATTTGTTTGTTTCAAAATATTGCACACCAACACGTTACTTTAAAGCCAACAGAATTTTCTGATCATTTAATGTTAATAGGGGAGTATAATATGGGTATAGCTCCTCCTAAATTTATCTTATCTAAAAGTAGATGGAAATTAAATGCAGAGGTTCTTCTACAGGAGGAAGCAACAAACAAAGTAGAAACTTCATTAGCAGCAAGGCTATCTGTACAGTGCATGTATGATGATTTATGGAAATGGTGAGCAGACACAATAAAAGATATAGAGCAGCTTTTTATGAAATATAGGAGAGACAAATCAAATGCAGAATATATAAAATACTTAGATTATAGAAATCAACTCTAAAAGCTTGTCATTTACAAACAAGGAAAGAGTGAAATATAAACAATAAATATTAAAGAGAAAAAAATGTATGAGGCAATATCAATATGATAGAGCAAAATCTTTAGAGGCAGAGATGAAGTACGGGACAGAAAAATCTCCTGCATCAGATCCTTTTATGGCATGCAAGCAAAGGCTGGACAAAACAAGTATGGTTGGGCTATACAAAATGGATGGGACTATTCAAAATAGAGATTTGAATATATTACAGTTAATACAGGAACATCTGGAAAAGGAATTTTCAGAAGGTATGCATGGAGGGCAGAGCTAGAAACCTTGCTTTCGGCCCCCTCACCCTGCATATTGGAGGAAGACATAGATAGGTTGCAGGCCCCAATATTAAGATACGAAACTTTGGGTACCCTTAAAGCTTTAAAAACAGGAACAACTCTGGGAATAGATGGGCTGACTAATGATTTTTATAAGAAATATGCATTGGAACTTAGTATTATATTGGAACAAGTATTTGACTATGTTTTACAACAAAAAGGGGTCTCACTGCCAGACTCTGGCACTGCAGTAATTAGTTATGTTTACAAAAAAGGAGATAAGTACTCAATAGAAAAATTGGAGACCGATTAGCCTTCTTAATTGTGATGATAAAATCTTAGCCAAAATTTTATGCAGCAGATTGCAGAGAGTAGCCAGTAGCTTAACTGATGAGGCCCAAACGTGCTCTGTTCCAAATAGGAACATACAGCACAACCTCTTTCTTATAAGAGAACTTTTTTATCATTTAAGATTTTTTTCTCACCTGCAGCCACAGTCCTGCCTATATCCAGCCAGCTCCTCCTTCACCGCCAACCCAGAAGCTGACGTGCCCAGCTGGCATATGCAGCTGTACCATCAATAGGGGCCCCCCATGCCCCTGTGCCCGGCCAAGATCCATTACCAGCACACGCCTTTTCCAGGCATCGTCGGACAATGAAGCTGCGGCCATCAAGCTGCCATGGACTATGTTGCCATTTGTCCTTTTTTCCTTTCCCCGATGGGAGCACAGGCATACAATGATGTCCATGCACTAATGTGCAGATGTCTGCCATGCCCCCTCCAGCTTGGCACCCATGCATTTGTAGTACCTCCAGGCATCTCCAGGGACCACCAGAGCGCAGTGTACATCCACCCCTTTCCCCAGGACTAGGACAGCTGTCATCAGATGCTCAATCCTAGTTCTCCCCTGCTGATTCCTGATGACCCAGGCTCATCCCCGAACCTGGGTCGCCAGCATGGAGCGAGGTGTGGTGTTCAGTGCCTCAACCCTCCACGCCACCGGGCCGGCTTATTTGAAATCAAAAGAAGGCAAAACAAAGAAGGATACCTTATTGCATTGGATCAGGCCAAAGCCTTCGATGAGGTAAAACACCATTATTTATGTCAAGCTTTAAAAAATATATGGGATCCCTTCGAAAGTAAACTCTTGGGTACAAATCTTGTATAAAGAAGCACATTATGTAACATCAATGAATGGGTTTTTGGGAGAGTTAGTTCCTTTTAAGAAAGGAATGAGGCAGGGATGCCCACTGAGTCCACTCTTGTACACATTCGCCCTAGATCCCATCATTAGGGAGATAAAATGGGATATGCAAATTATAGGATTACCTCCAACAATAGAAAGTCAGGAAGAAAAAATGACTGCCTGTGCAGATGATGTAGTGGTTACGTTGCGGAATAGAGATTCAGGAACAAAAGCCCTGCAAATATTTAGGAAATTGTCACAAATCTCTGGAGCCAATATTAATATAGGGAAAAGTGTTGTTATCCCTATGAAACAAGGGGAGGATCTGGGTCAAAGTCTAGAAGGAATTAAAATTAGTGAGGAACTGCTGAAAATGTGGGGTATTTAGCTTTGTGCACAAAATACAGCAGTATACAATTGGGAAAAATAATTGGGGTTATGTGAGGCAAAAGTACAGGTTTGGAAAAACTGGAAGATTGGGAAAAAGAAAAGAGTCCTAATAATAATTTTTTTTTTTTATTATTACCTATCTTTATTTATTTAAATGCAGTATTTAGTCCCACAGGTTACCTCGAGGTCAGGCTCTACAGCAATTTCTTTCAGATGTTGCAGGGAAGCAGATTAAACCCGGTAAAGAGGGAAGTCACTTATAGACCAGTTGAAAAGGGTGGGTTACATATGATAAACCCAGTTATTTTTTTACACATTATTTTTTTTTGATGGGGTGTCTAAAATATACAAAACAGAAAGGAAATCAGTAGGGCAAAAGTGGGTTAGGGATGCCTTATAAATATATATGGGAAAATGGGATCTTTTACTTCCAAAAATACTGCAGCAATGGACTCTTACAGAGTATGTTATAAACTCTTTAAAAAAATTGAGACAATGGAAAATAGAAAAGGGTATTTATTTTGAGTATGGAAAGAAAACAACTTTATCAGAGAGTGGTGGGAGGTATATGTCAACAGCCCCTGGTATTTCCAGAATCTACACCTTCCCAGACACCTTATGTAATAAAAATATTAATGGATAATAGAATACCACAGTCTGTATGGGACATTAACTGGCTTTGTTGTCGTGGGAGATTGGGGGTAAGAGGGAACTTAAAACACAAGGCCATATAGGAAAGATATTATCCACAGATATCGTGCACAGCAGTAGTGGAAACAATGCAACATTTCCTTTTAGATTGCCCGGAGACAGGACTATTCTGGCAAGAGGCAGCACTTAAATGGAACTGGCCTTTTTTACAGAGGCTTAGCTATCAGACCCTGGTGTTAGGGGATTTCTCAGGTACATGGAGGATTTTTTATGCTAGTACTATAAGGTTAGTGTTTGCAGTCATAAAATATTACTCATGGAGAGTAGGTGTCAGCTGGTATTGCAACATATAAAACTACCCCCAGGGGTTTTAATAATGCAGATAGAGACAGCATTTGCACAGGTTAAATCTAATGATGAAAAAACATTTACAAGGGATAAAATCAGGTTACTATGGAGAAACATAGGCTTTGTAACCTAAGAGGCAAATATTATGATCATGGGTTATGGCTTGGAAAAAAAAAGAGAAGTAATCAAGGAAGATTGGGTGTTTTTTGTGTGTGTGTGTATATATATATATATATATATATATATATATATATATATATATATATATAATACAAAATCACAGCCCACACAATGCAAAGCATCATGGGCTGCATATGCAAATCACCACAGAATGTTATGCTAGTTCAACTTTAAGCAGAATTGCATGGTGCCGAAAGGCCTCTCACACAGTTTGCAAAGGGTGCTAAC
This sequence comes from Neoceratodus forsteri, assembly GCA_016271365.2. NCBI lineage: Eukaryota > Metazoa > Chordata > Ceratodontiformes > Ceratodontidae > Neoceratodus > Neoceratodus forsteri. Next base: position 1,175,554,682 of record CM057453.1, on the reverse strand, counting down.
AGATGACATAGTCACATGTTTCGTCCTACCAGGACTCATCAGTATGCCTCATCTGTTTGACACCCCAGTGGAATGAACCAGCTACCCTAAGATGGTATGTCTGGGTTATGTTGTGGTGAATCCATTAAAATAAAAAACTATTTAAAAGACAAAGAACCTCTGTGTGCAAACACTGAGACAAGGGTTACCCCAAAGGGCATTTGGCTGGGAAGCCAAGTTTCAAGAAAATACAAAATCACACATGCCCACACAATGCAAAGCATCATGGCCTGCATATACAAATCACCACAGAATGTTATGCTGGTTCAACTCTAAGCAGAATTGCATGGTGCCGAAAGGCCTCTCACACAGTTTGCAAAGGGTGCTAACAGATGACATAGACACGTGTTTCATCCTACCAGGACTCATCAGTATGCCTCGTCTGTTTGATACCCCAGTGGAATGAACCAGCTACCTTAAGATGGTCTGTCTGGGTTGTGTTGTGGTGAACCCATTAAAATAAAAAAACTATTTAAAAGATAAAGAACCTCTGTGCGCAAACACTGAGGCAAGGGTTACCCCAAAGGGCATTTGGCTGGGAAGCCAAGTTTCAAGAAAATACAAAATCACACATGCCCACACAATGCAAAGCATCATGGGCTGCATATGCAAATCACCACAGAATGTTATGCTGGTTCAACTTTAAGCAGAATTGCATGGTGCCGAAAGGCCTCTCACACAGTTTGTCTATGTCATCTGTAGCACCCTTTGCAAACTGTGTGAGAGGCCTTGCGGCACCATACAATTCTACTTAAAGCTGGAACCAGCATAACATTCTGTGGTGATTTCAGTATATGCAGGCCATCATGCTTTGCATTGTGTGGTCATGTGTGATTTTGTATTTTGAACTTGCTTCCCAGCCAAATGCCCCTTAGGGTAACCCTTGCCTCAGTGTTTGCTAACAGAGGTTCTTTGTCTTATATATATATATATATATATATATATATATATATATATATATATATATATATATACACACACATACACACACATTTTCTTTGTGTGGTTTTTCTTTTTTCTGGGCTGCATATGGGATATGTGCATTTTATTTTACTTTAACGTTTCTCTGTGTTTTCTTTAAGATATGTGACCACATTTTATGTACATGATGTAATGTTTTCTTTTGTTTCAAATAAAATTCCCCTACTCTTTTCGAGAAGTGCCATGGGATCTTTAACATCCACCTGAACAACCACCAGAACAGGCAGACGGGACCTCGGTTTAACATCTCATCCAAAAGACATGGTTAAGGTATGTTTGGTCCAGCAGTTTTTTATTTTTTTAAATCCTGGGGAAGCACAGTCCAGGGAAGAAAACACAGCGGGGTTTGCTGGTGCGCTCTTTCCTCTAAAAAATATCCCTCGTCGAGGATGGGTCATCTTAGCTACTACTTGTAGCTGGGCTGCCAAATAATAATTCAGAAGGTTTGGTACACCCCGACCTCCAATCCATTTATCCTCTAAAGGTACAGTCCATTAATTCAAGGTTTCCTTACAGCCCAGAGAAAATGGGATACTTTCCTTTTTAAAATCTTCCAGTCCTTTGCTAAAACTGGAATGGGAAGAGTAGAACAAAAGAACATACAGTGGGGCAGAACATTCATTTTTAGGGTATCTACTCTGTTTGAAAAGATCAGTGGAAGGTGATTCCATTTGTTAAGATCTGCAAAAATGTGTGTGAACAATGGGTGATAATTGTATCGATAGAGTTTGGAAAGATGTCATGTGATCCAAATACCCAAGTATTTGACTTCATCTGTGACCCATCTAAATGGGTTTTTTGCTTTCAAACTAGGCGGAATATGGCCTCGAATTAGTAAAATCTCAGATTTGTGCATGTTTATTTTGAATCCCGAGATTGTTTCATATTGTTCTAGCAAACTCAGAAAATGTGCAAGGGAACTTTCTGGCTTTTCCATGAAAATCAAAGTGTAATCTGCATAAAGAGATATTTTGCATATGTTCTGTCCCATTGCTACACCCTGAATGGTTTTAGATTCCCTTATGGCTACTGAAAAGGGTTCAACTAAGTGCAAACAACAGGGGTGACAGTGGGAACCCCAGACGAGTTCCTCTTTTTATAGTAAGAGTGTCTGACAGAGTGCCATTCAACCAGATCTGTGCTTTAGGTTGAGTACAGCACAGAGAGATCCATTTTAAAAAATTACTCTTTATGCCAAAATGGACAAGGACTGTCTTTAAGTAGAAGAATAATAATAATCAGCATTTATATAACGCTTTTCATACACCATATCCCAAAGCGCTTTACAAGCAATGCTAGATTGGTAGTGAAGTGACTGAATGTGTAGTGGTGGCCATATTGCACATCAACACCCACACACAGACTAGATAATTGCATGAACCAGTTTATGGGAAGGGGAATGTTGGCCAGGACACCGGGAATGTTCCCTACTCTTTGCAAAGAGTGCCCTGGGTTCTTTTACTTCCACCTGGACACCCTCCAGGACAACACCAGGTTGGGCAGAAGGGACCTCGGTTTAGTGTCTCATCTGAAGGATGGCACACCCCAGCAGTGCAGCACCCCCAATACCACACTCGGATGCCAGCGATTTTTAGGTGCAAGTCCAATCCCGGTGTGGGACGAGAACCTACAACCTTCTGGTCCAGAGGCAGATGTGCGATCAACTGAGCCATGCTGACACCTATATATGTATATAGTACTCTCAGTTGAGGTGATCGAATGTTTTTTCTGCATCTAAGAAGATTGCTAGTTGGGGCGAGGATGTGGGAGCGCTATAAGCTAACACATTTAACAACTTCCTTATATTGTCCATTAAGTGCCTATTAGGTATAAAACCTGTTTGGTTCATATGGACTAAATATTCCATAGTGTTGCAACCTAAGGGACAATAATTTAGTGAAAATTTTCAAGTCTTGGTTTAATAGGAAATGGATCGATAGGCCCCACAGACCTTTTTTGGGTTTCCTGGGTTTTGGAATTATCATTATCAGGGCTTCCATCCATGTTAGTGGAATTCTATTTTCTTTTAAACAGTCATTAAAGACTCGTACTAATAATTATGCTGGTGGGTCTTGCAATTGCTTATAAAATTCAGAGCTAAATCCATCTACCCCTGGGGACTTCCTAGTGGGAAGGGAGTTAATAACTGTTTTTACCTCTAACTCTGTTATTGGTGCATTCAAAGTTTCCACTATTTGGGTTGTCAATTTAGATAATTTTAAATTATGCATGAATTGTTTAGTTTGTGTTTTGACTTCCTCAGGATCCTTGTCCTCCAAGTAAAGTTGTTTTTAATATTCAAGAAAGTGCGAGGCAGTCTCCTTAGGTGTGGTCGAGGGATGTTCTGGGTTTCACCCATTTACCAACTGGGGAACAACTCTGTCTGCTTGGGCCTTATGAAGTCAATAAGCCAATAAACGGGCTGCCCGGCCTCCTGTATCTTGATACCTTTGGCTCAGAAAATGAAGCTTCCCCTCTGCCTTCTCATTTTCTACTTTAGACAGCTCATCTGTGACTCTAATCAGGTCCCGATGTAGCTGTACTGAACTTGGATTCCACTTGTGAAGGTCCTCTAGCTCTTTTAATTTATCCTTTAATCTATTACATGTTAGTAGATTTAACATTTTCTTAGCAGTGGCATAGCTAATAAGCTCACCTCTTACTACCGCTTTAACCGCTTCCCATATTGAAAGATTAGAGCAGTTTTGCTGATGATTATGCAGAACGACTTCCTGAATAGTATCTTTAATTCTAGTTACTACTGTTTTATCATTTAACAGCGAGACATTAAGTCTCCAAATGGTCTGGCCCATCTCCACCTTAATAGAGATAGGAGCATGGTCTGATAGAGTAGCACTATAAATCTGTGAATCCACAATTCTGTACATATACTGTAATTGAGTATAAAACAGATCTGTCCTTGAGATGGCATTCTGTGCAGCTGAATAAAATGATTAGTCTCTCTCCCCCCGTGCCGTCGGTTCCATACATCCTGTAACCCCTGCTCCTCTGTCAAGCTCACTAGTATTTTAGTGGCTTTAGCATTTATAGAGGCTCTCTGCAAGGACCTGCCTAAGTAAGGGTTGGTCACTGCATTGAAGTCACCTCCTAGAACTACCTGACCTGGATTAAGCAATGCAACTTTTGATAACACTTACTTAGAAAGTCATGTGTGTTGTGATTCGTGGCATAAATATTCACCAAGTGCAAAAGAGTCCCCTGATTTCCCCTGTAATTCTTACATATCTACCTTCTAGCCCTTCTTCTACTGACAGTACGTTCATAAGAAGGCCATTTTTTTTATCAGGATTGCTACCCCTGCACTTTTAGGGTTCGAGGATGCAGCTGCCTCCACCCTCTCCACCCAACCCCTCCTTAATTTAGAGTGTTCCAGGGCATTAAGATGGGTTTCCTGCAGGAATATTATATCACCCTACAATCGTTTTAATTCCCCCAGTAGTCAAGTTCTTTTACTAGGTGAATGCGCCCCTTTAACATTGTATGATATAATATTAATAGTATCCTTTTTTGTTATTTAATAAACAAAATCCTTTCAACTAAGAGGTTTCTATGTTGTCCCCCTTTCCAATTGAATATTTCTATCTTGTCAAGATACCAAGCAGTAAGTTGAACTTGCACAACTGTACAACATTTAACCATGAACTTGAGAAATAGTCAACAGACATTTAACCTTTAAGAGAACCGACAAAGGTTTTTCACAAAATATAGTAAAAAAAAAAAGAACTTTTCTTTCTAAAGCTAGTTACATTTTCCACATGGGTTTATGAGCAAGCTGCTCCCCTACATGCCATGCCACCCAGTCGTGCTATCTTATTCCCCCCCCTTATTTCCCTGTTATGGCTCAAGTCCTGTTATTTCCTTTGTCCCCTTCAGATTGCGCCTTTGCAGGCCAGTGTGTCTGGGTCCCTCGGGTGGCAGCTCCCCCCGCCGACCTGGTCTTGCCACATGGCCCCCCACTCTGGTCACTTTGTTTCCTTCCCTGGCTCCACTCCCCCCCCTTCCACCGCCTCACTTTTCAGTGGCGGTCTGAGTTGATGCTGGCTTTTTCCATGCCATGTCCCTTGTTTCGGTCTTTTGTTCCTGTGTAGTACAAGCTTCTTTTGTGCTGCTGGAGTTTGTAACTGGGGAGTTGCTTCACTCCGGTGGTGTCTGTGGTGCTATATGGGTGGGTGGTTACCCTTGCCCTCTGGGCCGCAGGTCCTCTCCATGCCCGCCTTGCCACGTGGCCTCTCCTTTATCGCTTTCCCGGCTGGATTAGGTGAATGCAGCAAAGGCAGAATCTAGAGGAGTTTCCATTAAATCCCCCCCTTTGGTGGGGCCTGCCACACGTGGACTGAGCGAGGTAGAGACTGGCGGGTGGTGTTTGAAGGGATCGAGGTGGAAGGGCGTCTTGTGAGGGTCGTGTTCTCGGGTGGAGCTCTGTCGGATCGTTTATGCAGTGTGATGGGGGAGTCCAGAAAGTTAGAGAAACAGAGGGAGTTTCTCTCGTTGGTCTCTGCTTGGTAGTTTACCAGGAGAAATGTGTCTGTGCACATTTGTGTCGCTAGTCCGATGTACTCCTTCAAAGGCTGGAGTTTATTGGATGTTTTTACACAAATGTAGGCAAAATGCAGGCTTTTCTGTGCTATGCTTTTAATCCTTCGAATACCTGCGCCACTTTAATTTTGCCCCCGATTGTGACCGTTTTCTCGGGGTTCTCAGGTCGGAGTTCTCCCTCTCCTTTGTCTCCCGGCCTGCCTGACTGCTCCCACTTTTTCAGGCCTTTTAATTCCCTTCCCTCGTTGCCCCTCCTGGTGGCTTTGTTTCAGCTCCCCCCCAAGCCTTTCCTCTTCTTTATTACGTTTTCTTCCCCTTCTCGTTTTGGGCACAGACTTGCATTGCCAACTGGCACGATGCCACTTGACGAAGCTTTGCTCAGTGCTCCAACATGGCCCTGCTGGAAAGGGTTTGTGAGTTTTTGTCCTCTTGTGGCGCCATTTTCACCTTTCTTTGATTGTATTCTGCTTGTGGTGTGCTTGAAGTCATTTTGCGATTTGGGAGACTCTCTCCCTTTTATTTGCAAATTGTTGGGTGTCTTTGCTGCAGTCAGTGTCTGTGTGTGCATGTGGTGTTTTGGTGAGACATTTGTTTATTTTACTGTTGCCTTCCCAGTGTTTGGCAGCGTCCTTTCGCCTGTTTTTTTTTTTTTTTTTGTCAGACGTTTTTGTTCTCTCTTTAGAATTTGAGAGTCATTATGGTTGGGGGGTTATGGGGGATTTTAGCATTAAGCAGGGTGGAGAACATAAAAGGGTTGGAGTCTGTAATGTTCACCTTAAGGGCTAGGATAGAGAAGGGAGAATGGATATTATCAGCTTGTAAATTTTTTTTTCTCTCCCAATTAGCCTTTGCTGGTGTCTCTAATATTTTAGGGTGGTATTCTGAGTCCAAGTTAGTGAGTATGTTTCAGTACTAGGTTTTAAGAGGCCCCCACCCATGCATTCCCTGCATGAGAATGAAGGAAAGGGAAGAAGAAGAAAAGGGTAGGAAAGGGAAAAAAAGGAAGAAAGACTCACTCCCCACCCCCATCAAGGTAGCAATTGTATGTTAAGGAGCAGTTTATTCAAGAAGAGCCTGGGTACAGTCGGTTAGAGTGCTAATTGGTAGAGGGCATTTGAAACATTGGCAGGAATAACAAATATGTTTTGTCCCAAATAGGTATTGAATTGCTTAGCACCACTTTGTCCCTGACAATTAATACCTGTACAATGGCTGAATCTCAGGATAATCAAGTTCTGGACAGCCAGCCCCCCCCCAAAATTTTACACCAGCACAGGGTTCCAGTTAAGACCTTTCAGTCCCAGGAAGCCAGACACAATCTGTGGAACTGGCTACTCCAGCACAAGGTCAGGACCAAGCTTTTCGCGAGGCCCTGCAACGCTTAAAAGACATTGGAGGGTCGGATTGGCTGGCGGCCATATCCAGGCTGGAACCAGAATTGTGGGTTGCCCATCCAGGCAAGCAACAGCTGCCAGAGGTAGACCCTCCCACCATAGCGGAACACAGACCTCGGGGACCGGCTGAGGATGAGGGGCGTCAACCCAGGCGTAGCCAGCCATCGGCCCGATTATTGGAATCCGTGGCTCAGAAAAAAGCTGGTAATAGAAAGGGGCAAGGTGGGCAGAAGAAGCGTAAGGCTCAAGTGGGGGGCAGAGACATGCAGAAAGCATACGGAGAAAAAATGGAGTGGAGTCGAGGAGAGCAAGTCTGTGGTCCAGCCCAGGGCACCGAATGAAGAAATAGAAAACCACCCAGTTGCAACAATGATCCAGCCAAAAATCGGTGAGTATGAGGGAGATCAAGACAGTGATGTGTCAGTGGAATTGGCGTGGTCTGATTCTGATAGCGAAGATGAGCAATCCAGTGCATACCTCACAACTGTACCGCATTACGAGGAATGTTCCTCATTTAACTTCACAAAAGCTCCCTGTTCCACATTTTAAGGACTTGTTCCACATTCAAAGTGAACATTCTAAAGCAAAAATCCACAGTAAATGATGCAAAAAGTATATTATTCAATTAATAATAGACTTTCTGAACATAAATGTAACAATTTAACAGTGTTTTGAGTTTCTTAGATAAAGATTTGATTAAGTGTTCCACATTTTGCCCATTTGTTCCACATTTTGACAGGCAATGTTCCACATTTGGGGGACAAAAGGTTGAGAGGTATGATCAAGTGAGAGCCGGGAATGGCTACCAATGGAATCGGTAACAGAAGAAGCAAGGTATAAAAATTGGGGGAAAAAATGGACGATATGGCTAAGGCTACAAAGGTAAAGGAACGGAAGAGGGCCAGTGCTTGGGAGACAGGATGGGGGGCTGCCACCAGCAGTTAGATTTTGGTAAAACACAGGAAGATCAAGGGGGAGAAAAGGTAGTCAGCAAGATAGGGCAGCACGGGCCTTCAGGGGACAGTTCAGTGCCGGCAATGCCATGGCACCAGATATGGCAACACAACCCCTTCATGTGGCCATTCATACATGGGGGGCCAGGTAATTTGCCAACCCCTCGCGCAACAATGAATCCATGGGGCCTCTTCGCTCCTAGTCTCCCAACAACCCATCATGGGGGCACGACCGCTCCCAACACAGGGTCTCGGACATCTTTGGCCAATGAACCAGGTGAAGGTACCTCCCAGAGACTGGTGGGGGATGAAGCACAAGCACCAATAGATAGCTTTGGTTTTAGGACACACCAGTTGGCAGAGCCCGCCATGGTAGGATACCAGGTCTCAATAGAGAGACAAGGGGGGATGACACAAAGGGATACAGAGCCCGCATGTGTAGGGCTGGAAAAAGCTACCTCAAGTCATCTGGGGGGACAGCAGATCACCCATGGGATCTAGCCATTGCAGGTTCAGCCTCCCCAATCAATTTATTCCCAGGGGGCAGGGGGAGGTAATGTTCAAGGAGCAGCAGTTCAGGTATGGACAGGTGCTGGGCCCTCTACAATACAGTATCCTCCAGCCAACAAAGAAAGTTTGATGTCAGGCTTAGAAGCACGGGAAATGGTTGCCTCTCAAACTGGATCCGCTCCCAATACTTCGACAGGTGACATTTTAACCAGCTCAAAAACAACGGCACCAGAGCGTTGGGCATATGCCAGGGTGGAAGACCCATTGGGGGACTACTTATCCAACACTGTTAGGGGAAAAAATCTGGAAAGGGGAATTTATAGACACGTTCTCGTTATTGCACAGGGAGATCTCAGAAGTGAACAATGAGAAAAAGAATAAACAAGAGAGGCCACAGCGGCCGAAGGTGCCTTTCACATTTGAGAATTGGGCAGCAGCATTTGACATATTTATGTCAGTTTATGGGATGAAACACCCTGATAAGTTAATTGCTCTGCTAAAATACAGGGACACCATAAAATTTGCACATCTGGCCTTTGATGGATATGCGTGGCTAAAATACAATGAGCAGTTTAGTCTAAAACTATCACGGCAACCCAATCTCAAATGGGAAAACACGCACATAGACCTGTGGGTCCGCTGTATGACGCATGGCTGGCCCAATGTGGTAACTTACACTGATAGTGGTCATGTTACTGCCAGACAAACAGGGGGAGAGTACAGGAAAGAATAGAGGAAGAGGGCAGGGAGGAAGGCATGTTACAACTACCATAAAGGAAAATGTTTTCATTTCTTTTGTAAATACAGGCATATCTGCAAGTTGTGTGGAGGAGAACACAAGGTCTCAGAATGCACACGACAATCCTCCAAAAAAACAAACAAAGAAGGAACAAGCAGTGAAAAAGGAAAGGGGTCTGGGAAGTTTAGCTAATTCACCAGTACGGTTAGACCGGGTGGACCCCTGGCTGGACTGCTACCCAGAAAAAACAATAGCAAAATATATACATGATGGTTTCAAGTATGGTTTTAGGATACCATACAAGGGGCCAAGGGTAGAAACCACAGCTTGCAATCTCAAGTCTGCAAATTTGCAATATCCTGGAGAAGAAAATTGCCAAGAAGTAGAGGCAGGCAGGGTGGCGGGACCATTCGACTACCCCCCAGTTCACAACCTCAGAGTATTCCCATTGGAGCTGGTCCCCAAGAAGGAGGTAGGGGAATACAGGCTCATTCATCACCTGTCCTACCCGAAAGGTAGTTCAGTGAATGACTTCATCAACCCAGAGGACTTCACAGTGCAATATACAACTTTTGATGTGGCACTGTGACACATACAAGAGCTAGGCCGTGGGGCAATGATGGCAAAAAGCGACATTAAATCTGCTTTCCGCCTGTTACCAGTACATCCGAGTGATCAGGATCTACTGGGTTTTAAAGTTGGAGGTCAATGGTATATGGACAAGGCTATGCCCATGAGATGCTCCGTAATCTTCTTGGAGTGGGCCACCAGAAAACACACACAGAACGCACATATAGTTCATTATCTCGACGATTTCCTATTTGTGGGCCCCAGGGTGGAACCACATGTGCGGAAATGCTGCAGGGTTTTACCTCATTAAGGGGGTATTTTGGGGTCCCGCTAGCACAGGAAAAAAAAAGAGGGCCCTGCTACCTGCCTCTCATATCTGGGCATAGAAATAGACTCCGAGGCCATGGTTTACCGGCTACCACAAGACAAGGTGGTACTTTTGAGCAAGCTGTTAGGTGAGATAGGAAGGGCAAAGAAGGTGACCCTACAACAGCTGCAATCTGTTATAGGCCACTGGAATTTTGCATGCCAGGCAATTAGCCCAGGCAGGCCATTCCTCAGGCAGATGGCATCAGCCACTGGGGGGGCTCTAAAACCATATCACCACATCAGACTAACGCAGGGCATAAAAGCAGACTTACAGGTCTGGGAACTCTTCTTACAAGATTTCAATGGTATCACCATCTGGCAGACACCGGCAGACCAACTGTTGGATCTGTACATGGTGACCAATGCTTTGGGTGGCATTGGCTTTGGAGCATTCTGGCAAGGAGCGTGGTTTGCAGAACGCTGGCCACAGGATTGGATATCAAAGGGGCTCACAAAAAACATCACCCTTCTCAAATTGTTCCCTATCATGGTAGCCGTAAGGGTGTGGGGGCACAAAATTCAGAATTAAAAAGAGCTGTTCACATGGACAACAGGGCTGTAGCAGACATATTGAACTCGCAGATGTCTCATTCTGAAGAGGTGATGAAGGTCCTCCGGGTCTTTGTGTTATGCTGCCTATGGTACAACATCTCTTTTAAGGCACGACATTTGCCAGGAAAAGAATATGTTATAGCTGATGCCCTGTCTCGATTTCAGCTCGAGCACTTCAGGCAGCTAGCACCCTGGGCAGACCAGTTCCCCACACAGATACTGGAAGTGGTTTGGAGACTTGGGAACCAAGATTGAAGCAACTGGTACAGCTCGCTCTGGCCCTCTCGACATGGAGGAAGTATGTAGGTAGCTATGGGTCTTTTCAGCAATTCTGTGGTCACGAGGTAAGCGTGGAACTGCACAAGACCCAAAGACAAGTTCAGAGCTACGTCCTCCACCTAAAAAGCCTGGGAAAATCTCTGGCAGCTATACACCTCCAACTAGTGGGCATTGCTTTTCTTCACAAGTCCGAGGGTTTCCCTGACCCTACCAACAGTTTCATTACAAAGAAAATAATACAAGGCATGTCTAGACTCGCAGGAAAAAAGTCGGACACAAGGAAGCCCATAGGACTAGCTGAACTGTCCAGCCTCCTGAAAAGCACTGGCAGTTACTTGCAGCTCGGGCTACGAAACCAAGCTTTTTAGGGCCCTACGCAAATGTGCATTTTTTGGGGCCTTCCGGGTGTGTGAGTTGGTACCACAGTCTAACTCATCAAGTTAGAACACAAATCTCCAGTTCAGTGATTTTGTCATCTGGCAAGATAGACTGTGTCTTCAGCTGCAAAAATCAAAAATGAACCAGTGCGGTCCCCCCACCATTATAACACTGTTTATGGCTCCCCCAGGGAACATTTGCCCATGGCTGTCAATGAAGGAGCATGTGGCAGGTCGTCCAACAGGACTGGGACATTTGTTTGTGCATGGGGACAGAAAAGCGGTCACAAGGCGGCAGTTCACTGCTGTCCTACGAGAGGGTTTATGGATGGCAGGTGTAAACCCAACCTCATACAACACCCATTCATTCAGAATTGGAGCAGCCACTGAGGCAACCAGGTGTGAGTTAAAAGAAAAACAGATAAAAGGGGTCGGCAGATGGGCATCAAAAGCATACATGGGGTACATTAGGCCTCAGCACAACACATCAGAAAGTGACACTGGGGGACCCAGAACAAGTTGTAAATGAAGCTCAAAATGGGAGAATACTCACATGTTTCTGTTTTGTCTTACAGGCATGGCTGCAACATCCCCTCGGATATGGATCGTGGGTCATTCACACGTGAGGGAGGCATACAGGAGGGTGAACAAACGGCCTTACACAAGACAGCTAGGCATTCCAAGAAGCCGAGCTATTATTCATTGGGCAGGAAAAGGGGGGATGAAGTGGGGGGGGCATTATGTAAAATGATTTTTAGATTGGGCCTACATCGTCAACCACCAGTCGCGCTGGTTATCCATCTGGGAGGGAACGACTTGCTCACCCTGGGGGCACCCAGATTAATTGGGGATATTAAGAGGGGTTTGGCCCACTTAAAACAAATGTTGCCTCGCACCATTCTGGCATGGACAAGAATACCACACCAGCAGTGGCGTGGTGAGCGAAAGGCAGGAGCCATGGACAAAGCACGTAAGTCTGTGAATAGGGAGGTGTCCCATTTCACGGCCTCACTGGGCGTGGAGGTTATCAGGCATTTTTTGATCACCAAGATGGATAAGGGCCTGTATAGCCGGGACAGGGTTCATTTGTCAGACACTGGAAACAACATTTTTAACAATACCCTAAATGATTTTTGTGAGACAGTACTGTTTGGTAAAAGTAAGGTCCCTTGGGCATTAGTGGGAGATACGTGTTGGCACCGTATGTAAGTGGTGGTAATTCATGACTGACCCTGAGTAAGAGAGGCTCCTGACATAAGAAGAAGAGCTGCGATTGGGTGTCACCGGGGAGAGGTACAACTCTAGGATGGGTATGCCTCGGAGATCGGGGGAGGAAGGCACCCAGGCGGGGGCGTGCACCGAAATGCTGACAGCCAAGATTCTGAGATGGGGAGTGCAGCCCCGGATGGGCATGCTCCTTGTCAATGGTCTAGGAGGCCCTAAATTTGGGGAAGATGGGGAGGGGAACTGTCTTGAGGAAAGGCACGGCCCTCAATGGGTCTGTTGGACTAAAGGGCCAGAGTTCCCCTCAAATAAGTGGATGAAGGAGCCGGGGTTCCAGCAATACATGAATTGTGGCTGCCCAAGGGGTCTCACGGGATGGGATACTTAATGCACATATGATTGAAATTATGTTATGTATAGTGATGTATGTATATACAGTGGCGTGAAAAAGTATTTGCCCCCTTCCTGATTTTCTCTATTATTGCATATTTGTCATACTGGATGTTTTCAGGTCTTTAGAGAAAATGTAATATTAGATAAAGGGAACCTGAGTGAACAAATAACACTTGTTTTATTTTTTTATTTCACTTATTTAATGAAAAAAAGTTAACCAACACCAACTGGCACTGTGTGAAAAAGTAATTGCCCCCTTACACTTAATAACTGGTTCATGCACATTTAGCTGCAATGACTGCAACCAAACACTTCCTATAATTCAATATCAGTCTTTCACATCGCTGTGGAGGAATTTTAATCCACTCTTCCTCTAGAACTGCTTTAATTCAATAATATTGGTGTTTTCGAGCATGAACTTGTTTCAGGTCCTGCCACAGCATCTCTATTGGGTTTAAGTCTGGACTTTGACTAGGCCACTCCAAAACTTTAATTTTACTTCTTTTTAGCCATTCTGATGTGGACTTGCTTTTGTGTTTTGGATCATTGTCTTGCTGCATGACCCAACTACGCTGCAGCTTCAGCTGACGGAAGGATGACTGGACATTCTCCTTAAGAATTTTCTGGTACAGAGCAGAATTCATGGTTCCTTTAATTATGGCAAGTCATCCAGGTCCTTAGGCAGCAAAGCATCCCCACACCATCACACTACCACCACCATGTTAGACTGTTGGTATGGTGTTCTTACTGTGGAATGCTGTGTTTGCTTTACGCGAGACATTATGGGATCCATGTCATCCAAAAAGTTCCACTTTGGACTCATCTGTCCATAGAACATTTCCCAAAAGGCTTGTGGATCATCCAGGTGCTTCTTGGCATATGAGAGATGAGCATTTATGTTCTTCTTGGTTAGCAGTGGTTTCCACTTGCTACCTCTCACATGAAGCCCATTTTGCCCAGTCTCTTTCTGATTGTGGAGCCATGAACACTGACCTTAGCTGAGGCAAGAGAAGCCTGCAGTTCTTTGGATGTTGTTTAGGATCCTTTGAGACTTCTTGGATGATTTCGCTGCGCCCTTGGAGTAATTTTGGCAGGCCGCCATCCTGGGAAGATTCACTACTGTTCCAAGTGTTCTCCATTTGGAGATTATGGCTCTCACTGTGGTTCGATGGAGTCCCAGAGCCTTAGAAATAGCTTTGTAACCCTTTCCAGACTGATAGAGGGCAACAAATTGTATTTTGATCTTTTCAGGAACTTCTTTTGATCATGGCATAATGTGTTTGTTGAATCTTTGTGCTGGCAATGTGACTCTGATGGTAAGGGTCAAAATAAGTGAGGTTTATATTGAGCAGGGCTGGCTGTAATCAAGCCTGGCTGTGTTCAATCAGCTGACTCTAATTATCCCTTTAATTGGGTTGATTTAACTAGGGGGCAATTACTTTTCACACAGTGCCAGTTGGTGTTGGTTAACTTTTTCATTAAATAAATGAAATAAGTAAAAAAGAAAAAGTGTTATTTGTTCACTCAGGTTCCCTTTATCTAATATTATATTTTGTCTAAAGACCTGAAAACACCCAGTGTGACAAGTATGCAATAATAGAGAAAATCAGGAAGGGGGCAAATACTTTTTCACGCCACTGTAGATATACATTGTAATGTGCATATCTGTAAAATGTGATGTACATATTAGGCTTTATAAATGTTAAGTGTTCCATGTAATGTAAACAGTTTTTTTTGATTAAGTAAGAAGAGCTGCGGCCCCTTTTTATACCAAAAAACAGTGTGGTGTGTTATTTGAATTGGGGGTCCGCTTACCGGCCTCTCACCGGCGGGGAGAGTTGCCGACGGCCCCCAAAAGGGTGGGGCTAGGAGGGTCACCCACCATTAAGGAAGAGGCGGCCCCCCCGAGCAAGTGGCCCAATCCGAGGATCTCCTCGGAGAGGGCTATCCCTGATGGCCCCTGCAGGGAGGGGCATGGCAGGGCCTTTTAAGGAGTAGCCCCAGGGGATCGCACCCTCCTGGAACAGCTCCTCACCATGAACTTTTCTCACCCTCCCGCCCCATATTACCAGGCCGCAGCAAGAGCCCTGTCATGGCTCTAGTAAGTAAACCAAGATGAGAACTGATATAGACAACAAGAGGCAGCGGTAATTCATGGCTGACCCTGGGTAAGAGAGGCACCGGACATAAGAAGAAGAGCTGCAATTGGGTGTCATCAGGGAGAGGCACGACCCTAGGATGGGTATGCCTTGAAGATCAGGGGAGGAAGGCACCCAGACGGGGGCATGCACCGAAACGCTGGGAGCCAAGATTCCAAGATGGAGAGTTCGGCCCCGGATGGGCATGCTCCTCATCAAGGGTCTACGAGGCCCTAAATTCGGGGAAGATGGGGAGGGGAACTGTCTTGAGGGAAGGCACAGCCCTCAATGGGTCTGTTGGACTAAAGGGCCAGAGTTCCCTTCAAATAAGTGGATGAAGGAGCCGGGGTTACAGCAATACATGAATTGTGGCTGCCCAAGGGGTCTTACGGCATGGGATACTTAATGCACATATGATTGAAATTATGTTATGTATAGTGATGTACGTATATAGATATATATTGTAATGTGCATATCTGTAAAATGTGATTTACATATTAGGCTTTATAAATGTTAAGTGTTCCATGTAATGTAAACTATTTTTTTTGATTAAGTAAAAAGAGCTGCAGCCCTTTTTTATATACCAAAAAACATTGTGGTGTGTTATTTGAATTGGGGGTCCGCTTTGGGCAACCAGGTAAGCCTCTGTTTGAGTTTTTGGCCACTACCAACCAGATGTTTTGAGTCAGTGTGCCTTCTAAATTTTCCATTTCAAGGTCGGGTAAAGTAATGCCTTAGTCCTACAAGAGTGATGGAGGATTCAAAAGCAAAGGGAAGACCCTGGGGCCATCCTCTAGGTAAATCTTTAGCTTCTCTGGAAAGTTTAGTTGTGCTCTGAACCCCTTATTCTCCTTTATCAGCCGGATGACAGCCTTAATCCATTGGTGTTCTGCTTGTAGGGAAGGGGAAAAATCATGATCAAAGAAGATATGAGATCCCTGGTATTTAAGATCTTTATGTCTCCATGCTTCTTGGAGAATTTGGTCTTTGTACCGGTAGTAAACCATTCTTATGATCCATGATCGAGGTTTTTAATTGGAAGCCATGGGTTAGGGCCCGAGAGAGAGAGTGATGGGCCCTGTCCATTTTCATATGTAGATCTGAGGACAATGAAAGGGTCGTCCTCAGCAGAAGTTGAATAAAATCAATTGCTGAAAAAAAACCCTCCTCTGCCCCCAACCCCCGGAACTCCATGCACTCTGAAATTGTTACGACGTGCCCTGTTTTCACTATTTTACAATCTAGTATGAACATTTTGTTCTTGCTGAAGTAGATATAGGAGGATTCGCTCCGAGGATTCCTGCACCTCTGCGACTGCTGATACCCTTGCAGTGTTGTCAGAAACTTTATTATCTAGCTGCCGAATATCTCTTTTCATGTCGGCAATGAATGACTTGATTTTCTGTACAGAGTACAGGATTTTGTAAAGCGTTCTCCCTGTTTTCCGTGGCAATTGCTCATCTTCCTCATCGTGTTCGGATGATGACTCTGAGGAGGAGCGGGTGCGCTGTGAGCAGGCCATGAAGCCCTCCATATCAGTGCCAAGAATTAGTTGCTTCATCTTCAAAGGAAGGAGCCCTGCTTTGTCATTTTTACCCTTATTTTGCTTCAGTGCCATTGTGGACTCCTTTTTAATGCATTCAAGTGAGCCCAAAGAAGGGTTTAAATGGGAGGATTCCTTTAGATTATCGGGGAGAACTAGGAGCTTGTAGAGAGTGCTGTCTACATGACACTGACATTACCGGAAGTCCAACAGCGTAGTTTAAAGAACTTGAAATCCAAATGGAAAATCCTTGTACAGTAACCCAACTGCAGTAATTGTTATCCAAACTTGGAAAAGCACAAACTACCTGAGCCAGCAATGCCAGCCGCTTGACAGCCCAGAGACATTTTCTGTCCAATTCAGTGTCCCGTTGGCCAGGTGGAGATGTCCATCAGTCCTTTTGCCCTGTTGTGCCCCCGATGGGCCTTCATAGCCAATCAGTCCACTGGGGAGGGTCCGACTGCATCATCCTCCCCACAATCCCTTTCAGTCTCTACTGAGTATTCCAGCCTTCTAACTAACTGGCTGACTGAGGGGGTCAAGGGTCACACAGATGGCTGCCTTTCATGTTCTGGGTGGAGTCCAGTATTCCAAAGTCTTTAATTTATTAGTCTCCTTCCCCCTTTAGTGTGCTGGTTCTCTGGGATTGTGTGCTGGTCCCCTGGGATTGTAGCAGCCCCTTAGGGCTGCTGTCTGGTTGTTTCAGTGAGGTTGTGGGTGCAGTGAGTCTAGCATCGGGGTTGGGATGAGAGAGCACTAGGAAGAAGCCCTGTAAAGCACACATTCTCCATCTCCTTCAATTTGTTTTGCCATTGGTGGTAGTGTACAGTGTGGTGCATGGAGCACCAAAGCTGCTCCCAGTCCCACTGCCAGACTTGGGGGACCAGGACAGAAGAATGGAGCTTCAGCCTAGTGTGACAGGAGTGAATAAGGCCCTGCTCCATTTGTTATGCATAATGTATTTAAACACAAGGGTCTGTTCTGTCCTCTCCTTTTCTGCCTCTTGTAAGTCTTATTCTGCAACCAAGTTTTCTTGTGAGTCCTAGGAAGTGATCACTCTTCGCTATCTCTCTGCCTTCCCTTGCTGTTCTGTATTTTCTTCCCCCTTGCATATCTGCAGTTATAAAAACATACTGTATGTGAATCTTTATGTGGAAATGCCACTGATACTGGGATCCCTTTGTTTAAAACTGTATATAGTTATACTGTTGAAATGATTGCAAACAGCTATTTGGAACTCAAAGGGTTAACCTGAGATGCAGGTTTTCAGCCTTTTGCAGAGCTGTAAACAAGATGTCAGTTTTGGGTCACTTTGTTCTTTTTGCTGCACCTGCAAGGAATGAAACTTACAAGAACATTCTGTAAACTTACTAGAACATTCTGGCCCAGATATTCAAACTGCGCCAGGCTGTGGCGCAAGCCTGGGTGCATCGCAACTTGGCTGCGCAGGGGCGTGGACTGGGCGAAATTTAACGGAGCTGCGCCATGGCTCAGCAGCATTGAATATCGCACCCTGGCCACCTGCAGTGTGCATGGCGCAGTGACACTGCGCCAGTGCCAGTGGCCAGTGTGGAGCATGGGGATGCACTAGCACAAGTTTCATTGCGCAAGATGCAGCAACCGCGATATTCAAAGGTTGACATGCAAATGGGGCCATAATGTATACAAGGTGCACATGTGGCCATTTGCATATCATTATGGCCCCATTTGCATGCAGGTGTGCTGATCCCCGACGACTTGTGCCTGGTGCCCTGCCAGGCAGCAGCTGTTGGGAATGACACCCCCTGCAGTGCAGCACTGCTTCCCACAGCCCGATCGCGGGCTGAATCCAAACAACAGAAACTGCTATCCCTAGTGGTCCAGTGTACCTGACTGCCCGATCGTGGGCTGAAGTAGAATGAAATAAAACCCTATCATCCCTGGTGGTCCAGTGGATCTCCCTCCCCACTCGCCCACTGATCCCCACTGCCCCGCTCCCCCCCGGTCAGCGGCAGATGCCAGCACCCCACCCGCCTGCCGCCCGCCGACAGACACCGTCGGTAGGGCTGTACGCTCATTGGTCCACAGCGTGAGCCAATGGGCATGCAGCCCATACCATACTACACATTCGAGATATGTGAATGGGATCCATTCACATATCTGAATGTAATATGTATAGACGCTGCGCTATTGGCTCATGCTGTGGACCAATGGGTACAACCCTACTGATGGTATCCGTTAACAGGCGGGAGGGCGGAAACAGTGCTGCCGCCGCTGCTGACCCGGGGAGGCGGGTGGTGAGGATCAGTCTGGGTGGAGGGTCACTGGACCACCAGGGATGATGAGTCTTTATTTCTATTTCAGCCTGTGATCAGGCATACAGGTCCACTGGACCAGCAGGAATAATAGGGATTTTATTTCATTCTACTTCAGCCTGTGATCAGGCAGGCAGCGGTCCACTGGACCACCAGGGATAATAGGGATTTTATTTAATTCTACTTCAGCCCGCGATCGGGCATACAGGTCCAGTGGACCACCAGGGATAATCTAGATTTTATTTCATTCTACTTCAGCCCGCGATCGGGCACACAGGTCCACTGGACCACCAGGGGTAATAGGGATTTTATTTCATTCTACTTCAGCCTGTGATCAGGCAGGCAGCGGTCCACTGGACCACCAGGGATAATAGGGATTTTATTTAATTCTACTTCAGCTCGTGATCGGGCAGGCAGCGGTCCACTGGACCACCAGGGATAATAGGGATTTTATTTCATTCTACTTCAGCCCGCAATCGGACATACAAGTCCACTGGAACACCAAGGATAATAGGGACTTTATTTAATTCTACTTCAGCCCGTGATCGGGCAGGCAGCGGTCCACTGGACCACTAGGGATTTTGGAGTTCTCTTTTACTACTGATGCCCGCAATCAGGCATGGCGGGGTCCACCACCACAGAGGTGCAACCGGAGCTTGGGTGGCCACCCACAGATGGCAGCTGCCATGTTGTGCCCTGCAATATGGCAGCTCACCTGTGGGTGGCCAGCCCTTGCTCCTTTTTTTGGGGGGGCGTAACTTTGTGCTGGCGCAGGTAGGGGTTACGCATGCATGGCTCCACACATCCTGGGCTAAATATCGGGCTGTGCAGAGTATGCATGGGCACCACTGCCCTGCGCCACATTACTGATGCGCTCAGCGCATCGGGATTTGCTCACGCACTTTCCCTTTTGAATATTGTGCGGGGCACATCAGTGGATTGTGCATGGCGCAACACTGTTGTGCCATGCACAACCCTTTGAATATCTGGGCCTCTGTGTGAAGCAAGCTCTCTTAACAAGTTCCCAGACAAAGATTTATAATAGAGCAGCAATGCTTTTGCTAGAGAGACGAGGAGAGTGAGAGACTGAAACTTGGAATTAAGAGAAGGAATACTCAGAACAAGGACTTTGTTTCCTCTGTTTACACTGTCTTTGTAGATAATTATACTGAACAATTTGATTTTTATTTTGCTGTTATTGAGAAAAATAAAATGCTATTTGTGAATTTTGAAACTGCTTCAGTTTCATATGCTTCATGACCTGTGCCTCAACAACACCTAGGGGGAACCACAGGAGGTGCCGAAGATATCTGTGTGGCTGCACTCTCTCTCCTGCTGCCTCACACACAGTCGAATGGGAGGGAGCCAGCAGCACAAATGTAAAACTCCGTGGACCTTGGGAGGGTGGCAGAGGCAGCCAAGGTAAGGCCCTCGACCAAGTAGAGAGTTACACCTCTGCTCCTGGGTTATGAACTGGTGTTGACAATTCTCTGAGATCCAACCGGCTGTCGTCGAGGCACAGGTCAGGAAGTATAGGAGAACCAGGAGCAGTTTAAAAATTCACAAGCAGCGTTTTATTATTAACTGCAAAATAAATAAAAAATTGTTCAGAATAACTATTTACAGTGACAGTACAAACATAGAAGACGGAATCCTTCTGAGTTTGTCTTCTCAATTTCTAATCTCAGTCTCTCAGTTTCTTTCTCTCTCTTTTGCAAAACGTTGCAGCTCCTTTTTATAAGTCTGTGCAGGAGCTCGTTAAGAAAAGAGAATGCTTCTCCCACAGTGTTCTTGTCCATTTCAGCAGGTGCAGCAAAAAGAACATTGTGACCCAGAACTGACCTCTAGTTTACATCTTCTGCAAAAGGCTTAAAAATTGCATCTCAGGTTATCCCTTTGCGTTCCAGTTAGCTTTGCAATCATTTCAACAGTATAACTATACACAGTTTTAGCTTTGCAATAATTTCAATGGTGTAACTATATACAGTTTTAAACAAAGGGATCCCAATATCAATTACATTTCCACAAAATGATTCACATATATTTCTGTACCTGCAGTTATGCAAGGGGGAAGAAAAGACAGAATAGCAAGTGAAGGTAGAGAGATAGCAAGAGGCAGAGAATTGCAAGACTGTCGGGGTGATCAAGTCCTAGGTCTCATGAGAAAATTTGGTTGCATAACCAGACAGAGAAGAGACAGAAAAGGAGAGGATAGAACAGATGCTTGCATTTAAACTCTTTCTGCGTAACAACTGGGACAGTGCCGTATTCAACCCTTTCACACCAGTGTATATCTGAAAGACACAAACCAAAAAACAAAACCTAACAGTTCTACCTAGACAAATGCTTCCTAGCTAGGCTAGTGACAGGGTCTATAGCAACATAACAATATCAACAGGTTGAAAATTAACAGATTCACAAACATTTCGATGTAGACAATTGGTTCTTATCTGACCAACATTTCCAGTACTCTGCAGCTCAACATTATAACCCTGGGCTACTGAACACAGTACAGTATGGATCATGGTGTGACAGAGATTCCATGATGCACCACATAAAGGGGCAGGTCACTGGGGGCACAAACAGTGCTGTAAGTGAGCTTCAAAAAGGGTCTTAAAGATCTTTCTGAATATTGTAGTGGGACTTCCTCTGGTTCCTGGAAAATTTATCTGTACTATGTTGTCATTTACATTATTGTAAGTTATTTAATTCAAATTATTTGTGTATTTTAGCTATTTCCCTGTGCTGAAATTTGAAATCAAGTATGCAACTAACAGGATTGCCATGAAAACAGGGCTTTCTTGGCCCTATGGTAAACAAGCATTTTTCAATGCCGAATGTTTGCTTGCTGGCATTGGCAGTGGTAGTGTAGAAGTTACAGAGCTGCGTAATAGGAATGGCAGTGAAGTATTGAACTGAAGCCAACCCCACCACCACCCTGCAGAGAATGACAGGCATTGGGGTGTGCCTTTGGGTCGTCAGGCATAACGGCCACGCCATTTCACCACACCCCACCCTGCAGACACTGACAAGTGTCACAGTGTTCCTTTGAGTCTTTGGCCCTTATCGCACCCCATTCCATTAGGAAATATGGTGAGATGGGTGCGATATAGGAGAATAGGGTGAACACTTGGGCGAAAGAGTCCAAGGCATACCTCGATGCCTCTCACTGGCTGCAGGGGTGTGGAATGGTATAAGCATTACAGGCAAGAATCCCAAGTCACACCCCTGATGCCTGTCATTCTCTACAGGGTTGGGCGTTATGGTTGGAAACCCTAATACCTCAGGCATTCGTTGGTATTTTCACTCCAAATGTTCAACATGGTTTTTTTGTGACCCCACCTCATGAACAGGGGGAATATCAGTTTGTTAGCCGAAAGCTGCTTATGCACAGTGACTATGGCATTTAGCACCACAGGTGCAAAAACATTCCAAACAGGATGTAAAAAATGACAGCTGTACTGTTCATGGGGAGGTGTAAAAAATGGCAATGTTGCAAATCTGCAGTAAAAATATTTTAAAAAATGGTGAAGTCACAAGCGTATATAGAAATTGTGCAATGCACACCCGTAATATAATTAGGTTGGGGATTTTTTTTACAGCAGATTGTCAACTCAGGCATTTTGGTGCCTCCGATCATGAACAGTGTCACTGTGGTTTTCTTTATCTGTCCCGAACAATGATTTCCCACAGCGACCATGCATCTCTCGCTGAAAGTGTGAAAACACACTTGACCATGTTGTGAAAAATGACAGCTGTACTGTAAATAAGAAGTGTGGAAAAATGCCACTGGTGAAAATCTGGACTTAAAATATTACAAAGTCATGAACTTACGAGTCGCGTGGAAACTCATAATGCTCACTAACACAGTCATTTATAGATTTTGTCACCAAATTTTCAACATAGCCATTTTAAGACCTCTGCTCATGAACAGTGCAACTGTGATTTTCTTAATCTGTCCCAAACATTGCTTTTCGCGCACCAACAGCACCATTGTGCGCTTCATGTCTTGAAAACACATTTTTAAATGACATATGAAAAAATGGCAGCTGTGCTGTTCATAGAAAGTGTAATAAATATGCAATGTTGAAAATCTGGAGTGAAAATATTAAATTAGCAAACTTATGAGCATGCATAGGAACTGCATAGCGCATGCTCGTAAAACAGTCATTTTTAGAATTTTTCACAAATTTTCAACATAGCCATTTTAAGACCTCTGCTCATGAACAGTGTCACTGTGATTTTCTTAATGTGTCCCATACATTGATTTCGCACATCGACAGCGCCATTGCACGTACATGAAGGAAGGCATCACATTTGGGCAAGATGTGAAAAATGACAGCTTCATAAGAAGGTGTGGTAAAATGGCAATGTTGAAAATCTGGAGTGAAAATATTGAAAATTCGCAAACTTACGAGCGTGCGTAGGAACTGTACAACGCACACTCATAAAAGTCATTTTTTGGAATTTTTTCACCAAATTTTCAACATAGGCATTTTAAGACCTGTGCTCATGAACAGTGTCACTGTGATTTTCTTAATTTGTCCCGTATATTGATTTCACACACCGACTACGCCATTGTGCGCTACATGGTGAGCTGCGTTTTGGGTGAGATGAAAAATGACAGCTGTACTGCTCATAAGAAGGTGTGGTTAAATAGCGATGTTAAAATCTGGGTGAAAATATTGAAAATTCATAAACTTACGAAGACGAGGAACTCTTAGCATGCGCACGCTCGAAAAACAGTCATTTTAGAATTTTTCACCAAGTTTTCAACATAGCCATTCTAAGACCTCTGCTCATGAACAGTGTCACTGTGATTTTCTTAATTTGTCCCGTACATTGATTTTGCACACCGACTGCGCCATTGCGTACGCTACATGGAAGAAACGCGTTTTGGGTAAGATGTGAAAAATGACAGCTGTACTACTCATAAGAAGGTGTGGTAACATGGCAATGTTGAAATCTGGAGTGAAAATATTGAAAATTCGTGAACTTACAGTGTGTGCGTAGAACTGCGCAACACATGCTAAATAAAACAGTCATTTTAGAAATTTTTCACCAAATTTTCAACATAGCCATTTAAGACCTCTGCTCATGAACAGTGTCACTGTGGTTTTCTTAATTTGTCCCATACATTGGTTTACATGAGCCGGACTGCATGGTAATGCGCTACATGAGTGGGAAACAAATTTTAGCGAGATGTGAAAAATGACAGCTGTACTACTCATAAGAAGGTGTGGTAAAATGGCAATGTTGAAAATCTGGAGTGAAAAATATTGAAATCAGCGGAACTTTGGCGTGCGTGGGAACTACGCAACGCATGTTCATAAAACAGTCGTTTTGAATTTTCACCAAATTTTCAAAATAGGCTTCTTGAGCCCACCTTATGAACACTGGCAGTGTCGTTTCATTAATCAGTCGAAAGGTGATTTAGGTGCAGTGACTGAAATCACCCGCAGAACCAATCTTATGTCGACAGTGACAGCATTCATGAGAAGGGTCCCAAAACCCCATGTTGAAAATTTGGTGCAAAAATTCCAAAAGCTGAATATGCAACAAAGTTGAAAAAAACCTATCTAGAGCCATTATACAGCTTACGGCATTTCCTCAGTTAAGGATCGGCTTTGAAGAAGTGCAGGCGTGTTTCCCAGTCCACGAAGATCGTCACGCAGGTCGGAGGTAAGTATGGGGTGAGGGGTGTAAGAGAGGCAGGGTGCGCGTGGTGATTGCGGGGTTGTGGGGCAGGAAGACTGCGTGGGACCGTTTTTGCTTTACGTTAAAAAAAAAAAAAACATAGCCGGACGTTTGCCACGCTGGGTGGGCTCCCAGTGTGGCAGAAGGATGGCTGAGGGGCGTGGAGCCCGCCAGCGGGATTGGGCACCCCGTCGGGCCATAGTATTGTTGCCACGCTGAGTGGAGCTCCCAGCGTGGCACCTTACTACTCAGGGGAGAGAGTGAAGCCGGCCAGAGATTAGGCACCCCGTTGGCGATAGCATGGAGGCAGGTGAAGCCAGCAGGGGATGGGGCACCCCGGCCGGCTATACATCGAGTTGCCACGCTGGGGTGGGCACCCAGCGTGGCATTTGGAAAGCTTTGGGAGGAGCGCAGCACAGCCGATGGGGATTGGGCACCCCGTCGGCTATAAGTGTCATGCGTTGGGGGCAGCGCGCAGTATGCATGCGTGTGTGTGTGGGGAGCTGCGCATGCAGGCGGGCGATATCTTATCGCTGCTCACTGAAGCGTAGCTCCCCCTTTCAACTGTATGCCACTGCATTTTGGAGCTTGTCATAGACAGCTCCAGCATGCATTGGTTTACAGGAGCCGCGCCTGCCAACACACTGACTGAATTGGAAGAGGGGGTGACACACCTCCGAAATCTCGGATGATGGCACTATGTTTCTTGCACATGCGTGCAAGCAAACATAAAAACTGCCTGTATAAATAAAGTTGTTTTACTGCTACTACTACTACTACCAGGGTGCACACTCTTCCTCTCTGTGCAGAGAATGAGGTTTCTCAAAATGAGCTGGTACAATTACAGTACCTGGTTCTTCATCAGATTCTACATGTTCATCCACATGCTCTATTTCAGGGCAACTAGTCTCACTGGGGGTTCAAAAGGCTATGCATCTGGATTTAACAGTGTGGGGTGGAGTGATAGGTGTCCACTAATCATCGGAAGCATTTAATAGCTGGGGAATATCCACACTGGAATGATATCGAGCAAGACCCTTCACTGCATCAGATGAATATGTTGCATTGGGTGCTGGTTCAGGCAGAGCCTTTCTGAGGCCTGAGTGGACAGTTATCTAGGTTGGAGGCAGACTGGCTAGTTTTGCTTTGGTGCCTACAAGAACCCCTGGTTTCTGGTCTCTGGGGAGTACTGGAGCATTGTCCAGATCTGGCAAGTCCAACTGTCAAATGGGGAGCAAATGGTTACAGTGCAAAATGTTATTTATTTATTTTAAAAGTTTTACCAGGAAGACACACTGAGAATAGTACTGTTCGATTCCAGGTGCATCCTGGGGGAGAGGGAAGAGGAGATTACAAAGAGTTCAAGTACAGACGATGCACTAGCACGGGAGCATAATAATACAATAAAATACCTATACCAGGAAATAAACAATCATTTCAAGTACACATCAAACAGGGTAATGAGACAGAGATGAGCAATAATCAAACTGGACCTCAAGTGAGATGGAAGATGATAGCTAGTCTTATGGATGAAAACAGGACCAGCAGGGTTGGGCAAACACAATTATCAGGTGTTACAGATGCATGGGGAGGAGAAGTGCACTTTGATGAGTTGTCTGAGTTAATGAGGAGAAGGTGTGTGCTGGATGTCAGCAGGGAGGGAGTTCCATAGTTTAGACATTTATAGGTTCATAGGTTTTATATGAGCATTGGAGGCCAATGACCTATCTATAGCTTGCCACTTTTCATATAACTGAAGTCTGCCTGACCTACAGAAGAGGACATGTGCAGTATTGCCAGGAGACGGGTGTCAAAATTTCTAAGGCAGTATGCTGGACTTGACTGGGATGACAGGGCCGAGGCAAGGTAGGTTGGAAAGGACTGGGACCAGAACTTAGCTGTGAGACTCGCACAGTGGGATAATCAATGATCATGAAGCAAGGGAAAGTCAGGTGTCCGGTAAAGGGAGCAGTGATGAATGGAGAGCAGGCAATCAAGAGCAAAGCGGCAGAATGAATGGAAAAGTGTGTCCAGTCTGGCTAAGGTGGACTTTGGGGCAGCACTATAGACGACATCCCCGTAACTGAAGATTAGGAGAATCATTTTCTGTACAAGAGAGTGGTGTGCAGGCAATGGGATGCAACCATGGTTACGATATAACGTACCCGGTTTGGGGTGCAGCTTTTTGTGGATGGCATCTACATGTACAGAAGAGTCGCAGTGCTCATCGAGCCAGACTCCAAGGTATCTAATGGAGGAGCAAACCTCCAGAGTAGCCCCATCCAGGGTTTGAAAGGAGGGGTGGTAGGGAGCTGAGAGAGTCTCTGCCTTGTGCCGAAGGTCATGGAGACAGTCTTCTTGGCATTAAAAAATAACTGATTCACACAAAACCAATGCTAGACATCATTGAAGTCTTGCTGGAGTCTGGTCACCACATCAGTGGTAGAAGGGCCTGATGTATGCAGAATTGTATTGTCCACGTACATGTGGATGTTTGTACGTGGGCAGGTAATTTAGGAAGATGAAGAAAAGGAATAGGCCAAGGACTGAGCCTTGGGGGACACCAGTAGTGACTGGAAGAGGGTAGATATGGAGCTACCAATCCTGACAGATTGGGACCTGCCTACCAAGTAGGAGAGGAACCAGCTGATAACCTCAGTAGAGAGCCTAGCAAGGGAGAGTTTGTTGAGGTTGAGGGCATGGGAGATGGTGTTGAAGGCCTTGGCTAGGTCAATGAAGATGGCTGAGGTGATGTGGCATACTTTCATACCAGCCAGGATGGCGTCTGTGACCCATAGAAGGGAAGTGGTGGTGGAGTGGAACATCCTGAAGCCAGACTGGTAGGGTGAGAAGAAATAGGTGGAGGTATGAAATGAGGAGAGTTGCTCCAATACAAAGTGCTCCTGGAATTTTGCCAGAATGGGGAGAAGGGAGATTGGGCGGTAGTTTCCAGGGGCGGAGGTGTCACGACCCTTGGGAAGTGGTATGACAGCTGCATGCTTCTATTTAGATGGTATAGAAGCTAAGGAGAAGGATAGGTTGAAGACAGCTACCAAGGGGAAGGTGATGGCAGGAGCAGCCAGGTATAATATTGGGGCATCCACCCCCGAGGAGCACTTTCCCTTAGATAGGCTGAGGGCAGATGATGCACTGTAGACTTCTAGGGGGTGACTTGGTGAAAGGAAAAGGAGGGGGCAGGAGGTGGGGCTTGCACATTGGCAGGGGAGGAGTAGGTGGTTTGATGGTGGGGGGAAGTGAGGACAAGAGAGAGGAGGTGCAGTTAGTGAAAATGAGTTAAATGTGGATGCCAGTTCCATGCGTCCATTACAGAGCGCCATCCACATTTAAAACAGGGGTTGAGGGGCTGGGTGGGAGGAGAAAAGTGGTTGATCACCTTCCAGGAATTTTGCTACGTGATTTAGATTGGATTGGAAGGTGGCTCTGAAATATTTAGCTTTGGTATGATGGATTAACCAAGTACAGGCATTGCGTTAGGAGCGATATTTTTCGTCCTCTTTGGGGGAGCAAGCAGATTAGAATGACTTCCATGCCTAGTCCCTGGCTTTGATGTTGGTCATAATGTCGGCTGTGATCCAAGGCAGGTGAGCAACCCTCACTCGGGTGTGTCTTAGTAGGGCATATTGGTCCCAGATGGCAAGGAACTTGGACCAAAAATATCCTAGGGCAGTTTTGATGGAGGTGGCCCAGGGGATGAAGGACCAGTCAGTGGATGCTAGGTCACTTAGGAGTGAGGCAAAGTCCAGGGTGTTATAAGACCAGGTAAGAATGGTTCTGGGAGGGGGAGCCTTTGGCCAGAAGATTTTTCGTACAACATAGATCATGTGGTGGTCACTAATGGAGTCCAGTAGGAGGCTTGAGGCTGTTATGTGGTATTGGTGAGAGGTAAGGGCCCAGTCCAGTAGGGAGTGGTTCAGTGATTTGGGGTTCAACCGAGTAGGTTCAGAGATAAGTTGGGTTAGGTTCACAGTGGTCATCGGGTTACAAAAGTTGGCGGAGGTACGTGGGAGTCAGTTCAAATTGAAGTTGCCGAGAACATGAAGTTCACTCCCAGCTGCACAAGCTTTCAGGGTGCCCAGGTGATCTGTGAGGGTGTGGGTGAATTGGGGGTCAGTAAGACCCAGCTATGAATATGAGGATGGTATGGGGGAGAGTGAGTTTGATCAGCAAGGCGTCAATGGCCTGCATGGTTAGGGGAATATTTACAGAGGTGAACTGGAGGGAGGACAAGATATACATAGCTATGCCGCCACCTCGCTTATTTCCTGGGAGATCATGGCAAATAACAGTATAGCCTGGGACAGCGATCTCAGTGTCCTTAGTATGAGGCTTTAGCCAGGTTTCAGAAATGATCATAGAAACATAGAAACATAGAATTTGACGGCAGATAAGGACCGCTTGGCCCACCCAGTCTGCTCATTTCCCTACCTACTGGATAAGCTGCAGATTCTAGTTAACCAGCAGCCTACTTCTTCCTACCCCAACCCCCTAGAATGGCCTTATGACTGTCCCATGCATGCTTGAATTCCACCACTGATTTTGACTCCACAACCTCCTCCGGAAGGCCGTTCCATGCATCCACAACCCTCTCTGTGAAAAAATACTTCCTTAAAATACCTCTGAGCCGCCCCCCCTTATCTTCAAATTGTGCCCTCTTGTTCTTGCACACCTCTTTTTTTGAAAGATGCTACCCTCTTGGACTTTGTTGATTCCCTTGAGGTACTTGAACGTTTCTATCATGTCCCCCCTCTCCCTCCTTTCCTCGAGGCTATACATATTAAGCTCCTTTCGTCTCACTTCATATGTCTTACAGTGCAGACCCTGCACCATTTTAGTTGCCCTCCTCTGGACAGCTTCCATCCTGTCTATGTCTTTTCGGAGATTGGGTCTCCAGAACTGCACACAGTACTCCAGATGGGGTCTCACCAGCTGTCTGTACAGAGGGATAATAACTTCCTGTTTTCTACTGGTGATGCCTCTCCTATGCATCCTAGTATCCCACAGCCTCCCTTGCTGCCTCTCACATTGCTTGCCCACCTTTAGGTCATCTGATATGATTACCCCAGGTCCCTTTCCATTTTTGTTGTTGTTAGTATCTCACCCCTCATTGTGTACTCTTCCCTGGTTTTTGTTTCCCAGGTGCATTACTTGCACTTCTTAGCATTGAATCTAAGCTGCCATACATTTGACCATTCCTCTAACCTTGCAAGTCCTTCTCATCCTTTCCACCCACCTGCATCAAGCTCTGTTGCAGATCTTTGTGTCATCTGCAAAGAGACATACTTTTCCTTCAGTCCCTCTGCAATGTAAAGCTTATAAAGACATTGAAGGACCGATCTATGCTGAACCCTGCGGTGCCCACTAGTAACCTCCTTCTTCTGAGTGGACTCCATTTACTATTACTCTCTGTGTCCTATTCTCAGCCAATTCTTTACCCAGGCTGTCATCTTGGGACCCACTCCCAGGCTGGCTAACTTGTATATTAATCTTTTGTGTGGGACTGTGTCAAATGCCTTGCTAAGATCTAGGTAGGCCATGTCCACAGCCCCTCCCTGATCTACTACTTTGGTCACCCAGTCAAAGAAATCTATCAGATTCGTCTAGCATGACCTTCCCGCTGTGAATCCATGCTGCCTAGGGTCCTGTGCCCCTCTGGCCTCTAGATACTTGACAATTCTTTCCTTCAAGTGATTCCATCATTTCCCTATCACTGAGGTTAAACTAACAGGTCTGTAGTTTCCTGCTTCTGCCTTGCTCCCACTTTGTGAAGGGAATCACATCTGCCCTCCTCAGTCCTCAGGTACCACCCCATCCTCCCATGATTTGTTAAAAGGGTAGTCAGTGGTGTCACTAGTTCTACCCTTAGTTCTTTAAATTCTGGGATGAATCCCATCAGGCCCCATTGCTTTGTCCACCTTCAGTTTTAAGAGTTCTTTCAGAACCCTTTCTTCTGTAAATGGGCTGGTATCAACTTCTGTATCCAGAGTGTTACTACTGTTTGTTTTATGTACCTCCCCTCTTCCTTTGTAAATACTGAGCAAAATATTTGTTTAGTATCTCTGCCTTTTCACAGTCTCCTCTGCCCACTCTCCTCCCTTTATTAAGCCTCACTATCCCTCCTTGGTCTTTCTTAGCTCCTGATGTACCTATAAAGGTTTTATCCCCTTCTTAACTGAGTTGGCTCTTTTCCTCGGTTTGGGCCTTTGCTGTTCTGACTGCCTTCCCAGACTCCTTTTGCTTTAACTGATACAGTTCCTGTCCTGTTCCTTCTGCGATTCCTTGTACTTCCTGAATACTTTCTTTTCTCTTGAACCTTCACTGCCACTTCCTTTGAGAACCATAGTGGTTTCTTACATCGTTTTGTTTTGTTTATTTGCTTCACACAAGGCTCGTTACCTCTGTGATGGCAGTTTTATTATTCCCATTGTTCTTCACCTCCTTCCTGCCCATTTGCTAGTGCATTCCTTGGCACTCACCCATTTTGAACAAGTCAGCCCTCCTAAAGTCCAGTACTTTTGCCTTTGTATGGCTTGACTCTATTGCTGTGTTTATTGTGAACCATGCTTTCGATGGTCGCTGGTTCCCAGATGGCTACCCACTTCTACATCTGTGATCCTCCCTCCATCTCCATTTGAGAGAATCAGGTCTAAGATTGCTCCCTCTCGAGTGGGCTCCAATACTAGTTGTCTAAGGCATGCCCCCTGTAGGGCATCTAGAATAACCCCACTCTTCGAAGTGGCTGCTGAAACTGCACTCCAGTTAACATCTGGCATATTCAGATCACCCATCAGCAATATCTCCTCTTTTTCTGCCATTCTAAGTATGCTTTCTATCATTTTCTTGTCCATTTCCTCCCCCTGAGAAGGGGGTCTGTATACAACTCCTGTGCGGATTGTGGTGCCATTGCCTGTCTCCAAATTTACCCACAGTGCTTCTTCTCCTCCCTGTTTACCCTTTTGTTCTGTTGCTTTTATTCCTTCCCTTATGTAAAGAGCTACTCCTCCTCCTCTTTTACCCTCCTGTCCTCCTCCTGTAATAGTGTATCCTGGTATGTTTACGTCCCAGTCATGGTTTTATGTGTACCATGTTTCTGTGACTACCACAATATCCAGATGTTCCTCCTCCATCAAGGCCACTAATTCAGGAAGCTTGTTACCCAGACACGGGCATTGGTACTCATTGCTCTCCATTTTTGATGAGCTTTATCTTCTGTTGCAGCATCCCCACTGACCTTTCTACCTCGGTCTTTCTCATTTAGTACCCTGTTTTGTAGGGAGAGGCTGGGATTTTCCTGCTGCTTATCAGTGCCTCCCCTGACTAGTTTAAAAGCTTGCCAATGAAGCATTTAAACTGATTGCTCAAAAGACTTGTTCCCTTCCTGGACAGATGCAGACCATCCTGCCAGTATAGGCTGGTGTCCCTCCAGGTGGAACCCCAGTCCCCAATGAAGCCAAACCCCTGTGCTCCACACCATTTTTTCAACCATTCATTAAACTGCACGGCGCTAATTACCCTCGCCTCCCCCATGCCACTGACAGGCAGCACCTCTGAGAAGGATACTGTGTGTGCTACTTGTCTTAGACCCTTCCCCAGCTCTACAATGTCCTCCTGCACTGCTCTAATCTCATGATGAGCCAAGTCATTTGTCCCTAGGTGGACAATTATGTCCAGTTCAGACTCCCTTGCAGCTGTTCTCGTGATCCTGAGGATGCGCTTCCTGTCCCTCAAGCCATGGCACCAGGCAGGCACCTTACTTCAGTTTTCCCAGCTCCCCCCAGTTCTATCCCCCTAATAATTGAGTCCCCCACCAGGAGCTGCTTCCTTTACCTGTGGTGTCCTCTGCCTCCTTCCTGTGGGCCTCCCTTGTGACAGTTGTCATCAGTCTTCTCTGCGGGTGCATCCATAGGGGAACTATGCTCCCCCAGAATGGTGTATGGATTGTGGATTGGAACAATTGACTGGGTGTGCCTCTGTTCCACCCTCCCTGAGCCCACTGTGGTCCAACTGCTGTGCTTTCTTCGCAACCTCTGAGGTAGTGGTGGTGGCGCTGGTGCTCCCTGGATGGGGGAGGTTCCCTTCCTGCTGTCCAGTGTGGCCTGGGGGAAGGTTTTCTTACTACTGTCCAGTGCGGCCTGATGACGGGCAACTTCCTCCCTCAGGGCAGAGAGTTGTCTGCAAATAGGGCAGCATCTCAGCCTCCAGAAAGACTCCCGGAAGACTGCTGCCCCACAGCCATTACACTGCACTACTCCCCACATGTTTATCTACTTTTTTTTGTTTTTGTTTTTGTGTGTGTGTGTGTGTGTGTGTGTGTGTGCGTGATTGGTTTGTTATCTAGAAATATACATATTATATAATGTGTATGCTTCTATTGTCAGTGCAGTGTGCTAGAGAGGATATGACAGTGATATGCACCTTGCACTCTTGAGGAAATGATGTAGGACCTCAGGTATAAAGGGAACTATTTCCAGGGGTGGGTGGGGTGAGGGTGGGAAGGGTTGGCCTAACTGTGCCCTCACAAAACAATCAGCTAAAAGCTCTCACCCACTGCTGCGATGAGTGCCTTCCTGTCAGCAAGATACCCTACACAACAATTTGACAGAGAAAGTACCCTGCTAATCAAACAGAGAAAAATCCAGACATCCAAGTCAGACTCAGGTAAACCTCTCCAGCCCAAAACAGCCTGGTGGTTTGTTAGCCACAAAGGAAAATCAAATATGCAGTTATTTCAGCCCTTCTGAGGATGCTGACAAGATAAGCAGTTTTAAAAAAACCCTTTCTGAATTAAAAACTAAAATAATTAAACACAAAGCAATACCAATGTAAAAGTAAGGAAAACTTCTCTCAGATGTAAGCAAGAGAGAGAGAGATTAGTTACAGATATCTAGTCCAATATAGTATATCCCATGCAGCTTCTCATGATATCTGACTTAAGGAATAATACAGTTGGCTGCAGTAAGACTAGTTTGTGCAGCATGCTGCTGATATTAAGGTGTATTACTTTTAGACCCCGTGGAAATTGATGGGTGGGGGGATAGTTGGCCCGGGGTTAGGGTCAACGTCCCCGGATAGTAGGAGAAGTAATGTAATCAAGTGCTTGGAGAAAGGCATTGGCCATTGGGGTTTGCTGTCAGTAGAGGGTGACTGAGTGGTTACCTTCAGGGGATGCTGGGTGGGTGAGTTTAGAGCTAGGAGTCTGGAGTGGAAAATTGGGTGGTAGGACTGAGTGACCGATCGTCCATGAGGGTAGATGGATTGCAGTAGGGAGCACAGTGGATGCCATAGGATTTGGCTTCAGTGCAAGCATGAAACTACATGCCAATTTACCTGCTTGCTCGTTTGGGCAGCTGGTGGGGAGGGGAGTGACACTGGGGGCAGGAGCAAAGTGACTATTATTAGGGAGAGAGGCAGCATGGCTTTGCAGAAAAGATTGAGTCTAGTGGAGTAGCTTAGTTAAAGGTAGTACAAGATTTATAGCGGTCTCTAGCAGTGGGAGAAAATAACTTGCAGGGGGCAAAGTCGGCTGATAGGTTTTATAGCACACGTGACCTGAGCTATATAGTAAACAGATCACCAAGGGTGGTGGTGGGGGCGGTGGGGTATCTGACGTGCAGCATTGGCGGGCAATCCTATACCTGAGTGAGTGGCTCTAACCGTCAGCTTAGTGGTGGTGTGATGGCATACCTTGTGGCTTGGTCCATGGGCGAGTGGGGAAGGGCAGTTTCAGGGCCCTCATCACCTCCAGCGCAAGCTGTGGAGAGAGGAGCAAAAGGTGAGCATTTATATAGTAGGTAGGTGGAGCGGGGCTGGCCTGGCAGGGGGGGAGAGAGATGAGTTAATTAGAGTAGGGCTGAATGGAGGAAATTTCATACACCAGCTAACTGACAAGGCTTCAGTAGCACCGTGGTTAAGGTAATTAAAGTAACCAGCAAAAATGTATCCAGCAAAAACAACTTAGCTGTACTGGCTGGCTAAAACAAAATAAAATGGAACAAAATCATGCTGTAGTAAAGTTAATGAAGTAGCCAACAAGAACAACATAGTGCTACACCTGTAATGGCTACCTAAATACAAACTAAAATAACTGTACTGGCTAGCTAAAACAGAATAAACTAAAACACAATCGAGCTGCAGTTAAGTTAAATTAAATTAAGTAGCCAGCAAGGAACAGCGTGGTGCTACAGCTGTACATGGAAATTCCTACACCAGCTGGAGATACAATAAAATTAAAAATGTCAGAGTGCCAATTAAGGTACCAATAATTTAACAAAAACAGCAGAAGCCCAGAGGTAAATTTGGCAACTCAAATTAAATTTTCATTTCTACGATGACTTAAAGTCTTAAGGGTCTAAGTTTGAATTTTTAAAAAACTGGCGCCAAAAGTCCATGCAATCCCTTGCCTGAGTGAGTGGCTCTAACTGCTGTTTTTCATCTACAGTGATTCCCTCACTGGTCAAACTGGTACACTGGCAAATCCACAGGTTTTTCTGTGACCACATAGGGGATGTTGCCCCACCAATCTCCAATTTTATGCTTTTCATGTAACCCCAAGTTCTGAACCAAGACTGTCTCCAGGGAGTAATTTGTGAGCTCTGACACACTTGTCGAATCTGGTTTTGTTTGCCAAGTTTCTCTTTGCAGGCAATTCTGCAGCAAGCCTGTAGGCATCGTCCAATTGCTGTTTTTTTGTCTTTTAACCTATCCCGTGTAAGTCTCTAAATTGTCTCCATCAGATGACACTCCGAATGCAAGGTCCACTGGGGGCCTGGCGTCCCTTCCAAACATGAGCTGATATGGGGATTACGCCTTGGCGTCATTGTGAGTGCAACTGTAGGCATGGACGAGCGTGCTCACTTGTTGACTCCAATTTGATTTTTTACAAGGGTCCAATGTGCCCAACATACTGTATTCAGCAAGGTTCTATTGAATCTTTCTGGTGTGGCTTGCTTTGAGGGTAGTAGGAACTGGTCAGTAACTTCCTAATTCCCCAGGGAGACAACAACTCCTTGATCAGCAGAATTTTAAAATCCCCACAGCTGGCCCAGTAGCACTGAGGCCAGAGGCGCTGTTTAAGCACCTTACCTCATGCCATGCCGGCGACCTGGCTTTGTTCTAAGCCTAGCTTGCTGGCAGCTGGCCGGGGGGGGGGTGGGGGAGGGAGCAGGACTGAGCACTCCGACAAGCACATGTCCTTTCCCGAGGAGCGTTTCCAGATCATCCCTGTCTTGGGAGACACCCAGTGGTGGCTGGGTGTCAGAACATGGACACAAGGAGGATGACGTACATGTCAGGAAGGTGGAAAGGGGAGTGGTCCACAGTGCATGCACGCCTCCAGGCATGTGTGCCCTCCGCTACCATGACCTCAGACCAGGAAAGAAAACCAAGAGGAAACAGTTTGGCATGGGAAGGCCACATGATGCCCACTCACCATACCACACCACCATCTGCTGCATCACTGGCATCTGCAGGACATGCTGAACTGTACTTTGGGGTGGAGGATGGCCTTCCCCCTTCTAAGTGCACCCACAGGGGTACAACCTGACAGGTAAGCCAGGAAATTGTGGACGATGAGTGGGGGTGATCGAGTTGGCTGCAGAGAGCCTGCCCTGCCATGGCCCGGAGGAATAAAATGTACATGGCAAAAGAAATCCCCTCCCTGGTCAGCATGGATTCTCTTTGGCAGTCCTTAATGAACAAAATACTTTTTAACTAAAATCTTGGCTATGGTTGTGGCCTTTTGGTCTTTTGCAGGAAACGCTTGGACATACCAAGAGTAGTGGTCCGTCACCACCAGTATGTTGCCAATGTTCTGTTTGTCTGCCTCCAAGCATAAAAAGTCAGTGCAAACCAGTTCCATGGGCGCACTGGTGGTAATGTTTACCAAAGGGGCTGCGCGGGTGGGCAGCATTTTCCTCTGGATGCATCTTATAAACTGTTTACAACAGTTTTCCACCTCTGTACTAATTTGGGGCCTATAGAACCTCCTCCTAACTTGGTCCAATGCTCTGTCAACACCCAAGTGCCCCAACTCACCATTCAGGGCTTTGAGAGCTAGTTTTCTGAATTTTAATTACAGCAACTGTTTTAGGCTTGGTTCATCATTTCTTTGTGGCTCTGTAAATCATGCCTTCCTGCAATTTTAATTTGCTCCACTCTCTCAGTAGCTGGGAGGTGTCAGGATGATTCACTTTTTTTTTTAACTCTATTTATGCACCCCTAGCCAGAGGAACTCTCTCCAGCATCCACCGAACCTGCTCTCTACCTCCCGCTGTGACTCTGTGACGTCTTCTCCCTACTCCATCCGGCGAGACCCCCGGATCTGCACCCCCCCAAGGGGAAGGGCTGCCCTATCCTCCCAGGGCACTCTGTCTAAGTATAGAATGCCGGGTGGAGTTGCCAGGAGGGAGAAAGAGAGCGGAGAGCCCAGCAATGGGATTGTGGAACAGGAGGGAGGAGCCTTCGCCTATCCTCCAGAAGGGGGGGATCTTTTTTATTTCCCCCTAAACCGTGGATGTGCCATGATGTCTGCATGGTGGAGCCATAGACATCCACTGCACTCCTCCCCTTACTTCACTCCCTGCGTGCTGTGCCCCAGTCTGCACCGGGGGTCCCCAGTGCAGCGAAGAGGAGAGCAGTCGGATGCTCAGTCCTTTCCTTCCCCTGCCGACCCCCGGCACCCGAGCTCATTCCTGAACTCAGGTCACCGGCATGGCGTGAGGTGTGGCATCCATCACCTCAACCCTCAGCACCACCAGGATGGCTACAGGATGATTCACTTTGACAAATTCTAGGCACCACCCTCATTGGAGGGTTTTAACAATGTCTCGGATTGCAGGGTTCTCTATTTGCTCTTTTCTCCAGTCTTGAGGACTTATCTGCGGCAAGGTGGGCTTACTGAGAGACAAAACATTGCAACTGGGCACAGGTAAGCAGTCTTATGAAGCACCTAAGCTGTCCACCAGGCAATGTGGTTCACTAGAGTTTATCAGTTCTTCCAGGCCATATCTTTTGCACAGAGTTTGAATAGCAGCCTCTCAGTTTTGGATCCATTCTGGCCCTGGCACTCCAGGTGGAGTCTTCTGGATATGATGGCTTGCAGCATCCAATTTTGCTGTCATCTGCATATAGGTGAGGGGGTTTTGGCAGCACAGACTGTGGTGTGGGCCCTATACAGATACTCATGGAACTGATCAACAGTTGCCCATCTGAGTGCAAAAAGTTCCAGCTTGTTAACAGGATAATTTCTTTCTGATGGTGACAAAGTAACTGAGCCTGACATCTGTGTTCAACACATGTGGCTTTCTGGGGTCTGCATAGGTCAACATGGGGGTATTGGTCAGCTACCTGATTATCTCTTCAAATGTTTCATTGAAAGCATGGGTCCATCTGGGGCCAAACAGTTCATGCACTCCGTAGTAAACTTTTTCAAGAGTGGACTGTGGCAACCACTTGTTCTTCTGGCTGGTAGGAGGATACCCTTGGGTCAGGTCCTGCAGAGGCTTGATGATCTTGTAATAGGCGAAGAATCCCAAGAAACGTTGTAGTTCTTTTAGCTGGATGAATTTTTGGCATGGTTGTGACAGCCTAGACATAGTTGGGACTGGTACAGATGCCATCTTGGGACATGATAAGACCCACATACTTGACTGAGGTTCTGAAGAACTGACACTTGTTGACAGACAGCTTGATACCATACTCTTCCAGTCTATCGAGTATTTTGAACAGCCAGGCCTTGTGTTCTTCCAGGGTTCTCCCGAATATGATAATGACGTTTAGGTACACAAGACATTCCTACAGGTTCATGTCACCTATTGCCCGCTCCATCAGCAGCTGGAATGTGGCTGGCACCCCTGAGATCCTTTGTGGCATTTGGAGGAACTCCTAGAATGGCAGGGGGCAGATTTACATTGTTGTTTCTTGATCTTGCTCGGCTATTGGGATTTGATAGTAGCTGGATCTCAAATTCATCACACTGAACCATTGACTTCTATTCAGGCAATCTAGGGCATCTTGAACTAATGGCATAATGTAGTGGTCAGGTACAGTTCTTTTGTTTAGAGTCCAGTAGTTCACACACATTCTGACAGCCCCACTTTTCTGACAACTACAACTGGTGATGCATAGGAGCTTTAAGATTCCTGAATGATGTCTGCACCCAGCATCTCCTACAGGTGCTTCCAGACATCATCTATGTGGGTGAAGACCAGTCGTCTCAACCTCTCCCAAACAGGTCTATCATCAGCAACCAGGATGTGGTGTTGTACACACTTGACAGACCCACGTCCCATTCCTTCAGAAAAAACTTTGGTCTGTTGTGCCAGCTTCTTTTGTGGGCAAAGAGGCATCTCCAAATTTGAACAATGAAGGATCCAGTTGTTCTGGTGCTGAATTATCTCTCTTTTGTGGCTGCATGGCAAGATGAGCACAATAGACCCTGGTGAGGTTTGTACCATTTGGATGGTCACTGGTCGTCAGTTACATTTGTCACATGAACTGTTACTTCTCAGACGTATGAATGAGCTTTAACTGGCAGTACGCTAGGTTTGATTACTAGCCCTTCTGGCAAACTGGCTTCCTCTGGACCATCCAATATTAGCAGCTGATTGTGGCAAGATCCCTTGAGATACACTGTTCCCTAGATGGCACACTCTGCTTTAGGGGATAATACCACTTCGGATAGGTCTTGGCGTGAAACAGTCCCCACAGATTTATCCTCAGGTGGGACAGAGGCTTTGTGAGTGTAAACTTGTTTGACAAGTTGATAGAGAGGCACTGATGATTTTCACTGTTAGGTTTTAAACTCTTAGCACAACTGACCCTGGCAGTGGAACATATAAGCAGGTAGTGGAGCACTAAACATGTCGGTCCCTAGTCGCTCTCGGTCTCCTCTGCAAGAATCAGGAGACCAGACAGAAGAATGTGGCCACAGCCTAGGGGAAAACCACAGGGGGCACTGAAGATATGTATGCTGCCATGCTGTTTCCCCCACTGCCACACATGTGGTCGAGTGGGAGGGAGCTGGTAGCACAAATGCAGAACTCTGTGGAACTCCGGAGGGCAGCAGAGGCAAGTCCAGGTAAGCCCTTCTCTTGAGGAGTGTGGTTAAATATAGCTATGTCATACATGCATACTCTTAGAAGGGTCAGAGGTTCTACAGTACACTGTATGGGTTACAGGGTCTGAGTTCCACTGGGTTTTAGTATGGTACTTGCAAGGTAACTGTGACATGTGCTCTGGGACAGGTTTCTAAAGTAACGCCTAGTTAGAAGTTTCACTAGTAGGTGCCTGGTGGTGGACCTGGGTAAATTACAGTTGGTTGCAGTGGTACTGCTCTAGCAACCTGTGAAGGTAGTCCACCCTGGCCAACGAGATGCCGCATTAGATAGCTGGATATGCTACCTGGTAGTCGGAGGTGCTAGCAGTGAAGGATTCCGTAGTTAGCCACCTACAGCAAGCTCTGGATGGTAGTTCTCTGTAGTCAACTTCTGTGTCCCCTGTGGTGTCCTGCCTTTGGTGGTCATAGGCAGAGGGTGCTAGGACAACCCCCTCTAGTAAAGCATCAAGGAAGGAGGTCTTATTTGAGTCAAAGGCACTTATTGAGGACAGCAATATTTCTGGTGGCTGTAAGGGTTACCTCTATGTCCCCTTATGGTTATTAGAACCCTATGTAGTGCAATAGGTTTTGGTACTAAACAGTTAACTTTAAGAGCTCCCCTGCAACTGCTGTCATCTGGACAGAGATTCCAAGTGGGAGGGGCCTCACAGCAGCATAATCCACAAGGAATGTTGTTATGGTAATTAGTTACTCACTGAGAGCTTTCAGTAAGTCAGCCTGAGGAGAGCTTCAGGACAGGTATCAACACTCTCCTGTCTTGTTTCATTCCCTAGTTCAGTCACAGAGAGGTCTTAAGTTGTTACACAGTTGCGGCAGCCTTCTCCTGTGGTGTCCCCTGTGGGGCTGAAGTCCTGTAAGGCATATGGTCCAAGAAGCCATGAGTAATTTGTGGGTGCCAACCCCCAAATGTGAGACTTTATTTAGGGACACTGCCCAGTAACTGGATTCACCAGAAGGGTTCTCTGTAAAATTCCGGTGTGGTTAGGAGGTTTATACCTCAAAGCTTTGGAGGACCATTTAAATTAAACAGTTCAAATGCTGCCTCAGCAGTACTTAGTCTGTATAATATGGGGTGTATCACTCTGACTGAAAGATGGGGTCCTACTCCCCGATCAGAAGTTGGGGAAGGGCACCTGACTACATAAGAGGATAATGTATGGGCAGCCATACACAGCAAGCCTGTGTCTGCATTGAGAGATTCCCTGGTTGCCACAGAAAACTCAAGATGAAGACACAGGCTTGTCTGTGTATAGGTGGCCATACATTATCTTATATAGTATATAGGCAGCCATGCCCATTTCAGACACTCCGCTTCCTTTCAGTGAACTTGTGGTTGGGGGGTGAGGCATTCGAGGGTTGGTAGCAAACTCTAATTACTGATTCAGTGTACTGCAGCTGTTTCTGTAATTTCAAGTAAAAAAAAAAAAAAAAACAGATTCCAGCTCAGTTAGATAGAAGAAAGCAGAAGTGTGGCAGCGTTCTGAGTTGTACTGCAGTAGTGACATCACTACTGCAGCACAACACAATGAAGTCACTACTGCAGCACAGCAAGCATATTCCAGGTATGGAATTCCATGCATATAGATACCTGAGTATGAGCAATCATACACAACAAGGCTGTTTTCCAATTGAGAGGTTCCATGGTAATGAGACCT
Source organism: Neoceratodus forsteri (assembly GCA_016271365.2). Taxonomy (NCBI): domain Eukaryota; kingdom Metazoa; phylum Chordata; order Ceratodontiformes; family Ceratodontidae; genus Neoceratodus; species Neoceratodus forsteri. The sequence continues at coordinate 1,175,513,285 of CM057453.1, read as the reverse complement.
GGAGAGCACAGTTCGAGAGGTCTTGTTACTGGGGAAACCTAGAGAATAGAAACCTGCCTTTTATGTGTATGATTGGCCAGACACAATCTTTTATAGTGTATGGGCAACCATTCTTTTATTTCTCTATCCCGTCAAAACTAAAAAAAAATAATTTACAAAGGCACGCTTCCTTATAGAGCCGTGCACTTCCTGGCTAGCTGTCACTGCCGCAGCCCACTTCATTACGCATGTGTTACTGCGTTGTTTGTTGTAGTGCTGCCCAAGTGACATACTCGGAGCAGCTACGCAGCAACATCAGTGTTCTAAGCATGGATTTCCATGCAGAACAGCATTCTACCATACACTATAACTGCATTCCACCATAGACTATAAAAGGTTTCATGTCACAGTAAAGTATGTTTAAAGGTAAGGACATGATCTGCTCCAAGGTGTTCTGTCTCTAAGGAGAAAAATGTGCTCTTGATGAACCCAGAATATCACAAACATGTGAAGACATTCACTGTCCTGACTTACAGAAGAGGGATGGACACAAGAGACTTGTCCTGATACACCAGATCAGAGACCCCACTGGACTGTGTGTACAGTATCACAGAAATTAACCTTTGTACTTTCTACACCTTCAGCCCCCCTCGGGCATTTTGTCTGTTAAAACCATCTGTGATAGAATAAAACCAACTACCTAACACCAATTTTCAAAGACAGGACAATTGTATTTGCTTGCTGTGTTTCTGGTGCCCTTTCATAGTGTGCAGACCCCCTCACACCCCAATGCATGACCCTCCCCAGTTTCCAGGTTAAAAAAAAAAATGTTTGTTTAGTCCTCCCCTCAAGAGCCAAAAGACTGAACACCTAGCGAGGAGAGGGTTTGCTACATTGGAATCGCTTTTAAGCAGCAGTGCAATGAAATTCTACAAAAAAATTGACACCATCTTTTTTCGCTATAAAAAATTCCAGGAATCTCCCAGTTTTATTTGGAGATAGAATTTTCTAATTCAACCAAAATGTGGGTATTTTATAAATGTTTTAATTGAGTTTTTTTCTTAAGAAAAAAGATGGCTGCCACATCTTGCATAGAAATGATCATAGAATCATAGAACTTGACGGCAGAAAAAGACCCCATGGTCCATCCAGTCTGTCCTTACCCCCCCCAGACTACCACCTCCTCCCTGAGACCCCCCCATATCCCTTTATGCCTGTCCCAAGTCATGTTGAATCCTGGCACTGTCTTCACCCCCACAACCTCCTCCAGAAGCATGTTCCAGGCATCCACCATCCTCTCCATAAAGAATCGTCCCCTAACGTTCCCTCTGTAGTGTCCCCCTTGCAATCTCAGGCTATGCCCTTTAGTAGTGGTATCCTTCTTCATTTTGAAAAGCCCCCCAGGCCCCCTTTGTTTAACCCCTTGATGTATTTGAAGGTCTGTACCATGTCTCCTCTCTCCCTTCTAGTCTCCAGGGTGTATAGCCCCAGCAGCATCTTACTCATATGGTTTGCCCTTCGTTCCTAGCAGCATCTTGATCGCTCTTTGCTGAACCCTTTCAAGACCTGGCAAGGGTTAAGTTAAAAAAACCTCATGGTGCACAGCATAGGAGGTACCTAGACACATACATTTGACAGGTATGGTAATATTTTTCTTAACTGTGATGGAAACTAGCTTTTTGGAAAAACATTCTTGCTTGCACTGTTGCGTTAAATGCTCAAAAATGTGAATTTGGGCAAAACAAGGTCTATTTTCTGTGACAAATGATTGTAGCCAGAGGAATACAGCCTGGCCCAGAGATACGGCAGCCAACTAGAGGATGACACATCCCACAAATGTCTTGGGAGTGTGTAGTTTCCTAGGAAGGGTGAAGAAAACAAAATCCCTGTGAGGACTTTTGTCAGAGGTAAACCAGTGTGTTTGGGGTCCAGCACAACAGCAGGGATTTGAAGCTCTCAAAGCAGAACCCATGGCATTTCAAACCCTAGCCTTGTTCAAGCCCAACAAAGAACAAAGTTACTCTAATTATACAAAACAAAACATATTTGCCCCATCAACAGCTGATATACCATACACTGTTTTGTATGGATTGTACTTGAAATGCTTTTATTTTGTTGCCATCATCATGGCTCAGATCAAATCTGAAAATGGTCCCTGGGACCAGTGCACCCACCCAGTAAACAAATAAGTAAATGCTTTTTGAGTTTAGCATAATAAAAGTCTGGTATAACTTTACGAATGCTTCTATAATTGTGTATTAGGCTCATCTGGATACTTACATCACAACACTTATTTCATTACTTCTAACTAAGAAACTTCATCTTGAAAAACGATGACTCCCTTAATATACCTTATTTTTTCTCCCATAGTTGCCATATTAGGAAACATTGTTTAACCAGGAGTAGCATGCTAAGCCGAAGCTTGTTTCCAGATGTGACCTGGGAGCACAACAAAGTTAAGTGACTTGCTCAGGATCACACAATATGCACCTAGGTGGCTGTGGGATTCAAACCCAGGTCTACAGATCTGCAGCTCAGAACCTTAGCCCACTATACTGCCTCCTAGATAGCTACATCACAACACTTATTTCATCACTTCTGAGAGACTTAATCTTGAAAAACAATGGCTCCCTTATTATACTTTAGTTTTTCTCCCATAGTTGCCATATTACAACCAGAAACATTTAATATTGAAAATGTATTTTATTATTGATCTGACCCTCTTCCAGTAAAAATGGGAGCAAGACCTCAGGTATAATATCTCGGAGGCATTATGGACTGGTATAATCTAATCCCCTCATACAGGGGTTATTGCATCTCAGCTTCAAGAAATTCAGTTAATATTGTACATGGGGGCTGGATATTCAAGGATCCCTGATTGCACTCACAAAATGTTTGCTCCAGGCACCAATTTTTTTTATTTATTTATTGAGTTCTTGGATTACACCCATGAGCGGATGCTCATTTATGGGTTCCATGTTAGTTACAAGGACAAAGGTACATCAAAACAGTAGTACATGTTTTAGACAGGGTAACAGTAAGATACAGTAATACATTTTTAGACAGAGTTCCTATAGTGAACGCACCAAATTTAGGATCATAGACAGCAAGTAATTTGCCTGAGTCAAAGTTAGGGCACCCTACTGGGTTGCATGAGAGGAGATGATAGTAGGAGGATAGTGGTAAGGGTGCTAGAGGGTGGGTAGGTAGTGGGGGGAGTATACAGAATGGGAGGGGTAGAGGTGGCAAAGGTTGTGAGGTAGGGTGGTGACCTGAAGTGCTAAGGATAGGTCACGTCAGACGAGTAAGTTAGACATGAGATAAGAGTACTAGGGTGCCCTTGATGCACAGGAGGAGTGTTAATGGAGGCAGCCACAGCTGCTGGTTGAGATAAGGTGCTGTCATAATCTGTATTTGAAAACACCAATAGTTGCAGCACTGGAAATGTCAGGTGGTAAGACATTGGTCCAGTGAGGAGCACAGTAACAGAATGTGTGTTGTGTCAAGGCAGTGCAGAGTCTAGGAATTTTGCAGATCTGGATGGCGGAGTTCCTTGTGAAATGGGAGCTTGAGTGCATGGTTAGGAGTTTCTGGAACCCTGCCAGTAGTAGATTGAGAGAGCATTTCTTGGCAAGGAGACAAGATTGGTATCTTATTCTTTCCTTTAGTTGGAGCCAACCAGCCTGTGAGTAGGGGTCACAAGTGTGCGTGAGTCTTGCAGCACCTGTGAGAAGGTGACATGCCTTATTAAGCGTGATGGAAATGCGTTGTAGGGCAGTGTCAGTTGCCGATCCACAGATAGCCAGTCCACAATCGACAAGGGAGACTATTGAGCTGTTGATGGCCAGATTTAGTGCCTCATAGGTTAAGCAGTGCTTGAGGCGGTAAAGAATCCCTATTCTTATATTGATAGTGTTACACGAGGTCCCTGCACCCTAATTGATACCCTCAGGGGCACACCGTAGACAGCTAATATCTAGGCATAGGCTATACTAATACATAGGGCTAAGAGCATCTACCGTATAAGAGTAGATGTCAGGGTATGAATACATATATTGTAACTCACTTTGCTTGCTAATGCACACACATTATAATATGTATTTTCTGTCTATTTCTTACTTGTCAGATGCCAAGACACCTGTCCTTGAAGTGATTATAATGTGTAAGGCAATATTGCCATCTTTCGGTGATGGACACCACTTCACCTTGTTATGTAAGACTTTGTATAAGAAGGTCTTTGTTCTAAAACTGATGACTTTACAAATTTATATAATGTTATCTTGTACCGTGGAGCCACCTCTAATTTAGCCAATAGGGCTCATCTCTGTAACTAGAAATGTTTCTATCTTTTAGTAACCATAGTAATTATCACAGGTATATAATGTTATGCACAGGTTTTATACCTTGGAGACCCGAGAGATCCCAAGAGACAACAAAGAAACCTCAAGGTGTAGGGAACGCTTAGCATTGGCTCCCGGTTCATATTGGTAAGAACTGCTTAGGGCAACTGTGATTCATCCCTATTTGTAGTAATAAACTTGTTTATTACTCGAATGCAACTTGTCTGTGATTATTTGCATCTCCAATATTGCCAAGAACCTGAAAGTGAGATTTAGATCTCTTACAATAGCCTTTGCAGTGTTATCAGTGTGTTGGACATAAGACAGAGTGGAGTATATTGTGATACCCAGGTATCTGAAAAACTGTACGTGCTCCAGGGTGTCACTGCTTTCATTTCTGATCATAAGGGTACTGCTTTGAACTTACTCTGGGTGCTGGAGTACAACATTGTCTTTGTTTTTTTACAGTTCATGATTAGTCTATGCTCCTTAAACCATTTCTCTGTGGATGAGAATCTCCTTTGGAGTTCTGCTGTCAGTTTTTCCGGATGGGGGGTTCTGGTGAAGATAGCTGCATCATCTGTGTAAAGGAGCATCTGGGTCAGACAGGAGGCCGGCAGTTGGTTTAGGAAAATACTAAATAGTAGGAGCCCCAGAATTGACCCCTGTGGGACCCCGGAGCAGACAGGTCTGCTAACAGAGGTGGTGTCTCCTAGCCTGACCTTTTGTGATCGGTTGTGAAGGTAGCTGCTGAACTATGAAACGGATTCTGGAGAGAGCCCAATAGCAGACAACTGATTCAGAGGGAGCTCATGGTGCACTGTATCAAAAGCTTTTGATAGGTCAATAAATGTTGCTCCTACCAGAAGGCGTTGGTCTAGGGAGTGGTGGATATAACCTGTGAATTCCAGTAATGCTGTGATGGTACTGTGACCTGGGCAAAAGTCATGTTGTTCAGGTCAGAGGAGTTGGTTCTGTTTCAGATAATCGATAAGCTGATCTGCTACAATCTGCTCTAGAGCTTTAGAGGTGGGGGGAGTATGGAGACAGATCTGTAGTTGTTGTGTAGAGACTGATCACCTCCTTTGTGCACAGGGGTTACTGATGCCGAGTTCCATCACAGGGGGAATTTGGAGTGGCAGAGGGAGAGGCTGATAATCTTAGTGAGAGGGCCAAGGACTTCCTCCAGTGCCATGCTGATGAACTTAAGGTCCAGGGTATCTCCGCTGTGTCTTGATTTTCCCAGAGCTCGCATGAGGTACTTTCTTGCTTCAGATATTACCTTGAAACGGAAGAGTGGTCTGTTGGAGGGCAGTTGCTGGACTGCGTTAGGATCAGCTGGGATTAAGGGATTAAAATAGTCTACTGGTAGTACACTGCTGAGGTCCGTGAACAAATGTGCTACTAATGTGCCTGGAGTACACTAGTAGCACATTGGAACTTTCCCAAAGCACATAGCCAGCCCTAATGGCATATACCATCCCAACTGTGTCTGTTGCTATCCCAATTGTTCCTACAAATGACAACCCATACTGGCCACAGGAGGAATGTGGTCAGTAGGGAGCTATGGGGCTTGCAGGAGCAAACAGGCAAGAAGGGCCCACAAATGGTGACTACTCTATGGAGCAATCTGCCACATTTGTATATCCCTAGGTAACCGACTCCACAACAGTGGCAAGGTGCTATAGAGTCATTTGCATCCCATTAACTCATTCTATCCTATTGTCACTTAGAATGTTCAGGTAGTCTCTGCCTGCTGCTAGAACACCTGTGTGCCTGAAGGGGTTTTAGATCTGCAGCATTCATACAAACGTACTGTGCTTAAACCTGCACATCTTAAAAACCATACATCCAATTTTAAAACTGTAAAAAGAAAAGTTTTTCAGGACAAAACGTTTTTGAAAATGAGTGAGGTTTGGTAATGTCTATTTTACTGGATTTAATGTTGTGTAAGGTTGTTTTCATATTTTAATACATTCTGATGATTTTATCTAAATATAATTATGCTCTGTTTACTTAGTCATGCAAAAATATTAAATTTCTGTAAAATTGTTGATTAAAATAGTTAAAAAATATACAATAAACATCTGTCATTGTCTAAATATAAATTTTGCAAGTTTTTTACCATTTTTTTCCGTCAGAAATCAATATCTGAATCTCTTGTTATTACAGTTTGAGTTTTTGTTCCACTCAACTGGTTGGAATTTTTGCAGTGTTCTATTCTTCCTACCCACTGATTTTAGTTTATGAATCTGATTATCAATTTTTTTGTTTTTCCCCCTAGTTTAGTAAGAACATATTTACACATTACCTTAGAAGGACATATCAGGAAGTGATGCAGGAAGGAAGTGCTTTGTGAGGTCAAGTGATGTAAACAGGAAGAACACTTCCAGTGTAGGTCAGTGAGCTGACACAGGAAATGGAGACATTTGTTAGTGCTGGAGGTCTCTCTATGATTAATTGCATATTTGCTGTAGTTAAAATGTATAATTTCATTGAAATAAACTATTTTATTTTATTTTTGCAATAAAATCCCATGATAAGTATAGGAAACTGTATTTTATTTGTGCTGTTTGCTTTATCATACTGTAAATGAAGCATGATGTTGTTCATGTAAAGGTTCACAGTCTTTCAGTAAACATCATGTTACATAAATCTGTGTATTATTTAATTTCCTGGCATCGTTTATTTTTTTGGGGTTGTATTATGGGATGGTTTAAGGTGAGGGAATGACTGTATGAGGAAGCACTGTGTGTTAGTGGTGGTGTGGGGGGGTCCTGCATTCATAATACAGGCTCAGATGCACTTCATATGTTCTGGGGAAATGAGAGGGGCTGTATGCATCTAATAATGGTGCTAACAGACACTGTAGATACATTATGGATATACATATAGGATGATGAAATTGCTGAAAAGGCACTGGTAATTTGGGGTATACTGTGTCATGGGGAAGGGGTGGGTGTGCCTGTACCAAGGAATGATGCTCATAGGCACTGCAGTCATTTTGTGTCATGAATTGGCACCTGTCCTTCGGGTATACTCAGTTGTAGGGAAGGAGGTGGGGCTGCCTGCACCTGGTAATGGTGTTCATATGCCATGCAGAAACATTGTGGGTACACATACAGGGTGATGACATGTACACCTGTAAAGGTTGTGTACTATGTGCTGTGTCACATGGTTTGCCTGCATACACATGTAATATGTTGCAACATTCAGTATGGCGCACTGTGCGGGTGGGAAGGAGTGTGGGTGTGCCTGCACCATGGAGTGATGCTCATTGGTGCACATGTGTACTGTGTGCTATGTTTCATTTGAATGGACTGTATATGTCATACACTGGCACTGATCACATCACAGTGCATCAGAGGTAAGGGATGGTCTGAAGCATTATGAGCACAAGGGACTAAAGTGGTTGTGGAGCGATTCGAACTTGAATAGAACATTACAGTGCATCTGAGGGTAGTGTTGGAATGAATCCTGATGTGTACAATAGACTACACCATAGTGACTGAGGAGGGATCCATATCAGTAATGCACATCACAGAGTGTCAGAGATAAAGGTTGGACTGAAGACTGATGAACAGATGGACTGAATCAGTGACTCTGGTGGGATTTGAACCTGAACAGCACTTTACAGTGCAGTAGAGGTTGGGGCTGGACTGACACCAGATCAGTCAATGGACAACACCATTGGCTGTGGAGGGATCTGAACCTGAAATGCACTTCACTGTTCACTACAGTTTGGAGCTCGAGGGATGCATGATAAGGAGATAGATTTTACAAGTGGCTGTGGAGGGATTTGAGCCTGAAGAATACTTTACAGTGCATCAGAGATTGGGGCTGAACTGATGTCATATGACTTGATGGGCTACACCAGTGGATGTAGAGGGTTTTGAACATCAAATGCACTTCACAGTGCATTATGGGATTGGTCTGGACTGATACATGGTAAGTCGATGGACAACACCATCAGCTATGGAGGATCTGATCCTGAAATGCACTTCAGTGTTCACTACAGTTTGGGGCTCGAATGACACATGATAAGAGACAGATCTTACAAGTGGCTGTGGAGGATTTGAACCTGATGAATACTTCACCGTACATCACAGATTGGGGCTGAACTGATGGACTACACCAGTGGATGTGGAGGGTTTTGAACATGAAATGCACTTCACAGTGCATTATGGGATTGGTCTGACTGATGTATGGTAAGTCGATGGACAACACCATCAGTTCAGGAGGGATCTGAACCTGAAATGCACTTCACTGTTCACTACAGTTTGGGGCTCGACTGATGCATGGTAAGGAGCTAGATCTTACAAGTGGCTGTGGAGGGATTTTAACCTGAAGAACACTTTACAGTGCATCAGAGGTTGAGTCTGGACTGACGTCACACGAGTCGATGGACAACACCAGTGACTGTGGAGGGATTCAAAACTGATTTGGCCTTTACAATGCATCAGAGATTGGGGCTGGACTGATGCCAGATAAGTTGAAGGCAACACCATTATTTTTTTCATTTTAAACAATCAGCAACTGCGTATTAGGGAGAAAACTCAAGTGCAGAGCATGAGACAAACATGCTACTGACCCTAACCCACTTATCATCCATAATGCAGGGAGCAACATGCCACACAGTTTTAACATAGCCATAATCCGAAATAAACTCTTTAAAAAGTAACAAAAGGTGCTGAATTCATGTGACCTCATCTAGTACATGCACAAGAAACACTCTCTCCCATCAGGAATGCCAGCGGATCCATAAGATGTGATCACACAGGATGACCAGAAATTATCCCAAAATGAACAAAGTAACAACTATGAAAACTTTTATCATAAATAAAATAAAACAAATAAAGTAAATACAGATTACAAATCGAGGTTTTGGCACCAAAATGAAGTGAGTATTTTAGGATAAGAGCAGCACCTCCATCTTGAAACTAAGTTTCTAGTCACCATGCTCTTCCTGCACCAGTGTGCGCTCTGACTGGTTAATGGAAACAGTGACGTGTACAATAAGCATAGAGCGAGCATGGCAACAGTGAGGATCAATATGACCAAATGGTGACGCACTTCAGAGCTAGGGCAGGTGCAGGTGAGGGCTGCGACCCCTAACTGAAACATCAAAAAAAAACATATCACTGTACACTCCAGAGCCCAGAGAGCCACTTTCCCTCCAGTGACGGTTGTAAAAAAATATGGGTCCTTGCTTGAATGCTTAGTAAGGATTTAGTCTAACGTTTCAGGCACACACATTGAATAGAATAGTGGAAGACACAACAAAAGATCTGCGTGCAGGTTCCCTGGCACTTCGACAACTAAGGCTTCGTCAGTGGGATGGTGCCTGCATCTAAGACAATCCCTTTATACCAGTTAAATTCAGAATTGATGATGTCAGAAAATCCGACCAATCACAGAGCTCGATTTTTAAATACAGAAATATTCAGCTCACTTAGTGGGATAAATGGACTAATAGTTATAACAATCATGATATCAGTGACAACATGTTATTGCAGAAAAATACCCCAAAAGACAAAAAAATACACCAAAGTGGTGACGGCCAATCGGATTGCTCGAATAAAAAAAATAAATAAATTATGAAATTAATTATAGTGTGAACCTGATCAGCTTAACATGTTACACTAAAACAAGATGATTTGTTGTTACGATACAAACTAATGGCAGAATGAACATAATACATTTTCACATGCAACAAAAATAGTAAATTTATTTATTTATGTATTAAGGCTTGTTTTCTCAAAAATAGCCAATGGGAACACATATTATATTAGGTAAAATCAGTAAGAGTACGATGTCCCTATTAGCTGGTACAACTCAATTCATCAAATGTAAACAAATGCTTGAGCTGCACCAAGAGAAAGATATGGACGCCAATTGGCGTCATCAGGCACTACAGCAAATGATTTAGGACGCCATATGGCGTCATCAGGAAAAAGAGGTATTTTTTTTATGACACCATATGGCGTCATCAGGAAGGAATGAGTTAAGGCCTCTTTACAGGCCTGAAGCACATGTGGTTTGAGACCCCCAGTGCCCACCTTGTATGCTATACTATAGTTCCTGGCTGTAGTGGTCCCCCCACCCCACTACAATCACCCATTCTGGCTGCCAGTATACAGTGCTTGGCTCTAGTGGTTCCCCCTAACCCACTCAACTGCCTTTCCATGCTGCCTGTATAGAGTTCCTTGCTCTAGTGGTCCCCCCTCTCCCACAGTTACATATCTGGCATGCCTGTATGCAGTCCCTAGATCTGGTCACCCCCACCCCCCGACCGTCTATGTTGACTGATAGAATACAGTCCCTGCTCCCTGACTGCATGTCCATAAATGATGGGCCTCCATGTAGTCCCATTGCCCCCCACCCTGACCAGCATGCCACCACCCCCCTCCCCCTCACCCCCTCACCAGTGGTGTCTAGCAGTCTGCCACTGCTCACCATCACCACTGACTGCCTCACACAACCAATGCTTACTGGCATTGTTTGTGAGAGGCAGTTGCTGGCCAGCAGTGGTGGTAAGCGGAGGGGGGTTGCTGACCACTACTGGGGTGCGTGGGACGTTGGCATGCTGGTCATGGGTGGGGGGGGGCAACATGACTACAGGGGGTTGCCAGCAGCTATGTACCAGTGATTGGGGTGGGGCCAATGGTAGGCAGTGACCTATATTTAATCAGCCCAGACTGGTGATCAGGGAGTACAAGGGACCACTACAGCCAGAGACAGTATTCATTCAGCCTGGACAGGTGATCTGGAAGTGGGGGGGATGACTACAGCCAAGAACTGTGTATTGGTAGCCCAGGTGAGTGATTGGTGGGGTGGGCGGGAGCAGTGGTGCCAGGGACTGCATACAGTCAGCCCGTATGGGAGATCATGGGAGGTGGACCTCACGAGGCAGGTATTTTTGCATGGCATACCAGACAGGTGATCTGGGGGGTAAGTAGAGGCAACAGCAATAAGACCAGGTTTGGAGAGGCAGTAAATATCAAAGCACTAACTGCTGCTGTATTTACCACCTCTCCAAACTTTTGAATATGCCAGTATGCCTTTATGCAAGTGCAGACTGCTGCTTTGCATATATGCACAAGCATATTTTAGTACCCTCATAAATGGGTTAATGCCTTGCTAAGCGTGCCTTCCAATGTGGCACATTTAGTGAGACCCCTGCTTTTGGGGTGCTAAGCACAGTTTGTGAGCTGCTAACTCATTTAGTGTGTGCAAACCTGCTTCCAGTAACCCTGCCTGAATATAATATACACCATCTGAACGCAATAACATGAACCTGAATATCACAGATAGATGCCCCAGATGCTTTAATCATCCAGAATGTCTGATGCATCTGTTTATTAGTTGCCCTAACTCACTGATTATTGGGAAAGAATATATAATATGTTATCTTTTGCTTTGGGGATCACTCTTGCTAAAGTTCCAGTGATGACCCTTTTCAGATTAAGCATTTTAGTAACCTCAACCCCCATCAACTCAGACTTGCCCAATTAGCAATGATAATTCTTTAATATAAATCTTGTTGAAGTGGAAAGGTAAGGATCCACAAACCTGTGCATGTGGCTTAACTTGATGCTAAGCCTGATTCCAATTGAAAAAATACACCACTGCGGCAAAAAATAGTACTATGCTTTTGAATTCATAAGGCTAACATTTCAAGGCATTTGATAAGGGCATCATCAACTGTTCTATAACAATATGAAATAATCCAGAATTAATAATTCACTACCTTTTTTGCTATATCCTATTACCTGCCTAACCTTATATCTTCTCTCCCCAGCCACCGGAGCTCCATTTCAGCGCTGCTTGCACCTGCCATGAGTCTTTGAGGGCAGGATGGAACTCTGGATGCTCCCAGCTCCAGGACTGCCCCCTGCCTTACCAGGTAATGCGGACTGATTCAGACACTGCTCTGGGTGACTGGCGCCATGCTATGCGCAGCACCACTAGTCTCTTCCACCCAACCTCCCCAATCACCGTCCCACCCAGGGTTGGTCTTAGTTTTATACTTCCAGAACCAATCAGCCCACTTGCACCCCCCTTCCCAGTAGCTTAGTTGGACTCTCCCACTCCCTCCCTGTAGTAACATAGTGGATCTTCCCTCCCCCCCCCATATACAAGCACTGCAACCTAAATGGTTGCACCCACCACTCCCCACTATACTTACCTCTGCAAACCCACCATTTCTATTTCACATACAGTCAACACACCCACTGGTAGCTAGGTCGTCCACCCACCTTTTACCCTGACTGACTAGGCGGTCCCCACTGCGCACGGATGTCTAATACAGCAAGTGGCGGCTGTGGGTTTTAAACATAGGATGGCATCTGTTTGTCCTATTGCAATCTGCTGCCCTGACCTCTTGGCTATACTCATCTCTCTGCTCCTTCTGGTATGGGATGTGGAGAGTAACCCTGGACCTTTAAACATCCCCATCACCTACTCAAATCAAGCATGGGCCAGCTCAGTTTGGCTAAAAGGTGCTCATAGAAACAAAGAAACATAGAAACATAGAATTTGATGGCAGATAAGGACCGCTTGGCCCACCCAGTCTGCCCATTTCCCTACCTAATGGATAAGCTGCAGATCCTAGTTAACCAGCAGCCTACTTCTTCCTACCCCCACCCCCTAGAATTGCCTTATGACTGTCCCATGCATGCTTGAATTCCACCACAGTTTTTGACTCCACAACCTCCTCCGGAAGAGCGTTCCATGCATCCACAACCCACTCTGTGAAAAAATCCTTCCCTTAAATTACCTCTGAGCCCCCCATCTTCAAATTGTGCCCCTTGTTCTTGCACACCTCTTTTTGAAAGATGCTACCCTCTTGGTCTTTGTTGATTCCTTGAGGCACTTGAAAGTTTCTATCATGTCCCCCTCTCCCTCCTTTCCTCAAGGCTATACATATTAAGCTCCTTAAGTCTCTCTTCATATGTCTTCCGGTGCAGACCCTGCACCATTTTAGTTGCCCTCCTCTGGACAGCTTCCATCCTGTCTATGTCTTTGGAGATTGGGTCTCCAGAACTGCACGCAGTACTCCAGATGGGGTCTCACCAGCTGTCTGTACAGAGGGATAATAACTTCCTGTTTTCTACTGGTGATGCCTCTCCCTATGCATCCCAGTATCCCCCCAGCCCTCCTTGCTGCCCTCTCACATTGCTTGCCCACATTTAGGTCATCTGATATGACTACCCCCACTTCTCTTTCCATTTTTGTTGTTGATAATATCTCACCCCCCATTGTGTACTCTTCCCCTGCGTTTTTGTTTCCCAGGTGCATTACCTTGCACTTCTTAGCATTGAATCTAAGCTGCCATACATTTGACCATTCCTCTAACCTTGCCAAGTCCCTTCTCATCCTTTCCACCCCACCTTGTGCATCAACTCTGTTGCAGATCTTTGTGTCTTCTTCAAAGAGACATACTTTTCCTTCCAGTCCCTCTGCAATGTTGCTTATAAAGACATTGAAGAGGACGGTCCTAATACTGAACCCTGCAGTACCCACTAGTAACCCCTTTCTTCAGAGTGGACTCCATTTACTATTACTCTCTTGTGTCCTATTCTCCAGCCAATTCTTTACCCAGGCTGTCATCTTGGGACCCACTCCCAGGCTGGCTAACTTGTATATTAATCTTTTGTGTGGGACTGTGTCAAATGCCTTGCTAAAGTCTAGGTAGGCCATGTCCACAGCCCCTTCCTGATCTACTACTTTGATCACCCAGTCAAAGAAATCTATCAGATTCTTCTGGCATGACCTTCCTGCTGTGAATCCATGCTGCCTTGGGTCATGTGCCCCTCTGGCCTCTAGATACTTGACAATTCTTTCCTTCAGAAGTGATTCAATCATTTTCCCTATCACTGAGGTTAAACTAACAGGTCTGTAGTTTCCTGCTTCTGCCTTGCTCCCACTTTTGTGAAGGGGAATCACATCTGCCCTCCTCCAGTCCTCGGGTACCACCCCATCCTCCCATGATTTGTTAAAGAGGGTAGTCAGTGGTGTCACTAGTTCTACCCTTAGTTCTTTTAGAATTCTGGGATGAATCCCATCAGGCCCCATTGCTTTGTCCACCTTCAGTTTTAAGAGTTCTTTCAGAACCCCTTCTTCTGTAAATGGGCTGGTATCAACCTCTGTATCCAGAGTGTTTCTACTCATCTCAATATATGCAATCTCCCTGCTAAATTCAATGATCTTGAAGTTTGGGTGTCCCTCTATAAACCTAGCGTCCTCGGTGTCACTGAAACATGGCTCAAGCCGGTCACCCCCGATGCTATGTACCACCTACCCAGTTACTCCATGCTATAGCATGACAGACCTAGTAAAAAGAAGGGTGGTGGGGTACTATTGTACTTCCAGGAACCCCTTACAGCTACCTCAATACTCTGCTTTTACCCTACTTCCCCCAGTGAGTGGCTATTTACTGAACTGACACTAGGCTCAAACAAAAAGATCTACATTGGTGCTGTTACAACCTTCCTAAAGGGGGAATCCCAGGGCTAACAAACCTCTTATCTGGTCTGGGGCAACTCTCACCCCTCAGGGAAAGTATCATACTTGGTGATTTCAACCTAAACTGGTTAAGTCCCAAGGAAATGGATTACAAAAATATTCTCAAGCAGTACAACTTCCCTCAGTCCATCACCTTTCCCACAAGAAGCAATATCCAAATGCAAAATCACACCATACTGGACTGGATAGCAACAAATAGAAAGGACTAGATAATTCAAGCTGAGATCCTATCCGACTCCATAAGTGATCACTCACTGACCTATATAATTTGGTCTACCAAAGCAAAGCGCCCCCCTCCAATATACCTGACCTTTAGAAACTTTGCCTGCCATGACACTATCCACCTGCTTACAGATGTCAGGGCTGTTAACTGGCATACCCTTCCCTCCCTCCCAGATGTCGCCTTAGCTCTTGGATTCCTCACAGATACCCTTCTCCATATCCAGGACAGGCATTTCCCTCTAACCACCTGTCGAGTGAGAGGTGGAAACACCCGCTGGCTCACAAGATAACTACTCTCCCTAATGAAAGAGAGAGAGAGAGAGACAAAAGAACTTCCGGTTCCACTCCATGAGTTGATGACCATTTAAGAGATAAGCTCCGTAAAACCTCCAGAATAAAATCCCCTCACTCATCATAAAAATTCAAAAGAAAGAGCAAATATTGGTAATGCTGAGGGGTAACAAACCTAACTACCACATACCTGCTAAACATTCAACCGAAATGACTGAAGAATTGCCATCAGAACAATCAGATGCTGAGCTTGGGCCAGAATAATCAGATGTGCCCTCCACAAAATATGACCACCCTCCAGGCCGCACACCAAAAAGTAAGATGAAGAAGATCAAGCTAGACACCATATACAACGAACATTATTCCTTTCGAACTGAAGTAAAACAACTCTATGGAAGAATGAGAAAAGACATCATGCAGTTAGAGCAATGAGCTGATGACACTGAGAAGCAAGTCATGGCTACAGAAAATCGAGTAGATGAAATAGAAACCCTTGTGCAACAGATACAAGCACAACAAGAGACTCTAGAAGCATGGCAAGAAGATGCAGAAAATCGAGCGCACCGTAAAAATATTCGAATGTATTGCCTCCCGGAGAGCTCTGATGGGGAACGACATAAAAGATTTTATTACAACCCTTCTACATATGGCCTTGGAGCTCCCCCAAGACATGGTGCTCGATTTGGAGCGGTTACATAGGGCCCTTGCACCTAAGCCTAAAATGCCTAACGCTGCTTCTAGATCTATCATCACTCGTTTTCAAAGCTATGCAGTCAAGGAGAAGCTGCTCAATATGGCCTGGCACAAACAGAAAGTGTTTTATGGACAACAGAGGTTCTATATTGATCATGATTATGCTCCAAAAACCATGGAATTATGTAGAGCATACCTCCCGCTACTACCTACTCTTAAAGCCAAAGAAGTGAAGTTTACTACAGCATACCCAGCTTAATTAGTAGTGAATTTACTGGAAGGAGGGAGAATAGAGTACAATACAGCACAATAGGCAAAAGAAGACCTCCTCACTAAAGGATTTATCTTTCCAGACAGGGCGTCCACATCAAATCTCAGAGAAACATGAGCTCCCAGATGGCAAACTCCGATTAAAGCTTCCCTAACTCACAGAGACACTAGAAAACCCCCATAAGATCTCAAGCAAAGATTAGAGAGCTACCGAAGAAGCGATACCACTCAGACAACCTGAAGAGCCCCTTGGAGTTTAATATCCAATCTGTTGTACAATTACTGCAGGTAGGCTGTTGGGGAAGGGGGGGTAGGGAGGGAAACAAATTTTCTCCCAGGTGGCCGCAGCCTGCCGGACTTTAGGCCTAATCTAAAAGTTACTAAATTTACCCCCTCTACAACTGGGCATAACAGACCATATGTCAGGTTAGGCCATGCGAATGCCAATACCCCCCTCTTTTTTGAGCTCTCCCCTGACTAACATAAATTGCAGTTGGAAAGCCAAGGCTGGCCCTCAGTACAAAAATGAAAAAGTTCCACAGCTATAATAAGAAAATTTAATTTGATTAATACTTAAAAGCATTAGTATTATGACAAAAAGAAGACTAGCTCTGAGAGTTATAAAAGAAAAGAGACTCCATTTTCAAACCAGAAAAGATTTCTGTTGGAGGGGAAGCCAAGAAAGGCATAAACTGATATAGTGCCACTGGTGATCTCCTCATATTAATATGAACAATAGCGATGGATGTTTGTGGGTAGACGGTTGATTGTACAAAAGTATCTAAATTCTGGAGGACTGGAGAGAAAATGTAATGTACTCGAGTGACTGCTATAACTCGAACCTTTCGTCTTTTTAATTTTTTAACCATTCTACTCATATTTTAATTTGCCTGTTTACAGCCTTTTTGCTTTGGGGTTTTCTTAACCCCCAGGGGCCCAGGAATAAGATAGCCCTGGACATATCCCCTCTCCTGGACGTTTGAGTAAGATGACCCTGAATGTCACGGGTTTGTTAGGGAGAGTAACGTTATTCACCCCCACCTTGAAAGTCATTTTCTTGCCGTCCTGGTTCTTTACAATGTACTTTAGGACTGAAACATTACTTGATATATACTTATATTTGCACTTCGAAGTATTGAGCTTTATAACCACAGTCAAGTTAAAATTAGTTAAGATCCAGTTGGCCACTGATAGTTTTTGGTTGTTGTGTGTTTTCTCTATAAAATTCTACCAGGAAAATGTTTTTCTACTGAGTTATAAAAAGCACTTCCTAGATGAAGAAAATTAGTTCCACGAATTTAAAATAACTGATAAGCAGAAGGATAAAAATAATCTGTTCAGTAAACCACTAAATAATGTGTTAAATAGACCACCTCACCAGACTATTGCTATGTCTATTCATCAGAAAAGCTGTTTTTTTAAATACTGCGGTACCATGTAGTAACAGATCTATAATTTTGACTTTTTATTCCAGGATTGGGGCAACTGTATATTCTACCTACCTTCAGACCAACTCATTAATATGGCCAACCAAACTGTAATTCTGTCACTAACTATAAATGGAATACATAATCCAGTAAAGAGGTTAAGGTTAATAAAATATCTAAAGGTAGAAAAGCCTGATTTAATATATCTGCAAGAGATGCATCTCTCGCAGTTGGAGTATGACAAACTTGAAAAGTTTCAATTTCAGAGAGTGCTGTCCTCTTCGCACGAATCAGGCTGAAGGAGAGTCACTGCAATTTTAATACCTCGGGAAATACCCATCTCGATTCATAAGCACATAGCAGATAAGAAAGGTAGATATATTATAGCTTCGGGGCAGCAGTATTCGACACCAGTGACCCTGGCCTCTGTATATTTACCCCCGGCACCTCAACCACAGTGGCTAAGCAATTTCTACATGATTTTTTGTCTATTCAACAGGGACAGACGATCATAGGGGGAGATTTTAATATCACCATTCAACCCGAGTTAGATGCAGGTCCCCCAGCTAGACATAGACTAACCCTCTTGCAAAAATATCTCCGAAAGACACTTCCCAATATGGGATTTGTTGATATATGGCATCACTTCTATCCAAAGACAAAAGCATTTACTTATCAATCACCGAAAACACACGGTCTACCCAGACTGGATTATTTTTTCTGCTCTATAGAACACCTACAGTCAGTCGAAGATATTTATTATGGGGCTACTTTCTCTCAGATCATAGACCAGTCTACACAAAAATCAACCTGGGTAAATCCAGAGGCAGAGCATTTTGGAGCCTAAACTTGTTACACCTTAAAGATCCAGAATTCAAAGAATTGATTAAGACCTCAATACCGTGCATTCTTGCTGAAAATATGGGAGGGGAAACCTCCAAGGCAATTGTATGGGACACCCTAAAATCAGTCTTAAGAGGGGAAATGATAAAATATGCATCTTGAAAAAAAGATTACGAGAACAAACTCTTTTTAACTTACAAAAAGAATTAAACACCGTCCAAGAATGCTCCCCTGCAGGAGATAAAATTTACTTTCTACCATGCAATCAATTAAACAAAAGATCCAAAAAATTATGGATCTTAAGACAGAGCAGAATTTACTTTACCTCAGACTTAATACGTATGAGGGGGGTGCTCGAGGTGCGCAGAACCTAGCCAGAAAATTGAGGGGAGCCCGGACTTTCACGCCAGTAACCCATTTATTTGACCCCATTACAGGACACCTTTTACACCATCCCCAAGCAATAAGACAAGCCTTGACTGCCTATTACAAATCCTTATATACAGAGGATATTAACCCTCATACCCAACAAATAGACAGCTACCTATCAAAATTCCCGATCCCTAAACTATCAGAAAAGCAGCACAGTCTCTTATAGCTCCTGTCACTGAGGAGGAGATGCTTGCTGCAATTACTGCATCAAAATCATTAAAAGCCCCCAACCCGGATGGCTACCCCATGGAATTCTATAAATATTTTCATGCATTACTTCTCCCCCCTTTATGAGATACTACTATAGAAATCCAACAAGGACATACACCCCACCTTCTTGGCAATACGCCGAGATTGCAGCCATCCCTAAACCCCAAAAAGACCCTCGATATGTAGCATTGCCCTATATCTAAACTAAATTGTGATTATAAAATCTTTACATTTATAATGGCCCACAGATTAGACATTTTACTCCCCCATATTATTGGGAAGGATCAGGTGGGTTTTATAAGAAACAGGCAAGCACAGGATGCAGTACGCCGTGCCACCCTGCTAATAGAATATGCAAACAAGAAACATTTACCTTTGATTCTCCTAGGACTGAATGCTGAGAAGGCTTTCGACAGGGTCAGCTGGCGATTCCTATGGGCCACCCTTAACAGCTTTGGCCTACCGGATCAATTTATTCAACAAATCAAAAACCTATGTAAATCTCCCCAAGCATATCTTAAACTAGATGGATCACTCTCAGATTCTTTTCCCTTATCCTGAGGGACTGGCCAGGGCTGCCCCCTATTACCTCTATTATTTGCCTTTTATTTGGAACCACTGGCCATAACAATTCAGAATCTTCCCTCAGTACAAGGAGTACATATTGGAGGAGTTCAGCAAAAAATAAACTTTTATGTGGATGATATTTTGTTAACAGTAACGCACCCAGAGACCTCCATACCCACCGTTTGGGGACAATTAGAATTATTCAGACAACTGGCAGGATACAGATTAAATGACACTAAAATGGAAGTTCTGACCTTTTCCTATAGCCCCTCACTGACCATTAAAAATAGTTACCCATTCTGTTGGAACAGAATCATAATGATATATCTTGAAATTTAACTCCCCTATGATTTAATGCATTTAGAAATGGTAAACTATGAGCCTATCACTCTACAAATGAACAAAGATCTAGCATGATGGATACAACTACCATTAGGCTTCTTAAATCTTATTGAACCTATTCAACAAAATGTGCTCCCTAGATTACTTTTTTTCATACAGACGCTCCCAGTTTTCCCTTCTAAAGTGTACTTCCAATCCTGGAATAAAATGATTTCCTGAATTATTTGGGGGGGGGGGGTGTAAACCACCCAGAATCAGATATGCAACACTACAACTCCCCAAGTTGAAAGGGGATCAAACCTCCTAGACCTAGAAACATATGCGACAGCTGTACAGATCCGAATCCTACTTTATCATTTATCGAGCGAATATCAACCCCCATGGAAACAAGTGGAACAACAGCTAATGGCTACTAAATAAATAGTCCCTCAAATGTTTGGTAACCCCCTTGCTACCTCTCCTTAAATCAACCCCCCCCTTCCTAGCAGAACCTTACAGACACCGGCCATGTGTATTAGAAACTCTGCTCTCTGCATCAGAATGGCTCTATATGAGACACCTGGCTTCAGAACATATACTAACCTCAAAACGACTGAGGATAGAACTTAGAAGCTGGACCCCACATAAGACAGATTATACCAGACATCTGCTAGGTCCCACTGGCATCCTATCCTTTGCAACCCTCCAAAATACCTATAGATTACATATGTCAGCTTCCCCCACTATTTCAAACTGAAAATTACTACAACCACATGAAGAAGCACTCTCCCAGACTGCCGAATCCCCTTACCTCTTGATAGCCTTACTGGTCTCCTACACAGATGGTAAAGAACAAGAACACTTAATTAGCAAACTATATGCAGCCCTCAGAGAGTATAACAAAGACAACCTAGATTATATCAGGAATAAATGGTCTACAGAATTGGGGGAGGAGATAGAGGCAGAATTATGGAACACAAGTGCTTTGTCCTCTCAAACAATCTCATCCTCTATCTACTGGCGAGAACATGCTTGGAAAAATAGGATGAGATTTTTCAGAACCCCAGCTAAATTTGATGGAGTGGGGCAAGGTATGTGCTGGAGAGGATGTGGCCAAATGAAAGCAAACATGGTACACATTATGTGGTCATGCCCTAACCTTCAAGCGTTTTGGAGAGAAATGCTGGAAGAGATCCAAAATATATATGAAGTGCCAGACCTCCTCACCCTAATATATATCCTCATTGCAACCCCACCAAGAGGAGTTAAAATTATGAAAGTGATACTTAAACAAATCTACTTATATTAGCAGCAAAAAAAAAAAAACTAACTAAACTTTGGTATGCTACAAGCACCCCCACTAAGGAAGGATGGAGGTTGATGACATATGAGATGTATAGGATGGAGCACATGACAACTACAGTGGCCACAAGCGCTAAAAACTTTGATAATCAATGGATGATCTAGGTAACCTATCAACTAAATCACTATCCTGATTTTGTGCCTTGATCCCATACTCACAACAGACTACAAAATTAAATAAGGCAAATAAAACAAAACTGAGGCAGCTTCCCCCACCCTCAAAGCTTCAAGGTGGCTAACAGCACACACCCATCCCCACTAATAATACTCTTACCCCAGATTCCCAACCTTAGAGATTCAATCAGCTCAGATAGGACAATATTAGATATTTCCATTTTTTTTCTTTTCTCATTTATCTGGTTTTTTACTGTTATTCTAGACACTAAGAGGAAGCAATGTCATTATAACTTGTTGAATCTTAACATGCATGAACTAGTCTGAACAACCTGGAAGGAGAAGAGACAAGAAAGAGACAACACAGCAACAGATACAGCAAATCATTTTTATTGCCTATAAGGACAATTTCTGAATAGGAATTTATTCTTTGTATTAGTTTTTAAAACTGATACAAAAATCTACAAAGGAATCCAATGTTTGTACTAGTTGAACAAAAATAGATTGAACGTTATGGAAGTGTGATATAATGTTCAACATTATAAGAATGTATGCTTGTCTTGAGAAAATATTCAATAAAATACAAATTGTAAAAAAAAGAGAGACAAAAGATGAGCTACTTATAAAGACTCCCCTTCCCCCGCCCATTGGAATGACTACAGAAAACTGCACAAGCAGTGTAAGCAAAAAACGAAATGCCTGAAAGTGAGCTACTTGCAAAAACTACAGAGGGGCAACCTAAGAAATCCTTGCCGGTTCTGGTCCACCATAGGCTTTATAACAAAACCCAGGGACCCACTACCCCAACATTCACCTCAACTCCCTCACAGGCCTCCTAACAGACCCCACTGCTGTTGTCAATCCCCTTAACACTAAGTTCACTGACTTCACAGCCCACCTAAATGAACTGTCAAACTCTAACCCACCCTGCCCAGGAAACCATACTGTACACTCTCCTCTAAATGGCACTCCCAACCCTCCCTTCCATTTTAGAGTTATCTCCACTGAAGAAACCCTCAAAATTCTAATGAGCCTCCCTAAAAGGGGTAGTCTAGGCAGCAATGAACTATACCCTTCTTTCTCAAACTCATCGCCCCCTGCATCTCCAAACCCCTGACATCAATCTTCAACCTCACAGTTACCACCTCTATCATGCCCGCCATTTGGAAAAATGCAAAGTTGCACATATCTTCAAATCAGGAGAACCCCTGTCCCCTGACAACTACAGGACTATCTGTATCCTACCTCATTTAAGCAAACTCCTTGAAAAGGTCATCCATTACAACTCTCTGAACACGTAAAATAAATACAACCTGCTCTGCCCTCAACAACATGGTTTTAGAAAATATCATAACATCGCATCTGCTCTGGCCCATTTCACTAACCACATCTTCAGAAATATGGATATGGGCAATGTCACAGGTGCTGTCTTCGTATATCTGACAAAGGCCTTCGACCTGGTCAATCACAGCTTACTCTATGTCAAATTGTTGAACCTCGGTTACTCGGTGGGTACAATCTTATGGTTTCAGAACTACCTCTCGGGGCAATCCCAAATAGTTAGCGTCGGGGCAGCCACCTCCATGGCCGTGGCAGTGACCACTGGTGTTCCCCAGGGCTCCATCCTGGGTCCTCTACTATTTTCCCTTTTCATTAACTCCTTACCTGCAGACAGCCTCTCATGTGAGGCCTTACTATATGCAGATGACGTGGTATTATTTCACAGTGACAAATCTCTGATTAGCCTATCCACCACCATCACCCTCAACTATGGAGCAGCCCACAAATGGTTCCTGACAGATAGGCTCCTAGTAAATGCAAACAAAACTAAGGCCATGCTCCTGGGATCTAAACTCAATTTATCAAAACTCTCCAGAACTAAATCCACCCTAACTGCCCTATCACCAGATGGCCCCCCCTGCAGATTGTGCCCTGTTTTAAGTACCTGGGTGTCACCCTTGACCCCTCCCTAACATTCGCCATGCATATTAATACCACTGTGCAATGCATCAACCAGAAGCTAGGGGCAGGTTTTCGACTCAAGCACTATCTGACCCCTGAGGCACATCTCACAATAGCCCAAGGCAACCTCCTTCCCCTACTAGCGTACTGTGCCCCTATGTATTCATATACCTCCTCTCTCCTGCTCACATGGCTCATTACTGCCTACAGTAGCATCTGAAGGTTTGTACTTATGGCACCTTACATCACACACCATTGCTCCTTGTACCAGTCCTTGGGTTGGCTCCCCCTTCAGTCCATATATAACTACACCCTTAAATGCATCATCGACAGCGTCATCAGAAGAGGTAACCTGTCTCCTTTCTACTCCCTACTCAAGCATAAAACCACTTCCTGCTGCCTCTGGCAATCCACAGTCCCACCATTGGTAGTTCCCTGGGTTTTCACTTGTCTTTCACTGCTCCCACTATGGAACAAACTACCTGCCTCCCTCCGTTCTCTAGACTCGCACCTTACCTTCAAATCTCACTTTAAAACATGACTGTTGGCTGAATCAAAATGTAATTGCTCCACCAGGTGATCCTTCATGTTGTAGGTCCTATTCTTTCCATGACAAAGATAAATTTGTCCTGTTGCACTATGTTGTACTATGCTGTACTATGTTGTACTATGTTGCACTATATTGTACTATGCTGTACTATGTTGTACTATGTTGCACTATGCTGTACTACGTTGCACTATGCTGTACTATGTTGTACTATGCTGTATTATGTTGCACTATGTTGCACTATGCTGTACCATGCTGTACCATGTTGTACTATGTTGTACTATGTTGCACAATGTTGCACTATGCTGTACTATGCTGTACTATGTTGCACTATGCTTTACTATGTTGCACTATGTTGCACTATGCTGTACTATGCTATACTATGTTGTACTATGTTGCACTATGTTGTACTATGTTGCACTATGCTGACCATCCTTAAACCTGCCTGCTTGCAACATTGCATATATTGCACTTGCACTTACTTGTATTCAATGTACTCTTGCACATTATTTGCATTCAATTGTAGTCAATGTAGTCAGTGTATTCAGCTTTGTTATATTTTTCTGTACCATCCTGTCGTGCCTGAAAACGGTCCTTTGGATCAGTCTATTTACCTGGTGAACAGATAAATAAATAAATAAAAAAATAACCATTTACAATGTGGAACCTGTACAAATGAATGTAACAGTATATAGTGTCATTGTATAAGTTTCCTGTTCCACTTTACTATAATATGCAAAACAAAACAAATTAAAGTTACAGCAGATGCATCATCTTTTGGACTGGGAGCAGTCATGTTGCAGAAGCACGAGAACCACTGAAAGCTGCTGGATGTGCCTCAAAAGCGAAAATGCAAATGAAACAGTGCTATGTGCAAAGTGAAAGAGATACTAGCCACTGTGTAGGCACGTGAACACTTTAGTTGTCACCCTCGTGCGGGCACTTTATTTTGGAGGCAGATACAAGTCTCTAGTAAGTCTATTGGGCACCAGGAGCTTAAATACCTTCGTCCGATGATGCAGAGGATCCACATGTGGTTGATGATATGCTTACAACATTGTTCACATCCCAGGCAATTCTATCCTCACTTCCGAGTCACTGTTCAGAATACCTTCACAAGCCAAATTCAGGATCACTGAGAGAGAGAGAGATTATTTAGTTATTTTATTATTTATTTGAAAATTAGTAACTGGGAGAGGCACACTGAACTGGTCCTCGTTTCAAGGTGAGACCTGGGGGGAAGGGAACAGGAGATACAATAGGACAATATATATTCACATTACACAGTACAAAGTAAAATGTAGTCAAAATACAGTAATTATAAGTGCAAAATAAAGCAGCAAGGCACAGTGAACAGTAATAATGTATCAACAGTGAGACCTGTGCAGGGGATGGGTGGCAGTGCAGAGGTAGAGACTACTGCAGCCTGGCTACAGGCTAAGGGAGAATCCAGAAGGAGGCCTGAGAAATGGATAATAGAGGCTCCAAGCAGGGGAATCATCAGGGAGATGGGTGAAAGGTGCAGGAGGAGGAGGAGGAGAGGAGAAGTTTCAGCTGGTGCCTGAAGGAGCCAGGGGAGGTGGAGAGGTAGAGAGGCAGAGGGAGGAGGAGAAGAACAGGTTCCAGAGTGTGGGGAGATGACAGGAAAAGGCTGCTTGACCAGCAGAGGAGCGGGGAATGGGGAATGGAGAAAGTGCGATTATCCCTGGGGTGGAGGGAGCATGAGGTGGGGGGATGGGGAGAGAGGAGGGAAGAAAAGTATGAGGGAAAGGACCCACACCAGTATTTGGATATGATGAAAGTACAATGGGACTGGTGATGTGAGGGGGGGGATGGATAGGGAGGAGTGGAGGGAGCAATGATGAGTACAAAGGCCGGAGCTGTTAGCAAAGAGGCAGAAGGTGTTACAGAGGGTGCCCAGTCTACCAAGGGAAGTGGGAGGCAGTGCCATAGACCACATCCATGTAGTCGAAGACCAGGTGTATCATTTTTGTAACAAGCTCCCTGCGAGCCTGCAGAGACAAACCGTTCTTGTTGAGGTACAAGGATTTAAGTTTGGGCAGAGCTTGGCATGGATGGCATCAATGTGGGCTGAGAAGTCAAGCTTGCTGTCAAACCACACAATAAGGTACTTGAAAGACTGAACTGCCTCAACTGGGTGCCATCAAAGGTGGAGAAGATAGAGAGAGTGGGTAGTCTGGCAGTTTCTGAGTGGTGCCAAATGTCATGATCGACACTGTTGACCCAGAGTTGTTTGGAATGGGACCAGCTCAGGATATTGTGGAAGTGTTGATGGAGTAGGCATTTCATAGCTGCAGCTGCAGCAGCAGGACCGGAGATGGAGATGGCTGTCATCTGCATACAGGTGAATATGTGAACTGGCACAGGTAGATGGGAGGCTGTTAAGAAAAATGGAGAAGAGGATGAGACCCAGGATGGAGCCCCATGGGACCGAAGCCTGGATAGGTAGCGGAGGTGACAGGACACCTTCTACCTGTATCAACTGTTGATGGCCCACGAAGTAGGAATGGAAACAATAAACAGTGGGAGCTGAAAAGCCAGCAGAACTCAGAATATTCAGGAGAAGTGGATGGGACACTGAATTGAAAGCTTTGGCCAGACCAATGAAAATGGCAGCCATGAGGTGACTTTGATGCATCCCAGTGAAGATGGAGTCAGTGACACGCAGCAAGGAGGAGACAGTAAAATGGTGCTTCTGGTAGCCACACTGGAAGGGGAAGAGGAAACTGGAGGAACAGAGGGGGTCAGAAAGTCTGGAATAGGCAAGCTTCTCTTGCAACTTTGCAAGAAAGTGGAGGAGTGAGATAGGATGGAAGTTACCAGGGGAGGAGGGGTCCCCACTTAGTTAAGTTGAAGAATGTTACCAGTCTTCCAGGACAGAGGAACAGCACAGAGGGGGAATGAGAGGTTAAGGAGATGAGTAAGGTGAGAAGTGATGGCAGGAGCTGAGAGGTGAAAGAGTTTGGGATCACTTAGACATGTTAAAGGAGGAAAGGGCAAGCAGGGTTTCCTGGGTAGTGATCGGAGAATGGAAATGCTTGGAGGGGGAAGAAGAGGAGGGGGGAACAAGAGGATGAGAAGCGGAGCTGTGGGGGGAGAAGGAAGGGCACAATCAAGTAATGAAGAACTAACTGAAGTGAGCTGCAACAGAAAGAGGGTCAGAAACAGGTGAACAGTTAACCACAAGGACAGGGGGAGTGGTCTGGGTAAGAAGGTCAAAAAAGGAGTGAATTATCTTCCAAAATTTAGCTGGGGTGTTAAGGTTGTCCTGGAGATCTAATGAAAAAACAAATATTTATTTTGCTCAAATAAAAGTTTCTCTTCTTGTATCTGATGGCAACCAGAAACAACTTGGAAAACAACTGCAGAAAGACCAAGTTTGTCAACAAGTCATTACATTTGCCAACATGGGTGACCACCGAGAAGGTCCAGATACTCTGAGACCATTCTGGCATAAATGACACATTTTAACTGTTTAAGACACAACTTTGGAAAGGGACCAGACTAGTGATTCTTCAATCTCTACAAGCTGCAACCCTGAGACTATTCCACAAGGAACACCAGGGCATCTACAAATGCCACAAGAGAGTGCAGAAGACTGTGTGGTAGATGAGGCTTGGTGCATAACTGACAGCCCCAGTTGACAAATACATAGTCTGTACCAGACTCTGCAGCACCCAAGTGGAGTCATTGATTCTGTCCACTTTTCCTGAAAGACCATGACAAAAAGTGACTACAGATCTGTTCAATTACTATATAAGGGTACATCGAAGTTGCTGACTGAACCTCATTGCAGCTAACCATGTCATCAGGCAAATGAAAGCTATTTTCACTTATCATGGAGTGCCCGAGACTTTCGTATCAGGCAATGGTCCATAGTTCCATTTGTGTGACATTTCAAGATTTCACCCCCCCCCCAAAAAATGTGGGTTTTCACAACTCACAAGCAGTGCTCTACATCAGCAAGGCAATGGAGAAGCTGAAAGAGCAGTCCAAACTGTAACAGACTTCTCAAGAAAGCTTTAAACCCATACCAAGCTTTACTTATTTATCGAACTATACCACTTGCCAACAGATGTTGTCCAGCATAACTGCTGATGGGTCAAAAACTGAAAAAAATGGTAACCATTCTGTCATCTCTTCTGACCCCCCAGACTCTCAGACTAAAGAAATGTCTAAGACCATGAGTAATCCCTAAGTCCCAAATGCAAATAGGCAAATAACTAGCTGCAGAGCTCCTACCTTGCCACAGCTTCAGCCTTGAGATTAGGTCTAGGTTTCGGCCATGAAGATTTTAGCTCATGCCACAGAACTGCTGCTGCCTTATTTCTGTCTTCTTCAAAGTTCTTACAGTCTGCTGAGATGCAATAGGTGTCACTTTGTTCACTTTCACTCCAAAGAGCGAGACAGAAAACAAAGCAAAGAAGATGGACAGTCATGGTATCTGCATGAACCACCAAGTGATCCCCCCAGAAGAAGTTCAACTCGTACTTCCAGTGACATTACTTCAACCACAGCAGAAGCCACCGAAAGGAAAATCAGTCTGAATCAGGTATGGCGAGATGGAGTATTGTAACCTGACCTGGATGAGTGATTGGACTTGTGAATAGAAAAAGACATGGTGTAATAAAATCCAGTGCCCAACTGAAAGGGAGGGACCACAGAGCAATTGGTGTAATTGATGACACTAAAGCATGATTGGTCTGCTTACTGTCAGTGATGCCCCTCATGGTTGCATGTCTGATCCTTCTTTATTCATCAGACTAACATAATGGAAGGGATCAGGTGCTATGTGGGAGTGGGACCATAGAGTTAACCTACTTTTAGGAGTATTCCCCTTCCCCAAAATCAAGGATCCAGGGCACCTTGTAAATGAGAAAGGAGAGTGGAGAACAGGAAATGACAAACAAGGGGAGAGATGGCCCATGGACTAATGCTGGCAGCCTAAGGAGGGCTTGAAATGATTTTTAATTTAATTTTGTCTTGAATAAAATAGTAACATGTATTCAGTATTTAGTCAAGTAGTCAGGAAAACTATTATTTCTGGTACGCAAGAAATTATATTTGGCCTCTGCACACTCCTAGTTCTTAGGCATCACATCGAAGCTCCTTATTTGCTATTCTCCTTCTTTTCTGATCACCACAACAGCTCATGTTACAATGCAATAAAGTGGGTCCTGTTACCAGAAACCAAATGGGGCTGCTTTCTACCAATCAGGATAAACATAACATGTTCAATGGTCTAACGCCCAAGCCCTTCCCACAGTCCTTGGTAGCCCATATATTCTGTTGTCCCCTCAGCCCATCCTCTTTGCTGCTCAGCACCTTTACATGCAATCCTTTTCCCTTTGTTTGAATTCCCACGCCATTTTGCAGGCATGCCCTGAAACCCAGGCTTAGTCTGTGATTGTCAGCAATGCTGCTCAGCAAAGCCAGAAATTCCTGGGGAATCTGGAGATCCTAGTAGGTATCCTGCTGGCAAAAAAACAAAGATCTTATCAAAGTTACATCACTGCTGATGAACTCTGCGGTTCAAAGAAACCACCATCTCTTACTGACCCCAGTTCTTCAAAGGAGCAGCTGACCACTGACCTAACACTACTGCCAGCATCCAGTGCCAGAGGTAAGCCAAAGAGTGCTAAACTAAGTACAGAAAGCAACAGCAAAGGCTGGAAGCAGGCAGCAGGTATGGAATCAGCTGAGGTCAGGCTGTGTGATCAACGACGCAGGGAATAGCGAGTAAGGGGCGTCGGCGCCCCTCACATAAGCACACCAAAATGGCTTAAAGAGACTTGCACTATTAAAGAAGGAGTGTGTCTAGCAAACCCCACAGTACTGGGGATTTAGATAGGAAGGATGACCATCATATCAGTATGCCCCAAAAGAGGAACGGGCTAAGTTCAAAGAAATCCAGCACAAAAAGCAGGTATAAGAAGTCACTCTCAAGGGACTTAGCTCAGTACTTAACCTATGCTCTGGTGGATGTGGCTGTGGCTTGGACACATCCAAAAATTCTGAGCCAGACACAGAAAGAAAGGGGAACTCCACTTCAAATTTCATGACAGTGAGGGCCATGGTAGTTTCTCTGAGGAGGGTCAGGGTTAGGGCATGGAGGACCCCATGCCCTTTGAGACTGAATTTGATTCACAGGTACTGAGGCTTCATCAGTCCTCAGAATGGGTGGCAAAAGAAAGATCAGCAAAGTGTATATTCCACATGCTAAGGAGATCAATTTATTTATTTAGTTTTTGTTTACTGGGTAAATACACTAGACAAAAGGAAGAAGGTCGGTCGGAACTTCAGAGCAGCATACCCTCAACCCATCTTAAAGGACAAATTGCACAGGCTGCAGAATTTGATAACAACATGACATAGTTCTTGAGGTGTTATGGTAGGGACCCCAATAAGATATTAGATCACAGCCTGCCAGGAGACATTATTGGATTTGTTGGGTTCACTCACCACCATGTTAGACCAGGCAGATATGGCTATCAACGAGGAAGATTATCTCAACCTGTGTATGGTCAGAAAATGGGTTCAGCGGGTCACTTGTGCCTTGGGCAACATAAATATCTCTAGTTCAGTGGTGAAATGCAGGGCAGCTCTTCTCAGATTCCACCCCAAAACAGTTGACCTGGCCTGGAAAGACGCAGGGAGGAAAGGTAAAGGTTTGCTATTCAGCTAAGAAATATTGAATGACCTAAGGGACATGGCAAAGTCCCTCTCAACCATGAACAAAATTCAGCTGGCCTGCTGGTGCAGTGGTAGCACTACTGCTTGCAACGCCAGTGACCCACATTCGGTAGTGTGCCCGGGTTGCTGGAGGGCCGACTGGGGGAAGAAGGATTGAGCACCTGACAGGCTGCTTTCCTTCTCCAGGAGGGGTGGGCTGCAAACCCCATTGCTATACCACCACCTGGGTGACCACAGGTGGCAGTGCAAGTCAGGGGGAGCGGAACACGTTGGGAGGGCAGATGTCAGCCTAGGTCCAGAGTGGAGGCGTGTCTCAGCGTGCCCCCAGTTCCTTGGACCTCCTGGCATGCTGATGTCTAGGGGAAGGGCCAAGTAAAGTGGAAAATGGCCCTGTGTCAGCTCCAGGAGTTGGGCTCTGGTGTTACGGTGGGGGCAAATGGGCCACCTGACTAGTTGAACACTGGCTGGAGGGGTTAGGTTCCCCCTTCTACCCTGCCTGGGGGGGTTATCCGAGGCTGGGTTGAGCCCCCATCACCACTGGGATCACCATTGGATCCCCGAGGAGGGAAGCGGACACGGAGATAAGAAGGGGCTTAATATCCGGCCCGGTGGAGCTGAGGGTTGAGGCGCTGGACACCACACCTCATGCCATGCCGGTGACCCGTGTTCAGGGGTCGGCGGGGTTGGGAGAGATCGAGCATCTGACAAATGCTCCCACTCCCGGGAAGGTGGCAGGTCATTCGCTTGGCCAGCCTGCAGCGCCAGAGTAATAGGAGACAAGTGAACATGACATTGTGATGCAAGTACGCCTCCACGCACATGCGTTCATGGCTGCAAGGGGTGGGGACAAAAGAAAAATGGAAAATGCAGCTGCTGGCTCTATGAAGCCATTCCGGCACCGCCGCCTCAAAAAGCTCCTAGGACTGCTCCGGATATGTACTTGGGAGGGGGGAGGACAGCCCTCCCCGCCTTCCACCCCGCCATGGGGGGGGGGAAGTTGTGGGGGATACAGGGCTCAGGGTTGCTGAGAGGTAAGGTGGTGAGAAGGGGTTGGAGGAGGACAGATGCATGCAGACAGGCTGAGGAGGAAAAATACAATATGGAAAAAAAAGAAGGGGGCTTTAAATTGCAAGTTAAAAAAAAAAACATGAACAAAACTCAGAACTCCTGCAAAATACTTAATTCCCAAAGTTTTTGGGAGGGTTGGAGGAAAGGCTGGCCGCTTCTCCAGCCAAGCCTAGAAGTCCCAGGACCAAGGCTGTAACAGTTATGGATTTACTGGTAGTTATGGAGGACCCTCCAGAGGATTCTTCAGTGGTTCAAGGCATTTCAGGGGCACACTACCACCCTTTCAAATGGGATCCCAGGGAAATAATAGAGGCACATCTAGACCCTCTGGTGAGTACCCAGACCCCTTCATCTGGGGAATCATTTCATCTTCTCGACCATGTTTCCAAATGTTTCCACCCATCCGAGTGCATCACCACTTGGTGGGTAGGCTGAAATATTTTACCAAGAATCGGGAAGTAAGCATTGTGGTGCTGATGACCAGAGTTCAGGAGCGAACTTGGGACGTTGGAGGATTGCCCTGGAAAGGAATATTAAGCATCCGACAGACTGCTATTCTCCTCTGGGCAGGGGGTGGCACAGCTCAGTGTTAACCTGGTCCCTAGCAGTGGCTGGGGGCACAGCGCAAGGACTGCACAGTAGAAGCAGCATAGTGGCAGATGTCTGGCATGCTACATGCAGAAGTGTGCATAGCACCACCATTGATGTCACTGCATGCATGCACCACTGTGCCAGTGGGAAGGGGGCCAAAAAACATGAAAAACTCTGGATGACAGGATAACTCTGGCCATCTGCAGGCTCTGCACCTGATGACAAGGCAGCCACTGCAAAACCAGATCCGTTCAGTGACAGGGGTTGGGGAGCCCCGTTGCCCCCACTGGGGGGGTAAGCCCTAGAGGAAGATGTAGGCAGGTAAGTCCTGAAGAAGTTGGGGTAACAAGACTGGGGTGGTCGGCACAAAGGGAGCTGAACAGAAAGTAAACAGATCAAGAAAAAATAAACAACTGGGAAGTAATTTCACAGGACCATGGTATTGTAAACCCTCTCAGTCTACCGAATACACTTCATAGATTTCTCTATCCAACACCATACCCAGAGGCAACCATCCTTCAACCATCCTTCTGACAGGATCAGTAAACAGTATGTAAACTCCCTTTATAATACACAGGATGTGCGCTCCCTGTCATTGCATATGACGGCTGGCCGAGGTGGTAAGAAGGGGGCTGTGCCAGTCGCTGCACGGGCTCTCGCAGTGCTGGTGAAACCGGTAAGGTGGGGGTGGGGTATGGCAAGGTGGTTTGGCTTGTGCCTGCGGAGGGGGGAGGTGGGCTGCTACAAGCCAGGGAATAAATGTTAGTTTACGGGGATGGAGATCAGTGGTGGGGGGGGTGCCACTAGACACTAGGGATGTATTTTTTTATATTGGGGACAGTGGTCGGAGGGTGAGGGGACCTTTAGGCAGCAAAGACTTATATTTAACATAACCAGGCTGGCAATTGGAGGGTGGGGAGGACCTCTAGGCACCAAGGACTTATATCTCACACAACGGGGCTAGAGATTGGATGGGGGACATCTAGGCACCAGGGACATATATGTCACTTAAATGGGCTGGCAATCGGAGGGTGGGGGATCACTAAGCACAAGGGACTTATATATAGCATAACGGGGCTAGCAGTGGGGGGAACACTGGACATCAGGGACTTTCTTTTAATGGGACCAGGGTTCAGAGGGTGGGAGGTGCCATTAGACACTGGGGAATCTATGAATTCTACGGGACCAAGCAATCGGGATGGGGAAGAGCTGTTCGCAGGGGCACAAACCTGCCACAGCTTCCCATGAAAATATGCCCATAATGGACATGCAAATAGCCCCTTAGCTCCTGGCATGCCCAATGGGCTCATTATTCATTGGGCCTGGGGGTCATCTGAATGTCGGGCCTGGGGCTACTGGCGTTATCGGGACTGGTGGGGCTGTTCCCCGCACTGCCAGGTTCTATGTCAGGGCAGTGCTACCCGGCTTAGCGCTGTGCTGACATGCCCCTATATTCAGTCAGATAGCCTGGTGCGCTATCCAACTGAATATAGTATCCTAAGGGTCATGAGCAATGGGCAGACGCAGTGCAAACTTTGCACTCCTGCTTTGCCATTTTTTCAATATTAGGCCCAGAAAAAAAAATCTGAACAGTGTTTATTTTTAAAATTTATGTGTATAAGAAAAGGATCCTGAGTACAAGGATTAGTCAGTTATCTGTGTATGTTGTTAAATTTAAGAAAGTTTTATTTTAGGGCCTACTTGAATGTTTTTAAGAGTAAAGGTGGCAGCCACATTTGTGATGAAAATCAAGAATGAGGGAAGTGGCTCAAGAATTCTGTATGTGATAAGCCCAAATCACGTGTTGGAACTTTGAGGTATCGGTAAACATAAGCCAGTGGAATGGCAACAGTCAATCAAAATACAGTATTTAACAATTCTAGCGCCCTCCTCTAGTTTTGCAGTTGGTGTTTTATTTCCCGTTTGCAGTTTAATGTGGTTTGAGCCTGCTGCTGCCCCATAGATGAGGAAGCGTAACCAGGAAGTATCGTTGCCGTAACATCTGCTTGGAGAGTAAAAGCTGAATTTTTAGACCCGGGTTATTCGAGATTGAAAAATACGCGACCTAACAAGCATTAACCAGTAATTCTCAAACGTAGAAAAAATAATTACAGCGGGCAGATTACAGGAGATATGTGCAGCTGTCTATGATCGCCTGTTTAGCAATTTACACTGAAATATATTCTTGATGAATTAGTTAACAACTGCAACAGAATATTAACTGGAAACATCATGCGGATCCGCTCGTCGGTCTTCGCGTCTTGCTGCTTAATTATTGAAGTGGTCGGTGTCGCCCTCTTCCTGAGGGCCTTTTTCCCCTTGCCTGCAAATTCCAGGACTGCCAAAAACCGGGTCTCGGACATCCCAGCGGAGCCATCGGCAGGTAAATGATGTATGGGAGAAACAAAAGCCGTAGCAGTCTGTACCGAAAGTCTGTTAACTTGTAGGACACAGCAATAAAACAAAAGTGGATAGCTCGCCTGTCTCAGATTATGGGGTACCTGATTTGTATACAGTAACTGTGTAGCACTGCTGTCCGACTTTCTGAGTCATGTTTTACTGTGTGTGGTACACGTCGTTAGAAGCACTTGATCGTACAGCACATTTCAGTGGTCCTGACGTTACCTCTCAACTGTCACAAATTACGACTTACTTACCTCTCGGGAGCCCTGTGTTTCACATGGAGAATATGTTGTCTCACACTTTACACGGTGCATGTACATGGTTTCTCCAAAGTAGAAATCTGTATTAATTTGTAATGCTGCTCTTGTACTAAACTTCATGAGCACCGAATCGCAGTTTTCAGTGATCTGTTGTTCCATGATTTAATGAGGTGTCATGTATTTTATCTCATGTCAGACGTGTTTAGGGATGCTGTCACACATTTCAGCACCGAGTAGATGACAGATAAAAGTCCCGACTGCAGTAGGCGGCAGGATCTGTCATAATCACCACTATGAAGCCCTGTGTACAAAGAAAGTGCTCTCCCACATTTCTGTGACGTGTTGCTGGTTAAGTGGCATACTGTAACTTTATGCACATGAAAGCACCATGTATTTGCATATTGATTCTATCAGCATTATGACATGCTTATTTGTTTACTCTACCTGCACTTCTTGCTTTGTTACAAAATTGTGGTTTGAGCCTGTATATAACTATATACTTAAGGTGTGCTTATCTCTGAGGTATTGTACCATATTCCTGTTTGGCTTGGGTTATACCGGAAGATGGGCCTCTGGTCAAGTGTGCTCACTTGGTTATCAAGTACAGGTAATTATATTGAGGGAAAAACCCTTCCACACAGTCAGGTCTCTTATTTATAGGGCATTGTGTGGCAACAGCTTCAGGAAGATTAGTCCCCTGACCTGGTCTGAGACCAATTTCTTTGTTGCACTTAGTGTTTTTTTTTCTTGCACTTTACAGTGTTTAGTGTATATTTACTATTCCAGCACCGCACTGTCGTGGATCACCACTCCTATGAAATTTGAGGTTGAAAGAATTTTACGGAAATCTGGATTCAAACCTAGACCTCATGGATCACAACTTTGTGTCCTAACCACTTGGCTGTGCTGCCTGGTGCTTAGCAAGCTTGCAGTTCGACACATGTGATACTAACTGGTCCCAGACCAGTTAAAAAGAGAAACTGGTCTCGGACCAGGTCTTATGGGACTAATCCTCCTAGACTGTGGCAACATTGCCATTGTAGTGGCAGTGTCCTGTAAATAAGTATAAGAAGCAGAAAATGCATTTTGAATATGCTTATTATGTACGAACATATGAACATACGACAGTGCCGGCTCGACCCAGTGGCGTGGATGGCTGAGGCAGCAAAGCCTTACCTCCTGCCATGCCGGCGACCCGTGTTCGCGGTGCGAGCAGGTTGTCGGGTGCCGGCCGGGGTGGGAGAGGATCGAGCATATGGAGGACAGCTCTCCTCTTCCAGGGAGGGAGAGGAACACTGGCTGGGATGTGCTTGACACCTAGCGGAGGCTAGGTGTTGGCACAACCCGGCCCAAGTACAGTGGGGCATGGAAGTGGAGCAGCTGACGGGCGTGCTGCATGGGAATGTGCATGTGGCATGCCCACTGTCAGCATTGCACGCTCCACTCCATCAGAAAAACACGGAAATGGGCAGGGTCAAGTGGCTTGATGGCTGTCCGGCATACCGCGCCGTCTCTTCTGGGGGGGGCGTCATCTGTACTGGATCCAGTCCTGGTGGGTGGGTAGGGGGCTCCTCACCACCCCGCCACAGGTGGTAAGTTGTGGGAGTAGCAAGATGATGCCCTGGAGTGGAGGATGGATGCGGGTGGCCAGCTGCCGGACAGAGAGGTTGCCAGGATAAGAGGAATGCCAACCTGGGGCCCGGGGGAAAAAAAGTAGGTAAAAAAAAAAAAAAAAAAACATACAACAATGCCAGCCGATAGAGGCCACTTCAGTCTATCAAATCTGCTAGAGTATGCAGCTCAGTATTGTGTATACCAGAGCTGCCCCCCCATTCCCCCTAGA
This sequence comes from Neoceratodus forsteri, assembly GCA_016271365.2. Classification (NCBI taxonomy): domain Eukaryota; kingdom Metazoa; phylum Chordata; order Ceratodontiformes; family Ceratodontidae; genus Neoceratodus; species Neoceratodus forsteri. The sequence continues at coordinate 1,175,476,299 of CM057453.1, read as the reverse complement.
TTTTACATCCTCCCTCTTGCCCCCTTCACTAGCCCTCCCCCCCATTATGATCCTCCTTTTCACCCTATCCCACCCCCTCTTAAAGTTGTCCACTGTCTTTGACGCCACTATATCCTCCAGGAGCTCATTCCACCCAGACACCACTCTTTCAGTGAAGAAGTTCCTTTTAATCTCTCTTTTAAAATTTCCTCCCTCCAATTTGAGAGAATATCCCCTCATTTTCCCATTTCCCTTGATGTTGAAGATGCCTTCTATGTTAACCTTAGTTATACCTTTGAGATACTTAAAGGTTTCGATCATAGAAACATAGAAGTTGACGGCAGATAAGGACCGCAAGGCCCATCCAGTCTGCCCATTTTTTTTTTTAGCTTATGAATGTGCCAGAGGCCTTTACTCTGTCAATGGCCTATTTATTCATACTCATCTGTGTTGCTTCCTTGTGCCTATCCCATGTCTGCTTGAAGCCCTGCACTGTATTCATATCCACCATTTCCTGAGGTAGGCCATTCCATGCATCCACCACCCTTTCTGTGAAAAAGAACTTCTTCACATTACCTCTTAATCGGCCTCCCTCTAATCTTGTGCTGTTTCCTCTTGTCCTGCTATTTTTCTTATATTGAAGCATATTAGACTCGTTCACCTTGTTAATGCCCTTAAGATGTTTGAATGTTTCAATCATATCATTTCTATTTCTCCTTTGCTCTAGAGTATACATATAGAGCTCCATTAATCTGGCCTCATATGTTTTCTGATGCTGTCCCTGCACCATTTTGGTTGCCCTTCTCTGGACTGCCTCCATTGTGTCCTTGTGCAGGTGCGGCCTCCAGTACTGCACACAGTACTCCAGATGGGGCCTAACCAGTGTTTTGTAAAGAGGGATTTTTACCTCCCTCGTACGACTTGCGATACCCCTACTAATACACCTAGCCTTACTTACTGCTTTAGTGGTCTGCTTGCATGATTTCAGGTCATCTGTGATGATGATGATGATGCCCAAGTCTCTTTCTTCCCTTGTGATTGCCAGCAACTCCCCCAACCTATAGGTAGCTTCAGGTTTCTCTTCCTATGTGCATGATCTTGCACTTCTTTGCATTAAACTCAGTTGCCACTCTTCAGACCATTTTGCCAGTTTTCCAGATCTCTTCTCATTCTGCCCATCCCATCTGGATCATTTATTCTGTTGCAGATCTTGGTATCATCTGCAAACGGGCAAACCTAACCCTCCAGTCCATTTGCAATGTCACTGATGAAGATATTGAAGAGGAAGAGGAATGGCCCCAGGACTGATCCCTGAGGTACCCCACTTGTGACTTGCATTTCTTCTGACTGTATACCGTTTACCAGTACTCTCTGTTTTCGGTCCGCTAGCCAACCAGTTTGCCACCCAATTGACCAACTTCTGACCCACCCCGAGCCTACCCAGCTTATTAATCAGTCTTCTGTGTGGGACAGTATTGAATGCTTTGCTGAAATCAAGGTAGGTGACATCACCTGCACCCCCTTGATCCACCACTCTGGTTACCCAGTCGAAGAAATCTGAGATTAGTTTGACAGGACCTTTCTGTTGTAAATCCATGCTGTCTTGGATCCTGTGCTGTTATGGATTCCAGGTGTTGCACTATCCTTTCCTTAAGGAGTGCCTCCATAATCTTGTCCACTACTGAGGTAAGACTGACTGGTGTGTAGTTCCCTGCCTCCTCCCTGCTACCACTCTTGTGGACCGGGATCACATGAGCCCTTCTCCAGTCTTTTGGGACCTCTCCTGTGCTCAGAGACTCACTAAACAGTTCTGCTAATACCTCTGCTAGTTCCACCCTTAGCTCCTTTAGTACCCTGGGATGCATATCATCAGGTCCCATTACCTTGTCCACCCTGAGCTAAGCAAGCTCTTGTAGGAACCTTTCTTTTGTGAAGGGACTTGTGCACACCTCCCTCCCCCCGTGTCCATGGTGCTGAGCTGTGGGCCCTGCCCTACTTTCTTCTCAGTAAATGCTCAGCAGAAGTATCCGTTTAGGATAGGTGCTTCTCCTTGGTCGTCCTCCACACACTCCCCCTTATCCCGTTTGATTTTAGCAGTACCCCCTCTGGACTTTCTCCTTTCACTAATGTATCTATAGAAAGTCTTGTCCCCTTCTTTTACTGTTCGTACTAGTGTTTCCTCAGTTTGGGCCTTTGCCTGCCTTCCCTGCTTCCCGTAGGGAAGTTTGGTATGCCTCCCTATATTTGACCCGCTGCATTCCCTTATATTTCCTGAAGGCCAGCCTTTTGGCTCTGACCTTTTCTGCTACTGTTTTGGAGAACCAAAGTGGTTTCCTCCTTCTTTTGCTCTTGCCTTTCTCCCTAACACAATGGGATGTTGCTTCAAATATTGCATCCTTAATGCTTGCCTTCTTTGCCTGTTCCCCTTTACCTGTATTTCTTCTTGCCAGGGCTAGCTTAACTCTGTTGGCCATCTTATCAAAGTCAGCTCCTTTAAAGTCCCATATTTTTGCCTTGGAATGGGATGATTTAGTTCTAGTGGCCAAATTGAACCGCACCATTTGATGGTCACTGGTCCCCATGTGTCCTTCTGCCTGGAGATCTGTGATCCTTTCCTCATTAGTCAGTACTAGATCCAGGATAACCCTGTCTCTTGTAGGTTGTTGTACCAATTGTTTTAGGCCCTCCCACTGCAGGGAATCCACTATGTGTCTAGCTCCGGCAGATGTTCCTGCTGGTATTGACCAGTCTGTATCTGGCATGTTGAAGTCTCCTATTATCAGAACCTCCCCTTTAGCTGTCATGTTATGTATATCTTCTAACAGCAATGTGTCTGTGTCCTCCCCCTGGTCTGGAGGCCTGTAGACAACCCCAGTTTGTATGGCTGTCCCATTTCCTGTTTCAAGGGTGACCCACAGTTCTTATGGCTCCTTATGTGTATTCTGAATTTCTGTAGCTTTGATATTTTCATTGACATAAAGGGCCACTCCCTCCCCCCCACCTTTTTGCACCTCAGTCTCTTCTGAACAGTACATAGTCGGGTACTGAAGTCTCCCAAGTGTGGTTACTAGTGAACCATGTCCCGCTAATGGCTACTATGTCCAGTTTAGCCTCTGTCATTGTTGCCTCCAGGTCCGGGATCTTATTTCCCAGACTGCGGGCATTTGTGTACATGATTTTCCATTGGCCAGATTTCGGTGCAATAGTTGTGGGGTAAGGTCCAGCTTTTCCCCTGCGCATCATATGGGGAGCCAGACCTTTTTCTTTAGCTGGTGATGCAAATGAACTACAAACATGCTGAACTCCTGTTTGATTACTAGCTAAGGGGGGGAGGGGTGTTCTTCCCATTCGATGTATCGGGTGCTGCACCCCTCTCCCCTTTTGCTAGTTTAAATATTCTGCAAAGACATCAGACTTCTGCCCCAATGTACTGAGTCCCTCCTTAGTCGGATGCAGTCCGTCACATTTAAAGAACTTTCTCTCCCAAAACATGTCCCCACTCTCTCTTCTGTCCTCCAGAGAATACATGTTGAGCTCCCTCAACCTCTCCTGATAGGCTTTGTCCTGCAGGCCCTGTATCATCTTTGTTGCTTTTCGTTGCACACCCTCCAGTAAACTGACGTCTCTTTACAGGTGAGGGCACCGGAACTGCACACCTTATTCCAGCTGAGGTCTCACCAGTGATCTGTACTGTGGTATTATGACTTCCCTTCTCCTTGAGGTGAATCTGCTGGCTATGCACCCTAGCATTCTGGTGGCTTTTGCTGCTGCTTTACTACACTGGGCAGAGTGCTTCAGGTCCTTAGTGATGACCACCCTTAGATCTCTCTTCTCCTCAGTCCTAGTCACCTGACCCCCCCTCCCCCAGCCAGTATTCTGCCCTGGGTTATTTGCTCCCAGATGCATAACCTTACATATTTTGGCATTAAAGACCAGCTGCCGGATACCTGACCACTTTTCGAGCCTGGCCAGGTCCTCCCTGAGTTCCTTTCTCCCTTCCTACATGTCCACTCTCCCACAGAGCTTGGTGTCATCCACAGAAAGGCAGATTTTACCTTTTATCCCATCTGCTGTGTCACTAATAAAGATATTAACACTGGGCCAAGCACTAAACCCTGCGGGACCCCACTGGTTACAGGTCTAGGCTTCGAGAGTTTGCCCCCAACTTCCACTCTCTGTCTTTTACTGTGAAGCCAGTCCCTAATGGTAACCCGTGATATGGGCTACTCAAATTGAATGACTTAAGATGTGTGACTCAATTTGAGCGACTAGGATAAATAGCGAGTAGGGAAGAGTAGCGAGTATGTAAGTATAGCGAGAGGAGAAAAGAGCGAGTAGTACGGGAGGAAGGGAATAGCTAGGAGTGTGTGAATGTAATGCAGTTTGTGTGGACTGCAAGCCTTGCTGCTAGCGTAGCATGGTGGTTAGCAGCACCACCTGTGGGAAGCTGGATTGTGCAGTACAGTGGGGTTCAAATCCCATAAGGTACTTTTTTGTTGTGGTATGTTTTGGGTGTTTGTTTTTATGGGTCCGGTTTGTCCATGTTTAGGAGTTGTTTTTGTGCACTGCTCCCCCACTTTTGTCACCCCCCTATTGCGATATTGGGTTTTGGCCCCTCCTAACATTTTACCTCTCCCCGAGTTGCCTCCTCCAGTGACAATCTCCCCTCTGTGTTTCTCCCAGTCCCCGAGTTGGTCCCTCTGTGGAGATGGTTATTTTAGTTAGGGGGTGGGGCACGCAAAAAGCAATGAAAGTAAATAGTTTTTAAGGGGGTAGCTGTAGTTCTGGTTAGCGATATGTTTATTGCTATTTTGTATTATGTGTCAGCACCATTATTTCTTAGCTGTTATCACATGGCACCATCCCTGACCCACCCTACTAGCTTTCCCCCTCTCCTGTACTCTCCAGCTTACTGATCAGCCTTTTACGTGGCACAGTGTCAAATGCTTTGCTGAAATCCAGGTACAGGAGATCAACCGTCTGGCCTCTGTCCATGGTTTTGGTCACCCAGTCGAAAAAGTCCATCAGGTTTGTCTGACAGGATCTTCCTGACACAAACCCATGTTGACTACCATCCTGAAGACCATTTACCTCCAGAAAGTCTACCAGCCTCTCCTTTAGTATGTTTTCCATCAGCTTACCTGTAATGGAGGTGAGGCTGACTGGTGTGTATTTGCCTGGTTCATCTCTGGCTCCACTCTTGTGGAGAGGTACCACATGTGCTATTCTCCAGTCCCTTGGCACTCAGCTGAGCGAGGCGTTAAACAAGTCTGCCAAGGTGCTAACCAGTATTTCCACTAGCTCCCTCAGGACTCTCAGATGCACACCATTTAGCCCTGGCACTTTATCTACCCGAAGGGCTCTGAGACCCTTTAAAACCCTGTCTTCTAGGATAGCCCCCTCCATTTCCCCCTGCCCCCCTTTCCCCACACCAATTTACCCCTGCGACACTGGTTCATCCTTTTCTGTCATGAAGACCAAGCTGAGGTATTCATTTAGCACTTCTGCTTGCTCCACACTACTCTCTGTCCATTTCCCCCTCGCTTCAATCTAACTATGCCATGCTTCCTATTTCTTTTTTCCCTTACATACCTTAAGAAGTCCTTTTCCCCTAGCTTTATGCTCTCAACCAGTTGTAATTCTTTGCTTGCAATTGCCGCCCTAACAACTCTGCCTGCTTTCCTTGACTTCTACAAGTAAGCCTCCCTGTCGGCATCCTTCAGGGTGCTTTGTTACTTGCGATAAGCTGCTCTCCTTTCCCTCATTCTAGCTGCCACCTCCCTGCTGAACCAGCTAGGTTTTTTAAGCCTGGCTTTCTTGCTTCGGACCTTGGTACACATTTTAATGACCTTGATGAGACTCGTCCTAATAGTGGACCTCTTCTGCTCCACCCCCATCTCCAGCCTGATCCTGGCAAGATGCTCCTTCAGGATCTTGCCCATCCTCCCAAAGTCAGCCCTTCTGAAGTTTATTAGTAAGTAAACATCTCTGGAATATGTAAATACGGTAACGGATAGCTTTCATATATGTAAGTGAGTACAGCGAGGTACTTTGAACAATTCAGGACCCTTATACATGCGGATGATCTTGCCCTCATCTACAGCTCAAATAACCTTAGCCCCATTAATGAAGGGTTGAATGCAGACTTTAAACTCATTCAGTCATAGTTTATTTATCTTTCATCAACATCTGTGTATTATTAGACATAAAGTTATGTTTGATTCCAAAAAGACTCAAGCCATGCTTTTTGGCTGTCCTGCAAAAATCAAGTCTTTTGCTTGTAACTTGATGATAAACTGCTCTGATGGCTCAACTCTGGAAATTGTCTCTTCCTTTAAATACCATCACCCTTGATCCCTTCCTTGAGTTCTCAACCTATATCACTGTTGCTTGCAAGGCTGTCACCAAGCCAGATGTTTTCTCACCCCTGAAACCCATCTTGCCATTTGCTAAAGGTGTCCGTCTCTCCTGCCTGAACTATGATGCCATTGTTTTCATGTGTTCCCCCAAATCAGTGCTGTTTAGGTGGGGCATGACACACCATAATATTTGTTTTGTCTGCTAACAAAATTTACTTGTCACTGTGATGTATATGTCAGCCTTGGCTGGCTGTCTCCATCTAGCTGGAAGTTATTGGAGCTTGGTTGCCTCATAGAAAAGATCATCCCAACGTCTGTGCCATCCCTAATTATTGATTTATTTAAGTATTCACATCAGAGCTACTCACTGAGGTCTAGTGATGAACTCTGACTTATTGTACCCAAGGTGTCTACCATGATAGGTGACCAGGCCATTTCCTTCTTTTGTTCCTTGGGCTAAGAACTCCCTCCCTATATTTGTCTGCTAAACTCCCACATAGTACCTTTTTTAAGAGAGTATTGAGGAGTCACATGTTGTCATGTGTTGTCCTCACCTTGTACTTGTGTGTGACTGCATCACCTTCCTAGCTGGGGTACCTTTCTCACTTTTGTTGGGACTTTTGACTGCCACCTGCTTATTCCTCATTGCCGAGTTGTAAATTTATACTACTTTTGTTCTATGTTCGACTGCTTGTTTAGTTCTTTGTAATCTCTTGAGTCATTCCTGAAAATGGGTAACTTTCTGTCTAATGTTCTTACACAGTTAATGAAAATTAATTAATTAATTAATTAAATAAATAAGAGTTTCTGTCATGACAATCACCTCATGATGGTTCTTATCAGAAACCCAAATGTCAAATAGAAATGGTGTCAGCTGCACAGTATGGTGTGTTAAAGCAAACCTCTTTAAAAATGTTAGGTATTTTTCCTAGTTTTCTCCTCAGTAGTTATAATGGGAGGCATTGGAGGGTCAGTCCTCAGGCAGAATGGCACTGGACATTGTAGATGGTGACCTAGACCATTGGCCTCTGTCTTTGTCTATGGTACCCAGTGCCATTATTCCCTCGTACACCCTCTGACACCTTCTGTTATCACTGTAATATAAATCAAACTTTAAACTCAGTGATTTTGTATCCCCCCACCAGAAGCACATTTTGAGGGATAGGGTCCTCCTTTTGGGTTATGGAAGCTGGAGATGTAGGACGAAAGATAGGACAGTTTTTTTTTTTCTTTTTTTCTTTTTCTAAAACCTTTTCTTTTGTAACTAGATAGTGGGTGGAAAAAATAAATACTTTCAGTAGCATGTATATTTAAATATTTTATGTTCATTGTTTTGATTCATATATTTAAACGTTTTATGTACACATGTCAGTGATCTGCTGCCAGATGTTTAACCGAAGGCTCTGAGTATTTACCTGCTAGTTCTCTGCCCATTCCTTTTCCATTCAGTGTAATGGGGAGACAAAATAACAACCACATCTGTAGAGCTTCAGCACATCACTGACGTAGGATAAGGGGTAGGGCATGAGCCTCATAAAAATATGCTTGATATTTTCTCGAGGTCCATGCCCCATGACACCACGAATGGTAAAGCCATGAGTGATGTTACAAGGGTTACCTTTCACAAGTAAAACATCAGGCACATCTTGCTTTGGTCCTTGCTTTGTTCGAGTTATGCAGTGCTATGTGTTTGCATGGTAAAACAGTTGGCTGTGCTGTTGCTTCAAGTTAAGTTACAATTAAAGGTCTATAAATAGAACTATCTGAGCACAGGCAAGACCTGGAAAGAAATTATCTCATGCTTTCTATTCTGAGGGACCTATAGTGAGAGGTTTTGCTGTGTCAGCCACCTAGAGTGAGACTGTCGGGATAGGTCCACTTTAGATCCATGTCACGCAAAGATAACCGTTCCCCTTGTGAATTTTTTCATTTCCATCATTGCAGAAGAGCATGACTTAAGGTGCAGACAGGCAACAAGAGGAGATGAACTGTATTTATTCATTTAGACTTTTTGGCTTGGGGAAGGCACACTGAGCCAAAGATCATTTCCAGGTGCAACCCGATAGAGGAGTAAGCACAAGGAAGTTAAGGGGTCACACAGTATGCAAGTGGCAAGCAGTGGTGTGGATTTTAAGGGTCATTCATTCAGATTTCTTGCCTTGCTCTCTGTAAGTAAGAGGAGGGTAAGAAATACAGAAAGCATTTGAAGTTTCAGTTGAAATAGGTATACGTATTTCATATTTTATTTTCCAGAGAGAAAAATGGTGCTTTCAAAGATGCCGGCGTTGATTGGTAAGTGGTAGTATGTTCTAAATACAAGAGGAAAATAGCTACTGACTGAAAGATAGGTGTGGGGCGCTTAACGTCTAGGCAATCACAAGACAGACTACTGTGGTATGAATGGTCAGGGGAATTAAAGTAGAGTAGGCTTGCTGTTTCATTCTAGTTACCTGCAGTCTGAGAAGGCCCGCTCACACAGCACTGTGGCTGGACAGCAGTGGAACCAGTAAACCTACAAGATATTATTATTCAGGGTATTTAAATGCAAACGATGTCCAGTTCTCATACTCCAGCTTTGTTGGTCACAAAGTTTGGCTACCAGAACTTCTTGGTGGCTTCATGCTTTTCAAGTTTATGTGTCTTTCCACTTTAAGTTAGCTCCCTTATTTTGTATGGAAATAAATTGACATTTCCAGTACAGTTCCAATACTTATTTGGTTGGTGCTCCACAAAAGTTCTGTGGCCACACACAATTGTGCTGGTGGGCCACATTTGAGAAACACTAGTCTGGGGAGAAAAAAAGTTTCACATTCTTAATATCCTTGGGCATTATTCTTTGAAGAGTTTGCCCCATCATATGCCTATGACAGACATCATTTAAGACAGGACTGCTGTGAGTAGAGCTAGTTGCATGTATGCTGCGGCTTCTGAGTGGCCACACGCAACTCTGGAATGCTACACGATGAGACTGCAGTTGTGTCACATCATACTGAAATTGTGTGCAGTGACTTTGTGGACTGGGCGTCTCTCACCTACTAACACCTGAAATCGCACATAAAAAAAAAATTCACAATGTACTGTACGTGACATGTGTCCTTGGATGCATTTCAGACCCAGGTCTACCAGCAAAAGAGGCCGGAGGTCTGACATGACGGACTTTGGAACTGGAAGAGCACAGGCTTAAATCTTGCTAGAACCCAATACTTACTGTGTAACCTTGGGCAGTTCACGTAGCCTCTCAGTGCTCTACGTCACCCACCTGTAAAAATGAGTAGAAGCTGGCCCCCACTGGAAACAAGCTATTGCAGCTCAGCTGGGCTATCCTGGGTAAATAAATTATAAAATAAGAAATAAATAAAAACATAAATAAAACACAGTGAGACTAATGCTGTAAAGGAAGTGAGGTTAGCTGCAAACTAAAAGATCCTGTGTTCAGATCTCACCGTTCTAACTGGCTCACTGAATGACCTGGAGCAGTCATTTGACCTCCTACTAACAGTAGTAGCGGTGAATCGCCTCTACTACAGTACAGTACCTCGAGTGCTGATCAGTGCTCCGGTAGCACTTGTGCTGTCACAACAGTGCAAACTTCCTTCACACGCTAGTTTTTCAGGGTGATCTCTTTGCTTGACATGGGGACAATCAGAATTTTACTGCAAATCAATTGATTTATTAGCCCACTAACAAAACAAAATGGACTACAAAAATCCAGAACACTTTGAAAAATTATACATTATTTAAATACTTCTTGTAAGTGGTCAAACCAGATTTCAAACCACAGAGTTTAAACAAAGCTGCCATTTACACTGCAGTTATTTATGTATTTGCAGTGTTAGTACATCAGGATAGCCCCATTTATGTGGATCAGTTAGTTTAAACGGGAGTTCTGCGGGGACATAGCAGCAGCAGAATTGTTGCAATCTAGAGCGGGAGTTGCGTCTAACGTTACAAAATGCGATGACCACAAATGTAAGGTAAAGTGACATACAATTTACTAGTTATGTAATGCACAAATCAGTTTACATTTAAAACCATTTTGCCCCAGTCTGTAAGTGTGTATTTAGAATGTTAAAAACACGAGGAAGTGCTGAGAGCCCCGCTCTTAGGATCATATATAATCCATGGCCGTACATGGTTAAACAATGGTTATACATGGTTAGGAACCATGGACATTCATGGCTTGTCCATGGCTTTAACCAGGGTTATTCTTGGAGAACTACTAACAGTAAATGGCCCAGGGACAGACTGCGGAGATGAATATTGTTTGAGAATTATTCAATTTTGACCATTTTTATCCATGGATAGTAATTTCTCTGAGGTGTTGCCATGTACAACAGGGTTGTGGGGGGGGGGCAGGATCAGTGCATCAGGAGACTCAACTCATGGTTAAAGAAGTGGTGCAGAGAGGAGGGGTTCAGCTATATTGGGGACTGGGAATCTGCCTAGATGGTTAAGGGCTTATTCTGGGGTGCTGGTCTGGATCTGTCTGGGAGGGGAACCGTAGTCCTCGGTGGATGGTTTAAATGTCACTTTGCACATTTAAAATAGCTGGGGGGGGGGTGACGAAAGAAATCAGAGAGGCAAAAACTACCCCCTGACAGGTCGAAGTACAGAGTAGGGAGAGGGTGACCAGCAGGGTGCCTCAGAAATCAGTGCTGGGTCTGGTCCTCTTTAATGTGTTTATAAGTGACATTAAAGAGGAGCTGGAAGGGAAGGTCTGCCTCTTTATGGATGGCACCAAAATCTGCAGTAGGGTGGACACTCCTTAACGGTGGGGGGGAGGGGTTTGAAAGGATGAGCAGAGACCTGAGAGAACTTGAGGACTGGTCTCAAGGCTATGGCATCTGGGTTTTAATGCAAAAAAGTGCAGAATAATGCACTTTGGGCATAGAAACCCAGGGGCAGAATACAAAATGGGTGGAGTAGTATTTATGACCACCAAGCAGGAAAGAGATCTGGGGTAATCATGTTGGATGATATAAAGATGGCCAGGCAGTGTGAAAAGGCAGTTTGCAAAGTTAGTGGGATGCTGTGGTGTATAGTGAGGGCTATCATGAGCAGAAAGAGGGAGGCGGTGTTGCCTCTGTATAGATTACTAGTAAGACCTCACCGTGAGTACTGTGTCCAATTCTGGAGACCATTCCTCCGGAAGCACATAGACAGAGTGGAGGCTGTCCAGAGGAGGGCAACAAAAATGATGCAGGGTCTGCACCAAAAGCCCAATGAAGAGAGATTAAAGGACCTGAATATGTACACCTCTATAAGAGACGAGGGGTATGATAAGAGACCTTTAAATACCTCACAGAGGTAAATAAGGTGTAGGAGGGAAGTAGAAAAAGGAGCTTGAGAAAAGGGGACACATGCTGTGGAGCTGGAGGAGAGTAGATTCATAGATGCAGCTGTTAAATAAGGACCACATGACCCACCTAGTCTGCCCATGAAAACCCCCAAGTAGTATCCGTCTACTGGGGGGCCCTCAGACTTGTCCCTTCCATCACCAGTATACCCATATACTTATTCCATACATTCTTGAACTGCGTGATTGTTACCACCCTACCACCTCCTCTGGCAAACTATTCCAGTCATTCACCACCCTCTCAGTGAAGAAGAATGTCTTCACGTTACCCTGGACCCTGCACCCCAACAACTTCATACTGTGCCCCCTAGTGTTAGAAGATCTGTTCCATTGAAACAGACTCTCCACCTGTGCCCTGTTGATCCCTTTAAATATTTAAAAATCTCAACCATATCCCCCCCCCGTCTTTCAGGGAGTACAGGTTTAATTCCCCAAGCCTCCTCTTATAGGACATCTCCTGCATACCCGGCGTCATTCTAATAACCCTCCTCTTCACTTCCTCCAACCTGTCCTTGTCCCTGCGGAGATAGCGCCTCCAAAACTGCACACCATACTTGAGGTGTGGTTGTACATATAGGGGGAGAAATACCTCCCTTCTCCTGCTTGTGATCCCTCTTCCTACAGTATGCATCTGAGCATTTGATTTGATTTTCCCATGACTTTCCCACACTGTTTTATCACCTTAAGGTCATCGGTAATAATTACTCCCAGGTCTCTCTCCTCCCCTGTGGCCTCCAGCACCTCCCTCCCAAGATTGTATTCCGCACCTGGGTTTCGGTTCCCCAGGTGCATGATTCTGCATTTCTTAGTAGTAAACCTCAGCTGCCACCTCCTGGACCATTCCTCCAACTTACCCAAGTCAGCCCTCATCTTGTCCCCCCCCTCCCCCATGTCCTATATCTGAAAAAGTAATTTATCACACCTCCTTGCTGTAGTGACTATCCTCTCCTCAGTTCTTGCCTTGGCCATCCTGACTGCCTTCCTTCAGGAAAGATGCGAGGAAGTACCTCTTCACAGTAAGAGTGGTGGATTACTGGACTGGCCTACCATTGGAGGCAGTGGGGGTGAAAACAGTGGTGGGGTTCAAGAATACATGGGATAGACATAAGGGAATCTTAGTGTCGGGGAGAGCCGGAGATCAGTTTCGGGTCAGTAGTGATGCAGTAGGTAGGGAAAAATGGGAAGACTGTGTGGGCCAAACAGTCATTATCTGCTGTCAAATTCTTTGTTCCTGTGCTTTAGGTATTTTCAGTGTCATAAAACAATTTTCTGCACAGCTCAGGGTATGTCATTTTTAACAATATCCTTAAAATTCTGCAATGTATACATGTTATCCACACATTCTTTTGGAATAGCTTTTATGTACTTACCTACGTACCTCCTGCCAACCTTTTCCTAAGCACTTCCTTACCCATGCCTGGCTTTTAACCACCCTTTACCTCTCCGTCCCCTCAATCTCATAGTTCCGGCAATATCGTTGAAGTTTTTCAACTTGTTTTGACTCCTAATTTCAGCACCAGCTAGCCTGCCCTCACTTTAGCACTATGCACTTTGCGTTTGCCCAGTTTGTACAAATGATTTGTATGATAATTCATTTGTCCTCCCCATGCAATTGGTTTGCCATTTTGTTTGTACTGCACTCAACTTACACTCTTTATGCCACCCTGATTGTAGCCACATCGCCTGACTGGCTGTATATTGTTTGTAATTGTGCTTCTCCCTTTCCGGTTTCCCCCAGGTTACACTTGGAAATGAGCCTTGGCTCAGTGTGCCTCTCTCAGTTACCAATTTTAAATAAATAAATTAATAGATGAATGAATAAATACATAAATGTGATGAATTCTTTTTTTATGGTTAAGTAATTTGTTTCTTTGGGCAAACCTTATCATTTGTTCATAAATCGGAGAAAAAAAATGTTAGGGTGATTATACTAGTGTAAAGTGTCATATTCTGCATAAATCATGCAAATGTGGTTGCTGTCTCATGCTGTTATTACCATGGATGAACCATGGTTGACTGTGGTGTTTCCAGAATATTCAGAAAACATACGGGAAAAGTACAGAATAAACAGACATCATCCTTGAGGAATTATGTAGCGGAAACAAAAATAACTGAGTAATTATCATGGTCAATTGATATACTGTAGATTTTAGGAATACAACTGCAACTTCAGAATCTTTTGAGAAACTGTTTTATTTTTTGTTTTAAAAACAGAAAAGCAGGACAGGGGTAAATGGAGAAAAAGGCAAATGCGGTAAGGGCAGGAATGGGGCTAAAAGGGTAAGGCCATCAAAAAATGGAGGGCGATGAGTACCTATGCCCATAGTCTGGAGAACAAGCTTCCTAAACTAGTGGCCTTGATGGAAGAGGGACACCTGGATATTGTGGCAGTCACAGAAACATGGTACACAGAGAACCATGCCAGGATGTCAACATACCAGGGTACGCAATCTACAGGAGGGACAGGGAGGGTAAAAGAGGAGGAGGAGGATGAGGAGGAGCTCTCTACATAAGGGAAGGGATCAAAGCAACAGAACTAAAGGGTAAACAGGGAGCACAGGCGGCACTGTGGGTCACCTTGGAGACAGGAAATGGCACCACAATCCGCATGGGTTTGTATACGGACCCCCATCTCAGGGGGAGGAAATGGGCAAGGAAATGATAGATGGCAGCCTTAGAATGGCAGAAGAAGAGAAGATATTGTTGATAGGGGACCCGAATATGTCAGATGTTAATTGTAGCACATTTGCTGCAGCCACACCCGAGAGCGGGGTCATTCTCGATGCTCTGTACGGGGCATGCCTCAGACAGCTAGTGTTGGAACCCACTCAAGAGGGAGCAGTCTTAGACCTGGTACTCTCAAATGGGGACAGAGAGAGAATCACAGATATAGAAGTGAGTAGCCATCTGGGAACAAGTGACCACCCAACAGTGTGGTTCACGATAAACACAGCCATGGAGCCAAGCCATACAAAAGCAAAGGTACTGGACTTTAGGAGGGCTGAATTTGGCAAAATAGGTGAGAGTCTAAGGAATGCAGTAGCAAATGGGCAGGAAGGAGGGTTGGAAGAACAATGGGGAAAAATCAAATCTGCCATCACAGAAGCAACAAGCTTTTGTGTGAAGCAAATAAAACAAAACAAAGTAAAAAAACACTATGGTTCTCAAAAGAGGTGGTGGGGAAGGTTAGGAAGAAAAATATAGCATTCAGGAAGTATAAGAAATCACAGAAGGAACAGGACAGAGAACTGTAGCAGTTAAAGCAAAAGAAAGCAGGGAAGGCAGTCAGAATAGTGAAGGCCCAAACCGAGGAAAAGATAGCCAACTCCATTAAGAAGGTGGATAAAATCTTTTATAGGTACATCAGGGAGCAAAGGAAGACTAAGGGAGGGATAGTGAGGCTTAATAAAGGGTAGGAGAGGTAGGCAGAGGGTGACAGTGAAAAGGCAGAGATACTGAACAAAAACTTTTGCTCAATATTCAGAAAAGAAGAAGAGGGGGAGGTACCCAAACCAAACAGAAGCACTCTGGACAGGGGGCTCAATACTAGTCCATTCACAGAAGAAATGTTCCTGAAGAACTAAAACTCAAGGAAGACAAAGCAATGGGACCTGACGGGATTCTTCCCAGAATTCTAAAAGAACTAAGGGAGAACTAGTGACATCACTAACTACCCTTTTTAACAAATCATGGGAGAATGGTGTGGTATCTGAGGACTGGAGGAGGGCAGATGTGATTCCCCTTCACAAAAGTGGAAGCAAGGCAGAGGCAGGAAACTACAGACCTGTTAGTTTGATCTCAGTGGTAGGGAAAATGATGGAATCACTTCTGAAAGAAAGAATTGTTGAGTACCTAGAGGCCAGCGGAGAACAGGACCCAAGGCAGCATGGATTCACGGCGGGAATGTTATGTCAGATGAATCTAATGGATTTCTTTGACTGGGTGACCAAAGTAGTAGACCAGGGATATGGCCTACTTAGACTTTTTAGCAAGGCATTTGACACAGTCCCACACAAAAGATTAATAAACAAGTTAGCCAGTCTGGGAGTGGGTCCCAGGGTGGTAGGCTGGACAACAAGACGCAGAGGGTGGTAGTAAATGGAGTACATTCTGAAGAAAGGGGGGGGTTACTAGTGGTGTACCGCGGGATTCAGTGCTGGGACCAGTCCTCTTTAATGTCTTTATAGAGATATTGTGGCGGGACTGGAAGGAAAAGTATGCCACTTGCAGACAACACAAAGATCTGCAACAGGGTTTATACACCGGGTGTGGAAAGGATAAGAAGGGACTTGGCAAGGTTGGAGGAATGGTCAGAAGTATGGCAGCTTACATTCAATGCAAAGAAGTGCAAAGTAATGCAGCTGGGAAACAAAAACCCAGGGGAAGAGTTCATAATGGGGGGAAGGTACTAACAACAACAAAAATGGAAAGGGACCTGGTGGTAGTCATATCAGATGACCTTAAGTTAGGCAAGCAATGTGAGAAGGCAGTAAGGAGGGCTGGGGGGATACTGGGATGCATAGGGAGAGGCATCACTAGTAGAAAACAGGAAGTTGTTATCCCTCTGTACAGACAGTAGGTGTGACCCCATCTGGAGTACTGCGTCCAGTTCTGGAAACCCCATCTCTGCAAGGACATAGACAGGATGAAGGCAGTCCAGAGGAGGGCAACTAAAAATGGTGCAGGGTCTGCAACAGAAGCAATATTAAGAGAGACTTAAAGAGCTTAATATGTATACCCTTGAGGAAAGGAAGGAGAGGGGGGACAAGATCGAAACCTTCAAGTGCCTCAAGGGAATCAACAAAGTCCAAGAGGGGAGCATCTTTCAGAAAAAGAGATGTGGAAGAACAAGGGGTCACAATCTGAAGATAGAGGGGGGACGACTCGGGGGCAACATGAGGAAGTATTTTTTCATGGAGAGGGTGGTGGATGCATGGAACCTCCTTCTTGAGGAGGTCGTGCGGTCAAAAATGGTGGGGGAATTTAAGAATGCATGGGACAGACATAAGGAAATTATAGTAGGGAGTAGGAGGAAGTAGGCTGTTGGTTAACAGGAATCTGCAGCTTATCCTGTAGATGGGGAAATGGGCAGACTGGGTGGGCCAAGCGGTCCTTATCTGCTGTCAAAGTCTATATTTCTGCGAAAAATATATGCAAGGTGATAGAAGGCATAATTAATTTAGTTTGTGAATTAAACTGATTCTAACAAGGCTTTAAATGGATTACAGTTAGCTGAAATAACAGAGGGCATAAACTTTAAAAGCGGCTAACTAGAAATAAATTAAGGAAGTCATATCTTTTAATCTAATCTTCACACTTGAGGGTAATAGCCCTTACCACTGCTTTAAATTATCTAGACCACTGTAAAGGGCTTGAGTAGACCCATCTCTCTAAATGAGGATAAACTGACAATCAGAAATATTTTATACAGTTTTACTGTAGAATCTACACCGTAAGTAGTTTAAATGAGGACACTGCTAATGTGATTAAAAACAAAGTTTATATTTTAGCAGGATACCATTTATGATATAATCTTAAAGAGGATACAGAGAAAATACATTTGACCTACTTTATCATAATTAAAAATCAAACCATGAAAAACAATAGTTATCAAGCATGGACAAAAAAAAAAGATATGTAGATCACAGACAATAATGTCTGCAACCTGCAATAATTTAAATATTGTGTTGTCATAAACATTTTACTTTTCATTTACCAAACCGAATACATTTAGTGTTCCTGTCAAGTCTCTCGTGATTATGTTTTTTTTCCAGGCATTTGTGCATCGAGTAGATCCTAGGAGGATTGAGTACTCAGAGGTACAGGACCAAGTGTGCCCACTAGGATAGCAGGCCCCAAGAAAAACACATAAGCAGGAAGTAGGCACCAACCCACCGGAAAAGCTCTGTGCAGTCTCATTCATCACAGCAGTCTCATTTATCACAGCAGTCACAACTCCAAAACTGAGGTTTGCAGAGAGGTGTATTTGTGAAAACTGTCAAACTGCAGCAAATGTATGGACTACACAGTGGCAAAGACCTACCTCAGCCCAGGGGTCTTGGTGCTCTGCTGAAGTGGAGCTTAATCAGGGTGCAGACCCCTGCAGTGACCTTCCCCTTAAATACTGCTTCCCTCGTGTACTTGCCCAGTCAGGTGAGAGAGGCAGCTTACACAAGAAAAACAAAATGTATAAGGTATTATACAATGGCAAGAAAATTTCCTGGACTCTGATTGGTCAGTGTATGCCTGAGACAGTGATGATATTACACAATAACATCACTGTGTTGATTTTTTTGGAGGATATTGATTTTTTTTTTCAGAAACAAAGATATACTGCCTCATTAAAAATCTACTAAAAACATTTTTATTTTTATTTTTGTTTTGTAAAACATTGAGCCATTGTATAATTGCAGTGAGGCACTCCAAGGTGTGTGTTATTGTGTAATGACGTCACTCCTGGGGTGGTGGAAGCACTCGGCTTCGCCTCATGCTTCAGCCCACCCCAGGAGTGACGTTATTACACGATAACACACACTTTGTCATGCCTTATTGCTTAAGTATAGTACGGGAGATTGGAGTTGAACTTACTAATACATTCACAGTATCACATAAGATATCGACAATCCATTTAAACAAAAACTAGTGAGTAAAACACAGAGAAAAAATTCAGATATTCATATTAGCCCACCGTATATTCATTTCATATAGAATAATACATGGGATTGTGTACTTAACCAGAATTTTACACACACCTGAGTTGTTGGATGCTACATGAACCCTGAGAGCGAAGCTCGAGGGGTTTATTTAAGCATCCAACACCGAGAGTATGTGTAAAATTTGAGTTTTGCACACAACCCCATGTTTTACTTTATATAATTGCTGGGTATCATTTTTTTGCGAAAGCAATTATATAAAATAAGACATCTCTGTGCAGCTGTGGTCTGACTGGGTTTCAGAGAAGTCTGCGGTCAGATGCGGCTGCTTAAAGAAAGGCTTAGTTTATATTTTTTGCCATTCTGTTAAAAAAGCAGCCCAGTTTAAATATTTTTAGCCCAGTGATTTGTTTTGGTTTTTTTGGACTTACTGCTGAGTCCGAGTGGCGATCTAGTCTCCGGCGGTAAGCATGGTGTCCAGCACTCCAGCACTGAGAAAGGGAAGAGCGGGGCTGGCACATGCACAGGAGAAGGGGAAACCCAGTGTGTGTTTGCTGTTCTAAACACTCCTTTATAATGGCAAATTACACAACAGGCTTCCTTATGGAAAAAACGAAACCCAAATTATACAGTTGATAATTAATGCAGAAAGTATCACCCATATGGGGTTGTATATAAGGAAATACTGGCTGACTCATACTAGGCATTAAAAATGCACCACATCATTGCAGAGAGGATAATGTTGGTCTGAGCATTCCCAGAGGTGCTGTTGCTTTGAACGAGACTGCACAGAGGTTTCCTGGTGGGTGTGTGTCTTCTTCTGCATCTCCACGGATGGAGTTAACAGGGACAAAGATCAGGAACAGAGTTCGGATGACCTTGGATGAGTATGGACAACCTTGTTTGTTTGTGAAAACATGGACAGTCTGAGTGGATGGGACTGGTATTTGGGATAAGGTTAGAGGTTGAAGGGGAAGGGAATGAGCGTGGGCCAAGGTGTACTGAACCTTGTGATGGGTTTGTCCCATTAGTACTGTTTCTGAAAGTGGAAATTAACTCTTTAAGCTGCCTAGTTCCTCTTGACAGTCAGTGTACGCATGAAGACTTCCTAAGGAGATGACAGTCATGCTACAGTCAGTCACATTTAGGTAGCTCATGCTGTTGTCTGTGCTGATCTGCTTTACTCAGTGCACCTCACGTGCTTTTCTTCTTCTTCTGTATTATAGGGTACAGTTCAAATTGGACAAATATCCCGCCCCCACTGTTTAAAAGAGTAGTCATCATGCTGATCGATGCACTAAGAGAAGATTTTGTGTTTGGACCAAAAGGAAAAGAGTTTATGCCCTACACCAGGCATCTTGTGGAGCAAGGGACATCCCACAGCTTCATTGCCAAAGCGAGACCGCCGACTGTCACCATGCCTCGCATCAAGGTAAATCTTTATACTGAAGTGTTCCACACTAGGATAACACCATTTAAGCTCAACACTGATAATGATGGGGCCAGTGGGGGCGTTGTGAATTAAACAACTAAAGTAGCAGACTGCCAGGTAATAAACAGGAGATAATCTGAAAAAGAGGTGTTTACCTCATAGTGCCAGGGCTCGTGCTAAGTGGCATCAGTCGGTATGTGTTTGATGCTTTATTATCTTTGCATTTTTTTCATTTGGAGTTTATAGTACTCAGTTTGCATCAATCTTGCATTAATAACTGACATGATCCTGATGTTTACCAGGCTTTGCAAACCATCTGCAGAGCTTCCTATTTTTTTGATAATGAATACAGGAGAGCATGACTTAGAAATGGTAACAAAGATTGAGAGGACAACCACGGAGCCCTGTGGGTTCATGAAGCTTTCAAACTAGTTGACAGTAATTGGGAGATAGCTAGCTTTCAAGGGAAGGTAAGTGGGGTTTCTTTCTTTTATCTTGTGAAGGACTGTTTCCTTCTTCAGCACACATTGGAACCAACCTGTTTACGTTTCTTTAGTAAGGCAATTGTGCAGTTGGCTGGAGGCTGTGTTGTGGATGTAGTCTGTCTGGACTTCAGCGATCTTTCGCTACCATATCCCACAGAAAACTAGTTGACAGTAGCACAATATGGATGCCTCAAAGTGTGTAGCAAGCAGATAGCAAATTGACTGACAAGTAGGAAGCAGAGAGTTGTTAGATGGATAGATAGATCGATCAATAGATGGATACTTTATTTGTATAGGTACTTTATTTGTATAGCGCCCCATTCCAGGGACTCTGAGCACTGAACATTAAAATCAACAGCAACAATTAACATCCATCCTTTAGGATGAACAACAGCAACAATAAAAACAGTCTGTCTAGATAAAATAGATTGGGATGACATTTACACCCTTAATCATTAAAATTAAATACCTGATTGAATAAAAAAGTCTTCAAGCCCTTTTTAAAGGTTTCCACTGAGGATGCCTCCTGCGAATAACCAGACAGGGAGTTCCACAGGGTAGGCACAGCCACAGCAAATGCGCAATCTCCCAAATGCCGCAACCTCACCCTGGGAACCCCAAGGAGGTAACCCTCAGTGGAACGGAGAGCCCGGGATGTTCTAAGTGGAATACCCCAGTAGTCAGTGCTGGGTCCTTTGCTGTTTGACATATTTATTACTGACTTGAAAGGGGGTCAGCAGCAAGTAACCAAAGTTTTCAGAGGGTAGGATGCACTACAGGGGAGCCCGTACACATTTGGGGTATCGGCTGAGAGATAGGGGCTTAGGTGTAATGTGAGGAAATACAGGGTACTTCAAGGGGTGAGGAATCTGGGCAACATGTACATCTCGTTTGATACAACTATGGCTGCATAACTGAGGATAAAGTTCTTGGTAAAAAGGAAAAAGGGGTCATTATAGACAGTATGCAGAAGCCAGGAAGGCAATGTGCTGCCCCAGTCAAAAGGGAAAAGAGTGTTGTGATGTATTTGAAGGGGCTAAGGAGTAGGCCATGGGAGGTGATCCTCCCCCTTTACATGGGCTTTGTTAGATCACACCATGTGTAGCTCTGATTATTGCAGTACAGAAAAAACATTGAGAATATTGGGAGGGACCATCAAGGTGATAATCAGATTAGAACTAGAGCTATGATGAGAGATCGGGCATACTCAAATGATTTTGTGTAGAGAAGGCTGAGGGAGGACATGATCATGGTGTCTCGAATAAAGGGAATCGACAGGGTGGAGTATAAACAGATGTGTTGGAGCTGGTGAGTGCAAGCAGACTAGAGGACAGGCACTCATACTGAAGGCTGGGGTGAAAAGGGAGACATTAGAAATAACTGCTTCATGGAGACTAATATGTAGAATATCGTACTCACTGAGACTGTGGAGGCTTGGTACTCTTCAGACTTAGAGATACTCAGTTTCTTTCCTTAGGGAAAACATAGTTGAATATGGGTAAGGCTAGCATTCTGGAAGATAGGCGTGGACATGTGTCCATAATGAAACTGAGTATAGTCATTGCCATGTGGCAGGAGGGGCAAACAAAACTGAATCTAAATACCTCCCATTAGCACAGTACTATGTTACTATGTGTATTACTTAAAAGGCATACATCTTAAAGACAGAAGGAGGGTACAATTCAAAGTATGAAATGTTAAAGACTGCCAAAGATGAACATTGGCAATATATAGATTTATCAAGCAACAATATATACAGAACAAGCATTTGTCAATGCCAAATGTTTGCCATTGGTATTGCTGTTGTACAGCACCAGTTGGCAGGACTACAGTTCCCTGGAGTACTCGTTGGTGCCGATCAGTGTGTTTGCTGCTGTAACCTTCTGAGTTGGCAGACAATCAGGAAGGTTGGAGAGGTACGTGTGGCCTGTTTTTGTTCCGTTCAACCTAAATAGAGTTGAATGTTAAGTACATATATGCCGAGAGGCTTGGCTGACGAGCACTGGATGTGATATCTAGGCAATGGTTTTGGTGTAGTGTTGATCTTCCCCACAAATCCACGGCTCCGTTTATAAGTGCTGGAAAGTGAAGTGGAAATAAATGTGTCAGATGTAGGTGTGCAGTGACGTGGTTGATGGATGCTGAGTTTGCAGAGGTTGTAGGAATGAGCAGGTTTCAGCAAGTGTGATTAGGAAGCTCCTGTCTAAGCCACAGTTAGAGTCCTTGGCCTGCCAATTTATGAGCAAGCATGCTACACTTTATCATTGTGGTGTATTGGAAAGCGTTTCCTAAAATTGGTGTCTAATTGGGTCCCAGAGCTGACGTCAGCCAGGCTGATAAGGACACTGAACAGCTGTTTGCGGGGCAGTATCCTGCAGATGAAAGGAAAAAGCCACCACATGATTGTTGTGACTTTTTCTTTTCAACTAGACAAAGTTTCCACCCATCCAGACAAAACAGCATCACAATCAGCCTGGCTGATAGTTGGTGTGGCACTCTCTCACCCCTTGCAGACCTCTCTGCCTGGGACAGACAGTTACAACCTTCAAAACACAGCGAACTTAAAAATAGCATACACTAACAGTAACTAGTGCTAAACGATGGAATAGCATGACCCAACAATTCCACTATCTTCGCTTCCCCCAACAGGATGTGAACTCAAGAGTCAAACCACATTGCCAGCCTGGATATTTTAGTTTTCTAAGTGTGGCTGTGTGTAGAGAAAGAAAAGCAGGTGCTAAACAGGATTTCGTGATTGCTAGGAAATAATTATATTAGTTGAGGCAATGGCCCTGACTGGGCAAGCTGGAAATAAATTATGTGTTTTCTTCATTTTGGGTGTGGGGGGTGACGACAACCTGTATCAAAATAGAGGCTTATTAAAGTCAAGTGGCTGCCATGTGACCCTGTTTGCATTGCCACTTGGGAGACCATGGTCTGAGTGTAAGCTGTGGAATCGCACCCTGCTGTCAGCTAGGTGCATTATCTAGGTGATGCTGAGTGAATCACTGAGCTCTGTTAATGAGAGAGTGGTACCAAAGTATCCTACAGAAATCTGTGTGATGGTGAAGTGATCTGGGCTCCTGTCTGCTACTAACTGACATCTTGTTTCTCTCCTGCTCTGAGGTATAGGTCAAACCCAGGTTTCCCAGCAGTAAAAAAACTGCTACTTTAATCACTAAGAGCTCAATTTGCAAAGAGGTCCAGATGCCCCATACAGTCACAGAGGGCTACCTGCAGCTGCAGAGTAACCTCCACATAAATATGCAGTACTACACGACAACCAGAGAGCGAGGCGCACCGAGTGCATTTGCAGCGTTATACCTGATCCCACTTCACTCACACCTCTGTGCAGGCAGTCGTGTCGGGTGAGCACGGGGTCAGGATCATGATCCATGCACAAGATGATTTCTGCTGTTTGGAGGGCATCAGTGCTATACCAAAGGAACCCCTGCTGTAGTGCTTATTGCCTTCCCAGGCTTGGTTTAGGGCCCAAATGGCCCCTATGTTTTGCTCCCAACCCTCTGTTATGGCATGGAGGGCTTGGGGGCATATAGTGGCCATTTTCTTGATGTTTAAAATGTTTTCACATGGCAGTCTTCTAGGACAGCCAGATCCCACATTTCCCATTCCTGTTCTGTGATGAGCAGGTGAGTCACTCTGATGCCAACGTGGGCATCTAATTGAATGCCCATTGTCTGGCCCCAGTCCACCTCCCGGAACACACCAGATTCCTGCACACTCCTCTGCATGTGCAGTGTGGGGAGTCTGGGAGCTGTGGATCCAGTCAGATGTGACTGGGTTTAGGGGTGTGTGGAGCTCCCGCACTTGGATAAGAATGGTTTTCACATATACCTGGTCATTTTGTTGCTCAGGCCCAAAGAGATTTTAGAGTGTGAAATGGACTGCTTTGAAGCAGGACATACTCAGCTTTATGTTATTTCCATTAAAAATATACAAGGGACCACCAAAGCAAAGTTTAGTGGCCGGAAGGTCACACCTCAAGTACTGTGCAGTGAAAAACATACACATACGTACATGCACGCACTCAACATGTTTCTCCATTGTGGTCACCATCACCAGTTTGTGTGGCTTAGGGGAAGTCTTAGATCCCTTATGTGAGTAACTGACAGTTATGTATGTTAGTAAAGCTTTGAGAAGATGCTGAATGGAACAGGAAGTCCAGCATGGATTTATAGAGGGGAAATTAAGACATTGGTTTTGTTTGGGGTGGTGGAGGGGTACGTTAAGCAAAAAGGCACAGCAGGTTTAAAAAAAATGGATCAAGAATACAGCCATCTGATTGGCTGTGATCTATATTATTACGAGATGGTATTTTCATTGATCATGTGCTTCCTGCTGTTTTGTGATACAGTGGTATGTGCAACAGAGTGCCCTTTTTTAATTGCACACCTAAAAAAAATAAAAAAAAAGTCTTACCATGTTTCACATTTTGTAATCCTGTTAAGGTAACTTTGGAGGGTAATTTTCCAATTATGAATTTCATCTCCACTAGGGAACAACACTTCCTTTGGCTCATGCTGTTTATTGTGCAGGGGGTTGTGACTACCTAACTGTAACCAGCTTCCCTCACTGTGCCTTACCACTTTTGTGGCTGGGCTACTGTACCATTTATTATGGCTCTCAGTCTTTAGGGAATGGGCAAATATCACAATGACCCACACCCTTGGAGTGCCTTATTGTGATTAAATTTTTTTATTTACTGTTTATGCCCCGCTTCTTGAACCCCTTTAACCACTTAGCCAATCAGCGGTGACCTCCCAGACCCATCATTCCTACCACCCTTTCAGGCTGCCCCATGACTTACATCTCACTCATGGTGGGGCCCTCAGGGCAGACCCAAAGCCCCTCAGAGAATTCCAACTTTGAAACTTTTTTTTATATGCTGATGATGCAGTGGTCCTCATAAGTGGTTCTCTTTTTGAAAATGTACGAAAAGATTTAGCTGATGATTTTCTGGAGGTACAGAATTGTTTCAGAGCTCATGGATTGGTTTTAAATGAGAAGAAAACTAAATCCATGTTTTTTGCAAATACTAAAAAAAGATTGAAATTGGACCCTATATTGTCAATATACACTGTTTCTGGTAATTTGATTGAACAAGTTAAACAATTTAAGTACCTGGGTTTATTGATGGATGAGAATCTTTCCTATGAACCTCATATTCTCCGTATTGTAAAGGTGACTCATCAGCGACTAGGAGCCTTACATAGGTTATCTCCTTTACTCACTGATACTACATGTCTTCTGTTAGCTCAAAGTTTTTTACTACCGTTAATTGATTTTGGGGTTTTGTTTTACTATTCTGCAAGGGAGGGACTGTTATCCAAGGTAAAAGTGTTACTTAATTCAGTTGCTAGATTTGTAGTGAAATCCCCACTAAGGGTCTATCATTGTAATCTTTTAGAGCAAGTGGGTTGGCTTCCTTTGGACGGTAGATATAAACTCCAATTGGGTATTTTGGCAAAAAAGCTGATAACTTAATAGAGTTCCTGATTATTTTTGTCTAATTTTTAAAAAGCAGAACTCGCGGGTAAATACACGGTCAACAGTTAAATTTTCTCTTTGCATTCCAAAAATGCGCACTTCCCTTGGACAAAGGGCACTATCTTATATGTTGCCCACTTTTCTTAACACAGTACAATCAGTTTTTGACTGTATGAACCTTTCCCTTTGTTCTTTTAGGCATAAGTTGAAAGAGTATGTTTTTACAGAATGTAAGTGTAAATGTTATTGAATGATAATGTTGTGATATATCAATTTGTACCTGTCTCTATTTAAGTTGTATGTAATTGTTATTTGTACACTGATTGCCCATGAAAACGGGTCTTTTTTGGCCCATGATCCTATCAGTATAAACAAATAAAACAAATAAAACAAACAAGCCTGTAGTCATGGTGGCCGTGCAGGTCTTGAGAGTACCGCAGATTGCATCATCTGCAGAGGTCGAAACTTCTTCTGTTTTTCTCCCCAGCCCACGAAACAGGAAGCAAGGGCTCCATGCGCATGTGTGCAAGAAAAGGCGTGACAGTGCCCTGAGCTAGCTGACGTTCTCCCTCCCAAGCTGCTCCTGCATGCACTACCATCTGTAGTCACCTAGGTGGTATTGTCCTGGTGGAGACTTTCTTCTTCACTCTCCAAAGAGAAAAGCCTCCTGTGGGATCCTCACTCCTTCTCACACTGCTCTCCAGCATCCCAAGCCTGGTCACTGGCATTGCAAGAGGCAACTCTGCCACTGTGCCGATGGCCGCGTTATAGTGATGATAAAATTAACCTCATTTTTAACAAGCATCTAACATTGCAGGGGCAACCTTAAGAAAAATAATGTTTAGACAGAATTCAACTTATAATTCAGTTGTTTTCTGATTGTATGCAGCACATTTTAGGCCGTCAGATTCCTTTCACCTTAACAAATTTTGTCCTGGGCTTCCCAAATCTCCTTCGAGGACCTAAGGACTGAGTCAAATACAGCGGGTGACCGCGCTTAAATGTGTGACATTAAATTGGTTGTCTGCTTGACCCCGCACATTTGACCAATGGAAACAGAAAGTCTCAGAGATTGAAACAGTAGAACGTGTAACAGCTGTGCTTCAGCTCAGTCTGTCTCTAACAGAATTTAGATATTTTTAAATGTTTAGGAAAAAAGTATGGTCACTTCTTTGACTTTGAAATAGTAATGTGGACATGAAAAGGAAATGGAACCAGAAAAAGATATAATGTACTCATAATAGGATACAAACTATCTCTTTATTATAGAAACATAGAAGTTGTCAGCATATAAAGACCACTTGGCTCACGTAGTCTGCCTCAAATTCCCTACCTCTAGTAGTTATATATCATTATATACCATGTATACTATTGTATGTTATTTACAGTATTTCCCTTGTGCCCCTACAGATCATATCTGTAAATGAGATTTCTTTTTATCTCTGTATGTTTATCTGGTAAACAAATGTCAATAAATAATAAATAACAATAAAGAACCTAGGAAAGTAACTTTAACAGGTACAGTATGTTCATTTTGTTGAACTGCTTTAATTGTTGTCTTTTACTGACTTAAATGGATTTGGCGGAGGAGCAATGCACAGTTAGTCATGAAAAGGGGTGCGGCTAGGGGCTTAGTTTAAGATCCGTTTTTTGCCACATCCAAAGGTGGCAACCCTAGGAGGGTGGGTCTGCGAGTTCTTGTTTTTATCCTATTTTTACTAGTTTTTTTATCTTAATGCTTGCCTGGTTATAATTATCATAGAGTTTCAAGATTCACTTCCCAGCTAGTCATTCATGTTGGACAGAAGTTTTTTTTATATATGATTATACAAAATAAGTGTTACACTGCTATTCTTGTGTTATTCTCATGTGCCTCATTTTGACTTAGCTCAATAAACTTGAGTTTCAAAAAATAATTCAGCCATTTCCTATATTTACCTTCCTATTGTTATTTATTACTGAGTACATTTGCATAAATACAGGAGTCCCTGTCACTTGCTCTTCATCTGCTCTGTCTGCCTGTCTACAAGTGACATCCTAATCCTTTCTTGTGATATCATACCTTTTTCTACAGCAAACAGTTGTGATGTCATAGGAGAGAATTTTGATGTCACTTGTAGACAAGCAACAAAAGACAGTGCTGTATGGAAATTTCATAAGTAATAAATTATGAGCGGTAGAAGCTCCATTGTACCTACTGCCTGTATTCTTTAAATATGTCCCTGTGTGGAACCACCCGATGGCCCAGCGGATGTGCAAAGTACTTCAATACCGATGACCTGAATTCAGGAGTTCACTTGCAGAGCTCAAATCGGGTGGTTGGCCTGAGTAAAGTGTTGCCAGATGCAGCCTGTCTTAGTCAGTGGGGGGAGAGACTACAACAGTCCTTCATGATGAGCCTGCTTTCTGTGTGTGTGTGTGTGTGTGTGTGTGTGTGTGTGTATGCCTGCATACAGCACTGTGGTACTGTACTGGGGGGGCCGATTGGCATTGTGTGGCATGTGGGTGGGGAGGGTCAAAGATCACAGCACTCACTGGAATGAGCTATGATGAGACTAGTGGAGAGAAACAGCCCTTATGCCATAATGATAGCAGAGTCTCACACACTCTGGCCCAGTCCAGCAAGGTGCCTCCCACCAGATGGGTGTTCCATTTGAGGGGGAAGGGTGGAACACCCTAAGCCAAGGGCCCTGCCTGGGCAGGGTGGAGGGTGTTCAGTTGAGGATGTGCAGGAAAAGTGAGCTGGACTGGGGCTAAATTATCAGCTTTTTCATAGCTGAGGGAAGGTCATACATGTTCAAAAAATACTGTGGAGAAAACTATACTTGCTAAACAAATGGCAAGATTGCAGGACCAATGCAGTATTATTGATTGTGGGTCATTGTAGGATTTACCATGGTCATGTGGTCAGATTTTGCAAAGTACAGGATTTTCCCAACCCACTGTGTAATTGATGGTAAAGAGGCATGTGCAGGCTTCTGTTCCTTTTGGTGACCAGCATTTGCAGTCAGCAGGTGTTCACAAGCCTTGAGCTGTTGGAGGTATAGTCCCTCATGTGAAACCAAAAACCCAAGAATAATTAAGATTCCAATTGAATTTGTCAGAAACAAAACCTTGACTACTTGCAGCCTATTGTTATTAGGATATCCAGTATAATTGTAATGAATTCCTCCATTATGAATGTAATGCCCTGTAATGGCCACCCTTGCTGTAGTGCTGTGTGTACTTGAGAGTCTGACATTAAGGAAAGTGGGCCACAGTTTTATAGAGCTTTGCCTGTGAATAGCTGTATTTCCAGAATGAAAGCAAGGACAAATGCTGCTCCACTGACTGAGTCTGTGCCTCGATTCAACAGCTCACTGCAAGCTGCAGCACAAACCAGCACCAGACATTACTGCAGTATGCTGAAAAAGGCTTTAGTTAAGCATGATCAGTAAAAAATGCAAAGATACAGCTAGCAGCCTGAAGACGTGGAGGGAGGGTACAGGAACACCCCAGCCGGTTTCACACTAAGTGCTTTGGCAGGGGATGGGAAAGGCTGTTACACCTGGAAAGACACTCAGTAGAGACAAGCATGCGCTGATGCTGTGCTGCTGCTAAACAGAGATATTTATTTAGATCCAGATGGACGCTGACAAAGACCTCAGTGCAAGCAGTGTAGACCATAAGCCCCGTCGCTACAGAAATTCAGAATACACATAAGGAGCCAGAAGAACTGTGGCTTACTCTAGAAACAGGAAATGGGACAGCCATACGAACTGGGGTTGTCTACAGACCTCCAGACCAGGAGGAGGACATAGCCACATTACTGTTAGAAGATATACAAAACATGACAGCTAAAGGGGAGGTTCTGATAATAGGAGACATCAACATGCCAGATACAGATTGGTCAATACCAGCAGGAACGTCCGCCAGAACTAGACAAATAGTGGATTCCCTGCAGGGGGAGGGCCTCAAACAACTGGTACAACAACCCACAAGAGACATAGCTATGCTATATCTAGTACTGACTAATGGGGAAAGGATCGCAGATCTCCAGGTAGAAGGTCAGCTGGGGGTCAGTGACCATCACATGGTATGGTTCAATTTGGCCACTAGAACTAAATCATCCCATTCCATGGCAACAATATGGGCCTTCAGAGGAGCTGACTTTGATAAGATGGCCAACAGAGTTAAACTAGCCCTGGCAAGAATAAATACAGGTAAAGGAGTACAGGCAAAGTGGGCAAGCATTAAGGATGCAATACTTGAAGCAACATCCCACTGTGTTAGGGAGAAAAGCAAGAGCAAAAGAAGGAGGAAACCACTTTGGTTCCCAAAAACGGTAGCAGAAAAGGTCAGAGCCAAAAGGCTGGCCTTCAGGAAATATAAGGGAATGCAGCGGGTCAAATATAGGGAGGCATACCAAACTTCCCTAAGGGAAGCAGGAAAGGCAGTAAGGCAGGCAAACTCCCAAACAAAGGAAACACTAGCACGAACAGTAAAAGAAGGAGACAAGACTTTCTATAGATACATTAGTGAAAGGAGAAAGCGCAGAGAGGGTATTGCTAAGATCAAAGGGGATAAGAGGGAGTGTGTGGAGGAGGACCAAGGAAAAGCATCTATCCTAAATAGATACTTCTGCTCATTGTTTACTGAGGAGAAGGTAGGGCAGGGCCCACAACTCAGCACCATGGACACAGGGGGGAGGGCGGTGTACACTAGTCCCTTCACAAAAGAAAGGATCCTACAAGAGCTTGCTAAGCTCAGGGTGGACAGAGCAGGGCAGTGGGACCTGATGGCATACATACCAGGGTACTAAAGGAGCTAAGGGTGGAACTAGCAGAGCCATTATCAGAACTGTCTAGTGAGTCTCTAAGCACAGGAGAGGTCCCAGAAGACTGGAGAAAGGCTCATGTGATCCCGTGCCACAAGAGTGGCAGCAGGGAGGAGGCGGGAAACTACAGACCAGTCAGTCTTACCTTAGTAGTGGGCAAGATTATGGAGGCACTCCTTAAGGAAAGGATAGTGCAAGACCTGGAATCCATAGGAGCACAGGATCCAAGACAGCATGGGTTTACAACAGGAAGGTCCTGTTAAAGTAATCTCATAGATTTATTTGACTGAGTAACCAGAGTGGTGGACCAAGGGGGAGCAGTTGATGTCCTCTACCTTGACTTCAGTAAAGCTTTCGATACTGTTCCACAAAGGAGATTGATTAATAAGCTGGGTAGGCTTGGGGTGGGTCAGAAGTTGGGCAACTGGGTGGCAAACTGGTTGGCGGGCAGAAAACAGAGTGGTGGTAAATGGTATACAGTCAGAAGAGATGCAAGTCACAAGTGGGGTACCTCAGGGATCAGTCCTGGGGCCAGTCCTCTTCAGTATCTTTATCAGTGACATTGCAGATGGACTGGAGGGTGAGGTTTGTCTGTTTGCAGATGACACTAAGATCAGCAACAGAGCAGATGATCCAGATGGGGTGGACAGAATGAGAAGAGATCTGGATAAACTGGCAGAATGGTCAGAAGAGTGGCAACTGGGGTTTAATGCAAAGAAGTGCAGGATCATGCGCTTAGGGAAGAGAAAACCTGAAGCCACCTATAGGTTGGGAGGGGAGTTGCTGGCAATCACATGGGAAGAAAGAGACTTGGGCATCATCATCACAGATGACTTGAAATCATCCAAGCAGACAACTAAAGCAGTAGGTAAGGCTAGAGGGATGCTGGGGTGTATTAGTAGGGGTATGGCAAGTCGTAAGAGGGCAGTAATAATTCCTCTTTACAAGACATTGGTTAGGCCCCATCTGGAGTACTCTGTGCAGTACTGGGGGCCGCACTTGCACAAGGGCATTAACAAAATGGAGGCAGTCCAGAGAAGGGCAACCAAAAGGGTGCAGGGACTGCATCAGAAAACATGTGAGGCTAGATTAATGGAGCTCAATATGTATACCCTACAGCAAAGGAGGGAGAGAGGTGATATGATTGAAACATTCAAACATCTTAAGGGCATTAACAAGGTGAAAGAGTCTAACATGTTTCAATATAAGAAAAATAGCAGGCCAAGAGAACACAACATGATATTAAAGGGAGGCCAATTAAGGGGTGATGTGAGGAAGTTCTTTTTCACAGAAAGGGTGGTGGATACATGAAACGGCCTACCTCAGGAAGTGGTGGATAAAAATACAGTGCAGGGCTTCAAACAGGCATGGGACAGGCATAAGGGAGCAGTACAGATGAGTATGAATAGATAGGCCGTTGACAGAGTACAGGCCTATGGCACATTCATAAGGTAGAAAAAAATGGGCAGACTGGATGGGCCTTGCTGTCCTTATCTGCCATCAACTTCTATGTTCGGTCCCCTGGCGAATCCCTAGTGAGTGAGGTGGCGGGGCTTGTGGTGTACACTGTTTGGGATCTAAATAAATTTCTCTGTTTAGCAGCAGCACAGCCACCTGAGTGTGTTTGTCATTGCTAAGTGTCTTTACAGGTGTTTCACTGCAGCTTCTGGCAAGTGTGGCAGTTTCCATTGTTGCCCAGCATTTTCTATAGCTTGACTGGTACCTGGTCAATGTCCCACAACTGAAACAAAGCGGCAATAACCATGCGTGTATTCAGAGCGACGGGTATGATAGTGGAAGGGAATTACCACTACCCTTGTCACTGAGGAAATGCCAAGGAGCAATAGTAGTTTCTGCTGTCCTATTTCAACCTTGTATAACTTATGACCCCAAATCCTTGGTCATCTTATCCCATACCCTGCAATGTTAAACAGCAGGTTCCTAAACCTTTTAACTCTGGGTTGTCTTAGTAACATCCTTTTAATCATTGTACTATTTTCAGCCATCTGTTACCATCTGGTACCTTGTGACCTATGTGAGTTTTCCTTTTTCCAAGGGTGACATTTTTTTAAATGACCTCTACCCTTCTTAACTCACTAGGCACAGTCTTACCTGGGGTCTCACATTCAAGTTCCATACTTGCATCCCAGACCTCCAACAGGTAACATCCTGGGAACACAGGAAACAAAGGAATATTCTGCTCAGTCGGGGGTCCTCCTCAAACTGAGCCCACGAAAAATCCTCCTCTGACTCTTTGTCCAAGCTCTCCAGCAGGAACCTCTCGAGCACCTGGCACCAGTGTTCTACCTCCCTGCTTAGTCGATCTGCCTCCAGCCATTGCCCACTCATCCAGTGGATCATCCTCATCAGGGTCTCCACCTCCTAGGCATTGTCTCTCGCACCGCCAGTCTGCCTCAACCGACATCTCTTTGTCGTCTTCAGGCTTGGCCTTCCTCCGAGCTCCCAAGTCCAGTCCAGGCAGCAGTTTCTCTCCATCGGTCAGCCATGGTTCTGGGCCGAACTCCACGGACTTTCTTCTCCGACAGCTCCTGGTGCATTGGTCCACCTGGGATATCTGGGCGATATCCACCAGAAAACGTCCCTCTTTGACCAGTCCAGATGCTTCCAGCAAGTTATCCCACTTCTAACACCAAGTCTGTGGAGGGGTTGTGGGATAACAGATGGACCAGACACCAAACTTCAGCTTTAACACACAGTTTCTTTGTGATGTTTATTCAAAATACAAGCAATAACTTTCTGCAATGGTATATTTTTTCTTCAGTACATCAGTTTGCAGCAACAGACTATGAATATTCTTTCTCAGTACTTATTGACACTGATCTCTAATCCCATTCATTAGATAATATGTACCATAACCCTTATGCAAGCCCTCATTTGCTTCCATAGTGGGGGCCCAGAAAGAAGAAAAACAAAACAAGCTATAAACAAAGAACCTCAATGCAGAATCACTGAAAGAACAGTTACCCCAAAAGGCATTGGCAAGAAATCAAGTTTCAAAGAAATACAACATCATACATACATACTTCCATAATGCAATGCATTATGGGATATATGCAAATCACCATGACATTTCTGGCTTGTTAAGTTTACAACAATTTGCTTGCATTTTAAATAGCACAACTAGCTTAATTTCTATAATAGTCACCTAGTACTTTTTACCATTATCAAAACACTTAGTGTCATGGTATTTTAAACATTTACAGGTTTTATAAACATAAGGTATATACATTAAGGTATTTTATAACATAGTACTATTACATACTAAATCCAACAACAATAAACACAACCTTTTTTACATACATCTGGAGGTCACCACAATATCCTTCCTGTACGAGGACCTGAGAAGGAAAAGGAAAATTAAAGAGGACACTATAGCATAGTCAAGAAAGGGAAGGGGGTGGCCAACCTTATGGTCTAGAAATAGTAAAGGATAGATTAGGCTTAGAAATAGAAGAACTTTTACAACAGATTTAAGGAAAGGTCGATCCTCAAGAGTGGCAGGAGCTCCCAGTCACACCAAGTAGCCATGTGCTGTGGGCTTTGTCGAGCCCCTCCCATGGTGGAATGGTTGGGGCACCAGAACATGGCATAATCAGTAGATCTAGGACTGTGGTTTGGTTCCCCCCAGGTCTCCCTGTGCTACTACTTTTGAGGTTTAAAAAAAACAAAAAAAGTCCCCTCTCTTCCAAGTTGCCCCCATCCTGAAGTGCCCCCCTCGGAGATAGTTATTTAAGGTCTGGGGCGGTGTGGGAGGAAGGCCCTACGGGGTGTGCAGGGTGACCCCTGCAAAAACAAAGTCCCATTGTTTTCGTGGGCATGCTGTTTGGGGTTGAGTTGGTGTTTTGTCCAACTCTGTGGTTGGCGCTGTGTTGCATGTGACATTTATAGCCACACTGTTTTTGTTTGCGTCGGAATGACCCCGTGCCAGCTTGGTTAAGACCTGTGCCAGCACTTCTGTTCTGTACTACAGAGCATGCATCTAGTCACTGCCTGAAGGTCTCTTAAACCATGCTGTTTTTCCAAGACTTTTAAAGTTGCAGTTGCAAACTAAATATAAAATGCAGTATTATGTGCAGCAGTGCCAACGGTGACAAACAAGGTCTCTAAGATGATGTAATTTACATCACCCCACGTAAAAGCAACCCCAGTTTCAAAATTTACAGCAAAGTGGGTCACTAGTCATTTAACAATTCTAGTAGCCATGAACAACATTTTATGATAAAAAGCCACTATGAGAATTAAGGCCAGAAATATCTCTGGCTGTAATTACGAGGCACAGAGTGGAAAGAAAGCCATTGCAAATTAAGTAGCCAAAACGTCAGTTCAGTGGCTGTGAGTCATATTTTTGTAATTTTTGCTGTTATGTGGTACCTGGTTCGGCAAATCCAGGGCTGTACTTCAAGAGATGAGATATTATCTCATCAAAATTAGTGGAAGAGTGAGCGACCGAAGATGCAGAGAAACCATCACTTCCCACTAGTTCTTAAATTAAAGAACATACATTGTTAAGTATACAGTACAGATCAAATTATCAGGGAGCATAAACATAATTTTC
This sequence comes from Neoceratodus forsteri, assembly GCA_016271365.2. Lineage (NCBI taxonomy): Eukaryota > Metazoa > Chordata > Ceratodontiformes > Ceratodontidae > Neoceratodus > Neoceratodus forsteri. Next base: position 1,175,441,135 of record CM057453.1, on the reverse strand, counting down.
TCAAAAATGGAGCTACATCAAAAGGGTCATTTGGACCTAGCTCCATAGGGCACCCAAGGTAAATTTCCAGAAGGACTCCCTTTTCAACAAAAGCTGTTTCAGATCCTCTCCCCTTGCCCCAAGAATCACCCTCTCTATGCCACAACATTTAAAGCTGTGTGTCCTTCCACTATTTCTAGTTCTGGCTAGATGAGTAGCGAATGCATTTGTAGCCTTTGCCTTTGCTATGCTTCTCAAATGCTGTCCTATCCTTTTGGAAAGAGGCGTGTACTTTTAGCTAGGAAGAGTGCACCACAGGTGCACACTGCAAGGTACACTACATCTGTGGTCCCACAGTTTATTGAATGCTTGATTTCATCATCTTTCATGGTGTTGGCTGAAGAGATGGCCCTCAGCATTGAAGGATAAAATGTACATGTCCCACAGTGAAAGTTACTCACGAGGGCAGGGTAGGGTTGCAGGCTGTGGACTTGGTGGTCAGACAAATAGGTCCTGCATTTATATACCATCATCGGGGGGGATATATCAACCCACTGTACACGTTGTCTGGAGAATATGCTAGTTTCCCCTAAGAACTCTTTCAGTGGCACCAGCCTGCCTGGAAAAAGTGATTGCAAAGTTCAGATGTGGATTCTCCTCCGCCTCTTTATTTTTGCTCACCGACAGGGTAGATCTCTCTGCTTCATTGGCAAATCTACAGGCAGTGTCTACAAAAACCTGTGCCTCAAAACCTCCTTTCCCAAATAAAGTCACTGTCATTACTGCAATTCCTTTGTACTCTCAGAAATTGTGATTTGGGAATATTCGCTGTATGGCGAGGGTTGCAGCTAGCGGAGCATACAGTAGAAATACATTTTAGTCTTTCTTTATGTAAAAGATCTGTTTTCAATGTTGCAAGTTTATTGAGTTAAAATGAAATAAGACATCAGGGACCAGATATTCAAATATGTGCAGAAATGCAAAGATTTGCGCCAAGCCTTGTCTTGACCAGGTACCCGAAGATGCTATATTCAGTGGACTAGCGCACCAGTGCTAGTCCACTGAATACAGGGCCATGTCGCCCAGCACTAAGCCACTTAGCACTTCCCCGACAGGGCTCCTGAAGTACACCACCAGAATAGATAGCACTGGAGTGCTATTTCCAATATTTAAAGGGACCTCATTCAGATGAGCCTATCCGGCATGCAAGGCGCTAAGGGGACATTTGCATGCCCTTTATGGGGTCATTTGATGGGTAGTGAGGCAGGTTTATTTATTTAATTTTGGTGACCAGGTAGGCCCACTGACATCATTACAGACACCTTTTCGGAGGTGACCCGGAATTAATTACAGTTAACAAATTGATTTATAGAAACAGACTGAACATCTTTCATGTTACACTATACAACAGTTATAAACATCAGTTAATCCAAGTAAGACAGGTTGTGGGTTATAGCAGTGAGTATACTGTAAAAACAGAGAAACCATAAACAACAATTGTGACAGTAAATGAAAAGTACTTCATACATTACAATGTGTATATTCTTAGCGTGCCACGACCCCCCCCCCAGTTGCCCAGTCCCAGTCATGAATACATATGCTTGGTGCTAGTGGTCCCCCCTGTTGATCGCCATCCCATTCTTTAAAAATAAAAGGCTCCTTTGTGTTAGCATACATGTGATGTCTCCTTTAGCCCAGCAGAGTCCCTTTTTTGACTACCCCCAGTATGGGAAAGCAAATCTCTGACTTGCATAATTAGTCAGGCACATGAAAAAAATCTTGCATTCTCGGTCCATTAATTTAATGATGTGCCACCAGTCACCGTGAGTGTAAGTAATTAATAGTGTTTCGGTGTGTGCTTAGTCTCCTAAGCAACTGATCACCTGCCTGACCGCAGCTTACTTGTACATCCACAATCTTACCCTGTGTCAGTCTGCTCAACTCCGAGCTACTTCACTGATTCCATGGCAGTATCCCTTTAAAGAACTGCACAAATTATCTAGCTGAAATAGACATGTCATGGACAGTGAGTACATTTCAGTGTCTTCTTACTCCCCATCTCCGCAACTGTTATAAGCTCCACTGAATTTCCAGAAAGAAATCACTCTCAACAAGATTGCCTAAAACTGCAAAGCAGTGGCCTGCTCTCGTACTCAAAGCAATCTTTCCATTTCTGAACCACTTAGTGACTTTTTAAAATGTCCAAACCGCATACCTCTGTTCTGTAATGAAATAAAATCAAAAGGAAATTGGGAAAATAATGTTTTTTTTCAACCATAAGCCAGATAACAAGTTACTGAAGGCAGCAGGATCAGCTGCAGCACAGCTAGACAGTAGAAAGTATTTATTAATGATGTATCAGTGTGGATGTTTACAATTTGTACTCATTTGCGTATATTTTTGTTCTAATTGTATTAATAAAGTGCATTTTATATAGGTGTGTGTGTGTGTGTGTGTATATATATATATATATATATATATATATATATATGTACAGTATATTATATATATATATATGTACAGTATATATATTTTTTTTTCATTGTTTAGTGGCCAACTTGGTGTATTTGTGCATTCTCCCTCCTAAATGGCCAATCTCCCTCCCAACTTCACAAAACCTCCCTCTCAGTTTTATATCATCACATGCATGTGCTAGTGGTACCACCCCATTCCCGGCCAATCATCGGCTTGTTCTTTAAATTAAAAGGCTTCCTGGTGCTAGTGGTATCCACCCACCGGCTGATCGCCGGCCCATTCTTTAAAATAAAAGGCTCCCTAGTACTAGTGGCACCCCCAACCCCCACCTATCGATGGCCCATTCTTTTTCTAAATATTACCCATGGTGCTAGTGGTAGCCCCCTCCCTTTGATTGCCATCCCTGGCTCAGAGAATGTTATCCCTGGTGCTAGTGGTAACCCCCCTTCTGATTGCCCTCTCTGGCTTAAAACAATGTTATTTTTGGTGCTAGTGGTACCCCTCCGATCACAGCCTTGGCTTTGAGAATATTATCCCTGGTGCTAGTGGTATCCTCCCCCTCGGATCCCAGCCCCATTGTACACTCTTATATCCCTGGTGCTAGTGGTGCCCGCCCCCTCTGATCCAAGCCCGTAATCAACTCGTATATCCCTGGTGGTAGTGTTGCCCCCCATCGCCAGCCCTGACATACCAACAACCTCTCTCTTCCATCCTGTGCCCCCCACCATGGCCCGAGGTACCACCCCCCATTCACCATGTCCACAGCGGTGGTGTCGCGGCTGCATACAGAGACCGGCACTGCCCTTCTCACACCTCCTTGGCTGACCACTGTATGTGCAGCCAGGGAGCACGACTCTTATTTATAGGACAGCTTCCCCTCCCCACGACTGCCATGGTCTTCCTCTTTGGGGATCTCATGCTGGACCTTCCCCCCCCATCTGCCAAAATGCCAGCTTTCTCCACTTATCGCCCATCAGACCTTAAAGGTCTGACCCGTCAGGCACACCTGTTGATTCTGACCAACTGCCGGCAGGGGGCTTAACTGGGGACATCAGCAGGAGGGGCAGGAATGGTCCATGCTGCGCGACCAGGGGTGGCATAGGGGGAGCCAAACTGCGGCCATCATCAGGGGCCATGGCAGCCATTTTTCAGTTTTTTGATGACCCTGCCCATCCACCTCCCCTATTGGCTGTGCACGCTTATGGCTGGACATGGGGGGGGGTGCCCTACAGCATGCGGCCACCCATGCTGTCACTGACACCACCAGGAGACACAAACGAGCAACATGACTGCTTCCCTCACTCCCAGGAGGAGAGTGTCCATGAAACAATCTTGAGTTCTCCCTGCCAGCCTCTGCTGCTGATGTCTCCAGCTTGGGGTGCAAACCCGGGTTGCCAGCATGCCAGAGCGATCCTCATCACTCGGCGCCATGGAGCCATTTAAAGAACAGGATGGTGATCAGCTGGGGGGTACCACTAGCACCAGGGAGCCTTTTAATTTAAAAAATGGGCCACTGATCGGCGGGGGTGGGGGGCAGGAACCACAGTTGGCAGGTGTGCTCCCCCAGTGGCCAACCGGCTAGGTAGCTTCATTACCTCTGGCAGCCACTCGTGTTGCCCAGAGTTAAGTCAGGGTTTAGTTTGACGGTATTTGCACTGTGCAAAAGGACCGTGCTAGCCCCTTTTGCGCAGTGCAAATCCGCTGAATCTGGGGTTGTCTCATATTTATGGCCATGCCCCTACCCTTGCCCGCATGCATACACTATGTTTTGCATGGGTGCTAGCCCTCTTTGCCTGTGCAGAAGTCCCTTTTGAATATGGGGCTGCAGCTCAAACTGGTTTGCGTGAGCAACTAAACCCTGGTTTCCGTGGGCAAAGACCTGTTTGCTCTCGTGCACACTTTTGAATATTGGGCTCCAAATGGCCATTTGGCTTTTAAGGCCACAATGTGTGTACACTTGAACAGTGCTGTAGTTTTTATCTAGTGCAGTAAAGTGGCTTTCACTAATAACAGAACACTTGTGTAGACTAGACTGGAATATGGTAAGCCAATACAGGAGGTAAAAAAACAGTAAAACCAAGCCGTAATTATTAACTTACTAACTTCAGCACCATCTAGGATTCATCCTATTTCGTGAAAAATGTAGTAGTAAAATGTTTATTTTTATACAGGAAGAGATCACAGATTTCACATCATTGGGTTGAAAGACCCATTTTCAAGATGGTCCTGTTTTACCATGTTACATTTAATATAAAAACACAAAACAGTTTCATACACTACATATACAGTACAAAATAGTACATAGCAATCTCTATACATAAATACAGTAATCCCATACTGGTTTAAAATAAAAGAAATATAAGACAATGATATACAGTGCATTTACAATATAAAATAGTACATAACAAACTCTGTACAGAAATGCCTTGGTCCAGTACAGATAAATTACTAGTTTCATATTTAAAGTGCTCTTCAGAAGGGGTCTTCAATAATCTGTCATTGACAAATATACACATAGGAATAAATATGAATTTGAAGTGGATTGGATGGTTCTTACCACTCAGCTAGGCTATTTCCAGTAAGGTTAATTCTAAAGTGCTTATTCAAATTTCCATTTTAACAACTACAACCAGTATCTAAATTCTGTCTTAGTAATTTTATGAACAGTTTTGTACTTTGGGACTGTTTTTGTTTGTGATCTAAGGGTTCCCAAAGTCGTTTCACTTTTGCAACCAAAGTCATATGACCATACCTATTATCAATTTTTGTTTGAACATATTTACTGTTTACCCCCAAATTATAATTTAGCTCTTTTATTTTCAATTTATCTAATAAGTATTGGGGGATTTCCACCCTGTATCACTGATTGAATCTGTCCCAACCACTTCAAATTCCTCTTCTGATCTAGTGTTAACCAATTTAGAGAATTTAACATTTCACAATGGTGTTTATAATAATCACACTTCAAGATGAATCTGGCAAGGTTATTATAAACAATATCCAGTTTTTTTAGATTTGTTTTAGTTGTCATGCCATAAATATGGCTCCCATAATCTAGACATGGAATAATTAGTTGATTTACTAAACATGTTCTTATATTTCGATCTAGGCAAAAACCTGCTCTTCAAAAAGCTCCAATTTTTTTTGTTTATTTTCCTTGTCAGTTCACCTATATGAAAATCAAATTTAAGCCCTTCATCTAGCCATACTCCTAAATACTTCTAACAGGTTTATTGACCTAATATTTCTTCCTTCAGAGTTCTTATTTGCACCACAGGTTGTATACTATTTTTCCTCTCCCTACTACTTTTAAAAATCATTGTTTTTGTTTTCTTACTATTTAATACTAGGTTTGAATTTTGTAACCATTTTTCCATATTTGTAAAATCTCTTTGTAGTCTGTATTCCATTTCTTGTAATGAATTCCCCTGAGCTATTAATTCCATATCATCGGCATATAACCTTATTTTGGTATATAATGCTGTTTCCACTAAATCATTTATGTATATCAGAAACAGTACTGGCCCTAATATTGAGGCCAGTTGGACTCCTCTTTGTACCAGGGCAGCATTTGATAAATGTTTCCCTAATTGTACCTGTTGTGTTCTATATAACGGATAGGACTGAAACCATGGAAGTGTCTCTTCATCAAGACCGATGCTTTTCAGTCTTTCCAATTGTATATTGTAGTCCACGGTGTCGAAGGCTTTGGAGAGGTCCATGAACACTGCACCCACCGACCTGCCCTCATTCATTTGAACAGCGATGTTATTTACCAAGCCAGTGACTGCGGCATCCTTGGCGTGACCCTTACGGAAACCAGACTGGTATCAGGTCAGCATCGTGCCCTTCTCTAAGAACCTCGCTTAACTGCCCCTGCACCAGCCTCTCCATCACCTTTGACACCATGGACAACAAGACGATTGGTCTATAAGTTGTGGGTTCTGGCATTATACCCCCTTTAAAAATTGGAATAATTTTAGCCTTTTTCCAGAGTGAAGGGAATGTATTTTCATTAAGACTCCAATTGAATATTTTTGTTAGAACTGGTGCAATTATATCTACCGAATCTTTCAAAAACCTATTTTCTATCCTGTCTAGATCATAAGCTTTATAAGTTTTTAGACTTCTTAGTTCCTTTTTAACTTCACTACAGGAAATGTACTTAAATCAAAATTTCTGTTTATTTTCATTTTCTTTTTTTTGTTGATTTATTCCCCCTCCTTGACCACTATTTGAGAATTCAATGTCCGGGAGAGAGGTAAAGTACTCTTTCAGTTTATTTGCTGATTCTTTTAAAGACAGGAGTATCCCATTGTCTCCTATCTAGGTAGGAACTTTTTTGATAATGACCAATATTTCCGTGGGTCAGAATTAAGAGGTAATAATGGTCAGTGGCATGCAGTTTATAAATGGTTGAACTGTACATATACTGTATATGATAAGAGAGCTATTGATCTGTAAGTAAGCTGGCAGCATTATTGCTTGGTACTGATGCTGAGGATCCAGATTTCTAAAAAATGTGGGGGCTCTTATTGGCAGGTCTGATGTAATACATTGCATTGTTTCTTTTCTCTGCAACTTTGCAATGTCATTGCTCAATGGTAGGAGTTTGAGGGGGTCATACATAACAATGAATACATTTTAGTGCTGTTACTCTAAACATCTGGCTTAATTTTCACTGATCTGATGGATCTTACATCAGAGCAGGGAACCCCTAAACCAGATTAGTAAATGTTCTGGGGGTCTGCAAACCAAGGATAGTCTGCAGTGCAGCATGTACCTCCTTTCAAAAGGTATCTAGGACTCTGCAGCTCTACAAAAATGTGGTAATGAGAGCCTGTTTCCCCACATTGTCTACAACAGGCATGACAGTGTGTGGCACTGTAATGTCTGGTCACTAAAGGGGTTAGAAAATAACTGGATAAGAGTCTCCAATTAAACTCCCTCCATGTAAGTGAGGCTGTTACTGCCCACACCTTTTAAAATTTGAGCTCCCACTGTTTTATTGGGATCTGCTCTCCAGTATCTATTTCCCATTTTAGTTGTATAAGATTTTAAGGTGGGAGGTTTGACCGGCCCGGTGATGCTGAGGGTTGAAGCGCTGGATGCCACACCTCGTGCCACGCCGGCGACATGGGTTTGGGAAAGACCTCGGGTCACCGGGGAGCCAGCATGGGGGGGGAGGTGAGGGATTGAGCCGCAGCTTAGCGCTCCCTCCAGGGGTGGGCGCCCGCTCCTCCGTAGTCCCTCACCCTTGGGGTGGAGGTCTGGTGGGTGTGTAGGTGGCAGAATGGTGACGCAAGTCTGGGGTGGGGTGGAAGGGGTCACCGGATCCTGGCGTGAGTTATGTGTACGCCGTGACCCCGGCCGGGAAGGAGAAAAATGCAGAAACAAAATGTGTGTGTGTGTGTGTGTGTGTGTGTGTGTGTGTGTGTGTGTGTGTATGTATGTATTTATATATATAGAAGGTGGGAGGTTTGGTTAACGGGATATAGAGCTCCAATCTGTGTCTTACTTTTGCTTATAACTCTATAACCCCGTTAAAGAACTGTTCGAGGTCAGACTGCGGCTTGGTTATCTTTGGCCATATTATCCTAGTCTAATTTAAAATGCCTGACCTGTAGGAACCTGTATCTGCCTTCCAGTTCTTGGAAAGAAAGGCATCTAATGTGCCCCTGCCTGCAACTAAGGGTTGTAATAATCCCTTCAGTCAAGTGTTATTCATTGTCTGTCCTTAAACACAAAAGGAATCCTGTACTGTATATGTCTTAATTAATGTATTTTAGTTTTCTCAATAACTCTGCATTAGTTAGGGTGCAATTTGTATATTTTTTTTAAATTAATGTTTTTGCTCCGGTTCCTGATCTGTTCCAAGGAACTGGAGAAGGCCGCGGTCCCCAGCTTTAAAGAGCCACTATATTTGTATTATATTTTCTTTTAAAAGCTTTTTTGTGTAACTGCTTTTGCATTTTTTGTGTATTTTTCACTAGGTTCCAATTTTTAGGGAACTGAGATATCATTTACAAAAAAACTTTTCACCGCAACACTTTCTGAGGTAAATTAAGCCCTAGTTTTTAATACATTTGTGCTTGCTGTCAAATTTACTTTTTACCAATTGGGAACCGGTAACTTTTTTTTTTTCGGGTCTTCAGTGTTTGGCATGATTGGCACATCTAAAGAGAAGACAGGAGCCACAGGCCTTAAAAAATTGCACTGTTGGCCGGCCCGGTGGCGCTGGTGGCTATACCTCGTGCCACACCGGTGACCTGGATTCGGAGCGAGCCTGGGCGCGGGGGGGGTCGGCAGGGGAAGAGAGGATTGAGCATCCAGAGGACTGCTCTCCTCTCTCAGGGGGAGGAAGACTTGTTGTCCCACTCTCTGACTGCCCTCTGACAGTGGCTGGAGGATAGCACAGGTTGGGAGACACGCTCCGATGCGTTGATGTCGGTAAGGAGGGAGGGGATGAGAGAAAAGCAGAGGAAAATGAGCCTGGCAGCACTCAATGATGGCCACCACTCCCGACTGGCACCAGCCTGTGGATTGGGTCGGGGGAGGTGTAGCGTGCTGCCTCCCTCCTGGCTCCACTGTAGAGGGCAATCTGCGGGGGAACTGCTGGTGTCAGTGATTGTGGGAGCTGGTGGGTCTGGAGAAAGAGTCCACCCATTCGGAGGACCAAAGCCACCTGCCACGGCTCTGGGGAGCATAAAATGTGAATGGAAAAAAAAAAAAAAAAAGAAATTGCACTGTTTTCAGTTCCTGGCAAAGACAGACTGCCATGAGCCTTGTTTAAGGTGGCTGGGTCCAGTCCACAATTTTTTAAATTGTGATCTTTGTAAAAAGTTTTGCTCTAAAACACAAAAGAAAAGGGCTAAAAAAAGAGACTATCTTATAGCTTCTCAGTTTGCCCCATGTCACCTAAAGGCTCAGAGGAGGTTCCTGCCCCTCAAAGTAAGCAGCTGTCCCTGACAGAGGGAGGGGGACAGAAAAGACAGATAAAGCCACTAAAGATGGTACAGAAATCAGTGTGTCTGAAAGGGGGAACTCCGAGTCTAGCAAAAACAAAAGAGCCTCTGAGCAGTCATTGGAAATGGTGTCTGTTAAGAAAAAAACAGAAAGAGAAAAATATCTGTCACTCCTCCTGAAAAAGTAGAGGAGCAGACAGCTGATTCAGTGCAAATACCCTCAGCAGAAGACATGACAAAGGCATAGCAATTTTTCCAGGTATTCCTGGCCATTTGAAATGTCATTAATATGTCTGCCCTTCTCCCCAGGCTCTGGTTCCATATCCATTGCCTGTGGAGGAGGAGGATTTATTTTTTTGAAGATGAGAAGGAGGGGAACCTCTGGAACTCTTGAAAAAAGAATTGGCTCTCCTCCTAGGCCTTCAGAGGACTATACATATCACTGTTCCTTTGTGAGGCAGATGGTGAACACAATCAACATCTTCTTTCCTGAAACTAAGGAAGGCAAAGAGGAGGTGGAGTTCATGGATATGATGTGTTTAGACCCCGCAAGGAGATTGCTTCTTCCCATTCACAAATCCCTCAAAAAAGCCACTAGCAAGGTCATGTCAGTGCTCACCTCAACTGCTGGCATTGATGAGAAAAAAAAAAAGTATCAAGTGGACACAGGGGTTTGAGTACCTGTATTTCCACCCTGATCATGATGGAGTGGACCAGACTGCCATTTGTGACAAGGCCAAAGCGCCACTCTTCTCCCAGCATCCAGAGAAAGATTCCCGGAAACTGGATAGTATGACCAAAAAAGTGTATGTATCCAGGCAAGCAGCTTACTTGGCATATGCAGCTCAGTACCAGAAGGCTGTTCGAAATTCCATACAGGCATTGAGTGAGAAAGCAGCTGATGACTTAGCACAGGACAGGGCTGAAACAGCTAAATCAGTCATGGATGCTGATGTGCAAACTTTACAGAGCTGTCAACAAGATGTCAGTTCTAGGTCATTATGTTCTTTTTGCTGCACCTGCAAGAACACTGGAAACTGACAAGAACATTATGTGAAAAAAAATTCTGTCCTTAACGAGCTCCCTGCAAAGACTTGTTATAAAAAGAGCAGCAGTGTTTTGCAAGAGAGAGAGAGAGAGAATGAGATTTAAAACTGAGAAGAAACACTCAGAAGGAGGGCCATGACCTGTTTGAACTGCCTTTGTAAATAGTAATTCTGAACAACTTTTATTTTTTATTTTACTGTTAATAATAAAACGCTCTTTGTGAATTTTGAAACTGCTCCTGGTTTTCCTATGCTTTCTGACCTGTGCCTCGACGACAGAGCACACATGAGACTCAGGAACATATTGGCGTCCTGGAGCTCATGGTAGTGTTCCTAGCAATGCAAGCCTCTTCTTTCCAGATCCATGGTCTGTCTGTCCAGGTCTGAACAGACAACAACACAATATATTACATACACAAGCAGGGAGGAACAACAAACAAGCTCGTTAAGGCTATGTACAGAAGCCATGAAGATCTGGAACCTAGTCTATTCCATGGGGGTAGAGCTATCCACAGTACACCTGCCTGGAAAAGACAATGCCATGGCAGATTGTCTGAGTAGAATCAGCCAGGAAAATCATGAGCGGTCTCTGAACCAGCAGGTGCTGGCATCAATGTTCAGGCGTTGGTGTACACCAGAAGTAGACCTGTGCTTCCTGGGAGAACAACCAGCTCCCACTCTTTTGTTGCAGACCCCCAGCACTGGGTTCAGTTCCAGAGTATGCGCTTCCTCCTGGACTGGACAGGGAAGTTTCTATATGTCTTACTCCCATTCCCACTCTTATTGTGAGTCCTTGTAAAGCTAAGGAGGGAGTTAGCAACAGCGATTCTCATAGCACAAGACTGGGTAAGGCAGACCTGGTACTCCATGCTCCAGTCCCTCTCCAACAAACCTATCAATCTGTCACTGAGATAAAACCGCTGATACTTTCTCAGGGCAGGATAACAGTCTCAGACCTGAGAACTATACACCTCAGGGCATAGTTCTTGAAGAGTTAGTTTTCTGGGCTAAATCTTTCAGAAGAAGTAATGAAGGTGTTTCAACTTTCTAGAAAACCAGCAACAAAGAAGGCACATGCTTCAAAATAAAGGATGTTTTAATTTTGGTATGCTCCCAGAGAGATTGACCCCATCCAGACAGGTCTGTCTACAGTTCTATCTGGTTCACCTTCAGTGACTAGCCATGAGGCCATCAACCCTGAACGTGCATTTGGCAGCAGTGTTTTTTATCGAAATGTTTCACCAGGAAGGCACACTGAGCAACAAGTTGCTCATCTCCCGGTGCAACCTGGGGGTAGGGGAACATGAGGATAGTTTACAGAGATTTGGACACTATATAAATTTACAGTAGAATACATTCAAATAATTTGAGCAGTCTGTACAGGAGAAATGAAATAGTGGGATGCTAACAGTTTTGAACTAGATGGATACTACGCCAAAGCTTTTGGACTAGATAGATACAACAACGCAAAATAACATTTAAGGCATACACTAAATGACACATAACTGTGTAGCTAGAAAATGGCTGAATAGAATTGTTGTAGTGTGATCTAGGGAAGTTAGTAAGGAGTAAACACAGGCAGAACAGATTGGCTAAGGTATAACAGAAGTGCAAGTTAACTACAAGTGCAGTAGAGAAGAGGGGTCAGCCATAGCTAGGGCTATGTAAGGGGGAGAAGGGAATGTGAGAGAGAGGTAGGTATGTCGGTAGGCAGAGAAGCAGAAGGTGGCGGAAGGGGGATGGAACGAGGAGGCGAAGGAAGAAGAAGGAGAAAGGTCTGCTGGGGCCTGACCCCTCCAGTATGCTGAGGACCCTGCCTGCACAAGGCAGGGGTCAAGCATGACAGGAAGGGAGCAGGTTGTGGCAGCAAGAGGTAGAGTACAGTAAGAGGGAAGCAGGTTGTAGGTAGCGAGGGGGAATAGGCTTCTGAAGAACAGAAGTGAGGGTGAAGGTGTGAGAGAAGAGGGGCCGGGATCCCAGCCCTTCAGGATGTGGAGAAGTGGAGGGACGAGTTGGATTAATGGTGTAAGGATAGGGTAGGGACTGGCCCTTGGTACAATTTTGGATGCTTGAGAAATCACAGTAAGAGAACATTGGAAAGTCGGAAGGGAAGGAATGCTGTTTTTTAGGTGGGTGGGGTGGAGCTGCAGCAGGGGATTGCATGAGTACTGAAGAGGGGTAGGGTTTGTCAGGGGCTTGGGGGGAGTTAAGGAAGGTTGTAGCAGGAACAGCTAGATGTAAGGAAGTTTTTAAAGGCAGAGCTGATGGAGTAGTAGGAGAATGAGTGACGAATTTGAGGGGGGAGAGAATTCCACATTTTTGGGAGTCGGTGAGAGTAACTGGATTGGCCGATGAGGGTGGCTCTGCGGGGGACCACCAGAGTACGGGAGTCAGATGATCTAAGGGAGTGAGAGGGTGTGGGGGGTGTTATGACTGAGGGGGAGAGAGGTAGGAAGGGAGTTCACCCAGCCACTGTTTGGAGGTGAATTTAGCACAGTAGGAGAGTCTATTTATAAGAGAGGGGAAGGATAGGGCATGATAGAGATCACAGTGTTGGGTGCGAGAGGAAGCATCAAGGGCAAAACGGCAGAAAGAATTGAAGAGAGTATGCAGTCTGGCCAGGGAGGACTTGGGAGCAGCACCGTAGACTACATCACAGTAGTCTAAGATGGGTAGGATCATCTTCTGAACAAGTTCACGCCTAACCGTAGTGGGGATACAACTACGGTTCCTGAACAGAGCACCAAGCTTGGGGCTCAGTTTTTTTGGGATGGTGTCAATATGTCTGGAGAAGTTTGGGTGCTGATCCAGCCAAACTCCTGGTACCTGAAGGAGGATGTGTCCTCAAGTGAAGTCCCATCAAGGATGTGGAAAGTGGGCAGGGAGGGAGCCTTAGAGAGTCTCTGCCTTGTGCCAAAGTCATGGACACAGTCTTCTTGGTGTTGAGAAAAAGTTGATGGTCGGCAAACCAGAGCTGAACCTTGTCAAAGTCTTGCTGCAAGTTGGATGTAACCTCAACTGGGCAAGAGCCAGAAGCATACAGGACCGTATCGTCGGCATACATGTGTATGGCGGTGACAGAGGAGAAGAGGTGTCCACTTACATATCAGCAGGCAAAGACAGGTCAGTTGCCTTGCAATCTATTTTAAAAAATTCTTCCCTAAAGTAATGTCTGAATTTCATCTGAATCAGCTAGCTGCCCTTCCTGTTTTGTTTACTGAAAAATCCAGTTCAGGAGAACAAAAACTTTCTGCCTGTATGTCGGAAGGGCACTATGTTATGACCTGGACCACACAAAAGATGTCAGGTGCAGCAACACTCAACTGTTTGTTACCTGTGATGAGGCAGGAAAAGGCAAACCAACATCCAGAAGAACCATATCTAATTGGATAGTCTCCTGCATGCAGTTCTGTTATGAAAAAGCTGATTGATTAACCCCCCCCCGGCCTCAGAGCACACTGTGCAAGGGGCACCTCATCACAGGGGTATGCCCTTGCAAGAAATTTGCAGAGCAGCTATCCGGAAAACAGTACACACCTTCATAAAACATTACTGTCTGGATGTATGAAGAGGTGCCACATTTGGCATTGCTGTATTGCACCTTTTCCCTAAATAGGTTCTGGACCCAGCTTCACAAGGTACTGCTGTGTAGTCTGTGCTTTGTATATACACTGATGGATTCCTGGGGTGGGTTAGAAGAAAAAAATACTCAGTAGTAATGTTGTTTTGTCTTAAGAGATCCATAAGTATCATTCACAATCCCTTACCCTTTGTTCTGTTCCAGAACCTGGAAATAAGTTCAAACAAGAATTAATTTGTTTTTTTTCCTACGTGCTTGAGCATTACTTGTTTCAGTGCCTTTACAGTTGTTGCACAGTGGATTTTCCAATATATATTTACTGTTCTGCGTTGTTTTTAACATTTTTTCAATATTTTTGCAAAATTTTAGAAATGTTTGTGGTAGCCATTTAGCTAGTTTAGTGGGAACAGCTCACTCTAGCTTTAGATATGCCTGACATTAGGAGGCAGGGAGGAATATGACCACAGGGCACAGTTAGAACTTGATTCTAATGTTCCATAATTAGCATGAAGTTCTAATCTCTAGGGCTGCTCAATCCTGGGAATCGTTGTACTTTGTGAATACTACCGATGGATCCCTTAAGAAGAAACATAATTACTACAGTGAGTGTTTTTTCCTTCTAGCTGGTATTTTCCCATTGCCTGCCTCTTATCAGGGTGAGACCTATCCCTGTCCCTCTGCCTGTTCAGTCACTATCATCTGCCTCCTTATCTTGGTGAGCCCCCAAGATCTTGTTTGTACTGATATCTGCTGCCTTCCTAGCTGGGGGAGGGTCCACCTTGATCTTACAGATATCAGTTGCCTCCCTAGCTGGGTTAGGCCTACCCCCCCCACCTTGTTCTTCTTGATATTGGTTGCCTCCATCTCTAGGTGAGGCCTGCCCCCCGCTTTGCTCTTAGTGTTATAGGTTCCTCTCTATCAAGTTGAGGCCTCAAGGCATAAAATAAGCAGCTTGGCATCACAATTTGCGACCCAAAAACAAGCAAATGTGAGTCAGTTTCAACTTTGATTAGCAGTAGTTGCTAATCAATGAGCCAGGCTAGGCTGTGTTCAGAATTTTTTTTTTTTTTTTTTGCCAGACTCCACTAGTGGCTGCTGGAAGTACCCTTACCCAGCCCCGAACCCTAGACCTCCCTGACTGCAGCCATCCACCCTCATCACTGCACCACACAGCCAGCTCGGAAACACCCCCTCAAACTACCTCCCACATACTGTACCTCTGGAACCCTCCTCTTCCAGTCACCTTCCTCATGTAGATTGCCCTCCTCAACACACTCTGTTATTGTCCTGCATTGTCACTATAACCTCGCTTCGTTACCCTTTCAGGGTAGCTCATATCACAGGCACTCAAACTGAGTTGCTCAAAACTGAGTCACTCAATTTGATTCACCCTTATGACATGATACCTTCACATCCACCTTCCAAAACAATCTCGACCACCTCTCCCAAGTCATGGAAGGGTATCCACTCCCTATTTTCACCTTTGACCAAGTCCCCTTCCACAATTCTCAAGTTGAGTAGCTCCTCCATCTCTGATCTTGTTGCTGTTGTCTACTCCTTCAACTCCTTTTTTAGCACCTGCACCCAATCCCTCCATTTCTCTTCCTTCCATCCCTGCTTCCTCCTCCTCCCTCCACTTCCCTAGTTTTCCTTCTCTTCCACCACTCCTAGCTCTTAACCCCTTCAAAGGTCTAAGCACAGATGGCGTTGACACGAAGCACCTACACCTCTCTTCTCCTGCTGTTGTTAGCCCTATCACTTCTATCGCAAACTTCTCTTTCCAATTGGTTGCTGCAGCAGACTTCTGGAAACATGCAGCAGTCATTCCTCTTCCTAAAGGGAGTGTCACTGTCTCTGTTGAGATATATTAACCAATCTCCCTTCTTCCAACCCTGGCTAAGCTCCAGGAACACTTAGTCCTCTCTCAGTTCTCCCCTTTCTTTGACTCCTCTTCCTTTTTAACCCTTTCCAATCTGGCTTTCGGAAGTCCCACTCTACTTCCACCTTTCTCCTGTCTCACTGACTGCATTCTATCTGGGATGGATCAGGGCTAGATTACATCCCAAGTCTTTGTTGATCTAGCCAAGATTTTCAACACTGCTGCTTCCTCTTCTCTTTGACAAGCTTAAATGGGCAGGGCTGTCTGACCTTAGTTGATTCTGCTTCTACCTTGAGGGCAAGTCCTGAGCTGTCAGTATTAGAGAATCACTTTCACCCCAGCTCTCCATCTGCTCAAGTGTACCCTCAAGGCATTCTCCAGAGCCCAGTCATCTTTTCCATTTTCCTAACTGCCTCCCAATTGCCTCTACTTCTGTGGATATCCACATGTATGTGGACAATAGGGTGATCTCTGGCTCTGATGCCTCCATTCGCAACCTGGTTGCTTGGCTCTAACTAGATTTTTCCAACATACCACATTGGTTATGGCATAATAAACTGTCCCTAAATACCAAAACAAATGGTCTCTATGACCTTTGGTACTAGGAAGAGGCTGACCAGATGGTCACACTCCCTCCTCTTCTATACCCTCCTTCAGAAACCTTGGTATATGGTGGGATCGTCCTCAATTTTTCTGTACGTGAGGATGTCATTCACCACAAGCTCCACCCCAAATCAGGGTCTCTCTACAGTAATAAAGTGTGCTTCTCACTTTCTGCCCAAAGAAAAATCATCTTGAAAAGGATCCTTCCAATTTTAGACTGGTGACATTGCTATAGCGTTGCTTCCAAGTACACTCAGATCAGGCTGGACTCCCTCTTTTCACTCTTTCTGCAACTTTGCCCTGGACTGTGCCCCTTGCTTCACCATTACTACCTCTATTCCTCACTCTCTCCCCTCCCTTGAAGCCAGACATCTCTCTCATTGTGCTTCCTTTATCTGCAAATTCTGGCTTAGCCCTTCCCCTTTACCCTACCTCCCTCCTTTTGCCCATCTTTACCCCACTCACTTCCTCTATAATAATGACCATGTACCTCTCCCCCCCCTTCCTCTCATGAAATCTTCTGTAAGCTAACCTGCATTCTTGTTCCATTCCATAAACTGTGGTCTCCCCTTCCCCTCGCTATCTGCTCTGCCCCATCTCTCTTCTCACTTCCTCCTTTGTAAGTTAAGTACTCAACTCTACAGTTGTCCTTGACCATATATATCCTAATTTCCAGGCCACCCAATCAGTCATACTCCTCAGACCACAGCTTAATTTTGTTTTTTTTGCACAGTGTCTAATTCTGAAACTGCTCTTCAGTGGACATGTCCATTGATCACAGCCACTGTATGTATTTATATTTTACTCTTTGCTTAACTGCTGCAATCTACTACTTATTTAGTATTTTGTTTCTGGACTGCATTGTCAAGTTGTCTGGTACTCTACTTCTCCTGTCTCCCAGGTTGCCTCTGGAAATGAGCTTTTATCAGCTCAGTATGACTTTCCTGATAAAACGTTTGAGGTAATAAATAAATCAGTAGACTAACAAGGTATGCTAGGAATTTAAACAAATTACCCTCTACAACATTTTTAATCTATTTGAAAAGATACCCCCATCCACTTCCGTGGCGGGCGCTCCAGTTCTCTTCCAACTCTCAACATCATAAAACATCTAGAGCATGGAGGCGAAACTCTATATCAGGCAGTGAAAGGGATCGGGCTGCTGGCTCCATGGAGTCCCAATACAATCCATTCCCTTCCAAAAGTGCAGTAGTACAAACTTTTGAGGATTATACTTAATGCCTTACTGGAAAGTAAGGCTGCTTATTTATTTTATATTCAATTTAAGTTTTGGAAATTGCATTCCCCCTCTTAGAGTTTTCTACCTGCCTTTGAGGTGCACCCCCCCCCTTCAATTTCCTTTTGAGACCAGATTGCCAGCATAGAATTGCGATGTGCTACCATGGGGCACGAGGTAGCCCAAACTGGTGCTTTATATGGTTATGCCATGAGTTTCCATCAGAAAAGCAGGGCTGGACAAATTCTGTTGCCTGATGGCTGACATCATCCTCTTTCAAGTGCTAGACAATAAAGCTGCTACAAAACCCTCTCTCAAATAAAGTGATCAATTCTGGGGTATGGCCAGCAACCGACAGGAGTAGACACTCCTTTACTAGCTCCCAACTTGAACATTTTAAAATGGATTAAAACCCTGCTTTCTGGACATACTGAAGTTAATTCTGTCTTTAGAGCGGCAGTGGTATCCTTTTGGGGGCTCTGGTGAACTTAATCGTTTTTTCGACCATGGGAAGAACCAAGCATGATCACCCAAAAGAGTTCGGGAAGGGCAAAGGATCTGCACCACCTATGTCAGGAGCTACGGGTGGTGTGCCATTGGAAGGCCACTCAGGGGATCTGGAGGCCACAGTTTGGGCCATCTTGAAAGCAGTGGAGCAACTGGATAAAAAGTTGAAGAATTCAGTACTCTGCTTAGCACCATGGAAACTAAAATGACTACACTGGACATGAACATTACTACTATAACTGATACAGTTACAGAATCAGCTGCTATGGTAGATGGAGTCTTAAAGGAAAATAAGCTACTGCGCACTTGCCTGGAGCATTTAGAGAATAGAACATGGGCATCTAATCTTCGCTTTCTGGGGATCCCAGAAGGTTTGGAGGGAACTGAGCCACTTCTTTATATGCAACTTCTATTATCTGATATATTTCAAATGCCACTGGATTCACTTCTCTACTGGGCTTACAGAATTACCTCCTAATGCAAGCCCAGCAATCCTGAGATCCCCCATACTTTCCTAGTTTTTACATCTGGGGTCCACGTTAGAAATTTGCTGTTCCAGAAGGCAAAAACTGCAGGGCATCTCACTTTACCTAATGGGACTACCATTCACTGTTTCCCCACCTCAGTTATGCCACCCGCATGAGGCATCGTGGTTCAAACAACATGAAGTCTTGCTATATTATGACATATGCAGTGAGTCCCAACCTTCAAACTGCTCCGGAGGTGAAAGAGTCAACTTTCCATGCCATGCATGGAACGCTGAGCTCGAGCTCGGTTGAAAACTCTGTTTGTTGTTCTTCAAACTCAAACTGTCAGATTCTTTACTCCGCCTCACTGAACAGTCGCTCCGGAGATTTCTCCTTCTGCTCGGTTCATTTTGTTGGTTAAAGTATTATTTTCGTTTTTTGACCGAATTTAAACCGCAACCGGTCGGTTCAAGCTCTGTCTGTGGTATTTGTAAGTACTAGATAGGTTTTACATTTACTTTCTGTGTGGAACTTGTAACCGGTTTATCGGTTCGGTTTGAACCGATCAGGTTGTTTAAAATATATTAATCTGTCCTTTAGAGTGTGGTTACCGGTTCTTATCGGTTCTAAAAAAAACGGATTTTATTACAGTTTTTTCCACGACCCTTGACACGGTTGGGAACCGATAAGAGAGTCTTGCTTGGCGGATTGCCATAAACGGGCAAGTTTGGTTAGGACTGGCACTATGTCTGAGAAACCCAAAAGAAAATCCGGGCCCACTGGGTTTCAACACTGCAGTGTCTGTGGGGAAGTCTTTGCTAAGGCTGACCCCCACACCACCTGTGTTTATTGTCTGGGGTTTGACCACCTCAATGCAGACTGCCAGATTTGCAAAATTTTACTGCAGCTACCCTGGAAAGAGAGTTGGTA
Source organism: Neoceratodus forsteri (assembly GCA_016271365.2). Classification (NCBI taxonomy): domain Eukaryota; kingdom Metazoa; phylum Chordata; order Ceratodontiformes; family Ceratodontidae; genus Neoceratodus; species Neoceratodus forsteri. The sequence continues at coordinate 1,175,421,467 of CM057453.1, read as the reverse complement.
GGCTCAGGAAAGGGAGGCCAAAAAGTCCTGCTGACCCGGATGGCCAGCCGGTTCGGTTCAACAGCCGAACGGAGAAGTCTCTCTGACCAGGCGAGACTTCCTCGGGCGAAAGGAGAGCTGACCTGAGGAGTCGGTTCCAGCAAAAGGACTAGAAAATCAGCTGGTGTGGAGCCAAAACTTCTCTCCAACCGCTGAAGAAATAGCCAAAGCGATTAAAATTGTCCAGTCGCTTCCTGTCTGCTGATCGAACTCACATCAGGTAAGCTGTATTTGTTCAGTCGGTTTCACCGGTTCAGAGTATGATTTAGAGATTTTATGAACCGGAGGAGGAAGAGTATGAGGAGTGAATGTGGATTTGAAAGTCTGGATGTGCCCATGGAACTGGACATCTCCCCAGACAGACCTTCAGGAGTGTCTCCTCCTAGGCTTTCTAGAGTCCCCTTCTCATTTTATGTTTTATAAAAAAGTGGCTGAAACCCTCCAGCTCCCTATGGAGGAAGCTGTGGATGATCAAGAGGAGCCTGACTATGTAGAAATGATGGATATCCCAGAGTCTAGGAGACTGTCTATTCCTTTGCATAAATCTTTTGGGAAACAGACAGTAAAAATTCTAAAAACTCCTCACACTATACCTCCTGTGGATAAGAGAATGGACAAGAGGTACACATTGTCAGGCTCTGATACGGAGTTCCTTACACAACAATGCAGCCATGTTGGGGTAGTGCAGGCTGCAGCCTGTGAGAGCAAATATTCCCTTGGCTCACACCCTGACAAGGACTCCAGGAGGATTGATGCCATGGCAAAGAAACAGTACATGGCAGCATCCTTGGGACTCACACAGGCAAATTATATGGCTTATGTTGCTAGATACCAGAAATCAGATGGGATACTGTTATGGCTCTAGCAAAACAGGTCCCTGGCCAGCTTGCCAAGGAGCTGGAGCAGGTGGCTGCTGATGGTATTGAGGCATCTAAGGTGCAATTCCATGCTGCAGTGGACTCTAATGTTGGTCATCAAGAGTCATGGCTACATCTGTGGCACTGCAGAATGGCTTGGCTCAGATGTACTAGCCTGTCACAGGATACCCAGACTAAGGCCATGGATTTTCCTGTTGTGGGTAATTCTCTGTTTGGGGAGCAGACAGAGAATTACATAGAAAAATGGATGAGTATAGGACCACCTATAGGGTACAGGCCAAGGGAAGGCAGGCCATCCTCAAAGGCAGCCTTCCAGGGGCAGGGGCAGGCCTTTTCATAGGCCTTTTTACCAAGCCCAGGCCTCCTCTTCAGCTTATGCCCAGAGGGGGTTCTTTAGAGTGAGAGGCAGACGTGGTACAAGCAGACCTGCTTCCACCCCTCAGCCTAAAGTCCTGCCAAGCAGGCACCCTGATGGGGTGGCCAGGGCCAATTCTCCACTACGTGTAGGGGGCAGGCTGGCTTACTTTGTCCAGGACTGGAAGTCTCTAACATCAGACAAGTGGGTCCTGGAAGTAGTAAGCCAGGGACTGGTTCTCAGCTTCAAAAAATTTCCAAAGATGAGAACCAGATCCTCTCCACCTGCAAATCCATCGGAGGCACTTGCCCTAGAGGCAGAAGTCTCTACCCTCCTGGCTCTCAGAGCCGTGGAAAGGGTTCCACCCCTACACCAGGGCAAAGGATTGTACTCCAGGTACTTCCTTACCCCAAAAAAGACAGGAGAATGGTGACCCATCCTGGATCTCAGATACCTAAACACGCACCTTTTAAAACCAAAATTCAAAATGGTGACTCTGGGAATTATTTTACCCTGTCTAAGGCCAGGTGACTGGCTAGCGTCCCTGGACCTCAAGGATGCCTACTTCCATATTCTCATCAGAAGCTCCCATCGAAAGTACCTCAGGTTCGAGCTGCCCTCAGGCCATTACCAGTTCAGAGCAATGCCCTTTGGCCTCACCTCTGCTCCAAGGGTATTCACAAAATTCCTGGCAGTAGCAGTTGCCTACCTAAGAGGCAAAGAATTGCCATCTTTCCTTACCTGGATGACTGGCTCATAGTAGGCCAGTCTCAGACCAGAATCAATTACATCTTCAGATAACTCAGCAACTGCTTACCTCTCTAGGTTTCCTTCCATGAATCTTCAAAGTCAGTTCTAGAGCCTGTCCAGCTTCTCACCTTCATAGGCGCAGGGCAGAACACAGAGAAGCCAGAGCCTTCTTCCTTTGGACAGGGCAAGGACCCTGGTCTCTCTGGCCTCCTCATTCACCCTGCAGGTCCCTCGACCAGCAAGGCATTTTCTGCAGCTCCTGGGACATGGCTGCTTCTACAGCAGTAGTGCAAGGGCCAGATTTCAGATGGGGACATTCAGTTCCATTTGAGAGCTTTTGGTCTCAAAGAAAGGACCCTCTAACCAAGTTGATCCCAGTAATTCAGACCCTGATCCAAGCCCTACAGTGGTGGCAGGATCAGAACAACCTGAGACAAGGGTCCCTTTGTCCTCAGCCTCACTCTTTAATCCTTACTACAGATGCATCCCTCTTGGGGTGGGGGAGCTCACATGGGCGACCTCACTGCCAGGACTGTGGTCCCCTCAGGAATCTCTGCTCACATCAACCTGTTGGAGCTCAGATCAGTTTTCTAGCACTTCAAGTTTTTCCAAATCTGTTCAGAACAAAAGTTGTACAGGTCAGAACAGACAACACCACTACAATGTGGTACATCAACAAGCAAGGAGGCACTCGTTCTACGACCTTGTGCACCGAAGCAATGAAGTTGTGGTCTCTGGCTTACTCCCTGAACACCTCCCTTATGACAGTTCACCTCCCAGGCAAGGACAATGTCCTGGCAGATGCTCTCAGCAGGATTTCCCAGGGCCATCACGAATGGTCACTGGATCCCCTAGTACTGGAGGTAGTATTTGCCAGATGGGGCACCCCGCAGATAGATCTTTTTGCAGCCCCAGACAATCACCAACTTCCCCTTTTTTGCTGCAGGCCCCCAGTGTTGGGCTCAGTCCCTCTGTATGCCTTAGTTCTCAATTGGGAAGGGAAGTTTCTCTATGCTTTTCCCCCCTTTCCCCCCTTTCCCTCTCCTGTTCAAAGTGTTAGTCAAAATCAGATCTCAATCCTGCAAAGTGATTCTGATTGCTCCAGATTGAGCAGACAACCTGGTATCCACTCCTACTGTCTTAGCAGTCCATCTTCCCTGTGCTTCCAGGAATCACAATCTGTTAACCTGTGCTCAGGGAAGGGTTTGGTACCGAACCTCAAATCTCTCAATCTCAAGGCCTGGCTCTTTTAGAGTTAGAGTTTGCTGATCTACACCTCTCCCAAGGTGTAATGGATATATTGAAGGCTTCTAGAAGCCTTCCACCAGGGCTACTTACAATTCCAAATGGAAGAGGTTTTCCATATGGTGCTCTGGGAAGCATATTTCTCCAGATTCTGCTGATTTACCCACAGTCCTGGATTATATGGTCCATTTAAACACTTTGGGGCTGAGACCAGCTACCCTAAAGGTGCATCTGGCAGCTGTGTCTTCTTTTATTTCAGCAGGTAAACCCTTTTCTCTTTCAGCTCATCCTGTATTTTCTAAGTTTTTCAAGGGATTGCTTCATACCAACCCTCCATTCAGGGATCCTGCTCCTGCCTGGGATCTTAATGTTTGCATTGCTCAGCTTATGCAACCTCCCTTTGAGCCCTTGTCTTCAGCAGAGCTTAAGTATGTGACTTGGAAGACTGTGATCTTATCTGTGTCAATCTTCACCATTCATCACAGATGGGTACTGGCGGAGATCAGGACCCGAGAACCCTTTTTTTTTTTTTTTGAAAAAGGATAGGCGAATCACGCATCATGAATTGCGCCCTAGAAACCCGACGTGCTACGTGGCGCTCGAGAAATTAGCCGATAGGCTATGTCGCTCCGCCTGCCTACAGTTCTTGCGTCTCCCGCTGTCGGGTCGCCTCGTGGAAGGAAACCAACTGAAGAAGTTTGATAGTTTTAGGCCTTAGCCTTTGCATTTCGTCGTTAGACCAGTCCGTCGGTCTCCTGCTAGTTCTGGGTTCTGCCTCCTCGGCGTAGCGGTAAGATCTTTCCATTTATTTTAAAGTATAAGCGTCGAGTCTATTTTTGGTGTTTTTCATGCAGGTCGTAGCCGCGATCGGAGGCAAGAAACCTTCTAAGCGGGTGGCCCCTATCGGTCGGTGCCCATGTGGCATAAGTACTCCGTTACCGACCAGCATGGCCGGTGTCTCGCGTGTCTTGGCCGCTTCACGACATGGATATTGTGTGATGCCTGCTTCTCCATGGACGCGCGTCCTAGAACAGCGTTTAAAGTAAGGTGAGCTCCGCCCGACTTTTGGGGTAAGATTCGCACTCGCCGGGCCAAACCGCGCTCTCTCGGCCTTTCCTCCGGGTCCCTGCCGGTTCTCTGAACCCGAGGAGGAGGGAGCCTCGGCTTCTTGTAGCCTAGCCTTGGCTGAGGCTCCTCCTGTGGCGCAGGAGGCCCGTCCCGCTTCCTCCCGGGAGCGGGTGGGAGGGGCTGCTATGGCAATCGCCCCTTCAGAGATGAAGGCTCCCCTGGTGTCGCTCCTGCGGTCCGGAAGGCCCGGGTCGACGCCGTCGGTGGCGCCGTCGGGGCCGCCCGAACTGTTCCGTGCCGTGGCCCCTGTCGGCGCTGACTCGTCTCTCGCCGCTGTAGGCTTTGTCAGCACCGTTCACGGCGTGACTCTGCCTGAGCGCCCGTGACCCTGATTCGGCGTCTCCTTTCGCCATGTCTCACCTCGGCGCCGTCCTCGGCGCCGAGGTGTTTCTGGCGCCGTGAACCTTTGGAGTCGTCTGTCGAGCTGTTGGTGCTCTGGTGCGCTTCGCTGGCCGAGGAGCCCTAGCGGTGTTGTCGGGCGCCCGAGGCTGTGGCTGGGGTTGCCGTCGGCGCCGTCTCTGTTCCTGGTACTGCCCCCGGTGCCGAGTCCGCTTTCAGAGCTGTCGGTGCTGCCTCGGTCCGCGGTGCCGAGGGGTCTGCCAGTGTCATCGGCGCCGAGGCTGTGGCTGGGGTTGCCGTCGGTGCCGTCTCTGTTCCTGGTACTGCCCCCGGTGCCAGTGGACTTGACGGTGCTGCGGCTGGCCCTGGCTCAGGACCTTTGACCCGAGCTGCCCTGCCACCTTCTGTCAGCCCCACTTGCGGGGCTGTGGAGGGCACGGGTGCCGCCTTGGCCACTGCTTTGGCTACTGGGCTTCTTGGTAGGGTCACCTTTCCTCGCCCTCCTACCGTTTGGCTTAGGGCCTCAGACTCTACCTCTTCGGAGTCGGGCTCGGAGTCGGACGGGCAGTCACACCCTTCGGGGTTGTCTGCAGAGGAGGGCGAGCCAGTGGTCTCGACGACGAGTCACAGCCAGCCCCCTTCTGAGGAGCGTCAGGTTCTCCCCGAGGTTGGGGTCAGTGGTACTGACCAGCAGGCCATGGTGCGTGCCACCATTGCCATGCAACCTGGCCTTGGAGGGTTCCTTGACCCCTCGGCAGTGGTACCCCCTCCCGTAGTGTGTCTCGATCGCTCAACTTTGGGGCTCATCGGGAAGTCTACAGGAGGGGAGGGTGCTGCTCCCTGGGTCTCCCCTTCGGGGGCAGCCCAGAGCTGCCAGCTACCTAGGTTGGCCCTCTCGAGGACCAGGACCCTCTCGGACTCTGAGGGGTCGAGGGGTGTGGGGTCGGCGCGTCGGCTTTTCTCTGGGGTCCACCCCGTCCTGGAGAAGCCGGAAGTGCGGACTTCCCCTTCCCTTCCGGTTCCTTGAGGTCCCATTCTTTGGAGGCAGGGGACCGTCCTTCTGGATCCTATGACTGTGCGCCTCACTGGGGGATTCTTCTGGGCAGCCTAAGGCAATCTAATGTGGTTGTACAGCTGTCGGCTGCAGGTCTTCCGGACACCCTCCTCGGGTGTCCATGGTCCGCTCCCTAGCCCTGGCAGAGGTCAGCCGACTTCTTCTCTCGGCTGTGCCTCTATCCCTCTGCCGCATTCTCCAGCGCTCCCAGGCATTCTTGGTCCTAGCGGCCCTCTCATCTGGGAGCAGTTCAGAGCGGTGGCTGCTCAGTTCCCTGCCTACGTTAGGGCCATGGACAGCCAGGTTTTTCAACCTCCCCCCGAGCAACCACCCTCGGAATGCATGGTGACTTCCAGCTCCTCATCCCCCTCTTCTGGGGGAGAGGAACCACCTGTCCATATCTCTCCTGCTGCTGATCTCTCTGAGTATCAGTGCTTCCTCGTGAGGATGATGGAGGACCTTCACCTTTTTCCCCTGTCGGTCAGCAATCCTGAGCATGCGGCGCACACCTTTCTAGGCGATTTCGGTGTGGACACCCTTGTGGTGCCGCCCTGGCCTGCTCCCTTTCGGGAGGCGTCCATGCGTTTCTGGCAGAGGCCCTTCTCCGGTGTTCCTGCCCCTAGGGACCTAAGCCAGAGGTATTGTACTCCCCTGGAGTCTCCAGGTTCTATGCCTCATCCACAGTCCGGATTGACGCACCTGGACACTCCTGACGGGCTTCGCGCCCTCCACCATGACCAGCCCCCAGATCAGGACTCTTTGGATTTTGATTTCTGGGGGAGGAGGACTTTCTACTTGACACAGTTGCTTCTCTCCATCTCTGCTCATCAGGCCCACTGTGCAGCCTACAACAGGTTCTTGTGGTCAGCGCTAGGTCAGATCCTAGCTGCTTTGCCTGACTTGGAGCAAACCAGGCAAGCTATCGCACTCTCTGCACGTGGCCTGGAGTAGCAAGGCACCAAGCAAGGGCGTCTTATGATGCCAGTGAGGTAGCTACCAGGGTCGTAGGGACAGTGATCTGCACCAGGAGATCGGCGTGGCTTCGCCTTTCCCGGTTGTCACCCTTGGCCCGGCGTAGGGTGATTTACTCCGCTCACCAGGGAACCTGTCTCTTTTCCCGTAGGGCGAGACAACGTTTGTCGGGGCAACTTCCTTCCCCCTCCGGGGACCCCATCTCTCCTCCCACTCTTGGGCCTCTCAGGCCCAGAAGGTTCCCCTCCTTAGTGTGTCACCCACTGAGGCTAAGGGACTCTGTCCCTTGGGTGCAATAGATCAACCCCCTTCGGGGGCTTGGTACTCACCCATCTGTGATGAATGGTGAGATTGACGCACAGATAAGATATAAAAATTCGTACCTACCAGTATGATCTTTCTGTGTATCTTCACCATTCATCTAATCCTACGCCATCCCCTGGGGCTTCAGTCTCTGGATCCTCCTCCTCTGTACTCCCCTCTTTTTTGAGTGGGGTAAAGTTGGGACACACAGGGGGGTAGTTTCTTCCCTCCGGAGTACTGTTCGAGTGGCACTCCTTCTGTACTACATATCTTCACTCCTACGGGGTGAGAGCTGGTGGTTGCCCTCCTTCTGTTATCCATCTAATTTTAAAAAAAAAAAAAGAAAAAGAACTTCCCTTTTTTTCACCAAATATCTTTACAGAGAGAGTACTGAGTCCGTGTACCCTGTCCTTCTCCAGAATAGTCGACTCTGCTTTTGAGGTTTGCCAGTTATTCTGTGTCTTGAATTCTGGCAAATGAGCTTTGCTACTCCTTGCAGTTCCTATACAGTCTGGTGACGGACAAGGGTCCTGGATCCTGTTACCTCACTCTCTCCCAAATTCTCTCTCCCCTTCCTCCTTCTTCCTTTTCCAGAGATTGGGGCCCCTACCCAATCCCCTTAGTCTTACTTCCTCTATGCTGTCCTCTTAGTCGTTATTTCTCCTTTTAGTTTAGTTTTTCTCTTCCTTTTTTTTTTTTTTCTATTTTCATCTTTATCCTCCTTCCCTACCCCCGGTGCCCCCTCCTTCCATCCGCTCATGTCCCCCGACACCCACCTTAGGGATCTGCCCCTAGAGTGCCCTTCCTCCTCTCCCTGGCACATTGGGGTCTGTCCTCGTAGGTGGTCCGGCTAGACTTAGGGCGGACTTCATCTAGGGCAGCCGGAGGTGTTTTTCCGGTTTTCTCCCCTTACGCCCACGCCTCTGGACGCGCAGGCGCTTGGGACGATGTCCTGAGTGGCATGCGCTGACGCACGCCAGCCTCACGCGCCCGCGACGCCCCTCCCGGCTCCGACGAGCGAGCAGTCTCCATCCTTCCTACTGTCGGTGCTTCCACCGGCTATGGAAGGGATGCAGAACGAGAGCGTTTTGGTCATCACCCTGAGGGAGGAGAGCATCCGTTGGGACACTCGATTCTCCCTCCCCACGACCCGGCTGCGAGTCGTTCCTGAACCCGGGCGCGGCGTAGCAGTGTGGCGTCGGCGCCTCAACCTCAGCGCTCTCTTCCTTCTGTCCCTTGGACTCTCTTGTCCCACCCTCCATCCCTTCCTCTTACCTCTCCGGGACTCAGAACTGGTAGGCAGGCGGGTCGGCTCCAGGCTAATCCTCGGCGCCATGTAGTACGCGGCCTCGAGGGCGCTGCCGATGCTGCATCGACTCCGCCTATCCTTTAAAAAAAAAAAAAAAAAAAGGCTCCCGCTGGGTCCTGATCTCCAGCCAGTACCCATCTGTGATGAATGGTGAAGATACACAGAAAGATCATAATTACGGTAGGTACGTAATTTTTATTTTCTGGTAGCCATCACTTCTGCCAGACGCATAAGTGAATTACAAGCTTTGTCAGTGGAGCCTGATTTTATCTCCTTTCATAAAAATAAGGTGGTCCTCAGGACTAACAGGAAGTTCTTGCCTAAGGTGGTTTCAGATTTCCACCTTAATCAATCTATTTCTCTTCCAGTGTACTTCACTGACCATTCCTCCTCTGGTGAGAGGAGGTTGCACAGCTTAGATGTGAAGAGAGCCCTTAGTTACTACATTGAGCGTACCAAGGTTCACAGGTTTGACTCCCTCCAACTGTTCCTCACGTATGGTGAGGTTGGTAAAGAAACCTGCCACTAAGATCCATTCCCAGGTGGATTGTCTCTTGTATCCAGTTCTGTTATGAAAAGCTGGGTAAGGTTCCTCCTCAGGCCTGAGGGCTCACTCTACCAGAGGTACAGCTGCTTCCCTGCTGCTGCCAGGGACATCCTCATTCTAGAGATTTGTCAAGCAGCTACCTGGAAAACAGTTCACACTTTTACCAAGCATTACCTCTGGACATCCAGGCTAGGAGTGATGCTTGGTTTACACAACTGTGCTTCAGAGCCTATTTCTAAGTAGGTTCTGTCCCTCCTCCATGGAGGTACTGCTGTGTAGTCTGCATATGTCATAATATAGCAAGACTTCATGTTGTTTGAAGAAAAAATTACTCACCTTAGTAATGTTGTTTCTTCTAATGGAGTCTTGCTATATTTTGACCTCCCATGCCTGCCCCTCTCAGAACCTCTGTTTTTGGGATGTGGGTGGGCAGTGCAGTGTTGGCACTTGGTAGATGCCCACCTTGTTTTCACCCCCTTGGGGTGTCTGGGTGTTGTGTTTTTCATTTTTTGGGTCTCCTGACTTGAGTCTTTGTTTTGGAACCAAAAAATGTGTTCTTATATTTAGTAGCCAGTTGGCTAGTGTAGGTTTACAGCTTCCACACAGGACCTTAGTGAGTTTAGCTCGTAAAGATCTGACAGTTTGAGTTTGAAGAACAACAGACAGAGTTTTCAACTGAGCTCAAGCTCAGTGTTCCATGCCTGGCATGGAAAGTTGACTGTTTCACCTCCGGAGCAGTTCGAAGGTTGGGACTCACTGCATATGTCATAATATAGCAAGACTCCATTAGAAGAAACAACATTACTAAGGTGAGTAATTTTTTCTTTTGATACAGTGCGTGCAGGTCTCCGTGAACTGGGTATTAGACATGCCCTCCAGATCCTGGCCCAACTCAAGATTGTTTATGCTGGGAAAGTGTTTCTATATAATGATCCAGTTGATGCAGAATGAAAGTTGGAAACTATCTGGATGGATTTTGCAATGCAGCACAACGAGTAGGTTCCAGGGGATGATATCTCCAAGTCCTGAACTTTTGTCCAGAAGGGCTTATTACGTCTTCCTTCTCCATACACCGGAGCTGTTTCCTCATTGAACCCTGACATATTAGTTGTGCTGAACGAAATGTATACCGTATAGTAACTTGGGCTCCTAGCCAATATGGCCTGTCACTGCTGTTTTTGCCTAGTCAGTGAAGCTATCTGCATGTGTTTGACGCAGACAGTTTTAGCTTTGATATTTTTCTTTTCATTAGGTTATTGCTACATTTGTGAGTTTTAATTCAGTCTGTTATTGGACTTGCTTTTTCTCCCTGTATGGGATAAGGGGAAGCTGTTAGAGTTTCTATACCTTACTGCAAGGGGTTAATTTATGGCTTCTTCATGGACTCCAGGGCTTTGTCTTTGACACAGGCCCATTTTTTAGAAGGGATTCTCTTGACTGCTTATACAACCGTTTTCGTTTGGTCGTCCATGGTCTTGCTGCAATGTCTATATTGGATTTTATATTTCAGTATTGTCTAGGACTTTCTTTTACCCCCAAAGTGTCGTGACACTGAATGATGGATCTGTATTGCCTACCATAACATTTTACAGCAATGTATCCTATACCTGGAATCAAGTACTGTAACTGCATGCTCTTCTATAAAAGAATAAACATAAAGTTAAAAAAAATGAAGTGATCAATTCCTCTCTTGTCTGCTCACCATACAGAGACTGAGTGAGCCAAAGAAGAAAAGAGAACACCAATTACCTGGTAGACAGCTGCTATAAAAATTGTCCAAACCTGGTGCTGCATCTTTTTCAGCAGTTTGAATACCCCCAATGACTTTTTCAGAAACTGGGTCTCTGGGATGATGTATCATTACCTGTCAAACATAAATTGTTAACAAAGGTTTCTCTTACAGTATGACTCTGCCTTCCACATTCTTATCCGTATACTGTGGCATAGTTTAATGGATCACTTACACCCTCTTGATCTTCAGTCAGGGGAATAGACCTTGCAGTTTCTTCTGCTATATTCTTGAAAGATAAAAGCTTCCCTTATTTTTCTTCATTTTCGACATAGTTATGTTTGGCCTTACTTAGAGCAGATTCAGGCTGTTCTTGTAGTAAATCATTGTATTTTTCTGTTAATATGCCTTTCTCCTTTATTAATTCACAGGCATTACCAATTAGATTCTGTTCCATTTTTTTAATAGCCACATTTTCTCCTCTTGCTGCTTCTTTACTGTAGAATAGCTAATAAGTCATACTCTGACTGTGAACTTAAATGCCGTGTAACTATTTTTTGCAAATTAGACCTACAGTATGCCAGTTTATAGAGTTTTGTCTGAAATCCAGAAAGACTTTATATTTCAAGATCCATGGGAACACAAAATATATTCTGTTTCATTTTCACTGCAAAATGAAGTAGTAATAAAATAATGCTATTAATAAAAATAGTTCCTGTTTCAAGTAGGGCTGTACACCTGTGCTTTTATGTTATTTTTTTATTTCTTGATCTCTCAGTCTCACAGCATTCAAATGTTTATTTTAGTCAGAATCTTGTTATAATTTCTATGCCATGGCCACTCTGAATATCTTTTTATGCAGTGACACTAGCAGAAGTTCCGAGAGTGTCCCATTAACACCTAGGGAGGTGCCCCAGAATCTGTCACAAAATAACAGAATGCTGGCGAGCCTTCATTTACAAATTCTTACAACACTTTCCAAAACCAGCCACTTTGTTATTGCTCCACAGGCGGAGGCAGCACACACAGGTAGTAACATCACATCAGAGTTCCCGGCTACAGGCAGTCTGCAAATGTAGGGTTCATGCCATCTTCCTTATATATTTTTGTTCCCCACGGCAGTTTGTACTAAACACAAGACCTGTCACCTTCAACAGTGCCCACTTGTCCAGAGCCCATCTGGAGCTGCCACCCCCCTCCCTCCATTTCCATTGTATTTTTGTATCATGGCCTTCTTAAATAGACTCTCTCTGTGCAACATGTTCCTCATGTTATGGTGACAGTGGGCAGCTCTTTGCTGCAATAGTAACAGGAGACTAGAAGGTGCAGTCTGCCCAGTTCCTCCCAATAACCAATGCGGCACTGCAGAAAGGAAGTAATCACATGGATTGGAGGTTATCTTAATAATAGGGGACATCAAACTATCATTGGTCAGTGTAGTTCTGATTCTCACCTGATATCTTGTGGGGTACCTCAAGGTTCAACTTTTTCTCTTTTTGTTAATGCTGCCCCTTCTACCATGTTAGGGTCTAGTCTTACTATGTATGCAGATGACACAGTAATTATCTCTGAAGGAAACACTCCAGATCAAGCCCTACATAAAGTCCAGGAGGACTTTGAAGATTTTCAAAAATGGTTGTCCTCCCGCCATCTTGTACTGAATTCAGGGAAAACTAAATGCATGTTTTTTTCTTGCCCTAGGAAAAATAGAGACATAAATATTCAGATTACTGATTTAGTGGGGAATCGAATTGAACTGGTAGATAGTTTCGATTACCTGGGGATGACCCTGGATTCTTACCTCTTATTTGATCAACATGTGGCCAAGACTACTAAAAAAAAAAAAAAAAAATTCAGAGAATTGGGATGTTATTTAGGATTAAATCCTTTCTCATCATCCCAGAATCTCGTAGACTTCTTGGTCACAATCTTTTATTAAGCGTATTTGATTATGGTCTTTTGATTTACTCTGATACAAACGATAAAATGGTTCAGAAATTATAGGTAACATACAACAGTATACTTCGTTTTATGACAGGTCTTCCCATAAGAACACATCATTGTGTTTTGTTAAGAGAAGCTAATTGTCTTTCTCTTTCTGATAGGATAAATTTGAAACTTTGAGCTTATTTATTTATTTATTTGCTTTTGTTAACCGGGTAGGCACACTAGACAGCCAAGTGCCTATTTTCAGGTGCGACCCGGGAGGGTTACAAGTCAAGTGAGTACAAGTACAGTAAGGAAGTCAATGCAACATACAGAGAATAACAGGCATCACGGGGATTACATTAGGTAGTTAACAGTATCTGAGAACTAAATGGCACAAGAACAGTACAGTACAGTAATGGTACATACAGGGAGGATTTGAACAGTAAGGAATTCAAGGAAAGCTTACAGAGAATAAACAGGCTTCATAGGAATAACATTAGGTAGCTTGACAGTATCTAAGAACTATATGGGACATGATCAATGCAGTAAAGGTACATACAGGGTGGGATTGAGTATGCATAACAGGTTCGATCAGGGAAAAAGGGACTGAGAATAAGTGCCTGCGGGAGGAGGGTGCACAGGGGTAGTCAAGTACTAGTTACTGCTGAAGTGCATGAGGATAAGTGCAGTTAGCTAAGGCCCCCCACCCCTAAATTAGCCTGGGTGGAATAAGTGGATACGCTTAGTAGGCTACGGGTGCAGGGACACACTGAAGAAGGTTTTAAAAAGTTCCAAAGGGAGGCCTTAAAGCTGAGATGGGAGGGGGAGGACTGTGTTAGTGCAGGGAGTGAGTTCCACATTTTAAGGGCATAGGTGTGAAAGGCCCGATCTCCCACAAGGGTACGGGTTCTTGGGACCAGGCGATCCAGCGACACCCTGGATCTTAGGAGATAGGAAGGGGTGCCAGGTTTGAGGGGAAGGGGAAGGGCAAGAGCAGAAGGGGTGGCCAGTGGATAATGTTGTCAATGAGGTTTCCAGCTGAAAATGCAGGTGCTTCTTGAGGGAGCAACTCCAGGCATGTAGAGATCTGCAGCGGTGTGTGAGGGAGGGGCAGAGAGTGCAAATCGACATATATTGTTATATGCCGTGTCCCATTTCGAGAGGCTGGATCTGGGTACTGGGGCAAAGGTGACGAGCCCGTAGCAGAGTGTAGGGAGGAGGACGCCCCTGGCTATAGTCGTATGAGCAGCCGCAGTGAGGCAGTTCTTGGCTCGATAGGCTAGGCCAAGCTTACCATTTGTAGCCTTGCAAATGTTCCAGATGTGGAGGGTTAGGTCCAACTGTGGGTCCAGCATGACGTCCAGGTACTTGGCGGCGGCTACTGTCTGGAGGGGAGAGCCGTCGGCCCCATAGATTTGCAGAGGAGCAGGGCAGTATTGAATTCTGTTTGAGGAACCAAAAAGCATGGCTTGAGTTTTCTTGAGGTTCAGGGTAAGCCTATGTTCACCTAGCCAGGTTTGGATACGCATGAAGTCAGAGTTTATTGTGGAGATGTTGTGGGAGCTGGACAGGATGACGAGGTCATCTGCGTACAGGGTGGTGAGGCTGTGGGCAGTGACAGACAGCAGTTCATTGATGAAGAGCGAGAATAGTGTGGGGCCCAGTACAGATCCCTGGGGGATGCCGCGGAGGACTGGTGAGGGGTTGGAGAGGGTCCGATTGAAGCATGTATACTGCTGCCCTTACTGGAGAAGTAGTTGGGAACCAGAAGCGTGGGCGGGGGAATCGAGGGATAGGAGCGTGGAGCAGAGGAGGGAGTGATCGACCCTATCGAAGGCTTTGGAGAGGTCCACGAAGATAGCTTTGGTAAGTTTGCCTTGATCAGCAGCAGTCCTAATTTTGTTTTAAAGAACCCATGGTTTATTCCCCCAGGTAATCCAGGATCTTATCCCCCATCAGCAAAGTCATACTGAAACTAGGTTCAAGTCCAAGGGCTTATTCAGAATCCCCTTTACAAAAAATCCATTGGTCAGAGGTCAGTAGTATATATAGGGCTATACCAATCTTTAATGGTATCCCACCCAAAATCACTAATGCTGGGACAGTTCAAATGTTTAAGAAAAGTTTTGCTGAATGGCTAAACTGTATGAATGACTGTAATTGTTTTTAACATAGTATTGTATTTTATATTGCAAGTCTTATGTTTTTGATGTCTTCTTTGTATGCTTTGTACTAATTGTTCTTTATTGTTTATTTATTGACTTGTCACTTGTGAAAACGGGCAGTTTGCTCATCTAGCTAACAAGTATAAAAAATAAAAATGAAATGAAAGTGAGCGACTTAGAGAGGGAGAACCTAGTTTAGCATGCAGAATGTGAGAGAGAGATGTGCAGGAGGAGGTGGTGGCCGGTACAGCTGGGCTACCCTGGGTAACCAAAGAGGGATGTGGGAGTTGTACTGTTGGTGTGTGCAGCAGGGAAGGCAAGCAGCCTTTTCAGGAGGAGCAGAGGGTGGGACTTAAAAAATTAATCCTGAGGCTTGCTTTGTAGCACTGAGCAGTGAGGTGCCTGATCAGCACGCTGGGGACCCAGTTTCACACCCCAAGCCTAGGATGACTGGAGTGTGAAAGTGTCTGCACAAATGCTGCTCCTAGTGTGGCTTCTTGTGGTGCCTGATAGAGGTGTGCTTGGCACCGTGTGTTCAGCTGCGATTACCCCCTCTATTTTGTGACATGCTTGTAGTGTAGGAGAGTGATGGAGGGAGGAACAGAAAAAGCAGAAATAAGCCCACTCTAGCACACTGGATGTCTTTGCATTCTGTATACCATCCAACCTCTTGGCATTTATTTATTTCAAAAGTTTTACCAGGAAAGTCGAACTGAGCTGGTAACAACTTGTTGCCGCATTCATCCTGGGGGGAGGGGAAGAGAAGAGGACAGAACAGATACAAGGTGTAATGTACAAAAATAATACAGTGAAATGGAAATAAGTAAAACAATATATACAAATTACAAGAAAACACTTCAGAATAAAAAAAAAATGCGATACAGAAAATAATGCCATACAGAAAATTACAAATGGGCAAAAGAACAATTAAACTGAGCAACAAAACAATAATATGAGGAGTAGTGACTGAATTTACTGGGGAAGGTGGGATACGCTAGTGTCAGTATAGGAAGGTAGGATGGTGAACATAATTTCACCTCAGTGTCGGGAACAGCCACAGGAGTGAGAGAGTAAATAAATAAATCACAGAGTAGAGATTTCAGAGTGAGAAGGGAAGGAGCAGAGTGAATGGAAATGAAGAGAGAGAGAGATTGAAATTTTAGGGACGTGGAATGAGAAGGCAGCTTGGCCAGCAGTAGATTTCATTTGTAGGAGAACAAAAAAGCGAACGCAAGCATTGCGAAGGGAGTAAGAGACAGAAGAGGGGAAAGACCAGAGAGAAGCAATATATGAGGAGAGGGAGCCAAACCATGATTTGGAGGTAGATGAGGCCCAGTGGGAAAGGCACCTGACATCAAGAGAAAGGAAGGAGAAGGAGGTGTACAAAGGACATTGGTGAGTAAGCTGGGGTTTATCAGGGGCAAATTGACAGAAGGAGTGAAAGAGGGAGTCCAGTCTAGCTAAAGAGGACTTTGGAGCACTGTAAACAATGTCTCCATAGTCAACAATTGAGAGAATCATATTAATGATGATTTCTCTACAGACAGAAAGCAGAATGCATCTTTTATTTCTGTAAAGTGCTGCAAGTCTGGGGTGGAGCTTCTTGTGGATTGCATCCACATGTACAGAAAGATCAAGCTGGCGATCCAACCAGAGCCCAAGGTACTTGAAGGAAGAGGCATCTTCAGTAGTTGCACCATCAAAGGTATGAAAGGAAGGATGTAGAGAAGACTCTAGAAAGCCTCTGCCTGGTGCCAAAAGTCATAAAGACCATTTTCTTTGCAGTGAGGGATAACTGGTTTTCTTGGAAGCAGTTCTGGATTTTGTTGAAGTCCAATTGGAGCTGGTTTGTGAAGTCAGAGGCAGAGGAGCCAGAGGTCAGGAGAACCATATGTCCAAGGCCCTTCCTCCCTGGTGGCAGCTGGGGGGGCTCCCTGGCAGGGGTAAGTCAGAATCTGTGGGACGACAGAGAAACTGGGATGCATGGAGGTGGAGACCCAGAAGGGGAGAGGCGAGTCTGGCAGGCAGCATTGGTGCTGAGCGTCTTGAAGGAGTGTGGTGACAGAAGGGACTAGGAGGAGCAACAAAAAAAATATGCTTCCGCAACATAGTTGATCTTCCATGTACCTATAAGGAGCGATGGGCCTTTAAACAAATTTGTAGTTCTGGTAACCTCATAGGAGCCAGCAGGACTCTGAACAATTCATCACCTACATGGCATGTCTCTTGGTTACCCCCATAGGAGCAGTGAGATGTGCTGCCATTGTCTCTGCATATGAAGAAGGATGAGGCTTGAATTGCTGCTGTTTTACATTGTTGTTCTCTGAATACGAGTGCACTCCTGGCATCCCTGCATAAAGGCCACAAACTGCATACATTTGTGAAACCTCATATGACTATGTTGAACATGAACACAGAGGTGACTCTGTGCTGTAGCATGTACCTTACTGTTTTGTAGTTCATGTTTTGGGTTGTGATGCAACCAATATACATATTTGCTCCTGCACTCTTGCACCAGCTGGTAAAATCTGTGGTACACTTGCAGCGACGTGGTGTGCTGCTTTCTTGAGAAGGAGAGTTGCATAAATACTAGTAGTGCATGATAGTAATCTGCTTCATGTTTCTTCCATTCCATTATGGTCTAGTCACTTTTTTAAGTAAAGACCAGCGCAGCAAGGAGATGAAGAGTACATGGTCAGGAAACCTTAAAATCTATTTATACTCTCCCTGATAAAAGTGGTCAGAATGAG
This sequence comes from Neoceratodus forsteri, assembly GCA_016271365.2. Taxonomy (NCBI): domain Eukaryota; kingdom Metazoa; phylum Chordata; order Ceratodontiformes; family Ceratodontidae; genus Neoceratodus; species Neoceratodus forsteri. Next base: position 1,175,403,975 of record CM057453.1, on the reverse strand, counting down.
GATTGTTTTTAATCAAATTTTTTTTAAAATTAGTCCCCCCAAAATTGCTGCCCTATTATGCACTGTTTTTAATTTGTTCCTTATTTCTGAAGTGTTTCCTACTAATTGGAAGGTTGCTTGGGTGGTCCTCCTACAAAAAAAGGTGAATGCCATTTCCATGGACAACTATCGTCCAATTTTGATTTTAAATTCCTTAAGCACATTATTAGACGTTGTAGCCAAACAAAGCAGTACTTATTTGGAAGACTGAAACTTGCTTTGTACACAGCAGCGTGGCCTTAGGAAGGGGAGACGTACAGGGATGGCTTTGGTCAGGTTCACAAACATGGTCCTTAGAGGTATGGCGGAGGGGTGTCTTACTGGGAACATGTTTGTGGACCTGCCTAAAGCATTTGATCTTACTGATCGTAGCCTTCTCTGCACAAAATGTAAATCTTTAGGGAAAGTCCTTAAATGTTGTCTACTGGATTGGGAACTACTTATCTGCCTATATGCAATCAGTTGGAACTGTCCTATTTTTTTCAAGAGCAGTAACTAGAGGGGTTCCTCAGGTGTCCAGGACCCCTTTTGTTGTTGTTTTTTCATTAGTTCTGTTCCAGAGGTTTTCTCAAATACTGATACAATTTTTCTTTTTTCAAATTTAACTTTTTATTTAAGAAATACATAGGAATATTAACATACAGTGATACATAGATACATAGACAGTGTCGGCAGATAAGGGCCTATGGCCCACCCAGTCTGCCCATTTGAGCTTGTAAGTTCAGTTTGTTTTCCTAGAAGTCTGTTGCACTTTACCTCTGACCTCCAGAATTCCTTTATGTCTATCCCATGCATTCTTAAATCCCGTGATTGTTTCAGCCCCCACCACTTCCTCTGGCAGGGTGTTCCACTTGTCCACCACCCGTTCTGTGAAGAAATTCTTTCTCATGTTTCCTCTGAATCGTCCTCCCTCCAACTTCATCCCATGCCCTCTAGTCCTGGAACATCTTTTTCGCTTAAAAATAGTGTTTTCCTGCACCCTGTTCCTCCCTGTAAGATACTTGTATGTCTCTATCATATCCCCTCTCTCCCTCCTCTCCTCCAAATGTACCATAGAAAATAAAGCAGTGCTGTATGAAAAGTAAAGAACATGGGTTCTGCAGTTGTCCCACCACAGCTTACATAGTATATACTCAGCCATAAGTTTGCACCTGATCCACTGAGATCAAGATACAATGACGAATATTATATTGTCCATTCATGACCAACATTGGAAGGAACACCAATATTAGGACCATTTAACTTAAAAGATAATGTAACAAGACAATGAGGTCCTTATGGAATAAAGTCAGGCTTTTTTGTCATTATCTATGTCACTCATCTGTGCCAACAGATCTCAAATGCTGGGTAGGAGTCATTAAGTTTAGCTGTGAATTGTTCCATTTGATATACATAACACATTAAATTAAATTATGCCCTTCTTAAAAAGGGATATCAGGCTGCTGGAGGGGGTGCAGAGAAGGGAAACCAGGATGCTAAGTGGAATGAGAGAAAGGCCCTATGAGGAGAGACTACGGAGGCTAAATATGTACTTGGAGGACAGAAGGGACAGAGGAGACATGAGTGAGACCTTCAAATACTTGAAGGACATAAATAGGGTTCACCAGGAGGGTCTGTTCAAGTATAGAAAGGAAAGGAAAGGATCACAAGAGGGCATACTCAGAAATTGGAGGGGGGTGAGGTTCAGGAGGGAGATGAGGAGGCACTTTCTCACAGAGAGGGTTGTGGCACCATGAAATGCTTTGCCTGCAGAACTGATAATGCAAACATCAGTAGGAGGATTTAAGAGGGGGTGGGACAGGGTCAAGGGCAAAATCAGAATGGGGAAGGAGGAAGGAGGTAACACAGGTGATGTATTCAAGTGGATGAGGGGTTGGGGGGGACAGCATCAGTATACAAAACTGAGAGCTGCATACTCGAGCAGCCTTGATAGACCGTGAGGCCTCTATCTGTTGGCATCTTTGTACATTCGTATGTGTCAATAGATGGTACGGACTGGGTCAACAAAATCTTGGTGATTGTTTTCTAGCCATGGTTACAGCCAGGGTATGAAATTCGTGAAAAAAAGTACATGCCCACATGGGCATGTGATAAGAAAATGTACATGCCCAAGAGACTATTTACATGCCACCCCTGACCCTTTTGTTTACGTTATTTTACATGTCATCTTCACTGGACCAAGCACTTTCATTTTCATCACATTCACTGGTGCTGGCAGAAGCAGCATGCTGTGACTGTGTTCTGGAGCCATAAGCTTTGGTAGTGAGCCTAGTTTGCCATTTTTCCACCATAGTGATATGGCACCTTTAGGGTTATAGTCACTGAGCTGTGGAGGTGCATTGAGAGATATGGACATGAGGTCGTGAAGGGTGTCTGGACGTAATCCAACCCTCAATCATTTTTATTCTTCCCATTAGAGAAGCCTCACTCTGCAGCAGCAGTGTGAACAGGAATCAGGAGAATGATCTTGACAACAGCCAGCACATTTCAAATTGTTGATCCTGTATATCCTAAGAATCACTTTCTGCCACAATTTCAGAGACTTACAATTTTCAACAGACAGCAAGTGCAGTACATGCTTTTTTAAGTCTAGCCACTCCAGCAGTACCAAAGTAACATCAACTCCACAAGACTCTAGGACCACTTTAAAGTGATCAACAATTGTTTGAATTGCTTCATCTCCATATGTTTCAAGTGCCTCTGTGGATGTTGGCCAGGACTGAAAATTTAAAGTTCTTGCAGCTAGTAGCACGTCATTGGTCGTGAAAGACTGAAAGCAAGATGCAATGTATTGTGATGTTTTTTGAAGAATTTTTTTAATCTCTGAAATTGTGGCTTGCACAGTGTCTGACGAAGAACCAGATCTGTGTCTGCTAGTTTCACTAGTTAAGTCACAATTGTTGTAATGAGTTAGATTCTCATTTACAGACGTAAGTGTTATGCGGTGCAGAGTTTCGTCATTCGAGAGACCATTAAGTTTCTGAATTGTGCTTTCTACTCTGCTGTGAACTTTTCAACAGTGGAATCCTCTTGCTGAAAGCATAGACTAGGAGCTGATAAATAACCAAAAACACTTTCAGAAAGTTCATATACAGACACATTTTAAAGTCTTCAGCACTTTAAGTATTCCCAGTGCTTTTGGCCATGATCTTGCTTATTTGTCAGTGAGACATGTTCAAGGTGAGGCACTAATGCAGCCCAGTTCCTTTCAAGGGCAGAAATGGCTAGATTCTCTGTCTTAAGCCACCTAGTGCCAGCAGTGTTAACTGGTTTGACCACATTAATATTTAAAAGTGATCCTGTTTCCTGTAGGCCTTTCCAACTTTTTGGTGACCTGTGGTAAAATGAGTAAATGTTCAGCAGAAGTTGCTCTACCGACTTGTAAAAGGAACAGTCTTTGAAAGAATCCTTTACAGCAAGCTCAACGATGTGCACAGCAGTGTATGTCAATGAGGTGTGGGCAGCAGTCCTGTTTTATTCGAGTAAGGACACCCGAAGTGGATCCTAACATGACAGCAGCACCATCAGAAGCTGCACTGATCAGCTTTTGTTTCCAACCACCATCCTTTAGACCACCATCACTCTCTAATGCATCAGTGACAACATTTACAATGCTTTCAGCTTCAGGAACACCAACTGGTTTCAATGCAGAAACCTTGTAACTGGCAGGCCATTGTCAAAAAACTCTATAAATGCCCTCCTCCTCTGTCACACTTTTATCTGTGCATGAATCTAGAAGGAAGAGAAGTAATCATTGTCTTCTAAAAGCGAGCAGTAGTGTTTGAATGTCTTGAGCAATGTAGTGAATAAAGACACGACATTGCTTGTCACTACTGTAACTTTGTCCCATTACATCATCTCCAGATTCCTTTTTGCAACTCTATTAGCCCAGGAAAATCCCTGAAAGGCCTTTCAGTCCTAGCAACATAATATGCAGTACAGAACAGTTTAGTAATTTGGTCCATTTCTTTTTGTTCCATTAATTGTATGGACTTCTCTATTGGTCTTTCTCCAACTTTTGTTTTGTTTGCTATGTAAGCCCTCTCAGCAATTTTGTGTGCCATGGACACTTCATGTGCTGAGATAATGTGTACCCTATAAGTACTGCATCCAGTTCTAAAATTATTTTTGCTCTGACTTTTATCATAATTCTGACACCATATACAGAACATAGCACATTTATCTGTGTCATAGGTAGGCCACTGCCTGCCCTTTTTCCATGATTCTTGAAATTTTCTAACTTTTGGGGCTTTAACTGGGGTTTCAGTACAAGCAGCAGCAATAGATGAAACTTTAGTGGTCACAAGACTTTCACTTTCTGGGCAAGGAGGTGGTATGGTTATGGCTGTAGTAGTACTACTGGTACTAGTGCTTGGTGTGGGGAATCTGAGTCAGCTCCAGAGTCTCATCAAGATGCTTTCTCTAAATCCAAATTTAAAAGACTCATGGTGTCTGCCTGGCTGTTCGGAGCCAATAACTTGTGAATACTGATTTAGAGAATATTTTATTTGTGTTAAGTAACTCAGTATTAATAAATGCAAGCAACACAAGGAAAACAGTGTTGTCTTTTAACAATAAACTTAACAAAAAAAACACCTCACTGTGTTGTCTGATTATTTATTATAACAGCTGATGACAAACGTAGACAGTATTCAGATTTTAGATAGTTTTAAGTCCACACAGACAGCGTAGCTTGTAAAAAGCTTAAGAGATGTTTTTTTACAACAGTATTCAGATGTTAGATTATGATAGTCCACACAGACAGCGTAGCTTGTAAAAAGCTTAAGAGATGTTTTTTTACAACAGTATTCAGATGTTAGATAGTCCACACAGACAGCGTAGCTTGTAAAAAGCTTAAGAGATGTTTTTTATAACAGTATTCAGATGTTAGATAGTCCACACAGACAGCGTAGCTTGTAAAAAGCTTAAGAGATTTTTTACAACAGTATTCAGATGTTAGATAGTCCACACAGACGGCGTAGCTTGTAAAAAGCTTAAGAGATTTTTTACAACAGTATTCAGATGTTAGATAGTCCACACAGACAGCGTAGCTTGTAAAAAGCTTAAGAGATTTTTTTTTATAACAGTATTCAGATGTTAGATAGTCCACACAGACAGCATAGCTTGTAAAAAGCTTAAGAGATGTTTTTTTATAACAGTATTCAGATGTTAAGATAGTCCGCACAGTGTAGCTTGTTTGTAGTTTTTTTTTTTTATAGTAGTTTGTTTATTGTTGTTGAATTTAGTTGACCCAGTAATCCCACTGGAACTAGGTCGCACTGGTATAGTTAGTCTCTGCAGTAGTAGTTTACATTTGTAAAGGCAGATTTTCCCTGCAAGCTCACCAGGTACTACTAGGCTGAGACTGGGACTGATTATAAAACTGCAATGAAAAATAGACTGGTCTGCAAACTGAGTAGTCCCTTGGCTCTGGCCTTCCTCCTTCACTTTGCTGCAGCCGCCAGTCTATAAATTATTACTGCCACAGAGATTGTAGTTGCTCCTTCCTTCCTCCTATTACAGGCACAGAAATAATCTTTTTAATGTCAGCCTGAGCCAGCTACAGAAACAGATTAGCCTCAGGAGGACTGCTACTTAAGTTTGCTGCTTTCTGCTTTATTTTTTTTTGTTCCCTTGCAGTTCTTTCTCCTGGCACAGATTTCCTCCCTCCTCCTGACTGGAGAGACCCTCGTGGTCTCACAAAACGCCCTCTCCTGGCTACCAGCTGTCTGTCCCCCATTCACACTGCTGCTGCCTGCAGTTCAAATTTGTGTTGTTGCAGCTCTTTTTTTTTTAAATTCTGTATGCAACAGAGCTCTTAAAAGAGTTTTTACTTTTGACTGGAGAGACCCTCGTGGTCTCACAGACACACTCCTCTCCTGGTTACCAGCTATCAATCCCCCCTTCCCTTCATACTGCCGCAGTTTGAGTTTTTTTTTTTTTTTCCAACAGAGCTCTTATTTTTGACTGGAGAGACCCTCGTGGTCTCACAAACACACTCCTTTCCTGTGTACCAGCTATCAATCCCCCCTTCACACTGCAGAAGTTTTTTTTTTTTTTCAGCAGAGCTCTTAAAAGAGCTTTTGGTTTTCGGTAGAAGATGCTATTGCTGAGCCTCTAAAGTTTCACCCCGTGACTAGCAGGCTACCGCACCTGCTAGAACAGAGCCAAAGAATGGCCGGCGCTGTAGTGAGTCCTCGCGTCTCTCACTGTCTGGAGAGGCAGGCCAAGCGGACAAATCCATCACCGATTGGTGAGACGTGCCATCTGCAGCCCACCTTCAGCAGCGAAGAGCCTCCTCCCATTGGCTGTGTCATTTCACTCCTCCTCTCTGACAGGCAAGGATTCAGTCAGCTGACATCCTGACGAGCACACTCGTGATCTGCTCTCGAGATGTCAGCACTCTTACGGCCCCCGGAAACAAAACAAAAAAAGCGGAACTCGCACACTCAGCTGTGGAACTGCTGACTGCACTCCTCACGCCCCCACCCCGGAAACAAAAACAAAAAGCGGAACCTACCCAAGCCCCCGGAAGCAAAAAAAAAAAAAACAGAACTCTGCCAAATACCTTAGGTGCCCAAAGGGCAGGCACTAAACAGCTGTGGGTGTCTGAAGCAAAGTGCCTGCCCTGGGGCACCTAAAGTATAATTCGCACCCTGGTTACAGCTATACTCAAAAGTTTTCATGTGTCAGAGGACTGGTATCCTCCTGGTATATTTAAAAGAAGAAAAAGTAAAGCTGTAAGTTACAGATCGGAATCCCAAATGCAGGCCTGCTTTATAGCGTGGATACCAGGTGTCAGCACTGGGCATGATCACAGTATGTGGCTGGGGACATCTCACATTGTCTCCAGGAGTGAGCCCCTCTATGAGGAAGATATCTCAACTGCTTAGCCGGAGCGATAAAGTATCTGATAGTAGTTTCCAAGTAAACTCCTTCCATATGTAAGAGGCAGTAACCTTATGTAAGGTTTGAAAACATGTATCCTATTGATGGTCTGTAATGTTGATATTTAGATCCTTCTCCCATTTACTCTTTATGTAGTCAACCGAAGTGTCCTGATGAAATAGCAAAGCCTGATACAACCGAGAAATAAGATGCTTAGTATGATCTTCCCCCTTCCGAGTTTGTTCTACAAGAGAGATGAAAAAGTGGTGTCTCCTTTTGGTTTGCTCAGATTGTATGAGCAGATGGAGGTCATCCCTAACTGTAAATAACAAAATAAAGGCAACTTAAGTATATTTTATGTGGCTGACAAGACCTCAAAAGTCTGGATTATGCCACCCTGAAGCAACTAGAACCAATAAACAACGCCAAGTTGTGCCCAGCACCCAAAACTATGGTCCAGGTGAGAGGGTGAAGGCGAAAAGTCTACTGTACTGGGAATGGGCAGAATCTGAAACCTGAATGGGAGAAGGCGTTTCAGCCATAATAACATAAACCAGATATGAAGAGTATTAGCTGTATAGGGATTTTCGCCAGGTTGTTTATCGAGTGTTGAAGCTGTCAGTAAAAATTTTCCAGTAGGAATTAGACCTTCCTGTAACAGTTCAGTAGTCTTCCAACATGCCTTATAGTTAGCAGTTAACCAGTAGAATAAGTAATGTAATGTGTGAAGCTGTGATGCAGTGTGGTAAATTATCAGGTTCGGTAATGTGAAACCTCCTTTACTTTTAGGTAGCTGTAGTACCATACAGCAAATTCGGGAGTGTTTCCCTTGCCAGATATATCTCGCAATGAGTTTGTGCCACGTTTGGAAGTATGTATACGGGGGAAGGGGGGTAACAGGCAGAGTCTGCACTAAGTATATAATTCTTGGAAGTGTAGTCATTCAAATGCTGCCTGTCCGTTGCATTAGGGGAAGCGGAAAGTGAGACCAAACTTCTAGGTCCTTAGTAAGTGTCTGCGTAAATGTATCATAATAAAGAGCATGAACCTTGTGCAACTCTTTATGAAGCAGTACCCCTAAGTATTTCAAAAAGGAAGGTTCAACTTAAACTGAAACTGTTTAATTTCCCTGGAACGTTCATAATTTATTGGTAGCACTTAATTTTTTTTCAGCCGGCCCGTCAGCACAATGGTTGGATTTCTGTCTGCGACACCGGTGATCCAAGTTCAGGAACAAACCCTTGTCGCTGGAGGGCCAGCCGGGGGAGAAGGATGGAGCATCCAAGGAATGGCTTGCCTTCTCTGGGGGGAGGGCTGGGATACGGCCCGGCGCCTTCTGGCCCCAGGCGGAGGCTGGGAGCATAGCAGGACATCAGGGTCTGGATGATTGGGGGAGTGGTGGACGTTGGCATACACCTTGACGCCTGTGGCATGTCACTCTCCGGGAAGAAAATTGGTAAAAACTGCTCTCTGGCCGGCTGGATGATGGTCGCCGTCCCCCGCTGCCACCAAGCCCTGATGACGGACCCCACCTCAGTGGCACCCGGGCCAACTGAAGAGTGCACTGGCCACCTCCACCAGTGCCTTCCCTCTCGGTGGAGGGGGACCTGTCTGGCGAAGGGGTATGTTGGGTTATCCAGGGCAGACAGAGGACCTTGGAGACCTGAAGGAGTGGTCAGCCAGGGAGGGAGGAGGGTGTGTGTGTGTATACATATATATGTGTTTGTGTATATAAAATTTATATTGGGCTCTATTCACAAAGCTTTGGACAGGCTGTGCAGAAACAGTGCATGGAGCACTACGTCGGTGCGACACACAGTGCATGCCCGGATGGCATTTACAAATTGCGCATAGCACTTTGTGCCACCATCTGGCATGTACATGTAAGGAACCTTGGCATGTGCTGTGTGTGGGAGTGATGCCACTCAGTGCGCAATGTGTACCTCTGCTACACGCATACATGACTGCACCTACGATGGTAATGTGTGTGGGGGCATACTTGCAGAACTACACCAGGTCTGAGGCAGCCATAAAACCCAGTGCACAGCACAAGATGGGGACCTGGAAGGGATGAGCACAGACACAGCCCATGCTGCGAGCCCTGGGTGCAAATACAGACAGCGGGACTGCACTCCGATAGTCACCATGGCTAGGCGTGGTGCTACTCACAGGGTAGGGCAGTGAGACAGTGCTGGCCAGACCATGTCTTCCCCCCCAGAACACTCACCCAAGAGGTCCAGCACCCATGCAAGACCGCGGCACTGCCCATGGCCCAAGGCCATGGTGAGCAACAGTGGAACACAGACACAGGACATGGCTGTGGCTGCATACCAACACCCCCCCCCCTTGGCTGTACTCCCTGTGGGGTGAATTCATGGACACAGGGAATACAGTCTACATACCTTTACTGTATGATATTTGGTACAGCAATGTACATGCACAACATTTAAACATCCCCTTCTGATGAATCCCCCGAGGACTGTGGTGATGTGCTCCTGGTAGGAGGGTGGAGGGCCAGGACCACACGATGCAGTGGACAAGTGTACCCCTGCAACAGAACATGAGACATGACATGTGTGTGAGCCACAGAGCTGTGCAGTGACACTACCACCCACACAACACATGCATGCCACGAAACACTCACCTTGGAGGGCTCCTCCATTGCCCGCATCATAATACATCCTGTGTCACTAATCTTATCACCTTTTATGACTGTGTCAGTCACAGAATAGACGGGGATCAGGAGGTGGATGTAATCGTTTAAGATTTCAAGAAAGCTTTCGACTCTATACCTCATAAAGGCTTAATTTAGAAACTTTGTCAACTTAATATTGACAACTCGCTAGTATCTTGGATCGATAATTGGCTTACTGACAGGACCCAGACAGTAAGAGTTACTGGTCAGTTGTCAAGTGAGGGCAGAGTTACCAGTGGGGTGCCCCAGGGGCTCCATTTTGGAACTATTATAGTTCAATATTTTTATCCACGATTTACAACTTAAAAGTGGCAATAGATTGATTAAATTTGTGATGCTACTAAGTTAGGTGGGACTGTAAACAACACCTCAGGTAGGGCTGGAATACTAAGGTACCTAGAAGAGATAGTGAAATAGGTGGATAGAAATCAGATGGGATATAACCTGGACAAATGTGTGGTAATGCATTTTGGGAAAAAAAATATCTCAAGATTGTTCCATCCATGGGATGAAACTAAGAGTTATAGATAATGAAAGGTACCAGGGCATTACAGTTAGTAGCAATCTTAAACACAGTCACTGTAGACAACTAGCCAATAAAACTAGTCACCTTGTAAATAATGTCGGATGTGCTTTTTTTTCCGGATCGGAGTCGGTCTTACTCCCCTTGTATAACTCTTACATATGACCCCATATGGACTAGGTTCTCAATTTTGGAGCCCCTAACTTAAAAGGGATATTGATGTGTTAGAGAAAACTCAACAACGATTTACAAAATTAATATTAAATTGTTGGACAAAAACATATGAAGAAAGGTTAGCAGATCTGGGATTGTGGTCTCTGGGCATTAGATGTATCAGAGGTGACTCACTTTATATGTATAAAATATTGGGCAATAACAGCTTAATGATGGATCTAGGTTTACGATACAAAGAGACCAACTACGATTTACGGGGCCATAAACTGCAATTGGTAGACAGCATCCCCAGGTCAGAAGCAAGGAAACACCTCGAGCTGTAAGATTCTGGAACTAGTTGCCTAGTAAATTGGGACATGCACCAACTTTTAGCACCTTCAAGTTGAGGCAAGATAGATTTATATCGGAAGGTAACCTAACAAGTTACTACCACTGAGAAGTGGGCACAGCAGTCATAGGCAGTAGCCTACTACTATCCTAAAACCAGAGTATTATTAAGTCATAGTTAATCTCCCCATCGTCGTCCTTGTAAAAGTTGTCCTTGGATTCAACCCTGAGGGACAGCAAGTCCAGAATAGCCTGGAGCCACCTCCTCCTTCTCCTCCTTGCCACTACGATCCCGACCACCCCTGGTCCCAGCTCCCTCTGCGCCAGTGTAATTTCCAGTGGCTTCTCACTGAACTCCTGTGGAGACATAGGCAGAGACAAGCCATAAGTCACATGCACAGTGCTGCAATGCACACACAATGCCACCACTATACGACTGTGTACTCAACTCCACTGGATCCATAACATCCCAGATTTTGCCACCCTCCTTGTTGTCCTGGTAGGCGAGTGTGGCCCGCCTCCATAGTTTGCGGGGGTAGTCCCCCATGCACCCCACGCTAGCTGTGGACCTTGCTGGTGCCTCCGCCATTTTGGACTGCTGAATGGACATCACCACACAGATGACACCCTAGCATGCCACACCAGACACCGGCGTACACCGGAAGGGCCGCATATAAGCATAGGGACTGCTACGGCATGGCAAGACTGTATGGGAGGTGCACACAGCCACGCTGTACAGCACACCTTCACAGCATGACACATGGCACAGCACCCATATGTGTGCCATGTGTCAAGGGGCACTTATGAACGCCTTCCTGCTAGATGAGGAACTAGCAAGTCACTGGCAGCACCGTACATGATGATGTTTGAGACTGCTTAGGGACTGACTACAGCTGGAAACGCTCAAGGACACTCACGGCATACAGCGGTTCAGGCTAGTCCATGCCACCTTTTCACAGCTGTGTGACATGGTATGGACACAGGTCGCACCATGTACCAGATGGTCCAGGGCGATGTCTGTGGAAACAAATATGCTGTGTACATTGGTGTATTACACCACTGACTCCTTCCGAAGGGTGGCGGGGGATGTCACTGGCGTGAGCCAGTCATCCACATCCCGTGCCCTGCACCAGGTCACAGATGCCCTGATGTACCATGTGAATGCGCACATCACCTTTCTAGACACCCTGGCCAACCTGCGGGCCATGGCTTGGGCCTTCTTTGACATGCATGTCGTGCCGAACGTGGTCAGACCATAGACTGCATACATGTTGCCATTGTGGCCCCCTCGGTGGGGGAGGAGGCCTACTGTAACAGAAAGGGGTGCCACAGCTTAAACTGCCAGGTCATCTGCAATGCAGCTAGCACCATTACTAATGCATGTGCAAAGTATCCTGGCTCATGCCACAACTCCTATCTATTCGAGCTGTTGAGCCTGGGCAGCTACCTCGATGGACACGGTGGAGAGGACTACTGGTTACTTGGTAGGTACCACGGAAGGGACATGGGGTGCATGCCTGTGCCACCACACACACACACACACACACACACACACACTCTGACACGGTTTCCTCCCATTATAGGTGACAGCGGGTATCCACTGCGACTGTACCTACTGACACCATACCTGGTGCTACAGGGGCCTGCTGAGGAGGAATACAACGCAGCGCACAGGAGGACACGATCAGTGTTGGAATACATGTTTGGAATGCTGAAGATGCAGTTCAGGTGCCTGGCTTGCACAGGTGGCATGATGATGATGCTTGCCCCCAGGATGCCATGCAGAGTGGTCACAGCCTGTGCCATGCTACACAACCTCTGTGAATGGTGGTACCTGCCCATGCCTCGTGATGCCCCAGCGGAGATGTCACCTGGGGATGCCAGTGACAACCATGCACACAGTGGTGTGGATGAGACCCTTTTGGGTATGCCTTCCGTCATGCTGTGGCACATGGTATGTTCAGCTGGTAGATTGGGGACCAAGGTGCACTGAGGTGATGTACCCTTCTGAGTACACCCATGCCAGCAATGCTGCACGCATGGACACAGTGCAGATGGTGGCCAGTAGTGATGCCAGCGGCACCATGCATCTGTGTGGCATCACACATGTGCCATTCATGGGGGGATCCCTTAATAAGCCTTGCCATGTGTGTCCATGTGTATGGCCCTGTGTGTGAGCCATGTGCCTTTGTGATGGGGGTTGTAGTGTGGTGGTATACATGTTGGGACCGTGTGGCCCTATGTAATGCATGATGGACCTTGGGGGATGAGCATGGTACTGTGATGTGGAGGTCTACTGGTATGTGACTGCCGATGTCTACCAGGTCTGGAAAGGTGTGGCATGGTGTGCACTGCTCGACAGTGCAACCAGTCGAATGTGTATAGTGTGCACCATGTATGGGTGGGCACCTACGTGGTGCGATACTCATGTCCCATGTTGGCCCTTCCCTACCCATCCTCCTATTGGATGCCCCAATATCACATCCCCTGTACCCCTGATGGTCTGTAATGGTCTGTTGGACATTGGTGCGGCCTCCTGTCTGCATTCCCGCCGACCACCGCATGCGCCTGCTGTTCCCTGGCCAGGAGTGTCCACCGGCTCCTCTGTCTGGCTGGCCTGTGTGCCCGCAGAGGTGGCATGCAGTCCGCTATCATCTCCAGGATGTCACCGATCCTGTTGATCCCCCAGTGCATTCCCCGCACCTCATCCGTTATTTCCCACAGTGCCGCTCTGCTGTCCTGCTGCGTTGCCAGCCGATCATGTTCAAGCTACCGCAGATTGTGGTAATAGATCTGCAGCATGCCTGACCCCGCAGTCTGCCTGCTGCACCAAGTCGGCCATCCTGGGGTGCTCTTGTCCCCCTCTCCTCCTCCCCCCTCCACCTCCACTGCATTGTTGTGTGCGTGGCGGGGGGGAGACACCCACAGGTCCGGCATTTGCTGCTGGGTGATGGTGCCTGTGGGTGGCATTGCAGGGGTGTTGCCTTGGTGTTATGGTGTTGGGGCATGGTGTTCCATGCCTGCGTATCTGCGTGTGCGCAGGCATGCTGCTGGGTGGAGGTGTGGCACATGTTTGGGGGGGTGGCTCAGGATGGCTGTTTTGGGGTGTCCGCTGCACCACCTGGTGTTTCACCCATTCTCAATCATGCATCCTGGGCTGGCACGCTGTCCTCCTCCATCATCTTGCCATGGTCCAGCTGGAGACCTCTGGGAGACATGGTGTGGTTAGTATAGGCTGTCCTAGGTGTGTGGGTACCATCACAGGTGTGTTGGCCTGGTTTTGCCACATACCTCCTGTGAGTGCATGCACCATGGAGGATTCCCACCTGTGCGCTTTTCCCTGCAGCTCCCCGTTGCCTGCCATGCTGTGTCTAAGGGTGTAACACAGGGTGGTTAACGATGGCCTAATGGTCACACAGGCACCCAATGCTGTCCATGGTGTCCCATATACTTGTCAGTGTGCCGATGCCTATGTCCTCGCCGTGGCTCACCACGTTGGGGATGGTCTCCACCACTACATTCTCTTTGGTGCTCAGGATGGGCGCCTTGGGGGGGGTGGGTCACCTCCTGTGGCCAACTGGGAGCGGGTGACGGCAGCCAACTTACGCTTGACAGCCAACTGTAGGTCGCACCACTTGTGTTTTTATAGCACTAAGTGTGCATGTCTCTGGTCCCGTGGCATTTACTGCTGCCTGTATGTCCAGCCACAGATGCGCCTTTGTTTCAGCGTGCACCTTCAGTGTGTCCGCCCTATAAAGTTCAGCATCATGAGCACATATGATGGTGACCAAGGTGGCCACCTGTGGTCCAGTGAAGTTCATCAGCCGGAGCTGTGCCGGGCCGGTGGACGGACCAGATGCATAGACGTAGTTTGCCTTTGACATTGGTGGGGGGGGCAGGAGGCGGGGCAGAGGATGGACTGGGGTGGGGCTGAAGAGGTTGCGCGTGACTGTATTAATCTCTCACTGGGGGTTTAACAGATACTTCTACATTGTCTTAATACAGAAATACTTTAATGTAATTGCATTCTCTCCCTGCAGTTAGCATAAACATCTACAATGTTCTCTGGGATCAGCTTTGCAGTCAAATCAGCTTCTGTGTGAAGGAGAGCCACTGAGGAAAATCTTTCTTCTCCCATGGTTGAACGTAATCAGTTTCTAATATGTTTCATTGCAGAAAAGCTTCATTCAGATGTGGCTGTCCCGACAGGCAAAGTGAGAGCCAACTGAATGAATTTGTAATAGTTTGAGTAGAGGGTTTGAGATACGTCTTCTTGAAGCCTCTGCAATGTAATAGGAGATTCACTACTGGCAAAAAGTTCCATTTCTGCTGCTGCAAGATGAGGATTTATATTTAGTGGGTCCGCATACTGCTGCAAGAGTGGTTGAATGCCATTTCTGTTGCACTTTGACACTGAATCACAGGCAGCAGCAATTTCCATGGATTCTTTCGAGAATCACCTTCCTAACTCTCCAATCATGGCATCCAAAACAGGTAAATATAACTGCTGATGCCGCCGGGATTTTTCAGGTGCAGTGGCACGTGCACTAGCAGATGCAGCCTCTTCTAGTTCTATACCCTCTCTTTGACCCAAAGTGGTTGATACAAGGAAGTCTTTAAGATGTGCTGAGGTTTTTACAACACTTCTTCTTTTTGGAGCTGCTGCTTGCTCACCTTGCTGTGTATCTTCATGATCACCTGGCACTGCAAGATTATGCTCTTTGCAGAAATCTGTAATTTTTTTCCACATTTCATTCCAGCCTTCTTCAGTTCTGCATTTTGTAAAGAACACGTTCATGTTTTCTATTATGCAAGAAGCATTTGCAAGTGTGATATCACTGCCTTGAAGTCCTTTGTGAGTGATAGGAACTACTTTAAGAATATCTTGGAAGATAATTAAGCAAACAATGAACTGCACACCACTCATATGCTGATAGAGACCAGTTGCTTCCACAGACCAGGTTTCTCCCTCTTCACCGAGTTGTTTAAGGCACTGCATGATGGCAGTGTATTGCATTTGTACTGCAAACACACTTTTCCACTTGCATGCCCACCGTGTATCACTCAACTGCACTTTCTCTCACTACTTGAGACCCAAAGCTTTCTGCATATTGAGAAACACTTGATGATTAGTTGGCTCAGCAAATACTGAGTACAGTTTCTCAATTACATTGAAAACCCCCACAGCAGCATGCTTGACTTTACAGCATTCTACAAGGGCAAGGGTGAGCTTGTGGGCCATACAATGTACATACATTGCTAATGGATGGTCTTCTTTCAGCAGCTGCTGAACTCCCGTAAGGTGTCCTGACATTACGAATGCACCGTCATAAGACTGTGCAACTATTGGCAGATTCTGCAATCTGGTTTTCTCTAAAGCATTCTTTATGGCATTATAAATGCCATTTGCATTTCTGGAGGCTGAGCAATTGATGAAGCACAAGAATCTCTCTTTAACGTCTAGGTTTTCTGCCTATCTGATGCAAAAAGAAAGCTGCTCTGTCTTAAATGATCTGGCCTCATCTGCACGTACAGT
Source organism: Neoceratodus forsteri (assembly GCA_016271365.2). NCBI lineage: Eukaryota > Metazoa > Chordata > Ceratodontiformes > Ceratodontidae > Neoceratodus > Neoceratodus forsteri. Next base: position 1,175,387,793 of record CM057453.1, on the reverse strand, counting down.
AAAAAAGCCAGTCTTACTCACTGCCCTTACAATTTCTTTGCAAACCAAATCTGCACAAATCTGTAGCACTTCATTTTGAAAGTCAGGGCTTGTGTAGTTAAAATACAGTAACTGTCCTGCATTTCCTTGAAATAATCGTCATATTTTGAAAAGAAATCACAAAACTCAAGGAAATTTCCTTTCAGTTTAGATTCCTTCCCCTCATCGTGCCCTCTAAATGGTAAACCAAGTTTTGAAAGTAACTTGACAATGTCACAAACCTTTGCAAGATAATCACGGTTCCTTTCAATGAGGGTTTTATGGCTTGCTGAAAGCTTCATGGCCACTGAACCAGTTTCTTGACTAAGTTTGAAGCATTGCTTCTTTTCCACAACTTTTCTGAGTTTTTTCCAATCTCTCACACCTTTTTTAATAAATGAATCTTCCACATAGCCTGTCTAAGTATGAAAGTGACGGCACGGAAAACAGAATACAGCATCTTGTTGAACTGAATGTTCAATCCAACGAAATTTTGTGTAATGGAAAACAGAAAATGATCGGTTGTGTTTCCCAAACATTCTGTTTGGAAAATCAGGCAAATGTGGTTGATTAGGTCCATTGCATTTTTCTCCAAGATCCATAGGGATAGTTTGGGTGGTCAATCATTTCTTTTTGTGGTATCTGTGGGGATAGAAGAATAAGACCTACTCCTACTCATACTCACTACCTCTGAAAATATGTTATAATAATCTTGATGCGCCTGCACTGCAAGTAAGGGCTCGCCAGAAGCTAGTGCTGCTGATGGGCCAGGAGGTGGTGTAACATCCTGCCACTGCTGCTGCTGCTGTGAATCAGGTGCTTGCAGTTCAGAATCGGAGCAATTTGTTGTCTTTCGCAAAAACTTGCGAATGTCCATGATCAGTTTTAGTTAACTCAGTCGAGTTACAGCTTGCAGTAATAGGCTGAATGAACTTCAACTGTTAAAGTAGTGTTTCAAGGTTAGCTCACTCACTAAGGCTAAGCATGCGTGACTGCTCCTAGCTCAGTAGTAGCTCTGGCAAAACAGATGCATAAGTTACAATAACATATATGAGACGTGGAAAATGAGGGGTTCTCTGTAAGTTTCTTTTAATGAACCTAGATGATACGGGGTTATTAGATGTTTGATAAATGAACAATCTGAGTGAAGGCCCTATCTCCACATTCAATAAAGCCTCCTGTTTTCCCGAATTGGAGTGGTCTTGACTGGTTAGATGATTATAAAAGGAAGTTATACAGAAGCCAACTTTTTTAAAACCAGGTCCAGAAAAAGATATGATCTTATGCTAAAGAAAGCAGCAAGTTGTGTCTGCCAGCCCCTTCCTGAAGTGATAGCTTTTCTCTTAAGACAGACTGCGAACTATACCGGACTGTTTAGATTAATTGTAAAAATCAGACTTATACAGAAGCAAACCTTTTTTTCTTTAAACCAGGTCCAGAATTGGGGAAAGGGATAATATATGTTAGCTACAAATTTTGCTAATAAAACAAGTTAAGGCTGAGTTCCAACTTCCAACCGCTTCCCCCAGACACACTGCCCCTGCACGCTGTGCTTTGTAAAATGTAGAATAGTAATATAAAGACTTAAGACTCGACTAACTAGAGACACAGTATATAGCTGCTGGTTACATTTTCAAAAAATAAAGCTGCAACCTACAAGCTGTGAAGCTGATGAGTCCTCCTCAGTTCACTTCCAACTTAACTTCCAGCCCCTTCACTTCCCCACAACTGAGAGGGCTTGAGTGATTTTTATTTATTCTGATTAGTAAACACTACTGAGTCAGACACTAAGCACAACCAGTAGTATTTAAATAGTATTTTATTTATCTTTTTATTCAAAAGGTGGTTTTGGGAGTTTGGTACATTAGGTTTCTATGGCTGTGTAACACTTCACTGTGTTCACAAAGTTCACTTCTCGTTTCTTCTGATTTATTTAATTGAACCAATAACAAGAACAACTTGTTGAACCTCAAAAAAAAAAAATATCACTCAGAGCAGATTGCAGAAAGATAGCTGCCTGACTGCAATAATAAAACTACAAGCAGCAAGCTATGAGGCTGATGAGTTCTCAGTTCACTTCCAACTTAACTAACTTCCAGGCTCAGCCCCTTCACTTCCCCACAACTGAGAGAGCTTGAGTGATTTTTATTTATTCTGATTAGTAAACACTACAGAGTGAGACACTAAGCACAACCAGTAGTATTAAAATAGTATTTTATTTATCTTTTTATTCAAGAGGTGGTTTGGGAGTTTGGTACATTAGGTTTTTATGGCAGTGTAACACTTCACTGTGTTCACAAAGTTCACTTCTAGTTTCTTCTGATTTATTTATTTGAACCAACAAAAAGAACAACTTGTTGAACCTCAAAAAAAAAATAATACATCACTCAGCCCCTTCCCTTCCCCACAACTCAGAAGGCTTGATTTATTTTTATTTATTCTGATTAGTAAACACTACAGTCATTAAGTGTGTAACCAGGAGTAAAATAGTGTTTTATTATATTATTTTACTCAAGATGTGGTTTGGTACGTTAGGTGTCTGTGGCACTTAACAGTTCTCATTCACTTTACTGTCTGTCATCACAAAGTTCACTTCTAGTTTCTTCTAAATTGAACAAGAAGAGCAACTTGTTGAACCTCAAAATCACTCTCAACAAATTGCAAAAAGATAGCTGCAATAATAAAGATGCAACTCAAGCAGCAAGCTGTGTGTGTGTGTCAGGCTGATGAGGAGTTCCCCTCAGTTCCCTCCTCACAAATCAGTGGGATCTTTGTTTTATTCTGCTGGTCAGTTTTACTTTTTTTTTGTTCAAGGTGGTTTTTGGTTTGGTAGGTTTTTAGGTTAAGGGCAGGCAGTAGCAGTTTGATAATCTCACACAGACACCTCTACTTCTTTTGTACTTTAATTTGAATAACAAACTTGAACCTCAGTAAAAAAAAAAAAAAAAAAAAAAGTCACTTCGAGTCAGGGAATGACAACAACTTAGGCCCCCACCCACCCAATGTCTGCAAAGGATGGGCCTCGCTTTATTGTACTTTAGTGGATTGATGTGATGGATGTCTGAGATTTATTTAATAATATATATTATTTTGAGTAGGCTACTAGCTGCAAAAGTCCAAAAAATCGCTAATAGAGTCCAGACCTGGGCCTTGCGTCCTGATCCTCCACCCCCACACAAGTTATCACGGCCTGGCTGAAGGCCACACCATCTGACGTCTCCCTACCCTGTCACCGAGTCAGAGCTGGTCTTTTTTTTATATTAAAAAAAATGTGTGACAACACACACACACACAGAAGGACGTCTCCCCCGCCTGAGTCCCACTCCACACAAAGTCAAAGCTGCTGAGCCACCCTGGCCAGGCACCACTGCAGAGAACACAACCTCCAAAATACCAGCCCAGGGCACAACTGAAGTAACATGAGACAACTGCTGTGCCAAGTACAGAAGTGGGACAGTACTTACAGGGGTGATGCTTGATTGGATTGGCTGTCCCATTCTGTAGAATTTGCCCATAAGTTGTGCCCTGGCATCATTGGCTCTCTCTCTCTCTCTCTCTCTCCTGCTGGAATCGCGCCACCATCAAAGGAGGAGGAATGGATGGTTATGGAAAATGTAACGGCTGCGTGAGCAAGCCCGAGGAGAGTGCGACCCGTCCTGACTTCCGACTGCCGTGCCCGTGCCTGCCATGTGATGTGTGTGGGAGCCCTGAACTGATCATGTGATTTACAACAGGACTGCCACTTACTGACGCGGTGGTGTGGGCGTGGCCATGTAAGGCTACCACTGGCACAAGTTACACTTAGTTTTCAGTCAGTGAGTGTAGTCAGTGTATCTGCCGTGCGTGCGCAGAGCTGCTCAGGCACTCAGGGGTCAGGACTTAAAGGTGCATCAGTGCAGCAGGGATGAACAAACTAAAGGAAAAAATTACACAAAATATGGCAAAACAAAACAGTGGCCAAATACATTTGGGGGGGGCATTCCCCCGAATCTCCACCCATGACCAGGTGCACCTGTGTCCCAGGCACCATGGCCCTCCACTTGGGGTTCTGGACATGGTGGCTGCCTTGTTGTGGCCAACATGCCTGCAGGGGCTGTGCTGGTGCCCTCGCTCTCCATTGCGGTATTCGCTTCTGTGTGAGTGCACGATGGTGTGATCGCCCATATATGGTCGGGTCAAAGGGCGTGGCCATGGTCACGGACTTTGTCTGGCCCTCCCCCACGCACCTGTGCATGCCCTGGCTGTCACTGCCAGTGGCCTTCTGTGTGGTTCTATCTCAGGTTGTGAATGTGGCATGGTGGGGCTGCCCTGCCCACCACGTAAGATCGCACAACCATTACGTCACATTCCTGTGCAATTCAAGTGCATTTGTGAATAGAGCCCATAAATATTGTAGCCTGCCAATTGTCTAAATTGGGAGAGGGCATTCTGCAAATGGGTAAGAGTTTGGTCAGGGTTGGCTAAATTAATAAATCGTCAGCGTATAGGGCCAATTTGTGTTCCCTGTTGCCTAAATGTATTCACGTGATATCTTGATTTTGACATAGAGTTTGAGCTAAGGCTTCCAAATAAGAGAAGGGATAATGGACAGCTCTGATTGGTTCCTTGAGGGAAAAATGTGGCCATTAACCTTAATGTATGCTATTGGTTGATGATAGAGGGCCTCTAACATGGCGATATCCTGTTGGAGAATACAAAAATGGCATAACAACATTTCCACAAGGCTTGCTGGCTCACCCTCGGGACAGACAAACTAACACATACATGTACCCTATCCTCTCAAACTGGCTGGCTCCCCCTACACAGCAGGATCCGTGGTTAAATGAACTCCCTGACACCCTTCACTAGTTCAATAAAATTGCCCCTTTCAAAGTGGCACTCTGGAACCACCTATCCCAGTGTGGTGGATGTGACTGCTATATCCAACCTCCCCCTCTCAGACAGGCAGCACATCCTCCCTCCAACTGCCAATATCTGGCCTAAGTTTCTCTTCCAACCTCTAGCACTTAAATAAAACATGACAATGCCATGTTGACTGCTTACTTGCACCTTTATGTTCTATCGTACCTGCACCTCTTTGTCCTGTGTACTACCCACAAGTGTCTGTGCAGAGGGCTCCAGATAAGATTTTGGGGATGAGTACTGTACTCCTCATTTGGAAAGTGTGGTGAGTAAAACCAAATTCAGATGCGTACAAATGTCTGGACGGAGTGGCATGAGGAGTACATTTTTATAAACAATGTAGGTTTTTTCTAGATAAGTATTGATCGAGTGCCAACAATGCTCCAGATAATGTTGGCAGATAGCAGTAATTTACTCATCAGTTTTAAAATATAATGAATAAAACAAAACTGGGATGCATACGAGTGCTGTAAATCTGTTAAAAAAAAAAAAACAAAAAAACTGCTCCTTTTGAATCACCACTTATGTTATGAAGTACTGTTCTTTGGTGTGGAGTATTCACAAATGTTGGACGAGTACTGGTACTTATTAAAAAACTTTTCTGAAGAGTATTTCCTAAAATGAGGTGAGTAAAACAGGTTGGTACGCCTCTCATCTGGAGCCCTTTTGATTCACTGAGGAACTGCTGTACTTGTGGAACTCTAAGGCCCTATACACATCAGGCCACTTAAAACGTTTTAAGTCGCGCAAACATGGCGCCCGTCCGCATTTAAGCACAGTTTCAAAGCGTGTTAAGAAACCGTGCTTAAACCCTGCTGCGAGCTAGTCTCAAGTCCGTTTTTGAAACCGTTTTACAGGAGGAAAGCGTGTTACCTTCTGGTGTGGATGGGCGTGAGGTTGTAACTCTATTCTTGTGCCGTGCTGAGAGCGTCGGTCCTCCAGTGCTTGCCGGTAAGCAATCCCATAGTGCAGTTGCAGTGAGGCTGTAGAGCATTGCCAGCTAACAGATGCTTAGCGTATGGAAATTAAAGTGCTCGTGGAGGTTGATAGACGTAATTGTCTGCATCATTTACCAGTATTTACTACAGTAAAGCAGACACACTCAGCCTGTGTGGTGAATACATATTTAATAGTTAATTAGTGGTAGTGCTTCCCTGCATAGTGCCCTTCCAGGAGATTATATCGCGACTGTGGTAGAATGACTGATCATTCTGCAAGCTGGACAGAGGAGGCCACTAAACTCCTAACTGAGTACTGGTCCCAGGAGTGGGTTCAGGAGGAGTTGGACAACTATCGCAGAAACACCAAGATTTATCAGAAAATTGCAGACTTCCTATTAGAGAAAGGCATGGAAAGGTCTGCAAAGCAATGCAGGGAAAAGATAAAGCAACTTAAAGTGAGATACCATAAAGTGAAAGACAACAACAGGCGATCTGGTGGCAAGAGGATCACCTGCCCATTTTTTGATGAACTGGACAGAATTCTTGGTACTCGACCAACCTCAAACCCTGCATTTGTCCTTGAGGGAGCATCTGTTGAGCCATGATGTCCATCTATTGAAGAAGAGTACCCAGATCCAGAACCCCTGCAGTCAGGTACATGCAATGTGATGTCACACACGTAACCCATTATTCGTCAGCACTGTAGTCCCTCCACCCACACCCTGCAGTCACAGACATGTCTGTGTAATGTAGCGTCACTGTGGTGGATTCAGCAAACATGATGCTGTGCATTGCTTTGTCTGCACAAAGTATTCTCCATACCTGTGCATACTGCCTTTAATGGCATAATGACATAATATATATTTCCGCTGTGTCTGGTGACAGTGGTGCTGGGGGGGGGTGCACAGAATGCATCTCCACATGGAACTGCATCGCCTGGCACTTACCATACAGCTGTCATCAGAGCTATTAACATTACCAAATGTGATTTGTTTTGTAGACCATGAGGGTTGCCAGGACTCATCAGTGGAAGAGTCTTCTACCACCATCCATGACCCATGTGATGATACCCTAGATGCATTAGAAGAAGAAGAACCAGGATCCAGCCATGCAGCACCACCATCATCTGTGTCATCTGGGAAGAGAACCTGCAGCACTGAGCCTCTTTTCAATCTACGGAAGAAAAAGATACTGACAAAAATGCATGAGATAGTTGAGTCCGTGTTTGAACCAACACATAAAATGTTGATTGAGCAGCACAATCAGCTGTTGCAACAAGAGAGAGAAAGAGCTAAGGAAGATAGAGAGATGGAGGAATGGCTAAGAACACGGGAGATGGAACATACTGCATCATTGTTCCATAGCATTATGGCAATGTTTGCACCTTTGGTTGCACAGCGACCAATGCAGATGCAAGTTGCAGCTGCCACAGTCCATGCCAACGCCATGCAGTCACCATCCCCTTTCACTGTAATGACCTCGGGAAATACTTCGGCTGCCCATCCTGTTAACAGTAGAGGGGTATTGTATCAGCAACCGAATGTCATGCAGGACAGTCAACCTGTCCACAATAATATGACTCCCACTCATGAAAATGTTGGTTATGTGTCTCGTTCTGTTTCCCAACATACTGCTACTGATGAATGTAGACCAAACAGTACTCATGTGCAGTCATACAGTGTAGTAGAAATTTCTGAGTTCATACTGGTATATGCTGTTACAGGGTTACAGAATGTCACTGAGGTTACTTGAGGTACATTTGTAGAAGCAGAAAGCAAAATAAAATTGGATAGAACTGGTTGGTACCAGCCTGAATAACAGGCTCGGACAAAATATAAGATAAAAACATGCTTAGGCAAAATATAAGATAACAGCACGTTGAGGCATTGAAGGCAAGCCGTACGTTGCTATGGTGTGAGTGAAACTCATTGTTTCACTCAGGTCAGATTGACCCAGGCATATGTATCGAGCAGTATTGGGAAAGAAATGAGATAAGCAGTGGAAAAGTACCCCATTCATTGGTATCAACTTGTTTTTCTGTTACATTGGCATCGTCAGGCATCAAACCATATTAGGAAGTTGTTGACAGCAATTCTTGGAATAGAAATAGCAGTTCTTGGAATAAGATACTGTTTCATTGGAATTAGCAACACCTTGATAAAAAGGTATAAAAGTGATTGACTAATGAAACTCAGGGAGCCTTGCATGATTTTTGGAAGCAGACTCCCATATGCATATGTAATAAACCGTTCTTTCTACTATGCAGTGGTCCTGAGTCTGATTTTAAACTAAAGTGTAAGAACATATATTTTTTTCCACGACAATTATGAACAACTGAATTCTGATGATTTCACACGGACAAGTCTGTGACATCTTGCTGATACAATACCCCTGTACTGTTAAAAGGATGGGCAGCAGAAGCTGTTGTGTTGCATGAAACAGCAAAGACGGTGTGTACAACTGTTTGTTATTGCCAATAAACATGTGTTACACTTGTTAAGATGAAATTCAGCAATATTTGTTTGTGCTACTGTTGTGAAAGGCACAGTTATGATCAGTACAGCAGTTCAGAATTTAAGAAACAGTTTAAAGATAGAAAACCTGCAAGTTTAATGCTGTCGCATAACATCCAAACTGCTACGGATTGTTACAAATCAATTTCATAATATAAAAATATTCACTATTGTTGAAATAATTAAATGTTACATACAGAAATGTATGCTCGGTACTGCTGTTCCTTTGTGTTGTTACCGCCATGTTTTTAATTGAACAATACATTAAAGAACATTTTTTTAAAATGTAACCAGTTCATAACAGGTTTTTAATCTGCTACTTGCAGAAATACAACCACTCACTGAATTACTGTTGTTCCCTTTCATGGGACAACAGCATTTCATATAGAACAGTAACAATGTTTGCTTGCCAATAAGAAAGTAAATATTTTAAACGACACAAACTGCTTCGTACTTTGTACTGCATATATATCAGAACTGCATTAAGAACATATATTACAAATATTGTTTGTGTGACACAACATCAGCAAGGTTACTACTGGTGCACTGCGCTTATTAACTTGCTGCATTTACTGTAGTGTGACTAAACATGACACTATCCACCTCAGCAATATGTTACTGCACATGTGGCATTATAACAAAATAAGCACACAGGGCATCACGGATCAAGATTGCCTGTCTTGTTTGAGATGCAACTGTTGCATCATATGCCTGATGATGTTCAATGTCGGGTTGAGGAACAACACCACCATCTGTATCAGCCAACCACCCAGAGTCGACCAACTCCCCCTTACTCTCACATATATTGTGCAGCACGCAGCATGCAGCAATAATGTATGGAATGTTCTCCAGGCTGAACTCGCTCTTTTTAGCAGACAACGCCATCTGCCTTTTAGTCTTCCAAAGGCGCATTCAACAACCATACGTGTCTTACTCAGCCTGTAATTAAAGTTCCTCTTATCGGGGTCTGTATAATCAGCATATGGTTTCATAAGCCATGGTAGGAGGGGATATGCAGGATCGGCCAGAAACAAAGCAGGCACCATCACACCATTTATTTCCCGATCACTGTTTGGAAAAAGATCCCCACGTTGCCCTCTACAATACAGGTCGCTGTTTTTAAGTACTCTAGCATCATGAATTTTACCAGGCCAACCAACATTTATGTCAATGAATCTGTAACGGTAATCAACAACCGCCTGCATCACCACAGAATAGTAGCACTTCCGGTTGTAGTATTCTGTTGCATTACCAGGTGGGCATAAAATGGGAAAATGAGTGCCATCAACAGCACCGATGCATTGGGGAAACCCCCATTCTTTATCAAAACCAGAAAAAGCAAAAGGACTAGCGCAGGGTGTGCGCTAGTCCTTTTGCTTTGTTTGTTATTTGTTACCATCTAGCAGCACCCCTTATAAGAAATGTGAATTCCAGTGTGTAGTAATTTAAAGGTTTGAGCAGCTATTTTTGGTTTTTATGGTTTATCAAAACCAGCCATTATTTCACCTAGGTTTTGAATGGCAATCACTTTGGGTAGGAGGACTTGCACAATGGCATGACACACTTCATTTATGATCTCACCCACGGTGGAGCGTCCAACCCCGAACAGATGTCCAAGTGTACAGTACTCAACATTTGTTGCTAGCTGCCACAGGGTGATCCCAACACGCTTACTAACTGACACTGCTTGCCGAAATCTTGTATTGCTACGTGCAATGTAAGGTGACAGCTCATCACAAAGCAATGTGAATGTCCCTTTACTGAGACGGAAGTTAGATATCCGCTGCTCATCATCCCAGTGTGTCAACACAATATCATTCCACCAAGATGAGGAACGATCCACACACCATACACACCTATGTAGGGAATTCGAGACATACCCAGCAGTCAGAATACTCTGCATGACAGCTAGAGATTTGATAATGTGCTGCTGCCTCATTCTGGAATGTGCTGTGCTAAGCAATGATCTCTGCCTCATCTCAGAAGTTCTCCTCTTCAGAGCAAGTACTGACAGAGCCTGATGAGCTGCCAGCAAGCATAAAATCACAGTATACATGTCCTCACTGCAGAACTCCATGTCTAAACAACTGATCACCAAGGTGATACTTGATGTGGATCATGTGACAGGGGTGAACTGCTTGCTGGGACAGACTGTCACAATTTAACATTCAGCAGGTTTTGGACAATTAAGCACAAATTACCACCCACTACTGATGCACTAATGAGCAAACACACACTGCAGTTACAAACACTTCCTGAACGGCAGTTCGCGTTGTTTGTTTACAATATTGCCGAAATGCAGGCTGGGAGTAACAATATGCATCCTGGGTTGAATGCCACAACATAAGTGTGCTACAGTCGGGCTGGATTAACGAGTTTGAAAACGCTACTAGCTGCTGATGCGGATGGGAGTCACCCGTGTTACAACCGAGTTCAAACTCGGTAAAAAATAATGTGGACGGACTGCTGTGGTGAGTTTTAAAACGTTTTGAAACCGTTATTTATAACGGTACAAATCTTCACTTGTAATGTGCACAGGGCCTTAAGTGTCTCTTCACCTTGATTTTTGAAGTGGAACCTTTGTAAACAAGCTTTCTAACTCAAAGGTTATGTAATCCGAATCTGAAATAAATAAAAAAAAAAAAAACACCTTAAATAGAAAAGACCACTCCACCTGGTTGAAGGCATTTTCCGCATAAAAACTGAGAAGTGAAAATGGGTGATTTGACCAAGCGGTGTGGTGGAGAATGTGAACAGTTCTTTTAGCCTTGTCCTGGGTTTGGCAAGAGGTGACAAACCTTTTCTGGTCCCTAGCAGTCAGTAATGGCACTAACTGTTTAATGCATTTAGCCATGATAATGGCAAATAACTTATAGTCAATTTTAAAGGGAAACATCCACCTAAAAACGGGACCCCACCTTAGTGTGAGGCAGGGCCCGATTAGCATTTTCACAAAAAGTTGTATATTTTTTACTTAGAGTGCTTTGTTTTATATAGAATTTATCTGGTTTTTCCTGCGTCCTGCTCTGCTGGCATTTTAAAACCATGAGCTCCTAGCAGTGAGCCCAAAACCTCCCACGTCTGTCCTAAGAATGACATATCTTGCGGGGAGCAGCCACGGGAGTGTCCATAGGGTTACTGTATAGCCAGAGCTTTAATAGCTCCGGTTTGGAACCTACATGTCTCTGTGCTATACTGAGACCAGGTATAGGCTGGCAGTCAGCTGCCAGTCACGAGCAATAAGGTAATGGGTTTTTGTATTGAAAAACCCATTTTTTAAATATTGGAACTTCCCTCTAACATGCCACTTGGAAAAACCATAATTGTCCAAAAGAGTTGTTTAATGAAAGGCGGGGAGGAACCTGGAGGGATAAAGTTACCAAAGTGAGGATCTGACCAAAATAGGTTCCCTTGAGCATGGCAAGACAGCCCTGTTTGTCTGTTTCTGATGCAGATATTTGAAAAGGGATGGTTCAGGGTACAAGCATATGAGGAAGCTATGACAGTATTATAGCCAAATCAGGGTAGCTAATCATGTTCCTCTGAGGAGAGGTGTGTCTCTTGCAAGAGTATAAAATCTGGTTTGTGCCTCTTAATTGAGGCCAATACTTTAAATCTTTTAATTGGACTATGAAGCCTGTTTACATTTTGCAAGTATACTTAAGCATAATTAGTCATAACGATGACTTTACTGTAACCAATCCTACCATGCCCCCACCCTTAGGATGGAGTAAGCCAAAATATGTGATTCTCTTGTGCCAGCCACAGAGGAACACAATGGAAGAATTCCCAGCTGGTGGCATAAAGCAGCACAGGGCTGACATATACAAGTACCTTCGCAGCAACAGTACAGAATAATAACAATAATCTAAATGCATTCAACAGACAATATATACTGTACAACACACATCAACAGTAAATGGATCCAGTTCTCCTGACATGCTCAGCTGGAGCTTGACAGGAGTGTGGAGAAGAGGGTGCACTTCCAAGGAAGGAGGACTCACTGCTAGGTCTTGTACTGGACTGGCTGAGCCCTGCGGGGGGTGAGGGTGGGGGTGGAGGGGCAGTGTCCTACCCAATCATGGGGAAATACCTATCCTATGGAGAAGGGGCCCCTCGGCTCAGATCACATGATCTGGACTGCCCCGATTAGTGACAGTACCTGATTCAAGAAGTCCGGGGGAAAAGACATCAGTCTAATCAGCTCTGCAGTGCCTCTCAGGAATGTATAAGAGGCTCAACAGATCAATGGATACTGACACTCCTTCCATGCTTCTAGCACTAGTTAAAGGAAAGGCCAAGAATCATAAATTGCAGAATGAGAGCAACTAAAAGAAAGACAGAGTGCAGATCACCCTCAGGACCTGAAGCCAGTAAGCCCACTGGCAGAAATGTGTAAAATACAGGATTACCAAAACAGCTGACTGTTAAACCATATAACCTCAGTGGGTACTGGATAATGTTAGGCCCCTTCACTACCTGTGAGAGAGCTAAAGATAAATAGGCATTTGGGTACACCAGGCCTTCTCATAGCTAAAGCCAGAGCTACAAGAAAAAAATAATTTATAATAGGAAGAAACAAAGTATATACCATATGATATCCCTATTGCCAGGCACCACATGGCAAATGGAAGCAACCCAGAATCATCCAAGGGGGGCCACCTCCCACCGTATAGGGCAGAGGGCCTTCCCTCAGGTCATGCTTCTGCATTCGAAATACCATGTATATATCACAGCATTTATCCAACATGGAGGTAATGAGGTGCAGACTAATAAATCAATGATTAATCAAATGTAGCAAATGATGAGAAAGAATTCAATAAGCCAGCTCTACAGTCAGGCCAGGGAGAGAGGCCAGCACCCATGACCCAACCCTGCCTATTTCTTCTTTCTAGCAGTGACACCTCCCATCTCTCTCTTGCTAGCAGTATCCCTTCCCCCCCACACACACACGCACAAAGCCAGGGGCATCATGGGGGCACCAACCCAACCCAACACCATGACCCGGGGCAGGGACTACCACCCAACTCGAGCTACATCCCATCCCATCCCATCCCATCCCATCCCAGGCCCTGGGCCCAAACAGCCCTGCACCCCCTCCTGAGGTGAGGAGCAGGTGGCAAATAAAATACCTGTAGCAAAACTAACTGTTAATATTCTACGTTCCCAGATATCAGCTTAAAGCAGGGATTCTGTCAGCTAATCCATTCTGGAGGTCAGATTCCCAGCCCGTGACCGCTACTATTCATTGTGAATGTTCCCAGTACACAGTTCTTGCCCTAATGCATGGTAGATGCTGGCTTCACAAAAGTACTTAAAAGTCTAACCCCCTAGCAACAAACTCTGACAGAGCCACTATGGCTGCAAATACGTTAACTAGATAAGGGTGTTTCATGGGCTTAAACCTAAACATGAATTACATTTAGTAAGGCCGATGATTCCATTCCACCTATGACTTGTGAACAAGCTAGGCAACCTGGGAGTGGGTCACAAGGTGGTAAACTGGGTTAGGAACTGGTTGAATGATAGAAGATGGAGAGTCATGGTAAATGGTGTCCAATCTAAGGAAAGTAGTGTGACCAGCAGGGTGCCACAGGGATCAGTCCTGGGCCCAGTCCTGTTTAATGTCTTCATAAGTGAAACTGTGGAGGGGCTGGAGGTGAAAGTGTGCCTTTTGTGAATGACACTAAGATCTGCAACAGGGTGGACATTCCGGGAAGGGTGAAAAAAATGAGGAGGGACCTAAGTAAACTGGAGGAATGGTCTGAAGTGTGGCAACTGAGATTTAAATGCAAAAAAGTGCAAACTCATGCATTTGGGTTGCAGGAACCAAGGGGAGGATTATTGGGGGGGGGAGGTGAGAAACTGATGGTCACCAAACACGAAAGGGATTTGGGGATAATCATATTGGCCTAAAGGTGGCTAAGCAGTGCTCCAAGGCTGTGGGGAGAGCCAGTGGGATGCTGGGGTGCATAGGGAGAGGCATCTCCAGGAGAAGGAAGGAGGTGGTGATGTCACTGTGCAGATCACTGGTGAGGCCTCATTTGGAATACAGTGTCCAGTTCTGGAGGCAGCATTTCTGTAATGCAACTTTAAATCACAAATGGGTTAAATGGTTCTGTTTTAGATCTGTATCCCTCTCCCCTGCTGCTCCCATTGGTTAGGCTAACTAAGTGCAACTTGGAAATATCTAAGCTAGCATGATGATTCACCTGCATAAGCTGCTTCTCAGCAACATCACTGTCTTTTTAAAATTTTTGCTTCTTGTTGAAAGTAGCAGCTTGCCACAGTAACACATAAGCTAAAGTGATGTCACCTACCAGGAGTTGTAAGACATAACTGCAGGTAGCTTGACTTGAGGAAGGGTGAACATAGCCAGGACCCCATAGCAGTTGAGATGCATATGCAGCAAATAAGTCCAGATGCACAAACTTACCCTACAAGTGTTAAGTATCACAGTCTGCATAATACACAAGGCTTACAGTGATGAATCTTTATACGGTTTGGCTGATTTGGGTTCTACTGTTTATAATACAGGGATGAATAGCTAGGGAAGACATTTTTTCAGTGACTGCCAAATGTGGTACAGTGGCAGATGTTTTGCAAAAGTATAACAGAAATTATGTCTGTGAGGTATTGTTATCTAAGAATTGTGTCACGTTTTCATAGAGACAGATTACATTTGTGGTACATGATTGTCTCTTCGTGAATCCCTCCTGCTGGCTGTCACTGAGATCACTGTTAGACATGTGGCTAACTTATATCTTTAAGCAGTGATTCTAGAATTTTACCTGGAACCTATATTTATTAATTTTAAAAAAATATTTTGAGGGGGTGCCTGGTTATGGATTATCCCAATATTTAATTTCAGCATTTTAGTGAAAACTTTGTACTCTGATTTTTTTTTTTTTTTTATTCTGAATTTTTTTCGGTATGTTGTCTGTATTTATATTAATTCTGGTGGCATTCCTGGCAATGTACAGGGGCAGGGGACTGAGTTGTGATTGGGTCTGAATAAGGAACACAAATATTCATTACATTGGTTTGCTATATCCACTAGATTTTTTACTGTTTCGCCATTAATATTACTTCTATTCTTATCTTTTTTGGTAAGGCTATTGATGCAACTGCACACCTACTTCCTGTTGCTTTTGTCTGCATCTGTTGCAAGTTTGAGTTACATTTTCTTTTTGAAGTGATTACTTTTGCTTTTATGTTTCTTTTAAAATGTTTAATATTCTGACCATGTCGTTATGTCACGGCTTTTGTTTTCAGATATTTTTTTGCATGTTTAGCTTTTTTTCGTTGTTGAGTAACTTTCTTCACATCCTCATTTAGCCATCTTGCTTGTCATCATTTGTTGTTATATTCCTTGGTCCTTTTAATGTAACTATTGCAAATGATAATATGTTGCCCTTTATAATCTGCCAAATGTCATTCAATGTTATGTTGTTTTAAATTTTATGCCAGTCAGTTTTTTTTTTATTTTTTTGGTTGTTTTGTTCTTTTCTGCTGCATCTAGGACCTTTTTTCTTCCTTTTTATCCTTTTCAACTGTTTTCTATATTTAGGACCTGTATTTTATATGGGTTTTCGTCCTTTCACAAGTATAACGAAAATGCATTTCAGTGCTGCTCACTTGCTTTATACATATATATTATCCCCCCCCCCCCCTTGCTTTGGCTTATTTTATGCACACTTTTTCTTCTGTGTTTGTTTCCTTTTTTCTCTCTTTTTTGTTTATGGTCCTGACTTCTGTGATACATATTTTTGATTTAAATTGACAGTAGGTTGATTCCGTGGATTTTGAATATTTGAGCAGTACTTGTTAATGGCATTGTGCTACTGGTACCATAGGCTTTATATTTAACATCTTAAAATTGATGTCAACATGAATGTATAATGCTCATGTACCAGCTATTTACTAACATAGAAGCTGTTGGCAGAAAAAGATCGCCTGGCCCACCTAGTCTGCCCTAAGATCCCTGCCTACTGTGCTGCCATGGACCATAACTGATCTTCAGCCTTAACCCCCCCCCCCGGCACCAGCCCTGTTACCAAGGTCCCCTTATGGGTATCCCATGCATGTTTGAAACCTGTTACGTTTGGTACCCAGTACTCTTTTTTTTTTTCCAATTGTTTAACCAGGAGTAGGACACTAGCTTGAAAGCTTGTTTACAGGTGCGACCTGAGAGCACAGGGAAGTTAAGTGATTTGCTCAAGGTCACACAGTATGCAAATGGGGGCTGCGGGATTCAAACCCAGGTCTCTAGATTTGCGGCTCAGTGCCTTAAACCACTGCGCTATACTGCCTCCCCTCTGCTGGCAGGCTGTTCCAGGTGTCCACCGCCCCCTCTGTAAAGACGTATTTCTTCGCATCCCGTCTAAGTCTCCCCCCTTCCAGCTACATATCATGCTTCCTTGTCCTTGAACATCTTTTTCTCAGCAAAATTCAACCTTCCTTTACCTTATTGATACCTTTGAGGTATTTGAATGCTTCTATAATATCTCCCCTTTCCCTCCTTTCCTCGCGAAAGTACATATTTAACTCCCTGAGTCTTTCCCCATAGTGCTTCTGGTGCAGGCCAAGCACCATTTTGGTTGCCCTTCTCTGTACTGCCTTCACCCAATCTGTATCTTTTCTGAGATGGCTGGGACCTCCAGAACAAATGATTGCAACAGCAAATGGGGATCATAGTAACAACATCAAGAAAAGAGAGGCATAGTGGAGTGGTGGGATTCAAAAACCACCAGTGCTTAGACATGGCGGTGTCTTTAGTGGCGGCTCCAGGCGGTGATGGTGGTAAAGTGCACTGATAAGGGAGTCAGTGGGAGGGTGGCAGACCCCACTGATCACTTCCATTTCTGCCCTAAAAGATCTGTGTGCTAATAAGTTGGGCGACGTGAGAAGCAGAGGGGATATATCCATACATCCGTGATATCTGAGATCATTACCCATAACGGAATACAACTATTGCAGTGTACTACAGCTGAATATTTATTTTCATTGAGCACTGAACTGAACTGTGAGCTGTTAAAAGTGCTGCGTTGTGACTGTGTGCTGTGTCTGTTATACTGCTTTGGCAGAAGACACCAGGAGAAAGGACTGCTGTGTGACTGAACTTCTCTACTGGGACTATATTGCCCTCTTTCCTTCCCCTCCACCCAAAGCTAGTTCTATTTTTATAGGCACAGGATTTGACTGACAACAGGAACTTCCTGTTTAGGGGCAGGAAGTGAGTGATCACAGAACCACCAAGGACCCACCATCCTAGAAGGGCAAGAGTAGCTCTCCGGCCCCCTCTAGCTGCTGGAGGTCTGCCTCTGAACAAATAAGTGGTCTACTGAGAAATATAGGATATTCTTGTCTCAGAACAGGACAATCAGGAGCTTAAAGGGCACACAGGCAGAAAGTAAGGAGAGAGAGAGAAAAAAACAGAGGAAAGAGTAAGGATTGCAAACAGTTAAGGGGCCAGAAATAAGACATGATTGGAGTGGTGCAGTGCAGTGGCTGTGGAGCAGCAGTCTTCCGGGAGATGTTCTGGAGGATGCGGTGTTGTCCCATCTGCAGGCACCTCTCTGGGCTGAGGGAGGAGGTTGCTCATCTCCAGGCTGAGTTGGCCAGATTGTAGGACCTCCTCTTCCATCCAGGGACCACCAGTGCCACTGCCGCTGCCTCAGAGGTTGCCAAGAAAGAGGAGCGGTTGGACCACAGTGGGCTCAGGGAGTGTGAGGTGGTGGAACAGAGGCACATCCCTCCAGTTGTACCTGTCCACAATTCCTATGCCATTCTGGCAAAGTGTGGTTCCTCTATGGAGGCACCTACAGTGGAGACCAAGGAGGATGCTGGGAACCTCCACAAAGGAGACCCACAGGAGGGTGGCAGGGGACCCTGCAGGGGAAGGAAACAACTCCTGGTGGGGGACTCCATTGTTAGGAAGGTAGAACTGGGCAAGGAAGGGGAGAGGGAGGTAAGGTGCCTGCCTGGCGCCATGGCTTGGAGGGACAGGGAGCGAATCCTCAGGATTGCCGGAGCAGCTGCACAGGGGAGGGAGCTGGATGTCATTGTCCACTTAGGGATAAATGACCTGGCTAAGAAAGGGATTAGAGAAGTGCAGGAAGAGTTTGTGGAATTGGGGAGGGGCCTTAGTCAAGTAGCACACACGGTAACCTTCTCTGAGGTGCTACCCATCTATGGCATCGGAGAGGCTAGGGTGTTCCGTACCATGGGATTCAATCAGTGGTTGAAAAACTGGTGTGGAGCTCAGGGATTTGGCTTCATTGGGGACTGGGGGTCCACCTGGAGTGATGCAAGCCTATACTGGCATGATGGGCTGCATCTGTCCGGGAGGGGAACCAGGATCCTAGGTGATAGGTTTAAATGCTTCATTGGCAAGCTTTTAAACTAGCCAAGGGGGGAGGCACTGGAAAGGAGCAGGAAAATCCTAGCCTCCCCAAACAATCACGGTAGTAAGTGTGGCAGACACCAACATGGAGGTGTCGATAGGGAGAAGGGCAGGGTAAATGGAGAAAGTGACAAAGGCAAGAAGGACAGGGATGGGGCAAAAGGGGGTAAGGCCATCAGGAAATGGAGGGTAATGAGTACCAATGCCCGTAGTCTGGGCAACAAGCTCCCTGAGCTGGTGGCCTTAATGGAAGAGGGATGCCTGGATATCGTAGCAGTCACAGAAACATGGTACACAGAGAACCATGACTGGGATGTTAACATACCAGGGTACATAACCTACAGGAGAGACAGGCAGGGGAGAAGAAGGGGAGGAGTAGCTCTCTATGTAAAGGAAGGGATAAAAGCAACTGAACAAAAGAGTAAACAGGGAGGAGAGGAGGCACTGTGGGTCACCTTGGAGACTGGAAAGGAACCACAATCCACACAGGGGTTGTTTACAGACCCCCATGTCAGGGGAAGGAATGGACAAGGATATGATGGAAGGCATTCTTAGAATGGCAGAGAAAGGGGAGATACTGTTGATGGGAGACCTGAATATGCCAGATGTTAACTGAGCACATTTGCTGCAGCCATATCAAGAGCAGGGCCATTCTTGATGCCCTACAGGTGGCAGGCATTAGACAGCTAGTTTCAGAACCCACTCGTGAGGGAGCAATCTTAGACCTCGTACTCTCAAACGGGGGCAGTGAGAGGATCTCAGATCTAGAAGTGGGTTGCCATCTGGGGACAAGTGACCATCAAACATTGTGGTTCACGTTAAACTCAGCTACAGAGTCAAGCCATGCAAAAGTGAGGGTACTGGACTTTAGGAGGGCTGACTTTGGCAAGATGGGAGAGTGCCTCAGAAAAGTACTAGCAAACAGGCTAGAAGGAGGTGTGAGCAACAATGGGGAATTATCAAACTGCCATCACAGAGGCAACAAGCCTTTGTGTGAGAGCAAATAAACAAATCAAAACGAAAGAAAAAGCCACTATGGTTCTCAAGAGAGGTGGCTGTGAAAGTCAGGAAGAAAAGATAGCATTCCAGAAGTATAAGGAAACACAGAAGGAGCAGGACAGAGAGCTGTACCAGTTAAGGCAGAAAGAAGCAGGAGGGAAGTCAGAATAGCAAAGGTGCAAACTGAGGAAAAGATAGCCAGCTCAGTTAAGAAGGGGATAAACCTTTATAGGTACATCAGCGAGTGAAAGACAAAGGGAGGGATAGTGAGGCTGAATAGAATGAACGTGGTGGGCAGAGGGGACAGTGAAAAGCAGGAATACTGAATGAATATTTCTGCTCAGTATTCACAAAGAGGAGGGGAAGTGCCTAATCCAATTAACAGAAGCACTCTTGATAGGGGGTCGATCCCAGTCCTTTCACAGAAGAAAGGGTCTGCAAGAACTCCTAAAATTGAAGGTGGACAAAGCAATGGGTCTTGATGGAATTCACCCCAGAATTCTAAAAGAATTAAGGAAGGAACTAGTGAAACCACTGGCTACTCTTTAATAAATCATGGAGGATGGTGTGGTACCCGAGGACTGGAGGAAGGCGGATGTGATTCCTCTTCAAAAGTGGGACCAAGACAGAGGCAGGAAACTACAGACCTGTCAGTCTGACCTCTGTGGTAGGGAAAGTGATGGAGTCACTTCTGAAGGAAAGAATAGTTGAGTACCTAGAGGTCAGTGGAGCACAGGATCCAAAGCAGCATGGGTTCACAGCGGGAAGGTCATGTCAGACGACTCTAATAGATTTCTTTGACTGGGTGACAAAAGTAGTAGACCAGGGAGGGGCTGTGGACATGGCCTACCTAGACTTTAGCAAGGCATTTGACACAGTCCCACACAAAAGATTATTAGTCAAATTAACCAGCCTGGGAGTGGGTCCCAGGGTGGTAGCCTGGGTAAAACATTGGCTGGACAACAGGACACAGAAGGTAATTGTAAATGGAGTCCACTCTGAAGAAAGGGCGGTTACTAGTGGGGTACCGCAGGGTTCAGTATTGGGTCCAGTCCTTTTAATGTCTTCATCAGTGGCATTGCAGAGGGACTGAAGGAAAAGTATGCCTTTTGCAGATGACACAAGATCTGCAACAGGGTTGATACACAGGAGGCGTGGAAAGGATGAAAAGGGACTTGGTAAGGTTGGAGGAATGGTCAGACGATGGCAGCTAGGATTCAATGCAAAAAAGTGCAAAATAATGCACCTGGGAAACAAGAACCCAGGGGAAGAATACACAATGGGTGGGGAGGTAGTAACAACAACAAAACAGGAAAGGGACCTGGGGGTAATCATATCAGATGACCTTAAGGTTAGCAGGCAATGTGAGAAGGCAGTAGGGAGGGCCGGGGGTATACTGGGATGTATAGGGAGAGGCATCAGCAGCAGAAAACAGGAAGTTGTTATCCCTCTGTACAGACAGTTGGTGAGACCCCATCTGGAATACTGTGTCCAGTTCTGGAGACCCCATCTCCGCAAGGACATAGACAGGATAGAGGCAGTCCAGAGGAGGGCAACTAAAATGGTGCAGGGTCTGCAAGAGAAGCCGTATGAGGAGAGACTAAAGGAGCTTAATATGTATACCCTTGAGGAAAGAAGGGAGAGGGGGGACACGATAGAAAATTTCAAGTACCTCAAGGGAATCAACAAAGTCCAAGAGGGTAGCATCTTTCAGAAAAACAGACTTGCAAGAACAAGGGGACACAATTTAAAGATAGAAGGAGGGCGGTTCAGGGGCAATGTGAGGAAGTATTATTTCACAGAGAGGGTAGTGGATGCATGGAACAGCCTTCCTGAGGAAGCTGTGGGGTCTAAAACTGTGGGAGAATTCAAGAATGCATGGGACAGACATAAGGCAATTTTTGTGGGGGGCAGGAAGATATAGGCTGTTGGTAGGGAAATGGGCAGACTAGATGGGCCTAGCGGTCCTTATCTGCCATCAAAGTCTATGTTTCTATGTTTCTATGCTTTGCATGTCGGACTGTGAGCGCTCGCTCTAGAAGTCCTAGCTGAAAGTGCACTCTTTGATTATGCTGGGTACTGTACTAAAGAAAGTCATTTCCTGAGGCATGCAATGTGTGTTTAACTGAATGTGAAGCTGCTGTGCAAGCTGATCTGTCGACATCCTGGTGGTGACTTTTATTATGTTGAGCTCTATTTTATGGTGTTTCAGAGAGCGCTATTATCTGATTGCCTTGAGGGAGGCAGTATGGCGCAGTGGTTTAAGGCTCTGAGCTGCAAATCTGTAGACCTGGGTTTGAATCCCACATCCCCACTTGCATACTGTGCGATCCTGAGCAAGTCACTTAACTTCCTCGTGCTCCCAGGTTACACCTGTAAACTAGCTTTCAGCTTAGTGTGTCTCACCTGGTTAAATAACTGGGGGAAAAAAAAAACTTGCATTGATATTTGTGCTGAGGCTGAATTAATTGCTAAATTGCCCGTAGCTCCTGTTGCCAGGAA
This sequence comes from Neoceratodus forsteri, assembly GCA_016271365.2. NCBI lineage: Eukaryota > Metazoa > Chordata > Ceratodontiformes > Ceratodontidae > Neoceratodus > Neoceratodus forsteri. The sequence goes on along the minus strand of CM057453.1, from coordinate 1,175,365,513 downwards.
ACAGTACACTGGCCCCTTCGGTGCTTAGTGTATAGCACCTGTCTGCAGTTCCTGACACCACTTAAGCCACACCCCCTCCCACTGATTGGTGGTGGGAGCCCGGTCTGGTGGAGTGGTGGGATTCAAAAACCACCAGTGCGAAGATGTGGCGGTGTCTTTTGCGGCAGCTGCAGGCAGTGAAGTACAGTAAAGTGCACTGGTAAGGGAGTCAGTGGGAGTCCGTGGGAGACTGTGGGAGTGCTGGTGAATATATAGTGGTTCTGTTACTTTTTGTAGCTAAGGAATCAGATGACAATTGATTATGGGGGAAGTGTACATTTTGGTATATTGAGGTGTACTATTATTGGGTGGGTTATTTGTTTGTGTTGGGGTAGTACCAGAATTTAGTAAACCACAGGAGACCAATGTCTATGGCCCTCGTGACTTTATGTCGAGTTTGTTGACATCCATTAGGGTGCCGGTAGCATTTAACCAGTTACAACAGCATGGCTACCCAGTTAGAATATATGGATACCTGGGGTATCATGGGTTGTCCTACAAAGTTTATGCTCTGGTCCGAAAAGCTGTGCAGGGATTTAAGTGGGCTTTGCTGTTATTACAAGCTGGTGATATTGTAAGAAATCCAGGGCCACCAAGTTATTCTAATGTAGGGGGTGGCCTAGGAAATAGTGTATCGAATGCTTGCTCAACTGCTCATGTGTTTAAGATATTACATCTCAGTCTAAGAAGTTTAGTTCTGAAATTAACAGAAATTGAACATATTGTTGAAATTTACACACCTGATTTACTGGCTTTATCTGAAACAGGTTAAAACCTCATGTAATTCTTGTTCTGTCTCTGATTATAATTTTCTTAGAGCTGACAGGAAGGGTAAAAAGAAAGGGGGGGGTGGCAGTTTATTACAAAAATACCTTTCAGATAAGTGTTATAAAAACTAGTAGTGATGGGTTATGTCCGACTGATTGGTTATTGTTTCGGGTATTGTTGGGAGAAGCAAAACATTCGATTGTGGGATGTTTATATAATCCACCGAGCTGTGGTCCAAATGGGCTAAGACAATATCTTGAAATTGCTGCTCCTTATATACTGCAGCACAATTTTGCTCTGGTTGATGATATAAATTTGAACTGCTCGTTAAGGATGGAACTGAGGTTGGAATCTTTATTAGCCACATTTGATTTATCACAATGTATTATTGAACCAACTCATTGAAATTCTCACTCTCTAAATCATACTATTTTGGACTGGGTTACAACCAACAGGATGAGTCATATAATTGCTTCAGGTGTTTTACCCGATGCAGTAAGTGACCGTATGGCAATATTTGCAGTACTGAATTTTGGCTATAAGAAAATTTCTCTTTGTTTGGTTCAAGTTTGATCATTTAAAAATGTAAATCTTGATATTCTCAATATTTGCCTTTCACAGATTGATTGATTGGTCATATCTGGATTGCATTCCAGATATAGACTTTGCTATGGATTTTTTCTGTAGACAAGTTCTTCCTATTCAAGATACTTTATTTCCTATTTGTACTTTGAGGTTAAAAGAGGGGCCCTAATCCCTGGCTTAATTCCACTATCAAGGCACTGATTAGAGAGCATAACATTGCTTGGGGGGCCTACAGAATGAGTCCTTCTGTCTCTCTTTTCAATGAATATTGTTGTATTAGAAACAGGGTCTCTGATTTGGTGCGAAAAATTGAAAGGGATTTTTGTAAAAATAAATTTCAGTCAAACTGGTTTAACCCAAATAAATTCTGGGATAATGTAAACTCTTTGCTTTCTCCTAAATTGACCTCTACAGTCAAAAATCTGTTGGTAAATGATATAGATATTGTTGATCCGTTTGAAACTGCTAATCTTCTCAATAAAAAATTTTCTGACTTGTCTAACTATCATGGGAGAGGGTCACGGAGAGATGTTCAGGGCTTAAACTGTGCTTTACCTGTATTAAATAGACTTGAATTTATGATCAGTAAGGTTTCTGAGCTAGATGTTTATAAATTGTTAAGTACTCTTCCCAATAGATATAGTAATGGTGGGGTGAGTAGGATGGTCGATTTTTAAGGTTGGCAATTCCATTTATAGTTAAACTCCTTCGTTACCTTTTTAATCTCGCTCTGGAATCTTGCCAGTTCCGTGCAGACTGGAAACTGGCAAAAGTTGTGCCAATTCCAAAAAAGATTCATGCAACTTTGCTTGAAGAGTTTCGTCCCATCTCTATTCTCAATCCTCTAAGCAAGATGCTGGAAAACATTGTAGCTAATCAAATTGATGAATATCTTTCCAGTCATGGGTTACTTTCTTCTAATCAACATGGTTTTCATAAGAATTATGGAACTGAGACTGCCTTGGTCAGGTTCACAAACTCTGTCCTAAGAGGCTTTGTGAAAGGCCTTATGACTGGGGTGGTGTTTGTGGACCTGACCAAGGCATTTGATTTAATTGAGCATGATTTGGCATGCTCAGAGTTGAATGCTTTGGGTTTTTGTGAAGCTGCCGTATCTTAGATAGGGAACTACTTAACGGATCGCAAACAATTTGTTACTATTGGTTCTGTTGTGTCTGAAAAGTCCAAGATTAGCTGTGGTGTTCCCCAGGGGTCCATTTTGGGCCCCTTATTATTTTCTATTTTCGTTAGTGAATTCCCCTCTTCTTGTTCAAATTGTGAAATCATCCTTTATGCGGATGACCTGATTCTTTTTTCTCAAGGTGGCTCTCTCTCTGAGGTAACGGCAGCTTTGAATCCTGACTTTGAAGGAGTTTGTAAATGTTTTTTGAATAACTCGATGATTTTGAATTCTAACAAAATCAAGTCCATGATTTTTGGTACCTCTTCTGAGCTTGGTAACAATCCATCCTTGTGTTTGTATGATCAGAATGGTATGGTCATTGAACAGGTATACCAGTTCGAGTACCTTGGGATCCTTCTAGACCCCGGGTTAACTTTTTCCTTTCAGGTTCAAACTGTTGTTCGTACTATAAACCAAAGGACTGGCTTTTACAAATTTAAAAGGTTTTTTCCTTAGAAGTCAGAAAATCTATAGCAGTTGGATCCCTTTTACCCCATTATGATTATGTTTCTTATATCTATTTACATCTTGGGAGTAAGGAACTGCATTCTTTAAAGGTTGTTTATAATAACATATGTCGATTTGTTCTTCAGGTGCCCATACGAACACATCTTTGTGTCTTGTATTCTCATCTAGGCTGGTTGGCCCCGACAGCCAGAACTCAATATTTTTTGGTTGTGTTATTTTCAAATGTGTCTTACGTAAGTCGTTTCCACGATACAGTCTTGTAAAGTTACGTACTATTCTTCCCAGCTTGCGATCGTCTAATGGTATTCTATTTGACACTGTTATACCTAAACTTAAAATAGCATCTTGTGCTTTTTCTATAGCTACCCCTCAATTTTGGAATGTATTGCCCCTCCCAGTACATCAGGCTTCATCGTTAACTGGTTTTAAGACAAAATTGAAAGAATATTTATTGTCAAAATTTTCTTTTTGCTGCTCTTTGTAGTTGATTGTTCAATGTTTTGTATTGTGGTGTACTGTCTTTTTGCATTGATCCTGGGTTGGACCTGAAAAAGGGCCTTTGGTCCAGTGTACTTACCCGATTAACAAATGTATAAATAAAAAATAAAAATAAATAAAGAATATAAAGTCAATTAGTTTAACGTTGAACACAGAAGCTGTTAGCAGAAAAGGACCTCCTGGCCCACCTAGTCTGCCCTAAGTCCCTACCTACTGTGCTGCCATGGACCATAACTGATCTCCAGCCTTAATCCCCCCCCACCGTGCACCAGCCCTGTTATCTAGGTCCCCTTATGTGTAGCCCATGCATGTTTGAAACCTGTTACTGTTTTGGCACCCATTACCTCTGCTGGCAGGCTGTTCCGGGTGTGTACTGCCCTCTCTGTAAAGAAGTATTTCCTTGCATCCCTTCTAAGTCTCCCCCCTTCCAGTTACATATCATGTCCCCTTATCCTTGAACATCTCTTTCTTAGCAGAATTGAACCTTTCTGTACCTTATTGATACCTTTGAAGTATTTGAATGCTTCTGTCATGTCTCCCCTTTCCCTCCTTTCCTCTAGAGAGTACATATCTAGCTCCCTGAGTCTTTCCCCATAGTGCTTCAAGTGCAGGCCATGCACCATTTTAGTTGCCCTTCTCCGTACTGCTTTCACCCAATCTGTATCTTTTCTGAGATGGCTGGGACCTCCAGAACAAATGTTTGCAACAGCAGTAGCAAATGGGGATCATAGTAACATCAAGAAAAGAGAAACATAAAGAATATAAATTCAGTCAGTTTAACATCGAATCGGTTCATGAGAACTTTGTGGCATGATCTGCATTTGTAGTCTAATGCAGTTGTAACCATTAAAGTGATGTATTCCCTTCTCTCTATAGATATCTTGTGACTTTTTATACATCCCTGGCAGTAGAAATGTCTTCCTGTGGCTTACCCAGGCACTTATGACAAGCCAGAAAAAACCCTCCTACTTAAAAACAAAACAAAAACAGCTTTGTTTGTTTAGACAGCTGTGTTGTCCAGCAGTAGGTATCGGGGGAGAGGGGAGAGGGAGAGAGGGAGAGGAGAGAGAAGGGGTTGGCTTTAAGTGGCTGCAGAGGTAGGGAAGAGAAATGAACCAATCTGTTTTTCAGGGAATGCAACTTGATTTCATATATCACCTTACATGCATGATGTTTAGTTTAGTTTAGTTTAGTTTATTGTTCTAGGAATTACTACCTTTGAGCCAGAGGCTCTTTTACAAAGGTTCCACGTCAATTAGGTACAGTACAAAAAAGGTTACATAGATAACACAACAATTTGTGCTGTGTCAAGAGTGAGAAAACATATACAAATACATATCAAATCATTTGTGCAAAAGGACATGAGATATCAATAATCACATTATTATTACAAGAAAGAGGTCATGCCAGATTAGGAGAAACAAATAGGGAAAAAGTCCAGAACAGAGAGGGTAAGTGAAAGGTGTGGGGAGCAGACAATAGCAGGAGAAAAGGTTTCCCAAACATGTCTTTGTCAAATAACGGAACAGGGTGGGTAGTGAGAAAATAGGAGGTTTAATCAGGGCAGTCACAGGAGCTGGAGGTGGCAAGGTGAGAGAACAGCCTTAATTTGAAAATACCTAGAGAGGTGGAGGCAGTAATATGAGTGCTGAGGGCATTTAGCCAGCTGGGGGCACGATAGGCAAATGATTTTTGTCCCTGAGAAGTCCGGCATCGGTGGACTTGGAGAGGCTGGTGTTCTGATCTTCTGGTAAAACGGGTGCTAGCGCCCGGGCATAACAGGTCTTGGATACAAGGTGGAGTGAGGACTAGAGTGGATTTTTTCGCCATCAGGCAGGTAAGGTACTTTATCCAGTTTGAGAGTTGCAACCAACCTGAGTCAGCATAGAGTTCACATGTGTGGGTACGTCGATGTGCACCAGTGAGCAGCCGATTGGCCTTATTTAGGGATGTTGTAATGCGACTAAGTGCTGTAGTAGTGGCAGATCCGTATATAACTAAGCCATAGTCAGCGACTGAGATGATAGAGGATTGGATGGCAATCCTCAGTGCAGAATGGGTAAGGAGCTGTCGGTTCCGATACAGAATCCCAATTCTGATTAATAGTTTTGCTGTACTATCAATGTGAGTTGCAAAGGTTAGGCCTTGATCAAAGTTGATTCCAAGATATTTGAAAATTGGCACTTGTTCAAGGGTATTTCCAGGTATGTATTAATGGTGAGTGGGACTTGCCGTTTCTTGTTTTGCGGGTTAGAGAAGAGCATGGATTTAGTTTTTTTGTGGTTTAGAACCAGCTTATGTTCAAGGAACCACATCTCAACTTTGGAAAAAGCATGCTGAAGGTTGAGGTGTAAGAGGTTCGGATCTTTATGAGTGGCAAGAATCACGGCATCGTCGGCATAGAGGATTATTTGTTCAGGGCAGGATTTGGGGAGGGAGTTTAGGAAAAGGCTGAAAAGGAGGGGGCCCAGGATGGATCCCTGGGGAACTCCTGAGCGAACCGGTTTTGAGTCTGAGAGAACTCCAGCTACTTTTACAGATTGAAAGCGCTGAGCAAGGTAATTTTTTACCCAGTCACCAGGACCCTGCGAGAGCCCTAGGGATAGTAGTTGTTTGATAAGTAGGCCATGGTGTACTGTATCAAATGCCTTGGTTAAGTCAATGTAGACTGCTCCAGTTAGGTTTCCTTCTGCCATGGCATTGTGGATTGCTCCTGAGAATTCAAATAGGGCAGTCCATGTGCTGTGCCTTTCCTAAATCCATGCTGCTGAGTGCATAGGATGTTGTGCTTTTCCAGGTAGTCTGAAAGTTGGTCTGCTACCAAGCTCTCAAGGGCCTTAGAGAGGTGGAAGTATTGATATCGGGCGATAGTTACCAGGCAGTGACTTATCACCACTTTTGTGCACTGGAGGACAACTGCAGCCTTCCATTTCCTAGGGAATTGGCTGTAGCAGAGGAGAGATTGAACATTTTGTGAGGGGAGCAGTACTTCCTCCAGAGTGAGGGACAGAAGTTTAAGGTCAATAGTGTCGCTGCTTGCTCAGGACTTAGAAATGGCCTTTACATATTTATAGACTTCATGTGCCTTTACTAGTTTGAAATGGAAGGGTGGTTTGGTTGGAGAGGCAGTAGTAGAAGTAGAAATTGGAGGGTCAGCATCAGTGAAGAAATCAGATGAGAGGACACCACTAAGGTCCGTGAAGGTATCATTTAGGGTGTTTGCAATGATCTCTGGGTCTAATGTAGTGGTTCCATCCACATTCATTATAGTAGGAGAGGATTTGGACTGCTGTCCCATGATATTCTTTATGTTGTCCCAGAAGGATTTCCCTTCACCCCAGGAGTTGGAGAGGGCATTCTTGAAGTAGGAGCTCTTCATCAAGCGGATCTGTTTAGTACAGTGGTTGCGAGCCTGTTTATATTTCTGGATGTCCGACAGAGTGTCAGTAGCTCTTGCAGTGGCCCAGAGGTGACCCCTACTTTTGAGTTGTGCCAGTAGCTTCGCCGTGAGCCAGGGATTTGTGAGTGCTTTGATTTTGCGCTTTTTTACTGGTGCATAGGTGTCACAGGCAGTGTTGAAAGTAGTAATAAAGTAATCAAGGGCTAGGTCCACATCTTGAGTTTTGTAAATCAAGGATCAGTCTATCTGCCTAAGACAGGTCTTGAGATGAGTAAGGTTGCCATAAGGTAGGACTCTGCTATAGATGGTTTTTGGAGGCGGCTTACGAAACTTATTTGTCCAGGTACATATTATTGAGAGTGATCACTGAGCTTAGTCAGGGAGAACACTTACATTGGTTATACGGGTAGGGTGGCTGGTAAGGATCCAGTCAATGAGGGTGCTGGTCCCTGATTTGTAATTTTTCCTGCTAGGGGAGTTTACCACTTGTGTTAAATTTGCTGCTAGGATAGCTTCTTTGTTTGACTCTGCATCAGGAGCAAGCCAATTTATATTACAGTCCCCAAGGAGAAGGAGTTTGATGTCAGAAGGTTGTGTACTTATGAACTCGAGGACAGCCTGTAGGCCGGAATCAGGATCTTTTGGTGGGATATAGACAGCAGCAATCGTGAGGACTTTGTTTTGAGCACCAAGTAGTATCTTGATAGGGAGGAGTTGCACTGAGGTTTCTGTGGTGGGGTAAGAACCAGGGAGACAGGTGAGGTAGTTCTTTATGTAGATTGCACACTCACCACCCCTTTTTGAGGTCCTATCCAGCCTGAATATCTTGTAGCCTTGTATAGAGATGGCATGATCTGGAGTATTAGGTGTCAGCCAAGTTTGACGATGGCAAGGATATCCGGTTGTGTTGGCTGGCAAAGATTTGAAGGGAGGCCAGTTTTGGGAGGAGACTGCAGATGTTTAAGGTAGCAATTTTGAGCCTCTGGCCCATTTTGGCAGGCTTTGTTGTACTGTAGGAGACAGGGCCAGGATTTGAGTGGACACTTCCTGATATCAAGCGGAGGAGGAGTAGGAGTTTAAGAGACAGTTGCCGTACTTCGTAGTCAATAGAATTACACTTCTGAGGCTTATGCGGCTTGGACCAGTGCAGGCGTCTAGGGTCCCAGAGCAAGGAGGTTGTTAGTAATAGAGGACGATATGCCCATTTATCCTTGTTGTAGCTCATCAGTTGCACCCAGTCACTTGCAGATAGGTACCTGGTGGTTAAGTCAAAAGCCAAAAGAATGATCAACAGCTGAAGTCCAGAGTCACTGAAATGTTAAAATTCCTGAGGGTGATTAACTGTGCCTGCACATATGCAGGATGTGAAATCCCTTTGTCTGTATGCTTCTTTGTCATTCAAACAGGTTGCTTAAAAGCCCACATACCGATCATGGAGCAGGTCAGACGAAAAAGTGGATTCCAGCAGGACCCAGAGTCACCAAGTTTGTCAGATGTAGTTGCTTCACTTATGTTTTGCTTGGGATAGCTTCCAAAAAGTTGATTTTAAAATGAAAATAAAGATACCTGATGATGAATTTTTGCAGAAATCCAGTCCAGGAGACTTTCACTGTTGTAGTGAGCAAGAATGGTATAGTTACCACAAGCAGAAAAACATGTAAATCCACAAAAACTAAGCTACTAAGCTACAGACACAGACAAACACAAGCAGCCACCACACAGACCCAGGGGGCGTATGATGTATCTTACAGCTGAGGTCTTAAGAGTTGGTGGCAAGTGAATTACTCCCTACAGGTAAAGGGATACAGCTTCATCCCCAAGAGATGCAAACTGGACATGTCACTTTATTAATCATTTAAAGTAACACAAGTTTAGTTTCACATTCTTTCTATGAGGGAAGCTAGCAAAATCAATCAGCATGATTAGGAAACAAAGGATTTCACACTTTTGGATGAGTGGAGGAGGATACCAGCAAAATAAGTTTCTCAGTTTGCAAATGGTAGTAAATTAAGCACTATAACTTAACAAAGAAAGAAAAGGCCCATAAAGCAATATGGAGGAGGTTTCAACTTGCAAAAAAAGAGGCAGTACTGGGGAAGGCTCAATTAACTTCTCAAGTCAGAGGAAAAATAGTGCTCTCCAGCTGCCATGCACACATAGGCAGCGTAGTAATGAGACTTCAGCGGAGGACAATATATCAACACTCTGTCATGTTGTTTGGTAGGTAATTTATGCAGGGAGTCCTTTTCTCAAAGCAAAACGTCTGCAGGGCTACACCCACTGCAGCCGTAAAAGAAAAAGAGGGGGTCAATGGTATCTTACAGATGCTGTTTACCTGTGTCTTAGTTCATGGAGTTCATGTCCATCTGAGGGAACACACATGGAATAAAAGAGGAAATAAAGAAACAAATGCCTACAGTCTCTGGAAGTAGTTCATGTTGTTTGAGCTGGGAACTGGGATGAAGTGGCACTGTGTGCTGTGAAGGACCATAGGATGTCTTGGGCTTCCCTCAGAGTGACTTGAGCTGCTTGTTGACCTCAATTAATCTGTTTGACCTTCTGAGTGATTTTCCATTCTAATACTGGTGAATGAGGCTCGGCAGTGGCTGCAGAGGAAGATTGTACTGGCCAGCCCTTCTCGTGTAGTACAGTGATTATTTCCTCTTGGGTGTTGTACATTTGCAGCCCGGTTTCTCAAAAACCTTAAGGCATGCTGTGTAGGGGGGCTGAAATTGGACCTGGTGTTCTCAAAGAGTATGCAGAGTATTGTTGTCTGTCTGTCATTTTTTCATTACTTCTGGAGGATAATCTTGATCAAAGGTGAGCCTTGCCAAGGCCGACCCGCCGGCACAGCGGGTAATGGTACCACTTGCGATGCCAGCAGCCTGGGGTCAGGAGCGACCTTGGGTTGCTGGAGGGCCAGCTGGGGGAGGAGGATCGAGCGCCTGGAGGGCTGCTCTCCCCCTCTGGGGAGGGTGGGCTGCAGGTCTCACCACTATATCACCATCTGGGTGACCACAGGTGGAGGTGCAGCGGGACTGCAGGAATTCAGGAGGGAGAATGTCGGACAGAATATGGAGTGGTGACACGTCTCAATGTGCCCTGCCTCCTTGGAGTCCCTCAAGTACTGGCATTCAAGGGAGGCATGAGAAAAGCAGGAACTATCCTGCACTGGTCGCTGGTAGAAGGGACCTGGCTGCCCCAAGACTCCTGAACCAGCCTCGTAACGGGTTGTCAAGACCACCCGATGCTCACTTACGGACTGTGGGGGGAAAGGGGTTCCCCTCTACTCCCCGCCTTGGGGGGGGTAAACCAAGTCAGGATGGGGGTAGGTCTGAGGGTTCCTGAATAGGAGATCTAACATCAAGGTGGAGCTCTTGCAGCAGGTAATACCATTAGGACTAATGCCGCCAGGTGTTAGGACCCCACAGAAGAGTTGTAGCTAGCAGTCTGTAGCGGGGGACCGCCCCCAACGTCGGCTCCACCCGACGTCAGACGTGGTATAAAGGGGGCGGTCCCCTGGCGCCATTTCAGTTCTTTTCCCACTGTCGACCTGCATAGTTCGGCTCCACAGATGCCTTCTCTGCCAGTCGACCGCTCTTGAGGAAGGTTTGTCTTAAAAAGTAATTTATTCTTAGTATTCATGTATATTTCTGACCCCGTGAATGTCGTCACCCTCTCCACCGTGACTAAAATCAAAGTGTGCGTGCAGGAAGCAGATTCTGGTGAAGGACGGCCATGCGGCCTGCCTAATCTGCCTAGCCCCCGACCATCGGTCTGATGACTGCCCGCACTGCCAAAAATTTAATCAGAAAACAAAAACAAGACGAGCCAATGCACTCAAAGCCTACCTATTGGAGAGAAAAGTGGTGGCTATGCAGCGAGGTTCAGGGGCCAGCTCTATTTCTCCCACCAGGGACTCCTTACCCAGGGAAAAATCGTCGGGTGGGAAGCATCACCTTCGGGATAAAGATAGGGCCAGGTCCGAGTCCCGCCCAAAGTCGCCCTCCAAACAGGTATCTTCTTCGATCTTCGGCTGGAGGTCCGGCTCGGTGCCAGCCCAGGCCACCGAGTCCTCCCACAACAGTAAGTCTACTCCCGCCTCTTCCCAGTGCAAACACCGGGAGTCAGCCTTTTCTGGGCACTCTTCTTCCCTGGCCCACCGACCCCACAAGCCTGCTTCAGGGTTGACCCAGGAAGGCCAGTTCTTGGGGATTCCGAAGGACAGGCCCAATTCATCTGAAAAACGGAAGCGCTAAGACGAACATGAAGATAGGCAGGAGGTTGTCAAGCATCGGACGCCCCCTCCACCCCTGCCGGCCAAGGTTTGCCCCCCAGCTGACAAACGCAAACCTAGCTGGTCTTTTTCACCGGCTTCCCGCACCCTGGCGCCTGATAAGGGGTGGTCGTCGGTGGAGGATCTGACGCCTGCCCCTCCTTCAGAGGGTCAGTCGTCTGCAGGGCCTCCGCCCACCCTGGATGCCAGCTCCCCAGGCGAAGGTGACACTGAATGTCTGGACATAGGTACAGGCCTCCAGGACCCGGCGCCAACCCCCGATCCTCAGACACCCGGTCCTGCAAACCTGACGCCCGGCCCAGCGGTTGGCCCAGTGGTGGACATTGAGTCCTTATTCATTTTGTAGTGGAATACTGTGAAGCGGGATCTTCTTTATAGTCCCCCAGACCCCACCCCAACTCCACCACCCATGGGACCTTCCCCCACTCCACCTACTCTGGCTGAGGATGCGGGCTCCCATCCTGACCCGAAGAGTAAAAGAAGGAAGAAGCATTCTCCACCTATTCCTTCATCCAGTGGCCACACGTCCTCATCAGATGAAGGGGATGCCAACCCATCATCTCCTGACTCTTCAGGGGAAGTGTTCTAACCCCCTTCTCCGGGTCCTAAGAACTCACCTAGATCCCCTCCAGTTGATCCCTCATTCTTGGATATTATGAGGCACATCCACTCAATCTATGAATGAGACACCAAGGATTTGGACCCAGAGCGCAGGCGTCTGGCTAAATTCCTGGGTGATAAAGAGCCAAAACACTTGGTTATCCCGCCCTTAGTCGAGCCTTTCCAAGACGTAACTCGACTTTCCTGTGTACGACTTCTTCTATACCAGCAGTATCCAAGAAGGCTGATAGGCTTTACAAGCCCCCCAGGGCAGAGCCTTTTTTGGTGGAGCAACCAAAGGCCAGTTCTTTGGTGCTTGCCACTGCCCACGGCCGCAGCACACAACCTAAACATTTAAGCTTTCAGCCTCCGGACCCGGTCTCCAAGAAGCTGGACAGCTGGGGCTGAAAAGTATATTCCTCTGCCACAAGTGTCATTAGATCCTTGAACTTTATGGCACATATGGTAACTTATCAGCAGTCACTTTGGCAGAAGACTATGGAGCTGGTTAATTCTATGTCAGACTCAAACACTGAGGAGGAAGTGCTTGCCAGTGCCCAGTCAGATCTGGACATGGATAAATACGTCCTACACTGCTCATATGACAGGGTGGACATGGCCTCCTGATCTGCTGCCTTGGGGGTGTGTCTGAGGAAGCAGTCTTAGCTGAGGCTTACTGATTTTAAGCCTGATCTTCAGGACTCCATTTTGGATTCCCCATTTCAAGGCCCATTGCTGTTTGGCCCAGAGGTAAAAACCTTGGTCAAACAGCATCAAGAGTCAGGGAAAGCAGTTGCAGATATTCACCGCATGTATAAATCCCAGCCTCAAGAACCCCGTCGCTGTCCCTTTGGCAAAGGACAGGGACAGGGAGGCAAAACCCCCGAGGGCAAGAGATTCAAAAGGCAGGGTCACCCTGTCCCCCAAGGCTCCCAAAGCCCTAGGCTGCCCAAAGCTTCCAGGGTTCAGGGCCCCATTACTCCCTCCACCTGACTCACTGCTACTCTCCTCCACCTCTCCCGGGAGTCACAGACTGAGAAGGTAGGAGGAAGAGTTACCCTTTACCCGCTTGAATGGTCCAGCATTACCACAGACCAGTGGGTACTGGACACTGTTCGAAAAGGGTACTCAATAGAGTTCCTCTCTATCCCACCGGACAACCCCCCCCCCTTGTTAGTTGTCCACCAGCCCACTCCTATCTTCTGGCAGAGGAAATTCAGCTGCTTCTAGAGAAGAAGGCCATCCAACCGGTTCCTCCAGCACAGAGGGGCAAAGGTTATTGCACACGTTTCTTCCTGGTCCCAAAGAAACCGGGAGACCTTCACTCAGTTCTAGACTTAGGTCAGCTCAATCTCTCAGTCAAGTACCAGAGATTTCGGATGGTAACTCTGGCAAGTCTATTCCTCTTGCTCCATCAAGGGGACTGGTTATGCTCCCTAGATATGCAAGATGCTTACATGTATATCAAGGTTCTGAAGTCTCACAGAAGATTCCTTCAATTCAGGTTCCAGGACCACTTACCAGTTCCGGATTCTGTCCTTCGGCCTTTCATCTGCCCCCAGAGTCTTCACCAAGTGTCTGACAGTGGTGGCAGCAGCCCTCTGGAGGAGAGGCCTCTTTGTTTACCCCCTACCCGAATGACTGGCTTCTCTCTGCCCCGTAAGAAGAGCAGCTTCGAGTCGCCCTGAAAGAGACAGAGGAGCTCTTCTGCTCCCTGGGGATAGCACTGAATTGGCCAAAGTCACAGCCCTGTCCATCCCAGCGGTTGCAATTCATAGGGGCGATCCTGGACACCGCGTAGGGAAGAGCCTTTCAACCCCTGGACAGGGCAGAATGCCTGCGGGCCTTGGCAAGCATTGTACAAACAGCCCCCTCTATCCCTCCACGGGTTATTCTGCAGCTACTGGGCCACAAGGCAGCTGCCATAACTACGGTCACCCTCGCCAGGTTGCACATGAGGGTCTTTCAGTGGCACCTCAGGGTCCAGTGGGACCAGGCAGTGGACGACCTGGATCAACAGATCCGGGTTTCTCAGGCAGTCTGTTGCTCCCTCGACTGGTGGCTCTGCTACGCAAACCTAGAGGGAGGAGTCTCCTTCCGGAGACCAACCCCGTCTCAAATCCTGACTACAGATGCCTCGTTGACAGGATGGGGGGCCCACTTAGGTGATCACAGGACTCGAGGGTCCTGATCTTCCACAGAACGCTCTCTACATATCAATGTTCTGGAAATGAGAGCAGTTCTGAATGCGCTTCAGGCATTTCGAGACCAGCTTTCTCAAGGTCCTCTCCTGGTGCAGACAGACAATGTGCCAGTAGTCTTTTACATCAACAAGCAAGAGGGCACTCACTCTTATCCCTTTTGCAGGGAGACCATAAGAGTGTGGGATTGGGCAGTAGAACAACTTCTAGACCTCACAGCAGTGCACCTGCCAGGGGTCCATAACATTCTCGCCGACAGTCTCAGCTGCTCTCTCTCTGAGTCACGAGTGGAAACTTCTCCAAGAAGTCACAGATGACCTCTTCGGTCACTGGGGCCATCCACAGTTGGACCTCTCTGTGTTCCCATGCAACGCCAAACTGCAAAAATTTTTGCTTGCTTGCTCCAGGGCCTGGTGTTTTCTGGCGAGGCGCATTGCCCCTCTCCTGGACAGGGAGGTTCCTGTACGCCTTCCCTACCTTCCCCCTCATTCAGAGAGTACTGCTCAAATTGCAGTTGGAAAGAGCCAGGATGATCCTCATAGCTCCTCTATGGCCTCGTCAGATTTGGTATCCGCTGCTTCAGCAACTGTTATTGGAACCTCCAGTACAGTTGCCTCACTCCACCCACTTGCTCTCACAAGAACAGGGGACACTCGTCCATCCTGCTCTGCATACTCTTCACCTGCACGCCTGGCTCCTAGTCTTAGCAAAGGGGAGATTAGGAGTGTCAAGCAGGGTGGCAGAGGTTTTGGTGGCAGCGAGGAAACCTTCCACTAGAGCTACATACACTATGAAGTGTAAGCGTTTCTGTCTCTGGGCAACTGCCTGTGCTCTAGATCCCCTGGATTGTCCAGTTAGGCACGTGCTAGACTGCCTCCTCCACCTTTTGGACTTGGGGTAAGCTACTCATCCATCAAGGTGCACATGTGTGTGGTTTCCGCATATCATAAACCCTTTGGGGAGAGAACTCTAGCACAACTGAATGTCTGCAAGACTTTTCTCAGAGGGGTCTTACACATCAGACCTCCCAGGAGGGACCCTGTTCCTCCTTGGGATTTACTTTTCGTTCTCAAGAAGCTCACCCTTCCTCCCTTCGAACAAGTCGTGACTTGCGAGCGACACTTTCATTCTTGGAAAGCGCTTCTTTTGGTTGCCATTACTTCCGCTTGAAGTGTTTCCAAGCTTCAGGCTTTGATGTGTAAGGAGCCTTACATTGCCTTTCACTGGGACAGGGTGACCCTGTGTATGAACCCTAAATTTCTAATGAAGGTGGTATCAGTACTGACTTTGAACCAGGACATCAACCTTCAGGTTTATTACCCTGAATTTACAAACCAAGGTGAAGCACTGTTGCACAACTTGGATGTCCACAGAATCCTGACGAATTACCTCCACAGGACTCAACCTTCCAGAAAGATGGACCAGTTGTTTGTCTCCTTTGCAAAAAGGATGACTGGGGCTCCTGTCTCCAAACAGTGACTAGCCCGTTGGCTGGTGCACTGTATTTCTTTTTGTTGCCAGCATCATGGCAAACCTCTTCCGGGTCCTGTTAAGGGTCACTCCATGAGGGCTGTGGCTACCTCTTTTGCCTCCTTAAAAAATGTTTCGTCAGCAGATATTTGTGCTGCAGCGACATGAAGCATGATCCACACCTTCATCAGGCATTACAGCCTAGACATTGCTTCTAGGAGGAGAGCTGGTTTTAGACTAACCATTCTGCAAGGCCTGCCCTCTTGAGGTTTCTGTCTTGAGCCAGTTTTTGGCTACTTTCCACCTCCTGATCAGACCTGGGCCTATCTTTGGGCACTGCTTGGGACTCAGTCTTAATGGTAGTACCTGCTGCAAGAGCTCCCCTCGAAGTTAGATAGTACAGTTACGTAAGAACTTACCGTAATAATAAATCTTCGAGAGGAGCTCTTGCAGTAGGTGGCTTTCCCACCCTCTATCCCCCAGGAATTGGTATTATTACATTTGTGTATAGTGGGGAGTTCCTGTCTGGTTCTCCAACATTTTTCAGCTGGGTCTCCGGTGGGAGAACTGAGATGGCACTAGAGGATCGCCCCCTTTATACCACATCTGACGTCAGGCAGAGCCGATGTCGGGGACGGTTCCCCACTACAGACTGCTAGCTACAAGTTTTCCGTGGGGTCCTAATGCCTGGTGGCATTAGTCCAAATGGTATTACCTGCTACAAGAGCTCCTCTCGAAGATCTACTGTTACAGTAAGTTCTTACGTAACTGTACTTTACCTGGGGTGGAGCTGAAGGACACTCAGGCTAGGGCTCCCCGAAGAGTGGCGACTGGTGTGGTGAGAAGGGGAATAAAGAATAAATAAAAAAAAAAAAAAAGAGCCTTGCCGAGTTGTAGGTCATGTTTTTCTTCAGCCATGCTCTCCTCAGAATTTCTTCCTTGTCCTGACAGAAGCTGAATTTGATGATCACCGATCATGGTCACCGAGCTGGATATGTAGGTCTCAAAGCGAGGGCACGTTGAGCTCTCTCAGTATGGAAAGACCTAGTTGCTGGAAGTTCTAGCACATCACGGGGGAGATCTTCAATAAAACCAGTCATTCTTCTTGTTTCGGCCCCTTCCGGTAGGCCATATAATCATGTTACCTCTTCTGGACTGTGCTTCCAGGCCCAGACATTTGTTGTAGAGAAGAAGGTTATAATTTAAAAGGCTCTTCATCGCCCAGTCCAGCTGACTAGTCCCATCTACCACGTGGGTGACTCTCTCTTCCAGTGCTTGCTCACGGCTCTCTCTTTTTTGTTGCCTAGTATTCATTTTTTTTTTTTGTTCAGTCCAGTTTTCCTGTCTAAAACCATTCAGCTTCTGGAGGAGAGTATCATAACCAGTGCAAGATAGGTGGTCAGTTTCCATATCAGTGTCATACCCTGGACCCATAAGACTAGCTGGGGACCAACCCCTGCTGCAAGCCTGATATGGTGGGGAACATCTCTCGACATTTGACAGGTTGAGTAACAGACCTTGAGCGTGTCAGGCGTTCACTTTTTTCTTTCTGTGCTGCCATTTTGAGGCAAAATTTGTTAATTATTACCAATTGTGGGTTTTTTATTGTTAGGCCAAGAGTAGATCTGCTAGTTCAGGGTGCCATCTTTATGCTGATTTCACCGGAAGTCCCCGTGATATGATTTTATATGCAGATGATTTTTTTCTCATGGTCTGTTTTTATCTCTTGGTTCTCCCTGAGCGCCCCTTCTTACCGACCCTCCCCAGCCCCATTACCCGGCTTCCCAGGACTTACCTTAACCATCATCCTCTGCCACAAGACATGTGGTTGTGCCCAGCCACCAGTGCAAGGGACTGTGGGGGCAGTCTTTCATCCTGCCGCTTTGGGTGGTTTTCCTCCATTTACTCCCTGGGCCCACAGACGTGCAATGGGCACAGTGTCTGAGCACTGCTTCTGCGGAGACTGCCCCGATGCCCTGTACGTGGGTTCCCTTCCCTGCATGGTGACGTGCATATGCTGCCACTCAGCCATCGCTGAGTGACAGGGAAGCAGTGTGCCACTCTAACCCTACTCCCTTAGGAATGAGCGCTGTCTTGGGATGCTCAATCCTTCCTCGCCCCGCTGGCCCCTGAGCAACCCGGTTCCGCTCCTGACCCTGGGTTGCCGGTGTGGGAGGAGCTAAGGCACCCAGTGCCTCAGCCCTCCACGCCACTTTTGCCAGCCATATGCAGATGATTTATTAGTTTTTAAAAGCTCTAAGGAAGCCTCTGTGATTTAGGAATTTCTGAATAAAGATTCTTGTACAGTTAATAAATGGTTTAGTTGTAATCATTTGATCTTAAATTCACGTAAAATGAAATCCATGTTGTTTAATATCTTATTGAAGAAAAGTTCCCCTTTATCTGTTTGTGACTCAGATGGTACAGTAATTGTACAGGTTACATATAGGGGTACTGTGTGAAATATCAACCAAAAGCTAGTTGCTGTCTACAAGTTAAAGGACTGTTTTTCTGTGGACACTTGCAAGGTTCATTACTCCCCTGTCTTTAATTTTACTTCATCTTTGCTTCATAACATTGGGACTAGAGAGCTATACAAGCTTTATGTTCTTTATAATAGTGCATACTTTATACTTCTTGCTCCTGCCAGGAGTCAGCATTGTTTGCATTGTGCCTAGTTAAATTGGTTGGCTCCAAATTTATGGACTAAGTATTTTTTTTGGTGCCTCATTCATAAGGCTATTTTCTTCCCTGTTTCTACTGCCCTTGAAAATTTATTAGTAACCCAAAATCTAAACACCAGTCTCCGTTTGTTTGAAGGTATTGGACTAATTGTCCCTGTTTGTAAAACTAAGATGGGTTCTAAAGCTTTTCCTGCAGCAGTAGCACCGAGTTATTTTAATTCTTTACCTGTCTTCACGTCATTACATTGCTGCTTATGAAGCCTTTAAATTACTGTTACACCAGTTTATACTGGAAACTTGCTCTTGTAATTGTGTTTGATCACTGGTTGTCTTTTTTGTATTGTATATACATAAAAATCTGCTATTTATGTATGATGTGACTTTTGAAATATATGCATATCTTTGATGCTTTTGTAATTGCCTTTGGCCTGGGCCGAGCCTAAAAAACCAACCTTGGTCCAGTGCTCCTTACCCGGTAAACAAATTGAAACAAATAAATAAATGACAGAGAACTATTAAGAGGTTGATAGAATAGTTAATATTCTTTGATCTGGTATAGGGGGCCATTGTCTGAGGATTTTTTCGCGCGTGTGTGTGTGTGTGTGTGTTCACTCTGTGGGCTCATTGTTGTCTGTCTGAGGTCTGTTTTCTGTTTTATTTCACTCTCATGTGTCTGTCTAAGGGTCTGTGTGTGTCAGTCTGAGCATATGTGTGTCTATCTTTGGTTAATGTTTGTCTGCCTGAGGCTCTGTTTGTTTAGGGAGGTTCATGTGTGTCTGTCTGGGGAGTTTGTGACTGTCCAAATGTCCATGTGTGTCATTGAGGTGGTCTGTGTGTGTCTGTTGGAGGATCAATGTTTATCTGGCCAGCTTGACCATATTTGTCAGTCTAGGGTCCGTGCATGGCTGTCCAGTAGTCAGTGTGCGTCACCCTCATGTCGAAGTTGGGGTCCATGTGTCTGTTCAAGGATCCATGCATGTTTTTATGGGGGGGAGGGTGTGTGTGGTGTGTGTGTCAGTTTGAGAGTCCTTGTGTGGGTCAATCTGAGGCTATGTGCATCAGTCTGAGGTTTTGTGTGGGTGTGTCAATTCGAATCTCTGTAGGCGTTAGTCTGAGGCTCTGTGGGTGTTTATCCCACTGTCTGTGTTTGTCTGTCTAGCTATCCATGTCTGTCAGTCTGTGGATCAATCTTTGTCTAAACTGTGTGTGTCTATAAAATGCTGTATGTTTGTGTGTGTGTGTGTATGCGCGCGCGTGCATCTGCCTGGAATCTGTGTGTGTGTGTGTTTGTCTAAGTGTCCACCGTTGTCTATCCAGTCTTCCATTTCTGTCATTCTGTATGTCCATTTGTGTCTGTTCAGTGCTCTTTGTTGGCCTGCCCAAGGCTCTGCTTGTGTTTGACTGTGGGTCTATCTGTGTCGGTATCTGTGTAGATCAGTCAAAGACTCAGGGTGTGTCAGTTGGAAATGGGGGAGTTATAAGACCAGTAAGCAAGTAGCTGGATACCTCAAAACAAAAAAATTTAAAAATAACATTAATATAAAATATTGCTGTTTTCCCATTTAGCATTGTTTGTCCTAGATGCTAAAGGCAACAGTAGCAGGTTTTTAAGAGTGATATGTTTTTTTTTTTAAAGAAAAAAAAAACATTATTTTTACTCAATCTGAAAACATTATTTTTACTCAATCTGGGCATTACTACAGATCATACGAACATACGAAAATTGCCAGCAGCAAAAGACCAATCATGGTCTATCTAGGCTGCTCATGAATGCAGCTAGCTCCCTATTCAGCAGCTGCCCCACCCCCCTTCCCCTTTCCCTCCCCTTTGCCCTGTCCCACCCCTTCTTGAAGCATTCCACTGTGGTACATGCCACCACTTCAGCCAGTAGTGCGTTCCACTTTGCCACCACCCTCTCTGTAAAGAAATGCCTCATCACCTCCCTCCTGAATCTACCCCTTTCCAATCTTATGTCATGGCCCCTAGTGTCTCTCCCCACCCTTCTCCTGGACAGACCCTCTGTGTCTGTTTTGATTGTCCCTTTCATGTACTTGAAGGTCTCAATCATATCCCCCTGTCCCTCCTCTCCTCCAGTGTGTACATGTTTAACTCTTAGTCTGACCTCATATGGCAATTCCCCCCAGGCCCTAAATCATCTTCGTTTCCCTTCGCTGCACCCCCTCCAGCAGCTTAATGTCCTTTTGTAGGTACGGGCACCAGTACTGCATGCAGTATTCCAGGTGGGCTCTAACCAACGATCTGTATAACTGTAGAATAACCTCCCTTCATCGTGAGGTAATTCCCCTTGCAATGCACCCCAGCATTTTGCTGGCCATTGCTGCTGCCTTTCTGCACTGCATGGAATTGTTCATTGCTCCTGTGTTGAGCGCCCCCAGATCCTTCTCCTCTGTTACGTCCAGATGCTCTCCCCCCAGATGGTAGCTTCTCCTCGGATTTTTTTGTCCCGAAGTGCAGTACCTTGCATTTTTTTGCATTGAACCCCAGCTGCCATCTGTCAGACCATGCCTCCAGCCTTGCCAGATCTTCCTGTAGCCCCCGCCACCCCTCCTGGTCATCCACCACCACTCCCATCTTGGTGTCATCCGCAAATAGGCTGATTTTGCTGCTGATGCCCTCTGAGATGTCTGCAATAAATATGCCAAACAGCACTGGGCCCAACACTGAACCTTGTGGAACACCACTTGTCACAGGCTTAGTAGATGAGTATTCCCCATCTACCACCACCCTCTGCTGCCTATCTTTTAGCCAGTTCTCCACCCACCCCACCAGTTTTGCTCCGGCCCCGTACCCTGTAGCTTGATTCCAAGTCTCCCATGTGGTACTGAATCAAAGGCCTTACTGAAGTCTAGGTACAGGACATCCACCGCATGGCCCCAGCCAATTTGCCTAGTAATCCAGTCATAATATTCCATCAGGTTGGTCTGGCATGACTTGTCCTTGACGAAGCCATGCTGTCTCCCGTCTTGCACCCTGTTCACCCCCAGTAGTGCCACTAGCCTATCCTTTAGGATGGTCTCCATAAGCTTCTCACTATGGGCATTAGACTTACTGGCCTATAATTCCCCGGTTCATCATTGGGTCCACTCTTGTGGAGGGGAACTATGTGAGCCAGTCTCCAGTCCTGCGGTATGCATCCTGTGTCTAGAGATAAATTAAATAAGTCTGCCAAGGGTCCTGCCAGGACCTCTACCAGCTCCTTCAGCACTCTCGTATGTACTCCATCTGGTCCCAGAGCTTTGTCTACCCTCAATGCCCTTAACCCCTCCAGCACCCTCCCCACTGTGATTTCTCTGTCCATCACCCCCCCATCTGTTTCTATCCTCCCTCCTACTATGGGTAGCACCCCTTCTTTTCCTTTCATAAAGGCTGAAAAGAAGTAGTCATTGAGCACTTCTGCCTTTTCACCCTTCTTCCACCATCTCCCCCCCTTCTTAATTCTTACAATTTGGTCCTTACAGCTTCTTTTTTCTCTGA
This sequence comes from Neoceratodus forsteri, assembly GCA_016271365.2. NCBI lineage: Eukaryota > Metazoa > Chordata > Ceratodontiformes > Ceratodontidae > Neoceratodus > Neoceratodus forsteri. The sequence goes on along the minus strand of CM057453.1, from coordinate 1,175,343,825 downwards.
TGTACCTAAAGAAGTCTTTCTCCCCTTTTTTTAATGCCCTGCGCCAGCCTGAGTTCTCTTACTGCCTTGGCTACCCTTACCCCCCTGGTCACTTCCTTCGCTTCTTTCAGGTATTCCTCCCTATCCTCCTCCCTCCCCGATTTTCTGTATCTCCTGTAAGCTGCCCTTTTCTTCCTTATCCTGTCTAGCACCCCTTTACTTATCCAGCTGGGTTTCTTCCCCCTAGCCTTCTTAGTCTGGGCTGTGCTGCAAGTTTCTGTTGCCTCCACTATCCTGTCTTATCAGTTCCCACCTTTGTTGTGTGTCCATACCCGGTTGAATTTTGCACAGGAACCCCTGAACCACTTCCCTCTCATCTTAAAGTTGGCATTTCTGAAATCCACCACCCTTGTGCCAGACGCCATCCTCTCTTTTGCCATCTGTAACTGGAACCATACTGTCCAGTGGTTACTCCCCCCCCCCCAGTGGTTCCTCAACCCTCACATCCCTCACCCACTCTCATTCATCAGTATGAGGTCAAGGATGTTCCTTTCCCTAGTTGGTTCCTTAACCAACTGTACTAGAAAGCTTTCCTGGAAGGTGTCCAGCATTACCTGTTCCCTTCTGCTCTGTGTGGTAGGTGTGTCCCACTCCACTCCTGGCAGGTTGAAGTCCCCTACTATCACCACCCCCTCTTCCCGCAGTTCCTCCTGATCTGTTCTGCCAGTACCCTGTCCATCCCATCAGTCTGAGAGGGTGGCATGTACACCACCCCCAGTCTTAATGATCTATTTTTGGGATCCTGTAGTTGCACCCACAGTGTTTTTGTATCTCTCTCGTCTCCCTCCTCCCTTACACATTTAATCCCTCCTTTACTTACAGCGCCACCCCCCCTTTCCCCTATCCTTCCAGTGTAATCCGTACCCCGGAACCATCATGTCTGTCATGGATTTGGGTGGCCCATGTCTCGGTTATAGCCGCCAAGTCCACACCCCCCCTCCTCCAAGTAGTTCTGCCCCCTTATTCCCAAGACTCGTAGCATTTAGTGTTACCACCCTCCAACCCTTTTCAAACAAGAAGTCCTAATGTATTCTGACATATGCAGTAAGACCTTGTTGTTCTGCTGCCCCGGAGAGGAAAGAGTTAAAGCCTACATTCTAAGTAGTCACGCGCTCGGTTTCAAATCACTGTCCCCTGGTACATTCTGTTCAACTGTCAGATTCTTTACTCCGCCTTACTGTGAAGACACCTCGTAGATTTCTCATCAGCATCTCGTCGGTTTAGTGGTGTATTGCTGCGGTTACCTTACTGATTTAATATTTTTTATTAGCATTTAGTTTCTCATTACTGTCCCTGTGGTATAGTATACATTTCGTTGGTTTATTTCAACGGGGTAAGTCTCAGTACTTTTGCGGTTTCCGTCCAATCGTTGGGGTATGGAGTCCTTTTCTCCTTTTCTCTCTAACTTTTTTCTATGTGAAAGTTGTTTAGTTTTAGTTAATAAAAAAACGAGTTTGTCGTTTTTTTTCCGGACCGCTAATACCGGTCTATTAACCAGAGCTACCTTTGGATTCTTATCTGGCCTAACCGCCACTTGGATAAGCTAGAGATGGAGTCACAGAAATCCAAAAAGAAAACCGGACCAACTGGGTTTCAACAATGTGTGGAGTGTGGGGATACTTTTGCCAAGGCCGATCCACACACAACTTGTGTTGTATGCCTAGAGTTGGAACACCTAGAGACAGACTGTGACATTTGTAAGAATTTCTCTCAGTCGACGCTTGACAGGCACCTTAACCGACTGAACGAGAAATTGGCCGAGAAATCCGCTAACACGGATGGCCAAACCGGTTCAGGTTCAAAGAACCAGAAGGGGAAGGTGACACTTCTTCTTCTTTAAAACTAACTGCGGATACAGCCCTTGAACTGGCTACCACGAAAAAGAAGGAAAAGCACCCTGAACCGGCTCCTAAGCCACGAGCGGTTCCGACCTCGGAGGAGATTGCTAATGTGATACGCATTATTCAATCCTTTCAGTCCGGTCCAGCTGAACTGGTGGTATGTACGGTTGCTCCTCAACTGGTTCAAATCCCCTTGTATCCCTCTGAATGCAATTATCCATGGGATCAGGAGCCTGAACAGGATGATGGTGAGGAGGACTTTTACAGTTCTATTGAACCGGAGGTTTCTCTATAACATGAGGGGGGCATTTCTCCACCTAAACAGTTGGAGGATGCCCTCACTTATTTCTCTTTTATGAAAAAGGTGGCTGAAGCCCTCCAGTTACCGGTTCAAGAATCCTCAGTGGAGGAGGAAGAACTGGATTATGTCGAAATGATGGATGTTCCTGCCACTAAAAGGCTGGTGATACCCATCCACAAGTCGCTTAAGAGAAAGACACTAAAAAGCTTGGGTACCCCTACTTCTGTTCCTCCAGTAGATAAGAGGACAGATAGAAAGTATCCAGTGGCCAGAAATGGCACAGAATTTCTGTCTGGTCACCCCAGCCATAAAGGGGTAGTTCAGGCTGCTGCCTGTAAAAAGGCAAACATCCCATTATCTTCCCATCCTCCTGAGAAGGACTTCAGGAGGATTGACTCTATGGCAAAGAAATCGTACCCGGGTTCCTCCCTTATTGCCAGACAGGCCTCTTACATGGCTTATGTGGCAAGGTATCAAAAGAAGTTGTGGGAAGCTGTGTCTTCTCTGGCAGCTAAAATCCCTGCTGATTTGGCTGCAGATTTGGGAGAAATGGCTAGGAATAGAATTGAGGCTTCTAAGCAGCAATTCCATATGGCAGTGGATGCCAATGATTCGGCATCCAGGGTACTGGGCACTTTCATATCCCTGAGAAGGTTTTCATGGCTAAGAACCACAAACTTGTAACAGGACACCCAAACAAAGGCCTTGGATTTTCCTGTGGTCCAAAATTCTCTTTTTGGGGAACAGACAGAGGCCTACATGAGGAAAATGGACGAATATAGGACTTCCTATAGGAGTGCTGCATCCCAAAAAAAGGCTGCCACACCTCAGAAACAGCAAGGTAGGGGAGGAAGGGGCAGGCCTTACCAAAGGCCTTTCTACCAGGTCCAGACTTTCCCTGTCTATCAGCAACAGCGTGGATACTTTAGGGGAAGAGGTAGGAGAGGTGCCACTCGTTCCAGCCCATTTTCCCAACCCAGGACACCAGTTAAACAGACTCTCTGAAGAGTCATGGGTCGCCTCCCCAGTTCCAGTAGGGGGCAGGCTTGCCCACTACCTCCAGAATTGGCAGTCTATAACATCAGACAAATGGGTTTCCCAGATTGAGAGCAAGGCTGTTCAAGCCTGCCTGTCCAACAGAAATCTCCCTAATGGAAACAGAAGTTACAATCCTTCCCCGGGACAGGGCAGTGGAAAATGTTCCTCTGTCCCAAAGGAGAAAGGATTGTATTCAAGGTATTTCCTGACCTTGAAGAAAAATGGGGATTGGCGATCCATTCTGAATTTGAGGTTCCTGAACAAACACTTAAAGCCAAAATTCAAGATGGTCACCCTGGCAATGATATTGCCCACTCGCAGGCAAGGAGACTGGCTAGCATCGATATACCTCAAGGATGCTTATTTCCACATCCCTATCAGGCAGTCACACAGAAAATACCTAAGGTTCAGACTGCCATCAGGTCACTACCAATTCACATCCCTCCCTTTGGCCTGACTTCAGCTTCCAGAGTGTTTACAAAATGCCTGGCAGTGGTGGTGGCACACCTAAGTCATTTAGGAATTTCAGTTTTCCCCTACTTGGATGACTGGCTGTTGGAAGGCCAGTCTCAACAGCAGGTGGTAGAAGCCCTGGCAGTCGCTCAGGCTACGCTTCATTCGCTGGGCTTCTTAATAAATACAAAAAAGTCAGTTCTGAAGCCATTCCAGCTCCTGCAGTTCATAGGAGCGGAACTGGACACTGTTTTGGGAAAAGCAAGACTTCCACCACACAGGGTGGACGACATTGTGCAGTTAGTGGATTCTTTCAAGCTCCACTACCCAAAGCCAGCCAGGTACTTTCTGCAGTTGCTGGGACACATGGCAGCTGCAACAGCAGTGGTACTAGGGGCAAGGTTTCAGATAAGAGACATTCAGTTCCATCTGAAGTCCTTTTGGTCCCAGAGCAGAGATTCATTGTCTAAACTGATTCCAGTGACTTTCACCTTTCTTCAGGCTCTGCAGAGGTGGCAGGAAAGGGACAACCTCAGGGTGGGTGTCCCATTCCTTCAGGAAATTCCCACAGTGGTACTCACCACAGATGCATCTCTCTTGGGGTGGGGTGCACATCTGGAGGAACATGCAGCTCAGGGCACATGGTCTCCTCAGGAGTCTCTTCTGCACATAAATTTGTTGGAACTCATAGCAGTCTTGCTGGCTCTCCGGTCCTTTTCTTCCATGATTCAGGGGAAGGTGTTGCAGGTCAGGACAGACAACACCACAACCATGTTTTACATCAACAAACAGGGTGGCACAAGGCCCACTCTGTTGTGTACAGAAGCTATGAAGATCTGGAATCTGTCCTACTTCCTGGAAGTAACTTTGTCAGCAGTTCACCTTCTGGGGAAGGACAATGTTCTGGCAGACTCTCTCAGCAGGATCAACCAGAACCACCCTGAGTGGTTACTGAATCACCTAGTTCTCAAAGACATTTCAAGCTGTGGGGCACTCCAGAGATCTAATCTCTTTGCAGCCCCAGACAATCACCAGTTGCCTCAGTATTGCTGCAGACCTCCAGTCCCGGGCACAGTCCCAGTGGATGTACTTCTTCTGGACTGGTCAGGGAAATTTCTGTATGTCTTCCCTCCATTTCCCTTGTTGCTCAGAGTACTGACCAAACTCAGGGGCTAGCCAGCACTGATGATCTTGATAGCCCCAGACTGGGCCAGGCAGCCTTGGTACTCGATACTGGGGGCTCTGGCATCGACCAGCCCGATTTGCCTCCCCAGGAGTTACGACCTGCTGACCTCCTCCCAGGGGAGGATCATCTACCCCAACATGGTGTCCCTCAGGCTGAAGGCCTGGCTCTTGCAGAGTTAGAATATAGTGGTTTGCAACGTTTTGACTTGGTTCTGGATATCCTAAAGGTTTCCAGAAAAGCAAACACTAGGAAAACATATTCTTCCAAATGGAAGAGGTTTACCATATGGTGCACTCAAGTCAGGTGTGGAGCCACAAAAGGTGGGCATTCCACTTTTATTGGCTTATTTGGCTCATTTACATTCTCTAGGCCTTAAGCCTTCTACTTTTAGGGAGCACTTGGCAGCAGTCTCTGCTTATTTGTTAGCAGGTAAATCTCCCTCTTTAGCATTTGACCCTATATTTAAACAGTTTTTTAAGGGGATATTGCATTTACACCCCCCCCCATAGGGAGCCTACCCCTTCCTGGGATCTAAATATATGCATAGCACAGTTAATGCAACCCCCCTTCCAACATATGTTCTCAGCAGAGTTAAAGTTTGTGACATGGAAAACTAGGTTTTTAGTAGCCATCACTTCAGCAAGATGTATCAGTGAACTACAGGCTTTATCTGTGGAACCTAAGTATATCTCCTTTCATAATGATAAAGTGGTTCCCAGAACAAATAGAAGGTTCCTCCCTAAAGTAGTCTCAGAGTTTCACCTTAACCAGTCTGTAAACCTGCCTGTCTTCTTCACTGAACACTCAAGTTCAGGGGAACATAGGCTGCATAACCTGGATGTGAAGAGGGCTATTAGCTATTATTTGGATCTGACCAGAGGACATGGGGTGACAATAGCCAATTGTTCCTTACCTATGAAGAAGTGGGCAGGGGTAAGCCTGCCACAAAAAGGGCCATTGCAAGATGGATAGTGTCTTGCATTCAGTTTTGCTACCAGAAACTAGGGAAGGATCCCCCCTGTAAACCTCAGGGCTCACTCTACTAGGGGCACAGCTGCCACCATAGCAGCTGCGAGAGACATTCCCTTGTCAGAAGTCTGTAAAGCAGCTACCTGGAAAACTGTACACACATTTACCAAGCATTATAGCCTGGATGTGCAGGCAAGAAGTGATGCCAAGTTTGGAACAACAGTATTGCAGAGCCTCTTTCCTAAGTAGGTTCTGTTCCCTCCTCCAAAGGAACTGTTTGGTAGTCTGCATATGTCAAAAACATTAGGACTTCTTGTTGTTTGAAGAAAAAATTACTTACCACAGTAATTTTGTTTCTTCTAAAGGAGTCCTAATGTATTCTGACCTCCCATTCTGACCTCCCACTCTGCCTCAACCTGGGGTCTCTGCACTCCAGCTCATTCACTTTGTTGTGTTTACTTGGAGGTTTGTTTTTCTCCAGTGGGCATCTGTGACTTGAGTCTTTAGCCCATGTCAGGGTGGTAGGTTTTTAGGAAAAGTTTTCATTTAAATGCTATAAGCATTTGATATTGTTTTTCAAATCTTTTATAAGCTTTCTGGGGTTGCTTGTAAGAATCTGATGGTTGAACAGAATGTACCAGGGGATAGTGATTTGAAACCGAGCGCGTGCCTTCTTAGAATGTAGGCTTTAACTCTTTCCTCTCCGGGGCAGCAGAACAACAAGGTCTTACTGCATATGTCAGACTACATTAGGACTCCTTTAGAAGAAACAACATTACTGTGGTAAGTAATTTTTTCATCTCTACCCTCCCCCTGCCTCTTTCCCCTTATGTCTGCTCCTGTAGTAGTTGCCTTCCTCCTTACCTTGCTATCACGGAGGGTAAACCCATTTCGTTTCACATCACTAGGCCTCTGAACACCACTATCCCTCCTGCTACCCCCCCTCTTATTTTAAGTGCTCCTCAATGTGCTTCCCTATCCTTGCCTTCAGTAAATTTTTTCCTTCCTTATTTAGGTGCAGTCTGTCTTTTGCATACAGACTGCTGTTCTTCCAGGTCCCCACCAGCCCATACCCCTTTTCCTGACACCAGGCCCCCAGCCATTCGTTTAACTCTTGAATTCTCCCTTTTCTTGACATGCTTGCCCTGGGAACGGGAAGTACCTCTGAGAAGGTGACAGATTTGCCCGCTCCCTCACACAGAGGTCCCAGTTTCTCAAACCTCCCCTACCGTCCCATCAGCCAGGTCATTTGTCCCCAGGTGTATTATTTGGTGAAGCCTTTCCCTTCCCCTTCTTGCATACCTTAGCACGGATTGCCCCACCCTTTCTGTCTTCATTCCTGGCGTGGCTTCCACCCAAATTCTACTGTGCCTCTCCCCTTTGCTTCCCCACTTGACCCTTCTTAGTGTTGAGTCCCCCAAGACCAAGACGCTTCCCTTCTTCCCCTCCCTGTCCTCCCTCTTCTCCTCTCCTTCTTCCTCCTGCACAATGTTCCCTCCTATTGTCTCTCCCCCTGTGTTCTCCACTGTACTAAACCCTTTTTGCCCCAATTCACCTATTTCTCCATCTCCCTTCTCAGTTATTTTGTTCTTTGTACCCATGGGCTGCGCTTCCCTTCCTCCTTCCCCTCCTTTGACTCCTCTGTTAGACGTCCGCCCCCATCTGAGTTCACAGCGATACCAACTCCCTGTACTCCTTCTCCTGTTCTCCTTGCATGTTTGTCTCCCATACCTGTGTCACCCCCACTGCCTCTTTGGCCTGACCACCCCCTTCCCTCTTATCCCTCCCATCTTTTTTCTTTTCCCTGGTTGTCTTTTGTGCTTTCCACATTCCCTTCTCCTCCCAACCTAATATGCCCCTTCATCATCTCTGTCACTTTCCCCATTAGCCTTAGTACTTCCTTCTCTAGCCTCCCCAGCCTTATGCAGAAGGGACACCCTCCATCCTCCACAGGGGTCCATAAATACTGCCCCTCCACAGTTATTACACCACACGATCCTTCCTCCCCTATGACTTCTGTTTCCCCCTTTCCCGGATTCCTTTGCCCCCCTTCCACTGACCCTCATTCTGGCCTGCCCCACTAACTTGTCCCCTTCCCAGACTGCCCCAAGCCATCACCATTGCCCCATTACCCCTTCCTAGTCTTTGTTCCCTCTGCTTCATTCTCCCTCTCGCGGTTCCTGTTCTTTCTATCTTGGCCCTGTCAGTGGGCGACACTATTTCCCAGCTCCTCAAGCACCTCCCTCACGGCCTTCAAGCCCAGCCCCCAGTGTCTTTTCAGTATTTAAGAAAGGCTGGTTGAGGGGAGGGTGGGGAGGCTTTTCCAGTCCAACCACCAAACCTAGCACAGTGCTCAGCCAGCAGCTGTAAACTACAAATTTACACTAAAAAACACCACCAAAACTTGCAAAATATCTCAGAAATAAATAAGCTCTCGGAAACAGCTCACTTTTTATTCCAAACTCCTCTCAAACTGCCTCAGTGAACAATTAAAGATAGATTTAAAACTGAAATTCATACAGTCTTGATTGGCTACTCTGTTACTTGGGAAAATAACCCCTCCCCCACAGTGCTTAGCCAGCCAGCTTAGCCATCATCTTGTGCATCAAGTAGTTACTTACCTGTAACTATGTTTCTTCTAATGATATCCTCAGCCACACACTGTGCTTGGTACTGGCACATAGAGTGGAAGACACTAGAATGATCAGTTTTGAAAGACACTTTGTGACCACTCACACTCACCTTACACACTGTAGCTCACAAACATCAGATCTGTATACTTATAGAAGCCCAAAGTACTGTGCAGACCCCAAACCCAGGAAAGCCTCACTGTGCTAAACAGGTGAAGAAGGGCGGGATGTGTGTGGCTGTTAACAAATACCATTAGAAGAAACACGGTTGCTGGTAAATAGCTACTTCTCTCAGCATGGATTCACAGCCACCCTCTATGCTGACTATGAGTAATGCCCAGCAAAAGGAAGGAGTTAGTGCCCAGTTAGGAAAAAAAGCTTTTAAACACTGTAGCCCAAAGTTGGCTTCTCTGTCAGATTGCAGGTTGATGCAGTAGGAAATGGTGAACATGTGAGTGGACACCTACTGTAGATAGCTGTTTTGCAGATGTCAAGAAGCAGAATATCCCTAGAGGTTGCCACCATAGTGTTTTTCCCTCAAGTAGAATGACCTTTAAGACTCATAGACACAGGGCAAGAGGCAACTTTATAACAGCAGGAGATGTAGAAAACAGTCCATCTTGCTGTGGTTCATTTCGCTGTGGGCCTGCCTTAGGCTGGCAGGCGTAAGGTGACAAAATGCTGTTTCTCATCCTTTCTAAACGGCTCCTTTCTCTGGATGTAGAGTGCAAGGCCTTTCCCAGGTGGTGGATATGAGCCTCACCCCAGTAAGAGTGGGACTTGGGGAAGAAAATTGGGAGTGAAATGGTCTTGTTGCTATGGAACTTGGATACTACCTTAGGGAGACATGGTTAATTTGTTCTGAGGACTACCATATTGTTTTGGAAGATAAGGTAGTCTGGGTCAATGTATAGATCTTGACATTTATAGCTCTTCTGGCTGATATGATAACCACAAGGAAGACAACTCTGAAGGAAAGGTAATATAAGTGACAAATACCTATGGGCTCAAAGGGTGGACCTGTGAGATTTCAAAGTACCATGTTCAGGTTCCAAGACAGGGCCAGTGCCATTACTGTGGAAACTTGTGCAGTGCCTCTTAAGAAATGTTTAAACACAGAGTCCGAAGTCATTGTGCAGGATCCAGCTTTTGATTCCATAGCTGAAATAGCTGACAAGTATAGCTTAAAGCAGTAGTGCAATGAAATTGGGCGAAAAATTTGACCCTATGTTTTTTCACTGTAAAAAAATTCTAGGCATCTTTCAGTTTTCTTTGGTGGCACAATTTTCCAAATCCACCAAAAACTGAGTATTTTATAAATGTACTAATTGAGTTTTTCTCAAAAAAAAAAAAAAAAAAAGATGGCCACCACATTTTGCATAGAAATAGCATTGTAGACCTGGCAAGGGTTAGGATCGAAAAAGTAAAAAAGGACTCATGGTATGCAGCATAGGAGGTACCTAGACAAGTGCATTTGACATGTCTGCTAATACCTTTTTAAACTGCGGCAGAAACTAGCTTTTTTGGAAAAAACATTTTTCATTGTACTACTGCTTTAGGGAGTAAAGGCCTAGCCCTGATGAATCAAGGGAAACCTTGTAATCTTGAATTGTTACTATCCGCTAGGAGTCAGTGTGGCGGGATTCATCCTGGCACCAAGAGGGAAACTTCTGCCACTTGGCGGAATATGTCATGCAGGTGTTCTGTGTCCTAGAGTCCGTGAGGATTCCTAAGACATCCTCAGAGAATTACATAGAAACATAGAAGTTGTCGGCAGATAAGGACCGCAAGGCCCATCCAGTCTGCCCGTATGCCCTACACTTTTTTTTTTTTTTTTAACTTTATTTATCTTCACTCCCGGAGAACTCCTTCCAGCAACCTCGGGACTTCCAAGCCTCTACCTTCCTCCATGACCAGTCCTCTCCCTCGTGCCACCAAGCACCACCTCCAGGTCTGAACCCTCTGGAGGTAGGGCCACCCTATCCGCCAAGGGCGCTCTATCTATAGGGCAAGGTGCCTGGCAGATGAGTGGCTCTGCGGAGAGGGGATTGCCCAGAATTGGAAGTGTGGGCTCTGGAAGGCGAGGTGCTTTCATCTATCCCCAGGAATGTTTTATTTTTTTCTCCTTTTCTTGTTTGTTCCCCAAGTTTCCCCCCTCTCCCTGCGGAGCCTGGCCAGCAAGGCAACGTAATTGTTGTGGCTCCACCCCCGCCAGGCAACCGCCGTGCTGCTACTGTCTGTGATCCCCTAGCCACCACCAGAGGTCGCTTCAAGAGCGAGCGTACCGCGTACCCACCCCTGGGAAGAGAGAGCAACCCCCCGGACGCTCTATCTCTTCCTTCCCCTGCTGACCCCTGGTGGCCCCGACTCATTCCCGAACCCGGGTCGCCAGCGTGGCGCGAGGTGTGGCGTCCAGCGCCTCAACCCTCAGCGCCACCAGGCCAGCCTGTACGCCCTACACTTGTCTGCGTCTAATGACCCTATCTGGTCAGTGCAATGAACTGAACTCTTGTCTCACAGGAGCCAAGCCTTCAGGTGCAGTGTCTAGAGTGCTAACTGGAACATTTGTACCTGAGACCGATAGAGAAAGTCTAGCCAGAAGGGAACCGGGCTGATTTCCATACCGACGAGCTCAACAGAACCTGGTACTGAATCTGTGTGGGAAATCTAGGGTGCCAAGGATCGTCCAGCTCTCGTCTCGTTTGACTTTCAGTATTTCTCTCTGGAGGAGGGAATGGGGGGAAAGGTGTATAAATGTCCCTTCTCCCAGCAGAAGTGGAGGGCTTGTAATATTTCACCTGTAAAAAAGAAAACAGTCCCACAACATATTTTTTTTTAAACCTGGAAAAAAAAGAAAATGGTCCCTCGTCATTCCCGCTGGCTCCCCTCCTTCTGTGCACTCCCCTCACCCATACTTACCTCCAAAGGTTGGGAGCAGCGATCTTCTGTGAACTGGGAACACGTCTGCACTCTTCAGAAAGCAACCAGAAACTGAAGAAATGATGGTAAGCTCTATAATGGCAGTCGGGGGGGGGGAGGGGGGTCAATTTAGGTTGATATCTCGGACAATTATTGGAATTTTGGTCCCAGATTTTCAACATGGGGTTCTTGGGATCCCACCTCATGAACACTGTCACTGTCATTTTGTTTTTTGGTCCCAAAAGGTGATTTCATGGTAGCTGCGTGGAAGCACCTTTTGGGACAAGTTAACGAAATGACAGTGCCACTGTTCATGAGGTGGGGTCCCAAAAAGCCTATGTTGCAAATGTGGTGAAAAAACTCCAAATAATGACTGTGTTACGAGCGTCCATTGCGCAGTTTCTACGCACACTTGTAACTTCGCCACTTTTTCATATTTTCACTCCAGATTTTCAACATTGCCATTTCTTCACACCTCCTCATGAACAGTATAGCTGTCATTTTTTACATCCTGCCCAAAATGTGTTTTCTCATCTGTGGTGCTGAATGGCATACTCGCTGTGTGAAATCACGTTTTGGGATAGAGTAACGAAATGTTACTGCCACTGTTCATGAGTTGGGGTCCCAAAAAGCCCATGTTGAAAATTTGGAGCAAAAATATCAACAAACGCCCGGGGCATTAGGGTTTCCAACCATAACACCCACCTTGTACAGGCTGACAGGTGTCGGGGGTGTGACTTGGGGTCGTCGGCCATAATGCTTACCCCATTCCACCCCCATCCTGCAGCCACTGACAGGCATCGAGGTGTGCCTTGGGGTCTTCGGCCCTAATGTTCACCCCATTCTCCTATACTGCACCCATCTCAGCTTATTTCCTTATGGAATGGGGTGAGCATAAGGGCCAAAGACCTCAAGGCACACTGTGACACCTGTCGATGTCTGCAGGGTGGGGTGAGGTGGAATGGTGTGAGTGTTATGGCTGATGACCCAAAGGCACACCTCAATGCCTGTCAGTCTCTGCAGGGTGGGGGTGAGGGTTGGCATTACTTCAACACTGCCATTCCTATTATGCATCTCTCTAACTCCTGCACTACCAATGCCAATACCAGCAAGCAAACATTCAGCATTGACAAACGCTTGTTTCTAAAAAGAATCCAGTTTCCAGGACTTGTTTTCAGGAGCTGGCTGAAGGGCTGTATCTGCTGCTGCAGCTGACTCATACCATTGGAGGAAAGGTGTGAGAAAAAAACTTGTTCTTTTCTGCTTATGCTAGATACATCTTTTGAACTTCTGCTCGCAACACTACACCACAGAATGTAGCACAGCTTTATCAGAGATAGATGAGTATGACAGACAGTACTTATGAAGACTCTTCCACACTCCTACTAGGCCTAATTACACTTTTAAATATAGATGACAAAATAACGCAAATATAATTTGCAACCCACCTAAACAGCATCCTGTTGGTAATAATCAGCTCAGAATAAAACTCTTCTCATTCAGTGAAACCACTTTCAAGAATATTTTTCATTTGTTTTTCATTTTTTATTTTTTATACAGGTAGATAAAATGAGCACAACTGCCCATTTTCACAAGCGATGAGCTACAGTAAAAATGAGGCAATAAAACAGAGGTACCAATAATACATAAAGAGCAACTTTGCACTTCAGCGTGTGCTTTTATAAAGAAGATGTTTCAGCTTCAACAATTTACTAGAGAATATATTGTTTTCATTTGCAGTATTCCTTCCCAGGATTTACAGCACATCTTGGCAGTCTATCTAAAATGTTTGTATAGAAAACATTTGCCTCTTCCCTGTTAACCTCACAGTGCCTTGGTTTATGACATCACAGTGCTCACCATGAGACTTGACTATGATGTTGCAAACAGCAGTTGTGTGGTTAGCTGGGAGTACTCAGATACATTTTGAAAAGCTCAGTGAAATAATTGCTGCATTATCTGTAATATTTAGTAGACCAACAGCTGGGGAAAGTAAAAAAAAAATGGTAACTACTAGAAAATAATCAAGTTAAAACATAAGTGGTGTAACTGGTGTTTTTAAGCTTTTTATTATAATAGAGAGTTGCTCTTTAATAGAAACCTTGCAACAAATCCCGTTGGACTTTGAAAGATGCTCTAATTCTCTTATCCTTAGGCCATTTGATCTCATTTGTCAAGATTGATGTCCTGTCAAGTGTCAGCATATGTTATCAACGATTCAAACCAGAGTCATCAGCTCCTGGTTCAATACAATATAATCTCACATGAATACATTCATCTAGACGCCCAAATAACCCCCTTTCTTCCACAGAAACCAGGCTTTTCAGACTACCAGAACATGGTGAGGTCAAACTGCCAGACATTTCTTTACATAACATGGCCCTACAGATGTGTACTAAATCCATTCCCGGAGGAGCAAGGTTCATAGGAACACATGCCAGAATGGCAATAAATGGAGAGTCATCTGTAACAAAGAGCATAGAGAGCTCACTACATAGTGTTACTCATAGAAATACCTCACAAGCTCAAAGATATACCTACAGGAGAGTCCTCAGGTTCCCTAATCGGAACATTCAAGCTAACTTGGATCTGTCTTGGACACTGACTTCCACATCACTGTGCAGCTGCTTTGCGAGTGGCATGCAAGGCCACCTGCAAAGCAAGTTACGGGACTGGTGCAGTGATAATAATTATGCAACTGCTTTATGAGTACAGGGCCATTCACAAAGCAGTTACAGGTCAGATACAGTGAGCATCACCATGAAGATGGTTTTAGGTACTTTTTTTTCCCCAAAAGTAAGGGAATTAATTACAAAAACTACACTAAAGCATCTATTAGGGTTATAGTGCAAAAAGCCAGGAGAAGAAAAACGTAGGGATCAGAGTGTCTAGAACCTTGCCAAATTAGTGATGTGGTGTTCCTATAAGTTTGAACCGTCATGTGACACAGGGTTGGATTTTCACTAATATCAGCATTATCATGTTACAGAAAGAAAACCACACAGCAGTGCTTGCATAGAGAATACCAATATCAGGATAATGCAGCCCTGCATTACATGATAGGTCAGACCCCTAGCAACGCCACACTGATGATTTGCCAAGGTCCTAGAAACTTTGATGCCTATTTTTTCATATCTTGAACTTTTATGCTATAACATTAATAGATGCGTTAACATAGTTTTTGCAATTTTATATATCAGTATAGTAACACACAACAGGGTATTTGGGGATTCTACAGTTACCCCCTAAGTGGACTTTGAAGACCGAGGTACAGTTAAGGGCCTTCAGCTGCCTTGGTAGTGCAGTTATTACAGCATAACGCACACCGGGGAATGTTATTCTGCTTATGAGATGAGTAATATATAGCCATATATAGAATTTTTTTGTTATATAGTTGTTTTTTAACATACAATAATATCACATTTTCACAGACTGCATTTACACAACACACTTAGACATTCAGTTTTTAAGTTAATGGAACTTTCTGCTCGAAGGATTCTTATCTTATTTTGTGGACATTTGATCTTGGAAGGCTTCTCAGCTAATAGCAAACTGGTGAAATCTGGTTCTTCTTATTTAAACTTCAGTTATGGTTTAAATGAGTATTTTAAATTAGTGAGAATTCTTCCTGTTTTTTAATGTATGATCTGGGTGTTAATAGTATGTGATTTTCTAAATAACTGCCATAAGCTTCCGAGGAAGGACTTGATTGGTCCGAAAGTTTAGGCACTTTGTTCTTTTTGTAAAATCAGTGTTGGTCCAATAAAAGGTATCAAGCCATTTGCTTCTGGATCTGTTCTTACAAGGATCTATATGGCAACCAAACTAAATCTGTATATGATATGCATAGTAAGCTTAAATGTGTGTGCATCTATATCTCTAGCTCAAATGTTTTAAATAAATTGTAGAATCATATTAAACCTGTTAAACCACAGGGCAGTGCAGACTCATTTTATATCAGAGTTTGTATTCCGTATGGAATACTGGTAGCCGGACATTGGTATTCCACCCACAACTTAGTTGTGCTCAGAATATCAAATTAATAAAAAAGAGGCCTGTCATCAATATGTATGCTTTTCCTAAGCAGTTTCCATTTCGGTTGATATGTAAAAGCCAGATTTGACACTCAAAAAGAGACGTGTGTGTGTGTGTGTGTGTGTGTGTGTGTGTGTGTGCTTAGAAGAACGGTAATTTCAAAATAATTTTCTTGGCTCTGGAATAATCTGAAAACTGCTTACATAACCAAACTGATGAAATTTAGAATTGAATTAATGAAAGAATGAATGCTGGTAAGTTGAAAATTCAGGCTGACAAGTTCAGACTTCCATAAAAAGAAAGAAGAAATCAATAGAATTCTCTCTCATCTAAGACCAGCAGCTGGTAATATTGCTGCCTCAAGGCAATTTATTTAAATGACAACTTTTGTTCATATCTCTTCCACAACGCAGTGCTCAATGCAGCTGAACAGGGCTTCTCCTTCTGATGCGCTGACAAGTGGCATGTTTAGTGCCAAGGGCCTGGCTACAGCAATGCTGCTGCTGGGCACATGGGCCAGTGGTCCTGAACAAAGCTTTGAAGTCAGATTTTACTGAAAGCCATTTCTGCATTTGTATTGGAAAAGTGAAGAATAGAGTTCCTGACAATATTTTTTTAAGATTTTAAAATGGAACTGCAGTACTATATGTGGTGTAAAGCATGGGCATGACCTGAGCTTTGCTGTTTGTTGTTCCCTTGGCATATTAATCGTCCGGTACAGTGCACCAGGTACTAAGTGCTGGTCTGAGATGCATGGTTGACAGTGCTGTCATCTACCATGCATGATGGGTAATGATTTATCTCTGTACCCTACAGAATGTTAAGGAAAATATCATGGTAATCAACTAAGTTTTGTACTGCACCTTTTAGGGCTAACCCACACAAGCCACATCACAACATGACACAAAATCCACAACATGACACAAAATCCCAAACTATAAGTGAACAGAAGGGAGGGAATCGTGACTGAGGGGCCTGCTTTTGGCTGTGGGAAGTGCTTGATGACACTGCACAAGCATTCCATTGTGTGCGAGTACATGGCATTCTGTTCCGGCACCTTTGGGGTGGGCTGGGGTCATAAAAAGGGAAAAAGTGTTGACCTTATGACAGAACCACCCTCCCCAGCATCCTGCCACAGATGGAGGATTTTACTTAGCCAGTGAGGTTTTTGTTTAAATGTGGGGGATAAGCAACAGCACTTGTGGTCTGTGGGGGATCTTGTTCTGTTGGCCATTGGAGGGAGTGCTTGGATGGGGGGAATATTAAGTAAAAAAATAAAATCTAAAATATTGTATAACAAATAGTGGATTTTTGGAACTCAGCATTGTTGTATTAATCATTCAGAATGCTGTTGGATGGATCCAGACAAAGGACTGGCCTTGCCAGCCTTACCCTTTCTACTCATATGGTGTGAGGTTTTATTTTCTACTGTTTTAACTTTTCACTTCGGATTGTTCAACTGTTGCACAGCATCTTATTTACAGTTGATTCCTTCTTCTACCCACTAGTATAGTCCAGATAGATTGAAACACAGGCAGGTCAAGACAGTTGCCCAAGCTCACATAGTAATTGATTGATTTGCTTGAATGACATTCACTCTCCTGGCAAGTTACTTAAAGGGGACTTGTTGGCATCGAGAGCCTCACGAACAAGTGATGTGCTGGTCCCAATTTGCTGCTTGTGTGACAAAACTTTTTTTTTTCTTCTTGTTTACTGTACAATAGTAGATTGTAGCAGACTAATTTTGCTGACTCCCAAGCTCACAGTTGCTGTAACCAGAAATTCCAGAATCCCCTGCAGCTGACTCGGAGCAGAGTTGTAGCAGTGGGAGATTCAGTAGTCGACAGTGCATCTTAAGAGTTTTTATAAGCTCTGATCTTTTGTGTCCTGTTCCTACTGTCCTCCTGGGGCTATGTATAGTCACAGAGGAATGTAGTTAGCCCTGGAAGAACAGAGGGATTGGCAAACATTTGATCTCAGCTTTTGAAGCTTAGCATTGTCAACACAAACCATGACATAGTCAAAATCAAAATTACTGGTTCCGTGAAGAGAACTGTGCAGAATGGTGTCCATAGAAAGAAAACAATTGAAAACATGGATAATGGATGGGCATCAGTTAATAACCATGCTGTATTCACTTTGAGGGGTTGCCAGGACAACACTGTAAACCTCGAGAAAGAAGCTTGAGAGGTTTACTTTTGTCATGGCAACCTCAAGAAGTGAATTCTGCAAGGTTATTAACTGATGCCCATCCATTAGCATTTATAATATATGGGCACCAGTTACAAGAAAAGAGTCCTTACATGTCAATATTTTTATTTTGCTCTGCTCTCCTTCAGTGTAGCTCTCCCCACTGCAGCCGTTTGTCAGAATGCAGAAGTCTGCAAACTGCGGGAGACATATACTGTATGTGAAAATTCGACGAGGTTGTTATGGCATCGATGTGATGTGGTTAAGAGGGGTCAGCAACCTCTTGATGTCACAATGATACCGTGACAGTGTTGTAAACTGTTTGATTTCAGGTAATAATAAGCAAGGCCACTGATTTACGGTGATTAAAATAATGAAATTCCGTTTTCAAGACTTCTGATTCCGGAATTACACCGGTGATTGTTACTCTAATTTCCGCATTTTACTGGGATTCTGCTATCATTCTTTTAGTATGTGCATAAGTAATCAGAATTAAAGAAGGCATAATATACAGAGCATTAAATAGAGCAAATTGAAAATAGTACAGGAAGGAATTAAAAGAAAAACACAAGTTTTGTAGATCTACTGATCTGATATAAAATGCCAGATTCCATGAAATCTTTGCTTTTACCGGTCTTCAGGCAGCCCTAATTCTGGAATTTTACCGGATTTTCCGGTAAAAACCGAAAAACAGTGGCCTTGATAATAAGGGCTCCCCATACATTATACAGTCTTTCTCACCAGTGTTTATTCAGATACAGTTAAATATGGGTCATTTGGAGGTATGAATTTCATTTCAGTAAATATGAATATTATTAACTGCTGTCAATTAGCACGTTTTTCCTGTCCCCTTTTAATCTATTTTTTTTCCCCTTTGTAACTACCCTGAATCCCTCTCTGTTTAGCATTTGCTGCTTTCTCTTTTCATACTGCCTAAGCATTATAAGACATCAGTAACACCATTCCAAGCCATTCTGATCAGTAGCATGGAATTGGTGTAACTGATGTTATAGAATGTCTTAGAAATATTAAAAGAAAGATTATTAGCTACTGAGGATAGTGGAACTTTATGTATGTAGATCTTAAGGATGCCAGCTTTGGATGAAGTGAAAACCTGATATTAAACTACGTCTCAAACTCTGCTCCTGGCCAGCCCCTTTTTAATGACTGTGTTTATCACTGCACCTCTAAAGTCATTTGTAGTGTCAGAGAAGAGAATCATTTTGCTGCTTTTAAATGTGTTTCCATGTCATGCCAGTCATGTATTCTGATATGCTTCGACTCATTTTTGATAGATTAATTATCTCTGTTTGCGGTGACCTCAAATCTGCATTGTATTCCTTTCACCTTAGTGGCTACTGCTCTTTCTTTTCATATTTCTAAGACATCCATGACATCCGTTACACCATTCATTGCTATTCATCTGAATGACCGGGAATGGTGTAACTGATGGAATGTCCCGGTAGTTCGAAAACGGATAGCAAAAGCTGCTGAAGACTCAGGAGAGAGAGTGAGTCAATGTAGTATCAAAGGCATAAACATTGATTATTTTAACAAAAAAAGTTTCTGAAACATATCCGACTATTGTACAGACCCAAGAAGGAAAATGGTAGAGCATATAAAAGGCATGACAACTACTGCTATCACAGTCATAAAGACAGTACTTAAAATGCAGAGTGGAAAGAATTAGGTTAATTTACTTCTAATGGTCTTAATGGCCATACTTTACACCTCCCAGACTGACTGGTTTTACAAACAAAGAACTATATCACATCAGAAGTTGTTGGCAACCTGGAAATGCAGCCAGAAGAGTGAATGATTTGAAACAATCTGTTTTTAAAAGTACATGAGCTCTCAAAATGGCAGAAAAACTGGACTACTTCTGAATAAAACCAGATGGCCGGTTAAGGACCCTAAAAACTGGATTGTCCACTCAAAAACTTTCCTATTTACAAAAAGGGAGTTCCCACAAATCGAGCTATGTATAGGCCTATAAGCCTTCTAGACACTTCCCAGAAACTACCCTATTTTGTAAAATTCTTTTGAGAAGATTAGAATTCTGGGCAGGACAGAATGATCTTCTGGATGAAGCACAAAATGGTTTTCGCCAAACTAGATTTGCTTTGTTTTGTCACGCCTAGTTCACAAGTATATTACGATCAGTCACTCTAAACTGTACTGCTGTTTTGTTGATGTTCATTAATGAAAGCCACCGCTCAGTTGAGCCTCCCCTGTCACAGGTTGCTTAAACTTGTAAAATGATGTCTTTAAAATTCCACACCATAGACTACAATGGGGTGCGCCTCTCCCTCGGTCAGAGGTCATAAACTCAGAGCTGCAAGGGACCGTGAACAGGGAAGGGAAGGAATCAGGTGGCCATCTGTTCAGCAAAAGGTACAGTCCCTTCCTTTCCTTAAATGAGTGATAAAAACATTGTTTTGTTTGTTTTTTTGGCATTTGGAACTAGAGTCTGAAGGTGCAGGATTGAGAATAAGCAGCCAAATGTGTTGGAGCAAGTAACTACAAGTAGATCATATTTATACAGCGTATTGATGGTATTTTTTTAGATAAATAGAAAAATAAAACAATATGACACAACAGTGATTTGTTTGAGCACATTGTTGTAAAAGATTGAAGGCACTCTCCTGATGAAGCATGTTCAATATGCGAAACATTGTGTATGGCCTTGTTAAATAAACTTTTTTTTTTGCATAATCTTTTTATTAGTTTCTCTTTTCGAATTACAGCAAAGAAAAAGTATACATCACCATCAGCATATACTAGTCTTGTGCATACTTTACAAACTTTTCCTACTCCATCAACCTAACATCGTCAATTACTTTAAGTACTTTTCTTATAAACCTAATACACATTAAGTGTATATCTCTGTATTTTATACTTAGGGTATAGGTCCTAGTGGTGATATGGTAAAGGAAGAAACATAGGTAAGAGAGAAAGAGAGAATCTGTAAGATAGAAATAGAAGAGAAATTAAGAGATCCTCCCCTTCCCCCACCCACCCACCTCTTCCTTCCCCCTCCCTTCCCACCCGTCCCTTCCCCCACCCCCCAGCTAATCAGTATTCACTTCATTCCATATATATATCTATCGTCTTATCTTTATCCACATCTTATTATCTCTTGCTCCAATGGCTGCATGGAGTCTAGGTAGGGTGCCCATATTCACGAACTGGTTTTCTTCCCTTGCCGATACGCTAGCTTTCTAATTGTAGCACATCCCATGCCAACTTTCTCCACTGTCTTATTGTAGGTTTATCCCCAGAAACCCATGTGTTTAGAATACATTGTTTTGCCAAAATCAGGAGTATTCTCACCCATCTTTCCAACAACCCCCATTCCTCCTGGTATGTGTCATCTATTCCAAACAGCATTGTAAGCGGTTCTACTTTAATCCGCTGCCCTTTCATATTTGTCAATTCCCTCGCCACATCACCCCAGAAAACTTGTAGTGTTGGGCATGCCCAAAAGGAGTGTAGGTAGGTACAGAGAGCCAACCCACACCTCTGACATATAGCCGAGACTGTTGGGTTGTACCTATTCACAGCCACAGGTGGGTATAATCTATGAACAAATTTGTATGCTACCTCCTTGTGTTTATTACAAAATAATAGTCCCTGATGCGTCCCTTTCATTAAAGCCCACTTCTCCTCAGAAAGCACAACTCCTAGGTCCCTTTCCCATAAGTGTTTCGTTTTGTCTGTCATATCTGGCCACTGGAGACGAAGGAGGGATGTAGCCTTCCTGACAATACCCGTAGGTTTCTGCCTAACTTGTTGTAACAGTTCCTCCACCATCTGTATTTGGGAATCCGGAGTCCTTTGCTTTTCAATTCCCTGTACATATTTTCTTGCCTGGAAGTATCTAAACATATGATGTGCAGGCAAGTCTAGGTTTCCCTAAGTTCACTGAATGCACGAATCACCTCCCTTTCTTAAGTCATTAAGACACATTACCCCCCTCTCTCCCAGCTCTGAAATGCTGGGTCTCCACACCGGTATAAAAGGGTTCCCAGCCAGTGGCAAAACAAAGGATTCCCTCTTTGATGTCCTACTACTTTCTTAATTTGGTCCCAGCTATCTACTACCTCTTTCACTAAAATACCGAAACCCACTTATCCTGCATCCCTCTTCTATTTGCTTCTCCTAACAGAGACGATATTCGAATACCCCATCCCTCCTCCTCCAGGTCCATCCAACTAGCCTCTTTTGGCTTATACACCCAATCCTTAACAATCCTTAATTGCGCCGCCCAAAAGTATAACCTCATATCCGGATAGTTTAACTCTCCTTTAGATTGATCAGCTTTTAACTTATTTAAACTAGCTCTAGGTTTCTTCCCTTGCCATATAAATCTAGAACAATCCTTTTCAAATACTTTTACAGCTTTCCCTGTCAGACCTGTTGGCAACATCTGTAATGGATATAAAATTCTAGGAAGAATGTTCATCTTAAGTACATTAATACGTCCCATCCGTGATATAGGCAAATTTCTCCATCTGTCCATGTCCGCTCTCAATATTTTTAGTAATGGGGTGTAGTTCAGCCTATAAAGTGATCTCAAATCCCTACCTATCTTAATCCCTAAACAAGTGAGGTGTGTACCTACCCTCTTCAAACCCCATGTACCACCCGGATCCCCCCTCTCTTCTCCCAAAATCATAATTTCAGACTTCCCCAGGTTCAATTTATATCCTGAGAATGTGGCAAACTGACCTATAATGTCCAGCAGGACAGGCATAGACTGTGTTAAGTCCTTCACATATAACATTATATCGTCAGCATATAATGTAACCTTATGCTGTCTTCCACTTTCCCTTTTATCCCTTGTATTCTTGGGTCCTCTCTTATGGCTATAGCCAGTGGTTCTATCGCCATTGCAAATAGCAACAGAGAGAGGGGGCACCCCTGTATCGTCCCTCTAAAAAGGCCTGAATTGTTCCGTTGTGTGCCCATTGACTAAAACTGCAGCTTTAGGGGCTCGATACAATGCTCGTATCATTTTAATGAAACTGTCCCCTAATCCAAATCGCTCCAGAACTGTAAAGAGATATGGCCACTCTATCCTATCGAACGCTTTTTCGGCATCCATTGGCAATATAGCTGTCCACCCCACCACTTTCTTGGCCTGTTCCACCACATTAAGGGCCTTCCTAATATTGTGATATGAATGTCTGCCTTTTATAAAGCCTGTTTGATCCGGGTGGATCACCTCTGGGAGGATACCCTCCAGTCTACAAGCTAATATTTTAGCAAATATCTTTGCATCACAGTTTAACAAGGATATTGGTCTATATAGCGAGCATTCTATTGGGTCCTTATTTGGTTTGGAATCCACACACACCAGGGAACCACTTGTATCTGGCAACTCCTTTCTCCTTTCCTCCCTAAATACCTCCCACATTACCTCTTTTTACCTCCTCCTTCAATAATTTGTAATACTCTGCTGGTAGGCCATCCGGACTGCATGCCTTCCCAGATCTTCATCTTATCAATGGCCTGAAGGACTTCCTCCTTGAGATCTCCTTATCTAACATTTCTTGCTGTTGCTTTGTTATTTGGGGGAGTTTGCTTCCGCCAGGAAATCGCACACTTCCTTATCATTTCCTTCTCCAATTGCCCTATACAACCCTCATAATATTTCTTAAATGTGTCCCTTATCTCCACATATTTAGTGACCATCTGCCCCTTTTAGTTTTGATCCATAAGATATAGTCCACATTTTCCTACCCTTACTAGGTTTACCAGTAAGGGCCCGGCTGTTCCCCATTCATATACTCTATGTTTCAGGTAGAACATTTTTTCCTAGCTTCATCCATCAGTAAAGTGTTAAGCGCCTGTCTAGTTGTTACCAGCTCTTGTCTCGCCTTCTCACCTCCTTCCCCCCTTGCTACCCTTCCCCCCATTAATCTCAGTTCCTGCTGGAGTGTCTTCTGTCTTTCCAATCTGTTCTTCTTATATTTGGCCATGTACCCTATAATTGCACCCCTCATATATGCCTTGCCCGCATCCCATAACACTTGTTTGGAAGTGGCAGTCGGTGCATTTACCTCCATATGAAACTTAAACTGCTCTTTCACATATTTCTTAAATTCCTGCAAGCCTAACATGTAAGTAGGGAATCTCCATGTCTTTATTTCTCCCTTCTCACTCGGAGAGCAAAAGGACGCAACCACTCCTGCGTGGTCCGATATATGTATAGGACCGTGTTCTATCTTTCTCAGCTTCTCATACCAATCAAGCATTACATAGAGATGATCAATTCTTGACCACGTCTTATGTGGGTTTGAGTAAAAGTGTATTCTCTATCCTCAGGATCGCTGTTCTCCAGGCATCCACCAGGTTCAGTTCTGCCAACCCTTGATCCATTTCCTAATACAAGGATCTCTACGACCCTTCCCTCCGAGTGATCCAGGGCAGCATCAGGTGTGCAGTTAAAATCCCTCCATGATCAGGTTCTCAAATTGTTCCCTCATTAATATGGACAGCATGTTGTCATAGAAACCCTGGATCCAAATTAGTTGGTGCATACAGCTCCCAAAGCGTGACTTTCAGGCCATGGAGCTCCCCTACTACAAACACATCTGCCTTCCTTTGGGTCTGCAAGGACTCTTGTAACCTGAAGTGGTAAATTTTTGCCAAGACCGCCACTCCTTGTTTCGTGGGCGAAAGAGGCTGCACTAACGCTCCACCCACCCCTCTTAAGTTTGCATGCTCCCGATATTAGATGTGTTTCCTGCAGCAGAGCCACTTGCACCTGCGGCTCTCTTTAACGCTGTTAACACCGATTTCCCGCAATCGGAGATGAAAGGCCATGAACATTCCAGGATTGTATTACCACATCACCACCCATCATTGTCTTTTTCCATTATCCCTTTCCACTATCCTTCCAAGTACTTCCTGTTTCCAGCATTCTCTCCTCTCCCCCCCTTTATTTTGTCCAATGCCAGATATCAAGCGCCTGGTAGCCAGATCTAGCCCTACTAGCCAAACATGCCTCTTATCCTTTTCCCTCATATGTGAATCTCGATAACCCTTTGATTTCCCTTTAAAACTACCTGCAATCCCTTTTAACCCCCTTCCGATACTACTTCCATTCCAACCAGGTCAAGCTTGTTTCTTTCCTCCCAGCACTCCTCTTTCCAGCATAGTATCTCTCGCCCACATTACTCATTCCTGCCATCATGGCAGCACCTCCCAACATCTGCTATTTGAGCAGCTACCTCCCCTCACCTCCCCCCTGAGACCTCTTCGTTTATGGCCTGAACCGGCCCCTCTGATTTATAACATAATTGCTTTCTTAGGCTGGAACCGCATCCAAATAGTCTCCTTTAGCCCGTAACAGTGCTTTCTCCCTGATAGTCATCCCCTCTCCCTTTTCACAATTCAGCCCCACACACCCCTAGCTTCAGTTTCATAGTTATAAGGCTTCTTTTCCTTCAGTTGGCCCGGTTGGAGGCCGATGGAACAGGCCGCGTGGTTTTAAGCGTCTTTACGCATGGGCCCAGGCCATCAGACTCTCCTCCCAGTTCCCATTTCTCCACGAGTGATCCTCCATCATTTCCAGCTCCTGCGAGCTTAAACTCTCCGCGTATGTTTCCTCAACAAACAGTCTCGTGCTATTATCCATCAAGTAAATCCAAGGCCTTCCGACTTCCACAAATTAACACAGTTAAACATGAACAGTCAAACTGAAAACTGGGGATTTATCCCTTTTTAAAACCAACAGTTAGTGTCTCAAGTCCTTCTCGTCCGTTCTCAGCTCCCTTCAGCCCAGTTTCTTCCGGAGTTCCTTTATGAAGATGTTCACTTTCTCCACCTCCCAGAATGAATACACCGCTCCTTCATGCTTTATTTTAAGAATTGCAGGATAGATCATATAATGTTCGACTTGCATCTCCCTTAGCTGAGCCATTGCCATAGTAAACAGTCGTCTCTTCTTGAGTAGTCTATTCGAATAGTCTCGTAACATGAATTCTCACTCCATCTATTTCCAACAGGCTGATTTACCTTAAAAGCTTTTATCACTGCCTCCCTGTCTTGAAAATTATGGTACCGGATAACAATGCTTCTCGTGTGGTTGGTCTGGGCCTGGCTTTGGTAACAGTGCTCTATCTGCTCCTTCGATCTTGTGTCTTCCTCCCTTGGGCTGCAATTTCAGGATTTTGGCAGTTTCTCAGCACAAAATTTCAGTATTTCTGGACCTTCCTTCCCTTCCCTTCTGGGAGCCCACGTAAGCGAAGGTTGTTGCGTCTCACATAATTCTCCTGATAGTCAAAAGCTTCTCTCAGGTCCTCCAGCTCCTTTTCTAAAGATTTTATTTTCTCTGGCAGGGGCTGTATTAGATCTTCAACTCTAGCTGTACGCTCCTCCACCTCCGTTAATCTTTCACCATGTGCTGCAGTTCTCTGCAATTTCCTGTAGCTTTGCTTGATTTTACTCTCTAGTTTTCAAATCGATGATTCAAGCTGCCAGCACCTGTATTGTCACCTCTGCCTCCAATGCTGCTAATTCCGCTCGCCAGAGAAATTGGGCCTGCAGGCTCTGCTATGGGCCCAGTCGATTGTTCTTGGGATTTTCCCCACGTTTCTAGCAGGCTTCCCTGTTGCGTTTGTAAGATAATCATCCATCCTTTAACTCCTCGGAGTGAAAATATAGCGGAATCCAAGTCTCTTTTGCGTTATATGAAATAAAATATTATATTTAGGTCTCTAGGGTGCGGAGCTCGAGGAGAGTGCGTCTTTCCTGCTTAGCTGCTCATCAGCGCCCCCCGTTAAATAAACTTTTAAGAAGGAAATGAATCAAAGTATTGTCTTTATTCATTCTGGAACTAGCACCCCTACTGATAATTTTTGTGAATCTGTTTTTTTCAAACAACATGAAGTCTTGCTATATTATAGACATTAGCAGTTTGATCCAGCTCTAGAACTGCCCTGGAGTGAAATGGTTAAAACCATTCCAAAATAGAATTTTGGCACGAGAGCAGCTCTATCTGTGTCATTTCAAACTTGAACTGTCAGATTCTTTACTCCACCTCAGTGAACAGTCGCTCCGGAGATTTCTCCTTCTGCTTGGTTCATTTCTCGGTTAAAAGTGTTTTCTCGGTTGGATTTAACAAGAATAGTTTTATTTTAACCACAAAACCGTTGGTTCAAGCTCTATCTGTAGTAACCGTAAGTAAATGAAGGTTTTGTCTGTGTGGAACTGCTAGTTATCGGTTGGTTTTGAACCGATCAGTGGGTTTAAAACTCATTTAAAACTAAAAGTTACTATTTTAGAGTGTGGTTCCGGTTCTTATCGGTTCTAAAAAAGCGGATTTATTCGTTCTTTTCAATACCATTGACACGGTTAGGAACCGATAAGGGTGTCTTGCCTGGCACTGCCATTAAAAGGCAAGTTTTTGGTTAGGCTGGCATTATGTCTGAGAAACAAAGAAAACCCGGGCCACTGGGTTTCAACACTGTGATGTTTGTGGGAAGTCTTTGCCAAGGCTGACCCACATACCCATGTGTTTATTGTCTGAGGTTTGACCACCTCCAGTCAGACTGCCAGGTATGTAAGAATTTCCTGCAGCCACCCTGGAAAAAGATTGGGCAGGCTCCAGGGCGAGAGGCCAAAGTCCGCTGACCCGGATGGCCAGCCGGTTCGGTGCCAACCGAACCAGAGGAAGAACCCTCTGACCAGGGCCAGACTTCCTCGGGCAAAGAAAAGCTGGTTCTGAGGAACCAATTCAATCAAAAAACAAGAAAATCAGCAGGTCTAGGTCCAAAATTCCTTCTCCAACTGCTGCAGAGATAGCAAAAACCATACAAATTGTCCAGTCACTGTCTCAGGGTCCGTCCGAACCACCACTATCTGGTAAAGGTCGTTCGTCCGTCCCAGTGGTTCAGGATTATGATATTGAGAATTTTATGAACCAGAGGAGGGAGGAGGATTATGAACAGTATGAATGTGGCTGGGAAGGTCTGGGTGTGCCCATTGACCGGACATCTCCCAGACAGACCTTTAGAATCTCCCCTATGCTGTCTGAGTCCCCATCTCATTTTATGTTTTATAAAAAGATGCTGAAACCCTCCAGCTTCCTTTAGAAGAGGCTGTGGATGAGCAAGAGGAGCCTGATTTTGTAGAAATGATGGATATTCCAGAGTCTAGGAGATTGTCTATTCCTTTACATAAGTCTTTTGGAAACAAACAATTAAAATTTTAAAAGCTCCTAATTCTGTGCCTCCTGTAGATAAAAGATGGACAGAAGGTATACATTGTCAGGCCCTGATACAGAATTCCTTTCTCAGCAATGCAGTCATGTTGGGAGTAGTTCAGGCTGCTGCCTGTGATAAAGCTAATATTCCCTTGGCTTCACATCCTCCTGACAAGGATTCCAGGAAGATTGATGCCATGGCAAAAACAGTATATGGCAGCCTCTCTGGGACTCAGGCAAGCAAATTATGGCTTATGTAGCTAGGTATCAGAAATCTAGATGGGATACTGTTATGCAATTGGCAAGCAGGCCCATGGCCAGTTGGCTAGTGAACTAGAACAGGTGGCTGCTGATGGCATTGAAGCCTCTAAGGTTCAGTTTCATGCTGCTGTGGATGTTAATGATGTTTCCTCTAGGGTCATGGCCACATCTGTAGCTTTACGTAGGTTGGCCTGGCTCAGGTGTACTAGTTTGTCACAGGATACCCAGACTAAGGCTATGGATTTTCCTGTGGTGGGAAATTCTCTGTTTGGAAAGCAGACAGAGAATATGAAGAAGATGAATGAATATAGGACTACTTACAAGAGTGCCCAGGCTAAGGAGCGGCAAGCCACTCCTCAAAGGCATGCCCCCAGGGGTAGGCCTTTTCACAGGCCTTTCTACCAGACTCAGGCCTCCTCTACCTATGCTCAGAGGGCTTCTTCAGAGGCAGGGCAGGCGAGGGGTGGCAGACCTGCTCCCACCCCCAGCCTAAAAGCTCCTGTGAAACAGGCACCCTGATGGGGTGCCCAGGGCCATTCTCCTGTACCAGTGGGGGCAGGCTGGCTTACTTCAGTCAGAGGTGGGCTTCTTTAACCTCAGACAAGTGGGTTCTGGAGTAGTAAGCCAGGGTCTGGTTCTCAGCTTCAAAAGTTTCCCAAGTTGAGAGCAGACTTTTCTACCTGCAAGTCTTCAAGAGACCCTCGCTCTGGAAACAGAGGTCTCATCCTGTTAGCTCTCAGAGCAGTAGAAAGGGTTCCTCCCTGCATCAGGGCAGGATCTGTATTCAAAATACTTCCTTACCCCAAAAGACAGGAGAATGGCGCCCATTTTAGATCTCAGATATCTGAACAAGCATCTTTTGAAACCAAAGTTCAAAATGGTAACTCTGGCAATGATTTTACCTTCCCTAAGGCCAGGGGACTGGCTAGCCTCCCTGGACCTCAAGTATGCCTATTTCCATGTCCTAATCAGAAGATCCCATCGAAAGTACCTCAGATTCGAACTGCCCTCAGGTCATTACCAGTTCAGAGCAATGCCCTTTGGCCTTACCTCTGCTCCAAGGGTATTCACAAAGTGTCTAGCAGTGGCAGTGGCCCACTTAAGGAGGCAGAGGATTGCTGTTTTCCCTATCTAGGCGACTGGCTCATTGCAGGCCAGTCCCCAGAACAGGTAAAATCTCACCTGCAGGTCCACCCAGCAGCTTCTCACCTCCTGGGTTTTCTGCTAAACCTACCAAAGTCGGTTCTGGAACCAGTCCAGGTACTCACCTTTATAGGGGCAAGGTGGACACAAAGCTAGCCAGAGCCTTTCTTCCACCAGAAAGGGTAAGGAATTTAGTAGCTCTGGCCTCTTCCTTCACTCTGCAGTTCTCTTGACCAGCAAGACACTTTCTGCAGCTCCTGGGGCACATGGCTGCATCCACAGCTGTTGTGCAGGGAGTCAGATTTCAGATGAGAGACATTCAGTTTCACTTGAGAACCTTTTGGTCTCAGAAGAAGACCCCTTTCCAAGTTGGTCCCAGTGATTCGAACCTTGATCCTAGCTCTCCAGTGGTGGCAGGATCAGAGCAATTAAAAGCAGGGGTCCCCCTTCATTTCCTTCTCACAACTTGACTCTCACTACAGATGCTTCCCTTCTGGGTTGGGGAGCCACATGGGCGACCTTTCCACTCAGGAGTTTGGGCCCCAGGAATCTCTGCTCTACATCAATTTGCTGGAACTCAGAGCTGTCTTTTAGCTCTTCAAGCTTTTCTGCATCTGTCCACGACAAGGTGATACAAGTCAGAACAGACAACACCACAACAATGTGGTACATCAACAAACAGGGGCACTCGGTCTCGGCCTTGTGCACGAGGCAATGAAGTTGTGGTCTCTGGCCTATTCCCTGAACACTTCCCTCATAGCAGTTCATCTTCCAGGGAAGGACAATGTCTAGCGGATGCCCTCAGCAGGATTTCCCAGGGCCATCACGAATGGTCCCTGGATCCTCAAGTGCTGGGAATAGTTTTGCCAGGTGGGCATCCCTCAGATAGATCTTTTGCAGCCCCAGACAATCACAAACTTCCTCTGTTCTGTTGCAGGCCTCCAGTGCTGGGCTCAGTTCCCTGGATGCCCTTCTTCTGGATTGGGAGGAAGTTCACTCTGCTCCCCTTTCCTCTCTATTCAAGTACTAGTCAAAATCAGATCTCAGCCTTGCAGGGTGATTCTGATTGCCCGGATTAGGTCAGGCAGCCCTGGTACCCACTCCTTCTGTCTCTGACAGTCCATCTTCCCCTGTGCCTCCCAGGAATCACAATCTGTTGACTTGTGCCCAGGGAAGGGTTTGGTATCGGACCTCAAATCCCTCAACCTCAAGGCCTGGCTCTTGAGGAGTTAGAGTTGCTGATTTACACCTCTCTCAGGGTGTTCTTGAGATCCCAAGGCTTCAAAGCCTTCCACTAGTACTTATAGTTCTAAATGGAAAAAGTTTTCCATTTGTGTGTTGGGAAAATATTTCCCAGAATCTGTTGAATTGCCCATTTTGTTAGATTACATGGTACATCTTAATTCCTTGGGTCTCAGACCAGCTACCCTGAGAGTTCATTTGGCAGCTGTGTCTGCTTTTGTGTCAGCAGGAAAGTCATCCTCTTTCCTCTCATCCTGTGTTTTCCAAGTTTTTTAAGATTACTCCATACTAATCCTCCTTTGGAACCGGCCCCTGCTTGGGACCTTAATGTTTGCATTGCCCAGTTAATACAACCCCTTTCTGAACCTCTGTCTTCTGCAGAGCTTAAGTACCTAACTTGGAAAACTGTTTTCTAGTGGCTATCACTTCTGCCAGGCGCATAAGTGGTTACAAGCCTTGTCAGTGGAGACTGACTTTATTTCTTTCCACAGGGATAGGTAGTCCTTAGGACTAATAGGAAGTTTTGCCTAAGGTGGTTTCAATTTCCATCTTAATCAATCTATCTCCCTTCCAGTATTTTTCACTGATCACTCCTCTTGGGTGAGAGGAGGTTGCACAGCCTGGATGTTAGAGAGCTCTTAGTTATTATATAGGCGTACCAAAGGTCTGAGGTTCGAATCCCTCCAACTTTTCCTTACCTATGGTGAAGTTGGGAAAGGCAAACCTGCCACTAAGAGATCAATAGCCAGGTGGATTGTCTCTGTATCCAATTTTGTTATCAGAAGTGGGCAGAGCCCAGGTTTGAGGGCTCATTCTACCAGGGTACAGCTGCGTCTCTAGCTGCTGCCAGAGATATCCTTTATTAGAGATTTGCCAGGCTGCTACTTGAAAGCGGTACACACTTTTACCAGCATTACTCCTGGATGTCCAGGCCAGGAGAGATGCTCGGTTTGGCACAGCTGTTCTTCAGAGCCTATTTCCTAAGTAGGTTCTGCCCTCCTCCATGGAGGTACTGCTGTGTATTCTGTTAATGTCTATAATATAGCAAGACTTCATGTTGTTTGAAGAAAAATTACTCACCTTAGTAATGTTGTTTCTTCTAATGGAGTCTTGCTATATTATAGACCTCCCCCAACCTGCCCTCTCAGAACCTCTACTTGGTGGGGGTGCGGCAACTTATGTGGGCACTACTTATG
Organism: Neoceratodus forsteri; assembly: GCA_016271365.2. NCBI lineage: Eukaryota > Metazoa > Chordata > Ceratodontiformes > Ceratodontidae > Neoceratodus > Neoceratodus forsteri. Next base: position 1,175,312,169 of record CM057453.1, on the reverse strand, counting down.
TCCTGTTAGCATTTTGTCCCCTTTGGGACTTTGGGTGTGTGTGTGTCGCGTGTGTGTGTTTTATTATACTTATGTTCCATTTTCATATTATTAGAATGGTGTTAGTATTTCTGGTCCCTGACTTGAGTCTTGGGTGTTGGGACCATCAATGGTTGTTATTATTTAGGTAGCCATTTGGCTAGTGTAGGTTACAGCTTCCACACAGACCTTAGTGAGTTTGGCTCGTAAAGATCTGACAGTTCAAGTTTGAAATGACACAGATAGAGCTGCTCTCGTGCCAAAATTCTATTTTGGAATGGTTTTAACCATTTCACTCCGGGGCAGTTCTAGAGCTGGATCAAACTGCTAATGTCTATAATATAGCAAGACTCCATTAGAAGAAACAACATTACTAAGGTGAGTAATTTTTTCTTTTGGCATAACCTATCGCAGCCATCGTGTAATGGGCCATAAAGCCCACAAGCTAATTTTAACATGTCAGAAATTTACTTTAAGATGCATACTTGGGGTATCTAATTTTGTTCCTGCAGCAGTCACCAGAGCAGAATTGGGACAACTTTCCTTGTCTACTTTAATTAATGAAAGAAGCCTAAACTTTGCATTGGGTCTTTTCTCTCTCCCTGAAACTCAATTACCAAGACTTTGCTTGGAGAAACAAATTAATTGTTCTCATCAGGGATTCGTATGTGCTATAATTAAATTATTTAAAGATCAACTTTTTACAATGGGTTTAGCTTTTCTCTCTCCTAAGCTGGTCTCCGGGCTCATAACTAGTGGGAGGTCCTTCCTGGAACCATGTGACAGGCAGGAAAAAGATCTCTGCAGGGGGACCAGATCCTCCCCCCTGTATCCTGTAGCTCTCAGTTTACTTCCTGCCTGCCAAGAGGCAGGTTCTCTGCAGGGGCTCTGCCACTGTGGTGGCAGAGCTGAAGACATCAAACTGTAAGTGCAGTTTACTTTCTACTCAGAAGAAGATTTTCAAGGAGAAAGCATAACCAGCGTTGCCTTGCAGATTCTGTAGGGTCCTCAGTCTTAGCCATGCATGCTGAACAGACTGGACCCCTTCTCTCCTACTTCATCCCGCGCTTTGAGGCACGCATCCCCTTCCCCCAACAGTCATTATTTGGAGGGAGGCACATAATCGCTCGACAAGATTCCTATTTTTTTTTTTTTCCAAAAAATCACACAGGGATCCCAGCCTCAGACCTGCGTATTCTACAGTCTGGCTTCTCATCTCTGCTCACAGATGTTCGCTGTCACCCTTCCTGCCGCCAGCACGCTGAGTCTGGCAGGACGAAGGAATCAGGGCCCCTCATGCTGCACATTTATTTTCTGCTCCGGAGAGCTGCACTTTATTCTCCTCATCGATGGCTCTGCTGCTCAGGCTGTTGACTCTGCGCACCGTCAACGAGCCTCCTGGTCCACAGGCTCATCAATGAACATGGGTGAAGCCTCTAGGAGCGATCAGGCCCAACGGCACCAGGAATTTTCTCCAGCTCAGGCAGAGCCAAGCTTCTTCTCCTCGTCAACGCCTGCCTTCCGTCGATGAGCCCCAAGTCCTCAGGCTCGCCGATGATCGGGGAAGGCATACTTTTGGAGCGGTAGTGCTCCACAGCAGCAGGAGCTTCATTTCGGCTCAGGATGAGCCGTGCTACAGCCCCTCATCAATGGCCAGGAGGGCACAGGCAGTAGACTCTGTGGCCTATTACAGGGTCTCCTACCCATCAGGCCCTTTGATGCACGACGGGGGAAAATGGCCAGAGTGATAGCTCTCCCCTTACAATCCAGCTTGCTGTTGTCTGCTGCCCTCAACTTGTCCCGCCAAGGGCGATCGAACAGTGGAAAGGGTGCAGCTCAAAACGTGTTGATGAACCTGTGCTAACTTCAGCTCATCAACGTCTTTGAAGCCCATTTGGACAGACAGGCCCTCGCTCCAGGCGGCAGTGCTAAAAGGATTCAAAACAGGGACTCAGGCCACCCTCCAGTACAAAAGGTCTGCAAGGGCTGTTGGGAGCATAACACAAATTCTCACAGGGCGGAAAGTGCCACAGACGTAAATCCCCACCTTAGGTCACCTTCTCCGGCTTGCTATGCCTAAGTGATACAGACACAAGATCAGAGGAGGTCCGGAGACATCCACCCTGCTCTCACAGGAACACTAATCCTGGGCAGCGCAGAGCCATCAGCCCTTCTCCTCCTCCAAGGGGCAGCATTGTTTACCATCAGACATAACCCTTGACATAATAGGCAAGCCTAACAGAGCCTTCGCCCTCAACCCATCATGCCCTGACCATCATGCCTTGATTTCCTTTATAGATCTTAGGGTCCATGGGAATCCCACCCCAATGCCTCCTCCCAATCTTCGGACTGGAGGGACATCACTCCTCTCGGCACCATAGAAGAGGAAGAGGTCACATACTAGTAGCAGATTCGAGGATGTTCACAGTGGAAATGTCCAGCGGGACAGACCCCCAAGTCCGCCAGAGGTCAGTTAGTTCCCCCAGAGGAAGGGGAGTTACGGGGCAGTGCTTCTGCCTCGGACGGCTCTCCATCCAGAAACTTAGTCTTGGATGACCTAGATTTCTTCATTAGGTGAGTGAGTGAGGAGTTTCACTTGAGGTCTCCCTTGTCAGCTCCTAAACCACCAATCAGTGCTCAGACTTGCATCGTGCCAAGCAAGAGAGAAAAAGAGAGATATATATATATATATATATATATATATATATATATATATATATATCAAGGTGGATGCATCCCTCAAAAAAGGTGCTTTAGTCCTCCGCAACCTCCCTTAAAGTGGCCGCAGCCAACCTGTTCTCAGCATGAGCCGCACTACCATGGGCCACTGACCTGGCATTCCAGTGTGCTGATGAGCCGGATATAAACAAGCCCACCCTGCAAGTAACTACAGCTCGGGACTATTCTCTGCATTCTCAGCTGATGACTTGAAGGGGGCTGCCAGATGCGCAGCAAGGGCCATGCTTTAACTCACGTCACCTCAGCATACCTAAGGCTGCAGGCATGGCAGGCGGACAGGTCGCCCAGGCACATTTAGGAATGCCCCCTTATGAGGGAGATCTCCCATTCGGACCGGTTCTAAAGGGGGCAGTAAAAGAATCCAGGGAAACGATGAAAACTTAAAAGTACCACAATCCAGGAGCAGGTACAGATCCTAGTCGTTGGGATCCAGTCAGAATATTCAAGTCCATACATACTTGGAAGACAAATTAAATCTGCCTTCGGCAGACGATACTGGGTCATCTCTCGCATCCAGCAGAGGAAGAAGCATCTGAGATGCCAGAAAGGTCACAGTAAAGGCCCTGGACCCATACTCAAGTAGGGGGCAAGCTTTCCAGTTGTCTCAAGGAAAGGGTTTGCACCTCCGCGATCAAGGGGGTGCCAGAGAATTTTAAGCAGGATCCCCCCACTTCATGTGGTATGCTCACCCTTATTTGCGCAGAATATGTCGACTCTCCAAACACTCACAGACCACTTACAGGCTGGAGCAAGCAGTGAGTGCCCAGCGCAGAAAGGTACTTGGACATTTACTGTCTATTCATCATAGTCCCAAATCACTCTGGAGTTTTCAGGGCGGTATGGATCCTAAAATGACTGATCGAATTCGTCCACCACAGGATACTCTAGATGAGAACCCTTGCATCCATCTTCAGGGCAATTCCGTCGGGGAGATCATTTGGCCTCAGCAGATTTGCAGGTGCCTTTTTGCATATCCTATCTGAGCGTCACTCTGGTCAATGCCCCACAGTATGAGCAAACAACTGGCAGTGACTGAGGTCACCCAATGCCTCCCCCCCATAGGATTCTTGATCATCAAAAGAGCTCTCTTCCGCCATCCAAGCATCTGAATCATTGAGGAGTAATCTTCTGAACATCCCAAATTAAAGACTCTCCCTACGGATGCTAAGTTCAGGGACCTCAGGGTTCTTTTCCACAATGTCTAAGCGGCCTGATGCCTTTCAGACCATACCCTCACACAGCTTCTGGGGACAACGGTCTCCCTGGCAGTCTCCGTTCCATGGGTTCTGGTTCTCATGTGTCCCCGGCAGTCGAAACCTACTACATCAAGGTTTCCAGACAAACATCAGGGGTTCCAGTCAAAGGTTATTCCGGGCCAGCAGATTCAGACATATGGCCAGTCAAACCTGCTCCATCAAGGGACCAGCCAAGGATCAGTCTGAGCCAAGGAATTCAAGGCTATTGCCAGGCGGAAGCATCCCTGCATTGGGGGACTCGTTGTTCCGACTTCATGAAGGCTCTCAAGCGGGGGCATCCTCACCAGGGGAGAATTACTACTGATCCCAGCCTTTGGGGCTGGTAAGTAGTTGAGGGTAGAGACCCACTACAGTATCAACATACTGGAGATACCTCCTGACATTTCAGATTCGAAGCACAGATCTCCAACCAGGATGCTCTCATCCTCAGTCACTTGAACCACAATGGCCTGCAACTATCACTAGGGAGGTACATGAGCTCTCGGATAGTACAAGAAAACCCTATTGCTCTTCCAGTGGGCAGAGCATCACCTGGTGAGCTTGGTGGCCATTTACATACCAGGTCAGATGAACATCATGGAGGATTGGCTAAATCAGGATGTTCTCTCAGGAAAATGGGATCTAAAGGTCAGCCTCTTCCTCCTCCTTGTGACGTGGGGGGACCTCCTGCAGGTAGTTCTTCACTGGCTGGTGAAGCCGCAAAGTTCCCTAGTCCTGCTCGCTAATCAGGGTTGAGCTGACCATAGCATAGGATGCCTTCTCCCTAGACTGGGGACCCTGCAATTTCATCTACGACTTTCCTCCAATTCCGCTAATCTCAAGAATCCAATTCTACTAATCCTAAGGCTCCTGCACAAGATCACCCTGGACTGGGTGGAGCCATCCTCTGACACTGGAAAATCAACCTGGTCCTCAGAACCCTCACCAAGACCCCACTGGAGCTCATTAAGGAAATGGTCGTCATCCTCCTCACAATGAAGGTCGTCTTCTTACAGCACTCACTTCAGCCCGCTGTATTAGCAAACAGGAGCTCTATTTTCCAAGGAACCATACACTGTGTTCCCCCAGAACTCTGTGATTCTCCGAACATATCCATCTTTTCTACTGAAGGTGTTATCTCCCTTCCTCAGCTATCAGGAATTGAATCTTTCTGACCTATGTCCTAGCCCTAAGAGTGAAAAGGAAAGGGACATTTTCATTCTGGGCTAGAGGAGAGCACTCGAGCTTTACATCAGGAGAGCAGAAGCCCTTATATGACTCTTCTAGTCTGTTCACCCTCACCTTACATAGAAACATAGACTTTGACGGCAGATAAGGACCGCTAGGCCCATCTAGTCTGCCCATTTCCCTACCTACAGGATAGGCCGCAGATCCTAGTTAACCAACAGCCTATTTCTTCCTACCCCCCACAAGAATTGCCTTATGCCTGTCCCATGCATTCTTGAATTCTCCCACAGTTTTAGACCCCACAACCTCCTCAGGAAGGCTGTTCCATGCATCCACTACCCTCTCTGTGAAATAATACTTCTTCACATTGCCCCTGAACCGCCCTCCTTCTATCTTTAAATTGTGCCCCTTGTTCTTGCAAGTCTCTTTTTCTGAAAAATGCTACCCTCTTGGACTTTGTTGATTCCACTGAGGTACTTAAAAGTTTCTATCATGTCCCCCTCTCCCTTCTTTCCTCAAGGGTATACATATTAAGCTCCTTTAGTCTCTCCTCATACAGCTTCTCTTACAGACCCTGCACCATTTTAGTTGCCCTCCTCTGGACTGCCTCTATCCTGTCTATGTCCTTGCGGAGATGGGGTCTCCAGAACTGGACACAGTACTCCAGATGGGGTCTCACCAACTGTCTGTACAGAGGGATAACAACTTCCTGTTTTCTGCTGCTGATGCCTCTCCCTATACATCCCAGTATACCCCCAGCCCTCCCTACTGCCTTCTCACATTGCTTGCTAACCTTAAGGTCATCTGATATGATTACCCCAGGTCTCTTTCCTTTTTGTTGTTGTTACACTCTCCCACCCACTGTGTATTCTTCCCTGGGTTCTTGTTTCCCAGGTGCATTATTTTGCACTTCTTTGCATTGAATCCTAGCTGCCATACTTCTGACCATTCCTCCAACCTTGCCAAGTCCCTTTTCATCCTTTCCGCCTCTTTGTGTATCAACCCTGTTGCAGATCTGCAAAGGCATACTTTTCCTTCCAGTCCCTCTGCAATGTCACTGATGAAGACATTAAAAGGACTGGACCCAATCTGAACCCTAGGGTACCCACTAGTAATCCCCTTTCTTCAGAATGGACTCCATTTACAATTACCTTCTGTGCCCTGTTGTCCAGCCAATGTTTTACCCAGGCTACCACCCTAGGTCCCACTCCCAGGCTGGTTAATTTGACTATTAATCTTTTGTGTGGGACTGTGTCAAATGCCTTGCTAAAGTCTAGGTAGGCCATGTCCACAGCCCCTCCCTGGTCTACTACTTTGGTCACCAGTCAAAGAAATCTGTTAGATTCGTCTGACATGACCTTCCCGCTGTGAACCCATGCTGCCTTGGGTCCTGTACTCCACTGGCCTCTAGGTACTCGACTGTTCTTTCCTTCAGAAGTGACTCCATCACTTTCCTTACCACAGAGGTCAGACTGACAGGTCTGTAGTTTCCTGCCTCTGTCTTGGACCCACTTTGTGAAGGGAATCATCCGCCTTCCTCCAGTCCTCGGGTACCACACCATCCTCCCATGATTTATTAAAAAGAGTAGCCAGTGGTTTCACTAGTTCCTCCTTAATTCTTTTAGAATTCTCAATTGAATTCCATCAGGACCCATTGCCTTGTCCACCTTCAGTTTTAGGAGTTCTTGCAGAACCCTTTCTTCTGTGAAAGGACTGGGATGACCCCTTATCAAGAGTGCTTCTGTTAATTGGATTAGCACGTCCCCTCCTCTTTGTGAATACTGAGCAGAAATATTCGTTCAGTATTCCTGCTTTTCACTGTCCCCTCTGCCCACCACTGTTCATTCTATTCAGCCTCACTATCCCTCCTTTGTCTTTCTCGCTCGCTGATGTACCTATAAAGGTTTTATCCCCTTCTTAACTGAGTTGGCTATCTTTTCCTCAGTTTGGGCCTTTGCTATTCTGACTTCCCTCCCTGCTTCCTTCTGCCTTAACTGGTACAGCTCTCTGTCCTGCTCCTTCTGTGTTTCCTTATACTCCGGAATGTATCTTTTTCTTCTGACTTTCACAGCCACCTCTTTTGAGAACCATAGTGGCTTTTTCTTTCGTTTTGATTTGTTCATTTGCTTCACACAAAGGCTTGTTGCCTCTGTGGTGGCAGTTTTGATAATTCCCCATTGTTGCTCCACACCTCCTTCTAGCCTATTTGCCAGTGCTTTTCTGAGGCACTCTCCCATCTTGCCAAAGTCAGCCCTCCTAAAGTCCAGTACCCTCACTTTTGTATGGCTTGACTCTGTAGCTGAGTTTAACGTGAACCACACTCTTTGATGGTCACTTGTCCCCAGATGGCAACCCACTTCTAGATCTGAGATCCTCTCACTGCCCCCGTTTGAGAGTACGAGGTCTAAGATTGCTCCGTCACGAGTGGGTTCTGAAACTAGCTGTCTAATGCCTGCCACCTGTAGGGCATCAAGAATGGCCCTGCTCTTGGATGTGGCTGCAGCAAATGTGCTCCAGTTAACATCTGGCATATTCAGGTCTCCCATCAACAGTATCTCCCCTTTCTCTGCCATTCTAAGAATGCCTTCTATCATATCCTTGTCCATTCCTTCCCCCTGACATGGGGGTCTGTACACAGCCCCTGTGCGGATTGTGGTGCCCTTTCCAGTCTCCAAGGTGACCCACAGTGCCTCCTCTCCTCCCTGTTTACTCTTTTGTTCAGTTGCTTTTATCCCTTCCTTTACATAGAGAGCTACTCCTCCCCCTCTTCTCCCTGCCTGTCTCTCCTGTAGGTTATGTACCCTGGTATGTTAACATCCCAGTCATGGTTCTCTGTGTACCATGTTTCTGTGACTGCTACGATATCCAGGCATCCCTCTTCCATTAAGGCCATCAGCTGAGGGAGCTTGTTGCCCAGACTACGGGCATTGGTACTCATTACCTCCATTTCCTGATGGCCTTACTCCCTTTTGCCCCATCCCTGTCCTTCTTGCCTTTGTCACTTTCTTCATTTACCCCTGCCCTTCTCCCTATCGACACCTCTATGTTGGTGTTTGCCGCACTTACTACCATGATTATTTGGGGTGGGCTAGGATTTTCCTGCTCCTTTCCAGTGCCTCCCCCCTTGGCTAGTTTAAAAGCTTGCCAATGAAGCATTTAAACCTATCACCTAGGATCCTGGTTCCCCTCCCGGACAGATGCAGCCCATCATGCCAGTATAGGCTTTCATCACTCCAGGTGGACCCCCAGTCCCCAATGAAGCCAAATCCCTGAGCTCCACACCAGTTTTTCAACCACTTATTGAATCCCATGGTGTGGAACACCTAGCCTCTCTATGCCATAGATGGGTAGCACCTCAGAGAAGGTTACCTGCATGCTACTTGACTAAGGCCCTCCCAATTCCACAAACTTTTCCTGCACTTCTCTAATCCCTTTCTTAGCCAGGTCATTTGTCCCTAGGTGGACAGTGACATCCAGCTCCCTCCCTGTGCAGCTGCTCCGCAATCCTGAGGATTCGCCTCCTGTCCCAGCAGCCATGGTGCCAGGCAGGCACCTTACCTCCCCTCCCTTCCTCCCCAGTTCTACCTTCCTAACAATGGAGTCCCCACCAGGAGTTGTTCCTTCCCTTCAGGGTCCCCTGCCACCCTCCTGTGGGTCTCCTTTGTGGAGGTTCCCAGCATCCTCCTTGGTCTCCACTGTGGGTGCCTCCATAGAGGAACCACACTTTGCCAGAATGGCATAGGAATTGTGGAGAGGTACAGTGGGAGGGATGCGCCTCTGTTCCACCACCCTCACCCTCCCTGAGCCCACTGTGGTCCAACCGCTCCTCTTTCTTGGCAACCTCTGAGGCAACGGCAGTGGCACTGGTGGTCCCTGGATGGAAGAGGAGGTCCCACAAATCCTGGCCAACTCAGCCTGGAGATTAGCAACCTCCTCCCTCAGCCCAGAGAGGTGCCTGCAGATGGGACAACACCGCATCCCCCAGAACATCTCCTGGAAGACTGCTGCTCCACAGCCACTGCACTGCACCACTCCAATCATGTCTTATTTCTGGCCCCTTGACTGTTTTCAATCCTTACTCTTTCCTCTGTTTTTTTTTTCTCTCTCTCCTTACTTTCTGCTTGTGTGCCCTTTAAGCTCCTGATTGTCCTGTTCTGAGACAAGAATATCCTATATTTCACAGTAGACCACTTACTTGCTCAGAGGCAGACCTCCAGCAGCTAGAGGGGGCCGGAGAGCTACTCTTGCCCTTCTAGGATGGTGGGTCCTTGGTGGTTCTGTGATCACTCACTTGCTGCCCTAAACAGGAAGTTCCTGTTGTCAGTCAAATTCTGTGCCTATAAAATAGAACTAGCTTTGGGTGCGGGGGAGGGAGGAAGGAGGGCAATATAGTCCCAGCAGAAGTTCAGTCACACAGCAGTCCTTTCTCCCGGTGTCTTCTGCCAAGCTATTAGCAGAAACTTTCTAAGGCAGTCTTTAAATGTAGCTTCCTTCTAGCAAGCCACTTCCCTACTTACCAGATCTTTCTACAAGTAATTTAAACCTCACAGCAGTTAAGTCCTTTCAGTCACCTGAGATTTACACCTAGATAACTCTTCAGATACCCATTCAGTTCAGTTAACCCAAACACACACTTTTAATTTTTTGTATGTTAGTTTTTTTACCCTAAATTAAAAGTCAAATACAAAAGTTCTTCTACTTTGGTCCCAGCAGAGAAGTTCAGTCACGCAGCAGTCCTTTCTCCCGGTGTCTTCTGCCAAGCTATTAGGGCCAAGTTTGGGCAAAAAAGCCTTAAAAGTCTCTTAACCAAATGAATTTGTTCTCTTCTCCATCACCTTCCAAAAGGTTGGGGCTTTCTATGCTGGGCCCATGGAGGGCACCTTCAGCTTGAGCAGTAGCTACCTTTTTAATTTTTTATTTTAGTTGTTTAACCAGGAGTAGTACACTAAGCTGAAAGCTTTTTTACAGGTACGACCTGGGAACACAGGGAAGTTAAGTGACTTGCTCAGGGTCACACAGTATGCAAGTGGAAGCTGTGGGATTCAAACCCAGGTATGGTCTGCTGGATGTTACCATCTTTGCAGCTCAAGCCTTAAACAACTGCGCTGTACTACCTCCTGGGCAGAATTCAGAGAAGCCTTCCAGCAATTTTTCACAGAGTGGCCACTTGGACATCCATCCATTCCTTGGCAAAGTTCTACAGATTGGATGTATCTGCCTCCGCTGAGGTATCCCTTGGTTAACTGGTCCCTGCATAGGTGGGGGACCCATAAAGGTCAGCTAACATTCTTCCCACCCGGGAAGCAAAGGGATGTACTGCTTTAGTATATCCCACTAGGTATGAGCCCAGAGACCAGCTTAGGAGAGAGAAATTGAAATTTAAATACCTGTAAATTTTCTTTCTCCGACTGCTGGTCTCCGGGCTCCTCCCCTCCTAGAATGTTGGACATTGGCCATCTGGCCTGAGGGTTTAAAGTCGGCTCTTCCAGGTCATAAGTGCATAGTAACATTTCTTCTTTTTGTTTCTCAGTGATGTTTTACTTCAGGGGACACATGCTTTGGAACAAACTGAGAGCTACAGGATGCAGAGGGGAGGATCTGGTCCCCCTGCAGAGATCTTTTTCCTGCCTGTCACATGGTTCCAGGAAGGACCTCCCACTAGTTATGAGCCCAGAGACCAGCAGTCGGAGAAAGAAAATGTACAGGTATTTAAATTTCAATATTTCCTATACGAAATAAATATTTGTCCTAAAGAAGAGATATCAATTATATTAAAGACCAGATTTTGAGATATTGCAAGGGCTCAGGATATCGCAAGAATCTCAACATTAAAGTGTTTTCCTGGGATCTAAAATGATTAAAGTCCAGCATGGTATGGAACCTTATTTAAAATTGTTGTCTAATCCTAACAAAAGCAGAATACTTACCATCTATAGAATGGAACTATATGAGGCAAACTGTATTTATTTTAAACAACATAGACATGGTTATACTACTCCTTATTGTAAATGTGGTAAGGGCCTAGTAGATGACCTAAGGCATGTGACACTCATATCTCCCATCTATATGCAACAGCAGAATTATTGTCTTAGTCCATTCCTTGCTAACATGGAGTCACAATCTGATGATATAGTACTTAAACTGTTTAATTCACATGACCCATATTTTTTAAAGGAAGTTAAAAGTGGTGCCCCCAAAGAATTAGAACAAACAAAATTAATCTACGTTTCTATGAATAAGAAAGCACTTTTCTCTTTTGCTATTTTGTTTTAAATTAGACAATGTGTAAGCTATTGGAATTCATAAATGATGAGAAATTCTACTAATCATTATACAAATTTATCGGAGAAATCCATGGACTACCCTTTTTATAGCTCTTTATACAGTACCTTTCTTCCATAATTGGATTAGAGATTACAGGTTAAAATACTGTCTATGTGGGTGTAGGTAGCCAGACCAGAACCCATGGGAGCCCTGTTTACATTCACGTATTAGTGAATTTTCAAAAGTGATGCTCTGGATTACTCCGGTTTATAATTCAGAATCAAAGATTTTAAGCATTGTCCTGTTTGACTGGTTTACATTATATTGTCAACAGCCAATAGCTGAAATGTTAAAGTTAAATACATGATATATTGTAAATGATGTGTCCTTGTAAACAAATGACATGTTCTAAATGGTGCACTTTTGTCTGTTTTAATGGTTTTAATGTGTGTGTACTGGCTTTATAATTTGAACTAATAAAATGGATCTGAATCAGTCAAAAACTGGACAGGTGGCAAACACAGAGGGCACCACACAGCTAGATTATTTGTTTTATCAAAAATTGGGTAAAGCATATTAGGCCCTGGACACACTGGGGAACTTAAACGGTTTAATTGCCTTAAAACGTTTTAAATCCCCCATCACCATTTGCAGCCAAACTACAAGCCCCTTAAAATGTTTTAACAAAAGTGTTTTTAAACCCTGCAAGATACCTAGTCTTAAAACCATTTTTAAAAACGTTTTAGAGCTGGGATGGTTTTACTCACAGGTCTGGACAGGAGTAAAAACATTTTAAGCTTTAATGGTTTAACTACAACAGTTCTAGCTGCAGTGTGTACTGGCAAGCACAGTTGTGTGTGTTGGACTTAACACAAAATAGTTATGAGGAGAACGGGTCAACAGTGTGGACACACTAAACCATTATCAAAAATGGTTACTGAGTAGTGTGGATGCACTGAAATGGTTTAGCTAAACTGGTTTTAAAAACTGTTTTCAAAAACAGTTCTGTAGTGTGTCCAGGGCCTTAGAATACATAACTGTCATGGAAGAAAGAAAGTAGGAGGGCATTTAGGTATGTAAAAAAATAATTTCCTATTCTCTTATAAGTACAATTATCTAAATACACATGTACTGGTAGAAAAACATGTCAACTCAAATCGATTACATTCAGTCACCAAATTCTTGTTTGAACAAAAACATTTAAAAATTGTCACTTTCCTGAGGCAGTTTTATATTCAGTGGAAAAGAATTCTACAAATGAGGGGCAGTTGTAGCAAATGCTCTTGTCTCCCACTGTCATCTGGGATGGCTTCCTTGGGACAAGTATTAGCCACTCTAGGGAATGCATGAACCCAGCAGGTGATACAGGCTGAAGGATGGCGCAAAATAAGGTAGTCCTAAACCATATGCCTTATATGTCAACATCAGTAGCTTACAACCAATGTGGTAACTTACTTGCAGTCACTGCAGTTCTCTGAAAAGGAGAGTAATTTGGTTTCTGGGGCCAGGTCCCACCATGATTCTGGCAGAACATAGCAGCCTCTACTTATTCTGGTCCAGCTTTAGAGAGGGAGCTATAGTACAGTAATCATGCTGGTATGCTGTAGGTGGCAAGTTATTTACCTGTGGCAACTGATGCAAGTCATCTTTCCATAGTGATTTAGTTAGATCTGTCATCAGCTTCATCACTGTGAGCCACAGGGTCTTAATGAAACAATTTAGGAGTATGGGGTGGAAAGAACTTTGTTAAAGTGGTTCTGTGCATACCAGGGAAGATCTCAATCTGTCATCATGGGTAAATTTAGTTCATCCAGGGCTTGGATTTCCGATAGTGTTCAACAGGGTTCTGTCATGATCCTGTTTTGTTATCGGAGTATATGGTGGCAGTGGAAAAAGCGAACTTACAGTGTCACTCCTACATGAATGAGACACATTTGAATTGCTTCTTTCATAGGTATAGTCAGTTGTTGGTAGATAACATTAATGCTGCTTGCTGGAACTGTCAACCTGGATGAGAATGAGTTGACTGAGGCTAAATCCAGAGAAGTACTCTGGGCGAGGTTGTGTGTGATGCTGAATAAGCTGTCAGGTGCTATAGAAACCGATGGATTCAGAAGTGCATGACCTGTAAGTCACCTTGGGCAGGATCATGTTTCTTGAATCTCGGGTGGTAGTTGTTGTTAAATGAGGCTTCTCTCACAGATATATAACATCTGTACCTGTCACTCATGGAGAGATCTACCTTGATGCATGCCTTTGTCACCTCACAGACTACTGGAACACACTGTAGTATGACCAGTTAGGTAAAACAATGCAGACTGCAGCTGTTGCAAAATAGTGCTGCAGCTGCCTTTTATACTGTGCAACAACCACAGTCTCTAATGCTTTCCACAACAGTGAGTTTGAAACTAGGTAATAATTTGCTAGGATATTAATATCCAGATTTTCCATTTTGTAGGAGCAACCAAACCATCACCTTTTTTCAGGCTTTCTAGAGCCCACCCCTCTGCCCAGGACATGTTGATAGTCCTGTGCAAGCATGGACCCACTCTCACATGTGACTCTTTTACATTCCAAGACGGGCAGGGATCCAGGTTTTTGGTTGCTGGACAAAATAATGAGACTAGATACAGTACTTCACAAAGTGAGACAGGATTGGTTTAAACCCAGATCAGACCTGCATTTGTCCCCTCAAGATCTTCTCTGTTTCCGGTAGTGGATGTGCTGTTTCACTCTGGCAGATTTCCGGTCTCTGAGTGAATCCCAACTATTTTATCTTAGACAAATTTTAAGAACTCACAGCCTGAGACACACCTTCTTTGTGGGTGCCATCAGGATGGAGTAGTCTGTCAAACTCTTGAAAGAGAGAGTACATTTTGGGTAAAAATATTGAAAATTACCAAAAGTACGAGCCTGCATTCGCAAAATTCAACATAAGCTCATACCTGTACTGTTTTTTAATATTTTTACATCAAATTTTCAACATAGTCTTCTTATGACTCCACCTCATGAACAAGGTTTAGAAAATGTTCAACTCCTACCTGAAAGGTGTTTTCCCGCTGGGACCTCAAAATAAACTTTAAGAATGTAAAAAAAAACATTTTAGCCAGGATTTGAAAAATGACAGCTGTCACATTTATGAGGTGCCGTAAAGATATGTCTATGTTGTAAATTTGGGATAAAAATATTGAAAATGACCAAAGTTATGTGCCTGCATTTGCAAAATTCAGCATAGGCTCATAACTTTATTGTTTTTAATATTTTACACCAACTTTTCAACATAGCTTTCTTATGACCCCACCTCATGAACAAGGGCAGGGAAGATTTTCAACTCCTGCCTGAAAGGTGATTTCTTGCAGGGACTGCAAAATCACCTTTTGGGACAGATTTGTCTAATGTCAGTACAATTGTTTATGAGGCGAGGTCCCAAAAAAGGCATGTTGAAAATTTGGACTGCAGATATGCAAAAATGCAACAAGTTAAGCCACTAAGTTCAAAACCCCATTAAAGAGCTAGTGTACTACCTGGAAACTGCCTGCAATTAATTGTGACATTCATATGTACAGTAGTCAGCTATCACTTCTTATATCTCAAGTATTTTTTCTTTTCTGTTTTCTAATTGGAAGATTTTCCACCTGGCAGCACTGGGGTGATGTGTGGAGCAGCACTTTGTCTGGAAGGGGAAAAAAGTCAGTTCTGTTCCTCCCACTACATCAACACTGAGACCACACTGACTATGATATCACTAGTAACTAGTGGGAACCATTTCTCACTGCCATGTTTCAATTTCACATGAAGCAGCAGGGACTGGCTCTCCCTGGTTACTAGTAATGTCTCAATTTCCTGCATTTTGATTGGTAGCTTGTGAAAGTCATTATTCAGGTTGCAAGGAATGTGGTGCCTCAAGGTGCTTTGTCTCATTTCTGATTTTATTTATTTATATAGTTTTTGTTAACCGGGTAGGTGCACTAGCCATAAAATGACTATTTTCAGGCACGACCCGGGAGAGTACAACAAAAAGAGAACAGTTGAACAACAGCACATGGGTACAATAATACAAATAGAGGAACAGTATAGCAGTGCTACAAAAATACAATGGATAGAAACAACAAAAAATAATGGCAAGCATTATACAGATAGTGGCAGTAAGATGTATAAGAAGTGCAGAAACCATGGACCCGACCTGTGGAGTGAAAGGGTTAATAAGATAGTAAGGTTATATAAAGAGAAATGTGAGGAATGTTCAAACTCAACAAGAAAGACTGACAGAAGGAAGGTCAGGGGTGGTAACTGGCAAAACAACAGTGGATGTTCAGCAACAAGGTTCAAGAAGGAAGAGAGCTAGTAGTCAAGAAGTTATTTACAAAGAGAAGGAAAAATATGGTGGGGGAAGAGGAGGCAGTCTTGGAGCTGGATTAGAGCAGGGGTGACATTACTTGTAAGTCTCAGGAGCTTCAGGTTGGGTCAAAGCATGTACAAGCATCAGCTAAGGATAGATATAACGACGATATTCACTTTTAAATCCAAAGTGAGGCTGAGACAGCCGGAGGTTGAGTGGAAGAGCAATCCATAGCCTGGGAGAAGAGAATTGGAAGGCCCCTGTGCCTTTAGCCGTCCGACATCTCAGAACATAGAGAAGGATTTGTCAGCTGATCGCAGGGGCCATGGGAGGATGGTTGAGGGACCTGGAATGCCGCCAGCTGGGATGGTTTTTTCCTGGATGATCGGGTCCATTAGTGATCCTAGGCAGTATTGTCTACTGGCAGAGGTGAGAGCCAATTCAGACCCTTATAAAGGCAGTGATGTTTGGTCGAGGCGACGAAGAGACAAATCGGCATATATTGTTATAAGTTACATCCCATTTTAGTAGGGAGGTTTTATGGGCAGAGGTAAGAATAGAGGCACCATAAGTAAGGGTTGGGAGCAGAATACCTCGGGCAATTGCTAGTTTGGCCGCGGTGTAAGCATGTAGCTCGTTTTGTAAGCTACTCCCACTTTCGAGTTTACAGCTTTGCACGAGGACTGGATGTGAAGATTAAAATCCAGGGACTGGTCCAGCAGGATCCCAAGGTACTTGAAGGAAGTAACATTTTCAAGTGGAAATCCTCCTGGGTGAAGAACCTCCAGCAAACTAGAACAGGCCTTAATCTTTGGTGCGGAACCTAGGAGCAAAGCATGGCTTTCATTTTCTTTTCATTTAGTACAAGCTTATGGTCTAGTAGCCAGTCTAAGGCCTTATTGAAGTCTGAAGTAAGTGATGTGTTTATGCAGGCAATACTAGAAGAACTAGTATAGATGATCAGTGATGCAGTGGGAGGAACAGAACTGACTTTTTTTCCCCTCCAGTCAGAGTGCTGCTCCACACATCACCCCAATACTGCCAGGTGAAAAATCTTTTAATTAGAACACCGAAAATAAAAAAAAAAAAAAATACTTCAGTTCTAGGGACATGGATATGTTGTTCATCCACACTCATTGGCAGTATCCTTGCCGCTTTAAATCTTGCCGGAAGGTCTTCAAGCTTGCTCCTCCCACCCATCCGGGTGGTATAACTCTCGGCTCCGCCCCATGACGTCAGATCTTCCTTACCGCTTGGAAGCTCAGGTTCCCTCCTTAACGCTCTGCGTTTGCGACTGGTTCCTATTCTCCGTTTGCGGATTTAAAAATAATATTTTGCAAAAGACTTCAGTCTTGATCCCTCGACTGCGATGGACAAACCGGACTCGGATTTCGGAGATGCCCATGCGGCAGAAGATGTCTCGGACGGATCCACACTCCACGTGTGTGTCTACTGTTAGGCCTTGAGCACGACCCGCGGGCTGCGACCTGTGCTCATCTTTCTCGACCTCACGTCTCGAAGACCCGTGCTGCCGATTGCAACTGGGCGTCCCGAAGCGTTCCCTCGGTGAAGGTCAGGAGGCCCGGTTGGCGGTGTCCGCGGCGGCGGGCTTCGGCGGATCAACTTTCAGCGGATGGTCGCCCTCGAAGAAGAGGCGGCGGGCAGTATCTTCTCGGCCGCGGCATTTATCCCGCTCTCTCTGGGTTCTTCCTACACGGCTTCCTTTAAGGAGCTTTGTCTGTCCCTCTCCACTAAAGGAGAAGGGCCTGCGTCTGCTGGACCTTATTCTCGGTCCAAAAAGAGGGACAAGGGTAAGTCCCTCCGTCGACGCTCTTGGGAGCGGGAAAGGTCCCTCTCCCCGGGCCGTCGACCGTCGGCTTCGGTCGACCGCTCGGCTTCGGCCACTGGCCTCACGGTGTCCCCGTCAGGTCAGTTGACCGAGACTCCCACTGATGAAGTCGAGATTTTTCTCGACCCATTGGACGGGCTGTCGCCTTTAGCAGCCGAGATTCCCCTCTCCCCGGTTCCCCCGGGAGGAGTTGAGGATCCCGTGGGCTCGCCTGTGCCTCCGGTTCCGAGCCCTCGGATGGACCTTCGAGCCGAAGGAGTGCGGTTCAGGCCGACACCTCCCCGCACCGGCGAAGTTCGGGACTCGGTCTCGGTCGGACCTCTTAGCGGTCAACCCGTTCCCACCGTCATAAGGCGGTCTCGGTCTCGGCACCAGCGGTAAGCGGCGTCGCGCTCGTCCTCGTCACTCCTCTCCTCGGATGAGGAGGCTTGGCGTCGGTAAATCGCGCAGTCGAGGACCTTATTTGCAACAGCTCCTCTGGCGAGGAATAAGCCGACTCCGGCGCCTTCCCGGCCATTAAGTACTGTCACGGAGCGCCGACACAACCCTCGACTTGTCCGAGGCCTATGGGCGGTTGTTCGGCCAAAACCAGCTGCTCACCGATTCCGGTGGAACCTCCGCCTCCAGCCACCAGTGGGGCTCCGACCAGGATTCTCGATCCGCTAAGGTTTACCCCATCGGCTGTCAGTTACCCTCACTCCCGACCGACCTCGGCAGGTGAAGGGTGGCTCAGGCAGAGGCAGCTCTTCGAGGACTCTTCCGAGTCCGAAGGCGATTCCTCCTTCTTCTCCAAGCGACTGGACTTGAGTCTTCAGAAGGTCAGTCAATGGACGATAGCCCGTCGTCCTTCTAGGACTGCTTCGGCTCATCTCGGAGTCTACCGGGATGGAGCTCGAACCCGTTTCCAAGCGGGCCAGGTATCCCCTCACGGAGATTCTGGACGAGGGATTCTCCGACGGAGGCCTTTCCGGTGGCGAGGCCATAGTGGGTCGGCACTGGAACTTTGGCAGCGCCCTGCTTCCTGCCCTGCGCCTTGGCCAGGATGGCCAGAAGTATCACGGTCCCTACGGTTCCTTGTCCGGTTTTGAACACCCTCTGCTGAGGGTTGGTTACCGACAGCGTTTTCGGTAGCGCCGGCTAACGCCAGGGATGTGGACAAACCTCCTGACAAGGAGTCCAAGAGGCTGGACTATGTCGGGCGAAAAGTCTAGCTGCGTCCTCTCTCGCTTCGTCAGGCCAGTTCGGCCGTCCTCATGGCACATTTTCTCATGCCCTGTTGGGCTCCCTGGATGAGGTCATCCCTCATCTTCCGCCCGATCTGCAGACTACGGTTAAGCAGGTGCGGGACCAGGGCAGGGCAGTGGCCAAACAGCAGCTCCAGACTGCTTTGGATGTAGGGGACTCATGTGCTAGATCGGTGGCGGCCGCAGTGGCTATGCGTCGGCGGGCTTGGCTGAGGATATCCACCTTTACTTCGGATACCCAGCACAAGTTGGCGGATGTTCCCTTTTTGGGGACTGACCTCTTCGGCCCTGGGGTGGAAGGTCACCTGCAGAGGATCGAGAAGTCCAATGCCACCTTGGACTCGGTCTCTTCCGCTCAGAAGGACAAAGGCCGCAAACCACAGCCTAAGCCCTTTCGTCCTTCTGTGCCCCCGGCGCGCCCGGCCCAGCAACGTCAGGGCCAGCAGGCTCGGCCTTGGCATCCCAAACCCAAGCCGCCGGCTTCCTCTAACAGGAGGCAGGGAGGAAAGGGCCCAGGAGGTCCCTCGGCCGGTCCCTCCTCCAAGCCTGCCCAGTGACGGGCTGAGGGGTGTCGCCCCCATCCCCGTCACCTTACCCCTGGGTCCCCCCGTGGGGGGACGGCTCCGGCACTTCCGTTCCGCCTGGTCCGCTGTTACCACGGACAGGTGGGTCTTGGAAGTGGTGGGAAGAGGCCTGCCTCTGGAATTCGAGCAGGCACCACCCTTCAGAGCCGTCGCCCCTCGGGGGCCTTCGGGATCCCCAGCCTCACTGGCGGCTCGTCGAGCCGACATCACTCTCCTCCTCCAGAAGGAGGTGGTAAGAGAGGTGGTGGACCCTCCTTCAGACCCAGGGTTTGTGTCCAGGTACTTCCTGGTTCCGAAACGGACGGGGGGCTGGCGCCCCATTCTCGACCTACACGACCTAAACAAGTTCCTAAGGTCTCGAACCTTCAGGATGGTCACTCTGGCTCAGATAATACCATCCTTGGAGCAGCGTGTGGTTCTGCTCTCTGGACTTGCAGGACGCGTTTTTCCGTCCCTATCCGTCCGTCTCACCAGAGATTCCTTCGCTTCGAGCAGAAGGATCTCTTGAGTTCAAGCCATGCCCTCGGCTTGTCTCCAGCTCCCAGGGTCTTCACCAAATGCATGGCAGTGGTGACAGCATTCCTCTGGCGCGAGGGTCGGGTGTACCCTTACCTGGGCGACTGGCTGATAGCAGCTCCTCCAGGAAGGAGGCGGAGTGGTCAGAGATCTGGCCCTCCAGGTCTGCTCTCAACTGGGCCTCCTTATCAGCGAGGCCAAGTCAGAACTCAGGCGAGCAGGTGATTTTATTCACCGAGCAGCTCGGCTCTCTTGAGCCAGGCGCGGCTTCCAGCGGACAGGGCGAGGTTCTTTCCTCCTTTGCCCGATCATTTCTGGTTGGGCAATGCGCCCTGCCGGGACTTCCTGCGCCTCCTGGGTCTCATGGGGCCTGTACCAGCGTGGTCCGTTGGGCCCGCTGGAACATCACTCCCCTTCAGTGGGGACTGGCCAGCCAGTGGTCTGCAGCTGCGATCCCTTGGACCAGCTTGTGCCGGTGACACAGGGGATGTGGAATGCTCTCCAGTGGTGGACCGTTCCAGATCATTTGCAGGAGGGCATCCGTTCGTCCGCCCAGCCGAGGGTCTCTCTGTCGACCGATGCCTCTCTGATGGGTTGGGGTGCCCATCTCGGGGAACACGGGCTCTGGCCTCCTGGTCCCCGGAGTCGATGCCACATCAACCTGCTGGAGCTCGAGCGGTCCGCCCTAGTCTCGCCTTGCTCCGTTCCTCCGGGGTCAAGTGGTCGAGGTCGGCGGACAATACCACGACCATGTACTATCTAAACCGCCAGGGCGGGGACGCGCTCCATGCTTCTATGCAAGAAGCTCTCGCATTTGGTCACTCGCTGCGCAGCCTGGAGGCGGATCTCCTAGCCATTCACGTGGCAGGAGCCTCCAACACCCTGGCCGATGCCCTGAGCGGATAGGGCTGCATCCCAGTGGTCTCTCCTGCCGGAGTAGTACAGCATCTGTTCTCCTTTGGGGCACACCTCAGGTGGACCTGTTTGCCTCCATGGAGGCGAAGCTGAGTCTGTTCCATGCCCGCCCCCTCAGCAGGGCTCGCTGCAGGGGATGCCTTCTCGAGGCAATGGACCCCGGGCCTCTTTCGCCTTCCCCATTTCCCTTGATCCACAGGGTGCTTCTCAAGGCGAGGAGGGACAAGGCGCAGGTGATTCTGATAGCCCCAGACTGGCCTCGCCAGTTCTGGTACCAGATCTCCTCAGTCTCAGCTCCAGGACTCCGCGGCAGCTTCCAGCTCGCCGGACCTGCTCTCAGTCAATCAGGGAAGGTGTTCCATCGGACCTTCAATCCCTGCACCTGACGGCCTGGTTCCTGGCGGCTAGAGTTCCAGGCTTTGGGTCTTTCGACAGAGGTCCTCAATGTAGTTAGGCGTCCCGTAAGTCGACCAGAAAATGCTATGCCTTCAAATGGAAAAGGTTTTCCATTTGGTGTCAGGCAAGCTTGGACCTTCCTCCTGTTCCTTGGCAAGCATCTTGGACTATTTATGGTCCCTTTCTAGTCAAGGGCTTAGGTCGGCGACCCTAAGGGTGCACCTGGCCCTCTCTGCTTACGGAGCGGGCGGAGAAAGCAGTCAGTGCATGAGAGAGGTGGTATGGCTTTTCAAAGGCCTTGATCACATTTCCCTCCAGTGCGGGAACCCCACCTCCGTGGGATCTACTGCTGGTACTGGCAAAGCTCATGGGCAAGCCATTCGAACCTATGCACAGGTGCTCTCTCTCACCTGTCGTGGAAGACCGCCTTCTTGGTGGCTATCCGTCAGCCAGAAGGATGGGGAGAGCTCCAGGCGCTTTCCATTGAGTCTCCTTACCTGGTCTTCCACAGGGACAAGGTTGTCCTGCGCCCCACCGAAATTCCTTCCGAAGGTGGTGTGAGTTTCACCTTAACCAAGTGTTGACTCTGCAGTGTTCTGCCCAATCACACACCTCGGAGGCCGAATATAGGCTCCATACTCTGGATCCTAGAAGGGCTCGCTTATTATAAGGAGCGCACGGCTGAAATTCGGGAGAGGTTCGCCAGCTGTTTGTCACCCTACGCTGAAGCCGCATCTGGCAGACCTGCAGCTAAGCGGACGATAAGCAGGTGGGTAACCTCCTGCATAGATCTCTGCTATAAGTTACGGGCATGGAGCCTCCCAGAGGATAAGAGCTCATTCTACCCGCCATACTGCTGCAACGGTGGCTGCTTCAGGGACGTCCCTATCCAGGAAATCTGCAGGGCTGCTACCTGGAAGTCAGCAAACACCTTCATTACCCACTACCACATCGACCTTGAGTCACGCCGGGATGCTGGTTTTGGGGCCTCGGTTCTCCAGTCTCTCTTTCCAAGTAAGTATATGGGGTGTGCGTCTTGCCTCCTCCTCCCGGAGAACTGCTAGAGTCTGCCAATGAGTGTGGATGAACAACATATCCATGTCCCTAGAAATACAGGTTACTCACCTGTAACAGGAGTTCTAGGAATGGATATGTTGTTCATCCATACTCCCACCCGACCTCCCCGGCTTCGACGCGACAACCTGAGCTTCCAGCGGGCCAGATCTGGCGTCATGGGGCGGAGCCGAGAGTTATACCACCCGGGTGGGTGGGAGGAGCAAGCTTGAAGACCTTCCGGCAAGATTTAAAGCGGCAAGGATACTGCCAATGAGTGTGGATGAACAACATATACCATTCCTAGAACTCCTGTTACAGGTGAGTAACCTGTATATATTGGAAGTGATAGCGGACTGCATCTGAAAATTACTATTAATTCCAAGCAGTGCACTAGCTCTTTAAAATACATTGAACCACATACCTGTTTCTTCAGTTCATGGTCTGTCTTTGAAGAGTGAAGATGTGTCTGTGGTCCAGAGAGGATTACGACATTGGACCCTGTAACAGAGTTGAATAAGGCCCTGTCCCATTTGTTATGCAGAAAGAGTTAAATGTAAGGATATGTCCTTTCTTCTCCTTTTCTGTCTCTTGTCTGTCTGGTTATGCAACCAACTTTTCTCGTAAGACCTAGGAACTGATCACTCAGACAGTTTCGTGATTCTCAGCCCCTCGCTTTATCTTTCCCTCCACTTGTTGTTTCTGTCTTTTCTTCCCCTTGCATATCTGTGGTTATAAAAATATATCTGATTATTTGTGTGACACTATAAGTGATGCTGGGATCCTTTGTTTAAAATGTATATAGTTATACTGTTGAAATGATTGCAAAAAGCTATTTGGAACTCAAGGGGTTAACCTGATAAGCTGGTTTGTAAACTCTCTAAGATGCTTGCAACAAGAGGTCAGTTCTGGGTCACTAGGTTCGTTTTGCTGCACATGCAAGGAAATTGACAAGAACATTTTCTGAAAAACAGTGTCTCCTAAATGAGTTCCAGGCAAATACATATACAAAGAACTGCAATACTTTTGCTAGTGAGAAACAGAGAGACTGAGATTTGGATTTTGAAAAGATACTCTCAGAGAGGAAGGCCATTGTTTTCTCTGTTTGTACTGTCTTTGTAAATAGTTACACTGAACATATTTTTTTTTGTTGTTAATAATAAAATACCCGTTGTGAATTTTAAAACTGCTCCTGGTTTTCCTATGCTTCCTGACTTGTGCCTTAACGACAGATGGTGTCAGCTTAAGTGGGATTTACGCCGTGCATACTCTAAGCCAGGAGTTTTGTGCGTGGGTATTAGACCTAGTACTAGGGAAGCATAGAAGAAAGGTATGGATTCTGCAGCAGCAGCAAACCCAGGAGCCATTACCAGAAGAATGGCAGCCAAACTAGAAGCAGAAACAAAAGTCCAAACTGAGACTATACAGCCAGTACCAGTCATGTTAAAAAAAAGAGCCGGCACATGGGGGAAAAAAAAAGAGCAGGCAGTGACAGAACCTGAAAGCCTGACTGCCTTTTTCAAATTTGGTCGGCTATACTACAACAAGAGAATGAGAAACAGAGAAGAGAAGAGATGCAGAGAGAGACTGGAGAAGCGATGGCTGGATGCCTTGCAAGCTGTCAAAGCTGAAGGTTCTGGCACAGGTCCAGCAGAGCAAAACAAAACACCAACAACTTAAAAGACCTTTAAACTTGCAAAATTGTATCCCTCAGATGATATCAAAGCATACCTGACAACTTTTGAAAGGGTTGCCACAGCCTGTCAGTGGCCGAAACAGCAATGGGCAGTCAGGCTAGTACCTTACCTGACAGGTAAAGCTCAACTTGCCTACAGTATTATGGACACTGCATAGTCAGAAAACTATGACCTGGTGAAAAGAGAGGTCCTTAAAAGATACGACATCTCAGGAGACACCTACAGGCAGAGATTTCAGTCTCTGAAGTGCAACTCAGTCGACAATCCTCGAGAAACCTTCACCCGACTCAGAGAACTCCTTATGAAATAGCTCCAACCAGAAGTGCTTGGTCATCACCAAAGGTGATTGCAAACAAAAAAGAAGGGGGTGTAAGAATCTGTCTTGATTTTAGGAAACCTAATCAAGTGTCAGAATTTGACAGTTATCCTGTGCCCAGAATAGATGATTTGGTGGACAGACTGGGAAGTGCTAAATCTGGCAAATCCTCCTGGCTAAAGAATCCAAAGACAAAAGTGCATTTGCCAGTCCTATAGGATTCTATCAGTTTACCACTATGCTGTTTGGTTTACATCACGCACCTGCTACATTCCAGCGGTACATGGATGTAATTTTATCTCCTCACACAGATTATTGTGCTGCGTACCTGGATGATGTCGTGGTGTACATTCCAGTCTGGAAAAGTCACCTGGAACAGCTACGAGCAGTTATCCAGATGATCAAAAAGGCAGGTTTGACAATTAATCCTACCGAGTGTGCATTGCGCATGCAGGAAACTAGATATTTGGGCTATGTTTTGGGAAATGGAAAAGTCAAGCCAGAGGTTTCCTAGATAGAAGCTGTAGCTAACAGCCCTGTCCCCAAAACCAAGAAACATGCCAAGTCATTTTTAGGGCTGGCTGGTTATCATATGAGATTTGTTCCCAGCTTTACCGAGTTAGCTACTCCCCTCACTGAACTCACAAAGAAACGGTTCCCGAATAATGTGAAATGGACCCCAGAGTGTGACAAGTCTTTTCAGGCCATTAAGGCTGCATTGTGTTCGGCCAGGGATCGACAAATTTTAAATTTATGTGGTAGTCCAAGACAACTGGCCTATCTAAAAATGGTAGTCCCACTGTCGTGAGTGGTAGTCCAGTAGTCAGAAGGCCATATTTTAAGGAAAACTTATAAAAAAGTATTTAGCAACAAAGTAATTGTGTGTCATTGTATTATTAATAGTAGTATGTGATGAAGGCTATAGAAAACAGTATAAATGAAGATTTTTTTTTAATTTTTCTGTTAATACAGTTTAAATTTGGTGATTTGAAGAAGTCCGAGTCAAGTGGTGTGGTGCCATACTCTGAATGTCTTGTCCAGTTCCTCAAATGCCAGAATGAAGCAGGGAATAATTAGCACAGCATAATTAGAAGAACTCAGATTCAGAACTGTCAACAACATCAAGTGATGATGGAGCAGCAGCAGCAGTGCTAGCATGAGACATAGAAGCATCAGATTCAGTAGTACCAGTAGCAGCATGCCCATAAACATGTCGAGGGCCTAGACCAGACAGCAGCCAGTGGTTTATTGCTGGATCTGGATCAGAGTCACATAGATCAAGACCCTCTACTGCTATCTGAAGAAGTGACTGTAGTGTGTCATCTGCCAAACGTGTGCTTATTTTTGTCTTTATCAGGTTTTGAATGGAGAACACTCGTTCGCACTTTGCAGTTGACATACTCATTGCCAGTAGTATTTCCACTAACTTTAGAATGTGAGCAATCTGGGGTGTGTTTTTCTTTCAGCAATCTTGTATACACCTGCAGATAAGGTTTGTGAACTGCAGATTTTAGCATAGCCTTAAATGCAGCATATTCTGATCTAATATTTTCCTGCTGCTCTTCAGTGAAAAAATTAAAGTATGCTGCCAAATTAGCCACTTCATTGGTCCCAAACTCTGCAAGTTGTTCTCTTTGTAGATCAAACTGTTTAAAATTCAGATGTTTAAACCATTTTGGAGGCTCCTCTGAGAAATTTTACATCAATGTAATCTGTTGCTGCATCAGTTAAAGTCTGCAGTTGTGTATCAGTCCCAAAATTTATTTCAGGACAGTTGCCTTTGAATGTGAAGGGCACAGTCTTCTCAACTCCCTTCTGTGAAATGACATAGTCCATGCATCTGTCTTGAGGTTTGTAATGAGCTGGGAAAACTGTCATTTATTTCCCTGGCTTTGATTTCAGTTCCATCAGCTGGAGAAGGCAGGTCTCAATGAGATTCGGTACTTCAAGAATTATTAAGTCATCTCTTTGAAACTGCAGTGAAAGATTTCTAAGTATGGGCAAAAAATCTTGGAGGATATAAAGAGATTTGACAAAATGAACAGACTGTACCTCTCTTAATAGCACCTTTGCTTTTGAACCATCAGCAGAAGATGCACTTTTTTGCAAGTGCTGAGCAACTGTAGGTAGATTCACCTGAACTGCGTGAACTGACCGTGATCTGCTGGCAAGCCATCTCACCTGTTTAATTGCACTGAAGTGTGCCAGATCACTGTCTATCACTTGTGCAATTTCTTGTAGCTCTCTCATCTTTTTTGGACTATAGTGGTAGAATTGAAATATACCCTTTAGAGTATTTTCAAGCTTTGATTTGAAGGGGGTTTGTTTTCATTACATCGAGAACCGCCAACTCCAGCTTATGGGCAACACAGTGCATGGCAATGATGTGAGGACAGTGCTCTCGTAACTTCAGGATGGTTCCACCCCTTTCACCCATCATTACACTTGCCCCATCAAAATTGTCAGAAATCAAAACAGGCCCCGGATTGCTCACATTTGATAAGTCAGTGAGAGGAAGATACAGTGAATCTAATGCAGTTCTTATTGCATTAAAAACAACTTCGGCATGTGTGAATTCCAAAGGCACAGCCTAGATCAGATATGTACATACATCTTTTGTGTTAGGATCTACAAAACGCAGAAATACATTTTCCCATTCAGCTATAGCTGTATCCATGCTGCCATCAGCAAGAACTGTCACATATTTTGTGTTTTTAAGAGTCTGTATCTGGGTTTTGGACAGAACAGCAGCTACAGCTGTGCAAAAATCCCTGGCTCGCTTATCATTTGTGTAGTTAGTACCAAGCTTAATACCATTTTTTTCTTGCAATTCACATAACCAATCCATGTCGGAAAAAGGACGCCGATTGTTTGCAATGGAGTACGCTGTGTTGAACAGACATCTCATTTTCTCCTTAGTGGCCTCTTCCAACACTGCAAAGGCTTGATAAAGTGGTGACTCAGTAATATCACACTGAACTACTGCACGCTGGCCACTTTCCAGAATATGTTGGTTCTGGCACAGCACATGCGGATTTGATTTTTCATGTGCACGTAGTGACTCAATTCTAAAATTGTTAGAGCCTGTGGCAAACACATTTTTTTTTTTTTGAAAAGGCTGGTATTGCAGAAGTGGGATACTTTTCGCAAACTGTGCAGTACATCAGTCCCTTTTTTTCATCGTATCGCAACCATTTGTAATTGTTCAACCAGTGAGATTGAAACATTCTGGCCCTTTTTTCCCTGCTCATATTTTTTGTCTTTAGAGATTATGTCTCCTTGTTGCTGCTGATCCAGCAAAGTTGTTTTTTTAGGACAGGAAGAGGAAACAGATGCTTCCGCTTCACGGTTTAATTCAGTTGACTGATGAACATCAGCATCAGCTGCTGTTGTATCCATTACCACAGCAGGAGACTCAGTGTCACTTTATCTTGAGAAGACTTTATTTGTGTTTGGCTACTACTAGGCCCAGTGGGCGCTGCTGCTGACCACATAGAGAAAAAAAAAAAAAAAAAGTATTTTGTTTTTTATTCTTTTGCATAGCCATATTTTTGTTTGTTGTGTTTGTATTACCTTTTTTAATTTGCTTACGCTGCAAATAAAATATATTCTATAATATCTGTGTGTGAGTGTCCGTTCTTGACTGGGTGGTGGAAGGGGAATGGGGGTAGTGTGTACTGTACTAGTGCTTGGGTGCCTGAGTAAACACAGGAATTGGAAACACTATAGCGTAGTCACGCTGCTAAACTTTTTAACTTCAGTACATTCACTATTGTACTTTCTTAAGAATATTATTTTATTTATTTGATATTTGTCTCTGTACTGTTCCATGTACATAAACTACGGTACTACATACACAAACACAACACCCCACC
Organism: Neoceratodus forsteri; assembly: GCA_016271365.2. Taxonomy (NCBI): domain Eukaryota; kingdom Metazoa; phylum Chordata; order Ceratodontiformes; family Ceratodontidae; genus Neoceratodus; species Neoceratodus forsteri. Next base: position 1,175,283,941 of record CM057453.1, on the reverse strand, counting down.
ACCACACTTGTTCCCTTTTCAGTTTTTTTGTTCAATTTCTGCCTCCCCCCCCCCAGCAAAACACTAAAACAATTGATGTGGAGGATTCAGTGTCTCACACAGATGCAGATCAGCAGCTAAATTAGAGCTTCTTTCTTTTTAATATCTTTTTCTTTTTCAATTTCTGCCTCTCTTTCCCTTATGTCCCTCACATAGTCAGCTACGTGTGTACTTAACTTCAGGACTCGCTGTCAGTAGACATAGTCACACTCTAGACTCTCAGATAAGCTATCCCAGATCTAACTGATTATGTTTGTTTTTGCCTTAGTTTAATAGTTGTATTTCAATTTCTGCCTCTTTCTCTTGAGTCACCCCTCCTGTCCCTCAGAAGACAGTGACACACAGGCACAGAACGCAGTTGATGTGGGCTGAATTTAGTGTCTCAAACAACTGCAACACTTTAATATAATGTGATTTCTTTCTTTCTTTTTAATTTAATATCTTCTTCAATTTCTGCCTGTAGTCTCTCTCTTTTCTGTGCTGTCCTGTCCCTCAATGTCAGGCACTAGTGTGGACACTGGAGTGGACTCTCACACTCTGTCAGTGCCCCAGACCCAGTCTAGACTCTGCCTCTCTCACACACTGATGAGCTAAACTTATGTAACTTGTCCCCCAAACTAAATCCAACCTTTTATGTTTACTTTAACAGTTTTATTTCAATTTCTGCTTTTCTTCTCCTCCTGTCCCTACCCTCAGCAGAAAGACACTGGCACTGCAGGCAGTTGGTGGATTGGATTCAGTAGCTCAGACAGCTGCAGCAGCAGCTATACTATGTTTTTTGTTTTGTTTTGTTTGTTTCCTTTTTTTAGTTTGTATTTCTCTCTCTCTTTCCCTCCCTCCTGTGCCTCACTAGGCAGACCCAGCAACTAGCATGCACTGCAGTTACACTAGAGCTGGTCTAGCCTGAAGAGGACTCAAGTCTCTCAGTTCACACAGCTGCTGCGTCTTCTTAAAAAAATTAAGAACCCTGTTGTTTTCCCCCTGGCCCTTAGTACTTTTCTTTTATTTTCATCAGTTTCTACCCCACTCCCTCCCGTCTGTCAGCCGACAAACTCAGCGGTTGCTGTGGCTCTCACATGATGATACAAGGCCTAACGCACCTGTCTCCAGTCTACACCCCCTTTTAATTCCCTTCCCTGCTTGTTTCTTCTCTAGATTTTTTCCTCTTGTCTGTTTTAAATCTTTTTTCCCCTTGCGATCAGCAATGAGTTCCTAACAAATAAACAAAACTGTTGTTTTCAAAAGCTCTGAGCGAAGTTATGCTGCCCTCCGAATCTGAAGTCGAACACACAGCTTGTGTCTCAGTATGAGAATGGAGAAACTACGCACAATACTCTCCTGTTCCTTGCCCGTTTGCTCCACCTCCAACAGTGTGCTCAAACAGTAGTGTGCAGCAAGGGGAAGGATTTTCGCTGCTGATTGGCGACTCCTTCTGTCAGTAACCCCCCCCTTTGCTGGCAGAGGACAGTGTAGTCACAAGCATTCCTCCTCAGCCACTCGCAATGCATGCACCCCCGGACTTCTCAGGTGACTGCCAGGAGAAGCATCATGTGATGCTGCTGCACCTGCCGCATGGCATGTGGCCGCGCGCCCGACCTCTCAGCAGATTGCTGCCTGGTACGCGCCTCGACCGCATGGTGCGCACCTCCTCTTGCTGTGCCTGCTGCCTCCCTCTGCTCCACTAGACCACCAGGCTTCAGAACTGATGCTGCGACGGGGAGCCCTCTTCTGGATGGATGATAAAAGTGCAGGTAATGAATATTGAAAATGTAGACACAATGCAGAACAATGGTTGTCCATGGGCAAATGTCCCCCTGACAAATGATTGTCCCTGTGACAAAAATGGTAGCCCGGGACGTCGGGCTATGGGATTTGTCGATCTCTGTGTTCAGCCCCTGTTTTAAGAAGCTCAGACTTTGAGAAACAATTTCTGTTACAGACTGATGCAGCAGAGGTAGACCTAGGTGTGCAGTCTTGAGTCAGCATATAGATGGGAAAGAACATCCTGTTCTATACATAAGTAGGAAATTGCATGATAGAGAGAAAAGGTACTCCACCATTGAAAAGGAATGCCTTGCAGCAAAGTGGGCCATGGAGTCCTTTAAATTTTACTTACTATGAAAGCTGAAGTTTTACTTGCAACAGATCACAATTCTCTCTGTTGGCTTAACCAAATGAAGGATAAAAATTCTAGAATTACACGGTGGTACCTGGCACTACAGCCACTTAAATTTAAAGTGATACACAAATCTAGGAAAGAGACTGTTAATGCTGATTTTCTGTCAAGACATGGATCAGGAATGGAGAATTCTGAAGTTTGAAAAAAAAAACACGTGAGTTTAAACTTCTCTGTTTACTATACTACATATGTACTGAACTGTAAAGGTTATAAGCTAATGTTAGAAAAGAAGTAAAAGAAAGAGGGGGTATATGACAGGGTTGACTAAGGCCCTGTCCTGTTTGTTATGCAGAAAGTTAAATGTAAGGATCTGTTCTTTCTTGTCCTTTTCTGTCTGAATGCGCAACCAGAGTTTCTCGTGAGACCTAGGAAATGATCACTCTGACGGTTTCGCGATTCTCCGCCCCTCACTATATCTCTGCCTTCACTTGCTGTTTCTGTCTTTTCTTCCCCTTGCATATCTGTGGTTACAAAATATATGTGAATCTTTGTGTGAAACTTTAAGTGATGCCTGAATCCTTTGTTTAAAATGTATATAGTTATACTGTCGAAATATTTGCAAAAAGCTTTTTGGAACTCAAGGGGTTAACTGGAGAAGCTGGTTTGCAAACTCTCTGAGATGCTGGCATCAAGAGGTCAGTTCTGGGTCACTAGGTTCTTTTTGCTGCTCATGCAAGGAAATTGACAAGAACATTTTCTGAAAAACAATTTCTCCTTAAAGGACTCATAAACAGGTAATTCTTATATGCCCTCCAAAAACACAGCATCGTAGGTCAGAGGGCTTACGTACATAATGCTGTGTTCCATTTTGCTTTGAAACTGTGTAAATCCATAGTCGCTAATTCCAAAATGTCTCGGCGAAATGTAAACAAAGCCCCAGCTCCTGTTTAAACTTTCCACCACAGTAGCTGCCTAAGATGGCCACTACATGCGTACGTGATGACATCATCAGAGCAACAGAGCTCTGAAGCGATAATACAGCCTGAATGGGGACTTAAGAATAAAGTATGAAATAACCTTAGCGAAGCGCTTCTCCTCCAAATCCTTTACCTGTGCAGGTGTGGCCACCAATTTGACACCATTTTTACACAGTTTCAGAGCAAAATGTAACACAGCATTATGTAGGTAAGCCCCTGACCTGTGATGCTGTGTTTTTGGAGGGCATATAAGAATTACCTGTTTATGAGTCCTTTAATGAGTTCCAGGCAAAGATATATGAAAAGAACTGCAATACTTTTGCTAGAGAGAGAGAGAGAGAGAGAGAGAGACTGAGATTTGGATTTTGGAAAGATATTCTTAGAGAGGAAGGACATAGTTTTCTCTGTTTGTACTGCCTTTGTAAATAGTTATATTGAACAATTGTTTTTTTTTGCTGTTAATAATAAAATATCCGTTGCGAATTTTAAAAGTGCTCCTGGTTTTCCTATGCTTTCTGATCTGTGCCTCGACAACAGACCCCCAATGGGTAAGTAAGGGCTTGGGGGGGTGTGGGGTGGTGGGTGCTGAGTGGAAGAATGTGGTGGGGGACTGTAGCGCAAAAAGACATCGATGGATGATTTTGTTTTATAGCATAAAAAAAAAGGACAGAGGAGTTACCATTGCAACATTGGGAGCTTGGCACCCCAGTCTCACTGTTATGTTTTGGACATGGGGTGGTGGGTGGGGGAGAAAGCAATATATCTTTAAAAAAAAAAGGTCACAGAACATGATCGAGACACTGCAGGATTGGGCACCCCAATGTCATTGTTATGTTTCCTGGGGGTGCTGAGAGGAGAGTTGGGTGGGGAATGTGTAATAAAAATTAATAAATTGGCAGTCACGACAGAACACAGTACAGTCTGTCATGACCAAGATAGTCGCCCGCTGTACTGTGCATGCACTAGTAAGTTCACGCATGCACAATACAGTTTGGTGGCCATCTTGGACATGGCGGAGTGCGCTATGTTCTGCCATGACTGCCGACACACCAAAAAAAAAAAATAGTGCAGTGTGACTTCCGTTGGAGATAACGAGCAGAGTGCTTTATGGACGCTGAGGCGACTGTGTTGCAACTTCAACATGTTCGGTTGGAAAGAATGCGCCGAGTCATTTTCTGATAGCAAGAGGTCTGCAGGGCTATGCCCACTGCAGCCCTGAAAAGGTCTTAAAAAAAAAAAAAAAAAAAAAAGAGGAGTTGTGATTGGCTGAAGACATTCCATTAGCTCTGCATTAATCTTTCATCAGTATACTTGTAGAGCATCTGCACATTTGGACCATTTTAGAAGAAATCATTTTTGCACCAACAGAGTTCTATTTTCAGAACCTTTGGCTGCCGTTAGGGCTACCACTAACAGAAACCAGTGGGTCGCAACTTTAAAGTAGATGATTACCAGAGACACTACAGAAATGTATGTGTAGTTAAAAAGAAGAAAGGATTTTGTTTCTTTTTTCCTTCCCATTACCCATTTCCTCTCCAGCATCACAAGCAGTGTCAATGATCGTAATTCACTCTGACCCAACGTACTGTAAGTCGGATGTATGTGAACCTGTTGCCATGGAAACTGTTCCAGGGACACATGTGAACCTGTTACCATGGAAACTGTTCCAGGAGCAAATCTTATCTAACACTTCCTGTCCGCACTTCTAGTTGCATTGCATTTACATCCCTATCAGAGAGAGCTGTTAGTCATGATCTCTGTGCTAATGAGCTTTCCCTGTGCTCATGCTCACATTACAGCTTTTTTTAAACAAAATTACTGCCTCTGGCTGTCTTTTTGGTGCTAACCTCTTCTGCCATCAGTCTTCAGTAGGGAGCTGGATCTGAGAGACACTGCTGAGGTGAGTGGAAACAGAGGCAGTAGCCGCTAGTGGCCGGAAAGCATCAGTACTGATCATTTGATGGAATGAACACCTCCTTATAATGCATAGAAACATTGTATGCACAGTAGCCTGTTATAAGGAGGTTGCTCTCTAATTACGATCTCACTGTAGCTTTTTTATTTACATGCTATCCATGGAGATGGAAATGAGAGCTCATGAACAGGCTTACACTGGCATATTGTGGGAACACACAGCACAGTCAAGTTCTGAAAAAAAAATTCCAAAGACAGAAGAGGGATTATTTAAAGCAGCAGTACTACCTAATCCCATAGGAATGAAAAAAAAATGCAGTAGGTGTAAATACTGCCCTGTTATAAATGCATGCATCTTCTTTCAGAATCCATCTAAAAGCCAGATACTGTCTGTTGGGGACTTTGTAAACTGTGACATAATGTGCGGCGTCTTTTATGTGGGCAGAACAAAGCGAAATTTTAAGAAAGAGGAGAAGATCACATGAGGGCTATAATGAATGAAAATGTGGTGTATCCTTTGGCTGTAAGCATGAAGAATGCAAACAACAGAAATGAGCATCATCTCATTTTTACAGGTGTTGAGCATGTTAAACTGGGGCCAAGTGAAGGCACTAGGCATTTTTGATAAATGTAAAAAGTACTAGGTGACTGTATTATACAAATTAAGTTAGTTGTGCTATTTAAAATGCATGTAAATTGCTGTAAACTGAACAAGTCTGAAATGTCATGGTGATTTACATATGTCCCATGATGCTTTGCATTATGGAAGTATGTATGATGTATTTCTTTCAAACGTGATGTTGCCAATGCCCTTTGGGGAAACCTTTTTTTTCAGTGATTCTGCATTGAGGTTCTTTGTCTATAGCGTGTTTTGTTGTTTTTTTTTTTTCTTTTTGAGCCCCCACTGCCCAAGCAAACAAGGCCCACATAGGGATGAAGGGTTTTCACTAAAAATGTTTAGATCAGAGATCAATGTCAGTAGGTGCTGGCTAAGTGCAGAGAAAAGACATACATAGTCTGTTGCTGAAAACTGATGTACTGAAGAAGGAATATGGCATTGCAGAAGATTATTTCCTGCATTTTGAATAAACATCACACAGAGATTGTGTGTTGAACCTGAAGTTCGATGTCTCGTCCGTCTGTTATCCCACAACCCCTCCACAGGTGCATGCAGATAAGCTGGTCTGAATGACCAATTGGAACTTACATAGATACATAGACAGTGTCGGCAGATAAGGGCCTATGGCCCACCCAGTCTGCCCATTTAAGTTTGTAAGTTCAGTTTATGTTTTCCAGGAAGTCTGTTGCCCCTTACCCCTGACCTCCAGAATTCCTTTATGTCTATCCCATGCATTCTTAAATCCCGTGATTGTTTCAGCCCCCACCACTTCCTCTGGCAGGGTGTTCCACTTGTCCACCACCCGTTCTGTGAAGAAATTCTTCCTCACGTTTCCTCTGAATCGTCCTCCCTCCAACTTCATCCCATGCCTTCTAGTCCTGGAACATCTTTTTCGCTTAAAAATAGTGTTTTCCTGCACCCTGTTCCTCCCTGTAAGATACTTGTATGTCTCTATCATATCCCCTCTCTCCCTCCTCTCCTCCAGGGAGTACATGTTCAGTGCCTTCAACCTGTCCTCATAGGACTTGTGATGCAATCCATGCACCATCTTTGTTGCCCTCCTCTGAACCTTCTCTACCCTGTCTATGTCCTTACGTAGGTATGGTCTCCAGAACTGTACACTGTACTCCAGGTGGGCCTCACTAGTGTCTTGTATAGTGGAATTATGACCTCCCTTTTCCTGCTGGTGATGCCCCTGCTTATGCATCCCAACATCCTATTTGCTTTACCTGCTGCCTTGTCACACTGTTTCCCTGCCTTGAGGTCATCAGAGATGATAACTCCAAGATCCCTTTCCTGCTTGGTGCATGCTATATCCTCACCCCCCAACTGATATATTGTGCCAGGGTTTTTGTGCCCCATATGCATTGTCTTGCACTTCCTTGCATTGAATTTCAACTGTCAAACCCCTGACCATTCTTCAAGTTTCTGCAGGTCCTTCTCATTCTGTCTACACCCTCTGGTGTGTCTACTGTGTTACAGAGCTTTGTGTCATCAGCGAACAGTGAAATTCTGCTTCTAGGTCCTGTGCAATGTCACTGATGAAGATATTGAATAGTACGGGTCCCAGCACTGATCCCTGTGGTACCCCACTGGTCACTCTTCCTCTGTGGAGGACAGCCATTTACCACCACCCTCTGTGTCCTGCTGTCCAGCCAGTTACCTACCCACCGCACTACTATCCTGCCCACACCCATATTCCCAGTTTGTGCAATAGTCTTCTATGTGGCACAGTGTCAAAGGCCTTGCTGAAGTCCAGATAGGCCATGTCCACTGCCCTCCCCTGATCCACCTCCCTAGTCACCCAGTCAAAATTCAGTGAGGTTGGTCTGACATGACCGCCCCCTGGTGAAACCATGCTGCCTTGGGTCCTGTAGTCCATTGACAACCAGATGTTCCACCAATCTCTCCTTCAGTAGTGCTTCCATGATCTTCCCCACTACCGAGGTGAGGCTGACTGGTCTGTAGTTCCCCGCTTCCTCTTTGTTCCCACTTTTGTATAACTGGCCCCTTATCTAGTAATTCAACACAGTGAATGTGCCTTTTTCCGGTTTTTCAGATAAAATAAAAAGAAAATGAGTGTTGATATTGCCGTTTTGCACAAATTTTAATGAATTAGTTGAATTTTAAAAATGTTTTTGAGTAAGTGAAGTGTAAGTTGTTATACTTACTGCAACAGACATGATAAGTACCCTACAGTTACTGTATTTGGATTTTAATAATGTATTGAATCAGTTACTGATCTAGTTTAAAAATATCCAAGTAATTACTCAGAGTTACCAACACCTCAAGGAAAACTTTGAAAAACATAATAATTAGGTACAATTCAGCTTGCATTCCATATATATTCTATATTTTTCTCTTTCACATTATTTATTACTGAGTAAATTTGTGTGAATACATGATTTATCCCTTAGAGTTTATCTGCCTCTATAGCTTACTCCCCACTTCAAGTCATAATCCTGTGTTGGGGCATCATAATGTGTTGCCATGAGAGTAACTGTGATGTCACAAGCAGTGCATTGTGACCTCAGGTAGGGAGAAAGTAACAGGAATAGATGAACTCTTCAGGATCAATGATTTTGTTTTAATGCAAATGACCTCCGTAATAAATAATGGGAAGGAGAAATACAAAACTAACCTGAAACACAAGCTAAACTGTGTCTAAATATTATGGTTTGTTAAAGTTGTGCTGAAGGCGTCAGCTGCTCTTTAAGCACCCCAGTAATTACTGTGTCATTTTTAAACTACCAATAGTGATTTGTACCTTGTACTGCCACTTGAGTTGTATATTGGTTTGCTTTGTAGTCTTGTATACATGTCAGTGGGCATAGGTGGTTGCTAGTCCCTTGAGGAAAGTCTGCACTGAGTGAGACATTGGATTCTCCTTTGCTCTGGTCTGATGTCTTATCTGGTGGAAAACTACTTCTGAACGTGCTCCTTTTTTTAAAGCAGTGAGTGCAGTAACTTGCTGAATTCATTTTTGGGAGACATGTTGCTTTGCATTACTGTAAACACGTACCTGTTTGTATGGTTTTCTCCCCCCTTATTTCAGTCCTTGTTTTGTTGCTTATTTATTACCAGGATGATATTGAAAATAGAGTTCTGTAATTCTTATGATCCTAGCCTGTATAAACAATAACAATTTTACTTAACCCTATATTAGTGTATGGAAGATGTAACACTATTATATATCAATAAGTCAAGATAGCTGACTTCAAGATTTTATTTACAAAAGAAAATAAGTTTCCAGCACTAATGGTTCCAAAGTTATCCAATTTTTTTCAACAAATATTTATTGCTTTCATAATAAAAACAATGCAATACAGCTTACTCGTGCCAGGCAATAGAATATTGCAAGGAACCATGAAATGGATTAGAATACATACAGCCTATGCAGTCTGAATTAAGGATGCGTGGGTATACCAAACATTTAAATCATAAGTTCCTATGAGTGTATTGTAGCCACACCCCTCAAGGCTGAGACAGTCATTTTGAATAAGGAAGTCCAAACATTATGTGTATAATTAGCCATGATAGAAGATTAATGTGACCCCATTCTGAAAATGTTATAATCAGCAGAATGGTTAGCACACTAAAAGTGCCCAACAATGCAGAAAAACTCCTAGGAAACTTACACACATTTTATATCTGATTTTAACAAAATGAACTTTTCAAGGCTCTAACTTTGGAACTGTTGGTGATAGGAACTTAATTTTCCTTAAATGAAAGCTTAGAGTCAGGTCCTTAAGAATTGATCCTACTGATATTATTCTGTGCATATCAACACTGTCTGAAACAGCTTCCTGGACAGTCAGTGTGGCAGGCTCTGAACATATCCATAAGAAGCCTGGAGGCAGATTGGTACCAATTAAAGGCATCATAGAATGATAACTTGTTGGCATTTAGGATTTCGGGATCGGCCATCTATATCAGATGGATGTCCTGTCTTCACCTGTCCTGTTTAGCACCTTTGGCCTGGTGTAAGATGTTGAATTCACAGTTTTAGAGGGCCACTTTTTTTTTCCCCCCTTGGGTCAGGTGGGAACTTCAGGGGAACCCTCCCATTCCTGAGCCTGAGTAGCCCCACCTGACCCAGAGCATCCCAGAGTCTGACCAAGAAGAGACCTCCCTCATGTGCCCCACCCCACCACATATGTTGAGGGCTGATGCGCTTTGAGCCCCAGGGGTGAACAGGCTTCTGTATTCTTATGGAAGCTTGTTACACTGACCTAGGAATGGGACTGTATGAAGAAGATTCATTTTGGAAGATAGAGAAGTTACAGTGCTTACCATAACTATGTATCTTAGAATAGCTTCTCTGTAGAGTACTACTCACCCACCCACTATCCCCCTATCTGTCTGGGCCACTGCTACTGAGAGCTCACTCCAAAAAGAAGGCAGCTTTGCTGGCAGCCATTTTTCCTCTCCTTGGGCATTGTCCCTTTTTCTTAGGCCAAGGGCTTCTTTCCCCTAAAATAAAATACATAAAAAAATTAAAAAATGATTTTTTCCCCCCCCTTTATCCTTTTACTTCCCTTCCTACTCTCTTTGCCTGGGGTATATTCCCTTTACCTTGGTTATGTTCCTATTAGTTGCTATATGCAGCGTTGCACTCCTGGTGGTGCCCTCACATTTCAGCCTTATTCCACCTGATAGTAGCACTGCTAGTGTTGTTGAATCACTAGATTTTCATCTTGTTCATCTGAAATTGATGTGGTTGTCTCAGAGCATTTGGGTAAATTCTTCTTCACATTTACAGGGAGAAGTACCATATATGTCCAATCCTTAGGACTTAGCACCATAAATGCTATCAGTAGCAGGTTAACCAACTTGCATCTCTACATACTGTTGGGCTATGCACCACTTCCTATTTTGTCATTCACAAAGATGTGGGGTGCACATATAGCTTTCCCCTCCCTGGAGGGCAGGTGCCTCTCTCACTGCACCAAGTTCACCTCTAAATTCTGGCTCATAGACTCTCCCCTCGTACCTCTCCTCATCGCTCACTGTACCTCATCACTCCTCGCGCCCTCTCCGATCCACTGACACACGCACCGTAGCTATCCCTCATCATACCCCCTCAATAGGCCATGCTGCTTTCTCCTACAAATTCCCAAAGCTTTGAAACTTGCTTCCTCCTCCTCCTATCAGACTCTCCTCATCCCCATCTTCTATCTTCTCGGCCCTACACAACTACTGTTCCCCTAACTGCACTTATTTCTAGCCCCCTCTTCTTACCCCTCCCCTCCTCAACACACTACCTTCCTTCCCTTATACTCCCTGTACTTGCTTCCAGCCTCCCTCTCCTCCATCCCCACCCTTGCATAAAAATACCCTTTATCTGATATCCCCTGACTCACCTCCCAGTCTCCTAATCTTGTCCCTTCTGCTGATTACACCCGCTCAGGGTGTTCACCTTCTTCTCACCCCCTACCTCTCCAAATCGTGCTAGTGGACACACTTCTGCTTTCCTATCCCCCCTCTCTTTCCACCTATTTCCCCCCACTGACTCAATCCTTTTCCATTTCCAGATACCCCATCACTCCTACTAATTCTCCTATTCCTTTCTCCCACCCCCTCTAATCCTCACTCCCCTTTTCCTTCTCCTCCTTTTCTGCCTGGTCCTGTCCCCCTTGCTGGGTTTCTTCAGCATCCTGAAGGTGGTACAGATCTTGGCTGATTCCGCCCTCCCCCCTTCTCCTTTTCTACCAGTCTTCTGTCCCCCTTGCAGGGTTCTCAGCATCCTGGAGGGATAGATATTCGTGGCTGCCCTCTCCCCCTTCCATGCCCCTACTCTCTATCCCTTGCCCCCCTACATCCCTTCTTGTCATATACTAGCCTCGCTTTGGGCTTGCATTGTCACTTACCAAACTTGTGCTCCACCTTCGGCCTCTAGCATTTCATTTGAGTTATCTGAATCTACCTTCCTAGTGTACTACAATGTTATGTAATAGTTCTGCAATGTTATGTAATAGTATTGTACTTGTATTTCACCTTGTATATGTGCTTGTTTGCTCTCCCAACTTTTGTAATCCCCCTCCCCCAGGACGCTTCTGGAAACAAGCTGTTTACAGCTCATGTTGTCTTTCCTGGTGAAACATTTTGCAAATAAATAAATAAAAATAAAAATATGGACCCCAAACAAACAGATGGGAGAAAGAAAAAGTGCTTCAGCTGGAATCCCAGCTGAAGCACTTATTACTTCCTATTTTGGAAGTTATTTTGAAGTTTGATTTTTCTCTTGAGAGGGGGAAATTGCTGTTTTTTCTTAATCTGTTGCAGTGTACCTAACCCAAGGCACCTGTCTTCTCAAGGCAGTTATTCTGCCCTCTCTCCTTTTGGTAAGGAGGGAATGTTAATGGATATTTCTCTTGTTCCGTTAAGGACTATGTTTTTTTTAACATGAGACTGTCTCCTGTGTTGCAGCAAGGCTTACTAAGGGGCAGTTTCAGGATTTTCAGCTAGATCTGAATTCTAGACTTGGCACAGGACATAAGCTGATGCTAGTCTTTTGACTGCTGCCCACGTCTCCTTTCCCTTTGGTTGCCAGCAAGGTGCTCTACTTGTAGGGAAAAGTGAGAGTAATAGGAGCTCTACCTCATTATTTAGCTTTTGCGCCATCCAGAGGGCACATCCTTCAATAAGGATTTTGCCATTGTCCTACTAAGTTGGTAGTTGACTTACATTCACTTTTTCAAGTTTCTCTTCATATATTCTTTTCTTATTCCTTTCTCTGCTATCAGTATGTAGCGTGTGTGTATCCGCGGTTTTTCACTCTTCTTGCTGCTGAATTGTGGTAAGTTTGGGCATCAGCAGTGGTTATTGGTGAGTGAGTGGCACCCTGTGGTGTCACATATGCACTGGCAACAATGGCTGTTACTGATACCCTGGCTGAAAAATACTTGCTCCCACGGGGTCCTAGCACCCCTAGCTTAGAACTAACAGTGGTACTCTGTGGATAACACATTCAGGAAGATCTAGAGTTATGGTAAGTACTGTAACCTCTCTGTGTCTCCCTTCTGCCCCCCCCACCTCAGTAACCCATACTTTTTCTTGCTTATGCAAGCTTCACCTGCAAAAGTGTCAGACGACAATAAACACCTTCACACAACCTCTTTCTTATCCAATTGGTACAGGCTAATCAGACAGTCCTCAAAAGGATTCTGTTATGCACTACATCATATTTTCACACTTTGGTAACATGCTGATGATGCCAGAGTAGGATGTGTTTGAGTGCAGTGTGCTTAAATTCATACAAGCAGAACAGCATGTTCTAGGGACATGGATATGTTGTTCATCCACACTCATTGGCAGGTATCCTTGCCGCTTTAAATCTTGCCGGAAGGTCTTCAAGCTTGCTCCTCCCACCCACCCGGGTGGTATAACTCGGCTCCGCCCATGGTAGATCTTCCTTACGCTTGGAGCTCAGGTTCCCTCCTAACGCTCTGCGTTTGTGACTGGTTCCTATTTCTCCGTTTGCGGATTTAAAAATAAATTTTGCAAAAAGACTTCAGTCTTCTATCCCTCGCTACGATGGACCAATCGACTCCGGTTGGAGATGCCCATGCGGGCAGAAGATGTCTCGGACGGATCCACACTCCACGTGTGTCTACTGCTTAGGCCTTGAGCACGACCGCGCAGGCTTGCGACCTGTGCTCATCTTTCTCGGCCTCACGTCCTCGAAGACCCGTGCTGCCCGATTGCAGCTGGGCCGTCCCGAAGCGTTCCCTCGGTGAAGTCCAAGAGGCCCGGTTGAGCGGTGTCCAGCCGTGGGCTCAAGCAGATCAGCTTCGGCGGATGGTAGCCTCGAAGAAGAGGCGGCGCGGGCCAGATCTTCCTCGCGCGGCATTTATCCCGCCTCTCTGGGTTCTTCCTACCGGCTTCTTTTAAGGAGCTTTGTCTGTCCTCTCCACTAAAGGAGAAGTGCCTGCGTCTGCTGGACCTTATTCTCGGTCCAAAAGAGGACGGGGTAGATCCCCTCGTCGGCGCTCTTGGGGCAGGAAGGTCCCTCTCCCGGGCCGTCGACCGTCGGCTGATCGACCACTCGAAGCCGGCCACTGGCCTCACGGTGTCCCCGTCAGGTCCAGTTGACGAGAACTCCCACCGATGAAGTCGAGATTTTTCTCGACCCATTGGACGGGCTGTCGCCTTTAGCAGCCGAGATTCCCTCTCCCGGTTCCCGGGAGGAGTTGAGGATCCCGTGGGCTCCGCCTGTGCCTCCGGTTCGGAGCCCTCGGATGGACCATCGAGCTGAAGGAGTGCGGTTCGGCCGACACCTCCCGCACCGACCTTGGAAATTCCGGGACTCTCGGTCTCGGTCTCGGACCTCTTCGCGGTCGAGCCGTTCCCACCGTCATAGGCGGTCTCGGTCTCGGCACCGCGGTAAGCGGCGTCGCCGCTCGTCCTCGTCCTCCTCCTCGGATGAGGAGGCTTGGCGTAAGTTACGTCGATGGAATACGAGACCTTATTCAACAGCTCCTCCTGGCGGGAATAAGCCGACCCGCCGCCTTCCCGGCCGTTAAGTAACTGTCACGGGCGGCCGACACAACCCCTCGACTTATCCGAGGCCTATACCCAGGCGGTTGTTCGGCCAAAACCTTCTCCACCGATTCGGTGGAACCTCCGCCTCCACAGCCACCAATTGGGGCTCCGACCAAGGATTCTCGGTCGGCTAAGGGTCTACACCATCGGCTGTCAGTTACCCTCACTTCCGACCGACCTCGGCAGGTGAAGGGTGGCTCAGGCCAGAGGCAGCTCTTCGAGGACTCTTCCGAGTCCGAAGATGATTCCTCCTTTTTCTCCAAGCGACTGGACTTGGAGTCTTCAGGAGGTCAGTCAATGGACGATAGCCCGTCGTCCTTCCTAGGACTGCTTCGGCTCATCTCGGAGTCTACCGGGATGGAGCTCGAACCCGTTTCCAAACGGGCCAGGTATCCCCTCACGGAGATTCTGGACCGAGGGGATTCTCCGACGGAGGCCTTTCCGGTGGCCGAGGCCATAGTGGGTCCGGCACTGGAGCTTTGGCAGCGCCCTGCTTCCTGCCCTGCGCCTTCGGCCAGGATGGCCAGGAAGTATGCGGTCCCTACCGGTTCCTTGTCCGGTTTTTCGGAACACCCCTCCGCTGAGGGGTTGGTTACCGACAGCGTTATCCGGCGCGCCGGCAACGCCAGGGATGTGGACAAACCTCCTGACAAGGAGTCCAAGAAATTGGACTATGTCGGGCGAAAAGTCTACGCTGCGTCCTCTCTCGGCCTTCGTCAGGCCAGTTCGGCCGTCCTCATGGCACATTTTTCTCATGCCCTGTTGGGCTCCCTGGATGAGGTCATCCCTCATCTTCCCGCCGATCTGCAGACTACGGTTAGCAGAGTGCGGGACCAGGGCAGGAGCAGTGGCCAAACAGCAGCTCCAGACTGCTTTGGATATAGGGGACTCATGTGCCAGATCGGTGGCGGCGCGGTGGCTACAGTCGGCGTGGCTTGGCTGAGGATATCCACCTTTACTCGGATACCCAGCACAAGTTGGCGGATGTTCCCTTTTGGGACTGACCTCTTCGGCCCTGGGGTGGAAGGTCACCTGCAGAGGATCGAGAAGTCCAATGCCACCTTGGACTCGGTCTCTTCCGCTCAGAAGGACAAAGGCGCAAACCACAGCCTAAGCCTTCGTCCTTCTGTGCCCCCGGCGCGCCCGGCCCAGCAACGTCAGGGCCAGCAGGCTCGGCCTTGGCATCCCAAACCCAAGCCGCCGGCTTTCTCTAACAGGAGGCAGGGAGGAAAAGGCCCAGGAGGTCCCTCGGCCGGTCCCTCCTCCAAGCCTGCCCAGTGACAGGCTGAGGGGTGTCGCCCCATCCCCCGCCACCACTCCCTGGGTCCCCCTGGGGGACGGCCCGCTTCCGTTCGCCTGGTCCGCTGTTACCACTTGACAGGTGGGTCTTGGAGGTGGTGGGAAGAGCCTGCCTCTGGAATTCGAAGGCACCACCTTCAGAGCCGCCGCCTCGGGGCTTCGGGATCCCCAGCTCACTGGCGGCTCGTCGAGCCGACATCGCCTCCTCCTCCAGAAGGAGGTGGTAAGAGAGGTGGTGGACCCTCCTTCAGACCCAGGGTTTGTGTCCAGGTACTTCCTGGTTCCGAAGCAGACGGGGCTGGCGCCCATTCTCGACCTACACGACCTAAACAAGTTCCTAAGGTCTCAAACCTTCAGGATGGTCACTCTGGCTCAGATAATACCATCCTTGAACGCGCGCGTGGTTCTGCTCTCTGGACTTGCAGGACGCGTTTCACGCCCCTATCCGTCCGTCTCACCAGAGATTCCTTCGCTTCAGCGGAAGGATCCTCTTCGAGTTCAAGCCATGCCCTTCGGCTTGTCTCCAGCTCCCAGGGTCTTCACCAAATGCATGGCAGTGGTGACAGCATTCCTCGTGGCGCCGAGGTCGGTGTACCCTTACCTGGACGACTGGCTGATAGCAGCTCCCTCCAGGAAGGAGGCGGAGTGGTCAGAGATCTGGCCTCCAGGTCTGCTCTCAACTGGGCCTCCTTATCAACGAGGCCAAGTCAGAACTCGAGCCAAGCAGGTGATTCTATTCATCGGGCGCAGCTCGACTCTCTTGACCAGAGCGCGGCTCCCGCGGACAGGGCCGAGGTTCTTTCCTCCTTGCCCGATCATTTCTGGTTGGGCAATGCGCCCTGCCGGGACTTCCTGCGCCTCCTGGGTCTCATGGCGGCCTGCACCAGCGTGGTCCGTTGGGCCGCTGGAACATGCGTCCCCTTCAGTGGGGACTGGCCAGCCAGTGGTCACAACGCTCGCGATCCCTTGGACCAGCTTGTGCGGTGACACAGGGGATGGAGGAGCTCTCCAGTGGTGGACCGCTCCAGATCATTTTCAGGAGGGCATCCTGTCAGTCCGCCCCAGCCGACGCGGTCTCTCTATCGACCGATGCCTCTCTGATGGGTTGGGGTGCCCATCTGGGGAACACTGGCTCATGGCCTCTGGTCCCGCGGGAGTCGATAGCCACATCAACCTGCTGGAGCTCCGGTAGCGTCCTACTAGCTCTCGCCTTTGCTCCATCCCTCAGGGGTCAAGTGGTCCGAGTCCAGACGGACAATACCACGCTACCATGTACTATCTAAACCGCCAGGGCGGGACGCGTCCATGCTTCTATGCAAGGAAGCCTCCGCGATTTGGTCACGGCGCAGCCTGGAGGCGGATCTCCTAGCCATTCACGCGGGCAGGAGCCTCCAACACCCTGGCCGATGCCCTGAGCCGATAGGGGCTGCATCCCACGAGTGGTCTCTCCTGCCGGAGGTAGTACAGCATCTGTTCTCCTTTGGGGCACACCTCAGGTGGACCTGTTTGCCTCCATGGAGAACGCGAACTGAGTCTGTTCCATGCCCCCCTCAGCAGGGGCTCGCTGCAGGGGATGCCTTCTCAGGCAATGGACCGGGCCTCTTTACGCCTTTCCCCATTTCCTTGATCCACAAGGTGCTTCTCAAGGCGAGGAGGGACAAGGCGCAGGTGATTCTGATAGCCCAGACTGGCCTCGCCAGTTCTGGTACCCAGATCTCCTCAGTCTCAGCTCCAGGACTCATGGCAGCTTCCAGCTCGCCCGGACCTGCTCTCCAGTCAATCAGGGAAGGTGTTCCATCCGGACCTTCAATCCCTGCACCTGACGGCCTGGTTCCTGAGCTGCTAGAGTTCCAGGCCTTGGGTCTTTCCGACGAGGTCCTCAATGTAGTTGAGGCGTCCCGTAAGGAGTCGACCAGGAAATGCTATGCCTTCAAATGGAAGAGGTTTTCCATTTGGTGTCAGGCACGGGCTTGGACCCTTCCTCCTGTTCCTTGGCAAGCATCTTGGACTATTTATGGTCCTTTGTAGTCAAGGGCTTAGGTCGAGCGACCCTAAAGTTGCACCTGGCAGCCATCTCTGCTTACGAGCGCGGGCGGGAAGCAGTCAGTGGCGCAGGAGAGGTGGTCTGGCGCTTTTCAAGGCCTTGATCACATTTCCTCAGTGCGGGACCCCCACCTCCGTGGGATCTATTGCTGGTACTGGCAGCTCATGGGCAAGCTTATTCGAACCTTATGCACAGGTGTGCTCTCTCTCACCTGTCGTGGAAGACCGCTTCTTGGTGGCTATCACGTCAGCCAGAAGGATGGGAGAGCTCCAGGCGCTTCCATCGAGTCTCCTTACCTGGTCTTCCACAGGGACAAGGTTGTCCTGCGCCCCCACCCAAATTCCTTCCGAAGGTGGTGTGGAGTTTCACCTTAACCAGGTGTTGACTCTGCGGTGTTCTACCCCAATCACACCTCGAGGTCGAATATAGGCTCCATACTCTGGACCCTAGAAGGGCGCCGCATTATAAGGAGCGCGCGGCTGAAATGGGGAGAGGTTGCCAGCTGTTTGTCACCTACGCTGAAGCCGCATCTCAGCAGACCTGCAGCAGCGGACGATAAGCAGGTGGGTAACCTCCTGCATAGATCTCTGCTATAAGCTGGCGGGCATGGAGCTCCCAGAGGATAAGGTTATTCATTCACCCGCCATACATTGCTGCAACGGTGGCTGCTTCCAGGACGCCCTATCCAGGAAATCTGCAGGGCTGCTACCTGGAAGTCAGCAAACACTTCTTACCCACTACCACATCGACCTTGAGTCACGCGGGATGCTGGTTTTGGGGCCTCGGTTCTCAGTCTCTCTTTCCCAAGTAAGTATTGGGGGTGTGCGTCTGCTCCTCCTCCCGGAGAACTGCTAGAGTCTGCCAGTGAGTGTGGATGAACAACATATCCATGTCCCTAGAAATACAGGTTACTCACCTGTAACAGGAGTTCTAGGAATGGTATATGTTGTTCATCCACACGACCTACCGACCTCCCCGGCTTGACGCACAACCTGAGCTTCCAGCGGGCCAGATCTGGCGTCATGGGGCGGAGCCGAGAGTTATACCACCCGGGTGGGTGGGAGGAGCAAGCTTGAAGACCTTCCGGCAAGATTTAAAGCGGCAAGGATACCTGCCAATGAGTGTGGATGAACAACATATACCATTCCTAGAACTCCTGTTACAGGTGAGTAACCTGTATTTTCAGCGCAAACCTATAGTTTATTATGGTGTTACTGTCCCACTTTTGAGCAGTACCTTAACTAGCTTTGCTACTTGGGAATTCTTCGGTTTTCGATCAGGTAGGATGCATGTAATATCCCCCTGAAGTATTTGTACTAGCCAGCTACATCTGTTCCATTTCACTGTATTTTGAGTGCCTTGCAGCTGTAATGGCATTTGACCTATTGCCAGCTCAGGTGGGAATGTTGAGACCAGGAGGGGGAACGGACTTGGTCTGCTGCACAGCTAGCTCCTGAAACAGTGTTGTAAAATTTGCACAGTCGACCAAAATGATCTTGCAGTTGTTTTGAATATCTGGCCCCTTGGAGACTTACGCTACATGATTCTCAATGAACTGCAGTGGGGTAATACATTTATTCCCCTCTAGTGAGCTGACACCATGAGTTAGTTATGAAAGTCTTTAACTATCATGTGGAAAAATATATTATAATAACTAGTTAGCTGCAATTTTGACCAGCTTTTAGAAGCTGTATCTAGCTGTTACACATGGGGATGATGTTACAAATCCTATTATAAACAATGATGTATAGGATGGAATTTTTGGAATGCATTTTTCTTTTCTTTCCCTCCCCTTGACCCTTCCTCCACAAATTCAACATTAAATCTGCTCCAACCAAATCCCCCCTCCCTTCCAGCTGTGTTTCAGAGACCCATTGTGATCCATACATTTGGTTTATAACCCTTTTCATTTTGGTAAGCATTTCAAACCCAGTTATTATATTGAATGAAATACAGGGGTAGTGTTAACTTGTTTTTGTCTGCTTCTTTTTGTTAGTGGTGACCTTTCAAACCTCTCAGGCTTTGCTATTGTGGATTGTAAGGTCATAGGAAACCAAACTGTGTCACAAAAATAAATAAATAAAACGTGTTATACATGGCCTCTTGACCGTGCTTTATTCTACATATCACACTGCAAACTATTACATGTCCAGTTAAACATTATCTGTTTAGGAAGTAAAGCTGAACTAATCCAATTTTCAGGTTTATTTAATTTTTGTTGACTGGGAATGGAGGGTTAAAAAGAGCAGTTTTTAACTGAAAGTGAACCAGATTAAGCTGTTGGTGGTGTTCTCACCCCAGGAATTCTCCAATATTCATAACTCTTGCAGTCAGCCCTTCAAGTAGAACTGCCTGGAGATAGAATGTATGCTAATGATGGAACCGTCATTCACTCATGCCACTTTTCAATATAGAAACATAGACTTTGACAGCAGATAAGGACCGCTTGGCCCACTTAGTCTGCCCATTTCCCTACCTAATGGATAAGCTGCAGATCCTAGTTAACCAACAGCCTACTTCTTCCTACCCCCCACCAGAATTGCCTTATGTCTGTCCCATGCATTCTTGAATTCCCCCACTGTTTTTGACCCTACAACCTCCTCAAGAAGGCCGTTTCATGCATCCACCACCCTCTCTGTGAAAAAATACTTCCTCATGTTGCCCTTGAGCCATCCCCCCTCTATCTTCAAATTGTGCCTCTTGTTCTTGCACATCTCCTTTTCTGAAAGATGCTACCCTCCTGGACTTTGTTGATTCCTTTGAGGTACTTGAAAGTTTCTGTCTTGTCCCTCCCTCCTTTCCTCAAGGGTATATATATTAAGCTCCTTTAGTCTCTCTTCATATGGCTTCTGGTGCAGATCCTGCACCATTTTAGTTGCCTTCCTCTGGACTGCCTCCCTCCTTTCTATGTCCTTGCAGAGATGGGGTCTCCAGTACTGCACGCAGTACGTCAGATGGGGCCTCACCAACTGTCTATACAGAGGAATAACAACTTCCTGTTTTCTACTGGTGATCCTTCTTCCTATACATCCCAGTATCCCCCAGCCCTCCTTAATGCTGCCCGTATCAACTGCCAGTGTTCTAATGCTTCAGATTTAATTCTCTGCCTGACAAGAACAGACACCTCAAAGTGCTCTCCTCATCGGTCATTCCTGTTGTGCTGAATTCAAAGAACTTAAAGAGCTCCTGACACAGTTGAGACAACTTTGAAAAAATGTAATATTGAGGTATAACTGTAGCTTACATTTGGTATTTTTTTCTGTAATTCTCACCCTTATTTCCTTATTACTAAGGGTATTTACATGAGTACAGTATCTCTGCCATTTTAGCTCTGGCTGTCTGCCTACACCTGACATCATAATTCTGTTTATCAAAATATGCTGCTGTGGATATAATTATGATGTCATAAACAGGGATTTGTGATGTTATGTGTAGAGAAGCAGCCAGAATAGTATAGACTATGGGACAGGGATCTTCTTTTCATGCAGGTGTTTTCAGTAACAAAGAAAATGGGGAATTAATTACTAAAAATATATGAAGTAATAAAGAAAATGGGATAGAGTTAAATATAAATCGTATTTTTATCAAAGTTTTTCTAATGCTGTCAGGTGCTCTTTAAGTATCTGTATCATATTTTTTTCATTTGCTGTCTTTATCGTTTGTTAATTTGTCAACCGTTAAGTTAGTTTTTAATTTTTTTATATTATTTTCTCGGTTTCTCCTGGTTTGGGATAACCATGGGGGAACCGAGCTTTAGCTTCAGTTCAGGAGTTTTTTTAAAGCAAAACTCCGATTAGTTAGTTATTTAGTTTTAATACATTATTTTAAAATTTACCGCTAAGTTGTAAAAAATTAACCAATAACCTCAGTACTCTAGGTGCCGGTTCTCAGTTCTGATCAGAACTTTTAACGGTTTTGGATCCGACCGCAAACTGCAAAAAACAATTTAAATTTAAAAATCTTATTTGCAGTTTCTTTTCTCTAGCAATTTACATTATGTCAGATAAACCAAAGAAGAGAACCGGTAAACCTGGTTTCAAAAATTGCACCCAATGTGGGTGAGCCTTTCCTAAAGCTGACAAACACTCCTTATGTGTTGTCTGCCTTGGCCAGGATCATTTTTCTGCAGAATGTGATATTTGTAAAACCTTTCCCCCTAAAGCAGTAGAAAAGCATTTGGAGAGGTTGCAGAAAAAAGTGCAAAAGGGTTCCTCGGGCTCTGACCAGCCGACGTGCTCTAAAGAAGCGGGTGAAACAGCAGATACTGTTCATACCACCACTGATAAGGGTGCACAAGGCAAGAGACCTGCAGAACCAGCTGTCTCCCAGATTCCTTTGAAAAAATCAAAAAAGACCAAGCATATTGAACCCCCTGCCATTTGGCCTACGGGGACTTCAACTGAGTCTGTGGTAATGCCTTCACCTGAGGAAATGGCTCAGGCCCTGAAGGTCATTCAAGCTTTACAGGGATTGGCACTGGTCCCTGACCCCCCATCCAGGGACAGACCCTTTCTAAACAAGCCACCCCTTCTGGACAGCCATCAACCCATGAACACCTAGAGGTTGAGGAGTATGAGGAGTAGGAAGAAGGTATTGAACCAGAAGTCTCCCCTGAACAGGAGTTTGGTTCCCCTCCTAGAACAACAGAAGATTTTTCTTCACATTTTTCTTTTGCCAGAAAAATGGTAGATGCTTTGGACATCACTACCAGTGAGGCAGTAGAAGATGAAGAGGCCGAGTACCTCAAAATGATGGGGCTCACACCTACAAAAAAGCTGTTGCTCCCTAGCTATAGGTTTTTCAAAAAGTATGCTTTTAAAATCTTACAAACTTCTCATTTTATCTCCCCTGTAGATAAGAGGTTGAAGAAGAAATATTAACTTGACAGGGAGGGTGCTGAATTTTTATTCACCCATCCTGATCATCAGGGAGTGGTCCAAACAGCAGCTTGTGACAGAGCAAAAGTGCCTTTAGCCTCCCAACCTCCTGAAAAGGACTCTAGAAAAATAGATAGCATGGCTAAAAAAGGATATCTGTCTTCCTCCCTGGCAATTAGACAGGCCAGCTATCAGGCATGTGCAGCACAGTACCAGAAGGCACTGTGGCAATCTGTTCAGGATATGTCCAGAAAAGCCCAGCCTGGTCTCTCAGAGGATATGGCTGAGACTGCCAGGTGTGGATTGGAGGCTGCTAAGTACCAGTTGCAGATGGCAGCTGACTCAAATGACACTGCTGCCAGATAGATGGCAAATTCTGTTTGAGGAGATTTGCTTGGCTGAGGGCCACAAACCCCACTCAGGACACCCAAAATAAAGCTATGGATTTCCCCATAGAAAATAATTCACTCTTTGGGGATAAAACAGAGGCTTATATTTATTTTATTTATTTAAATATTTGATGACCATGAAAAAGGTGGATGAATACAAAGCCACCTATAAGAGCAATTCAGCTAAAGCAAGGCTGTCTCTTTCCACCAGGTCTTATGGAAGGGGAGGCAGGGGTAGATCTCCCTACAGCAGGCCTTTTTACCAGGCCCAGGCTGTGCCACAGTACCAGCAGTACCCTCAACAAACAGGGTACTTCAGGAACAGGGGCAGAAGTGGATCCAGGTGAGGTTCCTAGGCTGGCCAGACTCAGCCCCAGGCAAAACAGACTCCCTGACTCCATTGTCAAGGCCACCTCCCCACTACCAGTAGGGGTAGACTGGCTCATTACTTTCAGGCTTGGAAAAACATTATCACAGACAAGTAGGTCCTGGAAGTAGTGAGTCAGGGTTTGCCCCCAAGCTTCAAATCCTTCCCAAACATAAGATCCAGAGTATTCAAGCCAGCTTCCATAGTAGACAAGAAGCTACTGGAAAAGGAGGTTCAAAACCTGTTGCTGTGAAAAGCAGTGGAACCTGTTCCTCCACAGCAAAAGGGAAAAGGTGTTTAGTCAAGGTACTTTCTTACCACACAGAAAAATGTGGAGTGGTGGCCTATCCTAGACCTCAGACTATTAAACAAACATCTGACAAAGCCAAAGTTCAGAATGGTAACATTGGCAATAATTTAGCCAACACTCAAGAAAGGAGATTGGTTGGCATCCCTGGACCTAAAAGATGCCTATTTCCACATCCCCATAAGGGAGTCTCACAGAAAATATCTCATATTCAGACTCCCTTCAGGTCACTACCAGTTCTCAACACTGCCATTCGGCTTCACTTCGGCCCCAAGAGTGTTCACAAAGTGCTTGGCTGTAGTGGTGGCACACCTGCGAAAGTTGGGTGTCACAGTATTCCCAGATGTAGATGACTGGTTGGTGGCAGGAAACTCACCACAACAGGTAGGGGAATACCTTCAGCTCACCCTGGGCCTCTTGGAGTCCCTAGGGTTTCTGACAAACCTCAAAAAAAATGTGTGCTTCTACCTGCACAGGTTCAATTTATAGGCACAGAGTTGAATACCCTGGAAGCCAGAGCTTGCCTTCCTTCGGACAGGGTAAGAAACATTGTTCATTTGGCAGGCTTCCTCAGTCTGAACAGACCAAAAACTGCAAGGCAGTTTCTTCAGTTGCTGGGACACTGGCTGCAGCCATGGGCACAGTCTTAGGGTCCAGATTCCAGATGAGAGACATTCAGTTCCACCTCAGGGCACACTGGTGCCAAGGAAGGGATCCTGTCTCAAAGTTGATTCCAGTAACAAAAACATTACTTCAGGCCCTCCAGTGGTGGAAAGAGGAGGCCAACATAAGGGAAGGGGTTCCTTTCCAGCAGGAGCCCCCATCAGTGATTCTCACAACAAATGCATCACTACTAGGGTGGAGGGGCTCATCTAGGAGATCATACCACCCATGGTGTATGGTTAAGGGCAGAGTCATTTCAGCACATCAACCTTCTGGAGCTCAGAGCAATACTATTGGCAATAAAGGCCTTTACACCACTTCTAAAGGGAAAGGTGGTACAAATCAGAACAGACAATACCATCACAATGTATTACGTAAAAAAGCAGGGAGGTACAAGGTCAAACCCTCTCTGCACAGAAGCTATGAAGATATGGAGCCTGGCTTACTCTCTAGGAGTGTTCCTTCAGGCCATTCATCTGCCAGGCAAGGATAATACCTTAGCAGATGCTCTGATTCGGATCAACCAGGCCCATCACGAATGGGCCCTGAACAGGCAGGTGGTAAAGGTGATTTTCAGAAGTTTGGGAATCCCAGAGATGGATCTCTTTGAATCCCATGAGAACCACCACCTTCCAAAGTATGGTTGCAGGCCAGCAGCCCAAGTGACAGTTCCCCTGGATGCTCTGGCCTTGGATTGGTCAGGCATGCACCTGTATGCCTTCCCTCCGTTCCCTTTGGTGCGGAGAGTTTAGATCAAACTCAGATCCCGACCAGCATCAATGATCTTGATAGCATCAGATTGGCCCAGGCAGCCATGGTACTCTCTGCTGCTCTCCATGTCTGTAGCTAGACTGATACACCTTCCTTGGAGGCACAACTTCTTAACCTCCAGTTAAGGGAGGATTCTGTATCCGAACCTCAGATCCCTCAGACTCAAGGCATGGCTCTTGAGGACTTAGAGTATGCAGGCTTGCATTTCTCAGATAAGGTTTTGGATGTTTTAAGGGGTTACCGGAAGCCGTCGTCTAAGAAAACATATGTTTCAAAGTGGAAAAGGTCTTCTATTTGGTGTTCCAAAAACAGTGTAGTACCAGCTAAGGCAGGGATCCCAGCACTGCCAGACTACCTTATTCATTTACATTCTTTGGGCCTGCAGCCCTCTGCTCTAAAGGTCCACCTAGCTTCAGCACAGACTCCATAGTCTGGATGTCAAATGGGCACTTAGCTACTACATGACAGTTAATAAGGACCACAGACAGGACAGGAAACAGCTGTTCCTGACTTATGGGGATGTGGGAAAAGGAAATTCAGCATCTAAAAGGTCCATTTCTTGCTGGATAGTTCAGTGCATTCAGTTTTGTTATTCCAAAGCTGGAAAAGAACCCCCAGCAGGGCTGAGGGCTCATTCTACAAGAGGCAAAGCTGCTACTATAGCAGCTGCCAGGGATGTCCCATTAGTGGAGATCTGTAAAGCAGCTACCTGGAGAACAGTACACACCTTTACAAAGCATTACAACGTGGACACACAGTCCAGAAGTGATGCCAGGTTTGGCACAGCAGTCCTGCGGTGTCTATTCCCAAAGTAGGTTCTGTGCTCACCTCCAAAGGTACTGCTTTGTAGTCTAGAAGAGTTATGAATAATGGAGAATTCCTGGGGTGATAAGACAAAATTACTTACCATATTAATCTTGTTTCTTCCAGGGTATAGTCCAGTATTCAGAACTTGCCCACCCTGCCTCTCCTTCAAGAACTGATAGCCTCTGCAATCCAAGCTGAGCAACCAAGTGTTAGGATGCCACATACTGGCATGTCTGTTTTTGAGCCCTGTGGGGCATTAGTTTCCCCTTCCTCAGGTGATTCTGATATTATGGGGTGTGTTTTTCCCCCAGTTGGGGGATTTGGTTAGGTCAATTTATTGTTATTATTATTATTGCTATTATTAAATAGCTGTGGTTATCATTAAATCTGAAGCAGTAGAACACTGGCAGTTCATAAGGGCAGCATTTGAAAATTAGCATGAGCCAATGATTATTCCATCATTAGCATACATTCTATCTCCAGGCGGTTCTACTTAAAGGGATGACTGGAAGAGTTCTGAATATTGGAGACTACCCTGGAAGAAACAAGATTACTATGGTAAGTAATTTTTTCTTGTAGCGAATGGTGGAAATTTGGTCAGGACATCAGGGAAATTCCCCATCTCTTTTGTCAGAGGGCACTGCTAGTTCTAACCCCAGTAATACTCAGGTATTGCCTTATGTCTGTCCCATGCATTCTTGAATTCTCCCACAGTTTTAGACCCCACAACCTCTTCAGGAAGGCTGTTCCATGCGTCCACCACCCTCTCTGTGAAAAAATACTTCCTCACATTGCCCCTGAGCTGTCCCCCCTCTATCTTCAGATTGTGTCCGCTTGTTCTTACACATCTCTTTTTCTGAAAGATGCTACCCTCTTGGACTTTGTTGATTCCACTGAGGTACTTAAATGTTTCTATCATGTCCCCCCTTCCCTCCTTTCCTCAAGGGTACACATATTAAACTCCTTTAGTCTCTCCTCGTATGGCTTCTCTTGCAGTCCCTGCACCATTTTAGTTGCCCTTCTCTGAACTGAGGAGGTTGACAAGCCACCCAACAAGGAGTCCAAGAAGTTGGACCATACAGCTAAGAAAGTCTGTGCTGCCTCCTCTCTTAGTCTCTGCCAGGCAAGCTCGGCCCTCATTATGGCCCACTTCTCCCATGCCTTGCTGGGCACTTTAGATGAGGTGCTCCCTCATCTGCCTGCGGACCTTCAGACCATGGTCAAACAGATCTTGGACCAGGTCCAGGCTGTAACCAAACAACAGCTCCAGACAGCCATGGACATTGGGGACTCCTGTGCCCACTCCGTGGTGGCCTCAGTGGCCATGCGCCACAGCACTTGGCTGAGGATCTCGACCTTTATGGCAGACACTCAGCACAAGCTGATAGAAGACCCCTTTCTGGGCACTGACCTGTTCGAGCCCGGAGTCGAGGGTCACCTCATCCATACTGAGAAGTCCAATGCCACCTTGGACTCCATGACATCTGTCCAGAAGGACCCTAAGAGCTCCAAGCAGCAGCAGAAGAGGAAGCCCTTTCAGTCCACTTCCACTCCTGTGGCCAAACCAGCCCAGCAACAGGCTGGTGAGCAGGCTCAGGCCTGACAACCTCAGCCCAAGTTGGTGGCCTCAGTTGTCCATAAGCCTGAAGGGAGAGGCTCCGGTGGTGCCTCAGCTGGGCCCTTCTCCTCCTCTAAGCCTGCCCAGTGATGGGATGAAGGGTGCCTCCCTCATGCCCATTGCACCTCCCCTGGGTCCTCCCATGGGGGCCGGCTCTGCCACTTCCTTTCCACCTGGTCTGCTGTCACCATGGACAGGTGGGTTCTAGAAGTGGTGGGTCAGAGTCTGCGTCTGGAATTCGAGCAGTACCCTCCTTGCCGAGCCCGCACCCATGGGAGGACTTGGTTTCCACAGATATCATGTCAGCTGTCAGAGATGACATAGTCTAGCTCCTCCACAAGGAAGTCGTGGTTCCTGTCGCAGACCCTCCAGAACACCCAGGGTTTGTCTCCAGGTACTTCCTGGTGCCAAAGTGGATGGGGGGGCTGGTGCCCCATTCTAGATCTGCACGACCTGAACAAGCTCCTCAGGTCATGCACTTTCAGAATGGTAACTCTGTCTCAGATCATATCACCTCTAGAGTGAAACATGTGGTTTTGCTCCCTGGATCTTCAGGACACATTCTTTCATGTCCCGATCCATCCGTCTCTTCGAACGTTCCCCCGCTTTAGAGCAGAGGGAGCCCTCTACATGTTTCAGGCCATGCCATTCAGCCTCTCCTTCGCCTCCAGGGTCTTCACCAAGTGCATTGCAGTGGTGGTAGCTTACCTGAGGCACTGAGGGGTCTGGGTTTACCTCTACCTGGATGACTGGCTGATTGCAGGTCCCTCCAGGCAGGAGGTGGAGTGGGCCAGGGACCTGGCCCTCCAGACCTGCTCTCTCTTGGCCTCCTGATCAGTGACGCCAAGTTGGAACTCATGCCCTCGCAGGTAATCAACTTCATCGGGGCAGAGCTCAACTCTTGCAGAGCCAGAGCCCTGCTGTCAGTGGACAGAGCAGAGGCTTTCTCCTCCTGTGCCCAGTCATTTCAGGTTGGGCAATTGCGCCTTGCCTGGGACTTCCTGCACTTGCTGGGCTACATGGTGGTTTGCACCAGTGTGGTTCATTGGGCTCGCTAGAGAATGCACTCCCTGCAGTGTGAACTGGCCAGCCAGTGGTCTCAGAGCAAGGGTCACTTTGACCAGCTGGTCACTGTGACCCAATAGATGTGGGATGCCATCTAGTGGTGGTTAGTCCCAGCGCATCTTCAGGAAGGGATCCTGTTTGTCTGCCCACAGCCAACAGTCATCCTGACGACTGATGCCTCCCTCATGGGCTGGGGTGCCCACCTGTGGGAACACAGAGTCCACGGTCTCTGGACCCCCGAGGAGTCCCGATGTCACATCAGCCTGCTGGAGCTGCAAGCAGTTCAGCTAGCGCTGACTGCATTCGCTCCACACATTTGGGGTCAGGTAGTCCAAGCAGAGACAGAGAACAGCACAACCATGTACTACCTCAACAAACAGGGTGGGACGCACTCTCTGCCCTTGTGCAGGGAAGCTCTCTGTGTTTGGACCCTTGTGCACAGCCTGGAGGCGGATCTCCTAGCCATCCATGTGGCAGGAGCCTCCAGTTAGTTGGCGGACACCCTCAGCTGGGTGGGCAAGGTGTCTCATGAGTGGTCTCTCATCCAGAGGTAGTACACAGTCTGTTCTCCCAGTGGGGCACCCCTCAGATGGACCTGTTCACCTCCAGGGAGAACACAAAGCTGAGACTGTTTTCGGCTCACCCCCCCCCAAGCAGGGAACGCTGCAGGGGGATGCCTTCTCGAGGCCCTGGACCCAAGGCCTCTTCTATGCCTTCCCTCTGATTCCCTTGATCCACAAGGTGCTTCTGAAGGCTAGAAGGGACAAGGCACAGGTGATCCTGGTGGCTCTGGACTGGCTGCGTCAGTTCTGGTACCCCAATCTCCTCAGCCTCAGCAGCATGCTCCCGAGGTGTCTTCCACTACGCCTGCACCTGCTTTCCATCTATCAGGGGAAGGTACTCCACATGGACCTTCAATTCCTGCACCTGACAGCCTGGTTCCTGAGTGGTTAGAGTTCCAGGCCTTGGGTCTCTCTGAAACTGTCTTCACCGTTGTGGAGGCATCTCAGGAGTCAACTAGGAAGTGCTACACCTTCAAGTGGAAGATGTTCTTTATGTGGTGTCAGGGCAAGGGGTTAGATCCTTTGTCCTGTACAGTGGTTAGCATTTTCGACTACCTTTGGTCACACTCCCAGTCGGGCCATTGGTTGATAACCCTTAAGGTGCATCTGGCAGCCATCTCTGCTTACCAGGCTGGTCAGCAGTTGGTGGCACAGGAGAAGGTGGTCTGGTGCTTTTTTAAGGGCCTTGACCACATTTCCCCTCTGGTGCATGAACCACCACCACCGTGGGACTTGTTGCTGGTTTTGGCAAAGCTCACAGGTAAGCCATTTGCACTGATGCACAGGTGTGATCTCTCTCTCACCTGTTGTGGAAGACCACCTTCTTGGTGGCTGTCACGTCAGCCAGATGGATCAGTGAGTTACAGGTACTTTCAGTGGAGTCTCGTTACGTGGTCTTCCACAGGGACAAGGTTGTCCTGTGCCCCAACCCAAAGTTTCTCACAAAGATTATGTCAGAGTTTTACCTTAACCAAGTGATTAATCTCCCGGTGTACTTCTCCAATCACACCTCGGAGGCCGAGCATAGGCTCCATACTTTGGACCTGCAGCGAGCGCTCACTTATTATAAAGAGCTCACAGCTGGAATTTGGGGAGAGGTTCATCAGCTATTTGTGACATTCGTTGAAGCCACACCTAGCAGACCTGCAGCCAAGCAGACTGTTGGCAGGTGGATCACATCATGCATTGATCTCTGCTATAGATTGGTGGGTAGGGAGCCTTCTGGAGGGCTAAGCGCTCATTCAACCCACCATATCACTGTGTCGGTGGCTGCTTCCAGGGACGTCCCTATCCAGGAAATTTGCAGGGCTACTACCTAGAGGTTGTCACACATACCTTCATTTCCCATTACCACATTGACCT
This sequence comes from Neoceratodus forsteri, assembly GCA_016271365.2. Taxonomy (NCBI): domain Eukaryota; kingdom Metazoa; phylum Chordata; order Ceratodontiformes; family Ceratodontidae; genus Neoceratodus; species Neoceratodus forsteri. Next base: position 1,175,253,597 of record CM057453.1, on the reverse strand, counting down.
GGAGTCATGCTGGGATGCTGGTTTTGGGGCCTCAGTTCTCCAGTCCTTATTTCCTAAGTGGGGGTGTGCGGTGCGCCTTGCCTCCCTCCTCCTGGAGAACAGCTAGGAGTCTGCCAGAAGTGTGGATAGAACATCATATCCAAGTCCCTAGAAAAACAGGTTACTCACCTGTAAGAGTAGCTCTTCCATGGAATGGTCTCTTGCAGTAAGTCATTACATCTTCCTGGACATAAAGTCTCCACCACTCATTCACACTGATGGGATCTACACCAGAGGTGCTAGGACCCAGCGGGAGCAAACTTTTTTGCAAGAGGGTCGGTGCCAGAGATGGAGCTGCGAGGAGGGGTGCCACGAGCCTCAGCTCGTGCGGCAATGACTATCTCGGCGTTGACCCTCCAACCGCCTCAGTTCCTTTTTTCCTGCCGTTGAGTGCGCTTCACTGACGACGTCGCTCGCCCGCCAGGAGTCAAACTTCAAACTAGCAGCATAGTTTTCAGTTTATTATTTTGTAATTCGTAATGACGGTATGTATCTGTTCGGACCTCGAATAGAGCAAGTGCTGGAGGTCACACAGAAGACTAGGTCTGCCATTAAAATGGCTCGACCTGCTCCCACCCCTTCTTGGTGTGGGGGGGGGGTTCAGCAAGCATCAATTTCATAACCGTCAGTCCTTTAGGGGCAGGGGCTGGGGAGGTTTTAACAAAAAACAAAACCCCCAGCCTCAAAAGAAAATGCAACAGAAGGCACAAGGGCCCAAAGTGTCCAGTGCCACCTTCTGAGTTTCTGGCCCAGGTCCCACCTCAGCTGTCTGAGGGGGACTCTCCCTCAGCGGTGTGAGGACATCTGACTCAGTTCTAAAACCAGTGGAAATCCATAACATCAGACAAATGGGTCCTCTGGATAATCCGTGAGGGGTACTCACTCAACCTTTCGTAAACCCCTCCAGATCATCCACCCAAATGACAGCCCAGGCTGTTGGCAATTCAGTCAGACCTTCTTGCCTCCAAGGTACAAGGCCTTCTGAACAACGGGCAGTAGAAATAGTTCTGCTGGATCAATAAAACACAGGTTTCTACTCCCACTACTTCCTGGTCCCGAAGAAAACCAGTGGCGTGCGCCCCATTCTGGACCTCAGAAAGTTAAACAAGTTCCTTCTCAAGGAAAAGTTCAAGATGATTTCGCTAGGGACCCTGTTACCCTTGCTTCTTCAACACGATTGGCTAGCTTCTCTGGACATGCACGATGCCTACCAACATATTCCTGTGCACCCGAAGCACCATAAATACCTAAGGTTTGTGGTGCTGGGTCAACATTATTAGTTCAGAGTCCTGCCCTTTGGGCTGTCCTTGGCGCCACGAGTTTTTACAAAGTGTTGTGCAATTCTCGCAGTGCATCTCAGGAAAATTGGAATACAAGTGTTCCCATATATGGACGACTGGCTCCTAGCAAGTCCCTCCAGACAAGAAACTCTGGACGCCATAGCCACGGCTTCAGACTTCCTCATGTCCATGGGAGTCATGTTAAATCTCAAAAAATTGCAGTTGCAGCCCTCCCAGAAGCTCCTCTTTATAGGAACTCTTCTGGACACCTCTTCTATGAAAGCCTTTCTTCCAGAGGACAGGAGCAGCGATATCTTGGAGATGGCCTGGTACAGCAGAGAGAACAACTCAGTTCGAGCTATCTCGATGCAACGAATGCTGGGTCTCATGGCACCCTCAGTGTTCACTGTACCCCTAGCACGTCTCCACATGAGAACCTCCCAGTGAATGCTTAGTACTCAGTGGTCTCCAACCACTCATCCTCAGTCCTTTCTCATCAAGGTGACAGAACCTCTAAGAAAGTCTCTCACCTGGTGGTCGCAAGAGGACAGCCTTCTGGAAGGGTATCCCTTAGCTCCTCTGGATCATCAGATATCCATTACCATGGATGCTTCCCTGATGGGGTGGGCAGCTCACTGTCAGAATCTCCACACCCAAGTCACATGGTCTCAGGTTGAGTCCCAACTCCACATAAATGTCCTGGAAATGAGAGCCGTCCTCTGTGCAGTCCGGGCTTTGAAGGACATTCTCCGTCACAAGAACATTCTCCTTCAAATGGACAACAAAGAAGTGATCTATTACATCAACAAGCAGGGCAGTGCACACCCTTACCCTTTATGCAGGGAAGCAATGAGAGTGTGGGAATGGTGCCTAGAGCACAAGGCTCTAATTCAGGTGGTTTACCTGCCAGGAGTGCAGAACGAACTGGCAGACCATCTCAGCAGAACGGAGACAGATCCCCATGAATGGTCTCTCAACTCAACCGCAGTTCAGTCACTATCCGTAGAGTGGGGAACTCCAGACCTGGACATTTTTGCATCCCCACTCAACACAAAACTGCCTCTCTTCTGCTCCAGCAATCCAGGGCCTGGCATTTTCTGTCAGGATGCGTTCAGGCTGCGGTGGACAAAACGCATTCTATACACTTTTCCTTCTCTTTCACTAATTCAGAGGGTACTTCTCAAATTTGAGTCTCGGGGACAAAATGATCCTCATTGCTCCCTTCTGGCCTCGACAGATATTGTTTCCGCTATGCAGCAGTATGCCAGAAACCCCTCTGAAGGCACTTCCCCCTTCAGACTAACCTTCTGACCCAGGGGCCCGTGGTCCATCCCAATCTGTGGTCGCTCCACCTTCACGCTTGGCTCCTGAAGAGATAGAGATGAATAGGTTCAATGTTTCCCATAGGGTTTCAGATATTCTTTTGACTGCATGTAAACCAGCCTCACTTCCTGGGGTGTGCCTATAAAAGTGGGTGGTCCCTGGTAGTCTCCATTCATTTTCCCGCCGGCTTCAGCTCTGACAGCAGCTTATTCTTCTGCCAGCAGTCTGCGACGTGGATTGAACCCATAGCTTGGGGTGCCTGCTCTTCATACATGGCACCATATTCCTGTGCTTGACCAAGAGCTTTACAATGGATGTTTCCCCTGTTACAGACTCTGGGTACTCGATCAAAGGGCTCTAAAACTTCAGAGTCCTCTTCAAGAAGCAAAATAGGGAAGGAAATACCTTCACCTAAAGTCCTACCTGACCGCCCTTCAATGGTCATATCTTCTAAAACATGTATCATCAAGAAAATATTCCTCATCGACGGGCCATATCCCCCCGTCGATGGCAGGCATTTCTTCATCAAAGAACGTAGAAGCTCAACTTCACATAGAAAGGAACGTTCATTGTTGATGGGACGTCATTCCTCAGCTCCCCCGTCGACGAAACCATATGCACTGTGGACGATGGGGGTCCTGCTGCATTTGTTGTCGATGGGGCACCCCCCTCCCCCGTCGACGAGAGGACTCCACAAGACATCCTCATTGACAAAAACACCTCCTTTGTCTACGGAGCACACTCTACTTGCTTCATCGTCGATGGGTCTACCTCCCCCGTCGACGGGACATGCTCCTAAACCTCCATCATCGAGAAGTATGCCACTGTTGATGACACACTTTCCATCATTGACGGAGCATATACCCACTGTTCCATCATCGACAAAGAGCATCCCACTGTCGACGGAGCATGCACTGACTTCCCCATCATTGACGAGGTGTATTCCACCATCGACGGAGCATGCATTCACTTATCCATCATCAATAAGACACATTGCAACGTCGACGGGGCATGCTTTTATTCCTCTTCCATCGACAGGCCTGATCCCACTGTCGACGGAGCAGCCCTTGCATCATAGAACAGCACCTTTACCAGCATATAATACATTTATGGAAGATCCTTATAAAAATTTAACCATGAAAAACCATGGCATTTTTCATAAAAATGTATCAAAAGATACTTATGGGGTTGCATCACCACAAAATAAAGGATCATATACTACAGAACGCAGAGGCAAACCAGCCTCATTTGCACTTATGCATGGTGCTCAGACACCAGTCTGTGATGAACAAAAATTTCAAAGATGTACTGGATCACTTTATCGGGAGGCACAAATTGATCCCCCGAATTCAAGCACACAGGGCTCAGAACCCGCTTACATGGCAATTCCAGCCTCACAAATGCCAAACATAGAAGAAATTGTAAATAAAGTGTTGAATTCTATGGGTTCTGACTATACACCCACTCCAGTAAAAAACCCTCAATCACAGACTGTCTCTCCGCCTCCATCTAAACAGGCACGTACAGAGCTGGAACGCTCGCCATTTCTGCCTCCTCATGAATATTCTGAGGAATATTTGCCAGATTCTCATATAATTTCGGAACATTCCAAAGACACAAATTATGATGGTTCCCCTACAACAAGAGTCCCCATATTATGTACCATCATACTGGGATGAAGAAATATTACAACCTGTAAAGGTCATTTCGCCACTGGATGACCCCTCATTCCCAGAAATGATGTTACGAATACAAAAAACAATGGGGTTTACCACAACGGAACAAGATAAATTAAGTAAAGATATGGCAGAGTATCTTGACATCCAGGAAGAACCTATCCGGGCAGTCCCTCCTTTTATACCAACGTTCAGAAATTCGATTACTGAAGCATGGAGTCAACCCATAGCTGCACAGGAGCTACCTAGAAAAGCACATAGGCTTTATCAGGCTCCCCTTGATTATCAGTATTTAACAAATATTCCCACTGCGGATTCTGTGGTTATTGCAGCCGCTCACAACCGCACTGGCAAACCTAAACATGCAAGTACAGTACCTCCCGAAAAAGGCTCTAAACCTTTTGATTATATGGGGAAGAAAGTGTTTGCTCTAAACACATTACATATTAGAATACTTATCTACATGGGACATATGCTGAAATACCAGCATACGGTGGGCACCTCTGCTGGGGACATTATAAGTAAACTACCTACATCGTCTGAAAAAGAACAACTCGCATCAATAATAAACACACTTACTTCCCTCTCTCAACTTTTATTAAGATCAGGATGCGACATTGCTGACACTTCGGCTGGAGCCTCTGCAGTCAGTATTCTTATACGCCGTCAGGCATGGCTCTGACTCTCAGGGCTAGCACCTGATATTCAACAAAAAGTGGCTAATGCCCCCTTTTCTGGTGAACATCTCTTTGGCCCAGGGGCACAAACAATACTGGACAACCTACAAGCCTCAGGCAGACAACTAAAAACAGTACAATATATGTACCACAAACCAGGCCCTCAGTATAATTATTCATACAAAACTGGAAATTACAATAACCAAAGAGAAAACTTTAGAGGCAAAGAACGAATGACAAGGAACACATCTAAACCGACCCATGGCTGCCTCTCAGGATGGCCGGGTGCCTCTTCCTCTCATTAAAAAACTTCAGACCACACCCCGGTCTCCTCTTCTATGCCTCGGAGACCTTTTGCTGGGGGCTTCGATTTGAAATTATACTGAGGCCTTTCCCATGAGGCATTAGACATCTAGCCACTTTTTGAGGTATCACTGTTACAGGCAATTACGTTCATTCCATCGGGATGCCTCTCGTCCTGTTGTGCACTGGACCATCGTGTCCCTCCCACGAACAGAGCCTGCTACTACTCACATGCTGAGAAACAATAGCTATATCCTGATATTATTATAATATGGATCATAATATTCTTACCAAACTTCTACTGCTACATGCGGTCTTCACCTGTCCATAGATAAAGACCACAGAAACTGTGGTGAGTACATATGCTGTATATATTATAAACATACTAACATTTCAGGTTTACACTTAACAAGGCTGTAGACCCTGGCATACTTGGGCCCCCCCTTGCAAATGAGATTACAATACACGATGGAACTGACATCACTCTGTTGCATTCCATGTCTTTACTCTCAAACAGGTACAATATCGACTGCAACAATACTACTGACTCTAAGAGCAACTGGATTCCATTATAAAATAGATACATTGTTTCATTTCACAACATCATTTGCTACTTATGTAGCCTATTTATGCCAAAATGGATACATTTGTCTAATTCTTGACAGACATGGCAAAAACCTGTGTTAACTTGCTACATTGTAGCACTACAAAATAACAACATTGTATCATTTGGGTTACGGTTCAAAACTCAGAACCCAATAGACTTTGACATATTCTGTCTTTTCCATTGCATGCCACTGAGACCTACCAATTACTCCATTATATGGCTGATTTTTTTCTGATTTATCACAGTATCTGATATACCATACCCTGATCGGGTTTACATCTGCTTAACTCATCTGATGATGCCCAATAATAGCCAGTCTGGCTTGTCTTTCAGCCATAAACCTATATCGAATACTGTAATGGAGTACTTCCAGACAGAACACAAAATCCTCTTTACATGCTGATATACTATTCTCAGCATCTATCGGTCCTAAGACCACACTATATGTATGGCATAATGCTATATCTAGTCACCCCACTGCCATATAACTGCTTGAGAATGTCCCAGAAGTAATGACTTACTGCAAGAGACCATTCCATGGAAGATAGATCAGTTATGCAAAGACTTTTGCCGTAACAGTAGATCTTCTAGGAATGTCTCTTTCAGTAAGTAGCTTCCCTCCCTCTGGCCCCCTGCCATTCTGTAATAGGGAAAACAATGTACGGTTGGGTGGGTTTGGTACCTCGGTCCCCCTCGGTCCCTCGCTTTCATGAGCTGAAACTGGCGGGGAACGAAGACTACCAGGGACCACTCACTTTTATAGGCACAGCCCAGGAAGTGAGGTCGTGTGGGTGGTTCCTGGTGTGGAGACTGGTAGAAGAAACTCCTGTGTTAGAGCGCCACCTATCGGGAACTCCCAGAAGTAATGACACTGCAAGAGACATTCCTAGAAGATCTACTGTTACGGCAAAAGTCTTTGCATAACTGATCTTTCTAGGAGTGGTATATGATGTTCATCCATACGAACCTAACCGACCTCCCCTGGCTTTGGCACACACCACTGCTTCCAGCAGGCAAGATCTAGCATCATGGGGTGGAGCCGAGGGAGTTACCACCCAGGTGGGTGGGAGGCGCCAGCTTGAAGACTTTCCGGTAAGCTCTTAAAAGGAAGGGACACTGCCAGAAATGTGGATGAACATCATATACCACTCCTAGAACTATAGTTACAAGTGAGTAACCTGTTTTTTTTTTTTGACACCAGGACAACCACAAGGCAGAGCACAAATATTTGTGCTCGGCTTGGCCCAGTTTTGAATATCGGGCCCCTGATGTACTTGGCCTTCATGAAAAAGTAACTGTGTTTCTGGCTGGGGTTCATTTCTTCCTGGGGAGAAAGGCAGGGTGTGTGGTTAAATACATGTATCGTAAAGGTTTTCATCACAATACCCAGGAGAAAATACCATTTCTTTATAGATTGTAAAATGAGTAAATACTAACATACTAAAAAACCAGCAGAATAGGCCAAATTGTCTGTCTTGTCTGCTGGAAAGCCAGCAACCCAATGGCTGCCCACCTCACCACCCCCCCCAGCCCCCAAGAGTGTCTTCTCTAGTTTCAGTTTCCCCTTGAACCTATCCCAACCTTTCTTGAAGCCCTCCACTGTGCCCTCCTTCACCAGCCTCCTGGGAAGTGCATTCCATGGCTCCACCACCTTCTCAGTGAAAAAATGCCTCCTACGTTCCCCCCTGTAATTTCCCCCCTCCAACTTCCATCCATGGCCCCTGGTCACTCCCCCCTTCTTCAGCCTAAACAACTCCCTGGTTCCACTCCTAATTATTCCCTTTATATACTTGAAAACCTCCATCATGTCTCCCCTATCCCTCCTCTTCTCCAGTGAGTAAAGCCCAAGCTCTTCCAGTCTCCCCTCATAAGGCCTCCCCTCCACGCCCTGAATCATCCTGGTCGCTCTCCTCTGGACCCTCTCCAGCAGCGCTATGTCCTTCTTCAGATGAGCTCTCCAGAACTGTACACAATACTCAAGCTGTGGCCTGACTAAGGCATTATATAGAGGGAGGATCACTTCCCTGCTTCTGGATGTAATTCCTCTAGCTATGCAACCCAATATCCTGTTTGCCTTGGCTGCAATTTTTCTACAGTTTTCAGAATTATTCATTTTAATGTCTACCACCACCCCTAAATCACTTTCTCCCAGTGTGGCTTGCAGTGTGACCCCCCTGGTTGTATACATGGACCGGGTTATTGACCCCCAAATTAAGTACCTTACATTTCCCAGCATTACATTTGAGTCCCCACCACCTTGACCACCCCTGCAGGGTATCCAGATCCCCTTGGACTGTCTCCCTCACTTCCTCACTATACATCAGTGCTCCCAATTTTGAATCATACGCAAAGAGACTCAACCTATTCCTAACCCCCCCTCCCTATATCCGAGACATAGGCATTGAACAAAAGTGGCCCCAATACTGAACCTTAAGGTACTCCACTTATTACCTTCCTGGGGGAGGATATTATCCCACCCACCATTACCCTCTGTAAATGCCCCAAAAGCCAATTTTCAACCCAGTTTAGCTCCTGTCCACCCACCCCCATCTCCCCCATTTTTGCTATCAGTCCATTATGAGGTACTGAATCAAACGCCTTGCTGAAATGAAGTTGGAGGGAGGACGATTCAGAGGAAACATGAGGAAGAATTTCTTCACAGAACGGGTGATGGACAAGTGGAACACCCTGCCAGAGGAAGTGGTGGGGGCTGAAACAATCACGGGATTTAAGAATGCATGGGATAGACATAAAGGAATTCTGGAGGTCAGGGGTAAGGGGCAACAGACTTCTAGGAAAACATAAACTGAACTTACAAGCTCAAATGGGCAGACTGGGTGGGCCATAGGCCCTTATCTGCCGGCACTGTCTATGTATCTATGAAATCTAGGTATAGAACATCCTATGTCACTATGACACTATGTCTATCCAAGGCCCCTGTCACCCAATCATAAAACTCTACAAGGTTGGTCTGACACGATCTCCCTGGGACAAAGCCATACTGTTTATCATCCTGGTGCCCTAACCTTTCCAGCTGCCTCCCAAGCCTCTCCTTGATAAAACCCTCCATTACTTTGCCCACTACAGATGTTAGACTGACTGGCCTATAGTTCCCCATCTCCTCCCTAGACCCTCCCTTATGTATAGGCACTACATAAGCCGCCCTCCAGTCCTGTGGCACCCATCCTATCTGCAGAGAGATGTTAAAGAGTGCAGCCAGTGGGGTTGCCAGCACATCCGCCAATTCCTTCATAACCCTCAGATGTATTCCATCCGGCCCCGGTGCCTTATCAGTTTTCAGATTCCGAAGGGCCTCCCTCACCCTATCCACTGTGATTTCTCTCCCACAATCCACTCCCTCATGCAACCTTCCTACACCTTCTTGGTCTAGCCTGTGCCCATGTCTCATGCCATCTATGGTCTCAGACTGAGACTGACCTCTCACTTTTACTGACTCCTCATCTCTCCCATCAGGCTGTGGGGATTCCTTGTCACCCACTGCAAATATTGAGGCAAAGTACTCATTTAACAACTCTGCCTGTTCCCCTGCTTCCTGAGCCCATCCCCCCACAATCTTAATCCTGCTGATCTGTGTCCTCTCTTTTCTCTTCTCTCTTATGTATCTATAGAATCCCTCCCCCCCCCACTCTGGATATCCCTAGCCAGGTTTTTTTCCATCCCTGCCTTAGCGCCCCTCACCACTCTGGTGACCTTCCTGGCCAATAGTTCATACTCCCCTCGTTCCTTATCCCCCCTAGAATGTTAGAAATGTACATAGGCAGCCTTTTTATCCCTCACTGCCTCTTGCACCTCCCTGGTCCACCAACATGGCTTGCTGGTTCTACCATGCTTACACCTTATTTTAGTACAGGACCTAGTAGCCTCCTGTACCCCAATACATAGTTTAGAGTGTATACTAGAGCTACACTCTGGATGGAACATTTAATAGAGCTAGTTTTAAAAAGACAATAGCAGAGGGGCAACTTTCCCCTTGCTCTTGGCCCTCTCTGTTTCTCTGTCTCTCTCTCTCTCTCACTCGCTCCCTTAGATCACAAATTAAGTCTTCAAATGTGTGCTGTCTAGTTGTATAAGATAGAGGATAAAGGATGGGGTAGTGTATGATATGAGAATTTAATGCCCACCTGAGGTGTGAGATGCTACATAAACCCCGAGGACAAAGCCCGAGGGGTTTATCAAAGCATCCCATACCGAGGGTGGGCATTCAATTTTCATAGCACACACTACCCCAGTCCCTTATTTTTTATAATTACTGGGCAGCATTTTTTTTTCCATCCCAAGTTGTCTGTGCTACACCACACACACACACACACACACACACACACACATTTTTTGTACTGCTGCATTTGTTTTTTGCCGTACTGATTTTTTCTTTTACAGTACTACAGTACCTCAGTTAGCCAGGGTCAGAGCATGCCGGCCATACTCTCCAGTGTCACCACGAGCCGATTGCGAGTTGTTCCCGCTGTCCATTGCGGCTGCAAAAGCCAAACAGCCGGAGCAACCAGATAGATTTTTTGGGATGTTAAATTAAAAGAAGCATAGAAAAGAAAGAAAAACAAGGAAGTGGACTCTCGGCATGGTGGCTTCCTGTGGATCCTCCTCGCTTCTAGGGATATGGAGCCACCATGTTTACTGATCAGTTTAGCCCGCCCAGGAGCAGACTGACAGCCAGTGAGGGAGCGGCTGTTTTTGAGTGATGTAGCACGTGTTCACCATAATAACCAGCTGGTTATTACAGCAAATATCAACTGGGTCAGCCTTAGAAAAAAGTGCTGACCAGTAATTCAAACACCATGAAGTCTTGCTATATTATAACAAAAGCAGTCAGCCACTGCAGCTGAACTGCCCCAGAGAGGAAGGAGTTAACTCCAGAGGATCTGGAGTTCTACAGCGCGAGGGCGATGTGCCAAAGCTCTATCTGGCAAGTTTCAAATGAAACTGTCAGATTCTTTACTCCGCTTCACTGAACAGTCGCCCGGAGATCAGCTCCTTCAGCTCGGTTCATTCTTGGTTCAAGCAGTATTTTTCGGTTCATTTGAACCGCAAAAGTTATTATTTTACCGATTTCAGTTAAAAGCTCTATCTGGTAAACCGTAATGCAATTTAAAGTCTGTGTGGAAAGTTAATTATCGGTTCGGTTTTGAACCGATCGGTTTGCTTATTTCAACATTTAAAGTGTTGGTTGGTTTTTAGAGTGCGGTTCCGGTTCTTATCGGTTCTAAAAAACCTGAATTTTAATAGGTTTTTCAAATACCGTGACACGGTTAGGAACCATAAGGGTGTGTCTTGCCTGGCACTGCCATCAAAAGGGCAAGTTTTGGATAGGCTGGCATTATGTCTGAGAAACCCGAAGAAAACCTGGCCCACTGGTTTCAACACTGTGACGCTCTGTGGGGAAGCCTTTGCCAAGGCTGACCCACACACCACTTGTGTCTATTGTCTGGGGCTGACCACCTCCTGTCAGACTGCCAGGTGTGTAAAAATTCCCTGCAGCCACCCTGGAGAAGAGATTGGGCGGCTCAGGGAATGAGGCCAAAAGTCCGCTGACCGGATGGCCAGCCCGTCCAGCACCCACTGGACCAGAGGGTGCCCTCTGACCAGGGCGAGACTTCTTCGGCAAAAGGAAGGCTGGTTCAGAGGAACCAGTCCCAGTTAAAAGACAAGGAAATCAGTAGGTTTGGAGTCCAAAATTGTGTCTCCAACTGCTGCAGAGATAGCTAAAGCCATTCAGATTGTCCAGTCACTGTCTCAGGGACCTGTCAAACCACCAACAGTTGGTAAAGGTTGGTTCATTCAGTTCCAGTGGTTCAGGAGTATGATGTTGAGGATTTTTATGAACCACAGGAGGGGGAGGAGGAATTTGATCAATATGTGTGTGGCTGGGAGGGTCTGGACGTGCCCATTGAACCGGACATTTCTCCAGACAGACCTTTAGAATCTCCTCCTATTCTGTCTGAGTCCCCTTCTCATTTTATGTTTTACAAAAAGGTTGCAGAAACCCTCCAGCTTCCTTTAGAGGAGGCTGTGGATGAGCAAGCGGATCCTGATTATGTAGAAATGATGGATATACCAGAGTCTAGGAGGTTGTCTATTCCTTTGCATAAGTCATTTAGGAAGCAAACAACAAAGATTTTAAAAAATCCTCATTCTGTCCCTCCTGTAGATAAAAAATGGACAGAAGGTATACTTTGTCAGGCTCTGATACAGACTTCCTCACTGAACAAGTGTAGTCATGTAGATGTGTACAAGCTGCAGCCTGTGACAAGGCTAATATTCCCTGGCCTCACATCCTCCTGATAAAGATTCCAGGAAGATTGATGCCATGGCAAAAAAACAGTATATGGCAGCTTCTTTGGGACTCAGGCAGGCAAATTAAAAAAACATGTAGCTAGATATCAGAAATCTAGGTGGGACACAATATTGCAGTTAGCCAAGCAGGCCCATGGCCAGCTGGCTAGTGAATTGGAACAGGTGGCTGCTGATGGCATTGAAGCCTCTAAAGTTCAATTTCATACTGTTGTTGATGTTAATGATGTCTCCTCTAGGGTCATGGCCACTTCTGTAGCTTTCCGTAGGTTGGCATGGCTCAGATGCACTAATCTGTCCCAAGATACTCAGTCAAAGGCTATGGATTTTCCTGTAGTGGGAAACTCTCTGTTTGGGGAACAAACAGAAAACTATATGAAAAAGATGGATGAATACAGAACTACCTACAAAAGTGCCCAGGCTAAGGAGAGGCATGCCACGCCACAAAGGCATGCTCCCAGAGGTAGGGGCAGGCCTTTTCACAGGCCTTTTTACCAATTTCAAGCCTCCTCTGCTGTTGCGCAGAGGGGTTTCTTCAGAGGCAGGGTAGATGAGGCACAAGTAAACCGTCCCCCTCCCCTCAGCCTAAGGCTGCTGCTAAGCAGGCACCCTGATGGGGTGCCCAGGGCCGATTCTCCTGTACCAGTGGGGGGCAGGTTGGCTTATTTCAGCCAGAACTGGCTGTCCTTAACTTCGGACAGATGGGTTCTGGAGGTAATAAGCCAGGGTCTGGTTCTCAGCTTCAAACACTTTCCAAAGATGAGAGCCAGACATTTTCCACCTGCAAATCCTTAAGAAGCCCTTGCTTTGGAAGCAGAGGTTTCTTCTCTTCTGGACTGCAAAGCAGTGAAAGGGTTCCCTCCTGCCATCAGGGCAAGGGGCTTTATTCAAGATACTTTCTTACCCCAAAAGACAGGAGAATGGCGGCCCATTCTAGATTTAAGGTACCTGAACAAGCATCTTTGAAACCAAAGTTCAGAATGTTGACTCTGGCAATGATATTGCCTTCTCTAAGGCCAGGGACTGGCTAGCTTCCCTGGACCTCAAGGATGCCTATTTTCATGTCCTGATCAGGCCTTCTCACGAAAGTACCTCAGGTTGAACTGCCCTCAGGCCATTACCAGTTCAGGGCAATGCCTTTCGGCCTTACCTCTGCCAAGGGTATTCACAAAATGTCTCCCTGTGGTAGTGGCTCACTTAAGAAGGCAAGGGGTTGCTGTGTTTCCTACCTGGACGACTGGCTCATTGTGGGTCAGTCTCCAGGTCAGGTAATATCCCACTTGCAAGTCACCCAGCAGCTTCTCACTTCCCTGGGATTCCTGCTAAATTTACCAAAGTCAGTTCTGGAACCAGTTCAGGTCCTAACTTTCATAGGTGTAGAATTGAACACAAAGTTAGCCAGGGCATTTCTTCCCTCGGAAAGGTAGACAGACTCATGGCCCTGGCATCCTCCTTACCCTGCGTAGTCTCTCGACCAGCAAGGCATTTTCTGCAACTCCTGGGGCACATGGCTGCTTCCACAGCTGTAGTGCAAGGAGCAAGATTCAGATGAGGGACACTCAGTTCCATTTGAGGGCCTATTGGTCTCAAAGGAAGGACCCCCTTACCAAATTGGTCCCAGTGACTCAAACTCTGATCCTGGCCCTCCACTGGTGGCAGGACCAAAGCAATCTAAGACAAGGGGTTCCCTTCATTCCCATTTCCCACTCCCTCACCCTCACCACGGATGCCTCCCTGTTAGGGTGGGGAGCTCACTTGGGCGACCTGTCCACTCAGGGAGTGTGGTCTCCTCAGGAATCTCTGCTCCACATCAATCTTTTGGAACTCAGAGCTGTCTTTTTAGCTCTTCGGGTGTTTTCAGTTTCTGTCCAAAACAAAGTGGTTCAAGTCAGGACAGACAACACCACCACAGTGTGGTACATCAACAAGCAAGGGGGCACTCGGTCTTCAGCCGTGTGCACCAAAGCAATGAAGTTGTGGTCTCTGGCTTACTCCCTGAACACCTCCCTGATAGCAGTTCATCTCCCAGGGAAGGACAATGTCCTGGCGGATGCCCTCAGCAGAATTTCTCAGGGCCATCACGAATGGGCTCTGAATCCACAGGTGCTGGGGTCTGTCTTTTGCCAGATGGGGCACCCTCAGATAGATCTTTCGCAGCCCCAGACAACCACCAACTTCCTCTATTTTGTTGCAGGCCTCCAGTGCTGGGCTCAGTCCTCTGGACGCCTTTCTGTTGGACTGGAAGGGAAGTTCCTGTATGCCTTTCCCCTTTCCTCTTCTTTTCAGGGTGCTAGTGAAAATCAGATCTCAACCCTGCAAAGTGATTCTGATTGCCCCAGATTGGGCCAGACAGCCCTGGTACCTCTGCTTCTGTCCTGACAGTCCACTCCTGCCCTGAGCCTGCCCCAGAGTCAACGACTTGCTGGCCTGTGCACAGGGAGAGTGTGGTATCCGGACCTCAAATCCTCCATCTCAAGGCCTGGCTCTTGAGGAGTTAGAATTTGCTGATTTACACCTTTCTCAAGGTGTCATGGATATTTTAAAGGCTTCAAGGAAGCCTTCCACTAGGGCCACTTATAATTCTAAGTGGAAGAGGTTTTCCATCTGGTGCTCTGAGAGACAGATTATTCCAGAATCTGCTGATCTTCCCATTCTACTGGACTATTTGGTCCATTTAAATTCCCTAGGCCTTAGGCCAGCTACCTTGAAGGTTCATCTGGCAGCTGTCTCTGCTTTTGTGTCAGCAGGGAAGCCTGCCTCCCTTTCTTCTCACCCTGTGTTCTCCAAGTTTTTTAAAGGGTTACTTCATACTAACCCCCCTTTTAGGAACCAGCTCCTGCCTGGGACCTGAATGTTTGTATTGCTCAGTTAATGCAACCTCCTTTTGAGCCTCTGTCTCAGCAGAGCTCAAGTATCTAACTTGGAAAACTGTTTTCCTAGTGGCTATCACTTCTGCCAGACGATAAGGAATTACAGGCCCTGTCAGTGGAAGAAGATTTTATCTCTTTCCACAGAGATAAGGTAGTCCTCAGGACTAACAGAAAGTTTTCTTCTAAGGTGGTTTCAGATTTCACCTGAATCAATCCATCTCTCCTAGTATTTTTCACTGAGCATTCTTCCTCAGGTGAGAGGAGACTGCACAGCTTGGACATCAAAAGAGCCTTAAGCTACTATTTGGAATGCACCAAAGGTCACAGGTTCGAATCCTCCAACTCTTTCTTACTTATGCAAGTTGGCAAGGGAAACCGGCCACTAAGAGGACAATTGCAAGGTGGATTGTCTCTGTATCCAATTTTGTTACCAAAACTAGGTAGAGAACCCCCTCAGGACTGAGGGCCCACTCCACGGGGTAAGGCCTATGCCTCTAGCGGCTGCTAGAGACATTCCCATTCTGGAGATTTGTCAAGCTGCTACCTGGAAGACAGTTCACACTTTTACAAGCATTATTCCCTGGATGTCCAGTCCAGGAGAGATGCTCGGTTTGGCACAGCTGTGCTTCAGAGCCTATTTCTAAGTAGGTTCTGACCTCCTCCATGGAGGTACTGCTGTGTAATCTGCTTTTGTTATAATATAGCAAGACTTCATGGTGTTTGAAGAAAAATTACTCACCTTAGTAATTGCTTTTCTTCTCATGGAGTCTTGCTATGTTATAACCACCCTCCCTCCTGCCCCTCTCAGAACTTCTACTTGGGTAGGGTGGCAAATTAGTGCAAGCACTGTGTCATGCCATTGTATTGTTTCCTTTACCCTCTTTCCTTTAGGGTTAGGGAACTAGGTTGTTTCGCTTAGGTTATATATATTGACCCTTCCTGGACTTGAGTCTTGGGGGAAGGGGGTTCCATTGGTGCTTGTCAAGGGTGGTAAACGAACTATAATACCATTATTCATTGTTATTATGGCTAATGGTGTTTCTTTGTTGTTTATATTGTTGTTATTACTATAGTAGGTAGCCATTTGGCTAGTGTAGAGTTTTCCACACAGACTTGTTGTTTAAGGTTAGCTTCGTAAAGATCTGACAGTTTCATTTGAAACTTGCCAAATAGAGCTTTGGCAGAGCGCCCTCGCGCTGTAGAACTCCAGATCCTCTGGAGTTAACTCCTTCCTCTCCGGGGCAGTTCAGCTGCAGTGGCTGACTGCTTTTGTTATAATATAGCAAGACTCCATGAGAAGAAAAGCAATTACTAAGGTGAGTAATTTTTTCTTATAGTGCATTATAAAATGGCAAGAAAAAAATCTAGAAATCTCACTGGCCAAGAGACATTAGCTGACTGTACATTAAATCTCTATATACACACAGTCACCCTGGTCCTAAACCACAGTACACAATGAGCAAATCAGTCCTCTTACAACCAGAAGTGTCTTCCATCAGTCCCTCTGCAACCAGATCTGACCTTCCATCACAAACATGGTTGCTACCTTTACACTCTAAAAACCTTCAGCTGGGCCCTAAAAATAAAATTACCTTAAATAAAAAATGAAACAAATTAATTAAATGTTGTTTCCCTGATCATCACATTCTCCTTACACACATAAACAAATTAGAAACATTAAGTAGTGTTTATAGTTTTCATTACAACTGTTTCTTTACTAACAGTGAAAATTCCCCTTTCTGTCTTTACCTGCTCATCAGGGAAATCTCTTCTTCTTGCCGTGACAGTGAAATAATTGAGTCACTGGCTCTAAAACAGGCCTTTGTTGTCTGTGTGTACAGTATATTAGGAGAGTAACATTCTACCAGCGGAACTGAGCAGAATTTTGAATCCCTGTATTCCATGCTAAGCATTCCATGATAAACATTCTATGTCTTGAATGAGGGAAAAAACAGACAAAAAAACAGGATGAAGAAAGTAAGCAATACAGTAATACTTTATAAACAAAGAGAAAACGTGGGAAAACACAGTTACATAGGTGGAGGCAGACCCAAACTGCTCAAATAATACATTGCTGTCCCTCTAGCTCACTGGTTTAGCATTTTACAGTGAGTTGCTATTCAATCAATTTTACCACTCCTTTACCAAAGTCTGGGGACTATTTTTCACCATATTTAAATAAAATAACATACTATTATTAAATCTTTAATAATGTGTCCAGAGTTTTGTTTAATTGTTACAGAAATAGTTGTTACCCATTTTATAAGAGCGATAAAACACTTCAGAGTGTGGGTTGCTGATTGATAAGAGCACTACCCAGCTGCTGTAATCTCTCGGCTCAAGCGCCTCGTGCCTAACAACGCACCGGGGGGGGGGGGCGTGCTCTTATCAGTCAACAACCTACACCCTGTCATGTCTTATTGCTTACATAACACACCCAGGATTAATGTAATGTTTTCTTAACCTCATATCCAGGTTGGGCAGTGAGGCATAAGACACAGTCAAGGGCCTTCAGTCACCTGGGAAGGGCAGTTATTACTGTACACTGAATACCCAAAGTGTGTTATTATACTTATACATTAAAAGGCCAGTAGTTTTAAACGGACTGTTGGTTAGGAGCATGAAACAGAGAGGTTAAGCTCTATGATTCTGTCTTGATTAGCTTTCTTATGTGTTGGTCTGAAGAGGCCATCTATTACATATGAGCTGCCAACTTGTACCCTCCCAATAAACCCCTTCGTAAAATAGAATATATATTAACTTTCTGTTTATGCTTCTGGCACTGTCCAGCTCTTTCCTTGTGCTGTGCTACCACCCAGCCCCATTACCCTGACTGCAGCACTCCTGTACCAGCACCTTCATCCCAGTAAGCTGGTAAGTCCTTCTGATATTTGGGAAGGGGTACCAGGAGATAAGAGCCCTTCCCGAGCACATGGCTGATGGGAGGTGCAGGCAGGTTGTGCAGGGCTGCAGAGTGCCAGGCCAGGCATCCTGCTGCTAAAGGATTTTTGCCTTCACTTTCTCTGTGACCCCTTGGAATGTTATTGTTGAGGATGTCATGGGCATGCACGAGACAAAAAAGTGACCTCGAGAAGTTCAGGCAAACCAGCTGTCCTGAAAGCTTAGCTCGTAGAGCACCACAAAGGCATTCTGTGGACCTGGGTTCAATGTCCAAGTGGGTCCTATTATTTTATTATTTTCTCTAAATCCATTGATAAACCTGGCAGTCTGAATCCTGGGTGCTAACTGGCTTAGGCAGGCTGTCACCCACACCCTTAGTTATATGGTGCCACATTTCATGTTATAATCTACATGTTACAATTTAAAGGGGAGAATTCCCATCTACCAACTCCACAAGTACTATGTGGGGCTCAGTCCCCTCTGACACAGAGGTTCTCATCAGTACCAGTTTTCCAACCCCTCCTGGCCCCAGAAAGGAGGTGTTGGGTGGCAGCTCTTTTTGTTCCTTCCCCCATGTAATAGTAAACATTACACAACAAAGCCGCTCGGTGGCTGTCGTTTGAGTGAATCCCAAATGCGGTCAGTTTAAGCAAGCAAACATTCAGCCTTGAGAGATGCTTGTTTTTACTATTAGTGCATGTGACACTATGCTTGGTGTCATGCACGTATGTATAGTACTTGCCATCCGCAAATGAGCTGGTTCCCCTAGGGTTCTAGTACCTCCATCTCTGAGACCAGAAAGTGTGGCTCTGTGAAAAAAATATTCTTGAAGATGTAGAGTTACTGTAAGTAATTCCTTTTTATTACTTTTGTTGTCGGTCTACTGAATATTTCAGATCCTGTAGTACTTGTTTGAATGTCTTGTTTTTGTACTGATTTCAACTATTCAGTAAAAATTTATAAATCAAGGGACACATGACAATAAGTCTCTTGACTGTCACAATTGCTGTTTACGACACAAGAGACTATTGCCATGGTAAGCAGTATGATGTCCAACAAAGACATTTTGAGGTCAGTTGGGGACAGTCAAATACTTTTTATATACACTTCTTGAACAGGGTACCAAGATGTGTTATAAACCCTGGATCAGATTACACACAACCGAACTACATGTAACATGTGCAAGTAGGTGATAACAACTATGTCACATTTACCCTTACCGGCAATTTTATTAAAATTAATTTGTAGTTATAGTTAGCTTATTGTTTCAGTACAGATGTTAGAAACTTGGACTATGACTACCAATTCTAATCCATATGACAAGTTAAAGAGCTACTAAAGCTTCAAAGAAAACCTTAGACACTGTACTACTTAGGTATAATTCTGCTTGCATTCTGTATATATTCTGTGTATTGTTCCTCCCCCTTATTTGTTACTAAGGACATCTGCATGTATATATGCTCTTTATCTCTTTGAGTTCCCTTAGAGTTCATATGCCTCTATAGCTTACTCCCTACTTCAAGTCACAATCCTCTGTTATGACATCACAATCTGTTGCCATGGGACTAACTGTGATGTCACAAGCAGTGCATTATGATCTCAGGTAGGGGGAAAGCAACAGGAATAGATGAACTCTTCAGGAGCAAAGATTCCATTTTCATGCAGATGACCTTAGTAATAAATAATGGGGCGGAGGAATCACAGGACTAATGTGAAATACAGGCTGAACTGTGTCTAAATATTATGTTTTGTTGAAGTTCTCCTGAAGGGGTCAGCTGCTCTTTAAGTGTTTTGCTTGAATGGTACAATAAAAATAAAGAACAGTTTCCTTTCATAATGATAATGATAAATGTGTTGTGTGTGTTGTTTGGAGGTTACTGATCAAGCTAAATGTCATGTAACATTTATGTATGAACACATTTTGCAGTATCTGAGCTTGGTGGCCTTTGCCACCTCTTCTTTTTCTGATTGCCAGATGCCTTTTTTAGTTTATTAACTAGAGTACTACCCATAATTGTAAACATTCTAAAGCTTGTTTCATCTCATCCACAGGCACTGGTAACTGGAAGTATACCCGGCTTTGTTGATGTCATCATGAACTTGAATTCTCCAGCTCTACTGGAAGATAACCTGATCTGGCAGGCTAAAGCTGCTGGAAGGAGAATTGTGTTTTATGGAGACGACACTTGGCTGAAGCTCTTTCCGAAGCATTTTGTGGAATATGATGGGACTACTTCATTCTTTGTTTCTGACTATAAAGAGGTTAGGTTTTTAATATTTTTTCAGATGCTTGGAATAGTTGATTAGATAGTGATTGGGATATACCACTTAACTCTTGAGTAAGAATGAATTGTCTAATACTCACAAGTGGAGTACTTACCAAAATCAAATGTTTTCTTCAAATCACATAGATGCACTCCTTTCTACATTGTCCTTTTTGAAAATAAGCAATTTGTCTGGCTAGGTGGTCCTGGCTGTAGCAAGGTGCCCCACCATTTGTATATCGCTCTACATTGTCAGCCTTTCTGGCCATTAGAGCGCCAGCATTACAGTGCCGGGTAATTACGGTACCAAGTGCCAGATTTGCTGCCCCTTCCCTGAGGTCTGCCCCCCTTCTGGAGTTAGTATCCTTAGAAAGGCTGTGTGTATGTGTGTGTATGTTGGGGGGGGGGGGCACAGCCCCCCACAATAAGAGAGGACGGTGACTTTCCCACTTGGTGCCGTAATGACTGGGCACACTGCCGACGGCTCTCTGAAGTGGTGGAATCCATTGTCAGTGAGGAGAGTTAATACATATGGGTAATGTGCTCGCCTACTTGGGGATGAGTTGGATAGTTTAAACCTTTAGACTACCTGAGCAATACTGGAACCCTAGGATCCTGAACATTTAGTTTGTGTCTTTTTGGCAGTACTACATACCACTTTGAAGGGAAAAGCAGTGCTCTGTAGAGTTCTGAAGACTTTGAAGAAACATTGTCTGTTTCATTATGTTTGACAGTAGTGTGACTCTAGGGCAGGTTGGGGATACCTGGTGACAGGTGGCATCCCAGTTTTTTACAGAATCAGTACTGATGCCCTCAAGTAAAAAGTTCTCTTGTCCCAGAGTTCAGTATGGAAAACTGTTCGATCATGCTCAAGATGTTTAATTTTCAGATTCCTTCCAAACTTTATTCGATCAGTCCAATCAGTCTGTCACCTCCATTTAAACTGTAGTGGTCAGTAATGTGTGAAGTGGAGTTTATTTTTGTAATTTCTCATATTCATAAAGCTCAACTGAAAATTAATTTGATTCGTCCATGACACTGGTGCAGAGGACATCATGCATATGAATACTTCTGCCTATTTGCCATGCAGCTACCAGACAGTTTTATCTGAAATGCCATTGACTCACATCTGCGATATATGTCTTTCAGAATCGATTCTCCACTGCTCGTCAAAGCCATTCATTCAAACAACATGAAGTCTTGCTACATTATGACAGTAGCAGTTTGATCCAGCTCTAGAACTGCTCCGGAGGTGAAATGGTTAAAACCATTCCAAAATAGAATTTTGGCCACGAGCTCTAAGAAGCAGCTCTATCTGTGTTATTTCAAACCTGAACTGTCAGATTCTTTACTCCGCCTCAGTGAACAGTCGCTTCGGAGATTTCTCCTACTGCTCGGTTCATTTCTTGGTTTAAAAAGTGTTTTCTCGGTTGGATTCAACCGAGAATAGTTTATTTTAACCATAAAACCGTTCGGTTCAAGCTCTATCTGTGGTAACCGTAAGTAAATTAAAGGTTTTTGTCTGTGTGGAACTTGTAAGTTATCGGTTGGTTTGAACCGATCAGCTGGGTTTAAAATCATTTAAAACTAAAAATTAACATTTAAGTGCGGTTCCCGGTTCTTATCGGTTCTAAAAAACCGATTTATTACGGTTTTTCAATACCCGTGACACGTTAGGAACCGATAAGGTGTCTTACCTGGCACTGCCGTTAAAGGGCAAGTTTTCTGGTTAGGCTGGCATTATGTCTGAGAAACCCAAAAGAAAACCGGCCCACTGGTTTCAACACTGTCATGTTTGTGGGGGAAGTCTTTTGCCAAGGCTGACCCACACACCATGTGTTTATTGTCTGGGGTTTGACCACCTCCAGTCAGACTGCCAGATATGCAAGAATTTCCTGCAGCCACCCTGGACAAGAGAGTGGGCAGGCTCAGGGAATGAGAGGCCAAAAATTCCGCTGACCCGGATGGCCAGCCCGGTTCGGTGCCCTCTGACCAGGGCCAGACTTCCTCGGGCAGAAGAAAAGCTGGTTCTGAGGAACCACTTCAAGTAAAGAAAACAAGAAAATCAGCAGGTCTGGAGTCCAAAACCCCTTCTCCAACTGCTGCAGAGATAGCAAAAGCCATACAGATTGTCCAGTCACTGTCTCAGGGTCCGTCCGAACCGCCACTATCTGGCAAAAGGTCGGTTCGTCCGGTCCCAGTGGTTCAGGAATATGATATTGAGGAATTTATGAACCAGAGGAGGGGGAGGATGATTATGAACAGTATGAATGTGGCTGGGAAGGTCTGGGTGTGCCCATTGAACCGGACATCTCTCCAGACAGACCTTTAGAATCTCCCCCTATGCTGTCTGAGTCCCCATTTCATTTTATGTTTTACAAAAAAGTTGCTGAAACCCTTCAGCTTCTCTTAGAGGAAGCTGTAGATAAGCAAGAAGAGCCTGATTTTGTAGAAATTATGGATATTCCAGAGTCTAGGAGATTGTCTATTCCTTTACATAAGTCTTTTAGGAAGCAAACAATAAAAATTTTAAAAGCTCCTAATTCTGTGCCTCCTGTAGATAAAAAGATGGACAGAAGGTACACATTGTCAGGTCCTGATACAATTCCTTTCTCAGCAATGCAGTCATGTTGGAGTAGTTCAGGCTGCAGCCTGTGATAAAGCTAATATTCCCTGGCTTCACATCCTCCTGACAAGGATTCCAGGAAGATTGATGCCATGGCAAAAAACAGTATATGGCAGCCTCTCTGGGACTCAGGCAAGCAAATTATATGGCTTATGTAGCTAGGTATCAGAAATCTAGATGGGATACTGTTATGCAATTAGCCAAGCAAGCCCATGGCCAGCTGGCTAGTGAACTAGAACAGATGGCTGCTGATGGCATTGAGGCTTCTAAGGTTCAGTTTCATGCTGCTGTGGATGTTAATGATGTTTCCTCTAGGGTCATGGCCATATCTGTAGCTTTTCGTAGGCTGGCCTGGCTCAGGTGTACTCGTCTGTCACAGGATACCCAGACTAAGGCTATGGATTTTCCTGTGGTGGGAAATTCTCTGTTTGGGAAACAGACAGAGAACTACATGAAAAAGATGGATGAATATAGGACTACTTACAAGAGTGCCCAGGCTAAGGAGCGGCAAGCCACTCCTCAAAGGCATACCCCCAGGGGTAGGGGTAGGCCTTTTCACAGGCCTTTCTACCAGACTCAGGCCTCCTCTGCCTATGCTCAGAGGGGCTTCTTCAGAGGCAGAGGCAGGCGAGGGGTGGGCAGACCTGCTCACTCCCAGCCTAAAAGCTCCTGCTAAGCAGGCACCCTGATGGGGTGCCCAGGGCCGATCTGCTGTACGGTGGGGGCAGGCTGGCTTACTTCAGTCAGAATTGGGCTTCTTTAACCTCAGACAAGTGGGTTCTGGAAGTAGTAAGCCAGGGTCTGGTTCTCAGCTTCAAAAAGTTTCCCAAGTTGAGAAGCAGACTTTTCTACCTACAAGTGCTTCAGAGACCCTTGCTCTGGAAGCAGAGGTCTCATCCCTGTTAGCTCTCAGAGCAGTAGAAAGGGTTCCTCCCCTGCACCAGGGCAGGGGTCTGTATTCCAGATACTTCCTTACCCCAAAAAAGACAGGAGAATGGCGGCCCATATTAGATCTCAGATATCTGAACAAGCATCTTTTGAAACCAAAGTTCAAAATGGTAACTCTGGCAATGATTTTACCCTCCCTAAGGCCAGGGACTGGCTAGCCTCCCTGGACCTCAAGGATGCCTATTTCCATGTCCTAATCAGAAGCTCCCATCGAAAGTACCTCCTTGACCTTACCTCTGCCCCAAGGGTATTCACAAAGTGTCTAGCAGTGGCAGTGGCTCACTTAAGGAGGCAAAGGATTGCTGTTTTCCCCTATCTAGATGACTGGCTCATTGTAGGTCAGTCCCCAGAACAGGTAAAATCTCACCTGCAGGTCACCCAGCAGCTTCTCACCTCCCTGGGCTTTCTGCTAAATCTACCAAAGTCGGTTCTGGAACCAGTCCAGGTACTCACCTTTATAGGGGCAGAATTGGACACAAAGCTAGCCAGAGCCTTACTTCCCTTAGAAAGGGTAAGGAATTTAGTGGCTTTGGCCTCCTCCTTCACTCTGCAGGTCTCTCGACCAGCAAGACACTTTCTGCAGCTCCTGGGGCACATGGCTGCATCCACAGCTGTTGTGCAGGGAGCAAGATTTCAGATGAGAGACATTCAGTTTCACTTGAGAAGCTTTTGGTCTCAGAGAAGAGACCCCCTTTCCAAGTTGGTCCCAGTGACTCGAACCTTGATCCTAGCCCTCCAGTGGTGGCAGGATCAGAGCAATTTAAGGTTGGGGGTCCCCTTCATTTCCCCTACTCACGACTTGACTCTCACTACAGATGCTTCCCTTCTGGGTTGGGGAGCCCACATGGGCGACCTTTCCACTCAGGGAGTGTGGTCCCCCCAGGAATCTCTGCTCCACATCAATTTGCTGGAACTCAGAACTGTCTTTTTAGCTCTTAAAGCATTTTCTGCATCTGTCCACGACAAGGTGATACAAGTCAGAACAGACAACACCACAACAATGTGGTACATCAACAAACAGGGGGGCACTCGGTTTTCGGCGTTGTGCACCGAGGCAATGAAGTTGTGGTCTCTGGCCTATTCCCTGAACACTTCCCTCATAGCAGTTCATCTTCCAGGGAAGGACAATGTCCTAGCGGATGCTCTCAGCAGGATTTCCCAGGGCCATCGAAATGGTCCCTGGCTCCTCAAGTGCTGGGGATAGTCTTTGCCAGATGGGGCACCCTCAGATAGATCTTTTGCAGCCCCAGACAATCACAAACTTCCTCTGTTCTGTTGCAGGCTTCCAGTGCTGGGCTCAGTTCCCCTGGATGCCCTTCTTCTGGATTGGGAGGGAAAGTTTCTCTATGCTTTCCCTCCCTTCCCTCTCCTATTCAAAGTATTAGTCAAAATCAGATCTCAGCCTTGCAGGGTGATTCTGATTGCCCCGGATTGGGCCAGGCAGCCCTGGTACCCACTCCTTCTGTCACTGACAATCCATCTTCCCTTTGCCTCCCAGGAATCACAACCTGTTGACTTGTGCCCAGGGAAGGGTTTGGTATCCGGACCTTAAATCCCTCAACCTCAAGGCCTGGCTCTTGAGGAGTTAGAGTTTGCTGATTTACACTCTCTCTGGGTGTTCTTGAGATCCTAAAGGCTTCTAGAAAGCCTTCCACTAGGGCTACTTATAGTTATAAATGGAAAAGGTTTTCCATTTGGTGTGCTGGGAAAAATATTTCCCCAGAATCTGCTGATTTGCCCACTGTGTTAGATTACATGGTACATCTTAATTCCTTGGGTCTCAGACCAGCTACCCTGAGAGTTCATTTGGCAGCTGTATCTGCTTTTGTGTCAGCAGGAAAGTCATCCCCTCTTTCCTCTCATCCTGTGTTTTCCAAGTTTTTTAAGGGATTACTCCATACTAATCCACCCTTTCGGGAACCGGCCCCTGCTTGGGACCTGAATGTTTGCATTGCCCAGTTAATGCAACCCCCTTTTGAACCTCTCTCTTCTGCAGACCTTAAGTACCTAACTTGGAAAACTGTTTTTCTAGTGGCTATCACTTCTGCCAGATGCATAAGTGAGTTGCAAGCCTTGTCAGTGGAAACTGACTTTATTTCTTTCCACAGGGATAAGGTAGTCCTTAGGACTAATAGGAAGTTTTTGCCTAAGGTGGTTTCAGATTTCCAGCTTAATCAATCTATCTCCTTCCAGTATTTTCACTGATCACTCCTCGTCTGGTGAGAGGAGGTTGCACAACCTGGATGTTAAAGAGAGCTCTTAGTTACTATATAGGCGTGCCAAGGTCACAGGTTCGAATCCTCCAACTTTTCCTTACCTATGGTGAAGTTGGGAAGGCAAACCTGCCACTAAGAGATCAATTGCCAGGTGGATTGTCTCTTGTATCCAATTTTGCTATCAGAAACTGGGCAGAGTCTCCCCCTGGTTTGAGGGCTCATTCTACCAGAGGTACAGCTCAGTCTCTAGCTGCTGCCAGAGACATCCTATATTAGAGATTTGCCAGGCTGCTACTTGGAGAAAGCGGTCACACTTTTACAAGCATTACTCCCTGGATGTCCAGGCCAGGAGAGATGCTCGGTTTGGCACAGCTGTTCTTCAGAGCCTATTCCTAAGTAGGTTTACCCTTCTCCATGGAGGTACTGCTGTGTATTCTGCTACTGTCTATAATATAGCAAGACTTCATGTTGTTTGAAGAAAAATTACTCACCTTAGTAATGTTGTTTCTTCTAATGGAGTCTTGCTATATTATACCTCAACCTGCCCCTCTCAGAACCTCTACTTGGGTGGGGTGCGGGCAACAGGTGTGGGCACCTTTTATGCCCTGTTAGCATTTTTGTCCCCTTTTGGGGCTTTGGGGGTGTGTGTGTGTATGTGTTCTGTTATACTTATGTTTTATTCTCATATTATTAGAATTGTGTTAGTATTTCTGGTCCCCTGACTTGAGTCTTGGGTGTTGGGACCAGCAATGGTTGTTATTATTTAGGTAGCCATTTGGCTAGTGTAGTTCTGGCTTCCACACAGACCTTAGTGAGTTTTGGCTCGTAAAGATCTGACAGTTCAGGTTTGAAATAACACAGATAGAGCTGCTTCTTAGAGCTTGTGGCCAAAATTCTATTTTGGAATGGTTTTAACCATTTCACCTCCGGAGCAGTTCTAGAGCTGGATCAAACTGCTACTGTCATAATATAGCAAGACTCCATTAGAAGAAACAACATTACTAAGGTGAGTAATTTTTTCTTGTGGTGCAGTTCCACTGCACTCCAGAGCCATTTCTACATATAAGGAAAGTCATCACCCCAATGGCAGAAAACATGTCACCCTATCTTGCGATCAGTCTGACATTTTTTAACCAAGTTCTTGGATCCTTTCCCCGGAGGTAGCCAACACTGTCAATCACTTGCCACAGTGGGTAACATTTCCTCCAATTTGGCAAAGATTCAGAAAGGCACAAAAGTCTTTTGCAAGTCTTTTCTTTACCATTCAAAATTTGTAGTTCAAACAACATGAAGTCTTGCTATATTATGACATATGCAGTGAGTCCCAACCTTCGAACTGCTCTGGAGGTGAAAGAGTTAACTTTCCATGCCAGGCATGGAACTTTGAGCGCGAGCTCGGTTGAAAACTCTGTCTGTTGTTAATCAAACTCAAACTGTCAGATTCTTTACTCCGCCTCACTGAACAGTCGCTCTGGAGATTTCTCCTTCTGCTCAGTTCGTTTGTCGGTTAAAAAGTATTATTTTTCGTTTTTTTGACCGAAATTAAACCGCAACCGGTCGGTTCAAGCTCTGTCTGTGGTATTGTAAGTAATAGATAGGCTTACATTTATTTTATTCTGTGTGGAACTTGTGAACGCTTTTCGGTTCGGTTTGAACCAATCAGGTTACTCTCAAACTTTACTAGTCCTTATTTAGAGTGTGGTTCCCAGTTCTTATCGGTTCTAAAAAAAAGGGATTTCATTACGTTTTTTTCCACAACCCGTGACACGGTTGGGAACCGATAAGATAGTCTTGCTTGGCGGATTGCCATAAACGGGCAAGTTTGGTTAGGCTGGCACTATGTCTGAGAAAACTAAAGGAAAA
The DNA here is from genome assembly GCA_016271365.2 of Neoceratodus forsteri. Taxonomy (NCBI): domain Eukaryota; kingdom Metazoa; phylum Chordata; order Ceratodontiformes; family Ceratodontidae; genus Neoceratodus; species Neoceratodus forsteri. The sequence goes on along the minus strand of CM057453.1, from coordinate 1,175,225,677 downwards.
ACCGGGCCCACTGGGTTTCAGCATTGTAGTGTTTGTGGGGAAGCCTTTGCTAAGGCTGACCCACACACCACCTGTGTGTATTGTCTGGGGTTTGACCACCTCAGTGCAGACTGCCAGATTTGTAAGAATTTTTCTGCTGCCACCATATAAAAGAGAGTTGGTAGGCTCAGGGAAAGGGAGGCCAAAAAGTCCGCTGACCCGGATGGCCAGCCCGGTTTGGTTCCAACCGAACCGGAGGGAGTGCCCTCTGACCAGGGCGATACTTCCTTGGGCAAACAAAGAGCCAGCTCAGAGGGGCCGGTTCCAACTAAAAGGACTAGAAAGTCAGCTAGTGTGGTTCTTTCTCCAACCGCTGAGGAAATAACTAAAGCAATTCAAATTGTCCAGTCACTTTCCCCGGTTCCGACTGAACCGACACCATCAGGGAAGCACTCAGTTCGGCCGGTTCCTCCGGTTCAAGATTATGATTTTGAGGATTTTTATGAACCGGAGGAGGGGGAAGAGGACTATGAGGAGAGTGAATGTGGTTTTGAAGGTCTGGATGTGCCCATTGAACCGGACATCTCTCCAGACTGACCGTCAGGGGTTTCTCCCCCCAGGTTATCTGAGTCCCATTCTTATTTTATGTTCTATAAGAAAGTTGCTGAAACTCTCCAGCTCCCTGTTGAGGAAGATGGTGATGACCAAGAGGAGCCTAATTATGTAGAAATGATGGATATTCCAGAGTCTAGGAGACTGTCTATTCCTTTGCATAAATCTTTTAGGAAACAGACAGTAAAAATTCTAAAAATTCCTCACACTATACCTCCTGTTGATAAAAGGATGGACAAGAGGTATACATTATCAGGCTCTGATCCGGAGTTCCTCACACAGCAATGTAGCCATGTGGGGGTAGTGCAGGCTGCAGCCTGTGACAAGGCAAATATTCCTCTAGCTTCGCACCCCCCTGAAAAGGACTCCAGGAGGACTGATGCCATGGCAAAGAAACAGTACATGGCAGCATCTTTGGGACTCAGACAGGCAAATTATATGGCTTATGCTGCTAGGTACCAGAAATCCAGATGGGATACTGTGCTGGCCCTGGCAAAACAGGTACCTGACCAGCTTGCCAGGGAGCTGGAACAGGTGGCTGCGGATGGTATTGAGGCATCCAGGGTGCAATTTCATGCTGCAGTAGACTCTAATGATGTGTCATCAAGGGTCATGGCTACATCTGGCACTTAGCAGAGATAGGCTTGGCTCAGATGTACTGCCCTGTCTGAGATATCCCAGTCTAAGGCCATGGATTTTCCTGTTGTGGGTAGTTCTCTGTTTGGGGAACAGACAGAGAATTACATGAAGAAAATGGATGAATATAGGACCACCTATAGGAGTGCACAGGCCAAGGAAAGGCAGGCCACTCCTCAAAGGCAGCATCCCAGGGGCAGGGGCAGGCCTTTTCATAGGCCTTTTTACCAAGTCCAGGCCTCCTCTTCTGCTTATGCCCAGAGGGGGTTCTTTAGAGGGAGAGGCAGATGGGGTACAAGCAAGCCTGTTTCTACCCCTCAGCCCAAAGCCCCTGCCAAGCAGGCACCCTGATGGGGTGGCCAGGGCCAATTCTCCACTACCTGTAGTGGGCAGGCTGGCTTACTTTGTCCAGGACTGGAAGTCTTTAACATCAGACAAGTGGGTCCTGGAAGTAGTAAGCCAGGGACTGGTTCTCAGCTTCAAAAAATTTCCAAAGATGAGAGCCAGGTCCTTTCACCTGCAAATCCATCAGAGGCACTTGCCCTAGAAACAGAAGTTTCTACCCTCTTGGCTCTCAGAGCTGTGGAAAGGGTTTCACCCCTACACCAGGGCAAAGGGTTGTACTCCAGGTACTTCCTTACCCCAAAAAAGACAATAGAATGGCGGCCCATCCTGGATCTCAGATACCTAAACAAGCACCTTTTAAAATCAAAATTCAAAATGGTGACTCTGGGAATTATTTTACCCTCTCTAAGGCCAGGGGACTGGCTAGCGTCCCTGGACCTCAAGGATGTCTACTTCCATGTTCTTATCAGAAGCTCCCACCGAAAGTACCTCAAATTCAAACTGCCCTCAGGCCATTACCAGTTCAGAGCAATGCCCTTCGACCTCACCTCTGCCCCGAGGGTATTCACAAAATGCCTGGCAGTAGCAGTGGCCCACTTAAGGCAAAAGATTGACATCTTTCCTTACCTGGACGACTGAGTCATAGTAGGCCAGTCTCCAGACCAAGTCAAACTACACCTTCCGGTAACTCAGCAACTGCTCACATCTCTAGGTTTCCTTCTCAATCTTCCAAAGTCAGTTCTAGAGCCTGTCCAGCTTCTCACCTTCATAGATGCAGAACTGAACACAAAAGAGGCCAGAGCCTTCCTTCCTCTGGAAAGGGCAAGGACCTTGGTTTCTCTGGCCTCCTCTTTCACCCTGCAGGTCTCTTGACCAGCAAGGCATTTTGTGCAGCTCCGGGGGCACATGGCTGCTTCTACAGCAGTTGTGCAGGGAGCAAGATTTCAGATGAGGGATATCTGGTTCCATTTGAGAGCCTTTTGGTCTCAAAGGAGAGACCCTTTAACCAAATTGATCCCAGTGACTCGAACCCTGATCCAAGCCCTTCAGTGGTGGCAGGACCAGAGCAATCTGAGACGGGGGGTCCCCTTCACCCTTCGGTCTCACTCCTTAATCCTTACTACAGATGCATCCCTCTTGGGGTATGGAGCTCACATGGGCGATCTCACTACCCAGGGATTGTGGTCCCCTCAGGAATCTCTGCTCCACATCAATCTGTTGGAACTCAGAGCAGTTTTTCTAGCACTTCAAGCTTTTTCCACCTCTGTCCAGAAGAAAGTCGTACAGATCAGAACAGACAACACCACTACAATGTGGTACATCAACAAGCAAGGAGGCACTCGGTCTACGGCCTTGTGCACCGAAGCAATGAAGTTGTGGTCTCTGGCGTACTCCCTGAACACCCCCCTTACGGCAGTTCACCTCCCAGGCAAGGACAATGTCCTGGCAGATGCTCGCAGCAGGATTTCCCAGGGCCATCACGAATGGTCACTGGATCACCTGTTATTGGAGGTAGTATTTGCCAGATGGGGCACCCCGCAGATAGATCTTTTTGTAGCCCCAGACAATCACCAACTTCCCCTTTTTTGCTGCAGGCCCCCAGTGTTGGGCTCAGTCCCTCTGGATGCCTTCCTTCTCAGTTGGGAAGGGAAGTTTCTCTATGCTTTCCCCCCTTCCCTCTTCTGTTCAAGGTGCTAGTCAAAATCAGATCTCAACCCGGCAAGATGATCCTGATTGCTCCAGATTGGGCCAGACAGCCCTGGTACCCACTCCTTATGTCCTTAGTAGTCCACCTTCCCCTGTGTCTTCCCAGGAATCACAACCTGTTAACCTGTGCTCAGGGGAGGGTTTGGTACCCGAATCTCAAATCTCTCAATCTCAAGGCCTGGCTCTTGAAGGTTAGAGTTTGCTGACCTACACCTCTCCCAAGGTGTATTGGATATATTGAAGGCTTCTAGGAAGCCATCCACCAGAGCTACTTATAATTCCAAATGGAAGAGATTTTCTATTTGGTGCTCTGGCAGGCATATTTTCCCAGAATCTGCTGATTTACCCACAGTCCTGGATTATATGGTGCATTTGAATACTCTGGGGCTGAGACCAGATACCCTAAAAGTGCACCTGGCAGCCGTGTCTGCTTTCTTATCAGCAGGTAAACCCTCTTCTCTTTCAGCTCACCCTGTATTCTCCAAGTTTTTCAAGGGTTTGCTTCACACCAACCCCCCTTTCAGGGACCCTGCCCCTGCCTGGAATCTTAATATTTGCATTGCCCAGCTTATGCAACCCCCTTTTGAGCCCTTGTCTCCAGCAGAGCTTAAGTACTTGACTTGGAAAACTGTGTTTTTGGTAGCCATCTCTTCTGCCAGGCGCATAAGTGAATTACAAGCATTGTCAGTGGAGCCTGATTTTATGTCTTTTCATAGAGATAAGGTGGTCCTCAGGACTAACAGAAAGTTCTTGCCTAAGGTGGTTTCAGACTTCCACCTTAATCAATCTGTGTCTCTCCCTGTGTACTTCACTGACCATTCCTCCTCTGGCGAGAGGAGACTGCACAGTTTAGATGTCAAAAGAGCCCTTAGTTACTACATAGAACATACCAAGGGTCACAGGTTTGACTCCCTCCAACTGTTCCTCACTTATGGTGAGGTTGGTAAAAGGAAACCTGCCACTAAAAGATCCATTGCCGGGTGGGTTGTCTCTTGTATCCAATTTTGCTATGAAAAACTGGGTAGGTTCCTCCCTCAGGCCTGAGGGTCACTCTACCGAGAGGTACAGCTGCGTCTCTGGCTGCTGCCAGGGACATCCCTATCCTAGAGATATGTCAAGCAGCTACCTGGAAAACAGTTAGCTCTTTTACCAAGCATTACTCCTGGACATCCAGGCTAGGAGTGATGCTCGGTTCTTTCAACTGTGCTTCAGAGCCTATTTCAAAATAGGTTCTGTCCCTCCTCCATGGAGGTACTGCTGTGTAGTCTGCATATGTCATAATATAGCAAGACTTCATGTTGTTTGAAGAAAAAATTACTCACCTTAGTAATGTTGTTTCTTCTATGGAGTCTTGCTATATTATGACCTCCCCCCCGCCTGCCCCTCTCAGAACCTCTACTTGATGTGGGTGGGCAGTGCAGTGTTGGCACTTAGTAGATGCCCACCTTATTTTTCACCCCTCCTTTTTGGGGTGTTTAGGTGTTATGTTTTTAATTTTTTGGATCCCTGACTTGAGTCTTTGTTTTGGGACCAAGAAAAATGTGTTCTTATATTTAGTAGCCAGTTGGCTAGTGTGGGTTCTGACTTCCACAGAACCTTAGTGAGTTTTGCTCGTAAAGATCTGACAGTTTGAGTTTGATTAACAACAGACAGAGTTTTCAACCGAGCTCGCGCTCAAAGTTCCATGCCTGGCATGGAAAGTTAACTCTTTCACCTCTGGAGCAGTTCGAAGGTTGGGACTCACTGCATATGTCATAATATAGCAAGACTCCATTAGAAGAAACAACATTACTAAGGTGAGTAATTTTTTCTTTGTGTACATAGGGTTCAAACATCGCAGCCGGAAGAATTGCTACATACTTCCATGAAAGGTCTTGTGATTCCCTCTCAGTCTCCTGCATGTTTGCTCTCTGTGGTGAAAGTTTAGGTTCTGATTTGGCCTCCTCTGATGTAATACTTTTATGCATGATGTTGGGCTGCCACCAACACTGGGCTAACACCTGGGTGACTCTTTGTTGATGTCTGTGGTCTGCGTCTGTTATTATATCCCTCACCCACTGGCTTGGCATGTTCAGCAGTGCCACAGACAGGCAATTTGTCCACCCCAGCTGATCAGGTCTCACCCACGTGCTGACAGTTGGTCTGATTGTCCTTTTTGGGTTTAGTATCCCCTTCATCCTTTCTCTTGATCACTCCTTTCACTGTTACAACCTCGTACTGCACTGCAGATTTGGTGTCTCTTGCAAAGCATAACAGGCATCAGAGATTGACTGATACGAAAGTCCGGTCTGAGCCACAGCTTCGCTATAAAACCCACTGGTCACTACTAGCCTCAGGTATCCACTCTTTACTTCATCCCAACTCACTCCACACAAGGTCTGCACATCTGTCCCTTGGTGATATCATTGATCACACCTCAGCATCCATCCAAACACAATGCTGCAGGTTCTGGGAGTCCCCAGAGTTCTGTCTGAACTTCACCCTCAGCCATTCTCTGTTTTGAGTTGTAAGTCCTTAGTCAATACTCAAGCAAGAGGTCCAAACTCAGTTTGATTGCTGTCTCAGTATGGCATCCAGTTCATGGTGCCTTCCTTTTATTTGTGCACATTTTGCAGTCTTAGTCATATGTGTGTCCCTCACTTCTTTTTAGCCATTAGCTGCAATCCTTATAGTCTGCTCTCGCTTCCAAGAAACTTGAGATCTAATTTGCTTTATGTAAATGTGATAGATTACCATATCTGTCACTCAGAATCAACTTTGCAAGTGCTCTACAGAGCATTTGTATGCTTCCCTCTTGTGCTTAGGCCATTGGTCTTCCATGACCTGACTGAAACCTTTGATTTCTAAGTTAATTTTAAAATTTAAATTTTCGATGACCTGCTTTGCTGGTTTTTGTTTTGTGAAGTTCACTGTACCACATATACTCCAAGATGTCCTATTGACATTGTACCAACACTCTGGACAATGCCCAGACATTATTGAAACACCTGGACCAGATGTTGAGAGGTCTTCCAACCCACTAAGCTGTGGCTGCTGTTATTCTGCTCTTTCAGCTGATGGCTACCATATGATAACCCTCTCCTGGCATTAAAGAGACCAGGCATAGCCCAGGGATACCCTCTGTGTCTGGGTAAGGTGGCATCGCTTGCCAGAAGGCAAAAACAGAAAACAATGTAGTCCCTTTTTTTTCACTCTGTCATCAAGGCACAGGTCAGGAAGCATAGGAAAACCTGGAGCAGTTGTAGAATTCACCAAAAATCATTTATTTACACTAGCAGTATCATAAAATAAATAAACATGTTCATTATAACTATGTACAGAGGAGAAAAAACAGTAGTTTTAGTTCAGTCTCTGTGTCCCTTTTTCTTCTACTCTCTTGCAGTTGAAGCTTAGCTCCTTTATAAGTCTTTTCAACCCCCATCCTTAGCAAGCATCCTGTTTTTGTAAATATCAGGCAGGGCTGCTAGAACACAGTGTGCTTGAGCTAAGAGGCCCCCTTTTGCAACATTTGCAAATGGCTGGAAGATTTGGAGTCAAGTAACCTCTAGAGAGTTTACAGTAGTTTTCTGCAATCATCTCAAAATATAATTATATATATTCCAACAGTAACACTATATATTTTCTAAACAAAAGTGATCCCATTATCAGTTACATTTTCATACAATGATTTGCACATAATTTTATATTAGCATATATGCAAGGGAGAAAAACAGACAGCAAGGGAAAACTGAGAGACAGTGAGAGGCAAAGAATTGCTAGCCTGTCGGGTTGATCAAGTCTGAAGTCTCACAGGAAAATTTGGTTGCGCAACCAGACAGAGAAGAGACAGAATAGGAAAGATCCTTGCATTTAAACACTTTCTCCATAACAAATGGGACAGGGTCCTATTCCACCCTATCACATACAACCCCTCCTTAAAAGGGAACCTGTTTTATTATACAGGTTTCCAAAACTTTTTATTCTCCAATAACATTTGCTGCTTTCAGATATTAAGCACAGCTTGTCTTTTCTAATGACTGGGCTACTTTCTGACACTCAGGAATTACAATAGGAAGCAACATCTTCATGCATTCCAGGCCAGTAAAATCTGTACAGAAATCTGGCAAGGATGCAATCCCTTCTTGAGTGACCAGCCATAGGACTATCGTGTGCTATCTGTAACAACTCTGTTCTATACTTATGTGGTATAACCAATTGTTCTGTCTGGGCCTGTTTCTGAGGTTTAACCCATATTCTGTACAGTAACCCATTACATTTTTTAAATATAGGTCCATCCTGTTTTGGTTTCACCCCCAGCTGCTTAAAATAACCTTGGAGAGAAACATCGTTAGCTTGTTCTGAAAGAAAATCACAATCAGTGATCAGTTTAGTTTTAACATTTTCATATGTTAACCCTTTATATCCATCTGTCATTTGTTGCCACAGTTTCTTCAGGCATCCTCTTTCTTTCCTGGATTTCCGGATGTTGGAGCTGTGCTCAAACAAGTCCAAGTCAAAGTTACTGGAAAGAAAAGTGTCCCCACCGAATGAGATTTTCTTTGGCTGAGCTCTTGTTACCACTGCTGCTGAAACTGCAGGGTTCAATTCCTCTGAGATGAACTCAGAAAATCCTGGACAATCATTTCCGATAATCACGGGTACAGGTTACTTAGGTACTACCCCCACTTTCATTTGGTGCGACACATTCTTAATGGCCAGAGTCACTTGGGTGGTGGGATAGTACTGAGTGTCCCCATGGATGCAGATGACACTAGTACCTGGTCCTTTTGCACAGTGTTTCCCAGTACTTCAGCATACTCTAGGGTCTGTCTGCTTCCTGAATCAGTGAATCACTTTGAAGTCTTATCCCCCACCTTCATATCTGTTAAGTACTTGCCCCAATTTGTGAAGGACAAATCTGCTCCAGTGTCACTCTTCTTACGGCATTTTCTTGCAGTATGACCTGGCTTATTACAGTTATAGCAAATAATGTCTTTGGGCACAGATTTGTTACCCCCCACCAGAGTTCTTATCAGACTTTGAGTTTAAATGGGAAAAAGAGTGTCTTACTGGTGCTTGGCTATAACCTTGCTGCTCTGGCATCAGTCTGGCCATTTGGCTGTTCTTGGCCAAAGAAACAGCCTTTTCCCCACTTTCTGGTCAATGTTCCTTTACCCAAACTGCACATCTGTAGGCAGGATGTTGATGAACTGCTCCATTGCAAATGTGTCTATGATCTGTGGGACTGTTTTGCCCTCTGGTTGGAGCCATTTTATCAGGAGTTCTCTGAGTTGGGTGAAGGCTTCTTGAGGATTGTCGATGGAGTTGTACGTCAGAGATCGAAATCTGTGCCTGTAGGTCTCTCCTGAGATGTCATACCTTTTCAGGATTTCGCTTTCACTAGGTCATGGTTTTCTGACTGTGCAGTGTCCATATTGCTGTAGGCAAGTTGGGCTTTCCCTGTCAGGTAGGGTACCAGTTTGATTGTCCATTGCTGCTTCGGCCATTGGCAGGCTGTGGCAACTCTTTTAAAAGTTGTCAGATATGCTTCAAAATCATCGGAGGGACAGAACTTTGTCAGTTTAATGGCTTTTAAGTTGCTTGTGTTTTGTTGCTCATCTGTATCTGTGCCAGATGCTCTGCCTTTGATAGCTTGTAAGACATCCAGCCATCGCTGCTCCTGTCACTGAATCTCTTCTCTCATATGCTGCTTCTCATCTCTCCTCTGCTTCTCCATCTCTTTTGTTGTATAGCCCACCATTTGAAAAAGTCCATCAGGCTTTCACGTTCTTTCACTATCTGTTCTTTTTCCATAATTTGTTCTGGATGTACAATCTCAGCTTGGACTTCTATCTCTGCTAGTTTAGCTGCCATTCTCCTGGTTACCACTCCTGGACTTGCTACTGCAGAATCCATTCCTTTCTGTATGATTCCAGTACCCACGCACTAGACTCCTGGCTTAGAGTATGCGCATCATAAATCCCACTTAGGCTGATACCATGTGTCGTCGAGACACTGGCCATGAAGCATTGGAAAAAACCAGAAGCAGTTGTAGAATTCGCAAAAAGTGTTTATTAGTACTAGCAGTAACGTACAAAAATGAAATTGTTCATAATAACAGTTTATAAAGGCAGAATAAACAGAGTCTGGGCTTCTTAAAACAGGGGCTGAACATAATGCAGTCTTAATGGCTCGAAAAGCTTTGTCACACTCTGGGATCCATTTCACATTATTTAGGTACTGTTTTTTCGTTAGTTCAGTGAGGGGAGTAGCTAACTCAGCAAAGTTGGGAACAAATCGCCAATAATAACCAGCCAGCCCCAAAAATGACCTGGCATTTTTTTTTTTTGTTTTAGGGACAGGGCCGTTAGCTACAGCGTCTATTTAGAAATCTCTGGCTTAATTTCTCCATTTCCCTGCACATAGCCCAAATATCTGGTCTCCTGCATGCCCAATGCACATTTGGTAGTATTAAAAGTCAGACCTGTATTTTTTTTTAAACTTTATTTGTTTAGTAGAATTTAAGGTACAGTTTCATTTAAGGTTTATACATGTTCTCTGTGTACATATAGAACATTTACAAGATACAATAAGAATTGCTTATTAGGTATACAGTATAAATAATGCTTCTTACACCAGATTATGAAATATTTTCAATTTCTCCGCCAGCACATCCTTTCACCAAAACCCTTCTGCAAGGCTTCTGGATCCCCAAGATCCCAACTGTTATTCCCCTGCCTGATATTTGGAAATCTGTCTAGGATCACCCAAATTAAAAAGTTAGGGTTACTCATGGGATAAAAGTAGTTTCTCTCGTTCCATTGTATAGTACCCACAATCTCCACTTTAATTCAGATCTCTTTCCCTGACCTGTTGTTTCTGCTATCATTCATTCCAAAAGATAATTCTCTAATATCATCTCATGCCACATTTCAATTTGTGGGGTTCTATTTTGAAACTATAATCTAGTTATCACTTTTCTGGCCATTAATAAGAAGGTAAAGAGTAGGGAGCCTCTGGGGATCTTCAGTCATTCTTGGGGGACTGATAATAGTGCTAATTCCGGAGTAGGGGATCGAGGAAGTGTTTCAACTTCTGCTTAATCTGACTCCAATATTATATAATTTTACTACAATTCCAAAAAATATGTACTTGGTTAGCGTATCATGACCCGCATTTTCTCCAGCAGTCCGCATTTAATGTTGGGCATATTTTTGCTATTTGGGCTGGAGTATTGAAGTATCTCATACATGCCTTCCAGGCAAATTCACGCCAATATGGAGCAAAGAAATCCACAAGGAAGGTCATTTAAACTTAAGCCATCTCTCAAATGAGACCTCAGTAGTCAGTTCCTTATTCCAGGCTCAAAGGACTGTCTCCGAGGTTTCTTGATCGTATTCACTTAACCCCTTATATATACTCCCAATCTTAAGGTGTTGTGTATTTCCTTGTAATGCATTAATAATAATATTTAACATACTGGGGAGGGGGCTTGGTAAGCAAGTCTTCCATACAGATTTGGATAAAAGAAAATCCCATGCTTGTAAGTATCTATAGAGATCTCTGTTGTGGAGAGCGTAGGTCCTCTGAAGGGCTGAAAAAAGGGACCACCCCTTGAGAATCCATGAATTGATAAATAAAGGAAAGGCCTCCCCTATGCCAAGTTCTAAAGGTAAGATCTAGGCGTGCTGGCAAAAAATCCAGTTCATACATTAATAATCATAAATAGTAAAACATAGATTCCATATTTGGTTTACGTCGTATTTTATACCAGAGGTAAATAGTTTGTCTTGTTCCCAGGGAGAGGTCAGAGGTCCTTAGTGTCAGTGGCTAAATAGAAAAGAGGGCTTGTACTGGGTCATGGAAGTCATTAATCACCCTTTCAATTGCCTTCCGGGGAAGGGGGGGGGATGCGGATTGGGGTTTATCCATGTCGTAATCCTTGTTATACAAACTGCTGTCAAGTATAATTCTAGATTTGGAACATTTAGCCCTCCCTTATCTTTTGGCATTTGTAATAATGACCATCGAATCCGAGGTCTCTGTCTGCCCCACAAAAATCTAGATAGCATCTTGTTCCAAGAGTTAAAGTACATTGAAGGAGGAAACTCCGGGATAGTCTGGAATAGATATAGAAGTCTTGGTAATATATTGGATTGAATAATCTCAATTCTTGTATAAAAAGAAAATTTAAGCCTGGACCATCTATGAATATCTGCCTCCAATATCTGAGTTATGGGCTCATAGTTTAGCAAGGTTAAGTTATGAATCTGTAAAGGGAGGATAACCCCTAAATATTTTATTTTAGTAGTTCTCCATTTTAAAAGCATCTGTCCTCTTAACTGATGTGAAGGGGTAAAATTAAGGCCTAGGACCTCTGTTTTTGCAGTATTAACTTTATACCCTGAGACTACTACAAACTGTTGTAGTATCTGGCACGTTTTGACTAGAGAAGTTTCTGGGTCTGATAGGGTTAATAAAACATCATCTGCATAAAGCAATGTGGAATAATAATTCCCTCCCAAATTCTCGCCTTCTGTCTTTTCCGTTGCTCTGATCTTCATTACCAGGGGCTCTTTATATAATGCGAACAGCTGAGGTGAAAGGGGACATCCCTGTCTAGTACTACGCTCCAGTTTAAAAGGGGCTGACAATGAGGAATTAACTCTAATATGTGCCTTGGGCTGGGTATAGTTATTACTTAACCATTTAATAAATTCTGCTGGAAACCCAAATGCCTTCAAAACCTGCCTCAGAAATTCCCAGAGCACCCTATCAAATGCTTTACTGGTGTCTAGGCTGACTACTACTACGGTTGGAAGTGAAATTCTTGAAATATGATGTAGGAGGTGGATAATTCTATTCGTATTATCTGACGTTTGTCTATTTTTGAGAAATCCTGACTGATCTGGGTGAATTAATCTGGGCAAAATATCCTCTAACCTTTTAGACCGAATGGACATATATAATTTATAGTCACAATTCAATACTGATATGGGTCTGTAAGAATCTGGCACTTTCGGATCTCTACCTGGCTTAGGAATAGTAGAAATAACCACATATGACCACAAACTGGACCCCCCTTTTTGAACTTCCTGAAATGTCTGCCTCATTAGTTTAATTAAGAGGGGAAGTAAGGTTTTGTACCATTCCTGGGCAAAACCATCGGGGCTGGGGGCTTTGCGAGTTTTTGCTTGTTTGACCACCCCAACAATTTCTGTTTCAGTAATTGGGGCCCGAAGTTTGTCCTGCTGAGTTCTAGTTAGTTTAGTAAACTGGAGAGGGGACAGAAAATGATGGATATCTCTGATAGAAGAGGGGTTTGGGTTAGCATATAAATCCCGATAATAATCATGAAAAATGCTAAGGCTATCCTATGAATTACTTTTTATTGTTCCTGTAATAGAGTCCTTTAATTGCGTAACAGTAGCCGCCTGCATAAAGCCTCTCAGTCTTTTAGCCAAGTTCCTAGCACCTCTGGGTCCCCCCTCATAGAAATACCGTTTTAGTTGTTGGATCTTAGCTCGTACCTGATAGTCTGTTAAAGCCTGGAGCTCTGTTTTAATTTGTCTTGTCTCCTGTTCTTGTATACTATTTCTTTATTCCCTATCTGTTGTAGGTGTTTCAGATCAGTTTGTAACTGATTATATCTCTGATTCCTTTGTTTCTGTTTTCTGGAGGCATAGGCAATTAGCTCTCCCCGAATAACTGCCATCAGGGTATCCCAAATGACTGCTGCTGAGATATCTGGGGTAGTGTTATCTTGGACTGTTTGAGGGAGTCTGTGCTCCATCCAGTCTTTAAAAGATTGGTCATGAAGAAAATATGTGTTGAGTCTCTGTAATCTTTTCTTATAGGGTTTTCCCAGATCTAACTTAAGGAGTAATGGGGTATGGTTTGATAAATAATGTGCATTTAGGGAAATATCCCTTATGATATCTAAATGTTCCACTGAGATAAAAAAAAAAAATCGATTAGGGAAGAAGTTATATACTGTGGTGCATCACAGGTATAGCCTTTCCCTGTGGGATATGTATGTCTCCAGACATCCAAGAAACCCAGCCTCTCCACCAGAGAGCGAATAAGCCTCTGTGCTGGAGAGCGTCTGTGTCCCACGGTGGTGAGAGGAGTCTAATTTTGGATTCATCGTCACATTAAAGTTTCCCCCCATTATCAGCAAGCCCTTCTGAATGCCTAGTACCTTGTTAAAAAGCTGCTGAACTCGAATAGGGGATGAGTCTGGGGGGAGATATACATTTACCATCATGATGTCCTGCCCGTATATGATTCCCTGCACTATTACAAAACACCCTGTAGGATCTGCATATTCTTTAACTACCTCCAGTGGTAGGGTAGAGGGTATTATTATTGCAACTCCACTTCTACATCCAGATTTGCTAGATGCAGAATAGACCTTAAATTTCCCTCCCGTAGCTAATTTCCCATGTTCTGATTTGGACAGGTGAGTCTCCTGGATATATGAGACGTTGGGGGCCTGCCTTTTAATATATTGAATTAACCTGGCTCGCTTAACTGGACTGCTAATTCCATTAATATTCATTGAGAGAAGTTTAAAGGGTGTATTGGCCAACATTATATAATAGGGAAAGAAAAAGTCAGATCTGGTGTGCTAGCCTTTACCCCCTTCATTCTCATAAGCTCTGGAAGCATTTCAATAGATTTATTCCCGGTAAATCTCCTGTATTGCCTTCTCAACTCAAAATATTTGAAACAAAAACTTATAGCATGTTGATGTACACAGTTCCTGAAATCTAAGGCTAAAACAAAGCATTCAAACCCTGTACCTGTATATAACATAATAACCACAATATTATTCTGAATGGTTGAAACCTGCCATCTGGCAAACCGTTTCTTAAATGTTATAACCTCTGAACATAAACTACTTACAAGTATATATAGTAGCAGAACTTCCAAAGTGGAGGGGGAATCTAATCCCCACTATGTTGCCTGTTGAATCCCACAGCATAATTCCTGATTCAACAGGGAAGGAGGTAAAGCCCAATATATCCCAAGTTGGGGCTTCCTGAGAGCGTACTAGTGCTCCAATGTAAAAAATCAGATAGGGTAAAAAAAAAAAGAAAAATAGGCTAGGTAATATAACCACCCTGAATGGAAAATCCAATGTCCGCCCAGCCAGTGTCCCGAACTCCATTACACCACTTTTAGTCTATAAGGCTGGTGGTAGTTACTGTAGGAGAGAGAAATCAGCCTTATAAATAACCATAGAGAGTCCTCAGCTTCTGGTTACTTTATGCAAACTTCTACACAGGGAAAATGTCCTGGAGTAAAAGTCCCAGAAAAGAAGGAGAGGAAGTTAGGCCCCACTCCTACACTGCCTTGGCAAGTGGCCTGATCTCACATCATAACATTATTGGACACATTACAGCCGGCCTAGAGTCAGGGCAGTGCGCGGAGAGGCCCAGGGTAAACCCTCTCACCCCCACCCCTGACTAACCTGTATTCAGAAAATATGTCTCTTCAAGACTGTACTGCTGTTTCCAGGTTCCTTCTTCGGCGAAACATTACAAGCGTTTCTTTTGGGTCTACTTTGCCTGCCTCGGTTTTTTGGACTGCCGGTTTATTCATGGCTGTCTGTCATCTTGGAGATCTCAGGACGAATCCTGCTGTCTCCCTAGGGTGATCTGGAAAATGCAGGCCCATCTTGGTAAGCTCACTTTTGGCCTCTTGTGCAGTGAAGAATTTTTTTTTTACCCTTGGGGAAATGGACTATTAAGCGGGCTGGATAAAGTGCAGAGAATCTGTGCCCTGCAGCTTTAAGTACTGGAAATAGAGGCATATAGACCCTACATAGCTTCAATGTTTTTGGGGCATAGTCATGGTCTATGAAGAAGCACTTTTGACCATAGTACACCTTTTGTTTGGGCCAGACCAATGATAGAATATGTTCTTTAGTGGTGAAACTGTTAAAGCGTGCAATTATGGATCTCAGTGGGCCCTGAGGATCACTGGATTTCAGAGTTAGAGCTCTATGTACCCTCTCTAGATTTATCTGAAACCCTTCAGGGAGATCTAATGCAGTGTGTGGAAGAACATCCACGAATTCTTTGATATTGGCCCCCTCGGAACCTTCAGGATACAGTACAGTCTAATGTTTTCTCTGCATGCCCTATTTTTGGCGTCTTCCAGCCTAGTTTCAAGTGCCTCCTGGGTTTGCTGCAGTTGTTGAATGTGAGTTTCGATATCATCGACCCTATTTTCCGTCGCTGTCAGTTGTCGCTCCGTATCATCAGCCCGTTGCTCTAATTGCTTGACGTTTTTCCTCAATTCCCCATATAATTGTTTAACTTCAGCACAAAACAACAATATTTCTTGGTATATAAGCTCTATATATAAGTTCTAATTTGGCCTTTTTATTTTTAGTTTTAACTGAGAGCTTACAGTTCGATTGTGTAGCTTTATGCGTTGCCTGTGATTTGGGTGCTTACAGCGATCCTGTACACGAGGCCTCTGATTTGGATCTCTCTCCTTCGCTATCCATCCTACCTTTTTCTGCCAAATGAACCACCAGCATGCAGATTGTGGTACCCTCCGTTGCCAAGGTATCAAAAATTTTCAGCTTTAGTTGCAATTTAGAAGGGATAATGGAGGGTATCAAGCTTGGAGTTTGGGAGAGAAATGGAGCTAAGTGGCTATCACCATTGAGGACGGAACCGGAAGTCCCAGACCTGCATTTTTGATAGCTTGGATAACTGCTTGTAGGTGTTCCAGGTGTCTTTTACAGTCTGGACTATACACCACAGCATCACCCAGTTATGCAGCACAATAACCAGTGTGAGGGGATAAAATTACATCTGTGTACCGCTGGAATGTAGCTGATGCACCATGTAAACCAAATGGCATGGTGGTGAACTGACAGAATCCAACAGGAATGGCAAATGCAGTTTTGTCTCTGGATTCTTTAGCTGAAGGTATTTGCCAGTAACCCTTGGTGAGATCGAGGGTACTGACATACTTTGCGCTTCCCAGTCTGTCCACCAAATCATCTGTTCTAGGCATAGGATAATTGTCAAATTCTGGCACTTGATTAAGTTTCCTTAAATAAAGGCAAATTCTAACACCCCCTTCTTTTTTGTTTACAGTTACCACTGGAGATGACCAAGCACTTCTCAACTCTTCTGTGATACCCAGTTCTTTAATTTTTTGTATTCCCTTAACTATGCCAGCTCTTAACTGCTCTGGTAACCTGTATGACTTTTGCTTAATAGGGTGAGCATTCCTTGGCACTATTACGTGCTCGACCCTTTTTTGCTTGGCCTGGTACTGTGATAAAAGTGCTGTTAAATGTCTTTAGCACATTATGCATTTCTGCAGTTTGTTCTGAGGTTAAGGAAACATTCACCTTTACAGCATCAGCATTTAGTTTCTTCCAGTCTATCATAAGCTACATCTGTATTTTCTTTTATCAGTTTCTGGTAAAACTAGCAAAGCAGCTTTTGGCATTTTTTCAACCCATTTCTTGAGGAAGTTAACATGGTACATCTTAGTAGGATTTTTCCTGTCAGGGGTCTCAATCTCGTAGTTAACAGTGCCAGTACGTCTAAGCACTCTAGAAGGCCCTTGCCTCTTCATTAACAGTTTATTGTCCATTGTGGGTAACAGTAGCAAAACCTTTTCACCTGGCTCAAAAACCTTTTCTTTTACCCCGTGGTCATAATATACCTTTTGCTGGTTTTGGGCTTCTTCCTGATTACTATGGGCAATTTCAGCATATTTTGCCAGCATCTTTCTTAGGGTACACATATAAGACGTTATAGATTGTTTCTGAGTGGGACTGTCTTCCCACGTTTATTTTATCATATCTAGTGGCTCTCTTGGCTGCCTACCATACATAATTTCAAATGGTGAAAACCCTGTTGATACATGTGGCACTTCTCTGTAAACAAAAAGTTGGTAAGGCAAGTATTGGTCCCAATCTTTCCCTTCCCTTTTTACAAACCTTTTTAACATGTGTTTTAGGGTTTGGCTAAAATGCTCAACAAGACTGAGGGTGATAGGGGGAGGTTCTTATGGCAGTGATACCTAGTAGTTTGTACAGCTCCTTAAGTAATGCAACACCAAAATTACTACCCTGATCAGTAATAATTTCTTTAGGTACTGTATGCCCACTCTGCTGAAAATTTTTGCAAGCTCTGCTGCCACTTTTGAAGCTGTGACAGTATGCATTGAAACTGCTTCTGGGTATCGAGTAGCCTAGTCGCATACTATCAGAATAAATCTATTACCCTTTTTACTTTTGTCTAAAGGACCAACCACATCCATTGCAATTCTCTCAAAAGGCACATCTATCAAGGGTAGGGGAACCAGGGGCAACTTGTCTTTTCTAGTGACTGGACTGCTTTCTGACACTTAGCACAGGAATTACAATAGGAAGCAACATTTTCATGAATTTCAGGCCAGTAAAATCTATACAGCAATCTGGCAAGGGTGCGATCCCTTCCTGAGTGACCAGCTATAGGACTATCATGTGATATCTGTAACAACTCTATTCTATACTTCTGTGGTATAACCAATTGTTCTATCTGGTCCTGTTTCTGAGGTTTAACCCATATTCTGTACAGTAACCCATTACATTTTTTAAACATAGGTTCACCCTGTTTTGGTTTCACCCCCAGCTGCTTAAAATAACCCTGGAGAGACACATCATTAGCTTGTTCTGAAAGAAAATCACAATCAGCTATCAGTTTAGTTTCAGCATTTTCATATGTTAACCCCTTATGTCCATTTGTTATTTGTTGACACAGTTTCTTCATGCATCCTCTTTCTTTCCTGGATTTCCGGATCTTGGAGCTGTGCTCAAACAAGTCCAAATTAAAGTTGCTGGAAGGAAAAGTGTCCCCACCGAATGAGATTTTCTTTGGCTGAGCTCTTGTTACCACTGCTGCTGAAACTGTAGGGTTCAGTTCCTCTGAGATGAACTCAGTAAATCCTGGACAGTCATTTCCAATAATCACGGGTACAGGTAACTTAGGTACTACCCCCACTTTCATTTGGTGCGACACACCCTTAATGGCCAGAGTCACTTATGTGGTGGGATAGTATCGAGTGTCCCCGTGGATGCAGATGACACCAGTACTTGGTCATTTGCATAGTGTTTTCCCAGTACTTCAACATACACTAGGGTCTGTCTGCTTCACGAATCAGTGAGTCCCTTTGAAGTCTTATCCCCCACTTTCATATCTGTTAAATACTTGCCCCAATTTGCGAAGGACAAATCTGCTCCAGTGTCACTCTTCTTACGGCATTTTCTTGCAGTATAACCTGGCTTATTACAGTTATAGCAAATAACGTCTTTGGGCACAGATTTGTTACCCCCCACCAGAGTTCTTATCAGACTTGGAGTTTAAATGGGAAAAAGAGTGTCTGCCGGTGCTTGGCTGTAACCTTGCTGCTCTGGCATCTGTCTGGCCATATGGTAGTGCTTGGCCAAAGAAACAGCCTTTTCCCCACTTTCTGGTCAATGTTCCTTTACCCAAACTGCACATCTGTAGGCAGGATGTTGCTGAATTGCTCCATTGCAAATGTGTTGATGATCTGTGGGACTGTTTTGCCGTCTGGTTGAAGCCATTTTATCAGGAGTTCTCCGAGTCGGGTGAAGGCTTCTTGAGGATTGTTGACGGAGTTGTATGTTAGAGATCGAAATCTCTGCTTGTAGGTCTCTCCTGAGATGTCATACCTTTTCAGGATTTTGCTTTCACCAGGTCACAGTTTTATGACTGTGTAGTGTCCATATTGCTGTAGGCAAGTTGGGCTTTCCCTGTTAGGTGGGGTACCAGTTTGATTGTCCATTGCTGCTTCGGCCATTGGAAGGCCATATCAACTCTTTCAAAAGTTGTCAGATATGCTTCAATATCATCAGAGGGACACAACTTTGTCAGTTTAATGGCTTTTAAGTTGCTTGTGTTTTGTTGCTCATCTGTATCTGTGCCAGATGCTCTGCCTTTGATGGCTTTGTAAGACATCCAGCCATCGCTACTCCTGTCACTGCATCTCTTCTCTCATGTGCTGCTTCTCATCTGTCCTCTGCTTCTCCATCTCTTTTGTTGTAAAACCCACCATTTGAAAAAGTCCATCAGGCTTTCACATTCTATCACTACCTGTTCTTTTTCCATAACTTGTTCTGGATGTACAATCTCAGCTTGGACTTCTATCTCTGCTAGTTTAGCTGCCATTCTCCTGGTAACCACTCCTGGACTTGCTGCTGCAGAATCCATTCCTTTCTGTATGATTCCAGTACCCACACACAAGACCCCTGGCTTAGAGTATGCACGGCATAAATCCCACTTAGGCTGACACCATGTGTCATCAAGGCACAGGCCAGGAAGCATTGGAAAAACCAGAAGCAGTTGTAGAATTTGCAAAAAGTGTTTATTAGTACTAGCAGTAACATACAAAAATAAAATTGTTCAGAATAACAGTTTATAAAGGCAGTATAAACAGAGAAGATCCATCTGAGTTTTCCTTCAATCTCTGTGTGTCTTGTTTGCAAAGCATTGCAGCTCCTTTTTTATAACTCTGTCCAGGATCTTGTTAAGAAAACAGCATGCTTCTCATTGAATGTTCTTGCAAATTTGCAGTGTTCTTGTCAATTTCATGCAGGTGCAGCATAACAGTACATTGTGATCCAGAACTAAGCTCTTGTTTACAGCTTCTGCAGAAGGTTTAAGATTTGCATCTTGTGTTAACCCCTTAAGTTCTGAATAGCTTTGCAATCATCTCAAACTCTTAATTATATACATTTCAACAGTAACACTACATAATTTCTAAACAAAGGGATCCCAATATCAGTTACATTTCTACATAAAGATTTGCATATATTTTTATACCAGCAGATATGCAAGGGAGGAAATGACAGAAACAGCAAGGGAAGACTGAGAGACAGTGAGAGGCAAAGAATTGCGAGACTGTCGGGGTGATCAAATCCTATGTCTCGTAGGAAAATTTGGTTGCGCAACCAGACAGACAAGAGACAGGAAAGGAAAAAACAGAGCAGATCCCTGCAATCAAACTCTCCATAACAACTGGGATAGGGTCCTATTCATTGATTTATTCATTACAAATTGGGTTTAAAACCTTTGAGTCAGAGACTCATTTACAAAAGCACCTCGTCACAGGGGGGCAGATATCAAGACAGTTATTACAGTGCAGATTAAAACAGAGGATAACATTACAGGTGCAGTAAAAGGAACATTTAACATAGATACACTTAGGTTACATAATGTAGTAGTTTGTATGTTACTTAGGTTGCATAGTGTTACAAAATTGTGAGTTACACTCAGGGATATATAGATCCTCAGAGAAGACAGCGGGTTACATCCCTGTTTGGACCTGGTAGGGAAGGAGTGGGTCTGGGGAAGGGAGAGTTTGTCCAGTGGACGTTGTTGAGCCAGGGGGCAAGGCGGGCGGGTACCACAGGTTACAACAGGGGGTTAGTTGCACCTACAACAGCGGGTATTAAAGATATGGTTCCGAAGGGCTATTTTGAAGGAGCCAATTTTTGGCAAGTTGGAGATGCAGCTAGGGAGGTAGTTGAACCAGGTGGGGGCTCAGTAGAGGAAGGATCTCTGGGCAAGATAGGTCTTGGTTCTGGGGACCTTGAAGGTTCCCTTAACAGAGCTACGGGTGGTGATGGACAATGATGACTGCTGTAGGGAGGTGGAGACCCCCATGGGGGAGAGTTCTAGTAGTGATTTCTTAGCGAGAAAGCAGGTCTGGTAGAGCAGTCGCTTCTCAGAGTTGAGCAGATTGGTGGTAGTATAGAGAAGGCAGGTGTGAGTGCGGCTGGGGGCACCAGTCAAGAGCCTACAGGCCTTATTGATGGAGAGTTGGATTTTGGAGAGGGCAGTGTTGTTAGCTGCGGTGTAGATGGGCAAGCCATAGTCCACGAGGGACAAGACGGAGGAGGTGATGGCCAGCCTAAGGGCAACCTGTGCTGATATAGCAGGCCAGTCCAAGAGTTAATGGAGGCTGACAGGGCATTAATGTGGGTGTGGAAGGATAGGGCAGTATCGAACGTTATGCCTATGTACTTGTATGTGGTCACTTGTTCTAGTGGGTGCAGAGTGCTGGGGAGAATCAAGGGGGGGTATTTTTAGCTTTATTTTGGTGGTGGGAGAAGAGCATTGATTTGGTTTTCTTTAGGTTAATGACCAGTCTGCGGCCACCGAATCACCTTTCGGCTTGGTTGTAAGCTTGCTGGAGGGATAATTGAAGGAGGTGGGATTGGGATGTGAGGCAACGAGGACTGCATTATCAGCGTAGAGGAGCATTTAACCGGTATATGAGCTGGGGAGTGTGTTGAGGTAAAGACTAAAAAGTATTGGACTCAGGATGGAGCCCTGAGGGACCCTGGAGTGAACGGGGAGAGTGCTGGAGAGGGAGCCGCTGATCTTGACACGCTGGGATGTAGCAGAGAGGTAGCTAGAGAACCAGGAAATGGGACCGCCAGAGAAGCCAACCCTGTCACAGTCATGTTTACTGAACATCATACAGTTGCACACACAGGAACACAGTCCCTAAACTGCTCTCCTGGTCAGCACTATGAGATATGTTTGATGCTGACTTTGAATAGAGTCAAAACGTTAGAGTACTTTTGTTTAGGCTACACCTTCTACACATCCTCGGGTGCCCAATGACTCCTCTTATTCTTTGCAGTTCACCTGTGAGTGAGCCAGTTTTACAGTACCTCGGGACACAGCCTTTCTTACCCTGTTTCTGAAGCTACAGTTACCCTAGAACATGGGATCCAGTTGGAAATAAAAAAAATAATATATAACTAGGGAGGGGTCTGTCTTAATCTGGGATAAGACCCTAAACACCTGGACTTACTAGGCAACCTCATTCACCAAATATTTTCATTATTTGTGCAGTTAGACTGCCTGATAATTCTAGATCTTCATTGAGGATATCTCATCCATTAGGCCATACTTTTGGAACTGTAAGCTGTTAGCGTCAGGACCACACAGAAGCTGCTGTCTGGTCGGGGCTACCCACAGTGACGTATAGTGTCTACACATGTATAACACTGGTGGCCCCATCGCTCCTCAGTTCTTTCAGCGTCGATCATCCTCATTGGACCTGCAGAAGGCAATGTCATCAAACAAGCCATTGCTGTTTATTACTTTTGTTTTACCAGTCTGTAATCGTAGTCTCTGTATACTGCTGAAATCGACTCTTTATTCTGATATTGTAAGCACTGTCATAAAATCTACAAGGAAGACGTGCTATTTTTGTGTTCTAGTTGGGCCTGTCTCTTAACTTGAGGACTTGTGAGATTTAAACAGCAAGATGTGCCTCCAGCTATAACCTAGGCATAGAAAAGACTAAAATCAGGAATTAGTCTGTTCCTGTTAGGGCTAAACACAAACTCCAAAGTGCATAGGAATAAATGACCACTCACCAGAATAAATTTGAGCATTAAAAGTGTATTTGTGGTGTAAGCCATAAAACTCCCCAAATCCCACCAGTGTTTCAGGGTGTCCACAATACTTCTTCCTCAGGTGGAAGATGTTTCTAAACATGAATCAAAACTAAATTGTCTTATATATTGTTTACCATTCATTTGCAACCTTATATATACACCCATTGTGTTGCTAAAAAGCTGGGTCATACCTTAAGTCCCACAGAGTAACACAAGCCTTGTACTGTGCAAAAAAAATATCATTTCTAAACATCAATGCTCTTAATTCATCAGTGTAAACCAGAGTTTATTTCAAAAGAACAGCAAAAAAATGGAGAATGTCTTTACTTGTCTTAGTTAATTATATTCCTTATTCAGATTGCTGCATATTACATTCCAGACTGCTGTATATAAGCCATAAAAAGCCTGTTCAGATTCTTTCAAATTCTGCAATCAAAAAGGAGTGTTATCTGGTATTTTAGAAATAGTAATTTTGTCCAGATATATTACTACCCTTATTCCCCGTTTGTACTGTGTTTCTCTTCAAAACATAATCCTATTTTCTGTCCCTTTTCTCCTTTCAAAACTTCTGTTTAAACTCCTATTTTAGATTAAAAAAATTAATCTCTTACATTTCACAAAGCTTAGTCATTACTCCCTGTTTATATATTACTGCTCTTTGAAACAGAACCCTATATCATGTCCCTGATTTTCCTTTTATGACTTCTTTTTAGGCATTTAACAGGCCAAAAAGACAAAACCTTTTTAGTATTAGCACCATAACCCAGCCATGGATGCAGACTGTTTTCAATAAAAAATCAATAGTTCTGCGTGTGTCGCCTTAAATGCTGTGCTCAGAATATTCTTACCTGAACTTTCAGATGTTTCTTGCCAGGCTCCTCCTTGCGTGCAAGAAAATGAGCACTGAGCTGTGTGGTCTAGCTACATTTGAAGATTCACATCGGGGATCATGCCCAAATGTGACTTGTGAAATTTGCCAGAGTTTCAACAAGGCCACAATGCAATGCCGTAAGAAAGCTCTTGAAAATTTCCTAACCTTAAAAGCAGTAAAAGCCATGGAGAAGAAAATGGGCTCAAAATCCACTTCTTTGTCATTGGCTGAGAGACGGTCATCAAAATCTAAGGATAAGGACAAGGAAGGGTTGTTGTCTCAGACCTTCTTGTCATCTGGCCATAAGTACAAACATGAAGACAAATCTGTTTTGCTGTGAAGCTCCAGCTGCCGTTGAGAAAAGGTATGTCCTCATCCGTGCCTGTTCTGGTGGTGTCAACTACAGCCCTCCCGACCGTCATTTATATTCCAAGATCAGGGCTTGGCTGAGGCGCTGCTGTCGATGCCATCATCGTTGGACTCTGGCCAATCCATGCAGGAAGTCATGGACCATTTTCAGGGTGCTGTCTGGCGTCATCCTCTGAAATAATTTTATGCATTCTGCCAGGATTGCCATTGCAAGCAGTCGTTCAGCTGATGGGGCCTTCTGGTTCGTGGTCCTCATCGACGGATTCCACTAGCATGCCACAGATTCCTACCTCTCAGCCCCCACTGGCTTTACCAGCCCCTTCTGCAACTCCCACCATCATTCACGAGGATGACAATGAAATGGAATATAATCCTAACCTCATGGACTTTTCGGCGGATTTAAAGGAGGAATATGAGGGTGAAGAGCAGTTTATGGGGGGTTACCCTCCTTCAAGTTCTACCCTCTCATCCTGTAGTGAGGACTCTGTGGTTTATACCCCCCAGGTTTCCTCCTAAGGACCCGTCCTTTCAAATCATGATGCAGCAAATGCAGCTTGCCATGGGATTTGAAGAGGAAGATTCCACTAAGAGGAATCTCATGGAGTTTCTGGAAGTGTTCTGCACTCCATTATTATTCCACCTGTATATACTGCTTTAGAGGATGCTACTTTTGCTGCATGGCATGTCTAAGTCTCCTAGACAGATGAATTATTTGCCTCCTGTTAAGGAACAAGGCATAAATTAGTGTTGGAGACTTGATTAGCGGCCTTCACTAATCAAAGTAAAAAATGATTAGCAATTGGCCGAAGTTGATTAGCAATTACCAAAAATTTATATTTTTGCTCAAAACCCCATAAAATGTACTTATCTTTCTCTATATTGATAAAATACATATTTACCCAAGTTTCTGAAACTGATATCTGTTTTATTTAACCATTTCCAGAGAAATACAGCAATTGTGCAGCAGCACTTACATTTTAAGAGCCGAGATAGGATGTCTGCCAAAGCAGACTGTGAATTCATGAGCGTGATCATGAGTCATGACAAATTAAACATACATTTAAAATGAACCCCTGCCCCAGCATAAAAACTCCACGGGACCATGGTTGACCACACAGTAACCAGCAAGGACTGGGTGCGATCTATTTGCTACTCTTCTCCACCAGGCATGTAGCCAGTAATTCTGGCCTGTTTTGGGGGGGAGGGACCTGGGGATGGTCCATCATCTCTAGCTGCCAAATCAGCAGGACATCTTGGTTTAGCACTGAAAAATATGTCTACAGCCTGTGGAAATCTGTTTGTACTGTTGCTCAGGCTTTACCTGATGGCTGTGCCAAGACTGATTTACTTAAAACATTGTCTGCAGGTGCTGAGGTAAACAAATATTTGCTGTGCTCACTTTACAGTGTCTCTGATGCTTCTACCAGTGCTGCAGCATCTGGAATTTGCATGGGAATATATTCTTGTCTCAGAGTTGCTGGCTTTGCCAGTGATGTACAACAGGCAGTTTTGAATGCTCCCTATCAAGGGTCCAGACTGTTTGGCTATGATGTCAAAGAAACCCTATGTTGCCTTCAGACTTCTAAACTGACCTCAAGGTCTGTCAGGTCCCTGTACCCTACTCCCATTAGAGGTCATAGCAGCGGTTCTTTAGTGGGCCTGCTGCCCGAGGGAATTGTGCCTACCGTCAGCAGGGCCATGGCAGAGGTGGTTCCATGCAGAAGCACCAAAAGGAATCTGTTCCAGTGGGTCTGCTGCCCCTGGTTCCACCTGACTGTCTTCTGTCTCTCCCCACTCCTCAGCTGTTACCTCCAAGGGTAAGAATGGGGGACAGGATCTTCCTGTATCCAAAACACTTGCAGTAGACCACCACAGATGAGTGGTTTTTGGAGATAATTGCAAGGGGTTATTCTCTGAATCTGCTAGAAATCCCTGAAAATCATCCTTTGCCTCCTTCCTGTTGTTCTCCAGGTCACTTGTCCCTTGTAAAGCAGGAGGTCCCGACTTTGTTTCAAAAACATGCCATAAAACTGGTTCCTCCCCAGGAGTGGAACAAAGGGTTCCATTCCAGATACTTCTAGTCCTGAAATGGACAGGGGATCTGCGTCCTGTGCTTGATCTCAGAGTTTCAACCCAAACATCAAATACAAACATTTTCAAATGGTGTCTCTGCAGGCCCTGATTCCCCTGCTGCAAACAGGGGACTGGCTCTGTTCTGTGGACATGAAGGCTGCTTACCTTCATATCAAAACCAGGAAATCCCACAACCTCCACTTTATGATGGAGAGCAGGCATTATCAGTTCAAAGCATTGCCCTTTGCCTTGTGCTCTGTGCTCTATGCCATGGGTCTTTTTTTTTTTTGTAACTCAGCTTTATTTTGCATATTGAACATAACATACACTGTTATTTGAAAGAGCGTTAACACTTTGCAGAAAATAAACACATCATACCTGATTGACTGCATCAGCACTTTTCAAGATGAACAGAGGCCTAGTTCTTGAATAGAAGTTACCTTAAATGGATTCTCCCCAAATCAGGAATCTAGTACTGTTGGTCTGAAGCACAGAAGACGCCTGTGAACCTGCCAGGAAGGGGAAAAATTATATACTCAACACTGTGAAAGTTATGAATTTCATTCCGAGTTAAGTGTTTCTTCTATGGAATCTATGAACCCATAACCTACAGTGTTAAATGTCTTACATTTTGCTTCCAGTATAATTACTTGTTACACAACAACCTACCAGGATATCCGACTATTATTATATGCTATGTGAATGTCAACTGTGTCCAGATAAACAAGCAAAGAAAATAAATAAACATCAGTAACCAAGAACATCATTCACAATTGTGGTTGCACATGAATCTATCTACTTTTTACGAAAATACCTGTTTTATCAGTAAACTACTTGTAAATCAATATTATATTGAACCGCTGTCTGTCATGACCCATATTACTAAAACATAGTTCCAGTTTCCATGAAAGAGTTGACCAGAGCCTTTATTGGCCAACTGCTTCCCGGTCCTGGAACCAGATGGTCCAGCCTCTCCTTCTTTCTGTGTGTTTTTCTTCTTGTAAACAGAGTTTAGCAGTGAATAACTCCATTGTATGAACTTCCCGCATCCTCTTTACCTAGTCTATTTGTTAGGGGTGTCAGGTTGTAACCATCCTGCTATTATACACTTACGTGCTACCGCTATGAGTATTAATGCCAGTCTGTGTTTTTCCCCCCTTTAGGCGGGTGACCTGAGGAAGCTTGCGGACCCATTCTGAGAAGCCTGCTGGGATCTGTGCCCCCTACTATTTTCTGGGTAGCTGCACTGACCTGTCCCCAGAAACTTTGTAGTTTCCTATAGTTCCAGAATATGTGCCAGTGAGATCCCCCCCCCCACACACACACTTCCTCCAACACCTCACTGAGTTTGTGGTATTAAAGTGGCATGTGACTTTTGGGGTGCAGAAATACCTCAGTAAAATCTTCCAGAAAAATTCTCTCCATATTGGGGCTGACGTGACCCTGCACCCCATCTTCCATCTCTTCGACCAGTCCCCCTCCCTGATGGGGAGCCCTACCTCCTTTTCTCAGGTCTCTTTTATGTGCGTTGAGGATATGACCCTTTCCTACTGCAACATCTTATATGTCCCTGAGATGTATCTCTGAGGGCCTGCAGTGGTCACTGTCCCATATATGTAGTCTTCCCAAGCCGAGTGAGGTGTGGTCAGTCTTATCAAGTTGTTTGAGGAGATTATGTAGTTTCTCACGTGCATGTGTCAGAAGAACTCTCCATTATTCCAGTGAAATTTGTTCTTTTCCCAAACAAAAAATATACATGCGTCCCTCTCAATAAATTGGGAGAATCTTGTGACTCCCCACTCCCAGTTTGCATATCCCATATCTAAGGCAGGGTGGAAGAAGTCTGGATCATGTCTAATTAATAACAGGGGGCATACACCAGGCAGTGTCTGAATGATGGTCCTAACCTTTGTCAGAATACTCAGACTGTGCTTAACCCATCTATTAGTAATATTCCTTTGGTATTCTTTTGTAGTGTGCTTGAGTGCCAGTGTGAATAATGGGTGTCCACCTGCTCCAGCATTCTCAAAGTCATACCACTGTGAGTCCCTTCTCTGTTTAGCCCAGGTGTACACTCCCTGCATCTGCACTGCTAGATAGTATCCTTGAAAGTCCGGGAGTGCAAGACCCCCTTCCTCCCTTGGTAATGTTAAGATTTTATGAGCTATCCGAGGTTGTCTGTGGTTACAGACAAAAAGTTGGATTCCCCTAGTTAATTTGTTCCAGAATGTGAGAGGGATTTTGAAAGGCAAACATTGACATAAGAACAAGAGACAGTGTAACACATTCATTTTGACTGAGGCTTCCCTCCCCGTTAGGGCTAGGGGTAACAGATTCCATCTAACCAGATCTGCTTGATTGACCCCCGTGGTGTCTCATAGAGAACTGCAAAAAGTTTGGTGAGATTGGTTGTGATCTGTATGCCCAAGTATCTGATTTGATTGTCCTTTGCCCAAGTGAACGGGAAGGTATTTATAAAATCGGATGGCATTAGCTCACTAATTTTGACCACTTTGGACTTTGCAAAATTAATCTTATAGCTTGAAATGTCCCCAAATGATTGTAGAAGTTTTACCAACTGGGGTACTGACTTTTCAGGGTTAGATAAAAAGAAAACTGAGTTATCTGCATATTTTTTGCTCCTGACCTCCTGCCATAATGCCCAAGACACTCAGGTCCTGCTGCACTGTTGCCGCCAGGGGTTCCAAACATAGAGCACATAATAAGGGTGACAGTGGGCAGGCTTGTCTTATACATCTTGTTGGGGGAAAGAGTTCCTAACTGATGCCATTGACTCGCACTAGGGCCTGGGGAGCCGTATACAAACTTTCAGTTGTCTGGATGAATTTAGAGCTGAATTTCATTTTCTCCATGGTAGTTTTCAAGAATTGCCAATTCACCCTGTCAAAGGCCTTTTCAGTGTCCACGGAGATGGCTATTTGGAAGTTATTTAGACATTTTTGGGTTGATATAATACTAAGAAATCTACGTATGTTATCTTCTATGTGTCTACCTGATATAAAACTCATTTGGTCAGCCTGGACTATAGTAGAGACAACGGATTGTAATCTGTGTGCCATGATTCCTGCAAAATGTTTCATGTCCATATTTAATAGTGAGATGGGTCTATATGAGCCACATTCCAGCAGGTCTTTCCTGATTTGGGTATAATAGTTATTTATACAAAACGTCACGATTCTGGGACTGCACCTCCTTGTAAGATTTCTTGACAAACCTGATGTAATATTGGAATAAGCTGGTCAGCCAAAGTTTTAAAGAACTCAGCTGGGAAGCCATTCAAACCAGGTAATTTCAGTTTTTAAGCTGGGCAAGACGATAAATTATTTCCCCCATTGTAATTTCTTGTTCAGTTATGCTTGTTTCCTGAGCTGATAGTCCTGAGAGAACTACTGTAATTTCTGAAAAAATGTTTCCACCTTAGCCGAGTGTTCAGCTATGTCTTCCCGGGCTGTAATATTTTGAAAAAAATCTTGACCATCTCCCTAGGCCAGCTATTTGGAGTGCCCCCTGGTGTTGGATCACAAATGCATAGCACTGTCCTATTTCCTTGTTTCCCACGCATGTAAGCTAACAGTCCCCCCCCCCCCCGTTGCCTCCCTGATAATATTGTTGCCTAATTCTATTATACCTCCCTTCCATTTGGGCTGTCAACAAGTTATCAAGTGAGGCTTTCTGCATTTCCAGTTCTATTTTAGTTTGTTCTGTCTCATCTCTCTTGATCCAAGCTCTGTGGCTGCTAAGCCCTCTGTACTTGCTAGACTACCACTTATCGCTAGTGGTGCTTTACTGGACAGCCACTCTCCTGCTACTCTCAGCCCGCTTAAATCTGCTACACCCATTCACTAAGAGGTGCACCTACCCTTATCCCTAACTTCCTACCATGCTACTCGTCACCAATGCTCTCCTCCCCCTTCTTGCTCCCTTGGCATCCCTTCTGCCCTCTCTCCTCCCTGTGCCGCTGGCCTGACATTCCCACTTCCCTTATCTGCCTCCCTGCACCCCTCCTTTCACTACCACCACCCTCCCACATATCTTCCTGTTGCCTCTAACACCTGGCCACCTGATCCTTCCATACTCCCCCGTTTCCACACTGGCCTGATTGCCCTTAAGTTCCCCAGACAGCTCCTGCTCTTACTCACCCTCATCCCTCCCACCATAAAGCCATGGTAGCTCTATCCAGGACACTAGTAACGCTTCTGCTACTAATGGCAGGGGACAGTAATCCCAACCATGGACCTGCAACCCCCCTCCCCCTCATCTTCCACGGGGCCTAAAGTTAGTGTACTTAAACATTAGGAGCCTTCTCCCAAAAATCTTGTTGCTGCAACCAATTGCCATATCCCTCAAACCTGATATCCTGATCGTAACTGAGACATGGTTAAAGCCACACATCCACAATGTTTGTATCTCCATCCCAGGCTGCACTGTCACCCGCAAAGACTGACCTGGTAATAAAAATGGCGGAGGCATTGCCATGTACATCATCTCATCCCTCCAATTCTCTCCTGTTCCTATATCTCCACTGCAGTCTATTGAATCCTTGATGGTGCAAATCTCCCTCCCCCACACCTTACCCATTTTTATAGCTGGATCATATTGTTGGTCCAGCTCCCCTATGTCCGCTATCACAGACCCCTAGCTACCCTACAGTCACACGCAACTGATGGCGAGTTCCATATCCTAGGCGACTTCAAGGTGAATTGGTTCTTCACCTCCCACACTAAAATTCATAACGACATTGTTGCTCTCAACCTAACCCAGTTGATTAGTGAACCCTCCTGTCTAAATGCCAAAACTCAAAATCACACCCTATTAGATTGGGCTGTCACCTCACACCCACACCAGATAATTACTGCAGGTCTTCTTCCTGACTCCTTAAGCGACCACCACCCAGTCTACGTAGTTCAGAAAATCCATAGGCCCAAAGCCCCTCCCCATAAAATTCTGCTGGTCTGGTCCTACAAATCGTTGGATCTTGCCCCCCTCCTTAATGACTTGGCCAACACAGACTGGCCTTTCATACCTCCCGCCACCTCAGTCAATTCCACTTTGGACTATTTTAAGTCCAAGTTCCTCTCGGTCTGGGATACCTAAGCCCCTCTCTGACTGATCCGAGTGTGAGGCTCTCACCTGCCCCAGGATCACTGCTGAGCTCACAGACTGTCTTTGGGCTAGGGACCAAGCTTGGAAGTCCCACAAAGCCACTGGCTCCACCACGGCTTACCAGCATTATTGCACTCTATGTAACGCATGTACTAGAGCAATCTGGTGGGATAAGGCAGACTATTTTAAATCCACCTTCCTTACAAACATAAACCACCCTTCCAAATTTTGGTAGGTGATGCAGTCCCTCTCCCCCCCCATCCCAGTCCCCTACACCTGTCATTAAAGCTGGTAATAACATCTTGACCGACCCCGCTTGTAGTGGCAGCCAAGTTTAACTCCTTCTTTACCTCATGTACTTCCACTGTACTGTCCTCTATAACCCTAGCCTCCCAGGGCCAAACCCCCTCAGCCACTTCCCAACCTAGCCAGGCCCCAAACCTCTCCTTCTCCTTTCACCATACTACCACGGCAGATGTTTTTAATGCCCTCCTCATGCTAAACCCTTCCAAGGGTAAATGCCCCTAAGGCTTGGACTTCAAAATGCTTATCTTGGCAGCCCCTGCCATAGCCACCCCCTTGCCTCTCTCTTCAATCTGTCTTTCTCTCTCGCTTCTATCCCATTGGAATGGAAACATGCCACCATCATCCCCTTCCTGAAAGGTGGTGACCCCTCCTCCACCAGAACTTATTGACCTATGTCTCTACTCCCCATTCTTGCAAAACTTCAGGAATGCCTTGTTCACTTCCAGCTGTCCTCCTACCTCGATTCCTTCTCCTTCTTCACTCCTTACCAGTCTGGGTTTAGGATGTCCCACTCAACCACAACCTCCCTGCTGAGGCTCACTGACTCCATTCTTACCGGCATGGTCCAAGGCTTCATCACCTCTGCCATATTCGTCGACCTAGCAAAGGCTTTCAACACTGTTTCCCACCCTCTCCTCTTATCCAAGTTATCATTAGCAAGGCTGTCTAGTGAGGCCATCAGCTGGTTCCACTCCTATCTTGTAGGTAGGACTCGGGCTGTCAGGATTGGAGACTGTCTCCTCCTCCCCCCTCCCCATCATCACTGGTGTACCTCAAGGCTCTGTCCTTGGCCCTCTTCTGTTCTCCATCTTCCTCAATGACCTGCCCACTGCCTGCCCACACACATCCATCCACATGTTGTCGGATGACACCATCCTCTGTACATCAGGCCCCTCTAACTCTGATGTTGCAACCAGACTACAGCATGACTTGGAGGAAGTCCAGCACTGGTTTCACGCAAATCAGCTTTTCCTGAATACAAAGAAAACAGTCTCCATGACCTTTGGCACAAGGCAGAGACTCTCTCGGCTCCCCTCCCTTCCCACATTCCACACCATAGACGGGATGAAACTGGAGGGCTGCACCTCCTTTAGGTACCTTGGGGTCTTTCTCAACCAGCACCTTGACCATTCTGTACATATTAAGGCCATCCACAAGAAGCTGCACCCCAAACTGGGTGCCCTGTATTGCAACCGTGGGTGCAACCCGCTGCTGGCCCGCTACGCTATAGTACAGAAAATGATTCTCCTTATCTTTGACAATGGGGATGTCGTCTACAGAGCCACTTCTAAAACTTCCCTATCCAGACTGGATATCCTCTTCCATTCCTTCTGTCATTTCGCCCTTGACTGTCCTCACGGTACCCACCATTCTGACCTTTACCAAGCTCTGTACCTCCCATCCCTCCAGGATAGGAGGCTGGCCCACTGCGCTAATCTTATGGCTAAATTCTGGTCTCAGTCCATGCCCTCTTATCTCTCTTCCTTACTGTCCCCTTCCCCCCACCACTCTGTCAGACACTATGACTCTTGCACCTTGTCTGTCCCACGAGTGTCCACCTCTTCTGGCCAGGCTGCCTTCTCTGACCGCTTGCCTAAACTATGGAACTTCCTACCCCCTACCATTCGCTACACTCCTTCTCATTACTACCTCAACACCCTCCTCAAGGCCCACTTCTGCCCCACCTGTTCCTGCCCCTAATCCATCCTGTTAACTCTGTTATGTTCTGGCACTTGCATACCGGGGGCAGGCTGGGCTTCCCACCCAGTTGTCACCTATGTTGTTACCTGTGATGAAGTTGTACTCACTAATTTGCTGTACATTTCGACTGTATTATATATTTACTGTGCATATTCTACTTTTTGTACTTACTATGTATACAAATGTACCTTCTCCCATGTACCACCCCCCCCCGGACGAATCTGGAAACGAGCCTATGTCTGCTCAGTATACTTTCCAGGTGAAACTCTTAAATAAATGTGAACTTTTGTTGGAATCCAAGCTCTTTTATCTGACCCTCCAGTCCATTCATTTTGCTTACCTTAGTCACTTCTTTTCAGATGAATGCCGAATAATCACTCCCCTGAGTACTGCCTTTACTGCATCCCATCTTACTGCATGGGATGTGTCTCCAGCCATGTTATGGGCCAAAAAAAATCTTGAATTGTTTCATGTATTAGCTGCTTAAACTCAAAGGAGTTCAAAAGACCTACACTGAGACACCAGTGAGAGTTTCTAGGGGCTGGTGTAATTTGCGATGTAATTTTCACTGGTTCATGGTCTGATTGTGTTCTGGACAGTATTTGGCAGCCTGTGATCATGTAAGCCCACTCAGAGGACATGAACAAACATGTTGAACCTGGAACAGCTGTTGTGTCTATCTGAATAGTGGGTGAAATACTTGGCTTGCCCACATAGATTTCACTACACTTCTACAAAACCTGTCCCAATCGCAGTAGTGTGTTGCCTGCTCTACTTTGCCTTATGTTGGATACTCTCCCTTTCCTGTCTAGCTTTGGTGACAGAACCGTGTTAAAGTCCCCTACTGTAATATGCAAATGACCCAGGTCCCACACTGTCTCCTGTATTATGCTTTTAAGGAACTGGTCGGCCTCTTGGTCTTTGTTTGGGGCATAGACGTTCAAAAAAGTACACTGTGTATCTCTATCAGTGCCTTTAAGTCAGACAAATCTGCCTTCTGGATCTGTATCTACCTTGTCTACCACAAAAGGGAAATCTTTCCTAAGTAAAATCGCTGCCTCTCGTCTGTGTGGATGATCCCCACCATGAGGACGGAAACACCTTATCAACCCATCTATACTGCAGCTTATCATGTTCATTTAGGGTTAAATGCATTTCTTGGAGAAACGCTACTGTTGCTCACATCCTGTTTAGTTCTTGTAGTACTCGTGTCCTTTTAATTGGGCTATTCGGACCTCTGACATTATTAGTCACTACATTTAATTCTGCCGTGGTGCATGTGGTTTTGGCAAGCATCTCTGATTTTTTGGGTTGAATAAATATAATTGCTTAGTCTGTTCTCTGAGCCGTGTCAAACAGGTGGTAGTTCTGTGATCTCTGCTAAATGATTGTACAAC
This sequence comes from Neoceratodus forsteri, assembly GCA_016271365.2. Lineage (NCBI taxonomy): Eukaryota > Metazoa > Chordata > Ceratodontiformes > Ceratodontidae > Neoceratodus > Neoceratodus forsteri. The sequence goes on along the minus strand of CM057453.1, from coordinate 1,175,191,119 downwards.
CATTAAGGTGACATAACTGTATAAACATGTAACTTTTCGGTAAATAACTGTAACTTGAGCTATCATTAGAAAACATTCTAAATAAAGATCTAGTGTCATGTCAACAAAATTCCTTCTCCTGCTGCTTCCATTTGTGCCATTAGTATCCTGCCACCCATCAGTTGTGAGTTGGTAGCAGATTGTGCAGACCATTTTCCTGCACTACGCTGCATCATAGTCCCTTCCGAGAACTAGTGCAGCGAATATGAAGTTATTCCTATAATGGTGCATCATTCCCCCCCCTTGCACTATTAAGGTTTTTTTTTGCCTTGACATTCAAGGGTTACCCTTCTTGCCTTATCTACTTATCAACTTAATTTATATAAATAGGGTACCTGCTCATGTTCTTTGGACATCGTACAAGTAGCACGGAATTTCCAATCATACAGAAAGAAAGATTATTTTCCCAATATAAGTTATTTAATGGTCTCACCTCCTTCTCCTGTGTCGCAAGGGTTCGACTGTGTGACCAAGAGTCCCCCCTCCCCCAAAGCCCATGCTCCTCCACCCAGTAATAAACCTGGGCCGTAAAGACACGCAATCATCCCCTTTCTCCTCCCTTCCCCCATAAAAGTATTAGTATGTTGAGCCCTCTATTTTCCTTTAGCCGAGTGAGCTACAAAGGCAAACATCCCCAGAGTGTTCCTAAATTAAATCAATACCCATTTAAACATCCATTTGGAAGACCTTCTTTCGTTCCCCCATCCTCAAATTCTGCTGCCTACCTATATGTGAAAATAATAAATACATTTGTTATGGACACCACATTTTTAGAACAGGCAGCTAAGCAAGCATTAGGTGCAAGAGCACAACCTGGCCAAGCCAGCATCTCTTCCCCACGAACTGATCCCCCGAATTGTGCCCGGCTGCTTGCTAGACTCAATTCCCCCCCCTCCCCTCCACCATTAGAAGTGGTGGAACCGCTCTTGCAGCTGGAGTCATGAAATGGCACCACTGTCTACACAGGGGTTATCTACAGACCCGCAGTGCAAGGGGAGGAAACAGATAGGCAAATGGTCAATAACATCCATAAAATGGCAAAAAAGGGGGAAGTGTTGTTGGTAGGGGACCTAAATATGCCTGATGGTAACTGAAGCACCTATGCTGCGGCCACATCCAGGAGCAGGGTCATCCTTGATGCCCTGCAGGGGGTATGCCTCACACAGCTAGTAGTGGAACCCACCAGGGAGGAGGCAATATTAGACCTGGTACTGACATTATTCTGCCTTCATTTGTATCAGTGGGCAGCCATCTGGGGTCCAGTGACCAGCATACAGTATGGTTCAAGGTAGACAGTAGAAGAGTCAAGCCACACAAAATCAAGAGTCCTAGACTTCAAAAGGGCTGAATTTGCTAAAATGGGAGAATGCCTCAAGAAAACACTGGCAAAGGGTGAGGGAGAGGGAGTAGAGGTACAGTGGGAGAACCTCAAGAGAGCCATAACAAAGGCAACAAGCCTTTGTGTGATGCAAGTTAACAAAGCAAGAAGACAAAGAAACCATTATGGTTTTCAAAAGAAGTGGCAGGGAAGGTTAGAGAGAAATAACTGCCATTCAGGAAATAGAAGGAAATGCAGAGGAAGGAAGACAGGGAACTGCGTCAGACTAAGCAGGGGAGGCGGGAAAAGCAGTTAGAAGTGCAAAGGCACAGATAGAGGAAAAGATAGCCCAGACAGTGAAGGAGGGGACAAAACCTTCTTCAGTTGCTTATGGGAAAGAAGAAAGGCCAAGGGAGGGATAGTGAGGCTAAGTAAAAGAGGGGGGGAGTGGGCAGAGGGGGACCTGGAAAAAACTGAGATACTGAATGAATACTTTTGCTCAGTATTCATGAAAGAAGGGAAGGGAGAGGGACTGGAATTATCCAGCAGACACATAGGGAAGAGGGGTGGACACCAGACCATTCACAGAAAGAAAGTCCTAAAGGAACTCTCAAAACTGAAGGTGGGCAAGGCAATGGGACTGGATGGGATACATCCCAGAATACTAAAATAACTCAGAGAGGTGCTACTGACACCACTGATATCCATATTCAATAAATCGTTGGAGGAGGGGGGAGTAGTACCAGAGGACTGGAGGAGGGTGAACGTGATACCCCTTCACAAAAGTGGGAGCAAGGTATAAGCGGGAAACTATAGACTGGTCAGTTTGACCTCAGTGGTGGGAAAGATGATGGAAGCAACATGGATTCACAACAGGAAGGTCTTGTCAAATGAATCTGATAGATTTTTTTGACTGGGTGACAAGGGTAGTAGATCAGGGAGGGATGATGGACATGGCCTACCTAGATTTTAGCAAGACATTTAACACAGTCCCGCACAAGAGGTTAGTAAATAGGTTGGGCAGTCTGAGAGTGGGTCACAAGGTGGTCAGAAATTGGCTTAGCAACAGGACACAGAGGGTGGTGGTAAATGAAGTTCCATCTGAAGAAGAGGGAGTAACCAGCAGGGTGCCACAGGGTTCAGTACTGGGGCCAGACCTCTTTAATGTCTTTATTAGTGATATTGCAAAGAGATTCGAAGGAAAGGTATGCCTCTTTGCAGATGACACCAAGATCGGCAATAGGATTGACACTCCAGGGAGGGGGGTGGAGAAGATAAGGAGAGACTTAGGCAAGTTGTAGGAGTGGTCAAGAGTGTGGCAGCTCAGATTCAATTCCAAGAAGTCCAAAATCATGCACTTGGGGAACAGAAACCAAGGGGAGGAATACATGATTTGGGGTGGGGTGGGGGTGGGGGTGGAGGTAATAAAGACAACCAAACTGGAAAGGGACTTTGGGGTAGTCATAACAGATGATCTAAAAGTAGCCAAAAAATGTGAAAAGGCAGTGAGGATCTAAAAGTAGCCAAACAATGTGAAAAGGCAGTGAGGAAAGCCGGGGGGATGCTGGGGTGCATAGGAAGAGGTATCACCAGTAGAAAACAAGAGGTGGTGATGCCACTGTACACAGTTGGTGAGGCCTCATCTGGAGTACTGCGTGCAGATCTTCCCCTTGTCAGTATTCACCATTCATTACTGTTGGGTGTAAGCTGGAGGTGCGCACCCGCCGCGGGAGCATTGTCTTTTTTTGGGGTGGGAGAGTCGGCATTGATGGCACTGCCCACGTGGCTGACACACCAGCGCAGAGCATGTGGGTTGGCCATTAGGTGCCGCTGACTCCTCCTCCATCCCAGTTCTATTTCTCCCGCTGTCGAGGTTGCACCTGCTGCGCGAGTCAGAGCTTCAGAAAGTACGCCATTAGGCCTTTGCCTTCGGTTGATGCCTTTGGTGTGCCTTCCTTCATCCCGGTTCTCATCCCGATGCCGCTGAAATCCGGTAAGACCGTTCCTCTCTTTTTTTTGTCAGCGGCGCTGCCGGGATCTTTTGCTAAAGTTGTGTTTTATTTCACATCTTGTCAGGTTCTGGGGTGAAATGTAAATCCAAAGCGGGCTGTGCCCGAATGTGTCAGTGCCCTTGTGGCCGGCACTTTTCTGTTTCGGACCAGCATGGTGTTTCCATATCGTGCCTGGGACCTAACCACGATATGGACCACTGCAATGCCTGCTTCTCCAGACTGCCGTGTTCTGGAAATCCATGCGTTCAAAGTCAGCAGGGCTCCGCCGACTTTCGGAGGGCAATGTCACTTGCGGGTCGCCAAGGCCAGGACTCTTGACCGAAGGGTTCCCTCCCAGGTCTATACGGCCCAGTGAGGAGAAAGTCTCCTCCAGTTCTAGCCTTGCCAAGGATGAGGCCTCTTTTATGGTGCTGGAGGAGCGGTGTGGTTCCTTGTGGAGCCGCGTTGCTGGCGCTGCCCAAGCAGTCATCTCCATAGAGGTGCAGGCTCCCCCAGTGTCGTGGCCCATGGCTGCTGGGCCCGGCATTGGCACACCCTCGGTACCACCTTGCAGCACCATCCAGGATCCCGGCACCAATTGTGGCACCGATGATCGGATGGCACCGCTGCCAGGAGCTTCCCCAGGGTCACTAGCCTGAAGGTCTGCCTCATTGCCTCCTCTCTGGAGGGGGATGACTCGGAGGTGGATCTGGACTGGTGACCGAACTCTTCGGAGTTGGGGATCCCCTTGGGACTTGGCACTAGGTGCCCCAGTGTCCCTATCCCTGAATCCCCGGAGCCTGCTGCCCTCGAGGATCCTATGGCAGGGGGCAGCCGTGGATCCATTGGGAAGGGTGGCTGGGGAGCTCGGGGTGGGGTGTCCTCCACTGGGGAAGCCCGGGCAGCTGCCATTCTTGGTGCTGCCATGGCCCTTCAGATGGGATAGGGACCCCCCTCTTCTGTGGCCTCCTTCAAGGGCTTGCGGAATTGGGGGGCCTCATTGCTCTGGGGTTTGAGGAAGAGGGCTGCCTCTGAGTCTGAGGGGTTGGGGGGCTGGGGTGAGGTTTGGCTAACCCCTTCCACTACCTTGCAGGGGGTGGGAAGGAGTCACTGCGCTGAACCCCACCTTTCCCTTTAGGTCTCTGAGGCACCATTGGTTGGCTGTGCAGAGGGTTGCACTTCTGGACACATGCAACCTCAGGCACTTCACAGGGGAGACTTCCCCTCAGGGCTTTTCTGGAATTTGCCATCTCAAGTTCAACCTTTGCAACCTGGTATGGCTTCAGGACTCCCCCGTTCAGCGAGACCAGTCTCTGGGTCTCAGAGCCCTGGCAGAGATCAGAACACTCAGTTCAGTGCCCATCTCCCGTCCCTCTGCAGACACCTCCTCCTCTCCCGGGCCATGTGGGTCCCATGGGGTCCTTAACCTGGGAGACATTCAGAGCTACTGCGGTGGCCTTTCCCACTTATGTCAGGGCCATGGACGACTGGGTCTTTTGCCTGTCTTCCCCGCTGCAGGAGTCCTCTGGACACTCAAGCTCCTCTTCCTCCTCATCTCCCTCTTCTGAGGGAGAGGAACACTCTGTCCACCTGTCCCCTGACACCAATTTCACTGAATATCAGCAGTTCCTTTTGAGGCTAGTACAGCAGCTTTACATCTCCCATGTTTTGAGGAGCAATACCGAGCGGGAGATGCGCTTATTTCTCAGTGAGTTCAGCGCTCACCACCTGGTGGTGCCCTCTTGGCTCATTCCTTTCCAGGAAACGTCTGTCTGCACCTGGCAGTCTCCAGCCGCCCCTTCTTCAGCCCCGGCAGACTGCAGGAGATGGTATTGTGCCCCCCAGGAGTTTCTAGGTTCCCTACCTCACCCTCCTTTGGGCCTGATGTCTCTAGACACTCCCTCCGGGCCTCAGCACCTGGTGCACGACCGACCCTCGGATCCGAATTCCGTAGAGTTTGACCGGTGGAGACGAAGAGTTTTCTCTTCAGCCCGTGTGTTGATGTATATAGGTTCTCATCAGGCACACCATGCTGCCTAAAGCAGGCACATGTGGTCAATGTTAGCTCAGGTGCTAGTATCTCTGCCTGATACGAAGCAATCTAGACAGGCCATTGCCCTCTCTGCCCAAGGTCTGGAGCTTGCAAGGCACCAGGCAAGGGCGTCTCACGACGCCAGTGAGGTGGCGTTCAGACTAGCAGGGACAGCGATCTGCATTAGGCAGATGACGTGGCTTCGTCTTTCCAGGTTGTCACCTGTTGCCCAGCATAGGATGATTTCCTCTGCCTTCCAGGGGACCCACCTTTTCTCTTGCAGGATGAGGAGAGTTCTTCAGGGGTGCCTTCCATCCCCCCTGGCCATGGGGGACGCCTCCTCATCCTGAGTAGCCTTAGACCTTTTTTGGTCTGGTGTGGCTAGGGTCTCCTCCTCCTGTGTCTCACCTGCAGGAGGCTGAGGGATCTGTTCCCTCAGGGCTGTGCCAGGTCCCCCTTGGGGGACTTGGTACTCACCCAACAGTAATGAATGGTGAAGATTGACAAGGAGAAGATATGAAAATTATGTACCTACCATAATTCTTGATCTTCTCATATCTTCACCATTCATTACTGGTTCCCACCCTCTATCCCCTTATGGGCCTCAATTTTTGGGCATCCCCTCCAACCAGCTCACCCTCCTCCTCTTGCGGTCAATTGAGGGCAGAGTCCCCCTGGTACCTCGGAGTGCTCTGTTCCTTCTCCAGAAGTCACAGAGAGTTCACCTTGGAGGAGGGCAAGCAGGGTTTTTGCCCTAAATCCCTGAGGGAACCCCCTTGGATTCTCTTCACAATTCTTAGAGTGGCCTCCCCTCGTGGGGCTGTATGATCCTCTAGCGAGTCCTTGGCTGTCACTCTTCAGTACAGCCGTAAGAGAGTCCATGGGAAATCCCTCTCCCTCTTCTTCCTTGACATGGATGAGTCGTGGTTCTCTTCTCCTAGAGCTAGAACTATGTCAGTCCTTCCGAGAGGGAAAAACTCTTTCCAGAAGAATTTTTTTCCCTACACCTAAGTCAGGACTCACTACTCTTCTGATTTAGACTGATTTCCCTTCACAACTGGTGAGTCATAGGCTCTAGGTTCTTTAAAGTAATGGGTACAGGAGGGGGGGAAGAGAAGTAGGCCTTCACCAAGCCTCTAAAGACCTTTGTCCCGGTCAGACCTTGGGCCAGTAACCCTTTTAACTGGCAGGATCCTTGCTCCCTTGTCTTCAAGCCCCATTGGGACTTTGAAACTGTCAAGTCAGTGGTCTTCCAAATTGTGGTGGCAGTTAACCTTCTCCTTCCCTCACCCTTTTCCCCTGCACTCCTTTTCTGTCTTTTCTTTCTATCCTTGTCTTCTCCTCTTCTCTCCTCTCCCTGAGACTGCCCAAGGATTGGGGCCCTATGGCCTCTTAGGGTAAGGTTCCTTCTCCTGCCCTCTATCTGGCTTATACCTTTCTCAGTTTATATCCTTTCCTTTACTTGTCACTTGGCTCTCTTGCCTTTCTTCTCTTTCTGAAACCTGTTTTCTGCCTCTCCTGCGCTACAGAACTGGGATGGAGGAGGAGTCAGCGGCGCCTAACTGCCAACCCGCAAGCTCTGCGCTGGTGAATCAACCACGTGAGTGGTGCTGTTGATGCAGACTCCTCTCCCCTCAAAAAAAAATCTCTTGCAGCGGGTGTGTGCCTCCGGCTTACACCCAACAGTAATGAATGGTGAAGATACAAGAGAAGATCAAGAATTATGGTAGGTACGTAATTTTCATTTCTGGAGACCTCCTCTCTGAAAGGACATTGACAAAGTAGAGGCAGTCCAGGGAAGGGCAATAAAAATGGTGTAGGGCTACACCAGAAACCATATGAGGAGAGATTGAGGGAACTCAATATGTATCCACTGGAGGAAAGGAGTGAGAGGGGGTATATGATAGAGATATTCAAATGCCTCATCGGGATCAGTAGCGTTCAAGAGGGCAGCATGTTCAGGAAAGAAGATATGCAAGAACAAGGGGTCACAATATGAGGCTGAATGGAGGAAGACTCGGGGGCAATGTGAAGAAGTATTTTTTTTTTTTACAGAAAGTGTGTGGATGCCTGGAACAGCCTTTACAGAAAGGGTGGTGGATGCATGGAACAGCCTCACTGAGGAGGTTGTGTGGGCAACAACGGTAGGCACAGGGACAGCACTAGATAGGGCAGAAAGGGAAAAAGTTGCAGTTTGCCCAGAAATGACCCAGTTTCCACTTGACAGTGGATCCATAATGGTGCACCTGGTCGGTAACTATAGCTGAAACATAGAAAAGTGAACAGTAGGAAAGTATTCTTTTCTTGACAAGTTTCAGCTTCTGTACTAGTAAAACTTGTACTTCAGATTGTTTTGACCCAGTTATTTCTCATTTTGACCCACATGTTTTACACAAGTGGGTCTAGAATCAGAATCCTAGAAATTTGGTGGCAGAAAAGGATCTTAATGGCCCATCGAGTCTGCCCCTTACCCTCCCTCCTTACCTGTCTCCTTTGTCCAGAGATCTCCCACTCCTCCCCCTGGTCAACCCCTTGTGTCTGTCCCATGCCCTCTTGAATCCTTCCACCATTTTGGCCCTCACCACCTCTTCTGTGTGACTGCTTCAGGAATCCACCATCCTCTCAGTGAAGTAACGCCCCCTCACATTGCCCCTAAACTTTCCTCCTTCTAATCTTAGACTATGACCCCCAGTTCTAGCCCTTACTTTTCTTGTAAATAAGATCCCCCTACCTTATTAATCCCCTTCACATACTTAAATGTTTCTATCATGTCCCCCCCCCCCCCGTTCTAGCCTCCAGTGGGTACAGATCCAGCTGCCTCCACCTCTCCTCATTGGGCATCTCATGCATTTCATGCACCATTTTGGTTGCCCTTCTCTGAACCCTTTCAGTCCCATCAATGTCTTTGCGTAGGTGAGGTCTCCAGAATTGGACCCTGGACTCCAAGTGTGGCCTCATCATGGATTTATAAAGGGGCATTAGCACCTCCTTCCTTCTGCTTGTTATACCCTTCCCTATGCACGCCAACATTCTATTTGCTTTGCCCACCGCCTTGCTGCGTTGGTTTCCCCACCTTAAGGTTATCTGAAATTATAATTCCCAGATCCCTTTCCTGCCCAGTTTCCTTTATTTCCCTCCCACCCCTCAGTGTGTAGCTGGCTTGTGGGTTTTTACACTCCATATGCATTACTGTACACTGTTTGGCACTGAATTTCAGCGGCCAAGTTTCTGACCACCCCTCCAGTATGTTAAGATCCTCCCTCATTGCCTCCCCATGGGGAGTCCACCCTATTGCAGATCTTTGTATCATCTGCAAATATGCAGACCTTCCCCTGCAGTCCCTCTGCTATGTCACTGATGTAAATATTAAAAAGGATGGGTCCCAGCACTGACCCCGGGGTACCCCACTTGTCACGGTTTCCTCTCTGGAATGCACCCCATTTACCACCACCCTCTGGCTTCTGTCCTTCAGCCAGTTCTCCACCCACCTTGTTATCTTCAGTCCCACCCCCCATACTTTCCAGCTTATTTACTAGCCTTCTGTGGGGAACAGTGTTGAAGGTCTTCCTGAAGTCCAGATAGGCCATGTCCACTGCCCATCCCTGATTAACCACCCCCGTCACCCAAAAACTCAATTAGGTTAATCTGGCATGACATCCCTTGTGTGAAGCCATGCTGTCTGTCGTCCTGCAGTCCACTGTGTACAAGGTAGTTGACCACCCTTTCTTTTTTTTTTTTTGTATTTTCTATTTATGCACCTCCCCATAGCTTCTCTGCCAGCCTCTCCTTCAGAGCGCCTAGGCCCCCTGATGCCCTCTCGACCCCTGTCACCATCCTCCAGCCCCTGTTAGCAACCTACCTGGGTAGCCCAGCGTATCCCTATGCCGGGAGAGTCCCTCTGTTCCGGGGGGGGGGGGAGATTGCCTTATCGGCAGATGGTGTATCCCAGGGTTGTGAGGCTGGTCTGGGCTGACTCTGGGGCTTCGTGGCAACAGGAGCTGGTGCTCATCATTCGGCTGATGGGGAGCTGTTTTTTCTCCTTTTCCTGCCCTGCCCACCACAGTTCTCGACCTTGCGTGTGAGCGCAGGCGACTCCGGGCGGGGATGTACAGGGGACATGTTGAGGCAGCACATCCCCCAAGCACGGCACCAAATCTGCCTGCAGGTGCCCAGGTGAACCCCCGGAGGGAAGTGTCCAGTAGATGCTTGTGAATACCCTTCCCTGCCAGTCCCCGCTTCTGGTACCTGGGCTCGGGGCACAAACCTGAGTCACCAGCATGCTGAGGAAACCGCATCGCTTAGCACCATGGAGCCGGCCACACCCTTTCTTGTAATAGGACCACCTTCATGTTTCCCACCACTGAGGTGAGGCTGACAGGATGATAATTTTCCACCTTCTCCCTGCTGCCACGCTTTTGCAGTGGCACCACGTCTGCCCTCTTCCAGTCTTTAGGCACCCACCCTGCATCCAGGGACAAGTTAAACAGCCTCGTCAGAGGTGCTGCCAGTTCATCCCTTAGTTCGCGGAGTACCAGAAGATGCAGGGGGGTCTGGGCCCATAGCCTTGTTCACCCTCAACTTTCCTAATTGCTCTCTTACCCTGTCCTTACTGCACAGGCTAGTGTCAACCCTTATGTCCTCCCTACCCCCTGCTAACTCCGGTCTCCTTCCTTCCTCTTCCACCGTGAAGATCGAACAGAAGTACCTATTCAGCCCTTCTGCCTTCCGAAGTCCCCTCCACTTGAACTCCCCTCCCCTTCACGCTAACTATCCTCTGCCTTGCCTTCCTTCAAACAACATGAAGGCTTGCTGTATTCTGACAATAGCAGTGAGTCCCAACCTTCGAACTGCCCCAGAGATGAAAGAGTTAACTTTCCATGCCAGGCATGGAACGCTGAGCTCGAGCTCGGTTGAGACTCTGTCTGTTGCTGTTTAAACTCAAACCGTCAGATTCTTTACTCCGCCTCACTGAACAGTCGCTCCGGAGATTTCTCCTTCTGCTCGGTTCAATTTGTCGGTTAAAGTACCGCTTTTCTCAGTTTTCGACCGAATTTAAACCGTAACCTGTCGGTTCAGTCTCTGTCTGTGGTATTTGTGAGTACTAGATAGGTTTATATTAGTTTCTGTTCTGTGTGGAACTTGTAAACGGTTCATCGGTTCGGTTTGAACCGATCAAGCTGTTAAAAATCTTTATTTGTACTTTTAGTGTGTGGTTACGTTCTTATCGGTTAAAAAACGGATTTTATTCTTTCACGACCATGTGACACGGTCAGGAACCGATAGAGAGGGCCTTGAGTGGCGGATTGCCATTAAAAGGATAAGTTTGGTTAGGACTGGCACAATGTCTGAGAAACCCAAAAGAAAAACCGGGCCCAATGGGTTTCAACACTGTAGTGTGTGTGTGGAAGTCTTTGCTAAGGCTGACCCCCACACCACCTGTGTTTATTGTCTGGGGTTTGACCACCTCAATGCAGACTGCCAGATTTGTAAAAATGTTCCTGCAGCTACCCTAGAAAAGAGAGTTAGTAGGCTCAGGGAAAGGGAGGCCAAAAAGTCAGCTGAACCGGATGGCCAGCCCGGTTCGGTTCAAACCGAACCAGAAGGAGTGCCCTCTGACCAGGGCCAGACTTCTTCGGGCAAAAGGAGAGCCGATTCTGAGGAGTCGGTTCTGGCTAAGAGAACTAGAAAGGAAAAATCAGCTGGTGTGGAGCTAAAACTTTCTTCTCCAACCGCTGAAGAAATAGCCAAAGCGATAAAAATTGTGCAGTCGCTTTCCCCGGTTCCGACCGAACCGGCACCATCAGGGAGGCGCTCGGTTTGGCCGGTTCCACCGGTTCAAGATTATGATTTAGAGGAATATTATGAACCAGAGGAGGAAGAGGAGTATGAGGAAAGTGAATGTGGTTTTGAAAGTCTGGATGTGCCCATTGACCCGGACATCTCCCCAGACAGACCTTCAGGAGTGTCTCCTCCTAGGCTTTCTGAGTCCCTCTCCATTTCATGTTTTATAAAAGTGGTTGAAACCCTCCAGCTTCCTATGGAAGAAGCTGTGGATGACCAGGAGGAACCTGACTATGTGGAAATGATGGATATCCCAGAGTCTAGGAGGCTGTCTATTCCTTACACAAATCTTTTGGGAAACAGACATTTAAGATTTTAAGACTCTAATACTATACCTCCTGTGGATAAGAGAATGGACAAGAGATATACATTGTCAGGCTCAGATACAGAGTTCCTTACACAACAATGCAGCCATGTTGGGGTAGTGCAGGCTGCAGCCTGTGATAAGGCAAATATTCCCTTGGCTTCACACCCCCCAGACAAGGACTCCAGAAGGATTGATGCCATGGCAAAGAAACAGTACATGGCAGCATCCTTGGGACTCAGACAGGCCAACTATATGGCCTATACTGCTAGGTATCAGAAATCCAGATGGAACACTGTCATGGCTTTAGCAAAACAGGTCCCTGGCCAGCTTGCCAAGGAACTGGAGCAGGTGGCTGCTGATGGTATTGAGGCATCCAAGGTGCAATTCCATGCTGCAGTGGACTCCAGTGATGTGCCATCTAGAGTCATGGCTACATCTGTGGCACTTCGTAGAATGGCTTGGCTCAGATGTACTAGCCTATCACAGGATACCCAGACTAAGGCCATGGATTTTCCTGTTGTGGGTAATTCTCTGTTTGGGGAGCAGACAGAGAATTACATGAAGAAAATGGATGAATATAGGACCACCTGTAGGAGTGCACACGCCAAGGAAAGGCAGGCCACTCCTCAGAGGAAGCACCCCAGGGGCAGGGGCAGGCCTTTTCATAGGCCTTTCTACCAAGCCCAGGCCTCCTCTTCTGCCTATGCTCAGAGGGGGTTCTTTAGAGGGAGGGGCAGAAGGGGTACAAGCAGACCTGCTTCCACCCCTCAGCCAAAACCCCCTGCCCAACAGGCACCCTGATGGGTTGGCCAGTGCCGATTCTCCACTACCTGTAGAGGGCAGACTGGCTTACTTTGCCCAGGTCTGGGAGTCTCTAACATCAGACAAGTGGGTCCTGGAAGTAGTAAGCCAGGGACTGGTTCTCAGCTTCAAAAAATTTCCAAAGCTGAGAGCCAGATCCTTTCCACCTGCAAATCCCTCAGAGGCACTTGCCCTAGAGGCAGAGGTCTCTTCCCTTCTGTCTCTCAGAGCTGTGGAAAGGGTTCCACCCCTACACCAGGGCAAAGGGTTGTACTCCAGGTACTTCCTTACCCCAAAAAAGATAGGAGAATGGCGGCCCATCCTGGATCTCAGATACTTAAACAAGCACCTTTTAAAACCAAAATTCAAAATGGTGACTCTGGGAATTATTCTACCCTCTCTAAGGCCAGGGGACTGGCTAGTGTCCCTGGACCTCAAGGATGCCTACTTCCATATTTTCATCAGAAGCTCCCATCGAAAGTACCTCAGGTTCGAGCTGCCCTCAAGCCATTACCAGTTCAGAGCAATGCCCTTCGGTCTAACCTCTGCTCCAAGGGTATTCACAAAATGCCTGGCAGTAGTAGTTGCTTCTTTAAGAAGGCAAAGGATTGCCATCTTCCCATACCTGGATGACTGGCTCATAGTAGGCCAGTCCCCAGACCAAGTCAAGTTACACCTACAGATAACTCAGCAACTGCTCACCTCTTTGGGTTTCCTTTTGAATCTTTCAAAGTCAGTTCTAGAGCTTGTTCAGCTCCTCACCTTCATAGGCGCAGAGCTTTCCTTCCCCTGGACAGGGCAAGGACCCATATCTCACTGGCCTCCTCATTCACCCTGCAGGTGTCTCGACCAGCAAGGCATTTTCTACAGCTCCTGGGGCACATGGCTGCTTCTACAGCAGTGGTACAGGGAGCAAGATTTCAGATGAGAGACATTCATTTCCATTTGAGAGCTTTTTGGTCTCAAAGGAAGGACCCTCTGACCAAATTGATCCCAGTGACTCGAACTCTGATCCAGGCCTTACAGTGGTGGCAGGATCAGAACAATCTAAGGCAGGGAGTTCCCTTTGTCACTCAGTCCCACTCCTTAAGCCTTACTACAGATGCCTCCCTCTTGGGGTGGCGGGCTCACTTGGGCGACCTGACTACCCAGGGGTTGTGGTCCCCTCAGGAATCTCTGCTTCACATCAATCTATTAGAACTCAGAGCAGTATTTCTAGCACTTCAAGCTTTTTCCAAATCTGTTCAGAACAAAGTTATCCAGGTCAGAACAGACAGTACCACCACAATGTGGTACATCAACAAGCAAGGAGGCACTCGGTCTACGGTCTTGTGCACAGAAACAGTGAAGTTGGGGTCTCTGGCTTATCCCCTGAACACCTCCCTCATAGCAGTTCACCTCCCAGGCAAGGACAATGTCCTGGCAGATGCTCTCAGCAGGATATCTCAGGGCCATCACGAATGGTCACTGGATCCCCTGGTCTTGGAGGTGATATTCTCCAGATGGGGCACCCCACAGATAGATCTTTTTGCAGCCCCATACAATCACCAACTTCCCCTTTTTTGCTGCAGGCCCCCAGTGTTGGGCTCAGTCCCTGGATGCCTTAGTTCTCAGTTGGGAAGGAAGTTCCTGTATGCTTTTCCTTCCTCTCTCCTGTTCAAAGTGCTAGTCAAAATCAGGTCTCAACCCTGCAAGGTGATCCTGATTGCTCCAGACTGGGCCAGACAGCCCTGGTATCCACTCCTGTTGTCCTTAGCAGTCCATCTTCCCCTGTGTCTTCCCAGGAATTACAACCTGTTAACCTGTGCTCAGGGGAGGGTTTTGTACCCGAATCTCAAATCTCTCAATCTCAAGGCCTGGCTCTTGAAGAGTTAGAGTCTGCTGATTTACTCCTCTCCCAAGGTGTAATGGATATTCTGAAGGCTTCTAGGAAACCTTCCACCAGGACTACTTATAATTCCAAGTGGAAAAGATTTTCCATTTGGTGCTCTGGAAGGCACATTTCCCCAGAATCTGCTGATCTGCCCACAGTCCTTGATTATATGGTCCATTTAAATGGCTTGGGGCTTAGACCAGCTACACTGAAGGTGCATCTGGCAGCTGTTTCTGCTTTCATTTCAGCAGATAAGCCCTCTTCTGTTTCAGCTCACCCTGTTTTCTCCAAGTTTTTCAAGGGATTGCTTCATACCAACCCTCCATTCAGGGACCCTGCCCCTGCTTGGGACCTTAATGTTTGCATTGCTGAACTTATGCAACCCCCTTTTGAGCCTTTGTCTTCAGCAGAGCTTAAGTACTTGACTTGGAAAACTGTGTTCCTGGTAGCTATCATTTCCGCCAGACGCATAAGTGAGTTACAGGCCTTGTCAATAGAGCCTGATTTTATCTCCTTCCATAGAGATAAGGTGGTCCTCAGGACTAACTGGAAGTTTTTGCCTAAGGTGGTTTCAGATTTCCACCTTAACCAATCTGTGTCTCTTCCTGTATACTTCACTGACCATTCCTCCTCTGGCAAGAGGAGGCTGCACAGTTTAGATGTGAAAAGAGCCCTTAGCTACTACATAGAACGAACCAAGGGTCACAGGTTTGACTCCTCCAACTGTTCTCACTTATGGTGAGGTTGGTAAAGGAAACCTGCCACTAAAAGATCCATTGCCAGGTGGATTGTTTCTTGTATCCAATTTTGTTATAGAAAACTGGGTAGGTTCCCCCTCAGGCCTGAGGGCTCAATCTACCAGAGGACAGAGCTGCTTCCTGGCTGCTGCTAGGGATATCCCTATTCTAGAGATATGTCAGGCAGCTACCTGGAAAACAGTTCACACTTTTACTAAGCATTACTCCCTGGATATCCAGGCTAGGAGTGATGCTCGGTTTGGCACAGCTGTGCTTCAGAGCCTATTTCCTAAGTAGGTTCTGTCCCTCCTCCATGGAGGTACTGCTTGGTAGTCTGCTATTGTCAGAATACAGCAAGACTTAATGTTGTTTGAAGAAAAAATTACTCACCTTAGTAATGTTTCTTCCAATGGAGTCTTGCTGTATTCTGACCCCCCTCCCATCTTCCCCTCTCAGAACCTCTGTTTTTGGGATGTGGGTGGGCAGTGGCAGTGTTGGCACTCAGTAGGTGCCCAACCTTGTTGTTTTCACCTCTTTTTCTTGGGTGAGTGGGTGTTGTGTTTTCATTTTTTGGGTCTCCTGACTTGAATCTTTGTTTTGGGACCAAAAAATTTGTTTTTATGCTTAGTAGCCAGTTGGCTAGTGTAGGTTTACAGCTTCCACACAGGACCTTAGTGAGTTTAGCTTGTAAAGATCTGACGCTTTGAGTTTAAACAGCAACAGACAGAGTCTCAACCGAGCTCGATCTCAGCGTTCCATGCCTGGCATGGAAAGTTAACTCTTTCATCTCCGGGGCAGTTCGAAGGTTGGGACTCACTGCTATTGTCAGAATACAGCAAGACTCCATTAGAAGAAACAACATTACTAAGGTGAGTAATTTTTTCTTCTCTCTGCTACATGCCTAAAAAAGTGTCATCACCCTGTTTGGCCTGTCTAGCAATTCTCTCCTCTGTTTCTGCTTTTGCTTTCCTAACCTTCTGCCCTGCCACCCTCAGCTACTTCCTGTAAATCTCCCTATCCTTTGCCCTCTGGGTCCTCTTATATGATTTAAATGCCCTTTCTCTTTCCCCAGTTGCCCCCTCACTTCCCTAGTGAACCAGAGTGGCCTCTTTCTTTTCCTGTTCTTCCTTACCTTCTTTATGCAGAGTTCAGTAGCTTTTAGTAACCACCCTCTTAATTAATTCCCATAATTCCTGTATGTCCCCTATATTCTCCTTCCCCTCCATTTCACCTCCGAATATCTCCCTCATTTTGGCAAAGTCCACCTGCCTGAAGTCCAGAACCTTTGTGGTGGTCCGACTTGTTTCCTTCCCTGTCCTTACCCTGAAACTCACTGTATTGTGGTTGATTGCACCTAGGCTGTCCCCCACTACAACTTCTTCTTCTACACTCTTTCCACTGGTGAAGACCATGTCCAGTATATTACCACCCTAGTGGGCTTCCTAACCAGCTGTTGCAGGAAAGCTCCTTGGAGTGACTCGAGGATTTCTCTGCTCCTGGCTGATGTAGCTGAAGGGATATCCCAGTCAATATCTGGGAAGTTATGGTCCCCACCAACAGAAGCTCCCCCTTGAGTGCCATCCACTGAACTACCTGTAAGAGCTGCCTATCCATTTCTTCCCCCTGTGTCAGAGGTCTGTAAATCACACCCCGTCGTAATGATGCACCAGACCGTTTTTCCAGAGTGACCCACAAGACCTCTGCCTTCCCTTGTTGCTCTTGCCCTTCTGTCACCCCTGATGTATATTGCAACCCCCCCAACTTTCTGACAGCCCTGTCCTTCCTAAAAAAAAAAAAGCCTGTACCCTAGAATACCTATTTCCCATGTTTGATGCTCCGACCACCAGGTCTCATTTATGGCTACAATTTCCTGGCCCTCATCTACCATTATGGCCTCCAAGTCCACCATTTGTTTCCCCAAACTCCTGGTATTTGCGGATAATCCTTTCCACCATAGGCCCCTCACCTTTCTGCCATCTCTCCCTACCTTACCCGCTCCCTTATTTGGGGGAGTGCTAGCTAGTCCTTTTTCTCTTCCTGTAAATCTCTCCCCTTTCCTAACCTTGTACTTCCCCTCTACCAGTTTAACCCCCCACAAGACCTTATCTTTATAACCTTATAGACTCCCCTTAGCGCTCTTGCCTCCATCTCACTTAGATGTAACCATTCCTTCCAATATAAGTCCTCATCCTCCCATATGTCACCCCACTCACTTATACAGGTGAACCCTTCTTCCCCACACCATTTCCTGAGCCATTCAATGAACTCCCTAATTCTTTGTTTTTAGCAGTGCTGGCACAGGTGACTGGAAAGACTTCCGAGAACACCAAGGATCTCACCTCATCCTTACATTCTCTTGCCAGCACCTTAAACCTTCTCTGGACCTCCTCCACTTCACTGCTTGCCAGATCATTTGTCCCCAAATGAATGACTAGGTGTGGCTTCTCCCCCGCTAAACCACTGTTGCACAATATTTTAAAACCCCTAATGCTATCACTGGGTATGCGAATTCAAGAATGCATGGGACAGAGAGAAGACAATACTAGGGGAGGGAAGGAGGAGGTAGGCTGCAGATCAAGTAGGATTGGCGTTTATACAGTAGGTAGGGAAATGGGCCGACTAGGTAGGTCAGGTGGTCCTTATCTGCTGTCAAATTCTATGTTTCTACGTTTGTTATTAGAACTTCATAGTTCTGAGAGCGATCCACATTTAGTAGAGTGTTTTATGAGGGAAAACCTCTCCGGGCACATAAAGTTATTGTTTACCTTAGAGAAAAAACCCAAAATGCAGCCAAGTCCACTTTAGCTGCTGGAAACTGCTTACCAAGCCAGAGTAAGTCCAATCAAATCGGCAGGTGATCGGTTGCTGAGTTGACCATTTCTGCTGCCACTGCTGTGTTCTCTTCTTCTAACAGCCTTCTTGATGCAGTTCGGACAGGACCTTGTTCTTAATTTTTGTTTTTGATTTGGTCTACCATTTTGTGCCAGGGACTGTTTCTCACTGTCCCCCTCCATCTTCTTGCTCCTCCATTGCAACCCAAACTGCCAGCTGCAAAAAACATTTTCTTTTTTCCAACTCTTTTGGCCCCTAATAAACCATCAGTCTGGATCCTGAAATTGATGAGGCATGCTTTTGCTTCTGGGATGTTTTCAAACACTGTGGTACCATTTTCTGAAAATACACAAAGTTTGGCGGGATAATCCACATGAGCCTTCAAGCCTTTAGTTCTGAGTTCCTTAATTATCGGAAACTAAGCCTTGCACCTGTCCATTGTTGTGGGAGCGTAATCATGTTTGAAATATTTATTTTATTTTTATTTATTTGTGTCTAGGATTACAAAGTACCTTTGAGCCAAGGCTCTTTTACAAAGGTTCCACGTCATGCTGGTTACAGGGTAACAGACACTAACACACAGAACAGTTACAGGTACATGGTTTTAGACAGTAACTTTGCTTGACAAAATCAGACCGAGTGATGAGTAACTCAAGAAACTATAGGAGGAAGAGGGTAAGAAGGGGAGAGGGCTGAAGGTAGGGAAAGGCATAGGTGTAGAGGGTCAGGGTGAGGCAGCCGAAGGGTCTTGTCAGGACAGACACAGGGCAAGTGCATTAGAAGTTGCATTGGACAGGTAAGTGCAAGAAGAGAGGGCAGAAACTGACACCTATAAGGTCAGAAGCAGCATAGGGAATGAAGATGTTATGGGGTGCAAGCACAGGTGGAGGTATATAATATAAATATAATTCAAACAACATGAAGTCTTGCTGTATTCTGACAATTGTAGTGATTCCCAACCTTTGAACTGCCTCGGAGAACAAAGAGTTAACTTTCTGTGCAGTGCATAGAATGCTGAGCTTGAGCTCGGTTGAAGTCTCTGTCTGGAGTGATTCAAACCTAAACCGTCAGATTCTTTACTCCGCCTCACTGAACGGTCGTTCCGGAGATTTCTCCTTCAGCTCGGTTTGAAAGTCTGTTAAAGTTTTCAGTTTTCATCGGTTTTTAAACCGAAAAAAGTATCTGCATAGTCGGTTCAGTCTCTGTCTGTGGTGCCGTGAGTACTAGATAGGAATTGTTCTGTTTTTCTGTGTGGAACTTGTAAAAGTGTGGTTCGGTTCGGCTGAACCGGCCATTTGATAGTGAATTTTGTTTGTTTACTTAGTGTATGGTTACTGGTTCTTATTGGTTCTAAAAAAAACGTGTTTTTAACCGTTTTTTTCCAATACCCATGACACGGTTAGGAACCGATAAGGGAGTCCTGCCTGGCGGTTGCCAAAAGAAGGGTAAGTTTGGTTAGGTTGGCCATGTCTGAGAAACCCAAGAAAAAAAGGGCCCACTGGGTTTCAACAGTGCAGTGAGTGTGGGGAGGTCTTTGCTAAGGCCGATCCCCACACCACCTGTGTTTATTTTCTGGGGTTTGACCACCTCGATTCAGACTGCCAAATATGTAAAAACGCTCCCAAATCTACCCTTATGCAAGAGATTAGGTAGAGTGAGGGAAAAGGAGGTCGAAGTCCGCTGACCTGATGAGTCAGCCCGGTTCTGTTCTCGACTAACCAGAAGGAGTGCCTCTGACCAGGGCGATACTTCTTCGGGCAAAAGGAGAGCCGATTCTGAGGGATTGGTTCTGACAAAAAGAAAGCGCAAAGATAAATTGACCGGTTCAGATCCAGAGGTTCATGTTCCGACCGCCGAAGCCATAGCCAGGGTGATTCAGATAGTGGAATCGCTCTGTCTGGGTCTGACCGATCCTTCTGGCAGGGGTTCGGTTCGGTTAGTTCCCCCGATTCAAGAGTATACTCTTAAAGATTTTTATGAACCAGAATTTGAAGAGGAAAGGGAATTTGAGGATGATGATGTGAGTAAAGGTCTGGATGTGCCTGTGGAACCGGACATCTCCCCAGACAGACCTTCAGGTGCCCCCCTAGGCTTTCTGAGTCCCCTTCTCACTTTATGTTTTACAGAAAGGTGGCTGAAACCCTCCAGCTTCCTATGGAGGAGGCTGTGGAAGATCAAGAGGAGCCTGATTATGTAGAGATGATGGACATCCCAGAGTCCAGGAGTCTGTCTATTCTCCTCCATAAATCTTTTGGGAAACAGACACAAAAAATCTTAAAGTCTCCTAACACTATACCTCCTGTGGATAGAAGAATGGACAAGAAGTATACATTTTCAGGCTCAGACACGGAGTTCTTATATCAACAATGCAGCCATGTTGGGGTAGTGCAGGCTGCAGCCTGTGACAAGGCAAATATTCCCTTGGCTTCACACCCCCGACAAGGACTTCAGGAAGATTGATGCCATGGCAAAGAAGCAGTACATGGCATCTTCTTTGGGACTCAGGCAGGTGAATTACATGGTCTATACAGCCAGGTACCAGAAATCCAGGTGGGACACTGTACTGGCACTGGCTAAACAGGCCTCCCCAGCTAGCCAAGGAGCTGGAGGCGTGGCTGCAGATGGGATTGAGACATCTAAGGTTCAGTTTCATGCTGCTGTGGACTCTAATGATATGTCATCAAGAGTCATGGCTACATCTGTAGCTCTTCGAGGATGGCTTGGCCCAGATGTACTAGCCTCTCGCAGGACACCCAGGCTAAGGCCATGGATTTTCCTGTAGTGGGTAATTCTCTGTTTGGGGAACAGACAGAGAATTACATGAAGAAAATGGATGAGTACAGGACCAATTACAGGAGTGCTCAGGCCGAGGAAAGGCAGGCAACTCCTCAAAGGCAGCAGTCTAGGGGCATGGGCAGGCTTTTTCAAAGGCCTTTTTACCAAGCACAGGCCTCTTCTTCCTTTTCTCAGAGGGGGGTCTTCAGAGGGAGAGGCAGAAGGGGGATGAGCAGGGCTGCATCCACTCCTCAGTCTAAAGCCCCTGCCAAGCAGACACCCTGATGGGCCTGCCCGGGTCGACTCTCCTATTCCAGTAGGGCTGGCTGTTACTTGTCCAGGACTGGATGTCTATTACATCAGACAAGTGGGTCCTGGAAGTAGTAAGCCAGGGACTGGTTCTCAGCTTCAAAAATTTCCAAAGATGAGAGCCAGATCTTTTCCACCTGCAAATCTCTCGAAACCTTGCCCTAGAGGCAGAGGTTTCTTCTCCAACTTTAAGAGCTATAGAGAGAGTACCTACCCTACACGGGGGCAAAGGACTGTACTCCAGGTACTTCCTGACCCTCAAAAAAGGGAGTGGTGACCCATCCTAGACCTAAGATATCTAAACAAACATCTTTAAAACCAAAGTTCAAGATGATAACTCTGGGAATAATCCTTCCTCTCTAAGGCCAGGAGACTGGCTAGCCTCCCTGGACCTCAAAGATGTCTACTTTCCATTCCCATCAGGTGCCTCACAGAAAGTACCTCAGGTTCGAGTTGCCCTCAGGCCATTATCAGTTCAGAGCAGTGCCCTTCAGCCTTAACATCAGCTCCAAGGGTCTTCACAAAGTGCCTGGTCAGTAGTAGTTGCCTTTCTAAGAAGGCAAAAGATTTCCATTTTCCATATCTGGACAACTACAATGGTGGGTCAGTCTCCAGACCAAGTCAAGTCTCACCTGCAAGTGACCCAGCAAGTGCTGACTCTCTAGGATTTCTTCTCAACCTTCCCAAGTCAGTTCTCAAACCAGTCCAGCTTCTTACCTTTATGGGGCAGAACTGGACACACTCAGAGCAAGAACCTTTCTTCCTCTAGAAAGGGCAAGGATTCTTATGGAACTAGCTTCTTCCTTCAGCCTTCGGGTATCTCGACCAGCAAGGCATTTCCTCCAGCTCTTGGGCCACATGGCAGCTTCGACAGCAGTGGTCCAAGGGGCAGGATTCCAGATGTGGGATATTCAGTTCCACCTGAGAGCTTTCTGGTCTCAGAGAAAGGACTCCCTTACCAAACTGATCCCAGTGACTCTGACCTTGATCCAAGCCCTCCAGTGGTGGCAGGATCAGGACAATTTAAGACAAGGTGTTCCTTTTGTTGCTAGCCTTGTTCAGTGGTCCTTACCACGGATGCTTCTCTCCTGGGCTGGGGAGCCCACCTGGGGCCCCCTACTGCCCAGGGACTGTGGCCCCCCAAGAATCCCTTCTCCACATCAATCTTCTAGAGCTCAGGGCAGTTTTTGTGGCTCTAAAAGCGTTCTCACAGTCAGTACAGAACAAGATGGTTCAAGTCAGAACAGACAACACCACCACCATGTGGTACATCAACAAGCAGGGAGGCACTCTGTCCATGGCCTTGTGCACAGAAGCCATGAAGTTGTGGTCCCTGGCTTATTCCCTGCAAACCTCTCTTATAGCAGTTCACCTTCCAGGCAAGGACACTGTGCTAGCAGATGCACTGAGCAGGATTTCTCAGGGCCATCATGAATGGTCCCTGGACCCTCAGGTGTTGAAAGTGATTTTTACAAGGTGGGGCACTCCAGAGATAGATCTCTTTGCAGCCCCTGACAATCACCAACTCCCTCTCTTTTGTTGCAAACCTCCAGTCCTGGGCTCAGTCCTCTGACGCTGATCCTGAATTGGGAGGGGACGTTTATGTATGCCTTTCCCCCCTTCCCACTCCTGTTCAAAGTTTTGGTAAAAATAAGGTCTCGACCTTGCAGTGTGATTCTGATTGCTCCAGATTGGGCCAGACAGCCCTGGGTACCCCCTGTTGCTGTCCCTAGCAGTCCATCTTCCCCTGTCTCTTCCCAGGAATTACAACCTGTTAACATCCTCTCAGGGAAGGATTTGGTACCCCAATGTTTAGTCTCTCAATCTCAAAGCGTGGCTTTTGAAGAGTTAGAGTTTGCAGATCTGCATCTTTCCGAAGGGGTTCTGGATATCCTCAAGGCTTCTCGAAAGCCCTCCACCAGAAAGTCTTACAACTCCAAATGGAAAAGATTCAGCATTTGGTGTTCTAAGAAGCATGTTTCTCCAGACACTGCTGAATTGCCTACGGTTCTGGATTATATGGTCCATCTTAATGGCCTAGGCCTCACACCAGCTACTCTCAAGGTACACTTGTCAGCTGTTTCTGTGTTTTTGTCTGTGGGGAAGCCTTCCTTACTATCTTCCCATCCTGTGTTCTGTAAATTTTTTAAAGGATTGCTTCACACCAATTCTCCTTTTAGAGACCCTGCCCCTGCCTGGGATTTGAATGTTTGCATTGCTCAACTTATGCAACCCCCCCCCCCCCCGAGCTTATGTCTTCAGCAGAGCTTAAGTACTTGACTTGGAAAACTGTGTTCTTGGTAGCCATTACCTCTGCCAGGCGTACCAGTGAATTGCAAGCACTGTCAGTGGAACCTGATTTTATCTCCTTTCACAGGGATAAAGTGGTCCTTAGAACCAATAGAAGGTTCTTGCCCAAAGTGGTTTCAGATTTCCATTTAAACCAGTCTATGTCTCTCCCTGTTTTCTTCACTGATCATCCTTCCTCAGAAGGGAGGAGGCTACACAGTTTAGATATCAAAAGAGCCCTTAGTTACTACATAGAGCGTACCAAGGGTCACAGGTTTGACTCCCTCCAGTTATTCCTCACTTATGGAGAAGTGGGAAAGGGCAAACCTGCCACCAAAAGATCTATTGCCAGGTGGATTGTGTCTTGTATACAATTCTGCTATGAAAAGCTGGGAAAAACTCCACCCTCAGGCCTGAGGGCTCACTCCACAGGAGGTACAGCTGTTCCCTGGCTGCTGCCAGGGATATCCCTCTCTTAGAAATTTGTCAAGCAGCCAACTGGAAAACAGTCCATACCTTTACCAAGCATTATTCTCTGGATATCCAGGCTAGGAGTGATGCTCGGTTTAGCGCAGCAGTACTTCAGAGCCTGTTCCCAAAGTAGGTTCTGTCCCTTCTCCTTGGAGGTACTGCTTGGTAGTCTGCATTAGTCAGAATACAGCAAGACTTCATGTTGTTTGGAAAAAATTACTCACCTTAGTAAATATGTTTCTTCTAATGGAGTCTTGCTGTATTCTGACCTTCCTCCTGCCTCTCTCACAGAACCTGTTTTGGGAAGTGGGCTGGCAGATGCAGTGTTGCATCCCGGGTGTTTTTGGCTTGCACCCTCCTCCTTTTTGTTTGGGTGCTGATTTATTATTGTTATTTTTAGTACATTGGGTTTTGTTTTTGGGTTTCCTGACTTGAGTCTTCCTTGGGAATCCAAACCTTTTTTTAGCCAGTTGGCTAGTAAGAATTTTTACAATTTCCACTTAGAATTTTTAGTTTAGTTGGGCTCGTAAGAATCTGACAGTTTAGGTTTGAATCACTCCAGACAGAGACTTCAACCGAGGTTGAGCTCAGCATTCTGTGCCCTGCATAGAAAGTTAACTCTTTGTTCTCCGGGGCAGTTCAAAGGTTGGGAATCACTGCAATTGTCAGAATACAGCAAGACTCCATTAGAAGAAACATAATTACTAAGGTGATTAATTTTTCTTTAACACCCCCAAACACTACTTCTTTCATTTCCCACACTTTCTTGACCATAACTTCTTTTATTCTGTAATCTAAGAGAGATAAAATTATGGATCACAGTTTTGCCTTGGGATCAGTTGGGGCTTCTGTAACTGCCCTGTGTGCTCTTATAATATATTTTTGTAATCTTTGTCTAGGTTCAAGACGTTATGAAGCAGACCGTCAATATATTCAGTCATGGGTCCGGTTTCTGTTTTCTCTGGGAGCCCATGAATTCGCAGGCTTACTCTGCGGTATCTGTTTTCTAGATCTTCAGTTTTGTCTTGTAATAGCTGTGATCTATTGTGGAGCTGCAATATTGCCCCATTGTGCAAGTCAGTGGAATCTGTCAGTTCCATTACCTGTTTTTCAATAACAGATGCTTATTTTCCTGAGCTTTTAGTGCTCTCCGATTGTCTGGTACTTCATTCAGAATTCTGTCTAGGGTATTCCCCAGTCTCCGAAGTTCACTGCAGAGCTTATGGGAGGTAATTTTGAAATCCTGATCATCTTCTTCATCCCCCTTCACTATCTGTGGGTGGGTCCGTGGCTTCAATGGGTATCATGGTGGAGTGACTCTGACTTCATGTCTGCTGCACTAACACCATTTTCTGCTGTTTAAGGGTCCCAGCAACCACGGGTTTTGGCCTTTGACGAATCGACATCTTGTTGATCAAAGGTTCTATGGTAAGTTATTCTTTTGAGTCTGTTGTATTATAAAAAAAATCCTCCTTTTATCTTAGGACTCCAGGGAGCTCTTCTTCTCTATGACCACAGTGCAGGATGATGTCACCAGATGTCCTTGTGCCATGGGTCTTTAACAGAGTGCTTGGTAGTATTTGCAGCAGTTCTTTGCAGGGAAGGCCTGTTTGTTTTGCCCTATATGGGTGAGTGACTATTGAAAACCACCTCTAGGGAAGCTCTGCTTCACACCCTATCTCGGACATGCCAGTTGTTCAATTTGAGAGTCACAGTAAATGTGCCAGAGTCTTTGTTGCCTCTGTGACAGAGACTGCAGTACATAGGCACAGTCCTGAACATAGACAAGGGACGTTCCTTCCTGCCACAGCACAGGGCAGACACTCTTGATTGCTCAAACACACTTAGGAACATAAGAAAGTAAGAAAAGTGTCAGCAGATGGGGGCTGTGTTGTCCGTCTATTCTGCCCAAGGTTGCTACCCCCCAGTTATATTTATTTCTTAAATTGCCCACATTTCCTGTCCCAAGCAAGTTTGAATTCCCTTCTTTGTTTTGATTTTATACTGTTGTATTAAAATATATGTTATTTGATTTTATTGAATGTATTGAATATGTTTTATGTTTGTTCTTGCTGTACAGCGCCTTGAAATTTTGAAAGGTGCTCAACTAAATAAATTTTATTATTATTATTATTATTACTGTCTTTGATACCACCACTTCTAGTAGCAGGCTGTTCCACGGGTCTACCACTCTCTTAATGAAAAAGTACTTTCTAGAGTTGCTTTTAAACTTGTCTCCTTCCAGATGCAAGTTGTGCCTTGTATTCGCCACCCTGTTTTCCTGAAAGAGGTTTTCTTTCTGAGTTGTGTTAATTACCTTGACATACTTAAATGTGTCCCCTGTTTCTTCTCTGTTCCAGAGAGAATAAATTCAGCTCTTTGAGTCTTGTCTCGTATGGCTCATGATGCAGCCCCTGCACCATCTTTCTGGCCCTTCTCTGCACCTTCTCCAGATGGTCGAGGTCCTTTTGTAGGTGAGGCCTCTAGAGCTGGACACAGTACTCGAGGTGTGGCCTCACCATCGCTCTATAGAGTGGCATGATAACTTCTTGCTTTCTGCTCATAATATCCCTTCCTATGCATCCGAGGATACCACTTGCCTTCTGCGCTGCTTTTTTTGCATTGTTTTCCTACCTTTAAGTTGTTGATAATGATCACACCCAGATTCCATTCCATCTTTGTCTCCTCTAATTGATGCCCTTCTAGTATGTACTTTTTTTCTGGGTTCCGCTTCTCCAAGTCCATTACCTTACACTTCTTGGTGTTACATTTTAACTGCCAATTTCTGGATCATTCTTCCAGTCTCCTTAGGTCAGCTTCCATACCTAATGCCCCCTCTAGTGTATCCACCCTGTTGCAGAGCTATGTATCATCTGCAAATAGGCAAACCTTCTCCTCCAGTTCATCAGTGATATCACTGATGAATATGTTGAAGAGGATGGGACCCAGCACCGATCCATGTGGAATGCCACTGGTCACACCTCCCTTGATAATGCCCCATTGACCAAAACTCTCTGGGTCCTATTCAGCCAGCTTCTAATCTAGTTTACTATTTTCTGTCTGACTCCTGTGTGTTCTAGTTTGTTAGCAAGTCTCCTGTGGGGAACAGTGTCAAAGGCCTTGCTGAAGTCTAGGTACACCACGCCCAGTGCTCCACCCTGGTCCACTGTTCTGGTAATCAAATCAAAGAAATCAGTCATGTTTTTTGGCATGAGCGCCCTGCTGTGAAGTTATGCTGTTTGGGGTTGAGTTTTCCTTTTTCCTTTAGGTAGTCAACTATTCTCTCCTTTAGTAATGTCTCCATAATTTTTCCCACTATAGAGGTCAGGCTGACTGGGCGGCAGTTTTCTGACTCTTTCTTGCTTCCACTTTTGTGCAATGGCACAACTGTTGCCCTTTTCCAGTGTTGAGGTACTCTGCCGCTTTCCAGAGAGAGATTGAACAGCTCAGGTAGTGGTGCGGCTATTTCTTCCTGAAGCTCTTTCAGTAATCTGGGGTGGATACCATCTGGCCCCATGGCTTTATCAACTTGGTGCACAGGAGCTATTATGTTTCTGTACAAACTATATTACACCTCCTGGGCCTCATGGCTGTTGCCATAGTAACTGTGCCACTGGCCCAACTTCATATGAGAATACTACAGTGGCCTCTCAGACTCCAGTGGGATCAGCTAATGGACGAGCTGGAGAGAATGGTTCTCATCATATCTCTGCTTTTCAGGAAATCATTATGGTGGATGGATTGTCACAACCTACTGAAGAGCATTCCATTCCTTAGAAACATAGAATCTTTTGGCAGGTAAGGACCATACAGTCCATCTCGTCTGCCTATTTCCCTACTCACTGCTACAGCCTCAGATCCTATTTGATCTGTGGCGCTCCTGCTCTGCACATCTTCAGGGTACCCTTATGTCTATCTTATGCACTCTTGAACCACCGTATTGCTTTCACATCCACCACTTCTGCTGGAAGGCCGTTCCATGGCTCCACCATCCTCTCAATGAAAACGTACTTCCTAACATTACCCCTGAGCCTTCCACCCTTCAGCCTCATATCATGCCCACTTATTCTTGTGCAGAGTTTTCTCTGAAATATGCTTTCCACCTGTACCCTGTTTATTCCCCTAAGGTACTTGAAAGTCTCTATCATATCTCCCCTCTCCCTTCTTTCCTCCAGTGAATAGATATTAAGGTCTTAAGTCTTTCCTCATAGGGCTTCTGGTGCAGTCCATGTACCATCTTCAGTGCCCTTCTCTGGACTACCTCTAGTTTGTCAATGTCCTTCCAGAGATGTGGTCTCCAGAACTGGACACAGTACTCCAGCTGAGGCCTCACCAGTGATCTGTACAGTGGCATCACCACCTCTTTTCTCCTGCTTGTTATGCCCCTCCCTATGCACCCCAACATTCTAGTTGCTCTCCCCATCACTTTTTCACACTGTTTGGTAACCTTCAGGTCGTCAGATATGATAACCCCCAGGTCTCTCTCCTGACTTGTTGTGGCCAGAATTTCCCCACCCATCCTGTACTCCTCCCTTGGATTCCTGCGGCCCAGGTGCATGATTTTGCACTTTTTAGCATTGAAACTCAACTGCCAGACACTTGACCACTCCTCTAATAGGCTTAGGTCCTTTCTCATTTTTTCCACACACCCCCGGTGTGTCCTCTCTGTTGCAGATCTTGGTGTCATCTGCGAAGAATCACACCTTTCCCTCCAGATGCTCTGAAATGTCGCTAATGAAGACACTGAATAGGACTGGCCCCAGCACCGTGCCCTGTGGCACCCCGCTGGTCACCTCCCTCTCCTCAGATTTCATGCCATTTACTACCACCCTCTGAGTTCTGTCCCTTAGCCAGTTCCCAACCCACTTTACTACAGTAGGACTCACTCCCAGGCTCCCTATTGTATTTAG
Organism: Neoceratodus forsteri; assembly: GCA_016271365.2. NCBI lineage: Eukaryota > Metazoa > Chordata > Ceratodontiformes > Ceratodontidae > Neoceratodus > Neoceratodus forsteri. The sequence goes on along the minus strand of CM057453.1, from coordinate 1,175,162,594 downwards.
CAATCTTCTGTGCAGGACAGTGTTGAAGGCCTTGTTGAAACCAGGTAGGCTACATTCCACCCCCTCCCCCGCTCTACCACCCTGGTTACTCAGTCAAAGAACTCTATAAGATTTGTCTGACAGGATCTTCCTGCTGAGAATCCATGCTGCCTTGGATCCTGTGCTCCGCTATCCTCCAGAAACTTCACAGTCCTCTCCTTAAGTAAGGACTTCATTAGTTTCCCCACTACTGAGGTCAGGCTTACACACCTGTAATTGCCTGCCTCCTTTCTGCTTCCACTCTTATGGAGAGGGACCACATCTGCCCTCCTCCAGTCTTCAGGTATCTCTCCTGTTTCTAGTGATGCATTGAAAAGGGCAGCCAGTGGTTCCGCCAGCACTTCCGTTAGTTCCTTTAGTACTCTAGGGTGGATCCCATCTGGCCCCATTGCCTTATCTGCTTTAATTTTCTTTCCAGAGTTGTTCTAGGACTCTTTCCACCGTGAATGGGCTGGTATCTACCTCCCTCCCCTGAATACTTCTCTTACTGTGTCTCGTTCCCTCACCCTCCCCTTCCCTGGTGAATACTGAGCAAAAGTAGTTTCTTGTACCAGCTTCTGTACAGATAGTCACCATGGATGCCTCAGGCTCTGATTGTGGTGCTCATCTCGGCCCTTACCAGACACAAGGGTCATGGACCAGAGACCAAGCTGCAGATAAATGTCCTTGAAATTTAGGCTGTCCTATACAGCCTCCAGGCTTTTCAGAAACATCTCTGCCTAGATCCTGTACTAATCCAGATGGACAGTGTCAGTATTTTGCATTACATCAACCATCAAAGGGACACTCGTGCCTATCCCCTGTGCATGGAAGTGTTGAGAGTATGGCATTGGTCTCTGTCTCTCAACTTTCAGCTGTCAACTATGTTTTTCCCAGGTCTTCAGAACATCTTGGCAGGTTAAGCAAGTCCCAGACAATGGTTCATGAATGGGAACTTCTTCCCTCTGTGGTAAACAACCTCTTTGCAAGATGGGGTTGTCCAGAGCTGGACCTTCTTGCGTCCCCACACAATGCAGAACTGCTGCATTTCTGCTTGCTTGCTCCAGGACCTGGAGTTTTGGTGAGACACATTTTCCCTCTCTTGGAAAGAGACATTTCTGTATGCATTTCCCCCCATCCCTCTATTATAGAGGGTTCTGCTCAAGCTGTGGCACAGAGTGCCACTTTCATGCTCTTTACTCTGTTTTGACCTTGCCATAGTTGATTTCCACTCCTTCAACATCTGCCAGTGGAGTAACCTGTCCCTTTACCTCTGTGTTGGGGTCTGTTGTCACAGGCCAAGGGGTCTCTGGTCCATCTGGACTCGATGATGTCCCTGCACCTCTACGCGTAGCTCCTAAAAACATAGCCGTTGCATGTTTTGGGGTATACCCTAGGGTTGCTGATGTCCTGCTTGCAGCTAGAAAGCCTACCAGACATACTTTTCCCCAAAGTGGAAGCGCTTCATCTTGTAGTTTGCTTCCTGGAATTTGGAAAGTTACTTTTAAAGAGGGCAGATACGAGCAGGAGCGGTCACGTGATACAGACTCACTTCCTGGTTGTGACACATAAAAACTCACCCTCATTGCGAGCGAGCGCACATGGAGAGGTACACAGAGACACGTGCCTGTGCCAGGCGTGTCCAGTGGTGCAGGTGGGGCAGTTGGACAGAACTTCGACTTCATATGCTAAAAAAACTGTGGTTGGTACTGTGGTGATATAAGGGCTTATCCATTCTAGTTAGCTGCTCATATTTAGACATAACACTGAGGGCATAGATTTAGATACAGCCCAGCTTAACTGATGGAATACTGCACCACTCTACAAACGGTCAGATTACTAGTATAGGAGATAGCCCAGACTTTCCTTACACTGACTGCCCATCTACTTAAGACAATAAGTTAACACATTTGTACTTCTTGTCACTAGGTCTTATGATAGAAGGACGGGAAATGGCAATTACAATAATGACACTCTGTGGCAAGATCGGTTACCAATGCATGAGTTGCAGCATGTACTGTATATACTATATAAATTTTTACCTGGCAGGAATATTTATAATGATAGGGATAAAAAAATGGTATGGTTTAATCATAAATTCAGAGATTAAGAAACAAGGAAAAAAATAGCTTTTTCATCGTGAAAAAGACCCAAACACAAACTAATGTTAAGAATAAATCTGCGTTGTAACAGTTAAAGAAATCCATAAATAAAGCATGTAGTGAAACAGAATTTAGATTAGCCCACTCAGAAGATGACACGAAAGGGTTTTGCTTATATAAATGGCAATAGGGTTTCAGCAAGGGTTATTGGCTCTCTCATTCATGAATGTTCACTATATAATAAACCGAAAGACATGGGAGGATTGTTCAACAATTATTTTTGCTCACCGTACATAAAGGATGGTAACACATTACAAGACACTATGCCCGAGGCATCTAGCTGTCTCCATAACATTACCCCAATCCGTAAGTCGGACTATATTCAGGGAAGTTAGCAACACTGGACTGTAACAAATCACCAGGTCCAGATGGACTACATCCAGGCATGCTCAGGAGCTGGCTAGTAAACTGGCTCCATCCATTGCCATCATTGGGAATAAGTACATCAGTGAAGGACATATACCTTTAGATTGGAAAAGGGTGGTTATAGTCCTAATATATAAAAAGGGAATCAAAACCACACCATTTAATTATAGACCAGTAAGCCTCACATCGATTGTTGGAAAAGTAATCGGAAGGATCATTATAGATAATATATCCAGGGATTTAACAAGCCAAGGCCTGATAGACCGTGCATAACACAGCTTCACGAAAAAGAGGAGTTGTAATACTAACTTGATTCATTTTTATGAGATGGTTACTAAGAATCTAGATCACAATGAAGCTGTTGATGTTGTATTCTTTGATTTTTCAAAAAGCTTTCAACACATTACCACATAATGGTATTGTAAATAAATTATTGATGTTGGGAATAAACAACAATTTAGTAAGATGGGTATTAAGATGGCTAACTGGTCGAAAACAAAAGGTAAAAATAAATGGGATATTATCCCCCGATGGTAATGTGACAAGTGGGATCCTCCAGGGTTCAGTATTGGGCCCACTTTTATTTAATCTGTTTATCCATGACCTCCAATTATCAGAAAGGAATACAATTATACAATTTGTGGATGATTTAAAGCTGGGAAGTAGGGTAAATTGTGGACATGGTAGAATCAGCATGACTGATGACTTGAATTACATTGTAGATTGGGCAGACAGGAATATGATGCAGTTCAGCTTAGATAAGTGCATTGTCATGCACTGTGACAGGAATAATTCTAAACAAGATTACTTGATCCATGAGAGGAAGCTCTTGGTAGTGGACACAATCTAGGACCTGGGTGTAATAGTAAGCAGTAATATAAAATGCAGCAATTACTGTAGACAAGTGGTAAAAAGAGTTTACCACTTTACAAACTGTATTAGGCGATCCTTTTCAAATAAATCCAAACAGGTTGTGCCACCATTATACAAATCTTACATCAGGCCTCATTTGGACTATTGCTCCCAATTTTGGAGTCAAGGCCTAGTAAAGAACATAGAGCAGTTTGAAAGAGCACAACGTTGATATACTAAACAAATCCCTAGCATTAAATACAAACCATATAATGCCAGACTTGGGGTGCTGGGCCTGTGGCCTCAGCCTCAGGAGATACAGGAGGGCTTTGCTCTGTCTTCACAGAATCCTGGGGGACGAGGAACTATCATTAGAACTGGGGTTAAAATATAAGGATCGTGTGCACAACCTGAGGACACATAACAGGCAACTATTAGATCATGTACCCAGAACAAATCTGTGGAAAAGTGCTTTTCTGCCAAGGACACCTTCCCTTTTTTGGGAGCTCTTTTTATTGCACAATTCATGAGATACAAATGTAATATAAGGTAAAAGACAAAAAGATTTTTCGAGGGCTCAATTATCCATAATTTGGCTTCAAAGAATTTTGATTTGCCTGACAGAGTAAAAAGTAGAATATGCTCCAAAATTTCTCCTCAAGTTTGTTTGGTGAGCAATAAGGTCCATAACCCGAAAGGGATTAGGCAATTGAGCCAAGAAAAATAATTTATGGGCTTGTGGATAGGTAAAGTACAAGAATTTTACTACCGCTTTTTTCTAAACCAAGCGAACTGTGCAAATGCACTGTTAAAGAGTCAAATTGAGAGACTCTGTAATGTGTCTGTAGCCGAGTAGCTTATACGGCTGAAATGGATATTTGTTTCATTTTTTTATAAAGCAGTGTGCTGTGTGAAATTAAATAAATTCAACATAAAGTTCAATTATAAGCGTTAGCGCTATATTTCTTTGAGTGCACTTTGATTAATGTAGAAGCTTCGGCTATACATGATTTTGATGTAATATAAGGTACTTACAGGTACAGGTTACTATAAGATACAGTCTACATAGTACAGTACAGTAGTGTCTTAGAAGCTAGTGTTTACACAATGTACATAGGATTCCCCATTAGTTAGAAATATTTATTTTTGAGTCCCCAGTGTGTTACAGTTCTATTGAGCTCACTTGTTAAGCTTTTTCTAGTGGGCCCAGATTTCTTGTAGTTTGTCCAGTTGATGTACTACTTTAAAAACTTCTTAAAGAAGCAAAAATATACTAACAAATCTATTTCTGTCAGAACTAGAGTAATGCTGTTTAACTATATGATGACTTTTTGCCAGCTAACAAGTACTGCTGCTTTATTATTAATATTCATTTATAATTATTACTCTATAGCTATTAATCATTACATACATTTAAATTCTCACATGCAGTTGTGACATATAAATTATTAGCAAGTATAAGTAAATAAACAGATAAATAATCTTGCTAACAGATCCTGGAATCTCTTCACCACTGTAAACAACTGGTGAAGAACCAACTATCTGTGGAACCAGTAATTCTGTAGTTTTAACTATTGTATGTCATGGCTTGAATACTGAATGCTAAGTGAGTGTTGTTTACCTGTTAGAACCAGAGTTGTGTACACAGCCCATGACATAGTTAAATCTCCAGATCACAGGTTCCATGAAGAGAATTTTGAGAGAATGCTGACCATAAAAACAAAACAATGCAAAATAGTTTTTTTGCATCTCTTTTTATTTAGGTACAATGACATATGGTTCATTTAGAGGTAGAAAATAATTTTTTAAGGTAGGAATATTATATACAGCTGCCAGTTATAAATAATTTCCTGTCCTCTTTTAATTTGGATCGTTTGGAGGTATGAATTTCATTTTCCATAAATAGGAACATTATTAACTGCTGCCATTTCCGGGTCACTGCACTGTTTATAATTCGGCCTGCTGCGAGCGGGCACTAGCATTTGCAAAACTCTTACTGTGCCTGGTGGACTCTGACTGCAGAGGTCCCTATTCGTTGTTTAGCACAGATTTACTGCTGCAGTTTTTGTGTATTTTAAATCACTTTCAAGAGCTAGTTGTTTATTTGAGCCCTGCCATCTGGAAATAGGAAGCAGGCAGAGGGACATTAATTCACACTGCAAACAGTGAACAAATGGTCTAGGGGCAAGTGTATTTGGAACTCTGCACTCATTTGGGCATATTGTTAAGCAGACATGCCAGATCCTCGAATAAGAGGATTTCACATGGATATCTGCCTTTAAAAGCATTATTTTAAATCCCTTGAGGTTTAGCTTGCTGTGTGGGGCATTGTGACCTCGGTTACCATTTCCAGGTCACTGCACAGTTTATAGTTCGGCCTGCTGTGAGCAGGACACGCCCGGCGCACGTGTCTCACACGTTTAGTGAGTTCTGCGTATTTGTGAGGGATATTGGCATTGATAGTTTAGCTAAGGTAAGAGCATACACCTAGCTATCGTTTTAGCGTGTATTGTCTGCTAAATATTACTGGCACACCTGGAGTGTTTATTATACAACGTTGTCATGTTAGACTGCATTATTACACAGGGGAGGAGAGTTTGGTATCAAATGTAGTAGATGCTTCATGTACCTACTGGGGCCTGAGCAGAATGAAATTCTAAGCTTTGTATGCTTGAAATGTATAGAAAATGAGCATATGAATGAGGAAATAACCTTGTTTAATGGCAGATTACTTTTTCTGGAGAAGAGCCAAAAAGACATGACTGTTAGATTTGCTTCCTTTAAACGTAAAGTGCCTGAAACCGTTCATAAAAAGTCTATACCCAATGAAAATTTCCTGCTTGTATCATGCTCAAATACAGGGGCATGCTCAGTCATTTAGCCAGTACAAGTCCCTATAACAAGAGATATAGAAGCAAACAAAAGTACTAGTAACAAAAAAAAAAATAGGGGAGAGAGGAGGAGGACAGCAGTGACGATCCTGATAATATCTGGCATGAGGGTCAAAGCAAAATAATTTTTAAAAAGGGATGTAAAGCAAATGCATTTAATATCCCCCTACAAAATAAATTTGATCCACTGCTTAATATATCAGTGTATGATAATACAACAATTCTGTATTCTGCACCAAGTACTAATATAAATAATGATGAGGCTAGGTCTTGTTCTGACCACAGCTTAGATATCCATGAACAAAATCCTCAGCCTTGAGCATTTACCGCAACCCCTCAAATTGCTACAAAATCCAAGCCTGTAGTTTCTGCTACCTCTCTGGTAAATGTTAGGGACCCCATACATAATTGTATAGCTATCAGCTCTCTTCCATCGGGTGCAAGTACTACTAAGGCATTCTTACTCTCACCAATCCCACTTTTAGTTGACCTCTCTGAAACCATACCTCAGCATCCCACATACATCCCACCAGTTGAACTTATGGACACTAATACTATACCTGTCCCACTGACTAGTGTACAAAATAGACAAATATTTGTCATTGGGAATTCCATCATTAAACACATAGATAAGGCAATATGTGACCAAGATAAAGAAAGTCGCATATGTTTGACATTTCATAGAGCCCAGATAAATGATATCACAACCAGTTTGTCAAATACTCTCTATAATAAAGGAATTAATCCTCTGGTCATCGTCCACATTGGCGCCAATAACATTGTATGTGATGATACATTAAAAATACAAAAAGACTATGTAGCTGTATCAGACAAACTTATTGATATGGGTTGTGAGCCTGTACTATCTGAAATCCTTCCAATCCTGAGAGCATCCACTGAAGAAACCGATAAAACCAAATGTCTTAATGAATGGATGAGGAAATGGTGTCTAAAACAATCTATTACACGCATCACACACTGGGAGGATTTTTTTAATCACTAAGAATTATATTATGGTGATGTTTTACATTTGATTAGAAGGGGCGGCTCTCTCCTAGGAAAACAGGCCACCAGCGCTATTCAGAACTGTTTAAACTGCTTATTGTGGGGGAGAGGCAGGGCATACCTGCTCCTCTGGACAAAACAAGTATTAATGTATCTAATTCTTCCTATTCTAGCTCCCATCTTAACTTTCTGCATTTTAATGCTAGGGAACTAAATAAAAAGCTTGACAAACTAACAATAAAAATTTGTGAAGAGCATATTGACATCATTGCCATCACCGAAACCCGGGATGATAAGCTTTGTGGGAAGGTTTGCTGCCTGGATTTATTCACTATAAACTCAACCATAAAAACAGAACAGGTGGAGGGGTAGCCCTTTTTATAAACACTGACGTCAGCTCTTGTAACATTTCAGACAAAATTAAACAACCTAGTTCCGGAACGGAGGCCTTATGGGTTAAATTATTATTAAAAAATGCAGGAAGCCCCATCAAAGGTATATGTTATCACCCACCTAATACCACCACCAAAATTATGGAGGGATTACTTTCCAAAATTGAATCTGCTAGCACATTGGTTAACATCATATGTATGGGAGATTTTAACTTAGGGGATATATACTGGAAATCTTCCACGGCTATATCTACCATTGCTAAAAAACTTTTGGCTATCTCACAGCAGCTGAATTTGGACCAGTGCATTTTAACAAGAACTAGAGGAGAGAGAATTCTAGACCTGGTATTCCTCAGTAATATGCTGAAAATCACTAAAGTAGCTGTGAAGTCTCCAATTAGTAATAGCAACCATAATGGCATTTATTTTACAATAGTGCAAAATGTAACAACTAATAATAACACTAAAGATTATTTGTACAACAGAACAAATTAAAAGGAAAAAAATGAAAGACAACCTAAAGGAAATTGACTGGGACAAAATCTTTAATAAATACATAATACAGGAATACTAGGAGTACCTTCTAAAAACCTTATTCGAAATAAGAAATAAATATGTCCCCTCAAAAATTAAACATCCAAATCCGAGACAAAATCCAAAATGGATGACTAAAACCATACGAGGACTCTTAAATTAAAAAATATATATTCTAACTATTTAAAAACAAAGACAACTGAAAATTGAGCGTCTCTCATTAAGATACAAAAACAAATGTAAAACTAAGATCAAAAGAGCAAAAAACCTGGGAATTAAATCTAGTCAAAAATGCTACAAAAAACAACAGCAAAGTTTGTTACTTATATATTAACTCTCTGTAAAATCTTCTTGCCAGGTTGGACTGCTTGTAGATAACAATGAAACTCTGGTCCATGAACCAAAAGACATGGCTAACTATCTTAATTTAGGATTTTGCAAGGCTTTTCATCAACCAGTTGATCGGGACATCACTATTCAAGATGTCACGGATGTTAAGATTACTTTAAGTGAGGAAGATTTACACATCAAACTCAAAAGCTTAAAATATAAAATGAGCCCAGGTCCGGATGACATTCCAGGACATCTGTTGTATCTTTTGGCTGACGAACTCACACATTAAGGGATGTCTTCAGTTTCATTTTGTCCCCTTGGAGTGGAAACAGGCACTTGCTATACCCACATATAAAAAGGGTTCAAAAAGCAATCAGGAAAACTATCGGCCAATCAGCCTGACCTCTTCCTTTTGTAAACTGTTAGAGGGCATAATTAAAGATATTATCAGTCCTATTATTAATAATATAGATCTGGCTCAACATGGTTTAAGAAGGGAAGGAGTTGCCTAAGCAGCCTAACCTGTTTTTTATGAACAGGTCTGTGCACATCTCAACAAAAGAATTCCATTTAATATTATATATTTAGACTTCAATAAAGCTTTTGATGTGATGCCACATATTGCGTTAATCAACAAATTACATGAAACCTCGATTAATAAGCACATCGTCAGCTGGATAGCAAATTGGTTATACAATCGGTGGCAAAGTATATCAGTCATTGGCCATCTGTCCGAAGAAAGAGCAGTTACAAGTGATGCCCCACAGGTGTCGGTGTTGGGTCCCTGTCTATTCCAAACATTTATTTCAGATTTACCTAAAAACTGCATATCACCTAGCATTAAATACACAGATGATGTGAAAATTGGTGGTCCTTGTGATTGTTTAGAAAACACTACCACTATACACCATGATCTCGATAGGATATCTCATTGGGTCTCCATATGGGGCATGAGGCTAAATGTTTCCAAGTGCAAGGTTGTGTACCTTGGAACAAACAATCCTCTTACTAAATATGAGATGAATGGATCCACACTACAAATTATGACTAATGAAAATGACCTAGGTGTAGTCATTTCCAGTGACCTTGGCAGTAATGAACAAGCCAATGAGGCTGTTAAAAAAAAACAAACAAAAAAAACTAACCGAGTAATATGGGCTATTAAGAGAAACATTAAGTCCCGAGACCCTGGGGTCATGATGCTACTCCATTGGTCAGATACAAGGCTACATCTTGAATATGCTGCCCAGTTGTCTTCTCCTTACAAAGAAAATGAAATTACAACAGTAGAAAGAGTACAAAGAAAATATTCAAAACAAATCTCAGGTCTAAATAACATCCCATATCAAACTAGACTGGACCAATTGAAACTGATGCCCCTAAAAACCAGACGTCTCAGGGTAGTCCTCCTTTTTATGTACGAGGTGATTCAGGATCCATATTTGTTCAATGAGTTGGGTTTTGAGTTAAAAAAAACTCATATGACACTAGAGGTCACCCATTTCAAATTACAAGGAAAAAGTTTTTCCATACAAATCGTAAATATTTCTTTACTCAACAAATTGTCAATCCCTGGAATAGACTCCCTATAGAAGTCATAATTAGCAAATCTAAAAACCAGTTTAAACATCGATTGGATAAAATCATTCTTGATGGGTTTTAAATCGATTTACTATAATTAAAAAATAGGTGCAGAGGACTTCCGGTTCCGGAATGGGCTGAACAGATGCTTTTCTTGTGGGCTTTCTGACCTTACCCTAACAAATGGCTTTCTATCTCAACAAAACAAGAAGTATTCAATAAAAAATAGTAAATAATAGAGAGAAAATAAAATAAATGTCACTGGCCTTATAAAATCGTTTTCAACGGCTGACAGACATGGCGGAAAGTGGAGATGTTCCTTCAGATGATTCAGAATCCACTGCGAGGCCTAACAAAAGCTCCTCCAGAAAAATAAATGCTTCCTCAGCATCCACAAAGCCAAAAAAATGCTCGGCTGAGGGTGATATGGACGCGATCCTAAAAGCCGTAACGGATTTTAGTACCGCAGTTAGAGAATCTTTGATGGATATCAGAATCGAGCTGGGCTCATTACAGGCCAAAGTAGCAGAGGCAGACCAACAAATCTTTCGCAATGCAGACCGAATCGAGGATATCGAGGCTGATTTGAAAACCCTAGCAACTGAATGGCTACACATCGCAATGAGGCAGGAAGATGCAGAAAACCATGGCAGACATCATAACATAAGGATTTTTGGAATACCGGAGGGGAGGAGGGCAACAATACTATGGTATATGTGGATTACCTTCTACGTCAGGTTCTGGACTTAGATCCCACATTCCAAATAGATATAGAGTGAGCTCATAGAGCTTTAGGCCCCAGACCCACGTGCCCAGATCCTACATGATTCGCATGCTCAGTTATCAAACTAAGGAGACTTTATTACGCAAGGCCTGGCAGAAGGAGAGGGTGATGCTGGGTCAGAACAGGCTCCTTTTCGGCAATTACTTTGCTCCCTATACGCAGAGACAAAGAAGGGATTATAGCCCCCTATTCCCAATCTTGAGATCTCAAAAGATCCCATTCCGCACCCCTTACCCATCAAAACTAGTAGTACTGCTACCATCAGGCCAAAAGACCTATTCCTCAGCCTTAGAAACGGCGGAGGACCTTACCTCAAAGGGAATAACCATGACCAAAACCTTGGATATAATAAAATCACGCATTGGACAGAGGATTCAGGAAAAGCCAGATTGTTCTCATAGAGATTCTGCACCACTGAGTGAGATTTTGCAATGTCTGAGGAGTTACAGAAATCCCGCATTGGACACGTGAGGTACTGAGGGGAACTATAATTTTTTTGGTAACTGATTGGGATCACCACTGGGTCAGTTGAACTTGGGGGGGGGGGAGACATGGGGGTGGAGGGTGGACGGGCCTGACGGAGGAGGGGAGGGCGCCTCAAACAGAGACACTGACAGCCAATACCATTAAAACAACATAATAAAGATACAGAAATACATTAGATCATTTGGAACATGGTTGTTTTAGGTGTCTCACAGTTCTCCTCAGATGACAGGGGAAACCCAGGCCGAGGACAACTCTTTATCGAATGAGGCTATTGCCCCCTCCATTTTCTCTAGAAGGGTCCTAGGCTGCCTTTTGTTCCCAAGAGGTCTCTCCCATCCCCCTGTTCCATGGGGACTGGGGGTTCCTGACTAAGAGTGGGTGATTTCTAGACTTAAAAATTTTTAATAGCCCCAGTTTACAGCCTCTTCCTTCCCATGTGAGGGTTCTAATTCTTTCGATAACATTCAGGGTGTAATGAAAAGAGACTTCCTAACAGCAACTTAAAAACAAGGCTTTACATAATGTCTATAAGAAAAGTACTTTGGGACAATTTTTACACTGAACCAAGCTGCCTCAGAATAGGAGATATAAGTTGAGTCAGGATCTCTTTAGTGCTGATTTACATATTGTCAAAATATTAACAGAATTATCAACCGAGGATATTAAGGAACTAAAGAGGGAGAACCCTTTATGTAGGTCTATTTTGAGTAGAAATATGGAGACTGCCTAAGTAATAGATCAGGAATTGCAGAAGACTCATAGCAATATGATGTCATTTATTAAAAGTTCGGAAACAAATCTAAATAATGAATAGTAGTATACTCATATGACAGCTTCAATAATGGCTGGGTGGAGAAGTGCACGGGGCTTCAGTGATACACACCCATGGTGAGCCATGTACAGGGTGAGCAAGATCGATTGCTCCCCAGTTTAGGGGTATTTCCCTTGCTCTTCTAGACCATTTTCTGGATAGGCCATATGATGCCCCTGAGCTTTACTCCTAACCCCCCGTGGCTGCAGGACAGTAGCCATACAAGAGTGCTTGAGGCAAGCACCTCCCACTTGGGAGTCAGGTTGTACATATGTTATAGTTGGGGCCATAGAGTAGACAGCAGGGAGAGTTTATCCTGTGGTTTGCTCTGGGAACCTTATAGATGGTTACTTAATAGTTGGATAGTTAATATGAGTTTAGGGATAAGGGGAGGGAGATTGGGATACAGATCTATAAACGAACTATACATTAAGAAGGTAAAAGAAAAGGGGTGGAGGAGGGTTGTTTATACAGGTTTCCAATTGTCTGTGTATATAAGTTTTTGTTTTAGGGAAGAAAATAACACACACACAATAAAGTTCAGAATTGTTTTATTATATCAAAATAAAGAAATGTATGAGAGGAAACTTTTTCTTCTTTTTGTCCAGTCCCTGCCTGGGTGGGAAGTGATCGGAGGCTCCACTCCCTTAGCATACCTGGGGAGGGGGAGAAAAATGAAAATTAATCTTAATTATATTCAGAAAAATGGCATCTAATCCAATACAAATATACTCACAAAACATAAATGGTCTCCATGATCCCATAAAAAGATATCGTGTTATGCAACAAATAAAGAGACAGAGGGCTAGCCTCTATCTCCTTCAGGAAACACGCCTCACGGACATTGAACACCAAAAATTAAACTGGGGAAAGAGATATGGTGGCAGTTCTGATTCCCTCGAGCACCCCTTTTGAAGTTACTGAATCCTATATAGACAGTCATTCTACAAGGCCTTTTATATAGTCAACAGGTTACAATTGGAAATGTTTATTTCCCTCCACAATCCCACCTTAAATAATTAAGAACATTTATCTCCCATCTCCTTAAACTTTTAAAGGGACAGCTAATTTGGGGGGGGGGGGGCTTTAACCTAACCCTTTCTCCACAAGTAGATTGTTCCAACCCCCACAAACACAGATGGAACAAGGCAGCTAAACAATTTAGGCATATCCTGGACAACCTTGGATTAATTGACATTTGGCAACATACATTGCCGACTTCCCCAGGCTACACCTACTACTTCCCCAGGTTCCACTCTTTCTCTCATCTTGACTACTTTTTCACAACTTGTGAACACTATTCTGATGTACAGGATATCTCGATTGGCCAGAAACTAATTTCTGATCATCATCCCGTAATTTTAAAGTTGGATGTAGGAAGAGTCCTGAGAAAAACTCCATGGAGAATGAACCCCTTGATACTACAAGATAAAGAATTTCAAGAAATGATTAAAAAAATAATTCCTCAATTCTTAACAGGAAACTCCCACCCCACCCATACAAAGGCAATTTTATGGGACACATTAAAAGCTACCATTCGTGGGGAAATTATTGCTTACACCACTAAAAAAAAAATAGAAAACGGGAGGCAAAATATCTGCGACTCTCAGTAGAGCTATTAAATTACCAATTGCTATATAGAGAGGGGGACCACAAACTTCTTGAGAAAATTAGGGATATTAAAAGAGACCTACAGAAAATCATGGATAATAAAATCCAACAGAACCTGATGTACTTAGGCCACAACAGCCATGAGGTGAGGGGGGACCTCAGGGGGCTAGGAATCTAGCTTATAAATTACGCTCTAGAAAAAGTAATTCTACCATACTACAAATTAAAAACCCGACAACTGGCCAGAAGAGACATACTGAAACCCACATAATCCAGTCCTTCTCTGAGTTTTTTACAAAACTATATTCGGAGGAATTAGGTGGATGAAAAAAAGTCTTTTCTCAATAACCTCAAGCTAACCCACCTGGAAGAATTTCAGGCCACAACATTAGAAGCATGAATATCCCACTATGAGATTCTGGAAGCTATCCAGAAACTTAAGCCCGCTCGTTGACCAGGCCCTGATGGGTATATAGCGGAATGGTATCGCAAATTCTCGGAACTTCTTGTCCCGCAGTTGCACTCTCTATATAATGAGATAGCAATGGGAGAAACACCACCCCTTCCATCTTGGTGCTATGCCACATTACTCTCCATATTAAAACCAGATAAGGACCCATCCAACCCTGCAGCATATCGCCCGATTTCCATCCTAAATATAGACTAGAACATTTTTACTACTATTTGGGCCAAAATAATAGAAAACCTTCTCCCACTTATTGTAGGCCAGGGCCAATCTGGGTTTATTAAAGGTCGTACAACTGCGGATAACATACGCAAGATACTGATCTTGCAAGAATATGTTATTAAAAGATGGAGTCCAACAGTATTTATCAGTCTTGACGCCGAGAATGCGTTCGACAGAGTCTCCTGGTTCTTCCTTTGGGAGGCCCTGCGGAATTTTCAGTTCCCGACATCCTTTATAAACTGCTTAAAAAACTTATACATTTCCCCTAGGGCTTATCTAAGAGTAAACGGAAGTGTTTCCATGCCAATTCCAGTGGAACGTGGCACGAGACAGGGTTGTCCCCTCTCACCAGCTTTATTAGCACTTTACATGGAACCACTGGCCCAAGCAATAAGAGAGGCAAGGGGTATAGAGGGTATATCAATAGCTCAACATAAATATAAGATCAGCCTATTAGCGGACGATGTCCTGCTATCCCTGACTTCACCTGAGACATCAGTCCCCAACACCTGGAAAATATTGAAAAGATTTGAGGGACTAACAGGTTTTAAAATTAATGATTCAAAGACGGAAATATTAATACATAATTGCTCCCCCAATATCTCTAAAATGGGCATACCCTTTTAAATGGCTGGCCATTAAAATAAAATATTTAGGAATTCTGATACCCCTTAATCCAGAAGTCCTCGAATTGATCAATTATGAACCCTTAACTTTAAATATACAATCAGACCTGACTAGGTGGACTTCCTCATTGTTCTCTTTTCATCAAAGAATAACTGCAATTAAAATGAAACATTTGCCATGCCTTCTTTATCTGTTACAGAGTCTTCCGGGTTTCCTATCTTCCTTCTATCTTAAATCATGGGATAATTTAATATCATCCTTTACATGGGGACAGGGACGTGCAAGGATTAAACTAGCAGTCCTCAAACTCTCCTGGCACAGGAAGGGGTCGCCCTACCGGATTTTACATTATACGCTAAAGTGGTATTTCTCCGAATAATATTGATATGGATAACAGAAGATTGCCAGCCTTCGTGGAAAAATCTTGAATTTCAAATAAACGATTTGTTCGATATATCAAAAATACTATTCTCCTCGGACGGCCGATCTTTACCTCAAGGAGCATTTACCAGAATAACAGCACAAACATACCAAGTATGGCGGAAAATGAGACGGTCTAGCAATATCCGTCCCATCTATGAAAGTTTTAAATTGATTTCGGAGGATGAAACATTCCTTCCAAATACTTCTGACTTTACTTTTAAGAGATGGAGGGGTTTGGGCCTATCTCATTATTTTCAGTTCTTGTCTCCACAGGGAATATCCTCATTTAATTTGGTACAAACCCAATTTGATCTATGTTAATAGGACCAATTTTGTTACTTCCAGGTACGCAGTCGTATATTAAGAAACCCATATATTCAAATTAATAAACTGAACTTGACCCCTGAAATGCTGAGGCTTTTCAAGGGTGCTCTTCGGGGAGGAGTGGAGCTCCACCTTATTGGTTCCCTATACAAGGCTTTAAGAGAAGGATCGATAACTAATACGGAACCCATTCTAAAAGAATGGAACAAAGACCTAAATTTAAGTGTTCCCTGGGAGAACTGGATTAAAGCAACTATCCCAGCTATTAAAATAACTTCCTATCCTATGTGGCAAGATTTCGCTTGGAAGTGTCGGATGCGCTACTTCCACTCTCCAGCCATTCTTAGACACTACCTACCCAAAATATGGCTGGTGCTGTCGTTACTGTGGTTGTCAAGGCGCCTCACTAGACCACATATTCTGGCAATGTCCATATTTGATGCCATTTTGGATATCACTACAAATAGAATTTACAAAATGTCTGGATGAGCTGATAGAACTTATAGTTGAATAAGTGCTACTGTCCATTTACCCGGATCACTCTCCACCCTGGCAAAAATCACTGCTTCCAGTTTGTGGCAAAGAAAGCTATAACCAGAAGATGGGTGACCAGTAGGGTCCCCACAGTTACTGAGTGGAGGAAAATTATGAAACAGATTTATTGTACTGAAAACCTCAACTCCAAAATTCAGAATAAAGGTTCAAATTATATGCGGAAATGGCAGAAATGGGCACTATATCAAGCCTCAGTGGATCCAGAGTTCTCCCCTTAATATGAGAAGTGGAGTGGGGAGAAACTGAATAGGGGGGAGGTTATGGGAGAGGCCAAGGAGGAGGCCAAAGGAAAAGATAAAATAAGGTAAAGAGGAGGGAAATACTAAGAACCTGAAATTTTGGAGAGGAGGATTCAAGCATGAAACACTCAATCAATAGGACACTGGTACTTTAACTACATTGCTGGAATATGAGAAAATGTCATGATTCATAGCTTTAAAAACTATGTAAAGCAAAACATATTGCTGATTATAGCCATTGTGAATTTAAAAACATGTTTCCTGTATAAGAAATACAGCAATTTTGGAAGATGTAATAAGAAATGAACTATGTGTGTGGTAAATTTAATAAAAAGTAAATTATAAAAAAATTAAAAAAAAGAAAATTGGTGCCGAATGGGCCACCTGGCCTCCTGCAACTCATACAACCTTAATGAAGCATTTAGCACAGATTTCCTGTTCCCTTTTTAAAGCTGACACCCTTGGAGCAGGCAGCTCCTGCCAAGTAGCTGTCTGCCCCAGGAACTGAATCTGGCTTTATTACATTTTTTCTTATGGAGACTCTTTAGATATTTAACTTAGTGTAACGTCAGTCATAATTCCTGATCAAGGCTGAGCTGTTGAGTGGGAAACAGATGAGCTGCTGCAGCTACAGGGTGTGTGCAACAGCTGCGACTTGAACACTGAACCAATCAAGCAATAAAAGTAGGCACCTACCACCACAAGTTGCAAGAATGAAACGTGTATTTAAAAATTTATAAAGAGTAGCAGTAAGCCCTCACATGGAGAGCATTCCAGAGTTACTCCTGCCCCCTGTCTGTTTTGAGCATGTACTCTTCCTTAGGGAGCTAGTCATCTCCATCTCACCCTCACCCTTAAGTACACCTCTTAAAGGTACAGTACTCAAATAATACATAAGGGGAATAGAGCAATAAAATAATATAAAAATGAAGCAAGAAACCAAAAACTAGCAGCACAATTTATATTCCCGCTTTTTAGAGGAATGGGCTACTAATAAAAATTGCTCAGTTGCTTTATCTGTAATTTTTACATAGCCATTTTACAGCGTTTCTGAACCACATCAAGAATGCCTGTTCACAGTTCAAAAGAGAAATAAGAGGCATTCAAGAGGCTCTGAAAGAGTGAAAAAGAGACCTCATTTTTATAAATATTAAAGTACACACAGAATAGAAAATCAGCAGTTTCCACAGCATATAGTTCAGCTATTACGGTTACTTGGACTTTTATGAGGTTTTATTTTTAAGATTTTTTTAAGAAATGCTGATTATTCATTTTGGTCAATTAGATCAGGGTGCTTCAGAGACCCTAGCTGAAAGATTCAACAAGATTACCGTCTAAATATCAGGAATTCAGAATCATGCCCTTTGGATCTAACATCACAGAAAGAAAATGTTTTCCTTTTGCATTGGTGTTCATTTTTTTTTTTTGCTACTGCATTGTTAATGTCCTTGTTTCTGACTGCTTTAAGGTTATTCCCCACCCTAACCTTAAATACACTGTTTGTCTTCCACACATCAAATGCACCACAGGGGCAGGTGGCCAGATATAAAGCTCTCTCTGTGAAACAGTTGATCAATCAATCAATCTTTATTTAACCAGGAGAAAACACCATTGAGAGGGCTCATTTACAAGGTAGTCCTGGGGAGGCATGGATACAAGGAGTGCATCAGAACAACATATTTACAATTGTGAAAGGGCAAGGGAGTGGCAATACAGTACAAGGAAGTATTAATAAAGTATACATGTAATACACAAAATAACAAAAAAAAACCAGACTGAAAATGATTCTAAAAGAGGCAAAAATACAGACTTATAGGGAATATTACAAAACATTTACTGCCTACTGCCGACCAGACAGCTAAATAAGTGCTGGCAGTAGATGTAACATGGCAGTACCTAGCTTTTAGTTAAATAAGGAGCAATATGGGGTTAGAAATGAGAAAGTGAAGTGACGTGGGGGGCGGCAGGGAGAGTCTAGGGGGAAGAGGAAAAGGGAACAAGTTTAGGGTGGCAGGGGGGACATGAGAGGAGGTGAGGTGATGTAGGTATGGAAGTGAAGGGAACATAAGTGGGGGTGAGAAAGTAGCATGGACAAGGTAGGGGTGGAAAGGGCGGGGGCAGACGAAAGGCAGGGGATGGAGCTGTTACGGAATCAGTAACAAGTGCTATACATAAGACACTAGAGCTGTAAGAAGGAGTGCCTGATGAGAGGTGGTAAGCTATGAAAAGCAAGAGCAGACGTCTTTGATAGCATGGTTAAGAAGAGTTTTAAATGTTGATGGGCCAATTAGTTTAGAGAGTTTTAGGGTGCTTTGTATGTTGTTCTAGAAGGTGGGAAAGACATGGCTAAGAGATGATTTACCATGCCTTGTTTCAAATTCTTTGAGGTTTTTAACTGTACAAATGGTCTTAGTTTTTTTACGTTATGGCCCGGATATTCAAAGGGGTTGTGCCTGGTGCAACAGAGTTGCGCCGGCACAACCCCGCATTGCGCCTCGGTGGGATATTAAAAGGGCTGCCTGGTACAGCGCAAATCCTGATGCGCCGGGGCTTAATTTAATTATATGCGGCGCAGATGCAGGAGGCATGCCCATGCATATGGGACACATTCCGATATTCAGCCTGGGATGTGCGGCGCAGATGCTGACGCAATCCTGCATTGTGCTGCATAGGGGGGCTCAAAGTTGAGTCCCAGAAAAGTAGGAACAAAACCTTTCCACTCACAGGCGGGCTGCTGTATTGCAAGGCGTAACACAGCAGCGGCCTGCCGTGGTTGGCCATGCACCCACACAGAACACCGTCCCCAAGCACACACCACCCTGGTGGTCTAGTGGACCTCTGTCCAGCCACTGATTGCACGGTATATGGTAAGAAATACATCCCTGGTAGTCTAGTGCCCCCCCACCAGTGTCCCAATTCCCCATAAATAAAAGCCATGACCATCCCTGGTGGTCTAGTGGTTCTTCCTCCTCCCAAGTCCCAGATTCCCCGATCAATGTCATTATGACCATCCCTGATGGTCTAGTGGCCCCCCGCCCATTGCCGCAATCGTGGTAAAATCCCATTATGAAATGCCCTGGTGATCCAGTGGCACCTCCACCCTTCCCACCCACACAGAGACCCTTGCCCACCCCGCTGTCACCCATCATCGGTGGGTGGCAGCATCCTGCCCGCATACCACCTGGCCGCCCACTGAATGACAGGTACAGTATGGGCTGTAAGCCCATTGGTCCCCGGTGTGGACCAATGGGCCTGCAGAGCATACTGTACTAGACAGTTCCAAACCTGTGAATGAAGTTATTTATTACCATGGCACATCACCGTTGAATATCACCTGGTTCTGGCCCCGGCGCATCCCAGTTGCGCTGCACCTAGGCTTGTGCCACTGCTTGGTGCAGTCTGAATATCTGGGCCTTATCCTACAAAAAGTACTGTGGCAACATTGATAACAACCAGTAAGAGGTGCTGGTAGTAACCAGGTATGTGCTTTAATCCTACAGACAGACTGCAGGCTATGCAGAAGCCTATTCAAAAGATTCTGGGCCCTTTTGTACACCATTATTGGTGTGTTTGCTACATGGTCTTGAAGAAAGGGCTCAATCTGGAGAATATGCCTTTTTTTCTATAATGTTATTTTATTAGATTACATGTTATTTAAAGTTATACAGTTCAGGACATTTTCCTCCTGTCTCTATTACTATTACTATACACAAGCAACTCTTCCCTCTTTCTCTTGCTTGTCATGTCTCTCGCTGAATGTAGCCCCTAGCAATGAATCTTATCTTGCATCTCCTTGGGCCTTTTTTTGAAGTCTGAATCATCCTCACAGCTTCAGCTTACCTTCAGGAACTGCAATTTTAGGATATTACTGATGGTGTGGCATGGGTGACAACTGATGGCATGCAGTACAATGTTGTGGTCTGTGCTTTTACGGAAAAGATCTACACTCAGCTGAACCATAACTCTGCTTCACACTCTCTGGATCTAAAAGCTGTATGTGCCGTGGTTCAGTTTTAATAGTGAACTATAAGTTCAGATTAGAGTCCTACTAGAATTGTACCAATTCCTACAGCATCCCCTCACCACACCATCATGGTGTTATCTATGTACTGTCTCTGCAAGTCTGTTTTGTCATAGAATCTGCTGGCAGGCAGTCATAGATAACACTCCTTTCCTTGTGCCCCAGGTATAGTTTAGCATAATTAGGGACAAACATGGCTCCCATTGCAGTGCCCTTTTTCTCATGGTTAAATTATCCATGGAACATAAAGCATTCAGAGTCAGGACCAAGTCTGCAAGACGCACCAGACACTATTTTGAAGCTGTGCTGTAGTGAGTACCATTGTCAAGCCAGTGCCTCATTGCTAAAATTCCCCCCAGTCACAGGGGAGTATTAGACTTGATGTCCATGCTGACTTAAAGTGAGCCTTGTTCAGTTTCCAGGTCCACCAAGACATTTAAAATGTCAGTGGTGTCCCATATGTAAGATGGTAGGGTTCTCACCAAATCCCTGATGTATGAGTCTACATATTGCGGGAGGGGTACGGTGAGAGATGCTATGTCTAGTACAGTGGGGTGACCGTGGGGACAACTGAGACTCTTATGAACTTTTGGCAATGTGTATATTATTGCCCTTATAGGATTTTCAACCTTGAGAAATTTGAACATTTGATCAGAAATAATGCCAAAGTATGAGCAGTTTACAAAACAAAATTAACTGCTTTCTTATAGTCCTTTGTCAGATCCACATCCAGTTTGGAATAAAATTCTGTATTTGATAGCTGCTACAAGACTTCATTACAATAGTCTGTGGTGTCCAAAACCACCACCAAACGCCCTTTATCCACCATTTTATTGTCTATAGGTGTCGGTATGTCATTATTCATCTTATCTGGAGCACTGTGAGCACTGTATATGTATGTTTTTATCAATATTGCAGGGTTTTAAATAATTGATTAGCAGTTTTTTCTTGGGACTATACTAACTGTACAGAAAGTATTTATATAGGTTTTCTAGAAGTGCTGTGTTTGTTAAACACAGAGAGGCAAGAGCTATACATTTTCACAAAGATTTAGCACTTTTATGAGCAAAACGCTAATCAATTTTCAGAGTTATATAAATCCCTGATATTGGTATATATGATTTTGTTTAACACTGTATCTTTCTTTAGGTGGACAATAATGTTACCAGACATTTGGATGACGTACTGAAAAGAGAAGACTGGGATATATTAATCCTTCACTATCTTGGCTTGGACCATATTGGACACCTGACTGGACCCCACAGCCCTTTAGTGGGAGCCAAGCTTAAGGAAATGGATGACACTATCCAAAAGATTCATACAACACTGCAGTCTAAGGTGAAGTACTGTTTTACACCTCACACATGCATGTTTATGTGAATACACTTTCTTGCATTCAACTACTATGAAGGCCTAACTTTTATTTTTATTTATTTATTTTTATTAGACCAGTTTCTCCACCTCCGCAGACCCGACAGGGGCTACCAACCCTCCCCTCGGAGAGGTACGTCCTCCAGCTCCTCTGACCGCTGCTGCTCAGTCATCCCCTGAAATTCTCGTGGCTTCACTCCCTGCAGCAAGGCCAGGCAAGGAGTGCTGGTTTGCCCCCCACCCCAGAACAGCAATCTGAATTGGGGGCCGCACAGGAGCGATTGTACCATCACAGGTCCTGCCAGTTCCCGGTTTTCCTTCACTTTTCCTCCTGTGCCCTACCCCCGCACAATGGGCGGGGTAGCCATCTCCACCTCCACGGAGGTAGCCAATTGCTTTGGACATAGGCCGACTCCTTGTGCTTCCGTGTGTGCTGACACCCAGCCACCGCTAGGTGTCAGTCAACAGCGCACAATGCTATCCCCCCTCCGTTAGGAAGGAGAGCAGTCCTCCGGATACTCAATCCTTACCTCCCCCAGCCGACCTCTGAACGACCTGAGTCCGTTCCCGAACCCAGGTCACCGGATTGCCTAACTTTTAGATATATGCTCACTATAGTGCAGTGGAGTGAAGGAGATGTCTAAATTTACCCCAAGGTGTAAAAACTTATTTTCAAACAACATGAAGTCTTGCTATATTATAGACCTTAGCAGTTTGATCCAGCTCTAGAACTGCTCCGGAGTGAAATGGTTAAAACCATTCCAAAATAGAATTTTGGCACGAGAGCAGCTCTATCTGTGTCATTTCAAACTTGAACTGTCAGATTCTTTACTCGCCTCAGTGAACAGTCGCCTCGGAGATTTCTCCTTCTGCTCGGTTCATTTCTGGTTTCAAAGTGTTTTCTCGGTTGGATTTAACGAGAATAGTTTTATTTAACCCAAAACCGCTCGTTCAAGCTTCATCTGTGGTAAACCGTAAGTAAATGAAGGTTTTGTCTGTGTGGAACTTGTAAGTTATCGGTTCGGTTTTGAACCGATCAGTGGTTTAAAACTCATTTAAAACTAAAAGTTACTATTTTAGAGTGCGGTTCCCGGTTCTTATCGGTTCTAAACAAAACAGATTTATTACGGTTTTTTCCAATACCCGTGACACGGTTAGGAACCGATAAGGGTGTCTTGCCTGGCACTGCCGTTAGAAGGGCAAGTTTTTGGTTAGGCTGGCATTATGTCTGAGAAACCCAAAAGAAAAACCGGGCCCACTGGGTTTCAACACTGTGATGTTTGTGGGGAAGTCTTTGCCAAGGCTGACCCACACACCATATGTGTTTATTGTCTGGGGTTTGACCACCTCCAGTCAGACTGCCAGGTATAAGAATTTCCCTGCAGCCACCCTGGAAAAAGATTGGGCAGGCTCAGGGAACGAGAGGCCAAAAAGTCCGCTGACCCGGATGGCCAGCCCGGTTCGGTGCCAACCGAACCAGAGGGAGTGCCCTCTGACCAGGGCCAGACCTCCTCGGGAAAGAAAAGCTGGTTCTGAGGAACCAATTCCAGTAAAGAAACAAGAAAATCAGCAGGTCTGGAGTCCAAAATTCCTTCTCCAACTGCTGCAGAGATAGCAAAAGCCATACAAATTGTCCAGTCACTGTCTCAGGGTCCGTCCAACCACCACTGTCTGGTAAAAGGTCGGTTCGTCCGTCCCAGTGGTTCAGGATTATGATATTGAGGAATTTTATGAACCAGAGGAGGGGAGGAGGATTATGAACAGTATGAATGTGGCTGGAAGGTCTGGGGTGCCCATTGAACGACATCTCCCCAGACAGACCTTTAGAATCTTCCCCTATGCTGTCTGAGTCCCCATCTCATTTTATGTTTTATAAAAAAGTTGCTGAAACCCTACAGCTTCCTTTAGAAGAGGCTGAGGATGAGCAAGAGGAGCCTGATTTTGTAGAAATGATGGATATTCCAGAGTCTAGGAGATTGTCTATTCCTTTACATAAGTCTTTTAGGAAACAAACAATTAAAATTTTAAATGCTCCTAATTCTGTGCCTCCTGTAGATAAAAAGATGGACAGAAGGTATACATTGTCAGGCCCTGATACAGAATTCCTTTCTCAGCAGTGCAGTCATGTTGGGGTAGTTCAGGCTGCTGCCTGTGATAAAGCTATTATCTCTTTGGCTTCACATCCTCCTGACAAGGATTCGAGGAAGATTGATGCCATGGCAAAAACAGTATATGGCAGCCTCTCTGGGACTCAGGCAAGCAAATTATATGGCTTATGTAGCTAGGTATCAGAAATCTAGATGGGATACTGTTATGCATTGGCCAAGCAGGCCCATGGCCAGCTGGCTAGTGAACTAGAACAGGTGGCTGCTGATGGCATTGAAGCCTCTAAGGTTCAGTTTCATGCTGCTGTGGATGTTAATGATGTTTCTTCTAGGGTCATGGCCACATCTGTAGCTTTCAGAGGTTGGCCTGGCTCAGGTGTACTAGTTTGTCACAGGATACCCAGACTAAGGCTATGGATTTTCCTGTGGTGGGAAATTCTCTGTTTGGAGAGCAGACAGAGAATTACATGAAGAAGATGGATGAATATAGGACTACTTACAAGAGTGCCCAGGCTAAGGAGTGGAAAGCCACCTCAAAGGCATGCCTCTAGGGTAGGGTAGGCCTTTCACAGGCCTTTCTACCAGACTCAGGCCTCTGCTCCATGCTCAGAGGGGCTTCTTCAGAGGCAGGGGCAGACGAGGGGTGGGCAGATCTGCTCCCACCCCCCAGCCTAAAGCTCCTGAGAAACAGGCACCCTGATGGGGTGCCTAGGGCCGATTCTCCTGTACCAGTGGGGGGCAGGCTGGCTTACTTCAGTCAGAATTGGGCTTCTTTAACCTCAGACAAGTGGGTTCTGGAAGTAGTAAGCCAGGGTCTGGTTCTCAGCTTCAAAAAGTTTCCCAAGTTGAGTAGCAGATTTTTTCTACCTGCAAGTGCTTCAGAGACCCTCGCTCTGGAAACAGAGGTCTCATCCCTGTTAGCTCTCAGGGCAGTAGAAAGGTTCCTCCCTGCATCAGGGCAGGGTCTGTATTCAGATACTTCCTTACCCCAAAAAGACAGGAGAATGGCGGCCCATCGTAGATCTCAGATATCTGAACAAGCATCTTTTGAAACCAAAGTTCAAAATGGTAACTCTGGCAATGATTTTACCTTCCCTAAGGCCAGGGACTGGCTAGCCTCCCTGGACCTCAAGGATGCCTATTTCCATGTCCTAATCAGAAGATCCCATCGAAAGTACCTCAGATTCGAACTGTCCTCAGGTATATACCAGTTCAGAGCAATGCCCTTCGGCCTTACCTCTGCTCCAAGGGTATTCACAAAGTGTCTAGCAGTGGCAGTGGCCCACTTAAGGAGGCAGAGGATTGCTGTTTTTCCCTATCTAGACGACTGGCTCATTGTAGGCCAGTCCCCAGAACAGGTAAAATCTCACCTGCAGGTCACCCAGCAGCTTCTCACCTCCCTGGTTCTGCTAAACCTACCAAAGTCGGTTCTCGAACCAGTCCAGGTACTCACCTTTATAGGGCAGAATTGACACAAAGCTAGCCAGAGCCTTTCTTCCCCAGAAAGGGTAAGGAATTTAGTGGCTCTGGCCCTTCCTTCACTCTGCAGGTCTCTCGACCAGCAAGACACTTTCTGTAGCTCCTGGGGCACATGGCTGCATCCACAGCTGTTGTGCAGGGAGCCAGATTTCAGATGAGAGACATTCAGTTTCACTTGAGAACCTATTGGTCTCAGAGAAGAGACCCCTTTCCAAGTTGGTCCCAGTGATTCGAACCTTGATCCTAGCTCTCCAGTGGTGGCAGGATCAGAGCAATTAGAGCGGGGTCCCCTTCATTTCCCTTCTCACGACTTGACTCTCACTACAGATGCTTCCTTCTGGGTTGGGGAGCCCACATGGGCGACCTTCCACTCAGGGAGTTTGGTTCTCCAGGAATCTCTGCTCCACATCAATTTGCTGGAACTCAGAGCTGTCTTTTTAGCTCTTCTGCGCTTTCTGCATCTGTCCACGACAAGGTGATACAAGTCAGAACAGACAACACCACAACAATGTGGTACATCAACAAACAGGGGGCACTCGGTCTTCGGCCTTGTGCACCGAGGCAATGAAGTTGTGGTCTCTGGCCTATTCCCCTGAACACTTCCTCATAGCAGTTCATCTTCCAGGAAGGACAATGTCCCAGCGGATGCCCTCAGAGATTTCCCAGGCCATCACAAATGGTCCCTGGATCCTCAAGTGCTGGGGATAGTTTTTGCCAGGTGGGCATCCCTCAGATAGATCTTTTGCAGCCCCAGACAATCACAAACTTCCTCTGTTCTGTTGCAGGCCTCCAGTGCTGGGCTCAGTTCCCCTGGATGCCCTTCTTCTGGATTGGGAGGAAGTTCCTCTATGCTTTCCCCTTCTCCTCCTATTCAAAGTACTAGTCAAAATCAGATCTCAGCCTTGCAGGGTGATTCTGATTGCCCC
The DNA here is from genome assembly GCA_016271365.2 of Neoceratodus forsteri. Lineage (NCBI taxonomy): Eukaryota > Metazoa > Chordata > Ceratodontiformes > Ceratodontidae > Neoceratodus > Neoceratodus forsteri. Next base: position 1,175,136,010 of record CM057453.1, on the reverse strand, counting down.
GGATTGGGCCAGGCAGCCCTGGTACCCACTCCTTCTGTCTCTGACAGTCCATCTTCCCTGTGCCTCCCCAGGAATCACAATCTGTTGACTTGTGCCCAGGGAAGGGTTTGGTATCCGACCTCAAATCCCTCAACCTCAAGGCCTGGCTCTTGAGGAGTTAGAGTTTGCTGATTTACACCTCTCTCAGGGTGTTCTTGAGATCCTAAAGGCTTCTAGAAAGCCTTCCACTAGGGCTACTTATAGTTCTAAATGGAAAAGGTTTTCCATTTGGTGTGCTGGGAAAAATATTTCCCCAGAATCTGCTGAATTGCCCATTTTGTTAGATTACATGGTACATCTTAATTCCTTGGGTCTCAGACCAGCTACCCTGAGAGTTCATTTGGCAGCTGTGTCTGCTTTTGTGTCAGCAGGAAAGTCATCCCCTCTTTCCTCTCATCCTGTGTTTTCCAAGTTTTTTAAGGGATTACTCCATACTAATCCTCCTTTCGAACCGCCCCCTGCTTGGGACCTTAATGTTTGCATTGCCCAGTTAATGCAACCCCTTTTGAACCCTCTGTCTTCTGCAGAGCTTAAGTACCTAACTTGAAAACTGTTTTTTAGTGGCTATCACTTCTGCCAGACGTAAGTGAATTGCAAGCCTTGTCAGTGGAGACTGACTTTTATTTCTTTCCACAGGGATAAGGTAGTCCTTAGGACTAATAGGAAGTTTTTGCCTAAGGTGGTTTCAGATTTCCATCTTAATCAATCTATCTCCTTCCAGTATTTTTCACTGATCACTCCTCTTGGGTGAGAGGAGGTTGCACAGCCTGATGTTAGAGAGCTCTTAGTTATTATATAGAGCGCACTAAGGTCACAGGTTCGAATCCCTCCAACTTTCTCACCTATGGTGAAGTTGGGAAAGGCAAACCTGCCACTAAGAGATCAATAGCCAGGTGGATTGTCTCTTGTATCCAATTCCACCCCCGGTTTGAGGGCTCATTCTACCAGGGGTAGCAGCTAGGCCTCTAGCTGCTGCCAGAGATATCCCTTTATTAGAGATTTGCCAGGCTGCTACTTGGAAAACGGTACACACTTTTACAAGCATTACTCCCTGGATGTCCAGGCCAGGAGAGATGCTCGGTTTGGCACAGCTGTTCTTCAGAGCCTATTCCTAAGTAGGTTCTGCCTCCTCCATGGAGGTACTGCTGTGATATTCTGCTAATGTCTATAATATAGCAAGACTTTATGTTGTTTGAAGAAAATTACTCACCTTAGTAATGTTGTTTCTTCTAATGGAGTCTTGCTATATTATAGACCTCCCCAACCTGCCCTCTCAGAACCTCTACTTGGTGGGGTGCGGGCAACTTAGTGTGGGCACTACTTATGTTCTTTTAGCATTTTGTCCCCTTTGGGACTTTGGGGTGTATGTGTACGCTGCTGTGTGTGTTTTATTGTACTTATGTTCCATTTTCATATTATTAGAATGGTGTTAGTATTTCTGGTCCCCTGACTTGAGTTTTGGGTGTTGGGACCATCAATGGTTGTTATTATTTAGGTAGCCATTTGGCTAGTGTAGGTTACAGCTTCCACACAGACCTTAGTGAGTTTGACTCGTAAAGATCTGACAGTTCAAGTTTGAAATGACACAGACAGAGCTGCTCTCGTGCCAAAATTCTGTTTTGGAATGGTTTTAACCATTTCACTCCGGAGCAGTTCTAGAGCCGGATCAAACTGCTAAGGTCTATAATATAGCAAGACTCCATTAGAAGAAACAACATTACTAAGGTGAGTAATTTTTTCTTATCTGTCGTAAGTGTTTTTATGCCTCTGTTTCTTTTAGCTAAGAAATATTTAAGTTTACACGTTAGAAATCTAAACTTTTCAGAAAAAGGCAGCAAAGTTTTAGCAGCCTAAAGTGCCTGCAGTTGTTAGCTGTGTTTTATAAACAAGCATTAGCACCATCAGATTTTCCTGCCTTGCGGTCCTGTATATAGACAATTCCAACAATGTTTAGCCGGTGCTTATTTACCATGCAGAAATATACCTTTTTCCATAGCTAATTATTTTCTGTTCTCAAACGTGGCTAGTTCCATTTGCCAAAATTGCGGAATCTGTTTTTTGCCATTTTTGCTTCCAAAAACTGAGGTCAAATCAGCATGTTTTATACAAAATTTGAGTTCAGAGTGGAGGGATTTGCATAAAAAGCTGGTGCAAAGTGGGATTGTTTGCATGATAAAGGGGTACAAATATAGTTTTTCATGAAAAAGTGGCTACTTAGTAATGGTTAAAAAACATAAGATCCCATGTTTTTTTAGTGTTTTCCTTTGAAAACAGAAAATCACTGGCCCTACACTTCTCACTTAAGTACACAGATGAACAATTAAAATGAGGAATGTGAAGTTATCAGTCCAGTAAATACTTAGTCCTGACTAATCTAAGCGCTCTTTTCTCCAGTTGGTGAGGCACTCTTATTTTAAAGTGTGTTACACATGCTGTGTCCTGGAAATGGGCACATTCAGGGGCGCTTTTTTATTTATCTGTAATATATCGCTGATTGACCTCAGTCAATAATATATTAATATATTTGGATAGACAGCTCTTATGGTTGTAAGGGTGTCAGAATTGCTCACCTATGGTTTACGGTTTTCACTCCCAAAGAATACGAATGAGACCACTTTTGCAACCGTAAGAGTGGTCTTCACAGCCATAATACCATGTAGGAAAGCAGAACTTGGTGATTTTTATCTTTGGTTTAGGTCTGTGTTTTCAACAGGTTTTTGCTTTTGCCAATGGCATCGAATAGAAGAAATGCTTTTGAAAATCAGACCCCTGATCAGAAAAATCTTTGCTTAAATGATGAAGAATAACATTTGACTGCTATTTTGTGTCTGAATGAGGTTATATTATCATGTCAGTCTACCTTGGAGTGTGGTCTCCATCCTTTCTCTTACTAACTGAAGCACCAGGTGTTCTTTAAGAAGGAGACATTGGCAAAGAACAGGAGAGCTGTTGGCCCAAATAGTTGTGAAGTTGAGTGGTGCTGTAAGAGGGAGGAACATGTGCTAGGGCCCACTGGAGCCACATGAAGGACTTTTATGGGGACAGAGACAAGCTCTTGAGCTTTGGTGCCATTAGCAGTATTAATACCTATGTTTCAGTGTAGGCAACAGTGTCTGTAGCATCTCATCAAAACTCCTGAACTGGAATAAAATAATACTGCTGAAATGTTATCATTTAGTATAGACTTTAAGTGAGCATGCTATAAGAGCTCAAGTTTGTGTTTACACAAAAGGAAGGATGCCAGGTGAGCATTTGCTCTGCAAGGACACAACCAGGTCTGTATAGGCCGACAGTGGCTTTTGTTAAAGAGTATGGAGTTATGACTTCTTATGAAATGCGGAGGGCTTTTTAATGCTTGCTTCCGTTGTTTTGGCCCAAGGTACTGTGATGGTTGGGAAGTATGTACTGTAAGTGCACCTTTCCTTCTGGTTGAGAGGCTGGCGACAAGCTGCCATCAAGTCTGCTGCTGGTATTACTTCATGCTCATTTACTAGTTAGTGTATAAATGCCAGGTGGCCTGCACCCTTGCTCTGTAGGAGTTGAGTGCCTTTCCTTTTTGAATCAACTGGACTCTTCTGATCCTAGCCTAGGAAACCCTTAAGAATTTGGATTTGATCAGGTTCAACAAAGTGTTCACCGTGCCCAAGCGAAAAGAACAGGTGTGTGATAGAAGGGGGGCCCACCCCTACTAAATACAACCAGAGATACGAAATTACCACCCCACCACTTACACCTGTCCTCACTCAGAGCCAGGTGTAGTAATTGAAAATGCAGTTTTATTGCCAGATAGTTACAAAGAAATACAGCTGTCCAAGTGAGACCCAGTCACCTCATGGACTATACCCCGGTGTTTTGCCACTAAAGGCTTCATCAGGGGGCAGGGATTGGCAGAGAGGCACATGATTTTATAGACATTTCATGACATATGATTGACGACCTTAGTTACTGTAAGTAACATACACAAAATATGCAAATGCTTTAATATTATTACATGTATGAGTGCACTAGTGCTTCCATTACCGTCACCAAAAAACACACAACACACCAATACAATTAATATTTGTAAAAATAAAAATTTAGAAAAATTAAGCTAATAAAATGAATGCATATTTTGCACATTAATTTATCTCCTGCTCAAATAGCAAGGCTAAATCCAAATTTAATCTGCAGACAAGAATCTGCTGAATAGGAAAATAGAGAGAAAAGCAAGTAAAACTATGGAGGAGAGACCTGGACTTTCACTGTCCAAAAATGCCTGGCGCGATCACCCTCCTTATTCTTTGAGGAGTCCCTGGTTATCAGCAACACAAGTGCAGAAATGAAAGGGAGTCAGGTGACTTTTGATCCCTGTTTTCCGGAAAGTAAAGGCAGAGTAGTCAGTTTGACCTGAAAGAGAAATAGCAAAAGAACCATTAAACATTAGTGAACAACATAACAACATAAATTCATTATCACTATGCAGTAGAAGATTATGAAAAAGGAGAGAGACCTTTTCGGGGGATTCAGAGGGCCTAAATGGTCTTACTGATAGGGTTTGAAGGCATATTTACTTTTTCAGAAAGGGTTTTAAATCCCACATTTCATTAAGTCCACCTGAACTCATTGTATCCAACCTGTATATCCAGTGACTTTCTCTCTATAATAGGAGATGTGTACGATCACCTCCCTGGTGGGTTGTTTAACTCATTCCACTCCCATAACGTTAAGGGATCTGAGCTGTGGATTTCCAGAAAATGACTTCCCACAGTGGTATCACATCTGTGGTTCGCCAGTAGAGCACACATGTTCTTGAATTCTTTCCTTCAGCATTCTTACACTTCTGCCAATATAGCAGGGACCACAAGTACACCAAAGTATGTGAACTACAAAGGTAGCAGTACAAGTACTAACTTTCTCTCACCATGGCCTTCAGATTGTTTATTGGGCATGTAAATTCTTTGCCAGGTTTGGCATACAGGCAGACATAACAGTACGGCCATTACAAAAAAAAAAAAACTTTGGATCTTGGTGGTAGTAAGGTGGTGATTTCTTTTTTGTTTTTTAAAAATTGACTGTGCACAATCTTGTCTTTAATGCTAGCCATTTTTTTTAAATTTTACTTCTGGTTTGTTGCCAACCAACTGTTTCGTAACCCCTAAGTATCGTCCAGTTACTCCATGTTATGTTTCCAATTTTATATTTATAATTATAGTTATTAGTACACTCAGTTGAGACTGTTATTGCCCCCCCCCCATATTCTGTTTTTTTATTTGAATTAGGTCACTGTTTTTTCACTACAAGGTCAACTTGTTGCTTCAAACAACATGAAGTCTTGCTGTATTCTGACTATATGCAGTTAGCCCCAGCACTTGAACTGCTCCGGAGAGAAAAGGGTTAACTATATGCATGAGCATAGAACGTTGAGCTCGAGCTCGGTTTTCAAACATCTGTCTCTGGTACATCTCAGTGTCACCATCAGATTCTTTACTTCGCCTACCTGTGAAGTCGCTCTGGAGATTTCTCCTATGCGCCGGTTCAGTTCTGGTAAAAATCGGTCAGTTAAATCAACCGTTTTCTTTATTTTCGGTATTGAATCTCTGTCTACGGTACAAGTAGTGTAAGTAGGTAGATAGTGGTTGTTTTTGTGTAGAAATTGTTTTATTTTCCGATTCCCACTGGTTGGTCCAGTTGGGAACCAAAACAAATTTGATTCTTGTACGTATTTGTGTTTTTTTCTAATTCTCTAATTCTCTTGTGGGTTCCGGTTCAGATCGGTTTCAAATAATCGAGATTTTACTAGTTTTTTTCCACAACCCGTGACACGGTTGTTAACCAATTGGACAGTGTTACCTGGCTTGAAAGCTGAAATGGGTAATTTTTTCAAGAAAAGGGCATGTCTGAGAAACAAGAAAATCAGTCCCACTGGGTTTCAACACTGTACTGAGTATGGGGAGGCTTTTGCTGAGGCTGATCCCCACCTCATATGTGTGTATTGTCTGGGGTTTGACCACCTCAAAACAGACTGCCAAATCAGCAAGAATTTTCCTAAAGCCACTTTAGAAAAAAGATTAAGTAGACTGAAGGAAAAGGTGGCCAAGAAGTCCGCTGATCTGGATGGCTAGCCTGGTTCGGTTCTGACCGAACCTGAGGGGGTGTCTGCTGACCTGGGTGATACCTCCTTGGGCAAAAGGAGATCCGATTCTGAGGGATCGGTTCTGTCAAAGAAGAGAAAGAAATTGGCCAATTCGGATCCCACACTGCAGATACCAACCGCTGAGGAAATTGCAAAAGCGATTAGTATAGTTCAGTACGCTTCTCCCAATTCCATCCGAACCGACACCTTCTGGTAAGGGATCAGTTTGGATGGTTCCAACTCCATTGGATTTTGATCTGGATGTATATTATGAGGACTGGGAGGAAGACGACGAGTACCCAGAGGAAGAGGAAGAGGATGATGATGATGATGTGTTTGGTGGCCTAGATGAGCCTGTAGAGCCTGACATATCCCCAGACAGGCCTGCCAGTGTCTCCCCTCCCAGGCTTTCTGAGTCTTCCTCCCACTTTTTATCTTACAAGAAAGTGGCTGATACGCTCCAGCTCCCAGTTGTGGAAGCTTCTGAAGAGGAAGAGGAACCTGATTATGTAGAGATGATGGACCTCCCAGAGTCCAAGAGGCTGTCTGTCCCTCTTCACAAGTCTTTAGGGAAACAGACTCAGAAACTATTGCAGATACCTACTTCTATACCTCCAGTGGATAGAAGGATGGACAGGAGGTATATGCTAACAGGTTCTGGTACAGAGTTTTTGTACAATCATTGCAGCCATGTTGGGGTAGTGCAAGCTGCAACCTGTGACAGGGCAAATATTCCTTTGGCTTTACACCCCACAGATAAAGATTCCAGGAAGATGGATGCCATGGCCAAGAAACAATATTGGCATCCTCCTTGGGACTCAGACAGGCTAATTATATGGCCTGCACAGCCAGGTACCAGAAGCCCAGGTGGGATGCAGTTCTGGAGCTGGCAAAACATGCTTCCCCCTAGCTGGCCAAAGAGCTAGAGGAGGTGGCTGCTGATTGAATTGAAGCATCCAAGGTACAATTCCATGCTGCTGCGGACTCCAATGATGTGGCATCAAGAATCATGGCTACATCTATATCTCTTAGGAGATTTGCTTGGCTTAGGTGTACAGTACTAGCCTTTCACAGAATACCCAGCATAAGGCTATGGATTTCCCTGTGTCCAGTAATTCTCTGTTTGGGGAGCAGACAGAGTCTTATATAAAAAAGATGGATGAATATAAGACTGCCTACAGGAGTGCAGTGGCCGAGGAAAGGCAGCCTACTCCTCAGAAGCAGCAGTCTAGGGCTGGCAGGGGCAGGCCTTTTCACCAAGCCCAGGCTTCCTCTTCTTTTCACCAGATGGGGTTCTTCAGAGGGAGAGGCAGAAAGGGGGATGAGCAGAGCTGCATCCTCCTCTGAGTCCAAAACTCCTGCAAAACAGACACCCTGATGTGTCAGACCAGGTCGCCTCTTCTATCCCAGAAGGGGGCAGGCTGGCTTACTACTTCCAGGCCTGGAAGTCTATCACTTTAGACAGTTGGGTCCTGGAAGTAGTAAGCCATGGACTGGCTCTCAGCTTCAAAAGATTGCCCAGACTGAGAGCCAGATCTTTTCCACCTGCAACACCCTCAGAAACAATTGCCCTAGAGGCAGAAGTTTCCTCCATACTAACCATCAAAGCTGTAGAGAGCGTTCCTTCACAACACAGGGGCAAAGGACTGTATTCCAGATATTTCCTTTCCCCAAAGAAGTCAGGGGAGTGGCAACCCATCCTAGACCTGAGATATCTGAACAAACATATCACAAAGCCAAAATTCAAAATGGTAACTCGGGGAATAATTCTTCCCTTTCTGAGGCCAGGAGACTGGCTAGCTTCACTAGACCTCAAGGTTGCCTATTTCCATATACCTATAAGGTGCTCCCACAGATAATACCTCAGGTTCGAGTTGCCTTCAGGTTATTACCAGTTCAGAGCCAGGCCCTTCGGCCTGACTTTGGCCCCAAGGGTGTTCACAAAACGCCTTGCAGTAGTGATAGCCTTCCTCAGAAGGCAGGGCATCTCTGTCTTCCCTTATCTAGATGAATGGCTGATTGTAGGCCAGTCTCCAGACCAAATCAAGTCAGCTCTAGGAGTTACCCAGACTCTTCTCAGTTCTCTAGGGTTCCTTCTAAATCTCTCCAAGTCAGTTCTTGAACCAGTACAGCTCCTTACCTTCACAGGGATATAGCTAGATACTCTTCTTACAAGAGCCTTCTTCCCTTTTGCGACGGTAAGGGCTCTTACACCTCTGGCTTCTTTTTTTTGACCCCTAGTGTCTCGTCCAGCCAGACATTTCCTCCAACTCCTAGGCCACATAGCAGCTTCCGTGGCAGTAGTTCAAGGAGACAGGTTTCAGATGAGGGACATTCAGTTCCACTTAAGGTCCTCTTGGTCTCAGAAGAAAGATTCAAACAACATGAAGTCTTGCTGTATTCTGACTATTGCAGTCAGCTCCAGCCTTTAAACTGTCCCGGAGAACAAAGGGTTAACTTTCTATGCAGTGCATAGAATGCTGAGCTCGAGCTCGGTTGAGGTCTCTGTCTGTTTCCCTTTGAAACTCAACTGTCAGATTCTTTAGTCTGCCTCACTAAACAGTCGCTCCGGAGATTTCTCCTTCAGCTTGGTTCGAAAGTCGGTTAAAGTCTCGGTTAAGTTGTCGGTTTTAAACCAAATTTATTTCCGCATAGTCGGTTCAGTCTCTGTCTATGGTACCGTGAGTACTAGATAGGTTTTGTTCTGATTTTCTGTGTGGAAATTGTAAAGTGTTAGATCGGTTCGGCTGAACCGATCACTTGTAGTGAATCCTTGTGTTTTACTTTAGTGTGTGGTTACCGGTCCTTAACAGTTCTAAAAAAAAACATGTTTTGAACGTTTTTTTACAATATCCATGACACGGTTAGGAACCAGTAAGGGAGTCTTGCCTGCCGATTGCTATAAAAAGGGTAAGTTTGGTTAGGTTGGCCATGTCTGAGAAACCCAAGAAGAAAATCTGGGCCCACTGGGTTGCAACACTGCAGTGAGTGTGGGGAGGTCTTTGCTAAGGCCGATCCCCACACCACTTGTGTTTATTGTTTGGGGTTTGAACATCTCGATACAGACTGCCAAATTTGTAAACATTTTCCTAAATCTACCCTTGAAAAGAGATTGGGTAGACTGAGGGAAAAGGAGGCAGAGAAGTCCGCTGACCCGGATGGCCAGCCCGGTTCAATTCCGACTGAACCAGAAGGAGTGCCCTCTGACCAGGGCGATACTTCTTTAGGCAAGAGTAGAGCCAAGCCCGAGGGGTCAGTTCCTACAAAAAGGAAACGCAAAGAAAAATTGACTGGTTCGGATCCAGAGGTTCATGTTCCGACTGCCGAGGAAATAGCCAGAGCGATTCGGATTGTAGAATCGCTTAACCCGGTTCCGACCGATCCGGCACCTTTTGGCAGGGGTTCGGTTCAGTCGGTTCTCCCGGTTCAAGATTATACCCCTGAAGATTTTTATGAATCGGAGTTTGAGGAGGAGGAGGAGGAGTTTGAAGATGATGGTGATGATGGTGAAAGTCTGGATGTGCCTGTGGAACCGGACATCTTCCCAGACAGACCTTCTGGTGTATCCCCTCCTAGGCTTTCTGAGTCCCCTTCCCACTTTCTGTTTTACAGAAAAGTGGCTGAAACCCTCCAGCTTCCTATGGAGGTGGCAATGGAGGATCAAGAGGAGCCTGATTATGTGGAAATGATGGACATCCCAGAGTCCAGGAGACTGTCTATTCCCCTTCACAAATCCTTTGGGAAGCAGGCACAAAAAATCCTAAAGTCTCCCAATTCTGTACCTCCTGTTGACAGAAGGATGGACAAGAGTTACACACTATCAGGCTCAGATACAGAGTTTTTATACCAGTAATGCAGCCATGTTGGGGTAGTGCAGGCTGCTGCCTGTGACAAGGCAAACATTCCCTTGGCTTCACACCCCCCAGACAAAGACTCCAGGAAGATGGATGCTATGGCAAAGAAGCAGTACATGGCATCTTCCTTGGGACTCAGGCAGACGAACTACGTGGCCTATACAGCCAGGTACCAGAAGTCCAGGTGGGACACTGTACTGGCACTGGCTAAACAGGCCTCCCCCCAGCTGGCCAAGGAGTTGGAGGAGGTGGCTGCTGATGGGATTGAGGCATCAAAGGTACAATTTCATGCTGCTGTGGACTCCAGTGTTGTGTCATCAAGAGTCATGGCTACACCTGTGGCTCTTCGGAGGATGGCTTGGCTCAGATGTATTAGCCTCTCACAGGACACCCAGGCTAAGGCCATGGATTTTCCTGTGGTGGGTAATTCTCTGTTTGGGGAGCAGACAGAGAATTACATGAAGAAAATGGATGAGTACAGGACCACTTATAGGAGTGCTCAGGCCAAGGAAAGGCAGGCAACTCCTCAAAGGCAGCAGTCTAGGGGCAGGGGCAGGCCTTTTCAAAGGCCTTTTTACCAAGCACAGGCCTGTTCTCCCTTTTCACAGAGGGAGTTCTTCAGAGGGAGAGGCAGAAGGGGGATGAGCAGGGATGCATCCACTCCTCAGCCTAAGGCCCCTGCCAAGGGGACACCCTGATGGGTCTGCCCGGGTCGACTTTCCTATCCCTGTAGGGGGCAGGCTGGCTTACTGTGTCCAGGACTGGATGTCCATTACATCAGACAAGTGGGTCCTGGAAGTAGTAAGCCAGGGACTGGTTCTCAGGTTCAAAAAATGTCCAAAGATGAAAACCAGATCTTTTCCACCTGCAGGTCTCTCCAAGACCCTTGCCCTGGAGGCAGAGGTTTCATCTCTTCTGGCTTTAAGAGCCATAGAGAGAGTTCCTACCCTACACTGGTGCAGAGGTCTGTACTCCAGATACTTTCTTACCCCAAAAAAGACAGGGGAGTGGCGACCCATCCTAGATCTAAGATACCTGCACAAACATCTTTTAAAACCAAAGTTCAAGATGGTGACTCTGGGAATAATTCTTCCCTCTCTAAGGCCAGGGGACTGGCTAGTCTCCCTGGACCTCAAAGATGCCTACTTTCATATTCCCATCAGGTGCTCCCACAGAAAGTACCTCAGGGTCAAGTTGCCCTCAGGCCATTATCAGTTCAAAGCAATGCTCTTTGGCCTAACATCAGCTCCAAGGGTCTTCACAAAGTGCCTGGCAGTAGTAGTTGCCTTTCTAAGAAGGTAAAAGATTTCCATTTTTCCATACCTGGACGATTGGCTCATAGTGGGTCAGTCTTCAGACCAAGTCAAGTCAGACCTGTAAGTGACTCAGCAAGTGCTCACTTCTCTGGGTTTTCTTCTCAACCTCCCCAAATCAGTTCCCAAACCAGTTCAGCTTCTTACCTTTATAGGAGCAGAGCTGGATTCTGTCAAAGCAAGAGCTTTTCTTCCCTTGGAAAGGGCAAGAGTTCTTATAGAACTGACTTTGTCCTTCAGCCTTCAGGTGTCCCGACCAGCAAGGCACTTCCTTCAGCTTTTGGGCCACATGGTAGCTTCTATAGCAGTGGTCCAAGGGGCAAGATTTCAGATGAGGGACATTCAGTTCCATCTGAGGGCTGTTTGGTCCCAAAGGAAGGACCCTCTTACCAAACTGATTTCAGTGACTTGAACACTGATCCAAGCTCTTCAATGGTGGCAGGATCAGGGCAATTTAAGGCAAGGGGTCCCTTTTGTCATGCAGTCTCATTCAGTGGTCCTTACCACGGATACTTCTCTTTTGGGGTGGGGAGCTCATCTGGGGGATCTCACAGCTCAAGGACTGTGGTCCCCTTAGGAGCCCCTCCTTCATATCAATCTCCTGGAACTCAGGGCAGTTTTTCTGGCCCTGCAAGCCTTCTCTCAGTTGGTGCAGAACAAGGTGGTTCAGGTCAGAACAGACAATACCACCACCATGTGGTACATCAACAAGCAGGGAGGCACTCTGTCTATGGCCTTGTGCATGGAAGACATGAAATTGTGGTCCCCGGCTTATTCCCTGCAGACCTCTCTGACAGCAGTCCACTTTCCAGGAAAGGACCATGTGCTAGCAGATGCACTGAGCAGGATCTCCCAGGGCCATCATGAATGGTCCCTGGACCCTCTGGTTTTGAAAGTGATTTTTTTCAAGGTGAGGCACTCCAGAAATAGATCTCTTTGCAGCCCCAGACAATCACCAACTTCCTCTGTTTTGCTGCAGACCCCAGTCTTGGGTTCAGTCCCTCTGGATGCTCCGTTTTTGAATTGAGAAGGGAAATTTCTGTATGTTTTCCCTCCCTTTCCTCTACTGTTCAGAGTCAATCAATCAAATCTTTATTTATCCAGGCGAACATCGTTGAGCACAGCTTATTTGCAAGATGGACCTGGTAAGGTCAAGGTTCAATTTACATATGAATATAGTATGATACAAAGTACACACACTTTGAAGAGACAACAACTTGATATTATACACCATTTCAGTGGTAGTAGTACATTGTTAAACTATAATACAAGAAAAAGGATGAATCAATGATTTTTTCATATATACATGAGTTCTGAAGCAGCCTGCTTGCTTGATTGGTAGAAGAAGTCACTTTAAGGGTGTTAGGATTTAAAGTGTAAGATATCAAGGGGTTTTCCAGATATTTATGGATTAGGATGATGTGCTGTCTGGACAGCTGCTAAGTTGTTTCTGCGAGGAGTGATATGTAAGGGGTGTATACAGGAGGGGACAGGTGGCAGAGGAGATAGATAAGTTAAGATCTTAACGGAGGTTGTAGCCAGGGGTGAGGAAGGGGGAGGGTGAACAAGGTTAGTGGGGGAGGAGGAAGTAAGGGAAGGCTGGTACTGTAGAAGGGATCAATAGCGGGTCTGGGATGAAGGAAGGAGGTCGGTACTGGTGTAGTATATAACAGGGGGGCATAAGGGTGGTGATGTAAAATAGGGATTAAGGGGAAGTGGATGGAGGTAGAAGTATATGAATTGTGAGGTGACTGCTCTTGGGAGTGGTGGATAGCTTCCTCAGATAAGTCGACTAGCTGGGGAGGAAGATGGATTAGGATTACTCTACTGTTGGCGGAAACAGTTACATTTTTCTTCGATAAGCCTAGTGTATAGATATTTGAAGGATGCAATAGATACATGTTTGTTCACTTTCAGTGTCTTCTGCATCGTGTTCCATAAGGCAGATAACACATAGCTAATGGCAGATCTACCATGGCGAGAGTGGAATTTGGGCACTTTAAGCATGATGAAATTCAGACTTCTTAAGGCATATTTACTTGATGTAGCTTGTAAAAAACAGTCTGAGATATATTTTGGTAGCCTCTGGGTTATTGCTCTATAAGTCCATAGTGTAGCATTTCTGTCTCTTCTAAACTGAAGCGAGGTCCATCCAACCGCAGTATATAGTGAGCAGTGGTGACTGCTGTGAGGTAGATCTGTGATAAACCTCAGGGCTCTATGGTAGTGTGTCCAGTTTGTTCAGATATGAGATGGGGCAGCGACCATATAAGAATTCAGCATAGTCTGTTACTGAAAGAAATGTGGCCTGGACCATCTTCTTTTTAGAATCGCTTGTAAGAAAGTGCTTTATTTTATAATATAGTCCAAGTCTCTGTCAGAGTTTTTTTAGCAGTTCTTCCAGATGTTCTAAGTAGTCAAGTCTGCTGTCTAGCCAGACCCCCAGGTATTTGAATTTTGTGACATATTCAAGATTTTCACCAAGGGCAGTGGATATCTTAGGGAGATTATTTGGGATAGAGTATCCTGCCTGTATTTGGGGGTAGAAAAACATTGCCTTAGTTTTTTTTGCATTTAGTAGCAGTTTTTTTCCCAGTAGCGGATGTTACAGTAGGTTGAACTCTGCTTGTAATTCTATGCATGCTGCTACAGGAGAAGGGTGACTGACATACAGTACTGTATCATCAGCAAACAGGTGTACAGTGGCTTTGGTAAGGTTATTGTCGATGCTATTGATATAGATGGCAAAGAGGATTGGGCCGAGGATAGATCCTTGGGGTACTCCTCTTTGTAGTGGTTTGAGTGGGGATAGTTCTCCTTCGGCCTTCACCTGCTGGGTTCTTCCTGTGAGATAGTTGTTAAACCATCTAATGGAGTTTGAGTCGAGCCCAATTGATTTTAGGGAGGAGAGGAGCAGATCGTGGTCGACCATATCAAAGGCCTTACTCAGGTCTAAGAAAACAGCACAGACACAATTTTTTTATCCAATTCAAGTTGCCAGTCATTGGCTACTTTTGCAAGGGCTGTGATGGTACTATGTTTGGCTCTGAATCCAGATTGTGCTGGATTTAAAAGATTAGTTGCTTCAAGGTATCCTCTTAGTTGTGTGCTTACGATTTTTTCCAGCAGTTTGGACAGCACAGGGAGAATGGCGATTGGTCTGTAGTTGTTGAGGTCTGTAGGGTCCCCTGCTTTCAATAGTGGAATAACTTGAGCGGTTTTCCAGATCGATGGGTTAGATCCTAATTGTAATGAGAGGTTAAATAGGTGTGTTATTGGCACTGCTAGTACTTGTATGGCAACTTTTAAAAAGTAGGGGTCAAGGGAGTCCTCACCTGCACTTTTTTTGATATCCAGTTGTGATATTAGCTCTTCAACTTGCTTCAACGTGGCTGGTATGAAGGAGAAGGTAGTGTCAGTTACCTGTGCTTCAGTGTTCTTTATCCCTAGCTGGGAGCGCATTTGGTTAGCTGGAGAGGTGTTGAATGCTAGTCCAGCAGTTGTAAAGTGATTGTTAAAGAACTCCAAGACTTCCAATCTATCAATGATGGTTTTCTTTCCACTGTGTATTTTGACAGGGAGTGAGTTACTTGGGTCATGGCCTGCTATGCCTTTTATAGTGTTCCAGAACTTGGCAGGGTTGTGGTATGAGGAGTCTAGTTCAGCCATGTAGTATGCAGCCTTTGCTTCTCGCAATTTCCTGGTGCAGATATTCCTGGCTTTTTTGAACTGCTCCCAATCAGTAGCTATCTTAGTTTTTTGTGCCTTTTTCCATAGCTTTTCTCTTTCAAGGAGGGCAGATTTAAGGTCTGAATTGAACCAACGACAGGTTTTATTTTTGATACGTACTTTAGAAACTGGTGCATGGATATTAAGGGCACCTGTAATAATGTCATTTAGAACATCATGTGCTATCTCCACTGTGTTTGCTAAATAGACCTCTTGCCATCTTGTGGAGTGTTTTATGTCATCCAGATATGCATTAATGTTAAATTTTTTTTTTTGATCTCACTGTGAATTTTGTGGGGGATGAAGGCTTACATGCTGATCTTACTGCCACAATAGTGCAGTGATCACTGATGTCATTGAACAGTACTCCAACGTGTGAGAAGAGGTGAGGTTTGCTCACTAATAAGACATCTAAAAGTGTGCTGTTACTTGAGTTCTTTTTGTTGATTCTGGTGGGTTCATTTATGAGCTGTGTGAGCCCATAAGTGTCGCAGAATGATATTAAAGGTGTAGCTGCTTTAGAGAGCCAGTTTAGGTTTAGGTCACCTATGATTATAGTTTCTTCAGTCCCCTTTTTGATTAAGTCACCCAGATGGGATAGAAGCTTGAGGTCAGCTGAGGGAGGCCTATAGCAGCCGATCAACTGCAACGAAGCAGTGTGGGAGAGAGCTATTTTGAGGGATAGGCATTCGAATTCTTTTGCCATAGAAGATGAGTCGAGGCAGGTTGCAGATAGGTTGGCCTTTACATATATTACTACCTCATAATGGTGGGTCAACTCTCAATATTTGATAATTGGGTAAGTTTATGTCTTTGTTAGCTGTGGCAGGCCTGAGCCATGTCTCAGACACTACCAGTATATCTGGTAGGGTATGGTTAACCCAGGCTTGGATCATCGTGATCTTTTTTAGTAGACTACATACATTAATACAGTATGTAGAAGGCTTAGAAGGCTTTAATCTTGGCTAAGTCTGATAGTGCAGTGATGGCCTCTGGGGGTCCTGGGTTAAGTTCCACATCTCCTGAGCATATTAATAATAGAATCAGTATTTTCATAATTGCCGCAAGAGATAGATTATAAATTCTTGCTGTTGCCTTCTTTTTTTTATTCTGATGCAATCTTCTTTGCCATCAAGATGTGGTGCTTTGGCCTCTTGCAAGAGTGAAGATTATTACTCTTGCAGATAGGAGCATGGAATATTTTACTGTGTGTAGATGGAGATAGGTACCATACAAAAGCAAGTCCGACTGTGTCCCGCCATAGTAACTATTCCATGGGTGACGTTGTAGCAGTGGGAGGTCATATACACATACCCAGTCTCTTGGGACTGTTGTGGTGTTGCAGTATGATGAGTACGGCATCATGTCTCCCCGTGTAGTATCCTGTGAGTGATGGCATTTTTCGCTGAGTCCTAGTCAAGATAAGGTCACAACCTTGCAAAGTGATTCTGATTGCTCCAGACTGAGCCAGACAGCCTTGGTACCCCCTGTTGCTGTCTCTAACAGTCCATCTTCCCCTGTCTCTTCCCAGGAATCACAACCTGTTAACCTCCTCTCAGGGGAGGATTTGGTACCCCAATCTTCAGTCTCTCAATCTCAAGGCATTGCTCTTGAAGAGTTAGAGTATGCAGATTTGCATCTGTCTCAGGGGGTCCTGGATATTCTTAAAGCTTCTCGAAAGCCTTCCACCAGAAAGACTTATAACTTGAAATGGAAAAGTTTCAGCATTTGGTGCTCCAAGAAGCATATTCCTCCAGACACTGCTGAGTTGTCTACAGTTCTGGATTATATGGTCCATCTTCATGGCCTAGGCCTCAAACCAGCTACTCTCAAGGTACACTTATCAGCTGTTTCTGCATTTCTGTCTGTGGGGAAGTCTTCCTCACTATCATCTCATCCTGTGTTCTGTAAATTTTTCAAAGGATTGCTTCATACCAATCCTCCCTTTAGGGATCCTGCCCCTGCCTGGGACTTAAATATTTGCATTGCTCAACTTATGCAACATCCTTTTGAGCCTATATGCTCAGCAGAGCTTAAGTACTTGACTTGGAAAACTGTGTTTTTGGTAGCCATTACCTCTGCCAGACTTATCAGTGAACTGCAAGCCCTGGCAATGGAACCTGATTTTATCTCTTTCCATAGAGAGAAAGTGGTCCTTAGAACCAATAGGAGGTTCTTGCCTAAAGTGGTTTCAGACTTCCACTTGAATCAGTCCATGTCTCTCCCTGTCTTCTTCACTGATCATTCTTCCTCAGGAGAGAGGAAGCTACACAGTTTGGATGTTAAAAGAGCCCTTTGCTACTACATAGAGCATACCAAGGATCACAGGTTTGATTCCTTCCAGTTATTCCTCACTTGTGGGAAAGGGCAAACCTGCCACTAAGAGAACTATTGCCAGGCGGATTGTGTCTTGTATACAATTCTGCTATGAGAAACTAGGAAAGATTCCACCCTCAGGCCTGAGGGCCCACTCTACAAGAGGTACAGCTGCTTCCCTGGCTGCTGCCAGGGATATCCCTCTCTTAGAAATTTGACAATCAGCCACCTGGAAAATGGTCCATACCTTTACCAAGCATTACTCTCTGGATATCCATGCTAGGAGTGATGCTTGGTTTGGCACAGCAGTGCTTCAGAGCCTATTCACAAAGTAGGTTATGTCCCTCCTCCATGGAGGTACTGCTTGGTAGTCTGCAATAGTCCGAATACAGCAAGACTTCATGTTGTTTGAAGAAAAAATTACTCACCTTAGTAATTATGTTTCTTCTAATGGAGTCTCGCTGTATTCTGACCTTCCTCCCTGCCTCCCGTCTCAGAACTTGTTTTTGGGAAGTGGGTGGGCAGGTGCAGTGTTGCACCCCATAGGTGCCTATTACACACCCTTCTCTTTTTGTTTGGGTGTTTTTTTGTTGTTATTGTTATCCTTTATTGGGATGGGATTTTGGTTTGGGGGTTTCCTGACTCGAGTCTTTTTGGGAATCCAAAACTCCTTGTTGCCAGTTGACTAGTAAGAAATTTTACAATTTCCACATAGTATAGTTAGTGAGTTTTTGCTCGTAAGAATCTGGCGGTTGAGTTTCAAAGGGAAACAGACAGAGACCTCAACTGAGCTCGAGCTCAGCATTCTATGCACTGCATAAAATGTTAACCCTTTGTTCTCCAGGGCTGTTTAAAGGCTGGAGCTAACTGCAATAGTCAGAATACAGCAAGACTCCATTAGAAGAAACATGATTACTACGGTGAGTAATTTTTTCTTCTCTCACAAAACTGATTCCAGTGACTCAGACTCTTGTCCAGGCTCTCCAGTGGTGGTTGAATCAGGACAATCTCAGGCAGGGTGTCCCATTCCTTAGTCAAGCATCCTCAGTGGTCCTGACCACGGATGCCTCCCTTCTAGGTTGGGGAGCCCATTTGGAAGCCCTCACTGTGCAAGGTGTGTGGTCTCAGCAGGAGTTTCTCCTCCATATTAGTCTTCTGGAGCTCAGGGCAGTGTTTCTAGCCCTCCAGGCTTTCTTGGAATCAGTCAAGGGCAAAGTAGTGCAGGTCAGGACAGACAGTACCACTACAATGTGGTATATAAACAAGCAGGGAGGCACTTGGTCCATGGCCTTGTGCATAGAAGCCATAAAGCTATGGTCTCTAACTTATTCACTTCAGACGTCCCTGATAGCAGTTAATCTTCCAGGGAAGGACAACATGCTGGCAGATGCCCTCAGCAGGATTTCTCAGGGTCACCACGAATGGTCCCTGAATTCCCAGGTCCTTCAGGTAGTTTTCAGGAGATGGGACTACCCAGAGATAGATCTCTTCTTAGCCCAGTACAATTATGAGCTTCCCCTGTTCTGCTGCAGACCACCAGAACTGGGGATAGTCCCTCTAGATGCTCTCCTATTAGACTGGACAAGCAGGTTTCTCTGTGCTTTTCCTCTGATAGTCAAGTGTTCTAATCAAGATCAGGTCTCAGCCCTGCACTGTGATTCTGGTGGCACCACATTGGGCCAGGCAACCTTGGTTTCCTCTGCTTCTGTCTCGAACAGTGTCTCATCTCTTGTTTCTGCCCAGGAGGCATGACCTCCTCTCATGGAAGGATTTGGTATCCCCAACCTTCAGTCTCTCAGGCTCAAGGCCTGGCTCTTGAAGAGTTAGAGTATGCAGGTCTGAATCTCTCCCAGGGAGTAATGGGTATGCTTAAGGTTTCTAGGAAATTTTCCACTAGAAAAACTTGCAATTCTAAATGGAAAAGATTTAGTATTTGGTGTTCTCAGAAAGACATACAGCCAGATTCAGCGGGCATTTCCACAACTATTGACTATCTGGTTCACCTTAATGGTTTAAGCCTTAGGCCTGCTACCCTCAAGGTTCAGTTAACTGCTGTGTCTGCTTTTCTCTCTGCAGGGTAGGGATTTCCCCTGGCATCTCATCCTGTCTGCAGTAAGTTTTTCAAAGGTCTGGTTCACATTAACCCTCCCTTTAGAGAACCCACTCCAGCCTAGGATTTGAATATCTGTATAGCACAGCTTATGCAACCCCCTTTAAACCATTATCCTCTGCTGAGCTTAAGTACTTGACTTGGAAGACTGTGTTACTAGTAGCCATCACTTCTGCCAGGAGAATCAGTGAACTGCAGGCCCTGTCAGTGGAACCTGACTTTATTTCCTTCCACAGGGATAAGGTGGTCCTAAGAACGAGCAGAAAGTTTCTTCCTAAAGTGGTTTCAGATTTTCATTTGAACTAGTCTATGTCTCTACCTGTCTTTTTCACTGACCATTCTTCTTCTTTAGGAGAGAGAAGGTTGCACAGTCTGGATGTAAAATGGGCTCTTAGTTACTACATAGAGCAAACCAAGGCCCACAGGAATGATTGTGCTCAGCAATTTCTTACTTATGGTGAAATAGGTAAGGGTAGGCCTGCCACTAAAAGATCTATTGCCAGGTGGATTGTTTCCTGTATCCAGTTCTGCTATTCAAAACTAGGCAAAGAGCCACCCTCAGGCCTGAGGGCACACTCAATCAGGGGTGCAGCTGCTTCCTTAGCAGCTGCTAAGGATATTCCCTTGGTGCAAATTTGCAAGGCAGCCACCTGGAAAACCGTCCATACATTCACCAAGCATTACTCCCTGGATATCCAGACTAGGAGTGATGCTAGGTTTTGCACAGCAGTACTGCAGAGCTTGTTCCCAAAGTAAGGTTCTGTCATCCCCTCCTCCAGGGGAGTACTGCTTGGTAGTCTGCATATAGTCAGAATACAGCAAGACTTTGTTGTTTGAAGAAAAAATTACTCACCATAATAATGTAGTTTCTTCTAATGGAGTCTTGCTGTATTCTGACCTCCCTCCCTGCCTCCCCTCTCAGAACTTAGTTTTTTGGGATGTGGGTTGGCAGGTACAGTGTTGCACCCCAGAGGTGTACCTTGTCCCTTCCTTACGGGTGGGGTGTTTTCTTCTGAAGCGCTTATTGTTATTATATATATATATTTTCACTATCTACACAGATGTTTTTCTTGGGTTCTCGACTTGTCTTTTGGACCTAAGCATTGTTGCCTATGTCTTAACTTTTTTAAAACAATTTCTAGAGCTATTAGTTAGTATTGCTTGTAAGAATCTGACGGTTACACTGAGATATACCAGAGACAGAGGTTTGAAAACCGAGCTCGAGCTCAACGTTCTATGCTCATACATAGGGTTAACCCTTTCCCCTCCGGAGCAGTTCAAGTGCTGGGGCTAACTGCATATAGTCAGAATACAGCAAGACTCCATTAGAAGAAATAACATTACTATGGTGAGTAATTGTTTCTTATTTCTCACTTCTTGAAATGCTCTCTCAAGTATTTCATTCTTTTAAATCCTGGCTTTAAAACGTGACATAAGCTCTCCTGCTTGTACTTCATCTTCGCCTGATCCTGAGCAACTGACAGTGGGGTATCGATTTTCTTCAGACATTCTAGGTTTGAACTATCATTTCTTAATAATGAGTTAGTTGCAGTGGCCTTTCTGAACCCTTTTGTGGTCACTTTACCTTTTGATGTATCCCCCATTAGTGTAATGTCCAAAAATTAATTGAACTGTTGCTAATGTTAGAAGTAAAACACAGGGTAAGATTATTGCTTTTGAGCCATCCCATAAATTCCCTGGCATGCTGTTCAGGCCCTTGCCAAATGCATATGCAGTATGTGAGTTGGGTCTGAGTCCACAAGTGGTTGTGAGCACATTTTCCATGAAGCTTGCTTTTCAGTCATCAGAGTATTCAGGGTTCTTATTTCTAAAGAGTTTCTCTACATGTTGTGCCAATGGCAAATATCTTTTCAAGATGGCAAAAATCTTTTGAAGAAAAAAATGCAACTACTGTCAGGTCGAAAGATGAACTGGGTGAACCATAGCTCCTTTTTAATTACTTCAATTTCCCATGTTCCTCTTAACAAAAAAAAACCCTTATCCAGTATGGCTACTTTTTATTGTTGTCTCTAACAGGAAGGAGAGGCTTCTCTGCCTAGTTTGTTGACTCTTTGTGGTGATCATGGAATGTCTGAAACGGGAAGTCATGGAGGGTCATCAGACCCAGAAGTGCACACTCCACTGGTTCTGATAAGCAGTGCTTTCACGAAAAAAGGTAAAGATGAGTAAAACATTTAATTGTTCATTAAGTGCCATAAACTTATTTGATTTTCCCCGTTTTTTAACATCAAATGGAAATGTTGCACTACAAAAGGAATTGTAATTCATAGTATGTGCTTTTCCAACCCCAGAAATCCACTAATACTATTACTCTTGCAGTGCTCCTTTAAATCAGAATGATATCCCCCGATGACGCACTAGTTGAGAAACCGGTCGGGGTTTTGATTGCTGCCACAGACGGTATGTTGCAGGCATTTTGCGTTCTATAAAGACTCTTTTTGTAAATAAAAGCCTTTTATAGCTCACAAGTCTGGAGCAGTGCTGGTTTTGTCGATCATTTTGCCTAATATACTGTATAACCTGGGCACACTCCTTTACAGCTAGAGCTGTTTTTGCTTCAATTTCTCTCTCAATCCAGACAGATATCTGCAGTGCATAGAGCAAAAAAAACTTAAGTATTTTTGTTTTATTTTTGATTACTGCCTAGTGTCATTGTTCTTTAGTGTTTTATGCCTCATAAATTTTAAATTTGAACTTGTTTATGGTTCCTCACGGTTCATTTGAACCAAGGGGCAACCGACCTTTCTTTTTATTTAATCGGATCCTTTTTTGGGGGTTCTGGTTACTTTATTCTTTAATTTTATTTCATTTTACCTGCTTTTGAACCAAGGCTTCTCGATTTTTCTCAGTGGTTTCTCGGTTCCGGATCCAATAGTTTTTTTATTTTATTGGTTCCTGAACTGACCATTTCTCTATTGAAACTGACCACAAATATTTAAATTTAGACTATTTTTTGGTCGGTTACTGTTTTCTGTTTTCTATGATGTCAGATAAGCCTAAAAAGAAAACACGATCCTCTGGGTTCAAGGCAGACAAGCATGATCTTTGCTTGATTTGCCTGGGGAAGACTCTGATATTTGTAAGTCTCTTCTTGTTAAGACAGTAGAGAAATGCAGGGAGAGGCTTAAAAGAAAACTAGAGGAGGGGTCCACGGACGCTAACCAGTCCACCCCCTCTAAGACTGTGGTAGTTCCTTCCAGAGCCTCTAAATCCACCCCTGATACAGGTGAGGGCTCTGGCAGGATAGGCAGTCAACCAGCTGACTCCCCGGTGCCTGCCAAGAATCAAAGAAAACCAAGCACACTGACACTCCAGCTGAAACGCCTCAAGGTGTCCCTCAGGTGCCTATTAATGCTCCTTCTCCTGCTGACTTGACACAGGCTTTAGCCTTACTCCAGGCTCTGCAGGGTTTATTACCCCCTCAGCAGCCTGTGATTACTGCTGCTGAAAAAGCAACTGTTGCTGCCTCTCTTTTGCTTACTGCTACAGTGGCATACGAGGAAGATGACCTGGAAGAAGAGGGACTTTATCCTGTGGTGTCACCAGAACAGGATTTTGGCTCCCCTTCCAGGCCCTCAGAGGATTTCTCTTCCCATTTTTCTTCTGTCAAGAAAGTGGTCGAAACTCTGGATCTCCAGACAGCTGAAGAGATCCAGGATAAAGAGGAGGCTGACACCCTCAAAGAGGCTCCTTTTGCCTAGTTACAAATTCTTTAAGAAGGATGTTTTAGAAATCCTGAAGGCTCCCAATACAGTCACACCCACTGACAAAAGGTGTGACAAGAAATATCAGTTAGAAAGATCTGGTGCTGAGTTTCTTTTAAGTCACCCAGACCACCAGGGTATTGTGCAGCAGGTTGCCTATGAGAAAGCCCAAATTCCCTTATCCTGTCACCCCCCCCCCGAGAAGGATTCGAGAAAGGTGGACAGCATGGCAAAAAAGGGTACCTTTCAGCATCCCTAGCAGTTCGTCAAGCCAGCTATCAGGCCTATGCAGCCCTTTATCAAAAAGCTCTTTGGCAGTCAGTAGTGGACAGTGCTGAGGCTAACCCCTCTTTAACTGTGTCAGAGCTGCTAGACACAGCAAAATTGGGCTTGGAGGCTTCCAAATACCAATTTCAGATGGCAGCTGACATCAATGATACAGCTGCAAAGTGGATGGCTGATACCATTGCTCTAAGAAGATTTGCCTGTGGCTGAGGGCTGCCAACCTCACCCAGGATTTACCCAAAAGTAAGGCAATGGGCTTTCCTGTGAAGACCACTCTCTCTTTAGTGTCCAGACTGAGGCATATATGAAAAATGTAGATGAATATAAAGCTTCTTTTAGGAGCAACTCGACCAGAGACAGGCCCTCTACTTCAGCTTCATCTTATTCTAGGGGAGGCAGAGGCAGGTCGTCTTTTAGGAGGCCTTTCTTTCAGGTACAGGCTGTTTCCCAGCAACAGTACCAACCACTGCAGACTGGATTTTACAGAGCTAGAGGTAGAAGGGATTCTCGGAGAGGATCCCAATCTGCTCAGCCTCAGCAACAAGCAAAACAGAACCCCTGACTTTTTTCTTCAGGCTGTCTCTCCACATCCTGTAGGGGACCGGCTCGCCCACTTTTTTCAGGAATGGTTAAAAATAACCACAAATAAGTAGGTCCTGGAAATAGTGAGTCAGGATCTCTCCCTTTGCTTCAGGTCCCTTCCTCCTCCAAGGTTAAAACATTTTGTACCAGCTCCCTACTCAGAAAGAAAACTACTGGAATAGGAGGTACAGGCCCTACTGCTGGCAAAAGCAGTGGAGCCTGTCCCCCACAACCAAAGAGGGCAAGGGTTCTATTACAGATGTTTCATAAAACAAAAGAATGGAGAGTGGTGGCCTGTACTAGACCTCAGACTGCTAAACAGGTACCTGGTAAAGCCCAGGTTCAAAATTGTCACAATGTCCATGATTTGCCAACTCTGCAAAAAGGGGACTGGCTAGCCTCCTTGGATTTAAAGGACGCATATTTCCATATTCCCATAAGGGAGTCACACAGAAAGTATCTCAGATTCAGACTCCCTCAGGCCACTACCAGTTCTCAACACTTCTCTTCGGCCTTACCTCTGCACCAAGGGTCTTTACCAAGTGCAAAGCAGTAGTAGTTGCACACCTCAGAAGACTAGGTGTCACAATTTTTCCTTATCTGGACGACTGGCTAATTGAAGGGAAATTCCACCAACAGGTGTCAGACCACCATTTAGGTAACCCAGGACATGCTGCTCTCCCTGGGATTTCTTCTCAATACCAAAAAGTCAGTCGGTTCTTCAGTTCATAGGTGCAGAACTGAATACACTAGTGGGAAGAGCTTTTCTCCCTCCGGAGAGGGCAGAAAGCAGTCAGTTTCTGGCAGGCTCATTTGCCTTGGGCAGGCCAAAGCCAGCAAAACAGTTTCTTCAACTGTTAGGGCACATGGCTGCAGCAACAAGCACAATCATAGGTGCCTGGTTTCAGATGAGAGATAGTCACTTCCACCTCAGAGCACACCGGTGCCAAAAGCGGGACCCCCTCTCAAAGCCAGTACCAGTCACACAAACGTTACTACAGGCCCTCCAATGGTGGAGAAAATCCAGAAAATTTAAGGGAAGCGGTTCTATTTCTGCAGGAGCCTCCCTCTGGTTCTCACAACCGATACTTCTCTGCGTGGTTGGGGTGCTCACTTAGCGGATCACACCATCCACGGTACCTGGGAGAGTGCAGACTCACTCCTGCACATAAACCTGCTGGAGTTAAGAGCTGTTTATCTGGCCCTTCAGGTTTTCTCTCATGTCATACAGGGAAAGGTGGTATAAGTCAGAACAGACAATACCACAACAAACAAGGAGGGACAAGGTCAACCCCTCTGTGTACAGAGGCAATGAAGATAAGGAGCCTTGCTTACTCTCTGAATGCCTCTCCGCAGTCAATTCATCTGCTTGGCAAGGACAATACCTTGGCAGATGCCTTGAGTGGGATAAACCAGGCCCATCATGAAAGGGCATTGAACAAGAAAGTGGTGAATGCTCTATTCAGGAGGTGGGGGACCCCAAAATAGACCTTTTTGCTTCCCACCAAAATCATCATTTACCTCTCTATTACTGCAGGGCCCCAGTGAAGGAGACAGTACCAATGGATGCCCTGATTCTGGATTGGATGGGCAGGTACCTCTGTGCCTTTCCTCCTTTTCCTCTGATACTCAGGGTGCTCATCAAGTTCAGGTCACAACCAGCTTCGATGATTCTGGTAGCCCTGGATTGGGCAAGACAGCCTTGGTACTCTCTGCTGCTCTCAATGTCTGTGAGCAAACGATTCACCTCCCTTAGAGGTACAGTCTACTGATTTCCTTTAAGGGGAGGGTAGTGTACCCCAATCTCAGGTCTTTCAAGCTCAAGGCCTGGCTCTTGAGGACTTAGAATATGCAGATTGCCAATTCTCTGAAGCAGTTTTAGAAGTCCTTAAGAGTTACTGGAAGCCTTCCACCAAGAAAACATATGCCTCAAAATGGAAAAGATTTTCCATTTGGTGCAGTGACAAGGGTATAGTCCCAGCCCAGGCCAGGATCCCAACCCTTCTTGATTATTTGTCTCACCTGCATTTCCTGGGGCTGCAGCACTCAACTCTGAAGGTGCACCTGGCTTAAGTTTCAACACACCTTTCAACTAGAAAGGATACCTCCCTGCCATCAAACCCTATATTCAGAAGATTCTTTAGAGGACTCTCTCATTTGTTTCCCCCTCACAGGGAACCAGTGCCAGCATGGGACCTTAATATTTGCATTGCCCAGCTTATGCCTCTGCCCTTTGAGCCTATGGCATCTGCAGAGCTTAAATTTCTTACTTGGAAGGTAGTGTTGAGAACTAATAGGAAGTTTCCTTTCCAAGGTGGTTTCTGACTTCCATTTGAACCAGTCTATAACATTGCCAGTTTTCTTTACTGAACACTGTAGCTCAGGTGAGTGTAGATTGCACAGCTTGGATGTAAAAATAGCACTGAGTTATTACATGACTCATACCAAAGATCATAGGCAGGACAGACAACAACTGTTCCTCACCTATGGGGAAGTAGGTAAAGGTACTCCTGCTTCAAAGAGGACTATATCTCGATGGATAGTCCAATGTATTCAGTTTTGCTACTCAAAGGCAGGCAAGGTTCCTCCCTCTGGTCTTAGGGCCTACTCTACAAGGGGCACAGCTGCCACTATTGCAGCTGCCCGAGAGGTACCTCTAATGGAAATATGTAAAGCAGCTACCTGATGGTCAGTCCATACCTTCACTAAGCATTATAGCCTGGACACTCAGTCCAGGAGTGACGCCAGATTTGGCACAACAGTCTTGCAGTCTTTTTCCTAAATAGATTCTAGCCCACCTCCTTAATAATATTAGTGGATTCCTGGGGTTAGAAGATAAAATTACTCACCTGTAGTAATCTTGTTTCTTCCAAAGGGATCCACTAATATTATTACTCCCCACCCTTGCCTACCATTTCAGAATCAGTAACAAGAAGAATCTTCTCCACAACTAGTAAGACGTATAGTTGGAGTAGCATGCCACCTGCTGGCACCTCCTAGTAATGTCTTAACTTGTAGGTTCTTTTCTAAAGGCATATCTGACTTCAGAAAAAAGGGAACATTTGTTTATACTAGTCCTTTAGTTAATGTTATTTGCCCAGTTGGGCGTTATTTTTCTATAATTATTTAAGTAGTGATTCACATGTTGTTATGGGCTCTTTGCAGGCTTCCAAGAAACCTGAGGTAGAATGTAGGCAGTTGACACTGGGCACTTTGAAAATAGATGCACGAGCTAAACATTTCATGATTAGCATAGCATTCTATTCTCTCTGGGACAGTGCTGATTTAAAGGAGCACTTCAAGAGTAATAAAATTAGTGGATCCCTTTGGAAGAAACAAGATTACTATAGGTGAGTAATTTTTTCTCTCTGACTATCTTACAGTAAATGTTTCTAACAATTTGGATTCATCCATAACCACACCTATTACATTATTCTATCTCAAGGAGCTGGAACCTGGAATTGTCCAATGTTATTCAAGCTACAGCTGGATGACTGCCTCTACTTCTTGCACGTGGTTCCATCTGAGCGTCAGAGCTTTCTTTCCTGCTGAAGAGATCAGCCATACCTGGATCTGCTCCACACTTTCTTATTTCCTCAGTTCTAACAGCATTAATGTTTACATCTGCTTACCACTGTAGCAGATAGTTAGTCCTCCAAGGACAAGGCCTTGTCAGCTGGATTGGGTGGAAAGCACCGTGACTCAGGTTTGATCAGTAGCTTTGGCACCAAAACCATGCATGGTAAGGGCTCCAGTTCTGTGAATTCTGCTGTAGTAGATGCCAAGTGGTCATCAAACACCGCATATGACACAGGGTCCTGGTGCTGGGCATGATCACTCAGTTCCAGGTCTACAAATGGCCTTGGTTCTGGTGTCACAGGCTTTCCAAGGCTTACTTCATTGGCGCTCTTGTGCAAGAATGCTCAGTTTAGGTACCCATCTTTGGGGTTGCCTGTGACCCACTAAGTATCTGCCCTAGTTTGTGGCCTTTTTCCCTGTCAAAGAGAAAAGTGAGTCTCAGGCTACCTGTCCTTTGCTGGTTTCCTTCCTAGTTTGTGTTTAGTTATCCCCAGTTCTGGTTCTTGGCTGCCAGCCACTCAGAGGAATAAACATCCCACTGTTATTGTGTCAGGCATTGAGTGGGCAGCAGAACCCAGCTCTCACTGAAGATTTTCCCTCCAAGACAATAATTTGCAAGCAATCCCTAGGTTCTTTCACTTCTGTGGGATTGCTTGTTTAGCCTTTGGTGTAATGCCTATTCCCAGTTTTCAGATGGATCCTGCATCTTGGGACTCTGGATCTGACCAGTTTTCAGTGTCTGAACTGATCACTACTCCTGATGTTTCCGGGGCAGATGACATAGGGGATGCATTTTACATTTTCCCATGAGGATATTTCTTCTTATCAAGCCTTTGTCAGACACATGGCAAGGAATATGGAAATTGCTGTCTAAGAATCTGATTCAGAAGGTGAATTTCAGTTTTTGCACCTCCTGGGCAAAATCTCTGCTTAGAGGTGTCATTTGCCAGTTACATCTGCCTTCCAGTCTCCAGCAGGGACATTCTGGAAGGAACCAATACGGATATCCTCCATGGATAAAAGGTGAACAGAAGTTTATGCTATCCCTAAACAGGGTCACAGTTGTCTCCAAATATAGCCTATAACTCAGGGTCTAGTTGCTGCAGCACCAGCTTGTGACAGGGAGGTCCTGGCACTCTTGAGGACTGAACTTTTCTTTAATCTGTTGCAACAGTTCTTCTGTTTCTTAGCGTAATATGCCCTTTATAATTCCTAGTCCATAAGGTTGGCCACCTATGGGCGCACCCTCCCCTTTCTTGACTGTGCTATAGTGTCCTCTTTAATTTTCCTTTTTCCCCTCAGGTCCTCATACAGGGAGGTTATTGTGGTGACCTCTGACCTGATGTAAAACAACAGTCTGTGTTCCTTGTTGTTGGATTTAGTATGCAATAGCTCTATGTCATAAAATACCTTGATGCATATGCCTTATGTGTATGAAACATGTAAATGTTGAAAATACCTCGGCACTAGGTGTTTTTAATAAAGGTAAAAAGTTACTAGGGGACTGTATTATAAAAATTAAGTAACCTGGGTAGCGATATCAGAAACCCTCATTGTGTTGTTTAAAATGCATGTAAATTGCAGATTGTTTGAGAGGCCCTTTGGCACCGTGCATTCCTGCTTTAAGCTGAACAAGGCTAAAATGTCATGGTGATTTGCATACAGATCCAGTTGCATTATGGGGGTATGTGTGATGCTGTGTTTCTTTGAAACTTGGCTTTATTGCCAGTGCCCTTTGGAATATCCCTTGCTTCAGTGCTTCTGCACCGAGGTTCTTTGTTTTTAGCTTGTTTTTGAGTTTTGTTTTTTGAGCTCCCCATCACCCAAACACTCAAGACAAACACGGGGAATAAAATAAGTTTCATTAAAGAGATAGCTCAGTAGATCAGTGAGTCAGTAGGTGCTGACAAGTGCAGAGGAAGGACATACATAGTAGTTGCTACAAACTGATGTATTGAAGAAAGAATATGCCATTACTGAAGGTTATCTGCTGTATTTTGAATAAATATCACACAGAGATTGTGTCTTGAAACTGAAGTTTTGTGTCTGGTCCATCTGTTATTCCACAGCCACTCTACAGACTTGGTGTTAGAAGTAGGATAAATTTCTGGAAATGTCTGGACTGGGCTAGGGGGATGTTTTTCCGGCAGATACCGCCCAGCTATCCCAGTTGGACCGATGCACCAGGAGTTGCCAAGGAAAACCCGGAGGAGAAAGTCCATGGAGTTCTTACCAGAAACATGGCCGATAGACTGGGAGAGAAGCTGTTGTCTGGACTGGACCTGGAAGCTCAGAAGAAGGCCAAGCCTGAAGACGATGAAGAGATGCAAGGGGATGAGGAACTACTGTGAGGTTCAGGCAGACCAGAGATGCAAGACAACAACACCCCGATGGTGGAAAACCTGATGAGGCTAATAGAGTGGATGAGTGGGCAATGGCTGGAGGCAGACCGATAATGCAGAGAGGTAGAACACCGGTGTTAGGTGCTTCAGAAGTCCCTGCCAGAGAGTTTGGATAAAGAATCAGAGGAGGATTTTTCGTGGGCTGAGCTGGAGGAGGACCCCCTGACTGAGCAGGATATTCCTTTGTTGCCTGTGTTCCCAGGATGTTACCTGTTGGAGGCTGGAGATGCAAGTATGGAACTTGAATGTGAGACCCCAGTTAAGACTGTGCCTAGTGATATTGTGCTGGGGTTGCAGGCTCCAAGCAAGCAAGAAGAATCCTATGAGGCTGAAGGGATTTTTTCTTGTATTGATACAGCTTAATCTATTAACAGCATTAACTGGGGTATACTCAGGGCCCCTAGTGCTCTCTGGCAGAATTTTCTGATTTCTGCTGCAGGGCTCCTAGGCTTCTGCAGCAGCATTTTCTGATTTCTGCAGAATGATTTATTCATTTCTGTGGCAGAATGTAGCCCTGCCATTGGCTAAAATATGAAGTGTTGTCCTTGATGACTCCTACCAAGCGTAGAGGAGGGGCTTCAGGATAAACAAGATGGGTGCGGGAGCCTGGCACTACAGAAAACTTTATTTAAATGAAAATTCACCAAAAACAATGAATTCTGCAGCACTATATACATTCTGTGGCATGATGCAAATTCTGCGGAAAAATTCCTCAATCGCAGAATCGCAGAATTCCAGGAGCCTTGGGTATACTGCTGGCTAAAGAAGCTAATGTTGCCAAATTGTTACAGTACATTAAGATCAAGGAGGGTATGCAAATTAATGGTGATGTGGGGCCAAAACAATGTTGGTGGTACGAACTAAAGAAGGGTGTTCTGTAACACATGAGGCCCAACCCCTATACAAAAAGTGTGGATACCCAGGTAGTGGTGCCTGAGGCCTACAGACAAGAGGCTGCTCACTCCAGTCCATGTGGGCATCTGAGTCATAGCAGTGTCTTGACTCAGTTAATTCCATCTTATAACTGGTCTGGTATGTACAGACAGATGGCGGCCTGTATTTGGACTTGTCCAGTGTGCAGCGTAGTGGAGGTTACTTCTGGGAACAGAAAACATCCGTTCAGCAGAGGTACTAGTTCAGGGAAGTGGGAAGAGTGTCCCAAAGGAAAGGGGGTCACTATGGAGAAGAAATAGTGCCCGTGGAATAGGGGAAACCTCCACACAGGACACACTGTACCAGGTGGTTACAGTCCTTGGTACTATTGGTTCACATATTGCTGAGGTGACCACTGTAAATTTTGATGATATTAATGACTTTCCCTAGAATTAGTACAGAGACTGGTACCATTTATCTCTGTTCAGAACTGTGTTAATGCCTCAGGGTAAGAATGATGATATCCACTATGTTTATTATGGAATGTTTATCATTAATGGGGACCCTGAGATGGAGCTTCTGAAGATGGATGGATTGATGGATAGAAGCTCCACCCCTTCCTGGGACAGGAAGGTGGAAAGTAGTCTGAACTAACCGTTCCCTCTTAAGGTGGGGGATATGCAATAGGGAGATCCTGCCACTCTTGAGGAACAAACTTTTCTTAAATCTGTTGCAACAGTTCTTCTGTTTCTTAGCCTAATCTGTCCTTTAAAATTTCTAGTCCATAAGATTGGCCATCTATGGGTGCACCCTCTCCTTTCTTGACTATGCTATAGTGTCCTCTTTAATTTTCCTTTTCCCCTCTCAGGTCCTCGTATAGGGAGGTTATTGTGGTGACATCTGAGCTAATGTAAAACAACAGGCTGTGTTCCTCGTTGTTGGATTTAGTATGCAGTAGCACTGTGTCATAAAATACCTTGATGTATCTGCCTTATGTGTATGAAACCTGTAAATGTTGAAAATACCATGGCAGTAGGTGTTTTTGATAAAGGTAAAAAGTTACTAGGAGACTGTACTATAAAAATTAAGTAACCTGGGTAGAAATATCAGAAACCCTCATTGTGTTATTTAAAATGCATATAAATTGCAGATTGTTTGAGAGGCCCTTTAGCACCATGCATTCCTGGTTTAAGTGGAACAAGCCTAAAATGTCATGGTGATTTGCATATAGATCCCATTGCATTATGGGGGTATGTGTGATGTTGTGTTTCTTTGAAACTTGGCTTTATTGCCAGTGCCCTTTGGAATAACCCTTGTTTCAGTGCCTCTGCACTGAGGTCCTTTATCTTTAGCTTGTTTTTGAGTTTTTCTTTTTTGAGCTCCTCTTCACCCAAACACAACACAAACACAGGGAATAAAATAATTTTAACTAAAGAGATAGTAGATCAGTAAGTAAGTAGGTGCTGACAAGTGCAGAGGAAGGACATACATAGTCGCTGCAAACTGATGTATTGAAGAAGGAATATGCCATTGCTGAAGGTTATCCTCTGTATTTTGAATAATCATCACACAGAGATTGTGTGTTGAAACTGAAGTTTGGTATGTGGACCATCTGTTATCCCATAACTCCTCCACACAGCTGAATTGTTCAGGACTGTAATGTCTTCTAATCCCCTGTCAAGAAAAGTCATAGTGTTGATGTGCTGGGTAAATAAATAACTCAGATGCTTAAACAGGCTATTTACTTGTGTAATGCAGCCAAATGCCAGCATATCCTCTGATCTATCCTTTTGTCCTTAGTGGACCAAATACCCGAGGATCTCCAGGAACATTTTCTGCACACAGAGCAATTTGGCATGGATGTATCCAAGCTGATGTTCCAAATGGCATTTGATGCAACACTGCAACCTGAGGCTGGGTCACTGGGGATGTGACACAGAGACCAGATTGGCTAAAGTGTATTAACATTTACTCTACTACCTCACCTGCAAGTTGCCCAGTCCCACTACTGTTTCAAAAAAGCACTCTACAAATTCTTAAGTAGCTCTTGCACCTGACTCCCAATGATCTTTGTTTCATTTTGTTCCCACTATTGTCTGTACTCACTTTGAACTTGGTATTTTCCCCTGCCTCCTCATCTGCTTGCTAAACAATGTATTCACAAGTTTTTCTCTTGATTGTTCACTATTGTTATTTGTTCCCATAGGATCAGACTGTTCTCAATAATGTTATGTTTTGTACCCCATCCTTCCTGCATACTGCATTGTTTTCTGCTGCCTTGTTGATCTGCTGTTCTGTAACCTCCCGGCTCATGCCTGAAAATAGGCAATGTCTTGTGTAGTGCACCTACCCGGTTAACAAAAACTAAATAAATAAAACTTGTCGCAAAAACTGAGACAAAAAATGTATGACCTTTCATCTGAAGATGCAACTTCGTATTTTCCTGGTTTTGAACCTTTCCTTCAGAAAGCCAAGTAAGCTTGAGCTACCATTAAGACTCTGGCAAAAAGTCCATCCTCAGGTTTGAAAAGGTTGCCATCCCTTTCATGCCCATCCTCACCCCAGGACTCCCGACATCAGACAAGATCCTTGGGCTCAGCTTCACGTGAGGCAGATTCAGTAGTATGTCAAGGAATGATGGTTACAGAGGAGGGATCATATAGATCACAAAGAAGATGTGACCTTAAATTTGGTGTAATTCCTACCTTGGTGGCAGGTGGAACAGAACCTCAGAGTGGGTGTCCCCTCACAACCCCCTCATCCTACACCCCCCCAAAAAAAATTGTAAAGCGGTAGTTATGGAGGCAAGGCCCACCTTACACCACCTCCAAGTGTCTATGAACATTGCAGTGGCTCATTGGTTCAGAGTTGTTTCCCCCAGTATTCTATATGCATGGTGGCTCCACCCATAGATGCTTGGTAGTGGATTAGCTGACAAGTTAGTACGTCCCTCTGGAAAACCATACCTACCCATCTCCCGTCTAACATTGCTGCCTCTCCACAATACCTCACAGGAGGATATACTTGTTCAGCTAATGAAAATATTAGAATAACAGTAGCAAACACTTTTATTACACCACTGGCCCCCTCAGAGAAAAGAGATTAGCCAAGACACTCTCAGATCTGTTCACTCCCCTGTTAGGTCCCCCTGTAGACTGGCTGCAAGCTAGCAGCAAGCCACTGTTTAGTTAAACCCTTCCTTGGTGAGGAGCAGAGAAAACTCTTTAACTACAGTTAACAAGGCTCCACCAGGTACAGTTCCCTTAGGCACCAGACATGCAAGTATACAACCCCAACCCTGTAGACCTCATTTACTATGATTGCTACTCTCTCCCACCTAGTACCAAAGGCTTTTCAGCTGACACAGTGAGAGCTCTCTTTACAGCAGTCCTTGGGTACCCGATGTTGATACGTTGCAGGCCTATAGATGTTGCTGGCATTGGTGCACTTGAATTTACACACATTTGTTTAATTTCACCAAACCCCACAGGCCATGCAATTGATTAAATGGCTTTTACCCTCTTTAAACTGAGGTATTTGTGATTGGCCCAATGGCTGAATTAAAGATCCAACTGAAATCTCACATAAAATGTAGAAACAGAACATTTCCCACAGTTGCCTTGGTTACCAGGGATGGCTTTCACAGGCTACTCTGCTGCTTGTCTGAGTCAAGGTCAATGTGGTGTCAAGAGATATTTGAATCTGTGCTCCTTCACCAAGAGGTGCACGCTGATCTTAAGTTGTCCATCACACATTCCGGGCATGCATATACCATTCATCCAGACACAGTGTCTGGGGATGACGCACTTACAGTAGTTTACAAGCCCATCAAAGCATGTGCTTACTTCAGGAGCCCACACAAACCTCTCTGTCTCTGAGCCATCCCCCTTTTATACAGGGCTGTGACTCATGGTTCCCATTGGTGTCATCCCTTGTCCCTCAACCTCTTTGATACCAGGTAGGGATACAGTTGGCACAAAGAAAATGTCCAACCTTATCCAACATAAACAGCAGTTCTTGAGCCTGGGAAAGTTACAGATTGTTGTTTCCTGACTTCAAAGAGCACAAAATGGCAGCCCCATATTTCAAATTGCCTTTTCCCATAAACCTTGTGTTCAACAAACACCTGATCTTCCTGGACTAAAAGTCTCCACAACTCATTCACACGAATGGGACTACGCCGGAGTTCTAGGACCCACTTGAGGGCAAAATCTTCAGGAGGGCCACAGTCAGGATAAGACTCATACATGCATGGTGCCACAGACTAGCTTTAGCTCATATAGGCTATCTAGGCGCCGACCTCCAAACGCGCTCTCAGTTTCTTTTCTCCTGCTGTCAAGTGCGCTTCGATGATGATGTCACTCGCCCACCAGGAGTCAAGTCTTTATCTATACGACAGCAGCTATAGCCATTCAGTATTCATTTAACTTACCATTTTTAGAGTTCTTTTCTTATTTAAACAAAAAAAAGATGAAGATGAAGATGATGAAGAAGAAGAAGAAATTCTCAGCCTACCATCATCGGAGTCGACCTTTGACAGTAGCGGTGATGGTAGGGAGACTTCGTTTGAAAGCTATGATGGCAGTGGGGCTGTGTCCGGTCCGCCGCCCTCTGCAAAGGGGGGGTCTGACCACAGGCAATCCAGTGCTCGGGAGGGGGGGACAGTCCACCTGAAGCACAAATGTAGTGGTTCCATGACCTGGCTTCGCTTGACTTCGAGCTTTCCTTCCTCCTGTCGGTTGAAGAAGAATTGGTTCCGCTCGAGCTCGCCCTCTGGTACATCTGTGCAGGGATTGTCACCGGTGGAGAGCGGTAGACCTGAACCGACTCAGGTGTGTTCCTCTGTGCTCCACTCTTAACGGCTGTGATCTTCGACACCTCATTCCATCTCTGTCCTCGATGGGGTTCCGGTGAGCAGTTTCACCTCTGGGTCGCTCTTTTGGAGCAGGGGGTATGGTGTCTGGCCAGTTGTCCTGGCCAGTGGACCCAGTTCTGGTGCCTTTAGGCCTCGGGGCTGCTGGGCTGCGTCCAGGTTGGTCGTGCCAGAATGTGCACGGAGCCCTCTCCGGTGCCAATGCCTTCGACTCCTCATGCCTACCACCTTCTTATTTTTTCCTGCAGGGGCCAGCATGGTTGTGGTGTCGTTAGGCGCCATGTGGCTCCGCTTGGTGCCATGTCTGGCACTGCCTGGTGCCGTGTCTGGCGCTGGTGCTGTGAGTGGTGCCGTGTGGTGCCGACACCATAGGTGGGGCTGGGGCTGGTGCCCTGTGTAGTGCCGGTGCAGCGGATGGCACTGAACTCTTCGCCGATCCAGGTGGTGGCATCTCCCATGTTTCTGATCTAGATCTGCCTTTTGGAGGTTACTGTGGGGTAGAAGTAGATCTGCATGAGTCTCTCCCTGTTCTGTTTTGTTGAAGATGCAGCGGATGACTCATTTTATGGGCTGAAATACAAGTCCTCTGTATCAGTGTGATGGAAGATCTTTCCAGTTCTTTTTCCTCATGGATATGGGGTCCACCATAACATTTCAGTCTTTATCTATGGACTAAGGCAGACTTCTGCGTCTTGAGTTCCTACATTCCTCAGTATGAGTACGGCCTGTGGAACACACTCAATGCAATGGTCGAGAGCCTCCCGAACTCTTACATTCCATTGCTAGGGGCATATAGCCCAATAATCGGCTGAAAGCTTTTATGGACACCTACGTCTCTGCCTCTAGTGCAGCTGCCACTGGCAGCAGGTGGTTAACATCTCCTTGACGGTGCTTATCTGTTCGGCCCTCAGGTTGATCTCTAGAGGCCACTCAGAACAATAGGGTTAACACAACATCCTCGTAACAGGCAGTTCTTTCAAGTTAGAGGCCTAGGTGCCTTTTACAGGAGCCAATCCCTCAGTCATGAAGAGAATGCAGTAGAGGGCACAGGGCCTGAAAGAACCCTATACCAACCTCTGTTGATCCAGCCCAGGTCCCATCCCAGCTGTCTGATGGGGTGCCTCTCGGTGGTAGGATCGTTGTCTAATTCGGTTTTTACAACCAGTGGAAGTCCATTACAGCAGACCTATAGGTCATCTGGATTGTCCAAGAGGGATACTCTCCCAGTTTCACAGATTTCTCCAGACCTTCCACCCAGACGACAGCCCAGTCTGTCCGTCTCTCAGTTACACTCTCCTCTTCTGAGATGTGGGGCGTCTGCGGGAACTGGGCAGTAAACTTTTTTCAGAGCAGAACAGGGCACAGGTTCCTATTTCCATTGCTTCTGGGTCCAAGTTAACAGGCGGCATGCACCGATTTGTCAACCATGGAAGCTTAAACAAGTACCTGTTCAGGGAAGGGTTCACCAAAATCTCGGCATTCAAGTCTTCACTTCCTGGACATTTGGCTCCTAGCCAGTCCATCCAGGCAAAAGACACAGGAAGCAGTCACCACAGCTTCTGAAGTGTTCTTTCCAGGGGGAGTTCTCTGATTCAAGGAAGGTGCCAGTTTCAGTTTTCCAACAGCTCCTCTTCTTAGGAGCCCTCCTGGATACCTCTAGGGTGTCAGTTTCGTTACAGAGGACAGGAGAAACTGTATCTTCAGATGGCTAGTTACATCACAGAAAATGACTCTATTCGGGCCCCTTTTTGGTTGAGCGGATGCTGGGACTCAGGGCATCCTCTGCAGCAAGCAGTGGTCTCCGAGCATGCATCTGCAATCCTCCGTACAAAATGACAGAGCTTTGGACAAAATTTTGTGTGGGGAGCTCACTGTAAAGACCACCACACTCAGGTGTGGAGCCAGGAGGAACCTCATCTTGTCATAAATTTCTTAGAGATGAGAGTTATCTTATAAGCAGAGTCCTGGAGGATGCCCTCTGCCATGACGTGATCCTACTTTGAACAGACGTCAAAGCTGTGAAGTATTACATCGGCAAGCAGGGTGGGCTACCCTCTCTGCAGTAGGGTGAGAAGTTTGTGAGAGTGGTACCTCAAGCACGATGCATCAGTTCAGATTTCGTGCAGTCGCTTTTGACGAGTGGGGCAGTTTGGACCTGGCCCTTTTTGCGTCCCTCTCACTGCAAAACTGCCTCTATCCTGCTTCAGAGATCCAGACCCTGGTGTTTTCTGTCAGGATGTGTTCACTGCAATACACAAGACATTCCCTATACATTTTCCTCCTCTTCCCTTAATTCAGAGGTTGCTGATCAAGTTGTATGCATGGGGGCAGGATGATTCTCATCGTTCCAGACTGGCCTCGGCAGATACAATTTGCATTGATCTACAGTCTGTCAGAAGTTCCCCCGAGGTGACTACCTCTATGAGTGGACCCTCTGCCACAGGTACTTTAGTCCATCCTGGCCTATGCTCCCGTCGTCTCCATGCCAGGCCCGGAGGAGATGGAAATGTGCAAGCTCTAGGTTTCTCAGACCATCGCAGACATCTTCTAAGCCATACATAGGCCTTCCACCAGGATGGGTTACGCAGCTAAGTGGAAACCCTTTTCCATCTGGTGTGTAAATCCCATCTGGACCCTTCGGTTTCCCACCAAGTATGGAGTGTCTGTTGGACCTGTCGAATGCAGGTCTGCTATACTCGGCAGTAAAGTTACACCTCTGCGCATTTTCAGTCTGTCTTCAACCAGTAGACAACATGTCACTGACTCAGTTACCATTAGTCAAGTTTTGCTTCATTAACTCCAGAAGGAATGAGAACGCTCCCTTCTTTCTCCGGATATTAAGACGGTTCTGCGACTCTACATCGAGAGAACGAAGAGATACGCATCTGAGCAACTATTGTATCTTTCGGCATGCCTTGGCTAGGTCAGCCTGTGCCATGAGATGTTTTCTGCTTGGTTAGTAGCATGTCTTCGACACTACTAATACATAACACAGGCCAAGTTGGAAGGCCGGGTTCACATCACTCTGTCGGAATGGTTGCAGCCTCCTGGTGGAGTTTCGTAATGTACCCATTGCAGAATCTGCAAGGTGGCGAGTTGGAGCTCAGTGCACACATTTGTAAAGCACTATGTTCTGGATTTCTATGCGAGACTGCTCTCCTTTAGTGTGAATGAGTGGTGGAGACTTTTAGTCCAGTAGGATATGGAAACTACG
Organism: Neoceratodus forsteri; assembly: GCA_016271365.2. Lineage (NCBI taxonomy): Eukaryota > Metazoa > Chordata > Ceratodontiformes > Ceratodontidae > Neoceratodus > Neoceratodus forsteri. The sequence goes on along the minus strand of CM057453.1, from coordinate 1,175,097,004 downwards.
TACTTACCGTAATTCTTTATCTTCTTGGATGGAGTCTCCACCACTTATTCACATGCCCACCCACCATCCCCCAATCTCACTCATTCTGTTTTTGGTCTTCACTACTTTGTTGTTCAGGCTGTGAAGATATTGTTGAATTGACCCTTCTTACATGGGTCATTCTGGTCTTCACATGCCCGGATGTTAGCGTTAGGTTTTCTTTCATTAATTTATGCTGCACCCCCTCAGTTGAAAAGGTACTGAGACAGTTGGAGGGTCGATGCCGAGATAGCCTATATGGCGTGAGCTAGTCTCGCGGTGCCGTGCATGTGCAGTCCTATGATGGCACTGGCCCTCCTGAAGATTTTTGTCTCCCACCGGATCCTAGCACCTCCTGCATAGTCCTATTAGTGTGAATGAGTGAGTGGTGGGGACTCCATCCAAGAAGAGCAAGAATTACAGTAACTACGCAATTTCCATTTACTGCTGATCCTCTTCTTCACACCAGAACTTCTGGGTGTCAGATTCCATGTGAGCATAATCCCAAATTCTAAAAGAAGTGGAGATTACACTCTCCCTTGGCTGGTGAATTGACTGCTTCCAGCAGTTAGGGGGAAATACTGTCTATTCCTGAAACAACAACATATTTACAATAATTGCTAGGTTAGATGCCTGATTCCTGGTGTAAGGCCTGGTACAAAAGAACTTCATAGACAAATGCATCCTGAATAGCATATTCAAGTAACATCATTCTAATCAATAGAGGGTGGTTTAGGAACCCCTACAAATCTTTCCCTGGGAAGAGAGCAGGGGGTACTGTAAATGCCCTTGTGTACTACAGTAACAGGAATTTCAGCAGAGGCCTCAGGGGCATCATAACTAAGTTTTAACACAAGTCAAATGTTATGGGTCGACTGTCGAGGAGAGGTGAGTGGCATTTCCTATGGTTTAGTTGTCCACTCCCTCATTTTCAGTGTCACTGGGCAGGTCCTCACAGTCACAGTCTGCAGAAGTCCCTGGGACAGAAGAAGCAATTAGCATAGGATCTTCTTCAGGCTCAGAGCCTTGGCCAGGTACTAGTTCATCCAGAATGGAAACCTTTTCCACAGGGGCACTTGTGGTGACCATTGAGCCAGTAAACCACTGAGGAATGTCCACTAGTGCATGGTAATGAGTTGGAGTTTCATCATCGTCAGACAACTCAGTATCATTTGGGGTCCCCATAACAGTTTGAATGGATTGCTACTGAGCTCCAGTGGTAGGCCCTTTGATGGGCTGAGTCTGAGTGACGACTAAGATTATTTTGCCCACCAGGAGGAGGTGATTCTGATGCATGGTATTTGTTTTCCCTGGTACTCCTTTGGGGTGCATATGATACAGTGATAAATAGGATGCTGTTCTATGATTACAAAAGGAATGTTTCCTCAGTGATCAGCAAGTTTGTGCTTGCCTGTTCGTTACTAACATCCAGTCTCCATGTTGCAGATGATTTGCTTTTACTTTGTGATCAGGAGTTTTATTTATAGCTGCATTCCCCTTTCTGGCAAGGACAGTGGCAAAGTGAAAAACATTGTCCAGCTGCTCCTTAAGTTTATCTACGTGTTGCAAGTACATCTGCGAGTGAGCTCCATCTGCTCAGACTCCAAAGCGCAAATCAGTGTGCAATCTCGCCTAATGCCCAAACATCAAATAATAAGGGGGGAATCCAGTGGCATCATTCGTGATACAGTTGTAGGCACGCACCAAAGTACTCTCTTGTTGACTGTACTTAGCTTTGTCTTGAGACTGTAGAGTACCGAACATATTCATCAATTTATGATTGAACTGTACAGGTTGTGGATCATCTTGAGGGTGATAAGGGACAGTCCGTGACTTTTGAATGTCCTTAATCAGCCTGCTCTCAATGTCCCATCCTTGATCTGAATGGATTTACTTCAGTGCACCATAATAAACAAGCATTTGTCAATGCCGAATGTTGTAGCGCTGGCATTGGCAGTGGGAGTGGCGGAGCTAGAGACGCATAGCGCTGTGATTTTGTTAATGTGTCCCAAAAGGTGATTTTGCACAGCGAGCACGCCATTGTGTGCCACAGCTGCGGAAAGATATTTTGGGCAGGCTGTGAAAAGTGTCAGCTGGACTGTTGATAGGAGGTGTGCACAAATGCCAGTGGTGAAAATGGCATGGCAGAAAATATTGCAGATTAGCGGGGGTTACAAGAGTGCATGAAACTGCGCCAATACGCGCTTGTAACACAGTCATTTAGGACTTTGGCACCAAATTTTCAACAGAGGCATTTTAGGACCTCTGCTCATAAATAGTGTCACCGTCATTTCCTGGAACTGTCCTGAAAACTGATTTCGCAGAGCGACCGTGCAGTTCTGTGCCAGACATGCGAAAACACATTTCAGCCAGCTGCACTGTTCATAAGGAGGTATGGAAAAATGCCAATGATGAACAGCTGGAGTGAAACTATTACAAATTCACAACGTCACTAGCTTGCGTGCAAACTGCGCAATGCACGCTCGTAAAACATTCATTTTATTGACTTTAGTCCCCAAATTTTCAACATAGGCATTTTAGGACATCTGCTAATGAGCACTATCACTGTCATTTTCATAATGTGTCTCGAACACGGACTATCCACAGTGACTGCGCTATTCTGCGCTGGAACTGCGAAAACAGATTTTGGTCAGGATGTGAAAAATGACAGCTGTACTGTTCATTAGGAGGTGCAGAACAATGACACTGTTGAAAATCTGGAGTGAAAATATTATAAGTTTGCGAACTTACGAGCGTGCGTGCAAACTGCGCAACACACACTCGTAACACAGTCATTTTATGGAGTATTGTCACCAGATTTTCAACATAGGCATTTTAGGACCTCTGCTCATGAACAGTGTCACTTGCATTTTTGTAATCTGCCCTGAACGCTGGTTTCCCTCAGCGACTGCGCTCTATTGTGCGCCGAGTGCAGAAACACATTTCGGCCAGGATGTGAAAAATGACAGCTGTACTGTTCTAAAGGAGGTAAAGAAAAATGACAATGTTGAAAATCTGGCATAAAATATTAACGAATTCGGCGGAGATTCTGGCCGTGCGTAGCAACTGCTCAAGCATGCTCGTAAAACAGCCATTTTTGGAGTTTTCCACGCAAATTTGCAACATAGGCATTTTGAGCCCACCTCATGAACATGCCACTGTCCTTGCGTTAATGGGTCCGAAAAGGTGATTCCCGCGCGGTGGCTGCGAAATCACCTTTTGGAGACAGCTAATCATAACAGTGACAGAATTCATGAGGAGGGGTCCAAAACTTCATGTTCCAAATTTGATAAAAGTCCAAAAATGCCCGAGATATGCATCAAAGTTGAAAAACCCTATTTATGTTGTTATACAGCTTACCAGCATTTCTCAGTTACGTAGGTCGGCTTTGAAGAGTGCAGGCGTGTTCCTAGTCACCGAGATCGTCGCGCCGAGCTCCGGAGGTAAGTATGGGGTGGGGGTGTGTGGGAGGCGGGTGCACAGTGGGTGGGTGCGGGTGGTGGGTAGGAGACTACGAGGGACCATTTTCTGTTTACAGGTAAAAAAAAAACTTTCTTGGACAGTTTTTGTATTTCGGGTTTGGCACTGGGGTGGGCTCCCAGCGTGCCAACTATGATTTTTGGGGGGTCTGCAGCTGACAGAGGTTGGGCACCCTCATTGGCACCTAGCAGGGGGTTGGGATTTATGCTGGCAGGGATTAGGGCAGCCCGTCGGCACCTAAAAAGGGGCGCCGAGCCGGGGGATGGGCACCCCTCGGCATTCACAATGGGGAGAGGTTCTTTATGCCGGCAGTGGGCTCCCGTCGGCACACAAGTAAAGGGGTTTAGAGCTGAGGATTGGCCACCCCTCGGCATATAACAAATGGGGTTATTTATGCCGACGGGAGTGGGCTCCCCGTCCGGCAAGTACAGCCGGCAGGGGCAGGGTAACCGACAGGGGATTGGGCACCCCGAAGTTGGCAGTTCGGAGGCCGGTGTACCGCCATGTGCATAATGGCGGTGAGCACGGCAAGAAAAGGCCCGCTGCGTCTAACGAGCTTTGTTCAGATTGCAGCGGACCTTTTCTTAGATGTGCTCGCCACATTATGTATGCATGGTGTGGCACCGGCATGCAGGCTGATTGGGGAATGAGGGACGCACCTACTGATGCATGCCCTGCATTCACCCAACAGCGACCGCGCCTCCAAAGCTGCACTGTAGCGAGATGTTGGCTGTGCAAGCATGCCAACATAAAAATGAACTTGTCCAGAAGAATTCAGGTCAATGTGGTAGTTTTCTGGTCCTCGGTAGGGTAAGCTTGGGTATAGTGAGAAAGGTAATCAGTAACTACTATGATGTTAGTGATGTTTTTGGAATCGGGCTCCAAATTCAGGATGTCTATGCAAACTAAATCCATAGATGCACTGGTCTCAGTGCTTACTAACGGGGTAGCCGGCCTTTGTCATGGTCTTTTGTTGCAGACAGTGGCTACAGGTGGCACAAGAGTCCTCAGTTTCAGGACTCTTCTTGGGTCATTAAATCCAGGCTTGGCCACATGCAAAGTCCATTCCACTACTAACTGTCCCATTTCATCATGTAAAGCTTAGAATAACAAGTATAGAAAATTGAAAGGCATGTGCAGCTGGCATTTAATGTGACCTTGAGGGTCACTGGTCCCTCGGTACAACAAATTGTCACACACTTTCAGACAGACCCATTTTTGCAACAGTAACTTAGCTTCAGGATTTCACAAAAATCCTGAAGAAATGGCACGTCGCCTCTGCACATCTCCTAGAATGTCTTTTAATCCAGAATCTTGTTTCTGCTCCTGCAGGAGATCAAATTGGGTCAAGTGTGGCAGAGTGGTCTTTTGTAAAAATGTGAACTCACAGTAGGAGGGGGCAGACAATCAAGGGATAACCCCCAGGCTGTCCATAAACCAATGAATGTTCACAGGAGACGGCAGTTCAGCATGGGCAGATTTTTTAAACAGAGCTCTTAAAGCACATTCAGGAATCGTTACTCACTCAGATGCTAAGGATCACAGTCCAAATATTGTCTTGACAATGCATTAACATCTACATAATCTAACTCTGGGAGATATTCCAGAGAATAGTCATAAGAAGACAGAGCAAAGAATCTGCAAAAGGGTAAGATTTATTACCCTAATTATAGCAGATAACAGCACTGTCCAGAGAAATTCTATTGATTTTGACCGTTGTCTTTGCCCTTTATAAGTATTCTTGATATTGGTTGACTATCACCCTTTTAAGAGCAAGGAACTTTAATTTATGCATAGGGTAATTCCATTCACTGGGGGTTAAGCTCCAATTAACAAAAACAAGTGGCCTAAGTCCTTCTTCCGAATCTTGATACAGTACAGTTCCCAGACCATGTAAACTAGTGTCTGTGTGCAGCACATAAGATCTTACTTCAAGGAAAGGTCTTGCAGCAGGCCACACCGGTAGGACTAAGCCACCAGGCACTAGGATTACACAGACAACTTCTAGCTAGCAGTCTGTTACGGGGGACTGCCCCCCGCCGACGTAAATCAGCTGATGTCAGTCTACCCTATATAGGAGGGCGGTCCCTCACACCTACCTCAGTTTTTTTCCTGCCATCAACCTGCACACATCAGATCTTAGTAGATGTCGCAGCTACAGTCGACCGCCATTTCCCATATTTACCACACTTTTTTTATTTTTCATTTTTCTTTAGTGTAAAACATCTGATTTTCAGTGTTCTCATTGACGAGGTTGTCTTCTCCACCAGACTCATCTTCGGACCACTCTTTGAAGTATGCCTGTGGTAAACAGAACTCTGAAACGGATGGCCATTCTGCGTGTCTCATCTGCCTAGGCCCCAGCCACGACATCGAAGCCTGCCAGTTTTGTGAGAAATTCAGCCAGGTCACTCGGAGACATGTTTAAAAACTCTGGAGAGCCACCTTTTGAAGCAGATGGTCATGATGGAGAAAGGAGCTGCAGACCAGGAGCTCTTCGGCCTTGCTGGCACAGTCCTCCAGGGCCTCTTCACCTTCTCACAAGGAGAAGTCTGGGAATCATAAGCACCGGGACCGGGCCCCGGTCAGCTTGCTGTTCACAGTTGCCTCACAAACCACTGACCGCAATGGGGTCATCCCCCTGCAGGGGTGGGTGGGAGGTCGGCTCCGCCAGCCTTCTCTTCTTCTGGGCTCCCGATAGCTCCACCACCCGCCCTTATCTCAGTTTCGTGTGGTGGCTCTTCGGAAAAGGGGACTTCGTCTCCTGCTCCCCAGCCCCTGACGCTCAGGCCCATATTATCCATGGGCTCTCAGCCAGGTGGCTTGGCCGGTGTTGGTCTCTCAAGTGTCGGCTCTACACCCGTTGGGACCCTGGCCACGGTGCTGCCTTCATTGGCTCCCATCACTGGGACCGACGTCAGTCCTGCTAGGCAACACCTGCAGCAGGCTAGCACTGTCCCTTTTTCACCAGCTTCACCTCTGCCTTTAACTTGGGAGTTTCCATCCCCTCAGGCGCCAACTTCTTCAGCTGGGCAACACTGACGGATCCTTCGCCCTGGTGTTCCAGGCCGTCACCTGCTGGGCCACTGCCAGTGCTGCCGCAGCCCCATCCTATGGAACTAACTCTGTCATCGCCCCTGCCGCAGCTGATGCCTGCTGGCCCATCGCCGGATCCTCACCTGGCGCTGGGTGGGCCTACCCCAGGGTACCCTTCACCAACTCCTCAGCCGTCGTACCGTTCCCCAGCACCCTTTTTTCCATTCCTGCCGGTGTATAATACAGTACCCCAGGTGGATTATAATACTCTCTTTTTGGCATGGTGTTCCTTCATGCAAAAGCAGACCCCCCCCACTCCTCAGGGCCCACCTCTGGCCCACCTCTGGCATCCCCTCTCCCCAGAACCCCCAGCCCCAGAATGCAGATTGGGCTGGACTGAGTGAACCCCGTACATTGGGGTTCTCAGGGGCTTGACCTTACGGTTCAGATTCTAGAAGGGACGATCGTTGGCCTCTGGCATTGCTCCCAGACAGTGATACTACTGAGGATTACTCTGATTCTTTGGGGCCTTCCTCCTCTCCTGGTGAGTCTTCAGAGGGGATGACCAGGCTAATGAGGTGATCAAGTCCCCCCCCCCCCGATGATCCATCCTTTATGGATGTCATGCACCACATCCAGTCCATCATGGGCTGGGAGACAGAAGAACAGGACCCAGAGAGACACCGTTTTTCCATCTACCTCTGGCTGTGGGATGCCCTCCCCGCAGTGGTGTCCCCTTGATTGACTCCTATGAGGATGTTGCTAAGGTGGCCTGGAATCACCTTTCTACTATGCCCTGGCTGCCAAACCTTTTCTGGGGAGCCATCATAAGGCAGATTCAGTGGTGATTAATGCAGCGCATGACCGTACTAAGAAGCCCAAACACCTCAGCACCCTTCCCCTGGACCAGGAGTCCAGGCTGCTGAATCACCTTGGCAGACGTGTTTTTGCCTTTACTGCTCTGGCTATCTGGGCCTTAAATTATCTGGCCCACATAGTCTAGTACCAGAATGTTCTTTGGGACCAAGCCATGGACCTAGTACAGGATTTACCTACGGACCCCACTAAGACGCAGCTCGCCCAACTTATGAAGTCAGGCTTGGGCATTGGCAATCATGTCCTCCGGTTAGCTTATAATGCTGTCATGGAGCAGCTGCTGGGGTCTGTCTCTGGTGCCATTCTTGACTCCATGTATCTGGCTTTGCCTCGGACGTGCAGGCCAGCATTTTGGATGCCCCTTTCCAGGGATCGGTCATTTTGGGGGGATGTCCAGGACATCATTTCTACCCTGCAGGAGTCAGGGCAGGCCCTCAAGTTGGTCCATTCGCTCTATCACACCCAATCTAGAGCAGGCCAACGTTGGTTCTTTTGCAGTTCCTCCTGCAAGCAATCTCGGAACCAGCCTGCCAAGGGTCAGCACAAGTGTAAAGCCACAGTGGTCCCAGCTGCTGCTGCCACTAAAGCCCCCAAGGCCCCCACGGCCCCTCTGCCTGCGCTCGCCCCTACCTCCTGACTCCTTAGCTGCTCCCTCCCTCTGGCTAAGGATCCAAGGAAGGGGTTCAGTTCTCCCTCCACCTAGACAGGTGACGGAGGTGACCATAGACAATTGGGTGCTACATATCATGGCACATGGTAACACTCTGGAGTTCCTAAAGTGGCCACGTGAAAACCCTCCTGTCCACTCCACCCACCCCCCCCGCATACCTTTCTCTGGTCTGAGAGGAAATCCAGGCTCTTCTTCAAAAAAGAGCCATAGAGCCTGTCCCTCAGGCTCAATGGGGAAATGGGTTTTACTCCCACTTCTTCCTCATCCCCAGAAAGACCAGAGATCTCAGCTCATACTGGACTTGAGCCATCTGAATCTGCACATCAAGTACAAACGCCTCAGGATGGTCACCCTCCAGGGGCTGTTACCCCTTCTGTGCCAGGGGGACTGGCTCTTTTTGCTGGACATGCAGGATGCTTACATGCACATCCAGATCTTTCCTGCCCATCGTTACTTCCTCCACTTCCACTTTCAGGGCGCCCAGTTCCAATTCCGGGCCCTCCCTTTTGGTCTTTCCTCGACCTCCCCGGGTATTTACCAAATGCCTGGCAGTGGTGGCAGCTGCATTACGGAGGCAGGGCTTCTATGTGTTCCCATACCTGGATGAGTGGATGCTAGCCTCCCCCTCCAGGGACCACTTAGTTCAGACCCTAGAATACACCTTCCGTCTCTTCCAGGCCCTGGAGATCACTATACATCCACCATAGACCTGTCTCTCCCCTTGCCAGGACCTTCAATACATAGAGGTGGCCCTGGAGACCATTGAAGGCAAGGGTTTTTGCCTGAGGACAGAGTGGAGTGACTGATGGAGCAGACCCATCTGGTTTCTTACAGCTGGCAGGTCCCTGACAGTTTTCCTGCACCACCTTCGGGGCTACTTGGCAGTGGCAATTATCACGGTTCCACTAGCCCACCTGCATATGCAGGTTCCTCAGTGGACCTTAAAGGTTCAGTTGGACCAACACATGGGAAACCTGGACCAGTTGGTCCTGGTCTCCAACCCAGTCAGGAGGGTTCTGTCGTGGCAGCTGGATCTGGGCAACCTCCTATGGGGATCTCGTTTCAGCTTGCAACCCCCCGGCCCAGCCCCAGCCAAGGCCCGTTTATGCAGGTAGTCCCAGCTTCTTTTCAGAGTGCCATCAGCTCTCAGGCTGCTAGTATCATTCTCAGAAATGATCAGATGCATTCTGCTTGGACTACCGGTGCAAGCAGTTATACCACTGATGGGGCCTCCTGCTATGCAGCCCTCTCTGACAGCTTCTACAGGCACACCGCAGATTCCTACCTCTCAGCCCCACTGGTACCACCAGTGCATTCTGTGTCACCCATTGTTGATAGAGACATCAATGATGAGGTTGAATACAATCCTGACCTCATGGTGTTAGAGGAGGATTTAGAGGAGGAATATGAGGGAGAATAATATGTGGCACCATGCTCTAGATCTACTCTGCAGTGAGGACTCAGTGGTGTTCACACCAAAGTTTCCCTCTGAGGATCCTACCTTTGAAGCCATGATGCAGCAAATGCAAACTGCTGTAAGTTTTGCTGTGGAGAAGGAAGATTCCACAAAAAAAAATTTGATGCAGTTTTTGCTGGTCCCTTCCATATCCTCCATAATAATTCCATCTATATACCCTGCATTAGAGGATGCTACCTTTACTGCATGGTACAGACCAAACTCACTGTCTTCATTTCCCAGAAAGGCTAAAAAGCAGTATCCTGCGCCATCTGCTAAGCCTTATCATGCCAGCCAGCCAGAAACGGACAGTGTGGTCATCATGGCTGCTCGTGATAAGTCTTGAGCACCTAAACATATGAGTACTTTGCCTCCCGATAAAGCATCTAGGAGGCTGGATGTGATGCGCAACCGTAATGTATGCCTCTGGTTCACTGAGCCTTAGGACTGCAGACTATTAGGCCTATATCATAAAGTATCAAAACAACTGTGGAAAGCTGAAAAAACTACAGCCCAGGCTGTGCCAGATGGTTCTGCAAAAAATGAGTTCCTTAAACCCTTAACGTCTGGGCTGAGGTTAGCAAGCATTTGCTACGATCAGCATATGATGTCTCTGAAGCTTCTGGCATTTGTATGAGAAGATCTTCTTGGTTTAGAGTTGCTGGCTTTGCCAATGATGTGCGGCAGGCAGTTTTGAATGCCCTTTTTAGAAGGGTAAAACTGTTTGGCTATGATGTTGAAGAGACCCTATGTGGCCTTCAGACCTCAAAAATTATCCAAAGGTCTGTCAAAGCCCTGTAGGCTACCATGGGACGGGATCCTTTCATCAGCCCACTTCCAGAGGTGGCTGTGCCTACAGTCAGCAGGGCCGTGGCAGAAGAGGTGGTCCCTTGCTGGGACCCCTCCCCAAGGTACACATACAAAAGCACACAAAGCATTTCATACCAGTGGCTCTGCCACAACCACCTTTGTGTGACTGTCTTTCGCAGACAGCCCCCTTCCCCCCACTGTTACCTTCAGTGGTAGTTGTAGGGAGCAGACTCTTCCTGCATCTCAAACAGTGGCAGGAGAGCATGACACAAGGAGGTAGTGGAGATAATTGCAAGGGCGCATACTGTGGGGCTGCTAAACACCCCTCCACATAATCCTCTGCCTCCTTGCAGTTATTCTCTGGGCCATTTGTCCCTTCTGAAGGAAGAAGTTCAGTCATTAGCCCAAAAACATGCTGCAGAACGAGTTCTTCCTTGACAGAGAAATAAAGGTTTCTATTCTAGATATTTCCTGGTCCTGAAATGGACAGGGGATCTGTGTCCTGTGTTGGATCTCAGGGATCTTAACATACGCAGCACCTAAAATACAAGAAGTTTTGAATGGTTTCCCTGCAAACTCTGATTACTCTTCTACAAACAAGGGACTTGATTTGTTTTCTGGACGTGAAGGAAGCATACCTTCTTGTCAAGATCAGAAAGTAGCACAGGCAATACACTTTGTGCTGGAGGGGAATGTTATCAGTTCAGAGTATTGCCCTTTGCCTTGTCTTCTGTGCCACAGGTCTTTGCCAGATGTTTGGCAATAGTGGCAGCAGCCCTTTGCAAGGAAGGCCTGTGTGTGTTTCCCTATCTGGACGATTGGCTGTTGAAGGCCAGCTCCAGGGAAGCTCTACTACATACATTGTCTCAGACAAGGCAGTTGTTCAAAGAATTGAGGATCACAGTAAATGTGCCAAAATCTGTACTGATTCCCTGCCAAAGACTACGGTACATAGGGTCAATCTTGGACATAGAAAAGGGTTGTGCTTTCTTGCCACATGACAGGGCAGAACACCTGATTGCCCAAGCACAGTTGGTATACAGGAGTCACTATGTGTTTGTAAGAGCAATGTTACGTCTCTTGGGTCTGCTGGCTGTGGCCATTGTAATGGTGCCACTGGCCCACTTACATATGAGAATTCTGAGTCGGCCCGGTGGCACTGGGGGTTAAGGTGGTGGACTCAACACCTTGCACCACGCCGGCAACCCAGGTTTGGGAACAAGCTTGGGTTTTCAGGGTCAGCAGGGGCAGGAGAGGATTGAGCAGCTGGATGACTGCTCTCCTGTCCTTGGAGTGGTTGGTTTGCATCTCCAGCTGTGACAGTGGCTCCCAATGGAGACTGGGGGCAGCGCGACAGACGGGAGACACGCAAGGTGGTTGGAGGTGGCGGCAAATGGGTGCGGGAGCGTGCCCGTTGCCCACTGGCCGTCATTGCACATCCGTGCCTCCAGGGCATGAAACGCATGGAAAAGCCCTGGCACCCGGACAGGCGAAGGTGAGGCTAAGGACGACCCCATGCCCACAGCTGGGTCCTACCTGTCTGGTCGCTGTCTCTCTCCTCCATTCCCCAGCCACCCTTCTAGATTGTAGATAGAGTGCTGGAGGACTAAATGGTGGGCTCACCCTTAGAGGCTCAGAGCCAGGGGGTAGGGTGGTCTGTGGAGATGAATGAGAGCTCCTGGGTGCAGCGCACCAGTCCAGGTGGACCTCAGGCTGGGCGGGAAATGAACACCCCAATACCCCCACTGGACAGAGGTCTATTGGACCAGTGAGGAGGAGTAAACAGAATTGAAAAAAAAAAAAGATATGAGACTCCCTCAGTGGGATCAGTTGATGGACAAGCTGGACCAAATGGTTCTCGTCATGTCCCTGCTTTGCAGAGCATTGCTTTGGTGGATGGCTCATGAAAACCTATTAAAGGACATTCCATTTTTTGTACCATCTCCTGTACAGATCCTCACCATGGATGACTCTGGCTCCATCTGGGGTGCTCACCTTGGCTCTTATCACACTCGGAGGGGGGGTCATGAACCAAGGAGGAGACCAGGTTACACATAAATGTCATGGAGATGAGAGCTGTCTTGTACAGCCTCCAGGCATTTCAGGAGCATCTGTGCCTCAGTTCGCTGTTAATACAGATGGACAATGCCAGTGTGATGCATTAAATCAACAAATAAGGGAGCACTTAGTCCTATCCCATGTGCAGGGAAGCAGTGAGCGTATGGTAGTTGGCTCTGTCCTATGGCCTACAGTTGTCAGCCGTGCATCTCCCAGATCTCCAGAATATCTAAGCAGACCACAGTCCAATATTCATAAATGAGAACTGCTGACATCTGAGGTATATGATGTCTTTACAAGACGGGGTTGTCCAGAGTTGGACCTTTTTGCATCCCCACACAATGCAAAATTAGCCGTGTTTTTGCTTCAAACAACATGAAGTCTTGCTGTATTCTGACTATATGCAGTTAGCCCCAGCACTTGAACTGCTCCGGAGAGGAAAGGGTTAACTCTGTGCCAGAGCATAGAACGTTGAGCTTGAGCTCGGTTTTCAAACCTCTGTCTCTGGTACATCTCAATGTAACCATCAGATTCTTTACTCCGCCTAACTGTGAAGACGCTCTGGAGAATTCTCTTTCGCTGCTTCGGTTCAGTTATAGTAAAATTGGTCGGTTTCATCCGTTTTTTTCATTTATTTTTTGGTATCAGATCTCTGTCTATGGTACAGGTAGTGTTTTAGATAGATAGTGAGGTGTTTCTGTTAAGAAATTGTTTTTCCTTCGGTTTCTTTCCAGTCGGTCCGGTTGGGAACCGAAACGATTCTTGTTTCTGTTTTATTGTGATATTTGGTGTGGTATTCCGGTACCTATAGATTCATTAAAAAAAAAAAAAATAGCAGTTTTTTTTTCCATTTTTGTTAACTGACCCGTGACATGGTTGGAACCAATAGGCTGTTGTTACCTAGCTTGAAGGCTAAAAAGGGTAACTTTAAAAATTTTAGGCATGTCTGAGAAACCCAAAAAGAAAACCGGTCCCAGTGGGTTTCAGCACTGTACTGAGTATGGGGATTCCCCACCTCGTCTGTGTATATTGTCTGGGGTTTGACCACCTCAAAGAAGACTGCCAAATCTGTAAAAACTTTCCCAAAGCCACTTTGGAAAAATGTTTAAGTAGGCTAAAGGAAAAACAAGCCAAGAAGTCCGCTGATCCGGATGGCCAGCCCGGTTCGGTTCCAGACGAACCTGAGGAGATACTCACTGACCCTGGCGATACCTCCTCGGGCAAAAGGAGAGCCGATTCTGTGGAATCAGTTCCTAGTAAAAGCGAAAGTCAGCCGGTTCGGATCCCGGTTCCCATGTTCCAACTGCTGAGGAGATTGCTGAGGCGATCACTATCGTCCAATCACTTTGCCCGGTTCCGACCGAACTGGCTCCGACACATAGATGGTCAGTTCGGTTGGAGTCTACTCCCTCGGATTACAATCCGGAGGCATTTTATGAGGGTGAATGGGAGGGAGAAGAGGAATATCCTGATGATGAGGATGATGACTATGAAGGCCTAGATGAGCCAGTAGAGCCTGACATCTCCTCAGACATCTCCTCCCAGACTTTCTGAGTCCCCTTCCCACTTCTTGTTTTACAAGAGGGTGGCTGAGTCTCTCCAGCTTCCTGTGGAAGAAGCTGAGCAGGTACAGGAGGAGCCTGACTACAGGGAAATGATGGATGTCTCAGAGTCCAAAAGAGTGTCTATCCCTCTGCACAAATCCCTGGGGAAACAGACACAAAAACGTTTACAATTTCCCACATCTATACTTCCTGAAGACAGGAAAATGGACAGGAGGTATACTTTGTAAGGCCCTGGTATGGAATTCTTAACCACTCATTGCAACCATGTTTGGGTAGTGCAAGCTGTAACCTGTGACAAGGCTAATATTCCTTTGGCATCTCACCCCCCAGGTAAGGATTCCAGGAAAATGGATGCTATGGCCCAAAAACAATACTTGGCATCCTCTTTGGGACTCAGGCAGACTGCCTATTCGGCATACACAGCCAGGTACCAGAAATCTAGGTAGGATACAGTTCTGGAACTGGCTAAGAATGCCCCTCCCCAGCTAGCCAAGGAGCTGGAGCAGGTGGCTGCAGATGGTATTGAGGCATCCGAGGTCCCAATTTCACACTGCTGTGGACTCAAATGATGTGCATTCCAGAGTTATAGCTACATCTAGCTCCATGCAGAGATTTGCTTGGCTCATATGTACCAAGTTGTCTCAGGATAGCCAGACCAAGGCCATGGATTTTCCTGTTATGGATAATTCTCTGTTTGGAGAACAAACAAAGGCTTACATAAGAAAGATGGAAGAGTATAGGACCACCTACAGGAGCGCTGCAGCTAAAGAGAAGCAGACCACTTCTCAAAAGTAGCAAACTAGGGCTGGCAGGGGCAGGCCTTTTCACAGGCCTTTCTGCCAAGCTCAGGCCTCCTCTTCTTTTCAGCAGAGGGTGTTCTTTAGGGGAAGAGGTAGAAGGGGGATGAGCAGATCTGCAGCCTCCTCTCAGTCCAAGCCCCCTGCCAAGCAGACACCCTGATGTGTCGGCCAGGGTCACCTCCTCAGTCCCAGTGGGTGGCAGGCTGGCTTACTACTTCTAGGCCTGGAAGTCTATCACTTCAGACAAATGGGTCCTGGAAGTGGTAAGCCAGGGACTTGCTCTCAGTTTCAGTAGGTTCCCCAAAATGAGAGTAAAGTCTTTCAGTCTTCCTACTCCCTTGGAAACAAAGGCCTTAGAGGCAGAAATCTCCTCTGTACTGCTTCTGCAGGCAGTGGAGAGGGTACCTCAGCAGCACAGGGGAAAAGGACTGTATTCCAGGTACTTTCTTACCCCAAAAAAGACAGGAGAGTGGCGACCCATCCTAGATCTAGGATACCTGGACAGACATATCACAAAACCAAAGTTCAAAATGGTGACTCTGGAAATAATTCTTCCCTCTCTGAGACCAGGAGACTGGCTAGCCTCTCTGGATCTCAAGGATGCCTATTTTTACATACCTATCAGAGATTCCCACAGAAAGTACCTCAGATTCAAGTTGCCCCCAGGTCATTATCAGTTCAGAGCAATGCCCTTCGGCCTAACATTTGCCCCAAGGGTGTTCACAAAATGCCTAGCAGTAGTAGTGGCCTTCCTCAGGAGACCAGGCATTTCGGTGTTCCCTTATCTGGACAACTGGCTCGAGTAGGTCAGTCCTCAGACCAAGTCAAGTCAGCTCTAGGAACCACTCAGAAGCTTCTGGAGTCTCTAGGGTTCATCCTAAACCTAGCAAAGTCCATTCTCAAACCGGTCCAGCTTCTCACTTTCATAGTGCAGAGGTGGACACTGTTCAGGCAAAGGCCTTTCTTCCCCTCTCAAGGGTAAAGGCCCTCACAGCTCAGGCTTCTTCTTTTTGACCACTGTTGTCTCCACCAGCCAGGCACTTCCTACAACTATTAGGCCACATGGCAGCTTCCACTGCAGTGGTGCAAGGGGCAGGGTTCCAGATGAGGGATATTCATTTCCATTTAAGGTCCTTTTGGTCCCAAAGGAAGGACCCTCTTACCAAGTTAGTTCCAGTGACTCAGACACTTGTCCAGGCTCTCCACTGGTGGCTGGAAGAGAACAACCTGAGGCAGGGCGTCCCTTTCCTCAGTCAGACCCCTTCAGTGATTTTCATGACAGATGCTTCCCTACTGGGATGGGGAACTCATCTGGATAATCTCTCTGCTCAGGAGGCATGGTCTCACCAGGAGTTCCTTTTGCACATAAATCTTCTGGAACACAGAGCTGTCTTTTTAGCTCTTCAGGCATTCTCACAATCAATTCAAGGGAAAGTGGTACAGATCAGGACAGACAACACCACAACCATGTGGTACATAAGCAAGGGGGCATGTGTTCCACGGCCTTGTGCACAGAAGCCATGAAAATATGGTCGTTGGCTTACTCTCTTCAAGCTTCCCTGATCGCAGTGCATCTCCCAGGGAAGGACAATGTGTTGGCAGATGCACTCAGCAGAATTTCTCGGGGTCACCACAAGTGGTCCCTGAATCCTTGAGTTCTTCAGGCCATTTTCCAGAGATGGGGCACCCCAGAGATAGATCTCTTTGTAGCCCCAGGCAATCACCAACTTCCCCTGTTCTTTTTCAGCCCCCCTCTTTTGGGGTCTGTTCCTCAGGATGCTCTCCTGTTGGATTGGACAAACCGGTTTCTATATACATTTCCTCCCTTTTCTATGATTCTCAGAGTGCTAATAAAGATCAGGTCTCATCCCTGCAAAGTGATTCTAGTGGCTCCAGACTGGGCCAGGCAACCATGGTACCCCTCCTATTGTCACTATCAGTGACATTTCCTCTTTGTCGCCCCAGGAGGTACAATCTACTGACATCCTCTCGGGAGGATACTGTACCTTAACCTCCAGTCTCTCAGGCTCAACGCCTGGCTCTTGAAGAGCTAGAATATGCAGGCCTGTGTCTCTCTCAGTCACTTCTGGATATCCTTAAGGTTAGTAGAAGACCTTTGACTAGGAAAATTTATAATTCCAAATGGAAGAGATTTGGCATTCGATGTTGTCAGAGGCGCATTCAGCCAGATTCAGCTGATGGCACCACTGCCTTGGATTATCTGGTTCATCTTAACAGCTTAGGCCTTAGGTCTGCCACTCTTAAGGTTCATCTGGCAGCTATGTCTACATTCATTTCGGCTGGGAAGGACTCTTCCCTAGCTTCTCATCCATTATTTAAGAAATTCTTCAAAGGTCTGGCTCATATCAACCCTCCCTTTAGGGAGCCTACTCCTTTTTTGGGACCCGAATGTCTGTATTGCACAGCTTGTGCAGCCCCCCTTCGAACCGCTATCTTCAGCTGAGGTTAAGTACTTGACTTGAAAGACTTTGTTCCTGGTAGCCATTACTTCTGCCAGGAGAATCAGTGAGATGCAGGCCTTGTCAGTGGAACCTGATTTTCTCATGCCACAGGGATAAGGTGGTCTTTCAGACAAATAGAAAGTTCCTTCCCTAGGTGGTATCAGACTTTCATTTGAATCAATCTATGTCATTGTCTGTCTTTTTCACAGACCATTCTTCTTCTGGGGAATGAAGATTACACTGTCTAGATGTAAAAAGGGCCCTCACTTACTACATAGAGCACTCTAAGGCCCATAGAAATGACTGTTCACAATTGTTTCTCACTTATGGAGAAGTGCGAAAAGGTAAACCTGCCACCAAAAGAACCATTGCCAGGTGGATTGTCTCCTGTATCCAATTTTGCTAGATACATTCCTTTACTGGAAATTTGTAAAGCAGCCACCTGGAAAACTGTTCTTGCATTTACCAGGCATAACTCTCTCGACATCCAGTCCAGAAGTGAAGCTAGGTTTGGTACAGCAGTACTGCAGAGCTTGTTCTCAAAATAGGTTCTGTAGCCCCTCCTCCTGGGGGATACTGCTTGGTAGTCTACATATAGTCAGAATACAGCAAGACTTCATGTTGTTTGAAAAATAAAATTACTCACTGAAGTAATGTTGTTTCTTCTAATGGAGTCTTGCTGTATTCTGACCTCCTTCCCTGCCTCCCCTCTGAGAACCTAGTTTTGTTTTGGGATGTGGGTTGGCAGGAACAGTGCTGTACTCCAGAGGTGTACCTTTGAACCCTTCCTTTCTAGGAGGGGTTTTTGTTCTTGCTTTATGCTTTTTGTAATTTATCACTATCTACATAGATTCTTTTTTGGGTTCTCGACTTGAGTCTTATGGACCCAAGCTGTTATTGCCTTTTGGCTTAAAATTTAAAAACACTTTCTATACTTAGTAGTTAGTTAATATGGTGCTCATAAGAATCTGACGGTTACACGCTGAGATGTACCAGAGACAGAGGTTTGAAAACCGAGCTTGAGCTCAACGTTCTGTGCTCTGGCATAGAGTTAACCCTTTCCTCTCTGGAGCAGTTCAAGTGCTAGGGCTAACTGCATATAGTCAGACTACAGGAAGACTCCATTAGAAGAAACATTACTCCGGTGAGTAATTTTTTCTTGCGCCTGGAGTTTTCTGCTGAGATGTGTTATCCTTCTGCTGGAAAGGGAAATTCCTCTATGCATTTCCCCAGTTCCACTAAAACAGAGAGCACTGCTCAAACTACAGACAGAGGGTGTCACTCTCATCCTTATTGCTCCATTATGTTCTCACCAGATGTGGTTTCCACATCTGCAACAGCTGACATTGGAGCCTCCTGTCCCTCTGTCTCTGATTGGGCCTGTTGTCACAGGACAAGGGATCCATGCTCCATCCGGACCTGAAGTCCCTATATATGCACACAGGGCACTTGATGACATAGCAGTTGCACATTTTGGGCTATCCCCAAAGGTTGCCAGTGTACTGATTATGCTAGAAAGCCTTCTATCAGACATACTTATTCTTTGAAATGGAAGGGGTTGACTTTGTGGACTGCTTCTAAACATCTGGATTCATTTACATGTTCTGTAAATGTTACGTTGGAATAACTACTGTCCCTGTTAGACTCTGGTGTACAGTATTCCTCAGTTGAGATGCATTTGGCTGCCATATCAGTTCTTCATGCCCCTGTTGAGGGCTGTACCTGGCATAATTGGAGGTGTCCCATACTTTTCTGAGTGGTATTCTCCATATGAAACCTATCTACAATTCAGTTCTGCCTTGGGAGTTGGAATTTTGTACTTGAGAAATTTATGTTGGCTCCTTTTGAGCGAGCTGCGAGTTGTGGTTCACGTTTCCCATCATGGAAAACATTATTTTTGGTTGCAGTCACTTCTGCCCAAAGGATTTCAGAGCTTCATGCTCTAATGTATGAGCCTCCTAATTTGATTTTCCACAGAGTTTCTTTGCATGCAAATCCTATGTTTTCACCAAAGTTGGTATCTGAATTTACACTGACTCAAACAATTCACCATCTTGTTTACTACCCTGAGCATGTCAGTAGGGTGAGGCACTGCTCCGTACTTTAGATATACATAGAATACTCATATACTATATGTCTCACCTGGTAAAATAATTGGTAAAAAAAAAAAAAAAAACTGCACCAGGGACTGCAAGAAACCTTCTCCGCTTTTCGTTTCTTTCACCTTTGGGAAAGAGGGTGCTCCTGTGTCTAAACAATGCCTGTCCAAATGGCTGGCACATTGTATTAGGTTCTGTTACAGGAAGCACAGTAAGGAACTTCCTGGTGTGGTTCGCAGTTACTCTACCGGGGTATGTCTGCTTCTGTTGCTTGTTTCAGACATTTTTCGGCTGCTCACATTTGTGCTGCAACCACATGGAGCACTGTCCACAAATTCACTAAACATTACAGTCTGGACATAGTCTCTCATAGATGTGCTGGGTTCTGGCTTGCTGTACTGCAAAGTCTGCTATCCTGAATATATATCAGACTGTAACTGCCTTCCAGTTAGTGTTTAGGACTGCTTGAGAATCGTTGCAAAGGTGTGGACTAATGGAGGAGATATTCTCGAAGAAGACAGAACAGTTACGTACGTACTGTAACAGTAGATTTTCCAGAGAATCTCCCCATTAGTCCATGCCATCCCTCCCTCTGTCCCTTTCTGCTTCAGTGAGGGTTGCATCAGATATTGTGTCTGAACCTAATCCATACATCATATAGCCATCTCCCAGCCTCTCTTTGTATGCCTGGTGCTGGTATTATCTCCTGGTTCCCCAAGGTTGGAGGTCCTCTGAGTCTAATCTCTGTTGGGGAATTGAGGAGTGATGGGGTGGCCCACATTTTTATAGATGCTGACACATGGCATCATCGTGAGTGGCTCCCGGCTACCAGAGTTTTCATGTGGTCCTACTGCCTGGTGGCTGTAGTTCCAAAGGTGATGACTAATGGAGGCGATTCTCTTGAAGATCTCCTGTTGCAGTAACTACATAGCTGTTCTTTACTTGTGGCGTTTGTCTGACCTATACAGATTGGAACCTGGTTACATCAGAGATCTCCTGACTCCCAACCAGACCTCTCTCTCTGAGGTGTTCCTCCTAGCTGTTCCCAATGCTAGGCTTAAATCTTCTGGTGACTGAGCGTTCACAGGAGCTACCCTGTGAAACAAGTTTTGTCAGTCTCTTTGGAAGGCCCCCTCGGTGGATGCCTTTAAAAGAGGCCTAAATTCCTCCCTAGTTCAGGAAGCTTTTAGCTCCACATAGTAAGCTTCTGATTTGATGCTACCTGAGTTATATAGTCATTTTAGGATAAACTGTTTTTTGCACATATTTATGACCTGATCATTTATTTGTTTATATTTTTTTGTACGGTGCTCTGAGCCCCAGGAAATGGGTGCTTGATAAGTAAAAGTTTACCTCCTTCCTTACTTACAATGTGTGATAAAAGGACATTTTAAATGACTTGTACTCTGCTAAATTGCCCTCTAACCATCAATGTTATTTAGGGTTACGTTCATAAAAAACTTCTGTAATGGGAACTGCTTTTTCCCCGATTAAGAAAAATACCATTAAATTAATTTTTTAGTATTTGCAATCATTACAATTTACAGCAACTGTATAGGTGGTTCATCCTGTGACTCCACTCGCCCACCATGCCAGTTGATATCATATCCCATATGCCCTTGTGGTCGATGTCTGTGAGGGAATCCACTGGAGGGAACATCTAAGTGGTGTTTGCAATTCTGTTCATGCTGGCGGGGGGCATAGTATATGTCTGGGCTTATTACTGCTGGCACTACTAGTATGGATCTCAAGCCCCAAGAGCTTGCTGGATCAACTAGATACAGAAATAGTCAAACAATTGTGGTACTGAAAAACGTATATTTACTTGCATTTTTCTTATTGGGGCCTGCACATCCCGTTGCAAAAATGTAATCACTATGAGCATTTCTCTTTAAATTGGTATCTATCTTTGCTGCTGTGGTATTGTTTGTCTGATACACTTTGTATTGCCTCAGTTTGAAAAAGAGAACATGTGACCAGCCCGGTGGCACTGAGGGCTGAGGCGCTCGCCGCTTTGCCTCGCACTATGCCGGTGACCCATGTTCAGGAACGAGCACAGGTCTCCGTGGCTTGGCAGGGTTGGAGAAGGACTGAGCATTTGGAGGACTACTCTCCTTCTCTGGGGGGGGGGGGGAACAACAGTGGGCGGTGTGTGGCTGGCTCTAGTGGAGACTGGGGGCAATCGCCGTCGCTGCAGGAAAGAAGGGTGGGAGGGTAGATGCTGGGAGAGGTGGATGCGTGCACACCCTCCCACTGGTGTCATTGCATATCCCTCCGCAAGGGAGAACCAACACAGGGAAAATTCTCGGCAGCATGAAGGCTGCCTGCTGGCGCCACCACGGTCGCGTGAAAGCTAGCTCCCTCCTGGGTCTACCCTCCTGGTCTCCGCAGTGTGTTGGGTAAGTACCTGCTGCGATGCGACCACAGGGGGTAGTGATAGGGAGGTTAGAGCTCTGTCCGTGACTGGGGTAGTAGCTGGGATGGTTGGCTGGACAGGGGGAGGAACCAAAGGCACAACCTTCCCCCGTCGAGAAAAACAAATAAATGAACTAAAAAAGAAAAAAGAGAACATGCAGGGGAAAAAAAAACAAATGAACCGGAAAAAGAAAAAACCTCCTCGGGCCTTAGATTCTCTCTCTGCATCTTTTTTTTTTTTTAAATCCTGAATTTGTTTGCCCCCGGCCTTCCGCTATCTGGTTTAGTCCCCCGCCCTGTCACCAGACTTATCTAGGTCGCTGTTGGTAGACTGGGCACAGGTGGTTTCCCTGCTTTGACAGGGGGAAAACAATACTAGGAGAAGTGTCTCCTAAGAAATTGCAAACAAGGCATAAAGTGGATCAGATCCAGAAATGTTATTAAACTTAAAGGAGCACTAGGTCATGTAAGGACACCATTTAGATCAGTAACTGTATGGCCCTGAGGAGGAGGATTTTAGGTCCTCGAAATGTTAACTTTACTGTAATACACTGTACTAATACCATTTGGTCTAATAATAACAATTTAAGTGACTCAGTTATTCCTTTGGATGAGTATTCTCCAAGAGTTGTTGCTGTCCTGTGGAACTTAGCCATTCCCCGTGTGTCCTCTGCTACAGAATGTGTGTGAGAAGGGCCCAGTCATCAATGTGAGGCCCACGAGGGACAAGGGCTTCAACTAGCTGTGCCCGGAGGATTTTTTTCCTTTTTTCTCCCCTGGAGCCCACGTACTTTCAGTGATGCAAAGTGCCTGCTCTGCCTCCGCCGAGATGCCCTCGGCATCAAGGCATGACGACCCATTCCCCTGCTACTAGGCTGTGCTGCTCCCCAGATTCCTTCAGGTAGCAGCCGATTAGCCAGACTTGCAGACTCAGCTCCCTAAGGCAGGAGAGGTGTCAAGAGACCCTAAAACCTCTCTGGCCTGGCCAGTTCCCGAGCAATCTGTGTTCATTTCCAAACTCAATCGCCAGCTTAGCAGGTGGTAGCTCTACCCCCATGCTACTGGGCCGTGGCATTTGTCCTTGCATTTTGATCATGTTCAGATCTGCTGTTCTGTCAGATAGTCTGAATCCCCACTGAGTGTGGCAGATTGGAGTTATAGCTTGCAGCATTCTGTTAGCTCCAGGATCTTGATGTGGCTGGCTGGTGGTGGAAGGTGGTACACCTTGCAAAGCAGTTTCTGCATAAAGTAACAGATTTGTAAGCAACCTAAGCATTGGCACTTAACATTGCTGGTTCTTGCTCAGCAGTGACAGCCCGGTTCTTGCTGTGAGGAAGCTTGTATTGGTATCACAGTCCCACCATGCCACCAGTGGGTGTCACTATCCTGCGATAAAGGGGAACCACATCATACGGGAAGGGAGACATGTTAAAGAGGAAAAATGGAGACTAAAAATTAACTGAAGACTGAATAGATTAACAGTGCATGGAATTAGAGCACTTTTGTTAATATCCTTCGCCTACTGCACACCCACACATACACACATGTGCATGAGCTCAGACTCCTTGTGATCTTCATCTCAAAAATATCTCCTCAGTGGAGCGTCTTTATGAGATCACAATTCCCTTCTGCTTGCATACTGTACCTGTATCAAATAATGGAAAAGAAGAGGTGACTTGGGCCACTGAGCTCTGTTTTATTGTATTGAGAGTCTGTGTGCATTACTGTATTAGTACAGACAAGTTATGTGTTATACAGCAATCACATACTAATCAAGGAGCTGAAAGCTAGGAGGAAACAGGCGAGCTGCTTCTCTTGGAGGGGAGCAGTGGTGGGGCATAGTAAGACAGGGATTGGGACATTTAAGGAGGATTTTTTTTTTTACTTTTGTTTGACATGTATTTTGGTAAATGGTAAATGTTTTAAAATGGCTGGCTGTGTCCAAAAAGTAAGGAGGAGAGCAGTATGTATTAAATAATCCTTAATCTTTTGCAGACTGTAAAGCTAATCTTTTTTTAGAAGTCATGAGATGAATGGAACAGGAGCGGAATTGCACAAAGCCAGACAAAAACTTCCCCAAAACCTTAGAGAAAGTATCACGTCTTGAGAAAGAGACGGTGCAACATGGAACATTGATGCTTTACGCGTGGTAGGGGTGCTACTCTGGATATCCATTTTCCTTGAATGAAGTCTGTTAGCCGCACCAAGGTTTTGAGGAAATCTTTGTCCGGATTGGTGCAGTTGAGCTCCTTTTCTGTGTCTTTGTGGAGATGGGGTCTCCAGAAATGCACACAGTACTCCAGATGGGGTCTCACCAACTGTCTGTACAGAGGGATAACAACTTCCTGTTTTCTACTGGTAATGCCTCTCCCTATGCATCCCAGTATTTCCCCAGCTCTCCTTACTGCCTTCTCACATTGCTTGCCCACCTTTAGGTCATCTGATATAACTACCCCCAGGTCCCTTTCTATTTTTGTTGTTGTCAGTATGTCACCCGGATTGTGTACTCTTCCCCTGGGTTTTTGTTTCCCAGGTGCATTACTTTGCGCTTCTTTGTGTTGAATCTAAGCTGCCATACATAGCTGTTTACTTTACCAACCGTTCTTTGGAGGCAGTAGAGGCACTCAGCCTTTCTCCTCTTGCTTTATCCCACTCCAGGTGTGCTGTTATCGTGGCACAAAGCAGACCCTGTCATGCCTTACTGCTTAATTACTTTACCATAGTAATACAGTATAAATGGGAAGGGCTCTGAATTCACTGGGTTTTGGAATGTACTGCAGTTGAGTTTTGCTGGAGTCAAATGGGATTTTCATTGACCTTCGCTCCTCTTTTTAAACTTTATTTTCAATGGTATTTGAATAGTACAAAAACATATACAGTTCATGCATTACAGCAAGTATTAATAATTGCCATCACAATCAAATCACTATTCATTAATCAGAATATAATGATTCCACTGCACATTGTTCAACCAAAGGTAATTTCAGCAGTGAAAGTTCAGCTGTAGGGAGCTGAAGATGGAGAGGACGCTGTCACCACAATTTGGTTCACACAGTATAAGAACAGTTTAGCAGCTCCTGTAGTTCTTCACAGGAGAGTGCCTGGGGTATGCTGCACAGTAACTGCCATCCACTTGAATTAGAACGTGAAAAATAGAAAGGCCCAGTTCACCCACCGTAATTATCCCTCAGTTCTTTCCGTACCAGATACAAGTAAGTGTGTGTGTGTGTTTATATTTGTAAGCATTCATAGAACAACAGAAAACAAATTTCAAACAACATGAAGTCTTGCTATATTATGACAGATGCAGTTTGTCCCACCATTAGAACTGCTCCGGAGGTGAAAGAGTTAACTTCCATGCAGTGCATGGAACTTAGAGCGAGAGCTCGGTTAGAGAAGCTCTGTTAGGGTGGTTTCAAACCGAAACCGTCAGATTCTTTACTCCGCCTCACTGAACAGTCGCCCGGAGATTCATCCTGCTGCTCGGGTTCATTTCTGCTTTAAAGCAGCCTTTTCTCGTTAAATTCAACCGCAATATTATTTATTTTAACCGCGAAACCGATCGTTCAAGCTCTGTCTATGGTATTGTAAGTCATAGATAGGTTTTCTGTGTGGAACTTGTAAATGTTTATCGGTTTGGTTTGAACGATCGAATTATGTTAAACTTTGTTTTGAAGCCTTTTAAGGCTTGTTGATCTTGATTCGGTTCTTATCGGTTCTAAAAAGCGGATTTCATTACGGTTTTTCACGACCCGTGACACGGTTGGGAACCGATAAGGGTGTCTTTGCCTGGCACTGCCATCAAAAGGCAAGTTTTTGGTTAGCTAGCATTATGTCTGAGAAACCCAAAAGAAAACCGGTCCACTGGGTTTCAACACTGTAGTGTCTGTGGGGAAGCCTTTGCTAAGGCTGACCGACACACCATGTGTCTATTGTCTGGGGTTTGACCACCTCAATTCAGACTGCCAGATTTGTAAGAATTTCCCTGCAGCCACCCTGGATAAGAGAGTTGGCAGGCTCAGGGAACGAGAGGCCAAAAAGTCCGCTGACCCGGATGGCCAGCCCGGTTCAGTGCCAACCGAACCGGAGGGAGTGCCCTCTGACCAGGGCCAGACTTCCTCGGCCAAACGTAAAGCTGACTCTGAGGAGCCAGTTCCAGCAAAGAGAACTAGAAAGTCAGCAGGTGTGGAGTCCAAAATCCCTTCTCCAACTGCTGCAGAGATAGCCAGGGCAATACAGATTGTCCAGTCACTGTCCCCGGTTCCCTCCGAACCGCCACTATGTGGCAAAAGGTCGGTTCAGTCGGTTCCACCGGTTCAAGAATATGATATAGAAGAGTTTTATGAACCAGAGGAGGGGGAGGATGATTATGATCAGTGTGAATGTGACTTTGAAAGTCTGGATGTGCCCATTGAACCGGACATCTCCCCAGACAGACCTTCAGGTGACTCTCCCCCTAGGCTTGCTGAGTCCCCTTCTCATTTTTTGTTTTATAAAAAAGTTGCTGAAACCCTCCAGCTTCCTTTAGAGGAGGCTTTGGATGAGCTAGAGGAGCCTGACTTTGTAGAGATGATGGATATCCCAGAGTCCAGGAGATTGTCCATCCCTTTACGTAAATCTTTTAGGAAACAAACAATAAAAACTTTAAAAGCTCCTAATTCTGTGCCTCCTGTAGATAAAAAGATGGACAGGAGGTACACTTTGTCAGGTCCTGATACAGAATTTCTTTCACAGCAATGCAGTCATGTTGGGGTAGTTCAGGCTGCAGCCTGTGATAAAGCTAATATTCCCCTGGCTTCACATCCTCCTGACAAGGACTCAAGGAAGATTGATGCCATGGCCAAAAAACAATACATGGCAGCGTCCTTGGGACTCAGACAAGCAAACTATATGGCTTATGTTGCAAGATACCAAAAATCTAGATGGGATGCTGTCATGGCCTTAGCCAAACAGGCCCCTGGCCAGCTTGCAAAGGAGCTGGAGCAGGTAGCTTTTGATGGTATTGAGGCATCTAAGGTGCAATTCCATGCTGCAGTGGATTCTAATGATGTATCCTCTAGACTAGAGTCATGGCTACATCTGTGGCTTTTCGTAGATTGGCCTGGCTCAGGTGTACTACTTTGTCACAGGATACCCAGTCTAAGGCTATGGATTTTCCTGTGGTGGGAAATTCTCTATTTGGGGAGCAGACAGAGAATTATATGAAGAAAATGGATGAATATAGAACCACTTATAGGAGTGCACAAGCCAAGGAACGGCAAGCCACTCCTCAGAGGCAGCCCCCCAGGGGTAGGGGCAGGCCTTTTCACAGGCCTTTTTACCAGACCCAGGCCTCCTCTTCAGCCTATGTTCAGAGGGGTTCTTCAGAGGAGGAGGCAGACGGGTATGAGCAGGCCTGCTCCCACCCCTCAGCCTAAATCCCTCCAAACAGGCACCTGATGGGATGCCCAGGGTCGGCTCTCCATTACCTGTAGGGGGCAGGCTGGCTTACTGTCCAGGACTGGGAGTCTTTAACATCAGACAGGTGGGTCCTGGAAGTAGTGAGCCAGGGTCTGGTTCTCAGCTTCAAAAAATTTCCAAAGATGAGAGCCAGATCTTTTCCACCTGCAAACCCTTTAGAGACTCTTGCTTTGGAAACAGAAGTCTCAACCTCCTGGCTCTCAGAGCTGTAGAAAGGGTTTCTCCCTACACCAGGGCAAGGGTCTGCTCCAGGTACTTCCTTACCCCAAAAGACAGAGAGTGGCGGCCTATCCTGGACCTAAGATACCTGAACAAGCACCTTTAAAACCAAAATTCAAAATGGTGACTCTGGGAATGATTTTACCCTCCCTAAGGCCAGGGGACTGGCTAGCTTCCCTGGACCTCAAGGATGCCTATTTCCATGTTCTTATCAGAAGCTCCCATGAAAGTACCTCAGATTGAACTGCCCTCAGGCCACTATCAGTTCAGAGCAATGCCCTTCTGGCCTTACCTCTACCCCAAGGTGTTCACAAAATGTCTGGCAGTAGCAGTTGCTCATCTAAGAAGGCAAAAGATTGCCATCTTTCCCTACCTGGACGACTGGCTCATTGTGGGTCAGTCTCCAGACCAAGTCAAATCACACCTGCTAGTTACCCAGCAGCTGCTTACCTCTCTGGGCTTTCTTCTCAATTTTCCAAAGTCAGTTCTGGAACCTGTCCAGGTACTCACCTTTATAGGCGCAGAACTGGACACAAAGCAGGCCAGAGCCTTCCTTCCCCTAGAAAGGGTAAGGACCTTGGTGGCCCTGGCCTCGTCCTTCACTCTGCAGGTCTCTCGACCAGCAAGGCATTTCCTGCAACTCCTAGGGCACATGGCTGCTTCCACAGCTGTAGTGCAAGGAGCAAGATTTCAGATGAGGGACATTCAGTTCCATTTGAGAGCCTTCTGGTCTCAAAGAAGAGATCCCCTATCCAAGTTAATCCCAGTGACTCAAACCCTGATCCAGGCCTTTCAGTGGTGGCAGGATCAGAGCAATCTGAGACAAGGGGTGCCTTTCATCCCTCTGTCCCACTCCTTGACCCTTACTGCAGATGCGTCCCTCTTGGGATGGGGAGCTCACATGGGCGACCTCTCCACCCAGGGGTTATGGTCCCATCAGGAATCTCTGCTCCGCATCAATCTGTTGGAACTCAGAGCTGTTTTTCTAGCACTTCAGGTTTTTTCTGCATCTGTTCAGAACAAGGTGGTACAGGTCAGAACAGACAACACCACTACAATGTGGTACATCAACAAACAAGGGGCACTCAGTCTTGGCCTTCTGCAGCGATGAAGTTGTGGTCTCTGGCTTATTCTCTGAACACTTCCTCATAGCAGTTCACCTCCCAGGCAAGGACAATGTCCTGGCAGATGCTCTCAGCAGGATTTCCCAGGCCATCACGAATGGTCACTGGATCCCCTACTACTGGGGATAGTTTTTGCCAGATGGGGCACTCCTCAGATAGATCTTTTTGCAGCCCCAGACAATCATCAACTTCCACTTTTTTGTTGCAGGCCCCCAGTGTTTGGCTCATCCCCCCTGGGTGCCTTTCTCCTCGATTGGGAAGGGAAGTTTCTCTATGCCTCCCCCCCCCTTCCCTCTCCTGTTCAAGGTGCTAGTCAAAATCAGGTCTCAGCCCTGCAAGATGATCCTGCTTGCTCCAGATTGGGCCAGGCAGCCCTGGTACCCACTCCT
Organism: Neoceratodus forsteri; assembly: GCA_016271365.2. Taxonomy (NCBI): domain Eukaryota; kingdom Metazoa; phylum Chordata; order Ceratodontiformes; family Ceratodontidae; genus Neoceratodus; species Neoceratodus forsteri. The sequence continues at coordinate 1,175,068,067 of CM057453.1, read as the reverse complement.
TCTGTCCTTAGCAGTCCATCTTCCCCTATGCCACCACAGGAACCACAATCTGTTAGCCTGTGCTCAGGGGAGAGTCTGGTATCCGAATCTCAAATCCTCAACCTCAAGGCCTGGCTCTTGAGGAGTTAGAGTTTGCTGATCTACAACTTTCTCAAAGTGTTCTCGAAATCTTGAAGCTTCTAGGAAGCCTTCCACCAGGGCTACCTATAACTCCAAGTGGAAAAGATTTTCCATATGGTGTTCTGGGAAGCATATTTCCCTGGAATATGCTGATTTACCCACTGTATTGGATTATATGGTCCATCTTAATTCCTTGGGACTGAGACCAGCTACCCTGAAAGTGCATTTGGCAGCTGTCTCTGCTTTCATTTCAGCAGGGAAGCCCTCTTCTCTTTCTGCTCATCCTGTATTTTCCAAGTTTTTTAAGGGATTGCTTCATACCGATCCTCCATTCAGGGACCCTGCCCCTGCTTGGGATCTTAATGTTTGCATTGCTCAGCTGATGCAACCCCCCTTTGAGCCTCTGTCTTCGGCAGAGCTTAAGTATTTGACTTGGAAAACTGTATTTCTAGTAGCCATCACTTCTGCCAGGCGCATAAGTGAGTTACAGGCCTTATCAGTGGAGACTGACTTTATTTCCTTTCACAGGGATAAGGTAGTCCTCAGGACTAACAGGAAGTTTTTGCCTAAGGTGGGTTCGGATTTCCACCTTAACCAATCTGTTTCACTTCCAGTGTTCTTCACTGACCATTCCTCCTCTGGTGAGAGGAGGCTGCACAGTTTAGATGTTAAGAGGGCCCTAAGTTACTACATAGAGCGTACCAAGGGTCACAGGTTTGACTCCCTCCAACTATTTCTCACTTATGGTGAGGTTGAGAAAGGGAGACCTGCCACTAAGAGATCTATTGCCAGGTGGATTGTCTCTTATATCCAATTTTGCTATCAGAAACTGGGTAAGGTTCCCCCTCAGGCCTGAGGGCTCACTCTACCAGAGGTACAGCTTCATCTCTAGCTGTTGCTAGAGACATCCCTATCTTGGACATATGTCAAGCAGCTACTTGGAAAACAGTACACACTTTCACCAAGCATTACTCCCTGGATATCCACCCCCAGGAGGGATGCTCGGTTTGGCACAGCCGTGCTTCAGAGCCTATTCCCTAAGTAGGTTCTGTCCCTCCTCCATGGAGAGTACTGTTGTAGTCTGCATCTGTCATAATATAGCAAGACTTCATGTTGTTTGAAGAAAAATTACTCACCTTAGTAATGTTGTTTCTTCTAATGGAGTCTTGCTATGTGCAACCTCCACCCGCCCTCTCAGAACTTCTACTTGGGTATGGGTGGGCAGTCCACTGTTGGCACTTATTGATGCCCCCTTTTATGTTTGGGTGTTGTGTTTTATTTAGTTATTTTATCTTATTTTTCTGGTCCCCTGACTTGAGTCTTGGTGTTGGGACCAGGAAAATGTGTGAATATTTTAGTAGCCAGTTGGCTAGTGTAGGTTACAGCTTCCACACAGAGCCTTAGTGAGTTTTGCTCGTAAAGATCTGACGGTTTCGGTTTGAAACCACCCTAACATAGATACATAGATACATAGACATTGTCGACAGATAAGGGCCTATGGCCCACCCAGTCTGCCCATTTGAGCTTGTAAGTTCAGTTTGTTTTCCTAGAAGTCTGTTTCCCCTTACCCCTGACCTCTAGAATTCCTTTATGTCTATCCCATGCATTCTTAAATCCCGTGATTGTTTCTGCCCCCACCACTTCCTCTGGCAGGGTGTTCCACTTGTCCACCACCCGTTCTGTGAAGAAATTCTTTCTCATGTTTCCTCTGAATCGTCCTCCCTCCAACTTCATCCCATGCCCTCTAGTCCTGGAACATCTTTTTCGCTTAAAAATAGTGTTTTCCTGCACCCTGTTCCTCCCTGTAAGATACTTGTATGTCTCTATCATATCCCCCCTCTCTCCCTCCTCTCCTCCAGGGAGTACATGTTCAGTTCCTTCAACCTGTCTTCATAGGACTTGTGATGCAAACAGAGCTTCTCTAACCAAGCTCGCGCTCTTAAGTTCCATGCACTGCATGGAAGTTAACTCTTTCACCTCCGGAGCAGTTCTAATGGTGGGACAAACTGCATCTGTCATAATATAGCAAGACTCCATTAGAAGAAACAACATTACTAAGGTGAGTAATTTTTTTCTTGTGGGCAATGTAAAAATACAGAACAGCAGTGTGAAATGTGGTTCACAGTATAGAAGGATATGGTTGAAAGCTGTTGAAACAAACAAGACTATTTTGTTTTACCTTTAACCGAAGTCCAGAACGGTACATAAATGCAGCAACTGAACAGAGTCTAAAAGTGAACATTTTGCCCAAGTTCTTTATAAGTAAACCTTTGCTCAGTGATGTCAAAGTCAAAAAAACAAACTGTTAAACTTCCACAAGGAGTGAAGATAGATATACTCAGTCTGCTGATGCCTCATCTGGGTTGTCATCCTCAGGAGGCTATAGCTTAATGGCAGATAGCCGAACCTCCTCCAGGTCTGTAAAGAGAAAGTACTTTGTACCCATTATGATGCAGAACTGAGCTGGGAGAAAGAGTGGTGCCCAGACACCCCTATCAGTCAAGGATTTTTTTATAATCTGTGAGCCGCATTGCCTCGCTTGCATCTTTGGCAGTAAATCAGGAACAGTAAAAAAAAAACAAAACAAACTGACTCTTCCATGTCAAGTCTCCATTAATACATGTGATTTGGAGAATTTGCTTCCAAGCATCTAAGCTTGAAACGATAGCTATAATGGTCGGGGTCAGCTGCAAAGCACCTTCCTTGCCCTGACCACAGAGAGCATTTCAAATGGCTGTCTAGCAGTCAAAGGCATAAAACCCAGGTCCTAGAACAAAAGGCACTCCAACTCAATGAAGTATATCTGTCTGTTCAAAATGAAGTGGCATCTCTACAGTTTGAAGTGTATTTTGGCAGCTGGCATTCTCCAAGGCTTCGACCAGCATTAGACTACTGTGTCTTACAGTATGCAGCTCAAGGTCTGCTATAGCGGGTCCATTAGCAACAATTCAGTGTCAGTGTCAGTGGCTCAGCAAGTTGTACACTCGCCTCTGAGACTGGAAGATCAGAAGGTTGTGGGTTCTAGCCCCACACTGCAAACTTGAGATAAAGCCCTGTACTGGCACTAGTTCATCATGAGGGGAGTGCTGCACTCCTGAGTTGCTGTCTTTCAGATGAGATGTTAAATTGAGGTCCCGTCTGCCTGTTCTGGTGGTTGTTCAGGTGGATGTTAAAGATCCTATGGCACTTCTTGAAAAGTGTAGGGGCATTTTTATTAAAAGATAAATCAACAAATCGTATACAGACATTCTAACATTATCTCAAAAAACATAAGCAATATACAACACATAACAGAAACAAGAAAGAAAACACTCAAATACTAGCTAAACCCCTTCAGTTTAACAGAAACAATAAAAAAAAATTATAACAAAAGAAAATATTCATTTACAGTCTTCTCTGTCTGTTGTTACTCAAGTTAGCCAATTAAACCCTTTCCACAAAATAAAAATATCTCAAGGGAGACTGGAAGCTGCACAGTGGGAACTTCAGAAGAGATCTGAGAAAGCATTATTTCATGGCAAAAGTGGTGAAGCCCTGGAAAAGTCTGCCGGTGGAGGTAGTAAATGCAGGGGCTGTATCTGCTTTCAGACAGCGCTGGGATAGAGCAAGGACATAAATGGGAATGGAGGGACAAGAAAATGGTAAAATTTGTTAGGGGGGGTGAGATTCCGGGACCTGAAATAGGTGTTAGAACTCTTGGGCAGACTAGATGGACCCATTGTCTCCTTCTGCCATCACTTTCTATGTTTCTATGAGAACTCTGAATTCATAATCCTTCATTATACATAACTTGGCCTGAATCTGTTCCACCAAGCCCATCAGTGGAGTAAACTTTTTTCTGTAAAACAAACTGGAACCTAACATGCCAAACACAGAGGTGGGCAAGCCAGAAATTTTTCACTACAGCCAGGCCAGAGTGGAGACAGGGGTCTGGCTATGAGCCAAAACATGAGCTGAACCCTGGCTACTTCAGGCTGTTCTTTCATGGGAGTTGAATCTCTCAGACACTACACTACTGTAACTGCTCAGGCTGGCAATAATGGTCACTTAGAGTATAACTGGCTTGGTGTGACCTTGTCTCTCAATTACTTATGGATGTTGAGCCGAGCCAGTCATTAAGCTCGAGCAAGGCTTGAGCCTGCTCTAGCTTGCCCTTCTGTAGCCAAACGCACCACTTAATGCATACAAACAGCAGCAGTAAAGTACTAGGCACCTCTCCCTTCCATGCCACACTCACATTGCCTAAAATCAGTGCTTTGCAGGTTACGGTATTCATTTCTGGGAATGACCAGCTCCTTGCAAGCAGTGGCTATAAAGGCCTGATATATGTGCGTGTAAAGAAGAGGTGTTCCATGGTTTCAGCTACCTGTTGACACTCTTGTCTAAGGCACCCCTGCTCTTCTGTACTTTTATGCTTGACATTGCCTTTCACTTTTAGTTTACCGTGCGTACTCAACCACATTATGTCCCACATTGTTTTGAGTATTCTTCCATCTTTTGACCGCTTGGTGACCATTTTTGGGGGTACACCATACATAAGATCAACCACAAGATTTATAAAGAAATATGTAGCCACACTATGTTTGTGCAGTGCCCTCCCTGGATTAGCCTGTACCATTCGAACTGTTAGATGCCAGCATTTCAATTTCTGAAAACTAGAAAGGATATATGGTGCCTTGGGAGAAAAGGACCCTTTAATATGCCATGGTTTACCCTGTTTCCACTCTCTGAGCAAAGGACCACTTAATGCCTGGAGAAGTGCCACTATCGGTCCCAACTGCCCAATAATCAAAAGGCATATATTAAAACTTAAAAACTTATAGACACAGTTAAAGAAGACAACAGGATTTGTCATATTAACGCCTCCATCTTTCACATTCCTATAATAACTGTGGCCCCTCTTAATGGGGTTTAGTCTGCTTCCCCGTAATAATCTAAAAAAATATACTATACAATTTAGTTTCCATATTAGTGGGTGGGAGAATACAACTAGTGTACAGGAACAGAGGAATTAGGAAGGTTTTAACCATATATACAGGAACAGAGGAATTAGGAAGGTTTTAACCATATATGCAGGAACGGAGGAATTAGGAAGGTTTTAACCATATATACCCGCTTAAACTTGGACATGGGCCAGTTACACCATTTTGCCACCTGAGCCTCTGCTACTCGCATCCGTTGGTCCCATTTAAAAGTGATCAAATCCAGAACCCCAAACCACAGTCCTAAAATTTGGATGGGACCAAGAGTGATTGTTGTTCCCCCAACCGAGGACGGGACGTCCATAAAGCTGTTATCTAGTACCAGTCTTGAGCTTTTAGACATGTTTAGTTTGGAGCCTGACACTGTGGAAAATGTTTCAAAGTGTGCTAGAGCTCTAATTTCCCAATCCTTATTCCTTACCAAAAGGCAGACTTCGTCTGCATATGCCACAGATTTATGTGTCAGTTCCCCAAGTATTGTCTGAGCCCCATGTATATCAGAGTCTTGATGAATGACACAAAGGAGTGGATCAAGAACAAATAAGTACAGAACTAGGCTTATAGGCCACCCTTGTCTAACCCTAGCTTTTAAAGTACAGACCTGCCCCCTTGTACCATGCACAATAGGAAATACTATCCCAGTTTTATACAAAAATGACAGTCGTGAAATAACTAGTTGTGGTATACCATATTTACACAATACAGAAAGTAAGAAGTCATGATTAGGCTACCAGAGGGGGTGGTTAAGGCATCAACAGTGGGGGGATTCAAGAGTGTCTGGGATAACTACGTGGGTTTAAACAAAAGAGGGAGGGTTAGAGACCCTGACAGGAAAGAGGGGATGGGAATCTATGGGGGGGGAGGACACAGATGTGGGGTGTAGGGTGGTAGAGTCAGGGCTACCTATAGGGAGGGAACAAGGGCAGACTAGATGGGCCAGTGGGGTCCTTTTCTGCTGACAAATATCTATGATTCTGTGATTAACCCTTTCAGAGAACTTCTCCTGGTCCAAGGCCAGGAGAAGGCCCTCAATTTTATGGTGCTTCCCTTGCTCCACTAATTCTCTGATCAATGTTAAATTCTCTTGAATTTTCCTCCCTGGAAATGCACAAGTTTTGGTAGGAGGATCAAAGTATATCTGCCACTGTCAGTCCTCTGTCCAGAATCTTTAGTAAAATGTTAAAGTCTGCCAGCAAAGCTTTGTGGGATCTCCGTGATGGCATCCTGTGAGGCAGTAACAGAAAGGTGGCTGACCTCCACTTGCCCAACAGTGGCAGACTGGCTTACCATTATTAAGTCTGTTTATCAAACTGAATGCTGAACAGCAGAGCTTAGGCTACAGCTGGTCAAATTTCATTGGGTATGGCTACCATTTATGACTCTCGTAGAAGAATTAGAGGGATGTTGTGTTTTATCTCAACAAGTGGAGGGCTATTAAACGTAGTTGTGCATGACCATATCACAGTTCATTTCTTATAGGAACCCAGAATGGATTAACTAGCCCATTATTTCATAAATTGTCATCAATTTACTGTATGTATGTTAACAGATTTTTCTGTTTGTTATATGTACTTTTCTGTCTCTTTTGTTTCTTTGCTTTTTCTCAGTGTATAAAGAATTAAAGGGTAGGAGTCCTGTGACCTCAAATACAGTTTGCTCAGATCTGGTTAGATATATCATGGGACTGAGCGCATATGTACAGAGTGTATAGGAAGGGGAATCACAAGCCGAAGGAGGGAGGTAATAGTTCCACCATACAAGACCCTGGTGAGACCTCTTCTTGAGTACTGTGTCCAGTTCTGGAGGTCACATCTTCATAAGGACATTGACAAAATAGAAACGGTGCAGAGGAGGGTGATCAAAATGGTGATGGGCCTACATCACAAGCCTTATGAGGAAAGAGTCAGAGACCTCAATTTGTACATACAGGAGAAAAAGAGGGAGAGAGGTGACATGATAGAAACATTCAGATACCTCAAGGGCATGAACAAGGTGAAAGGGGATAGTGTGTTCCAATTTAAAAGTAGTGCCAGAACTAAAGGACATGACGTGAGACTGATGGGTGGCCGCATAAGGGGAAATGTCAGGAAGTTCTTTTTTACAGAGAGGGTGGTGGATGCATGGAATAGCCTGTCCTAGGAAGTGGTGGCCACTCATATGGTGACAGGCATCAAACATGCATGGGACAGAAATAAAGGAATATTAGAGACAGGAAGAAAAAGCTAAAGCCAGTGACCAGATCGCAGTATAGCGCAGTGGTTTAAGGCTCTGAGCTGCAAATCTGGAGACCTGGGTTTGAATCCCACAGCCCCCACTTGCATACTTTGTGACCCTGAGCAAGTCACTTAACCTCGCTGTGCTCCCAGGTTGCACCTGTAAACAAGCTTTCAGCTTGGTCTGTCTCACCTGGTTAAACAATTGGGGGAGGTCACTGGCTGCTACGTCAGGTAGCATAAATGGCAGACTGGATGGGTCTGGCGGCCCTCATCTGCCATCAGTATCTATGTATCCATATAATAAGGAAACCAACACATAGTGGAGTATCGAAAAAACAGAGTAAACGCACTCGGTTGGAGGTGCTACAGACACAAAAAACATATTACTTCAGAAGAAAGTCAAGCACTCACCACCAAATATATTAGAAGGCGCTGCTGTCTGAGAATGTATTTAAATGCCCAAAATTTATTCAGAGTGCCACACACAGTACCTTGACGCATTTCAGATATCAGTCCTTTATAGGCGCTCCCACTTGCCTAATGTTTTGCCATGCTCCGTGTGCTTTTTCAAATCCAGTACCACTTGGGGTCCCATTGGTCCCAAAGGTGGAACCCACTGTCAAAGCTAGTGCCATTGTCGAAGTGCTTGTTAAGGGCACTGGAGTAGTGAGAGGAAGAAGGCCACCTTAGAGTGGGGGTTCCCTTCCTCCAACAGCCACCCATTGTTGTGCTTGCTACAGGTGTCTCCCTCCTGGGCTGGAGTGTCCATCTGGAGGATTTAATTGTTAATAGGGTGTGGAGCCTCCCTGGAGTCTCAGGAACACATAAATCTCCTGGAGCTCAGAGCAGTGTATCTGGCAACACAGGCTTTCTCTTCCATATCAAAGGTTAATCCATTCAGGTCAGGACAGACAGCACCACTCCCATGTATTATTTCAGCAAACAGGGAGGAACAAGATCTTCAAAGCTATGCACAGAGGCAGTGAATATTTGGAACCTGGCCTATTCCATAGGGGTGCAACTGTCATCAGTGAACCTGCCAGGGAATGACAATGTTCTGGCGGATTCCCTGAGCAGGATCAGCCAGAGATGACATGAATGGACCCTGAACAAGCAGGTGTTGGCTGCAGTGTTCAGAAGATGGGTTACGCAAGAGGCAGACCTGTTTGCATCGTGGGAAAACCACCAGTTTCCCATGTTATGTTGCAGACCTCTCCCCCCTCGGTGGGGACAGCCCCATTGGACCCCCTAATCCTCGATTGGGCAGGGATGTTTCTTTCTGCCTTCCCTCCAGTTCCACTCTTACTGAGCATGTTGCTGAAACTGAGGGGAGTATCTGCAACCATGATCCGGATAGCTCCAGACTGGGCCAGGCAGACTCGGTGCTCTCTGCCCCTGTTCCTTTCCTTCAAGCATCCTGTCAGCATTCCCCTGAGACACAGCCTGCTGACCTTTTCCCAGGGCAAGATAGCGTTCCCAGACCTGAGATCCATTTGTCTAAGTGCATGGTAGTTGAATAGAGTTCTCTGGACTAAACCTTTCTGAAAAGGAATCGCTTAAAGGGAAGTTCCAAGATACAAAATATGAGTTTTTAAACATATTATCCATTACCTTCTGTTAGTGGAAGTCTACTGAGGGAAAAACAGTGTGTTGTCTGTACATTTACTATGGGAGGGAAAGGACAGAAAATTGTGCCAAACAGATGGCCAGCCAGTCCCTTCCACTTCCAGTCTGTCAGCCCTGCCCCCACATTCAGACATTTTGTGAAGTCTAACCAGGGAGAGCATGGGAACAGGCCACATACAAGTCAATGGAGAAAATTTTCAGAGCTGTTTTATATTAACTAAAGCAACCTTTGATATAAATGAAACCCTCCATTTAGCTAGTGAGGGCCTGGGCTTACACTGGCAGTCTGTGTATGCTCACCTTCGGTCACTATCCTAGAAACAGGCAGTTCCCACCATCCCACCGCCATCATTTACATTTGTGCTCAACTGTCCTGGAGTTACTGTGCAGTTTTTGCCTAAATCAACAGCACTCACTGAACTGATGATTTCCACAGAGCATTTGGAGACTCTTGAACCCAGCCAGCTTTTCAGAGCACATTTTCTACCAACCATTCCTGTCCAGTTTCAGCAAGGTTGTGAGAGAATGGCTTTTTCCTTAATGTTCTCTTCATGCTGGAAGATGGATGTGAAGTGTCATTACTCCATCTGCCTGCTGGGAAAAATGACAGGCCTTTGATATCTGCCATGCCCTTCCTCTCCCAGAGTGTCAGCTGTGTTTTCTGATGGCTGTCATAGTCTGCCATGTCAGCAGCAGGCGAATCTTGGTGTACCGGTACAGTGGAGGCCAGCACCACTGAAGCTTGCCCCAAGGCTTTAGAAACAGCAGTTTTCTCCAAGATATCCACTGAGCCTGATTTATCGCCATCCACAACATCATGCTGTATTCCCACTTGTATGTCAGGAGAAACTGGTTCAGCAGAATGAGCGTATATATGTTCCAAAGGTTCCGTTGCTGTCTGCAGCTTTAAATGTTTACCGTTTCCTTCTCAGCAAGTAACATCAACAGATGCTCCCATTTTTCGTGGTAAGCTTCTTCCAGTTGTACCGCAGTTGGAACTATATCTTCCATCACACAGTTACTTGGCACTAACCCAGCAGCAGCAGCAGCAGCAGGGGGTCGTTGATCATTTTTACTTGGACATGATACAGACACATTGTTAGGCAGACCTCAGCAGTATACTATGTAACCCCGAGCATTGTAGATGGTGCTCTGTTAGCTTCTGCAGTGCTCTGGGAGGGGAGAGAAACAGAGTCTTCCACCCGGCCAGCCATGCTGTCCACCACTCCTTCTTCTAGCCTCTCTGACAGGAAACAAGCAGCGCCTACTGTCAAAAAGTAGGGGAATTTCCCTGTTGTCTTGGCTAAACTTTTCTCTATTCACTGAAAATACCACCAACAGGTTAATCAGGTTCAGTTTCAGTTGGTTTCTATCTGTATCCCCCTCCCGCAAACGAGGCTGAAAATAGGCAGGATTGCCTAGCCCTCCTTTCACAGTCAACAAAAACTATTACAAATCACTGGAGTGATTTCAGCCAGTCAACATGCTGAGCCACTGTATCTCTTATCCCTGTGTACAGTGTGCTCTTGTGTGGGAGCGTTCGAGGAGAGTGCTCTACTTCAGCGCCAGGGTGGAGGACTGCACATGTGATTAGACAAAGGCTCTATACCTATTATACATCACTAAAACTAACCTTGAGTGATTTATAATAAGTTAATAGGATCTCCATGGGATCCCTCTAATGGTATAAGAGATTCTTTTCATGAGGTTTGGGCTGACGGACTCACTCAGCTTTGCTATGCGGTCCTCTCAACCCTCATGCTCGGTGTCTCTTATACCATAAGACACACCCCTCAGAGGCTCTGTTAACTTATGAAATAAATACAAATAAATTCAGGAGTTTAATTTTGTTTTCCAAATATTCTTTTTGCTTCCTTTTCTTGTGGTGTTGACGAATATACTGCTTTCAGGACTCCCCTGTATGGGGCTGTCATGCTTCTGCGGGGGGGGGGATTTACCCCTAAGTTTCCCCTTGCCCCAAAGATGCTGTCACAAGGACATACAGATGCTGCCATGATATGGTCAGATATTTTGTGATATATCTAAAGAGGTTGTCTCTGGTGGCCCATTGTGGTACTCCAGGCAGGCAGGAAATTTCTCCAGAGATATCACAGACATTTCAGGAAATATCTGACCATGCCTATGGCTCCCACTATATGTCTAGGTTGGCAGTGTGCTAATGCACACCTCAGTCAAGCGACTGACTGCATCCTTCCCTTCCCCAGACTGTTAACCCTGCACTGCCCTGAACTAGTGGCCTTGATGGAAGACAGACGCCTGGATATCGTGGCAGTCACAGAAACATGGTACACAGAGAACCATGACTGGGATGTCACCATACCAGGTTACACAGTCTACAGGAGGGACAGGGAGGGTAGAAGAGGAGGAGGAGCAGCTCTCTATGTAAAGGAAGGGATCAAAGCAACAGAACTAACGGGTAAACAGGGAGAAGAGGAGGTACTGCAGGTCACCCTGGAGACAGGAAATGGCCCCAAAATCCGTACAGGTGTTGTATACAGACCCCTGTCTCAGGGGAAGGAAGTGGACAAGGAAATGACAGAAGGCATCCCTTAGGATGGCAGAAAAAGGGGAGACATTTTTGATGGGGGACCTGAATATACCAGATGTTAACTGGAGCATCTTTGCTACAGCCTTAGCCAAGAGCAGGGTCATTCTCGATGCCCTGCAGGGGGCATGCCTCAGACAGCTAGTATTGGAACCCACTCAGGAGGGAGCAGTCTTAGACCTGGTACTCTCAAATGGGGACGGAGAGAGGATCTCAAATTTAGAATTGGGTAGCCATCTGGGAACAAGTGACCACCAAACTGTGTGGTTCATGATAAACACAGCCGTAGAGTCAAGCCATACAAAAGTGAGGGTGCTGGACTTCAGGAGGGCTGACTTTGTCAAAATGGGAGCGTATCTGCTGGCCTGCTGGCGCAGCAGTAGGTTTACCGCTCGCGGTGCCAGCAACCCGGGTTCGGAAACAGACTCTCGTAGCTGGAGGGCTGGCCGGATGGAGAAAGATTGAGTGCCCATCGGCCACTGTCCTTCACTGGGGAGGGGAGGGTTGCCTGTCCGGCTACTCTGCTGCCACGTGGGTGACCACAGATGATGGTGCAGCATGGACAGCCAGTGGGAAGGGAGAATGTAGGCCAGGAGCCAGTGCATCTGCATGTCATGACGTGCTCTGCCCTTTGGTCCCCCTTGCACGCCTACATCCTATGGGAATGGCACCAAAAAACATGGAAAAAGGCTTCACAGATGCCAGTGTAGACAGGGATCCAGGCCCCCAGACACCATAACCTTGCACTCGGGGACCGACCAGGATGTCCGACACACACTAATGGACTGGAGGGGGACATCCCGGGATCCCCCTCCTTCCTGCCCGGGGGGGGGTTAGGCCAAGGCAGCATGGGAGAAGACCTGGCGGGCTTTCTGAGAGGTACCAGGGTTGGGCAGAATGAGCAGAGGATACCCCTGAAGAGAGCGGCACCCATGGAGAAGGGAGCAAAAAAAAAAATGGGAGAGTGTCTCAGAAAAGCACTTGCAAACAAGCAAGAAGGAGAGATGCAGGAACAATGGGGAAACATCAGAACTGCTATTACAGAAGCAACAAGCCTTTGTGTGAAGCAAATAAATCAAAATGAAAGAAAAAACCACTGTGGTTCTCAAAAGAGTTGGTGGGGAAGGTTAGGGAGAAAAAGATAGCATTCAGGAAGTATAAGGAAACACAGAAGGAGCAGGGCAGAGAACTGTACCAGTTAAAGCAAAAGAAGCAAGGAAGGCAGTCAGAATAACAAAGGCCCAAACCGAGGAAAAGATAGCCAACTCGGTTAAGAAGGGGGATAAAACCTTTTATAGGTACATTAGGTAGTAAAGAAAGACAAAGGGAGGCATAGTGAGGCTTAATAAAGGGGAGGTTGGGTGGGCAGAGGATGACAATGAAAAAGCAGGGATAATGAATGAATGAATACTTCTGCTCAGTATTCACAAAAGAAGAGGAGGGAGGTACCTAATCCAATCAATAGAAGCACTCTCGATAGATGGGTCACTGCCAGTCCATTCACAGAAGAAAGGGTTCTGAAAGAACTCCTAAAACTGAAGGTGGACAAAGAAATGGGCTCTGATGGGATTCACCCCAGAATTCTAAAGGAACTAAGGGGAGAGCTAGTGATGCCACTTGTCACATATGAACTCCACAGGTCAGGCCCTCTGCTCCCACAGTGCCAACCTCAGAGCACAATAGTGTGAACAGGTAACAGACAGGGTAACTCTCCTGTCTGCTTTTGGGTCCAAATCACCTTTAGTCTCAAGTTCTGGGGGATTCAAACTGTGAACCTTATGCTAGCATACCCAATGAACAGGCTCAGATATGTACCCTCTTCGGGGATTGCAGTATAACTTTTCACCAGGGGCACCCAGCCATGCATCCAGAATAAACCATTTTAACTCTATAAGAGATCTTAGGTATAGTCTTACCTTTTTCCAAGCTTAGTAACACCATCAAACTATTGAATAGTTTTGTCAGACTTAACCACCTATACGTCAGACGCAAAAAGAACTGACAGATACCCAGGCAGTCTTTTAAAGAAAAGATTATTTATTAAAAGATGATAAAAATATGAAAAATGTAAACACAGAACAATGTATCAAAGAGCTCACAATCACATAAAAAACAAGGGAAAATTACAAAGCAAAACTCCTACCACAATACATTTAGATCTTTGCTATCTAAGGTATTACCTCTGGAAGCACATTTTAAAGATAGATCAGAGAGCTTTGTCTCTTTAGAGTCCCAAGATGATATGACATACATTTCAGACACAAGTATCAGTTTAAACTCTGTGTCTGCACACCCCTTCTGTGAGTCATCTAGCTTCTCCTTTTAGAATATAAAATTACAAAAAATGATTTCCTACCAGGAGGTATGTTAATAATGTGACATCAGCAAAAACCCATTTCCCAAATTATGAGTCTTTGATCAACCAGTTCCCTTGAGGTTTACAACTCTGCAGTCCATCACCCAGGTGTGAGATAGCCAACAGGAATCAGCTAAATGACATCTTTTTCTGATGTAATAAAATGTATATTTAGTTTCCAACTTCAAAAGCATGAGGTCATAAAAAGGCCATAAAATGCAGTTTCTCAAGGAAGTTAATTACATTACAGAGATCTCCTGGTCAGTGTAATACACCCTATGATTTCAGCTACTGATACCTTGTAATTTAAAAGGGACACATCTCACAGACAGACATTTCATACACTGACCATTTATTTATAATACCAATATCATACAATAATCATAACCAGCTGGCCAAACGTCACACCACTGACTACTCTTTTTAACAAATCATGGGAGAATAGTGTGGTATCTAAGGACTGGATGAGGGCGGATATGATTCCCCTTCACAAAAGTGGGAGCAAAGCAGAGGCAGGAAACTACAGACCTGTTAATTTGACCTCAGTGGTAGGGAAAATGATGGAACCACTTTTGAAAGAAAGAATTGTTGAGTACCTAGAGGCCAGCGGGGGCACAGGACCCAAGACAGCATGGATTCACAGTGAGAATGTCATGTAAGACGAATCTAATAGATTTCTTTGACTGGGTGACCAAAGTAGTAGACCTTGATGGAAGACATTACCTACCTAGACTTTAGCAAGACATTTGACACAGTCTCACACAAATGATTAATAAGCAAATTAGCCAGCCTGAGGATGGGTCCCAGGGTGGTAGCCTGGGTAAAAAAATGGCTTGACAGCAGGACACCAAGGATAATAGTAAACAGAGTCCACTGTGAAGAAAGGGGGGTTACTAGCATTGTACCGCAGAGTTCAGTACTGGGCCCGGTCCTTTTTAATGTCTTTATAAGTGACATTGTGGAGGGACTGGAAGGAAATATATGCCTCTTTGCAGATGACACAAAGATCTGCAACAGGGTTGATACAAAAAAGGGTGTGTGGAAAGGATGAGAAGAGACTTGGCAAGGTTGGAAGAATGGTCAGAAGTATGGCAGCTTTGATTCAGTGTAAAGAAGTGGAAAGTAATGCACCTGGGAAACAAAAACCCAGGGGAAGAGTACACAATTGGGGGGGGAATAACAACAACAAAAATGGAAAAGGACCTTGGGGTGGTCATATCAGATGACTGAAAGGTAAGCAAGCAATGTGAGAAGGCAGTAAGGAGGGCTGGGGGATACTGGGATGTATAGGAAGATGCATTACCAGTAGAATTCAGGAAGTTGTTATCCCCTGTATAGAAAGTTGGTGAGACCCTGTCTGGAGTACTTTGTGCAGTTCTGGAGACCCGATCTCCACAAGGACATAGACAGGATGGAGGCAGTCCAGAGGTGGGCAACTAAAATGGTGCAGGGTCTGCACCAGAAGTCATACGAAGAGAGACTAAAAGAGCTTAATATGTATACCCTCGAGGAAAGGAGGGAGAGGGGGACATGATATAAACTTTCAAGTACCTCAAGGGAATTAACAACGTCCAGGAGAGTAGCATCTTTCAGAAAAAGAGATGTGCAAGAACAAGGGGGCACAATTTGAAGATGGGGAGGATGGCTCAAGGGCAACATGAGGAAGTATTTTTTCACAGAGAGGGTGGTGGATGCATAGAACGGCCTTTCTGAGGAGGTTGTGGGGTCTAAAACAGTGGGAGAACCCAAGAATGCATGAGGCAGATGTAAGGCAATTCTGGTGGGGCAGTGTTGGGTTAAGTTACTTTTTCTATTACTTTCTATTACTTTTGGAAACTTATTCCGGGAAGCTATGTGCAGTCAGTAGCAAGGATGGAGAAGTACTGGAAAATGTAATGCACTTTACAGTTACCGCTACGTCTTTCTTTTTATACAAAAGTAATATGTAACTGTAACTGATTACATTTATTTGAAAGTAACTAGTAACTAACCTATTGCTAATCTGTTATAGTTACTTATTACTTTTGTATTGTTTTTGTTTAAAAATAAAAAAGTAACTGTAAGGTGTGTTACTTTTTCTATTACTTCTCCATCCTTGCTAGTGACTGCACAGAGCTTCCTGGAACAAGTTTCCAAAGTAATAGAAAAGTAACTTACCCAACACTGGGTGGGGGTAGGAAGAAGTAGGCTGTTGGTTAACTAGGATCTCAGAGAAATGTATGTGAGCACCTGGAAAAACAGTGTGGTGCTATTCTGCATGCATATCCAGGAATTAAAGTAAATAGATCAGCACCCGCACTCCAGACGGAGAATTAGGACTCCATGTATTGATTTAATCATTCCTTTATGTAAAAAAAGTGCAGATAAAACACTGGCCAAAATGGCTAGCAAACAGACTGACGTTTCTCCTGGAGTGCTGCCAGGTTTCTTCAGAGTGAATTGGTACATAAAACAAGTGCTTATTTTATAACAAACAGGTTCACATCACATGTTGCTCACAAGCCTATCACCTCCTATAAAGTGAGTAGTAGCATTAATCAGTCTATATAATTAATTAAACAGCTCACACTGAATCCTGTGCAAATCAGTTATTTTGAACATCACAATTGTCATGGAACTGATGGAGTCATTTTGTTATGTTATGTTATTTTTAACAGACCCTTATGCCCCTTTTTATTGTTTTTTTTTTTTTTTTTCTCTCTGGTTTTATTTTTCTTCAGCTTTTCAAACTTCAGCTTGTAGTATTTCTCATTCTGTTTTACACTCCAAGCTTAATAACTTTAATCACTACCCCATTATTTAAATTACTCTTTTCAGGCTACTATAGCCTCTTATGCACTTTATTTGAAGTTGGGTCCTTTTCCCTTGTGGAAAAATTGCTCCATCTAGTTCCAGGCACTTAACTTCATCACAGAGAGCAGTATTCCATCCTCTGGAATTTTTATCTAGAAGTAATTGCCAACATTTATACTTTTTCAAAAGTGCTGCAAGATCTATACTGTCATTTAACCCCTTATTCTGTCGTGCCCCCAGTTCAGAAATCCAATAACTTTCTCTCTGACCCAGAATCTTCTTAAGGTCTCCCTCTCTTCCTCCCAAATTTACCAGTTCAATACCCGTGAAACTAAACTTATTTTCTGCTCTTCTTTCAGAAATATGTTTTGCTATAGCATATGACATGTCCCCTCTATCTACTGCTCTTACGTATTCTCCAATCCTTACTTTAAACTTTCTCACCATCCTTTCTACATATAAAGTTCCACAATTACAGCTAAGTAAGTACACCAACCCGCTGCTGTTACAGGTAATAAAATGTTTCAGTGGAATTTATTTGCCTATATTAGGGTAATGGTATACTTTACATGTATTGACATATCTACAATACATTCAATTTCCGCACCGGTGTGTACCCATCGGTGCTGGAGCCAAAAGAGTCTGTTTCAAGGGTTCTGGACCTGGGACTATATTCTTTACCACCATATCTTTTATGTTTTTGCACTTGCGAAAAAACACTTTGGGACCCTGTCCTACATCATCAGCAAGTTTAGCTTCCAATTCCAAAATGGACCAATTACTAGCTATCACCTGTTTAACCTGGTGTGCCCTTCTAGAAAAATTGGTAACAAAAGGGCAGGACACTGTACTGTCTCTGTCCTTCTTTGTACTCCATAAGGTTTGGTTCCTGTCCATATTTTCCACTTTCTAGATTGCTGAGGCAATACATTGATTGCTGTAACCCCTTTCTAGAAACCTTTTTACTTGTAATGCACCATTTTGTTTAAACTCAGCTGTCTCAGTGCAGTTTCTAAGGGTCCTTACCAACTGTCCCTTGGGTATGTTGAAACATACGTGGTGTGGGTGGCAAATATATCTTAGAAGACTATTGCTGTGTGGACTTTTTTGAAAAAGTGTAGTACAGATTCCCCCACTACTGTCTTTGTATAGATTAAAATCTAAGAATGTTATTTCAGTTTGATTTATCTCATATGTATACCTCAAACAACTGCTGGTGCTTTCCATCCACCTGATATATTAATTATATGGAAAGGCACAAGTGAAGAGTTCAGGAGCTTTATCGGGGGCATGCAATGCCGCTAACGGAGGGGAGCACGCACGCATCTGCCCCAACTCTTCCCCATACTGCAGCGTAGCACGAGGTAAGGCATCCAGCGTCTCAGCCCTCAGCGCCACTGGGCCTAAAGCATGCTCTTTAAAACCTTGTTTCTAGGTGTGGCGGGGGGACTAAAAATAAAGGCTGCCTAGTGGAAAAAATATAGTGTAGTACAGTGATAATCTAAGACCCTGCCACACTGAACACAGTTCAGCCATTACGTTGATAAAAACATTTTAAAATATACTCTCTTGTGCGTCCACACTTGTCCTACCATGTTTTACCACGGTTACGAATGGCGTCCACACTTAAAAGGCAAACCCTTGGCATTAAACACGGTTTCTGATCCATGTTGCATTGAGGGAGTAGTGAATTATGGCTCCTTGGAGGACTACAGTGGGTGCAGAGGCTATAACATGATACCGGTGCTCAGCCGCGTGGATGAGGTACGCGTGCTTGTTTTCTAAACATGTGGGAAACTGTGCTAAAACCCTGACACGATCAGGGTTTAAACACAGTTTGAAAACGTTACGGGCGTGTATGCGAACCATGAATGGGCGCACCTGAAACATTCAACCATGCCTGTAATGTTACAAGAGCCCTAGTGTGGACAGGGCCTAAGACTTGTATCAGATTGACCAGTTAACGGACAGAGCTGCCTTCCATCAGAGGTCAGCAGGCAAAGTCATAGATTATTAAGATGATATTACCAAGTATGTTTATCCATATTTAGTTCATTATGTATGTTATTTATTCTACATTTTATATTTAAAATGAACTTTTTATATGTAGAAAACATGTAAACACTTTTTGTTGGAGATCGATTTGTTTTGATTTTGAAACATATTGCACATAACCTTTGTGATGTCATTTGCACTGTGGAAGCTGCTCTCCAGTTGGTTACATTTTCGATTTTAAGGGGCCTAAGGTGGAAATAATTGGTTATTGTAAAGCCCTGTCACAGATCTAAATAACACAATTATATAGGATGTAGGAAAAACAACAGCATATGCATTGCAGGTGATACCTTTTGTAAGACTAGCAAGCATTTTTTAGACTAGCTTTTGAGAGTTGCACTGTCTTAATTAGATCAGATCAGAAGTTACCAGGTCACTCTGGAGGTTAACAGGCCAGCTCTGTCTATCATGTCAATCCAGACATTACCAGGCCAGCCTACAGATTATCAAGCCAGCTTTCTCCATCATGTCAGTCTAGAATTTGCCAGATCAGTCTAGAGGTAATCCAGACATCTCTCCTCAAGAGATCAGTCCAGATGTTACCAGGCCTAGGTAGAGGGTATGAGGCTAGCTTTCTTCACAATGTCAGTCCAGAACTTACTAGGCCAGTCTAGTTCTTATCATGCAAGCTATCTTTAATGTGATGTCAGGCTGGAAGTTACCAGGTCAATCTAGAGGTAATCAGGGAAAGCTTTCCTCATTATTTCTGTCTAGAAGTTACCAGACCAGACTAGAAGTTATGAGGCCAGCTTTTGTCATCAGGTAAGCCTAGAGGTAATCAGGCCAGCTCTCCTCATCAGACAAGTCCAGAAGTTACTAGGTCATTCTTGAGGTTATCAGGCCAGCTTTCTTAATGATGTCAGTCCAGACATTGCCAGGCCAAACTAGAGGTTGTTAGATTAGTTCACTTCATCATTTCAGTCTTGAAGTAACCAGATCAGTCTAGAGGTTATCGGGCCAACTCACTTAAATCATGTGAGTCTAAAGGTGTGTTTACACGGCCACACTGATCTGTTTAGTGATCTGCTGCAGTCCTGTTTCCGACTTATGAGTCCGACTTATGAGCCCCATTGAAGTCGCATTTTCACTACCCCTCTTGGTGCTAATGCAAGCTGTGCTGGAGAGGGGGCCATGAGGCTGGTGGGCAGAAGAATGTTTGCAGTGATGTGTCAGATGACCCATAGGGTGTTGCTATTTACTTTCATTGGCATGGCAATTGAGTTAACCCAAGGATAAAGGGGCCATGGTAGTTAATTCAAAAACACCTCTTTTAAGCCCATGCTGTTTCACCCTTACTACCTCTCTCTGTTATGTGCACCTTCTGAACATCTGAGTTGTGATGGGATACAGATGACTGTTTTGCTAATGCTCAGCCAGTGGATCTGTTTGGCAGCATGGGATCGTGCACAGCTGAGGCTCATGGGAGCATGCATGTTGTGGTGATGCTATCAGTGCTGCTAGTTCACATGGCAGCTTCCACTGCTTACATCACACTGTGTCCCCAACTTCAGTGTGACTCTGTGACTTACCATGATCCAGTAAGTCCACGCACTGCCACATTTGCACTGCAGCAACCCCAGCACGCAGGTTGCTGTGGTGCAAATATTGTGGTGTACAGAGGCCTTAAAAGCTACCAGGTCAGTCTAGAGGTTTTCAGGTCCGCTCTCCTCATCATGTCTGTCCAGAGGTTAACAGGTCAGTGTAGAGATTATCAGGCCAGAGCTCTTCATCAGGTCAGTCCAGATGTGTAGCAACAGTGACCCCACAGCTGATTTTTATTAGTGGATATATAGCTTGTGCATTGCTCTTACAATTTGCAATGTTTTTGTTGCCAAGCAGGATAAATACTGTAGCATTTGTCCCTTTGAAACATGCTGTTCTGTTTACACTGTGTTTGTAAAAGACAAAAATTAAATTTTGCAGTAGTTTTCACTTGGGGCAAAAGAGTTTTCACAGCATCACAATGCATCCTGGCAATTTCCAGCATTTATCACAGCAAGACAACATTGAGACCGGTGTGATGAAAAGCTGCAGAGTAGGATAATGTGTTTTTGAAGGCATGTTTTGAATCCTATATTGGTTATTTAAATATGGATACACACAATGTGTGATGCACACAGGGTTTTAGTATAACACAGAAAATCATTGCGTTAGCATAAGTCATTTGAAAACTCGCTGTTCAGATTGGCATCTTGTAATTTGTATTGGGTACTACGTGTTTTAATTACATAATTTGTGCCAATCAGAATTTTTATTTGAAAAGATTCCAGGCACTCTTGTTTATGTTTATTTGTACAGTTCCAACAAAACTGATGATTAGAAGAGTGCCTTCTCGAGTTATTTGGCTGAGAGAACTGCAGAGCCAATCTGAGCAGTTCTGATACATGGAGGACTTGAGAAGATAGTCTTTATAGCCATAAGAGATGGCGCAACAATACATAGAAACATATTACAGCACAAGTCATATATAAAACTTCTTTAAAAAAAAATTGAACTTGATTTCAAAATCAGAAAGTTTTACTACGTAAAAAAGTTCAAAACCCCCTAATGTAGGAAGTGGACTATGCCAACAAAAGTTAGGACTTCAGAACTTTGGAACTGCTAGCATGAGTGACCCTCTTATATATGTATACTGCCACTGAGATGACTGTTACACGTGAGTGTCCTCACGCGCATTCTTAGGTTATGAGAACCTCAAACCAAAAATTATACCCCATAAAAAGTGAGGCCAGGCTTACATCTGTAAGGGTGGTATCACTGATCAATGTCCATCAGTGATATACAGCACAACCCCCTTAAACGCATACCCTTGGGACCATAAAAAAGTATACTTTTAAGGGGACTATGCCTGTGTCCAATCTTGTGTTCTTTTAATGGTATGCATAACTTGCAGTTTGTGCCAGTGGGTTGGGTAGGGAAAAGTAATGTCAGTGGCACCGAAGTGCTTCTTTGATTGACGTAAATTGGTTTGTGACATGCTGTGATATTCTTTGGCCTGATTCCTGTATGAGGGAAGGTGCTACTGTGATTCAAGTGAAATACTTCTGTGGCATACGTTCGGTTTCTTGGCTTTGATTTCAGTGTGAGGAGGGAGGGTTCTTTTGTGACTTGGGTTTGATGATTAGAAGGTTGAAGCAGGTGATTAACACCTCCATTTCAATTGGGCAGCCCATTAACAGACAGTTAAGAGCTAATTAGTAAGGCAGCTACAGGCAGTGTCAGAAAAATTGGGCCAGTCAGTCCACACTTAAATAGCAAGACTGAGGGATAAGTATATGCATTTAACAGGTCGGTTTTACATAGGAATCATAGGGAAAAAATTGGGACTTGGAAATTCAATGTGTTCATCAGATATGTGTTCAAGTGGGATGCACTGTAGATGTATATACATTTTCATCATTTATTTATTCTCCTAAGGGATGCCTGGATGGCTGCTTCCACTCCTTTTCTACCCCCTCCCCACCACTGGTGCCTATCCTTCCCCGGTGCTTACCCTGGCCATGGTCCCACAGATTACCCTTCTGTGGCAGGGTGGGGAGGGAGGTTATTCTCCCAGTATGCATCAAACTTTGGTCAAGGCTTCCTGGAGTGGACGCCCACAGGTAGTGAACAGGGCTTCATGTAGCCCAGGCTCCACTTTTTCCTCCTCCTTTTCTCCCTTGTTCCCTTTCCCACCACCCCCGATGTCTGGCACAGTCTCAGTCATCCTCGATTGCAGCAGTGTGCTCTGGGCATGCGCCACCCCCTTGAGGGAGCATGCTCCCTGATGTACCACAAGAGCCATGGCTACGTCGGAGCTGGGCCATTTCCCTTCCCAGCTTACTTATGCTCCCATCGAGAGTACTCCCCTGCCTGGCCACTCAACCAGAACAGTCCCAGACCCACTCCTGAACTGGGTCACTGGTATGGAAGCACCAAGCACTTCCACTGAGCCATCGGGTGACCTCCATTAATAACATATTAATAATTTAAAAACCTCCCCCTCAACGTGTTCATTTCCAGGGCAACTTTGTGTGAGACACTCTTTATGAAATAAGTATCTCGTGCGCAGGAGAAAGCACTCAAACTGGTCAACAGCTCTTCCTTGATCTGTAATATTATAAGGCAAGGGTGTCTAAAATGTTCAGAAATTAGCAATCCAGACTGACCAAGAATGATGCCACAATTGAGTCAGCAACGTGGGCAGACAGAAGCTTATTAGCTTAAACAGAAGTTTATCAGAGCTCCTGCTTGGAAAAGAGAACCAATGCCTTAAAACTTAATTTTTCTCTGCTGGATTTCGACCAAGCTTAGTAAATCTCTTGCTAAAGTGATGCAGAACTATCTACATGAGTTTTGAATGGTTTAAAAAATAGGAAAGCCAAAAAATACTATCAGAGATTTTAAATCTAAGACTCAAACAAGGGACACAGGAAAATCCCGGGCTTGAGTGCCAGCACTTGCCAGAGACAGAACAGTTTTGACAAGGGCAGGAAAAGAAAACTGAAAGAACTTAATATACCCTTCAGCTCTGTCTGTTCCACAAAACTATTAGTGCAGTATGGTGGCCAAATCTATATGCGCAGTGGCCCCAAAGAACTGGACTTACTGTTGGACAACTCTGTGAAAGAACATCCATTGGGACGGGACAATGAGGCAGATACTGATTCTGAATCCTGAAGAGGATAATGTGAAAATATCAGACTAAGCAGTAAGTAAAGCTGTTGTCGCGGGGAGGCTTGTGGCGGCTTTATTGACTGTGCTAATGTTTGTTTTAAACTGCTGACAGACCCATGCTTCGTGGGTTGAGATTTTGTTTGAGACTGTTTAACAAACTTTAGCATGTGGATGGACAAAATTAAAGCAAGTGTATAGTCCCTCCCCCTTTGGATGGCATATTCCATGCATCGTTTGGGACCAGATGTGATCCAGATAAGCACATTTCCAAAATGGTTCAAACTGTTAGGCCCTGTCCACACTGCAGCCCGGAAACCCTTCTGTAACGTTACAGAGGGTGTAAACCGCATTGGTAACGGCGTGCGTTTACATTGGTAACGTTACAGGAGGCGTTTTCGTAACTGTTGTTGAAACCATATATGAGGTGGTTTCAACAGCGGTTATGAAACTGGTCCCTTCCTGGTACGTTACGGCAGTAGTGTGGACTGCCGTGCTGGTCCCCTGCAGGGCACAAAGCACCGTAGCGAGCTTGCATTGTGGGATCGGGCGCCGTTGTAACAGTCGCCCGGATCCCGATGTGTGGACCGGCGGTGCTGGTCCCGTAACGGACACCGCCGAGGTGTGGACGCACTGCACCGCTCCACGGCCGTAACAGATTGCATCCGTTACTGGGCTCAAGCGGTGTAGTGTGGACGGGGCCTTAATGCGCTGTTTGGGACTGCTGATTTACTGTGTTTGTATAAGCTGAGAGTTGTTTCCTTAGATGCCTGTTAACGGGGTGCCTTTGCTTAAGGATTTTCACCTGTTTATATCCCTGTTTAGTGGACAAAGGTCTTTCTGTTTGAGTGTTTGAGGTCAAAATACTGGGTGCTTATCTCCTATCTGTATCCGGTTTCAGAGTGCTATAGTAGACTACAGTTGGTTTATAATGGGGTGTGCCTGTCTGAAACACACCGAATCAGCTCTTTCTGGAGAGTTATGATTGCAGTAATAGAAATTAATAAATGTTTGTTTTAGGAGCTGTGTAAGATGGGGGGAGGGTGACAGAGGGAACTATGAGAGATTTTTTTCCATTTCCAGTTATAGGCTGATATATTTACTTTACCCATGGGTTCTTGACTCCAAGCAGGAGCTGTTCCGTTGGGTTTGCACCGGATCTTGTGGTACAGTTTGATGTTTTAAGAATAGTATGATTGATGTTTTAAGAATAGTATGATGGGGGTGGCTGATCAGCCTTGAGTGCTGCATGAGTAGAAATACATGGAAGATTCTGTTACAGTCAGGTCCTCGCTCAGTGACTGAGATGACTCTTTGTGTTGAAATATTTATATGAGGATCATTTATTAAATGACCTGTGGGCCCCCCCCCCCGGGCCCCAACCGAGGATATAGCAAAAGAAAGTCAATCAAGCATTCTAATGTAATTGTTTGCTGTTATGTTTTCTCATATTGGTCTGTGCTGTAATGTGCAAAATCATAATGAAAAGTTTTTTTTTGTTTGTTTGTTTTTAAGAAAAAAAGAAAGTGCCTCATACAAACTATTAAAAAATGCCAAGATTATATGTTCAGTTGGCATACTGCATTTCTCACACAGGTTTCTCAGATTTTCTTTTCATGGAACCAGAAACCCTATTGTTAATTTTTTTTTTTAATATAATTGTACATTTATTTGGGCATATGGGAAGTCTGTTTCATAACCTCAGTGCACTATTTTGTAAGTTTCTTATGGAATACTCCTGTTTTTTTTCTTTATTGAGGGCCCCTTTTTAATGCAGCTTTTTTTTGGGACGTGGATATGGTTCATGTATTCACAATCACACTTCTGGCAGTCTTCCTTTAAGAGGCTGATTTGCTGGAATGTCTTCAAGAGAGAAGCTCCTTCCACCATGCAGGTGATATATCCCTCGGCACTGCACCATAACGTCAGAACTTCCTTTCTGCTGTAAGAGTTAGGTCTCCTCCTTCACAGCTCTGCACATGATGTAGGCCTCAATCTAAAGTATGTCATTTGTCAGACTTGATTATTTGTTCTTTAACTTCGTTCTTAGTGATTTTTCCTCAGTCGCACTCTTGTCGACCCACACCTTCAATGGAGTGCAAAGACTCCAAGCTGGTTCCTGGCTTCAGATGGTGCATCCCTTGCCAGCAAAAGATGTCCCAGATGGACTTGCACGTGTTGTGCCTTTACTGCCTGAGGCATCACACGATGTCACTGCTTGTGGCCTGTGTCAAGTGATGCTGCCCTCATCCATGGAAGACCATCAGGCTTGCCTTCTTCTCGACCAGTTCATCAAGAGCCAAAGCTCAAGACTAAGGCAGCTCGCAAGATGGCTCCCTTGGCTGTGAGGTCCATAGCCTAGCCTGCAGTGATGGAAGAGGTGGTGACCAAAGCCATGGGAGGTTCCTCATTGGTCTTGGCTCTGCTTCCATTAGGAGCCAGCATCAGAACACCCTTCATGGGTGAACTCCGTGATATGTACCGGTCCCTTCAGACCCCGGGATAGAGTCCTACACACCATGGGAAGAAGTCTAAGAAAACCTGCTGTCGCTCGTGGGACTGGGAAAGGGCACGTTCTTCCTGCACCTGCGACTCCCCCAACCACTCTAGGCCTCTCGAGTGCTTGGCTTTGGCTGAGTCCTCTTTGGTCATGGGACAGGCTGCTAGCTCCACAGTGACCCCGCTGGGATTGCTGGCCTCGATACAGGGTGAACAGGCAACCAAGATCTTTCTTGACTGTATCGACCTCTTTTCAGAAGGGGTCAAGAATGATTTGACCTCTAGGACCCCAGACCTGCAGGGCCTCACTCAGGAGGTAAAAGAGCAATTGGCGACCCTGGCCATTTCATCTCAGTAGCAGCCTCCCCTTGGGGTTGAGCACTCAACGCCAGTGCAGGTGGTGTATCATGCATCTCCAACTGCATCTCCTTGACATCAACGTTCGTGTTGACAGCCTAGGTCTTGGTCTCAGTTGAGGGGTTCCTGGCACTCCCCATCCCGCTTGACTGGGAGGCATTGCCTTTGATGCTACTCTTCATTTTCGGATGGAGGGTAGTTCCACTGGCGCATGCAGTGGTGCAGTGAGTAGCTCCTCTGGCAGCATTGGGCCATGACTAGGCAGGGTAGGACTGTACTCTCAACCCCTGCAGTTGGTTAGTGATCACCAGTTGCACACATGCTGATCTTGCCGAAGCAACTGTTACTGACACACATCTCACCACCTTTATAGGTCGAACCTCCCTGGCCAGCCCTTCTGGAGAACACATTCTAAGGACTACCGCCATGCTACTGGCTTGCTAGACTAGTTGTCAGCGGAAATGTCACACTTGGATGAATCCCAAGTAGTACACATTGGTAAGAAGTAGAGGGCCATCTTCAATGAGTACGCGAATGACTCCAATGGGTCCTTGATACAGTCCTTGAGGACTCATAAGTTCAGCCATGATTTGATCAAGGAACTGACCACCGACCATGGGCTGGTGTCATTCATGGCTCTTCTCAGGCTTATGTCTGAGTCCATAGAAACTGCCTTGGAGCCAGTGCAAACAAGGGCCAAATACCCTTTCACTGACATCCTTGATAGGGATAACTCCTGGGGCCAAAGCCATTCTTGGGCCTGTGCTGGAGCTTTTGCAGCATCCAGCTTCCTGCCCGGCACCCTCAGCCTGTATGGTCTGCAAGTACACAGTCCCTACCGGCACCTTATCCTGATTTTCAGATCACACCTCGTCCAAGGGTCTGGTCGGCAACTTTGTGTTTCACAAGACCAGCAGTACTAGGGATGGGTACAAGCCCACTGACAAGGATTTCAAAAAGTTTGACCACATGGCGAAGAAAGTTATGCTGCATCCTCCATGGTATCCTTCTGGCGAGTTCTGCTCTGCTGGTGGATTATTTCGGTCACTCCCTGATTGGGAGTACTGGATCATGTCCTCCCTTACCTGCCTGCCAACAAGAAGCTTGTGGCAAAAGTGGTCCGAGGTCAGGGTCAAGTGCTTGCCAAATACCAGCTTCAGACGGCCTTGGACATGGGCAACTCCTGTGCCCATGCCATGGCATAGAACATTGCGATGCATCAGAGGCTAGGCTGAGGATTTCCACCTTCCTGGTGGACACCCAACACGAGTTGGCTGATGTTACCTTCTTGGCCACCAACCTCTTTTGCCCTGGTGGATGGACACCTAACTAGGACTGAAAAGTCCAGTGCCACCCTAGATTATGTGACTTCCTCCCAAAAGGACCAGAAAGGGCAGAAACAGAAGAAGAAACTTTTTCAGTTTTGGTCTTTTCAGTCACAGCAGTTTCAGGCTTGGCACCTCAACACCAAGTTCCCAGGTCTGGGTCCCAAAATGGGAAGGGGTAGGGGTAGTGGTGCCCCTCTGGCAGCAGCGATCTGTGCCCCCTCCAAAGCTGCTAAGTGAAGGGTCAGGGGTGTCCACCTCCCACCCATCATGTCTCTGTCTCAGCTCCCCGTAGGGGGTCAGATTCGCCACTTCTGGTGTCATTGGTCCATAATTACCTCAGACAAATAGATCCTTGATGTGGTGGGCAGAGGGTTCCTCTTGACTTCAGGGCTCTCCCGCCTTACCAACCCCTTGCTCCAAGGCAGTCTGTGGTGTCACAGGGCATGCTTTCCCCCCTCAGGAAGAACATGGCTCAGTCCATTGCAAAAGGAGCCTTAGCCTGTGTCCCAAACTCCATGGCAGGCCAAGGATTCGTGTCCAGGTACTTACTGGTCCCAAAACGTTCAGGGAGGGCTGGCACCTCATACTGGATCTTCACGATCTGAATCAGTTTCTCAGGAAGCACAAGCTCAGGAATTGTCACACAAAACCAGATCATTCCATCTCTGGAGCAGGACATGTGGTTCTGCCCCTTAGATCTCCAGGACATGTTCTTCCACATTCCAGTCTGTCCCTTCCACTGGCAGTACCTCCAGTTCCATGCAGTTGGGGTTCTCTATCAGTTCCAGGTCATGCCCTTCAGCCTTTCCTCAGCACCCATGATCTTCACTAATTGCCTGGCAGTGGTGGCAACATTCCTGTAGCATCAGGGGGTCAGGATATAATCCTGCCTGGATGAAAGGCTGTTAGCTGGGCCATCCAAAGAGGCTGTGAAGCGGTCCAGGGACCTGGCCCCTCAAGACTTGCAGAGACTTGGACCTTCTGGTCAACCCAGCCAAGTCCAAACTGATCGCTTCACAGGTGATTCACTTCATCAGGGCACAGCTAGACTCCTATCAGGTCAAGGCCCACCCCCTTCAGACCTGGCATCGGATCTTTCATCCTTTGCCTGCTCATTACAGTTTGGGTGCTTGTGCCTTGTCCAGGAGTTCCTGTGGCTGCTGGGGTACTTGGCATCCTGCACCAGCATGGTCAGGTGGGCCCGCCAGAGCTGGGCCATCCATGGTCCCATCGCCTAGGTCACCTGGACTAGCCTGTGAAAGTGATCCAGCCGAAGTGGGATGCCATCCAGTGGTGGCTTATTCCCAAATATCTGGAGGAAGGAGTCCAGTTTGTCCACCCAGAGCTGATGGTGACTCATATGACAGATGTGTCTCTGATAGGGTGGGGAGTGCACCTGGCAGACCGCAGAGTCCAAGGGTTCTGGACTCCTAGGGAGTCCTGTTACCACACCTGCTGGAGCACCATGCAGTATGGCTAGCTGTGATGGAATTTGCTCTTCTTATCTGGGGTCAGGTTGTGCAAGTTCAGACAGACAAAACCATGACCAGGTTCTATCTGAACAAACCAGGTGGCACTCAGTTCCTTTCACTGGGTCAGGAAGCTTTCCACACCTGAGCCCTCATGCGCAGCATGGGTGCAGATTCCCTGGTGATTTATGTCACTGTAGCACACAAGCAGCTTCCACACGTCCTCAGCTGGGTGGGTGACATGTCGCATGAGTGGTACCATCTTTTCTCCCTGCGGGGCACTCCTGTGGTAAAGTTCTTTGCCTCCAGAAAGAGCTCAAAGCTAAGGCTGTTTTGTGTCCACCCCTCTAAGTCTGGGACACTGCTGAGGGATGCTTTCCTGAGGCCCTGGACCCCAGGACTTCTTTACTCTTTCCCTTTCTTTCCCCGATCCACAAGGTGGTGGTCGAGGTGTGAAGGGGCTAGGTGCAGATGATCCTGATCGACCAGGACTGGCCTCACCAATTCTGGTATCTGGATCACTTCAGCCTCAGCAGCAGGCCCCCATGGCAGTTGCCTCCGCACCCAGACCTGTAGATGTGTCATTGGGGAAATATCCTGCACTCGGATCTTCAATCCCTGCACCTCACAGCTTGGTTCCTATGTGGCTAGAGTTCCAGGCTCTGAATCTTCTGGAGGATGTGCTTCACATTGTGGAGGCTTCCCGAAAGGAGTCGACTTGCCAGTGCTATGCCTTTAAGTGGAAGAGATTTTCCATCTTGTATCAGGGCAAGGAGCTTGATCCCCTTGCCTGCCCCTTGGCTAGCATTCAAACAACATGAAGTCTTGCTATATTATAGACATTAGCAGTTTGATCCAGCTCTAGAACTGCCCCGGAGTGCAATGGTTAAAACCATTCCAAAATAGAATTTTGGCACGAGTGCAGCTCTATCTGTGTCATTTCAAACTTGAACTGTCAGATTCTTTACTCCGCCTCAGTGAACAGTCGCTCCGGAGATTTCTCCTTCTGCTCGGTTCATTTCTCGGTTTAAAAAGTGTTTTCTTGGTTGGATTTAACCGAGAATAGTTTTATTTTAACCGCAAAACTGTTCGGTTCAAGCTCTATCTGTGGTAGCCGTAAGTAAATGAAGGTTTTGTCTGTGTAGAACTTGTAAGTTATTGGTTCAGTTTTGAACCGATCAGTGGGTTTAAAACTCATTTAAAACTAAAAGTTACTATTTTAGAGTGCGGTTCCCGGTTCTTATCGGTTCTAAAAAACCCGGATTTATTACGTTTTTTTCCAATACCCGTGACACGGTTAGGAACCGATAATTGTCTTACCTGCTTTGCCGTTAAAAAGGAGCAAGTTTTGGTTAGGCTGGCATTATGTCTGAGAAACCCAAAAGAAAACGGCCCTGGGTTTCAACACTGTGATGTTTGTGGGAAGTCTTTTCCAAGGCTGACCCACACACCACATGTGTTTATTGTCTGGGTTTGACCACCTCAGTCAGACTGCCAGGTATGTAAGAATTTCCTGCAGCCACCCTGGAAAAAAGATTGGGCAGGCTCAGGGAACGAGAGGCCAAAAAGTCCGCTGACCCGGATGGCCAGCCCGGTTCGGTGCCAACCGAACCAGAGGGAGTGCCCTCTGACCAGGGCCAGACTTCCTCAGGCAAAAGAAAAGCTGGTTCTGAGGAACCAATTCCAGTAAAGAAAACAAGAAAATCAGCAGGTCTGGAGTCCAAAATTCCTTCTCCAACTGCTGCAGAGATAGCAAAAGCCATACAAATTATCCAGTCACTGTCTCCGGGTCCGTCGAACCACCACTATCTGGTAAAAGGTGGGTTCGTCGGTCCCAGTGATTCAGGATTATGATATTGAGAATTTTATGAACCAGAGGAGGGGAGGAGGATTATGAACAGTATGAATGTGGCTGGGAAGGTCTGGGTGTGCCCATTGAACCGGACATCTCCCCAGACAGACCTTTAGAATCTCCCCCTATGCTGTCTGAGTCCCCATCTCATTTTATGTTTTATAAAAAAGTTGCTGAAACCCTCCAGCTTCTTTTAGAAGAGGCTGTGGATGAGCAAGAGGAGCCTGATTTTGTGAAATGATGGATATTCCAGAGTCTAGGAGATTGTATATTCCTTTACACAAGTCTTTAGGAAACAAACAATTAAAATTTTAAAAGCTCTAATTGGTGCCTCCTGTAGATAAAAGATGGACAGAAGGTATACATTGTCAGGCCCTGATACAGAATTCCTTTCTCAACAATGCAGTCATGTTGGAGTAGTTCAGGCTGCTGCCTGTGATAAACTAATATTCCCTTGGCTACATTCTCCTGACAAGGATTCCAGGAAGATTGATGCCATGGCAAAAACAGTATGGCAGCCTCTCTGGGACTCAGGCAAGCAAATTATATGGCTTATGTAGCTAGGTATCAGAAATCTAGATGGGATACTGTTATGCAGTTGGCCAAGCAGGCCCATGGCCATCTGGCTAGTGAACTAGAACAGGTGGCTGCTGATGGCATTGAAGCCTCTAAGGTTCAGTTTCATGCTGCTGTGGATGTTAATGATGTTTCCTCTAGGGTCATGGCCACATCTGTAGCTTTTAAGTAGGTTGGCCTGGCTCCAGGTGTACTAGTTTGTCTGGGATACCCAGACTAAGGCTATGGATTTTCCTGTGGTGGGAAATTCTCTGTTTGGAGAGCAGACAGAGAATTACATGAAGAAGATGGATGAATATAGGACTACTTACAAGGTGCCCAGGCTAAGGGCGGCAAGCCACTCCTCAAAGGCATGCCCCAGGGGTAGGGTGGAAGCCTTTTCACAGGCCTTTCTAACAGACTCAGGCCTCCTCTGCCTATGCTCAGAGGGCTTCTTCAGAGGCAGGGTAGACGAGGGTGAGCAGACCTGCTCCCACCCCCAGCCTAAAGCTCCTGTGAAACAGACACCCAGATGGGGTGCCAGGGCCGATTCTCCTGTACCAGTGGGGGCAGGCTGGCTTACTTCAGTCAGAATTGGGCTTCTTTAACCTCAGACAAGTGGGTTCTGGAAGTAGTAAGCCAGGGTCTGGTTCTCAGCTTCAAAAGTTTCCCAAGTTGAGAAGCAGACTTTTCTACTACAAGTGCTTCAGAGACCCTCGCTCTGGAAACAGAGGTCTCATCCTGTTAGCTCTCAGAGCAGTAGAAGGTTCCTCCCTGCATCAGGGCAGGGGTCTGTATTCAGATACTTCCTTACCCAAAAAGACAGGAGAATGGCGCCCATTTTAGATCTCAGATATCTGAACAAGCATCTTTTGAAACCAAAGTTCAAAATGGTAACTCTGGCAATGATTTTACCTTCCCTAAGGCCAGGGACTGGCTAGCCTCCTGGACCTCAAGGATGCCTATTTCCATGTCCTAATCAGAAGATCCCATCGAAAGAACCTCAGATTAGACACGCCCTCAGGTCATTACCAGTTCAGAGCAATGCCCTTGGCCCTTACCTCTGCTCCAAGGGTATTCACAAAGTGTCTAGCAGTGGCAGTGGCCCACTTAAGGAGGCAGAGGATTGCTGTTTTCCCTATCTAGATGACTGGCTCATTGTAGGCCAGTCCCAGAACAGGTAAAATCTCACCTGCAGGTCACCCAGCAGCTTCTCACCTTCCTGGGTTTCTGCTAAACCTACCAAAGTCGGTTCTGGAACCAGTCCAGGTACTCACCTTTATAGGGGCAGAATGGACACAAAGCTAGCCAGAGCCTTTCTTCCCCAGAAAGGGTAAGGAATTTAGTGGCTCTGGCCTCTTCTCACTCTGCAGGTCTCTCGACCAGCAAGACACTTTCTGCAGCTCCTGGGGCACATGGCTGCATCCACAGCCGTTGTGCAGGGAGCCAGATTTCAGATGAGAGACATTCAGTTTCACTTGAGAACCTTTTGGTCTCAGAGAAGAGACCCCCTTTCCAAGTTGGTGGGGAGCCCACATGGGCGACCTTTCCACTCAGGGAGTTTGGTCCCCCCAGGAATCTCTGCTCCACATCAGTTTGCTGGAACTCAGAGCTGTTTTTTAGCTCTTCAAGCTTTTCTGCATCTGTCTCGACAAGGTGATACAAGTCAGAACAGACAACACCACAACAATGTGGTACATCAACAAACAGGGGGCACCGGTCTTGACCTTGTGCACCGAGGCAGTGAAGTTGTGGTCTCTGGCCTATTCCTGAACACTTCCCTCATAGCAGTTCATCTTCCAGGAAGGACAATGTCCAGCGGATGCCCTCAGCAGGATTTCCCAGGGCCATCACGAATGGTCCCTGGATCCTCAAGTGCTGGGGATAGTTTTTGCCAGGTGGGGCATCCCTCAGATAGATCTTTTGCAGCCCCAGACAATCACAAACTTCCTCTGTTCTGTTGCAGGCCTCCAGTGCTGGGCTCATTTCCCTGGATGCCCTTCTTCTGGATTGGGAGGAAGTTCTCTATGCTTCCCCTTTCCTCTCTATTCAAAGTACTAGTCAAAATCAGATCTCAGCCTTGCAGGGTGATTCTGATTGCCCGGATTGGGCCAGGCAGCCTTGGTACCACTCCTTCTGTCTCTGACAGTCCATCTTCCCTATGCGTCCCAGGAATCACAATCTGTTGACTTGTGCCCAGGGAAGGGTTTGGTATCCGGACCTCAAATCCCTCAACCTCAAGGCCTGGCTCTTGAGGTGTTAAGTTGCTGATTTACACCTCTCTCAGGGTGTTCTTGAGATCCTAAAGGCTTCCAGAAAGCCTTCCACTAGACTACTTATAGTTCTAAATGGAAAGGTTTTCCATTTGGTGTGCTGGAAAAATATTTCCCCAGAATCTGCTGAATTGCCCATTTTGTTAGATTACATGGTACATCTTAATTCCTTGGGTCTCAGACCAGCTACCCTGAGAGTTCATTTGGCAGCTGTGTCTGCTTTTGTGTCAACAGGAAAGTCATCCCTCTTTCCTCTCATCCTGTGTTTTCCAAGTTTTTAAGGATTACTCCATACTAATCCTCCCTTTAGGGAACCGGCCCTGCTTGGTACCTTAATGTTTGCATTGCCCAGTTAATGCAACCCCTTTTGAACCTCTGTCTTCTGCAGAGCTTAAGTACCTAACTTGGAAAACTGTTTTTCTAGTGGCTATCACTTCTGCCAGGCGCATAAGTGAATTGCAAGCCTTGTCAGTGGAGACTGACTTTATTTCTTTCCACAGGGATAAGGTAGTCCTTAGGACTAATAGGAAGTTTTGCCTAAGGTGGTTTCAGATTTCCATCTTAATCAATCTATCTCCCTTCCAGTATTTTCACTGATCACTCCTCTTGGTGAGAGGAGGTTGCACAACCTGGATGTTAAGAGCTCTTAGTTATTATATAGAAGCGTACCAAAGGTCTGAGGTTGAATCCTCAACTTTTCCTTACCTATGGTGAAGTTGGGAAAGGCAAACCTGCCACTAAGAGATCAATAGCCAGATGGATTGTCTCTTGTATCCAATTTTGTTATCAGAAAGTGGGCAGAGCCCCCAGTTTGAGGGCTCATTCTACCAGGGGTACAGCTGCGTCTCTAGCTGCTGCCAGAGATATCCCTTTATTAGAGATTTGCCAGGCTGCTACCTTGGAAAGCGGTACACACTTTTACCAAGCATTACTCCCTGGATGTCCAGGCCAGGAGAGATGCTCCTTTAGCACAGCTGTTCTTCAGAGCCTATTCCTAAGTGGGTTCTGCCCCTCCTCCATGGAGGTACTGCTGTGTATTCTGCTAATGTCTATAATATAGCAAGACCTCATGTTGTTTGAAGAAAAATTACTCACCTTAGTAATGTTGTTTCTTCTAATGGAGTCTGCTATATTATAGACCTCCCCCAACCTGCCCCTCTCAGAACCCATACTTGGTGGGGTGCGGGCAACTTAGTGTGGGCACTACTTATGTCCTGTTAGCATTTTGTCCTCTTTGGGACTTTGGGGGTGTGTATGTGTCTGCGTGTGTGTGTTTTATTATACTTGTGTTCCATTTTCATATTATTAGAATGGTGTTAGTATTTCTGGTCCCCTGACTTGAGTCTTGGGTGTTGGGACCATCAATGGTTGTTATTATTTAGGTAGCCATTTGGCTAGTGTAGGTTACAGCTTTCACACAGACCTTACTGAGTTTGGCTCGTAAAGATCTGACAGTTCAAGTTTGAAATGACACAGATAGAGCTGCTCTCGTGCCAAAATTCTATTTTGGAATGATTTTAACCATTGCACTCCGGGGCAGTTCTAGAGCTGGATCAAACTGCTAATGTCTATAATATAGCAAGACTCCATTAGAAGAAACAACATTACTAAGGTGAGTAATTTTTTCTTTTGGATCATCTTTGGTCCCTCTGCCAACTGGGGCTGAGCTCAACAACCCTCAAGGTGCACCTGGCAGCCATCTCTGTATACCGAACATGGCCTTGTATGCCAACTGTGGTGCAGGAGAAGGTGGTCAGGTGCTTTTTCAAAAGCCTAGACCACTTGAACCCACCGGTGCATGAAACACCACCAACTTGGGACTTGCTGCTGGTTCTGGCAGTGCTGATTGGCAAACCTTTCGCGCTCATGCACAGATGTGAGATGTGACACTTGTCATGGAAAACCACCTTCTTGGTGGCTAGCACGTCTGCCAGAAGGATCAGTGAGCTCCAGGTGCTCTTGATGGAGTCTGTATACCTGGTTTTCCACAAGGACAAGGTAGTCCTTTGCCTCCACTCAAAGTTCCTCCTGAAGGTAGTCTCAGAGTTTCACCTTAACCAAGTGATTAGTCTTCTGTTGTAATTTACTAACCCTTCTTCGGAGGCTGACCACAGGCTCCATACCTTGTATCTGCAGAGGGCGCTTGCTTACAAAAGGAGCACATGACTGGAGTGCAGGGTGAGGCTTGCCAGCTGTGTCACCTGTGCTGAAGCTACACCTGGCAGACTGGCAGCTAAGATAATGATTGGCAGATGGATTGTCTTCTGCATCGACCTCTGTTATCAGATAGCTGGTAGGAAGCCTCCTGTAGGGCTTTGGGTGTATTCCACCAGACATACTGCTGCCACAGTGGCTGCTTCCAGGGATATCTCTATACAGGAGCTCTGTATGGCAGCTATCTGAAAGTCAGCACACATCGTCATCTCCCATTACAGCATCGACCTTGAGTCACACCAGGATGCTGCTTTTGGAGCCTTAGTTCCCCAATATCTGTTTGCCAAATAGGGGTCCACTCTTTGTCCCCTCCTCCCAGAGAACTGCTAGAAGTCTGCCAAAAGTGTGGATACATGAACCATATCCACGTCCCTAGAAATGAGGGTTACTCATATATAGCTGTAGCTCAAGGAGTGATATATGGTTCACATCCACACAACCCACCTGACCTCCCCTGGCAAGTGGCACATGGGTCCCTACTTCCAGCGTGCAACATCTGACGTCATGGGGTGGAGCCGAGGGTTATACTACCTGGGTGGTGGGAGGAGCTTTTCTTAAAGATGTTACAGCAAATTAGCCTCTTAAAGGAAGACTGCCAGAAGTGTAGATGTGAACCATGTACCACTCCTAGAACAACAGCTATAGGCGAGTAACTGTTATTTCCAGTCTAGTATTCAAGTTTTAGTCAGTTTGCAGTTCAGGGATCCAGTGGCCTTATGGTAGTTGAACATAAGCCCTGCATGGAAAGCTTCATGGTAGGCTTCATCTTGGTTTCTGTCACTGAGTTCAGGAACTCAATAAGTAATTAAAAAATGCAAATTGAGCATGAAAAAAAGAAGCATTAACATGGTTTCCTAAATAGGGAAAAATATTGCTATTTCAAAGCAAACACATAAAAATACATTGGAGTTATTAAACAGACTTAACACATGGCCAGTTTAACAAATACTGTAGATAAAGGAGGCTTTATTCCTTTCTTCTGCGAGCGAGGTACTATTATTTTGTAAAGAGTGTCTCACACTCCAGTGCCCTGGAAACATGCTCATTCAAGGGAGTTATTAAAGCAATAAGGCATGACAGGGTGTGTACAGGGTGTGCACTGTGGATGGATAACGGCAGACCTTGGGTGTGTTGTGAGGCATGAGGCAGGGTGGGACAAATCAGGCAGCCAGGTGGCCAATGGTCACAAAATAAAAATTGGTTTGGCTACTGGATTTTTAAAGTCACTAGCCAACAGACTACCTGCACACAAAGTGATTTCTGAGCCCTTAAAATGGATAACCAAATCAATATTTTTAGTGGTTATCAGATTTTGAAAGTTAGTGGCCAAACTGATTTGTCCCACCCTGGCATGAGGTATTGTCAAGTGCCTTCAACCATCCAAGGAGTGCCATTATCCCACCACAACGCACATCTGGGAGTGTCTCATTGCGATTATAAAGTGGGTCCAAGATTTTTTTTAAGGAGGAGTAAAACAATGCACAAAAAAAGAAAAAACATTTTTGTGACTTTTTTTAAGTTGTTCATCCACCACAATAAAATAGTGCCAGTACATCCCAGCACTAACATGACATCTCAGGTTCAAATATTATGCACAGCAAAATACATTTGTTTTTAATTAGCTCTTAAACCGTCTATTTACTTAACGCTCACACATTTATGTGTTTCCTCACTTCTTCTTTCCCTTTCTTCCTTCCCTCCCTCCCTCCCTCCCTCTTCCCCATTTTGTTTCTTTTCTGACTTTCCTACATTCAAAAGATAGAATGCGGGGTCAGTGTACATGGATCCCTGCTTCCATCATGCAGCATTTGACATCATGGAGTGGAGCCAAGGAGGTCGGTCACCAAACAGGAGCTGGATCTAGGAATAATTATATCTGAGGACCTATAGGTGGTGAGACATTGTGAGAAGGATGTTGGGGTGCATAGGGTGAGGCATCACAAGCAGATAAAAGGAGGTTGTGATGCCACTCTACAGATCATTAGTGAGACCTCATCTGGAATACAATGTCCAGTTTTGTAGGCTGCATCTCAGGAAGGACTTGGACAGAGTGGAGGCAGTCCAAAGAAGGGCTACAAAAATGGTGCAGGGGCTGCACCAGAAGTCATATGAGGAGAGGTTGAAAGACCTCAACATGTATTCTCTAGAGATGTGAAGAGAGAGGGGGGACATGATAAATATGTATAAATACCTTAAATGAATCAATAAGATACAGGAGGGTTGCCTCTCAGAAAAGAAATGTACAAGAACTAGGGGACATAAAAAGAAGTGGGAGGGAGAAAGAATCAGGAGTAATGTGAGGAAGAATTTCTTTACAGAGAGGGTGGTGGATACTTGGAACAGCCTCCCCGTAGGGAGTGTAAAGGGCAAAAATTGTGGAGGAATTAAAAATTGCGTGGGCCACACAAAAGAGAACCCTAGAAAAAGGCAAGAGTAGGAAAGCTGCAGATTACAGTCTGCAGCATAAGTTAAAGGTAGAAAAAACAGACAGACTAGATGGGCCAGGCGTTCCTTATCTGCCAACAAATTCTATGTATCTCTGGTAGTGCCGCTGTAGTTAGGGTTGAGTAGGGTGTTTAATGTTAAACCCCTAAGTTTGCACTTTAATAGCATCACCCCGGTTCAGTGGAATTGTACAAAATTGTGCAAAGCGCGGTCGGGAAATTGAAGCAACATCTCTTGATTTGGCAAGTTTTGTTCTGGTCGGATGTGCAGATTCTGAGATCTGGTTAGTGCAAAAAGAGGAAAAATCTTTTTTTTTGTGTGTGTGCAGTTTTTTCCATTCTCACCAACAGCCTAGATTGTTTAGAATTCTGTTACAGAATGTTCATGGTAGAAAAGGCTTGCCAAAGAATGGTGCCTTTCGTTGATTTGGTGAAAAAATATTAATCCGTTCCATAGTTAATAAGGATTTGAAATTTTAGTTCTGCTTATGCACAGTAGAGTCTTTCAGATTGATGTTTGATACGCGAGAAGAATTTCCAACTTACGAAAGAAGAATCTTCTTGTTTGTGCAGAAGTTCTTCTTTCCTGGTGAAAAAATCTTCTTTTGTATGGCAGCCATTTTGTTGCAGTTTAAAAAAAAATTGAAAACCCATAAAAGTTATGCCCTGCAGAAAAACTAACAAATGAATCTAGCCAAACGGGATCATTTAGCTTGATTCTAGAGTTTGTTTTTTGGAAAACAGCCCTGAAATATGGCATTGATACATCCCCCAAATCCTTACAGAGGCTTGTTTCATGAGCCAAAATTCTTGTTTCATGAGTCTCATGAAAGAAGATTTTCATCTTGTAAAAGAAGAATCTAAGCTCACAAAAGAGGCAGGGTGGCATTCTGGTTCCCTCCCTGCTTCCACCACCTTGCTCTGGGTTTAAACTGCAGCTCCCCAGGTACCTCTGGCAGGATTGGATCAAGTGGAAAGCGTGGCACTGCTGCCTGTGGCCCACCCAAGGATGGTGCTTGTTAAATAGCTGCCTCCATGGTGCACAGCCAGTCAGTCCACTTTTACACCTCTACAGTCTCATCATTTAGTTTGCTCCACCCCCCTCCTAGTTTGAATGGTTGCTCCTGATTGTCTTGTTTCCTTAGCAAAAAGGTTCCTCCTCCTGGGCTGGCTACTGAACCCTTGCTCTCATAGTACAGCCTGCCTTAGCCAATTAAGCATCCAGTTGCTGGCTAATTCTACTCTACACTTCTCTCTACTCTACCTGTGCTGAATCCTTAAACCCCTGTGCTGCGATCCCAGCAACCTCTACTGAATTATCAGTCTGTTTATCTCTCAGGCTGACAATTCCCTCCCTCACTTTTGCTATTCTCTGCTGCTCCTCTCTCCTATTAATGCATCTCATTTTTTCCCTTATACCTGCCCCCTACTGTCCTCCGTCAAAACTACCTCAGCTGATTCACTATGATCCCTCCTGTTCCTCTCTTGAGTTTCTCTACTCTAACCTTCTTGCCTAACAGACTTCTCTCGCAACTTTATCCCCCTGCTCTTCCCTGCCAGTTTTTCTGATTGCTAAGTTGTTGCAAAAGCGTTGCCACTGCCCACCCCACTACCTGCTCCTCTCTTCTGCTTCTCGTATTTTGTGGTACCTTGGCCACCTTACTCTTATACGGGCTGGAGATATTGAACCTAACCCTGGTCCTACTACCCCTTGGATCCTCACTGGTCAGGGGTAAAGGAACTGCGTATTGTCCACCTCAATATCTGTAGCCTCCTGTGCAATCTTGCTGACCAAGAGGAGTGGGCAGCCATGTACAATCTCAGTATATTATGTGTCACTGAAACCTTGCTAAAACCATCCATTCCTGACTCAGCTTGCTCCCTGCCTAACTACAGTCTCATTCATCTCTCCTCTAAAAGAGG
Source organism: Neoceratodus forsteri (assembly GCA_016271365.2). NCBI lineage: Eukaryota > Metazoa > Chordata > Ceratodontiformes > Ceratodontidae > Neoceratodus > Neoceratodus forsteri. Next base: position 1,175,027,786 of record CM057453.1, on the reverse strand, counting down.
TGGTGGTGTAGCAACATACTTTAAATCTTACCTTAACCTCTCTGGAACCCCGACCCCTCCCCTTCCTCACTGTGAGTTACTACACTCACTCATCCTCCTGGAAGGCACAAAGAAACTCCATATTATATGTGCCTATAACCCCCCAGTAGGAGGCAATGCCAGCCTATCTGAGCTCCTCTCATGTACTACCCTGCCGCTGTCCGTAACAAAAGTATTATACTTGGGGACATAAATCTGGACTGCTTAGGTAAATCTTATAAAATCTACTGTATAATATTCTTGTTCAAGGGCAAAACCTTCACCAAGTTTCAACATATCCCACCATGATCTCTAATAACTCTGGTTCAAAAACACTAATAGACTGAATCCTAACTAATAGGACTGATAGGATTGCTGGTGCAGGCATCTTCTCTGATACCATTGCTGACCACTCTCCCATTAACTGTATTTGGCGTGTCCGTGTCCTCCCCACTCCCCCATCTAAACTCATATCTTTCACAACTTCTCCATTCTAGACCCCACTATGTTTCTTAATGATCTGTCATTTTGGTCTTTCCTCTTCTCCGCAGATAATGCTAATGAAGCGCTTGATTATTTCCTAGCACAATTTTGTGCTCTACAGAATCAGCATGCCCCTACTAAATCCCACAGAATCCATGGGACCCCCACTAGATGGCTTTGCAAGGATCTCCTAGCTCAACTAAAATGTTGGTATAGCTGTTGGTCTAAGTTCAAAACCTCTGCCCAACTGTCTGATCTGCAGGAATACCAAACCAAGAAACATTTCTGCAAGAGGGCTATACACCTAGCCAACAGTCACCTACTGTAAAACCTGCTAATCAATGCTGCTGAGTGACTCTAAAAAAAAATTCTGGACCCACATTAACAGTTTCATGGGGGCTAATCATTCTCAGTCCTCCAGTGACATGGTGCTAAATAGCCAGCACTGCAACAACCCTGTCACTATTGCCAACTCCTTCAGTCAACATTTCTCTGTCTCATCAGATTACACTAGTTCCCTCCCTACCCCAAGCCTTCCACCCTTGACCTCACGAATGTCCCCCACAACGCCTCTCACTGCTTCTGTTTTCATGTGGTAACTACTAAGGAGGTTCGTAAGTTACTCAGTTCCATCTCTGATAGTTGCAGTGTTGGTGCTGATGGCCTTGAGCCCTGACTCTTCAAGCTGGCAGCTCCTCTCCTTGGTTTCCTGCTGGCCAGAATTTTCAGCATGTTGCTTCCCTTGTACCTGGAAGACTGCCAGGATAGTCCCTGTTTTCAAGAAAATCGACCCCAAGTCTGTCACTAATTATCTACCTATTGCCATCCTCTCTGTTCTAAGCAAGCTACTAGAAAAATTTGTCTCCCTTCAAACTGTGGTATTCTTTCATGACTGGAACCTTTTCTCAGCCTCTCAGCTTGGCTTTAGGAAAGGTCATAGTACAACCGCTGCTCTCCTCAAGTTCACTGACACCAAAACTGCAATGAATAATCACCTTTTAACTGGTGCAGTCTTCACTGACCTAACTAAGGCCTTTGATCTTGTAGATCACACATTATTCAAGGCCAAAATGCTCTCCTTGGCTTCTTCACTAATGTTGTAGCCTTGGCATGACAGTTACCTCTCTGATAGGCAGCGATATGTCAAATATTGCACTGCTAACTCTCCACTATCAACATTGGGGTACCCCAAGGCTCTGTCCTTGGCCCCCTTCTCTTTACCATCTTTATCAATGACATCTCTCTCAAAGCCTCTCACTGATCATCCCTACTCTGTGCTGATGACCTTGTTCTCTACCACAGCTCCAAGGACATCACCGACCTTAATACTACCCTTTCTTCTGACTTTCACCGCATCCAAGTCTGGCTTTCCAGGAACAAGCTAGTACTCAACTCTAGTAAAACTCAATCTGTGCTCTTTGAGTCTGCTCCTAGATTAAGGAAATGCCCTTGTCAGCTGTCAGTCTCCTGCTCTGATGGCTTCTACCTTAATAATGTCTACTCCTTCAGATATCTGGGTATTACCCTTGACCCCTCTCTTGACTTTGACCTCCACATCTCCATCACCTGTAAAGCAGTCAACTTCAAAACTGGACAGGCCCATAGAACTAGCCATGCACTTGCACCCTCCACCAGAGTAGTCATTGCCCAGGGCATACTTCTTCCTGCTCTCACATATGGGTCCGTCACCTATGTTGGTGCCACTAAAGTTAGTCTCCACAAATGGGACACCGCATATAACAGCATACGTCATTTTGTGCTGGCCTCACATTGCCATACGCATCACTGCCACCTTCACAGTAGCCTTCACTGGCTCTCCCCTTCAGCAAACCGTCTTTACTCGCTTGGCACCCTAGCTAACAGTATCTATCGCTTGGGTGTTTCCCCCTACACTAGCTCAGATGCTGATTCCTAACAGCCCCCACTATGCTCTCCGTTCTGGTGATCATATACTTTTTCAAGTCCCTAGATGTAAATCAGGTTTGGGAGCTCAGGCCTTTTCTCACTTTTCTCCTCTATCCAGGAGCTCCTTATCCACCGACATCCGTCTTGCCTCTACTTACACTAGCTATAAGTGCTAGTTACATAGTCCTCTTCTACAGATCGACACCTGCACTTGTCTACTTCCCCTCTGAACTCTCCGTGGCACCCCTCTCGCTATGCAGAGTCTACCCTAGACCTCAGCCTTACTCCTTTGCACTTAAAGAGCAGGTTCTTACCTTGTGTTCCTGCTTTCTTCAGTGTGTTTCTGCAGCAAATGGCAACCTTGCATTCTCGTTGTAACATTATCTGGTGTGTACTTTAGCATTTTGTGTTAAAAATGAAACATTTTTTTGTACCCCATGGTCAGCGCCATCTGAAAAACCTCCGTACTCAGTACCCAGCCAAAATCTTGCACTACTTCCTGCCTTACGTCAGTAAATGAATGGGGCTGCATAATGAGTAAGGCAAATTATTAGCGTGAATACGTATCGTCCTGCCTGTTCTTTGCTGTGAGATGTATGACAGATATACTGACTAGATTTAGGATTATTGCTGACATAACTCCTGCTACTAACCACCTGCTTTCCCTTTATATATTTTACCCCATTTGTGTTTTGTTTTACTGTCACAACATCCATTTTAGTCATTTCTGTCTTTAGTCAGGTGTTGGTGTGAGGGATCGGTATACTGTCATACTTGCAGCATACTGTTACTTATGATGGTTTTATCTTTATCATAATTCAGTATTTGTCTATGGCAATAACTTGAATGTTATTAGCCTCTGCTGTCCTTTTATATACATTGAGAGAGGCATTGATTCATTTGCCCCTATTGATCAACTGCTGTCATTTTCCTGTCAGTTTCTATCAGTGGTATTAAAAAAAAATCTAAAGTAGAATTTATTTCTGTCTGTTCGCTCATGTAGTGTTCCCCTTCTCCTGTTCTCCTGTCTGACCCATAATTATATTCTTTTAACAATACTGTGTCTTTCTGTCTTTATTTTTGATTTTTAAATACAGCTAATATAATAATTGGCATTTGCAGTGTAGTATTGATTCATGTATTTGGATTCAGCTACTGCTCTCATTTTCCTAACATTTTCTATATGTGGTAATTATAAATATTTAAAGTAGAATTTGTTTTTGTTTGTTTTTGTTCGTTCATTCACATAGCTTCACCCTTTTCCTGTCTCATCAATAGCTTTTGTCTTTTAAAATACTGTTTTGTTGTTTTTATTCTTGATTCCTAATTACAGCTAGCAGAATAATTAACATCTGCAGTTCATCACAGTCACTGCCTTCCATCCTTATACTGTAGTTTCCTTATTGTAATATACATCTTTCTTAATATCCATCATGCTTAAGCGCTGCATTGTTGGTGGATGTTGTAACACCATTGCAGACAAAGTCAGTCTGCACTACTGGCCTTGAGATGTTGAGCTGCGTAACAAATGGGACCAGTTTGTGTCTACCACCTGCAAAGATTGGGTCACTGGTTCAAGAACTAGTGCCATATGTGGTGCACATTTTAATGCCCCAGACAACTTTATGAATTATAATCAGTGGGCAGCGGGCTTTAAAAGAAAACTAGACCTTGTACCTTGCACTCTTCCTAGTATAAAGCCTGAAGTGTATAAATACAGTACCACATCGTTTCACTTGAATCTCTAGCCATGTAAAACCGTTGGTGCTCGCAAAGCGGCAATAAAACTAAAGATTCAAAGGGTAAGTTTATGTGGTGCTGTAATACATTTACTATGCTATCCAAAGATAATGTTTGTGGTTGCAGATGTCACCCTGTCCATTACTTATTTGCTGTCATATAACGATCACTGTTGATGGGTATTCTTAACCTGTTTTGGTATTTGTGCCACTATTTTCAAAAGGCTTTCCCTGTACAATGTGAGTTTGTTCTGTGCAAATCAGGAACAGTGCCAGTTGTTGTGTGTGCTGCCATATTCAAAGGCCTCATTTGTGCAGCTTACCCCTGAAACTGCTGTGGCGCACAATATCATGCTGCGCAAATGTGAGATCCCACATGCATACGCAGTGCAACATGTTATTAAAAGTTTTCAGAAGCACTAAAAGGGCTGGAAGTATGACCCATTGTAACGTTTCTGAAACACAGTAAAAGTGTAAAGAGTATATGGGTGCCCTGCCCGCCATCCATGTACTGAGAAGGGCTGGGTGCCCAGGTGACCCAGTCTTCCCACTGGAGCTCTGGTCTCTGTCCCTGTCCAGATAGGTTATCCCTGATTGTCCAGCGGTCTGTCACAAGCACCCATCCTTTCTGGCATAAAACAAAAGCCATCCCTGTAATATATGCCCCCCCCCCCCCAAAATCACTGATCCTTGATAGTGTATAGCCTCTCACACCCTCTCAATCTCATATCCTGTCCCTATTACACAACATCAAATATCCCTTTTAGCCAAGCTGTGTGCCCCCCTGCCCCAGCACATGTGCCATGATCCACATGTAGGCAAAAAGAGCAGCATCCATGGTGGTCTTGAGGTCCTTCCACAACCCAAATTTCAACAGTATGCACGTTGGTATAGCTCACTGTATGGCTGGCTGTGTAGCTGATTCGAGGATTGTGCCAGTCACCACTCATTGCTGTTGCCCTTTGTACCTATGCTGAGATTCAGGCATGGGGGGTTGGGGGTTGCACATCTAGACTGCAAGGGAAACTGTTAGTTTTGTATGAGGGACTAAATCATGTCTTGTGGTAGGGTGTTGGGGGTGGACCGCTACAGTTTCAGTGATGTTTTACGATATAACATGGAGGATGTTGAAATGCTATAGTACTGGGAATGTTTTTTGTTCTATGCTACAGATAACTGATGCTTGTGAGGGGCTACTGGACAACCCCAGATAACCTTATTGAGCAGGTACCAGGGCTAGAGATTGAGCATTGGACCACCAGGATTTCTTAGTTTCCGTACTTGGTTGGTGATCAGGTTGGGCAGGGGGAACCCTTTACAGCACACTAGACAACTGCAGTAGTATGCAGATGACCTCAGATGCCCCCTGACAAAGGGTTTAGACACCTGAAGCACCAGGACCATTGGTGGGCGTTGTGTGTCCGACCACAGACTTTTTGATTTTGTAATGCAAGCATTAATACTTTTCAAACTTGATTTTCAAGTCTGTGGATACCTCTTGAAACTTAGAGTGCACGGACGTTTTCTGGAATTGGTGTTTAACTATCTTGGGCATGCCTGTCCATTTTCCCTGCACCACGCCATGCTCTGTGTGTTTGTAGTCGGAACTGTTTGGAGATGACCCAGAACTGGCATGCATATGTGCACAATTGTGCACAATTGGTGCAGTCCGAGCACCAGTCGAGCTCATTCTGCGTACTGCTTTACTGTTGGGCGGCGTGCTTTGCTGGTCGCTGGTTCTTGGTGTTAGGTCATGTGATGTGGTTGGACACTACCTGCTGGGTTGATGGGATCACTGGACCACCATCGGAGGGGGTTGTCTGATAGGGCAGTTTGGGTTACGTGGGTGAGAGGTGGGTGGATGAATGCTAGACCACTAAGTCATTTTCTGTGTGTCAGCAGACATGAGTTGGAACTTTGGAGGGACTGCTGGATCAGCTGGGATGTTGCCATGTTTTGCCTGTGTGTCTATTGGGTATCGTGTGGTGGACACCACTTGATATGCAGATGGCCCATTAACCTTCAATGGGCTCATCTGCATATTTGGTCAGAACACTGCCCCTAGTTGTTCTAGCGCTAGCCAGTGTATGCTGCTTTTTACCCTTATGGGGAAGTTTCAGCCCCATGCCCTGGTAGTGTGGTATAAAGCATGTCGATTGACAACTGTTGGCTATGCTACTATGCCTTGATATTCAAACATACAGCGTGGTTAGTATGTATTGTGCTATCCATTTGAATATTATGCCAGAGTCAGCAGGGTCTGTTTTTCCTCCACGTTTCGCATCAGAACCCGCACTGCCGGCTGGCTACAAATAAGGACCCCTTGTCTGATGGTGTTGACTTTGATTGTTTCTCATGTAATGTAGACAAATGGGGACTTTGTATAGGTCATGGATATAACCATTTCTGGATTTTCACCTCTGCATAAACCAACACCAAGTGTACCACTGTTATGCTATGCGTTAGTTTATGGAATATGACTCTGTGTTAGCCAGTGTGCAACTGGGTGGTAGGTCACGGATTAGAGTAATTACCAGTGTTATTTTTTGTACCACATTCAAAATCTGCTTGTGAACATTGAAAACCCTACACAGTTCAGACCCAAACTGCCTAAAAGACCACTTGTTGAGTTACACACCTTGCTGCCCTCTCCGCTTCACAGAGACAGTTATTTTTTATGTCCCTCATTCCCTTATGAAATTGTCTAGGGACAGGCTGTTGGTGTGGTATGCCTCTGTTCTGTAATTCACTTCCATAGCGGGTGCGACCAGTCCTTAAGAAACTGTTACAAACCTTTTTTATTTGCACAAGTATACCCAGAATTAAATAAGTAGTTTTTAGATAGCAGATTCATTAATATTTATTTAATTCATTTTAGTCTTTGGTAACCGGGTAAGGCCCACTGTACATAATTGCCTGACTTCAGTGGCGACTGTCAAGCACAGGGTGTTAAAGTGACTTTCTTAGATTCACACAATACAGAAATGGTGGTTGTATGAATCAAACCCTATTCAGCTGGATGTACCAAGTTCATTGACAGCTCATTTCTCAAACCTCTTGACTATACTAACAACCACAGATATATCTAATATGTATGTATCGTTTACCGACTTCATGCCGTTGAATGTTTTATTGCTGTAACGTGTCCTTTGCCTAGTGGAAAGTAGGCCAGACAAGTGTAGTTGGGCTTGCCTTGTAGTGACAATTTGTCTGTTATCCTATTAAATTGTACTTTAGGTTGCCCTTTTTCTCCCAACTTGTAACATGCCATTTCCACCTTTTTCAGTCTGCTTTAGCATTGTTCATTCGACTGGTACTTCTTAAACTACAACTCCCTTCGGTTTCATCATTATTCTCGCATGTTTATGATGTAGGAGTAAAGGGAACTGCTCCCAGACATTATGGGACAGTGAGATGTGTTTAGGAATGGATGTCACTGGTAATTCTGGTGGTGCTAGCCACTTCACCAGCTTCAAAACCTCATTATATGCAGGATTTGGGGGATGCTGGAAATGGTTGTAGGCTTTGTTCTGCGTAATGCAGTGGTAGCATCCAAGAGAGTGATAGGTACTGCTATGCTCATTTGGATGTGATCTCCAGCAGAGCACTGCATACAGGATCAAAGAATCATAGAAGCCTTATGGCAGAAAAGGACCATACCAGCCCATCTAGTCTGCCCTTTTTTCCCCCCTACACCTCTCCCTCCCTCCCTGCCAGCCCCCGGCCTCTCCCTGATACTCAGCCCCATATGCTTATTCCATGCCCTCTTGAATTCTTCCACTGATTTAGTCCCCACCACTCTGTCTGGTAGTCTGTTATAGGGCTCCACCACCCTCTCTGTGAAGAAACGCCCTCTCACATTGCCCCTGTATCTTTTTCCTTGCAGTCTGAGGCTGTGCCCTCTAGTTTTGACCCCCTCCTTCCTCTTAAGTAAACACTATTCTCCCTTTTATTGAGCCCCTTTACATATTTGAAAGTTTCAATCATCTCTCCCCTTTCCCTCTTAGTCCCCAGCATGTACAGATCCAGCTCCTTACACCTCTGCTCGTGTGACTTTCCCTGCATACCCTGTACCATCTTGGTTGCCCTTCTCTGAACCCTCTCACCACATTTATATCCTTGCATAGATGAGGCCTCCAGAACTGAACCCCATCCTCAAGGTGCGGCTTCACCATGGCTTTCTAAAGGGACATTATTACCTCCTTCTTTCTGCTAGTAATTCCCCTGCCTATGCATGCCGACATTCCATTGGCCTTTCCCACCACCTGACTACATTGGATTCATACTAACATACATACTAAAATGCCAGCAGAATAGGCCTAACGGTCTTTCACGTCTGCTTGTTTGGTCATCCCCCACCCGGGAGCTAACCTTGCTGCCCCCCTCGCCTTCTCTGGCTTCTCCCTTCCCAGTTCCGGATATTCTCGCTGCACTGGATTTTGCTTCCAGAATCCTTCCCCTGTACCTGTCCCACCTCCTCTTGAACCCCTCCACCAGCCCCCTGGGCAGCGCATTCCATGGCTCCACCACCCTCTCAGTGAAGCAGCACCTCCTTTCTCCCCCGAATCTTCCCCCCTCCAGCTTCCACCCATGCCCTCTAGTTGCCCCCTCCTCCTTCCTTCGAAGCAGCCTGACTGCTCCTCCTCTATTTACCCCTTCATGTACCTGAAGACTTCTATCATGTCCCCCCAGTCCCTTCTCTCTTCCAATGTGTGCATATTTAGCTCTTCAAGCCTCTCCCCATAGGTCCTGTTCCCCAAGCCCCAAATCATTTTGGTTGCCCTCCTCTGGACCCCCTCCAGGAGTTTAATGTCCCTCTTTAGGTGTGGCCTCCAAAACTGCACGCAGTACTCGGTGTGGCCTCACCAAGTAGTTATACAGAGGAATATCACTTCCTCCTTCTGGAGGTGATCCCCTAGCAATGCATCCCAGCATCCTGTTGGCCTTGGCTGCTGCCCTCCTACAAGTCTCAGAGTTGTTCATCTTGACATCCACCACCACCCCCAGGTCCCTCTCAGCCATCGAGTTGTAGCATTCCCTCCCCAGGGTGTACACTTGGCCGGGTTTCTGGCCCCAGGTGCAGTACCTTGCATTTCCCTGCATTGAACCTCAGCTTCCACTTTCTAGACCATCTTTCCAGAGCCTCCAGGTCCCCTGTAGGGCCACCTCCCCTCCTCCTATCCACCACTGCCCCCAGTTTTGAGTCATCTGAAAGAGACTCATCTCACTCTGATACCTGTCCTATGTCAGAGGCGTGGCGTTGAACAGGAGGGCCCAAGGACTGATCCCTGTGGTACCCCACTAATGACTCTCCTTGGGATGAGACTATCCGCCAACTTCGACCCTCTGGGTTGGGTCCTGGAGCCAATTGTCTATCCATCTGATTATCTGGTTCTCCACCCCCATTTCTCCCAGCTTATCCAACAGGCCCTCATGAGGAACAGAGTCAAATGCCTTGCTGAAGTCTAGAAAGAGGACGTCCACTGGTCTACCCAGGTCCAAGGCACTCGTCACCCAGTCATAGAACTCCACAAGGTTTATCTGACACGAATTCCCTGGGATGAATCCATGCTGTCTATCGTCCAGGCACACTGACTTTTCCAGGTACCCCCCAGCCTCTCCTTGACAATGGCCTCCATCACCTTGCCCACTACCGATGTCAGGCTGACAGGCCTGTAGTTCCCTGCCACCTCCCTTGATTCCCTTGTGGATAGGCACTATATGCGCCACCTTCCAGTCCTGGGGCACCCACCCTGTTCTCAGAGAGATGGTGAAAAGCTCTGCCAGGGGTTTCGCCAGGACATCCGCAAGTTCTTTCAGCACTCTGGGATGTAATTTATCGGGCCCTGGTGCTTTCTCCATCTTAAGGGACCTGAGGGCTTCCCTCACTCTCTCTGCTGTGATTTCCACCTCCGCTACCTCTTCTCCCTGCTTAGCCTTCCCCCCTCCTGCCAGTGATGCCTCCCCCTCTCCCCAGACCCACTGATTGGTAAGGGTCCCCCCCTCCTCAGATTCCTACCTCAAGGTTCAAGGAGGCTATGATCCCCAGATCCCTCTCCTGTTCTGTTACTTTAATTTTTTCCCCTTCTAGGGTGTACCCTCCTAGGGTGTAGGATGGGCCAACTGGTGGACATACAGGCCAAAGTGAGGTCAGAATATGTTTCATACTTGATGTATGCTGACCCCATACCAGCCAGAACCCACCCACAAAACACAGGAAGTAGACGTAAGCATATTGGTCTATTTAGGTACCTCTGTAGACTAAACAAGGTAGACAGCAAGGATTGTTTTCACAATGAGTGGAAACACAGGTATCAGGAAACGCCATGCCAATGGCTTGGTAGTGAGGATCATAATGGATGTCAGGATATACTCCTTTATGGAACTGGCAATAGAATAATGGAACTAGTTACCAGAGGATGTAGTATACACTTAAACAATGGGTGGGAGGCATAAGGGGATGAGATGGGTACATGGGAAGGGTGCTAGTTTGGCATTGGTGGTGGTAGAGGGAGGGAGGGAATGTAATGTCTCCTAAGACAATTCACAATACTACTTATGGTTCATAGGTGATAGGCTGCCCCTGCCTCAACCTCAACTGCATTTCAATCTGATGCTCACTCAGATTATGTATCAATCTCTCACTCACTGTAACAAACCGGAGGTAAGGAGTCCCATTATAAGCCCATCGTGGCATCCATTTCTGATCACAAATGTCGTCAAATTTCAATGCTCAACCGACTCATCTCAAAGCGATAGATACTGATCTATCAGACACACCACACACACACACATATTTGGGAATGACAGCAAATTGAAACATACCAATCCATGTTATTTCATCTATTGTTATCTGCATTGTGTTCACCAACATCTAGAATAACATATTCTCTGTCATCTACTCTAGCCAGTGGCTTGAAGAGGTACAATGCAATACCCAGCATCGCATCCCTAGTGTCATCATCACTGTCACCCACACTCCAAGACTCATCTGTTGACAGATTGTCTTCAGCTCCTGATGACAAAACTCCATTGCCGTCTGGAATACATTCGCTGCCAGTGTCAAATTCTTCATTGCTGACCTCGTCAGTGTCTTGCTGCTCAACTGACATGTCTGCCTGTTCTCCCAAATAAATAAATACGTAATATGCAAGGCATAAAATAAGCAGGTTTGCATCGCAATTTGCGAATCAAAAAACGGCAGTTGCGAATCAAGGTGCTAATCGAATTTTTTCATGACCACAGGGCTTGGAATGCTCGAATGGCACAATGTTTCACTATTTTTAGCCATCTCCCCCACATTCTAGATTCCCCACTGCCAATCAGCTTCGACCAGTTGCTAATCATTTTTCATTTTGATTAGCAAAGGCCACTAATCAAGTCTCCGACACCAATTTATGCCTTGAATATGTGACGGATCGAGCTGGAAGATGGCATAGCACAAGGAAATAAAGATTGTTTTTCTTTTAATGCAATGTATCATCCACTAAATGAGAAATTAACACATCTAAGCAGGACGAGCCTTGTCCATGTGTTACATTACAGGGTTGGTGCAAAGTGAAAACAGAGTGTGCATTACAGTTGGCCAAGCAGATTAACTGACAGTAATACACATGATCACAGTCAACAGTACTAGATTAAAAAGAAAAACATGATTTTGGGTATTGTAGTAATAGTTTTTAAAAAATAAATGGATGATAATGCATGGGTAGCAATATACAACAAGCTTTATTTATTCATTTATTTTATTAAATTTTGTTAACTGGGTAGGCCTGAAGGTCCCTTTTCAGGAGTGACCCAGAATTGGTTACATTGAGCAAGGCATATACATTGAAGTTGTACAATGCAGGACATATCATACTGGATTACAAAGACAGTATACAGTTTTCACAGTAGAGAGAAGTTATTTACATCAAGGTTACACAGTTCAACAATAGCAACTAAATGAAATCACAAGCATGAGAGAAAAGGGTCAGTGGATTAGGGCATTAGCCTTTGCAGTAATCCACAGAACAAGATGTAAGAAAGCTAGCCTTTGGGACAGGAGCAGAGACTGGAGTTTAGTAGGTGCTCGTGTAGTCCTTTCCAAAATTTCACTAGGGAGGAGGCTTCCTGTAGGTGTCCAGAGAGCTTATTCCACAGAACGGGGGCAGCGTGGGCATAAGATTGGCTGCCAGCTGCGGAGCTGATCCTGGGTACTTCCAGGAGTTTTTTGCCTGAGGTGCGGAGGGGTCTGCTGGTCAGCTTCGGAGCTAGTAGCCCAGCTATCCCTGTGGGAGGGTCATCATCAAGAAGCTTATATGTTCTACTTAGTAGAGGGTACTGAAGTCTGTGGCTGAAGGAAGGCCAGTTGAGTGAGGCAAGGACATCACAATGGTGGGTCCTTGGGTGAGATTTTGTGGCAAATCATGCTATTTTGTGATATAGGGTATGCAGTCTACAATGGTCCTGTTTTGCAGTGCTGCATAGTATATGGGCAGAATAGGTAAGGGTTGGGAAGAGGATACTCTTTGCGATCGCCAGTAGTCTCTAGTATCATGTCAGCGCTTAGGCGGTAGAGCAGGCCAAGTGTTTGGTGTATATTTTTTGTTACTAGGTCCATGGATGCTTTTAGTGAGAGCCCCTAATCTAACACAAGGCCAAGATATCTGAAGGATTGGACCACCTCAGTTGTGGAGCCAGATAAAGTAACAAGCGGGAGAAGATGAGCCCGGTCAGGACCCAGGGATCTAGGTCCAAACAGAAGTGCTTTTGTTTTTTTTGGGGGGGGGTTTAGGACCAGATGATTTTCTGTTAGCCAAGCTTCAACCATGGCAAAGTTTGACTGGAGCAGGGGCCCAAGCTCATCCAAAGTGAGACGTAGTCCTGTAAAGTACTGCGTCGTCAGCGTACTGCAGCACTGAGCTGTTCCCACATTGGTAACTGAGGTCACTGATGAACAGAGAGAACAAGAGTGGACCCAAAATAGAACCTTGTGGAATCCCCTCATTTATGGGGAGTGTTCCAGAGGTTGAACCTCTCCACTTGACCTGTTGGGAGCGGCCAGACAGGTAGTTGCGGATCCAGTTCAGGGAATGTTGGTCAAGTCCAGACTTACTCAGCTTTGTTAGCAGAAGGGGGTAATCTACCAGGTCAAAGGCCTTAGGTCAATAAAGACTGCCCCTGTAGGGGTGCCTTTGTCCAGAGCAATGAGGACATCAGAGGTGAACCTGATGAGCACAGTGTCGGTCTCGTGCTTTTGTCTGAAACCATGTTGGGTGGGGGCCAGGAGTTGGTTTGCTTCCAGATAGTCCCTAAGTTGGCAGTACACCAGCCACTCTTGGATTTTTGCTAGGGAGCAGAGGAGAGAGATGGGTCTGTCGTTACCTATTGTTTCCCTAGGTCCTCCCTTGTGGACCGGTACCACGTGGGCCTGCTTCCATATTTTGGGGACAGCTCCGTCCAGCAGGGATCTGTTTATAAGCCAGGTGACAGGTAGAGCAATAGCAGGGGCAGCAGCCTTGAGCAGTCTAGGGTCCAGTCCATCTGGTGCCGCTGACTCAGTGGATTTTAAGGATAGTAGGATAGGCAGCACTTCTTTGACGTGCACTGTCCTTAGGTGAAAGTGAGGGATTAGAGGATCCTGCATTTCAGTATCCGCAAGGCCGTGCTTATGGTGCAGAGGGTTAGATCTATGTGTTCCCGGGTCGGTGAAAAAACAATTGAAGGCAGCAGCTGCCTTGCCACCTTCTGTTAAGGTTTGACCATTGCAGATTATGTCGCCCTGGGGTGATTTGTTTGGGCCTTTTATCAGGTCATTGAAACAAGACCAGAAGGACTTTGGGTCTGTCAAGTTTTGCTGCTGGAGGGTTTTGATGTACTCCCTCTTTGCAGTTTTTGTGGTGTCAGTATTGAGAGGTTTCCTATGGCAAACATGAACATCGAGAGTGAAGTATTAGAACAATGGTGGGCAAGCGGCTGCTGAGGGCTACATGTGGCCCCCCCAGTGGTCAACCTGTGACCCCCTCATCCATCCAGGCTCTCTGTGCAAAGCTAGGCAAGAGAGATAGGCTGAAGGCTGTGATGGACATGTTATATATTGCTTGTTTTCCATTCAAATGTATACATTTTCGGCAGAGGAGAGATAAAGAAATTAACTAAAAAAAAACAAACGACATGCCGGTAGGATACCAAAAAGTAAACAGAAATGGCAACTAAATATGATGTAAATTGCACCATGCACATCAATATTTTAAACCAATCAAAGGGCAGCCTGCCAGTGACATATATGAAAAATATATCAAAAACCACTGCCCATCAGCAACATATAGAACTGTCTGCTGGTGGTGGTGGTGGTGTGGTGGCGGCAACAACTGCAACAGTTGTTGGTGGACCACTGCAGGAAAGTCATTGATCACTCCCAAACAATCCGTCACCTACCTGACCAGCAGTTGCAACAGGTGAAACTGCACTCTTTTATGATGATGCCTTGCCATATTCATGCTGCACTCTAGCTACAGTACCTATGGGAAGAAATAAAATTAACTCAGCAAGCGGTATACACAGGATGATGGTCACATGAGTAGCATTACATGCATTACAGATGAACAACCACCACACACGTGGGCCATCATGCAGCACTTATATGGAGGGAGTCAGACAGTTACAGTGTGATTTGCGTGACTCACACACCACGCCACAGCTGGATGTGGATGGGACCATTATGCAGCATTGAATTGTGCATGAGTGAGTGCCCGGCTCATTGTGCAGCCATCAATGAGATGTGTATACCCAGGTTTCTTTACTCGCATATCATGAATGAAAATGTTACAAGTGGACAGTATATTTCTAAGAAAAGGAAGACATTAGAACAAGTGAGCATGCAATGAACAGGTGTGATGTTTTAGGGCAATGGACCCTATTCATGAATGTGCGGAGTGGCTATGCGCCATGTAAATGTGGTGCGTAGCCATCCTGCACCTACCCACTCCCACTGGGCCTCCTGTGTAGGATTTACCACCTACATATGCCCCTCATGCATCTGATCCTCTGGCCGATTGTGAGCCTCCACCAGTGGTGCGGGGGGGCAGCATGCCAGCACTCTGCGGAATTCTCCGAGGTATGGAGTGCTGTGCATGGGGCATGGATGGCTCTGCCAGCTCAGAGCAGCTGTAAGCCTGGTACGCATCACCCCCCCGGGTAGCGGCTGCTGGACATGGCGGTAATGGTGGGGATCCGCGGACCCCCCCCCAAATGGATGCCTCTGCAGTCACGGCACTTCACAGTGGTCAGGGGCCATGAACTGGACACAGACCCCCCAGTGCAGTTGGCACACTGCGCGCCAGCTGTCAACATGGCACCCAGCAAGTGCAAGTGATCCACTGGCGGTACCCGGGACAGGCAACTGATTGACTGTCTGCCCAGGTCCTCCGCTCCCCACCTGACCGCCCCAGGGATCCTGCGCACCAGGGGGAGGGGTCGCGGAAGGGACCTGCGTGGAGACCGGTGATAGTAAATACGGCCCCCTGTGCGGATCTCCTGTGGGTGTGAAGCTGCATGGGTGGGATACGTGCCCATGGCGCATAGTTCCCACCCCTTCGTGAACAGCCCCCAATGTGTGGAAATACATATTCACGTAAATGATCATAAGTGAGTAGACCAGGCTGCCAGCAGACATACTTTAGATGAAGACTGTGTGGAACGTCAAGCATGCATGGGATAAGGAGAGTGGCATAGTCAGTAGGGGAGCAGGTGTTCATGTAACAGGCAGGGACATTGGGGCACACTGTGTAATGGCCTACATCTACACTTATGCTGAAAATAAAAATAAGATTGGGGGGGGGGGTCCTGCAGTAATGGACCCCATGCTACTGATTATATCAACTTTGTTCTTTTCAACAAACATCAGGGCCAAGAAAGGAAAACTCAGGGCTGGCATGGTGGAGTGGCACCGTCAAGACCAGTGACTGATTGTTATGCTTCACGTTGTCATTTTCCACACACATCAGGGGCAACCAAGGTAAACACAAGACTATCACAGTGGAGTGGCACCATCAAGACCAGTGACTAATTGGTCAGCTTTTACTAATGAATAATAACATCTGGATATGAATTTATGTACAGATATTTAGTAACTATAAATCACACAATGCACATTACATTATTTAATTTGAAGAGGCCGATGGAAGTGCATGGTATGGTAAATTAATAGCAAGCTATAGATAAGAGAAGTGCATGGTATGGTAAATTAATTGCAAGCTATAGATAAGCCTTTACTTCAAGGTGGGGGGGGGCTTTATACAAGACAACATGGCTTACATAAGGAACAGCACAAATACAGTTGTCATGCAACTCAGTAATCTATCTCCCACACTCAACACCCCAGCAGTGTATGAATTTCATATTGTGTATTCTAAAAAACAAGCGAAGGAGGCACGTTGAATACTTTGATATGAAATTGCATATGGCAGTGCATGGTATAATAAATCAGTTCAAAGCTAACAATAAGACTGCCATTCAAGTTTGGGGAGTATGGAAAGTAAAATTCAAAATGTGGAACATCAGGTAGAACACACATAACATCGTCAGGAATCACAACAGTAAAAATGAAACACTATGGACAAAACGCATGACATATACATAGAACACATCCATTTGGGGAGTGTGGAAAGTAAAATTCAAATGTCGAATGTCAGGTATATAACACACATAATGTGGTCAGGAATGATCATGAGGCACAACAGTATAAATGCAAAACTATGGACAAGAAGCACAACATATACATACGGATATTACACAAATAAACTAATTCAGTTAATACAGTGTAAAATGCAAAAAACAAGGAACCTTTTACTAATATATGGACATGTAAAATGGCTAAAGCTGAAATGAAATTGCAGATGCAATTGACATCACGCCTCCGCTCCCATTCACAGCAGCTCACTTATAAAACGTAATATAACCAATAAGTAAGACAGATACCACAGCTTTAGTAGATAGCCCTTCCAGACAGATAACCACACTGTGCAGGCAGAAGATATAAAATTTGCAGATTTTACAGTTACCTTTTTGTTAACCAGGGAGCCACAGCAAATACACAACTTCAACCCATTTTCAACATGTAGGTAATGGCAACCACACTGTATGTGAGAAGCTAAGGCGTTCATTTATCGATGTCACATACACTTCTGGTTCATCTCCAGAGGGGAAACAGTTTTTTTCAGTGAGGGAAACCGTGGCACATTCAAAACACAAAAACGTTAGACAAAGGAGGCAGACCATAGAAAAATGGTCAATTAAGCTTCAGTTTATTAGATATAAGGTTATCAAATTCAGAATGCTGGTACAAAATACGAACCTGCTCTTTAAGTGCGTTTCTCCGTAACTAATCTCTATAGTCTTACCAATACTCTCTCCCTTCCTCAGTGCTATCTAATCTTCCCTTCTCCCACCTGGGGGCGTTTGGCCAACAGTTCTGCTCTTGATGATTCTAGAAATGTTATCCTAGTTGTCCTGCTGTTGTTCATTTAGTGATTAGTATTCTGCTATGTTTTGCTTATTGTACATTAGTGATGTTTAATACTTTTCTATAAGACTTTTGCACATTACTGCTGTATGATACTTACTGCAAAATTTAGTTGTTTCCCTGCCACTTGATCATGTATATTGTATTTAATGTACTTCTTCTACTCCTCTATATTGACTGTATTTGACTTGTACTCTACTGGGTCGTGCCTGAAAATAGGCATATTCTGTGTCTGGCACACCTACCCAGTAATCAAAAACAAATAGATAAATAGTGGACATAGTTTTTTTTTTTTCCATTGTTCTTTCATGAGCCGACCTTCTTCTTTCACGATCATGAAAGAACTCACGAAGTAAGATTCTCTGCTCCTGAAACAACTACGAGAGGAAAAAAAAAAAGGCCATCATCTTCTTTTGTGAGCTGAGATTCTTTTTTTGTGAGTTTTTTCATGACTCATTAAAGAAAAAGACTGGGTCATAAAAGAAGAAAGGGGACTAAGATTATTTTTCACAGTTCTTTCATGAGGTCAAACAACTGTCCATGACTCAGACAGTCAGTCAGTCTATCTATCTATCTATCTATCTATCTATCTATCTATCTATCTATCTATCTATCTACCTTCCCAATTTTATGTTAAGTGGACCAGGGTGCCCACCCCCAGTACTGCTTCTTTCTCACCCCAGGAATTCTCCAATATTCCTAACTCTTGCAGTCAGCCTTTAAAGTAAAACTACCCGGAGATGGAACGTTTGCTAATGATGGAGCCATCATTGGCTCATGCCACTTATTCATATGCTGCCCTTGTCAACTGCTGCGTTCTATTAATGCCCAGGATTTCTTTCTCCACCTATCAAGACTAGACGCCTCTGAGACTTCTCTTCACAGTTGTTCCTCAGTGTTTGACATACAAATTATAAGTATTTCTTTTAAAATTCTAATTTTCTGCCTTTATTTTCTGTTGAAATTTAATAATCGTTAGTGTAGTATTTTAAATGTTTTTCCTGGTTTCTCTCGGTTCAGGATAACCGTTGAGGAACCGGGGTTTTGTTTGGTTTAGTCAGAGTTTTTTAACAAAAAGCTCAGTTTCTAGGGACATGGATATGTTGTTCATCCACACTGTCTGGCAGGTTCCTTGCCGCTTTAAATCTTGCCGGAAGGTCTTCAAGCTGGCTCCTCCCACCCACCTGGGTGGTAAAACTCTTGGCTCCGCCCCATGACGCTAGATCTTCCTTACCGCTTGGAAGCTTAGGTTCCCTCCTTAACACTCTGCGTGTAGACTGGATTTTAAAATTTTCAAGACTTCGGTCAAGTTTCTCCTTCGCGGCTGCGATGGACAAATCGACTCCGGGATTTCGCCGGTGCCCTTGTGGGCAGAAGATGTCCAGGATGGACCCGCACTCCACGTGCGTCTACTGCCTCGGCCTAGAACCACGACCCGCGGAGGCCCTGCGAGTTATGCCGTTTGTTTTATTAGCGTCCTGGAAGACGGCGCTGCCTGGTTACAAGCTTAGGCACCGAAGCGTTACCCACGGGTAAGTCGAGGAGGCCCGTTGGGCAGTTACGCGGTGGCTGGCTCGGCTGAGCAACCGAGCAGATGATCGCCGCGAGGAGGCGGCACAGGCATCATCCTCTTCCTCAGTCGCAGCATTTATCCGCTCTCACTGGGTACCTCGTGATTCAGCTTCTTTCAAGGAGCTTTGCCAATCCCTTTCCACGAAGGGAGAGGGGCCATTGGGACATTCCTCTTGGTCCAAAAAGAAGGACTCAAAGGGTAAGTCCCATAGTCGGCGTTCGTGGGAGCGGGAGAGGTCCCCTTCCCCAGACAGTCGACACTCAGCTTTGGTCGAGGTTGCGGCTAAGGCCGCTGGCTTCATGGTGTCCCCGTCAGATCAACCGGCCGAGACACCCATCAATGCGGTCGAGATTTTTCTCGACCTGTCGGATGGGCTGTCGACTGGTGAAGCTGACAACCCTTCTTCACCGGTTCCCCCGGTGGAGACCGAGGACTTGCCTGCGCCTCCGGTGCCACAGTCCCAGTTAAGGCTTCAAGACAAGGGAAGGCGGGTGTCCCCGCCCCTTCCCAGACCCGTCCTCGGAAACACCCAGGTTCTCGGTCTCGGACATCGTCTCGGTCCAGCCGATCCCACCGACATCGGCGGTCTTGGTCTCGGCACCAAAGTAAGCAGCTCCACCGCTCATCCTTGTCTTCCTCCTCGGAAGAGGAGAGGCTTCGGCGCAAGTTGCGTCGACGCTACGAGGACCTGATGTGGCAGCAGTTACTTCTGTCCGGGAACAAGCCGACGCCGTCGCCTTCCCCGGCCATCAAGTGGCTGTCACAGAGCAGCGAAACAACCCCTCGCTGGCGGGTGCCCAAACCTGGGCGGTTGTTCGGCGAAACCAGCTGCTTACCGATTGTGGTGGAACCTCCGCCTCCACTACCGAAATCGGGGGGTGCCGACCAAGAACTCTCGGTCGGGTCAGGGCCTGCCCCACAGGTTGTCAGTCACCCTCACTCCTGACCGTCCTCAGCAGGTGTAGGGTGGCTCAGGCCCCAGGCAGCTCTTCACGGACTCCTCGCAGTCCGACGACGACTCCTCCCAGTTCTCTAGGCCCATTGACCTGGAGTCCTCCGGGGGCCAGTCGATGGACGAAAGCCCATCATCCTTCATGGGTTTGCTTCGGCTCATCTCGAAGTCTACCGGGATGCAGCTCGAGCCCGTATCCAAGCGGGCCAAGTATCCCCTGACGGAGATACTGGACCGAGGGGATTCACTCACGGAGGCCTTTCCAGTGGCTGAAGCCATTGTTGGCCCAGCCTTGGAGCTCTGGCAGCGGCCTGGTTCCTGTCCTGCGCCTTCGGCCAGGATGGCCAGGAAGCATGCGGTCCCTTCCAGCTCTTTGTCCGGTTTTTCGGAGCACCCCTCTGCGGAGGGGTTAGTCACCGATAGCATTTTCCGACATTCCGGGGACGCTATAGAAACATAGAATTTGATGGCAGATAAGGACCGCTTGGCCCACCTAGTCTGCCCATTTTCCTACCTAACAGATAAGCTGCAGATCCTAGTTAACCAACAGCTTACTT
Source organism: Neoceratodus forsteri (assembly GCA_016271365.2). Taxonomy (NCBI): domain Eukaryota; kingdom Metazoa; phylum Chordata; order Ceratodontiformes; family Ceratodontidae; genus Neoceratodus; species Neoceratodus forsteri. The sequence goes on along the minus strand of CM057453.1, from coordinate 1,175,007,055 downwards.
CCTCCTACCCCCAACTAGGACTGCCTTATGTCTGTCCCATGCATTCTTGAATTCCCCACTGTTCTTGACTCCACGACCTCCTCAGGGAGGCTGTTCCATGCATCCACAACCCTCTCTGTGAAAAAATACTTTCTCACATTACCTCTGAGCCATCCCCCCTCTATCTTCAAATTGTGCCTCTTGTTCTTGCACATCTCTTTTTCTGAAAGATGCCACCCTCTTGGACTTTGTTGATTCCCTTGAGGTACTTGAAAGTTTCTATCATGTCCCCTCTCTCCCTTCTTTCCTCAAGGGTATACATATTAAGCTATGGTTGTGGATGAGCCCCCCGACAAGGAGTCCAAAAAGCTGGACTATGCCGGGCGCAAGGTGTACGCTGCATCCTCCCTAGGCCTCCACCAGGCCAGCTTGGCCGTGCTGATGGCACACTTCTCCCACGCCCTCATGGGCTCCCTGGATGAGGTGATCCCTCATCTCCCGGCCGACCTGCAGACCACAGTCAAGCAGGTGCGGGATCAGGGAAGGGTGGTGGCGAAACAGCAGTTCCAAACGGCTCTGGACATTGGAGACTCCTGTGCCAGATCGGTTGCGGCCGCGGTGACCATGCGCTGCGGAGCATGGCTGAGGATATCCACCGTCATGGCAGATACCCAGCACAAATTGGCGGATGTCCTCTTCTTGGGGACCGACCTCTTCGGCCCTGGAGTGGAAGGTCACCTCCAGCGGATCGAAAAGTCCAGTGCCACTCGGGACTCGGTCACCTCCACCCAGAAGGACAAAGGCCGCCGACAGCAGCATCACAAGTCCTTTCATCCTTCTGTGCCTGTGGCACGTCCGGTCCAACAGCAACAGCACCAGGGCCAGCAGGCTCGCACTTGGCATCCCAAACCCAAGCCCGCGGCTTCCTCCAACAGGAAGCAGGGAGGTAAAGGCCCAGGACGTCCCTCAACTGGTCCCTCCTCTAAGCCTGCCCAGTGACGGGTTGAGGGTGCCGCTTCAGCCTGCGTCCTCCCCTGGGTTCCCCCATGGGGAGCGGCTCCGCCACTTCCTTTCCGCCTGGTCGCTATCACCACGGACGTTGGGTGTTGGAGGTGGTAGGAAGGGGAGTTCGGGTAGGCCCCACTGTTCCGAGCTGTCGCCCCTCGGGGGGGCTATGGGGTCCGCAGCCTCTTTGTCAGCTCGCTGAGCCGACATCGCCCTGCTCCTCGAAAAAGAGGTGATCGGGAAGGTGGCGGATCCTCCTCCAGACCCGGGGTTTGTGTCCAGGTACTTCCTGGTCCCAAAACGGATGGGGGGGCTGGCACCCCATTCTCGACCTGCATGACCTGAACAGGTTCCTAAGTCTCGGACCTTCAGGATGGTCACTCTGGCTCAGATAATACCATCCTTGGAACGAGGCGTATGGTTCTGTTATTTGGACCTTCAGGATGCGTTCTTTCTCATCCCAATCCGTCCGTCACACCAGAAATTCCTCCGCTTCAGAGCGGAGGGATGCTTTTACAAGTTCCGGGCCATGCCCATCGGCCTTTCCCTAGCTCCCAGGGTCTTCACCAAATGCATGGCAGTGGTGACAGCATTCCTGCGGCGCTGAAGGGTCTGGGTGTACCCCTACCTGGATGACTGGCTGATTGCAGCCCCCTCCAGAGCGGAGGTGGAGTGGTCCAGAGATCTGGCCCTCCAGATTTGCTCTCAGGTTGGCCTCCTCATCAACGAGGCCAAGTCGGAACTCGTGCCAAAGCAGGTGATACAATTTATCGGGGCAGAGCTCAACTCTCTACGAGCCAGAGCATGGCTCCCAGCGGACAGGGCCGAGGTTCTTTCCTCCTTTGCCCAATCATTTCAGGTTGGGCAATCGCGCTACTGCCGGGACTTCCCTGCGCCTCCTGGGCCTCCTTGGCGGCCTTCACCAGCGTGGTCCATTGGGCCTGCTGGTACATGCATCCCTTCAATGGGGCTGGCCAGCCAATGGTCACAGCACTTGATCCACTGGATCAGCTAGTGACAGTGACCCGGGGATATGGAGCAGCTCTCCAGTGGTGGACCGTTCCAGCACATCTGCAGGAGGGCATCCCGTTTGTCCACCCCAAGCCGACGGTCTCTCTATCAAACGATGCCTTTCTGATGGGTTGGGGTGCCCATCTGGGGGAGCACAGAGCACACAGCCTCTGGTCCCCTCGGGAGTCCCGATGCCACATCAACCTGCTGGAGCTTCCAGCGGTTCATCTAGCCCTCACAGCCTTCGCTCCATTTCTGCGGGTTCAAGTGGTTCAGGTCCAGACTGACAATACCACGACCATGTACTACCTAAACTGCCAGGGCGGGACACGCTCCATGCCTCTGTGCAGGGAAGCTCTCCGCATTTGGTCACTCGTGCGCAGCCTGGAGGCAGATCTCCTCGCCATTCATGTGGCAGGAGCCTCCAACACCCTGGCCGATGCCTTAAGCCGGATAGGGGCTGCATCTCACGAGTGGTCTCTCCTGCGGAGGGTAGTACAAGATCTCTTCTCCCATTGGGGCACGCCTCAAGCAGACCTGTTTGCCTCCAGGGAGAATGCGAAGCTGAGACTGTTTCATGCCCGCCCCCTCAGCAGGGCTCACTGCAGGGGATGCCTTCTGAGGCCGTGGACCCCGGGCCTCTTCGCCTTTCCCCATTTCCCTTGATCCACAAGGTGCTTCTCAAGGTGAGGAGGGACAAGGCAGGTGATTCTGGTAGCCCCAGACTGGCCCGCCAGTTCAGGTATCACAGATCTCTAGGTCTCAGCTCCAAAGCTCGGCTTCCAGCCTGCCTGGACCTGATCTCAGTCAATCAGGGAAGGTATTCCATCCGGACCTTCAATCCCTGCACCTGACAGCCCTGGTTCCTGAGTGGCTAGAGTTCCAGGCCTTGGGTCTTTCCGACAAGGTCCTCAGCGTCGTTGGGCGTCCCGTGAGTCGACCAGAAAATGCTATGCTTTCAAATGGAAGAGATTCTCCATTTGGTGTCAGGGCAGGGCCTGGACCCTTCCTCTGTTCCTTGGCAAGATTCTGGACTACCTGTGGTCCCTTTCTCAGCAAGGGCTTCGGTCATCGACCCTTAAGGTGCACCTGGCAGCCATCTCTCTGCTTACGGGCGGGCCAGGAAGCAGTCGGTGGTGCAGGAGAAGGTGGTCGGGCGCTTTTTAAAAGGCCTTGATCACATATCCCCTCTGGTGCGAGAACCTCCACCTCCATGGTATCTACTGCTGGTATTGGCTAAGCTCATGGGCAAGCCATTCGAACCGATGCACAGGTGTGACATCTCTCACCTGTCGTGGAAGACCGCCTTCTTGGTGCCTATCATGTCAGCCAGAAGGATGGGAGAGCTCCAGATGCTTTCCATCAAGTCTCCTTATCTGGTTTTCCACAGGCACAAGGTTGTCCTTCGCCCCCACCCGAAATTCCTTCCGAAGGTGGTGTTGGAGTTTCACCTTAACCAGGTGTTGACTTTGCCGGTGTTCTACCCCAATCACACCTCGGAGGCCGAATATAGGCTCCACACTTTGGACCCTAGAAGAGCGCTCGCTTATTACAAGGAGCAGATGGCTGAAGTTCGGGGAGAGGTTCGCCAACTGTTTGTCACCTACGCTGAAGCCGCACCTGGCAGACCTGCAGCCAAGCGGACGATAGGCAGGTGGGTCACCTCCTGCATAGATCTCTGCTATAGGTTGGCGGGCATGGAGCCTCCCAGAGGGATAAGAGCTCATTCCACCCACCATACCGCTGCATCAGTGGCTGCTTCCAAGGATGTCCTTATCCAGGAAATCTGCAGGGCTGCTACCTGGAAGTCAGCACACACCTTCATCACTCACTACCACATCAACTTTGAGTCACACGGGGATGCTGGTTTTGGGGCCTCGGTTCTCCAGTCTATTTCCCAAGTAGGGGGTGTGTGCCTTGCCTCCCTCCTCCCGGAGAACTGCTAGGAGTCTGCCAGACAGTGTGGATGAACAACATATCCATGTCCCTAGAAATACAGGTTACTCACCTGTAACAGTAGTTCTAGGAATGGTATATGTTGTTCATCCTCCAGACCTCCCCGGCTTCAGTGCACAACCTGGCTTCCAGCGGGCTAGATCTGGCGTTATGGGGCGGAGCTGAGAGTTTTACCACCCGGGTGGGTGGGAGGAGCCAGCTTGAAGACCTTCCGGCAAGATTTAAAGCGGCAAGGAACCTGCCAGACAGTGTGGATGAACAACATATACCATTCCTAGAACTCCTGTTACAGGTGAGTAACCTGTATTTTTAGTTGCACTGTATAAATTCTACTAGTTTTTGTGGTTTCGGAACAGATGAGTTTGGTTCTTTTTTCCATGGATCCTGGTTCCCATCAGAACCTAGCTTGGTTCTTGAACCATCCTCAACCACTAAATATACTTAAATTCAAACTTCGGTTTGCAGTTGTTGTTATTGGTTTTACTTTAAAAAAAAAAAAATCAGAAAAACCTAAGAAGAAAACTGGACCTCCAAGGTTTAAAAACTGTGTACAGTGTGGGGATGCGTTTCCCAAGGCTGACAAACATGACTTATGTTTGGTCTGCCTGGGTAAAGAACACTTCTCTTGTGAGTGTGAAATATGCAAGTCTTTCCCTCAAAAGACGCTTGAAAAACATCGGGAAAAACTCCTAAAAAAAATTGGGTGCTTCAGGCTCTGACCAGCCTACACCCACCAAAAATGCATGTGAAACCACAGAACCAAAGCAAACCACCCCATATAAGGGTGATTCTTCTACCAGGAAAAGAACCGGTTCAATCTCCTGTTCCTGCAAAAAAAAGCAAAAAACGAAAGAAAGCCAAGCACACTGAACCCCCTGCGGAAATGCATAAGGGGACTTCTGCTGTGCCTTCCATTTTGCCGTCACCTAAGGAAATTGCTCAGGCTTTCAAAGTTTACAGAGTTTAGCGCCCCCCCCCAGTCACCAGTTCAAACCCCAGTTTGGCAAACAACTACTTCAGCTCATACCTCACTCCCAGAGCAAATGGAGTATGAGGATTTGCGAAGTATGAAGAAAAGGAAGAGGAACTCATTGAACCTGAGGTTTACCCTGAACAGGAGTTTGGGTCTCCAGCCAGAACAACTGAAGATTATTCTTCTCACTTCTCCTTTGTGAGAAAAATAGTAGAGGCCTTAGACAGAGCCACAACTGAAGTGGTGGAAGATAAAGAAGAGGTTGAGTACTTCGAACTTATGGGGTTAACACCCACTAACAAGTTGTTACTCCCAATTAACAAATTCTTTAAAAAGGAAATTTTAAACATTTTGCAGACACCAAACTCTGTCCCACCTCTGGACAAGAGGGCAGACAAAAAGTACGAACTGGATTGGGAAGAGGCTGAGTTCCTTTTTACTCACCCTGACCACCAGGGTGTCATCCAAACAGCAGCCTGTGATAGGGCTAAAGGTGCCTTTGGCATCACACCCTCCTGAAAAGGACTCCAGGAAAATGGACAGCATGGCCAAGAAAGGCTATCTGTCTGCCTCTTTGGCTATAAGGCAGGCTAATTATCAGGCTTATGCTGCACAGTATCAGAAATCTCTGTGGTAGTTAGTTTTAGCCATGTCTGGTAAGGCTCCATCTGGTCTTTCAGTTGACTTGGCTAAAACTGCCAGGTTTGGCCTGGAGGCCGTAAAGTACCAATTGCAGATGGCAGCAGATGCTAATGACACTGCTGCCAGGTGGATGGCCCTTACTATAGCCCTCAGACGATTTGCATGGCTCAGGGCTATGAATCTCACCCAGGATACCCAAACAAAAGCCATGGATTTTCCTATGGAGAACAGTTCTCTTTTTGGTGACAAGACAGAGGCCTATATGAAAGAGGTAGATGAGTACAAGGCCACCTACAAAAGTACTGTAATCTGGCTAAAGAAAAGTCTTCACTTTCCTTCAGGCCCTATGGAAGGGTAGTCAGGGATAGAACTAGCTACAGCAGGCCCTTCTGTCAGGTCCAGGCTGTACCTCAATACCAGCAGTACCCCCAGTAGACAAGGTACTTCAGGTGTAGGGGCAGACGGGGGTCCAGACATGGTTCCCAGGCTGGTCATGCACAGCCCAAGACTAAACAGAATCTCTGACTTAATTGCCAAGGCCACCTCCCAAATTCCAGTAGGGGGCAGACTGGCTCACTACTTCCAGGCTTGGAAAAGCATTACCACGGATGAGTGGGTCCTGGAACTAGTGAGTCAGGGTTTGTCCCTAAGCTTCAAATCCTTTCCACCCCTAAGGACAAGACAGTTTAAACCAGCTTCACTTATAGAAAAGCTGTTAGAAAAGGAGGTGCAAAACCTGCTACTGTCAAAGGCAGTGGAAGCTGTTCCTCCACAGCAAAAGGGAAAAGGTTTTTACTCGAGATACTTCCTCACCACAAAGAAAAGTGGGGAGTGGCGGCCTATTCTAGACCTAAGGTTACCAAACAGGCACTTAACAAAGCCAAGTTCAAAATGGTAATATTGGCAATGATTCTGTGAACTCTGCCGAAGAGAGCTTGATTGGCATCTCTGGATCTAAAAGATGCTTACTTCCACATCCCTATAGGGAGTCTCACAGAAAATGCCTCAGGTTCAGACTCCCATCAGGTCATTACCAGTTCTCAACACTTCCATTCGGGCTCACTTTGGCACCGAGAGTGTTCACAAAGTGTCTGGCAGTGGTGGTAGCTCAACAAAGAATATTAGGTGTCACAGTGTTTCCCTACCTGGAGCCTGGAGCTAGCAGTGGGAAACTCAGCACAACAGATAAAGGATCACCTGCAGATAACCCAGGGGCTCCTGGAATCTCTAGGGTCCCCTCATAAACCTCAAAACCTCTGTCCTACTGCCAGTGCATGTGCTGCACTTTATAGGGGCAGAGCTGGACACATTTATAGGAAGGGCTTACTTGTCTCAGGACAGAGTAAGCAGTATTCTGCAGACTGTTGGCTCATTCAGGCTGAACAAACCAAAGACATCAAGGCAGTTCCTGCAGCTACTGGGACACATGGCCACAGCAACAGGCACAGTCCTGGGTTCCAGGTTCCAAATGAGAGATATTCAGTTCTATCTCGGGGCACATTGGTGCCAAAGGATAGACCCTCTCTCAAAGTTGGTCCCAATAACAGAAATGTTACTGAAAGCTCTCCAGTGGTGGAGGGAGGTAGACAGTCTCAGGGAAGGGGTACCCTTCCAGCAAAAGTCTCCATCGGTGATTCTCACAACAGATGCATCACTGCTGGGTTGATGTGCTCACCTAGGGGAGCATACCATCCACAGAACCTGGTCAAGTGCAGTCACTTCAGCATATAAATCTGCTGGAACTGAGGGCAGTACTATTACCCTTGCAAGCTTTCACACTGTTGGTGCAAGGCAGCGTGGTACAGGTCAGAACAGACAATGCTATTACAATGTACCACATAAACAAACAGGGAGGAACAAGGTCAAGCCCCCTGTGTACAGAGGCAATGAAGATATGGAGTCCAGCTTACTTACTTAAAACTTCCCTGCAAGCTATTCATCTGCCGGGCAAAGACAACACCCTAGCAGATGTCCTGAGTCAGATGAACCAGGCCCATCACGAATAGACCTTAAACAGGCAGGTGTTGTAGGTAGTGTTCAGAAGGTGGGGCACCCCAAAGGTGGACTTCTTTGCATCCCACGAGAACCACTACCTGCTACAGTACTGTTGCAGACCACCAGCCAGGAGTACAATACCCTTGAATGCTCTGACTCTGGATTGGTCAGGGAGACAGCTATATGCTGTCCCTCCTTTTCCTCTAATCCTCAGGGTTCTGATCAAACTCGGATCCCAGCCAGCATCAATGATCTTGAAAGCACCAGTCTGGGCCTGGCAGCCATGGTACTTCCTACTGCTCTCCATCTCTATGGCCAAGCCAATACACCTCCCTCATAGGCACAACCTGTTAACCTCCAACCAAGGGAGGATCCTGTACCCGAACCTCAGATCCCTCAAGCTCAAGGCATGGCTCTTGAGGACTTGGAGTATGCAGGCTTGCATCTCTCAGAAAGCATCCTGGATGTTTTAAGAGGTTACAGGAAGCCTTCTACAAAGAAAACCTATGCTTCTAAGTGGAAGAGATTTTCTGTTTGGTGTTCTACCAATGATTTAGTACCTGCACTGGCAGGCATTCTAGCCCTGCTGGACTATCTTGCCCATTTGCATTCCTTGGGCCTGCAACCCGCTACTTTGAACGTCCATGTGGCTTCAGTACCTGCTTACATCTCAGCTGGGAAGGCTACCTCCATCGCATCAGATCCTGTTTTCAAAAAGTTCTTCAAAGATTTGGCACACCTACACCCTCCTCACAGGGAACCGGTGCCAGCTTGGAACCTGAATGTCTGCATTGCCCAGCTCATGGTACCCCCATTTGAGCCCATGGCTTTAGCTCATTTGAAGTATGTTAACTGGAAAACAGTTTTTCTGGGAGCCATGACTTCTGCCAGAAGGATTGGTGAGCTTCAGGATGTGTGTCTTGAAAAAGACCACATCTCATTCCATAGGGATAAGGTAGTTTTGAGAACAAATAGGAACTTCCTCCCTAAAGTGGTTTCTGATTTCCACTTAAACCAATCCATCACTCTGCCAGTCTTTTTCACTGAGCATTCTAATTCAGGTGAAGGTCGACTTCACAGTCTTGATGTCAAGAGAGCTCTGAGTTACTACATGACTCTCACTAAGGACGATAGGCAGGACAGACAACAGCTGTTCCTGACTTATGGGAATGTAGGTAAAGGAAATCTGGGATCTCAAAGGTGCATTTCTCTTTGTATAGTTTAGTGCATTCAGTTTTGCTATTTGAAAGCTGGAAAGGAGCCCCCAATAGGACTGAGGGCCCATTTTACAAGGGGAACAGCTGCTACTATAGTAACTGCCAGGATGTCCCACTCTTGGAGATCTGTAAAGCAGCTACCTGGAGGATAGTACGCACCTTTACAAAGGATTACAGCCTGGACACCCAGTTCAGAAGTGATGCCAGGTTTGGCACAGCAGTCCTTACAGAGTCTGTTTCCAAAGTAGGGTCTGTGTCCACCTCCAAAGGTACTGCTTTTTAGTCTGCAAAAGTTAGTTATACTGGAGAATTCCTGGGGTGAGAAGAAAAAATGACTTACCATAGTAATCTTGTTTCTTCCAAGGTATTCTCCAATATTCATAACTCACCCAACCTGCCTCCCCTTCTAGAACCACTGGCCTCTGCACTCCAAGCTGAATAACCATGTGTAGGGGGTGCTACGCTCCAGCTTACTCTGTCTTTTAGGCCCTATTGGGCATTGTTTTCCCCTTCTTCAGGTGATTCTGACATTGGGGGGTTGCTACTCCAGCTGGAGGTTTGTTTTGAACTAGTTTAGGTTTATTTATTGTGTAGATTCAGTAATAAGGTTTGGGCTTATCTTACAGGCTTACCACGAAATCTGAGTCATTAATAGAGCACAGCAGTTGATAAGGGCAGCATTTGAATAAGTGTCACGAGCCAAAGATGGTTCCATCATTAGCATATTGTTATATCTCTGTGCAGTTCTACTTTAAAGGCTGACTGGAAGAGTTATGAATATTGGAGAATACCTTGGAAGAAACAAGATTACTATGGTAAATACTTATTTCTTTTTTTCCCTCCCCTCCAGGTCGATACCCCCCCCACCCATGTTTAATTTCTTTATAATGTAAGTATACTGGGGCACCCATGCCTGGTGCCACTTCTCTTGCTCCCCTCCACTCCATGTCGCTCACTCACCCTTTTTTTTAGTATATGTGGTGGCACTAGGGTACCCACCCCGGTGCTGCCAAACATTTGGACACTGGGTTGCCCAGTCCCCACTGTCCATTTCTGTCCCTCTGCAATAAAGGCAACTGTCCCTTGTTGATCTTTTAATTTTTTTTACACCTAAAAAAAAAAGATCCATTAGCAATCTGTTTCCCCAGCACCCCACCCACCCCACCCCAATCCCCACTGGCACCCACCACCCCACATCCCCTCACACCTGCTCACCTGATCATGCACCATAATGCTTTCAGCTGCGTTCTCAGTATGAGAACAGTGAGACTTTCTAGAAATATGAAGCTGCAGCTGGAGTCGTGCTGCCAGCTTCAATTATGACAGTGACCCACCGATTCCCTGATCTGTCTCTGTGTCTCTCTCTCTCTCGCTAACCCTATCTATGCACAGTATCTATCTATCTGTCTGTCTGTCTATCTAATTTTTGTTTTGCCGACCAGTGTGCTCGCCCCTGGTGTTGCCGAAAATCATCCTGACACTGGGATGCCCTTCACTGTCAGCTTGAGTATTCCTAATATAAAGAAAAGTTTCCTTCATTAAACATTTTATTATTTTTTTCCTGAAAAAAGTCCATTGGCGATCTGTCCCCTCACACCACCACCAGTCTGTCTGTCTGTCTCTCTATCTACCTATCTCTCTCTTTCTTTCTATGTATATATTGAAGCAGACTGGGGGGGCCTACCCCTGGTACCACTTCTCTTGCCCCTTCCCCCTCCAGGTCACCCTGTCTTGTTAAATATTGGTGGTGCCGCTGAAGATCATGCTGACACTGAGGTGCCCAATCTCCAGTGTCTGCCTCTGCCCCCTTACAAGAAAGAAAACTGTACCTCATTAATATTTTTCATTTTTTCCTGAAAAAAAGTTGATTGGTGGTCTTCCCTCCCCCACGTTGCTGTCTGTCTGTGTCTGTCTGTCTATCTCTCTATCTCTGTGTCTCTGTGAACCAGGCCAGGGTGCCCTCCCCCGGTACTAGTTCTCATGCCTTCTCCCCTCCAGGTTGCCCACCTCCCTTCTTATATTAAAATATACATATGTGGTGGCACTAGGGTACCCACCCCCAGGTGCCACAGATGAACATCTCAGCACTGGGGTGTCCAGTCCCCAGTGTCAACTTCTGTCACCATACGATTAGGAAAACCATCCCTTGTGGATCCTTTTATTTTTGTTAACCTGTAAAAAAGAAAATGGTCCCTCATCAATCTGACCTCTCCACTAATACCCCCCACCCACCCCACCCCTGACCTTTCACTAAGCACCCCCCACCCCTCCATACACACCCTTACTAACCTGAACATGTCCCATGAGGTAGATCCACTCTCTGATCAAAGACATGTCTTGGTGCTGGAAACCGCCGACCACAATATGAAAACACTGTATGTGTGATTTCATGTATTTCTATGGGGTATGAGGTTTGAACTTTTGTACATAACTTCATCATTTTTGAACATTTTAACACCAAATTTTCAAAATGCCCTTTTTGGAACCCCACCTCATGAACAAGGGCAGTGAAATTATGGAAATTTGTCCTGAAAGGTGACTCCCCAGTTGCTGTGTGAAATCCCCTCTTGGGCAGGATTTGAAAATTTTCTCAACCCTTGTTCATGAGGTGGGGTCATAAGAAGGCAATGTTAAAAGTTTAGGGTAAAACATTAAAAAATAACAAAGTTATGAGCATACATTGAAATTTTGCATCACGTGCTCATAACTTTGGTAATTTTCACTATTTTGACCCCGAATTTTCAACATAGCTTTTTTGTTTTACACCACATCATGAATGTGACAGCTGTCATTTGTCAAATCCTGGCCAAAATGTGTTTTCGCACTTGTGCTATGCAATGATATTTCAGTCAAGATTTAAAAATGTTCACCTACTAGGTTTATGAGGTAGGTTCCTAACAAGGCTATGCTGAAAATTTGGGATAAAAATATAGAAGAAAAAAAAAACACAGTTATGAAGGTACATTGGCATTTTTATACTCATGTTCATAACTGTGGTAATTTCTGGACATCTGTAGGCATATGAAGTCTTCCCTTGGAGCAGTACCCAGACTGCCCTGCATGTCTGCATGTGTTCATGCAGGTCCCAAATATACGATTCTACTATCTCAAAAAGAAAGGAAATAATTTGCAAAAAACTGTATTAATGCACTAGTTAGAGTTCAACTTAATGCAATAAAAGTAAGGAAATCTGGCATTAGGGTTTCCAACCATAACTTCCCACCCCCAAGCAGCAAATGGAAAAAAAAAAACAAAGAGTTTTGAATATCCAGAGTCTTGGCAAATCAATGGTGGGGTCTTCCTTGATGTTGTCAGCCCTAATGCTCGCCCCTCCCCCTAGCCTGTAGCCTCCTGTCTGAAGCACAAGGTATAGCTCCAAGCCAGTGCCTTATACTGATACACTCATCAAAGGTAGAGAAGTATGTCTTGCCACATGTTGCCATCAGAATTTGTTGTAGTTTTCTTCATGTAGGACCTGTGAAAAGAGATCACATCTGACCTTGTTTGCTCAGGGGAAGGAGTGAGCATTAGGGTTGGCAGCCACAAGGAAGACCCCACAGTGATTCGCCAAGACTCAGGTGACCCCAAACCCTTGTGTTTTTCCTTTGCTGGGGGTGGGGTAAGGGAGAATTAGTTGTTCCAACACCACATTTCCTTGCTTTTGTTGCATTAAGTTGAACACTAACAGGTGCATTAACACAGTTGTTTTGCAAAGAATATTTACTATGGATGGAATACAAGAATTCAAATGTCTGCTCAGTTCTGCTGTATAATGTGTGTCTGGTGTTATGCTATATTATGTGGAACTTTTATTCTGATGCAATATGGAACGTCATTGAAAATGAGCATTGCTCAGTTGAATGTATTCCTTTATTTTTATATGAATAAAAAATGATTTACTGCTACTACTGGCAGAATGCTCACCTTCACAATCACACAACAGAAGGCCTCAGTTGGAGCCAGAGCTCGTGTTATCTGTAGCAGGTTAAACAACAGAGGTTTCCCTGGTAAGCAGGTGAGGGTAGTAGGGGAATTTTTCATGGTCAGCAAAGAAACCCCAAAAACACAAATTGTAAGTACCGTAGTACTTCATTTTTGTAATTTATTTGTGTGTGTGTGTGTGTGTGTAAGAAGAGAATCATGAGGGCAAATAACATTTAATTATTAGTTTTTAAATATCAGACAGTTTTATTTTATAGGAAATAGTTGAAGGCTTTTAGTGAGCAAAGGTGGTAGCCATGTTTGTGATGGCAATTAGGGATGTGTGGTTAGTACTGATTTTAGTGTGAAGAGGCCGCTGGATCTTTATTCAGTGTTGTGCTGAGATAACAACACTGGTAAAGATGGCTCTCAGCCAATCAGGTTTCACGATTTTTAAAACCCATTTTATTATAACATTTTTAATATGTTACTGATCAACCTCAAGCAATACTATCTTAATACTCCTACAGAGACCACTCTTAGGGTTGCAGGAGTGGTCTCACTTACATTCATAAGGTATCAGAACTTCTCACCTTCAGTTTGTGATTCTTATACCCTAAAAATACAAGTGAGACCACTCTTATAACTGTAAGTCTGGTCTGTGTGGCAGTATTAACATGAACTATTGTACTCATAACCGGCAGGCATGTGTAATACACTCGTGCTTTGGTAACTTATGGTGTTCTAGTGTTGTCTGATTAATTGAATTACATTAAATGATTCATTTGAGAAAATGCATACTTTTTATGTTGGGGTGGGTTGCTGTAATCTAAATGGTGTTTTTGTTCAATTTTAGATGCCTTTAATGTGCCACAGTCTGTGGAACAGACAGACATTGCTCCCAGTCTGGCAATAGGACTTGGTTTGCCAATACCACAGAACAGTTTGGGGTGTCTTATTCATCCTGTTGTAGAGAGGAGATCCATGCGAGAACAACTAAGGTTGCTACATCTCAGTGGCTTTCAGCTTAGCAAATTGCTTCAGGACAGTATCCCGACTTACGAAAAAGGTAAGCATGGTCATGAATGAATCCACTATATATTTTCATATGGCTTAGTACCCTTTTGGTGGCTCGTCAGTCCTGTCTCCACCTCCCCCCCACAGTCGGCACCCATCTCCTCTGGACCTTACCTGGAGCTGTTTCCCCCATGGTTTGCCCTCCATGGCAGGGCTAGGGGAGTGAGGGCCGTCCCCCCCACCCAAGTACATATCCAGAGGCTCCAGGTTGCTGGGTGGTAGTGCGGGTCGAGAGAGGTGCACAGGACGTTATGTAGCCCACAGGTCCCCCTTTCTGTTTTCGCCCCATTTTTTCCCATTCCCCTTGGCACAGCAGTGTACATGCGTGCATGTGGAGGCATGCATGCACTACAGAATTGTGGCCCCTCCCACTAAGTCACTTGCACACACTCTACCACCAGACTTCCACCCGGTGGCAATTAAAAGCTGAAATGGCTCACCACCCATTTCCTGAGAGAGGAGAGCAGTTCCTGGAACATTCAGTCCTTTCTTTCCCGACAGACTCTTGATGAGCCGAGTCCATTTCTGAACCATTTTTGCCAGCATGGTGGCAGGCGAGGCACCAGCGCCTCAGCCTTCTCACCACTGGGCTGGCTCTGTGATATTATTTGTGCATTGTATGTTTTTTAGTCTAACAATGGAGGCTGTACTCCAGAGTCAGCACTTGAAAATGAATCACCAAAACTCCAGCGGTATTGTTGTCAGCTTGAAAAAAGATGAACTGCTGTCCGAGTGGTATGTTACTAGCAATCCCCAACAGGAAACGTAAGAGGGCGAGGAAACATAGAAACATAGAATTTGACAATAGATAAGGACCGCTGGCCCATTTCCCTACCTAATGGATAAGCTGCAGATCCTAGTTAACCAGCAGCCTACTTCTTTCTACCCCCATGCCCTAGAATTGCCTTACACCCGTGTGTCCCATAGAAAGACACACGGGTGGAGGATGCCCTTCACCTCTAGTTCTCAAATGCTGTCAGCAGGGGAGCTTGTCTCTCTGGTCCTGTTATCAAGAAAAAAGCCAACGAGATAGCCTCCCATCTTAAACATGTTGATTTTGAGGCAACGGATGGGTGGCTGTCTCATTGGAAAGGGCAGCACAATTTTGTTTGTAAGGGGGAACATAGGGAGCATATGGACGCTGATGAGCCCTCGGCCACTTTGTGGACAAGGAACATTCTTCACACACTACTGAATGAATATGCCTCTGTAAACATTTTTGTTGTAGATAAAACTGTTTTTTTTTTTTTATCTGGGTTATGCAGACTGGAGGCATATTCTTAAGGAGGTAGAGCTAGCTGGTGGAAAGAAAGCCAAGGACCATGTGTCCCTTCTGTGTTGCTCGAACATGCTGGGCACTGCAAAACTCCCCCTTGTTGTTATTGGAAAAAGGAAGCGTCCTCAATGTCTGCCTAAAGATTTATCTTGCAAGTTAAGTATGTTAGCTCAGCTAACGCATGGATGACTACAGCAATTTTTACTGACTGGGCGAGCAGCTGGAATTGCCAGCTTAAAAGACAGAGGTGAAAGGTTCTTTTGTTCATGGACAATTACAGTGCCCACCCATCAGAACTTTGGGCTCGATTCTCCAATTTAACAATCACATTTATTCCCCCAAACACCACTAATCTTATCCAGCTGCCAGACACGGTGGTCATTAAAAACTTGTAAGGGCCACTACAGGGCTCTGTTTTCAGAGAGGATTATTGGCATAATTGACAGCGGTTCCATGGGTTTGACATAGGAGATAGCCAGAAGGGTTACTCTGTTGGATGCTATCTTCATGATGCCCAAAGGGTGGACCACTGTCAAACCTAGCACAATAGCAAACTGTTTCAGAATAACTGGATTTTATGTTCACGAGCACTGTGAACTTACTAATGTGGCAGTCGCATCTGAGGAGGCAGAAATGGATAATCTGCTGGCAGGCAGTAATAGACCCTTGCATTTCAGTGCTCAGGAGTTAGAGCAGTTTGTGGACTTTGATGCTGTTGAGCAGACTGATGCCCCCTGACAGAGGGTTGTTTGAACCTGAAGCGCCGGGGCTAGTTGTGATCAGTGAGCATGTTTGTACACTGGTGGTGATTCGATGCAATAAAGCAGCTAGAATATATGCTACGTCCAGTGTTTTCTTTGGTACAAGTGCAGGCTCAGGACTTTTCTTACTTTGAGGGAGAAGTGACACTGGAGTCCATCTGTGAAGCTGTAATGCAAAAACCAGATGAAGCACAGTCAGATGACAATGAGGAAGATGTGGAGTGTGCCAGCGCCAGTGTTAACTGTGGAAGCAAAGAGCATAACGGGCCTCTTCACGACTGGTGCTTACAACATGGGCGGATTGAAGAATGGGAGCAATTGTTCGATCTGGAGGGACTTATTGTACTGTACTGTGACTGTATATGAACATACAAAATTTGCCAGCAGATAAAGGCCTAGAGGTCTATCGAGTCTGCTCGAATGTGCAGCTAGCACCCCTTATTCTGCAGCTGCCCCTCCCTTCCACCCTTGCCCTTCATTGACCCTCCCCCTGGTCCTGTCCCATCCCCTTTTGAAGCAGTCCACTGTTCTACTGGATACCACTTTTGCAGGTAATACATTCCACCCAGCCACCACCCTCTCTGTAAAAAAGTGTCTCCTCATCTCCCTCCTGAACCTTCCTCCCTCCAGTCTCATATCATGGCCCCTGGTGTCCCTCCCTCCTTTAATTTGAACAGCCCCTCTGCCACCTGTCTTGTTTATTCCTTTCATGTACTATAAAGGTTTCAGTCATGTCCCCCGTCCCTCCTCTTCTCCACTGAGTACATGTTCAACTCCCTCAGCCTCCTCTCGTGTGATAAGTCCTCCAGCCCCTTGATCATCTTTGTCACCCTGCGCTGCACCCCCTCCAGTAACTTAATGTCCCTCTTCAGATATGGGTGCCAGTACTGCACGCAGTACTCCAGGTGCGGTCTAACTAATGACCTGTACAGTGGCAGAATCACCTCCTCCCTCCTCGAGGATATACCCCTTGCAATACAACCCAGCATTTTGTTGGCCTTTGCAGCTGCCTTCTTACATTGTGCCGAGTTGTTCATTGACCCTATAATGAGCACCCCCAGATCCTTCTCCTCCTCTGTCTGGGCTAGCTGCACTCTCCCCAGCTGGTATCTCCTCCTTGGGTTTTTCATCCCAAAATGCAGCACCTTGCACTTTTTGGCATTAAACCCCAGTTGCCAGGTGTCTGACTAGGTTTCAAGCTTTGCCAGACCATCCTGCAACCCCTACCATCCCCCTAGGTCATCCACCACCACTCCTACCTTGGTATCATCAGCAAACAGACTGATCTTGCTCTTGATGTCCAATGATATGTCTGCAATGAATATCCCAAACAACACTGGCCCCAACACCGAGCCCTGTGGAACACCGCTCGTCACTACCCTTGGGTGAGAGCTCCCACCCACCACCACCTCTCTTTACCTTCCCTGAAGCCAGATTCCTACCCATCTCACCAGCTTTGCACCTGCCCCTGTGCCTACTAACTTACTTCCCAGCCTTCCATGCGGCACCAAGTTGAATGCCTTACTGAAGTCCAGATACAGGACATCCACTGCATGGCCCCTGTCCAGTTGCCTAGTTACCCAGTCATAGAACTTCACCAGGTTGGTTTGGCAGGATCTGCCCCATATGAAGCCATGCTGTCTGCTGTCCTGTAGTCCTTTGGCCTCTAGGAGGGCCACCAGCCTCTCCTTCAGGATAGTCTCCATTAGCTTACCCACAATGGATGTGAGGCTCCTTGGTCTGTAGTTTCCCGGTTCATCCTTGGGGTCACTCTTGTGGAGGGGCACAACATGAGCCATCCTCCAGTCCTGAGGTACACACCCCAAATGTAGTGAGGCATTAAATAGGTCTGCCAAAGGTCCTGCAAGGACCTCTGCCGCTCCTTCAGTATCCTGGGGTGGATGCCATCTGGGCCTGGCACCTTATCCACCCTCAGTGCCTTCAAACCCTCCCGAACTCTACCCTCCATGATTTTCCCATCTGTCACCCCCTCTCCCCTGTTTCTGCCATTTCTCCCCCCTTGGGTGTCACCCTCATCTTCTGTTTAGTAAATACTGGGCAGAAGTACTCATTTAGTGCTTCTGCCTTATCGCACCCTGCTTCCACCCAACCCCCTTCCTTCCTAATCCTTACTATGTGGTCTTTACCGCTCCTTTTCTCCCTGATGTACCTAAAGAAGTCTTTTCTCCTTCTTAATGCCTTGTGCCAGCCTGAGTTCAGAGATGCCTTGGCTCACCTTACTGCCCTTGTCACCTCTTTGATTCCTTGAAGTACTCTCCTGTCCTCCCTCTCCCTGTTTTCTTGTACCTCCTAAAGGCAGCTCTTTTCCTTACCTTTTCCATGACCTCCTTGCTCAATCAGCTCGGTTTCTTAGCCCTAGCCTTCTTGCTCTGGGCCTTGCAGCAGGTTTTGGTTGCCTCCACTATCCCCAGCTTTATGAGCTCCCATTTCTGGTTAGTGTCCACACTAGATTGAATTCTGGCCAGGTACCCTTTTACCACTTCCCCCATCCTCCCAAAGTTGGCCGTCTTGAAGTCCAGCACTTTTGTGCCAGATTCCACTCCTTCCTTGCCCATATCCAGTGTGAGCCATACTGAGTGGTGGTCACTCCCTGACAGCGGTTCCTCCACTGTAAGTTCTCTCACAAAGTCCCCATTTGCCAGCACAAGGCCAAGGGTATTCCCTAACCTGGTTGGTTCCCTGACCATTTGCAGCAGGAAGCTGTCCTGGAAGGCATCCAGCAGTACCTGCTCCCTTCTGTTCCTAGTTGTTGGGGTACTCCAGTCCACTCCTGGCATGTTGAAGTCCCCCACAATCACCACACTACCCTTCTCGCAAGTCCTCTGATCTGTCCCGCGAGTTCCTGTCCAACTCCTCCGTCCTGAGATGGCGTCTGTACACAACTCCCATTCTAAGAATCCTATTCTTGGAATCCTGGATTTGCATCCAAAGTGACTCAGTACTACTCTCCTCCCCTTCCTCCCTTACACACTTCAGTCCTTCCTTCACATATAGTACCACACCTCCTCCTTTCCCAATCACCCTGTCCCTACGAAATAACCTGTACCCTGGTACATACAGGTCCCAGTCATTGTATTGGGTGGCCCATATTTCTGTGATGGCTGCAATCTGCAATATCCACCTCTCCCTCTGCCATGAGCACCAGTAACTCTGCAGTTTTCCTCCCAAGGCTCCTAGCATTAAGGGAAACCACCTTCCACCCCCCCATCCTGCCCTCCTTTACTAACATCACCAATAGTACTTGCCATTTGTCCTTTGTCACTGTTATGGAGGGTAAGCTCATATGGTTTCCCAACCTGTGGTCGTATTATCTGTATTATCGCCTTATTCAGAATATGCCATTTGTTATGCCTTATTATTGGGCAAGACTTTTAAAAACTCACTCGTTCCTCTGTGACATACAAGTTATGATTCTACCCCACACTAATCTGAAGGAAGATTGAAAGTTAGGAGTCATATAAATTGGACAATCTTACTTCGAGGAAGGCTCTTGCAGGAGGCCAACCCCGGTAGGACTTAGCTGCCAGGCAGCAGGACCACAAGGAAACTTTCTAGCTAGCAGTCTAACACAGAGGACTGCCCACCACCGAGGTCACTGTCTGACATCAGCCTATCTCATAAAGGTGGGCGGTCCCCTGCACCCTCCTCAGTTCTTTCTCGTCGTCGACACATGCAGGTTGGACCTTAGCAGATGCTGCAGCTACAGTCAACTGCCATTTTCCATGCTTGCCGTGCTTTTTACTTTCTTTATTTTCTGCAGTATTAACATTGATTTTTCGGTGTTACTGTCATTGAGTTTATGTCTTCTTCACCTGCCTCATCTTCTGACCGCTCCACAAAGTGTGCCTGCAGCAAACAAATTCCTGAAAAAGACAGTCACTATGCTTGTATCCCATGCCTAGGCCCCAGCCACAACACCGAAACCTGTCAGATCTGCCAGAAATTCAACCAGGCCACTTGGAGACGTTGTCTTAAAATCATGGAGCACCATCTGATCAGGCAGAAGCTCATTGCGATAGAAAAGGAGCTGCAGGCCAGGAGCTCTTCAGCTTCCCCAGCCCAGTCTTCCGGGGCTTCATCTTTTTCTCAGTACTGGGAAAAATCTGTCGGGAAGCACGAGTCCCGGGACAAACCCTAGGACCGGGACCAGTCTGCTTCCCACTTGCGGTCTCCGCCTAAGCCTTTATCCGCATCAGGGTCAGTATTTCTGATCAGTCTTCACAGTTTTTTTGGGGGGGCGGACCAACATGTACCAGCAGGCATGGGGGGGGGGAGTAGACACAAGTCCATTTTCAGAGGAAAGAATCTGAAAGGGATTGGAAGCCCTAAAAGAGAACAAGGTAATGGGACCAGAGTATATTCACCCAAGATTTCTATAAGAACTGAGTACTGTGCTAACCGCAACACTGTACAACACCTAATTGAAGACGGGGGTAGTTCCAGAGGACTGGAGGAGGGCTGATGTGGTCTGTCTGTACAAGAGCAGCACCAGGGAGGAGGCTAGCAACTACAGGCCAGTCAGTCTCACATCAGTGGTAGGGAGGTTAATGGAGACCCTACTGAATGTGAGGCTGGTGGAGTACCTGGAGGCAAATGGACTGCAGAACCACTGGCAGCATGGTTTCACAGCAGGGAGGTCATGCCAAACACATTTCCTAGATTTCTTTTGCTAGGTAACTACAGAGGTGGATCAGGGAAGGGCAGTGGATTGGCCTATCTATACTTCAGTAAGACCTTCAGCATTGTGCCACACAAGAGGTCAGTAAAGAAACTAAGCAGCCTAGGGGTTGGGTAGAAAGTGGTAAACTGGGTTTCAAACTGTTGAAGGATAGGAGTCAGGGGATGGTGGTAAACAGCAGACATTCAGGGGACGGGAGAGTGACTAGCGGGGTACCACAGGGATCAGTACTGGGACCAGTCCTCTTTAATGTCTTCACAAGTGAAATTGCTGAACTTAGAACTGGAGGGGAAAGGTGTGCCTTTAGCAGATGATACAAAAATTTGCAACAGGGTGGACACTCAGGAAGAGGTGGGGAGAATGCAGAAGCATCTGGGAAAACTAGAGGACTGGTCTGTGGTGTGGCAGCTGAATTTCAGTTCCCAAAAGTCCAAAGTCATGCACTGAGGGTGGGGAAACCTGGAAGCTGTTTATAAGGTGGAAGGAGGTACGTACAGTCACCAAGCAAGAAAGGGACCATGGGGTAATCATATCTGATGATCTCAAGGTGGCAGGGCAGTTGGCAAGGCTGGTGGGATGCTGGGGTGCATAGGGAGAGTGATTTCTAGAAGAAGGGAGGTGGTGTTGCCTCTGTATCACTTTCTAGTGTGACCTGGCTTAGAGTACTGTGTCCAGTCTAGAGGTTGCACCTCTGCAAGGACATTGACTGGGTGGAAGTGGTCCATAGGAGGACTACGAAAATGGTGTGAGGGTTGCACAGGAAGCCATATGAGGAGAGGCTTGGGGATCTCAACATTTACTCCCTGGAGGAGAGGAGAGCAGGAGGTGAAATGATTGGAACCTGTACGTATCTCACAGGGGAGAACAAGGTGCAGGTGGGGAGTCTCTTTCAGAGGAGGAAAAGCACCAGAAAATAGGGCATTCATTGAAGCGGGGGGGGGAGGTTAGAGGGATGTGAGGAAATGCCTCTTCATGGAAAGAATGGTGGATGTCTGGAATAGCCTGCCAGAGGAGTTAGTGGGGGTGAAAACAGTGGGGAGCTTCAAGCATGAGTGGGACAGACACACGGGCATAATATGTAGATGGAAGGGAGGTGGGAGAGATGCTGGTGACCAAATAGAGTCCAAGGTGTCGGAATAGAAGGAAAAAATAGGGTAGACTGGATGGGCCTACTGGTCCTTTTCTGCCAGCAAATTCTTTATTCTTTGTTTCTAGCTTACATCATCTGCTTTGACACCTGTATTTCTAATAACTGAGCTGTTGTGTCACAATACATTTTGTATTAGTCACTTTCTTGAAGTGTTTAAACATATTGATACTCGGTAGCTGCTTTATCCTTGTTAAGCATGCATCGTCTTCACTGGTAACTTCCATTCTGAGTACTTTTTAAACAAAGTCTGGAGAATGTTTTCAAAATATTCATGAGTGATTAGATTGGCTGCTACTGGCTGGAGCATTCACAGTGACAAAGTCTTGCAGGGGGAAATGCATGAAACGATTCTAGAGCATTCAGTAAATGAGCCTTGGTTAATTGATTGATAGGGATTAAGAATGGCTGATAAGCAATCAGTGCACAAACAAAGCAGCGCATTCACTCATCAGTAAACAATGCCTAAGATGATCGCTTGCAGCTCAAGATACCCTATTCTTTTAATAGCATTCTGTGCCAAAACCCTTGATAAATAACCAAGAATGGTGTGAAATGTTTGGCATTGTCAGTTGGGGTATTAATATCAGTTTTTGTATCTTCTGTGCATCAGATGCTTTTAAAAGACTAAAATTACTTTAGCGGCAGACAATCCTCTTTGACATTTCCCACTGGTATGTGAGTGCGCCATTTTTGTTTGTGTCTGCACTGATTTATGGCTTGTACCATATACTCTAAGCTGTTGGCTTGATTGGCAGTCAACCCGTTTTGAGAAGAATTTTGTTTTAGCTTGCTAATTTTTCACTAGTTGAAGAGGCTAAAATTATACTTTCACCATAACAATGCCACTACAGAATACATACAGTGCTCCCTCTTATCCGCCAACCTTGGTACATCATCAAATGTGGTAGATAAGAGGGTGGTGAATAATAGAGGGTTGGTATTTTCATTGAGGGATGCTAATGTACAGTAGTACAGTACTACTCAGTGTCACAAACGCACTCCACAGGTCAGGCCCTCTGCTTCCACAGTGCCAACCTCAGAGTGCAATAGTGTGAACAGGTAACAGACAGAGTAACCCTCCTGTCGTCTTTGGGTCTGAATCACCTTTAGCCTCAAGTTCTGGAGAGATTCAAACTGTGAACCTTATGCTAGCATACCCAAATGTACAGGCTCAGATAATATTTTCTTCGGGAGCATGTAATATATCTTTTGCCTAAGGGCACCTAACCAGGAATCCAAAATGAACCCGTTTTAACTCTATAAGAGACCTAGGTATTTCTTACCTTATTAAGTAAGCTCAGTAACACAATCAAGCTTTTCAACAGCTGTCAGACTTAAACACAGGTACCTCATATTCAAAAAGAAACTGAGAAAACACCCACGTAGTATTTCAAAGAAAAGGTTGTTTACTAAAATATGATAAAAACAGGTAAAATTAAACACAGAACAATATATCTTACATCTTACAATCATGTAAAACAAGAAGGAAGTTACAGAACAAAACACTCTTACCACAAAGACTTAATTTCTTCTAAGTATTACCTTGTAAGTGCTGTTTAAGTTAGAGACTTTCTGTCTCAGAGCCCAAAAATCACGTCACATATCCCAGACACAGGATTCATTTTCAAGATCCCTCTTCCCCACCCCCTTTTGGTGAGTCAGCTAGCTCCTCCCTTAGAATCAATTTCTGACATAGTTATCCCTGAGGATGTAAGTCATTACTTTGAAAAATCTGTAACTAGCCATTTCCCAGCTATGACAGTCTTTAATCAAACATTTCTCTTTGAAGTCCCTCTGCTAATTTCCTGGTGCTAGTGTGATCTGAGGGTTTTATGACTCTTCACACACTTCTGGCTGTGTGCTAAAATGAGAGGAACCAGCCCAATTACCTTTCTTCCTGCAATGTGGGCTGGCAGTGTAGCCTAGAGGTTAGAGGAACGAGGTGTAAACGAGCTTGGTACATCCAGCAGACCAGACTGGAGTTTGATCCTCACAGCCTCCACTTGCATACTGTGTGACTCTGAGCAAATCACTTAACTGCCCTCTGCTCCCAGGTCACTCTTGAAAACAGACACTTGTGCCTAGTGGGCATTACCTGGTTACCAATAAAAACTAAAAACTAAATGTCATAAAACTCACATTTAGTTTCAACTTCAAAAGCATGGACAGGTCATAAAAGGTAATAAAATGCCCTTCTGGAAAGATGTCTTAATTAAATGGTTCTTCTAACCCCAGTAATACTCAAGTATTCATAACTTTCTGCAGTAAGCCCTTTAGGTAGGACTGCCTGGAGAGAACAGAACATATGCAAATGATGAAATTCTTTGCACGTGACGACTTTTCAAATGCTGCCCTATACTAACTGCCAGTGTTCTAAACTTCCTCAGATTTCACTCTCCACTTGAACAGTCTGGTTGCTTGGAGTGTCGCTCTTCAATCAACTGTTTTGATGTGAAGAAACTTATAAAAATATATATAAGTATCGTTTCTATTCTTTTGCTGCCTTATACTTATTGTTTATTGTATTTAAGCTTAGTTTTTGTAGTTATTTAGTTGTTTTGCAGGGGTACTTTAGGGGCAGGGGTCGAAGGGGTTCTAGGTGTGGGTCACAAGCACAGCCTCAGCCCAAACCAAGCAGAACCCGTGAAGTACAGGCCACCTCCTCACTCCCTGTCGGAGGCAGACTTTCCCACTTCCTCCAGGCTTGGCTGAACATCACCACAGACAAGTGGGTCCTGGAGGTAGTGGGTCAGGGTCTGTCTCTGGCTTTCAAATTCCTTCCTCCTCTAGCAGCCAGGGGTTTCAGTACACCTTCCCTGGCAGAAAAGAACCTGCTGGAGGCAGAGGTTCAGAAACTGTTACTGTTAAAAGCAGTGGAACCTATTCCAAACCCACTGAGAGGAAGGGGCTTTTACTTCAGATTCTTCCTCACCACAAAGAAAAGTGGGGAGTGGTGGCCTGTATTGACTCTCAGAGCCTTAAACAGGCATCTAAAAAAGCCAAAGTTCAAAATGGTAATTTTGGCACTGATTCTGCCAACAATCAAGAAAGGGAATTGGCTGGCATCACTGGACTTAAAAAGATGCCTATTTCCACATTCCCATACGTGAGTCTCAGAGAAAATATGTCAGGTTCAGACTCCCTTCAGGCCATTACCAGTTTTCAACCCTGCCTTTTGGCCTTTCTTTGCCCCAAGGGTTTTTACAAAGTGCCTAGCACCAGTGATGGCACACCTTCGAAGGCAAGGTGTGACAGTTTTTCTGTATCTGAACGATTGGTTGGTGGTAGGCAAATCACCACAACAGGTCACTCAGTATTTAAACCTCACGCAAGGCCTGCTGGAATCCTTGGGGTTCATCATCAATCACAAAACGTCGGTCCTTATTCCTGCACAAAAGTTGCATTTTATAGGGGCAGAGATAGACACCCTGCAGGGCAGGGCCTTCCTCCCTCTAGACAGGATCAGAAATCTTCAACTAGTGGCAAATTCATTCACCTTGAACAGATGCAAGCCGGCAAAACAGTTCTTGCAACTCTTGGGCCATATGGCTGTGTCCACAGGCACAGTGCTGGGTTACAGGTTTCAAATGAGAGACATCCAGTTCCACCTTAGGGCTCACTGGAGTAAAAAAAAAAGATTCACTCTCAAAACCCATCCCAGTCACAAGAACTTTGCTGCAAGCTTTACAGTGGTGGAAGGAAGAACCCAATTTTAGAAAAGGGGTCCCCTTTCAGAGAGAATCTCCCTCAGTTGTTCTCACAACAGATGCATCCTTCCTGGGTTGGGACGCCCATTTGGGAAACCATACAACCCAGGGTACCTGGTCAGCTGAAGAGTCCCTCCAGCACATAAATCTGTTGGAACTTGGAGCTGTTTTTCAGGCACTGAAAGGTTTTTCAGGACTATTACAGACAGAGGTGGTACAGGTCAGAACAGGCAATACCTCCACAATGTACTACATCAGCAAACAGGGAGGCACCATTTTGGGCCCCCTTTGCACAGAGGCCATGAAAATTTGGACTCTGGTGTACTCCTTAGGAGTATCTCCACAGGCAATCCATCTACCAGGAAAGGGCAATACCTTAGCAGATGCCTTAAGTCGAATCAACCAGGCTCATCACGAATGGACTCTGAACAAGCAGGTGGTACAAGTAATTTTCAGAAGGTGGTGCACTCCAGAGATAGACCTGTTCACATTCCACCAGAACCACCACTTGCCACAATATTGCTGCAGGCCACCAGATCAGAGTACTCTACCCCTGGATGTCCTGACTCTGGATTGGTCAGGGAGGTACCTGTATGCTTTCCCTCCATTTCCCCTGGTGTTCGGGGTGCTACTCAAGCTCAGATCCCACTCAGCATCTCTAATCTTGATAGCTCTGGATTGGCCCAGGCAGCCATGGTACTCTCTAATGCTCTCCATGTCTGTGGCCAAAGCCAATACAACTCCCTCTGAGGCACAACCTATTGACCTCCCATCAGTGGACCCTGTTATACTCGAATCTCAAGTCCCTCAACCTCAAAGCTTGGTTCTTGAGGAACTAGAATATGTTGATTTACAACTCTCTGAATCAGTGCTTCACATTCTGAGGGGTTATAGGAAACCTTCTACTAAGAACACTTATTCTTCAAAATGGAAAAGGTTTTCAATCTGGTGTTCAACTAAAGATTTGATTCCACTACAAGCTGGGGTCCCAACTGTCTTGGATTTCCTCTCTCATTTACACTGTTTGGGTCTACAGCCCAGTTCGCTCAAGGTCCACCTCGCAACATTGTCTACCTACATTTCTGCTGGTGCCAGGGAATCATTAGCTTCAGAACCCATTTTTAGGAAGTTCTTCAAGGGCTTGGCCCATTTGCATCCCCCTCACAGGGCACCTGTGCCAGCATGGGACCTTAATGTTTGTATAGCCAAGCTCATGGAGCCCCCCTTTGAGCCTATGGCTACAGCTCACCTTAAATCTGTCACTTGGAAAACATTTTTTCCTAGTGGCAATGACTTCTGCAAGAAGAATAAGTGAGCTCCAGGCTCTCTCTGTGGAGCAGGATTATATCTCTTTTCACAGAGATAAGGTAGTTCTGAGAACAAATAGAAAATTCCTACCTATGGTAGTCTCCGATTTTCACCTTAACCAATCCAATTCCCCTACCTGTCTTATTAACTGAGCATTCCACTTCTGGTGAAAGAAGACTTCATAGTCTGAATGTAAAGAGAGCTCTCAGTCATTACATGACAGCCACTAAGGACCATAGGCAGAACAGTAAACAGTTGTTTCTGACCTATGGGGATGTGGGAATAGGTAATCCAGCTTCTAAGAGATCTATTTCTCACTGTATAGTCCAGTGTATTCAGTTCTGCTATATGAAAGCTGGTAGGGAGCCCCCAACATGGTTGAGGGTGCATTCCACCAGGGGAACAGCTGCTACTCTAGCAGCTGCAAGAGATGTTCCACTGGTTGACATCTGTAAAGCAGCTACTTGGAAGACAGTACACACCTTTATGAAGCATTACAGTCTGGATATCTAGTCTAGAAGTGATACTAGGTTTGGCACAGCAGTTCTGCAAAGTCTATTTCCTAAATATATGTTCTGTTCCCACCTCCAGTGGTACTGCTTTGTAGTCTGCAGAAAGTTATGAATACCTGAGTATTACTGGGGTTAGAAGAAAAAAAATACTCACCTTAGTAATGTTGTTTCTTCCCAGTGGTACTCAGGTATTCATAACTTCCCACCCTGCCTCCCCTTCCAGAACTTAAGCCTCTGCACTCCCACATGCTGCGCTACCGTAAAAGGGTACATCACTATGACTATATATACGTTGCCACGTAGTGGTATAAATTTAGTAAACAAGGCTTATGGTCTTCACCCCTTTTCAGGGGTTTCTGACATTGTTTTTTTTGTGTCTAATTACTGTATTTTCTCCAGTTGGAGGTTTTTTCTTTAGTAAGAGATCGGGGTTTTTTGACTTCTTAGTTCTTTTAATCATAGATACTCGCAGTATTCTGCTTACATGGGTATGCCTATTCAGGCTTCTAGAAAATCTGAGGAAGTTTAGAACACTGGCAGTTAGTACAGGGCAGCATTTGAAAAGTTGTCACGTGCAAAGAATTCCATCATTTGCATATGTTTTACTCTATCCGAGCAGTCTTACCTAAAGGGCTTACTGCAGAAAGTTATGAATGCCTGAGTATCACTGGGAAGAAACAAGATTACTAAGGTGAGTATTTTTTTTCTTCTGGTCAGTTTAATGACATCCTGTGGTTTTAGCTACTGATCTTAAAAGTTAAAGACCAAATTTCTCACATACTGACATTTCATACACAGACCATTTATTTATAATATAAATATCGTACAAATAACCAGAAGCAGGGGCAGAGTGTCATACTCAATATCTGCCAGCACTATTGGTCATTGAGCTCACCTCTCACTGCAAAAATCCACTGCATAACATAGCCAGCAGTACAGCTGAATAAGAAATTAAAAGTTATATTTTACTTTTAGCAGTTTCCACAGTTGAGCTTTTCTGTGCAGTGTGCTGTTTTTCTGACTGTGCCACCCACCCACTCAATTTCAAATTGTGTCAGCGCTCTCCTCCCTAACCATACATACTGTATCATTCAGACCCTCACCTGCCACTGCTTTAAAAAGTAAACACTTGGCATGCCACCTGACAGTTTTAAACAAATAAACTAACCTGGCATTCCACTTGCTGAATCACTTCCAAATGCGGCTCTCAGCTGTTCGTACCCTACGCCCTTCCCGACCATACATGCATACAGTACTGTGCCTTTTCAGACCCTCACCTGCCACTGTTTTAAAAACTAAACACTGTGTTTTAAACAAATAAACTTGCCGAATCACTTGTCTTTACCACTTCCAATGTCCGAGTGTGGTTCTCAGCTGATCGTACACCATGCCGTCTCCCATGCCATCACTTATAGCAGTCAAACTCACATGCTGTAGCTGTACCCTAGTAGTTATCAGACTCTCGATAGAGAAAAATTGCTGCTTCTTCTCCCTCTCCCCACACCATTTATCTGCTGACGGCTCTGCTTTGCACATTTGTACAGTCGTAGCCAAAAATATTGGCGCCCTTGCAGTTTTTTTCTAATAATGCACCATTCCTTCCAGAAAATAGTTGAAATTAAAAAATATTTTGGTATCCTCATATGTATTTCTTTGGTTTGCAGTGGAATAAAATACAAAAAGCAGAAAAATTTACTAAGTCTTAGCTTATTCCACACAGAAATCCTTAAATGGCCCAGACAAAATTATTGGCACCTTTTAGAAGTAGTTAGAAATAATTAGATTTCAAGCAGGTGATTCTCCTTCACGTTGGAATTGAACTCACCTGTGGTGAGTTGCAGGTGCCTGCAATATAAAAATCACTCATTCAACCAGTTTGAATAGAAAAGGACTCTTCTCCTGTTTTGTGTCACTGTGTGTACCGCAATGAGCATGGAGAAAAGAAAGACAGCCAGAGAATTGTCTGAGGGGTCAGACAGAAGATTGTAATAAGCATGGCCAATCTCAAGGTTACAAATCAATCTCCAGAGACCTTGATGTTCATGTTTCCACCCGTGCGTAATGTTATCAGGATGTTTAAGGCCCTTGGCACTATAGCCAACCTCCCTGGACGTGGCCGCAAGAGAAAACTTGATCGAAGATTACAGCGCAGGATTGTTCGAATGGTGGAGAAAGCACCTCGATCAACTGCCAAATAGATTCAAGCTGACCTTCAGACACAAGCTACAACAGTTTCAACTCGCACCATCCGTTGCCAACTTAATGAAAGGGGGTTATATGGTAGGAGGCCCAGGAGGACCCCACTGTTGAGAGAGAGAGACATAAGAAAGCCTGACTGGGGTTTGCCAAAACACACCTGAACAAGCCAAAATCCTTCTGGGAGAATGTCCTGTGGCCAGATGAGACCAACTTAGAGCTTTTTGGTAAAGCGCATCATCTCTATGTTTACAGAAAACAAAATGAAGCCTTCAAAGAAAAGAACACCTTCCCTACAGTCAAACGTGGAGGAGGTTCAGTGATGTTTTGGGGTTGCTGTGCTGCCTCTGGTACTGGGTGCCTTGAACATGTGCATGGCATCATGAAATCTGGAGATTACTAGGCCATTTTGGAGTGCAATGTTGAACCCAGTGTCAGAAAGCTGGGTCTCCGTCGAAGGTCATGGGTCTTCCAGCAGGACAATGACCCCAAACACACTTCAAAAAGCACCCAGGAATGGTTCAAGATAAGACGCTGGACTGTTCTGAAGTGGCCAGCAATGAGTCCAGATCTAAATCCCATTGAAAACCTGTGGAGAGATCTGAAAACAGCAGTTGGGAGAAGGCACCCTTCAAATCTGGGGAGAACTGGAGCAGTTTGCACAAGAAGAGTGGGCCAAACTGCCAGTAGAGAGGTGCAGGAAGCTCAACCATGGCTATAGGAAGCGGTGGATTGCAGTTATTTTGACCAAAGGCTGTGCTACCAAATATTAAGTCTAGGGTGTCAATAATTTTGTCAATGCCATTTCTTTTCATTTTCTGATTTAAAAGGATATATTAAATTCTGAATCAAAAACAAAGGTTCTGTAATACTAACAGAGAAATAAAGAATAGTGGAGACCAAATACTGTACTGTTGTTAATTTCAACTTATGTTTAGAGGAAATTGAGTTATTTGAAAAAAGTGCAAGGGCGCCAATATTTTTGGCCACAACTGTAGCGAGTTCAGATCTGAATCTTGCTTTCTTACCCAATCAACTGGAAATATCTCACGCTCATTGTTTACATTCATAATAGATTCTGACACTTCATGCCACAGAGCTGTGTGGTGGAGGAACAAGGGAGATTAGCATAGGTTTGTATAGCAATGGTACACATGAGCCCCTTGGCGGATGGCAGTTAGTGAGGGTGGCAGTTAAAAGAGGAAATTAACACAGAAGACAGTTGTAACAGTGTGGTGGTATACTGGTGACAAATGATGGTGGCAGATAAATGAGGGAGCACTGTACTGAACTCCGAGCCAGCAAATAGTCCGAAAATCGAAATAAGTTTCCCATACATTCACTGAGGTTACTGGTTAGAATTCTGCTGCTGGTTGGGCCTGTGGCATATTAGGTACAGTAGGCACCATGCAATTGAAGATTTGTGTGCTAGTTTTATATGTATAACAGACCCTGTCATTACCCTCAGTGCATTCTGGGAGGTGATTTTTGTTAGTTCCATTTAGAATGGTAAAACAAATATTAGATTGTTACTGAATTTTACAGACCTAAGAATAAATCGGCCTACACAGAAGCAAGAGAAATGACAAGGTGTTATACTATGCATTTATTCAGCCAAAAGACAGGGTGGTTCCATACAGAATTCATTTGGACTTTACATTCCAGGACCTACCTTATCTAAACCTACAATTTTACCTCTGCATCTTGTACTCAGGAGCCCAGTGAGTTTAGATAATTTTCAGGACTGGGAAGCATTTACTGCTAGCTTTTTCAGCCTGGGAGTAATGACATCTAAAGGGTAGTATAGCCACTCGCAGACCAGTCTTGGACTCTTGTCTCTAATCCATGTCTCGCACCCACTGGCCAACTACTGCCATTGTCTCTCTTTTCCTCGCATTTGCATGGAATTTGAGATATTGCACCTTCCTGATGCTGCATAGTGCTGTGAGATTTGTAACGTTTTGCCATGTTAAAGCAACCCTTCTGGCCAGCCAGTCAGCAACTACTAACACTGTCTGCTGTATTCGCACTCTAATGTAATGTCATTGGTAATGTCCTGATTTTTTGAATGAATGTATTTTTTACCTTGTATCCACCACTTGATTGTTCCCCCAAGTCACACCTGGAAACGAGCTTCAGCTCAGTGTGCCTTTCCCAGTCACAAACTTTTAAATAAATAAATAAAATAAAAATACTGTGTGGTCACAATTGGTACTGTTGCTCTTTTTCTAATGCTCTGCTAGTGCATGATGTAATGGCCACTAGCATTGCGTGGTGCAGTCACTTTTGTGCAGGTGTGGCAAATAATACGGGGTGATAGTGGTAGTAAATCATGCAGAAATTATAGAAAAACATGTCTTTAATCCCATTTTTAGGGCCAATGAGTTTTCATTTTCAGCTGAAAAACCTGGCAAAAAGTGAAATTTGTCAGTTTCTAAATCAGCACATGGAAGTCAGTTTTTTCATGAAAAATTTCTATTTTCACCACTTTATCGTGCAAATAACCCCACTTTGCTCTATCATTTTGTGCAAACCCCCCCATTTAGAGCCAAATTATTGCACAGCCCAATGTGCTGATTTGCCCTAAATCTTTGGGGAAAAAAAAAATAATTTTAAGATTTTTCCAGATGGACTTGGCCAGTTTTGAAAATGGAAAATCATTGGCTCTGCCTTACTCGTTCTCCTGTACTAGACTTCTTCCTTGGTGTTGTGGTGGTGAGCACTGCTAAAGCTTGTCAGGTGGGACAATGACGATATTAACCGAGTACAGCTGTACCAGAAAAGACACTCCAATTTTTTTTTTTTTTGAAACTGTGTTTCCCTCCGGTCACGGCTCGTGGAACCTTCTCTCGGGCATCCTGTCCATTTCCTGCCCTCCTGAGGCCTCTCTGATCTGTGCCTCCTCTCTCCCCCCCTCCCTGCAGCTAGCACCCCCAGTTTAACCTGCCCAGGGTGGGTCACCCCTCCTCTTGGACGCTCTTCTGCATCAGACTATGGCTGCAGGTAAGGGCCTGGGTGGAGGACCTGGAAGACCAGTCAGCGTGAGCCCGGCAGTGGGCATGGGGGACAGGTGCCGTCACCTGTCCCACGAGCCGGTGTTTTCCCTGTTCTGTGCTCTCACCCCTGTGCGTGGAGCACGCCCAATGCTCTGGCACATGGCAACCCTACCTGCATCGGCTACGCTAATTACATACCTCCCAGCTTGCTGCAGTGCCCCCAGTCTCCACTGGGGGCCACTGGCATGCTGGGTCATCCCCATCCTGCTTACCTGGGGAGGAGAGCACCACAAGGGCACTCTTCCTCAACCCTGCCCTGCTGACCCCCGGCACCCGAGTTCACTCCCGAACCCAGGTCACCGGTGTAGTGTGAGTTGTGGCGTCCAGCGCCTCAACCCACAGTACCACCGGGCCGGCTTAGACACTCCAATTTTAAACAAAAAGCTAATTTTTACTAATGAATTAGGGCGGTTGCATTTGTTAGGCCGTATAATGACTTCTCTTGTTTGTTGCTAGAATTTGCTGTAGTCTCAGTTGTATGGGGTCAGTTGTAAACCTTGAGTTAGCACAAGGGAGTAAATCGTCATGTTGCCTGCCGTGGGTGTTGATGCAGCTCTTTCCTTACTCTACTGTAACACTATGCTCTTTTCTTGGAGGTGGGGGTGGTACAGTGAAGGCTGTGACTCCTAATTCCAGAAATGTACACAAACTCCGAAAATTGGATCAGTATCAACTCCAACTCAAATACAGTTTAGAGTCACATTTAACTATTTTTGTTTTGCAAATTACTAAGTGGAAATCACTTACTATTTTTTTCTGTTTACTGACTCTTTATTTTCCCTCTACTACAGTGCTGACCTGGGCCACTCATCTCTATGTCAGACTCCCCACACTAAGGCCAGTACAGACAAATGCTCTGTGGCTTACCCCCCCCCATGGTGGACCCACCTACAGTGCCTTGCGGCAGCTGAGACATATAATGGAAATAGCCTTGTAGGGTCCAGGGCCACATTGGAGCTGATACTGACAACAGAACTATTTTCTTTTTTCTGGTTCCCCTCTCCAGTAATGTCATACCCAGTCACTGGTACAAGTGGGTCTGTACATCCCCACTCAATGCCACGTGTGTCTCTAATAGCAGTACTCTGTGGGTAAATGAACAGTATGTGATGTGTCATGGCACCTACTGGCTATGCTTTGGGGGTTGCTGCCAGAATGATAGGTCACCTCCCTACAGGCAGCACTTCCATCCCTGGCTGCCAGAGTGCAGAGATTCAGATCTGCATCATAAACTCAGGTTGTCGGCATGGGAGCGGGACACAGTGCCTGTGGGCCATCTAGTGGTCTTGCACTTTATTTTTTTTTTGTCTTGAAATAAAATGAAATCTACTTTAACAACTAGGCATGTCCTTCCAGATCTGGTAGCCCCTTGTGCTACCATGCAGGGGACGTGGGTTCATTTGCTGTGAGCCTGACTCCTTGCACCAAGCCAGTAGAGTCTGTAGTGTGTTTAGACTCTGGGAGGGAGAGAGAGCATCACCCCTCCCCCCAACTGCCCCATTGTAGTAGCTACTTCTACAGTGAACAGGTGCACAGCATTAACATAGAAACATAGAGAGTGGGGACAGAGAACTTTGTCCCTGCCAACCTGAGTTTGTGACCCCTGGTGGTTGAACTGTTCCTTATTTTGAGCAGTTCAGAGTAATCCACCTTTTTATATTCCTGAATGTATATGTCTCTATCAAGTTTGGAGGCTAGACCACAACATTTCCTGTTGCTCTTTATGTTAATGGGTGTATCCTAGCTCTCTGCAATACTTTTAGTTTGCTTGCAGATGGGAAGTCCAGTCTTCTTGATCGTTGGCCATGGCCAGCTCCAGTGCCCAGCTCATGGATAGGGCAGCAGAGTGACCCACAAAGGAAGGGAGTGTTGCAGTGAACAACTCTGTCAGCTGTGAACTTAATTCATGTGTCAGCAAACAGGACTTCAGGGGTTCTGGTAAGAAACTCATTGTAGTCCAAGTCCAGTACCCTAACCCAGTCGTCAGTTGCTATGGCATGCTCATCATGCGTAGTTGGGTGGGGACTCCTTTCCACGTATCATCAGCATCATGTCAAGCATTCAGAATTGCACCCACTGGCACCTTCAGAGTCAGCGCTGGTCTTGATCCATGTCTCGCTGCTACTGCTGATCTGTGATATGCACCTAAAATTGCCTTCCTGTAAATTGGCATCTCTGCAGGTACTTCAAAGGACTACTTGCAAGTGTTCAATGAGATTCCATTGGCCCAGCCCCAACTGCTTAACATTTCAGCTTTGTCAATGAGATCTTGTATCTCCTCATCAGAGATAGTTCTGACTTAGGTTGGCATCACTCCTTTCAACTTGACTTGTTTAAGAGATCAACTTTGGTAAGTGCGTCTAAGGTCATTTCAACTCCAGTCATTATGATTCTGGTAATTTGAACTCCAGTTGACCAGAGGCATCTCAGTTCTGCTTGGCTAAAAAAGTTGCATTGAGCTCAGTCAAGGTCCCACTCAAAATCTTGACATCGAGACTCAAAGAAACTCAAGGGATTGTGTGGCTCATCCTTATCTTCACCTTATCAGACTTTCAACACTCTCGATACAAGCACCAATGCTAGTCATGCCTTCCTCTGAAATGGGCTCACTGTTTTATGCCTTAGTATCCTCCCTGGCTACCAAACTGTTATTTTTTTATCCTCCCTGCTCCTCACGTGTTGATAGGGTTATCAGGCCATACATGGTCATCAAGGGCTTATTTACTTTCTCTTCAAGTGCCTCAATCTGTTCCTCAGGACAGCCCAGACCTTTTGTCTGGTCTGGCA
This sequence comes from Neoceratodus forsteri, assembly GCA_016271365.2. Lineage (NCBI taxonomy): Eukaryota > Metazoa > Chordata > Ceratodontiformes > Ceratodontidae > Neoceratodus > Neoceratodus forsteri. The sequence goes on along the minus strand of CM057453.1, from coordinate 1,174,971,827 downwards.
AGATGTCCTCACTTCGTTATCCTTCCTATTTCAAATCCCTGTTGATCAGGATGTTGACATAATTTTTGTTACTTACTGCTGCCCCCCTCACCACATCTCCTAATCCCTAGTTGAGTGCCTTCTTGTGGCCTTTTGGCCTGCAGGCAACTGTTCCCATTTTTGCATAAATGTGTGTGAACTGTGTAAAAATGACAACAAATCACAAAATTCACATGCATTTATATGTGGAGGGAGTATACTGCATACAAGGAGCTGCTTCTCTGAATGCTGCCCTGCATGCTGCCACCTTCTTTGTGGCCATATGCTGGATTTTATTTCCTGTTACCTCCTCTAACCTGCACTAATTGGTCCCTTCAGCAAGTCCTCCTTCCACTACAGCAAGCTTGCACACATTTTCAGCAGGCCATTGGAGGCAGGAGCCATGCGAGCGGCGGGAGTCGCATGCTGAGGAGAGCTGCACTACTTGGAGTCGCAAGGCAGCGGAACAGATCAGAGATCCAGCTGTGCTGAATTGACAGAAGACCCGATGCTGACATCAATACGGGTGGATCCTAGTGACATATGCTCAGAGGTTTGTGTCCCTAATTGCTTTACAGGCCAAGAGAAACTAAGCGTGGCCAAGTGTGCCCCACTAGCCTGACCATCATCAGCTCACTACACTGGTTTATTGTATTTCATGATCAATCATCACCTGACGTGTAGAGCAGGGGAGAGGGGGTGCGGTAGCTCCTGGAGCTGTCGGGGTCTTTATTTATTTTTATTTTTATGTCGGAGGTTCTGGATCTGCAAGGTCTTTTTTTCCCACCATGACAGAGTTGTGGTTGGGAAACAAGAGGGACTATGGTGTGGTCAGGAGCATGGGGTGAGGAATTGGCATCAGCTGGGGTGGGGCGGGTGGTAGTCCTAGCCCAGCAACAGAGTATAGCACCAGCCAGCGGGAACAGGGAGGGTACAATACGGGATCTGCCACTAGGGCGGGGGGGTCACTCGCAAATGCACATGATATGTAGGGTATCAGTACAGGATCCCAATGTGCAGAATCCCATATATAAATAGGGTATACATGATGGGCATGAGTGTGATATGGCAAATATTGTCACTCTTGCAGAGTGAGCTCTGGATAGCTCATGAGCGCCGAAGGCACAAGTGAGATATCCAGAGCTCACGATGCAGGAGTGACAATATTTGCCATAGCACATAATCTGCATATCATGTATTCGATTTATACAATAGGGCTAGGAGTTTCAGAAGTATTGTTATGTTGTCTTGTGTTCTGTTCCTGTTTATGTGTTTGCTCATTCTGTGTGTGAGTTTTTCTGCATGGGCTGGCAGTGTTACAAACTCTGGGAAACAGATGAGTGTGTTTTGCAATGCTAAATGAGTTAGTTTTAGGTAGGAGTGAGAAACAGACTATTTTGTGAAGCTGTATTCTTTAGAAGTGTGACTGCAGTCAAGCTGAGAGTATCACAGTAATGGTAATGGGCTAAGAGTCAGAGTGTGAGGAACGGCTGAGACTGTTTTTGTGGTAATTGAGTTATCTGCAGGCAGCAGTGAGGAACAGATTGTTCTGTGAAGCTGTGCTCTTTAGAATTCTGGCTGCAGTCAAGCTGAGAGTATTTATTTTTATTTCGTGTTTGTTGACCGGGTAAGTGCACTAGACAAATCCTGCCTATTTTCAGGCATGACCCGAGGAAGGGGGATACAGATGAATGCCAACTGACCTTGAACCAGATTAAGCTGTTGGTGATATTTTCAGTGAATGAGGGAAATTTGGCCAGAACACCATGGAAATTCCCCTGCTGTGCCAGCAGGGGGCTTGACTTCCTGTGGAGTGGAGGAGTTCAGTTTGGAGCCGGACAGCAACTGAGGAGGAAGTGCTGATGTGGCAGTGGTGTGGACTTGTGAGCACCCATGGATGAGGAATCTTCACAGAATCATTTGGCTGGTGTACCTGTAGGGAAGCAGATCTCCTTCCCTACAGGTCCAGCAGAGGAGATCAAAAACGCTTCGTGGTCTGGACAAGGCAGCGTTATAGAAAGTGAAAATCGTGATATTTTATCAGACAGTGTAAAGGAGAAGAAAGAGAGACAATGGCTGAAGGAACTGGTGAAAAAAAACAGGGTATGGTTGAATCAGTGTTACAGATGTCTGAAACAAAGATGGATGCAGAAATAATATGAGAGGTGGCTGTGGAGAGCGAGTAGGTACAAGAAGCAAACAGCGATAAGCCTCAGGAGAAACTGCAGAAAGCTTTGACTGGACCGGTGAGCCTAACTGAGGGTTCAAAGGATGATGCACTAACATCAAAGAGTGTGCGAGTAGCTGGTGGAAAGGAACCTGACACAACACCAAAACGCCCTGCAGAACAACTGGAGAACACTTGGCAACAGGACAAACAAAAAACAGTAAGTCTCTGAAAAGAACCTGTGTTAGGAACAAAAGACAGTATAAATGCTGGACAAAAGTTGGGGCTAAGGAAAGGAAGGGAAGACTAAAGTGTGCAAAATGTTGTGCCAAGTATAAAACGCCAGCAGCACTTGAATCCTCTCTAAAAGATGCAGGATGAAAAAGATCTGAAATGGGCCAGTGGATTCCTGACCCTAAACATAGCTCCTTTCCAGGACTGGAAAAAAATAGAACAGTAGCACATTCTGTGCCTGAACAAACTTTTATAACGGAATCAGATGTAGAACTGAATGCTGAAGATCAGGGCTCGAAATAACTTGCTGTCCGCCTGTCCCAGACAGCCAGTTTTGATTTCAGACAGCCGTTTTGCCATTCTTGCCTGTCCTTGGGACAGGCAGCTGCCAGTACACTGTAAATGGGCACTAGGACCCAGCAGATCGCTTTATACAGTCGCTGCCCGAGATTGAGGTGTAAAGTGCACTTCCGGGTAACACGACCTCACGTACTGCAGCTGTGCCTCATGATATCCACAGAACTATGAGCAGTTCTGCGCAGGCGACGAAGTGAGACGATCATGCTGGCGGCTATATTCAAATGCTCACATTCAGTTTCCAATTCCTGATCGTCACTGCGTTTGAGTGCCAACACTTTGGAGGGAGGCAGTGCGATCGGAACTTGGTTTGAGAGGTAATGTGCTTCAGTTAATAAAATGCTATTCAGACCACAGAGCACAAGACATATTTTAGCATGAAGGCTAATCTTTCAACATTAAATAAGCAATTTTTAGAAGGATAATTCTATTTTAATAGACCTTAAGCAGGATACGAAAGGTGGCGGGTCAGGCAGCAGTAAAAGCTCTTTTTGGAGCCGAAACTGAACTTAACCAAAAAATATTTGAAAGCCCTTCAGCAAGATAAGAAGGAAGGAGATGCAGGCTATAGACATGGGAGGAGAGGGAGCATAAGTTTTAAATGTAATTATACAAAAATAATAAACAGTAGCATAAAATGCAGCGGGGGGGGGGCACCAGGTACAAAGACCTACCAGCTCGAATTCAGATCAACATTTAAATTATTTACCCCCAAACTGAATGGACAGGCATAAATTCTGCAGGACAGGCAAAATTTACATTCTACCTGTCCCTTGGACAGCCTTTCCTAAAAAATTATTTCGAGCCCTGCTGAAGATTTACAATTTTCAGAGGGGGATACTGGAGCATTTCCACAGGCACAAAGAATCTCACCTTCTGATACCAGAGATGAAGGAACTAGTAATAGGAACCCCACTTGGGGGGAGCAAATGGACACAGAGGAGCGACAGGAAGAAAGTGGGCCCACACCTCAAGAAACAGCAAAAAATAACTGAAAGAGATTCAGAAAGAGAGACCGCTTTTTTTCTCAACCCCCACCCACCCAAAGATGAAATGCAGTCAGAATACAATATATAGAAGGACTTGAAGAGACACAAGATAGGGTGTATATTGGGAAAAAAATTGATTAAAGAGTCTCTGTTTTTTTTTTCAAATGAGGTATATGCCTTGATACATGTTGGGGAAGGGGAAAGTATGTATGATATAAGGTTTAAAACACCTTAGGGATTAGAGCGATTTTGGACAAAGTATGACAAATTAAGGTATTCTGAGTTATGTATCCCATTTAGAGTTATACCACTAACTAAACCAGAGGTAAAAAATGTGACGATACTGTTTAAAAATGAAACTGTAGCAGTACATGATATCACTTATTGGCTACAGCAGAAATGTGAAATATTGAATTCTCCACAGCTCATTTTTGACTCTGAATATTTCTGGACGGGGGGGGGGATACAGGGTGAGGCTGAGACATAATAATCAGGGCCCGGTGCACCTTCCTAGCAGTCTATTTATTGGAAGGAAGCGAGGGCATTGCTTTTACCCTGGTCAGTCCAGGAAGGTCATTCAAATGTGGTTCATATAGACATTTAAGTGTAGGATGTGACAGACTGAAATGCAATTTGTGTTTAGAATTTGGGCATTCAAGTTCAGACTGTCAAGGGGTTTTAAAATGTAACCTATGTGAGGAGATGGGACATGCGTTTGCCTTGTGTCCTGGGCTACTCATAACAGGTTGGACCAACCTTGTCAGGACACTTTAGTCATGGAAGCCCAGAAAAAAGACAGAGAGAGGAATAAAGAAACAAGTAGACAAACAAGAGAAGAGGAACATGAAACAAGAGAAAGGGAGACAAATAATAACAATGAAGAAAATGACATACAAGCTAGGGAGTCATCAGAGGCCCATACTACTGTACCTGAAAAGGAGATAGTGCAAGAAACAGGAGAAGCTAGTGCAGAACACAGGGAACAAGGGGCAGAGCAGGAAAAAGTGAGTCAAATGGAGGAGAATGTAATGCCCCCACCTGAAATGAAAAAAGTATCAAAGAAAAGAGGGCTAAGACAAACTAGGCCCAAATCAAAGTTAGCAAAGCCCTCCTCACCAGTACAGGTCATTACCTTATCCAATAAATATGAATGCTTGAAGGAGGATATTTTGGAATCAGAACCTGGAGGAGAATCAGAGTCATCATCACAACCTATTGTAACCTCAGACTCATAGGGGGAAAATAAAAACGAGGTGGTAAGGCCGAAGAGACTAGGGGTCAGGACAAGAAGTGAAAGAAAGAAACTGTAAAAGTTGGATAATTTCTTTTCTTTTCTCTTTTAAATAATGTCCTCCACACCTACACTCAAAATTGCAACCTTGAATGTCAACAGCATTAGAAATGCAAGGAGAAGACTAGTCACATTATCTATATTAAAATATAGTAAAGTGGATATTTGTTTCCTTCAGGACACCAGATTAAACACAGTGTACCTGGAGCAAATAATAAAAAAACAGTGGTGTGGAGGACCCTCCTTTTTTTCTTTTGGAACTGAACAATGTGATGGGGTAGGAATCTTGTTCTCAGGAGAGAAGTATAAAGTGATCAAGTTGATAGATATATGTGCAGGAAGGGCTTTATTAATAGACTTTATGTATGGAAATTGTGCATGGATGGCAATTAACATTTATGCCCTGTCTAGAAAAAAAGAAAGGGTGGAATTATTTAACCTAATCAAACCGTACCTTTTCACAACAAAATACATTATATGTGGTGATTTTAACTGTGTACTATCAAATCAGGACATAGAGGCCTGTACAGATAAGAATTTTTGTGATTCAAACTTTTTAAACAAAATAGTGTTACAAAGTAATTTGAGGGATACAGTAGTTATAGAGGCATTCTTTCGAAGGGAGGGCGTGCATACTTTAAAGGAAAGCTGTCAACTAGAATAGACTTCATTTTTGTATCAAAATTGTTACATGTGCAGAACTCTTTGACCATACCAGTAGAAACAACAGATCATGTGATGGTAGTAAGCATAATAGGAGTCCAACCAAATAAAACACAAGGGAAGAATTTCTGGAAATTAAATGCATCTTTACTGGAAGATCAACAGCTATATATCCAAATAAAAGAAATATTTTTATCACGTATGTCAGTGGTACATTTAGTAGAAGACTTAAGTTATTGGTGGGTGGAAACAAAAAATATTATAAAAGAAGAATGTATAAAATTAGCTTCAGAAAGATGACACAGTATAAAAAGTACCTTACCCTTAGAACCCAGTTAGCTGAATTATATAGTAGAATAAATACAGAGTGGGTCAATTTGACTGAAAAAATTAAGAAGGTCAAGAATGAAATGGAAGTATTACAGTATACTAGATCTACATCAATGTTAATAGAGCATAAAGTCTGCTCAACTGGTAAGATGGGTTTAGGAGATGTTTTTGATAGTAGTAGTAAAAGAGTAGAAAATAGAACAATTAATACATTAAAAACAGCTAGTGGGAAAACAGTAAATACTATGCCAGAAATAAGACAAGAAGTGCACACTTTTTAAAACAAATGTATGCCCCTAGCCACAGAGATGAGAATAAAATGAAGGCCCTGATTAGAGATTTGGATATACCAAAAATACCAGATAATGAGAAGCGTGGGTTAATAGAGCCCATTACTAAGACAGAGGTGAAACAGGCTATTAAAACTTAAAAAAATGGCACTGCACCAGGGATAGATGGGTTACCGTCAGAATTTTATAAAAAGTGTGATAATATTCTAATTGACACTTTAGTAGAAGTATTTAATTGGATATTGTTGTATAACAAAATGGATTTTCATATGGGGATAGCAGTACAAGTTTTTATACATAAAAAGAATGACAGAGAGGACCTTAGGAACTGGAGGCCATTGAGCCTGCTAAATTCAGACTTAAAAATTCTGACGAAAATTTTAGGTAAAAGATTGATGGCAGTAGCCCCGGTTACAATATCAACATCTCAAACATGTTCAGTGACAGGTAGATCCATTACTGATAATCTATTTTTAATGAGGGAAATGGTGGAACAAGGAAAAGAAGAGGAAATCACAGGGTATATTATGTCATTGGATCAGGAGAAGGCATTTGACAAGGTGTCACATAAGTTTATAGAGGTAGTCCTGGAAAAATATGGGGTCCCAAAAATATTCTATACATGGATCATGATTATTTATGCAGCAGCAACCTCATTACTTCTGGTAAATGGACATCTGGGCTCTTGTATAAAAATAGAAAGGGGGGTAAGGCAAGCCTGTAAACTAAGCCCCTCTCTATATGTTTTTTGTATAGACCCATTGCTAAAAATAATTCAGCAAGATGACCGAGTGAAAGGAGTACAAACAGAAAAACAGGGAGCGCAAGTGAAGACGTCAGCCTATGCAGATGATTTATGCATATGTGTATCAGATATACTGTACAATCAGGCCAAAAGGCAATGGAAAACATAGAGAGTTTCTCACAAATTAGTGGAACAAAAGTGAATCTGAGTAAAAGTACAGTGTACCCATTAAGTATGAAAACAGATCTAATTCAGGAGATAGGAGGGATAAAAGTATCAGAGGACCCATTTACAGTCCTAGGAATAACTTTTGGAAGGGGAGATAATGGTAAATTAAATTGGGAAGGGAAGCTAGGAGAAGCCAGAAAGAAGGTGCAGTTTTGGAAAGGGCGGCAACAATTAAAAAAAGAAAGTGCAAATAGTAAAGACACTATTATTACCTATATTTACATATTTAAGTGTGGTGTACCTGATTCTGCAGTTTGGAACCATCTCTCCTTAGCTTAGTGTTTCAAACCATATGGGAGTAGGCTGAACCCAATAAAAAGGAGGTACTTTATCAACCTATTAGTAAAGGTGGAGTGAATCTAATAAACCCTATAGCCTTTTTTTTAGTATGTATTTTGAGAAGAATATAATAGACCCTGAAAAACCAAACCAAAAAATATGGACACTGTTTGCAAACAAATGGCTAGCACCATGTGTGAAAGCCTGGAAAGAAAGGAAAAGTCTGATCTCTTACGTTCATAATGGACCAGTATATTTTAGACCCATTATATCCAAAATAAGGAGATGGAAACTAGAAGCAGGCCAGATTGTAAATAGACCTAGAAAATACATCTATCAATACATACAAGAACAAGGATTTATGATAAACATTTCCTTTAGTGGGATTACAGAAAGAAACAAAGATGAAATGTTAAAAACCTTGCAGGATAAATTCACATCTCCGAAAATGTGGGTACTGTATGGTTGTGTGGACACAGGCATTTAAATGTGAAAGGAAATGCAAAACATAAAGCTCAAAAGGAGAAGTTTTGCCCACGATAGACATGTATTGCAACAGAAAAGACAATGGAACACTTTTTGATTCAAAGTCCATTTGTAAAAGAATTTTGGGACAGATTATCTATACGATGGGAAGAGGACAGATGGAAACAGGTGACGTATAAAGAAGTAGTAGGTGGGTTTACCAGGAAGATTCGAGGATTTAATGCAGATATGATCTGTTTCATTTTCACTTGTACCAAATATGTATTATGGCAGACTAAGTGTAAATATGTTCTGCAACAAATAGGTAAACCCAGAGAGAACAATGTTAGCAGTAGAGTATGAACTGAACAAACAGTGTAATTTTGAAAAAAAAAAAAATACTACCGTGTACTGAATGGAAAAAGATGGGTGACGAGAATTTTTGTAAAATATAAAATTACAGAAGACAACTGAACAATAAGAGAAAAGTTTCAGAATTGTATGTAAGCAGAGAATGTTATGTATTGTGTGTGTTTATTCAATAAAATATTCCCCTACTCTTTTCGATAAGTGCCATGGGATCTTTAACATCCACCTGAACTACCACCAATCCAGACAGATAGGACCTCGGTTTATTGTCTCATCGGAAAGACGGCACCTCAGAAGTGCAGCACCCCTCTCGTGCTGCACTATGTGTCAGTACTGGGATATTAACCCAAGTGCCGGATGTGGGAACTGAACCCACAGCCCTCTGATCTCCTGGCCTCAGAGACGAGTATGCTACCTACTGAGCCACTGACACTGCAAATCACAGTAATGAGCTGGAAGTTAGTGTGGGGAATAGGTGAGAGAGTTTTGTAATGCTAACTGACTTAGCTGCAGGCAGCAGTGAGAACTCTCATGTAGTTCTGCATTTGTGTCTATGGTAACAGCACAGGTGTTTCTTGTATGCTGAGGGGAAAGCTGCCTACAGTGATGATATCTGTGACCTGTGTGTGTAAATGGCTGATATCATCACAGTAGAGCAGAGGGTAAAAATGTCACAGTGCAGTGGATGATGCACTGTTTTATCTCAACTCATTTATCACTCACCCCTATTGTATAAATATATTTATACCATGGGGTGAGACCAATTCCAGTGAAATAAACCATGTTATTTTCACTGGAGTGAAATAAATCCTGATGACATCAGCAGAGTTAAAATAAATACCATTTATATCTACTCTGATGACATCACTCACCTGCATCTGAAAACACTAAGAAACACCCCTGTAATTTGCTGAGTTCTAAAGCAGGCCCTACGCTGAAATTAACACAATTAAGATAGATCATGACAGTCAGCTGCAGCACTCCTTCTAAATGTAACAATCTCCAAATCTCTTGTGCTGTATTTTAGAACCCAAGTTTAGTACATTACTGAATCAAACAGATAATGCCTGAAATGTTTAAATAAATCTGAAACAGCCAAACATGAAGACACAAACGTGCCAAAACAAATCATTACCATCTTCCTCATTGTCATAGAACAGAACCTCCCCCAGGTAACCAATTACCAGAACACAGCACGCCTAATCAGGACTCGCACACCCACACAAACCAACCAACAACAGCTCACTACAACCCATTCATAAAAGTTCACACACACACTCACACTACCACAGCACCAGCATCATTTAAAGTGACTTGTAACATGGCAGTAATCTGAATGCTGGAATGGGCACCTGCGATTGGTCAAACAGCATCGCGGGGTGTAACTTGGAGCGGGTATTAATCCGCGATAGCTGCCGTGTTCAAAATGGTAGTACCAGTGTGAGCCAGACAGCTAGGTTAGCAGCACTGGGCACAAGTGGGGAGCGAGTGTTAGAGGGACAAGAGTGGCACAGCGACCGGGAGACCAGCTAGATGGAAACGGGCAGGGGGACAAGAACCAGGGGCGTACAGCAGGGAGAGATAGGACAGCGTGAGAAAGATACAGTATGCAGGCAGCCGACGTCGGATAACTCTGCACGAGGCAAGGGGAAGTGACCCGGACTCCACGTAAATTTGGGTGCGATCGCACACCGCGGCAAGCGAGCAGTGCACCGGAGGCCTCCAGCACATGGTATGAAGCAAATACACGCGCAGATCGGCAGATTTTCCGGACTGGGATGTGAGCCGCACTATGTTCTTCACTTAGACGTACTGATTATGTTCACCGCATCAGCATGTTAATGCTCATTTGTAATAAGATTTCAAAGTGCAGTAAAAATGTTTCCTCACAGCTCTGACTCCCTGTGTTATGTTGTTCAGCGCACAAGAGGCAGGCTCCTGGCGACTCTGTCATCGCGTGGCCCATGTTACAAGCGCATTAAGCCACTCCAGCGGTGGCATCTAATGCTATTAATGCATGGTTGGGCGGTTGTTCGCCCTCGGCCACCGGCCACAACCTTCCCAACCATGCATTAATCCAGCATTAGATGCCATCTTAATCGTGGCTTAATGCTTTCATGATCCTCATAACAACAAACATACCTCTCTCACTGAAATTGGTCTCACCTCCATGGTATAAATAGCACACATGATGGGCAGATCATGGAATATAGAAAATATTCTCACTCCTGCATCGTGAGCACTGTATATTTCACTCGTGCCTTCTGTACTCGTGAAATATCCAGAGCTCACTCCGCAGAAGTGAGAATATTTTCCATATTCCACTCCTGCCCATCATGTATCCCCTATGTATATGTGTGTGTGTATATGTGTGTGTGTATATATATATATATATATATATGGGATACATATGGGCATGAGTGTGATATGGCAAATATTGTCACTCCTGCAGAGTGAGATATCCAAGCTCACGATGCAGGAGTAACAATATTTACCATATCACACGATATGCCCATCATGTACTCGATATATACAATAGGGCCAAGAGTTTTAGAAGTTTTGTTATGCTGTCTTGTGTCTGTTCCTGTTAATGTGTTTGCTCATTCTGTGTGTGAGCTTTTCTGAATGGGCTGGCAGTGTTATAAACTCTGAGATACACACGAGTGTGTTTTGCAATGCTAAATGAGTTAGTTTTAGATAGGAATGAGAAACATACTTTTGTGAAGCTGTATGGTTTAGCAGTCTGGCTGCAGTGAAGTTAAATGCATCACAGTAATTGTAATGAACTGAGAGGCAGAGTGTCAGAACAGCTGATACTGTTTTCAGTGGTAATTAAGTTAGCTGCAGGCAGAGTGTTCTGTGAAATTGTGCTCTTTAGCATTCAGGCTGCAGTGAAGTTGAAATTGTCACAGTAATTGTAATGGGTGAGAATCAGAGTTTGAGGAACAAGTGAGAGTGTGTTTCAGTGGTAGTTGAGTTAGCTGCAGGCAGTAGTTTAGACTGTTCTGTGAAGCTGTGCTGTTTGGAATTCTGGCTGCATCAAGTTTTGAGCATCACAGTAATGAGCTGGAAGTTGGGGGGGGGGATAGGTGTGTTTGTAATGCTCACTGAGTTAGCTGTAGGCAGCAGTGAGACCTCTCAGGTAGTTCTGCATTTGTGTCTATGGTAACAGCACAGGTGTTTGTTTCATGCTGAGGGGAAAGCTGCCTAGGGTGATGATATCAGTGACCTTTTGTGACCTGCGTGTGTAAATGTCTCATATCATCACAGTAGAGCAGAGGGTAAAAATTTCACACTGCAGTGGATGATGCACTGTTTTATCTCACTCATTTACCACTCACCCCTATTGTATGTGTGTATATATATATATATATATATATATATATATATTCATTCAAATGTCACTTCTCTTATCTACCATGGTCACGATTCCAGCTGTTGGGATTTTGATGTCTGGCTTTCGAGGGTCGGGATTCTGCATGTCAGGGTCTTGTACTATATCTGTTGTGTAGGTCATGCTTATGGAAGTGAGCTGCTTATAGGTAGTTTGCTGTGAAGAGTGACTTGCATTAAATTAAACTACGATGGCATACAAGCTGAAAGGAAGCCCTGTCAGTGCTGCTACTACAGTACTGTAGCTACTTCTCGAATGAATATCTGCTTTTCTAGTATTTACTAAGTAAAATGACTACTGACAGTGATTGCACTTTATGTAGAAATATAGAAGTTGACGGCAGATAAGGACCGCAAGGCCCATCCAATCTGCCCATTACTTTTTCTACCTTATGAATGTGCCATCGGCCTTTGCTCTGTCAATGGCCTATCTATTCATACTCATCTGTATTGCTCCCTTATGCCTATCCCCATGCCTGTTTGAAGCCCTGCACTGTATTCATATCCACCACTTCCTGAGGTAGACCATTCCATGCATCCACCGCCCTTTCTGTGAAAAAGAACTTCCTCACATTACCCCTTAATCGGCCTCCCTCTAATCTCATGCTGTGTCCTCTTGTCCTGCTGTTTTTCTTATATAAAAACATGTTGGACTCTTTCACCTTGTTAATGCCCTTAAGGTGTTTGAATGTTTCGATCATATCACCTCTCTCCCTCCTTTGCACTAGGGTATACATATTGAGCTCCGTAAATCTGTCCTCATATGTTTCCTGATGCAGTCCCTGCACCATTTTGGCTGCCCTTCTCTGGACTGCCTCTGGACTTTATCTTTTTTCCATTCAGCTGCTTTGTGCTGCAACTTATCTAGCTTGCCTACCTGCATAAGTATACAGATTATAATATAGTCCTGCCTATCTGACCTTTATTTTTGTCATTGCTTCATTCTATACCATGAGTTAGACTCCCTAATTGTACCCCCCAGCCCTCCTAATAGTCTTCCTTTTCCTAACGTTATGTATATGCTCCACACCAACACAAATCTAGTCTGTGTGCACCTTCTAAGTTGGTCTCTTACAGGATGAAGTTGTTCCATTAATCTTAGTAATATGCATATCCACCACAACAATGCATTCTTACTTTCCTTTTTTCTTAGTAAGACTCCTTGCATTCATAGTATACAACATTTTTCTCTCATTAATCCCTTCTGTCTTTCCTGTGCAACTCTCATACTAGGCTCCTTAGCATTCTTTGGTGTATTATACCCTACTTTCATTTTGCACTTCAGTTGCAGTTCAGCTTCCATTGTTTTTTCACAAGCTATTATTTTTCTTTTTATTACAGTCTTTACCTTATTTTACATTCCTTTGTCTTCCTCAGGCCCAGGTGTTATTTTACATTGGCCCCAGTCACCCCATATTTTGCTTAATGCCCAGTTGTTCAGATCAAGCCCATCACTCTTAAATAGTCTTTGTTCCACATGGCACTCCAGAAACTTGGAAAACTATACCCTGACTTCCTGCACTATTCCCTTATCCACTAATTTTTCTGCTTATTGTTCTCTGCCTCACTTTCTCTTGACTGGATTAGGCAATTCCTTTGTGAATTTCACCCATGAAGTCCTCTACCTCAGCTTGCCTTTCCAGCTCCCTAATTTTAGATTCTAGGGACGTGGCTATGATGTTCTGTCCATAGTTCTGGCAGTTGCCTTTCCCTTTAAGACTTGCCAGAATCGTCTTCAAGCTGGCTCCTCCCACCCACCCGGGTGGTAATTCCCTCGGCTCTGCCTCATGATGCCAGATCTTCTTTTCCGCTGGAAGAAGCAGGTTCCCTCCTTACCGCTCTCACGGCGAGTTGGCCCTTTGCTGTAAAATCTTTGGATTTACTTCAAAATTTCAGTTTAAAGTTTGTCTTCAACTCGATCCTTGATTGCGACCACGATGGATGACAAGTCCGCTCCTGGGTTCCGCCAGTGCCTTTGCGGGCAGAAAATGTCCTGAACAGATCCACAGTCCATGTGCATCTACCACCTGGGGCATGAGCACGATCCCCAGGCCTGCGACTTCTGTCTCTTGTTTCACCTGACTGTTCTCGAGGACCGCCTCACCTGACTCAAGTTAGGCTGCTTGGGCCAGCGGAACCCGCCGGCCAAGTCGAAGAGATGCCTTTGGGGCGGGTCTCTCTCTGTGTCTCGCGGGGTCCACTGTGAGCAGCTTGTGGCGTTGGGAGGCAGCCCAGGGCGCAGCTCACTCCTCCTTAGCTTCTGCCTTGTGCTGCTCCAGCTGGGCAGTTTCACGGGATCCTTCAAGGAATTGTTCAGTCCCTGCTGACCATCAGTCAGGGACCCTCTAGGCCCAAATTTAAATCCAAGAAAGAGTGTATAAAAAAAACAACAAAAAAAAAAAACAGGACTCTCCATCATTCGTGCGATTGGGAGTGCTTTCGGCCAAGAGGTTCCAATTCCCATGCTTTTCCAGATCCAAATTTGGTTGAATCCTCGACCCTGGCCACCGGCTCCATGGTGCCCCATCTGGACAATTGGCCGAGACACTGGTTGAAGTCCCAGCCAAGATTTTTCTCGAACCAACTGACCAGTTGTTGACTGAAGAGGCCGACACTTCTTTGTCCAGGACTCCAGTCCTGACTCAGACCGTTGGAGGGACGGATCAGTCCGCTGACCTGCCGGCTGTGGTCTCTGACCAAGACCCAGAGGAGCCTCAGCGTTCACTGACTCTGTAAAAGGCTCGCCACTGGTCCTCCCGGTGGTCGAGGTCTAGGTCTCGGTCCTCTTCCTTTGGGTAGAGCGGCCCCTGCTGAATGTCAGCACTCCCACTCTCGACACCATGGGAAGCAGTGCTGCTACTCTTCTTCTTCCTCGTCCTCCTCGAGTGAGAGGAGGCTTTGGTGCAAATTGCCTCGATGCTACGAGGACCTCATATGGCAGCAGCTGGTGTTCACCAGTATGAAGCCATTCCTGTTTTTTACACCAGCCATCACTTGTCTTTCGCCAAACAGGCTGATGCCTTCTCTGCCTAAGGAGCTGACCAAGATGGTCCCGGCTCAGCTGACCCCGGTGTCTCCACCAGTTCCTGTGGATCTGCCGCCTAAGCAGCTGACAGGCAGTGCTCTGACCTCAAATGCAGGCTTATAACGCAGAGCGCAACAAGTGCACCTGGGCCATCCGCAAGGCTAAGACTGAGCATTACAAATCTGCCCTTGCCTCCTCATGGGGTAATGCCCGAAACTTCCGGGGCAGTTTAAAGGAACTGAATGGGAAGACATAATCATCCCCCCATTTCAACTCGTTGTCAATGGTGTCATTACCACAGACCCCCAAACCATGGCAGACAGCCTCAACACCCCCTTCACCGATCTCAGCTCGGTGTTACCCAGCAACTTCTTCGACGCAGTTCTTCCATCCCCGCCACCCAATCTCCACCACTCCCCTTCTACCTCTGGACCATAACCCTGCAAGAAGCCAGGCCGTGCCTACTGCAAGCCCTCAACAGCACCAGCTCCAGCAGTGACCTCCTGGACACTATACTACTTCGGCAAGTATTGGATGCTGTACTCATCCCTCTCAGCCACCTGCTTAATCACTCCCTCTGCCTAGGCCAGTTCCCTCTTGCCTGGAAAACAACAATCATAACCTCTGTTCACAAAGGTGGAGACAGCACCGGCCCCAGTAATTACCGACCAATTTCCATCCTCGCCCCACTTTCCAAGGCACTGGAAAAAATTGTGACTGACCAGCTATCTGACTAGCTTGCCAAGCACAACATCATGTGCAGAGAGCAACATGGCTTCCACACAGGACACAGCACCACCACAGCCCAGTTATAGTTCTCCAACTTCCTGCACACAGCCCTGGACACTGGGTACCTGGCCGGAGCTGTCTTTATTGACCTCTCCAAGGCCTTTGATATGGTCTGCCACCCCCTCCTGCTCATTTCCCTGTGAAATATCGGTCTCTCCCAAGGGCCCCTCTCCTGGTTTGACAGCTACCTGTCCTCCAGGGCCCAGCGCGTGAAAATCAATGGCACCTTAACACCCAGCCTGTCCACTCTGGAGTCCCCCAAGGCTCCATATTAGGCCCACTTATCTTTAGCTGCTACTTAAACACGCTCCACAAGGTCTGTGTGAAAAAAATTCTGTGGACGATGCTGTCCTCCTCGCCTCACACCCCCACCCCACAGCTCTGCAGAACATCCTCCAGCACTCGTTCACCAAGGCTGAGCAATGGTTCATTGACCACAAATTGGTCATCCACCTGAAAAAAACTAAATCTGTACTCTTTGCCCACCATTAGAATAAAACCAGTAATACTCCTCTCCAGATCCTCCCCAGCACCCAGGTCTCCCTCGAACAAGTGACTATGTACAAATACCTGGGCATCACCTTTGACCCTGCCGTCACCTTCCACCACCATATCGCCAACCTCTCATCCACCACAAACATACGGATCAGCCTCCTCTACCACCACAGGGACTGCCTGCCCCCGATGTGCTTCATATTGCGGTCACCTTATCAGTTCTGTCCCTGGTAGACTATGGCCTCCCAATCTTTGCTGCTGCTGACAAAACTGCCCTCAACAAAGTGCAACGGTCCATTAACAAGGCCTGCAGGCTCCTGTCAGGTGCAGACAGGTGCACCCACACCTGCTCTCTCTACCCGCTCACCAATATTCTCAACTTTGAAGAGAGGTTCCTCTACCAATTCTACCTGTTGGTGAATAAAATACTCCTGGGTCTCTCCTCCCTAGGGGTAGCCTCTTCCCTCAGTGTCGCCTCCCCCATAGTATCTACCCGCAGTACCTGCAAGACCACCCTCACGGTACCCAGAGTCAAGACCTCACTCGCACAGTGGTCCTTCCCCTATAGGACCCCACTATGGTACAGCTCCCTCCCGGCTACTATCACCAGCCTCTCTAGAGTAGGCCCCTTCAAAATTGCCCTCAGAAACCATCTCTTTGCCTCGCGCTGCTGCAACTGTTGATAGACCAAGGACCCCTACTACTCTTTTCTCCAGCCACCCACAGCCCTCCCACACAGTGTCCCTTGGACAGTTAACCGTCACCCCCTGCAGAGCATCTATTTCAGCTCTACCGCTCTATATTCCCCCCCCAACAAAAAATTCCATTGTTTACCAAGTACCCTCTATGTCTGCTCGTCTATTGCTTCCCCTCTGGACTGTACTTCAGTCACTCTATAAGGCAATCTGCCATACCCTTTCTACGCATTGCCTACTCATGTACCTATGTAACCGTATGAAGCTATGCTATTCTGTTCCCCTGTAACTGTATGGTGTTCTGTTTGTTTGTACTTTGTCTGACGAGGAGCCTTTGGAAAGGAGTCCATGACTCAAAGGACTGTAATTCCGATTTGTACAAATAAATAAAATAAGGAGTCTTGGCCAGCCAAGGGGCTTCCCCATCGGCTGTCAATCACCATCACTCCTGACCAGCCTCGGAGGTCAGTGGGGACACTCAGTGGCGAACATTTTCAATGACTGTCCGTTCGGGTTCCTCTTTGCACTGTGGTCTGGTCGACAAGGAGTCAGTGGGGGGCTCTCTCGACCAAAGAAGGCTCTACTTCTTTATGGGTCTTTTTTGGCTGATTTCTGAGTCCATGGGGTGGGCCCGTTACCCGCTGACCAAGATCTTCGACCAGGGGGGTTCTCCTATGGGGGCATTCCCAGTGGCGGAGGCCATTCTTGGCCCTAACCTGGAGCTTTGGCAGTGCTCAGCTTCCTACCATGTGCCCTCCTCCTGGATTGCCCGCAAGTAAGTGGTACCTACCGGTTCCCTGTCGGGATTCACTGAACACCCCTTGACTGAGAGACTGGTGGCTGATTCAGTGTTCAGGCACTCAGGCAATACTGGGGACATCGACTGCTTGACAAAGAGTCCAAAAAGTTGGATCACGCTGCTAAGAAGGTGTGTGCTACCTCCTCACTTGGACTTTGCCAGGTGAACTCTGTTCTTCTTATGGCCTACTGCTCCCATGCCCTGCTGGGCACCGTGGATGAGGTGCTTCCTCATCTGCCGGTGGACCTTCATACCGTGATCAAGCAGGTCCGGGACCAGGGCTGGGCTGCAGCAAAGCAACAGCTCCAGACTGTTATGGACATTTGGGACTCCTGTACCTACTCTGTGGTGGCCTCAGTGGCCTTGCTCCGCAGGGCTTGGCTGAGGATCTTTACCTTCATGGTGGACACTCAGCACAAGCTGGCAGATGTTCCCTTCCTGGGCATTGACCTGTTTGGGCCAGGGTTCGAGGGCCACCTCACCTGCATAGAGAAATCCAATGCCACTTTGGACTCTGTGACATCTGCCCAGAGGGACACCAAGGGCTGTAAGCAGCAGCAGAAAAGGAAGACCTTTCGGTCCTCCTCTACTCCTGCAGCCAAACCAGCCCAGCCCTAGGCTGGTCAGCAGGCCCAGGCCTGGCAACATTGGTCAAAGTCAGTGGCCTCGGTCGTCCTTAAGCCCTGGGGGGAGAGGCTCCGGTGGCTTCTCAATTGGGCCCTCCTCCTCCAAGCCTGCTCAGTGATGGGATGAGGGGTGCCTCCCTTGTGCCTGTCATGCCTTCCCTGGGTCCTCTCATGGGGGTCCGGCTCTGCCACTTCCTTTCCATCTGGTCCGCTATCACCATGGACAGGTGGGTCCTTGAGGTGGTGGGTCAGGGTCTGCCTCTGGAATTCAAGCAGTGCTCTCCTTGCCGAGCTGACATTCTGTTAGCCTAGCTCCTATCCAAGGAGGTCGTGATTCCTGTTTTGGATCCTCCGGAACACATAGGGTTTGTCTCCTGGTAGTTCCTGGTGCCATAACGGATGGGGAGCTGGTGCTCCATTTTAGATCTGCTAGCCCGAATACGTTTCTCAAGTTGTGCACCTTCAAGATGGTAACTCTGTCTCACTCTCAGATCATACCATCGCTAGAGCAGAACATGTAGTTTTGCTCCCTGCATTTTCAGAGTGAGTTTTTCCACATCCCAATCCATCCATCACACTGAACTTTCCTCCACTTCTGAGCTGAGGGAACTCTCTGTGAGTTCCAGGCCATACCATTCAGCTTCTCCTCAGCCCTCAGGGTCTTCAGGTGCATTGCAGTGGTGGCAGCTTACCTGAGGTGCTAAGGGGTCTGGGTTTACCCCTACCTGGATGCTTGGTTGATAGGTCCCTCCAGGCAGGAAGTGGAGCAGTTCAGGGACCTGGCCCTCCAGGTCTGAATCGACCTTGGCCTCCTGGTCAGTGAGGCCAAGCTGGAACTCATGCCTTCGCAAGTGATCAACTTCATCGGGGTGGAGCTCAGCTTTTGCAGAGCCAGAGCCTGCCTCCCAGTGGACAGGGCAGAGGTTCTCTCCTCCTTTGCCCAATCATTTCGGGTTGAGCAATTGCCTTGAACTTCCTGCGCCTGCTGGGTTGCATGGCGGCCTGCACCAGCGTGGTCTGATGGGCCCGCTGGAGAATGCACTGCCTGCAGTGGGAGCTGGCCAGCCAGTGGTCTCAGCGCAAGGGTCACTTCAACCAGCTGCTCACTGTGACCCAGTGGATGTGGAATGCCCTTCAGTGGTGGTTTGTCCTAGAGCATCTGCAGGAAGGGATCCCATTTGTCCGCCCAGAGCTGATGATCATCCTGATGACCAATGCCTCTCTCAAGGGCAGGGGTGCCCACCTGGGGGAACACAGAGAACACGGGCTCTGGACCCCTGAGGAGTCCCGATGCCACATCAACCTGCTGGAGCTGACTGCATTCACTCCTCACATCCGTGATCAGGTAGTTCAGGTCCAGATGGACAACACCACGACCATGTACTACCTCACCAAATAGGGTGGGATGCACTCCCTGCCTCTGTGCAAGGAAGCTCTCAGTGTGTGACCCTCATGTGTAGCCTGGAGGGTGACTTCCTTGTCATTCGTGTGGCAGGAGCCTCCAGCCAGCTGGCGGACACCCTCAGCCGTGTGGATGAGGCATCTTACGAGTAGTCTATCCACCCAGAGGTAGTACACAGTCTGTTCTCCCAGTGGGGCCCCCCTCGGGTAGACCTGTTCGCCTCCAGGGAGAACGTGAAGCTGATGCTGTTTTGTGCCCACCTCCCTCTGCAGGGGGATGCCTTCTCAAGGCCCTGGACCCCTGCCCTCTTCTATGCCTTCCCTCCACTTCCCTTGATCCACAAGGTACTCCTCAAGGCCAGGAGGAACAAAGCACAGGTGATTCTCGTGATTCCGGACTGGCCACGCCAGTTTTGGTACCTCGATCACCTCAGCCTGAGCAGAAGGTTTCCGAGGTGTCTTCCTCTATGATTGGACCTGCTTTCCATCAATCAGGGGAAGGTTCTCCATCCGGACCTTCAGTCCCTGCACCTGACAGCCTGGTTCCCGAGCGGCTAGGGTTCTAGGCTTTAAGTCTCTCTAAAGATGTCCTCACTGTCATGGAGGTATCACGAAAGGAGTCAACCAGGAAATGATATGCTTTCAAGTGGAAGAGGTTCTCCATTTGGTGTCAGGGCAAGGGGTTGGACCCTTTGTCCTGTCCAGTGGCTAGCATTCTTGACTGTCTGTGGTCCCGCTCTCAGATGGGCCTTTGGTCGATGACCCTCAAGGTGCACCTGACAGCCATCTCTGCTTACTAGTTACAGGCCGGTCAGCAGTCGGTGGCACAGGAAAAGGTGATCTGGCACTTTTTGAAAGGCCTTGACCATATTTCCCCACCGGTGCATGAACCACCACCACCTTGGGATTTGCTGCTGGGTTTGGCAAAGCTCAGTGGCAAGCCCTTTGAACCTATGCACAGGTGTGACATCTCACCTGTTGTGGAAGACCACCTTCTTGGTGGCTATCATGACAACCAGAAGGATCAGTGAGCTCCAGGTGCTTTCAGTGGAGTCTCCTTACCTGGTCTTCCACAGGGACAAGGTTGTCCTGCACCCCAACCCGAAGTTCCTTCTGAAGGTTGTGTTGTATTTTCACCTCAACCAGGTGATTAATCTGCCAGTGTATTTTAGAAACCACACCTCTGAGGCCGAGCATAGGCTTCATACTCTGAACCTGAGGCGAGTGCTCGCTTATTACAAAGAGTGCATGGCTGGAGTTCGGGGAGAGGTTTACCAGCTGTTTGTCACCTGCGCTGAAGCAGCACCTGGCAATCTGCAACCAAGCGGACGATTTGCAAGTGGAGTATATCCTGCATTGATCTCTGCCATAGGTTGGCGGGTATGGAGCCTCCCATATGGCTAAGGGCTCATTCCGCCCATCATACTGCTGCATTGTGACTGCTTTCAGGGACGTCCCTATCCAGAAAATCTGCAGGGCTGCTACCTGGAGGTCAGCAAACACCTTCATTTCCCATTACCACATTGACCTCGGGTCATGCTGGGATGCTGATTTTGGGGCCTCAGTTCTCCAACCTCTGTTCCCTAAGTAGGGGGTGTGCATCTTGTCTCCCTCCTCCCAGAAAACTGCTAGGAGTCTGCCAAAAGTGTGGATAGAACATCTTATCCACATCCCTAGGAAAAACAGGTTGCACACCCGTAACAGTAGATCTTCCACGGAGTGGTCTCTTGCAATAGGTAATAGTTTTGGGTATTCAGCAGAGGTCACTGTGGTGCATGGCAGCTCTTCTAGCAGTTTTTCACCAGGGACCACCCACAGATGACATCAGCTTCCTGTTTCCTATATAAGTGTGGGCTGTCCCTGGTATCCTCATTTTTCTTGCCGTCTTCAACTCGCGCAGCAGCTAGTGCAACTTTTGTGTAGCAGTCATTGACGTGAAATTTGGAACTAAGATGAATGTCTACAGATTCTTAAAAAAAAACAAGATTTTTTTTCATTCCTGCCGTTGCAGTAGGAAGATATACCGCTTTGACAATCACACACTTTGTGTAAGGTGTCTGAGACCTACACACGACAGCAATTCCTGTAGTATTTTTCAGGAATTTAATCAGGCAACTTGTCGAAGACGGTTGCTTGAAATTCCACACCTTTGGATGGAGCAGAAAATGTCTCTCTTGGAGAACCAGAGGGCTCATACCAAGGGCTCACCCTCTGCTGGTTCTTGTTCCAGGCAGAAAAAGGAGAAGGAGAAACCCTCCTTACACTCCCTGCCTCGTCGCCTGTCGATGGCCACCGTTTCTGGTGTCCCTCCGTCGATGGGGTGTCCTTTAAGCACTCCTGCATCGACGGGTGCTCATATCCTCTCGTCGATGTCACTTTCCAGTGCTTTGACTGCAGTTCAAATAGTAACTGCTCCATCGACGGAGGTTTATTCCCTCTCATCGTCGACACTTTCCAGTGCTCTACATGCAGCTAAGTATACTGCTGCTCCGTCGACGGGGGCTCCTCTCCTGTCGACGGTATCTGACAGTTTAAGTGAAAATAACTAATTTTCCCATGTGGGCCTGTCGATGAGACCCCGCATTCCTTAGGGGAAACCTGTGGCTTATGCCTTATTGACTGCCCCTCCGCTTACACAGGTGGCTTCTTATAGGGACCAGGCTGACAGAGATCAGGACCCTGGTGTTTACCACCCATGGGTGAGACCTGCTCATACTATGTGTCCCATTCCCTCTGTCACCCCCACTTGTTTCCCAGCATGCCCCCCTTCTCCCCCCACCTCCTTCCCAGGAAAGGGACCTCATCAACGTAGTCTGACAGGTCCTGCATGCCATGTGGCATGTCAGCCTTCTGAAGAGTTGGGTGGTCCTACCCGATCTCCTCTCCCTCCTCCGCCTAAAAGATTTCATAGTGTCAGGGGATACCATGCCACCCTCGTCTCCTCCTCCATTTATAGAGGACTATTTGTCAGATGACCAAGATTTGCCGCATGATTTCGCCGGTGATCTTGAGGATGAAGAGTTTCAAGATTTTGATTTTACTAATCCTGAATCCCCCTATTCTGAAATCTCTTCCCTTAATGTGGATCTGCCTGTCCCTTTGGCAGCCTCACCCCCAGATGACCCGACCTTCAGTGAGATGATGGCTCAAATCCCAAAAGGTCATAGGATTCTCCACTACTGAACATGACAAACAACGTAGGGATATGGCTGAATATCTTGAATTACCTGAGGAGCCTGTTTTAGTGGTTCCCTCACTAATACCAACTTACCAGAATGCCATGCTGGCCGCTTGGCATCATCCTTCAGTTATTACAGCTATTCCCCACAAAGTGGCTCATTTATATCAGGCTCCTCTGGACCACCCCTTTCTGTCTGCTATCCAGAGGCAGATTCTGTGGTCATTACTGCCGTTCATGACTGTACCAAAAAGCCCAAGCACATGAGCTCCTTTTCCCCTGATAAGGAATCCCGAAGAATTGATTATCTGGGGGAAAAAAGTATTTCCCTCAGGTACTATGAACATCAGAGTCCTGAGTTATATGGTTCATATGATAAAATATCAACGTACCCTTGGGTCCTCTGTCATTGTGCTTATCAGTAAACTCCCTCCCTCACAGGACAGGGATAAATTATTGGCTACAGTGACAACTTGTAACTCTATCTCCCATCACATTCTCAGGTCAGGATATGTTGCCGTAGAAACCTCAGCCCAACTATCACCCACTGGTATCACTCTGCGTCACCATGCCTGGCTTTGCATTTCAGGCTTTGCACCTGATATATAGCATAAAGAAGCTAATGCCCCCCTTTAACGGGTCTAAGCTGTTCGGACCAGGTACTCAAACCTTACTGGATGACTTACAGGCATCAGGCAGAACCCTCCTTACGGTTCATGGCATGTATCCTATTCCAGCTACAACCTTCCATACTCAGCACTCCTCTTATTCCAAAAGAAGTGGAAGATACAGAGGTAATAACAAAGGCGGCTTCAGAGGTCATGCTCAATCCACCAGAGGCAACACCTCTACCGCCCAGGGTGCCTGCTTCCACCCTTCTGGTGGAGCTGCACAGTCCGCTTCTCAGTGAACCACTAGGGCTTTCCCCCTGCCTCCTCGACCAGGCCTCGGAGGCTGTAGGGGGTAATTTTGCACTCCATCTGGAGGCCTGGCAAATGATCACTTCCGACAGTTGAGTACTTCAGATTATACAGAAGGGCCATACTCTAGAGTTTCTCTCTATCCCACGCCCTTGCCCTCCACTGAAGATTAATTATCCTCCAGATCATATACCCATCCTACAGGAGGAATTAATGGTCCTTTTGACCAAACAGGCTGTTGTACCGGTGCCCCTTCAGGAACATCAAATGGGATTTTACTCCAACTTCTTTCTGGTGCCCAAACAAACGGGAGACCTCAGACCAATACTAGATCTCAGACAACTGAATCTTTGCATTCAGTACAAACGTTTCTGCATGATCACTCTACCTGCCATCATGCCGATCCTGAAACAGGGTGATTGACTTTGCGCCTTAGGCATAAAAGATGCTTACCTGCATATTCCCATCCACATTGCCCATCGCAGATTTTTGTGTTTGCACCTACTGGGTCAAAATGACCAGTTTCAAACACTCCCTTTCAGCCTCTCATCAGCCCCCAGGGTGTTCACCTAGTGGTGGTAGCAGCAGCCTTAAGAAGAGAAGGACACTTCATCTTTCCATATCTAGATGATTAGCTAATAAACACAGACTCCAAAGTAGCTCTGCTTGCCTCTCTAGATGCTACCTTAAAACTGTTCACAGATCTGGGACTCACTGTCAGTTTGCCAAAGTCCAGTCGAAATCCGACACAGTCTCTCCAATACATTGGAACTGTTCTAGATACAGTTACTGCCAGGGCTTACCTCCTGTCTGCCCAGCAGGACACGCTTATAGCTTTGGCATTACATATACAGACTCAAAAAATAGTCACAGCCAGACAAATACTGTGCCTTCTGGGTCACATGTCCACTGCCATCCCTACGGTAGCATTCACCCCGTCTCTACATGAGACCTGTCCAATGGACCCTCCAGAATCAATGGTCCCAAAAAACAGGACAGTTCAAAGACAAAATCAGGGTCACTCCCTCTCTGAAGTCTACCCTGACATGGTGGACAATCAGAATCAATCTAAATCAAGGAATACCTTTCTGGTCCCCACTCCCATGCAAACATTGACCACAGATGCTTCCTTACAGGGCTGGGAGTGCACTTTGGTACTTATCTAGACCCAAGCACCAATGGCCCCTTCTCCCCATCTGTCTCATATCAATATCTTAGAGATGAGAGGCGATCCATGTAGCCCTCCTGGCATTCTGGCCCTACCTCAAGTCAGGATCATTCTGGAGCCAATCAGACAACACTGCAGTAGTGTTCTACCTCAACAAGCAAGGGGAAGCTGAAGTCTGCACCCTATGCAGAGGAAACCAGTGCAGTTTGGCAAAGCCATACAGCAACAATTAATGCTAACAGCTGTCCACCTACCAGGACATTGCAACCAGTTAGCCGACCAGCACCACTTCACGAGGTTTGCATCCCCAAGAATTACCATCTTGCCAGGTATTTTTTCCATTATCCCAAACAGAAAGGGATGATCTATATATGCCCTGTCCCAGCCCTGGACAGGACTCTTCTTATATGCTTCCCCAACTTCCCTGTCCTGCTCCGGACTCTACTGAAACTACAGCTGGAGCTGGCCACAATGATTCTTATATCCCCACTGTGGCCTTGCCAGACGTGGTTTCCTCTACTCCTACAACTGTCAGTACAGGACCCCGTCCCATTGCTGATAAGACCAGATCTCTTAACTCAGTGTCACGGGTCTCTGCTACACCCCAACCTGAAGGCTCTACACCTTCATGCTTGGCTCCTGAGGATGCTTTCATAACTCGATTACAAGTATCTTCTCCTGTTGCCAATATTCTCTTGGCCTCCCGTAAACCAGCAGCAACAGTAACATACAATTCCAAATGGAAATGCTTTTCCATATGGTCAGCCTCTCGATCTTTGAACCCTTATTCTTGTCCACTGACGAAGGTTCTGGACTACCTGGCCTCACTATCTAAGTCTGGTTTAAATTATTCTTCCATTAAAGTCCACTTGGCCGCCATCTTGGCTTTCCATGAACCTCTGGATGGCAGGTTACTGTACCGACATCATTTAGCCAAGATGTTTTTGAAAGGAATGTTACATATTAAACCTCCTATTAGAAGACCCACTCTTCCACGGGATCTCAGTTTTATGATAGAAAAATTGAGCCTTTTGAGCCAGCTACCACTTGTGAACTCTGTTTTCTTTCATGGAAAACCCTGTTTCTGGTGGCTGTCACTTCCGCTCAACATATCTCCGAGCTCCATGCTGTCATGTGTAGGAAACCTTACTTGATTTTCCACAAAGACTGGTTGGTCCTTCGTACCAACCCTTCTTTCCTTCCTAAAGTAGTCTCCAAACATACTTTAAATCAAGAAGAAGAAGAAGAATCAGCATTTATATAGCGCTTTTCATACATAGTATCCCAAAGCGCTTTACAAGCAATGCTAGACTGGTAGTGAAGTGACTGAATGTGTGGTGGTGGCCATATCGCACATCATCACCCACACACAGCCTGGATAATTGCATGAACCAGTTTATGGGAAGGGGAATGTTGGCCAGGACACCGGGAATGTTCCCTGCTCTTTGCAAAGAGTGCTCTGGGTTCTTTTAATTGCACCTGGACACCCACCAGGACAACACCAGGATGGGCAGAAAGAACCTCGGTTTAACGTCTCATCCAAAGGACGGCACACCCTAGCAGTACAGCACCCCCCAGTACTGCACTCGGATGCCAGCGATTTTTAGATGCAAGTCCAGTCCTGGTGTGGGACGAGAACCCATGACCTTCTGGTCCAGAGGCGGATGTACTACCAACTGAGCCACGCTGACACCTCAGTCCTTGGAGCTTCTGTTCTACTATCCTGACTACTCCAATCAGGGTGAACATCTACTACATACTTTAGATGTTCATCATATACTATGCTACTGTACTAATCGGACTCAGTCGATTTAGAAAGACATCTCAACCATTCATCTCTTTTGCCCAGGGTCGCAAGGGCCTCCCGGTTGCGACACATACTCTTTCATCCTGGTTGGCACATTGTATTTCATTTTGTTACAAAAAATACAACAAGCCTTTATCTGGACCTGTCCAAGCCCACTCCACTAGCGCTATGGCCAGCACTGCGGCTTGCTTTAAAGGAGCTTCCATTTCAGATATCTGCAATGCAGCTACCTGGTCCACGATCATATATTCACAAGGCACTACAATCTGGGTATTGCCTCATGACATAGGATGGCCTTCGGCCTTGCAGTCCTACAAGGTCTCCTATTATAACTGTCCTCCCACATGGGCATTACTGCTTGGGATTCATCCCAAAAGTATTACCTACTGCAAGAGACCACTCCATGGAAAACAGTACAGTTACTTAAAAACTTACTGTAACAGTAGATCTTTGAGGAGTATCTCTTGCAGTAGGTTTGTTCCCGCCCTCCATCCTCCTCCTCCTTTTCTAAGAGAGTAAGTTCTGGTTCAGCAACTAGGGTTGGGACTCCTTTGGTACCTCGGATTCCCCTCGATCCTCGCTTTGCAAGCTGAATCCAGTGGGGGAACTGAGGATACCAGGGACCGCCCACACTTATATAGGAAACAGGAAGCTGATGTCATGTGTGTGCGGTCCCTGATGAAAAACTGCTAGAAGAGCTGCCGTTCACCACAGCGACCTCTGCTGGATACCCGAAAGTATTACATACTGCAAGAGACACTCTTCAAACATCTACTGTTACGGTAAGTTTTTACGTAACTGTACTTTCTAGGAGTGGTATCTGATGTTCATCCCCACAGACCCACCCAACCTCCCCTGGCCTTGGCGCACACAACTGCTTCCAGCGGGCAATATTTGGCATCATGGGGTGGAGGTGAAGGAGTTGCTACCCAGGTGGGTGGGAGGAGCCAGCATGAAGACGTTTTTGACAAGTCTTAAAGGGAAAGGCAACTGCCAGAAGTGTGATGAACATCATGTACTACTCCTAGAACTACTGTTACAGGTGAGTAACATATTTTTTCCAGGACATCTGGCTCATATCTTGCTGTGTATTGTAGTTTGCGTTCACATACACTTCTACTGCTGGTTCCCCTTCTTGAAAACTGCCCATCAGGGCGGCAGCAAACCAGTCAGTTTTCATGATCTTGTTTGCATAAATCCGCATCTTTTCAAACAGAGAGGCCGAGCACCCACCACCTCGTAGTCACCTGGGGTTAATAAAAACTCATTTTATTGTTAAAAAAGCATACAGACTAGTAGCCTGGCACATTTCAGATGATGGCAGATCAATCCCCATCTGTAAAGTTTTCTGTTGAATCTCAGGACACCACAGCCTTTCTGAATTACATTTTTTATTGACGTATTTTAAAAAACAAACAGTATAACATTGCAATAATTACATCCATCTGAGAGCTTTACAGACTATCATTCAACATCAGTAACTTTCTAAAGATGTACAGCATTACACAGAACTTATTTCACTTCATTATATTCCTAACAAAGATTGCACTTTTCAGTTTCTACTTGATTAGATACACAAATCTAGGATAGTTGTCCGTTTTGCTGCTAAAAAATAGACAAGGAAATAAGATAGAGAACAGAGATCCACAAAGAAAGAAAAAGGAACAGATAGTAGTATAGTAGCTAGATAATAGTATAGTAGAAAACTGGATGTAAAGCATTTATAAGAGAAAAAAGGGGGAGAGAGAAGTCATGGTTTTATCTATAGCAATGTGAGTAGGCTAGCAGTGAGAAAGCAGTTTGACCCTCAGATAGAACTGGCTTGATATCTATGTATTGCTGCTTAAGACATATTGGCCTTGTGATAGGAATTTGTATAAGATTTCCCATTTTGAGAAGAAACTATCATTGTGATCAGTTAGTCCCTGCACCAGTTTCTCTGATCGTAATGCCTCATGCAGTTTGAACTTTCATTCCTCTAAAGTGTGCGCCCTTTCTTAGTTGATACTGTTAATATCATATTTTTTGCTGTGTCACCGATTAATGCTATAGCACATCTATGCTCTTCATTCCAGAGTTGACTGACTTATAATGCTGTTTTCATAGTTGAGTCTGTCTTTAATTAATTCAAACCTTTTTACAGAAATATTTTATTGTAAGCCAGAAGTCCTGAATTAGATTGTAAGTCCAAAACATAAGTCGAATATTATTTTATCTCTATTACATTTACTGCATTTGTCATTTTTGGCTCAGTCCCATTTTATGTAAGTGACATGGAGTGTAATATATTGTTTTGAAACATTTTCAGATTAGTAATGTTGAAAGCTTTTAAAGAGAAGTTGAATGTGCTACTCCAATTCCACTTATTTGTATCTTTTTATATAAGCTGAGACCAGAATCTTTTTGTTTCAGATGAACAACCTGTTCTGTCGATTAGCAGGTTGTAAAATGTAGAGATTTTAAGCTTAGTGAAAGTTAAACCCAATAAATTGTTTGTTGCTGTATTGGCACCTTGTATGTTTCCATTGTTAACCATACATCCTTTCTAGATTCCCCATTAGTATATTGAAGAAATTAATATCCTGCTAATGTAAATTATATTTGTTTTCCAGTAGTGAAAATGGCACCAAACATATTGTTTTTTATTAGATCTTTAACTTTCAATATGTTCTTCCCCTTGCAGATTTCACGTACGAGTGCTGTGTTGTTATGGGGCACATTCAGAGTGTTCCAAATAGATTGGTGCATAGCTCAAGTTCATTCCCATAACGGGGTTTCATTGTGCTATTTACTTAAATGAGTCAGTAATGATTTTGTTGCTGTTGACTTCTTTTTGCCTTGTGTAAATTAAGCGAGATACTTCTAGATTTTGCCTATTGTAAATGTCTCTATTTAGACCCACGCTGGAGTATGTTCCTTTCCTTGTAGCCATTTAGTAAACTGTTGAGCTCTACTAGCAAGATAATACAAGTAATTTAATATCACCTTTATCCTTGTTTCTGGTGAGTTTATGATAGGCTGCTGGTCTACACTTTTTATTGTTCCAGAGAAACTTTCCCAGTGAGGCGTGGATGGAGTTGAACCATTTTTTAGTTATACGGCAAGCAAGCATAGAAAATATAAATCATGCTTTAGGGAAGGTATTCATTTCAATTGATTGACCAACCCCAAAATCACAAATGAAGAGTGTACAATTTTTCTGTATCGGAAATCATTTTCTTTTTAAAGGTTAGTAGATTTTCAGCCGTGGTTTTTTTTAGCTGATTTCTATATTTTATTCCAGTGTAGTATACATTTGTTTTTGCCCAATTTACCCCTGTATTCAGTATTTTTTTCTTTTGAACAATTTTTGTTTAGTGTCAAGAAGTAGGTTTTATCTATATTTCATTTATAACCCGAAGAAGATCTGAATTCTTCTATTATTTTCTTAATTTTGGAAATAGCTTAAACAGGTTCAGTGACAGAGTAAAATGTCAACATTAACACTCTATCCAAAACAAAGTTCTGGGTCCAGATGGACATTCAATAAACTTTTATCAGACTTTTATTAAAGAGATTTTTCCAATATTAGAGAAGGTCTGCAGGGAAGATTTTAGTTGGATCATCTCTCAAAATTTATGATAGAGTATCATCACACTTTTACGTAAAACAGGTAAAGATGAGACTGATGTTAAAAATTATAAACCAGTTTTGTTAAATAAATACAGGCTTGAAAATATTAGCTAAAATATTATCCAATTATCCAACAAATTGGAGAAGGTCATCCCCTTTCTAAATGGACCACAACAAGCTGGCTTCATGAAATGTAGACTGTTGGTAGATAATACAGTAGTAGAAAAATATTCCAGTTAATGTACTGTACATAGAGAAGTCAAATACACAGATGGGACTTCTATCATCAGACACTGAGGAGACATTAAGAGTTTCCTGAAACCACACAAACAACACAGTAGATATTTATGGCGTCCGTGAACCTATTAAAATATAGGTGAAACTTATTATACAAAAATGGTTTCATCCTCTGTAGTGACCAGTTGAATGATATCTGAGAACTTAACTCCTGGAAAACGTACCAGAAAAAGTCCTCTGTCTCGTCTGCTATTTAATTTATCAATTGATCCATTGGTCAGGAAATTAGAGAATATGGAAACAAAGAAATTGAAATGTGTGTTAAAAAAAAAAAAAAAAAAAAAAGCTATCCATGCTCACTTTACGTTGAACACCACATTCTGCCTAATGCCCTTTCCCCCCTTTCTCACTAGTGGGGGATATTGGTTTCGGAGAACCACAAAAGGCAGATCTTCTGCTCATACTTGATGAGTATTTATTTATTTATTTTAATTGGAAACAGATTTTACCAGGTGAGCAAACAGAGTCCAGAAGGGCTTGTTTCCAGTTGCCACCTGGGGGAAAGAGAGTATATACATTAGGAGGAAATTTGGAGAAAACAGGGATAGACCACATACAAGATAATGAGTACTGGATATAAACTGACATAGTGAATCACATTAAGCTGTTGGTGGTGTTTTTAGCGAATGGGGAAAATTTGGCCAGGTTACTGGGGAATTTCCACTGCACTTTTTGATAACTGCTATGGGATCTTTAACATCCACTTGAACAACCACAGAATAGCCAAGACAGGACCTCAGTTTGACATCACATCCAAAGGGTGGTTTAATAGGCTTACCTACAGTGACCTATACCCAGTTCTTGGCACCGACTCTTCTAATCCACTATGTTCAGTCAGCTCTCACCATCATTCTATACCTGGAGCTGTCCCCCCACTCCACTATTTCCTCTGTGGTGCCAGTTGCCTTTTAAGGCATGCATTACAGTCCTTGGAGCAACAACCAGTTGGTATTTATTGTAGTTGAACCCATCTGGGCATGATACCATAGAAAGAAATGTCATTTGGGTCTTGAATTGCATGATAAATTTAGATGCCAGTGTAATTTAATATGGAGAAATGCAAAATTATGGACTCGGATGCCAGAAAATGGGACCAGAATATGCACAATAAAGGGCATAATGTTTTTTAACAGCAGGGAAGAGACTTAAGGTTTATCATGGGCAGGATTCTCAGGCCAGTACAAGGGGAAGAGAAATCAAGGGAAGCGATAATGTCATTGCACATGGAACTGGTGTGTTCTGGTGGGCACCATACCACAAGACTTAGTGGACTTGAAAAAAGGTTCTGAGGAGAGCTGCAAGGATAACTAGGGTTATGGAAGGGCTAGCGTGCCAAAAGAGACTACAGCAATTTGCTCTCTCTGGAGATGAGGCAGATTTTGGGAGGCAGAATATATGAGTAAGGTGTTTTAAAATAATGAAGGGTATTGAGAAGGTAGAGTCAAGTGGGCTATTGTTTAGAACAGATTAAAGGAAACGTTATCTCACTCAGAGAGTTGAAGGATTTATGGGGTAGATTGGCTATTCAGTCCAAATACAATTGGTTGCAGTAAGCACAGACCAAATGTGTTCCAGCACAGGAGTAACATCACAGGATAAAACTGCACTAGGACACGAGGGATAGACTTGATGAGCTATTGGAACAATTTTATCCCATAATATGTAACTGTGTACCTCCGTAGACCAACTTCTGTAACATTTGATCTTACTTCGAGTGGGAGCTTTTGCAGCAGGCTACACCATAAGGACTATGCCGCCAGGCACTAGGACCCCATGAAAAAATTCTTAGCTAGCAGTACCCAGCGGGAACCACCCCCGACGTCGGATTGCCTCTGATGTCTGCCAGTGGTATAAAGGGGGTGGTTTCTGGCCACACCCCAGTTCTTTTCCTGCTGTTGACCTGTTCACATCGGCTCCACGGATATCAACTGCTGACAGTCGACCACCATTTTCACTACCTTTTCTGCTAAAGTTTCATTTTTGTTTAGCTAGTATTATACAGTGCATGTCTTCCCAGTCATCCTCCAGTCAGTGACCGAAATCTAAGTGCGCATGTGGGAAACAAGTCCCGGCCCGAGATGGTCACTCAGCCTGCCTCATCTGCTTGGGGCCCGACCACGACGCCAACTCCTGCCCACACTGTAAAAGTTTCAACTGCCAAGCTCGCATCCATCGACTGAAGACCTACCTTCTTGAACAGCAGCTGGCCACCATGCAAAAGACCCCGTCAGGCCTAGGATCCCCTTCTTTGGGGTTTGGGATGTCTCACAAATCGAGGGAGAAGCAGTCCAGTGGAAAGCACCATCATCACAAGAAGGACAGGACCTGTTTGGACTCCCAATCCAGGCCTCTGCATAAGCAATTGGCCAGCTCCAGTCCTTCCTTCTGCTGAAGGTCGGATTCCCCGCCCCCGCCAACCCAAGTTTCCTCCGGGTTGCCAGCCTTGAAACCCCTGGTGTTGGTGCATATGTCAGGTGGCATTTCTTCGGGGCAAGGGCCTTCGGCTCCCTCCCTTAGTCCCTACAGCCATACCTCCAGGTCTGAGTTCAGGGATTCTGCCGTTAAAGGGGTGGGCAACAGCCACCATGCCACCCCTCATCAGGTGAAGGCTTCCTCCTCCTCCTCGTCAGATCGTCTGTCTGGACCCGACGATAAGAAGCAGCGTTTAGAACTGGAGTCTCACCCTGACACCAGCTCTCCGAAGCATCGGGAGTCAGACTCCCGGCGCTCCACCCCGATGTCTTCGACGTCCTTGTCTTCAGATTCTTCACCACCACTTGCACCCCTTAAGCTTCCTCCAGCAGGGGTGCAGCTGCCAGCCAAGGAGATGCCTCCCCCAATGCCTGACCTGTTGACGACGGGCGGTCGGACATCAGGTCAGCCACTCGATGTGCTGTCAGCTCTGATGCCACCGCAGGACCAGTCGCCAGAGAAATTTAAATTACCAGAGCATACACCAGCTCCCGACAAGTCGTCAGGTCCACCACCCGAGAAGCCTGATGACAGGTCTGAGACGCCAGGACCATTGGCCCCAGCTATGGTCTCTCTGGCCGAGGTGAAGGACCTTTTCAGTTCCTGGAGGGACACAGTCAGGAAAGACATCATCCCCAAAGAACCCCAGGTTCCAATGCCACAGCCTCTCCTTGTATATTCCCATCAGTGGCCCCCTCGGTCGCCACCTCCCCCTAGGGACAGGTCTCCTTCTCAGTCGGATGACAGGTCTTCTGAATTGTGCAGTCGTCATTCCAGATCGTCCGCCAGGCATCGTAGGAGGCTATACCAGCATTCCCGTTCCAGATCTTCTTTTAGGTCATCCAGTTCAAATTTTTCTTCCTCCTCCAGATCCTCAAGGGGAAGTTTTTCTCTCCTTCCTACCACCCAGACCCACCGGGGGATTCACCACACTGCCCCCCAGACTATCCCACCTTCTTGGACCTGATGCATCACATCCAATTTCTGAATCAGTGGGAAACCTAGGATCTTGATCCAGAAAGAAAGAGGCTGGCTCATTTCTTTGATATGAATGAGCCCAAACCTTTAGTTATTCCACCCTTGGTAGCTCCCTTTCAGGCCGCTACCAGGCTAGCTTTAAGGCATCCTTTGACAGCCTCTGCTATACTTAAGAAAGTGGACAGGCTGTATTGTACCTCAATGAACAAGCCATTCCTTGGTGAACAACCCAAGGTGGACTCAGTCGTGTTAACAACTGCCCACAGCAGGACCAAATAGCACCGTCACATGAGCTCCCAGCTGCCGGACAAGGAATCCAATTGTCTGGACCCATTCAGCAGGAAGGTCTATTCTTTGGCCACCTGCACCATTTGTTTGCTCTGTGTTTTGGCGCACATGGTGCAGTACCAGAAATCCCTCTGGAACAAGGCAGTCAAGCTGGCAAAAAGACAGCCCGATTCTGATGACAAAACAAAGTTCTTAGATGTGCTCCAGTCCGGTCTGGATATGGGTAAGCATATCTTGAGGTAATCCTATGATTCAGTGGACACAGCAGCCAGGGCAGCTGCCACAGGGGTTTGCATGTGAAGATACTCTTGGCTCTGGGTTTCTAGATTTAGGCAGGACCTTCAGGATGCCATCATTGATGTCCCATTCCATTGGTCTGTGCTTTTCGATCCAGACATTGAGAAAATGATCTCAGACCTCCAGGACTCTGTTAAGGTCATCCAGTCTGTGTATCAGTTGTACAGATCTGATCAGACTTCTGGTAGATGTTGGTAGTTTCCTCGCCAGGGAGGGCAGAAGCCTAAACGACAGCAACAGAGAGGCAACTTTCACTGTAAAGCTCCCTCTCAACCTGGTGGAGCACAGGGACCTTGGAACACCAAACCCTCCCAGGTCTCCCTGCCTACCCCATGCTCCCATGCCTGACTCCTTGTCTGACCCCATACCCTTTGCCGAGTCCAGGGCAGAGGTAGTAGGGGGTCAATTCTCACTTTACCTCGATGGGTGGACCTCCATCACTACCGATGCGTGGGTCCTCCAGTTGATCGAGTGGGGTCATGCACTGGAATTTCTGCAGATGTCCCCCAGACAATCCCCCAGTCCAAACAGCCTACTCCCCTTCCTACGCTGAGCTCAATTGGGAGGAGGTACAGTCCCTGCTAGACAAGAAGGCAGTAGAACCAGTTCTAGCCACACAGTGGGGGAAAGGGTTCTACTCCCGTTTCTTCTTGGTTCCCAAGAAGACAGGAGATCTGTGCCTGATTCTGGACTTGAGCCTCTTCAACAATTACACAAAGTACAAGAGGTTTAGAATGGTCACCTTGCTGGGCATTCTTCCCACGTTGCATCAAGGGGATTGGCTCTGCTCCCAGGACATGCAAGATGCCTACCTCCATATTCTGGTGCTTCCAGCTCACAGGAGGTTCCTGAGGTTCTCCTTTCAGAGCAAGCATTTCCGGTTTCGGGCCTTGCCCTTCAGCCTTTCCTTGGTACCTTGCATGTTCACGGAGTGCCTAGCGGTGGTGGCAGCAGCCCTAAGGAGGCAGGGACACTTCATTTATCCCTACTGCGATGATTGGCTTCTGACTGACGCCACAAGGGATTAGCTTCTGGCGGCCTTAGAGGACACCTTCAGCCTGTTCAGCTCCTTGGGGAGCACCCTAAACATGGCCAAGTCATTCTCGAAACCATGTCAGAGGTTACAATATGTAGGGCCAATCCTAGACACGGAGCAAGGGTAGGCCTTCCTCCCGCTGGACAGGGCAGTACACCTTTGCTCTTCGGCCCACAAAGTTTCAGCTGCTCCCCAGGTCCAAACTCGAACCATGCTCCAGCTCCTAGGCCATAAGGCCGCTGCCATAGTGACCGTTCCCTCAGCACGCCTGTTTATGAGGGTCCCTCAGTGGGCTCTCAGAGTGCAATGGGATCAGAGGGAGGACGATCTCAACCAACTGGTCTTGATCTCCAAAGCAGTGGTACAGACTCTCTCTTAGTGGCTCTCTCCTCAGAATCTGGAGTCTGGAGTCCATTTTCAGAGAGAAGCCCCTTCACAGGTTCTCACAACCGATGCCTCGGGCCTAGGTTGGGTTGCTCATTTTCAGAATCATCAGACTCTAGGTGCATGGTCTTCTCTAGAACTGACCCTCCACATCAATATTCTGGAGATGAGGGCAGTTCTGTATGCTCTACAGGCGTTTCTCTCGGATCTCCATCCGGGCCCCCTGTTATTGCAGATGGATAACATGTCGGTTGTTTACTACATTAACAAGCAGGGGGAACTCACTCCTATCCTCTTTATCAGGAGGCTAAGAGAGCATGGTTCTGGGCTGTAGACCATGGCCTATTGATCACCGCAGTGCATGTTCCAGGGGTCCAAAATACCTTGGCCGACACCTTAAGCTGGTCTCGGTCAAGGACTCATGAATAGGAACTCCTGCAGTCTGTAGCAGATGACCTCTTCCAAAGATGGGGTCATCCAGAGCTGGACCTCTTTGCATCTCTGTGCAGTGCAAAACTGCCCAGTTTCTGCTCGCTTGATCACGGGCCTGGTGTTTTCTGGCGAGACGTATTGTCCCTCTGTTAGACAGGGAGGTTTCTGTATGCCTTCCCTCCCTTTCCTCTTCTGCAAAGAGTTCTGCTCAAACTTCAAGCGGAAGGAGCAAAGATGATTCTCATAGCTCTGCTTTGGCTGTGCCAGATATGGTTCCCACTACTGCAGCAGCTGGCAGTGGAACCTCCAATCCCCCTGCCCTCGTCCTCCCACTTACTGTCACAAGAGCAGGCAGGCTGGTTCACCTAGTTCTCCGGTCCCTACATCTGCATGTCTGACACCTGCAGATGTAGCCACTGCACATTTTGGAGTATCTTTCAGAGTGGCTGAGGTCTTGGTTGCAGCCTGGAAACCTTCCACTAGGTCTACCTGTGCCATGAAGTGGAGTGCTTTTGCTTGTGGGCCTCCAATTGGGGTCTGGACCCTCTCCTGTGCCCTCTGAATGCTGTCAGTGAGTATCTCCTCTCCCTGTTAGACTCGGGCCTCTGATATTCCTCCATCAAGGTACACCTTTCTGTAATCTCTGCCTATCATGTACCGGTGGATGGCAAATATGTTGCCCAGACAGATCTGGCTTGAACGTTTTTGAGGGAAATGCTTAATCTTTTTTTTTTTTTGGTCCTTTTTCTCCCAGACCCCAGCCTGCCTACCTTATGTCTTGGCATCCCCTGTCATCCAGCCTCCGTCCTGAAGATCTCCCAGCTCCCATTCAGGTCCCACAGCTTCTATCCCTGCGGCTTGCTCCCCCCCACAGTGGAGTGGTGGAGAGCTCCCCCCCCAATGCTCGTCCACCAGAACAGGATCCAGTATGCGCCGCATACCTTGGAGCTGGGCGGTCCCCCACGGAGACGGCCATTATGCTACCACGACTGGTGCATTCTTTTCCTGCTTTACTGGCTTGGCATAGGCTGGGGCATGCATTGACTCCCAATGAAGGGAGCATGCAGGCATCCGCACACACTTCTTCCTGGCGCCGTGCCCCAAGCTCACCCTCTTCCATGCAGTGCCAGCGCACCACCCCAAGCCTCCGCCAGATGTCTCTGGTGCGTCGACAACTGGTGAACCCCCTCCCCCAGAGAGGGAGAGCAGTCCACAGACGCTCAATCCCTCTCCTTCCCTGCCGACCCCGGTGACCGGAGTCCGTTCCCAAACCCGGGTCACCAGCATGAAGTGAGGTGTGGCATCTAGCGCCTCAACCCTCGGCACCACTGGGTCAAGGGAATGCTTAATCTTAAACCTCCCATTATGGATCCCCTCCCTCCTTGGGATCATTTGTTTCTGTTAGAAAAGCTTATGTTGCCTCCCTTCGAGTTAGCCACGGATTGCGAGCTACATTATCTGTCATGGAAAGCATTGTTTTTAGTTGCCATTACTTCTGCTCAGAGGATTTCCAAGCTTCAGGCTCTGATGACTAAAGAGACATATTTAATTTTCCACAAGAATAAGGTGTCCTTGAGGACCAATCCTAAGTTCCTTCCTAGGGTGGTGTCCCAGTTTACCCATAATCGGGATATCAACCTTAACGTTTTATTATCCGGAGTATGCTATTCGAGGGGAGGCCCTCCTTCACACTCTGGATGAAGATAGAGTGCTTAGGTACTACATTAACTGCACTCGAACTTTCAAAAGATCTGACCAACTTTTTGTTTCCTTTGCCCTGAGAACCCCGGGAGCACTTGTGGCAAAGCAGACTCTGTCCAGATGGCTAATCCATTGCATCATTTTCTGCTGCAATATGTACAACAAACCCTTACCGGGCTTAGTTAAGGGTCATTCCACTAGGGGTTATTTCTGTCTCTTTTGTGGCATCTCGGAACGTTTCTGTGGCAGACATCTGCACAGCTGCTGCTTGGAGTTCGGTGCACACCTTTGTGAAGCACTACAGCCTGCACGTTGCTTCCCATGAGAGAGCTGGGTTTGAGTTAGAGGTACTTCAGGGCCTGTTGTCTTGAAACCCCCCTCTTCTAAGGTTTCCATCTCCCAGTCTGTCCGGGATCCTTTTAGTACTGCTTGGTACTCAGTCCTTATGGTGTAGCCTGCGGCAAGAGCTCCCACTCGAAGCAAGATAGTACAGTTACGTAAGAACTTACTGTAACAGTAGATCTTCGAGAGGAGCTCTTGCAGCAGGCATTATTTCCCTCCATCCTTCCCCCTGGTCCTTTTCTCCTTTCTTTCCTTACCCTAGGTGAGGTATTCCACTAACCTTGGTTCTCTATGATTTATCAGCCGGGTCTCCGATGAGAGAACTGGGGTGTGCCTGGGGACCGTCCCTTTATACCTTTGGCGGACATTGGAGGCAGCCCCCGCTGGGTACTGCTAGCTAAGAATTTTTCTGTGGGGTCCTAGTGCCTGGCGGCATAATGCTGCAAGAGCTCCACTCGAAGATCTACTGTTATGGTAAGTTCTTACTTAACTGTACTTTTTGTTATAGAACAACAACAATAAAAAACAGGTGAGTAAACTATTCAATGAAATGTCAAAGTCAGTAATCAGCATTTCTTTCAGACTTCTAAAAGTGAACATAGAATGTTTTATTAAAATTTTTATTCTGTTTGTAAAAAATTAGCTGCAAGTGCTGCTGCATAACGTTTATGCTGAGAAAGCCATTTTCGATTGAATGCTATTTTGCATTTAATTGTTACTGTGGTGGAATCCAGGATAAAGTTTGGGTAATGTTAGAATTGATTGCTTTCAGTTATTCAAGAGCAGAACGCCTTTGTTAAAGTATGCTAAATTTACCTTTGCTTCTTTAGTTTTTGTAAGTGCTCTCTCTCTCTCTCTCTCTCTCTCTCTCTCTCTCTCTCATGAAGTTATGCTGGCATTATTTTATTTCACAGACTTCCATTTTTGCTGTCAGATGGTTTAGAGACACCAGAGCTTGGAACTGCTGTCTCTCTGATGTGATAACATAAACAGGCAGGCAGATGGCATGCTTGCAGGCTTTTCTGCTTGCAGATTTTATGCGCCACCTCAGAACAGCTCACCTTTCTAAGAATAGCTTAACATATTTAACACTGTTTAGCCTGGTTGGTACACAGCGTATTGCAACACTGTACACCTCATTTGTCCTTAATTTTCAGGGGTGTCATTGATTTCGCGAACCCAATAAACAATTGTCTTACACATCTTTTTGCAGTACTGTACAGTATTTCTGGCATCTAATTCTTTATAATTTTTTGTCTATTCATCCATCCATCCTTAAAACAATTTTATTGGTTTTGCAGTCGGGGAGTACTACAGTAAAGATGTCAACTCCCAACAGGTTCCACCTCTGAGATTCCCATTCTGCATCCATAATGTGGCTATGTCAGGAGAGCCCACAAGATACTCTTTGTCAGTCTGTTAATTGTTTGTTGTTGATGACAGCAGCCACAAGTTAATGTCTTTATGGTGTCATTTCACTGACAATGCGTGTCATTAATTTGCTTCCATTTATACTTTTTCCCCACCTCATCAGCTGTGTTCCCAGCCTGTTCTGTTTCATCTTCTACCAACCTTGTCTATGCCATTCCCTTATGGGGGTTCTAGACTGCCAATTGTTAATTGAACCCCGCATCAAAGGTGCCAAACCTGATTTACAGTCAGAAATTACATTTGAAAAAAGAAGCTCCATTCAAGTAAATGGAGCACACCCATGCACTCGACCTATAACAACATCACAAAACATTGCAGTGCGAGGGCAGATTGGAGAGTCAAGAAGTTGGAAGGGATCATCTCCTCAGGGGCAAATTACGATCCCTTCCTTTCCTCAGGGGTCTGCATGTAACATTTATTTAACACCACGGAGGAGCTCCCTTTCAGGGCCCAAGCACACTCGCTGCTCCGACTTTTGGGTCTTATGGCAGTGGCCATTCCTACTGCCCCCCTGGCCAGACTGCACATGAGGGTTACCAAGTGGTCTCTTCGGGTCCAGTGGGATCAATGCATAGATGACATGAACCAACTGGTCATGGTATCCCAACAGCCTTCAGAAAGATCTCCTTTGGTGGCAGGACCTCACCAACTCGTTGGTGGGAGCTCCCCTTCCACTCTTGGGGTCCCTCCCAGACCCTCATATCAGATGCCTCCGACATGGGTTGGGGAGCCCAGTTGGGGACCACAGAACTCAAGGTTCGTGGTCTCCTCAGGAGCAGCACCTTCACATCAACATCCTGGAGACCAGAGAAGTCCTCTATGCTCTCCAGGCCTTCCAGTCGTTACTACTCCTGGGAGCACTCTTAGTCCAGACAGATAACATGGCAACTGTCTGGTACCTCAACAAACAGGGGGTACCCGATCGTACCTTCTTTGCGGGGAAGTAATGAGAGTATGGTACTGGACTCTTCAGCACAGCATGTTTCTTACAGCGGTCCACGTACCAGGCATACACAACACCCTGGTGGACAGTCTCGGCCGATTATTGGCCAGGGCTCATGAGTGTGAACTAAAGCAGGAGGTAGTCAAAGACCTTTTTCTTCGATGGGGTCAGCCAGATCTAGATCTTTTCGCCTCCTCATTCAGCGCAAAATTACCCAACCTTCGCTCGCTCGTTCCCGGGCATGGTGCTTTTGGGTGAGATGCACTGTCTCTCTCTTGGACAGGGAGGTTTCTATACATGTTTCCTCCCTTTCCTCTCATACAGAAGGTTCTGTTGAAACTCCAGGCAGAGGGGGCCCACTTGATTCTGATTGCCCCTCTGTGGCCCCGCTGTTTCAACAACTAGCGCTGGAACTGTCGGTCCTTCTGCCACTGTCTCATGACCTTCTGTCTCAGGAGCAGGGCACCCTGGTACATCCGAGCCTTCAGTCTCTCCATCTTCATGCGTGGCACCTATGGACATAGCGGTGGATCACTGTGGAGTCTCCTGTCAGGGTGCTAAGGTACTGGTGGAAGCCAGAAAACCCTCCACCAGATCCACCTACGCAATGAAGTGGAAGAGATTTTCTATTTGGGCCACAGCCAAATGCTTGGGCCCTTTTTTTTGCTCGGCTTCCCAGGTGTTGGAGTACCTCATACATTCTTCTGAGTTGGGCCATAATTATTCTTCCATTAAGATCCATCTTTCTGCAGTGTCGACCTACCACCTTCTGGTGGAGGGCAAAACCATAGCACAGCTAGAGGCTTCTAAAACTTTCTTGAAGGGTATCTTTCACATCAAACCTCCAGTCTGGAACCCCTGTCCTCCCTGGGATCTTAATTTTATGTTGGAGAAACTTACCTTGTCCCCTTTTAAATCAGCAGCAAGTTGTGATATTCACTTCCTGTCATGGAAGACTCTGTTTTTGGTTGCAGTTACTTCAGCTTGAAGGGTTTCAGAGCTTCAGGTTTTTGTTTGCAGAGAGCCTTATTTAATGTTCCATAACGATTGGGTGGTCCTATGGACTAATCTGTCCTTCCTTGCGAAAGTGGTTTTGGAGATGACTCTTAACCAGAGCGTTGATCTGCTGGTCTGTTATCCTCAGCATTCCAACGGGGGGAATATCTTTTGCACATCTTGGATGTGCATCAGATTTTGAGGTACTATACCTCCCAGGTTAAGGAGGTCCGAAAGTCGAACCAACTCTTTGTGGCCTTTGTCTTCCAGTGCCAGGGCAAGGCCATCTCTAAACAGACCGTTTCTAGGTGGCTGGCTAACTGTATTCACTACACATACCAGAAGTACAGGAAAACCCTTTCGGGGGTGGTTAAAGGACACTCCACTAGAAGAGTGGCCATCTCTACCGCTTATTTCAGGAATGTGTCCACTGCGGAGATCTGCACAGCGGCCACTTGGTCTTCCATCCACATCTTCACTAAGCATTACTGTCTGGACATTGCCTCTAGGCATAGAGCTGGTTTCAGCCTTGCAGTCTTGCAAGGTCTTCTGTCTTAGGGCAGACCCATAGTTGGCAGACCCTTTTTTTCCTCCTCCCGGAACCTCGTCTCCAACTCCTCCTTTCTTAGACTGCTTGGAACTCAGTCTTATATGTGAAGACCTACTGCAGGAACCCTCTCGAAGTAAGATATAGCAGTTATGTAAGAAATTACCATAACAGTAGATCTTCGAAAGAGGTTCCTGCAGTAGGTCTAGTTTCCCACCCACCTTCCCCCAGCTCCTGGAAATCTTCCTATTTTATTATGTGTAACTCTCGGGTTCTACCGTGGCACAGGGTCTCAGGAGTTGTTACTCCTTTCTTTCTACTATCCTTTCTCTAGGTCTCTGGTGGAAAAGAACTGGAGAGTGGGTGCGGGACTGCCCGTTTTATGATCGGGCTAACATCACGTTACCTGATGCTGGGGGGGGGGGCGGTCCAGCTACAAGTTTGCCGTTGGAACCTGATGCCAGGGGGCGCAGTCCTATATGTGAAGACCTACTGTAGGAACCTCTCTTGAAGATCTACTGTTACAGTAAGTTCTTAACTGCTGTTTACAACTGTAATGTTTGCAGTATTGCTTGTCAATCTCTGTTGGTACTACAATTGTGTAAACTGTTTTGATTGTAACCTCCCCACTTCCTTTCCCCCAGGTCACACCTCGAAACGAGCCCCGGCCCAGTGTGCCTCTCTTGGTGAACAAATTAAAAATAAAAACAAATAAATAAATAAATACACACTGTGCAAAGGTCTGCAGGAAGTCCTAGCAGCTGTTTGTTTCATACCCCCTCCTGGAAACAAGGGTGCCCCAGTTTCTAAACAGTGCTTGTCCAAATCGCTAGCAAACTGCATTACATTTTGTTACAGGAAGTAAGGTAAGGAACTTCCTGGTGTGGTTTGCAGTCATTCCACCAGAGGCATGGCCACTTTTGTTGCTTGTTTCCAGAATGTTTCTGCTGCAGGGATCTGCGCAGCTGCTGTCTGGAGTACTATCCACACCTTCACTAAACACTACAGTCTGGACATTGTCTCTCATAGATGAGCTGAGTTTGGCCTAGCTGTACTACAAGGCCTACTCAAGATGGAGAAAGCAGCCATGCCCCCATTCGAACTCTGGTATGGCTGCTTTCTCCTTCTTCTTCCCACATTTATGGAATTCTTTTCCTGCCTCTCTCCATTTGCTACCCTTGCTAAACCTCATTAAACGTTCACTGTACTGCACCCATATCTCCTCCCCACCCCCCACTCTTGCCATCCACCTGACTAAACCTCCTTATGCCCCAGCTAATTATGGCTACTTCAAGTTTGCTTGTTAGATCCTTAAATGCTCCAAGTCTGCCTTATGCTTTTTGCTTCACCCTGTGTCCACCCCCTTGTATTTCCTCCTGTTTTTGTTTTTAATATGTTTTTGTTATTTTTAAAATTGTCTGCTGCTACCTAACTTTGAGTTATATATGTTTAGTTGACTTTCAGTTTATTTCTAGATTTTACTTTTTGCCTTTCATTGTTAGTACTGGCCGATGCCTCCTCAGGCATCTTTGTAACCTGCCTGCCTTGCTGAAATATT
This sequence comes from Neoceratodus forsteri, assembly GCA_016271365.2. Classification (NCBI taxonomy): domain Eukaryota; kingdom Metazoa; phylum Chordata; order Ceratodontiformes; family Ceratodontidae; genus Neoceratodus; species Neoceratodus forsteri. Next base: position 1,174,927,792 of record CM057453.1, on the reverse strand, counting down.
GTACCTGGCTTTTACATAGGCTTATTGTAACCTGCCTGTAACATCACTGTTAATCTGCCTGTTTCTTATTCATGTATGTATTGTTCTCTTCATACCCCTTCCCACGGGTCGCACCTGAAATCGAGCCTTGGCTTAGTGTGCTTCTCATGGTTACCAATTTTAAATAAATAAATACTTTCACAATCCTCTAGGCTCCAGACGCCCAGACTGTTAGCTTTTGGTACTGCTTGGCACTCATTTCAAAGGTATGTCCTGATGAAAGAAATATCCTCGAAGCAGATAAAACAATTACATACTTACCATAATAGTAGATCTTTGAGAGAATCTCTTTCATCAGGCCACGCCATTCCCCCCTTCCCCCCCTTTTGGGCTATGCAGCAACAGATTCTTGTGCTGCTGTCTCCATTGCTGTCTTTTCCAGCCCTGTATTTCACCAGATGTGTGGAATGCTGGGTTCTGTCCTGGTTCAGTAGAGGGAGGTTCTCTGAGCGTGATCTCTGGCGTGGAACTGAGGAGAAGAGGGACCACCCACATTTATCTGTACGCTGACACCTGATGTCATGGTGGTGGTCCCTGTCTGACTGATTGCAAAAGTTTCCATGTGGTCCTAGTGCCTAGTGGCTATATGTTCCAAAGGTGTGGCCTAATGAAAGAGATTCTCTAGAAGATCTGCTGTTACAGTAAGTACGTAACTGCTCTTTGCACTCGAAAGGTGAGACCTGGACTCAGCTTATTAATGCTCACCATAAATTCTTCCAAGAGTACTCTACAGACACAACAGATTCAGTACTACAGCAATGGAATAAGGGTTAGTGGTGTCCCAGTAACTGGCTACCTGACATAAATTTTCAGTGCCAACTTACAGACTAACCTCAACCACCTACTGGTGCAAGTTTCATGAAAATGCATGTACCACTCTTTTCATTCACCAGAAATAGTACCCCAATATGGTGGACCAGCCAAGGGCTACTATTGGAGAGGATGCAGACAAGCCTAAGCTCACCAGACAGTAATATTTTGGGACTGCTCAGTGCTCTTGCTGTTCTGGGAGGGAGTAACTCAGGAACTGGAGAATATCTTCAGCTGCCCCAGAGAAGTGACCATTCATTAATCCTGATGGCCATCCTTCCTGATGGGAACTCCTTGTGGGCTCAACCCTCAAATTACTGCTGGTCTTGAGCTTGGCAGTGAAAATGGTGGTTATCTGGCTGTGGCATACCCCACATGCTACTACTGTAGAGGGGTAGCAGAAAATACTTTCAAGAATTATTCCTTGGAAAAACTGACTTACACCTTGGCTAGCAAAACAATTTTATTCAAAATCAGATGGCAGAAATGGGTACTGCACAAGCTGGAAAACCACCCAGACTTTGTTCTGTGACGTGACCCCTCCCCCTTCTTCATCTCTCGTTATCTTTCTTTCATGCTTCCACCCTTTAATTCATATTTCCTTTTCTATCTTTATCTCTTACTTACATCTAAAGATAAGGCAAGTTATATGAGCTAGCCAGCATTATGGTCTATATATACACCCTTGAGGCCACTAGGACCTCTCAATTTGTGTCCAAGAAGTACAAATGTGGACCCAAGATGGATGAGCAAGATCCTGCAGCAGCTTATGGACACTGTTAACAAAACTTGGGTGATTTCACTTAGTCCACCAATCATGTGGGTTGTGTTGAACTGCAAGTACACTCTGATACTGTGGACGTATAGACAAATAAATAAACACCAGACAGCCTATAATGGTTACAGTTTGTTTAATATGATAGAAACTGACATCATTCTTGTACAAGGTGATGTGCAAATTGCATTAAATGCCTGTCTCTTTCATATATTTACTCTCATTCCATGTACTCTGTAAAAATTAAATTAAAAAAAAGGAAACAGGAAAAAGTATTATTAAATGCTTGATGGGTCAGACTTTAAGTAACTGGGCAAGGAGTCAAGGTCCTGGGTTTGGGGAAAAAGATAAAAAGTTTGGAGAAAATGTGGGAATGCCTAAATAGTAAAATTAAGCAACTTCTGAAAGAAAATGTGCTAGAAAGGGTTAGATATAACCAGCATGGGAAGGTTCCCCCATAGTTGGATAAAAGCATTAGAAAAAGACATGGGATGCGGGCCCAGTGGTGCTGAGTGTTGAAGCACTGGACACCACACCTCTCACCATGCCGGTGACCCGGGGTCGGGAGTGACCTCGGGTTGCTAGGGGTCGACAGGTGTGGGAGAGGATCAAGCATCTGATGGACTGCTCTCCTCTCCCAAGGAGGAGAGGGTTATCCCGCTCCTTGGCTGCCCCCTAGTGGAGGCCGGAGGGCAGTGCCGGAGGCTGGGAGACACAGGAGCGCGGAGACATGACGTGCACGTGCTTCCACACATGCACATTCAAGCTGCGAAGGGAGGGGTGTACGGGGAGTAAACACAAACAGGAGCTGGCAGGCTACATGATGCCGTGGTGCCACACTTGGCACCCCCGGAATATGGATTGTGCTTTTGGGGGGGAGGATGGACTTCCCTCTGCTACCCTGCCATGGAGGGAAAATCTTTGGGGGAACATTGGTGGGGGGAGGACTGGAGTCGAGAAGCAGAGTAGCGGAAGAACCCTTCCTGCCAGCCCTGAAGGTAAAAAGCAATATAGAAAAAAAAGAGAGAGAGATGGGGTGGGGTGGGGGTGGAGGAAAGGCTGTGAGAGGCCAGGGAAGTGATGATGGTGATAGACAGTGGTTCAGATAGAGACAAAAGTCAAACAGTGCAAAAGAAATATCAGAGTCATCAAGGTTAATTATAAATCATTTTACAAATGCATAAACAGCATTAAGGTAGCAAGTCAGACAGTGGGGCCTTTAGAGATCGGGTAAGAGTGTGCGTCTAAGGAAAGCAAAATGTTGGAGATCTTTAGTAAATATTTTTATTTGATCTTTCATCAAAGAAACCAAATAAAAGAAAGCATTAGGGAGATTACTAGCACTCCAGAATTTAGGCTGGATAGAAATAGAATCCAAAAACTTCTGGAAATCTCAGTCTGCTCAAGACACAGGGGCCAGACGGAATGCACCTGAAAATTATTAAGGAATTGGCTGAGGAGCTTGCTGGTCAGCTGACTTGTATTTTTTAGTTATCTTTAAACACAGGCCAAGTAATACACAGCTGGAGAGGAGCCACAGGTTTCCCCATCTTCAACAAACTCTGTTCAGAGCCAACACAGCTGCTGTACTGCTATAAAAGCATCGGACAGGCTACAATAAGAGAGTGAACAAGATCCATTCATGCTGTCAGCTTGTCATCTCTCACTCCCATTTGTCTCTTGAGAGTGAGAGCGGAGCCTACTAGATTCAAAAAATGCAAAAAAACAGTCTTAATAAATTCTTCATTGTGGAACATCATACACATTATTCATTTTGTGAAATGGACTGGCTGCAGCATGAGAGACAATGCGATTTCCCTGTCATTTCTCACTCGTGCTTGACTCTTGTGTGATAAACCAATTGCATTCTTACTATAGAAAAGTGTGTGCAGCATTATGTCTAGGTTCAGATATTTCTGCAGAACATTGGTGATAATAGGTCCTCCTCAGTCCCTTCCATCGCTTTTATTTTTTTTAAACAATAGCTTTATTGCATTTTAAGTGTGCCATTAACAGTGTAAATTTCACATATCACACTTGACATTAGGTGGAGTATGCAAGTTACAGCCAATGATATCTGTAGAAGCTTGTATTCTGTTAAGTTATACACATGTTAGCAGAAAGCAATATTAGATAACTAAATCTCATCAGGGAGGATTCCGTGTGGGGTATTGTAACAATCAATGGGCCCATAACTAAATAAAAGTGTTCTCCCCGAGATTCCCACCATAGTGGGGACTGGGATGGGCCAACTGGGCCATAGATTTTCACCCTCATTTCTGCAACCCTAGGGAACCAAATCTGATCTATAGGGGGCCATGTAGAGAACCCACGCAGTCCATCTGTTCATTAGGGCAGAAGATCTGTCTTGTAATGTCACCGTCATACTCTCCATTTTATATGTATCATAAACTGTTCTCTCCCAGCTCTTAAATGATGGGGGCATCGGCTGAAGCCATAACCTAGTTATAACTTTCTTTGCCGCTGTCAACAAAATACTAATTAAATATGCCTGGTGTTTTTGTTTAACTTGTTTCAGTAGGTGTAATGAAATGGTTATCGTGGGCGTTAAAGGTCCGAGGGTAGGGAAGAGCCTTTTCCAGCCCACCTCCTGCCAAAATTCGGAGAGCACCAGACAAAACCAAAAAACATGGGCATGCATGGATACCTCACAGCCACATTGTCTCCAGCAGAATGAATCCCAATCCACCAAGTACTTGGCTGTAATCTGAGGAGTATGGAAAAAAATGCACCACCACTTTCCACCCAAACTCTCGCCATCCATAGGAGCCAGTAATCTTATGTTGTCATTGCCAAATCCTGTGCCAATTGTCTGATATGAGTTTTATCATCAAGTCAGCCTCCCAGTTGGTCTGTATTCCCTCCATCAGAGGCGTTGGGCAGTTTGTTATGACCTTATATAGATGGGATATCGGATGTCATGGGGACTGCTCCCTTGTATTTGGGTGAGAAATGTAAATAATGGAGGTATTGGTGTCGAGGTCACATCCAAGCCCAGTGTTGTATTGAAGTAGTGACGGATTTGTAGGTATCTATAAAGGTCCCCCTGAGGGAGGGCATATTCTGTTTGTAGTTGTGCAAATGATTTAAGTATACCACTAGAATAAAATGGGTGCGTTTGGATTAAACCCCTCCTATGCCACCCCTGAAATCCTGAGTCTGATCTAGCTGGTACAAGTGAGTGATTTAATGCCCGAATTCCTACCCACTTAGCTCCCACTCTATTATCGGGTCATCGTAGGTGTTCTGCCCAATAGCGAATGAGTGTTTGAGTAAATAGGGATTTTATCTCTGAAAGCCCCTGGGTACGGGTTTGATTAATCATGGAATGGTCCAAGGGGAGTGGGGAAGGAGCCCACTCCATCTGCACCCTCTTCCGTCTCTTTTAATACACCCTCACATATTTTCTGAATCTTGGTCTAATAGAATTTGCGTTAAAGTTAGAGAGCAAATATCTAAAGCCTCCACCCAGAGTTTCTTGTAGCAGTCTTTAAGGAAGTCCTCAGATGGGACTTTATCCAGTCGTAGGCCATGTGGAATATACTTATTTTTCTTGTATTTATTGAGGCTTGCTTTATTATAATAGACATATCTCTGATGTTTTCAGACTCTCCAGCCCCTTAAACTTGTCCTTAATTGAGTCTTCCAACGCTAAAGCTGGTCTGTAATCCTCAGGGAAGCCTGCCTTGTCCCTGTATCAAACAGACATTAAAGTCCAGATAGTGATGGTTGTTAGGCTCATCAGTAAGTGGGGTATTTGCTGCTCTGACGAGAATCTGTGAAACAGTTTCTGTTTCTGAATCAAATACCTCGCTTAATCTCTTGGGTGTCTATTGCAAAGAATATGCTGGCAGCATTATTAGGCTCCTGGATGTAGGAGGTAGAGGTGAATGGAGCGGATGCACTGAACAAAAAGTAAGACAAAGGGCAACATACCCATAAATAAACACTTGGTTGTGCAGGTGTTAAATGGTTTGCTGAAAGTGTTACAGTGAATCAGGCTAGGAGAAACGGTTAATATTGACCTTGCACTAGTGCGGAGCACTCTTGCTGCCGATGATAAAAATAAATATGACGGAGATGCAAGACACGACTGATCAACTCTGCATGGGATATGTTCAGGGTGGCTGCCTGTCTCCTGTGAAAGAGAAGCAGTTTTAAAACAGGTTGACACGCTGTGTAGAACATGAACAGAGGGGAGGGGCTATTTGTGAAGTATATCTGATGCCCACAATATTTCAACCATGGTGAATTATTAATTTTTTCTTTCACAGGGGTTGTCAGGACTGGTTATAGCTTTCATATTTGAAGTATAAACAGCTCAAAGGAGGAGGATATAGCCAGTCATAGAAGGAGACGGAGAAGAAAGAGAAAACACGATTCACTAAGCAACTATGGGAGAAACTAGGAGTTCATTTGCATTGACTTTAGGAGCACTGAAGTTACTGAAATGAGCTTCTGAGGTGTTTCTTCAGTCCTCTGAAGCTGCCGATACTGCTGACTCCATTTAGTTACTGTTTGTAAGCAAACAAAGTGTTTCAGCTGTTATTTTTGCTTGCACATAGTAACTAAACAGAGTCAGCAGCATCAGCATCTTTAGAGCACTGAATTAGGAATGAGTCTGTGTCTGCATTAGCAGTTCATGGCCATCGGACCTGCGTAAGAAAATAGTGTGGTAGGGGAGTGGAGAGGGAGGGAGGAAGGAACCACACTGAACTGAACTGAATAGAGAAGACACAGAGAGATGTGATTCATGTCTACTCCAAGAAAGCAGACAGTCAGTGCTACTTTCACAAGCATTCCAGACATTCCAGAGCCCCCTTTCTCTCCTGATACAATCACAGTATATCAGCATAGCTCCGCTATGCAGCCATAAAAAGGGCTCAAGGTCAGATTATCAAAACTACAATATTTGTAATAGGGAAAGTGCTGAAAGCCATCATTAAGAAAGAGATTGAAAACCACTTAATAATATAGCAGGTGAAACTTAACATGGTTGCTTTAAGGGCAGATCATGTTAGACAAACCTAATACAATTCTTTAAGCCTTCTTTAACAGAGCATTGGATAGGGGAATATTGGTAGATGTGATATTTTTACACTACAGCAAGGCCTTTCATACTGTGCCAGACACGGAGTTAATAGAGGAAATAGAAAGGGTGGGCTTGAATAACAGAGTTGTTAGCCAGATCCAATTGTGGCTACGTGGAATGAGGCAAAGAGTTAGTCTAATGGGCATATGTCATACTGGGGTTCAGTTACAAGTGGAGTACCCATAGGTTTGGTTTCGGGGCCTTGCCTTTTTACCACATATTTATCATCAGCGCAGTGCAGCATGGGCACCTAGATGTGTAATTTCACCGATGATACTAAGGCAGGGGCTGTAATTGGCACCAAAGAGGCAATTAGGGACATTCCCTGGTATTTCAGCAACCCCATGACAGAGTCATAAATCTTTGCTCAGTATGTGATGGCCATCTAAACACTTAACACAAAACATGGGTTGCCTTGCTTGTTTTTAAGTTACATGGTGAGACTTATTCTTCATGGAAAAAAATCTGTAAATGATCATATTGCTTTATGTAGTTGTAACATCAGTGTTTTAGGTATCAACATAAGTTGGAGCGCTGCTGGCAGAGGACCAAGACGGAGGAGGACCAAATGGCCCTGCGTGCTCACTACGGTGAGTACCAGGGGCATTCAACCGTAAGAAGGCAGAGTTCCTGTCTATGGAGCTTGCTGCAGGGAAGGACCGACCAGCTGTGCTATTTCAGACTGTTGACAGACTTTTACATCTGGTCTGTCTGCAGCTGAAAAAAAGCCTTTTCAGTCACTTTGTGCGATGAGTTTGCTCAGTTCTTCACTGACAGGGTGTCCTCCATCTTGCAGGGAATCCTGTCAGTGAGTCGTATTACGGCTCGCAGTGATTGCCTTGGTTGTGATAGAGGTGCACCGCCTATCTTGGAGGAGTTTAAACCGGTGGTGGTGGCTGAGGTCATTGAAGTTGTCTCAGAGCTGAAGTACACATATTGTGAACTGGACCCAGCTCCGACATGCTTCTTGATGGGATGTGTTGGATCCGTTGGCCCACTGTTCGCCTTGATTGTCTGGTGCTGATTGTCAGAGGGAGTCTTCCCGGACTCCTTGAAAGAAGCTCTGATGAGGCCTCTTTGGAAAAAAAACATCCTCTGATTTGGACATCTTGGCGAATTACCGTCTGATCTCCAAGCTCCCATTTTTGGGAAAGGTTGTAAGGACGATTGTGGTGCAACAGCTTGAGGAGCACCTTGTGACCTGTAACATCTATGAGCCACTCCAGTCTGGTTTCAGAGCCAAGCATAGCACCGAAATGGTGTTAGTTTGGGTGCACAATAACCTTCTCAGGGCGAGGGATAGAGGAGACAGGTCAGTTCTTGTTCTCCTCGATCTCTCGTCAGCCTTTGACACTGTAGACCACATTGTGCGCTCGATCATCTCAGAGAGTACTGTGGACTCGCCGGCACTGTCATCAGCTGGCTTGAGTCCTACCTTGCTGACAGGAAGCAATAGGTAGTGATGGGGAATTTCTCCTCCTCCCTGAGGCCCCTGTTGTATGGAGTACCTCAGGGATTGATCTTGCTGCTGATGCTGTTTGCAGTGTACTTGCTGCCCCGGGTGAGCTCATTAGGAAGTACAATGTGGGTTTTCACTGCTATGCAGATGATATCAAGTTGTACTTATCCTTTGACCCTGGAACATCTGACGCTGTGGAAGTGATAAATATCTGCGTGGCCGAGATCAATGACTGGATGTCCTCAGGCTGGTTGCAGCTGAACCTTGATAAGACGAAGATTCTAGCATTGGAACTGGGTTGAGGGTGTGATAAAAGTGCCTCCAGTGTGGCAACAGGTTTTATCCTAGGGCCTACACCATTGATGGCCTCCTGTAGGGTGCGAGATCTTGACGTGTTCCAGTATGACAGATTGACATTTGAATCGCAGGTGTCATCTGTGGTCCTAAGTAGTTTTTTGCCACGTGAACATTGCCAGAATCAAAACTCTAGTTCCGCCGGAGGACCTTCCCACACTGGTTCATGCCTTTGTGACATCCAGGCTTGATTACTGTAACACACACTACTTTGGGGTCTCTGGAGGTACCCTCTGTCGACTGCAGCTGGTGCAGAATGCAGCCACCAGGTTGCTGACGGACCTTTCGAGGTTCTGTCATGTAACCCCAATGCTGGGGGAACTGCACTGGCTGCTGGTCAGGTGGAGGGTGATCTTCATGGTGTGCTTGCTCACCTTTAAGGCTCTACATGGACTAGGCCCTGGTTACCTGACTGATCTTCTAACACCAGCTGCCCCAGTCTGCTCCCTCCGTTCCTCTTCTAGGGGCCTCCTGGAGATTCCCAGGACTAGGTTGAGAACTACTGGTGACAGAGCATTCAGTATCGCCAGCTCAGTCCCTTGGAATGCGTTGCCTTCATCTATCAGGGAGGCCTTGTCAGTTGAGATGTTGAACTGCCGTCTTAAGACCCACCTGTTTTCCCTGGCTTTTCCGGATGTGGCTCTCTGATCTGGTACAGTTATTTTACTCTGAGCTATTTATTGGTTTTATTGTATTATATGTTTTGATCCACTGTTTTATTATATGTGTATGTCTCTTACCTGCTTTCATTGTTAGGAGCCCAGAGCCTCTGGAATTGGGCGCCATAGACATAAAATTTGCCTTGCCTTGCCCTTGCCAAGTGTGAAAGAAAAAAATTTAACAAGGGCACATAATTTGTTGGGTTAATTTTTTTCCACAAATGCAAAAATAAAGAGTACTATAAATTACCAATACTATGACACCCTCTTGAACTAGCATTCCCAAAAATTGGGGAAACAGTTGTATTTTTTTGCATACAACCATTCAAGTCCCATGCAATTGTCATAAACCTTTTTTGATAGATGTAGAATATGGTTGTGATTATAGCAAAAGAAATAAATAAATGGGTTGCCATGCTTCCTTTGGTTATATCTGCTTTCAGAGTTACAGTTTCAGAGGTGGTTGGCTTGGGACAAAAGTAGTTGAAAAATCCCAATAAAAAATAAAACTGCCAGAAAGGTATTCAGAGAATTCAAAAGCACATGCAGAATGACAAAGATGTCAGGAAAGCAATAAGACACAATCGAGTGTGGATTGTTGCCTAATAAGAGCACGCCCAGGTCACTGGTGAGGTACCTGCACCGAGTACCTTCAGCACCTGGAAACTGCTCTTATCAGGCAACAACCCACCCCTCAGAGGTGTCTTATTGCTCTTATAAAATGGGTTTTAATAGTTAGTATCTAAAAAAAAAATAAGATGAGTAAATAAAACAATAATAGTTTAAATGTATTTTTCATGGTTTGTTAAAAAGTAGTTCTCATAGCGTGCATTGATAAATACTAGACTGTGCATATTGTGCCAGGGAGCCAGTAGAGGGTTCTTGTTGTATTATTTCACAGTAACCTGGTTCCCTGTCCCAGCACTAGTGTTGTCGTCTGTTGTCCCTCACCGTACTCACTAATGTCACCATTTCCAGCATTAGTAGTTCTCTCCCTAGTATGACTCTTCCCCTTCCCAGAACCAGTAATGTAGCTGTGCTCCTTGCAGTAGGAGGTTTTGGATATTCGGGAGGTTTCAGCTCGACTTCCGGTTTTGATGACTGATTGCAGCACTTGTGGTCGCGGTTTGGAAACTGTGTCAAAAGATTTTAAAAGCTGCTGGTGGTCCATGGACGGTGGCCCTAAATGCAGCACTGTTTTTGTTATGGCCGGGGGTTATCGGTGAGGTTTTGTGTGTGTGGGGGGGAGGAATGTAGCAGAGCAGAGTTGGAGTCATGCTGGTCGCCCACTGATGTACTCCCGTGACATGGATTTCAGGCCTGAAGGTCACCGAAACAAAAAGGAAAAAAAAGGTCAGATGGTTTAGTATGTTTTAGTGTATGTATTTTACTGTTTGTTATGGTTGGGTTGGGGTGGGGAGTTAGAAAATGTAAAAAAAAAATGTAAATTGTTAGAGCAAGTACTGTATTTTACAGTACTAATGTGACTGCCAGAAATTTTTAAGAAGTTTCTTGCAGGTATGGCATGGGTGTGTGGGCTGGGCTGCACTACATGCTGCTTGCCCCAAAAAAGTGCCACCTTTAGGATTGTTGTCCTGTAAGGACAGGGATCCCAACCAATCAGAACGCAGAAAACTCTACCCATTTTATAATATAGAAGAAACAGAGTAACTAAAGACAGGTAGACATGTACTAAAGTGCCTTAAATGATGCCAACAGCTACAATTGTAGGAGCTAATTTCCTTGTTGCCATCCAGTATATATTCTTAGCTGGACATGACGTACTAGGATAAATCATTATTCTAATAATGCTTATACACAGTTAAGAATAGACGTGCCAGCAAAAAGCCTTGAAAACTTTTTTGAGCACATCAGAAAAACAGGAATTTGGAACACCAGGGAATGTGTTTGATAACTTTAGGAAAGAACCAGATATAGATTGGGACACCCCATCAGCTGGGTTGTCCAGGAGCAGGGAGTTCCTGGAGTCCCTCCAGGGAGAACTCCTGCAGCAGCTGGTCAGGGAGCTCAGCAGGAGGGATAACATACTTGGCGTGGTCCTCACCAATGAGGATAGTGTGGAGGGAGTGGGGGTGGGGGTCAGCCTGAAAGCAAATGACCATAACACAGTGGGCTTCAGGGTTAAAGCGGGGTATGAAGCGAATCGAACCATCATAGAGGTCCTGGACTTCAGGCAGGCAGATTTTCCCAGAATGAGGGAGATATCCTGAAATGAAGTGGAGGGGATGGAGAAGATAGAGGGGGGTGGAGGACCTATGGAACGAGATCAAGGGGGGATACTAAAAGCCACTGAGAGCTGTATTATGAAGGTGAGGAAGAGCAGAAGACGGAGGCTGCTTTGGCTCAACAGGGAAGTGAGGGAAGCATTAGGGGAGAAAAAAAAGGGCTTTCAGAGAATTTAAGAGGACACAAGGGAATGAGGACAGGGAAACTTAAAGGGAGAAGATGAGGGTGGTGGGGCAGAGGATTAGAAAGGCGAAAAGCAGCAACAGAGGAGAAAATTGCTCAGCAGACCAGAAGGGGTGCTAAGACTTTTTTCTGGTATATAGGTGAGAAGAGAAGATCAAGGCAGGGGATAGTAAGGGTAAAGGGAGAGGGGGAGTAACAGTTGAAGGGGATTTCGAGAAGGTAGAGGTGCTAAATAGGTACTTCGGCAGTCTTCACGTTATAGGGAGAAGGAAGGGGACCAGTGTTAGGGGAAGAGGGAAGGGTGGATGTAGAGATGGATCCTAGCTCAATCAATTAGGACAAGGTCAGGGAAGAATTAGGTAAGCCAAGGATAGACAAGGCCATGGGTCCGGACGGCCTGCATCCTAGGGTGCTCTGGGAGCTAAGGGAGGAGCTGGCAGCACCACTAATGAGGTTGTTCATCTTGTCCCTAGATACAGGGTGGATACTGGAGGACTGGAAGAGGGTAGACATGGTGCCACTTCACAGAATTGGCAGCAGGGAGGAGGTGAGCAATTATCCCCCGGTCAGCCTCACATCAGTGGTGGCTAAGGTGGTGGAGGCGATATTGAAGGAAAGGGTGGTTAGTTACTTGGAGGAGAGTGGGCTGCAGGACGTCCATCAGCATGGTTTCCCACGAGGTAGGTCATGTCAGACAAACCTGATCAAGTTCTTCGATTGGGTGATGAGGGTGGTTGATTGGGGGGGCAGTGGATGTGGCCTATCTGGACTTCGGGAAGGCCTTCAACATGGTGCCCCACAGAAGATTGGTTAACAAACTGGAAAGTTTGGGAGTGTGGCAAAAAATAACAAGGTTGGTGGAGAACTGGCTGAATGGTAGAAGCCAGAAGATGGTGGTAAATGGGGTACATTCCAGGGAGGTAGGGGTGACGAGCAGGGTACCTCAGGGGTCAGTGCTGGGGCCCATCCTGTTTAACATATACATCAGCAACACAGTAGAGGGGCTGCTGGGGAAGGTCTGCCTTTTTGAAGATGATACAAAGATCTGTAATAGGGTGGACACCCCGGAGGGAGTGGAGGCTATGAGGGCGGATCTAAGGTTGCTGGAGGGGTGGTCGGAAACATGGCAGCTGAAATTCAATGCTAAAAAATGCACAGTGATGCACATGGGGCAGAATAACCCACAAGCAAATTACACACAGGGCCGGGGGGGCGAGGGAAATGAAAGCAACCAAGCAGGAGAAAGATCTAGGAATCATAATCACAGACACCCTTAAGGTAGGGACCCAATGCAGCAAGGCGGTGGGCAAAGTGAACAGGATACTGGCATGCATAGGGAGAGGGATAGCTAGCAGAAGGAGGGAGGTGCTGATGCCACTCTACAAGTCTATGGTGAGGTCCCATCTGGAGTACTAGGTGCAGTTCTGGAGACCTTACCTTCGCAAGGACATAGATGGCATGCTGTGAGTTCAGAGAAGGGCCACTAAGATGCCACATGTATTAAGTGGGAAGCCATATGAAGAGAGGTTGAGGGTGTTGGATTTGTACCTGCTGGAGACCTGAATGGAAAGGGGGGAACATGGTAGAAATGTTCAAGTACATGAAGGAGATTAATAAAGTGAGGGGGGAGCGTATTCAAAGGTAAGGTAGGCGCCAAAACTAGGGGGCATGGACTGAGGGTGGAGTGGGGTAGGTTTAAGGGAAATGTGAGGGGACATTACTTCACGGAGAGGGTGGTGGAGCCCTGGAACAGTCTGCTGGAGGAGGTGGTGGGGGCCGGAACAGTGGAGGATTCAAAAGGGCATGGGACAAACACAAGGGGTTAGCTGGGGAACGCCTGGGAGGAGGGGCAAGTAAGGAGTAGGGGACTGGGCAGACGCGATGGACCAAGATGGGCCTTTTCTGCCAACAAATATCTATGAATCTATGAATCTAAACCTACGTCAGATAGAAGAATGGGCTATGCACTAAACTAAATTTTAACATAAGTAAATGTACAGTGATGTACCTTGGAAATAAAAATCCCAGGACTGGGTATCATCTGAATGGCAGTGAACTGCAGTAATCAGCCATGGAAAAAGATTTGGGAGTGTATGTACTGAATGGTCTTAAGTTTGACAGACAATGCACCAGAGTAGTCAAGAAGTGTTATAAGATTCTCGGATGCACTAGGAGAAATACACAGTCGGGACAGGATAGTCGTTATACCTTTGTACAAAGCACTGGTGTGGCTCCATGGACAGGACAGTCATTATATATAGGATAAAGTATGGGGTGCAGTGTATTACGAGAATTTAACACACACCCGAGTTGTTGGATGGCACAGTTTATGATAGCCATCCAACAATGAGGGTGTGTGTTAAATTCGAGTGAAACACACTGCACCCCATATTTTGTTTTATATAATTGAAGGGTTCAGTTTTTTTCCTGAAGAGATTTGAAATAAAAAAGATGAAAGTGGAGTCTTACCTTGTGGTAATGAAACACTTTCATTTATGACACAGAGAGCAGCAGGTCGAACACTTAAACTGTACTTTTTAAGTATTAAAAAGAAGAAAACAAATAAATAAATATGTAGATGGTTGTTTTTTCAGGTTGGCACATTTGCTTTTATGTGGTGTCATCGTTTGACCTGCAGAGGAAAAGGTGACGTGTTGAAAGGAGAGAAGTTAGGACCGTGGTGAAAGTGGACTGTACCAATTTGGTCTTACAGTTAAACGTAAGATATTTGAAGTAAATGAAAGTGTCCTTGTTTTGTTTTGGTTGAAATACATTATTCAAGATGTCCGAGTTCTCGATGATTCGGGTTTTTGTTCTCTTTTTGCGGTTGTTGGTTGGAGTTATAGATGTTGACTGTGATGGGGCTGTGGAAAATGCAGGCGCTCCCAAACACAGCCTGCATGTTACCGGAAGGCATTTCATCATGCCAGGTAGTGAGCTGTGGAGATGAGTCTTGTTGTGGGTGAGAAGCCTTGGAGGAACCGTTTGTTCCGCAGTTTGAAATTGGCTGAGCATTTTTTTAATTTTACTTAGGTAGTGCAAGGCTACCAGAGAATGTTTTGTAAGGAGCGAGCAGCAGTGGGGAGGTGAGTTTGTGAGGTGAACTCGAGTTGTCTTTCTGTGTTGTCTCGAGCGGATTTGAATGGGAAGGTAGCGCGTGAATGCCGTAACACCTACTCAGGTGTTACAGTATTTAACACACGGTTTTTGCCATTGAAAAAAACGGAAGCCATTAATTATACCTTTTTAATATATGGATATGCGATTTAATAGCATACAAAAGCATACAAAAAAATCCTGGTAATAGCATTGCACAGAAAGTGGTAATAGTACAGTTGCTCACCGATAATAGCATAGTTCCAAAGTGATAATACTATAGTTTCCCTCATGAGCGAGAA
This sequence comes from Neoceratodus forsteri, assembly GCA_016271365.2. Lineage (NCBI taxonomy): Eukaryota > Metazoa > Chordata > Ceratodontiformes > Ceratodontidae > Neoceratodus > Neoceratodus forsteri. The sequence continues at coordinate 1,174,912,755 of CM057453.1, read as the reverse complement.
GTATTATCACCAAACATCAACGTTATGCCTAGAATACCCTACCACGCCTTCTGAAGCGTACTTCGATTGACACTTTCGCTTACTGAGCGGTCGGAAAAAATCTCAAAACATGGCAGCCATTCCTCGCTTAGCGAGACACTAGGGATTCCTCCGTATTTTGCTGTTTTTTTTTTTTTTAGACTATGCCCCAAATGGATTTACCTACCTAATCCTGTGTTCCCCGTTTTCCAACAGCAGGAAAAGGTAGGAATGCCTACTATTAATATTATGCCGGGTGCCTGTGCTTAAGGGAAGGTGGGGGGAGGAGTCAAGTGACACAACGAGCGAGACGGGGAATGACAGCGCGAGACAGTGCGGCGGTTCGCCATCATCCAGACAGTCCTCAGCTGAACCGGTGAACCGCCCATCTCAGAAGACCCCAAAACACACTCGGATCCATATATTAAAAAAAATAATATATGGTTCGGTGGGTATTACAGGTCAGCAATACCATCTCGCGGTTCTGGACATGTAGGAACCTCGAGAGCGATGTCCAGAACCTCTCGATGGTATTACTGACCGGTAATAACCCCTGAACTATACATTATTCTCTATGTACAAAGCACTGGTGTGGCTCCATGTGGAATACTGTGGATAGTTCTGGGCACCACATCAAAAAAGGGTATTAAAACATTTGACTGTGTCCAGAGAGGTGCTGCTAGGATTGCTTCAGGAGTGAGGGGTAAATTATACAGGGACAGTCAAGAAGATGTGAGCTTGATATGTCTGCTTTGGAACAGAGCAGGTTACGTGGGGACGAGTTCCTTGTATATAAAGCTTTTGGAGATTTTAAGGATGATAGAAGGGGACATAGCAAACAGTTAGGAATTTTGGGCTGGCAGTATAGCCTAGAGGTTAGAATAATGAGCTGTGAATAAGCTTAGTACATCCAGCAGACCTTGGTTTGATTCCCACAACCTCCACTTGCATACTGTGAAACTCTGAGAAAGTCACCTAACCTCCCCAGTGTTCCCAGTGGTTTTACGTGATAAGAGCGACTACTAATAGTCACCAGCCACATACAGTGACACAAAAACCGCCCGACAGAACAGGGCGACAACTCATTACACTGACCGTCGCAAATAGCGACGGTTGCTTAGTACAAGAACAAAAACTTATCATGTATTTTTATGTGGGGGCTATGCCCCCTTCTCCCTCCTCTGTGGGGGGTAAGCCCCTCACGCCCCCCAAACTAATTATAATCAACTCCACGGGGTTGGGGGTGAGGACTTGGGAGGTGTGAATTTATACGGTCGGGAGCTAGACCTGAACTCTGGTCGCTGGCTTCAGGAGCGGTAGAGTATACCACTATGCTAAATGGCCAGTTTGGCAGGGCTTGGCCAAACATGGTCCTATAACCTGCTCTAGCGAGTGTAGCTTCCTGCTACACTCGTTATACAGGATATAGCAACCTTTTTCACCCATCGCTGTACTTTAAAGAGCTATTATTGAGTTGTTCATATTGAGTCGCTCAATAATAGGCGCTCATATAGGGTGCTGCACTCCCAGCTCACCCCTGAAAATAGGCACTTAGTGGGCCATACCCATTTACCAAAGAAACAATTAAAAGGTTATTTCTTGTATACAAAACCAATAGATGAGGGACACGGATAACACAAAATATTGTAACTATGAGGAATAGGTTGCCAGAATCATTTGTGGGCAGTGGAATGATGGTCATCTTTAAATTTATTTATTTTATTTAAAAGTTTCACCAGGAAGACATACTGAACAAAAATTGATCGTTTCCAGATGTGTCCTGGGGCAAGGGAAGGGAACACAGGATTAGAGGGACAAACAGTAAACATTGCAAAAAGAATTACAGCAAGTACAGATATAGTAAGTGCTAGGCATAACAATTGTGTACAAGGAATAATATACAGTAACATTAACTTAGAAACATAGAATTTGACGGCAGATAAGGAATGCTTGGCCCACCTAGTCTGCCCATTTCCCTGCCTAATGGATAAGCTGCAGATCCTAGTTAACCAACAACCTACTTCCTATGACCCCCCCCCACTAGAATTACCTTATGTCTGTCCCATGCATTCTTGAATTCCCCCACTGTTTTTGACTCCACTGCCTCCTCAGGAAGGCTGTTAAATTCATCCACAACCCTCTCCATGAAAAAATACTTCCTCACATTATCTCTGAGCCGTCCCCTCTATCTTCAAATTATGCCCCCTTGTTCTTGTATATCCCTTTTTCTGAAAGATGCTACCTTCTTGGACTTTGTTGATTCCCTTGAGGTACTTGAAAGTTTAAATCATGTCCCCCCCCTCTCCTCAAGGGTATACATATTAAGCTCCTTTAATCTCTCTTCGTATGTCTTCTGGTGCAGAGCCTGCACCATTTTAGTTGCCCTCCACTGGACAGCCTCCATTCTGTCTGTGTCCTTGTGGTGATGGGGTCTCCAGAACTGCACACAGTACTCCAGATGGGGTCTCACTAACTGTCTGTACAGAGGGATAACAACTTCCTGTTTTCTACTGGTGATGCCTCTCCCTACGCATCCCAGTATCCCACCAGCCCTCCTTACTGCCTTCTCACGTTGTTTGCCCACCTTAAGATCATCTGATATGACTACCCCAGGTCCCATTCCATTTTTGTTGTTGTTAGTATCTCACTCCCCATTGTGTACTCTTCCCCCTGGGTTTTTGTTTCCCAGGTGCAATACTTTGCACTTCTTTGTATTGAATCTAAGCTGCCATATATTTGACCATTCCTCCAACATTGCCATGTCCCTTTGCATCCTTTCCACTCCACCTTCTGTATCGACCCTGTTGCAGATTTTTGTGTCATCTGCAAAGAGACATACTTTTCCTTCCAGTCCCTCTGCAGTGTCACTTATAAAGACATTAAAGAGGACCGGTCCCAGTACTGAACCCTGCAGTACCCCGCTATTAACCCCTCTTTCTTCAGAGTGAACTTTGTTTACTATTACCCTATGTGTCCTGTTGTCCAACTAATTTTTTATCCAGGCTACCACTTTGGGACCCACTCCAAGGCTAGCTAACTTGTATATTAATCTTTTGTGTGGAACTGTGTCAAATGCCTTGCTGAAGTCTAGGTATGCCATGTTCACATCCCCCTCCCTGGTGTACTACTTTGGTCACCCAGTCAAAGAAATCTATTAGATTTGTCTGACATGACCTTTCTGCTGTGAATCCATGCTGTCTTGGGTCCTATGCCCCATGGGCCTCTAGGAATTCAATAGTTCTTTCTTTTAGAAGTGATTCCATCATTTTCCCTACCACTGAGGTCAAACTAACATGTCTGTAGTTTCCTGCCTCTGTCTTACTCCCACTTTTGTGAAGGGGAATCACATCTACCCTCCTCCAGTCCTCTGGTACCACACCATCCTCCCATGATTTGTTAAAAAGGGTAGGCAGTGGTGTCACTAGTTCTGCCCTTAGTTCTTTTAGAATTCTTAGGTGAACTCCCTTCAGGCCCCATTGCTTTGTCCTCCTTCAGTTTTAAGGGTTCTTTCAGAACCCTTTCTTCTGTGAATTTATTTATTTTATTTATTTATTGGAAAAGTCAGATTTACAACCTTTGAGTCATGGACTAATTTACAAAGGCACCTCGTCGCAGGGTGAGTAGACAGAGTTACATAGTGTGGTTACAACAGTGAGAACAGTGCAAGTGGCCAATGATAAATTTTACAGGCCTCTGCCCTGTGACCCAACACTCACATTCAAAAAACATATTAACACTTAGAAACATAGAACTGACAGCAAATAAGGGCCATATGGTCCATCCAGTCTGCCCTTTTCAAACAACATGAAGTCTTGCTGTATTCTGACTATTGCAGTTAGGTCCTGCCTTTCAACTGTCCCGGAAAATAAAGAGTTAACTTTCCATGGCCAGCATGGAACGTTCAGCTCAAGCTCGGTTGAAGCCCCTGTCTGCTGCTGTTTAAACTCCAACTGTCAGATCTTTACATTTAGTTTCTGTGTGGAACTTGTAAATTTGGGATCGGTTCGGTTTGAACCAATCAGATTGGTCTTAAAAAAGTTTTGCATTTATTAGAGTGTGGTAACTGGTCTGTATCAGTTCTAAAAAAAAACTGATTTAATTACGTTTTTTTCCAAGACCCGTAACACGGTCAGGAACCGATAGGGGTGTCTTACCTGGTGGATTGCGGAAAAAAGGGTAAGTTTTGGATAGGATTGGCCATGTCTGAGAAACTCAAGAAAAAAAACGGGCCCACTGGGTTTCAACACTGCAGTGCGTTGGGGGAAGCCTTTGCTAAGGCTGATCCCCACACCACCTGAGTTTATTGTCTGGGGTTTGACCACCTCGATTCAGACTGCCAAATTTGTAAAAGTTTTCCCAAAGCTACCCTGGATAAGAGAATAGGTAGACTGAGGGAAAGGGAGGCCGAGACGTCCATTGACCCAGGTGGCCAGCCCAGTTCGGTTCCGACCAAACCAGAAGATGTGCCCTCTGACCAGGGTGAAACATCTTCGGGCAAAAGGAGAGCTGATTCTGAGGAGTTGGTTCTGGTTAAAAGAAAGAGAAGAGAAAAATCATCCAGTTCAGATCCACAAATTCTTCCTCCGACTGCTGATGAAATAACCAAAGCGATAAGGATAGTTCAATCGCTAACTTCGGTTCCGGCCGAACCGGTACCATCTGGCAGGGGCTCGGTTCGGTCAGTTCCCCCGGTTCCGGATTATACTTTAGAAGAATTTTATGAACTGGAGGAGGAGGAGGGAGAGTATGAGGATAATCATGATGATGGTGATTATGAAAGTCTGGATGTGCCTACTGACCCGGACATCTCCCCAGACAGACCTTCAGGTGTTTCTCCTCCTAGGCTTTCTGAGTCCCCTTCCAACTTTATGTTTTACAAGAAAGTGGCTGAAACCCTCCAGCTTCCAATGGAAGAAGCAGTGGAGGATCAGGAGGAGCCTGATTTTGTCGAAATGATGGACATCCCAGAGTCCAGGAGACTGTCTATTCCCCTCCATAAATCTTTTGGGAAACAGACATTTAAAATTATAAAGACTCCTAACTCCATACCTCCTGTGGACAGACGAATGGACAAGAGGTATACCCTTTCAGGCTCGGACACGGAGTTCCTTTCTCAGCAATACAGTCATGTTGGGGTAGTGCAGGATGCTGCCTGTGATAAGGCAAATATTCCCTTGGCATCACACACCCCAGATAAGGACTCCAGGAGGATTGATGCCATGGCAAAGAAACAGTATATGGCAGCATCTTTGGGACTCAGGCAGGCTAACTATATGGCCTACACAGCTAGATACCAGAAGTCCAGGTGGGGCACTGTGCTGGCTCTGGCTAAACAGGCCCCTGACCAGCTTGCCAAGGAGCTGGAGCAGGTGGCTGCGGATGGGATTGAGGCATCCAAGGTGCAATTTCATTCTGCTGTAGACTCCAGTGATGTTTCGTCTAGAGTCATGGCTACATCTGTGGCCCTTCAGAGGATGGCTTGGCTCAGATATACTAGCCTATCACAGGATACCTAGGCCAAGGCCATGGATTTCTCTGTCATTGGTAATTCTCTCTTTGGAGAGCAGGCAGAGAATTACATGAAAAAGATGGATGAGTACAGGACCACCTACAGGAGTGCTCAGGCCAAAGAAAGGCAAGCCACTCCTCAGAGACAGCACTCCAGGGGCAGGCCCTTTCAAAGGCCTTTTTACCAAGCCCAGCCTCCTCTTCTGCTTATGCTCAGAGGGGGTTCTTCAGAGGCAGAGGCAGAAGGGGAATGAGCAGGCCTGCTTCCACCCCTCAGCCTAAAGCCCCTGCCAAGCAGACACCCTGATGGGTCTGCCCGGGCCGATTCTCCAATACCTGTAGGGGACAGGCTGGCTTACTTTGTCCAGGACTGGAAGTCTCTGACATCAGACAAGTGGGTCCTGGAAGTAGTAAGCCAGGGACTGGTTCTCGGCTTCAAAAAATTTCCCAGGATGAGAACCAGATCCTTTCCACCTGCAAATCCATCAGAGACCCTTGCCCTGGAGGCAGAGGTTTCTACCTTCCTGGCTCTCAGAGCCATAGAAAGGGTTCCAACCCTACACAAGGGCAAAGGATTGTACTCCAGGTACTTCCTAACCCCCCACAGAACAGGAGAATGGCGGCCCATCCTGGATCTAAGATATTTGAACATGCACCTTTTAAAACCAAAGTTCAAAATGGTGACTCTGGGAATAATTCTGCTCTCTCTAATGCCAGGGGACTGGCTAGCCTCCCTGGACCTCAAAGATGCCTATTTTCACATTCCCATCAGGTGCTCCCACAGAAAGTACCTCAGGTTCGAAGGTGCCCTCAGGCCACTATCAATTCAGAGCAATGCTCTTTGGCCTAACATCAGCCCCAAGGATGTTCACAAAGTGCCTGGCAGTAGTGGTTGCTTTCCTAAGGAGAAAAAAGATCTCCATCTTTCCATACTTGGACGACTGGCTCATAGTGGGTCAGTCTCCAGACCAAGTCAAGTCATATCTGCAAATAACTCAGCAAGTGCTCACTTCCTTAGGATTCCTCCTCAACCTTCCAAAGTCAGTTCTTGAGCTAGTACAACACCTCACCATCATAGGGGCAGAGCTGGGTACAATAAGGGCAAGAGCCTTCCTTCCCCTGGACAGGGCAAGGACCCTTATGGAACTGGCCTCTTCATTCACCCTTCAGGTGTCTCGACCAGCAAGGCACTTCCTGCAGCTCCTGGGCCACATGGCAGCCTCTACAGCAGTGGTCCAGTGAGCAAGATTTCAGATGAGGGACATTCAGTTCCACTTAAGAGCCTTCTGGTCCCAAAGAAAGGTTTCCCTTACCAAACAAGTCCCAGTGACTCGAACCCTGATTCAGGCTTTGCAATGGTGGCAGGATCAGGACAATTTGAGACAAGGAGTTCCTTTTGTCACTCAGTCTCATTCAGTAATACTCACCACGGATGCCTCCCTGCTGGGCTGGGGAGCCCACCTGGGGGATCTTACCACCCAAGGGCTGTGGTCACCTCAAGAATCTCTGCTTCACATCAATCTCTTGGAACTCAGAGCAGTGTTTCTGGCACTACAAGCCTTTTCCAAATCTGTACAGAACAAGGTGGTCCAGATCAGAACAGACAATACCACCACAATGTGGTACATCAGCAAGCAAGGAGGTACTTGGTCCGCGGCCTTGTGCACAGAAGCAATGAAGTTGTGGTCCCTGGCCTATTCCCTGCAAACCTCTCTGATAGCAGTTCACCTCCCAGGGAAGGACAGTGTCCTATCAGATGCTCTCAGCAGGATATCCCAGGGCCATCACGAATGGACCCTAGATCCCATAGTTCTGAAAGTGATTTTCTTGAGATGGGGCACTCCACAGATGGATCTTTTTGCAGCCCCAGACAGTCACCAGCTTCCTCTCTTTTGTTGCAGACCCCCAGTCTTGGGCTCAGTCCCCCTGGATGCTCTGATTCTGAATTGGGAAGGGAGATTTCTGTATGCTTTCCCCCCTTCCCTCTCCTGTTCAGAGTGTTAGTCAAGATCAGGTCTCAACCATGCAAAGTGATTCTGATTGCTCCAGACTGGGCCAGACAGCCCTGGTACCCACTGTTGCTGTCCTTAGCAGTCCACCTTCCCCTGTCTCTTCCCAGGAATTACAACCTGTTGACATCCTCTCAGGGAGGATTTGGTATCCGAACCTCAAATCTCTCAATCTCAAGGCCTGGCTCTTGAAGAGTTAGAGTTTGCTGATCTGCACCTCTCTCAAGGGGTTCTGGATATCCTTAAGGCTTCTCAAAAGCCTTCCACCAGAAAAACTTACAACTCCAAATGGAAAAGGTTCACTATTTGGTGCTCTAATAAGCATATTTCTCCAGAATCTGCTGGGTTGCCTACAGTCCTGGACTATATGGTTCATCTTAATGGCTTAGGACTTAGGCCGGCTACACTTAAAGTGCATCTGGCAGCTGTTTCTGCCTTCTTGTCAGTAGGCAAGCCCTCTCCTTTGTCAGCCCATCCTGTGTTTTGTAAGTTCTTCAAGGGGTTACTGCACACCAATCCCCCCTTTAGGGACCCTGCTCCTGCTTGCGACCTTAATGTTTTCATTGCTCAGCTTATGCAACCACCCTTTGAGACTTTGTCCTCTGCAGAGCTTAAGTACTTGACTTGGGAAACTGTGTTTTTGGTAGCCATTACCTCTGCCAGGCGTATCAGTGAATTGCAAGCCCTGTCAGTGGAGCCTGATTTCATCTCTTTCCATAGAGATAAAGTGGTCCTAAGAACTAACAGGAGGTTTTTGCCTAAGGTGGTTTTAGATTTCCACCTTAATCAGTCTATGTCTCTCACTGTTTTCTTCACTGACCATTCCTCCTCTGGAGAGAGGAGGTTGCACAGCTTGGATGTTAAGAGGGCCCCCCACCCTCAGCTACTACATAGAGCGTATCAAAGGTCACAGGTTTGAGACCCTCCAGTTCTTCTTCACATATGGAGAGGTCGATAAGGGCAAACCTGCTACTAAGAGATCTGGTGCCAGGTGGATTGTCTCTTGTATACAGTTCTGCTATGAAAAGCTGGGTAGAACCCCACCCTCAGGCCTGAGGGCTCACTCTACTAGAGGTACAGCTGCTTCCCTGGCTGCTGCCAGGGATATTCCTATCTTAAAAATTTATCAAGCAGCCACCTGGAAAACAGTCCATACATTCACCAAGCATTACTCTCTGGATATCCAGGCTAGGAGTGATGCTCGGTTCGGCACAGCAGTACTTCAGAGCCTATTCCCAAAGTAGGTTCTGTCCCTCCTCCATGGAGGTACTGCTTGGTAGTCTGCAATACAGCAAGACTTGATGTTGTTTGAAGAAAAAATTACTCACCTTAGTAATGTTGTTTCTTCTAATGGAGTCTTGCTGTATTCTGACCTTCCCCCCTGCCTTCCCTCTCAGAACCTGTTTTTTGGGATGTGGGTGGGCAGGAGCAGTGTTGGCACCCTAGAGGTGCCCCTTTTTCACCCTCCTTTATTTGGGGTGTGTGTTGTGTTTTGTTTTTTGGCTTTCCTGACTTGAGTCTTTGCTTTGAAACCAAAAAACCCTTTTTTAATAAATTTAGTTGCCAGTTGGCTAGTGTGAGTTTTACAGTTTCCACACAGAACTTCTAGTGAGTATTGCTCATAAAGATCTGACGGTTGGAGTTTAAACAACAGCAGACAGGCGCTTCAACCGAGCTCGCGCTGAACGTTCCATGCTGGCCATGGAAAGTTAACTCTCTGTTCTCCGGGGCAATTGAAAGGCAGGACCTAACTGCAATAGTCAGAATACAGCAAGACTCCATTAGAAGAAACAACATTACTAAGGTGAGTAATTTTTTCTTTTGTTGCATTGCTTATGCTGTAGACCCCTTGAGGTCTACAGCATTTTCTCTTCCACCTCTTACCTCTACCTTATGATTCCCTTGTGCTTATCCCAGGCTTTTGTAATCCCACCACTGTTTTCACCCCCACTACCTCCACTGGAAGTATGTTCCAGGAATCCAACACCCTTTCTGTGAAGAATTATTTCCTCACATCTCTCCAGAACCTACCTCCCTCCAGCTTCATATTGTGGCCCCTTGTTCTGGAGCCCTCATTCTTCTGAAAAATACCTCCTACTTGTACCTTATTCACCCCCATGAAATATTTAAAGGTCTTGATCACATCCTCCCTTTCCCTCCTTTCCTCCAGGGTGGACATGTTTAGTTCCTTTAGCACTCTTCATAGGACATTTGCTGCAGACCCAGTACCATCTTGGTCGCTGTCCTTTTGGACAGCCTCCATTCTGTGCATGTCCTTCCTTAGATGTGGCCTCCGAAACTGGACAACAGTACTCCAGGTGGGGTCTTACCAAGGACCTGTGTAGTGGCAACACCACTTTCCTCTTCTTGCTGGTAACACCTGTACCTGTACACCCCAGCATCCCACCAGCTCACCTGATCGCTTTGTCTGGCCACCTTCAGGTCATCTGATATGATAACTCCCAGGTCCTTTCCTGTTTGGTTGTAGTTAGTGTCACTCCCCCCATTCTGTACTGCACCCCTGAGTTTCTGTTTTTTAGTTTGGCTAAAAGGCATCATTGATTGTGATACCAGGAAATTCCTGTCAGTCACCTTATGTGCCAGACTATATATATGCTGCCAATGGACCACAAAAGTTTAGTGGCACCACCTGGCAGACTAGCTATCTCAAATGTAAATTCCATCATGGCACCACGGTCCCAGTTTGTAGACCACCACATTAAGCCTTTTGAGACTGGTTTGAGGTCTCATATACAGGATTCTGTGGAGGCACATGTTGTCTTGTGGGACCTTTACCTCAAGGAGTGACATATTTTGGTGACTGTCAGTGTGGAATACCTCTACACCAATATCCCTTGCGCTGGTGGTTTAGAAACACTGATGCATTACCTTAATTTCAGATATGGACTTAGGCAGCTTTGCACTGATTTCTTAGTGGGTCTCTAAAGTTTTGCTAGAGTACAGCATTTTTTCCTTCCGGGGAATTTTACCAGCATATTAGCAGCACACCCATGGGAGTGACATTCACTCCCAGTTATGCTAATTTGTATTCGGGCCTCTGGGAGGAGAACTGTGTGTACAACACACAAAGGAACCTATTTCTCTAGAAAATCATGCTGTGGAGACGTTATATCGATGACATCCTGATGGTGTGGTGGGGTACTGTAGATGAACTGTATGAGATTGTTAAATATCTGGAGGGTACTATTCAGAGCCTCAAATTTAGTGTCACCCATAACACAAAGTCTGTTTCATTTTTGGTTATTCTTATTAGCTGACCAGCAAGGGACTGTCACTAATTTGTATTGTAAATTCACTGATAAAAGCATAGCGCATACGGCTAGTTCATGTCATCCCTGCCACACCATCAGGAATATCTGCATAAGCCAGTTCATGAGGGTCCAACAGGCATGTAGCTCAGAAGAATATTTTCATGGCAATACAGAGGACCTCAGTCAAAGGTTTAATAGTATGGGATACTCTTGAGCTTACACTGAGAGAGCGAAACAGAGGGCCCTGAATGCTGAACGCCAAACCTTGCTCACTTCAGGAGGTAGGGAATGGGCTAATAATGACAAACTGAATTTTGTAACAACGTATAGCTACCAAACTGATATGTTTGAAAAAATTTTACACATACACTGGGGTATACTCTCTGCTGAACTGAAGCTAGCCATGAGTGTAGGAGATTACCCCAGAATGGTCTACGGAAGTGCCCAGAATTTGGCTGACCACCCAACACAAAGCATGCAACTCACAGCATTTGCCAACACTTTGTTATCCCCTATGTACAAAGGTACCCATGGATATGGGAGAAGCAAATTGTGTTAGCGGGTCACCAACATAGATTCTCTTGGGAACCCTAGCAATGGAAATGTTGTGCCAGTCCAGAGGTTTATAAACTGTGACACCACACAAGTCATTTACATGGCCACCTGCACTTATGCTACATATTATGTGGGCTGAACTGAATGAAAGGTTAAACAATGTATTGGTGACCATGTACGAGCAAGGCAGAAGGTGAATTTGAGTATATCACAGAGCCATACTTGCATGCTGTCCAAAATCAACTTGCTGTTTTTTGGGGGTAGAAGAAGTAGTGGTTGGCCCCTGAGGTGGGGACTTAGAGTCCATGCTCGCAAAAAGAAAGAATTTCTAGGGGTGTGGATATGGTGCACTATCCACACTTTGGCAGTCCTTTTTTCCCATTGAAATCTGCCAGAAGTCTTCAAGCTAAGCTCTTCCCACACACCTGGGTGGTATGCTACTTGGCTCTGCCCTGTGACATTAGCTCTTTCGTTCCATTGGAAGTATAAGATCGTCTCCTTTGCAGCTCCATGTGTGGTGTAGGCCTTTTCTTTGTGCACCATTGGCAATCTTTTGTTTTCAAACTTAAAAGTATAGATTTCTTGCTTCTGTTCTCATTGTTTGACTTTGTGATAGAATGTGAGGAATCCAAATCAGGTTCCAGCTTCAAATGTTATATCCAGTGCAACCAGAAGATATGTCAGATGGATCTGCACTCCTTGTGCATCTACTGCCTGGGGCAGTGCACAACGTCACCACCTGCAACCTTTGCAAGACCCTGCTACCCTCATTCCTCAAAGACTGCTATGCCTGTCTTCTCAGCCAGCTGAATGGGACACTCCGGTGCAGTCTAAGGATCCCCGCAAGGTGGCTTCCACAGCTGCAGGTTCTGTGGCCCAGCTTATGGCAGTGGAAGAGGCAGCAACCAAAGCTGCAGTGGGTGCCTCATCGGTCTCAGCAATGCTCCTGTCAGGGGCCAGTGTTGGGTCATTGTTCATGGGAGCTGTCTATAAAATGTGCAAGTCCCTCTAGACCTTCGGGGAGAGCCCCTCCCATCTTAGCAAAAAGAAAAAGTCAAAGAAGTCCTACTGTCAGCCGTGGGACTGGGAAAGAGTGCGCTTTTACTGCCCCCACAACTCTGTCGACTGCTTAACTGCTGTCGAGCGTTTGGCTTTGTCTGAGCCCTCCTTGGTCAAGGGTCAGGTCGCTAGCTCTTTGATAACCCTGTTGGTTTTGTTGGCTTCGACACAGGCCAGCCAGCCAGCCAAGATCTTTCTCGGACCTGGTCGACCTGTTTTCAGAAGGTATGGAAGATGATTCGATCTCTTGGACCCCAGTTCTTTCGGCCCTTGTTCAGGAGGGTCAGGAGCAGTTGGCGGACCCGGCTGTTTCCTCCCAGGAGTTGCCTCCCTCTGCATTCGATAGCCATGTAATTCTTACAGGAGGTCTCTTGATTGAGAGACTCCTTGTATTCTAATCTCGATCATTTGGGAAGTGCCGCCACAGGTGCTTCTCGTGCTCTTTGTCTTCTTGCAATGAGAGGCTAAAACACAGGTTGTGGCAGTGCTAGGAGGAGATGATGTGGCTGGGGTGGGCCTTGGTTGGGCAGTTTAGGACTGCACCCTCTATCTTGGCTGTTCCTTAGTCACCTCTGATCCAGCTCATTATGGTCCTACTTAAGCAAGTGGCTCTGACGCCCGCCTCTCCACCTATTTGGGTGGAACTGACACGCTGAACGGGCCATCTTTGAAGACTCTTTGTATGACTCCGAGGGGTCATCTTTGAAGTTCTCGAGTACCCCTGGAACCAGCTAAGACTTGGTCGAGGAACTGACTACCAACCACTGGTTGGTGTCTTTTGGGGCTCCCCTAAGATTAATTTCTGAGTCTTTGGAAGTCTCTCTGGAGCTAGTTCAGAAAAGGCCTAAGTACCCTTTTACAGATATCCTGGGCAGGGACAAATCCTGGGGGGTTGCTTTCTTGATAGTTGATGCCATCCTGGGACCGGCTCTGGAGCTTTGTCAGCATCCAGCATCCTTTTTGTTTTAAAACACATTTTTTTTAAATAACACTTTATTAAGATTTTCAAATACAACGAACAATCCACATATTTTTCATACTATAACATATAATACAAATTAACCTAAACAGAAATAAAAAGAGAACACAGTTAAACTATATGTGTCAAAAACTGGTAGGAGGTCCAAATTAATTAGAAATTAACTGACCAAGAAAACAGATTCAAATAAAATATCATGAGAAAGACCCCCCTTTCATGTATTTGATTCATGATCTCTAAAAACCAAAATTATTGACAGATCACACTTAAAAGGGATGAAGAAAAAATCCCATTAAAATATATAGAGAACTAAAATGAAACTACCAGCCTGTAAGACAGCAGTCATTCTTTACCATTACACTAGTGAGTCTAAGCACATTTTTATTACCTCGCTGTATATATCAGTGTCTATTCACCCTTCTCTCTTGGATGTGTAGGCTAGAGGGGAGGGATGGTGTGGGTATAAAACAGTGGAGAGGCTGCAAAGATCACCTATGGCTCCATATCCCACTAAGTATGCCAGTACTAAACTAATCTTGTTCTGCCAAAATTTCCAAAATATCTTTGTTTTCTCTCTCCGCTTTAAAATGAAAGAAAGGAAGCCATCGTCCCTGAAATTTATCTTTCTGTAATCGAAGTTTGGCTGTCAGCCATTCCATATCTAATATGTGGAGACAAACCTTGTACCAGAAGTCTATTGTGGGAGGGGTTGCAGAGACCCAACACTGTGTAATAGATTTCAGTGCAGGCGCCACTAGTATATAATATAAATATAGTTGGGGTTTGGTATATATAGCTGGGGTGGTAAACCAAAGAGCCAGTACTGGGCCTCAAAGGGGATAGGTGTGTTAAATATTTTACACACAGTGGTACGTATAAGTCCCAGTAAGAGGCCAGCTGTGAGCAAGCCCAGAAAATGTGGGTTGTGTGCCTCTGCTTGCACCACACCTCCAACGCAAATCTGATGTATGGTGCCCACAATGTTTAGTTATTACTGGAGTGTGGAAGTATCTTGGAACTACCCACCATCAAAATTCCCTCCAAGAGGCTGCAGCTGTGGTGGAAAGTACTCCCTCCCACAATCTCTTCCAGTCCCTTCCCCCAATTGTATACAGTACCAGCCTCAGAACGTTTTTTTAAACACATTTTATTGAAGTGAAAAAAAATGATTAATACCAAGTAACATTAATACAACAGTTGGCAATAACCAAGACTATAACAGATAATGGAACACCATATACTTTGCCGCAGGCAATAAAAGCAAAAAAAAAAAAAAGTATACATACTTTCTAAACTTACAAGTCTTGCATAACAGGATTTTCAAACCCAATACAGTTAACCGATCAATAACATAGAAGCTAACATTTAACATAGAAACATAGACTTTGACGGCAGATAAGGACCACTTGGCCCATCCAGTCTGCCCATTTCCCTACCTATTGGATAAGCCGCAGATTCTAGTTAACCAACAGCCTACTTCCTGCAACCCCTCCCACTATAATTGCCTTATGTCTGTCCCATGCATGTTTGATTTCCCCCACTGTTTTACACCCCACAACCTCTCCAGGAAGGCGGTTCCATGCGGCCGGCCACTCTCTGTGAAAAAGAATTTCCTCACATTACCCTGAGCCGCCCCCTCTAACTTTAAATTGTGCCCCTTGTTCTTACACATCTTTTTTTTGAAAGATGCTACCTCCTGGACTTTGTTGATTCCCTGAGGTACTTAAAAGTTTCTATCATGTCCCCCTGTCCCTCCTTTCATCAAGGGTATACATATTAAGCCTCTCAGTCTCTTCTATGGTTTCTGATGTAGACCCTGCACCATTTTAGTTGCCCTCCTCTGACTGCTTCCATCCTGTCTATGTCCTTGCATAGATGAGGTCTCCAAAACTGCACGCAGTACTCCAGATGGGGTCTCACCAACTGTCTGTATAGCGGATAACCACTTCCTTTTCTACTTGTGATGCCCCTCCCTATGCATCCCAGTATCCCCTGGCTCTCCTTACTGACTTCGCCATTGCTTACCCACCTTTAGGTCGTCTGATATGACTACACCCAGATCCCTTTCCATTATTATTGTTGTTAGTACCTCCCCTGCTATTGTGTACTCTTCTCCTGGATTTTTATTTCCCAGGTGCATTACTTTGCACTTCTTTGCATTGAATCTAAGTTGCCATATGTCTGACCATTCCTCCAACCTTGACAAGTCCCTTCTCATCCTTTCTACCCCCTTGTGTATCAACTCTGTTACAGATCTTTGTGTCATCTGCAAAGAGGCATACCTTTCCTTCCAGACCCTCTGCAATGTCACCTACAAAGATGTTAGAGAGGACTGGACCCAGTACTGAGCCCTGAGGTACTCCACTAGTAACCCCCCTTTCTTCAGAATGTGTTCCATTCACTATTACCTTCTGTGTCCTGTTGTGCAGCCAGTTTGCTACCCAGCTACCACCCTGGGACCCACTCCCAGGCTGGCTAACTTGATTATTAATCTCTTGTGCGGGACTGTGTCAAATGCCTTGCTAAAGTCTAGGTAGGCCATATCCACAGCCCCTCCCTGGTCAATTACTTTGGTCACCCAGTCAAAGAAATCGATTAGATTTGTCTGACATGACCTTCCTGCTGTGAATCCATGCTGCTTTGGGTCCTGTGCCCCGCTGGCCTCTAGGTACTCAACAGTTCTTTCTTTCAGAAGTGATTCCATCATTTTCCCCACCACTGAGGTCAAACTAACAGGTCTGTAGTTTCCTGCTTCTGCCTTGCTCCCACTTTTGTGAAGGGGAATCACATCTGCCCTCCTCCAGTCCTCAGGTACCACCCCATCTTCCTATGATTTGTTAAAAAGTGTGGCTAGTGTTGTCACTAGGTCCTCCCTTAGCTCTTTTAGGATTCTAGGGTGAATTTCGTCAGGCCCCATTGCTTTGTCCACCTTGAGTTTTAGGAGTTCTTTCAGTACTCTTTCTTCTGTAAATGGACGGCATCAACCCCACTATCCAGAGTGCTTCTACTGTTTTTTCAGAACCCCTGCTGCTTGAGATGTGTGTCAGCTGCCTCCAATAGCCAAAATACGGGAGTCCTGTGGAATGGGTCTAGTCACCACTTTCATACAGAATTCCAGAATCTGATCCCAGTAGTGTTTTAACAAGGGGCAAGACCAGAAAGTGTGTGCAAGCGAGCCTATTCCATCATAGCACCGCTAGTACTTCCCCTCTAACTATCCCTTCCCATTGCTCATCTGGAATTAATAGCTGTAAATCCAACTCCCATGCCTTTTTTTGTTTGTCTCATGAGGGGGTATGGGGTGCTACAAGCGTATCGTGAGATATACAGCCTGAAGATGGGGGTGGGGTTGGGTTCAGCCAACTATACAGCAGCAGACTCAAAGGCATATCCCTCATACAGGCTGGTGAAATTCCTCCTCCCCCTAGGACCTGCCTGAGTTGAAGATATCGCCGAAAATCTGCTTTCGGGAGGTCCCAACATTTCCTCAACTGCTGAAAGGAGTCCAAGTGGGTGAAATTGGGGCACCTCAAGTGTTTCACCCGCCACAACCCATTCTCCTTCCACCTTGGGCAAAACAATTAGGACTCCCTCCCTTCACTTTTAACCGGTGGTTGTTTATGCCACAACGGCTCACACCTACCTAAAGAACTCATATGTCTACCAAACTGTCTTAGCAGTTTATTCCATGTTGAGATGGCAAATTTACGTATCGGAGATTCGGAGAACGTGGGCTGAGAAGTTTACTTCTTAATCACCCATGGGGGGGCATCCTCCGGGCCTGCTTCTTAATGATAGCCAGACTGGTGTTTGGTTTGTGGAAGGGGTTAACCAGTGTAAATTTTGTCTTATTCCTGCTGCCTGGTGGTATGCCCATAGCCAAGGTACTGCCCACCCTCCTTATTTATCCGGAGGTCTCAGTTTGTGGTTATTGAATCTTGGCCAGGCACCATCCCAGAGAAATGCCCCAGAGAGACTTTCAAACTTTTGTAACTGTGCTTTTGGGATGGTAATTGGGAGACTATTAAAAAGAAATAAGATTTTGGGGAAGGCCATGGCCATCATTTTGTAGGCTGCGATTTTACCCTCAAATGATATTTCAAACAACATGAAGTCTTGCTGTATTTTGACTATATGCAGTTAGCCCCAGCACTTGAACTGCCCCAGAGAGGAAAGATTTAACGCTATGCAAAAGCATAGAATGTTGAGCTTGAGCTCGGTTTTCAAACCTGTGTCTCTGGCACATCTCAGTGTAACCGTCAGATTCTTTACTCCGCCTAACTGAGAAGTCGCTCCAGAGATCTCTCCTTCACTTCGGTTCAGTGCAAGTAAATATCGGTCAGTTTATTCAACTGTTTCATTAATTTTTCAGTGTTAAATCTCTGTCTATGGTACAGATAGTGTAAGTAGGTAGACAGTGAATTAAAGTTGTGATGAAATTGTTTTTGTTCAGTTTCCTATCGGTCGGTCTGGTTGGGAACCAAAATCTTCCTGTAAATTAGTGTTGTTTGAATTCCTCTTGTGTGTTCTGGTTCATATTGGTTTAAAAAAAACACATTTTGTTCTTTTTTTTTTTCCACAGCCCGTGACACGGTTGGTAACCAATAGGACAGTGTTACCTGGCTTGAAAGCTACTCAGGGTAACTTTTTTTCAAGACAAAGGCCATGTCTGAGAAACCCAAGAAGAAAACTGGTTCCACTGGGTTACAAAACTGTTCCGAGTGTGGCGAGGCTTTTGCCAAAGCTGATCCCCACTTCGTATGTGTGTATTGTCTGGAGTTTGACCACCTCAAAACAGACTGCCAAATTTGTAAAAACTTTCCTAAAGCCACTCTAGAAAAAAGGTTAAGTAGGCTGAAGGAAAGAGAGGCTGAGAAGTCCACTGATCCAGATGGCCAGCCCGGTTCGGTTTTGGCCAAACATGAGGAGGTGCCTGCTGACACGGGCAATACCCCCTTGGGCAAGAGGAGATCTGAATCCAAGGGATTGGTTCCACCAAAGAAGAGAAAGAAGTCGGTTGGTTCGAATCAGGTGCCTCATGTTCCAACCCCTAAAGAAATAGCTAAAGCGATAAGCATAGTCCAGTCAGTTCACCCGATTCCATCCGAACTGACACCTTCAGGAAAGCAATTGGTTTGGATGGTTCCGACTCCATTGGAATTTGATCCGGAGGCTTTTTATGAAGAATAGGAGGGAGATGAAGATTACCCAGAGGAAGACAAAAATTAGGATGTTTTTGTAGGCCTAGATGAGCCTGTTGAACCGGACGTCTCCCCAGACAGGCCTACCGGTGTCTCTCCTCCCAGACTTTGAGTCCCCTTCCCACTTCATGTTTTACAGGAAAGTGGCTGACACTCTCCAGCTACCGGTTGTGGAAGCTGCTGAGGAAACAGAAGAACCTGATTATGTAGAAATGATGGACGTCCTAGAGTCCAGGAGGCTGTCTGTTCCCCTTCACAAATCTTTGGGGAGGCAGACTCAAAAGCTGTTGCGAATGCCCTCTTCCATACCCCCTGTGGACAAAAGGATGGATAGCAGGTATATGCTATCAGGTTCAGGTATGGAATTTCTCTATAATTATTGCAGCCATGTTGGGGTAGTGCAGGCTGCAGCCTGTGACAAGGCAAACATTCCTTTGGCTTCACACACCCCCAGACAAGGATTCCAGGAAGGTGGATGCCATGGCCAAGAAACAGTACTTGGCATCTTTCTTAGGACTCAGACAAGCCAATTACATGGCCTACACAGCCAGGTACCAGAAGTCCAGGTGAGACACAGTGCTGGAACTGGCTAAGAAAGCATCCTCCCAGCTAGCTGGAGGAGGTGGCTGCTGATGGAATTGAGGCATCCAAGGTACAATTCCATGCTGCTGTGGACTCTAATAATAGGGCATTAAGAGTCATGGCTACATCTGCTTCTCTTCGGAGATTTGCTTGGCTCAGGTGTACTAGCCTCTCACAGGATACCCAAGCTAAGGCTATGGATTTCCCTGTGGTTGGTGATGCTCTGTTTGGGGAGCAGACAGAGTCTTACATGAAAAAGATGGATGAATATAGGCTGGCTTACAGGAGTGCTGTGGCCAAGGAGAGGCAGGCCACTCCTCAGAAGCAGCAGTCTAGGGCTGGCACGGGCAGGCCATTTCAAAGGCCTTTTTACTAAGCCCAGGCCTCTTCTTCCCCTTTTCAGCAGAGGGGGTTCTTTAGAGGGAGAGGCAGAAGGGGAATGACTAGAGCTGCATCCTCCTCCTTGCCTAAGGCTCCTGCCAAACAGACACCCTGATGTGTCAGCTTGGGTTGCCTCCCCTATTCCTGTAAGGGGCAGGCTGGCTTACCACTTCCAGGCCTAGAAGTCTATCTCTTCAGACAGTTGGGTCCTGGAAGTGGTAATCCAGGGACTGGCTCTCAGTTTCTCAAACTTCCCCAAAATGAGGGCCAGGTCTTTTTCTCCTGCATCAGCCTCAGAAACACTTGCCCTAGAGGCAGAAGTGTCCTCCCTTCTAACCCTCAAAACTATAGAGAGGGTTCCTCCACATCTCAAGGGCAAAGGACTGTATTCCAGGTACTTTCTTATCCCAAAAAAGACAGGGAAGTGACGACCAATCCTAGACTTAAGATATCTAAACAAACATATCATGAAGCCAAAGTTCAAAATGGTGACTCAGGGAATAATTCTTCCCTCTCTGAGATCAGGGGACTGGCTAGCCTCCCTGGATCTTAAGGATGCCTATTTCCATATACCTATTCGTTGCTTCCACAGAAAATTCCTCAGGCTCGAGTTGCCATCAGGCCATTATCAGTTCAGAGCTATGCCATTTGGCCTTACATCTACTCCAAGAGTGTTCACAAAGTGCCTTGCAGTGGTGGTAGCCTTCCTCAGAAGGCAGGGCATCTCTGTCTTCCCATATCTGGACAACTGGTTAATTGTAGGTCAGTCCTTAGACCAAGTCAAGTCGGCTCTGTAGGTTACCCAGAGTCTTCTCAACTCTCTGGGGTTCCTTTTGAATCTTTCCAAGTAAGTCCTCGAACCAGTACAGCTCCTCACCTTCATGGGGTAGAGCTGGATACTATTCAGGCAAAGGCCTTCCTCCCATTCTCAAGGGTAAAGGCACTGACAGAACTGGCTTCCTTTTTTCGACCACTAGTGTCTCGTCCAGCCAGGCATTTTCTTCAACTTTTAGGCTATATGGCAGCTTCCACTGCAGTGGTTCAGAGAGCAAGATTCCAAATGAGGGACATTCACTTCCATTTAAGAGCTTTTTGGTCCCAGGAAAGAGACTATCTCACAAAACTGATTCCAGTGACTCAGACTCTTGTCTAGGCTCTCCAGTGGTTGTTAGATCAGGAAAATCTCAGGCAAGGTGTCCCTTTCCTCAGTCAGACACCATCACTGGTACTGACCACAGATGCCTCTCTCCTGTAATGGGGAGACCATCTAGGAGCCCTAACTGCACAGGGCATTTGGTCTCAGCAGGAGTCCCTCTTTCATATCAATCTTCTGGAATGCAGGGCAGTGTTTCTGGCCCTACAGGCCTTCTCAGAAACAGTCAGATGCAAGGTGGTGCAAGTCAGGACAGACAACACCACCACAATGTGGTACATAAACAAACAAGGGGGCATTCGGTCCATGGCCTTGTGCACAGAGGCCATAAAGATATGGTTTCTAGCTTACTCTCTTCAGGCTGCTCCAATAGCAATGCATCTTCCAGGGAAGGACAATGTCCTGGCGGATGCCTTAAGCAGCATTTCTCAAGGTCACCACGAATGGACCTTGAATCCCCAAGTACTTCAGGTAATCTTCAGGAGATGGGGCTTTCCAGAGATAGATCTCTTTGCACAATTCAGTAAAGCGATCGGTTTGGATGGTTCCGACTCCATCGGAATTTGATCCGGAGGCTTTTTATGAAGAATGGGAGGGAGACGAAGATTACCCAGAGGAAGACGAAAATGAGGATGTTTTTGTAGGCCTAGATGAGCCTGTTGAACCGGAATCCCCAAGTACTTCAGATAATCTTCAGGAGATGGGGCTTTCCAGAGATAGATCTCTTTGCAGCCCCAGACAATCAACAACTTCCCCTATATTGCTGCAGGAACCCAGTCTTGGGGACTGTTCCCCTGGATGCTCTCCTGTTAGATTGGACAGGCAAATTTCTCTATGCCTCTCCCCCTTTCCTCTGATCTTCATAGTTCTGGTCAAGATCAGGTCCCAACCCTGCACAGTGATTCTGTGGCCCCGGATTGGGCCAGGCAACTGTGGTACTCTATGCTTCTGTCTCTAGCTACATTTCTTCCCTTGATCCTACCCAGGAGGCACGACCTGCTGATCTCCTCTCTGGGGAGGATCTGGTATCCCAGCCTTCACTCTGTCAAGCTCAAGGCTTGGCTCTTGAAGAGTTAGAGTATCTCTCCCAGGGGGTATTGGATATTCTTAAGGTTTCTAAAAAACCTTCTGCCAGAAAAACGTACAGTTCCAAATGGAAGAGGTTCAGTATTTGGAGCTCTCTCAAAGACATACAGCCAGATGTGACAAGCACTGCCACAGTTCTGGACTGTCTGGTCCACCGCAATAGCTTAGGCCTTTGGCCTGCCACCCTGAAAGTCCATTTGGCAGCTGTTTCTGCTTTTCTTTCAGCAGGGAAGGGTTCTTCCCTGGCATCTCATCCTGTTTTCAGTAAGTTCTTTAAAGGCTTGGCTTACCTAAACCCTCCCTTTAAGGAGCCTACTCCATCCTGGGACTTGAATATATGTATTGCACAGCTTATGCAACTTCCCTTTGAACCCTTATCTTCTTCTGAGCTTAAATACTTGACTTGGAAAACGTGTTCCTAGTGGCTATCACTTCTGCTAATAGAATCAGTGAATTGTAAGCCTTGTCAGTGGAACATGATTTCATCTCCTTTCATAGGGACAAGGTAGTCCTCCGGACAAACAGGAGGTTTCTACCTAAGGTGGTTTCAGATTTTCATCTGAACCAATCTGCATCTCTGCCTGTCTTTTTCATTGATCATTCCTCATCAGGGGAGAGAAGGTTACACAGTTTAGACGTAAAAAGGGCACTTAGTTACTACATAGACCATACAAAGGCCCATAGGAAGGATACCACCCAACTTTTTTTTTTTCCTATGGTGAAGTTGGTAAGAGTAAACCTGCCACCAAGAGATCTTTTGCCAGATGGATTGTCTCCTGTATCCAGTTATGTTACTGAAAACAAGGAAAAGAGCCACCCTCAGGCCTGATGGCACACTTGACACGAGGTATAGCCACTTCCTTGGCAGCTGCCAGAGATGTTCCCTTGGAAATCTGTAAGGCAACCACCTGGAAAACAGTTCGTACATTTACCAAGCATTACTCTCTGGATATCCAGGCTAGGAGTGATGCTAGGTTTGGCACGGCAGTACTGCAGAGCCTGTTCCCAAAGTAAGGTTCTCTTTCCCCTCCTAAAAAGGGGGTACTGCTTGGTAATCTGCATATTGTCAGAATACAGCAAGACTTCATGTCGTTTAAAGGAAAAATTACTCACCATAGTAATGTTGTTTCTTTTAATGGAGTCTTGCTGTATTCTGACGTCCCTCCCTGCCTCCCCTCTCAGAAACTCTTTTTGGGATGTGGCTTGGCAGGTACAGTGCTGCACCCCAGAGGTGTACCTTGTCCCCTGCTTGCCAGGTAGGGTGTTTTTCTTTAATTTCAGTTTAATAATATGGTTTGTTTTCACTATCTACATGGTTTTATTCTTGGGTTCTTGACTTGAGTCTTGTGGACCCAAGTTTGGTTGCCTATGGCTTAAAATTTAAAACAATTTCTTATCAGTTAGTTAGTTAGTATTGCTCGTAAGAATCTGACGGTTACACTGAGATGTACCAGAGACAGAGGTCTAAAAACCGAGCTCGAGCTCAACGTTATATGCTTTTGCATAGAGTTAACTCTTTCCTCTCCGTGGCAGTTCAAGTGCTGGGGCTAACCACATATTGTCAGAATACAGCAAGACACCATTAGAAGAAACAACATTGCTATGGTGAGTAATTTTTTCTTTAAGTTTTTTCTATTTACCGAAGTCCTCAGTCAGTGCAGTATATAAAGGCCATATGCTTAATTGTACTATTTTTGTGAGGTCAGCCAGCAGAGTCACCCTCAGGTAAGTCAAGTATGTGGGATTCCATTTAAGCATAAGATGCTCAATAGAGTTCTGGTGCACTTTATGATTTAGAGGTAGTGCCTCCATCTTGTTCCAGTTAACTCTTAAACCAAAAATAACTGAAAAATAGTTTGAGCGGACAATAGAGCTGGCAATGTATCCTTTGGGTTTTGCAGGGCTACTATCAAGTCATCAGCGTAAGCTAAAGTGACAAGATGGGATGAGCCACGTTAAATACTGGTAATATTCAGGGAATCCCTGATCTTGCACAGCAATGGTTCTAGGTCCATCTGCCTCATGCCCCTGTAGAGTTTTATTGGTGGGGACACTGTGACCCTTGTTAATATTGATGCAGACAGATCTGTATGCAGTCATTTCACCTACTGCAAAAAGAGGGACCCCACTCCAAAAGCCTCCATCGCCTGATACAGGTAAGGCCGTGCCACAAAATTGAAGGCCTTCTCTGTGTCCACATTTACCAGTATGGAAGGAGTGGTTGAATGGGAAACTGCTCAAATGGCATTCATCACCGCTCTAAGATTATCCATGGCTGGTCTGCCCTTTACAAAACCTGTTTGAACGTTTTCAGTTCTATGAGGGATGACATGTTGCAACTGCATTGCCAGGACCTTGGCTAAGATTTTGGCATCGGCGTTCAGGAGGGATATAGGGCAACAACTAGACTTGTTGATTATCCTTACCTGGCTAATGAATTAGGATAACCATGAGCTTCTGTCATCGACTGAGGCAGTCATCCTTTCTGGGAAGCCTCTTGCAGAGTCCCTACAAGAAGTTTTCCAAGCTCAGGGAAAAAGGACTGATAAAAGTCAGCTGGCAGGCCATCTGTGCCTGGTGACTTAACCTTTGGGGAAGCCTTCACTGCTACATCAATTTCAGGGAGTGTAATCGGGGCTTCTAGCTGCATTCTTTGTTCAGAGGATAGAGTGGGTAGGGGAGTACTGTGTAAAAAAGTACTCAGATCAGGGGTCGAATGGTTCCTCTTAGAGGAGTAGAGGCCCTCATAGGAGCTTTGGAAGTTTCTGTTGATTTGGACTGGGTCTGTGGTGATTGCTCCAATGGGCAAACAAATCGACCCGGTATGCTTAGCAGTTTGCTATATCTTAATGCGGTAGGCCAGCAGTCTCCCAGCTTTTTCACCCGACTCCCAAAATTGATGTGAAGTTCATTTTATTGCACGGGCTGCAGAGGCAGATGTAATGTCGTTGATTTGATATTTTAATTGAAGAATTTCACAGTGAAGCTGTGGTGCATGCTCATCTAGTCTATTATAGCTCTTCTCTTTGCTTTTTAATTCCTTTTCAAGTTTTTGTAAGTACGCTACCCTGTTTTTTTTCTGTATGACCCAAACCCCATTATCCTGCCCTGCAAGTAAGCTTAGTTTAATAGCATCCCAAACTATGGCTTTAGAGACATCATGGATGTCATTAAATTGGAGATGCATCTTAATCTCACTGTAAAAATCAAAAACAAGGTGCTGCGTCAGCATGTGGTCTAAAAGCAAAATAAAATGGTTATATTAGATGCATGCTGAAAATAGAAAATAGAGTTACAAATCTACGTTTTGACCTTAGTTCTTCTTCAGGAAATATCTAGAAGAGAAAAAAAAAACAAGTTTGTGTTGAGGATAGGTAAAATGAGAGAGAGATATATGTGGAGAAAGAAGAAAGGGGAGACTCGGGGAGAAGAAGTGATAAATGGTAAGATTAAGAGAGAATCTGTGAAACAAAAAGGTGATGATGGGAAAGATAAAGCATAATGGGAGTGAAAGAGCTGGGGGAGTTCCCAGGTGGGGACTAATTAACGGGGCCTAGTAAGAAGGCTGAAAGGTGACACATGTGTGGGAAGGAGGCAGAAATGGACACTTATGGTGAAAGTGAAAAATAAATTAAATGAGTACAAAAACAAATAGACTTAATCTCACTGGCTAACCAGGGCTTAAAGTCTGGTAGTGACAATAGTCATGGCTCCATATGCCGTCTAAGGGCTGTTGCATTATTAGGCCCAATGGCCATAATCAAATGGACACATGCATGGTCAGAAATGATGATGGAGACCGCTGTGGCATTGTAAACATCCTGTAAGTATCTCTGTGGTACCAGAAAAGTCAGTTCTGCTAGCAGTCTGGTGAGGTGGTGAATGGAAGGTAAAGTCCCTCCCTGTAGGGAAAAGCTCTCTCTCGTACTCTGTTTTGAAGGGATTGTGGTATGTATTTTAAGATGTATGTATTGTCTGCACTTTTATTGTAAAGGCACTCTGAGCAATGGAAGGGTGCCTTCTAAAAATAAAATCTTACTTACTCACTCTTAGGCTCCTGCAGGTCAAATTCTACTGTGAGGTTCATAAGCGCCATTCTGGCCTTAGTTACTGTTATGGTGGGAATTCTGAGCCTATCTAAAATAGGATCCCCGACTTCACTGAAGTTGCACCCTACAACCAGGAGGTCCTCCAACTGCAAAAGTTCTGAGATTTGCTGTGCCATCTCTGGGGAAAAAAGCTGTACTTATCGACATTGAATCCATAGATACTGGCAAATGCCACCATTTTGGCATTAATTAAAGCCCATAATAAGACCCATCTTCCTTTCTTAGATCTCTCTGTCACCAATATTTGGGCTTTAAGGTTCTTGTGCAACAGAATAGCTACCCCCTAGCCTTAGTGGAATAAGAATCTCCCACAACTTGTCCCACCCAATTCCTTGCCAGCTTTTGAGTCTCGGCAGGGAGGAGGTGGGTCTCCTGTATAAAGGCCAGGTCAGATTTTTCTTTTTTTCAGATGGGATACAACCTGTTTCCTTTTAATAGGAGAGTTAAAACCTTTAACATTCCAAGTAATGAGCTGGAAAGGTTTCAGGTTAGCAGCCACTTTTAAATATGGGAGGAGGAGCTCAAATGCAGTACAGTCTCCAGGATTTCAGTTCGAACGTGGCGGTACTTTTCCCATCTGTGAGGGCTGGGGTATGAAGGTTTTGGTACATCCTAGAACCAAGTGCTAGGCATATATAAACCCTTAAGAACTGTAACTGCTTACACTGAAAGGGATACACATCATAGTGAGACAAAAGTGCATGTCTTAGAACCAAAGTGAGATATATGTTACATGAGAAAACAGAATTAATACATCTGGCTGAAAATGTGAAATGCTGAATAACTATTGGCATCAGAACAAACCACAGAAAGATTATCTGCTCAAAGCCCATATACCATATCAGAACATCATAAGTCTAGTAACATATAGAATTTAGAAAAACAGTTCTATGTTAACTATAAGTGTAATAACTAGCATAAACCACTGTAAAAACATTTAATCTTGCAAAGATTTAAAAACACCAAAAAACAAAAAGAAGGCATTAAAGAAAAGACACAAAACTCTTAAGGGGAGACCAGCAAGTAAGGCACCAAATAGGAAAGAACAAAATCTTCTACCCCAAGTGAAATTGCCAGCCTGAATGCTCGCCGAGGTTCTGGAATGCAAGCATGCTAGCTCCTCTTGGGCTCCTCACTTAGGGGGTTGGAGTATACTGCTGATATCAGGTGTCACTATAGCGTCAAAATTTATAGATACTGATGACCAAGCTATATATTGGGAGGACAAGGATATCTGGGATCTGTGACCATTGTGGGGAAGGGGAAGTGAGCTTCACAACCTTAAATCCTTGCAGTATCCTGCAGGTCAAAAAGAGGGACTTTAAGGTGCTTGACTCACCCGCTAAGGGGTGAATCCTTGAACGTAAGGCTATCTGCCTAGAGTACTGTAGAACTCAGGGTAAGTACAGGTATAGAATTTCACTTGACTGAGAAGCCTACGACAGTGTCACTTTGTCCCAGAGGTCTGGAAATCCAAGGCATGTTCTGATTGGGCAGCCTCCCTTCATGGGGTATGCATGAGAAAAGGACTGCCCAAGGAGTAAGGTGAGGGGATCTCTCATACCCATATGCCACTAAAGGTTGTGGGGGTGTACTCTCTGTTAACCTTATAGCAAAGAGTGTAAGTGAGTTTAGTGGAGACTATATTGCCAACCTGCAGTGCAGCCACTCTACTACCAGCATATATGTAAACCACAGTAAAGATAAGGTCTCTTAACTGCTTTCCACCGACAGATGCGCAGTACAGAGATATACAGTGCCTAGAATAATGCAGACAGTGCAGGTATTGGAAAGCAGTAAAAGAAACAAGGGTACAGCCAAGAACAAGAGCATACTTACCTGTGGTAACTGCATGTGAAGTTTCTGCACCCTATATTGCCGCCTGCCTGTGTGGATTTCCAAACTTGTGTGTAACAAATGATAACTTCATGAGCAGTTAAGACATTAACTTTGAATAAAAATCTCAGCTCCAACATCTTCAGATGTTAGGGACTGTTAAAAGCTGTTTAAACAGTACCCTATGCGGTCTAGGTTGAAGGTATCACAACAGGCATGTAGTGTTGCAAGTTACCTGCCAGATTTCTGAATTCGCCTCCAGACACTTGAGTTTCAGGATTTTTAGGCTTCCCATCACACTGGAGTGGAACCAATGCATGCAGTCGTCTTTTGATGGGACCTCTACACGAGGTGGAGCTTGTAGAATAACAGTCTATGCTGCCTCCCTGTTTCTTCCTTCCATTGGCTACTGAAGGGGAATAAGTGAAGGCCTAATGAAAGTTCAGCCACCCACAACAGTTACCAGCTTGAAGAGAGGAGGGTGATAAAGAACATAATGATCAAGGAGTAAAGAGTATATTATAGAGAAACTGTATCGTATAAAGAGCCTCTTAAGGCAGGCACTCTTTTTGGTAGATACCTTCGGAGGGGGACATAAGGGAGAGAGAGAGTGCCTGCTTGCATCATGGCAGTTAAAGAGCCTCTCCTCCATATCCCTCAACTCTTTCATTCTACAGGAGGGCAATTCCTAATAGTAGTTTTATGCGTTGTGAAGGTAGGCAGACAGAGGCCACACGTCCATTACTCAACCAAGAACACGCAGCCACCCTGATACATACAGAGGGTAGGGGGAGTTGCAGTCACTCAGTAGCCTAATGAGCCGGAACTGCACTGACTTCAAGTAAGGCAGTAGTCAAAAGATTGGAGCTAATTCCACTTGGGGTGGAGAAGGGCCCCTGACTTGATTGAGTGTGTGAATAACTACTCAGGGTGACTAGTGAGACAGACTCCTATCTATGCCTTAGGTAGCAGTGGGAGGGGAGTGAAAACACTGGAAGTTGCAGAACATCCATAACACCCTGGACGTACACGCAGTAGAGCCTGCATTAACTGTTCGCAGAGCAGAGTATGAAAATGCAATTTAAATTGTTGTAACCTTCTCCTCATCTCCCCCCACAAAAAATAACACAATACATAGTGCATACCCTATTCAAGTCAAAGTCCCAGTGAACATTTGGTACCAATAAACATGCCAAACCTTGCAGTTGAGACTGTAACTATAACAAAGACAGGATTAATTTGAACAATAAAGAATATGGTCACGAAAGTCCCAGATCAGAAGGAGTTCCAGTCACAATTTAATTATGGCTTTGTGCTGAGCAAGGAAAGTCCTTAATGCTCACAGACTCCCAATCATTCGTGAAAATAAGGATTCCTCTGAGTTAGCTTTGGCTATGTCAGCCCATGATTTCTTTGACGACATCTGAGTGTTCAAGTTCCGCTGCTGCTGATGTTGAAAATCAGTGGTGAGTCTGGGTGACAACTGTGCGTGAAAGACAGAGTCACTATAGAGAGACTGCAGGGACTGCTTGTCTTGTGGCAATTCTGGTGAGGAGGATTTGTGGCGGGAAGCTCAGGACCCCCGACTCCTGCTACGGTGTTGATTCCCTTGAGTTTTATTAGAGGAAACTTCAGTAAGGTCTCCCTTTTTGCGATTAGTCCTGTGTCTCTGCCAGTGTTCAGGTGGTTCAGTACTAGATGAAGGAGCAGAGGAATAAAGGTAAACCTTCATATCTTGACAGTTAGTTTCAAGAGCCAGGCTGTTGATTTGATTCTGTGCCATTGCACCTGGCTACTGCTTTTGAGCCAACAACCCCCATGAACGGTCCACAAACTTGGCTGCTTCCCTTGGGTCCTGAAATTTGTGGAAAGAACTGTTCCTTTCAGTTTTAAAATATGCTGGGTAAGACATTCTGTATTTGACCCCCAACTGTTGAAGGGAGCAATGAATAGCAGTGAAAGCAGACCTTTTTTTGTTAAGTCTGATAGAGTAATCATTGTAAGGAGAGATGTGGTGCCCATGCCACAACAAGGTGTCTTTCTCTCATGCCTTGGCCAAAATTAGTTCCTTAACAGAATAGCATAAATAAAAAAAAAACAGTGCCAGAATCGGACAAGGTTTTTCTCCCACCTTAGGTCTGGGTGTCAATGTTCTGTGTGTCCACTCTATGTCTAGGGTCTGATTTTCTGGACCTAGGGTTGTGGACAGTAGGTGGTAAACAAAATGAGCAACATTTTTTCCCCTCCGCTCCTTCAGGCACCCCAACAATGTGGATATTATTTCAGTAGCTTCTGAATTCCAAATTACCACGTTTATCTCATATTAGTGACAGCTCTTGCTTAATCCTATGTACCTCAGAGTCGGAGCGGTCGGCCCTCACATCCAGGTGTTTCATTGTCTCTTCTGCATCTGAGACCCTGATATTAAGCTGTTCCATCCTTTCTTCCATATGTAGAATAGCGTCTTTAACCCTTGATACTTTCACCAAGATTTTCTAAAACATCCCTCTAATTACAGGATCAACCAAAGATTTCGTCATTATACTGCTCACTCTGACGGAACTTTCTTCACTGAGACTGACAGAAAAATGGTGCCTGATTTCCATTAAAACAGTTTTTCTCGTTTCAGAAGTGCTAATTCTAACGAAATCCCTGTTTGTTAGGGGAAAAAACACAGCAGAGATTTTTTTTTTCAGGATATTAAAAAGCCAGAGGTACAGAGCAATTTACTTAAGTGCCCATCTTTCAGACATCGAAACCTGAAAATCCAGCATCCTGTGCAGCACCCTTGGCTCATATGGTCTGCAGATATGTGCTTCCCACAGGCACTTTATCTGGTTTCTCAGACCATTCCTCAGCTGAGGGTCTGGTGGGCGACTCTGTTTTCTGGAAAACTGGTAATGTCGGGGGCAAGGACAAGCTCCTGGACATGAAGTCCAAAAGGTTGATCATGCATCGATGAAAGTGTGTGCTGCGTCCTCCCTGGGTCTCTGTCAGGCAAGTTACGCCCTGGTGATTGCCAATTTCAGTTATTCCCTCATGGGAGTGCTTGACCATGTCCTCCCTCGCCTACCTGTTGAGTTGTAGATGGTGGTGAAAATGGTCAGAGACCAGGAGCAAGCGCTAGCCAAACACGAACTCCATACAGCTTAGGATATTAGCGACTCTTGCTCCTGTTACATGGCATCAGCTGTCGCAGTGCATCGCAGGACCTGGCTGTGGATCTCCACCTTCATGGTGGATACCCAGCATAAGTTGGCCAATGTTCTCTTCTTGGGCACCGACCTCTTTGGTCCAGGGGTGGAGAGGCATCTGAGGAGGACTGAGAAGTCAAGTGCCATCTTGGATTCTGTGGCTTCCTCGCAGAAGGACTAGAAAGAACAGAAAAAGAAGCCCTCTTTAGTTCTGGTCCTTTCAGTCACAACAACCCAAACAGTGGGCAGTCTCAGGTTCGGCCCTCCAAGACCAAGTTCTATGGCCAGGGCCCCAAAATGGGCAGGGGTAGGGGTTGTGGTGCCCCTCCAGCAGCAGGAGCCAGTGCCCCCTCCAAAGCTGCCCAGTGACAGGTCGAGGGTGTCTATCTCCTTCTTGTCCAGTCACTGCCTCAGATCCCAGTGGGGGGTTTGCTTTGCCATTATTGCCACAACTGGTCTGTCATTACTTTGGACAGATGGGTGCTAGAAGTGGTGGGCAGAGGGTTGCCTCTCGGCTTCGAGGCTCTCCTGCCTTACTGATCCCTTGCACCAAGGGAGTTCGTCATGTCACAGGACATGCTGTCCACCCTCAGGGAGGATGTTGCTTAGCTGCTCAAGAAAGAAGCCATAACCCATGCCCCAGACTCATGACAGATTAGGACTTCATGTCCAGGTACTTCCAGGTTCTGAAATGGATGGGGGCTGGTGCCTCATACTGTATCTTCACAATCTGAACCAGTTTCTGAGGAAGTGCAAGTTCAGGATGGTCACTCTGAGTCTGAACCAGATCATACCATCAGCAGTGCCTGTGGTTCTACTTCCTGGACCTCCAGGATACCTTCTCTAATATTCCAGTCCATCTATCCCAGTGGCGGTACCTCTGGTTCCACGCAGAAGGGGTTCTATACTTGTTCCAGGTCATACCTTTCGTCCTATCATCAGCTTCCAGGGTCTTCGCCAAATGCATAGCAATGATGGTCGCATTCCTGAAGTGCCGAGGAGTCAGAGTCTACCCCTACCTGGATGACTGGCTGACAGCCAGGCTGTCCAAGGAGTCTGTGGAGTGGTCCAGGCACCTGTCCCTCCAAATCTGCAGAGACTTAGGCCTTCTGGTCAACCCAGCGAAGTCCGAACTCAACCTCTCACAGGTAGTTCACTCTGTCGTGGCAGAACCAGACTCCCTTCAGGCAAAGGCCCAAGTCCCTGCGGAAAGGACACTGGATCTTACCTCTTTTGCATAGTCATTTTAGGTTGGGTGCTTGTGCCCTGCCCGGCACTTCCTGCAGCTATTGGGGTACATGGCATTCTGCACTGGTGTGGTCATATGGGCCCGCTGATGGGTGCGCCACATGCAGTGGGAGTGGGGCCACCACTGATCTCAGCACCAATCACATGGACCCAGCTGGTCACGGCAACCAAGCTGATGTGGGATGCCATACAGTGGTGGCTCAACAGAGAAACTCTGGAGGAAGGAGTCCCATGTGTCTGCCCAGAGCTGACAGTCACCTTGACTACTGATGCGTCTCAGGTGGGATGGGGGTGCGCACTTGGGGAACCACAAGACCCACTGGTTCTGGACCCCCAGGGAGTCCTGTCACCACATCAACCTGCTTGAGCTCTGTGTGGTGCACCTAGCTCTGATGGAATTCACTCCTTTTGTTTAGAGTGAGGTCCTGCAGTTCCAGATGGACAACACCACGACTGTATATTACCTGAACAAGCAGGGCAGAATGCACTCCCTTCATATGTGTCAGGAAGCCCTCTGCAACTGGACCCTCATGCACAGCCTAGATACAGATCTCCTGGCTATCCATATAGCAGGAGCCTCCAGCCAGCTAGCGGATGCCCTCAGCTGGATGGGTGAGGTGTCTCATGAGTGGTCTTTGCATCTGGAGGTAGTGAACAATCTGTTGTCCTTGTGGGGCATGTCTCTGGTCGACCTCTTTGCCTCCCGGGAGAATGCAAAGCAGAAGCTGTTGTGTGCTCACCCCACAAGGAGCAGGACACTGATGGAAGATGCCTTCATGAAGCATTGGACCCCAGGCTTCTTTTATGCCTTCCCTCCTTTTCCACTGATCCACAAACTGCTAGCAAAGATGCAGAGGGACAAGGCGCGGATGATCTTGGTAGCCCCGGACTGGCCCAGCCAGTACTGGTTTATGGATGCCCTCAGCCTCAGCAGCAGGTCTCCGAAACGTGTGCCTTTGCACCCGAATCTGCTGTTGTGTCACAAGGGGAAGATCCAGACACCTGGATCTTCAATCCCTGCACCTCACAGCCTGCTTACTGAGTGGCTATAATTACAGGATTTTGGTCTTTCAGAAGATGTGCTACATATTGTGAAGGCTTCCCAAAAAACATTGATCCACCAGTGCTACACCTTAAATGTAAAAGGTTTTCCATTTGGTGCTGGGACAGGGAGTTTGACCCCCTGGCCTGCCCTCTGGCTAACATCCTGAATTATTTGTGGTCCTTGACCCAGTCGAGAGTGTGGTTGACGACCTTAAAGGTGTGGCTGGCAGCCATCTCTGCATACTGGGCATGGACTGGTATGCCAGCAGTGGTGCAGGAGAAGGTGGTTGGGCATTTCTTCAAATGCCTTGTCCACCTGTCCCTGTTGGTGCATGAACCACTACCACCTTGGGACTTGTTGCTGGTGTTGGTAGTGCTTATGGGCAAGCCATTCAAATCGGTGCACAGGTGTGAGATATCACATCTGTCATGGAAGACCACCTTCTTGGTGGCTGTCACCTCCGCCAGAAGGATCAGGGAGTTCCAAGTGCTCTCGGTGGAGTCTCCATACTTGGTGTTTCACAAGGACAAAGTAGCTTTCTGCACCCACCCAAAGTTTCTCCCAAAGATTGTGTCATATTTCCACCTTAATCAGGGGATGAACCTCCTGATGTACTTCACCAGTCCAACTTCGGAGGCCAAGCTCAGGCCCCAGTTGTTGGACCTGAGGTGCACGCTAATTTATTATAAGGAGCATATAGCTGGAGTTCAGACAGAGGTTTGCCAGCTATTTGTGACATACGCTGAAGCTGTACCTGGCAGACTGGCAGTAAAGTGGATGATTAGCAGGTGGATAGTGTTCTGGACTGATCTCTGCTATAGGTTGGCTGGTAGGGAGCCTCCTGTAGGGCTTAGGGCTCATTCCGCCAGATATACTGTTGCCTCGGTGGCTGCTTCCAGGAATGTCCATATCCAGGACATCTTCAGGACTGCTACCTGGAAGTCACCACACACCTTTATTTCCTACTACCACATTGACCTTGAGTTACACCAGGATGCTGATTCTGGGATCTCAGTTCTCCAGTCCTTGTTTGCCAGATAGGATTGTGTACCTTACCCCCGCCTCCCAGAGAACTGCTAGGAAGTTTGCCAGAGTGTGGATAATGCACCATGTCGCCCCTAGAAATTAGGATTACTCACTTGTAACTGTAATTCTTGAAGTGGTATATGGTGCACATCCACATGACCCTCCTGACCTTCCCTGGAAAGTGGCAGATGGTTCCCTGCTTCCAGCATGCAAGATCTAATGTCACAGGACAGAGCCGGAGAGTATACCTCCTAGGCGGGTGGGAGGAGCTTAGCTTGAAGACATCTGGCAGATTTAAAGGGGAAAGGAAGACTGCCAGAGTGTGATTGTGCACCATATACTACTACTAGAACTACGGTTACAGATGAGTAACCCTCATTTTTGAATCATCAAGATAAAAGCCACAAACCCAGCAGGTATCAATGATATGTGGCAAATATCAGTATTTTTATGATTAACTGAGGGTTTGGATTCCTTGTTTTAGTCGCTTTTGTAGATTTGTCTGGTGTCTATGGACCAGCTTGTGGTGCATTTTAGAATTTATGTTTGCAAGCCCCTCCCCCCCTTTCTTTTTGGTGTGGGGGGGCTATATAGCAAATGGCAAATGAATATGAATCTAGTATTGCATTTTTCTGTTTTATGTCCCCCTAGTAAAATCACTAACTTGTATATTTGCCTGTTGCTGCAGGCTGCCCTTTTGTACTGGGCTTCTGCCTGCATTGGCACCTTTTTCTGCCCACAAACAAATCCGCAGCTGTCCCGACAGTGCTCCGTTGAGGTCGCTCAATCCCCCTGTCTCACTCGCTCATTCTATTTCTCCCTGCGCTGCAGGCTGCCCTTTTGTAGTGGGCTCCTGCCTCTGTTGGTGTCTTTTTCTGCCCACAAAGAAATCTTCAGCAATCCCGACAGAACTCCGTTAAGCTCGCTCACTGCCCCCTCTCACTCGCTCTTTCCATTTCTGCTGGCGCTGCAGGCTGCCCTTTTGTACTGGGCTCCTGCCTACGTTGCCGCCGCCTTCTGCCCACAAAGAAATCGTGACCAGTTTGTTACCCCATTTAGATATACTCACGTCCTTTTCTTATCAATAGAGTGTTGTATCTATATATAAAGGAATATAGGGGATCAGTATATTACAGGACTTGAATGTTTAGCCTGAGGTAACCTTTCTCCATTCTGTTGCCTTTCAGAATCAATAGAACTGTGTGGTTTAGAGTCAACACGACAATAAAACTGTGTGGTTTAGAGTCAACACATTGGCAGAAGAAAGCCATTCAAAGATTAAGATCCTAGATTTCTGGAAGGCCAACTTCATGGGGCTGGGGGAACAGCTCAAAACTGCCCTGGCAGCAGAAGATACGGGGGAAGGGGTAGAAGAACAGTGGCTTAGGCTCAAGAGATCCATAGCCGGAGTGACACGTCATTATGTCAGATTGCTTAGCAAAAGCAAAAGAAAGAAGCTGCCACTATGTTTTCTGAGTCAGTAGCTGAGAAAAACGTAAGGCATTCAGGAAATACAAAGAGATGCAGGAAGAAGCAGACAGACTGAACTATCTGGAGAAGCAGAGAGAAACTGGGAAAGCTGTCAGAGGGGCTAAGGCAAGAATGGAGGAAGGAATAGCACAGGCTATTAAGAAGGAGGACAAGATCTTCTTCCATTATATTAGCGAGAGGAAGAAGACCAGAAATGGTATTGTTAGGCTAAAGAAGGGAGATAGTGGGTGGATGGAGGACGACCTTGAAAAAGTTGAGATACTGAACAAATATTTTTGCTCCGAATTTACCAAGGAAGAAGCAGGGGAGGGGCCAAGACTCACGAGGAAAGATGTACGGGGGGGGGAGGTGGACACCACCCCATTTATGGTGGATACAGTCTTGGAGGAACTAGGAAAAGTAAAGACAGATAAGGCAATGGGGCCAGACAGGATTCAACCTAGAGTGTTGAAGGAACTCAGGGGAAATCCTAGCAAGTCCGCTGACAACCCTCTTCAGCCAATCACTAGAGACAGGGGAGGTACCTGGGGACTGGAGGAGGGCAGAGGTGGTCCCCCTGCACAAGACTGGAAATAGGGAGGAGGCAGTCAATTACAGACCTGTAAGCCTGGCCTCAGTGGTGGGGAAGCTGATGGAGTTCCTGCTGAAGGAGAGGGTAGTGAAGTTCTTAGAGTCAAGCAGTGCAAAAGACCCAAGGCAACATGGATTCACTGAGGGTAGGTCCTGTCAGACTAATCTTATCGATTTCTTTGACTGGGTGACCAGGGTGGTGGATCAGGGAGGGGGCGGTGGATGTGGCTTACCTGGATTTCAGTAAGGCCTTCGACACCGTTCCTCATAGAAGGTTGCTTAACAAGTTGGGGAATTTGGGTATGGGCTCTAAAGTGGTAAAATGGTTTGGAAACTGGCTAAAAGGCAGGACCCAGAGAGTGGTAGTAAATGGCATAAAATCAGAAAGGGGGGTGACCAGCAGGGTTCCACAGGGATCGGTGATGGGTCCAGTTCTATTCAATATCTTCATAAGCAACATTTCAGAGGTGCTGGAGGGGAAAGTATGCCTATTCGCAGGTGACACCAAGATCTGTAACAGAGTCGACACACAGGAGGGGCTAGATAAAATGAGAAATGACCTAAGACTACTTGAGGAATGGTCAAGGGTTTGGCAACTGGGTTTCAACGCTAAGAAATGCAAGATAATGCACCTGGGATGCAAAAACCCAAGAGAGGAATACAGGATATGGGGGGGGGGGCAGGTACTAGCCACCACAAGTCAGGAGAGAGACCTGGGGGCTATCATATCCAATGACCTGAAGTCCGCCAAACAGTGCGAAAAAGCAGTGGGGAAGGCAAACAGAGAGCTGGGGTGCATAGGAAGGGGTATAACCAGTAGGAGAAGTGAAGTGGTGATGCCACTGTATAGATCACTGGTGAGGCCTCATCTGGAATACTGTATCAAATTCTGGAGGCCGCATCTCAGGAAGGACATAGACAGAATGGAAGCAGTCCAGAGAAGAGCAACAAAAATGATACATGGACTGCACCAAAAGCCTTATGAGGAAAGACTCAAGGAACTAAACATCTGTTCATGAGAAGGGAGAGAGGGGATATGATAGAGACTTTCAAATACCTTAGAGGAATAAACAGGATACAGGAGGGGAGCATATTTCAGATAAGAAGGTGCACAAGGACAAGGGGACATAACATGAAGTTGGAGGTAGGGAGGGTTAGAGGTAATGCTAGGAAGCATTTTTTTCACAAAGAGGGTGGTGGATCTGTGGAACAGCGTACCAGCAGAGGTGGTGGAAGCGAAAACAGTACGGGGATTCAAAAGTGCATGGGATAAGCATAAAGATCCCCTGCTGTACTGCAGAGCAGGGGAAAGGCAGTCCAGATAAGAGTAGGGATTGCCAAACCAAGTAGTGAAATGGGCAGACTAGGTGGGCTGTATGGTCCTTATCTGCCGACATATTCTGTGTTTCTATATTAATATATTTTGCATTCCACTGAATGAAAAAGCATCAAGTCTTCTGTACATTACAGTGCTATTCCTGATGTTGTCTTTTTAACTTTCTATGTATTTTGTTGTCTTTATTATCACTTGTATAGTTTGCACTGGATATCAATTTGTGTACTGTTCTAGACACACACTATATTGTTTGAGCTGCCTGTATCTTTAAAATCCTATTGTATTTAAGGCAGCCAATAAGAAGCCATGTCAGGCTCTGATGATGCACTATGCACGAAACGTTAGATGGCTTCTGTCCATGTTGCAAATTTCTGATTTGCTGCACTGAAATAAATGATTTGCACATCACTTTGTACCACGTAGCATTAGCTTTGTTCCTGGCGGTTTTGTGTGCAGGTGTTGTTATTTTTCATACTTTGCATGCCTTACTTAGGTTTTGTAAGTTTTTCATATACAATTAAAGATATATTTAGTACAACTTGACCTCGGTTACAGAGGTTGTGCAATGACAATCATCAGCTCATTAAGCAAGGTAAGGCCTGAGTGTGAGGTTTAAAGTGCATTACAGATTTTTCTAGTGTTTTTTCACATTTATGGAGAAAGTTTTAAGTTCTTTACTTTCCAGAGTTCTCCTAGCTTGAACCAGATTAATTTAAATGTGACTCGTGCCTGTGTTATATCAGAAGCACAGATTCAAGCTGCCCCGATTGCCCTGTGTGCAGGCGACCCAGATTCGGAAGCGAGCTCAGACTGTGATGTCAGGAGGAAGGCCGGGCCGGGCCAAGGCAGCTGTGGCATGGCAGTGTCTCTCTGCAGCAAGCCACGGCACCATAGCAACCCCTGTGGCTGGGCCAGGGAGCTTGCTCCTGCCGCAGGGTCTGCTGTGAGAGTGTGAGGCCATAAATAGGCTGTTCTCTCTCATCAGGGGAGGTGGGAGGATACCAATAAAGGAAGAAAACCCTACTTCAGCCTATATGACAGCCTGGGCCTCAGCAGCTCCACTTGGTCCTAGTGCGTGTGGGTACTGGATCCTGTTCCACATGGTGGACTGCTTCAGGGAGATGATGGCCTTCCCTCTGGAACCTCCTGCTACAGAGAGTAAGCCATGGTGAGAACCATTGGGTTATTGGGTCCAGGGTAGACAGGGGCTAAAGACCTGATGAGTTGAATCCCTGTGATCAAGGTAAATCCCTCGAGGACACAGCTAGCCAGGGAAGAAGAACCTCTATAGCAAACTAAAACAAGCATTTGTCAATGCCGAATGTTGATTGCTTTGGTCTGTTGAGCTCGCTCAGTGCCCCTCTGTCACTTGCTCGTTCTGTTTCTCCCAGTGCTGCAGGCTGCTCTTTTGTACTGGGCTTCTGCTTGCGTTGGCACCTTTTTCTGCCCACAAAGAAATCCACAGCTGTCCCAACAGAGCTTCGTTGAGGTCGCTCACTCCCCCTGTCTCACTCGCTCATTCTGTTTCTCCTGGCTCTGCAGGCTGCCATTTTGTAGTGGGCTCCTGCCTCTGTTGGCACCTTTTTCTGCCCACAAAGAAATCTGCAGCAGTCCCGACAGAGCTCCGTTGATGTCGCCACTTCCCCGTCCTCACTCGCTCATTCTGTTTCTCCTGGCGCTGCAGGCTGCCCTTTTGTAGTGGGCTCCTGCCTCTGTTGGTGCCTTTTTTGTCCCACAAAGAAATCTTCAACAATCCCGACAGAACTTCATTGAGCTCACTTACTCCCCCCTCTCACTCGCTCGTTCCGTTTCTGCTGGCGCTGCAGGCTGCCCTTTTATACTGGGCTCCTGCCTACGTTGCCGCCTTCTTCTGCCCACAAAGAAATCTGCAGCAGTCATGATAGAGCTCCATTGAGCTCGGTCACTAACTCCCCTTTTCTCACTCATTCATTCTGTTTCTCCCGCCGCTGCAGGCTGCCCTTTGTACTGGGCCCTGCATGCATTGCTGCCTTTTTCTGCCCACAAAGAAATCTGCACCAGTCCCAACAGAGCTCCGCTGAGCTCACTCACCCCCCTTCCTCACTCGCTCATTCTGTGTTCTCCTGCTGTTGCAGGCTGCCCTTTGTACTGGGCCCTGCCTGCATTGATGGCTTTTTCTGCCCACAAAGAAATCTGCAGCAGTCCTGACACAGCTCCGTTGAGGTTGCTCACTCCTCCTCTCTCACTCACTCATTCCGTTTCTGCTGGCACTGCAGGCTGGCCTTTTGTACTGGGCTCCTGCCTGCGTTGCCGCCTTTTCCTGCCCACAAACAAATCCGCAGCAGTCATGATAGACCTCCATTCAGCTTGCTCACTCCCCCCCTCTCTCACTTGCTCGTTCTGTTTTTCCCGGCGCTGCAGGCTGCCCTTTTGTGCTGGGCTCCTGCCTGCGTTGGCACCTTTTTTTGCCCACAAAGAAATCCACAGCTGTCCTGACAGAGCTCCGTTGAGGTTGCTCACTCCCCCTGTCTCACTCGCTCATTCTGTTTCTCTTGGTGCTGCAGGCTGCCCTTTTGTACTGGGCTCCTGCCTCTGTTGGCACCTTTTTCTGCCCACAAAGAAATCCGCAGCAGTTATGATAGAGCTCCGTTGAGCTCGCTCACTCCCCCTGTCTCAGTCGCTTGTTTTGTTTGTCCCACCGCTGCAGGCTGCCCTTTTGTACTGTGCCCCTGCATGCATTGCTGCCTTTTTCTGCCTACAAAGAAATCCGCAGCAGTCCCAACAGAGCTCCGTTGAGCTCACTATCTCCCCCTCCCTCACTCGCTCGTTCTGTGTCTCCCGGCGCTGCAGGCTGCCCTTTTGTACTGGGCTCCTGCCTGCGTTTGTGCCTTTTCCTGCCCACAAAGAAATCTGCAGCAGTCCCGACAGAGCTCAGTTGAGCTCGGTCCCTCTTCCCCTCTCTCACTTGCTCGATCCTTATCTGTCCCAAACACTGATTTCCGACAGTGACTGTGGTATTCTGCACGGAAGCTCGAAAACACATTTCAGCCAGGATGTGAAATATGACAGCTGTACTGTTCATAAGGAGGTGTGAAAAAATGCCAGTGTTGAAAATCTGGCGTGAAAATATTACTAATTTGCGAACTTACAAGAGTGCGTGGAAACTGCACAACGCATGGTCGTAACACAGTCATTTTATGGAGTTTCATCACACAGTTTTCAACACAGGCATTTTAGGACCTCTGCTCATGAACAGTGTCAGTGTGATTTTCTTAATGTGTCCCGAAGACTGATTTTCCACAGCGACCATGCTATTGTGCGTCGGAAGAGCGAAAACACATTCCGGCCAGGATGTGAAAAATGACAGCTGCACTGATCATAAGGAGGTGTGGAAAAATGGCAATGTTGAAAATCTGGAGTGAAAATATTGCAAAGTTGCGAAGGTACGAGCGGCAAGGCACCACCATGTTCACAAACAATATTACAGTAGCAGCGTTCCACCCAGCAATGACGGGTCGCTCCCTCATTGCAGCGAATCACTGACGCTGCAATGACAAGGTGGCCCCTGATTGCAGCGGCTGAAACGTTTCAAGGTTGTGGCACAATGGCTGAACTAGTAGCAGCAGCAGCGTGCCACGGCATTGGGGAAAATGGGCCAAGCCTTTACAGGTTGTGGGGGCATTGTCCACAACAATGCCGTGCCTCCACAACCTGCTTTTGGAAAGCTGCTGCAGTGTGTTTATTGCGCATCTGCGCAGTCAACGTAAAAAGAACAGAAAGCTCAGATTCGGAAAAAAAATCTACATCTATTGTGGAGAATTTCCGTAATGTGAAGAGGTCCAAACAAGAGAATTTCCTGACTGTGCAGCCAAGATAACTATAGTTTCCTTGCCTTTTTTTTTTTTAAATGAAATTCCCATCTGTTTATAAAAATTAACTCTGTTGTAGTCGCTACAAAATTCCGTTCGGACTGTTTGAATGTAATTCTGTGATTTATGATAAACTTTTCAAGTCTTGAATTAAGAAGCTGCTGTTTGTTGTTTATAGTATGCTGAAGTAAAAATTGTCAGAGACAAGGAATGACAAGACTTCTTTTTTTTTTTTTTGTGGTCTCATTCCCCTCCGAGCCGGAGGGTTCAGCCCCCCACCCCGCTCGCTGCCCCCCTATGCCTAGGCTTTACCTCCCCTGGACGTGGGTTCTGGGCGGGCACCCCTCCCCAAGGAATTTGGTCTCTTGCCCCTGACTTATCCCAGGCGGGGCCACAGGAGTGGGACCCCCCCCGGTGGGCATTAATCTTGGAGGGAGCGGAGGTGGTGGGGTCGTCATGAACAGAGCCTGCATTTTTGTTTTGTATGCTGGATCTATAAGGGACGGTAATAAAGCCAGCATCGGCCCCACCCCTCGGTCGATGTCGTGACTGGCTGCGGTGGTCCCCAGCCTCCGCCAGAGGTCCGCTGAGTGCTGGACACTCTTCCCTCCCTAGAGAAGGAACGTAGTCCCTGGAATGCTCAATCCTTCTCCCCAACTCCCGAGTCCATCACCGAACCCGAATTTCGGGTCAGCAGCCGACGCCTTTGTCGCTGCAATTAGTGGGCCGGCGCTTCAGAGCGCTTTAAACACTTTATAAATAAAACTTTTACAACTGTGTCAGGAGACACTAAATTTGAGAATCTCTTTTTCAGCTGC
The DNA here is from genome assembly GCA_016271365.2 of Neoceratodus forsteri. NCBI lineage: Eukaryota > Metazoa > Chordata > Ceratodontiformes > Ceratodontidae > Neoceratodus > Neoceratodus forsteri. The sequence continues at coordinate 1,174,870,431 of CM057453.1, read as the reverse complement.
ACCTTTTGATCTTGTCCTTCTTATAAGAATACAGTAGAAGAAAAAAGTCAGGCTTGGGATTTGTTTGTCGTTCAGTGTTAGTAAACTAACCTTTGTTCTTGTCTGTGCAGATTCTGGATTTGAATTGTTCAGAGTGTCAGAGAGGTTGCACGGAAGCTGGATCAAGTTATATCTGGAGGGAAATACCTCAGAAGTTCTCACAAACCTTGGAAAGAAGGTTTTGAAGCAGTATCTGGATGCTTTGAAGGCAATGAGTTCCTCGCTTAGCAAACAGTTAGCACAGTATGACATGTACTCCATGATTGTGGGGGCTGTCATAATACTGGAGGTAAGAATGAATGAGTATCCCTTATGTTGGCAAAGCTTTTGAGAACTTTAGCATTCATCTTTTTTTTCTGTTATGATTCATTGTCAAGAGAGATAATATTTGGGAACATTAATTCTAAAACCCTTTCACTGAACAGTTATACTTGTGTAATTGAAGCTATCCGGAGGGGGTACACTCTAGTGCTTTCACTGTCATTATTGTAAAGAGCAGACATTTGATAAAGACTCTGGTCATGTTTTACTTAAGGTGCTTCCTGCAAAACTTAATTCACCAGCATTATTCTCAGTGGCAAGATGCTAATGGTGTGTTTAAGAGTTTTAATTCCAGTGCCCCAGTGTGCCATAATCATTTTCAAGCATAGCAGTAACCGCATCGTATTAATGAAGTTCTTGGCTTTAATTAACAAGATGAGAGGCATTATAATGCTCAGGCAGTAACTGCATCACCCTCCACCCCCAGAGATTGGGCTAATAGAGTCAAGCCAGAGGTGCCACTGGTTATTGCAGCTCACTGCGTTATTCTCTCTTACTCAGAGACATGCAGAAATCTATGTTTAGAAAGTCAGGTTTATAAAATTTTAAAAATTGTTGCTGTGATGCCTGTGGCAATGGATAAAAACACTCAAGTGGGCCAACCCACTGTTGACACTGGGACCTGTAAGAGAAAGGGATGAATTAGAAAAACACAAGTCGTAGTAAACAATTTGCAGTTATGACAGTTATTTCTATATGACTGTGGTGCAGAAGGAGGCCAATGTCCTCAGTTGTGGAATCTCATGACACCCCCTTCATGATTTTCGCATCAATATTCCTTTTAAAGATATTTTTGTTTTTACTTGCAACCACATACCAAAATAGGTTTTTCCAGATTCCCGTAACTATTAGTGTGAAGAATTTTCTTATAGTAGTTTTAAAGCTACTTATTTTCATTTGTCTTTTTTGCTGTCCTGTCATATGTGCTTCTCCCTTTTGTTTTCCATGTTTAGGCTGTTTGCTTTATCTTTCCATCCCTGCTATTGTTATGCTTAAATCCTGCAGCTGTTCTCCCCTGAGGCACCTGCTATGTCTTCCAATCTCATGAGTCTCAGTTTCTGTAGTCTTTCATTATGGCTTAAATTTTCCAACCCACAAGTTAGTTTTGTTGCCTTTCTCTAGACTCGCTCTAGTTTCATTTTGTCATCTTCTGCAGTACGTATGGGGACCAAAACTCTGATCTATAATCCATATACAGTATAATCTTACTAGGCTTCTGAACAATGATACAATAACATTCTGCCCCTGGAGATAAGATTGTGATTTTTTAAGAATAAATTCTCATCATAGAGCCCCCCTCCCCTCTGTAGTCTTAGGGTCTAAAGGAGTCTAGGACCCCGTGGGAGTGAACATTTTTGGTAGGGCTACTCGCAATGCTGTCAGCACCGGCCTATGTGGCTCATCACACACTAGAGCAAATAACCATCGCTGACTGTCTCAGCCTTCTCACTTCCGTCTTTCTCACTGACAAGAACACACTATGGGAGGGATTGTCTGCCATTTAGGGCTCTACTTTTTTCTGTTTTTTTGTACTTTCTTTTATTCAAAATTTAAACATTACAATAGGGAGGAATTGAGAAGTTCAAAGGTTGATAAAACAAAATGTGTGAGTTTAAGCTTCTCTGTTTGCTATACTGGCAGTATAGCCTAGAGAGTAATGAGCTGTGAATGAGCTTGGTACATCCAGCAGACCAGACCTAGGTTTGACTCTCACAACCTACACTTGCATACTGTGTGACTCTGAGCAAGTCACTTAACCACCCAGTACTCCCAGGTCGCCCCTGAAAACAGGCACTTGTGCCTAGTGGGCCTTACCTGGTTACCAAAGACTAAAATAAAAAAATACTACAAATGCACTGAACTGTAAAGGTTATAAGCTAATGTTAGAAGAGAATTTATAGAAAGTTTTGGAAACCTGTTTTTAGAAACAGGTTCCATTTAAAGAATGGGGTATTTGACAGGGTTGAATAAGGCCTTGTCCCATTTGTTATGCAGAAAGAGTTAAACTCAAGATGTGTTCTATCCTCTCCTTTTCTGTCTCTTGTCTGGTTGCACAACCAAATGTTTGTGAGACCTAGGAACTGATCACTCTAACAGTCTCGCAATTCTCCACCTCTCGCTATCTCGCGACCTTCACTTGCTGATCTTACTTCGAGTGGGAGCTCTTGCAGCAGGCTATTACAATCAGGACTATGCGGTAGGCACTAGGACCCTCTGCTGAAAACTTCTGCCAGCAATACACAGCAGGGACCGCCCCCGACACCGGCCCCACCCCGACGTCGGTCAGGGTACAAGAGGGGGTGGACCCAGCTCCACCTCAGTTCTTTCCTGCTGCGTACCCACATGTGAAGCCGAGAGACATAGCTTCTGTCTGCGATCCAGCAAAAAGAACTTCTTCTATCAAGATTCCTTGCCTTTTTCAACGGTTTTTACCATTTTTCAGGTACCGACGTCAGTTCGCTGCCATCGCTTGATCACTTTTTTCCGTGTTAGAGTGTTGTTTTCCTCGCTCTTGCCGCTTCCCAGTACCGACGTCAGCCGTTATCTTACCGGCCGGTTCGATGTCTTCTCGGGCGTCGGCATCACCCGAACACTTAAACAAGTGTGACCGCGGGAGGCAGATCCCGGCTAAGGATGGCCATCGGCGGTGCATTTTCTGCCTGGGCCCCGACCATGACACCACCAATTGTGCAGATTGTCAGGCCTATACCAGCCGGACCCGCATCCGCCGCCTGAAAGCCCTTAAGGCCTACCTGCTGGAGCAGAAGATGGATCTGCACTCCCTGGAGGGGAAAAGGAAGGAGAAGTGCCACAGCAAGGACCGTAGTCGGTCCCGTCACTGGTCCCGGTCTCGGATGCGCTCGCATTCGCGGCCTTCTCCCAAAAAGGCCCATCCGTCGGGTTCTGGAGAACCTCCAAAAACTCCTCAGGCTGGCTCGTCGGGGGAGAAGCCGGCCAAGCTGAAGGTGACTCCGCTAAGGGTCATCACTAAGTCCTTAGAGGTGCCTGCTTCGGCCCCACCAGCTAAGGCACCGACGCCGCCTGCTAAAGGCACGCCCCCGGAGACCAAGGACCTCCGCCCCTGGCGCCACTCCGTCATCGGTCCCTACACCGACGCCAGTCGAAAGGGCGAAGGACGTGGGGTCAGTCGTGGAGATACCGACGTCCCCGTCGCCCAAGTCCTCCTCCCCCCTGGGCCCTCAGGAAAGCTCTCCTTCATGCCCTGATGTTCCGGAGACTTCCTTTCTGAAGCGAGCAGCTGAAATTTTCACCAAGGATGAGCTCAAGGATCTTTTCTCCTTCTGGTGGGGGTAGGTCCACAAGCGGTCCTCCCCGTCGCCGGCCCAGACACCGGTACCGGACCCTGTGGGTGAACCACAGCCGGGGGGTGAGTCTTCCATGCGGAAGTCACCGGAGTGCCAGCCTTCACCCCCCTCCAGGGCTCATTCCCGCTCCAAGTCCGAGGACCACCGATGGCACTCCAGGGACTCTGGTGACCGACATCGGTCTAGGTCACGCTCCAGGAGCACTTCTCGCTCCAGGCGAGAACGCTCCCGATGTTGGTCCTCTGACCGACGTCGGTCATTGCTCCGTCGCCGGTCCAGGGACCGGAGTCGGTCTCCGGACTGACGTCGGTCCCCTAGCTACCGACGTCAGCGTAGGCATGGTCGTAGGACAGGGTCAGACTATTCCAAGTCGGATAGTCGATCCTTCTCTTCATCGTCGACCTCTTCATCCTCTCTCAGCCTCAAGTGCTCCCCAGGAGAGAAGGACCAGCCTCGCTTGCCTCCGGATGATCCTACTTTCATGGACGTCATGAGGCATATCCAGGCTTCCAATGAGTGGGACACGGAGGACCTGGATCCGGAACGCCGGAGGTTGGCCAAGTACCTGAGGCAGAAGGAGCCAAAGCCTCTGGTTATCCCTCCTTTGGTGGATACATTCCAGGACCTTACTGGGACCACCTGGATGCGTCCGGCCTCGATCCCGGCAGTTCCTAAGAAGTCGGACAGGCTGTATAAGGCCCCGAGGGCGGAACCTTTTCTAGTGGAACACCCTCAGGCCGACTCTTCGGTGATCACGGCTGCCCATGACAAGTCTCGGCAGCCGAAGCACCTCAGCTCACAGCCTTCCGACCCGGAGTCCCGCTACCTGGACCAGGTGGGCAAGAAAGTATATGCAGCCTCCACCTGTTCCATCCTCTCCCTCAGTTTCCTGACGCATATGGTACAGTACCAGAATGCGCTGTGGAAAAGGGGACTAGAGCTGACACAGACTATGCCAGACTCTGACAAAAAGACAGAGCTCCTGGCCCTTCTTCAGTCGGGCTCAGACGTAGGCTCCCATGTATTGAGGGCCTCGTATGACACGGCAGCCAGGGCAGCCGCCTCCGGGGTGTGCCTCCAGCGCCATGCCTGGTTGAGAGTCTTGGGCTTTCACCAGGATCTGCAGACCTGTATCCGGGATCTGCCCTTCCAAGGTACCGTGTTGTTTGGGCAGGAGACGGAGGCTTTGATCTCCCGCCTCCAAGAGTCTGGCAAGTCGATCTGGTCGGTGCGCCAGATGTACCGTGGCAACCAGCGACGTCAGCACCGTAGACGGCCCTTTCATAAGTCCTCAGGCAGTCAAGATTCAGCCTGTGGCAACCAACAGGGGCAGAGAGGAGGCTTCCGCAGGAGATCCGGGAACCAGCATTCTGGTGGACCTCCCGCCCGTGGGCCCAAGTCCTCCCAGACCTCTCTTCCCACTCCCGGCTCTGCCCAATGACTCCCTTCCACCCCCCTTCCACCAGAAGACCCAGTGGAGCCGGTTGGGGGCCGCTTCTCCCTTCATTTCGAAGGGTGGAAGTCTGTTACCACAGATCAGTGGGTCTTGGATATTGTACAGAGAGGACACACACTAGAGTTCACAGAGTTTCCTCCGCACACTCTGCCAGAACTCTCCCGCTGTCCTCCTTCTCACATCCCACTGATATAAGGAGAGATTCAGACCCTCCTGCAGAAGATGGCAATAGAGAGGGTCCCCTTGCAGCAGCAAGGTCAAGGGTTCTATTCCCACTTCTTTCTGGTCCCAAAAAAGACTGGGGACCTTCGTCCCATTCTGGATCTCAGCCCTCTAAACCTCTTTATCGAGTATAAAAGGTTCAGGATGGTGACTCTTCAAGGACTTCTTCCCTTGCTGCACCAAGGGGACTGGCTATGCTCTCTTGACATGCAGGATGCATATATGCATATCGGGGTCCATCCTCCCCACAGGAAGTTTCTGAGGTTCCATTTCCAAGGGGAGCATTTTCAGTTTCGAGTGCTTCCATTCGGCCTCTCTTCCACTCCACGAGTCTTCACCAAATGCCTAGCGGTGGTGGCTGTGGCTCTAAGGCGGATGGGACACTATGTGTTCCCCTACCTTGACGTTTGGCTGCTTATAGCCTCATCAAGAGGCAGCCTCTTACGAGCTCTCGAAGACACTTATACTCTGTTCCGAGAGCTGGGGATCACCCTGAACTTACAAAAATCATCCCCAGAGCCCAGCCAAACGCTCGCTTTCACAGCAGCGATCCTGGATTCCGTCCAGGGCATGGCTTTTCTCCCACAGGACAGGGGAGTTCACTTGCGAGAGATGGCAGAACGGATCTCTATAGCATCTCAAGTTCTGGCTCGTAACTTCCTCAGTTTACTGGGGCACATGGCGGCAACCATTCCTGTCACTCCTTTGGCTCGCCTCCACATGAGAGTCCCGCAGTGGATGCTCAGGGTGCAGTGGGACCAAGGCTACGACGACCTAGACTCCTTGGTCAAGATCTCGGAGCCAGTCAGGAGAACTCTGCTTTGGTGGATGGACCCCAACAATCTGGAGAAAGGGGTCAGCTTCCGTCCGAAGCCACCAGGTCAGACTCTGACAACAGATGCATCGGACCTGGGTTGGGAGGCGCACCTGGGTGCGCATCGAACGCAAGGGGTTTGGTCACCCGAGGAGTAGTCCCTCCACATCAATGTACTGGAAATGAGAGCGGTCCTCTACTCCCTCCAGGCTTTCAGAGAGGATCTGGTTCCAGGCTCTCTTCTAGTTCAGATGGACAACATGGCAGTCATCTTTTACATCAACAAGCAAGGAGGCACTCATTCGTATCCTCTTTGCAGGGAGGCGATGAGAGTCTGGTACTGGGCACTGGAGCGGGGCATTCTACTGTCCGCAATGCACGTTCCAGGCGTCTTAAACGATCTGGCCGACAGCCTCAGGCAGGCTCTGCCAGAGCACTCTAATGGGAACTGCTACATAATCAGAGCGACCAGCTCTTCGACAGGTGGGGTCTTCCAGAGCTGGACCTCTTTGCGTCACCACGCAACGCCAAACTGCCAACCTTTGCTCGCGAGAGCACACGCCTGGAGTTTTTTGGCCAGATGCGTTATCCCTTTGCTGAGCAGGGAGGTTTCTCTATGCCTTTCCGCCCTTCCCTCTCATTCAGAGAGTACTGCTAAAGTTACAGGCAGAAGGGGCCCGGATGATCCTAGTGGCCCCCAAATGGCCTTGGCAGATTTGGTTCCCACTACTGCAGCGGTTATCCACGGAGCCTCCAGTTTCGCTGCCCATGTGCTCGCAGTTACTGTCGCAGGAGCAAGGGTCGCTGGTCCATCCGGACCTTCGATCCCTACACCTGCATGCTTGGCTCCTTCAGATGTAGCTCAATATAGATACGGGGTTTCCCCGGAAGTGGCGGCTGTCTTAGTGTCAGCAAGAAAGCCCTCTACTCGCTCCACCTATGCTATGAAGTGAAAGCGTTTCTGTCTTTGGGCATTGCCGCAACATTTGGATCCCGTCACCTGCCCTGTGAACTCAGCTTTGCAGTATCTCCTCTCCTTGTACAATAAGGGCCTGAGTTACTCCTCTATCAAGGTGCACATGTGGGCAATATCCGCCTATCGCTTTCGTGGGAGAAACATTAGCACAATTGGATGTGGCCCGCACCTTCCTTAGGGAATTCTACATATGAGACCTCTATTCGGGACCCTGTCCCACCCTGGGACCTCCTTTTGTGTTGGAGAAACTCACCTCCCCACCTTTGAGCCAGCAGCGGATTGTGAGCTGCTACCTTTCCTGGAAGGTTTGCTTTTCGTTGCTGTTACTTCAGCTCTAAGGGTTTCGAGCTTCAGGCTCTGATGTGTAAAGAGCCTCTATTTGGTTTTCCACAGGAAAGGGTTTCCTCAGAACAAATCCTAAGTTTCTTCTGAAAGTGGTCTCAGAATTGACCCTCAACCAGTCGGTTGATCTTCCTGTTTATTTTCCTTCCCCTTCCAATAGAGGGGAGGCTCTCCTCCACACATTGGATGTCTACAGGACTCTGAGGTATTACCTCAAAAGGATGGTTCAGCACCATAAATTGGAGCAGCTATTTGTGGCCTTTGCGTCACACTGCTTGGGTCAACCGGTGTCCAAGCAAACTATCTCTAACTGGATAGTTCGCTGTGTCTCGTTTTGCTATGAGCATCACAATAAACCCCTGCCGGGCCTGGTTAGGGGTCACTCCACCAGAGGAGTGTCAGCTTCTTTCGACGCCCTGTGAAATGTCGCTATACAGGACATTTGTGCCGCCACAACCTGGAACTCGGTGCATACTTTTATCAAGCATGACATCTTGGATATCGTCTCCAGACGTTGGGCTGGCTTCGGCCTAGCCATTTTACTAGGGCTTTTGTCCTAAGGCCTCTGGAGTCAGCATATTCCACCTCCCGGGGTCGGCTGCCTCCTTGCTGTGGGACTGCTTGGGACTCAGTCATGATTGTAATAGCCTGCTGCAAGAGCTCCCACTGGCAAGATAGTACAGTTACCGCAAGAACCCCACTGCATCAGTAGATCTTCGAGAGGAGCTCTTGCAGCAGGCACTTCTTCCCACCTGCCTTCCCCCTCAAGGTGTGCAGATCCATTTTCTTTCTTCTCCAACTCTCTTCATGGTAGGCTTCGTCTCCTTCTCTTGTCAGGCCTTCTGCTGATTCTTGGCGGGAGAACTGAGGTGGATCTGGGTCCACCCCCTCTTGTACCCTGACCGACGTCGTGGTGGGGCCGGCGTCGGGGGCGGTCCCTGCTGTGTATTGCTGGCAGAAGTTTTCACCAGAGGGTCCTAGTGCCTGTGGCATAGTCCTGATTGTAATAGCCTGCTGCAAGAGCTCCTCTCGAAGATCTACTGTTACGGTAAGTTCTTACGTAACTGTACTTTTCTGTCTTTTATTCCCCTTTGCATATCTGCGGTTATAAAAATACATGGGAATCTTTATGTGAAACTCGGGATTCCTTTGTTTGAATCTGTATATAGTTAGACTGTTGAAATGACTGAAGAAAGCTATTTGGAATTTAGGGGGTTAACCTGAGATGCAATTTGAGCTTCTCTCAGGCTTGTTTGCAAACTCTTCGCAGAGTTGTCAACAAGAGGTCAGTTCTGGGCCACCATGTTCTATTTGTTTCACCTGCAAAGAAACTGACAAGAACATTTTTTTGGAAACAGTATGTCTCCTTAATGAGCGTAGGATGAAGAAATGAATTATCAGGCAAAGACCTGTTATAAAAAGAGTAGCAATCTTTTGTTAGGAAGAGACTGAAACTTAGAATTAGATACCCTCAGACGAAGTGCTGTGAAAAAAGGATATTCGGTGGCTGCTCACTTCTACATTGTGCAGCTCCCTGGCTGCTCGTATGATAATATCGCTGTCTTGGTACCCTAGCAGCCAGAAGATCAGGGTTCTTGATTGTGAGATGCACACAGTCTATCTCAAAGTCAAAAGCCTGCACTAAGTTTTAACCAGATTGATAAGTTATTTTTGAAGAATGTTACTGGATTTCAGCCATCCTCTATCAACTACCTCTAATGCCATGGAACAGGTACTTCTAGAGGCTTTCCAGGATGGGTAACATACTGGACCTTGTGTTGTCAAACGGGAACCAAGCCCAAGATATAGTCATGCAGGACCCCCTAACGGGCAGCGAGCACTGCACAATATGGCTCTTCCTTCACTTGGGTAAGGAAACAGCCAGGACAAGGACGAGAGTGGCTGACTTGAGAAGGGCTGATTTTGGCAAGATGGGCAGCATCCTACAAGGGCATCTTGCCACAGTCTACCCAGAGATGCATGCTGATCAAAAATGGTCAGTTATTAAAAGGGATATGACACCGGCCACTAACGTGTGTCAAGACCCAGAGTAAGAGAACCAGGTCCAAAAAAATGAGCTGGCTCAGCAGGGAGGTAGCATAGAAAGTGAGGGACAAGAGAGTGACTTTTGGCAGGTACAAGAAAACTAGACAAGGGGGGAAACAAGAAGGAGTACTCGAGGAAATCCAAAGAAGTGAGCAGAGCAGTCAGGGCAGCTAAAGCTTCAAGGGAGCTAAGGCTGGCTCAGGGGATCAGAGAAGGGGAAAATGATTTCTTCAGGTACATAAGAGAGAAGAAGAGCTGTAGAGATGAGATTGTCTGGATCAAGAAGGAAGGGGGTTGGACAGAAAAGAAAGTGGACCAGGCGGAGGCACTAAACGAGTACTTCTGTTCAGTGTTCACCAGAGGAAAGGATGGGCTGATACCACAAGGGAAAAGAGGGATGGAAACAGGAGGAGCAGGGGTAACCGATGGGGTAATCCAGGTGGATAGGGTTCTAAAGGGCCATTAAGCCATTAAGGGTAATTTTAAGGGGGAAGCCCTCCAAGCCAAGACCTGTGACCAGTGGAGTACCTTGGGGCTTGGTGCTCGGTCAGGTGTTATTCAACATCTTCTGGGATATAGCAGAAGGGATCAAGAATAAGTTCAACCAGTTCACTGATGACACAAAGATCTCTGTGACAGTGGACAGTGAAGAAGGAAGGCAAGAACTCAGGGAGGACCTGGCAAAACTTGAGCGCTGGTCGGGTATAGGGCAATTGGGGTTTAATACTAAAAAGTGCAAGGTCATGCAATACGGATCCAGAAACCCCAGGACCAGCTACTGGCTGGGGGAGTGCAGGTATCTATTTCGGACGAGGAAAAGGACCTAGAGGTGCTAGTCACAGGGGACATGCAACTTTCGGCACAGTGCTATAGGCAGCAGCAGGAGCCAACCAAATGCTGGGGTGCATAGCCAGAAGAGTCACCACTAAGAGGGTGGAAGTCATCCTGCCACTGTAGAGATCACTGGTGAAACCACACTTGGAGTACTGTGAGCAGTTCTGGTGCCCCTACTTAAAAAAGGATGTAAGATTACTGGAGGGGTGCAGTGTAGGGTGACAAAAATGATCCTAGGTCTGGGGGAAAACCCTATGAGGAAAGACTGAGGGAGCCCAACATGTATTCCCTGGAAGATACAAGGGTTAGGGGGAACATGTTAGTGACCTTCAGATGCTTAAAAGGCATAAATAGGATTATTACAGAGGGCTTGTTCAGTTGAAAGGGAGGGAGGGTCACGTGGGGATACAGTCTAAAATTGGAGGGGGAAAGATTCAAGAGGGAAATGAGGAGACACTACTTTACAAAAAGAGTGGTGACAGGGTGGAACGAACTACTGGAAGAAGTGATCTTGCTGAAGACTTTGGCAGTTTTAAAAGGGGGTGGGATAGGGTCAAAGAAAAGGTCAGTACAGAAAGGAGGCTAGGGAGGGTAAAGGGGGCAGGTAAGGATGATGGAAGGGGGGTGCAGCTTCAGTAAAGGTATACTGCGAGCTGCACACTCGGGCAGGCTTGATAGACCTCAAGGCCTTTTTCTGCTGACAAATTTGTATGTTCGTATGTTTGTACTTGTTCAGGCAGCTCCATCAGTCTGCCATCATTTCACTGCCCCCTGCACTCTTGAGTATCAAGCTTTTCCTGTATTAGTTGTATGACTTGCTCAGCTTTCTCCAGGTGACCTGTAACATGAGCCATATGGTCTTCCATAGTCTAGATCCGATTCTTGCTTTAACCATGTGACCCTTCAAGGAGGAGAGAGAGAGTCCTGCATTGAATCTGTTGGTTGAATTACCTCTATAGTCACGGTCATCCTCTCAAGTAAGTGTAGGTTTTCAGGAGGTTTTTTTTACAGTGGGGTCTGGAGCTGATGGGCCATTTTGCTAGGCTGAATCCTGCTTGATGGAGGGGAACTTTCAAGTGGCTTGTAGGGGCCGTAATTGTCTCAATATTCATGGCTATTCTTTCAAGTAAGTCTAGGTTTTCAGGAGGTTTTTTTGTTTTTTTTGCAATGGAGTGTGATGCTGGTTGACCATTTTGCTATGCTGAATTCTGCCTGACAGAGGGGAACTTTCAAGTGGTTTGGACTGTTTCACTGATTGTTCAGGCTGTTGATTTTCCTCCAGTCTGGTTGGTATCCCTGTATTGTTGAAGATGATATATTTTGCGTCAACTCCAGTGGAAGGTAGAAGTTGGATGTTGTAGGATTAGTGCTGAAGGCAGTCAAGATAAAAAAGCTTAGGCAGCCAATTTGTCCAGGTCCCATGTGACCCCTCCCCGAGCAGTAGCTCTTTAATCTAACCCTCTTTATTCTGTGTTTTGTAGTCCGCTTTCCACCCACTTAACTACTGTGGGACACATTCCAGTTTTTTTAGCTTGCTGCTTATGGCCTTGTATGGTATAATGTCAGAAGCCTTTCTAAAATTAAAGAATGACATCCACTAATTTATTGTTATGTAGGCTCCTACTAACTGGCTCATAAAATACCTGATGGTTTTTAACACATGACCTGCCAGTTTTGAAGCTATGTTGAGTATTATCAAGTCCAATGTTTCTATATGGGTTACTATTTTGTATTTATAACTGACTCCATAACCCTCACCCAGTACATGTGCGGCTTACCAAATGATAATTAAAAAGTGTTGATCTTCATCGGGGGTATCTCAGTCATCAAGTCACACATATGGAACTTCACTATCAGTGAAGCAGGATCCACATGGAAGATTTTCAGCAGTACAACTAGGGCCGCCCATGCTGACATCGTCTGCTGACCTCACCAACTCTATAAAGGCAAGAAAAGCAATTTAATGTGTGTGATACTACATGGGTTGAGCAGCTAATTTTGGATTTGTTTGTACAGGAGAGTTATGGTTGCTCCATAGGCTGGCTCCCCATTGACCACCAGTATATTGGCTGAGTTCTTCACCTTATTCAGAGTGAGACAATTAGGCAGTGCATCAGTGACCAGTACACTGTCTGGGGCTTGCATCTTATTTAAAGTGAGCCAATCAGGCAGTACACTGTATTTTAAAAGGCAGCCAACTGTGGCAGTTAGCATTTTAGAATAGGGCCTCAGCCTATGGGAGGTCCACCTTGCCGACTGGTGGCTGAGCTTAATTTCACACCAGAGCTCTGATATGAAAGACCAAGAGACCCCCACTCCCCATTTGGGATAAAATAAGTAAGTAGCCATTTGAGGCAGAAAGCACATTTAATGATTTGTCAATTGGGGTTGTGTGCACTTTATCTTTTGTTTTGTGTTGTCTATAAAGGCGTGAGTGACCCAGCTCCCTCCTCAGTTCTTTCGCATCATCGACTCTGTTCACATGGGTCTCCGCAGAAGCGCCAATGCAGTTTCACACTATTTTTAGCTATGGCAGCTGTCCTCAGCCATGGGCTTCCATACAGAGGAGGAAGATGCCACCAGAAGAGATCTGGTGAACTTCCTGGAGATTCCAGATTCTTCTCCCAGGGATATTCTTCTTTTCCTGCCAGCTGTAAGGAATGCCACTACCATGGCCTGGCACAGGCCTGACATGGTACCAGCCATGCCCCCCAGGGTTTGCTGCATTATGCTGCCCAGCCAGAAACCGATTCTGTGGTTATTAAGGCAGCTCATGATAGGTCGAAGGTGCCCATGCACCTCAGTTCCTTCCCCCTAACAGAGAATCCTGTAGGATTGATCTCTGGTACAAGAGGGTCTATGCCTCCTCCACCCTTGGGCTGAGGATTGCAAGTTACCTCTCCCACATGGTCACATACCAGAATACTATCTAAAAGGAGGGCAAGGTCACGGCCCAGGCCCTTCCTGATTCTTCCCAGAAACAGGAAGTTTTCAAATGCTTGCAGAGTGCTGAGGATATTAGCAAACACCTCTTGAGGGCTGTTTATGATATTTCAGATACAGGTGCCAGGCCTGCTGTAACAGGCATTTGCCTTCGTAGGCACTCCTGGCTGAGGGTCTCGTGTTTCCCAGCCGATGTCCAGCAAAAGGTGCTCAGTGCCCCTTTTAATGGCTCCAAGCTGTTTGGGCTAGATGTGTAGAACATCATAAATGAGCTGCAGGCATCTGGCATGGCTATTCTGTCCACTCGCTCTACCATACTCAGCCTAAGAGCAGACAGGGCCTTCCTTTTTGCAAGGTGTCCCACAAATCCGGAGCAGCCTCCCAGGCTCAAGGCAAGAAAAGAGCCTCCTCTGGCTTGCTAACCCCCCCCCCCCCCGGCACCGCAGCAAAGCACCCTAGGGGTGATGGATCAGCCTCAACGGCTGGATCCGCCTCCACTTGACTCCTTGCCAGACCCCCCCTTTTCCGGTTCCTGACCAAGAGGTGGTGGTTGAAGGTCAGTTCTCTCTCTGTCTCAGTCAGTGGAGAACCATTACTTCAGATGACTGGATTCTTCAGATCATAGAGAGGGGTCACACTCTGGAACTCATCGAGATGTACCCAGAGACTCCTCCAGTACCCTCCACCTACCCCTCGGCCCATCTGTCTGTTCTCCAGGAGAAGGTTCAGTCCCTTCTGCGCAAAAAAGGCTATTGATCCAGTGCCCAGGTGCCAAAGAAATGGGATTTTATTCCAGGTTCTTCCTGGTTCCCAAGAAAACCAGAGATCTGAGGCCCATATTAGATCTTAAGGACCTCAATCTGTATGCCCAATACAAAAAAATTCTGCATGGTAGCCCTACCAGGCTTTATGCCTCTTCTCAAGCAGGGCAGCTGTCTGTGCTCCCTGCACATGCAGGATGCTTACCTGCATATCTCGGTGTTTTCACCACACAGAAGATTCCTCCGATTCCTTTTTCAGGGCGAGCATTACCAATTCAAAGTATTGCCCTTTGGGTTATCCTCAGCGCCATGGGTCTTTACCAAGTGCTTAGCAGCAGTAGCTACAGCTCTCAGAAGGGAGTGACACTACATTTTTCCCTATCTGGACAATTAGCTTCTAAAGGCCCTGTCCAGAAAACAGCTTCTTTGGACTCTGGAGAGAACCCTTTAGCTGTTTCTTTCCCTGGGCATCACCGTCAACTTGCCCAAATCAGTCCTAACCCTGTCCCAAAGGCTGTAATATATAGGGACAGTTCTGGACTCGGCACAGGGACAGGCCTTCCTGCCTCAAAACAGAGTGGAGTGCCTTATTGCCCAGGCTCATGAGGTCATTCAGAGCCATTATGTTCCTGCAAGGGTATACTTGTGGCTGTTGGGGTTAATGTCTGTGGCCATTCCCACGGTTCCATTTGCCAGGCTGCACATGCGAGTCCTCCAGTGGACACTCAGGGTGCAATGGGACCACCGCACGTATGAGTTAGAACAGTTAGTGCTGGTCTCATCCTCGGTTTGCAAGGTGCTCCAGTGGTGGATGGACCCTCTGAACCTGTTGCAAGTGGTCCCATTCCAGATCTCCTCCCCCCAGCAAATCCTCACCACGGATGACTCTGGTTCTGACTGATGTGTGCATCTGGGTCCCTTTCAGACTCAGGGCTCTTGGTCCCAGATCTAAACTTCCCTGCATATCAACATCCTGGAGATGCGGGCAGTCCTGTATGCCATGCAGGCCTTTCAGAACCATCTCTTCCCTGGTCAGCTGTTAATCCAATCTGACAACCTTGGTGTTGTATACTGTATCAACAAATGGGGGGGGGGGGCACATTTGTGTCCCCTTTGCAGGGAGGCCATGTGAGTTTGATACTGGGTGCTAGACCACAGTCTGTTTCTATCGGCAGTCTGTGTCCTAGGCATGCTAAACACCATGGCGGACAGCCTCAGTCGGACTCAGTCCAGCATGCACGAATAGGAACTTTTGTCATTTGTTGCAGAAGATCTGTTCGCCAGATGGGGTTGTCCAGAGTCTGACCTTTTTGTGTCCCCACTCAATGCAAAACTGCCCAGATTCTGCTCGCTGGATACATGACCTGGAGTTTTCTGGTGAGACACATTAATCCTCTCCTGGAGCAGGAGGTTCCTTTGCATCTTCCCTCCATTTCCTCAGATTCAGAGGGTGCTAATCAAGCTGCAGATGGAGGGGGCCAGCATGATCCTGGTAGCTTCATTCTGGTCATGGCAGATATGGTTTCCATTGCTGCAATAGTTAGCAGAGGAACCTCTGGTCCCTGTGCCTCTTTGCAGGGATCTGTTGACGCAGGCTCAGGGGACCCTGGTCCATCCCAATCTCAAGTCCCTTCATCTGCATACCTGGCTCCTAAATAATAATAATAAAACTTTATTTTTATGGCGCCTTTCCAAAACCAAGGCACCGAACAAATTTAAAAACAAATGACATTGCACAAATTACAGCAGCTTAGTTAATACACAAACATCTAAACAAACATAAAATGAAAATTAAACAACCAATCAGTCGCCAAATGCTTGGTGCCAAAGATGAGTTTTCAGGGCTCGTTTAAATCCCTCCACAGTCACGCACTCATGTAACTGGCAGGGTAGAGAATTGCAAAGAGAAGGGGCCGCATGCATAAATGCCTGGGCTCCAGAGGATTTTAAGCACACTCTTGGAATCTCTAGCAACCCTTTGCCAGCTGAGCGGAGCAATCGCCCGGGGTGGTAGGGTACCAGAATCTCTTTCAGGTGGTCAGGGCCCTGTCCATGTAGGACTTTGCAAGTCAGAAGACCGACTTTAAAGGTGATCCGCCATTGTACCGGCAGCCAGTACAGACCACGTAGCACTGGAGAAATATGGCAGAACCAAGAGGTTCCTGTCAAAAGCCAAGCTGCTGCGTTCTGCACTAGCTGCAAACGGTGGATTTCTACCCTAGAAAGCCCTAGATACAGGGAGTTGCAATAATCCAAGCGGGAGGACACAAAGGCGTGAACCAGCGTAGGAAGGTCGCCGGACGGAACAAGGTGCTTAATCCTGGTGATATTCCTCAGATGGTAAAAGGAAGTCTTGACGATGGCTGACACCTGTGAGTGTAGGGTCAGCCCTCGTCAAAGATTAACCCCAGGTTACACACCTGTTCAAAGGCCAGGAGTGGCAAACCCCCAAGGAAAAGCCCCGAGGGAGAACCTACCCCCGAGACCCTATCCTGCATCCTGGGTCCGCGACCAGCACTTTAGTCTTTCCTGAGTTCAACTTCAACCAGCTCGAATCCATCCACTCCTGGATTTCCGCCAAGCAGTTATTAAAGACTGAGAGAGCTCCATTCTGGTCGGGTGCAAAAGAAAGGTATAGCTGGGTATCATCAGCATGGCAGTGAAACCTCAGCCCATACCTCCTTACAATGTCTCCGAGGGGCAGCATATACACTGTGAACAACATGGGGGACAACATCGATCCCTGAGGAACCCCACAAGACAGAGGGATTGGGTCAGAAGAATAAATCCCGGACACCACCCTCTAAGTTCTTCCAGTGAGGAAAGATGTAAACCACCTGAGGACTGTACCAGACAGGACACAGATGAACCTCAGACAGTCAAGCAGAACCCCATGGTCCACAGTGTCAAACGCTGATGAGAGATCAAGAAGAGCCAGGATGGAATGGTTCTTCCGATCTCTAGCCATCAGCAGATCATTGAGCACTGGAAACAGCGCTGTCTCCATACTATGCTTCTTTCGGAAACCGGACTGAAGGGGCTCATAGATGTCATGGATGGTCAAGTGACTCTCCAGCTGTATGGCCACTACCTTCTCAACTATCTTCCCTAAAAAGGGAAGGTTAGAGATTAGTCTGTAGTTTGCATGGCTGTTTGGGTCCAAAGAAGCTTTCTTCAGGAGTGGTGTTACCATTGCCTCCTTCAGGGAGCTAGGAAACTCACCTGTTTCCAAGGAGCACTAAACTATCCGTGCAAGGACCGGACCGATGGAATCAATACAACCCAAAATCAGGGAAGTTGGTCCTGGGTCCAAGCTACAGTATGTAGGGCACGCACCCTGGACAATTCTCATGACATCCATGAACTCCGGGCGGTCGAAGGTAATCCAGGAAAGCTGGAGGCTAGTGGCCAAGCACTGGTCATCAGCAGCGCCCATAGAGTGTGCTGGCTGGAGAGCTGCCCTGATGTCGGCCACCTTAGTTGCAATGAACCGAGCAAGTTCATCGCACTCTATTTGCGAAAATGCTTTCCGAACTTGTAGGCAAGCCGGGTTGCACAGCCTGTACACAGTTCAGAAAAGCTGAATTGGTTGGTTCGGAGCAACTGCAATCTCCCTGGACAGGAACTCTGCCTTCTTACAGGTGATTGCAGATTGATGGGCTTGGTAATGGTCCATCAACCTAAGGTGGTTGGAATCGAGGGCAGATCTCCTCCAGCAATGCTCTAACCTTCGTCCTTGTCGCCGCATCTCCGACAAGGTCCCATCAAACCATGGAGACCGATGGTGAAGGGAGAGGGGATAAATACGGACAGGAGCAGTGACATCCAGGGCCACCACAATGGCCATATTATAGGCCACTACGAGGTCCTCTGGGTCGCTGTTAGCAACCAGAATGAATGATAGGTCAAGTACTGCTGTAAGGCCTTCAGAGTTAACATCTCGTAAAGGGTGGTACTTGACCATCTCCACAGGAGTAGGCCTTCGAGGAGGGGCGCTAAAATTGAACCCCACGGTGTAGTGATCGGACCATCTGACTGGTTCCACCCCCAGATCCGAGGCTTCGATCCCCAGGAGGAAAACTAAGTCAAGGTAGTGACCATGTTTGTGGGTAGCAGTGGTAACTACCTGTGTAAGGCCCAGAGATGTCATCAACTGGAGGAAGTGTTGTCCAAACTGTGAGAGTTCATCGTCGACCCAGGCATTAAAATCGCCCAAGACCATCAGCCTGGGAGACTCAAATGCCATGTTGATGACAAAGTCCGCCACTTCCTGAAGGAACCGTTTCCCATCCCCAGTTGGACAGTAGATGAGGACGATCCTACAACCTACACCTGCTACCACAGTAGCCATCACCCAGTTTGGG
Organism: Neoceratodus forsteri; assembly: GCA_016271365.2. Lineage (NCBI taxonomy): Eukaryota > Metazoa > Chordata > Ceratodontiformes > Ceratodontidae > Neoceratodus > Neoceratodus forsteri. The sequence continues at coordinate 1,174,851,987 of CM057453.1, read as the reverse complement.
ATATCCCTGAGGGTGTCTGGTGTCCTTGTGGCAACTTAGAAGCCCTCCACTCGAGCCAAATATGCCACGAAATGGAAGAGGTTTGCCATATGGGCTGCCAAGCATCATCTGGACTCTTTAATTTGTCTGGTGAGCCAGATCCTGGATTACTTGATTTCCCTGTCAGACTCTGGTCTCCAGTACTCCTCCCTCAAGGTGCACCTTTTGGCTATCTTGGCCTTTCATGAGCCTGTACGCGGCCGCACTGTAGCTGAATTGATGGCTCCTTATCTTTCTCAGGGGCATCCTGCATCTGAAACCTCCAGTCTGTTCCCCTGTCCCAGCTTGGGATTAGAATTTTGTTTTGGAGAAGGTGACCCTGTCTTCTTTTGAGCCAGCTGCAACTTGTGAGCTACGATTTCTTTCCTGGAAAGCATTACTTTTGGTTGCTATTACTTCTGCTTGAAGGATTTCTGAGCTTCAGGCCTTCTGGTGCGAGGAGCCTTATTTGATTTTTCACAAAGACAGGGTGTCTTTGCGCATGAATCCTAAGTTTCTTCCTAAGGTGGTGTCTGAGTTTACACTGAACAAATCTATTCACCTACCTGTTTATTTCCCTGAGTGAGCCAGTCCAGGGGAAGCACTGCTCTATACACTAGACATGTGCAGAATTTTGAAGTATTATCTGCACTGAACTAAGGAGTGCAGAAAGTCAAAGCAGCTTTTTGTTTCTTTCACCCCAGTTAGAGAGGGCATTCATGTTTCTAAACAATGTTTGTCTAATTGGTTGGCACGTTGTATTGTGTTCTGCTACAACTAGCATGGCAAAGAGTTGCCAGGGGTGGTGAAAGCCCATTTCACAAGGGGCATAGCTACCTCTGTGGCCTGTTTCAAAAGGGGTCTCAGCCACTGACATTTGTGCTGCTGCCACCTGGAGTACCGTCCATACTTTCACCAAGCACTACAGTCTGGACATTGCCTTTAGAGCCCTTGCAAGTTTTGGCAGGGCATTTGCTGCAGGGCCTCCTGTCTTAATCTGAGGGATGGCCTTCCTCCCAGACTGTTTATGTGCATCTGTAACTGCTTGGGACTCGTTTCATATGTGTGACCTGATGGCTGAGATGCCCCTGATGAAGATAGAACAGTTACATAAGAACTTACCGTAACAGTAGATCTTCGAGGGGATCTCAGTCATCAGGTCTGCCTTCCCTCCCACCATCCCCCTCTTATAGGACTGTTTCTCAGAACTGGCTCTCCAGTGTATCCAGCCTTTTATTGTGGCCTGTGCACCTCTCCCTCGCCTTGGTTCCCTGTGGCACAAGCTTTGCTCCCGTAGTCTCTGGGGGAAAGAACTGAGGAGGGAGCGGGGCCGCTCACGCCTTTATAGGGTTGGTGACGTTGGTGCGGGTGGCTCCAGTTGCACTGCTGAAAATCTTCCATGTGGATCCTTCTTCACCGACGGTGAAGTTCCATATGTGTGACCTGATGACTGAGATCCCCTTGAAGACTTACAAGAATCTTTAAAGGGACTGTAAGAAAGTATGAAGGAAGGAGAAAAGTAGATTACAAATCTAACTTTCCGATAAAAGAATGACCCGAAGATATTTTACAGACACACATAAATGCAATAAAAATAACAAGGATGGTACCACTAAAACCAAATGAAATACTACTAACTAAGGAAAACAAACTGGTGAAGGCAAATACTGCACTTCTGTGAACTATTTACAAATGCCTATATTCACCAGATACAGGAAATAAAGATGATTACATTGATTTAATTCATACTGCTATGCTGCTACAAAGGACATGGTTAAGGAAAAAATTTGCAACTAAAACCAAACAAAGCTACTGCTCCAGATAACATATAAACCAAAATTATTATACTATTGGAACACAGTTATTGTACCCTATTAGTTACTGAACACAGTTATTGTGCCCAACTCTTGACCCAATGTCCATAGCCAGTATTTTTAACGATGCCTTTACAGACCTCAGCAGTGTCCTCCGCCCTGATATTTTTCACGGTCTCTGCCCCTGCCACCCCCCAGTCTGTGATGCTCAGCAGCAGGCTTACCTCCATTTTTACTTCAAAGAGGTTACTAAGCATGAGGCTAGAAAGTACATACGCAAAGTACTCAGTAAAGCAAGATTAAGTGGGGACAATCTAGATCTCAGATTTCTTGCCCTCACCCTTGAGGAAACTCTTAAACCTCTTACCAAGATTCTGAACCTTTCTCTGTGGTTTGGGCAGTTCCCCCCAAAATGGAAACAGTCCCTAGTAATCCTGGTGCACAAAGGTGGAGATAGGGCACAGCACACAAACTACAGGCCAATCTCCATTCTACCTCCTCTATCAAAAGCACTAGAGCGTATAATTGCAGATCAGCTTGTGGAATACCTGGACAAATACAATATCCAATGTCCCCAGCAGCATGGCTTTCGTAAAAGGTCATAGTACTACCACTGCACTGTTAGAATTCACTGGTTTCATACATAACGCACTTGACCAAGGCCATCTGGTAAGGGCTGCCTTTATTGAGCTGATGAAGGCCTTTGATATTGTGAACCACTCACTGCTACTCAGGCAGTTATCGCTCACAGGGGTGTCGAATGATGCTGTCAGCTGGTTCAAAAGTTACTTAGAAGACCTTTCGCAGCAGGTCAAGATAACCAATGTCCTCTATGAAAGGAAGCCAGTCTGTTCTGGAGTGTCTCAGGGATCTATACTGGGGCCCCTTCTCTTCAGTATCTACTTGAATAACCTCCCATGAGCCTGTCATGAACAGATTCTGCTTTATGCGGATGATACCGTAATGTACTGTAGTAACCCTGACCCTAAGAGCCTCCAGGATAACCTTCAGCACAGTTTCTCAGAAGGGGAAAAATGGTTCAGCACTCAAAAACTGGTTCTAAACTATAGAAAGATCAAAGTGATGCTTTTCAACAATGCCCATAAGAAACACAAGAATAAAAAAACCTTTGTTCATCACAAACTACATTGGCACCCAACTTGAACAGATCCACTCCTTCAAAAATCTAGGGTCACTGTTGATAGCTCACTCACCTACTCACAACATACTGATAATGTAGCTCGAGCTGTCAACATAAGGATTGGCCTACTCCACAGGCACAAGCATAGCCTCACTCCTGAGGCACTAAGAACAGCAGTTTTCAGCTCTGTCATTACCATCATCGATTATGGGCTGGTTGTTTTTGGCTCTGCCTCTGCTACATTCCTTCACAGGATCACTGTTGCTCTTAACAAAGCATGCAGACTCCTTACTGGGGCTGCCCACCTCACACACACGTGTGACTTATATGGTCAGACTGGGTGGCTTCAATCATTCAGCTGGATCCAATATCAAACCTGCTTACTTGCCAAGAAGGCACATCTTGGTTTGTTACCCACTGGGGTCCAACAGCTCCTTAGCCCTTGTCACAGTACCCAACATACTCGCAGCTTGGCAACTCAGGTCTTTACTGTTCCCAGATGCTGCACCACCTTAGGTCAGAGGTCTTTTGCTTACAGAGCCCCCCTCTGACTCAACTTCCTGGGTATTCTGCTGATTCAAAACTCAGCCCTTTCAAACACAAACTCAGACAACATCTATTAGCAAACAGTATATGTGATTGCCGCTCTTAGCAGCCTTCGGCTTATGTTATCATTGTACTTATACCTTTCGGCACTTTTAACTCTTGGCACTTCATTTCGATCCTACCCTCGAGCCTTATCCCCTCCACCCCTCACCCCTGCTTCTTCTCTGCTCACGCATCTTCAAGTTCTTCCCTTGCTCCTCCTCACCTTCCCTCTTCCACCCTCATCCATTCTCTTATCTCATGCCACCTCTTTTGCAACTTCTTCCCCTCCTTCTCCCTATGTTTCTCTCTTTTACCTCTCTCCCACCCATATTATTCTCTCTCTCTTGGGTTTTCGACAAGGCCTACTAGGCTGGCCCCTCTCCCGACTAAACACCACATCTTCTCCTTATACTAATAATTTGTCTTCCTCCCTCTTACTTCACCTGCACTCCCTCCTTCTCTCTGCCCTCACCCCATTTCCCTCCTTCCACCTCCCCATCCTCTCATCTCTCTCTATCCCCATTACCTCCTTTGCAACTCCGCTCCTTCCCTCTCCACCTCCTGTGCAACTCATCTCCTTCTCCCTCTTGTTTCTCCCATCCCCCACCTTATACCCCATTACTTTCTCTACTAGATTTTGGCAAGGCCTCCCAGGCTGCCCTCTCTTCTAGCCCATTTTACTGTTATATTGAGCAACATTCAGTGCCATTTTGATTGCTTTTGATGTATTAATTTTTTTAAGTATATTCTTGATATCTGCTATTTACTTATTCATTGTTTACCTTGTTTTGTTTCTGTACTACTGACGTGGAAACTTTGTAAATGAGTTATATTGCTCAAAGGTGTAATCCAAGACTCAATAAATAAATAAAAAAGTATTTAACAAATCAATTGAAAACAATGAGATGCCAACTGACTGGCAGATGGAAACAGTGGTCCCAACTTGTGAAGAGGGGAAAGAAAGAACAGTTACATAAGAACTTACCATACAGCTTTGTTTGCTTTTAGTTGCAAATTGTTTTCTTAACCATGTCCTTTGTAGCAGCATAGCAGTTGGATTTAAGTAAGCATTAAGCCACGAGAAAGGAGGCTTCTAATAGGGAATGAATGCATTTCCTGTATCTGGGGAATATGGGCCTTTGTAAATATTTCACAGAAATGCAGCATTTGCCTCCAGCAGTTCGTTTTCCTTAGTAGTATTCCATTTGATTTTAGTGGTAGCATGCCTTATTTAATTGCATTTATGTGTGTCTGTAAAATGTCTTGGGGTCATTCTTTTATCTGAAAGTTTGATTTCTAGTCTACTTTTCCCCTTCCTTCTTACTTTCTTACTGTCCCTTTGCAGATTCCTGTAGTTTTGTATTGACTCTGTTGTACCTCTATCATTTTTTATAGCAATTCTATTTATTCTCCTGATGAGGCTGGGGATGTACCCCATTTCAGCCACCTGACCCCTTTCAGGTTTGCCTCTGGTCTCATGCCAGCACTGCAGACCGTGAATTGCTTCCCATGGTGGAGATTCCTCTTAGGCCCAAGGGAGAGGACTAAGATGCTAATCCAGTCCCCCCAGCATACTTCAGAGCCGGGTAAAGGCAGCACTTGCAAGGGTTTCTGGTGTCACTGTGTGACTGCATCAGGGGTTTTCTTCCTTAGCTAGGCACAGGAGATGAGGACATGCAATAACATCAGCATAGGGCATGCACACTCCTGCACGCACCCGGCAGATATCTGCCGATGTCTCCTCCCCTACCATATGGTCCCTGTGCTGGCACCACCCTCTCAACCTCCACTGGAAGTCACACTTACACCTGGAACCATTACCCACCTCCCCACCCCAGTGCAGAGGACAGCAGTCCTACGGACGCTTATTGTACTTCCCCCTCAGCCGGCCCTCTGATGACCCAGGCTTGTTCCCGAACCCGGGTCACTGGCATCGCAGGCAGCACCGCTACCACTGCACTGGCAGGCCGGCACCATATGTATATTTTTTTTTTTGTAGATTCTATTTATGCTCCTACCTGTCGGGGTATCTCTCTGGAATCCACACTCGGCGCTGTAGCTCCTGACCACCCGCCTGAACCATTACTGCCATACGACTTGTATCGGGTTCAGGATTCCAGCCACTCCTGCCTCCCTGGAGAGGCCCAGAATCCCCAAGGGGTTGCCGGGTTTCTATGGCCGACATTGGGCATGTTGGCCCAGGCCACTGGTGGTTCCATCGCCTCCCTGAAGGTAGGGTTTTTTTCTTGTTTTTGTCCCTTGTCCTTCCCCATGGAGCTTGGTCGTGCAATGACGTCTCCCACAGCTCCACCCCTCAACTTTGTGCCCCTGACATGCGCACGTCCCTCTGGCTTCCACTGGGGGCCACTGTTGCACCGGGCAGTCCCTGGATCCCTCCTCAGAGAGAGGAGAGCTGCCTACGGACGCTCAGTCCTCTCTCTCTCTCTCTCTCTCTCTCTCTCTCTCCACCAACGCCTAACGACCTGGGCTCATTTCCGGACCCGGGTCGTCGGTGTGGCGTCCAGCGACTCAATCCTCAGCACCACTGGGCCGGTATGTATCATTTTTAACTGGGCTTTTATCTTGTGTCATAATTTACTCACTTTCCAGTTAAAGCACAGTTTTTCCCTTTCTTGTTGTGGCATTTAATTTTGAGTGTATACATATCCTGACATTCTATTATTTTACATTTTAAAATCGTCCAGGCTATATCAGTGCAACTGTTCATAGTATTTGTATTTGACTTCGAGTCCCAGTCTGTAAAGCTATTTCCTGTCCCAAGTACAGCAGCTCCCTGATCGTGATAATGTTCTGTATTCTTGCCTACTCGGTCTCTTTTTACACCCTTTGGTACCTCAAAGAAGATGCTGTACTCTTACGCAAGATATTTGCTTCTGTCTTGTTCAGGTGAAGGCCATCACCTTCGTACTAGTCTGGTCTATTCCAGAAGATCTCCCACTGCCTGATAAATGTAACGTTTCCTTTCTTTCCCCAAGTTCTTAAGCATTTATTCGTAGATGATTGATCCCTGCCTACTAACTGAGCAGCATGGGACAGGTACAATTTCACATGCCAGCACTGTTTACTTTTTGTTTTTTAGCTGCTTTCTTAGTGTGGTGAAATCCGCTTTTGCTGTATTTCATTGTTTATTTTTTTTCCAGTAATTAGTACCCAAATGAAAGACAAGCACTGGGACTTCTACTCGCTTGCAGAATATTGTCAGCTATTTTAGTTATGTCATCCACCCTGGCCCCCAGGAAAAAGCTTGCAGCTGTTTTTTTCCTTATGAAGCGTAGATAGATTTCTATCTGTGTATCTGCATTACTGTTATTTCACTTTTCCTTCCTGTGCTCAGTATCTGATCTGCTATAATTTAGAAGTTTTCTAGACTCTCTCTGTTAGTCCCACTTGTTAGACAATCATCCCTGTTTTAAAATTCCAGTCCTTGTTCTTTGTGCAGTGCTAGTCATTTATGTGCCTAAAAACTCCTCAGAATGTTGCAGTGATTCAAACATATTAGATGAAGAATAACATGAAATTGGCAGTGTAAGGTGTCTAGGAAAGTCATTTTGCATTTTCCCTTAGAAATGTTTTATAGTTTACCGTTTGTTCCCTTAGAAATGTTTTATATTTTTACAGTTAGGTACTTCTTTGAAACGTTTCCTGTTTTCATTTTTCAGATATTAATTTACAAAATCCTAAATAGGATGAAATTGCAGATAAAAAAAACAAAGGCACGTTCCAATCATAGCAAGAAGCAAAAATCAATTTACCCGACATACAGCCCTTGCACTGTAGTATAAAGAATATTTATGGTAAAAACATTGTTTTTTTTATATTTATTATTCATTAGGAACCAAACGCAACAAAAAATCTTAGTTTCACAGACTGCACATCCATGTCCGCACCATTGCTCCACTCTTACCAGCTTGTCACTGACATCCAGCGTAGTTCACCCTGTTCTGTGTCCACACGTGCCTTTTCTTATAGTTGGGATGCCGCAGCCACCTGGACCTTTGAGCCAAGTCACCAGTCCTGCTGGATCAGGCCACGGCCAACGCTGCCTGAACCTCTGGGGTTGTGCGGTCTTGATATCCATTCTTTACACTTACACACACACACACGCACTCACGTATTCCCTCTGCAGATTGAACATTTTGTGGGCATTTTTTTCTTTTACCTTACAATGTCCAATCCACATCGTGATCATGCTTAATTAACACTATTGATGGCCACTGCCCCGTCCCTGCTTGCGCTATGTCCTGAAGCCAAGGAACAGTGGGATCAACCAGATACAAGTTTTTTTTAAATGTAACAATGAGAATAAGTAGATAAATATAAAAAAGAGAGCTTTGCACTACTGGGTTGGCCCTATTAGTTCTATGTTCCTAACCGACGAACGGAGATAGTGTGAGCAGGGATGGAGTCATGATGTTTCTTTAGCTGTTCAGACCACCCACACGCAGACTAAGAGGAAGTCAGATGGCATGGTATGAGAGATTGACACTGCTGCTCAAAGAAACTTTTCAGAATGCAGTAATAACCCATTTTCGGGTTGTTACGGTGTTTTACAGAGCCTTGTAAACTGTTTGATAAAGGGGTTCACCAGTTATTACAATATGTTATCTAAAGGAAACCAGGTTAAACAGTGCAATCGGGCAAACTTATGGAAGTAAATATTAAATATATACAGTAGTTAACATGAGTACAGTGTGTTTAAGACTAATTTAGGCCAAATCTTAATGTCATAAAGATGCAGTACTGTATCAAACATTATAGACTGAGGGAGCGGTCCTGACAAATTAGAGCGCTCCTTTCCCCTGCACGTGAGACACTCTTGTTCTGTGAAGAGCATCTCACACGTAGATGCCCTACAGACGGGCACATTCCGGGAACAGTTTTTAAAATATATCATTGATCGCTCTCGATCAATAATATATTAATACACCCCCCGTTGCCACTCATTCCTGTATTAGAGTGGTTTCACTTGCCTTCAGCTGGAGCCAGAACAGCTCAGCTTCACTTCACTGATCTCGCTCCAGCCAAAGGCGCGTGAAACCACTGTTACATAGCAACAGGTTGCTCTGGGGGACATAATAATGTATAGAAATAGGTGATCAGATTTAACTTTGGTGCTTAGCACAAAAGCTGTGTTCCCTTTCACATACTCTGAGTTAGTCTGAGAGCTTCAATGCTACTTCTCCTTAACCTTTTTCTCTCTCCTAGGAGCAGCCTGAGAAATCAACATTCTCCTCTTTCTGTCTGTGACTCTGCAGAATATGCCCATTTTATTTTTTACAGATCAAAAGGACTCTGTTTTTCTCGACAAGAATTATGACTGGCTCTGAAAGCTTTGTTTTGTGACATGTTGCATCCACTCACACTGTCCCAATGTGAGTGTCAATAGGCACGGGGTCAATACAGTACACGGCAGAATGTCGTACAACATAATCGCGTTGTGCGATTCTGTGTTATCTTTCTTTCTGTGGGGGGATCCGCCCCCCCCCACTAAGGATTCTAATTCTGAGGGGGGGGGTCCAACACAGAGAGTGCACAGGTCCGGGTTTTGGCATAATGCCGCGCGCTATTAAGCGTACAACATTATGACCCGGTACAGTGTCAATGCCACTTTTGACTTGCAGTTACTCAAACTACAACACAAGCCATAATTTCTCCCAGAATGGACATCTTCAACCTGGGAACTGGCAGACATTGCGGCCTTTTTGTTCACGTATATTTACATTCAGAAGTTTGGTTAGGTCCCCTGCAGTTGAAAAAAGCATTTAAACAGACACTTGATTAGAACTGATTTTTCGTACATAAAATATACACAGGTATGCCAGACATAAACAGTTTTTTCCCTACTGCCTTAATTTCAGCTTAAAAAATAATTGAGGACATCTAGGAAATTAACCCCCCAAAAAAAAAAATATTCGACTCAAGCAAAAAGAAAAGCTAAACAATAAACTCTAATGCCAAGCATTCGGCACCACTTATAGCAATACATGAGATGTACAGGGCAGCAGAAAAGGAAACACAGGTCGTGCCCACTTATTGCGTCATATTTAACCTGTGTAATTGTACTGCCTGTATTACCTGTGTGCCATCTTCATGGCCCGGGTCGTACCTGAAAACTGTCCATTGAATCAGTGTACTTACCTGGTAAAAAAACAAACTGATAAACAAATAAATATTCATGCTGTTGTTTGATGCGCTTGCCCGCCACATTGCTCCTACACCTGTGATGCTGCATATGAAAATTGTACTGGCTATAGTCAGGAAGATATCAACGTAGCCAGGGAAATCGCTAGAGTGATCCCGCGTTCTACACTTCTGGAATACAAATCCAGGCCACCTCCTAATCTGGGGCAGGTTAACTTCATTACTACCTGTGGAGTTAACACAGCTAATATTCAGGCAGTAATAAAAAAACATTGGCCAATCCTTTCTGCTGACCCTACACTGAAGGAAACTGCCTCAATAGAACTGAGAACTGTTTTTCAAAGAGGACAAAATTTGTCTGATCTACTTGTGCATTCTTTACAACCTCAAGAAAAGAAAATGATAACTTGGTTGCCCCCACCACCAAAGGGATGCTACAGATGTGGTCACTGCAAATTCTGTGAGGTAATCACTAACACAAAACAGTTCTCTTCAATTAATATTGATACTGAATATCAGATTTAGGAATTTATTAATTGTTCTGCATCAGCAGTTGCATACCTGGCTACTTGTTCATGCAATGCCTTTTACGTTGGTAAGCCGTCCTTTAAAATTATGAATTTGTGAATATTTGAGCGATATTCGTTGTAAGGATTATGGTAATGCACTAGCTATACATGTTGGAACATCTGTAGGGGTACATTGTTAAGTTTAGAGGGACTGAGAAAGTTACTGTTGGGATTAGGGGGAGTGATTTTGGGGGGGTGACCTGGACATCCAGTGACCTGGAAAATAGGCTCCTCTGCAGAGAAGCTTATTGGATTTTCCAGAGTGGGGGCACTCTCTTACCCAAGCTTAAATGATCACTTTGACATCACACCCTATCTAAAAAGAAAAAAGGTAATAGAAAGTGATTCTTATATGCATGTGAAAACTGATGATTGTTACTATTACTATTTTATTATTTTCAAATTTCTCTTTTTTTCGTTAAAGAGATGTTGTAATGTACTGCTTCGGGCTCCATAGCCTGGTACCCTGGGGCAGTGATAGCCCCTCTGAGTAAAAACTTTCATTTTTTACATACTCCATAAAGTGTGGGAAGGGATCATAATTCATTCTGAACGGTGAGTCTGCCGATCCCTTCCCACTTCCTGGTATGCCTGCTCCACCCCAGCTCTCCCTTTTAGACGCTTAACCAGGAGAGCATGGGAACGCCTTCAAGTCTCAGGGGCTTAATTAAATGTTAAGTATTCTAGTGTTTTGATAAATTGAAAACCACCGCTCAACAATAGGGTCCTATTAGTTGAGCGGTGGCTTTCAGTTTTATCCAAAGGTACACTGAAGTGCTGTAAAATGTTTTGAAATTAAGCCCCATAGACTTGTATGGGGCACGTCCCCGCGCTATCCCTGGTTAAACGTCACAAAACGGGGGAGCGCAGGGATGGAGCACTTTACGGAGTACGTAAAAAATTAAATATTTTACACAAGGGGGCTATCGCTGCCCCAGGGTATAGAGCTCCGGAGCCCAAAGTATATTTTTTAGAAATCACACATTTCCTTTAATCACGAATGGTGCATTGTGATTTTGTTCTGAATTTGATATATACGTGAGCTTTAATACTATGGCAGAATATGCATTAAATAAGAGTCTAGGTACTTTATAAGGGCCCTTAATTGCCATTCTGCCTTTAGTTATAAGTTATGAATTTTAAGCTCTGTATTGTAATCTATCCTGTTATATGTGTGTGTGTGTGTGTGTGTGTTTTGTTTCCCTATATACCACACTTACTATTTACTCTGGATTAGGAATTATGATATACCAGAGAGAATTAGTAATTATAGATTATTTTGTCTGTACATGTAAAATTATTGCGTCAAGCTTAATAATTACACTGTGGTACTTTTACCATGACAGCACTTTACCTTTAAAATTAGAAAAAAGTTCAGTTGGTTTGTAAAATCTCTCTCCCTCCCTTTTTTTGGGGTTGCTGTCATGGTTTTGCCTATCCCATCGCAGTATAGCTGCTATGATGTGCTGTTAAAAAGGCATATCATATACAAATAATTATTTTATAATGATGAATATGACCTAATGATGGTCTGTAAAATTACATTTATGCCTTTTTGGTACATTTTCTGAGTTAGTCCTTTACTTCTGATTTCTTTAATTTTTCATCACATTTTTTTTTTAATCTTTCTGTTTATCCGTCTTACTGTCTCCATCCTCCACTCATTCAGATCCCCTCATGCCTCAGAGCGTCCCCCTTTTTGCCCCAGAAGTCTGCCCCTAGAGTGCGACCAATCGTTCGAGAGACCCTTAATATAACCCCCCGGGCAGGGCGAGGAGAGGCTTCCCCTTACCTTCCGTCAAACCATGGAAGAGCAGTTGGTGCACAGTGGAGTCTGTCCCTAAAGACAACTGGAGGACGCGCTGTCGGCTTCCAGATGGGTCGTCACCTAGGAGTGACGGAGTGCATTTTTCCATGTTCTGGTGCCCCACAGTCGCTGGCACTCAAGGAGAGCCAACTGGGAGATGGGCTTCGAGACGCACCTCCTCCCAGGGCTCTTGGCTGACGTCTGCCCCTCCCATTGCTTGTCCCCGACTGCACTGCCAAGCCCAGGTTCACCCGGGAGATGGCAGTATAGTAACGGGACTAGCACAGAACCCTACCCAGAGAGGGAGAGTGCCTCTGGGTGCTCAATCCCTCTCTACCCCTGCCGACCCCCAGTGGCCCGAGTCTATTCCCGATCCCGGGTCGCCGGCATGGAGCGAGGTGTGGCGTCCAGCGCCTCAACCCTCAGCGCCACTGGGCCTTTAATTTTTCATCACATTTAATTGCACTTGTCACTTTAAGATACATTCATTATAAAAATGTGTGCACTGGAGGTGTGGGCCGTCCCTGAGGAAGCGCACATGCATGAAACCAGTCGGGCCTGAGAGGAGAGGGTAGCAGTACATGGCACCTACTTGTTGTTTGCATGTATTCCTGAATCTATAAGGAACTGACAATAAACAAGGAACTATTTTACTTTTTTGGTGGATGGTGCCCTTATTTCTTGGACTGCTTGCGTTGCCTATGTAGCCGTAATCTGATGTTTTGTAATTCTATTCTTCTGCACTCCCCTTCCCCTGGTCACAGCTGGAAATGAGCCTCGGCTCAGTGTACCTTTCCCAGTCACCAGTTTTTAAATAAATCAATATTAATTACTTGATATACTTTGTCATCTTGTTTTGTAGCAGAGGATTCCTGCTTAATCACTCTGGGCTGGTATTACCAGTTCATGGATCCTTTTACTGGCTGACGGGATCTTGCGCTCAGAATCCGAAGTGAACTGTGCCCAAGGGAAAGATTTTTATTTACTTTGTTTAGAATCTAAAAAGTGCTTTGTGCCATCTGTATCCACTAATACATTGTTTATTTATTTTTAAATTGGTGGCGTGGAAAAGCACGCTGAACTGAAGCTTACTTCCAGGTGTGACCCGGGGGATAGGGTACACGGGTAATAAAAAGAGTACAAAAGTGTAAAACATCAGCTACTGTATAAATGTGCACCACTGCAAGCGAGTTGTGTTCAGCAGCTTGCATTAAAACAGTTATCTTGCATCCTGTAAAATAATGTTAGTTCGTTTTTGTTGCTCCGTTTTTGCATATAGAAAACAGTAATTTGCAATTTTGTTGGTGTGCTCTTGACTTGTCGTCTGCAGTTTCAGTTCTCCTCTGTGATGCCTGAGTATGGAGTCCCGATGTTTCCTCCTTGCACATTGCACTTTAGTTGTGCTGCGGCAATGAATAATGACCCACTTAATGCCGGTATATCATCATTGTTTTTGGAAAATGGGGACTCTGATTCCTATGTAACAGAGCCTGATGAAGATTACATCCTCAGAGCAGTTCCTTATCAGTTTGAGCCCAAGACTGATCGTGCTGCTGTCAGTGATAATAATGTGTCTTCAGTTTCCCTGCCTGAGGTCAGTGGCTGCCTTGATGATCAGGAACTTTCATGGCACAGTAATAAAATAGCTGCAGGAGTGACCGGCACTGCACTCTGTAAATGGGATCTCACAGCCAGTGCTGCACAGACTACCCCCCCCCCCAACACCCTGAATGGATCAGTCCTGGTGCTGATGTCTGTGGCATTTAATGTGGTAGTTGGGGTATTGCCTGTCACAGTTCACAGATGGTAGTGGCTGTATGGGAATGCAAGATGCCCTCTCACAGCTCAGGGAGTGATCATCGGGTCTGCCCACCTGACTCCTGTCACCACTAGAACCTGACAGTCATCTCTGGCAGGGAACCCATTGTCTCTCAAACAAGTCCAGTCGTCTCTGCTCATTGCATGTATGTGGGCCTGGAGAGAAAAGCAGTGGAAAATACTGGGAGCCAGCAGGCTCTGTGATGGCTCGATGTGCCACTGCACCAACAAGCCCCGATTCTGGATTGTGCTCTGGGGTGGGAAGTAAAGCCGACACTCCTCTCCCCGGCTATTGGGGGTAATCCACAAGGGAACTCCAGGACATGGCTGGTGTGGGGCGATCAGGGCCAGAGAACAAGTCCCTCCGAGGGAGGACCACAAGTGCCTGCCTAACTTTGCAGAGGCAGAGAAAAAAGTAAATAAAAAAAAAATCAGTTTCAGACCGCAACTGTGTTTACACTACCACTTGTCAAATGCTGTTTCTCCAACCAGCTGATCTTTTCTTTCTGCCACATCCAGATCCCACTCCACATTGCCTCTTATTTTTAAGTGGCTTTGTTAAGTTTTTTGTTCCGACTTCATTTTAAGTTCCAGCTTCTTATTCAGCACTGTCTGTACACTTTTTAAGGTTTTTACCTATTTTCCCAGTTTTTTTGTTGTGCTTAATTTCTGATGGTTTCCTTAAACATTATTTCCATAAGTGAATTTTTTCTGAGTTTTTTTAAAAGGTACCAAGTACCATAATCCCATGCAATCCACTGATGGTCACCTAAATGCATGGAGTTTCTGGATCCAGACAACACCAAGAATTTTTCAGACTACCCTAACTCTTCAGAGATGTCCAGAAAATCAAAAGAGAACAGTGCAAATAATTGGAAGAATTACCAACAGGTACTGCTATCTCTTTTGCTCTTATCTACAAAACTGAGGTGGGTATGATCTGGTTAGGATAAATGAACCTCTGATTAGCACCAGTAATCCAAGAACCAGGCTTCGTCCGTCAGTACAGCAGGAAATAATTGTGATTCCAGTGCTGAGGAGTGGCCCTGCTGCTGTGATTCGTCTTGCTCCAACAGATTCTGACAAGCAATCTACCATGCACGTCTCGAAAAAGAGTAGGGGAAGTTTCCCCGGTGTCCTGGCCAAATTTCCCTCATTCACTGAAAATACCACCAACAGCTTAATCTGGTTCAAGGTCAGTTGGCATTCATCTGTATCCCCCTTCCCCCAGGTCGTGCCTGAAAATAGGCAGAATCTGCCTAGTGCGCTTACCCGGTCAACAAAAACTATATAAATAAAATAAAAATAAATATTTAGGCCAGGAAAGGCTACTAGCCCTTTCATTCTCACCCCTGCCCCAAGGACTGTACACATTGTTAGGTAAAAACCTATCTTGGCAACCATCGTAAGTGTAAGGGCAAAGGGATGTGGCAAGAGCTTCACTGCCTTCACTTTGAATGTCTCTGGGCAGTCAGGAGAACAACAGAACTGATTTCTTGCTCACTATCCTCCACGTCTCTTCCTACCTTCCTGTGGGAGGCAGGGTCTCCCAGTTTTACCTCCACTGGTTACTCATTACCATAGACAGGTGGGTACCAGAGATAGGGAAGTTATGACACTGGAATTTATATAACCTCCTCCTCACAGCCATATAGTAAAGTACAAGGTATTTTAAAACCTAGAACAGGAGTGAATAAGGAACAAAACCCAGAGCCATTTCCTTGCAGAGGCCATATAGGCGGTTCCAGAGACCAAAAGGGGAAGGGATTTTCCCCTAACATTTCCTGGTCCCCAAATAGTCACGGGGTAGCTGCCTATCGTGGATTTCAGAGGCCTAAATAAATATCTGAGATTTAAAAAAAAAAGTTTAAGGTAGCTTCTTAGAGGGAGATAATTCCCTCCCTCCAAGAAAGGTGATTGATTCTGCTTCCTGGATACGAAAGATGTGTATTGTTACATCCTTATGAGATCCTCCTACCAGAAGTTCCTTCAGTTCAGCTAGATACAAGGAATTTATCAGTACTAAGTTTTAATATTTGGATTTTGCATAGAAACATATAATTTGTAGGTGGAAAAGGACTGCTTGGACCACTCAGTCTACCCAGATGGTCCCATCCTTGTCTGCCTTCACAGTCCCTAACTGACCTCTGGCAACCCTCACTCTTCCCTGTTTATTCACTAATATTCCCCTGTTTCTGTCTCATACATGCTTGAAGCCCTTTATTGTTTTTGCCTCCACCATTTCCACTGGCAGTCTGTTCCAGACATCTACCACTCTTTCAGTGAAATAGCACTTCCTCACATCACTCTTTAACTCCCCCCCAAGCTTCCTCACATGTGTGCCCTCTGTTCCTGATGCTTTTCCTCCTTTGAAAGGGATGCCCCTTCTGCACCCTGTTCACCCCCATGAGGTGCTTTTATGTCTCTATCTTGTCCCTTCTCACTGTCCTCTCTTCCAGGGTGTACATGTTGAGATCCCTCAATTTCTCTTTGTGGGGCTTTTTGGTGCAACCCCTGCACTATTTTAGTTGCACTCCTCTGGACAGTCTCCACCTTGACTATGTCCTTTCTGAGGTACAGCCTCCCAAACTGGACACAGTACTACAAGTGGAGTCTTGTCAGTGAACAATCAAGTTGCAAAACCACCTCCCTCCTGTTAGAGATCCCTCTCTTAATGCATCCCAGCATTGCACTGGCCCTATCCCCTGCTTTGTCACACTGCCCTGACACTTTGAAGTCATCAGATATGATAACCCCAAGGTCCCTTTTCTGCTTAGTGACTGACCATTCCACCCTCCCCTTATTCTGTACTCCCAGGTTCCTATGCACTAGGTGCATAATGTTTTACTTTCTGGCATTAATCTCCTACTGTCTTGTTTCTGACCACTCCTAGTTTCCCAAGATCCCTACATATTCTTTCTGCCCCTTCCCAATCGTCTAACCTATTACAGATTTTGGTATCATCTGCAGAAATGCATACCTTCCCTTCCAGTTCATTTGCAGTGTCACTTATGAAAACATTGAAGAGGATCTGATCATAGGAGACTCCATGATTCAGGGAGTTGATACCCATCTCCAGCCAGGGGTGATGGTCAGATGTCTCCCAGGTACATCAGCATGGAGAGACACTGACCGCATTGCAAAAATTGTTCACAAAGCAGGAGAAAACATTGATGTCCTAGTGCACATAGGGACTACTGATCTCGCCAGCCGGTCAGTTGTGGAGACCAAGGAACACCTGACTAAGCTGGAACAAACTATCATCTATTTCGTCCGGCATCTCCTTCTCTGAGATCCTGCCAGTCTGGGAGAAGGGAGCAGATGGACGAAGGTCAGAGAAGGGGAGATAGGGAGCTAACATGTGGCTCAAGGACTGTGCCAGGAAAAAGGACACAGATTTGTAGGGAACTGGCAACAGTTCTGGGGAGCGAAAGTTCTTAAATTTGATGGACTGCATCTGACTAAAGAGGAGTCAGTGCATTGGGGCAGAAGTTTGACGTCTTTGCAGAATATTTAAACTAGCAAATGGGGAGAGGGTGCAGCACCTTATACATCGAATGGGAAGAACACCTCCCCTCAGCTAGTGGTCAAACAGGAATTCAGCGGTTTGCGCTCATTTGCATCACCAGGTAAGAAAAAGGTTTGTCTCCCCATACGATGCACAGGGTAATGCCAAACTTCACCCAACAACTAACACACCAAAATCTGGCCAATGGAAAATCATGTACACAATGCTCACAGCCTGGGAAATAAGATCCCAGACCTGCAGGCAATAATGTCAGAGGCTAAACTGGACATAGTAGCAATTAGTGAGACGTGGTTTACCAGTAACCACACTTGGGAGACTTCAGTACCTGGCTATGTATTGTTCAGAAGAGACCGAGGTGCAAAAAGGGGGGGAGGAATGGCCCTGTATGTTAATGAAAATATCAAAGCTACAGAAATTCAGAATACACATAAGGAGCCAGAAGAACTGTGGGTCACTGTGGAAACAGGAAATGGGACAGCCATAAGAACTGGGGTTGTCTACAGGCCCCCAGACCAGAGGGAGGACATAGACACATTACTGTTAGAAGATATACAAAACATGACAGCTAAAGGGGAGGTTCTGATAATGGGAGACTTCAACATGCCAGATACAGATTGGTCATACCAGCAGAACATCTGCCAGAACTAGACTCATAGTGGATTCCTGCAGGGGAGGGCCTCAAACAACTGGTACAACAACCCACAAGAGACAGGGCTATTCTAGATCTAGTACTGACTAACAAAGAAGGGATCACAGATCTCCAGGTAGAAGGTCACCTGGGGCCAGTGACCATCACATGGTATGGTTCAATTTGGCTACTACATCTAAATCATCCCATTCCAAGGCAAAAATATGGGACTTCAGAGGAGCTGACTTTGATAAGATGGCCAACAGAGTTAAGCTAGCCCTGGCAAAAAGAAACACAGGTGAGGAGGTATAGGCAAGTGGCAAGCATTATGATACAATACTGAAGCAACATCCCATTGTGTTAGACAGAAAAGGAAGTGCAAAAGAAGAAGGAAACCACTTTGGTTCTCAAATACAGTAGCAGAAAAGGTCAGAGCCAAAAGGCTGGCCTTCAGGAAATATAAGGGAACACAGCGGATGAAGATAGGGAGGCATACCAAACTGCCCTAAGGGAAGCAGGGAAGGCAGTAAGGCAGAAAGTCCCAAACTGAGGAAACACTAACACGAACAGTAAAGAAGGTGACAAGACTTTCTATAGATACATTAGTGAAAGGAGAAAGTCCAGAGGGGTATTGCTGTTAATGGAGAAAAGGGAGCATGTGAGGAGGAGGACCCTGTAAAGGCATCTATCCTAAATAGATACTTTGCTCAGTATTTACTGAAGAGAAGGTAGGCAGGGCCCACAGCTCAGCATCATGGACACAGGGGGAGGAGGTGAGCACTACTCCCTTCACAAAAGAAAGGGTCCTACAAGAGCTTGCTAAGCTCAGGGTGGATAAGGCAATGGGACCTGATGGCATACATCCCAGGGTACTTAAGGAGCTAAAGGAGGAACTAGCAGGAGCCATTAGCAGAATTGTTTAGTGAGTCTCTGAGCACAGGAGAGGTCCCAGAAGACTGGAGAAGGGCTCATGTGATCCCGCCCACAAGAGTGGTAGCAGGAGGAGGCGGGAACTACAGACCAGTCAGTCTTACCTCAGTAGTGGCAAGATTATGGAGGCACTCCTTAAGGAAAGGATAGTGCAACACCTGGAATCCATAGGGGCACAGGATCCAAGACAGCATGGGTTTACAAAGGAAGGTCCTGTCAAACTAATCTCATAGATTTCTTTGACTGGTTAACCAGAGTGGTGGACCAAGGGGAGCAGTTGATGTCGCTACCTTGACTTCAGCAAAGCTTTTGACACTGTTCCACATAGAAGATTGATAAATAAGCTAGGTAGGCTCGGGTGGGTCAGAAGTTGGTCAACTGGGTGGCAAACTGGTTGACTGGCAGAAAACAGAGAGTGGTGGTAAATGGTATACAGTCAGAAGAGATGCAAGTCACAAGTGGGTACCTCAGGATCAGTCCTGGGGCCAGTCCTATTCAACATCTTCATTAGTGACCCGCAGATGGACTAGAGGGTAAGGCTTGTCTGTTTGCAGATGACACCAAGATCTGCAACAGAGTAGATGATCCAGATGGGTGGGCAGAATGAGAAGAGATCTGGATAAACTAGCAAAATGGTCAGAAGAGTGGCAACTGGGATTTAATGCAAAGAAGTGCAAAATCATGCACATAGGGAAGAGAAACCCTGAAGCCACTTATAGGCTGGGAGGGAGTTGCTAGCAGTCACAAAGGAAGAAAGAGACTTGGGCATCATCATCACTGATGACTAAAATCATCCAAGCAGACCTCTCAAAGCAGTAGGTAAGGCTAGGGGGTGTTAGGGTGTATTAGTAGGGGTATCACAAGTCGTAAGAGGGAGTAATAATCCTCTGTACAAGACATTGGTTAGGCCCCATCTGGAGTACTGCGCAGTATTGGAGGCCACACCTTCACAAGGACATTAACCAAATTGAGGCAGTCCAGAGAAGGGCAACAAAATGGTGCAGGGACTGCATCAGAAGACATATGAGGACAGATTAACGGAGCTCAATATGTATACCCTTGAGCAAAGGAGGAGAGAGGTGATATGATCGAGACATTTAAACACCTTAAGGGCATAAACAAGGTGAAAGAGTCTAACATGTTTAAATATAAGAAAAATAGGACAAGAGGACACAGCATGAGATTAGAGGGAGGCCGATTAGGGGAATGTGAGGAAATTCTTTTCACAGAAAGGGTGGTAGATGCATGGAATGGCTTACCACAAGAAGTGGTGGCTATGAATACAGTGCAGGGCTTCAAACAGGCATGGGATAGGCATAAGGAGCAATACAAATGACTATGAATAGATAGGTCACTGACAGAGCAAAGTCGATGGCACATTT
Source organism: Neoceratodus forsteri (assembly GCA_016271365.2). Taxonomy (NCBI): domain Eukaryota; kingdom Metazoa; phylum Chordata; order Ceratodontiformes; family Ceratodontidae; genus Neoceratodus; species Neoceratodus forsteri. The sequence continues at coordinate 1,174,831,601 of CM057453.1, read as the reverse complement.
ATAAGGTAGAAAAAGAAATGGGCAGACTGGATGGGCCTTGCGGTCCTTATCTGCTGTCAACTTCTATGTTTCTATGTTACTTTACAGTGGAAAAATAGGGTCTTGACATGGTGTGGGCCCTAAAGAAGTTAGAGCCATACCTATATGGGCAGCATTTTGAGGTACAAACAGATCACAACTCCCTGGTTTGGCTGGCACAAATGGGTAAAACAAATTGTAGGCTGTTAAGATGGAGCCTTGCCTTGCAGGGTTATGATATTGCTGTCTCACCCAGGGCAGGGGCAGCAAACAAAAATGCAGACAGGTTATCACATCTGTTTGAGATGTGAACTGAATTTCGAGAACTCATGCCATGTGTGGGAATAGATTCCCCCAAGTTCAGTCTAGGAGGGAGAAGTGTAACGTGATTAACCCTCTACTAGTTATAATTTTATTTGTGATATAAATATATGTTTATTTGAATGTCTGCTTAGGGAAATGGCAACTATCAGCTTTTAAAGGGGCCTGACCTTTTGACCCCAAAGGCCCTGGCTCACTGAAGACAATCGACTGTAGTAACACTGAACCAGTGAATGGGTTAATTAAGAGGCTTCCTTTGGCATTTCCTGTAATACCTGTGTTAGCTGTTATATAACACATTGTAAACTAGCCCTTCTACTTTGAAGCACAGGGACAAAGTATGCATGTTTTGACCTTTGAGGAAAATGCCATTTTTAAATGATTCCTGTTAGCTTTCACACCTGTAAGAGAAATGTTTTGTCAGGATGTTTTCTGAACATCAAAGGTGAATACTCTGATCAAAGAGAGTCATATTTTAATATTGCTGTCTTGCAGATTTCCAGCCTGCAGTAAAATGACATCCTTTTGGATATACTTGGTCAGGTTACAAATTAATTACAGGCTAACAGTGACCTCATGAGCTGTGACCTCACAGGATAGGAGGGACATGCTGGATTATTATCCCTCTGGCTGAAAGGAGTGGACACACTTCTTCTCTGGACTCCTAAAGGAACACACACAATGTGTGTCTGAACTAAAAAGGCACTTCTGTCAAAATAGATACCATCAAACTGGAACTGAGTTAGACTTAGAATTTATGCACCAGGCATTTCGTTTCTATAACTTCAAATTTATTTTTGACTGTAAGTATTTATGTTATATGTTGCATATGTATTTACTATTTTTTTTTTATTCCAGTAAACCTTTTGGTTTCCTTAATCCTGCTTGAGTCTTTTCTTTTGCATATGAAAGCTGATACAGTATTGGATAATTCTGACAAAAACTGTTAAGGGCTTGAAAGTGTGTTACTATCTTGCTAAGGGAAGAGTATTCCTAGGTCTCAAATTGAGTCAAAATGGTAAAATTGTGAACCAGGCTGGTGCCCACTGGGTGAAGTATTGCACTGCATCCCCCAAAGAGAGTGTGATATCTGAGTCTGTTAACTGGGTGTGCTAGCAAAACAGGGTTCATATTTGACCCCAGGACTTGAGGCTGGTAGGTGATTCACACCCAAAACAGACAGGAGGGTTACCCTGTTTGTCTCCTGTTCACATATTGCACTTTGAGGCTGGCACTGTGGGAGCAGAGGGCCTGACCTGCGGATTGCGTTTGTGACACCTGGCAGCAGTAGTTTCATAGGTGTAACTTGCTGCAAGAGATCCCCTCACAGATGCACTGTTACGGTAAGTTCTTATGTAACTGGACTTTCTGAATAGGGTCTTATTTCTTCTGATTTCCACAACTGCGTGGACTCGAGTACTTGGTGGTTAACTGACTCGCAATAACAGATTGGCACAGAAGAGGACCCACTCACCCAACTCAAAGAATATATACTTAATACATGTGGACTGTACTCAAACTTAATATTTTAGTTGTCTGAAATACAGTACTGTATTTCAGACAAATAAAATATTAAGTTTGAGTACAGTCTACATGTATTAAGTATATATTTATTTATTTTATTTTTTTATATATTAGATCATCAGTTCACAAACCTTTGAGTCATAGACTCATTTACAAAGGCACCTCATCAAGGGAGCAATACATCACAGCAAACAAAACAGTACATTACATAACGCTTAGATTAAAAAAGCAACCAGTGTTACAGGCATTCACTGGTGGTACACGATTGGTAATAGGTAGATCACAATAGTTATAATGTAGGTACACGAGTACCACGTCGGGTAGCAACCAGAGATATTTTATTACAATAATCAGCAGATGTTGCCTGAGACCCCAGGTATATGCATCAAAAGTAGACAGGGAAGACCCAGCCTTGGGGTGAAGATAAGGGGCAGGTGGGGGATTATGTGCAGTTGCAGCAGCGAGTGCTTGTCAGATGGCTTCTGAGGGAGACCTTGATAGGACCAAGCTTAGTGGAGTCAGCTATGTTGGCTGGGAGGGAATTGAACCAGGAGGGAGCCCGATAGCAAAAGGATCTCTGGGCCATAGAGGTCCTTACCCTGGGGACAGTAAGGGAGGTTTTGACAGTGCTGCGGGTGGAGACTGAGGGGGAGGCACACTGCAGGGAGGTGCCGACCTCAGGGGGAGAGACTTAGCAGGGTCTTTTTTACAAGAAGCTAGGTTTGGAAGCGGAGTCTTTCTTCAAGGTTGAGCAAGTTGGTGGTGGAGTACAGCAGGCACATATGGGTGCACCTAGGGGCTCCCAGCATTAGCCTGCTGGCCTTGTTTATAGAGAGCTGGATTCATGCAAGCGCAGTGTCGTCGGCAGCAGCATAGATGGGCTGCCCATAGTCGATTAGTGACAGGACAGAGGGGGTGATTGCCAATCTAAAGGCCTCTTGTGGTAGGCAGTCCCTATGGCAGTATAACAGTCCAGTCCTGACATTGGTGGCAGCAGAAAGGGCATTGATATGGGAATGGAAGGAGAGTGCTGAATCAGAGGTAATGCCCAGGTACTTGTAGGTGGAAACCTGCTCAGTGGGGTTTAGTGTGCTAGGCAGTATCATGAGAGGGGCACCACTGGCTTTGCTTTGGCAATACGAGAAGAGCATAGCTTTGGTCTTTTTTAGGTTCAGAACTAGCCTTCGTGATGTTAACCAATGCTTGGCTCTATCAAAAGCTTGTTGGAGGATGGCCTGGAGTGTGTTGGGGTTGGGGTCAGTGGCGAAGAGCACAGCGTCATCCGCGTAGAGGAGGATCTTACTTGGGCAGGCCAAGGGGAGGGAGTTGAGGTAGATACTGAAGAGGAGAGGGCCTAAAATGGAGCCATGGGGAACCCCAGAGCGGACAGGTCGTGTGTCAGATAGTGTGCTATTGATTTTTACACACTGAGTTCTGGCAGAGAGGTAGCTGGTTAACTATGCAAGGGGGCTGGGGGAGAAACCAAAGCATCTGAGGGAATCAAGCAGGAGAGGATGGCAAACCGTGTCAAAGGCCTTGGAGAGGTCAATGAACACAGCATCAGCAGGACATCTGGCATCGAGAGCAGAGTGCAGGAAGTTGGAGAATTCAAGTAGCGCAGTTGTGGTGCTGTGACCGGCATGAAAGCCATGCTGTTCAGGGCACAGGATATTGTGCATGGCCAGGTATTCGGCAAGCTGGTTGGCAACTACTTTTTCAAGGGCCTTAGAGAGTGGGGGGAGGATGGAGATAGGTCAGTAGTTACCTGGGATCGCTCGATCGCTGCTCTTTAGGATGGGAGTGATGATGATGGTTTCCCATGTGCTGGGGAACTACCCCAGGCACAGAGAGTAGTTGAGCAGCTCGGTAAGTGGGACCAGGATAGCATCCAACGTCAGACGAAGTAGCCTAGTGTCCAGTAGGTCAGTGCCGGGGTTGTTACTACTAACGGCTTTTTGCAGACGGGGTCTAGCCTCCAACGGGGAGATGGTATGTAGGTAGAAAGGAGGTCTCTGGAGAGTGGGCAGGGGTGCTACTGGGATGGGGTCAAAGAAGTTACTGGGCAGGACTGAACTCAGGTCTGAGAAAGGGTGGTTTAGGCAGTCTGCGATGCCAAGGAGGTCAGAGCAGACAGTGCCATTAAAGGAGACTTGAGAGGGGGGTGGGGAGTGGGATTTCCCATTCAGCTCCTTTACATTATCCCAAAAGTTTCTAGCCGACCCCCAGGAGGAGACAAGAGCGGATTGGTAGTACTGGCTTTGGCTTGTCAAATGGCCCAAGTACACTTATTGCGCTCAACGTTGTACGCTTGCCTGTCAGCTGGTTTGCCAGATTCCATGACAATGTGCCATAGGTTGTCTCTCATTTTAAGTTCGTGAAGGAGGGAGAGGGTAACCCAGGGCATGTTTTGCTTTTTGGCATGATTTCTAATGAAGGGGCATAAAGGTCAGAGGCAGTGTTAAAAGTGCGAGTGAAAATATCCAGTGCCTTGTCTATGGATGGTGTAAGCCTGATTGGGGACCAATCCAGTTGTGAGAGGTACAGTTTAAGGTGATGCAGGCCACCTGGGAGTAGGTGATGTCGCTGGGTGGTTTGTGGTGCAGGTTTGCTGTTGGCAGAGGACCAAGAGAATATGACCTGGAAGTGGTCACTAAGTGAGTTGGGAGTACACTGATAATGAACACTCTCTGGGGGCGGTTGGTAATGGTGATATCCAGGAGGGTACTAGAGCCAGTAGAGGGGTTGAATCTAGTTGGGGTGGTGACAAGCTGAGACATGTCAAGGGCGGCAAAGATATCTCTGGTTTGGGAGGCCGTGGCAGAGAGCCAGTTGATATTCAAGTCACCAACAATTATCTGGGCCATTTTGGGCAGTAGGCCAGAGAGGTAGTCAGCAAGCGCCTGAATGGCGAGGTCTTGCTTTCTGGGGGGAATATAGGCAACTGTGAGAAAGAGTGGGCCCTTACCAGGGTTGGGAGAGATTTTTAGCGTGAGGGCTTGTGCCCCATTATCAAGCTTGGGTGGTAGAAGTGCATGTCCAAAGAGGGAGTCACGCATGTAGATAGCACAACCACCTCCACGCTTACCAACCCGATCTTCCTTGAAAAGGGTGTAACCAGGGAGGGAGATGAAGGAGTCAGGGTGGATTTGAATAACCAGGTTTTGATGAGTGCGACAATGTCTGGCTGGTGCTGAGTAACCTGGCATTGGAATGCAGCAGTCTTCTTAAGGAGGCTGCAAATATTCATAGAAGCTATACAGAGTCCTTGAGCCTGGGCAGGCCTGTTCATAAGGTTGGGCACAGGCCAGGGTTTGGATGAATGTTACCTGATAGAAGCAACAGGAGGGTGATTAGGCACATCAAAGCGTAGTAGTGATTGTGGCATCTCCCCTTGCGACTGGACACGGGGCTGGGTGCTGGGGTGCAAGGGTTGGATAGAGTACGAAGGGTGGGAAAGGCTTTGAGGAGAAGAGACCAAGGTATGAGTGGTAAGTGAGCGGTAGCAGGGGTGGAAGTGTTGGGGGCACCGAGGGTGGGAGGTGATCGAGCGTGGGGGGGGGCCCTGGAAGAGGGGGGGTAATATGCGTAGAAGGTCATGGTCCTAAATGAAGAGGGGCTGGTGTAGGAAGTAGGAGGAGGACCATAGCCAATGTCAATGCACTTGATCCCGGATGTTTTGAGGACGATAAGTTATTTGATCACAAGAGAGGATCACCCGTTTAAGAAGTTACAGAAAGGAGCGCCCCTTTAAGGAGTTGCTGTAATTGACTAGTGTGAGGCCTCAAGGGTTGTGGATCACTGGGGAGGTGTACTTAATAAAGGAGGGAGTAAGCGGTGGGAGGGTGGGCAATTTGTCCACAGAGCAGTACAGCAGGCAGTGGCTGTGCTATGTTTTGAAAAAGGTGCCTTGTGTGCTTTTTTTCTCAGTGGGGAACTGCAGCATCCAGTCGGGAAGCAGCCACAGTCCCCAGGAGCCAGTCCAATTACTGGGATTGAAGCCTGAGAACTCCGAGCTAGGAGCTAACCAAACGTACCTGCTTTCCTTGGTCAGGGGGTGGCGGGCTGGATGCAGAGGTCTGGCAGGTAGCAGTGCCAGGGCCACTCAGCTGAAGTGGAGAGCCTGGTTTGGGCTTGTGTCTAAAATAGAGTAAAAAGCCAAAGACAAATTTCAAGTAAATTGGTGGGAGGGCCCTGGGCAATTTAGTGCTCAGGGCAGGAGTAGGTGCAAATAGTGGGAGAGAAAAGGTTCCTGCAGAGAGGTCTGGTCAAAGATGCCAGGTGGGAATTTAGCAAAACAAAAGGCTGATTCAGGAGGTTGGTGGTGGTGGTGGGGGGGGGCCCTAGAATGAGACCTGGGAGAGCTGGGAAGGAGGCGAGTGGTGGAGAGGACTCAGGGTAGTCTGGAATGGGTAGAGAAGATGGCCCAAAATGCCAGGCAATATTTACAGAATATGCTGGTTCAGGGGGTTGTCAGGAGAGGGAATCAGGGGTCCAGTAGATGGCAGAGAAACACTGTGAGGAATAGAGAGAAAGAAATACAAAAGGGGAGAAAAGCAAGAGAAAGAGGGAAGCAAAGAAGGCAGTCTGAGGATGAATGAGAGGAACTGTGATGGTAAAAATGTGGCAGAACAAACAGCAGGCAGTAGTCAGTTCTAGTTATTATACAATATTGGGCAATTAGCAGAAAAACTTTAGTAGTGCAAGCAGTAAGCTATTTAGGCATGAGGCAGTCAAAGTTCGCTACAGCTCTGCTAGGCCATTCCTACATATACAGCGCAATAGTTTAAAGGTAAAATGTTTAGGCAGTAAAAATATTCAGCAGTGCAAGACATAAGCTATATAGAACTCAGGCCTAGCTAATACAGCAGGCTAAACAGCAGAAAATTCCAAGAGGAGAGAGAAAAAAAATATATATATTTCCATATGAGCAGTGAATTCAGCAGAAGAAATTGTCCAGAGAGCAGTACAGCAGGCAGTGGCCGAGCTGTGTTTTGAAAAAGGTGCCTTGTGTGCTTTCTTTCTCAATGGGGATCTACAGCATCCAATCGGGAAGCAGCCACAGTTCCCAGGAGCCAGTCCAATCAAGGGGATTGAAGCCTGACAGCTCCGAGCTAGGAGCTGACCAAACGTACCTGCTTTCCTTGGTCAGGGGGTGGTGGGCTGGATGCAGAGGTCCGGCCGCCAGCAGGTAGCGGCGCCAGGGCCACTCAGCTGAAGTGGAGAGCCTGGTTTGGGCTTGTGTCTGCTTTCCTTGGTCTGGGGGTGGCGGGCTGGATGCAGAGATCCGGCCACCAGCAGGTAGCAGCGCCAGGGCCACTGAGCTGAAGTGGAGAGCCTGGTTTGGGTTTTTGTCTGCTTTCCTTGGTCAGGGGGTGGTGGGCTATATTCTGTGAGTTGGGTGAATGGGTCCTATTCAAACACCATGAAGTCTTGCTATATTATAACAATAGCAGTCAGCCACTGCAGCTGAACTGCCCCGGAGAGGAAGGAGTTAACTCCAGAAGATCTGGAGTTCTACAGCGCGAGGGCGCTGTGCCCAAAGCTCTATCTGGCAGTTTCAAATGAAACTGTCAGATTCTTTACTCCGCTTCACTGAACAGTCGCTCCGGAGATCAGCTCCTTCAGCTCGGTTCATTCTCGGTTCAAGCGAGTATTTTTCGGTTCATTTGAACCGCCAAAAGTTATTATTTTTACCGCATTTCGGTTTTAAAGATCTATCTGGTAACCGTAAGTACAAAAATTTAAGTCTGTGTGGAAAATTAATTATCGGTTCGGTTTTGAACCGATCGGTTGGTTTTTCTGTATTTTAAAAGTGTACAGTGGGTTTTAGAGTGCGGTTCCCGTTCTTATCGGTTCTAAAAAAGCGGAATTATAACGGTTTTTCAAATACTCGTGACACGGTTAGGAACCGATAAGGGTGTCTTGCCTGGCACTGCCATCAAAAGGGCAAGTTTTGGTTAGGCTGGCATTATGTCTGAGAAACCCAAAAGAAAAACTGGCCCACTGGGTTTCAACACTGTGATGTCTGTGGGGACGCTTTTGCCAAGGCTGACCCACACACCACTGTGTTTATTGTCTGGGGCTGACCACCTCTGTCAGACTGCCAGGTGTGTAAAAATTTCCTGCAGCCACCCTGGAGAAGAGATTGGGCCGGCCTAGGGAACGAGGCCAAAAGTCCGCTGACCTGATGGCCAGCCCGGTCCAGTACCCACTGGACCAGAGGGAGTGCCTCTGACCAGGCGAGACTTCCTCGGCAAAGGAAGGCTGGTTCAGAGGAACCAGTCCCAAGTAAAAGACAAGGAAATCAGTAGGTCTGAGTCCAAAATTGTGTCTCCAACTGCTGCAGAGATAGCTAAAGCCATTCAGATTGTCCAGTCACTGTCTCAGGGATCTGTAGAACCACCAACAGCTGGTAAAAGGTTGGTTCGCTCAGTCCCAGTGGTTCAGGATTTTGAAGTTGAGGATTTTTATGAACCACAGGAGGGGAGGAGGAATTTGATCAATATATGTGTGGCTGGGGGGTCTGGACGTGCTCATTGAACGGACATTTCTCCAGACAGACCTTTAGAATCTCCTCCTATTCTGTCTGAGTCCCCTTCTTTCTTTATTTTTACAAAAGGTTGTAGAAACCTCCAGCTTCCTTTAGAGGAGGCTGTGGATGAGCAAGAGGAGCCTGATTATGTGGAAATGATGGATATTCAGAGTCTAGGAGGTTGTCTATTCCTTTGCATAAGTCATTTAGGAAGCAAACAACAAAGATTTTAAAAATCCTCATTCTGTCCCTCCTGTAGATAAAAAATGGACAGAAGGTATACTTTGTCAGGCTCGGATACAGATTTCCTTACTGAGCAGTGTAGTCATGTGGTGTGGTACAAGCTGCAGCCTGTGACAAGGCTAATATTCCTCTGGCCTCACATCCTCCTGATAAGGATTCCAGGAAGATTGATGCCATGGCGAAGAAACAGTATATGGCAGCTTCTTTGGGACTCAGGCAGGCAAATTATATGCTTTATGTAGCTAGATATCAGAAATCTAGGTGGGACATAGTACAGTAGTTAGCTAAGCAGGCCCATGGCCAGCTGGCTAGTGAGTTGGAACAGGTGGCTGCTGATGGCATTGAAGCCTCTAAAGTTCAATTTCATACTGCTGTTGATGTTAATGATGTTTCTTCTAGGGTCATGGCCACTTCTGTAGCTTCCCGTAGGTTGGCATGGCTCAGATGCACTAATCTGTCCCAAGATACCCAGTCAAAGGCTATGGATTTTCCTGTAGTGGGAAATTCTCTTTTTGGGGAGCAAACAGAAAACTATATGAAAAGATGGATGAATACAGAACTACCTACAAAGTGCCCAGGCTAAGGAGAAGCATGCCATGCCACAAATGCATGCTCCCAGAGGTAGGGCAGGCCCTTTCCAGGCCTTTTACCAATTTCAAGCCTCCTCTGCTGTCTCGCAGAGGGTTTTTCAGAGGCAGGGTAGACGAGGCACAAGTAGACCGCCCCTCCTCAGCCTAAGGTTGTTACAAGCAGGCACCCTGATGGGGTGCCCAGGGCCGATTCTCCTGTACCAGTGGGGCAGGTTGGCCTATTTCAGCCGGAACTGGCTGTCCCTAATCACGGACAGATGGGTTCTGGAGGTAATAGGCCAGGTCTGGTTCTCAGCTTCAAACACTTTCCAAAGATGAGAGCCAGGCATTTTCCACCTGCAAATCCTTCAGAAGCCCTTGCTTTGAAGCAGAGGTTTCTGCTCTGCTGGACTGCAAAGCAGTGAAAGTGTTCCTCCTGCCATCAGGGCAAGGGCTTTATTCAAGATACTTTCTTACCCTAAAAGACAGGAGAATGGTGGCCCATCCTAGATTTAAGATACTTGAACAAGCATCTGTTGAAACCAAAGTTCAAAATGTTGACTCTGGCAATGATATTGCCTTCCCTAAGGCCAGGGACTGGCTAGCTTCCCTGGACCTCAAGGATGCCTATTTTCATGTTCTGATCAGGCCTTCTCACGAAAGTACCTCAGGTTCGAACTGCCCTCAGGCCACTACCAGTTCAGGCAATGCCCTTCGGCCTTACTCTGCCAAGGGTATTCTCACAAATGTCTCGCTGTAGTAGTGGCTCACTTAAGAAGGCAAGGGTTGTGTGTTTCCCTACCTGGACGACTGGCTCATTGTGGTCAGTCTCCAGGTCAGGTGAAATCCACTTGCAAGTTACCCAGCAGCTTCTCACTTCCTGGGATTCCTGCTAAACTTACCAAAGTCAGTTCTGGAACCAGTTCAGGTCCTAACTTTCATAGGCGAGAATTGAACACAAGGTTAGCCAGGGCTTTTCTTCCCTCGGAAAAGGGTGGACAGACTCGCCAGCCTGGCATCCTCCTTTACCCTGCGGGTCTCTGACCAGCAAGGCATTTTCTGCAACTCCTCGGGCACATGGCTGCTTCCACAGCTGTCGTGTAGGAGCAAGATTCCAGATGAGGGACATTCAGTTCCATTTGAGGGCCTATTGGTCTCAAAGGAAGGACCCCTTGCCAAGTTGGTCCCAGTTACTCAAACTCTGATCCTAGCCCTCCACTGGTGGCAGGTCCAGAGCAGTTTAAGACAGGGGTTCCTCTTATTCCCATTTCTCACTCCTCACCCTCACCACGGATGCCTCCCTGTTAGGGTGGGGGCTCACCTGGCGACTTGCCACCTCAGGGGTATGGTCTCCTCAGGAGTCTCTGCTCCACATCAATCTTTTGGAACTCAGAGCTGTCTTTTTAGCTCTTGGTGTTTTCAGATTCTGTCCAGAACAAAGTGGTTCAAGTCAGGACAGACAATACCACCACAATGTGGTACATCAACAAGCAAGGGGCACTCGGTCTTCAGCCTTGTGCACAAGCAATGAAGTTGTGGTCTCTGGCTTACTCCTGAACACCTCCCTGATAGCGTTCATCTCCCAGGGAAGGACAATGTCCGGTGGACGCCTCAGCAGAATTTCTCAGGGCCATCACGAATGGGCTCTGAATCCACAAGTGCTGGGGTCTGTCTTTGCCAGATGGGGCACTCCTCAGATAGATCTTTTCGCAGCCCCAGACAACCACCAACTTCCTCTTGTCTGCTGCAGGCCTCCAGTTCTGGGCTCAGTCCCTCTGGACGCCTTTCTGTTGGACTGGAAAGGGAAGTTCCTGTATGCCTTTCCCCCCTTTCCTCTCCTTTTCAGGGTACTAGTAAAAATCAGATCTCAACCTTGCAGAGTGATTCTGATTGCCCCAGATTGGGCCAGACAGCCCTGGTACCCTCTGCTCCTGTCCTTGGCAGTCCACCCTGCCCTGAGCCTGCCCAGAGTCCACGACTTACTGGCCTGTGCACAGGGGAGAGTGTGGTATCCGGACCTCAAATCCCTCCACCTCAAGGCTTGGCTCTTGAGGAGCTAGAATTTGCTGACTTACACCTTTCTCAAGGTGTCATGGATATTTTAAAGGCTTCAAGGAAGCTTTCCACTAGGCCACTTAGAATTCTAAGTGGAAGAGGTTTTCCATCTGGTGCTCTGAGAGGCAGATTATCCCAGAATCTGCTGATCTTCCCATTCTACTGGACTATTTGGTCCATCTGAATTCCTAGGCCTTAGACCAGCTACCCTGAAGGTTCATCTGGCAGCTGTCTCTGCTTTTGTGTCAGCAGGAAGCCTGCCTCCTTTCTTCTCACCCGGTGTTCTCCAAGTTTTTTAAGGGTTACTTCATACTAACCCTCCTTTTAGGGAACCAGCTCCCGCCTGGGACCTGAATATTTGCATTGCTCAGTTAATGTAACCCCCTTGAGCCTCTGTCTTCTGCAGAGCTCAAGTATTTAACTTGGAAAACTGCTTTCTAGTAGCTATCACCTCTGCCAGACGATAAGTGAGCTACAGGCCCTGTCAGTGGAAGAAGATTTTATCTCTTTCCACAGAGATAAGGTAGTCCTTAGGACTAATGGAAAGTTTTTGCCTAAGGTGGTTTCTGATTTCCACCTGAATCAATCTATCTCTCTCCCAGTATTTTTCACTGAGCATTCTTCCTCAGGTGAGAGGAGACTGCACAGCTTGGATGTCAAAAGAGCCTTAAGCTACTATTTAGAGCGCACCAGAGGTCATAGGTTCGAATCCCTCCAACTCTTTCTTACCTATGGCGAGGTTGGCAAGGAAACCGCCACTAAGAGAACAATTGCAAGGTGGATTGTTTCTTGTATCCAATTCTGTTATCAGAAACTGGGTGAGTACCCCCCTCAGGATTGAGGGCCCTCCACCAGGGGTACAGCTGCGTCTCTAGCGGCTGCTAGAACATCCCATTCTGGAGATTTGTCAAGCTGCTACCTGGAAGACAGTTCACACCTTTACTAAGCATTATTCCCTGGATGTCCAGTCCAGGAGAGATGCTCTGTTTGGCACAGCTGTCTTCAAAGCCTATTTCCTAAGTAGGTTCTGACCCTGCTCCATGGAGGTACTGCTGTGTAATTGTTATTGTTATAATATAGCAAGACTTCATGGTGTTTGAAGAAAAATTACTCACCTTAGTAATTGCTTTTCTTCTCATGGAGTCTTGCTATATTATAACCACCCTCCTGCCCCTCTCAGAACTTCTACTTGGGTAGGGGTGGCGAATTGGTGCAAGCACTGTGTCATGCCATTGTAGTTTTTCCCTTACCCTCTTTTCCTTTGGGTTAGGGATCTAGATTGTTTCATTTAGGTTATTTATATTGCCTCCTTCCTGGACTTGAGTCTTTGGGGGAAGGGGGGGTTCATATGTGCTTGTCAAGGGTGGTAAAACGAACCATAATACCATCAATTTTTGTTATTATGGCTCTGAGTGTTTCTTTGTTCTTTATATTGTTGTTATTACTACTAGTAGGTAGCCATGGGCTAGTGTAGTTTTTTCCACACAGACTTTCCGTCCTTTGATGTTAGCTTCGTAAAGATCTGACAGTTTCATTTGAAACTGCCAGATAGAGCTTTGGGCACAGCGCCCTCGCGCTGTAGAACTCCAGATCTTCTGGAGTTAACTCCTTCCTCTCCGGGGCAGTTCAGCTGCAGTGGCTGACTGCTATTGTTATAATATAGCAAGACTCCATGAGAAGAAAAGCAATTACTAAGGTGAGTAATTTTTTCTTCTGTGCCAATCTGTTATTGTATGATTTTTGCCTGGATTGGTCATAGGACTAGTCCCTTTAAAATACATTTCTTTTTTACCGAGGTGGGCTGTACTGGAGTATACTTTATGGGTTAAATGACTTGCTCAAAGTCACACTTAGTATTTGGCTCTGATGAAGGCTGAACCTGTGATCTTCTGGTTCCAAAGCTAGTGCTCTTGCCACTTTCCCACAGAGACGTCTATGAAAAAGGTTATTTCAGAAACCACCATATGATGTTTCTGCTATGTAGTTTTGCAAGCTTTGATCTTTTATTTACACTGCAGTGAACATTATGTACTCTGAATTTTCATTTCCTTCTGATAGCACTGATAAAAGTATGGCTACTTCTAAATTGTCATTTCCTCTGGGGCTGAGATCACTCAGTGGACTTCTGTAGGGCTAAATAGCTACACTTTATCTGTCAAGGAAAATCAAAAGTACTGTAGCATCTTGGGCTAAGTGGAATGGTACAAAGTTCTGCTCATAGATACCCTTTGCTCTACATTCATGATGCAGGAGTGAGTTTGACGTATGTAAGTTCAATACTACAATCTCAGTGCTAAACATTCATGATGCAGGAGTGGTTTTGACATATGCAAGTTCAATACTGCAATCTCAGTGCAAAGCCTGCCATAAAAACAAGGTGCTGACAGCATGAAATGTCACTAGAACAGTAATTAATACCATCGGTAGCTGCTGAGATGTACAAATATGTAAGCAGGTTTTCAAGTGATTCAACTTTAAAGGGGACAGGAAATAATTTCTAATTGGCAGCTGTTTATAATGCTCCTATTTTTAGAAATGATATTCGTATCCCTACATGACTTATGTGTAAATTTAGCTGAATACAAAGTGATGCAAACAAACTGTGTTTTGCGTGGTTTTGTTGCTGTGGGCAGTATTCTACTACAGTTATGTTCATGGAATCCGTGTTCTGGAGTCATAACTATGTCATGGTTTGTGCACAGAACTCTGACCATGATGCTGATAGGTCAACAGCTCATGCTTCGCACTTTGTACACAATCTGTGACGTAATAAATATTCCAAATTCCAGGCTCCATGAAGAAAACTGCAGAATGTTGTGAACAATTGAAAATACTGTGTTTTACACCACTGTTTATTCTGGTACCATTAAATATGGACTATCTGGAATTACTAATTTCATTTCTGTGAAGTGGAACATTACTAACTGCTGCTAGTTAGCAGAAATTCTCTCTTCCCTTTAAAGCAGTGGTTCATGCTAGTTGAAAATACATCAGCAGCATGAACTGCTCTTACCCCAGTGGTGTGGTCCACTTACAGCGAGGAATCACTGTATAACTTAACTTTGGCTGGCTTTTTGATGCTGAGCAGTGGACTGTCCACTCAGCATCTTGGTGATCCAGGTTTCTGTCCCAAGCCTGGGTTATCCTCCACTGGGGGGGGGTAGACATATGCTGCTCCTGTAGCAGCACCTAGTAGTGGCTTAGCAGGAGTGGTTTTTGGTGTGGGAAACTATGAGCTGCCACTCTCCTCCCTTTCAGGATGTTGCAACACGCTCATCCTGGATGGTGGTGGTTGGGAGGAAAATGGTTGTTGGCTGGGCAGATGACACCCCACTCTCCGTGTTCAAATCAGGCTCCTTCCTTCTGGCCTCAGGGTAAAGTGGGTCTGTGGAGTGCCGCTGCCATGGGGGCCAGACATGTAGGGGACTCACCTGCCATGAAGCTGGGAGGCAGGGCTGTACCTTGGAGGTTAACAGGGGATGGCAATTCAGTATTGTGTCATTGGTGCCCTGTGGTCCCTGGGATTGTGCATAGGTGGAGCGTTGAAGGACGGGCAGGTGGCACAGACTAAGAAACAGAAGGAGGCCCTGGTTGAGGAGGAAGTAAAAAGCAAAAAAAAGCAAATTTGTAGAACAGTTGTAAAGTAAATTCATGACTGCTATGACTGAAGAAAATCAAAGTCTTTGGATTCCTTGCCCTGTCTGACGGAAGCAAAACAATCACGCTGGATGTCCAAAAATGATATCAAGCATAATTCATATAGCATCAGCTGGACGTGTCTAGGGGACTGCACTAGGAATGCTTCAATTTTGCTCAAATCCATAGTAATTGGGAATTCACTTAAAAGAACTCCAGCAAATGTTTTTTCAAGTTATGCCATGATTCCTTTCTGTAAGTACACAATGTGTTCACTAAAAAAAAAATACCACCAAAAGCTTAATCTGGTTCAAGGTCCGTTGACATTCATTTGTATCCCCCTCCCCCGGGTCATGCCTGAAAATAGGCAGAATTTGTCTACTGCACTTACCCGGTCAACAAAAAACTAAATAAAATAATAAATAAAAATAAAATAAACGTCTTAGGGTAAGAGTTTTTCACGATGCCAATTTTTTTTTGGGGGGGGTTAATTGTTTTGGGGTGGGGGTATTAATATTAACTGCTACTTTAAACATCTGATTTTTTTTTATACATAACTGAATACCCATAGCATTAGCCGGACCCTTAAGAGCTGAGCCCAGAAGGAAGCAGCTTATGTTCTCTTAAGAGAAAACTGAACCTGCTGAACGATTATGTCAAGAAATGCAAGAACATAATTGGATATTCCTGGCCTTTCGCTATATGCAGAGCACTAAAATCTGGGACAGAGTTGTCACAGCTGATTTACTGGCTGCATTAAGGCAGTTTCCCAGAGCCTTATTTACTTATTTATTGTTACTTTTGTTTATTGATTTTATAATGAATCAACATGCATGCACGTAGAGGGCACCCCGTCTGCATAATTAATGTTCCAATATCTCCAGCTGTTGCAGCTCCCTGCATGCATACTGACTAGCTGCTTGTCTTGGAGTCCTGTAATGAGGGGATAAGGGGAGCACCATGAACAGCCACTGTGATTTCACTGAGATCGTCTGCTAGCTCAGCCGAAGGAAACATTAGTTTACAAAGCTGCACATTCAGATCTTTGATTTGATAAGGGATGCTGCAGTATTAGGGAGTGTTCTGTATTTGACAGTGGAAGAGAAGGTGGCAGTGGGTAGGTGGGGGGGGGTGAAGAAACATACCTGTTGCTATGAACATGCATCCATATCACTAAGCCTGTGATGAAGGGTTTAGCTAATTATTTTTCTGTGGAGATCAACAAATTATATGGCTTTAAATTTGGAAGTCATTTCATTTTTTTTAAATCAAAATATTTCTTGGGTCCAAAATTACGGAAAAGGTTGACAAGAAATAAAGTTTTGGAAGTTTAAATAAAATACTGCTTATAAAGTAAGTTATCATTCAGAAAAATCAACCATTTTGACTTCCATGCCTCCGAGATAATCAGTCCCCTAATTTCTTTTTCACATTTGGGAGTAAGATACTTCCTTCCCCTTAATTTTAATTTTGATTTACCTTATTCTTGAAAGTAAAATCACTTCTAAAAACAGAGTTAACTGAAGCCCAGCGTGTAAGCTACATGATATAGTTAATCCAGCATTTGAAATTACGTTTCAAGAAAACCAGGTTAACTACCTACATGATAATTTACATATTCTATAAAAAAAAGATGTTTAATGTTAGTGCTTGTGTATGCTGAAAAGGAAGGAAATGTAAAGTTAGGTAGAAGACTTGCGATAATACGTTCACACCATTGTTCATGAACTTATCTCTGTGGTGTTGATATGTATCATACTTCACATGTAATAACTTACTAATATTATTACAAAACAGTAACCTAGGTGGAATAGAACATTTGAGGTTTGGACATAATGGCAGGTTTCAGGTGCGATGCTGGTGACCTGGTTTTGAGCCCTGAGCTTAGATCACTGAAGTGCCAGTGGGGGTGGGGTGGGGAAAATGATGAAATGTCCCAGGGGACCCACTTCTTCTCTGGTGAGGGTTTGAGGCAGGCTCTGCCACTGCACTTATAGAAACATAGAATTTGACGGCAGATAAGGACCGCTTGGCCCACCCAGTCTGCCCATTTCCCTACCTAATGGATAAGCTGCAGATCCTAGTTAACCAGCAGCCTACTTCTTCCTACCCCCACCCCCTAGAATGGCCTTATGACTGTCCCATGCATGCTTGAATTCCACCACTGTTTTTGACTCCACAACCTCCTCCGGAAGGCCATTCCATGCATCCACAACCCTCTCTGTGAAAGAATACTTCCTTAAATTACCTCTGAGCCGCCTTCCCCTCTATCTTCAAAATGTGCCCCCTTGTTCTTGCACACCTCTTTTTTTGAAAGATGCTACCCTCTTGGACTTTGTTGATTCCCTTGAGGTACTTGAACGTTTCTATCATGTCCCCCCTCTTCCTCCTTTCTTCCAGGCTATACATATTCAGCTCCTTTAGTCTCTCTTCATATGTCTTCCGGTGCAGACCCTGCACCATTTTAGTTGCCCTCCTCTGGACAGCTTCCATCCTGTCTATGTCTTTACGGAGACTGGGTCTCCAGAACTGCATGCAGTACTCCAGTTGGGGTCTGACCGGCTGTCTGTACAGAGGGATAATAACTTCCTGTTTTCTACTGGTGATGCCTCTCCCTGTGCATCCCAGTATCCCCCCAGCCCTCCTTGCTGCCCTCTCACATTGCTTGCCCACCTTTAGGTCATCTGATATGACTACCCCCAGGTGCCTTTCCATTTTTGTTGTTGTTAGTATCTCCCCATTGTGTACTCTTCCACTGGGTTTTTGTTTCCCAGATGCATTACCTTGCACTTCTTAGCATTGAATCTAAGCTGCCATACATTTGACCATTCCTCTAACCTTGCCAAGTCCCTTCTCATCCTTTCCACCTCACCTTGTGCATCAACTCTGTTGCAGATCTTTGTGTCATCTGCAAAGAGACATACTTTCCTTCCAGTCCCTCTGCAATGTCGCATAAAGACATTGAAGAGGACCGATCCTAATACTGAACCCTGCCGGTACCCCACTAGTAACTCCCTTTCTTCTGAGTGGACTCCATTTACTATTACTCTCGTGTCCTATTCTCCAGCCAGTTCTTTATCCAGGCTGTCATCTTGGGACCCACTCCAGGCTGGCTAACTTGTATATTAATCTTTTTGTGTGGGACTGTGTCAAATGCCTTGCTAAAGTCTAGGTAGGCCATGTCCACAGCCCCTCCCTGATCTACTACTTTGGTCACCCAGTCAAAGAAATCTATCAGATTCGTCTGGCATGACCTTCCCACTGTGAATCCATGCTGCCTAGGGTCCTGTGCCCCTCTGGCCTCTAGATACTCGATAATTCTTTCCTTCAGAAGTGATTCTATCATTGTCCCTATCACTGAGATTAAACTAACAGGACTGTAGTTTCCTGCTTCTGCCTTGCTCCCACTTTTGTGAAGGGGAATCACATCTGCCCTCCTCCAGTCCTTGGGTACCACCCCATCCTCCCATGATTTGTTAAAGAGGGTAGTCAGTGGTGTCACTAGTTCTACCCTTAGTTCTTTTAGAATTCTGGGATGAATCCCATCAGGCCCCATTGCTTCATCCACCTTCAGTTTTAAGAGTTCTTTCATAACCCTTTCTTCTGTAAATGGGCTGGTATCAGCTTCTGTATCCAGAGTGTTTCTACTGTTTGTTTTAGGTACCTCCCCCTCTTCATTTGTAAATACTGAGCAAAAATATTTGTTTAGTATCTCTGCCTTTTCACAGTCTCCCTCTGCTCACCCTCCCTCCCCTTTATTAAGCCTCACTATCCCTCCCTTGGTCTTCCTTCGCTCCCTGATGTACCTATAAAAGGTTTTATCCCCCTTCTTAACTGAGTTGGCTCTCTTTTCCTCGGTTTGGGCCTTTGCTGTTCTGACTGCCTTCCCAGCTTCCTTTTGCTTTAACTGATACAGTTCTCTGTCCTGCTCCTTCTGCGGTTCCTTGTACTTCCTGAATGCTTTCTTTTTCTCTTGAACCTTCACTGCCACTTCCTTTGAGAACCATAGTGGTTTCTTACATCGTTTTGTTTTGTTTATTTGCTTCACACAAAGGCTCGTTACCTCTGTGATGGCAGTTTTTATTATTCCCCATTGTTCTTCCACCCCTCCTTCCTGCCCTTAGACCTGGATGACCACTGGTGGAAGTGCAGATGGAGCTGGAGAGGAAAGCAGACACCTGACGTCTGCGTGTGGCTGCATGCAAGCTGCGCTCATGCACACGTTGGAAACCTAGTGTGCAGTTATCCACAGGGGAGGGACAAAATTGGATAAAATTCCCTCGTCTGTAGCATAATACCCTGTACACTCGGGATCTTTTGCAGCCCACTAAACCCCTCACTACCCTTATGTGTACCAGTGATCGAGGGGCCCCATCCTGGAGGTAAGTCAAGTGGCTGGAAAGTGGGGGCTGCAGTTGAGGGTGAAGGGGCTGACGAGGAGCAGAAACAAGATGGAGAAAGCATAGGTAAAAAGAACCCCTGGAGTTAGGGTTGTAAGCAATGGCATGAACATGGATCCCAAGTCTTTAAATCTGAACTATGAATTTCCTTTTTGACGTTGATTGCAAATGCTAGGCTCTTCTTTGAGGACATCTTCCTCCATAGAGGCACACTTTTGGAATTGTATGTCGTCTTCTTCGGAACATCTAAGAAAATTTTGTCTAGTTGGGACTGCCCATGTTGACTTATTTCAGTGCCACCTGTATAATGTGAGCGGCCCCATGCCTCCTCAGTTTTTTTTATCTCACGCCGTCAACCTTTGTCAGACTGAGGAAAATACCTTTGTTGACTTTGATCATTAAAGTAACAATTTTTCTTTTTTTTATTTTTACTTTACTTACCTAATATCATTATTCTAGGGACATGGATATGATGATGTTACTTCCGAGAGGGCTGTTGCAGTAGGTAATTACCATTAGGACTAGAGCTGTCATGCACTAGGACCACACGGAAAACTTTCGCTAGCAGTGTCTGGCGTGGGACCACCCACCCGACGTCACATGACACTATATAATGGGTGGTCCCCTTGCCCGCCTTCAAATTCTTTCCCACCATCGACCTGCACATGTCGGACCTCGCGGAGAATGCTGCTTCCATCAACTGCCATTTTCAGATGAGTATTTTACCAATTTTCTTTATAACTTTTATTAAAGTATTTTTTTTTTTGTGCATGTCTTCTACGCCTTCCAAGTCGCCAAAGAACAAGTGCGATTCCTGTGGCACTCAGCTCCCCCACAAGGACGGCCATTCCCCTCTGCCTCTTCTGCTTGGGCCCAGAGCACAAGACTGGGGATTTGAGGCCTGCCAGAGGTTCAACCAGGTCAGCTACAGGGATTGTCCTCCTCACCGGGGATGTTCTTCCGACTCCCATAATAATAATAAGAAAGACAAGGAGAAGCACTGGGACTGCGATCAGTCTCCTTTCTGCCCGCGGCCTCCTTCGGGAATTGCAGGCAATGAGTGGCCTCCCACGGATGCAGGTACCACTCCCACAGCCAAGACCACGACTCTGCATGAGGAACAGCCTTTTGCCCCCTGCCTGAGATAGTTACAGTCCAGGCAGGTGCCTCCGACCTTGGAGGAGCTCCGTGCACAGACCCCTCAAAACCTTGGGGTCTAAGCCCAGTGGCACAGCCGATAGTTGCTCATCTGTTCCTCTGATGAGCGCCTGGCCTCAGCTGATAAGTCAGATGGCAGCTTCTCTGGCGTTTGCCCAACCAGTGCGTTTCCACTGGACCCCAATAACAGGCCTGGCGATGAGGGCAACTAAAATGGTGCAGGGTCTGCACCGGAAGACATATGAAGAAAGACTTAAGGAGCTGAATATGTATAGCCTTGAGGAAAGGAGGAAGGGGGGGACATGATAGAAACTTTCAAGTACCTCAAGGGAATCAACAAAGTCCAAAAGGGTGGCATCTTTCAAAAAAAGAGGTGTGCAAGAACAAGGGGGCACAATTTGAAGATAGAAGGGGGCGGCTCAGAGGCAATTTAAGGAAGTATTTTTCACAGAGAGGGTTGTGGGATGCATGGAATGGTCTTCCGGAGGAGGTTGTGGAGTCAAAAACAGTGGCGGAATTCAAGCATGCATGGGACAGTCATAAAGGCCGTTCTAGGGGTGGGGTAGAAGAAGTAGGCTGCTGGTTAACTAGGATCTGCAGCTTATCCATTAGGTAGGGAAATGGGCAGACTGGGTGGGCCAAGCGGTCCTTATCTGCCATCAAAATCTATGTTTCTATGATCTTTTGGATCAGAGCACACTGCTGTGTTGGCCACAGAACTCCCCTGAGGGCTTTCCTTTTAGGGAGCCTCCTTCACCACCTTCTCAGGTGGTGCTTCCAAGCTCCCCTGCACATTCGAAGCCAGAGGGGGAGGTGCATCCACCCGACACAACCAGTTGCCGGAGCCGGATCACCTGATGCTGGACCTCTTTCTGAAGCCGGCGCTTTCTGTACCACAGGCTCCCTAATCTGGGCCACCTCTGCTGCCCCAGACTCCAGTGGAACCCCCACTCCCTTTGGGGCTAACGCCGGAACCAACTCCATTGTTTACGACGCCAGACCTGATGTTGCCAGGCCCTTCCGGCCTTCTGTCGGCCCTCTGTCAGGTCCCTTAGCCTCTCCATCGGGGCCTACGCCTGGCCTCTCGCTGCTGGGACCTCTGCTGGGGCCCTGCGCCTCTCCATTGGATCCCATGCCCGACTACCCATCATCAGTACTTTTACCTGGTCCATTGGTGCCACCGTCAGGTCCTTCACCGGGCATTCTGATGCCAGGCTACCCCTCGCCGCATTACTCTTTACCAGGGTACTTGCCACTGGGGTACCATATGCCGGGCTGTCCGACGCTGGGCTACCAACCGAAGGGCTATTCACCCTATGGCACATTGGGTTTTCATTACCTGATGACGAGCTACCTGCCAACAGGCTATCTTCCACAGTCTTACTCACTGGTACATCAGCCTCCGCCACCTCCTCCTCCACCACCCCAACTGCAGGTAGATTTTCAAGAGGCACTCCAATCCTGGTGGTCCACCACGAAATCCCAGTTGGTTTCAGAACTGGAATGGTGACAACCAGCTGCAGCCTCTATGCCAGCCCGTTCAGACCTTATTTTGAGGAACCTGTCACCTATAGTATCTCACACCTCTACCTTGGCACAGACTTCTCGCTCTGCCGGGACAGCAGGAGCAGGCAAGGAGCAGACGCTCTCTCTTTGAGAGATCCTGCTCCCACGGGCTCTGTCACCTGATAGAAGTCCGTTGTCGGGCTCCACATCAGACTCCAACGATTCCTCTACCTCAGGGCTTGAGACCCCCACATTGGTGGATCCAACACCCAAAGAGTCTCCCAAATCTCCTCCGGAAGACCCCTCCTTCACTGAGATCCTCTGCCAGATTCAGGAGGCTAACGGGTGGAAGATGGAGGATCAGGATCCCCAATATGAGAGGTTTGTGGAGCATCTGGACATGCCGGAACTGTCCCCTCTGCTCATTCCCCCATGGATTGGACCACATGAAGACTTGGCTTCTACTGTCTGGCAACAGCTCTTGTCAGAGGCCGCAGTCACCAAAAAAGCGGATAGGCTGTATAGTGCTCCGGAGGGAAAAGACCACCTTTGTTTTCACCCCAAGGCAGACTCGGTGGTCATCAGTGCTGCCCACGACAGGACAGCCAAATCTAGACATATGAGCACTTCGCCTCTGGATAAGGAGTCTTGCCAGATAGATCAGTTTGGATTTAAAGTGTACTCCTCCACTCTGGCTCTCAGAGCACTCAGTAATCTGGCTTACATGGTGGTTCACCAGAAATCCGTTCTGGGCCATTTAAGATCTGAATCCGAAGCCTTACCCAATTCCGAGGTGAAATCCAAAATAGCACAGACCATCAGGATGGCTGGAATCTCCTGCCATCATGCATTAAGGGCTACATATGATGCGGTATATGCCTCTTCTAGGAGTGGCACCACAGCTGTTAGTATGCACCAGTACTCCTGGCTGTGGGTTTCTGGTTTTGCCCTTGACGTCCAGGTGGCCATCCAGCATGCCCCCTTTAGAGTATCTGTCCTTTTCAGCGGAGACATTAAGTCAATAATAACTGGACTTCAGGACAGTGGCAAGGCTCTGCGTTTAGTACAGTCCATGTACCGACCCAATACTAAGCCTAAGCAGTCATTTCGTCACCAGCAACGTGTCAAAATAGGCAGCAGCAAGGCTGACATCAGAACAAACGGTCCCAGTCCACGGGACCAACCCTTCCAGCCACATCCCAAAGAGCTGCCAGGGTGGCGTCCAAACCCCCCCTCCCCCCACTGCCTCCTGATTTGTGGCAGTGCCCCCTTCCTCTGCCACCAGCTCAAGAGGAATCATTAGGGGGCAGATTTGCAACCCACCCTGGTAGGTTGGCAGATGTTTATAGCAGACTCGTAGGTCCTTCAGTTGGGTGCTCAAGGTCACACCATCGAGTTCATAGAGAGCCCTCCAAGAATTCCTCCTGGTCTCTCTCATTACCCAAACGGCCACATTCTGCTTGTCAGGGAAGAGATTCAGGTTCTTCTGACAAAATCAGCCAAGGAGCCTGTTCCTCAGACCCAGGAAGGAAAGGGGTTTTACTCCCAATTTTTCTTGGTCCCCAAAAAGACAGGAGACCTTTGTCTGATCCTGGACCTAAGCACGCTAAACCTGTACATGGAATACAAAAGGTTTTGCATGCTGACACTTCTGGGTCTCCTGCCCCTTCTGCAGCAGGGTAATTGGCTATGTGTTTTGGATATGCAGGATGCCTACCTGCACATCCCCATTTTCCTGTCCCATCGCTGCTTCCTGCATTTTGCCTTCCAAGGGGAGCACTACCAATTCAAGGCGCTCCCTTTTGGACTTTCCTCAGCACCCAGGGTTTTTACCAAGTGCCTAGCGATGGTGGCAGAGATTTTGCACCGCTAGGGGATTTATGTCTTTCCGTACCTCAACAACTGGCTCCTGTCAGCCCCATCGAGGGATGGCCTGGTGTCCTCGCTTCAGGCTATCCTGAATCTATTCAGCCAGGTTGGAATCACGGTCAGCTATATCAAATCCATCCTGGTCCCTTCCCAGTGCCTCCAATTCATCAGGGTGGTGCTGGATATGGCTTGGGGTCAGGCTTTCCTCCCCTTGGACAGGGTGGAAACCCTTCGTTGGCCATTCAGGTGGCCTCCAGCCAATGGACTTCAGCCTGGTCAGTTCTACACCTTCCAGGACTGATGGTGGCAGCTATTCTTACTGTCCCTCTGGCCAGGCTTCACATGTGTGTTTTGCAGTGGACTCTCAGGGTCCAGTGGGATCAGAAAACCGACGACCTGGATCACAAGATTCTGATGTCCAGTCCTGTGCGTCAGGACCTCCTGTGGTGGCAAGACCTATCCAATCTCACCAAGGGAGTCCCATTTCAAATGCCACCGCCGACTCAGACCCTAATCATGGATGCCTCAGGTCAGGGCTAGGGAGCCCATCTCGGCGGTTACAGGACTCAGGGATCCTGGTCCCAGCAGAAATTGTCTCTTCACATAAACATACAAGAGATGTGGGCTGTATTTTGCACTCTGCAAGCCTTCCAGCCGTTTCTCCTCCCTGGTCCAATTCTGGTTCAGAGAGACGATATATGTGTGGTCTGGTATCTGAACAAACAGGGAGGTATGTGCTCGTATCCACTATGAAGAGAAGCGATACGCATATGGCAGTAGACGGTACAGCACAACCTACAGCTCACAGTAGTGCATGTTCCAGGTGCTCAAAACTTCCTAGCAGACACTCTTAGCCACTCTCAAGCAAGGCCACATGAGTGGGAACTGAGGCAGTCAGTGGTTGACTATCTCTTCGATTGATGGGGTTGCCCAGACCTCGATTTGTTCGTGTCACCATCCAGCGCAAAACTGCCCAGTTTCTGCTCACTCGATCCCAGACATGGTGTTCTCTGGCAAGATGCACTGTTTCTCTGCTGGTCAGGGAGGTTCTCGTACGCCTTCCCTCGCTTTCCATACTATACTGCAGAGGGTTCTTCTGAAACTGCAACAAGCTGGGGCGTGCATGATCCTCGCAGCTCCTTATTTCATAGGTTTCATAGGTAGTATCAAGTTAACAGACTCAAGGTCCTTAACAGCTTGCCAGAATCACAATCCTTAATTTAAAACTGAAATACCCTATTCCTATAATGCCTATCCAAACTATTCTTAAATATATTCATGTTAGAACTACTAACAGTATTAGTTGTAAGATCATTCCAAGATGTTACCACACTCTGATACTGTATAGAGCACCCGTATGCCTCCTGTGGTATATGGAATATAAGTTAAGGGAATTTAATCTTTCAATATAAGGTTGATTTTTTTAAACCATACAATGACTTAGTGAACTGTGGAGTACAGAGTTGAGCATGGGGCTAAAGATTAGCTGCCTCCCCTTTAACTCAGAACAGTAATGGGCAGCCAGCTGTGGTCACGTTATGCTAATTAGTGTCCAGCTGGGGCTAGGAAAGGGCAAATTTGTTTGTCCTCTGGTCAGTCTAGGATGTTCCTTGTGATGATGAGATGTGCCTTCCTAAGCTCCTAAATAAACCTTATCTTGTTCATCATTTTATGTGTCTGACTCAGTTAATTCGGTACCTAGTGACTCCTGCAGCAGAAGTACCAGATGGGAAAGCAGAATACCAGGAGGTAAGCGGTCCTAGTGGCAGACCAAATACCAAAACGCCACACATGGTGGAGAATGTGGCCCTTCCTCTTCTGCCCAGACCCCCATCTCGCTTGCTCTGCATCGTTGGGTACCCCAAAGTCATCACCCAAGTGTGCCTGAACTGTATGCATGCTCAGAAAGAATAAACGTGGCAGCAGAGAGGAAAATTAAAACTGAACTGTTCTCTGTTAAAGTAAACCTCCTGCATTCTGCCTCAGCATATATAACTCTCCTTGCATATAAATGTGCTCCAAATTAGGACACTGTCTGTGCAACTAAGGTACAACGTTCTTTTATGGCTCCACCATCCCCATGGAGCTGCATGCTACAAACCTTGGAAGACTTCTGCAAACTCGATGTCAAGAAAGCACACCAAAATCTAAAACTCGGCTCCCAGCCAGCAAAAGCACAGAATATACACTGCATTCCCTGCCCAACTGCCCTCTGCTGCAGGGATCATCCTATTGCTGTCTCTGGATTGCAGCTCCAGCAAATGCAAATTCCATACTAGCCCTGCTAACTAGCAGCCTGCAGCCCTTCTCTAACATTGTAGGCTATGAGAAAAAAAAAGTGTGCTGCATATTACATGCCTTCAAACTGAATGAACTGTAATTTACAATCATGCTAGCCTGAGCACCACGGGCTGGGGACTGCCTGTTCATTAACTCTTAAACCAGAGACATATGGCTTTCTGTTATTTTAAGTCGAGGTGCCTTCCAATACACAGACATTTGTTTTGCCAGTTCTGCCTCAAGAAAGTATTCGAGGCTTCTAAACCTTGAAGAGAGCAATAAATCTCTCAACACAAATACTTTGGATAGCCTGGGTGGGAGTCACTCGGCCAAACCAAAGCCTGCCATTTTCTTTTGAACAGACTACAGAGTGGCCATCTTGCATTCTTTCTTCTGCCCTGAGATAAGCCACTGCCTACAACTACAAAACAGGAAGCAACCTTTTTCCCCTGTTGGCAGCCATATCGGGAATGTCAAATTAGCCAAGAATCCTATGTTACAGGTCCAGTGGCCATCTTTGTGAGGGGCATCAGCTTGTTCAGAATGACCTCACTCCATGGGAAGTAATGGCGGCCATGGTTTTGAGGGGCACCCATTGAAATGAATGGACACTGCAACAAATAGTTGCATCTTCCAAAAGAAAAGTTTATTTCAATAACAGACAACACCAAACTAGAGTGCAGTTGTTTATTGAGACGTCCCTTGCTGAAAATTGCTTACATTTAACTGTACTTGTCTATAAAAAAAAACAACTTTTTATTCTCTCAATGAATCTTTTCTTCCAAAGCATCTCCTTCTCTCCATGACAACCACTCCTACTCATCCCTACGACCTTCGTTCAGGGCCATGTAGCCCCTCTCCAACCATGTCTTCGGAGGACACCAATGCCCCGAGCACTGTCAGCTCTGGGGCTCCACCTTCACCTACCTCAAGAGCATGGGGTCTCAAGATTGAAACTATACTGCATGACATCCTGTCATCCATTCCAGCCAAAGGGACACCCACTATACAGGCCATCCAGGATGACCTCGCCTATCTTAAAACTATTTCCACACACTCAATGGTCCACTCCAGCTTGCAGCCAGTACCATTCTCAGCAGTACCTCATGAAGATGCTGTCACCTGGCTCGAGCAGTTTCAGGCTTGGATCTCCTTCAGTGGTTGGATGGATCCCTTGCAGACAAGGCCTGGAAAACGTATAAAATGAACCATTCTGCTTCTGGTTATCATGCGTATAGGACTTTAAGGAACCAATGTAAGGCTAAGATAAGGAAGGCTAAAACAGACTATATTCGTCATAAACAATGTGAAGGGTTATCTAACGCTACTACTTTTTGGAAAACATTTAATAATTTCATAAGGCCTAATGTTTGTCAACCAGGTTCAATGAGGTTGAATGGTGACTTGTTGTCTTGTCCACTGAAGATAGCTAACGAGTTTAATTTGAAATTTACTACATTGTCTGATTCCTTTAGTGACCAGTCCAAGGTGAACTACTTGGGATTGACTGAAGATTTTACAGTTAATCCTAAACTGTACTTAAGGACTACTACTCGAAGGAGGTAGAGAAGTTTTTGCGTTGTATTAAGAGGGACAGCTCAGCTGGTTCTGATGGCTTATGTCCTAGTTTATTGGCGGATGCTGCCTCGGTTATAGCACTTCCAGTTAGTATTATTTTCAACTTGTCTTTTGTTACAGGTACTATACCTAATATATGGAAACATACTTTGGTCACTCCTATATTTAAGTCTGGTTCACAACATGAGTTTTGTAACTACAGACCTATTTCTATCTTGTCTGCTTTAGCTAAAGTTCAGGAAAGAATAGTTTATAATCAGTTGATTGGGTATGTGGATCGTTTTGGATTATTGTCTCAGAACCAACATGGTTTTAGAAGGGAAGGATACTGAGACTGCCTTGGTCGATTCACGACACGGTACTTAATGGCATGGATAAAGGGCGTCTGGACGGGTGCCGTGTTCGTGGACTTGACTCAAGGCATTCACTCAGTTGATCACCAATTGTTGATTTTAGACTTGGGTATTGGGAGTTGGTGAGTCTTTCTTGGACTGGGACGAGGATTATTTAACAAATAGGTTTCAAAGGGTTAAATATAGGGTGCTGTATCAGACTCTGTAATGGTTAAGTGTGGGTTCCACAAGGTTCTATTTTGGGGCCACTTTTTGTTTCTTTGTTTTTGATCAACTAGTAAGTGTGATTAATAATGCTTCTTAACACTTTACGCTGACGATGCAGTAATTTATACACAGGGTTTGTCATTTGGAGATCTAGGTGTTTCTTTAACAGAGGAAATGTGCAATTTTCAGTCTTCACTTATGGCCTGTAAATTATTCTTAAACAAATCTAAGACAAAGGTGATGGTTTTGGTACCACCTAGACTGAGATCTGAGGTTGGTACTTTGGAAGTTAAATCTCTTGATGGATTACTGTTTGACTATGTTGATACATTTCAATATCTTGGGGTATTACTAGATTCTCATCTAAGTTATGAATCTCATTTTTGAGGGTTACCTCAAGAATACATTGTAGATTAGGTTCTTTGTACAGAATCCGTTCATTTCTTATTCCTGAGTCTAGGCTGGTTATTTCAAATTGCTGCTTACTCGTGTTGTGAACTATGCAGCTATGATTACTGACACTGCTTCTCGACAGTGATTTCAAAGAAATCCACTTTACTTCACTTGATAGCTAAGTTTGCTTTAAATTGTTCTAAGTCATCTCATCATTGTGTGATTTTGAAAGAAATGGGCTGGTTACGGTTTCATTAAATTTCCAATACTGTGTGGCCAAGTTCATATATAAGTTATGGACTCTGGAATTCCCATAGTATTTCAAAGTTTTGAGACCATATATTGATGGTCATTATTCTAGACATAGGTCAGACAGTAGGTTTCTCGAGATTCCTTTTATGAAATCTAAAAGTGGACAAAGATCCTTTAGCTTATATTGCTCCATTCATTTGGAATGAAATTCCTCAAGCTATTAGGTGGTTGTGTTCTGTCAAAAAGTTTGCTGATGCATTAAGGATGTATTTCGAATCTCAATTTAATTGTAAGTGTTTTTTATGAATTTTTTTTATGAATTTTATATGTAACAAAGACATTTTTGTCTGCAGTTTGCTGCATTGTATATGTATGTTTGACTATGTATTGTCTGTATGCAATATATGTGGGTCGCACCTGTAAAAGGAACTTGTTTCCAGTGTGCTTACCCGTTAAGTGAATAAACAAACAAACAAACAAACAAATTTCCAACGCTATGTGCTTGTTCCTGAGATGGATGGCCATATCGTGGTTCAGTGCCCTTCCAGACCAGACGAGAGGGAACAATGTCACCCTGTATTCCACCTTCAAGGACTACTTCTTACAAGCTCATCCACCCTGGTTGTTAGAACAGCAACTATGGGAGCGCACTATGCAACCCTCCGAATCAATGGAAGCATTTATAGTGGACATTGCATCACAGTGCAAATGTCTACAAAAATCAGGAAAAGACCAGATTGCAGCATTTGTCCGGGGCCTGCCTCCACAATTTCATACCTACGTTATCCAACAAAAGCCAACCACCTGGCTAGACACCATCCAAGTGGCTCGTTTAGCCCTAGAGTCTATTTCCATGCTTCGGCCTACCACTGTTCAGGACCCAGAGTCCTCACAGTTGGCTGCACTTGCTACTTGCGTCCAACAGCAACAAAAAATGATTGACCAGCTCATTTCAACTGTCAACAGCATACATTACCCCACTGCTGCTCCCACTGCAACTCCTGTTAATGCCCTACAGCCACCTCCACAGCGACCTGAGCCACCTCCGTCTTCACGGGAGCCAGTGACCTGTCAGTGGTGCGGGTTCAGGGGTCACAGTGCTGTAGTCTGCCACAAACTGCAAAACTTTCATAGAACTCAAGACAGACACAGGCATCCACTGCAGCGCAATTAGCATTATGCTAGCAACTATTCACAGGACCAAGGAAACGGGCACCACCCAACAAACTAGGGGCTCTTGTTGGGCAGGAAAATGAAGCAACTGACTGCCCCATTGACTCACATAACACAAACAAACAGCACCCTCTAGCTGCTAAGTCAGGCACAATCTAGCCTAAAGGAGCCAAAGTTCCTTTCATCAGATCACCCCTCCTTGCAAACTACGTCCCCATCACTATTGGCAATTGGTCCATGCATGCCTTGGTCAACTCTAGAGCAGAAATCTCTGTGATCCACAGCAGTATCCTAGACAATCCAGCTATTTGCCATCTACTTACTGTTGCTCCAGCCGACCTAAAATTCATCATCACTGCAAGCACTGCTGCCGTACCTATCACCGGCGTTGTCCATCTCAAGCTCACTTTGGCTTACAGCAAGCTACGGTTAAATTCTACTTAGTGCCTGAACTTCAAACAGATGTGATCCTTGGCCTCGACTTTCTCAAGGTACACACAGCCATACTGGACTTTGCCTCAAACAAACTGTCACTAGATCCCCAGAGGCAACTCGCAGCTATAGACTCAGTCACTGTACCTCCTAAGTCAGAGATGGTTTTGATTGCCAAGATTCGAGGTGACCCCCTTCCCCAAGGTGTTGTTGGCATTGTCCCGGGATCCCTAGCTTTGCACTCCTCAGGTCTCCTTCCAGGGAACACCCTGTGTGCTGTGCACGGTGATTCTGTATTCCAAAAGTGCTGCAACTTCACGGATGAACCAGTGGCCATCTCCAAGTGTGCCAGTATCGGGAAGTTTGTATGTCAGTCTTCAGGGGATCAGTTTCAGCTTCTACCTGAACCTCAGCCTGATTCCATTAACAGTTGTCCTGTAAGTACCATCACAACCACCCCCACTTCACAAGAAATGCACATGCCCTTCAGCCAGTGTCTCTCTGCCTCAAAGCTCCCAGCCTGTCCCACAGAGAAACAGCAACTTCTGGAGTTCCTGGAAACCTACTCAGATGTCTTTGTTGGCCCTGATAATAAGCTTGGATGTTGCGATACCCTGCAACACACCACTGAGGTGCAGCCCAACTAAAAGCCAATTCATCATCGAGCTTACAAAGTGGGATACAAACAAAAGCAAATCCTAGAGAACTTAATCACGGACATGCTCGAACAGGATATTATTGAGGAATCTACCAGTCCCTGGGGTGTGCCTTGCTTGCTAGTAGTCAAGAAGGACAAAGGGTATCGGTTTGTGGTGGACTACAGAAAGCTCAATGCCCTCACAGTACAGGATGCCCATCCCTTACCCACCACAGAGGATGCCTTAGAGAGCCTTGGTGCAGCCAACCCAGCCTATTTCATCACTCTAGATCTCCAGAGTGGATTCTACCAAGTTACTGTTGATCCAGCTTCATGTCCGTACACAGCCTGGTGCTGTCACTTGGGGCTTTTCTAGTTCAAACATCTGCCTATGGGACTTCAGAACAGCCTAACCATCTTTCAACGTGTCATGGAGGCTGTGTTGTGTGGATTGTCTTGGAAATCTTGCCTAGTGTATCTTGACGATGTTATTGTCTTCAGCAAAACTTTCCAAGAACACCTCCAGCATCTCAAAGAGGTGTTTGAACATCTCAGGCAAGCCAACCTCAAACTCTGTCCAGAGAAATGTTGCCTCGCTCAACATCAAATCCATTACCTGGGGCATGTGGTCAGTTCACATGGCATCTCGCCAGACCCAGATAAATTTTCAGTAGTAAAAGACTATCCACAACCCACAAACCTCAAAGACCTTAGAGTTTTCCTAGGTTTGTCTGGCTACTACAGAAAATTCATTTGTAACTATGCTAACATTGCAGCTCCCTTGTATGCTCTCACAAAAAGGGATGTGACTACATATAGACTTCTGATTACAAAGAGGCCTTTGAAACCTTGAAAGACAAACTTATTTCTTCCCCAGTATTCGACCATTCAGGCTTTTCACAGATGCTAGCTCCTTTGCAGTGGGCGCTGTGCTGTGTCAACTCCAAGATGGAACAGAATGAGTTGTTTCCTATGCAGGGTGCTCTCTTTCTTCAGCTGAGCAAAACTACGGCATCACAGAAAAAGAATGCCTAGCCGTGGTCTTTGCTGTAAAGCAGTTTGACTGCTACCTTCACTACTCCTCCTTCACAGCCATCGTGGATTACTCAGCCCTCAGATGGTTATTCGAAATGAAGGAATCAGCAGGAAAGTTTGCCCGATGGGTTGTCATACTGCAAGGCTACAATTTAGAAATCCAATACCGACCAGGTCGAGTTCACTCCAATGCCGATGCTGTAAGCTGGAGACAGTATCCCTCCATAGCAACCTCTCCTGACGAAGAAGCCTGCCTACAAGCTCTCCCCTTCTGCTCCACAGATGAGCTCCCTGTGGACACTCCTACAGTACCTCAAGTCACTTTGCTGCTCCCAAATGCTTCTACAGAAAAAAGTACCAATCCTCAACTATTGCAAGCAGCCGAAGAGCTTCTTACAACCTCCAGCACCGATATCTCCCTGGCCACTATTAAACTTCAACAAAGAACTGATCCTCAGTTTACAGACATCATCACTTATCTTGAGTCTAGGACTTTACCTCAACAAAAGAAACACCGCCAAGATGTACAGTTCTTTACATCACAGTATTTTCTCAGTGATGGACTGCTTTTTCACATTTGGACCAAGGAGGGACAAGGGCCATCGTACAGACAGCACTCATGTACAGTTACTTGTGCCAGCCTCTCTAGTCTCTGAAGTTCTTCAATCCACTCATGCCTCTCCACTTTGTGGAGGTCATATGGGTATTCACAGAACTCTCGAAAAGACAAGGCTCCACTTCTTCTGGCCTCACATGAATAAGGACATTGTCCATTTTGTAAAATCCTGCCAGCCCTGTTCCCAAAGAAAACCTCCTGCCAAACTAACCAAGGCACACATCATTCCAATGCCTGTAGCCACAGAACCCTTCCAAAGAGTCAGCACAGATATTCTTGGGCCCCTGCCTACCTGCCCTGACCCCGCCAACAAGTACATTCTTGTCTTTGTGGACTATCTAACTAAATACTTGAAACTGATCCCATTAAAAGACATTAAAGCTGCTACAGTGGCAAGTGCCTTCCTCAATACAATCATTTGCCGTCACGGTACCCCAGCGTTCCTGCATTCAGACAGAGGCACTAACTATCTCTCATCTATTGTGCGAGAAACCTGCAAGCTCCTCGACATCAAAAAGACTCACACAACCAGTTACCGTCCACAGTGCAATGGACAAAGTGAGAGAATGATGTCGACCATTCTTGACACACTATCCAAGTACCTGGATGAGACTCACGTCACTTGGGATCATTTTGTTCCCTTCATTCAGTTTGCATACAACTCCAGCCCTTGTGTTGATAGCACAGAGTACACCCTGTTTTTCCTAGTCCATGGATGTCACCCAAGAACACCTCTGGACAAAGATCTCTCATTGCTAGAGGTCCCAAAGTCAGCTTCCTCCTTCATCATCCCAATATATGAACAGCTTGAGCTTGAGAAACAGGTTGCTATTGACACCCTGGGACAGAGAAAAATGGCAATGCAAAGAATGTCTGCAGCCAAGTATCATGATCCTTCATTTTCTGTGGGGGACATTGTATATTTGTATCGACCTGTCCTTGTTCCAGGTGCCACCAGAAAACTGCTTCGCCCCTGGACTGGGCCAGTTTACATTGTGCAAAAACTTCCCCCAGTTCATGTTTGCTTGCGCGGAAAGTCAGATGGGAAGCTGGTACACAATAAAGATCACATTAACGGGTTGAAGCATTGGTACTTGCATGATTCCTTCCCTGATGATCCCAGTCCCCCAAGTAATGAAGCTTCTTTGGAACCTGCAATCCTTTCAGAAACTGAAATTCCTGCTGACAACTTGACAACTGTTCCACCTGCTCCTCATGGTACTGACACTTATCAGTCAGATCCCATTCTTCCTGCTCAACCAGATTAACTTTCTGGAACTTCTTAGCCTCTTGCGTCTTCTCAGGACTCTCTCATACCCCAAACAGTATATCAGATCGAGAAGATTCTGCGCAAAAAGTACATCAATGGATCTTGGTCATACTGTGTTAAATGGTGTGGGTATAACAGTGCTCACAACTCAACCCTTTTCTGACTTGACCACATCCTGTCAAGAACTAGTTCAAGCCACCCATTCAGCAATTCCAACTGACCATAAAAGCCACAGAATCCAGTGAACTTTTTATTTGGACTCAGTGCATTGATTCTGTTAATTCTTTGTCTTAATCTGCAAATTGCTTCTCAATTCCTGTATGATCTTAATTTTTTTTCTCTTCTAAATTTTAGCATTTTCAATCAATCAACTAATCAATTGTCTTCTAGTAATGTCTCCACAATACTGTTAAATGTTCACTTACTGTTACTAAGGTTTTGCTGCTTTCTATTGTTGTTCATGCATAACAATGTCTTTACTTATTCACGTGGTACTTACGTTTACAATACCCGGGGTGATGTGGAGTACAGAGCTGAGCATGGAGCTATAGATTAGCTGCCACCCCTTTAACTAGGAACAGTAATGGGCAACCAGCTATGGTCACATGTTATGCTGATTAGTGTCCAGTTGGGACTAGGAAAGGGTAAATTCCTTTGTCCTCTGGTCAGTCTAGGATGTTCCCTGTGATAATGAGATGTGCCTTCCTAAGCTCCTAAATAAACCTTATCTTGTTCATCATTTTATGCGTCCGACTCAGTTTGTTCGGTACCCAGTGACTCCTGCAGTAGAAGCACCAGATGGGAAAGCAGAATACCAGGAGGTAAGCGGTACTAGTGGCAGACCAAATACCAAAACACCATAGAACCTACGCTGCACACCTTCCAACAACTTTATATCCTCTCAGTTCTGTGGTGACCATACCTGTGCACAGTACTCCAGGTGGGGCCTAACCAGGGCACTATACAATGAGAGAAGTACATTTTTGTTCCAACTTGCTATGTGTCTGAAAATACAGTTGAGGTTATGATTAGCTTTCTTAACTTGGACTCTGCAGTGGGACTTAAACTTAAGGTCATTCGTGATGGTTATTCCCAAATCTCTTTCCTTGTCAGTGACCTCAAGAGGGTTATTAAATAATTTTTAGGACATCTTCTGGTTTTTACTGCCGAATTGCATGATCTTACATTTAGCAGTATTTAGTTCAGTTTGTTTCCAGCTGTCCATTCCGATATCTCATCAAGGGCCTCCTGTAGGGCTTTGGTATGTTCTTGTGTATTAACCACTGTCCCTATCCTGCAATCATCAGCAAATTTATAAAGCCAGATGTTAGGATTATTCAGTTTTAATGTAGTGATATAAATATTGAAGAGGCTTGGGTCCAGAACAGAGCCCTGTGGGACCCCACTAGTAATAGGAGCCCAGCTGGATAAAACCCCATTTATTACCACCCTCTGCCTTCTGCCCTGGAGCCAATCTGACACCCAATTACAGACGTTCTTATTAAGATTAATCCCCTCCAGCAATGTTAATAATTTGTAATGGGGCAATTTATCAAACACCTTGGCAAAATCTAAATAAATCACATCCACTGTATTGCCCAGATCCAATTCACGGTTAACATGTTCATAAATAACCAATATATTTATTTGACATGATTTTAGTTTAGTAAACCCATGCTGTGCTTGGTCAATCAAGTTATTGTTTCTGGCATGATCTAAAAGAAGATCTTTAATTAATCCTTCCATAATTTTACCTGTCGGAGGTCAAACTGATGGGCCTAAAATTTTCTGGTTTTGTTCTTGCCCCCTTTTTTAAAATGAGGATATTGTGGCTATTTTCCAGTCATTAAGGACTATTCCTGAGTCCAGAGAAGCCTGCATTATGTGGGTGATTGGTGGGGCCAATAAGTCTGCTAGTTCTTTCTAGACTCTTGGGTGCATTCCATCAGGGCCTGATGATTTATTGACATTAAGCTTATTCAAGCGTTCTAGGGTATCTTTAGGGTCAAGGGTTATTCTTCCTGGTACTGATGACTCCTTACCATTATACTTAGTAGTGTTACCCCTATTGTATATGGAGCAAAAATACTTATTTTGTATATTGGCCATTTCAGTAGCTGTGACTACTAGCCATTCATCATTAAAAAAGGGTCCAATTGAACTGTGTACAGTTTTAGTGTTATTAATGTTGGAAAAAAAAGGCTTTTTTATTATCCTGTACTTTATTTGCCAGATTGACTTCAAATTGTGCCTTAGCTTTTTTTATGTGAACTTTCACCTTTTTCAAATAAGTCTCATAGGATTGGTAAGTCTCAGGTGATTTAGTTAATCTATAATTTTTATGCAGCCTATTTTTTTTTTGTTAAGTAAATGTTTTATTGTAGTATTCATCCAGGCTGATTTAACTCTTTTTCTATTGATGTTATACTTCGGAGAACTAGGTACATATCTGAGAACCAAACTATCCACTTTAGTTATCAGTGAATTCCCACATACCCTGAACATTTTTATTTTCAGCGTCCCGGATCCAATCCCAGTGGGAAAGCGTTCTTTTCATACTGGGGAAGTCAGCTTTGTTAAACTTTAATTTTGTAGTGGTAATAGAAGGATTGGGGTTTATGATTTCACTAATGGTGAAGTGAACAGAGTTATGGTCACTACTAGCTAACAGACTTTTAACTTGGATTGCTTTAACTGTGACTCCTATATTTGTCAAAATTAGGTCCAGTATGTTATCCCCTCTGGTGCTGTCATGAACCCTTTGTTCTAATCCCACCTGATCCATAGTATCAATTAACTACATATCGTTGGTACTTATTCCATGCCCATTTTCCCAATCTATATTGGGCAGGTTTAAATCTACTGCCAGTAGTAGTCTGTCAACTGGGTTCAGATCCCTAATGACCTTTAGTATTTCCGTGTCATTATCTATTGATGTAGCAGGTGGCCTGTATAACAGTCCTAAAATGATTTTGGTATTTTTATGTGGAAGTAACTTTACCCAAATCATCTCCTGAGTACTTGTTTCCCAAGGGAGCTCCTCACAGTTTATAGTATCATGAATGTACATGGCCACCCCACCTCCTCTTCTATATCTCCTGGATTTATAGTATAGATTATAACCAGCAATATTTTTTTCCCCAGTGATCATCTTCACTCCACCATGTTTCAATTACTAAAGCAATATGTATGTTATGTGTGTGCAACATCAGTTTGAACTCATCATGTTTATTGACTAAGCTTCTTGCATTGATGAGGGTAACATTCCATTCAGACCCGTTTTGTAGGGTTATGTCTGGATATGAGGGGCTATTATTGGCAATGTCAAGTGTGGTTCCATCTGCTCCAGCAGCTGAGAGTGGATCTCCCCCCCGGGTTCCTCTTCCCCTCTGCCAGAACCTGCTGACTCAAAACCAGGGCAAGTTGGTCCATCCAGGACTCGGGTGCCTTCACCTTCACACGTGGCACCTGCTGACATAGCAGCAGCGTGTTCTGGGGTCTCTTCCAGAGTGGTGAAAGTTCTAGTGGAGGCCAGAAAGCCATTCACAAGGACTACTTATGTGATGAAATGGAAAAGATTCTCCATTTGGGCATCTGCCAAGGGTTGGGACCCTTTTTCTTGCACGGTACCCCAGGTCATAGAATATCTGCTGCATCTCTCTGACCTTGGCCTTAGTTACTCTACTCTGAAGGTAGACTTGTCTGCCATTTCTGCCTTCCATACTCCGGTGGATGGCAAAACTTTGGTCAGTTGGAGGTCTCCAAAACCTTTCTGAAAGGGATTCTCCAATCTGGAACCCTGTTCCTCCTTGGGATCTGAATTTTATCCTGGAGAAGCTCACCTTGACTCTCTTTGAACCGGCCGCAAGCTGTGACCTGCTCTACCTTTCTTGGAAAGGCTCTTTTTTGTTGCTGTTACTTTTTTTGGTTTTTACTTACTATTTATGCCCCCTTCGTCACCACATCTGGTCCTTCCCTCAGGGTCTTCCAATGCACCTCACAGCTATGCCGTAAGTACTGAGTAGCCTGCCCCATTAGTGCCCCACTCCAATTATTCCCCGGATAAATTCCCCTGAGTGGGGTGGAGGAAGCCCCCATCCCCCACTGAACCTCAGGGAAGCATGCATCTGGAGCTGTACCCCCTCGGCTCCTCCCATTCATTGGTGCAGCAGCCTGTCGCCTGGTCAGACTTTTTTTTTTCCCTATGTTTTGGTCCC
This sequence comes from Neoceratodus forsteri, assembly GCA_016271365.2. Classification (NCBI taxonomy): domain Eukaryota; kingdom Metazoa; phylum Chordata; order Ceratodontiformes; family Ceratodontidae; genus Neoceratodus; species Neoceratodus forsteri. The sequence continues at coordinate 1,174,793,327 of CM057453.1, read as the reverse complement.
TGCCCCCTGTGGATGTCAGCACTCGAGAAGGACCAATGAGATGGAGGCATGCAGAGACGTGTCTTCGCTCCAGTCCTTGGCTGACGTCCACCCCTACCTGCCTTTCTGCTCCCTCTGTTGCACCACCACCCATGGTCACCCAGGTGGCAGTATAGCAGCGAGGTCTACAGCCCTCCACTCCCAGAGAAGGAGAGCAGCCCATCAGGCACTTAATCCTCCTTCCTGTGGCTGGCCCTCCAACGATCTGGGCTCGCTACCAAACCCGGGTCACCAGTGTCACAAGCGGTAGCGCTACCACTGCACTGGTGGGCTGGCCCAGTTGCTATTACTTCTGCTCAAAGTATTTCCAAGCTTCAGGCCCTAATGTGTAAGGTGCCTTATTTGATTTTCCACAGAGACCGGGTGGCTCTGAGTACAAATCCTAAGTTTCTACCAAAGGTGGTTTCTGAGTTTACGTTGAATCAGACCATACACTTACCAGTGTATTACCCTGAACATTCTAACCAAGGGGAGGCCATTTTGCACACCCTGGATGTGCACTGAATTTTACATTACTAGACAAATCGGACAAAGTCTGTCCTCAAAATAGATCAGCTTTTTGTTTCCTTTGCACCTAAAAGGGAGGGCGCAGCAGTTTCCAAACAATATTTATCCAAATGGTTGGAAATCTTCATTGGGTTTTGTTATCAGAAGTACAACAAACCCCTTCCAGGGGAAGTTAAGGGACATTCAACTAGAGGCATGGCAGCATCTGCTGTCTGTTTCAAGAATGTTTCTGCTGCTGACATGTGTGTGGCAGCCACTTGAAGCTCTGTCCACACATTTACCAAACATTACAGTCTGGGTATTGCCTCTAGGTGCATCATGGGCACTGGACTAGCTGTTCTTCAGGGCTTCCTGGCCTAATTCTGTATGTACTGCAGACCTTTCCTGCCTCCCGTGCTTCAGCCTTTGTGTGAATTACATAGCTTGGAACTCAGTCCTAATGGTAATTACCTACTGCAAGAGCCCTCTCAAAGTAAGATAGTACAGTTACGTAAAGAACTTACCATAGCAGTAGAGCTTTGATAGAGGCTCTTGCAGTAGGTACTGCTTTCCTTTCCAGCTTCCCCTGCTTCTGTAGCTTTTTTCTCTTTCTAGCCTTTTTTCTCGGCTCCAGGAGCCCACTCCTTTTTCCTGTCACACCTTCTTAGGTTTCTGGCGGGAGAACTGGAGGGCGGGTGTGGGGACCGCCCACTATATAGTGTCTGCAAGAGCCTCTCCCGAAGATCTACTGTTATGGTAAGTTCTTAGGTAACTGTACTTTCTATCCACACTAACTGTCAGTGTCCTTTCCCTTTAAGATGATGCCAGAAAGTCTTCAAGCTCTCTCCTCTGACCCACCCAGGTGGTAACTCTCTCGGCTTTGCCCCCATGATGCCAGATGTTCCTTTTCTGCTGGAAAAAGCAGGTTCCCTCTTTACTGCTCCCACTTTGAGTAGGCCCTAGCGCTTAAATCTTTGGATTTACTTCCAAAACCTTAACAAAACTCTTACGAGTTAGTCTTTTGCTCGATCTCAATCATGACTGTCATGGATGATAAGTCTGTTCCTGGGTTCCTCCGGTGCCCTTGTGGGCAGAAGATGTCCAGGACTGACCCACACACCACGTTCATTTACTGCCTGGGGCACGATCATGATCCCCAGGCTTGCAACTTATGTCGTTCTTTTCACCCGAACGTTTTGGAGGACCATGTCGTCCGCCTTCAGTTGGACCGCCCGGTGCATCGGAACCCACTACTAAATTTCTAAGGACACCCATTCAGTGGTCTCCACGGTTATGGGGTCTGCCGAGCAGCTCACGGCCTTTGAAGAGGAGGCGGCCCAGGCTGCATCTCACTCCTCTTCGGCCTCCGCCTTCATGCCGCTTCAGCTGGGCTCAACATTCATTGGCTCCTTCAAAGAATTGTGCTAGTCTCTGCTGACCCTTGGTCAGAGACCCTCAGGGCACAAATCCAAATCTGAATAGAGAGTCCAAAAAGGGGAAAGAGAGGACTCATCGTCGATCATGGGATCGGGAGTGCTGTCGGTCGTGGTCCTCCGATTCCCACCCTTCTCCACATTTGACTTCAGTCGAATCCTAGGCTGAGACGCTGGTTGAGGTCCCGGCTGAGATTTTTCTCGAGCCAACTGACCAGTTGTCGACCAAAGAGGCCGACACTTCCTTGTCCAGGACTCCAGTCCTGAGATAGACCATCAGAGGGATGGATCAGTCCGCTGACCTGCCTCCTCTGGTCCCAGATCCTGACCAGGAGGATCCTCAGTGCTTGCCTACTCCCTCCAAGCCCCGCTGCCGGTCTCCCCCCAGTGGTTTCGGTTCTTCTCCCATGAGTCGAGCCGGTCCCACTGACATCGGCGCTCCTGCTCTTGGCACCATGGGAAACGGCGCCACCGCTATTCTTTATCCTCTTTGGGTGATGAGAGGCCTTGGCTCAAATTGCATCAATGCTATGAGGACTTGATGTGGCAACAGTTGGTGCTTAATGGCGCCAAACCAACTCTGGTTTCTATGCTGGCCATTACCTGACTGTCACCTGAAAGGCTGATGTCGTCTCCGTTGATGGAGCCAACCAAAATGTTCCTGGCTTGACTGACTCTGGTGTTTATGCTGATCTTGGTGGAATTGCCACCTAAACAACCACTGACTGGCGCTCCGACTAAGGAGTCTCGGCTGGTCAAGGGTCTTCCCCATCGACTGTCAGTCACCATCACCCCTGACTGTCTGCATTGGGTCAGTGGGGACTCGGGCAGGCTACCAATCTTTAACAATTCCTCAGAGTCTGAGGGGTCCTCCCTGCACTCCTATCCAGTCGTCATAGTCTGTGGGGGACCTCTCGATTGATTGTTGAAGGCCCATGTGGGCTCATTACCCGTTGACCGAGATCCTCGACTGGGGAGACACTCCAGTGGAGGCGTTCCCAGTGGTGGAAGCCATTCTTGGCAGCGCCTCACTTCCTGCCCTGTGCCTTCTGCCCGGATGGCCCACAAATATGCGGTGCCCACTGGTTCCCCCTTGGGATGCAGAGAGTACCCTTTGGCTGAGGGATTGGTGGCAGACTCAGTGTTTAGGTGCTCTGGCAACACAGGGGATTTTGACAAGCCACCTTACAAGGAGTCCAGGAAGTTGGACCATGCGGGTAGGTAAGTCTACGCTGCCTCCTCACTCGGTCTCTGCTAGGCGAGCTTGGCCCTCCTCATGGCCCACTTCTCTCATGTCCTGCTGGGCTCTCTCGATGAGGTGTTTCCTCATCTGCCTGTGGACCTTCAGACTATGGTCAAACAGGTCTGGGACCAGGGCTGGGCTGTATCTAAACAACAGCTCCAGACAGCCATGGACATTGGGGACTCCTGTGCCCGCTCCATGGTGGCCTCAGTGGCCATGCACCACAGGGCCTGGCTGAGGATCTCAACCTTCACGGTGGACACTCAGCACAAACTAGCAGATGTCTCTTTCCTGGGCACCAACCTGTTCGGGTCGAGGGCCACCTCACTCGGATCAAGAAGTCCATTGCCACCTTGGACTCCATGACATCTGCCCAGAAGGACCCCAAGGGCTCCAAACAGCATCAGAAGAGGAAGCCCTTTTGGTCCACCTCCATTCCTGCAGCCAAACCAGCCCAGCAACAGGCTGGCCAACAGGCTCAGGCCTGGCGACCTCAACCCAAGTCGGTGGCCTTCGTTGTCCATAAGCCTGGAGGGAGAGGCTCCGGTGGCACCTCAGCTGGGACCTCCTCCTTCTCCTCTAAGCCTGCCCAGTGATGGGATGAGTGGTACCTCCCTCATGCCCATCGCACCTCCCCTGGATCCTTCCGTGAGGGGCCAGCTCTGCCACTTCCTTTCCGCCTGGTCCGCTGTCACCATGGATAGGTGAGTTCTAGAAGTAGTGGGTCAGGGTCTGCCTCTGGAATTCGAGCAGTACCCTCCTTGCTGAGCCCAATCCCCACAGGAGGACTTGGTTTCCACAGACATGCTGTCAGCTCTCAGAGACGACATAGCCCAGCTCCTCTGCAAGGAGGTCATGGTTCCTGGGTTTGTCTCCAGGTACTTCCTGGTACCAAAGTGGATGCGGGGCTGGTGCCCCATTCTAGATCTGCACGACCTGAACAAGTTTTTCAGGTCATGCATTAGAGCGAAACATGTGGTTTTGCTCCCTGGATCTTCAGGATGCATTCTTTCACGTCCCTATCCATCCGTTTCATCAAAGTTTCCTCTGCTTTTGAGCTGAGGGAGCCCTCTGTGAGTTTCAGGCCATGCCATTCGGCCTCTCCTCGGCCCCCAGGGTCTTCACCAAGTGCATTGCAGTGGTGGCAGCTTACTTGAGGTGCTGAGGGGTCCGGGTTTACCCCTACCTGGACTGGCTGATCGCAGGTCCCTCCATGCAGGAGGTGGAGTGGTCCAGGGCCTGCCCCTCCAGACCTACGTCTCCCTTGGCCTCCTGGTCAAGGAGGCCATGTCAGAACTCATTCCCTTGCAGGTGATCTGTGTCCTCGGGGTGGAGCTCAAATCTTACAGAGCCAGAGTCCGGCTCCCGGCAGACAGGGCGGAGGCTCTCTTCTCTTGTGCCTGATCATTTTGGGTTGGGTAATTGTGCCCTGCCCGAGACTTCCTACGCTTGCTGGGCTACATGACGGCCTGCACCAGCGTGGTTCATTGGGCACACTGGAGAACACACTCCCTGCAGTGGGAGCTGGCCAGCCAGTGGTCTCAGCACAAAGGTCACTTTAACCAGCTAGTCACTGTGACCCAGCGGATGGTGGATGTCATCGAGTGGTGGTTAGTCCCAGCACATCTGCAGGAAGCGATCCCATTTGTCTGCCCAGAGCCTCTCTCATGGACTGGGGTGCCCACGGGCTGTGGACCCCCAAGGAGTCCCGATGCCCATCAACCTGCTGATGATCTGGGCAGTTCAGCTAGTGCTGACTGCATTCGCTCTGCATATTCGGGGTCAGATGGTCCAAGTCCAGAGGGACAATGCCACAACTATGTACTACCTCAACAGACAGGGCAGGATGCACTCCCTGCCCTTGTTCTGGACAGCTCTTCATGTCTGGATCCTCATGCGTAGCCTGGAGGCAGATCTCCTAGCCATCCATGTGGCAGGAGCCTCCAGTCAGCTGGCGGACACCCTCAGCCGGGTGGGTGAGGCATCTCACAAGTGGTCTGTTCACCCAGCGGTAGTTCATAGTCTGTTCTCCCAGTGGGGCACCCCTCAGGTGGACCTGTTCACCTCCAGGGAGAACACAAAGCTGAGGCTATCTTGTGCCTGCCCCCCCCCAGCAGGGAACACTGCAGGGGGATGTCTTCTCGAGGCCCTGCACCCCAGGCATCTTCTGTGCCTTCCCTCCACTTTTCTTGATCCACAAGATGCTCCTCATGACCAGGAGGGACAAGGCACAGGTGAACCTTGTGGCTCCAGACTGACCATGCCACTTCTGGTACCCCAGTCTTCTCAACTTCAGCAATGGGCTCCCGAGGCATCTTCCCCTATGCCCGGACCTGCTTTCCATCCATAAGGGGAAGGTACTCCACCCAGACCTTCAGTCCCTGCACCTGACAGCCTGGTTCCTGAGTGGCTAGAGTTCCAGGCTTTGAGTCTCTCCGAAGCTGTCTTCACTGTTGTAGAGGCATCTCAGAAAAAGTCAGCTAGGAAGTACTACAGCTTCAAATGGAAGAGATTCTCCATTTGGTGTCAGAGCAAGGAGTTGGACCTTTTGTCCTGTCCAGTGGCTAGCATTCTTGATTATCTTTGGTCTCTCTCTCAGTCGGGCCTTCAGTTGATTAACCTTAAGGTGCACCTGGCAACCATCTCTGCTTACCAGGCACAGGCCGGTCAGCAGTCAGTGGCACAGGAAAAGGTGGCCTGGTGCTGCTTTAAGGGCCTTGACCACATTTCCCCTCCGGTACGTGAACCACAACCACCGTGGGGCTTGTTGCAAGTTTTGGCAAAGACCATGGGCAAATCATTCGAACCGAGGCACAGATGTGATATCTCTCACTTGTCGTGGAAGACCACCTTCTTGGTGGCTATCACATCAGCCAGAAGGATCAGTGAGTTCCAGATGCTTTCGGTGGCATCTCCTTACCTGGTCTTCCATAAGGACAAGGTTGTCCTGTGGCCCAACCCGAAGTTGCTGCCGAAGGTTGTGTCAGAGTTTCACTTTAACCAGGTGATTAATCTCCTGGTGTACTTCACCAATCATACCTCGGAGACAGAGCACAGGCTCCATACTCTGGACCTGAGACAAGCGCTCGCTTATCATGAAGAGCGCATGGCTGGAGTTCGGGGAGAGGTTCGCCAGCTGTTTGTCACCTACGCTGAAGCTGCACCTGGCAGGCCTGCAGCCAAGTGGACGATTGCCAGGTGGATTGCATCCTGCATTGATCTCTGCTATAGGTTGGTGGGTAGGGAGCCGCCCGGAGGGCTAATGGCTCATTTCACCCACCATACCACTGCATCAGTGGTTGCTTCCAGGGATGCCCCTATCCATGTAATCTGCAGGGCTGCTACCTGGAGGTCAGCACACACCTTCATTTCCCATTACCACATTGACCTAGAGTCATGCCAGGATGCTGGTCCGGGGGCCTCACTTCTCCAGTCTCTGTTTCCTAAATAGGGGCTGTGTGCCTTGCCTCCCTCCGCCCGGAGAACTGCTAGGAGTCTGCCAGTTATTGTGGATAGAACATCGTATCCACGTCCCTAGAAAAACAGGTTACTCACCTGTAACAGTAGATCTTCCACGGGATGGTCTCTTGCAACAGGTGATACACTTGGGTAACCACCAGAGGTCACTGTGGTGCACGGCAGCTCTTCTAGCAGTCTTTCACCAGGGGCCGCCCACTGATGACATCATCAGCTTGATACCTATATGAGTGGGCGGTCCCTGGTATCCTCAGTTTATTTTCCCTCTGTCTTCAGCTCGCATGCAGCAGCTAGTGCAAAGTGTAAGGAGTCATCGACGAGAAACTGAGCAAATGGAACATTTTTCTTCCCGTTGCCTCTCCTTCATCAGTGGATGTTAGAAGGATCTTCAGACAAATGTAGAAAAATCTACCATTTCGACCGACATTCAGTCTGTGCCTTCTGTTTGGGTCCCAGACATGACTCATCCTCCTGTGAACTTTGTTAGGAGTTTAATCAAGCAACTCATCAACGATTGCTTGACATCCAGGCTTACCTTATGGAACAAAAAGCCGCTCTCTTTGAGAAGCAGGGGGCCCTGTCCCAAGGACCCCCCAGCCAGTGCTTCACATAAGAAGCACAGGCGTGATAAGGATGCTTCCACTTCATCATCCTGTTCTAAGTGCTCATCGATGACGATCACTTCAGGTCTTTCCTTGTTGACGACGCCTTCGAAAATTGCCTCCTCATCAACAGGAGTTTATTCTCTCTCTCGTCGATGATGCTTTCCAGCACTTTATCAGCAATTTCCAGGGAACCTTATACTGCTGCCATCGGTGCCTGTGAAGGTGTGGGTATAAGGAAGACACCAGATTCCAGAATAAATCCAACAGAAAGCATTTATTTATATAAAAAAGGCGAACTGAGCGACAAAATAAAGCAACAAGTAAACAAAAAAAAAATACAAAAAAAAAAAAATCAACAAAAAGCACACTAGAAAGCAGTTAGTGTTATTCCTTCAGTGGGACAGTAGAGAACCAGTCCCTACAAGCTCTACCTAAAGAATGAGAAGGAACTCCTTTTATACATACAGGACATGTGATTTAAGAAGCTCCACCCTGTGTGGAGAGCCACACATGGAAAGCAGAGAAATTACCCTTTTTTTTCGGCCCCCCACCAGTCACATTCCAGGCTGGATTATTTTCTACTCCCTGTAGAGACAGTGGGACAGGTGAGGGACAGCTGGATAGGGGATAGAGCCTTGTCGGATCATGCTCCGATTTTTTGCCAACTCCACTTAGGAGATTTTGTCAAAAAAATGTTTTGGAGACTTAACACATCTCTGCTTCAGGACCCACAGGTGAGGGAGACAATCATAGACACGGTAAAACAAGCAGTGACTGAGAATGCCTCCCCAGAGATACCAACACCTTTGAGTTGGGATACCATAAAAGCCATAGTACGGGTGAATTTATATCTATCTCAGCCTTTAAGAAAAGTCAGAGAGAAGCTAGAAAGGTCACACTGAGAAAGGAAATAGATCTTTGTGAAGCACAACCTAAGATCAAATATGAGGCTACAAGTAATAAAAAACTTAGTCAACTTAAAGCAGAGCTTAACAGGCTATTAGACTACTAGGTAGAGCAGAAGGTCCTTTTCCTGAGGCAGAAATATTCTGAAGGTGACCCTAGGTCTGTTTGTTTGCTGGCGGCACGGCTGAGATCTCAGAGAGCACAGGTCTTGATTCCTACATTGCTACACCCGGTCACTAAGCAAAAGTTGAATCAGACCCTTGAAATTGTTTCGTTTTTCAGGCATTTCTATACTTCATTGTATACTGCCCCTTATCCACCCCCACAAGATAGTAAAGTGGAAATGTTTCTGAAATGTCTATCTCTGCCTTCCCTCCCTCTGCAGACAAAAGCGGGACTGTTGACCCCCATCTCCAGATTGGAACTGCAAGGGGTTCTCTTGAGTCTAAAAGCTGCCGAATGCCTGGGTACAGATGGCCTCCTGGGAGAGTTTTATAAACACTTCAAGGGTCAGTTGGTCCCACTGTTATTAACTGTCTTTAATGAGGTAATGCAAGACAAGGGGTCCCCTCCGAGTTCCTGGGAGCAAACTATCATTTTGGTTATCCCAAAGCAAGGGAAAAATCCTACATTATGTCCCTCCTGTCATCTGATTTCCATCCTAAATACTGACTACAAACTTTTTATGTCTATTTTTACTAGGAGATTACAGAAACTAGTGCCCCAACTGATTCATTTGGACCAAACTGTATTCCTAACAGCCAAGCCCAAGACAATCTTCGTCGAACCACCCATCTGATTAACAGTTTAAATTACACCCACCAACCCGCTATCCTATTAAGTTTAGATGCCGAAAAGGCTTTTGATAAAGTCTCATGGGCCTTTCTTCGGGCTGTGTTAGTTAGGTTTGGTTTCCCCATCCAATTTATTAACACTATTTTTAAAATATATAAGGCACCAATTGGATTTATTAGAGCAAACGGCCATACTTCATCCTCATTTAAATTAAGCAGCGGTACAAGATGGGGATGTCCTATGTCCCCTATTCTTTTTGCACTGTATTTAGAACCCCTAGCTCAAAGTATCAGAGAAAACATACAGGTAAAGGGAATTAAAATAGGAGAAGAGGAACACAAATTAGCTTTATATACAGATGATATCCTGCTTTATATCACGGAACCTGAAACATCTCTCCCATGCCTATTTCAACATCTGGAGGAATTTTCAAAGTTATCTAGGTACTCTCTAAATACCCATAAAATGAGACAATCTCTTTTAATTACGAGCCTTCCCAGGCTCTCGGGGTAGGTACCTCTTGAAATGGAATCTCCCGGCTATGAAATATCTTAGCATAAAACTATCATCTAACAATTCATCTTTATACCAATTGAATTTCCCACCTTTATTAAAACAAATGCAAACAGATATTGAAAGATGGTCCATACTGACGCTTCCCTTTCATGCAAGAGTCCAGACTACTAAAATGAACCTTTTGCCTCTATTCCTTTTTTTTATTTCAGTGCATCCCCTGTTGGATCTCTAGAGGAAGACTGGATTTGTGGCAAAATACTATCCTAAAATTTATATGGCAGAGACAATGCCCCAGAATCAGGAAACAAACCCTTGTTTTGCAAAAGGAGCTGGAAGGGTATGGAGTCCTGTGCCTGGAAGGTTATTGGGTGGTGGCCCAGACCAGTGTAGTCCTTCTGCTACAACACTCGAGATACCTTGCTCACTGGAAATCATTGGATTTGGCCATCCCCCGCTCTCCTGCATTAGTCTCGCAGCTTTTTTCTCTAAGTGCTCCAATATATGATTCCCCTCCCATATTTACAGGTACAGAAGCTGCTCTTAGGGGGTGTAGGAGAAGTTTTGCTAAGGGAGCCACCAGGAAATATCTCTGGAAGTACTGGATGTGGACCCTTAGTTCAAATCACATAGAGGTCCATCAGGACCCTTGATATAAGCGGCAAGAGATACAGGAATGCTGTGCACCTTGTCAGTTGATGAAAGGAGAACAGGTACTAACATTTGAGGAACTGAAGGGAAAATTCCACTGTAGGTTGAGGGATCTCCTATTTTACTGTCGGTTGAGGGACTATGTAAAGAAGCAACTCTGAAAGTCATTACTAAACTCTCGGGATTTCGTGCAGCCGACAGTGTTTGAGCAGATCTGGGCCACCGAGAATGGAGGGAAGGCCATTTCTTCGCTGTATAAAAATTTCCTTTGTGATTTACAGCACTCCACAATTTATATCAAGGAGAAGTGGGAAAGGGACTTGGAGGTAAACTTAAGTGAGACAAGACGGCTGCAATCAATAAAAAATACATGGCATTCCTCTTCATCACCGGGTTGGCGGGAGATCTTGTGGAAACTTAGAAGTAGATATTTTTGAACGCCTGAACAGGTGGGTAAATGGAATCCTGCAGTTACCTCTGCATGTTGGCGAAAATGTGGGGCTGCAGTGGCCTCTCAGGCTCATATTTTCTGGCACTGTCCAGTGTTAGAACGCTTCTAGTTTAATATACAAAAACAACTGTACAAGGCTTTTAACATTACGACCCCCTTAGGACCGGAACATTTGATTCTGGGCCTACACGCTATGGAGATAAGGGGGCATGAAGCCCAGTATCTCTGGAATATCCTTGTGGCAGCAGCTTGCAAGGCGATTACCAAGAAGTGGCTGTCCTCTTCACCATCTGTAAGTGAGTGGAGGAGCTGGTAGAGAATATAAAACTCTGGAAAGAATAACCTTTCTCTGGCCCTTAGGTCCCCACAATTTATAAATAGGTGGACCAGATGGGAGGCGCTTCTGTGGGGCAAGGAGGGGGAGGAGGGTTAAAGGGAACCAATAGACTAGACACTGTTCTCAATGAATACAATATCTGAATAACAATAGTTTATTTATCCTTTATGGAAGTTGGGTCCTGGATGGTGTTGGAACTACATGCTATATGAATTAATCCAACTGCCAGTAAGACAAGAGTGAGCTAAATTGTGGCTTTTATAGGTTTTGCTCTTTCCTTTTTTCTCTATTTCCTTTTCTTCTTTTTCTATAAAATCTCTTTTTTCTTAATATTAGCACTTGGCAATTTTTTAATGATACAGACTGGTCCTATGTATTTATGATCCTGAACAACCAGCTAGAAATCTATATATGTATTAATAATACACTACCGGTCAAAAGTTTTAGAACACCCCAATTTTTCCAGTTTTTATTGAAATTTAAGCAATTCAAGTCCAGTGAATAACCTGAAATGGTACAAAGGTAAGCGGTAAACTGCTAGAGGTTAAAAAAAAAGTTTAGGCTAGCAAAAACTGCTTTAGAGAAATTGCAAAGAAAGCCAAGGTGTCAGTGAGTACAGTTTCCTACACCATCAAAAGGCACTTGGAAACTGGAGGAAACTCTGACAGGAAGAAGTCTGGCAAACCCAAAGCCACAACAGAATCAGAAGACAAGTTTCTGAGAGTCAACAGCTTGAGTGATAGTCGGCTCACAGGACAACAGCACAGAGTGACTGGCACCCTGAACCAAATGGGCTACCACAGCATTTTGCAGCGCCATGCAATACCCTCTGGTCTACGCCTAGTTGGTCAGGGGTTCATCCTACAGCAAGATAATGACCGAAAACTACCTCCAGGCTATGTCAGAACTACCTTCGAGGAAAAGAACAAGACGGTAGGCTTCAAATCATGGAATGGCCAGCACAGTCTCAGACTTAAACCCCATCGAGCTGGTTTGGGATGAACTGGACAGAAGGGTGAAAGCAAAGCAACCTACAAGTGCAACACATTTGTGGGAATTTCTGCAACAGTGTTGGGAAGAACTTCCTGAACAATATTTGATGTCCATTGTAGGAAGAATGCCACGAGTGTGTTCGGCGGTTACAGTATATCTGCAAAGGTGGCTACTTATGATTTCTTTTTTATCTCCAATTGTTTATTTGTTTTATGCTTTAATTTCAGAGTACATTGAGACATTAACCTGCGTAAATTTCAATAAAAGCTGGAAAAATGGGGGTGTTCTAAAACTTTTGACCGGTAGTGTAAGTTAATTTACCACTAATTGTAAGAGGAGACAAATGATAGAGACCTTATATGTTTCTTTGTATAGTGGTAGTATCATTTGTTTCAATGGCTTTTTATTTTACTTTTAAAACTACTGTCTGTAGCTTAAGCTAAAATATAGTGAATACTATAAGAAAGGCTGGGAGTATCCAAAACGCTATAAAATGGAACTCCCAGGTATGAGTTTTCTTTGTATGTTTAATATAATACACGTGTAAAATCTCTGATGCTGATATGTATCAAAATGAAAAATACCTTTAATAAAGATGAAGTATAAAAAGGAAGCTCCACCCATTTTCCAGAAGCTTAACATAAAATTCAAGCAAATAAACATGTTATTTATTTTCATAGTCAAAAATCCCCTTTAAAACTGATTAACAAAAACATAGGGGCGGTGTTATAAAATAAAATCCTGCTTAAAGATAGAAAGCAACACTAGATGAATATCTAACCCCACCTCCTTATTCCCAAACTATAAAAAAATGGAACAGAAAGGCCGGCTGGCTCTGTAGGGACAAGGCAAAACAACAATGGCTTCCTCCCTTGCTCTGCCCCCTATCCCAGGTATGCCTCTTATATATATCAATTACATTTGTCTCCTTTTATTCTGGTTTGGTTTCCCTGCTTTCAGAACTCATTACAAGGTAATCAAAAAAAAAATTAAAGTGTTTGTGTCTCCTTTTATTATTTTATACTGTAATGCCCTTCAAAACTATAATGCCCAGATTTATACATTTCTTTTTAAATATAAAACCCCTTTGAAGGACTACAACCTCTTTTTGTGTTCAGAATTGTGTGGCAATACAAGGTCCTGGGGCTTTCTTTCCGAAAGCCAAAACCCAAAACGAGCAAAATGCACAACAAAAACAAACTGCCAGCTTCAGCAACAACGGTGACCGAAGAAATCCTTCATGGCGGCTCTTCACGAATGTACAAATAGGAATCTCTGAAAACAAAGCGTTTCCGAATGCTTAGCTTCAGCAGTAATGCTGAATTCCTGCTATTAGCAGAACTATCAATGTGTAGCCTATAAAAGGCTTGTTCAGCCGAGTTCTTGACGCTCCTCTGTGTATAAATGAACAGCAGCACGGAGGAGCAGCCGAAATGGGGGGGCTACCAAACAAAAATGGAACCGATTTCTATTTTTATTTTACAGCATTTACTTTTGGAAAACAGGGAGAATGAAGAGGGTATGGGATGTATTTAACAGAGGGCACAGTGAAATAAAGGGGAGTAAAGATATATACCCACATATGTGCATTACAAATGTATATATACAGATGGCCAGTCTGTATACATATCTTAAAGGATATACTCTGAACTTCCCCAGACGTGGAAAAAGGACAAAGAAAAAAAAAATGCTGTTGCAACAGACTTAAAACAAAAGTTACAAAGGGGAGAGAGAGTGACAAAAAGAAAGGAAGAAAAAAAAGAGTGGTGGAGACAGAACAAAGAAGAAGGAAAGCTGCCCCTGTATATTATATAGACATCACCACAGTGCCCCTTTGTCGATGACTTGTCTCTCGTCGATGATGATGGCTGTTCAACATGTTAAATCTTCTTCCTTTCCTGCCCTGTCAGTGGCAGGCCAGGGTGCTTTGGGGAGCACCATGGATTTCACTTTTTCAGCTGCCCCTCCTCCTTCAAGGTCTTTTGTACATCGGGGCCAGCCTGAGTGGAACCGGGACCACGGGCTGTTTCATCTGGCTTCCAGACCAGCTTTTACTCCACATCCCCTCTCCTCCATTATTCCCTTGGTTTCACAGAAACCTCCCCTTCCCCCACTACTACATTTATGGACGTGGCTACTGTAGTACAGCAAGTTCTGGACATAATGAGGCATTCAAAGCCTCCGGCTCCTGGTGATGGGTGTCATCCATCCCAGTCGCCCACGCCACCACCAAAGCGATTTCTTGGTGAGAAACTTAAGTTCTCCACCAGGTTTCTCATCTGATTATGAAGAAGAATACTATTTCGAGGAATTAGACTTCCTGGAAGACATCCCAGAGGACCTGGAGAATATTGACCTTCAAGAATGGGACTTTCTTCCTTCGTCTTCCCTCGTCACTATCTCATCTCTGCATGAGTAACCTTCCCACCATGCAGTGGCCTCTTCCCCTGTTGACCCATCATTTCATGATATGATGATCCAGATTCAAAAAATTATGGGTTTCTCCATTATTGAACATGACAGGCAGAGAAAAGACATGGCAGACTACCTTGAACTGCCGGAGGACCTGGTAGTTGTGCTTCCCCCACTCATCTAAACCTACCCAAATGCAGTACTGGCAGCTTGGGATCAAACTTCTGCCATCCCGGCTCTTCCTCAGAAGGCGGATCGCCTTTACAAGGCTCCCCCTGGTCATCCCTTCTTTTCATCTGACCCCAAGGCTGATTCAGTGGTTATTGCTGCCACTCATGATCGTACTAAACACCCCTGACACAGGAGCTCCTTACCTCCAGATAAGGAATCCCGTCACCTAGACTACTTAGGGAAGAAAGACTTCCAGGTGGACACACTGAATCTGAGAATCTTGAACTATATGGGACATTTGGTCAAATATCAACGTACCCTTTGGTTCTCTGCTATTGAAGTAGTCAATAAACTCCCTCCATCACAGGAGAAAGATCAATTACTGGCTACGATATCTACTGGAAATTCCATTTCCCGGCATCTCTTTCTCTTGGGATATGATGCGGTGGATTCCTCAGCCTGGGCAATGGCTATGGGTGTCACCCTCTACCATCAGGCTTGGCTGCGTGTCTTGGGTCTACAACCAGATATACAACATAAACTGGTCAATGCCCCATTTAATGGCACCAAACGTTTTGGCCCAGGCACTCAAATTCTCTTGGATGTTCTCCAGACATCTGACCGCACTCTCCACACAGTGCATGGTGTGTACCATACACCACAGTCCTCATACCAGTTTCATTCCCAAAATTTTCAAGCAAAACAGAGAGACAAGAATAGAGAAACCTGTCGAGGTGGCTCCCGCGGATGTTCCAACACCTTTTCCAGGACCGCTACGCAGTCCTGGAAGGGACCCCGTTCCCACCCTCAAGGTGGGATGGGCCAGCCCCCTGCCCAGTGACTCATTAGGGCTTACCCCCTGCTTCCTTGTTTAGGCCTCGGAAGCTGTGGGGAGCTGTTTTGCCCTTCATCTGGAGGCCTGGAAAGCTATTACTTTGAACCAGTGGGTACTCCAAATCATATGTACAGGGCACACGCTGAAACTTACATCTCCACCTCCCTCGCACCCACCCCGCTCAGTCCATTATCCACCTGACCATGTTCCTATTTTCCACGAGGAACTTGAGGCACTTCTACACAAAAAGGCTGTATATCCTGTTCCTCCTTCGGAGTTGCATCAGGTATTCTACTCCCATTTCTTTGTGGTCCCGAAACGTACAGGAGACCTCAGACCGATACTAGACCTAAGACAACTGAATTTACACATTCAGTACAAAAGATTCCAGATGGTCACATTAATATCCATACTACCGATGTTAAAAAAGGGGGATTGGTTATGCGTCCTGGACATAAAAGGCGCATACCTGCACATCCCCATCCACCCGCCCACCACCGGTTCCTGCGCTTTCAGTTGCTAGGACACTACTAGCAATTTTGAGCACTTCCTTTTGGACTCTCATGTGCATTGAGAATCTTCACCAAGTGTCTTGCTGTAGTGGTGGTGGCAGCTCTGAGAAGAGATAGACATTTTGTCTTTCCATACCTAGACAATTGGCTGATAGAAGCAAAATCCGAACAGACTTTGCTTCTCTCCCTCCAGGCCACCCTTACCCTATTCCAAAAACTGGGCATTAACATCAACTTGCCCAAGTCCAGCCCGAAGCTTTCTCAGTCACACCAGCATATAGGAGCACTTCTAGACATGGTTTTAGCCATGGCTTACCTCCCTTTTGACAGACACGACAAACTTCTCTCTCTGGCATCACATGCTTGAACTCAGCAGTACATAACAGCCAGAAGTTTCTTACAGCTTCTGGGGCATATGGCAGCTGCCATCCCCACAGTGGCATTCGCCCATCTCCCCAGTACAATGGGTGCTTCAGAATCAATGGCACCAGCAGTCGGGCAACTTCGATGACCGTCTCAAAGTTTCCCCCTCCCTCCACTCCACCCTAGCTTGGTGGACACACTGGAACCACCCATCTCAGGGCACGCCCTTTCAGGCTTCCCCTCCCCAGCAAATGTCAACCACGGATGCTTCCCTGGATGGCTGGGGAGCTCACCTTGGCCCTTTTGGGGCAGAAGACAAATGGCCCCAATTCGCCGTTTTGCCTCACATAAATCTGTTGGAAATGAGGGCGGTTCACCTTGCCCTTCAGACTTTTTGCCCCCACCTTCATCCCGGACCCTTACTGATCCAATCAGGCAATACCTTAGTAGTGTTCTCTCTGAACAAACAAGGGGGCACCAGATCTTGTGCTCTCTGCAGGGAGGCACTGAAGGTCTGGCAAGAAGCCACGCTCTAACAACTCACAATGATTGCCGTCCCTCTACCAGGATGCCACAATACCCTGGCAGACATTGTCAGTCACCAGTCCTCCACACACGAGTGGACTCTTCATCATGACGTTCTTAAGATGATTTTCTGCTTCTGGAGGACCCTGCATCTAGACCCGTTTGCTTCCCCTGACAATCACTGACTCCCCAAATACTTTTCCATTATTCCGAACAGAAGGGGACTGTCTACCGATGTCCTGTCCCAACCATAGACAGTACTCTTCTTATATGCTTTCTCCCCATCCCTCTCCTGCAACAAACTCTACTGAAACTACAACTCGAACCTGCTACAATGATCCTCATAGCCCCCTTGTGGCCCAGGCAGGTGTGGTTTTCCCTACTCTAACAAGTGTCCATAGCAGATCCCATTCCATTACCAATCAGACCAGATCTCCTGACTCAGGAGTGGGGCACTCTCCTTCACCCCACCCTCAAGTCTTTACACCTTCACACTTTCATAGCATGTCTTCAGGTCTCCTCACTTGTGGCCAGCATCCTCTTGACCTCACGAAAACCATCAACCAGGGAAACATAACGCTAAGTGGAAACGCTTTTCCATATGAGCTACTTGCCTTTCTCTGAATCCATTTTCATGTGCTTTACCCAAAGTGCTGGACTACTTGACTTCACATGCCAAGAAGGGCCTTAGCTATTCCTCTGTCAAAGTTCATCTGGCCTCCATTTCAGCCTTTCACGAATCCTGTGAAGGCAAACTACTATACCAATATCATCTTTCCAAGATGTTCTTAAGAGGCATGCTTCATATCAAACCTCCCATCAGTTGACCCCCCCCACCTTGGGATCTGAATTTCATAATAGGAAAAACTAAGCCTTGCATCCTTTGAGCCAACAGCTACTGCTGATCTCCACTTCCTCACTTGGAAGATGGTGTTTCTAGTAGTTGTCACTTTGGCTCACTGTATCTACGAGCTTCAGGCTCTGATGTGTAGAGTGCCTTACCTAATCTTCCACAAAGACAGAGTGGTTCTCCGCACCAATCCTTCCTTCTTGCTAAAAGTGGTGTCAGAACATACCTTAAACCAGACCATGGAATTGCCCGTCTGCTACCTGCAGTATTCTAATCCGGGAGAACATCTCTTGCACACCTTAGGTGTTCATCGTATTTTAAGGTACTATATAAACTGTACCAAATCCTTGAGAAAAAACTCTCTATTGGTTGTCACCTTTGTCTCTGTGAGGGAAGGTTCCCCAGTTGCCAAGAAAACCATTTCCAGTTAGTTGGCAAATTGCATCACGTTTTGTTACAAAAAAAATACAAGCAGCCCCTATCGGTAACAGTACAAGCCATTCCACTGAGCCCAGGCCTCCATGGCAGCCTGCTTCAAGGGGCGATACATCTATGATCTTACAGGGTCTCTTATCCTAATTCCACCCTTTTTGGGTACACTGCTGGGGAATCATCCCAAATGTATTACCTGCTGCAACAGACCATCCCGTGGAAGACAGTACAGTTACGTAAAAACTTACCATAACAGTAGATCTTTGAAAGATGTCTCTTGCAGCAGGTATGTTCCCTCCCTCTGTCCCCCTCCTTCTGTAAGAGAATGACTTTGTTCCACTTAGCACATGGGAAGGAACACCTATGGTACCTCGGATCCCCTTGGTCCTCGCTTAGCGAGCTGAATCCGATGGGGAACTGAGGGTACCAGGGACCATCCACTCTTATAAGGGTAGCAGGATGATGATGTCATTAGTGGGCAGCCCCTGGTGAAAGACTGCTAGAAGAGCTGCCGTGTGCCACAGCAACCTCTGGCGACTACCCAAATGTATTAGCTGCTGCAAGAGACATCCCTCAAAATCTACTGTTAAGGTAAGTTTTTACGTAACTGTACTTTCTAGGAGTGGTATATGATGTTCATTCACACGGACCCACCCGACCTCCCCTGGCTTTGGCACACACATCTGCTTTCAGTGGGCAAAATCTGGTGTCATGTGGTGGAACCGAGGGAGTTACCACTCTGGTGGGTGGGAGGAGCCATCTTGAAGAATTTCCAGCATCATCTTAAAGGGGAAAGGACACTGCCAGTTAGTGTGGAGGAACATCATATACCACTCCTAGAACTACTGTTACAGGTGAGTAACCTGTATTTACATGCTTTGTTTGGCTAATTTGAAGCAGTCCTCTTCTGTCGTTGCTGCCTGAAAATATTTCAGGACGACGCTCACACTATTTGTATTTGCTGATGAGAAGAACTGTGCCATTTGCCAGGGTTTTAACCAGGCCACTAGGAGATGCTGCTGGAAGACTTTGGAAACATCTGTGTAGCAAATGGAGACTGCCAAGGTGATAGCATTGCTGTCTTCCCCTAGGTCTCCAGCTCAGTCTAAAAGATCTACAGCTGCAAGCACCTGAAAGTCTTCTTAATGGGCTATCACGTTATTGCCTTTGTGGAAGAAGGAAACATTCATTACAGGAAATTATACAAACAAAATTACTCTTATTCAGAGTTTCACTGCAAACATTCTGTCTCCCTCCTGGTCCATATTGCTGCTGACATCCTGTGAGGGTAGGTATCAGACTGCTTCATTGGTCTTCGTCACCAACCCGACTGTCATTCAGACACCAAGGATGGGTTGGGTGCAAGCTCTGGCTCAGTCACTGTTGGCGACACACATCACCTTGTCTCTGCGTTGTCGATGGGCAGTATCCCATCATTGCAGTCTTCATCCACTCCACCAGTGAATGCAATTGACCCTCACTCTGTTGTGCTAGCCACTGTCTCTGAACTATTTCAGAGACACTTGCCTTACCTGCCATCAAAGAAACTCCATCAATGGCACAGCCTTTACAGTCACTCCTGTCGACATCAGCTGTGGGTACCTCTGTGACAAAGAATCCAGAGAATTGGATGTTATAAGCAAACAGACTTATGCTTTTGCCTCACTAAGCCTCTGTATTGCCAGTTACCAGGTGTATATGATTAAATACTGTATCAAAATAGCCTGTAGAAATCTTTTTATACTATGGTGAATAAATTGCCCAGCAGCAGTACATAAAACTGAAGTCCAGCAGTGTGTTACAACATGGACTTGAGGCTGGTAAGCATTTACTGCATTCTGCTTAGGGATACCCCTTGTGCTTCTGTTTATGCACCTGCATCTGGCATCTACCTTTACCAATATTCATGGTTTGTGTTGCTGGTTTTGCCACTGATATTCAACAATCAATCCTTAACTCCCCTTTTCATGGTCAGAAACCATTTGGCCATGATGTGGAGCTCACTCTAAAAGTGTTGCAGAGTTCAAAAATGAGTCTTAGATCCATGAAGTCCCTTTCTCCCCAGTCCGTGCATGCATGTGATGGTTGAACTTTGTGCAGAGGCTCCTGCTTCTGACATGCCCAGAGTCCTAGTCAGTTTGCTACGGGAGTGACCTGCTCTCAAAAGCGGTCCTCAGATACCCATTTTAAGACCAAGAAGGGTCCATGTTCCAGTAGTACCCCTGCACCTCCTTAGTTTCATCTGTCTCCATTCCAGTATGGATATGATCTCCCTGTTCCTGAGAAAATGGCATGAGAGCACATAAGACAGATAGGTCCTAGATATTAGCTGGGAGGGTCCTCCTTTGGAACTAAGAGCACCTTCTCTTGTTCATTCATGTGGCCCTTGTCATTATCGCCCAGACTAGACCACTTATCAAGTCTATGTACTCTCTTGGACACAAGGACATTATTTATTTGAATTTTGGTAGCTGAGTAGGCCCACTGAGACAGTACAGTTCCTTTTTCAGGGGTGGCCCAGGGCAGGTTCAGTGCATTAAAATGTGTCAAAAAGTAGCAAAAAGTTGTTGTTGTAAAAGTTTATTCCTTATAAATTCAGGAAAAGGATAACCATTTGAGTGGTTAGACTCATTTTCAATGAGGTCCAGTACAAATCGTAAAAATTTCAGTTACATAAAGATAAAAGTTATACACAATACATTAGAAAGATACATATTTTACAGAGAATAGTCTGTCATACTCATAATATTATTTATCCATAAACAGCGACATACATGATAAATTGTAAAAATACAAATCCCAGTCATATCCATCTTACATTTAAGAATGGCATAAAGAAATAGCCAATAGTCATGGTAATGAAATTAGTAATAAAGAGTGACTGTATAAAGTGCTTTCTTT
The DNA here is from genome assembly GCA_016271365.2 of Neoceratodus forsteri. NCBI lineage: Eukaryota > Metazoa > Chordata > Ceratodontiformes > Ceratodontidae > Neoceratodus > Neoceratodus forsteri. The sequence goes on along the minus strand of CM057453.1, from coordinate 1,174,772,397 downwards.
TAACTAGGGACACTGTCGACTGATTTAATAGACTTCTGTTTTAACCATTCTTTAATCTCGTACCATGGGACAATCATCTTTGTTTTCAGATGATCTGGTAGCCTGTTCCAAAGTTTAGGCCCACTCACTGTTAATGCAGAGTTTGCCTTTGCCGTTCTAGTTTTTGGAATTACCAGTTCCAAATTTTGTGCTGATCGCAGACCTACTCTAGATATATATATCTGAAACAAGTCGTCCAAATAAGGAGGAGTCTTCTGTTTCAGATGTTGATGAACTAAGTGCAGTATATGCAGGTTTCTACACTCTGTAAGGCTAGTCCAGTTTAAGGCACTATACATGGTGTGCTAGTGCGCTGAACGAGGTGTGTCTAAGGCAAACCTTGCAAATCTATTCAAGACAGTGTCCAACCTCTCCAATACAGTTTTTGATGCACTGGCATACACCACGTCCCCGTAATCAATGGAATTACTGTAGAGTTAATTAAATATACCCTAACTTTGTTTGGTATACATCTTTTTAGTCTGAACAGAGCTCCTAATCTACCATGTAGTCTTTTTATCAAATTATCTATGTATAAATCCCATTTTAGTTTTGTGTCTAACCATATTCCTAAATATCTGTACAAGTTCACCTGTGTTAATGTATGTTTAGTCAACGTTTTAATTTGAAGTAAATTTGTTATAATCGTCTACTTATTTTCAAAAAGCATAACTTGAGATTTTTTGAGTTGCAAGACAATAAAATATACAGTGCAATAAAACACTAAATAATACAAGGCAAGAAATCAAAATATACATAGTAATAATGCAGTTGTGCAGCTGGGCACTATGAGGAATTAGCCAAAGCAGGTGCCGAGCTTAGGCTGCAGTAGATGTGCAGAGAGGGAGCGCTTAAACATAGTAAGAGAGGAGAGGGAGAGTGAAGATAAATGGAGTGCATTCCAAGTGGAGGATGCAGAGTAGGCAAATGAATACTTGCCTATAGCTAGTCTGAGATAAGGAATGTTGAGCAAAGGGGCCAAGGATGACCTGAATAAACCTGGAGAGGATTTATGTGTCAGTAGTTCGCTCAAGCACGGGGGAGAGAAGAGGAAGGTAAGTTTGTAGATGAAGCAGGGGGAGAAGTACTGCAATCTTTGACCATAGTTAGGCCAACCTAGTGATGCTAGAACCTTACAGTGGTGGTGGCACGAGTTGGTTCCGAAAGCAAATCATCCCACCCGGTAGTATAACGTTCGCAACCTACAGAATGTGGCCGCCTTGGCAGATGGCAATATAGGGGCACCATAGAAGAGTATGGGGAGGAGGTTGCAATCTTTTGGCAGGAGGCATGAGAGAGGAGAGGAGAGGAGAGGATGAAGGCAGTAGAACAATCCTAGGTTCTGATTGAGTTTTTTAGTAGTTTATGCTATATGTTGCTCGAAAGGGAGTGAGGATATTCATCCTTTATCATGGCTGAACAGAGACAGGTTTTCTGTTCTCAGTTTTTCCTCATCCCAAAGAAGGCGGGTGATCTGTGCTCTTTCTTGAACCTGAGAGATCTGAACAAAATCACTGAGTACAAAAAGTTTCACATAGTCTCTCTTTAGTTGCTTCTCGCTCTACTCTCGCAAGAGGATTGGCTTTGTGCTCTGGACATGTACAATGCTTAGTTGCACATCTACACATAGCCATCAAAGTACCTGCACTTCCTTTTAGAGGGCAGCACTACCAATTTAATATCTTGCCTTTTGGCTTCTTCTAAGCACCACAGATCTTCACTAAGTGCTTCACTTTGGAGGCTTCAGAATTACACTGAGAAACCCTATATGTATTTCCTTACCTGGATGGTTGGCTTCTCAAGACACTTTTCCATGGTTGCAGTAATACGAACTTTGTACCAGAATTGTTAGTTTGATCAACTAGGTACCCTGGTCAATGAACCCAAATCAGTCTTGATCTTATACCAGCACTTTCAGTTGATAGGTGCAGTCTCAACATGACTTGAGTGTAGGAGTTCTTCCAGAACCCCATGTAGACACTCTCCATGATTACTCAGTTTGATATTGATTGCCTCCAGCACCCTGGTCATGTGAAGTCAATGCTTTGGCTCCTGGGCCTCATGGCTATGGCCATTCTTACTATTCCCATGGCCCACTTTCACTTGCACATCCCTTAGTGGATGCTTCATGCCCCATGGGCCCAAGCTACCCAATCTCTAGATCTCCGTTTTCTGGTCACAGCTCCCTCATGCAGGGCTCTCTGCTTGTGGCAAGACCGATCCCATCTGCTTTGGGGGTCCTGGTTCCTCTCTCCTTCCCCTAAGGAGTTCCTTGTCATGGATCCTCCAGTATGGGATGAAAGGCTCATCTGAGTGCACTAAAAAACCCAGAGTATGTGGTCCCTATCAGATTGCTCTCACAACATCAACCTTCTGGAGATGAAGGCTGTTCTTCATGGCCTAGAGGCCTTCACCCCTTACATTTAGGGCCATCCTTCGATGGTATAGATGGACAACCCTTGTGCCATGCACTACTTCAACAGACAGGAGTACTGTCTCCTATCTCCCTTGCATAGAAGCTATAGGGGTGTGAAAATGGTCCCTGGCACACAGCGTTTGCATTATCTTCATGTTTCTGCCTGGCTGTCTGAATGTACTGACAGACTCCCTTAGTAGCTCAGTTGGTTAGTCCTACGAGTGGGAACTCTTGGACATTGTGGTTTCGGATCTCTTCCCCCACTGGTTGTAGTCCAGAGTTGGACCTTTTTTGCACCTTCACACATTGAAAAATTGCTGCATTTCTGTTTGCTCAAATCAGAGGCCGTTTGTTAGGCTTTGTGCAGACCATGCCACTATAATTTACCTGTACTATGTTCAATTCTTGTGTAGCTATTCATGTATTATTGTACTTGGATTATCCTGTGATGTTTTCTGTACTTTGTACTTTACCATTGTGCCATGTTCTTGGCCCGGGTTGTGGCTGAAAATGGTCCATTGGAACAGTGCACCTACCCAGTTAACAAATGCATAAATAAATAAATAGTACTAGTGACCCCCTTCCAGCCCAAACAAATTTGGTTCTGTCTTCCCTGGCAGATTGCAGTAGAATCTGTTGTTCCACTCAGTCTACAAGCAGTGCTCCTGTTGCAGGACCAGGGTTGTGTGTTGCAGCTGGATCTTTTGTCCTTGCAGCTTTACTCCTGGCCTCTGAGGACATTGTTGTGATCTGGCTTTGTGGTTTCCCGAGCAGTTTCAGATATTCTACTGCAGCTCATAAATTTTCTACCCAGTACACTTATTCCCTGAAATGGAAATGTTTTAGCATTTGGTGTGCCTCTTGCTTCCTGTACCCTTTTTTGTACCCTATGCAGAGCATCTTGGACTATGTGCTGCCATTATTGGACTGTGGCCTCCAGTACTCTTATGTGAAGGTACATCTTTCAGCCATTTGATTTGATTTTTTTATTTAAACTCTGGTAAGTCTTTGAGCTGGAAATAGAGAATAATACATGGGGTGGTGAGCATTACGAGAATTTAATGCACACTCAAGGTGTGTGATGCTACATGAATCCTGAGAGCGAAGCTCAAGGGGTTTATTTAAGCATCACACACCGAGGGTGTATATTAAATCTGAGTAATCCCACCATCCCATATTTTATTTTATATAATCACTGGTCATCAATTTTTTCTCCTCCACCCACCAAAAATGTTCACTTTTAAAAGTGAAACTTGCGATTGCCGAATGGACTGCTGCACTTGAGACATAGTGACACAGCAAGTCTCGAGAGCGGCTATGTTGAAAGGTGTGTGTTTGCTGTAATAACCGGCCAGTTATTATGGGAAATATCAACTTACTTGGCCCACTGAAAATATTGATCGTCAGTTATTGTAGTCCATTTGCATGTTCGCCAGAGAAATATAAAAAAGAGAGAATACACACAGTAAACAGCAGACATACATACATTACATAATTTAATGGCAAGCAAAATTATTTATAACATTTAAACTGAGCTACAGACATATTAATAACTTTGACATTCATTGTTTGTAAAAAAAATGTGTCTTTTCAAAGCTTCTTTAAATTTAGTAATGATTGTAGTTGCCCTTCAAAATGTGAAATGGCAAAGAATTATAACATTTTGTATCCCTGTATAGTAAATATTTCTGACTTTTGGAAGTCCTCATGGTTGGTGCAATAAAAAGTTCTGTGATACTCAATGTGTTGTGGTCAGATAGCTCAGTGGCTAAAAGATCTTAAGACAAAGTTAAGGGCCAAACCCAAAGTGACCTTCTTAGCCAAAATACCTATTTGCAAAAGATATCTTTGTTCAAGAGAAGGCCTTTGCAGAGCATTAAAAGCAAAGCAGCAATATGTGTGTGTCATGGGAGCTGAAATGCAAATTTTGAAATTTGATTATAAAGGGACCTCACCCTGGACAGCAAACCCTCTCCTGGAGAATATTGAAACAGGATGCCGTTGATTAAAACTGGAAGAAAACTTTATGATGATAACCTCCTGGTTGAGGGAACAAAAGATGAATTCAGTCTACATAAAGTCCTTAATTAATGATAAATGGTTTTAATCATAGTTCCTGTATGCAGCTCAGGAGAGCGTACTGTCCAGGGTGAGTCTCAAATATTTAAAAATGGAAACCTGTTGAATTACTGAGCCCTGTAAAGTTGTGAGAGAAGTAATGGAGCAGGTGATATATTTCTTTTTGGTATTAAAAAACAGCACTGATTTGGTCTGGATGCATTTAAGACTAATTTATGTTCAATGGACCATTTTTGGATATGATCAAAGTCCAACTGCAATAATTTGTTAATCTCTGCTACAATGGAATCACTTTAAATTTTAACCAAGTCATCCACACAGAGATAAAAGCTGGTTTTACTACAGACCAGGGGAAGAGTGTTAAACTAAGTAAAAAGGGATCAAGAATGGACGCTTGTGGAACTCCTATTTTCACATGAACTGAGAAGGAAAGAATATGTTCAAGTTTGGTACATTAGGTTCTCCTCCACAAGTAATTCTGAATCCATCCAGCAACATCAGGTGACAGGCCAAGCGCTCTTACAGAAAATAAAAAAAAGATGGTGGTTGACCAGATCGAAGGCATGATATAATCCACAAAGACTACTTCAGAATAGAGGTCATAGTCTTGGCCTTTATGCATTCCCCTATGTAAACCCCACCAAAGTTATTAATGTACTATGGCCAGGGTGAAACTCATGTTGGGATGGAGTCAGAGCAACATATGAAAGCAGATGATCGATCAACTGGTCAAAAACTATTCACTCCATCTCCTTTGCAGGAGATGCCAGTAGTGAGATGGGGCAGTAGTTCTGAACACATGATCTGTCACCAGCTTTGTGGATGGATCAGCAACTGCTTGTTTCCAAAGACAAGGGAACTGACCAAAACAAAGGCAGTAAAGGGGAGCATAGGGAGAGGTATCACAAGTGTGTGTGTGTGTGTTGGGTGAGGGGGTGCTGGCTCTGCATAGATTACTGGTAAGAACTTAATTAGAATACTGTAGTGTGTACAGTTCTGGAGGCCATATCTCTGGAAGGACAGAGATGATCCAGGGGATGGCTTCTAAAATGGTGTGGGGACTGCATCAAAAGTCCTGTGAGGAAAGTCTAAATGAACTCAATATGTACACCCTGGGAGATAGGCAGGTGGAGATATGATAGAGACCTTTAAATACTTCATGGGAGTAAAAAAGGTACAGGAGGAAAGTATTTTTCAGAAAAAAGTTCCACAAGAATAAGGGGACATGCTGTGAAGTTGGGGGGGGGTAGATTCTGGAGGGATGTGAGGAAGTACAGTACTTCTTCTCAGAGTGGTGGATTTCTGGAACAGCCACCAGCCGTGTTGGTAGAGGCGAATAGAGTGGTGGTGTTAAAGAATGCATGGGATAGGCATTAAGGGAATCGTAGTGGAAAGGAATGGGGGAGGGAGAAAGAGCTAAAGATCAAGTAGGGTCTATGGTGATATTGTAGGTGGGGAAAAATGGGCAAACTGTGTGAGCCTGTCATTGAAGCACAGGTCAGGAAGCATGGGAAAACCAGGAGCAGTTGTAAAATTCACAACAAGAGTTTTGTTCTTCATAACAGTAAAATAAAAAATAAAAATTGTTCAGTATAACTATTTACAAAGGCAGTTCAACCAGAGAAAGTCCATCTGGGTTTCTTCTCAATTTCCAATCTCAGTCTCTCTCAGTCTCTGTGACTTTCTTTTGCAAAACATTGCAGCTCCTTTTTATAAGTCTGCACAAGAGCTCATTAAGAAAATAGCATGCTTCTCACTCACTGTTCTTGTAAGTTCTCAATGTTCTTGTCAATTTCAGCAGGTGCAGCAAAAAGAACATTGTGACCCAGAACTGACCTCTTGTTTACATCTTCTGCAAATGGCTTAAAAATTGCATCTCAGGTTTAACCCCTTGAGTTCCAAATAGCTTTGCAATCATTTCAACAGTATAACTATATACAGTTTTAAACAAAGGGATCCCAGTATCAATTACATTTCCGCAAAAAGATTCACATATATTTTTATACCTGCAGATATGCAAGGGGGGAGAAAAGACAGGACAGCAAGTGTGGGTAGAGAGATAGTGAGAGGCAGAGAATTGCAAGACCGTCGGGGTGATCAAGTCCTAGGTCCTCATGAGAAAATATCGTTGTGCAACCAGACAGAAAAGGAGAGATTAGAACAGATCCTTGCATTTAAACTCTTTCTCCATAACAACTGGGACAGGGCCGTATTCAGTCCTGTCACGGAGCCAAGCAGTCTTTATTTGCCGAAAAGTAAAAGTAGTAGACCACAAATTAATTCTCACTATCCTGTGGTACTTTTCCCAAGCCATTTAGATCTCCCAACATAAGCATCTCCCAAGAAGATGAAAGGGCCTCCTTATATCTCGTAGCAATTTTGATACCATCCTCTGTGCAAGAAAAATTGTTGAAGGTAAAAATTCCAGGAACCGTCAACTTGTGTTGCTATAGAAACACATGCTTATGCTATCTTTTCCTGTTCTGAAGCTGCCAACTTGCACACAGTGCTGTAGGTAGAGTCTGGAGCTTCTTTTCAAGAAAGCAACTTCAGGTGTACAAATGTACACAGTTTTCTAAGTTTTCTTACACAGACTGCCTTCCTATAAAGCTCTGACTGCACATAATGTGCCTGTCTTCATACCACTCGGTCACGATACACATCCGTGGAAAAGTGAAAGTACTGTAGACTTACCAAATAAATGGCAGAGTAGCAGGATCAACCAGATGTGTTTTTAAATGATTTACTTACAGTATTTAAAAATAATGGTAGGATCAATCAGATAACTTTCTTTCTAAGATTTCTCATGCAGACTGCCTTACTATAAAGGTCAGACTGTGTATAATGTGCCTGTCTTCATACCGCTCGGTCACACTTCATTTCGGGCGGAAAGTAAAAGTACTGTAGGCTTACGAAATGGCAGAGTGGCAGGATCAACCAGATAACTTTTTTAAATGATTACTTATTAAAAAATGATGGCAGGATCAACCAGATGTGAGAGTCGTGTGTGTGGGGAGGAGGGTGCAGGTCCTAGACAGAGAGCCGTGCACAATAGAAAGTGAAATACTTTCACTTTACTTTGAGTGACGTATAGGAACATAGCAATATCATCATGATGTAAAGGAACATGGAGATATCGCTTTGATGTATAGAAACATGAAGATATCGGTGATATCTCCACTGCCTATCTGGGATATTAGTTGTTATCTGTACATTTATCCCAAAACATATGTTGTGTAACTATATATATATAAATTGGGGATACATGATGGGCGTGAGTGTGATATTGCAAATATTGTCACTCCTGCAGAGTGAGCTCTTGATCTCTCATGATGCAAGAGTGGCAATATTTGCCATAGCACACGATCTGCACATCATGGATTCGATTTATACAATAGGGCTAGGAGTTTCAGAAGTATTGTTATGTTGTCTTGTGTTCTTTTCCTGTTTATGTGTTTGCTCATTCTGTGTATGAGTTTTTCTGAATGGGCTGGCAGTGTTATAAACCCTGGGAAACAGATGAGTGTGTTTTGCAGTGCTAAATGAGTTAGTTTTAGGTAGGGGAGAGAAACAGACTACTTTGTGATGCTGTATTCTTTAGAAGTCTGGCTGCAGTCAAGCTGAGAGTATCACAGTAATGGTAATGGGCCGAGAGTCATAGTGTCAGAACAGCTGAGACTTTTTAGTGGTAATTGAGTTAGCTGCAGGCAGCAGTGAGGAACAGACTGATCTTATCTGTGTCAGTTTTCACCATTCATCACCTTTGGGTACTGTCCAGAGGTCATGACCCCGCAGGAGCTTTTGTATTTTTGGATGGGCGGATTCAATGCACCATCGACACCACCCTTGAGGCCAACGCACTGCGTGGTGCTCGCGGGTTGGCCGTTAGGTGTTGTCGACTCCACCCTCCTTCCAGTTCTTTGTCTCTCGCCGTCGAGGTCAACTTGTGGAAGCTCTGCTGTGTGAGAGGTCTGTTGTTTATTTTGAAGCCTTTTGCTCCATTACGAGTCCATCGATTCCGTTCTTGAATTCTCCTGCTGGTTCAGTTTCGCTCCACTCGACATTACCTGAGGTTAAAGTAAGACTGTTCCTTTCTTTATTTTGTGACGTTGGGTCATGTTTGGTGTTGTTTTTTCTGTAGGTCATGTCTCGGTTGGGGGACAAGAAATCAATGAAGACAGGACAGCCCCCCCATGCGTCGGTGCCCATGTGGCCATAAGTATTCCGTCACCAACCAACATGACCGTTGTCTTGCGTGTCTTGGCCCGCTACAAGACATGGATTCATGCGATGCCTGCTTCTCCATGGTCCGTCGTGTCATCGAACAACACGCATGGAAAATTGGACAAGCTCCGCCGACTTTCGGGGGACGGGCGTGCACTCTTCGGGCCAAGCCACGTTCTCTTGGCCTTTCCTCCGGGTCCCTTCCTGGTTCTATACAGACCGAGGAGGAGGAGGAGGAAGGGGCTTCTGCTTCTTAGCCTAGCCATTTCAGAAGCCCTTCCGTGATGCAGGGAGGCAATCTGTCCCCTGGGAGCAGGCGTGAGACCACGCCTTGATCGCCCCTTCGGTGGCGAAGACTCCCCTGGTATCGTACCCTCGGCTCGGATGGCCTGGGTCGGCGCTTTCCTCAACGCTGTCTGTTGGTGCCGTCTTGGGCCTCGGCGCTGTTCGCAGTGCCGTGGGCCCTGATGGCGCCATCGACAGCGCCGGTCCATCACTTGGCGCCGTTGCTGCTGTTGGCTCCGTTTGCGGCACCGATAGTGCTCATGGTGCTGTGGAAGGCTCAACAGCGCCATCCTTGATTGTCTCTTGCTACGCGCCGTGTCCAGTTCTGGAGCCCCTTGCGGCTCCAAACAAGGACACAGCGCCATGGGAGTTACGGATCTTGGCACTGAGAGCATGGTCGGGGCCGTCGTTGGCGCCGTCTCTGGCCTTGGCATCACTTGTGGCACCGTGGGTCGGGATGGTGCCATGACAGGCTCCGGCTCAGATGCTGTTGCCATCATTGAAGCTGTGTCTTCATCCTGCACCGTTCGGAGTGTGGCTGGGGACGTCGGCACTCACTCTGGTGCAGTCTCTGGATCTGGTGCCCTTTTCAGTCGGGATGGCAGCGGGCATCCACGCACTGTTTGGCACAGAACTTTGATCTCCACCTCTTCGGAGGAGGAATCAGACTCTGAGTCACGTAGGCAGTCTGACTCTTTGGAGTTGGCTGCACACGTGGACATCTTAGTAGTGTCCTCGACAGGCCAGAACCAGCCCCCCTTCTGAGGAGCAGACAGTGGCTCCCGGGACCAAGGTCAGGAGTGCAGACCAGCATGCAGTGGTGCAGGCCACCATAGCTCTGCAGCCTGGACTTGGAGGGTTTTCTTACCCCTCAGTGGTGGTACTCTCTCAAGTGGTGTGCCTCGATTGTCCAACTTTGGGGCCGATCGGAGCACCTACAGGAGGGAAGGGTGCTGCTCCCTGGATAGCCCCTTTGGGGACTGACCAGGGTTGACTGCTGCCTAGGCTGGTTCTCTCGAGGAGGAGGGCACTTTCAGATTCTGAGGGGTCGAGGGGTATGGGCTGCATGCGGTGACCTTTTTCTGGAGCCCACCCGGGCTCAGGAAGAAGTCATAGCGCGGACCCTAACCCTTCCCTTTCGGTTTCCTTGAGAAGGCCCTGTTCTTTTGAGGTATGGGATCATCCTTCTGGACTTTCATGGCCCCGGTCACCTCACAGGGGGGATTCTTCAGGGCGCAGCGTAGGCAGTTCCAGTATGGTTGACCAGCTGTCTGCTGTGTAGTTTTCCGGAGCTACCTCTTCTCTTGTGGCTCCAGGTGCACTCTCTAGCCCAGGCGGAGGACAGTCGATTCCTATTGTCGGCTCTGCCCTCTCTCCTCTGCCACATTCTCCTGCTCTCCCAGGTATCCTTGGTCCTACGTAGCGGTCCTCTCTCCTGGGAGCAGTTCAGAGCTGTGGCTGCTCAATTTCCCGCTTATGTCAGGGCTATGGACAGACAGGTTTTTCAACCTCCCCCTGAGCAGCCAACCTCTGAACCTCTCAGGTCCTCCAACTCCTCATCCTCCTCTTCAGGAGGTGAGGAACCATCTGTCTACATCTCCCCAGCTGTTGATCTCACTGAGTATCAGCTTTTTCTCGTGAGCATGTTGGAGGACCTGCATGTCACCCCTCCCACTCAGCACAATCCGGAGCATTTGGCCCGCGCCTTTTTTGGTGATTTCAGTGCAGACACTCTTGTAGTGCCCCCCTGGCCTGCTTCCTTTAGAGAGGCATCGATGCGCTTCTGGCAGAGACCCTTTTCCAGAGTCCCAGCCTCTAGGGATCTCTGCCAGAGGTATTGTGTCCCTCCAGAGTCTCCAGGTAACCTGCCTCATCCTAGCTCAGGATTGAAGCTACTGGATACTTCTGACGGGCTTCGTGCTCTACACTGTGACCAGCCCCCAGATCAAGATTCCTTGGATTTTTACTTCTGGGGTAGGAGGGCCTTTTACTCAGCATGGTTACTTCTCTCGATATCGGCTTATCAGGCCCACTATGCTACTACCTATGATAGGTTCCCTGTGGTCCAGGCTAGGTCAACTCCTAGCCTCGATGCCTGACACAGAGGAAACCAGACAAGCCATTGCACTCTCTGCACATGGCCTGGAGCTAGCAAGGCACCAAGCAAGGGCATTGTGTGACACGCCAATGAGGTAGCTACTAGGGTCGTAGGGACAGCAATCTGCACTAGGTGGACGGCATGTCTGCATCTCTCCCGGTTGTCTCCCTTGGCCTGGCGTAAGGTGATTAACTCCGCTCACCGGAGAACCTATCTTTTCTCCCATAGGGTGAGACAGCGTCTGTCGGGGCAACTTCCTACCCCTTCTGGGGGGGGCCCCGTATCATTCTCCCCCACTCTTGGGCCTCTCCAGACCCGTGAAGGTTCTTTCTCTTAGTGTGTCATCCACTGAGAGCTAAAGGACTCAGTCCCTTAGGGTTGAAGCTCCCTTCCGGGGGGTTCGACACTCACCCAAAGGTGATGAATGGTGAAGATTGACATAGATAAGATATGAAAATTACGTACCTACCATAATTCTGATCTTTCTGTGTATCTTCTCCATTCATCACAATCCCACCCTCCATCCCCCTGGAGCCTCAGTCTCTGGGTCCCCCTACCTCTCTGTGCCCTCTCTCTCACCCCCCTCCTTTCTGTTAGTCAGGAATGGGGTGACTTGGGGCACCTAGGGGGATAATTCTGTCTGGGGGTAGAGTGGTGAGGATGGGGGGCATTCCTTCTTCAGTGCCTCGGCTCCACCCCTGTGGGGTGGGGGTTGGTAGTTGCCCTCTTTTCTGTTCCCTCTCCCCTTCTCCCTGTCACCATGCTTTAATTTCCTTGTCCTTTGGACACAACCTCAATTTAATTTAAGAAACTAGGTTTCTTACACCAAAAATTTATTTTTGGGGGGGGGTGGATAATCCCTATATCCTGTCTTTTCTTCCGGAATAGCCAATTCTACTTTTTGGAGTTATTGCCAGTGATTCTGTGCCTTGAATTCTGGCAGTTAGCTTTTTGGCTACTCCTTTGTAGTTCCTATACAATCTGGAGACAGGTCAAGGTTCCAGGGTGTGTTCCCCTCCCCCCCACATCCTTCTCTCTAAATTTCTTAACCCTCCCTCCCTCCTCCTTTTTCTACTTCCAGAGATTGGGGCCCTTACCCAATCCCCTTAGTTTTTCAAAGCTTATTCTGTCCTCTCAGTCATTTATTTATCCTTTTATTTTATATATCTTTTCCTTTGCCTGTCCCTTGGACTTCCTTGTCTCTCCCTTCCAACCCTTTCTTACTCTACGGTGACTCAGAACTGGCGGGAGGGTGGAATCGACAACACCTAACGGCCCACCCAGGCGCCACGCAGTGCGTTGGCTTCGAGGGCGGCACGATGGTGCGTCGACTCCGCCCATCCAAAAAAAAAAAAGGAGCTCCCGCAGGGTCATGACCTCCGGTCAGTACCCAAAAGTGATGAATGGTGAAGATACACAGAAAGATCAGAACTACGGTAGATACATACTTTTCATTTCTGTGAAGCTGTGCTCTTTAGAATTCTGGCTGCAGTCAAGCTGAGAGTATGGGGTATAGGTGTGTTTTGTAATGCTAACTGAGTTAGCTGCAGGCAGCAGTGAGACCTCTCATGTAGTTCTGCATTTGTGTCTGTGGAAGCACCACAGGTGTTTCTTGCATGCTGAGGGGAAAGTTGCCTACAGTGATGATATCAGTGTCCTGTGTGTAAATGGCTGATATCATCACAGTAGGGCAGAGGGTAAAAATACCACACTGTAGTGGATGATACACGGTTTTATCTCACTCATTTATCACTCACCCCTATTGTATAAATATATGTATATGTGTGTGTGTGTGTGTGTGTGTGTGTGTGTGTGTGTGTGTGTATATATATATATATATATCTATATATATTCTTTGCAAAAAACTTTGTTAATGCAACAGTTAGGGTGAATACCACAGCGACAAAAGCAGGGAAATGAGGCATTAGGGTTTCCAACCCTAAACGCCCCATCTCTACACTCTACCTCCACACACCAGACAGGTGTTATTAGCATAGGGCCTAACTCTCATCCTATTCCATGTGTAAACAAGCTTAAACGCTACAGTATAGGACAAGGAGCTGAGAGTTAGGCCTGACGACCCAATGGCACACCCCGATATTTGTTGGTTTGTGGAGGGTAGGGGTGAGAACACTAGGGGCAAGGAGATACGGTTGGAAACCGTAACGTCTCATTTCCCTGCTTTTGTTGCTGTGGTAGTCTTCCTAATTGATGCATTAACAAAGTTTTTTGCAAAGGATTTCCCTTCTTTTTCAGATAGTATAATTATATCCTCATTTTACTGTGGGAGCACAGGGTCTGCCCTCCATCCAGATAATACAACATAGTACAACAGTATCTATATGTCACTTCGGACCCTGCGCTCCCATCCCTCCACTGAGGTAGTACAATACTGTCCATATGTCACAGTGCTCTCATCCCTCATCCAGCTAGAACAACAGTGCCCATATGTGATGATGGGAGCACAGGGTCCGAAGGTCCATATGTCACAGTGAGAGTGCAGGGTCCTTTGGACCCTGCACTCTTATCCCTCCATCCAGATGGCACAAGTGTCCGTATGTGATGGTGGAAGTGCAGGGTCCTGTGGTCACTGCGCTCCCATCCCTTCATCCAGATAATACAACAGTGTCCATATGTCATGGTGGGAGTCCTTTGGACCCTGTGCTCCCATCCCTCCACAGATGCACATATGTATCTAGCTGTGGAAACGAGGGGGTCGGGGGCCTGTGCTTTCACACTTTATTATGAGCAGGCATACTGAAATTGTCATAACTGTGTCATCTCAAATAATTTTCACCCCAAATGTTCAATATAACCTTCTTAGCACCTTACCACATGTACCCAGTACAACAAACTTTCAAATCCCCGTCAAAATGTAATTCCGCGGAACTGTAACACTGTTTTTGTGCCACAGTTGCGGAAAAACATTTTTAGTAGGATTTGAATAATGACAGCTTTACTGTTCATGAGGTGGTGTGGAAAAATGGCAATGTGAAAAATCTGGAGAGAAAACAGGAAAATTGGCGACATTACGAGCATGTGTAGAAACTGCACAACGCGTGCTCGTAACATGGTCATTTTGGGGATTTGTTTCACCAAATGTTCAACATTGGCATTATAGGACCTCCCCCCATGAATAGTGCAACTGTGATTTTGTTAATCCATTCCAAAAGTTGATTTCGCAGAGCGACTGCGCCATTCTGCGCCACAGGTGCAAAAACACGTTCCGAGCAGTATGTGTAAAATGAGAGCTGTACTGTTCATAGGGAAGTATGAAAAAATGACAATGTTAAAAATTTGAAGTGAAAAATTTAAAATTGGTGAGATTACAGGTGTGCGTAGAAACTGTACAATGCACGCTCATAACTGCTAATCATTTTGGAATTTTTCAAATTTTCAACATAGGCATTTGAGACCCCACCTCATGAACAGTAGCACTGTCATTTTGTGAATTGGTCCTGAAAGGTGATTCCTCACAGCGAAAAAGTCACCTTTGGGACTGAAAACAAAATGACAGTGTTCATGAAGTGGGGGTCCAAAATCCCATATTGAAAATTTGGTGCTAAAATTCCTAAAATTGACCAAAATATCAACATAGTTGAAAACTCTCATTATCTGACTTACCTTGATTCCTCAGATCGCATTTCGACTTTGAAGAGTGCAGGCGTGTCCTGGTCCAGAAGATCGCTGATCCCGACCTCCTGAGAGTAGGTATGGGTGGGGGTGCGGGGAGGTGGGTGTGCAGAGGAGGGTGGGGAAGGGGAGTGGGAGGCGGTGCTGGAACATTTTTTTGGGTTTAAAAAAAATACTACGGAGATGGTTTTCTGCATTTACAGGAGACATGTTTTAAAAAATAAATATGGGCACACTCGGGTGGGCTCCCAGTGTGCCAGATGAGTCTGGGAGAACATACATGATGCCAGCAGGGGGATTGGGCACCCCTCATTGGCTGTGAAAGTGGGCAGAGGGAGAGTGGGGTCATCCGACATAGGGAGTGGGCATCCCGGTGTCGGAAAGGGTTAAGTGTATATATCAGCACACTGGGGTGGGCTTCCAGTGTGCCACAGTACCTTGGGTGGGGGGGGAGATACACATTGACACAGGGATTGAGCACCCCGATGTTGGTGGACAGGACAGACTAGTTCGATGCAGTATCCTGCATCGAAATGTAGTTAGATTTCGATGCAGGATTCTGCATGGAAGAAAAGACATCAGGGGATGTTTTCCTTTTTCCACAGGCTTTTCATTTTAAATAATGTCTGGCACACTGGGGTGGGCTCCCACTGTGCCAAATATGTGTATGTTTGTGTGGGGGGGGGATAGATACCGACACTGGGATTGGGCACCCGGTATCGATGGAAACAAGCAGGTCTTCCTTGACTCTGCAGCCAGCAGCAAGAGTTCCAGCTGTGGCTGCAGAAGTCAAAAAAATACCGCTCTTCTCATACAGAGAATGGCTTACAAGCCATTCTTAGTATAAGCTGGCACCCGAGAAATAAATTTGTTTGGGTCCAGCTTAAAACCCCAAAAAAACATCAGAATACACCTGACGGGGTCCTCTTTAACCATTTTCTGAATTTTTTTTTTGTGTGTTTTAAATGTTCTGTACTTCAACATTCGTGCTATGTGGCAAACAAGATGGCAGAAACAACACAGCTCAATCGATCGAACCTCTGTGATTTGTGCACACAATACCAGGCTTCCTTTCTCAAAGAAGCTGATATTATGCGCACAACACCAGCCTTCTTTGCAAAAAGCAGCTGGTATTGTGTGGACAATACTGTATTGTGCAAAAAATATATTTTTCATGCCTGACAGATCAATTTTCCCATAGGAACTAATGGGAACATTTAAAATGTCATAACTTTTGAATGGATTAATATTTTTTCACCAAACCTTCAAAAGGCACATCTGTGACCCAACGGCTTCAACGGCTTTCTTCACTGAAAATTTCAGATCAAAACCTTAAGCCATTTCTGAGATCCAGGATGACAAATAAATGTTAAAAAACCCAGATTTTTTTGTTTTGTTCAACACTTTATATCTCAGAAACCCCTTGATGGATTCCCATGATATATGGCAGGTCCAGAGCCCTACCCCTAGAGATTATGCCTGCCAAATTTCATGTAATTCCATTGAAGGGCTCTGAAGTTAGTTATTAAGGTTCAAAGTTTGGACTTTAACATAGAAGTGGTGTTTCACCCTAACTATACTGGTGCGACTGCACCAGTGTGTATTTAAGATATATATATATATATATGTATGTATGTATGAAAAAAAAAAATTATATATATATATGTGTGTGTATTTATATATATATATATGTGTGTGTGTGTGTGTGTGTATATATATATATAAACATATACATATACAGGCATCAGGTGTGCGTTGGGGTCGTCGGCCTAACTCTCACCCCATTTCATGTGTAAAGAAGCTGAGGTGGTGCAGTATAGGAGAATGGGGTGAGAGAAATGACTGAAACACACACCCCGATGCCTGTTGGTGGGGGTGGGATGGTAGGGGTGGTAACCCTAATGTTGAATTGCCACACTTTTGTTGGTGTGGAAACAACCCTAACTGATGCATTAACAAAGATTTTGCTTTCTTTTTTTAAAAGTGTAATGTAAGTAGTACTAGAAATGGGCAGCTTGGTGGGAGTGTGGGTCCTGAACCTATTTGTGCATAATATATGTGTGGGTGGGAGCACGGGCCTTCCAGGCCCAGCGCTCCCACTTATATATAAGCATGAAGCCATAAGCAGCCCTATAAGGTGAGGAGGCTTAGCAACAGGAAATTTGCCCATATCTCAGGAACCATAGCAGGTAGAAAAAAAATTAAAGTGTCATCGTAATCGTGACAGTGTGCAGTTCTTGCTACCACGAATGACCAAACCCATGTCTTGCATCGTTTCCAAGATACGTGCACCGAAAAGCAATGTGAATGCTAACTCTGAGGGCGTAATAGTGGCCCAAGCACATGAAAATCACCAATTAGAAAAGTAATTGGCAAATATCTCAGGAACCGTATACACTAGAAAAAAATTCAAATTTCAGGAGTTTCAAGGTTTTCTAACGTAGTTTTGTAGTTAGCGCCCCCCCCCCAAATGGGGGCTAAGACATTTTTCTGATAAAAGTCCATAGCTTGAACCGTTTTCGAGATACGGGCCCCGAAATGCGCTGCGAGTGCCACAGTGTTATCCTATGGGGAAAATTTGGAACTTTGGAATGCTGTAGCTATGGCCCTGCAGAATGTTTTAGCAGCAAACTGCCAAAAGGCACACCAGTGAGATTATGGCTTTTCACCCTGAAACGTTCAGGTAATATCGCAATCCATGTTGTGGCAACAAGGTGACAAAGAAAAACCAGCGCCACAGTGTTATCTTATGGGGAGGTTTCCAAATTTCACAATGCTGTAACTATGGCCATGTTCACTGGTTCCATACCAAACCACCAAAAGGCACACCTGTAGGGGTTAGGCTTTGCACCCTAAAAATTTCAGGTCAATGCCACAAGGTACGTAGCCACAATGAAGTGACAAAGAAAATGACTCCCACGGTGTTATCCTATGGGAAAATTCGTAACTTCGGAATGCTTCAACTAGGGACGTGGTGATGTTTTTGAAGCAAACCACTGAACGGCACATCTGCGGCAGTAGGGCTTGCGACTCTGAAAATTTCAGGCCAATATCACAATCCAGCTTGCCACAATCAAGTGACAAAGAAAACAGCATTTGAGAAAATGTGGCTCTGCAATGTTACCACGGTTATTTAAGAAATGATCGCGACACTCCTATCTTTATAATAGGAATACAACCGCGAACGCAAAATATAGTGTCGCGCTTGTATTTTTTATGGTTGAGCATTTTGCCGCGGCACTTTGAGATAGTGTCATGATCAAAAAATTGCAAACTGGAGGAACAAATCTGAAAACCACATTTCCAGACCAACTGGTGAAACGCTAATATCAGATTCCTGTTCCTCAGGTCCCGAATAGGTAAACCCAATGGTTGGTGTGTTAAAAAGTGCAGTATTTTTTGAGTTATATTGTTTTTCCTCTCTTGCTAACTGAAAACAAGATGGTGGCAGCAGGACACTATTTTTGGCAAGCTCAACACTAAAAAATACTATCATGACAATTTTCGAGCAGCACATGTAAATTTTCCCATAGGATGTAATGGGACACTAAAAATGCTATAACTTTTGAATGGAAGAAGGTTTTTATACAAAATCTTGGAAAGGCACATCTGCGACCCAGGACCCATGTAGCCCACACAATTTGAACCCACTCAGATGCATTCTTCAGCACAAAGTGGATATCTAAAGAAAACGGAATGTTGGGGATTTTTCACGTTTTTCAGCGCTCTACGATTTTGGAACCGGACATCCGATCGACACAAAAATTTCCAGATCGGGAGACCTTCCAAATATCTTCCTCCATTTCAAATTTCAGGCACATCGGAAAGACAGTTGCAAAGTTATTAAAGTGCAGACTTTGAGGTTTAACATAGAAATGGCTGTGCAACCCTAACTATAGTGTCACTACCGTGCCACTATAATATTCTCTGCAAAAATAATACACCATTAGGGTTCCCTACTATTATACCTTCTCAAAAAGTAAGGAAATTCTCTGCAAAGAACTTTGTTAATGGCCCATTAGGGTTCCAGCTTCAAAGTAGAGAAATGCAGTCTTGGGGTTCCCAAACCTAAAACCCCCTCCCTCACCCTCAGTTTCCAACCCTAAGACGCCCATCCTCCCTGCATGCAGGAACAGGCATGATGAGTGTGTGTTTCCGGTTGTGAACCCTAATACCCACCCCATTCCATGACTAAGTAAGCTAAAATGGGTACAGTATAAGAGAATGGGGCAAGCATTAGGGTTCACAACTGCAGCACACACCCGTCATGCCTGTTTCTGCATGCAGGGAGGGTGTGGGGTTAGAGCTGGAAACCGAGGGTGGGGGTGGGGTCCTAGAATTGATAACCTCAAGACTGCATTTCCCAGCTTTTGATGTTGGCACCCTAATGGTCCATTAACAAAGTTTTTTTGCAGAGAATTTCCTTACTTTTTGAGAAAGTATAATCATAGGCTTATTTACTTGTGGGAGTGCAGGACCCTCTGGGCCCTGTGATCCCAACAATCTATACTTTTTGGAGACATTGTAATTGTATCCCTGTTGCCCTGTGCTCCCATCAGTCCTTAATAGTATCTGTATTTGTGTGGGGGGAAATGGGATTGCAGGGCCCTCTTGGTCCTGCACTCCCAACCATCCATAATTTTAGAGAGACTGTAACTCTATCCCCGTTTTCCTGTGGAAGCGCAAGGTCAGGGCCCTGCACTTCCATCACTCCTTAATAGTAGCCATATTTGCATGTGGGCGTGTAGGGTCCTCCGGGCCATGCATCATTTTTGAGATTGTGTAGTACTACCCTTCTTTACCTGTGGGAACGCATGGCCCAAAGGCCCTGTGCTCCCATCCTATACTGTGCACCGCAGAAGAAACACCCCACATTGCCATGTTGTCCTGTAGAAAACACAGGAAAATATGAAACCTGTGTAACTTGACACCAAATTAACATATCTTCATGACACCAGCAAAAGACACATCAGAGGCACAAACCGTTTCTTCACAGTGTAGTGACAAAGAAATTACTCTGTAAACCTACACAGAAAAATAGAAACATAGACTTTGAGGGCAGATAAGGACAGCTTGGCCTACCCAGTCTGCCCATTTCCCTACTTAATGGATAAGCTGCAGATCCTAGTTAACTACCAGTCTACTTCCTCCTACCCCCACTAGAATTCCCTGATGTCTGTCCCATTCATTCTTGAATTTCCCCACTGTTTTTGAGTCCACAATCTCCTCAGGAAGGCTGTTCCATGCATCCACCACCCTCTCCGTGAAAAAGTACTTCCTCACATTGCCTCTGACCCTTCCCCCTCTGTCTTCAAATTGTGCCCCCTTGTTCTTGCACATCTCTTTTTCTGAAAGATGCTACCCTCTTGGACTTTGTTGATTTCCTTGAAGTACTTGAAAGTTTCTATCATGTCCCCCCTGAGGGTATACATATTAAGCTTCTTTAGTCTCTCTCCTTATGGCTTCTGGTGCAGATCCTGCACCATTTTGGTTGCTCTCCTCTGGACTACCTCCATCCTGTCTATGTTCTTGTGGAGATGGGGTCTCTAGAACTACATGCAGTGCTCCAGATGTCGGTCTCACCAACTGTCTGTACAGAGGGATAACAACTTCCTGTTTTCTACTGGTGATGCCTGTCCTTATGCATCCCAGTATCCCCCCAGCCTTCCTTACTGCCTTCTCACATTGCTTGCCTGCCTTTAGATCATCTGATATGACTACCCCCAGGTGACTTTCCATTTTTGTTGTTAGTACCCCACCATTGTGTGCTCTTCCCCTTGGTTTTTGTTTCCTAGGTGCATTACTTTACACTGAATTTAAGTTGTCATACATTTCACCATTCCTCCAACCTAGCCAAGTCCCTTCTCGTCCTTTGAACCCCCTTGTGTAACCTCACAGTACAATGTTATCTTATGGGAAAAGAAGCAAAATTTAAATGCACACAACTCCACAGCAAAGTAATATATGTTCACCAAACCAGCACAAGGCACATCTGATGGGCAAGCACTTTGTATCTTGAAACTTTCAGCCCTAAATTCTAAACCGTTTCTTTGCTATGAACTGACAAACAGCTATGTAAAAATCCTTTTTCGCAAATTGTGAAAAAGGATCCTGTTTCCCGGTGGAAATAGAACCCTTTACCGCGAATTTGCGTTAAAAGGATCCTGTTTCGTAGCAAAAGATTTTTGTGATTTGCGGAAAAAGAATTCTGGGAATAAAATAAACACCTTTATGGGCATTGTTTCAAAAACTGACCCCAGACTCTGATTCCCCAGGCCTGGATTAGGTAAACACAACTGCTGGTGTTTCCCAAAAGCCAGTATTTTTAAATAAATTTAAGTCTGTTTGCCTTGCTAACTGAAAATAAGTTGACAGAATGAACTAGGATTCTGCATTTGCAAACTAGGATTCCACAATCGCGATCAAGAATCCTATTTCGAGCCTCGTCTCTAACTTTCCCTATAGAAAATAATGGGAAAATTTAAAATGTAATAACTTTTGTAGAGATTAATATTTTTTATACCAAACCTTCAAAAGGCACATCTGTGACCCAAGACCTATGTATCCCAAACATTTGAGACCAAAATTCCAAGCCCTTTTTGCTCAACGCGGTAAGAAAGAATTTGAGAAGAAGTTGTCATTTTCACTTTTTGTGCTACCGTGTATCTCCACACCACACATCTGACCGGAACAATGTTTGCCACATCAAGAGATCCTTGGTTCCCGAAGGCACATGCAAAAGCAAGAGCAAGAGCCTACTCTGTATGACTGTATCTTAACCTTGAATTTTATGAAACCCTGTATTTAACTGTTTTTATTGCATCCTGTTTTATTTCATTTTATCTTAATGTCAAGGCTCCTTGATTTTTAAAATGGCGTGTTATAAATAAAGTATTATTATTATTATTAAAATGTCATGCAGATCGTTCGAATGGTTGCGAAGTTCTTAAAGTTCACAATTTGGGGTTTAACATAGAAGTGACTATTGAACTCTGGTATAGGGGCAAAAGTTCACCCCTAAAGAAATGTAAAATTACACATATCTGTATGATGCAAAGCATTGTGGGAATTAAATGCAAATCATCACGAAACACTTTTGGTTGCTTGCTTTTTTTATTTTTTTTTTTGTTTTGTTTATTTACTTTCCTCGATTGGGGGGGGTGCTTTTTTTCTCCCCCCTTCCAGCCAGCCTTCACTGCTGCTGCCCCAGTCGCAGACAGAGCTGAGACCTCCCCGTCACAACCCCCTCTGGGCGCGTTGCAGCAGGTACTTACCCCACCACTGCAGAGACCAGGAGGGATGGACCCAGGAGGGAGCTGACTTGTGCACGACTCTGGAGGCGCCGTCGGGGCAGCATTCATGCTGCCAAGAATTTTCTTGTGGTGGTTCTCTCCTGTGGGGAGGGGTGTGCAGTGACGCCAGTGGGAGGAGCACACACACAACCGGACATGCTCCACCCAGCGTCTGCCACCTCCCGACCCTCTTGCTGTAGCATCATCGCACTGCTCCCCCAGTCTCCACTAGGGGCCAGCCATGTGCAGACCACTGATGCCCCCCTTCCCCGGAGAAGGAGAGCAGTCCTCCAGATGGTCAATCCTTCTCCAAACCTGCCAACCCCTGGTGGCCCGTGCTCGTTCCTGAACATGGGTCGCCGACGTAGCGCGAGGTAAGGCATCCGGCACCTCAGCCCTCAGCGCCACCGGGTCAGCTCTGTTTGGTTCCACTTTAAGCAAGAATGCATGGTGCCAGATGGTCTCTCGCACAGTCTGCAAAGGCTGAAAACAAAAGACACAGACATGTGCTTCTTCCTACACAAGGCTCATTAGTGTGCCTCATCTGCAAAAGCTCAGGGGAAGGATGAATCAGTCATAGTTTGGTCTTACTGGTTTGGGTCATGGTGAAGGTCAGAACAGAAAAGTAATCTAAAAGTTAAAGAACCTCAGCACAAAAACACTGATGCAAGTGTTATCCAAAAAGGGCACTGGCAATAGCCCTCTGTATCCCCGTTTTAAGATTTTTATTATGTCATTCAACTATGTCTGTTTGTAACCTTTTTGAGTAGATTGTTTGTTGTTATATTTCTACCAATTCTTGTTTTTTTCTGCTACCTCCTCAGGCACCATTGTAACCACTGTACTTGACTTATTACCCAGGCTGTATTGTAACCTGCCTGTGACACTGTTGTAAACTGCCTGCATTTCATGCATGTATGTATTTTTTGCCTCCTCTTCCCACTTCCCCCAGGTCGCACCTGGAAACGAGCCTCAGCTCAGTGTGTTTCTCCTGGTTGCCAACTTTTAAATAAAGATAAAGAAAATAAAATATACTCAACTGGCTTCATTGCCAGTGCCCTTTATGGGTACCTCTTGCCTCACTGTTTTTGTGCTGAGGTTCTCAGACTTTCAGATGACTTTTCTATGTATATATTATATCCTTCTAAACTAACAGTACATTGGGAACACTATCTGACAACCAAGTCTTGGTCAGGGCTATGACATCGAAATTATGAACCCTTTTAAGTTGTGAGAAGCACATGGAAAGATATTTCCTTTTATAAACGTTTTGTGTCTGAAGAAGTCTTATAAAAAAAATATCCATTAATGCATTTTACCTGTTAAAGGCATACACAAACTAATACCAGCTGTGCTGTAAAATAAATAACAAGGGTTCATACTCATCCTCGGTTCCTTCCTAAGGTTTCTGTGTTTACACTGAACCAGACTATCCAACTTTCTGTATTTTTTCCTTCTGCTCAGAATGCAGGACGAGTTATCCTATATTCTTTTGATGTCCACAGAGCGTAATGCTTCTATCTGAGCTGTGCAAATGACTGTACAAAGTACTCACAGCTTTTTATTTCATTTGCTACCGGGATGCTGGGCACCCCTGTTTCTAACCAGTGCCTTGCCAGGTGGTTGGCATCTTGTATTTCTTTCTGTTACATCATGTATGGTATGGAGCCTTTTATGTCTTCCACTTCTGTGACTTGTTTTTGTTCAGTTTTAGCAGCTGATATAGGCTCTACCACCACATGGAGTTCTGTCTGTACTTCCACTAAACACTACAGTCCAGACCCGATGTCGCACAGACTGACTGACTTTGGGTTGCTGTACTTCAGTGCCTACTGTCATGACAATCTTCTTCATCCCTACTGTCTCACCTTCCTCCCTCCCTCTCTGCAGTTTTGTACTACTTGGGAATCATTCCAAAGGTTTGACTCTATGGAGGGAGATGTCCTCGAAGAAGATAGTTTAGTTACTTACTAGTAACAATAAGTCTTTGAGAGAATTCTCCATAGAGCCACAGCTCACTCTCCCACCTACCCTCTTCTGGTGGCATACTTTGGAAGACATACCCACTACTGCTAGGTTGGGCTTCTACTTCCTGCACCCTTCCAAATGTGCTTTTTGTTCTGGAATGGCCACCTCTCCCATTAGCCTGGTCGAGATTCTAGTCTCCAATTCCTGTTGGTATGGTGCAACACTGAGCTTGTCTCCACTGGGAAACTGAGGAGCTACAGGGCTGCCTACATTATATTGGTGGCACAGCAAATGTCAGAGTGGGTGGCCCCAGCTAAGCATAAGTTTCCGACTTGCCCTGACTGTGACAACCCCACGTTCCAAAGGTGTAACTCCATGAGGGAGATTTTCTTGAATGTCTACTGTTACCGCTAACTAACTTTACTTTAACAAGGCTTTTTTTTATAGTTAGTCAAATTTTATTATTTTTTTTCTTTTCTGGTTTTGTACCTTCTGTCCCCCATCCTAACATGACTGCACCCTTTTTCCATGTGAGCGAGTGAGCATGGTGCTGCTTCCACATGCTCAGCTCTTCAGTCCATTCTGTGGATGCTTCGTCAAGTCCCTGTGCCATATCCACTGCAGCAGTGCAGGTAGTGCTTGTCTGTCCACGATACGGAATCCATCCAGGAGTTGATTATGGCACATGTGGAAAAACAGACAGACAGAAACATCGAAACATAGATGTTGATGGCAAAAAAAGGCCCAGTGGCCCAAATCTGCCCATTACCTACTCGCATCCGCACCTAGCCTAATGCTGGACCAGAGCTAGTCTACTGATGGCTCTGATTGTATTTTGACACCCTTCTTCCTAGTCCGCCCATCCCCTACCCTTGTCTTCCTACCCTCCATCCCTCCTTTGGTTTGGACTATTCCCCTGTGCCTGTCCCGTGTATTGTTGAAACCAGTGATGCATTCTGTGTTGATCAGTTCTTCTGGCAATGCATTTCACTTTTCCACAACCCTTTCTATAAAGAAGAACTTCCTTATAGCCCTTTTAAAGCTTCTGTGCACCAGTTGCCATTCATGGCATCTTGTTACCTTGCCCTCGATCATGAGAAAAGGGCACTGTTGTCCACTTGATTAATACCTCCTTAGATACTTAAAGATCTCCATCATGCCCCCCCAAGACTCTCCAGACTCTACTCATATGTCTTCCCTTGGTGCCCCTGTGTCATCTTCGTGGCCGTCCTCTGAACAGCTTCCAAAAGGTCCCTGTCCTTCAGAAGCAGACTCCAGAGCAGCATACAGTACTCCAGCTGAGCTCTGACCAAGGAACTGTACTGAGGCAGAATCACCTTCTTCCTTCTGCTAGCAAACTTCGTCCCTATGCACCCCAACATCCTGTATGCTTTCCCTGCAGCCTTTCTACCATTGGGCATGGGACTTCAGACTGTTGCTAATAAAGATTCCCAGGTCTCTTTCCTCCAGCGTCTACTCCACCCTCACTCCCTCCCCAACAGAACTTTGTTTTCGAATTTCTTTTGCCAGTATGGATGACCTTACACTTTTTTACAATAAATTTGTGATGCCATATCTTGGACCACTTTTCCAGTCTGTCCATGTCATTTTGTATTCCTTGTATTCCCTCCACTGTATCCACGCTGCCTCCAATTTTTGAGTCATCTGCAGATAGTCTGATTTTACCTTGGATTCCTTCCCCTATATCACAGATGAATATATTGAAGAGGACCAGCACCAGGGCTGACCCCTGTGGTACCCCACTAGTGACCTGTCTAACCTCTGAGTATTTCCTGTTGACAGCCACCCTCTGAGTACCCACTGTGGACTAGGAGTCAGGGGACTGGGTGTTGGGAGGTCTTCACCTGCCCATCCAGCACTCTCCCATTTTCCATTTTTCCCCCTTTTTTTTTTTCTCGGTCTGTCTCAATGACGTTGAGTTAAGAGCAACCAACATGTCACCTCTGATATGCAGACACCTCCATTGCAGGAACAGTCAGGCGCAGGATCGGCAGCCCACCACCCTCCTATCCAGCGGAGGTGAGCATTCAAGGGGACTTCCAAACCAATGTCCGAGTGGGTGCTTTTATCTTACCCATTCTGGTTTTCTCGTGATGCCCTGTGCTTGGGATGTGAACGCAGTTGTCGGCATGCCAGGCAGCTCCTTGATGCCTAGTGCTACATAGCCAACTTTTTTTTTCTGGCTGTTGTATAAAACAGATGACACTCATTGCTACAGGGTTGTTGATTCTGCAGTGATATACTTGTTATAATATGAGTGGTGGGAGAGGATAGAGAGTCTGGAGGGCTGCTCTCCTCTCCTCTCCTGGGGAAGGAGGGTTACAGTGCCCAGCATTTGCCTGGCCACTAGCACCTGCTGGGCATAAGGCAGCTTGGACTGTTCAAACGGGGTGGAGTGGCGGCTACCGAAATCCCACATACGAAAGCATATGTGGGAATGTCTGGGCAGCACTGGACGCACACTCCTCTGGGGACAGAAGACAGGAAAATTGTGGACTCCTGACTGGCCGCTAACATCAAGGCACCCGGTAGCCCTCTACCCGATGAATACCCAGATCATGCAGCTTTGCACAAACGTAGGCCATGGAGGAAAATTGGGGTGATGGGGCTGAGGTGGCTGGCATCTGGTGGGCTGCTTGGGACCAGCACTAACTGAAAAAAAAAAATGAAGTAGTGTTTTTCTCACAAAGGTTCGCTGTTGTACAATATAACTGTGGGTCTAGTTTGTATGCATATGTTCAGGGGAAGAGAATAATGATGCGTTGTTGTTACGTCTGAGATTTTGCTGGACAGCACCTGTAATGTGTTTTGAAGAAAATACTGTAATGTTTCTTTGCAGTGTGAAAATCTTTATTTTTAATTATACTGAAATAAATATATATGTATGGCAAAGTTGACATTATTCATGTTGTATAAAATAAACTTGGCTTTATAGATTTGGACCTTGCTTGATAGATAAGCAGAACAAATGGAATCGGCTGTGGTGTCCCAAACATTATTTTATGTATCACTTTGTCCTGCAGTCGCTAATACAACATATAGGATGTGTAGTCTTCCTTCCGTTTCATTCCACACATCTGTATTACATCACAGGGACTGCATTACTCATCACTTAACCAGAGCAGTCTATGTTGACAACTGATGTCCAGCAGCTGGTTAAAGAGAATCGTTGGCAGCATTGCATCTGTCGTACTCTGAAATACTGCTTATTATACAGAAATGGCTTACAGACTAATGTAGCCTTGAGTTAGGGTGACCATATTACCTGTGGCAATGTGATTTCAAAACCTCTGTTGAATAAGATTCGTATAGGTATGGCTGATCATGTCAGAAGCTATATTTACCTGCAGACTTCTAAGGATGGAGAATGGCATTCTGCTAGAAGGGTAGTGCTTGCATTCTCCCTCCCCGCTGGATCCACTGCTAGAACTTAACTTTGAGGGTATGGTACATTAAGCTAGCCTTACTGTTATAAATTTTTTTTTTTTTTTTTTTATATTGATTTCGTAAGTAGTAAAGATCTTTATTTTTATACAGGATGTAACAGTTAAGGCTAGGAGCCCTGTTTACAAAATTGTCCTGTTACAGTGGCATTGTTGCATAAATCTTATAAGAGGCACTGAGTTTGAATTTACGTAAGTCTATACAAGATCTAGCTAGTACATAAGGATAGAACAGTACACGGAGTAATATACATATATTGTGAGTACATCATTTAGAAACGTAGAAGATGACAGCAGAAAAAGATCAGTGGTCCATCCAGTCTCCCCATGGGTCTCTAAACCTGTGACCTGTCATCAGTTGGGATCTTAACCCTCTCCAACAGTTATCCTATTCCTTCCCCATCCTTATCTGTGCCAGTGATGACTATCCCCTTCATTCTAGCCCCAGCACATTTGAAACCACCCATGGTTCCAGCTGCCACCACCTCTGTCGGCAGGCAGTTCCACGGTCCCACCACCTTTTCAGTAAAGTAATATTTTCTCACATCCCTCCTGAACCTTTCCTCTATCATTTTCCAGTTGTGCCCCCTTGTTGTCGAGCTGGTGTTTTTTTATAAACAGTTCTCTGGAGTTCACTTTGCTTATTCCTTTTAGGAATTTGAATGTCTCTATCTTATTCCTGTCCCCATCCCCTATTTTTTTTTTTTTTTTTATTCTATTTCCCTCCTGTCACGGCCCAAGGAGGCATCTGTCGGGCATCCTGCCTGTTCCTGCCCACCTGAGGTCCCCCTGACACGGTGCCTCCTCTCTTCACCCCTCCCACAGCCAGCACCCTCAGCTTAACCCCTCTGGGGGTGGGGCCACCTCTCTTCATTGGGTGCTCTTCACTTTGTAGACTCTGGCTGTGGGAGTGGGCCTCTGGGCGGAGGACCTGGAAGGCCTGGTAGGGTGAATCTGGCGGTGGGCATGGGGGTCAGGTGCCATTGACTCCTCGGAGCCGGTCTTTTCTGTGTTCTTGTTGCCCCTCCCCCTGCATGGTGCACTCATGACGTTCTGGCACAAGGCAACCCTGCCAACGTCATCCACGCAGTGTAACAAGCCTACCCAGGCTCAAGGACTCCGCATAGCTTCTATGAATATTTGCAGCCTCCTTAAGAAGGCTGCTGCATTCCAGTGCTGGGTTACTCAGCATCAGCCAGACATTGTCGCACTCATCAAAACCTGGTTATCCAAATCCACCCCGACTCCCTCGTCTCCCTCCCTGGTTACTCTCTTTTCAGGGAAGACCAGGTGGGTAAGTGTGGAGGTGGTTGTGCTGTCTACATGCATGACTCTCTCCTTGGACATGCACTTTCAGCACCTAAACTTGATAATGGAGCGCAAGCCCTCACGCTAAAAATCTCCCCCAACATTGGTAAGGGCCCACTGTTTCTCACCCTTGCATATATTCCCCCCAGAAAGCAAGACCTTGCCACTCAGGTGCTTGCTGACTACCTCTCTGGCCTACTGCCCAAAATGGCTCAGACAATTGTTGGTGACCCGAATATCAACTGGTTCTCTGCCATGGCCTCCCAAACCAGAGATATCTTCGCCGCCCTTGACATGTCTCAGCTTGTCACCACCCCAACTAGATTCAATCCCTCTACTGGCTCTAGTACCCTCCTGGATATCACCATTACCAGCCACCCCCAGAGGGTGCTCGATATCAGTGTACTTCCCAACTCACTTAGTGATCACACCCTGGTCATATTCTCTTGGTCTGCTGCCAACAGCAAACCTGCACCACAAACCATAGCCAGTGTTGCCTACTTCCAGGTGGCCTCGGCGTATAATGTACCTCTCACAACTGGATTGGTCCTCAATCAGGCTTGCACAGAATCCATAGACGAGGCACTGGAGTTTTCTCGCCACTTTTAACACTGCCTGTGATCTCTATGTGCCCCTTCACTAGAAATCGCGCCAAAAAGCAAAACATGCCCTGGGTTACCCCCTCCCTCCTTCACAAACTTAAAATAAGAGACAACCTATGGCACATTGCTGTGGAATCTGGCAAACCAGCTGATAGGCAGGCATACAACACTGAGCGCAATAAGTGTACTTGGGCCATTCGACAGGCCAAAGCCCAGTACTACCAAGCCACTCTTGTCTTCTCCTGGGGGTCGGATAGAAACTTTTGGGATAAAGTAAAGGAGCTGAATGCGAAATCCCACTCCCCACCCCCCCAACTCTCCTTTAATGGCACTCTCTGCTCTGACCCCCTTGGCATTGCAGACTGTCTAAACCACACTTTGTCAGACCTGAGTTCAGTCCTGCCAGTAACTTCTTTGACCCCATCCCAGTAGCACCCCTGCCCACTCTCCAGAGACCTCCTTTCTACCTACGTACCATCTCCCCGTTGGAGACTAGACCCCTTCTGCAAAAAGCCGCTAGTAGTAACAACCCCAGCACCAACCTACTGGACACTAGGCTACTTCGTCTGACGTTGGATGTTATCCCGGTCCCACTTACCGAGTTGCTCAACCGCTGTCTGTGCCTGGGGCAGTTCCCCAGCACATGGAAAACCACTGTCATCACTCCCATCCTAAAGAGTGGCGATCAGCCATCCCCAGGTAACTATCGACCTATCTCCATCCTCCCCCCACACTCTAAGGCCCTTGAAAAAATAGTTGTCAACCAGCTTGCCGAATACCTGGCCATGCATAATATCCTGTGCCCTGAACAGCATGGCTTTCGTGCAGGTCACAGCACCGCAACTGTGCTACTTGAATTCTCCAACTTCCTGCGCTCTTCTCTTGATGCCGGAAGTCCTGCTGATGCCATGTTCATTGACCTCTACAAGGCCTTTGACACAGTTTGCCATTCTCTCCTGCTTGACTCCCTCAGATGCCTTGGTTTCTCCCCTGGCCCCCTTGCATGGTTCACCAGCTACCTCTCTGCCAGAACTCAGTGTGTAAAAATCAGTAGCACCCTATCTGACATACGACCTGTCCGCTCTGGGGTTCCCCAGGGCTCCATTTTAGTCCCTCTCCTCTTCAGTCTCTACCTCAACTCCCTCCCTTGGCCTGCCCAAGTAAGATCCTCCTCTACACGGATGACGCTGTGCTCTTCGCTGCTGACCCCAACCCCAACACACTCCAGGCCACCCTCCAACAAGCTTTTGATGGAGCTGAGCATTGGTTCACATCATGAAGGATAGTCCTGAACCTAAGAAAGACCAAAGTTATGCTCTTCTCACATCACCAAAGCAAAGCCAGTGGTGCCCCTCTCATGATACTGCCTAGCACACTAAACCCCATTGAGCAGGTTTCCACCTACAAGTACCTGGGCATTACTTTTGATTCGGCACTCTCCTTCCATTCCCATATCGATGCCCTTTCTGCTGCCACCAATGTCAGGATTGGACTACTATACCACCATAGGGACTGCCTACCACAAGAGGCCCTTAGATTGGCAATCACCTCCTCTGTCCTGTTGCTAATCGACTATGGGTTGCCCATCTATGCTGTTGCTGACAACACTGCACTTGCAAGAATCCATCTCTCTATAAACAAGGCCTGTAGGCTAATGCTGGGAGCCCCTAGGCCGCACCCATACGTGCCTGCTGTACTCCACCACCAACTTACTCAACCTTGAAGAAACACTCCGCTTCCAAACCTGCCTTCTTGTAAAAAAGACCCTGTTAGGGCTCTCTCCCCCCCCCCAGGGTCATTACCTCACTGCAGTGTGCCTCCCCCTCAGTCTCCACTCGCCGCACTGTCAAAACCTCCCTTATTGTCTCCAGGGTAAGGACCCTTCTGGCCCAGAGATCCTTTTGCTATCGGGCTCCCTCCTGGTTCATTTCTCTCCAAGCCAACATAGCTGACTCCACTAAGCTTGGTCCTTTCAAGGTCTCCCTCAGAAGCCATCTGACAAGCACTCGCTGCTGCAACTGCACATAATACCCCCCCACCTGCCCCTTACCTTCACCCCAAGGCTGGGTCTGCCCTGTCTACTTTTGTTCTATATACCTGGGGTCTCAGACAATATCTGCTGACTAGTGTAATAAAATATCCCTGGTTGCTACCTGATGTGGTACTCCTGTACCTGTATTATGACTACTGTGATCTATCTATTACCAAGCGTGTACCACCAGTGAATGCCTGTAACACTGGTTGCTTTTTTTAATCTAAGTGTTATGTACTATACTGTTTTTGTTTGCTGTGATGTATTGCTCTCTTGACGAGGTGCCTTTGTAAATGAGTCTATGACTCAAAGGTTTGAAAACCGATGATCTAATAAATAAAAATAAATAAAGTAACATGCAGCCGAAGTGCTGCAGCGCCCCCGATCTCCACCAGGTGCCACTGGCGCACCAAGCTATCCCCCACCCTCCCCCCAGGGGAGAAGAGGAGCCCATCAGGTGCTCAATCCTTGCCCGTCCCTGCTGATCCCCGGTGCCTGAGCTCACTCCTGAACTCGGGTCGCTGGTGTGGCATGAGGTGTGGCATCCAGCGCCTCAACCCCCAGCACCACCGGGCCGGCTACCCTAACCCCCCTATTTGTGAAACACTTGCTTTACTGGCTGCTTACCTTATGTTTCATCAGCTTACTCAAGATGTAAACTTAGAATAACCTGAATGTAACATTATTTTGACCTGTATCAATCATTACAGTGTTTTAATCTTGTGGTTTGCTTTGGCCTGAATGGAAGCTATTACTACCTGTATGCATTTTAACTTGTAATATACAGTACTATATGCAGGCTGGCCTGGTGGCACTGAGGGTTGTGGCACTGGATGCCACACCTCGCGCCACACTGGAGACCTGGGTTCTGGAGTGAGCTTGGGTCATCGGAGGTTGGTGGGGTAGACAGGATTGAGTATTTGGTTGACGGCTGTCCTGCCCTGGAAGGAGGGTGCAACTGATCCCGGGCTTTGGTGGCTCCTGGTGGTGACTGGGGGCACAGCAGCTTGTGGGTCCTACAGCAACGTGATTGGCTGTGGCGGCGATCCTGTGGATCTGCTCGGGAGCGAGCATGCCTGTTCTGGACACATTACACGTCTGAGCCAGCGGGAAAGGGAAGAAACAAGGAAATGCCCTGGAACCTTGGTAGGCGAAGGTAGGATGAGGGACAGACCACCATGCCCAATGCTGGATCCTCCAGCCTGCTCCCTGATGCTCCTTGTCCAAGAGTCCTGGTCGCCCACTAGATTTCAGAAAGGTCGCCAGTAGGAGTTGGCATTCCCACCCTGGGGGGCTTAGATCCAGGGGGTCAGTGGACCAGGACGAGCGGAGTGGAGTCCCCTCCCCATCCAGCAGGTAAGGCTCGTGATTACAGGCGAGGCGGGATTGGGTCTGTCGTCTGCCCTACTAGAGAGAGTCCGAGGCTCCAGAGAGAGAGGAGAATACATAGAGCCAAC
This sequence comes from Neoceratodus forsteri, assembly GCA_016271365.2. Lineage (NCBI taxonomy): Eukaryota > Metazoa > Chordata > Ceratodontiformes > Ceratodontidae > Neoceratodus > Neoceratodus forsteri. The sequence goes on along the minus strand of CM057453.1, from coordinate 1,174,739,500 downwards.
AAAAAAAAAAAATATGTGTATATATATATATATATATACATACACACACACTGTATGATTTTGAACTTGTAATCTGTATTATTATTGTCTGCTTCCCTCCCCTCCCCACTGGATGCATCTGGAAACAAGCCGATCTTCCTGGACTCAAGTCTCCACCACTCCTTCACACTAGTGGGATAGCACCAGAGGCACTAGGACCAAACGGAAGCCACAAATTTTCTGAAGGGTCGGCGCCGAGACAGGACCACGCATGCACGGCACCACTAGACTAGCTCACACCCATGTAGACTATCTCGGCGTTGACCCTCCAACCGCCTCATTTCCTTTTCTCCCGCTGTCGAGTGCGCTTGGATGTCGATGTTGCTCATTTGTTGGAGTCACAGTTTTCGTCTATACGACAACCGCTTTTAGCCATTTAGTATTTGTTTAATTTAGCATGTTTAGTAGTATTTTCTTATTTTACGAAGAAGAAAAGATTATGAAGAAGAAGAAAAATAAATTCTCACCTGCCATCAACGGAATCGTCCTTAGGCGGTAGCGGTGATGGTAGGAAGACTTACTGAAAGTTGTTGTGGCAGAGGGCTGTGTCCGGTCTGCGCCCTTTACAAAGGGGTCTGACTCTACACGGCAGTCCTGTTCTCGGTGGGAGGGGGGAAGGACAGTCCACAAGCATGAATCTGGCGGTTCCGGGATGCAGCTCTTCTTAACTTGAGCTCTTCTTCCTCATTGGGGAAGAAGAATCGGTGCTGCTCGAGGTTGCCCTCTGGTACATCTGCATGGGGATTGTCGGTCGAGAGGGGCGATAGGCCTGAACCGACTTTGGTGGGTTCCCCTTGGCTCCATTCTTAATGGCCGCGTTCTTCGACTCTGGACTCCATGTCTGTCCTTGATGGAGTTCCGCTGAGCAGTTTCACCTCTGGGCCGCTCCTGTGGAGCAGGGGGTTCGACTTCTGTCCAGTTTTCCTGGCCAGTGTTCCTGATTTGGGGGGCCTCCAGGCCTTGGAGCCGCTGGACTGGGGCCGATTGGATCAGGATGTGCGCGGTGCCGTCTTGGTGCCTTCACAATCACGTCGACTCTCATGCTTACCCCCCCTCCATTTTTCCAGGCAGGGGCTGGCACAGGCACCACTTTTTCCTTCTCCCCTTCTCCTCAGGATTTCTCTGTTGGCATTTTTCTACAGTGCTGTTGGTCCTGGCACCATGGTCAACGCTGTAGGTCCGGCACCATGGAGTGGTGCCATGGCAGCACCGCTGTAATTGGCTTCAGCAGCACCGCTGGTGTTGGTGTCTGTGCCATGGGTGGCACCGTTGCTGCCGTGTGACACCGCAGGTGCTGTTTGTGCCTGGTCCTGGTGGCGGTGCTGTGGGCATATGTGGGTGCTGCAGGTTTGCCGGGCACCCACGGGTACGCTGGGCACCCACGGGTGTCACAGGTGCCCATGGGTGCTGGGGGTACCATGGGTGCCTGTGGGTACTGCCACGGGTGCCCTCGGGTGCCAGGGTACTGGAGGTGCCTGCAGGTGCCACTGCGGGTGCCACTGGTGCCTGGGGTGCCTCCGGGTACCACCACAGGTGCCCTTGAGTGTCGCCCAGGATGGCATAGGCACTGCTTGGTGCCATCCTGTGCCACGGATTATGCTGGTGCCACGGGGGTGCCAGTTGGTGCAATCCGGCAGAACTAGTGGCGGATTTTCCTTCTACAGACCTCTTCTTCTGCAGAACTTGTGGCGAGATGTTTTCCACAGAGTGAAATCCTGTTCCGCAGATCCTAGTGAGTGATGATCTGCATGGGATCTTTTGACATCCAGCGGTTTTCCGCTGATGGAACTCTTCTGTGCTGTTCTGCCAGCAGAATCCCTCATTCCACTCAGCACTTTTTAGGCTCCTTACATGGTGCCGAGCTCCTTGACACCCTTCCTGGTGGCGGAGTCTCTAGTGGCTCTGACCTAGACCTCCCTTTAGGGGTCCTTCTAGGGTAGAAGTGCATCTGGATGAGTCTCTCCCTGTCCTACTTGTTGGAGATACAGTGGATGACTCATTTTATAGACTGGAGGGCAAGCCTTCTCTATCACCAGAGTCTGTGATGGAAGATCTTCTTTCAGTTGTTCCTCAGTGATGGGGTCCACTGTAGTATTTCAGACTGCATCCGTGGACCAAACCGCTTCTGTGTCTAGACTCTTTTCAGTCATCAGGACAATTACATTCTGCGGAACTTTCTAATTCAATGGTTGGGAGCCGTACAGGCTCTTCCGCTCTTTTGATAGGGGTATATAGCCCCTTTGTGATACTGTGCCTTTGGTGGCTTCATCGGCAACAGGTGGTTAATATCTCTTCAGCTGTGACTATTGGTCTGGTCCCAATTTCAACTATGGACGCTCGAGCTCCTCCTGCCCCTCAGATGGATGACATCTTCGTCATTCTTGTATCAAGCAGTCCTTTCGAGATAGTAGCCTGAAAGCCTTGTCAGACTTGAACTAATGATTAAAAAAGAAAAAGAAAATCATCACAGCACAGGGTCTAGCCTGAAATTACCTGATGCCATCCTTTTGGATCTGGCCATGTTCCACCTCAGCCCCTGAGGCGGTCATCTCTATACTACGGTGAAGAGTACCTGACTTCTTCTACCCCTAGGGGAAGTCCGATCCAGCGCAGGTTATGGGTCATCTCATTTCTCCAAGAGAGATTTCTCTTTTTCAGAGATATTCCCTAGGCCTAGGTGGCTGCCCAGTCTGTTGGTTTCCTTTTTTTGATCTTCTTGGACACAGTCTCCATCACTCATTCACACACTCCCTCCATCCCCTGGGTTCACTTGTTTTCTTTCCTGGTCTTCACGGTCCTATGGTTCAGGCTGTGAAGACATTGTTCTTTGACCCTTCTTGCAAGGGCCATCCGGGCCCTCTCAGGCCCAGAAAGTCAGGATAAGTTATTTTCATTAGTTACGCTGCACCTCCTTGGTCAAAAAGGTACTGAGGTGGTCGGAGCGTCGACGCCGAGATAGCCTACACAGGCGTGAGCTAGTCTCGCGATGCCACGCATGCATGGTCCTGTCTCGACGCCGATCCTTCAGAAAATTTTTGGATCCCGTTTGGTCCTGTGTCCAAGAAGATCAACAATTATGATAAGTACGTAATTTCCATTTCTGCTCAGTATGCCTTTCCTGGTGAAACTTTTAAAGAAACAAATAAATATCCCCCCACCTTCTAGTTTCCAACAAATACATATCCAGTGCCCTAAGTCATTCCTTGTAGGACTTCCCCTGCTGACCCTGAATCATCTTTGTTGCCTTGCGCTGTACTGCTTCCAGCCTGTCTTTGTCGTTTCTAAGCTGAGGGCTCCAAAACTGGACACAATACTTAAGATGTGGTCTCACCAGGAATCTGTAGAGGGGGAGTGTCTCTTTCCTTCTACCGTCGATACCCCTCCCTGTACATCCCAGCGTCCTGTTAGCCTTACTGCAAGCTCTGTCACATTAGCTAGCCTGCTTAAATGTGTCACTAATAATGACTCCAGGGTCACATTCCTCTGCCATAGTACTGAGTTGTATCCCACCCATCCAACATTACCGTATACTTTTTGGTGTTGAAATTCAACTGCCCGACCTTCGACCATCTCTCTAGCCTCTGCAGGTCCTCTTGTAGCTCTCTAATTGCTTCAGCACTATCCACTCTTCTGCAGAGCTTTGTATCATCTGTGGAGAGACCTAGCCTACCCCAGGACCCCTTCTCCAGTGTCACTGATGAACATGTTGAAAAGGACCAGACCCAGGACAGACCCCTGCGGTACCCCACTTATGACCTTTCTCTCTTAAGATTCAGTACCATTTACCACTACCAGCTGCTGTCTCTCTTTTAGTCAGTTCCTCGCCCATCTAACTATAGCTCTAGCCACCCCAAGGTCCCCCAGCTTTTTCAGCAGGCATCTGTGAGGGCACAGAGTTGAAAGCCTTGCTGAAGTCAAAATACAGCAAGTCCATGGCATGGCCTTTATCCAAATCATTTGTAACCCAATCAATAAAGACTAATAAATTTATTTGACATAACCTTCCTGACATGAAACCATGCTGTTTACTATCCTGAAGACCATTACACTCCAGATAGTCCACAAGATCTACATTGATTAGCAAGTCCATCAGCTTTCCAACAACAGAGGTGAGACTGATGGGTCTGTAGTTGACTGCTTGTTCCATGTCCCCCCCTTTATGAAGCAGAACCACATCTGCCACCCTTCGGTCCTCTGGGACAACCCCTGTTTGAAACAAGCTATTGAAATTTCATGCCAGAGCTTCAGTCGTCTCATTTGCCAGCTCCTTGAGTACCTTCAGATGGATTCTGTCTGGGCCCGGGGCCTTGTCAGTCTTGAGGGCTGCTAGCCCCTTTCGCACTCTGTCCCCGATAAGTGTTGGCCTCTCCATCTCCGGGATCTCTTTCATAACTACGTCAATGCCACCATCAGGTAGGGGATCGCTAGCCTCTCTGGCAAAGATGGAGCACAAGTAGTCATTTAGGACTGTAGCCTTTTCCTTATCATCCTCTATAACATGGCCCCATCCCTCAGTTTAGTTACTCCCCCACTCCTCTTTCATTTCTCACTCATATAGTGAAAAAAATGCTTTTCTCTGCACTTGATCCCCTCATGTAGTCACAGCTCTGTGTGTATATTTGCTTCCCTTATCACCTTGATTTCCTCTCTGGTCTTCTAGAGGTATTCTTCCCTTTCTGCATCCCTCTGCCTCTTTTTGTATTTGTGGAAGGCCATCCTTTTAGCCCTTACTACTCCCCTGACCCTTGTTGAAAACCAAAGTGGTTTCTTGGATTTATTTCTTTTGGTTATTTTCCTCAGGCAAAGCTGTGAAGCTTCAAGAATGACCCATTTAACTATCTTCCATCTCTCTTCAGCCCCCACCCCCTCATTCTCCCCCTTTAATGTATTTTGAACCACATCTGTGAGTTTGTTGAAGTTCACCCCTCTAAAATCCCAGACTGCTGTGCTAGAGTGCATTTTCTCAGGCTAAAAGGCAACTTCAAACCAAGCTGAAATGTGGTTGCTGTTTGCGAGCAGCTCTCCAACTACTACTGGTTTAATGAGCACCACATCTAGGACAGCGTCTTGTCTTGTGGGTTCCCTTTCAAGTTGCACTAGCAGGGGTATGCAAATCCCATTGCCTCCTGTCCAGGGCAAGTAAATTTCCTTAACTGGCAAGTACAAAAAGAGAGCTAATTTCATTGTAATGAATTGGGGCAAGTGAAAATTCAGCTACAGTCATGGCTGGGCAAGTCCTAAAAGTTTTGATTTAAACACCGATATGCACTAGTTGGTAGTCTTGAAAGACATCAAGCAAAGCTTGACTTCTTTTGCTTCTGGCCACTGGACTGTCCTAGTCTACGTTCGGTTGTCCTAGTCTGCGTTGGGTAAGTCAAAGTCCCCCACTATCACAACATCTCCCTTTGCTGTTCCTCTTCTTCTTTTTTAGGCATTACATTTTGTAATACATAGCATGTTTAACATACAAGTATAATGTACTACTCTTATACAATGTCATTCAGAAACACAGATCTGTTGTCTCATATCAGATGCAATACTGTATCAGATATTCCATGTCAGGTAAAGCTGCATAATAGCAGGATAAATTCAGACCAGATCAAAGAGACAGCTCAAACAATTCAGTCTAGCAGGGGGAGGTCCAAGCTGCACCTACCTCCTTACTAGTTCTGTGTGATGGCAAAAACCTCCCAGTGTTTCCTGAAACAAAAATTATAATTCTAACCCCAGGAATCACTCATTACGAGTAAACAAATGCAGTCATCCTCCTGTGTTGGACTGCCCGGAGAGATGGAATTATATGCAGATGATGGAATTCTCAGTTGGCTCATGCCACTTTCAAACTGCTGCCCTAGCAGCTGTTGCATTCTGAGTGCTTCAGATTCTTTACTCCGCCTGCATAGTGAAGACGCCCCGGTGAGCTCTCCTTCAACCTCTTCAAAATCGAATTATCTGATCGATAAGTAGTGTTTTTGCTTTATGTTTCAGATTGCTGTCTTAGTTTTAGTTTATTTTGTAGTTTGTGTAAAATGTTATTGTATTTAGCGGTTCCTTCGTGGTTCCTTGGAACCGAGGGTTCCGCTATTTCTATTGAGGGTTTTTACTTCAATCTTTTAAATTTGTTAATCTTTTTTGGTAGGTTCCTAGCTGCATATATTTATTTAAATCTTATACAGATTTCTTAGTTTCTCGGTGTCAGGAACCGAATAGCACTCGGTTCCTGGAACCCTTATCAATTGTTTATAGTTGTTATATTCATTTCTAAGGAACCGATAATTTGTTATATTTTCTTCAACGATTCCTGCTCAATGTCAGAGGCTCCTGTTGTTAAGCCTAAAAAATGCACAGGACCCACTGGTTTTAAATTGTGTGAGTCTTGTGGTCAGATAATAGTTAAAGCAGACAGACATTCATTGTGTATTTTTTGTCTGGACACTAGCCATATTTTTGCAAACTGTGACATTTGTAAAACATTTTGCCCTAAAACTCTTAAGAAAAGGTCAAAAATATTAGAAAGGATGGCCTCTGCTTCTACCAATACTGGTGACACTGGTTCCTCCACCTCTGGCACAAGAAAGGATGGAGATAAAGCTAAGGATCCTGATAAAGGATCAGATAAAGTTGAGCAGGGTAAGCCAAAAAGGCCAGTGGAGTCAGGGACTGAACCTGTGCCACTGAAGAAAAAATGTAAGGAAAAACATGTTGCTGCGCCTCCGGCTGAGAAGGCTAAGGAGCTCCCAGCCGACAAAACTGGTATGCCCTCGGCTGAAGACATTGCCAAGGCCTTACAGGTCTTGCAAGCACTGCAAGCTGCAGTCCTGGTTCCTGTACCGACTGTCCTGGTTCCTGTACTGGTTCCACCCTCTCAGGAGCCACAGGCTTCTTTTTCTGAGGAGAAGGAGGATGATGATTTTGAGGAGGAACAGATAGACCCAGAGGTTTCTCCAGAACAGAGTTCACCCCCGGGACCCAGAGGATTATTTCTCACACTATGCTTTTGTTAAAGCACAGTAGCTACTCAGCCTCCCTCACAGGAGACAGAGGAGGATGGAGAGGCTGGGAATTCTTGGATATGATGAGGTTAACCTCAACAAAGCGTTTATTACTGCCTATGCATAAGTCTTAAAAAGGCAACAATGCAAGTATTCCAAACTCCCAATTCTATTCCAGGAGTCGATAAAAGCTGATAAGAAATATAAAGCGATAGGTCAACAGCTGTTTTCTGTTAGGTCACCCTGACCCTGAAGGGGTTGTGCAGGCTGCTGCTTGTGACAAAGCCGGAATCCCCTTGGCTACCCATCCTCCAGATAAGGATTCTCGGAAGATGGATTCAATGGGAAAGAAAGGGTATATGGCTGCTTCTCTCATCCTTAGACAGGCCAATTATATGGCCTATGCAGTGCAATACCAGAAGGCACTCTGGAATGCAGTGTTAGTGCTGGCTGACAAAGTGCCTGGTGAGGTGGCAGTGGACTTGCAGGATACAGCAAGAGCCGCTTTAGATGCCACAAAATACCAGTTCCACATAGCTGTGGACACTAATGACTCTGCAGCTAGGTTGATGGCACTATCTGTCTCCCTTAGAAGATTTGCCTGGCTCAGGGCCTCAAACCTGACCCTGGACACCCAGGCCAAGGCGATGGACTTTCCTTTTGAGAAAAATTCCTTATTTGGAGATAAAACATAGGCCTATATGAAGAAGGTAGAAGAATATAAGGCCACCTACAGAAGCAATTCTAAGAATAGGCCTTCCTCATCCTATAGGTCCCAGGCCAGTGGAGGCAAGGGTAGGGGATCCTACTCCAGACCTTTTTTCCAAGCTCAGGCCTCTCAGCTGTAACAACAGCCTAGAGGATACTTCCAAGGAAGGGGCAGGAGAGCCATGAGGAGAGTTTCTCCTTCCCCAGTGATTCAGGCACAGCCCACTCAGAACCCCTGATGAGCTAGTACAGGTCGCACCCTCTTCCAAAAATCCACCAGTGGGTGGCAGACTGGCTCATTTTCTCCAGGTTTGGTATATATCATCACCACAGACAAGTGGGTCCTGGAGGTGGCGAGCCAGGGTTTGGCAATCAGCTTCAAATCTCTCCGCAAGCTGAGAGCAAGAACATTTGCACCAGTCACTTCTGCAGACAGGATACTACTGGATGCAGAAGTAAAACATCTGCTAGCCATCAAGGCAGTGGAGCCTGTGCCCCTAAACCAGCGGGGCAAAGGCTTCTACTCCAGATACTTCCTTACAAAGAAGAAAAATGGGGATTGGCAAATCCATCTGGCTTTAGGACTAAACAGACATGTTTCACAAACGAAAATTCAAATGGTCCTGTATACAGTCCTTCCCACTTTCACAGAGGAGCTGGCTAGCCCCCCTAGACTTAAAGGACACTTATTTTCACATCCATATCAGACCTTCTCACAGAAAGTTTCTGAGGTTCAGACTGGCCTCAGGCCATTATCAGTTTGCAGCCCTTCCTTTTGGTCTGAGTTCTGCACCAAGGGCATTCACAAAGTGTTTGGCCGTGGTAGTGGAGTTTCTGAGAAAACAAGGAGCATCAATCTTTCCCTACCTGGACGACTGGTTAGTGGTGGGTCTATCTCTACATGTTACAGAGCAGGCCTTAGTACTAACAAAGTCTATTCTGGAATCCCTGGGTTTCCTCATAAACGAGCAGAAGTCGCAGCAAACACCAGTTCAGGTACTCAAGTTCATTGGAGCAGAACTGAACACCAGTCTGGGCAGAGCTTTCTTGCCACAGGAAAGGGTAAACAGCATTCTATGGATTGCAGGCTAATTTGTACCAGGAAAACCCAAACCAGCCAGAGACTTCTTCAGGCTTTTGAGCCACATGGCAGCTGCCACCACAGAGGTACTAGGTTCCAGATTCCAAATGAGGGACATTCAGTTCCACCTGAGACAATACTGGTCACAGAGGACAGATCCTCTGTCCAAACTGCTTCCAGTCACCCACATTCTCCTGCAGGCACTAGAGTGGTGGCTGGACAAACAAAACCTTCGGGTAGGGATTCCTTTCACAAAGGAACAACCTTCCCTAGTTCTTACAACAGATGCATCCCTTCTGGGTTGGGGAGCACATATGTTGGATTATACAGCAAGTGGCACATGGTCTACTCAAGAATCCGTGTTGCACATAAATCTTTTGGAGCTCAGGGCAGTGTACCTAGCCCTGCAGGCATTTGCTCCACATCTTCAAAACAAAAAGTGGTGCGGTCAGAACAGACAACACCACTACTATGTATTACATAAACAAACAGGGAGGAACCAGGTCAGCCCCACTGTGCACAGAAGCAAGGAGGCTGTGGTCCCTGGCCTACTCCATGAAAGTATCCCTTTTAGCCATACATCTTCCAGGAAATGACAGTGTACTGGCAGACTCCCTCAGCAGGACAAGTCAGTATCACCACGAGTGGTGTCTGAATCCTCAGATTCTTAGCTTGATTTTTAGGCGTTGGGGCACTCCAGAGATAGATCTCTTCGCCTCTGCAGAAAATCACCAGCTACCAATATATTGCTGCAGGCCTCCTCTCAGGGGCACACTTCCCCTGGATGTGTTGACAATGGATTGGACAGGGAAGTTCCTGTATGCCTTCTCTCCTTTTCCACAGATATTCAGGACCCTGCTGGAATTGAGGAGCCAACCAGCAACAATGATACTGGTGGCACCAGATTGGGCGAGGCAACACTGGTATTCTCTTCTGTTGGCTCTATCAGTGGTACCTCCAGTTTATCTGCCCAGGAAGCACAACCTGCTGACTTCCTCTCAGGGCAAGATACTGTACCCCATCCTGAAATCACTAAGGCTCAAGGCCTGGCTCTTGAGGACTTAAGAGTATGCGGATCTTAAACTGTCAGAACAAGTTTTGGCAATACTTAGGGATTTCAGGAAACCCTCCACTAAAAAGACATACTCTGCCAAGTGGAAGGGGTTTTCCATATGGTGTGCAGATAAGGGTATCGACCCATCCAGGGCTGACCTTGCCATTCTTCTGGATTACCTGACACACTTGCATTCTTTAGCTCTGAAGCCTTCTACACTCAATGTTCATTTGGCTTCAGTTTCAGCTTACTTGTCAGCAGGTAAAGAGAGGTCCATGGCCTCTCATCCAGTCTTCTGGAAATATTTTAAAGGCCTTAACCTTTTGTACCCTCCTTTGAGGGAACCAGTTTTGGCCTGGAATCTGAATATCTGCATTGCCAAGCTCATGGATGCCCCATTTGAACCGATGGCAACAGCAGACTTGAAGTATTTCATTTGGAAAACTGTGTTTTTGTTGCTATTACTTCAGCCAGAAGAATCAGTGAGTTACATGCCCTGTGTACGGATGTAGATTACATATCATTCCACAGGGACAAAGTGGTCCTCAGGACCAATAGAAAATTTCTTCCTAAAGTGGTGTCTGATTTCCATTTAAATCAGTCCATTGCTTTACCTGTCTTTTTCACAGAGAACTCCAGTTCTCCAGAAAGGAGGTTTCACTCCCTTGATGTCAAAAGGGCACTTAGCCACTATATTGACAGAACTAAGTCTTACAGACCAGACCAGACTCAGCTCTTTCTTACCTATGGAGAGGTAGGTAAGGGTAGACCTGCTACAAAATGGACAATTTCTCATTGGATAGTGGCATGTATCCAGTTTTGCTATAGTAGAGTGGGTAAACAGGCTCCCTTGGGCCTCGGATCACATTCCACCAGGGGTACAGCTGCTTCAGTGGTAGCTTCGAGGGATTTTTCACTCTTGGAAATCTGCAAAGCAGCTACGTGGAAAACTGTACACACCTTCACAAAGCATTACAGCATGGACCTGCAATCCAGAAGTGATGCCAAGTTTGGTACAGCAGTGCTGCAGAATCTGTTTCCTAAATAGGTTTTCTGCCCAACCTCCAAAGGTACTGCTTGGTAGTCTGAATTTGTTTAATCATAATGAGTGATTCCTGGGGTTAGAAGAAAACAATACTCACTATAGTAATCTTGTTTCTTCAAAGGGATCACTCATTATGATTAAAGCACCCACCCTGCCTCCCCTACTAAAAAAAACTATGAACGTTGTTCTGCATCCCTGTTTTAGTAAATTTTTTCCACATAGGTTGGGTTAGAGACTCACCTTTTGTTAACCAGTTGGTTCCCTTGTGGTCTCAAGTTTTTTAGGTTTAATTATTGGGATTTCTTTTGACCTGAGAGGACAAAAAATTATTATATATAAATATTATCATAGTTAATGGGTCTTACACCCAGTTTAGGCTACGTAAGAATCTGAAGCACTCAGAGTGCAACAGTTGCTAGGTCAGCAGTTTGGAAGTGGCATGAGCCAGTTGAGAGTTCCATCATTTGTGTATAATTCCATCTCTCCGGGCAGTCCAACACGGGAGGCTGACTGCATTTGTTTAATCATAATGAGTGATACCTTTGAAGAAACAAGATTACTATGGTGAGTAATTTTTTCTTAGTGTAAGAAGCATTGAACTAGGATGATTGCTTCCTAGGATGTAAAGAGAGACACTCTCGGAGAGAAGTACCCCCATGGGAGTCGAGCTATGCTTCGCGTAGGGCATAGTAGGACTTTACCAAAAGGAGTCCTAAAATTTTCTACATGTGTACTAATGAATTTTAGATAGGGACCCAATATATCTGCATACCTTCTAATAGTGTTTTGAGAGTAATGAGACATCCGAGAATACATAGCTTAGGTTTCTAGGGAGGTAAGCCACTCAAATATGGTTGGTATATTTGTGGTCCTCCATCAGTGGAGGAGCAACTTTTTCACCTCAGTGGTGGCTACCATTAGCCATTGCCTTTTAGAGTTTTTCAGCTGGACTCCATCTATAAGGATACCTAGTAATATCAATTCTGGAGAGAGCGGGATTGGGATTTTTAGGATCTGAGAGCAATGATGAATCACTTGTGTCCAGAAGTGACGTATAGTATAGTGTTGCAGCTCCAAATAATATGGAAGAGGTTTGCACCAAGGGTGTTAAATCTCCAGCAATTATCCTGCATAAGAAGGCCCATTATTTTTAATTGAGCAGGAGTATGATACCACTGATGCAGTATCTTGTTTTGAAGCAAGAGACTGCAGGGTTCTATGCAGGCCAACCTCCAGCAGTGGTTCCAAGTGGCTTCAGAAGTCTGGTAATTTAAAGACGTTTGCCATTTTAGTTTGGGAACAATAGAATGATCTAGGGCAGCATCTCAGACAGTTTTCTATATAGCACCAGCCAATTACCCCAAGCCTCAATGGGATTTCTAGGATATTTCACTAAATACATTTTGCTACGGGTAGCACTTGTCTTGTTGCCACTGAATATATAAGCTTCTGACTTGTAAATATTTCCAGAAATCAGTTCTCAGAAGAGCATATCTGCTTTGCAGATTTTAAAATGAATCCATAGATCTTACTTCGATAGGACTCTTGCAGTAGGTACTAATCATTAGGACTAAGCTGCCAGGTGCTAGGACCACACGGAAAACTTTAGCTAGCAGTATCTGGCAGGGGACCGTGTCAGGGTTGAATAGGACCCTGTCCCAGTTGTTTTGGAGAAAGTGTTTAAATGTGAGGATCTGTTCTTTCCTTTCCTGTCTCTTGTCTGTCTGGTTGCGCAACCAGATTTTCTTGTGAGACCTAGGACTTGATCACCCCAACAGTCTTGTAATTATTTGCCTCTTACTGTCTCAGTCTTCCCTTGCTTTTCTTTTTCCTCCCTTGCACATCTGCTGATATAAAAATATATGCAAATCATTATGTGGAAATGTAACTGATATTAGGATCCCGCTAGTTAGAAATTTTTTTTTTTTTAATTGTTTAACCAGGAGTGACACACTAAGCTGAAAGCTTGTTTACAGGTAGTGTTACTGTTGAAATGTATATAATTATAGTTTGAGATGATTGCAAAAAGCTATTGGAAACTCAAGAGGTTACCTGGGTGCAATTTGTAAACCTTTTGCAGAAGAGCTGTGGAGAAGGGGCCTCAGTTCTGGGACACTGCATTCCTGCCAGCACCTGCCTGAAATATGCTAGAACATTTTAGAAAAAACAGGATACTTGTTAAGAAGGGGGGTTGGAAGGACTTCTAAAACAGAGCTGCAATTGCTTGCAAAGAGGGGACACAGAGATTGAAGGAAAACTACGATGGATCTTCTCTGATTATTTAGCCTTTGTAAATAGTTGTACAGAACAAGTTTGTTTATGTTTTTGTTATTGCTAGTACAAATAAAATACTTTTTTGTGAATTCTACTACTGCTCCTAGTTTTTCCTATGCTTCATGACGTGTTCCTCGACGACAGGGACTGCCAACCCAACGTCAAGTAACCAATGTTAGTATGGCGCTATATGGTGAGCAGTCCCCACGCCCACCCTCCAGTTCTTTCCCTCTATCAACCTGCACATGTCGGGCCTCATGGAGCACGCAGCTTCTGTCGATGTCAGAGCAATCCTAGACCTCAGCCATCTGAACCTCTTTGTGGAATACAAAAGGTTCCGCATGCTGTCTCTCCTAGTCCTTCTTCCCTTGCTACACCAGGGACTTTGGCTGTGTGCTCTGGATATGCAGGATGCTTACCTACATATCCCCGTTTTTCCATCTCTCTGCTGTTTCCTCGGATTCTCTCTTCAGGGAGAACATTTCCAGTTCATAGCTCTCCCTTTTGGCCTTTCGTCAGCACCCAGTGTGTTTCCGAAGTGCCTAGCGGTGGTAGCTGCATCGTTACACAGGCAGGGCATCCATGTGTTCCACCTCGATGACTGGCTCCTCTCGGTGACGTTAAGGGACAACCTGCTAATGTCTTTTTCCATTATCCTGGACCTTTTCCAGCAGGTGGGAATTACAGTCAGTCTGCCCATATCCCACCTCATTCCATCTCATTGTCTGCAATTCATTGGGGCAGTGTTGGATACAGTCCAGGGGAGAGCCTTCCTCCTGCCAGACAGAGCGGAGACTCTACAAAGTCAAGCACACCTTGTAGCTTCCCAGAGACAGACCTCTGCAAGGTCGGTTCTGTGCCTGCTAGGTCTCATGGCAGCAGCCATCCTGACTGTGCATCTGACCAGACTCCATATGCGGGTTACGCAATGGACTCTCAGAGTACAGTGGGATCAGATGACCTGGATCACATGATCCTAGTCTCCAACCTGGTGCCTCAGGACCTACTATGGTGGCAGAACCTGGCCAACTTCCGCAGAGGTGTTCCTTTCCGGCCTCCTCTTCCCAACTCGACCCTAATGACGATTGCTTCAAGACTGTGATGGGGGCCCATATGGGTGTTCACAAGACTCAGGGAACCTGTTCACAGAGGGAACTTCTGCTTCATATCAACATATTGGAGATGAGAGCTGTGCTGTACACTCTTCAGGCCTTCCAGCACCTCATCACACCAGGAGCACTTCTGGTCCAGACGGACAACATGCGTGTCATTTGGTACCTGAGCAAACAAGGAGGCTGCATGCTATCACTATACTGTAGGCAATCTAGTATAAGTCTTGGGTGTTAAGCACAGTCTTCGCCTCTCAGCAGTGCATGTCGCCAGAGTTCAGAATATCCTGGCGGACAGCCTCTGCCACACTCAAGCTAGAGCCCACAAGTGGGAACTGTGACAATCAGTGGTAGATGAAGTATTCGCATGTTGGGGTTGACTAGATCTCGATCTGTTCACATCCCTTTGCAATGCAAAACTACCAACCCTTTTGCTTGCTCGCACCAGGGTGTGGTATTTTCTGGCGAGGCGCTCTGTCTCTGTGCTGGACATGGAGGTTCTTGTACACCTTCCTTCCCTTCCCATTACTACAGAGTGTACTTCTGAAACTGCAGGTGGAGGGAGCACACATGATCCTGATCACTCCCTACTGGCTTCGTCAGATTTGTTTCTCTTTGCTTCAGCAACTTCCAGAGAGTTGGTCTGGTGGTACTGAGGTGCTGGCGCCTTACCTCACGCTACACTGGCAACCTGTGTTCGGGAACGTGCATGAGCCGTTGGTGGTCGGCAGGGGAGGAGAAGGATTGAGCGTCCGATGGACTGCTCTCCTTTTCCGGGGAGGGGGGTTCTTGGTGGTCGGCGCTTGCTCACCCCCCAGCAGAGGCTGGAGGACAGGGCTCCACACCACAAGCAGGGGAGGAGTTGGGCCAGATGTCTGGAGGAAGCGTGTGCGGATGCATGCACGCTCCACTCCGCTGATGTCATGGCACGGTCCTGACTCCTGGAAGAACGGGAGAAAAAGGATACCACTGTGCAGGATGGCAGAGGCACCTCACAGGCTCTGCCCCTGGCTAGCCATGGTGTTGGCCACCTATTCCGGTCCTCGGTGGGGGAGTTCTACCCCTCTCTGACCCCGCGGGGGGGTAAGCCCTGGGGCTAGGTCAGCGTTGGTTGGTGGATGCCGGGGGACGGGGCTGGGATGCCCTCCTGATGTGGCCGGCGATAGGTGGAGAAAAAGTAATAACTGCAAAAAAAAACAACAACTTCCAGAGGAACCTCCAGTTCCTCTGACTGTCTGCCAAGATCTTCTGACTCAGGAACAGGGCACCCTGGTCTATCCAGGCCTCCAGTACCTTTGCCTGCATGTGTGGTACCTACTGACATAGCCGATGCTCATTTTGGAGTGTCCTCAAGAGTGGCTCAAGTACTAGTGGAGGCCAGAAAGCCATCCACTAGATCTACTTATGCTATGAAAAAGTTTTCCATCTGGGCCACGTCTAAGGAGCGGAACCCTTTTTCATGCCTTGTTCTATTCCGCAGGTCCTAAAGTATCTGCTATACCTCTCTGACCTCGGGCTTAGTTACTTGACCCTGAAGGTCCACTTGTCTGCCATTTCTGCTTACCATTTCTGCTTACCACATCCCAGTGGATGGCAAAACCTTGGCTCAGTTTGAGGTATCCAAAACATTCCTAAAAGGGATCCTTCATCTGAAACCCCCAGTCAGGAACCCTGCTCCCCCGGGATCTGAACTTCATACTGGAAAAACTCACGCTGTCTCCCTTTGAACCAGCTGCGAGTTGTGACATGCGCTATCTTTCATGGAAAGCGCTCTTTTTGGTTGCCATTACTTCTGCTCGAAGGATTTCTGAGCTACAGGCCCTGATGTGTAAGGAGCCTTATCTGATTTTTCACAGAGACTGGGTCGCTCTGCATACAAATCCTAAGTTCCTACCTAAAGTGGTTTCTGAGTCCACCTTAAATCAGACCATTCAATTGCCAGTGTACTACCCTGAGCGTTCCAGTTTTGGGGGTGAAGCAATTTTATATACGCTTGATGTACATAGAATTCTGCATTACTACACTAACAGGACGAAGTCGGTCTGCAAATCTGATCAATTATTTATTTCCTTTGCACCCAAAAAGAGAGGGTACTGCTGTTTCAAAGCAGTGTTTGCCCAAATGATTGACAAACTGCATTACTTTTTGTTGTCAGAAGTGTTACAAACCACTTTCAGGGGCAGTAAAAGGGCTTTCAACCAGAGCATGGCTGCCTCTACTGCTTGCTTCAGGAACGTCTCTGCCGCTGACATCTGTGTGGCTGCCACTTGGTAGTCTGTCCATACCTTCACTAAGCATTACAGTCTAGACATTGCTTCTAGATGCAGAGCTGTCTTTGGCCTAGCTGTTCTTCAGGGACTCTTATCCTAGATCCCTGTTTACTGCAGACCTTTTCCTGCCTCCTGTGACAGGGTAGAATAGGACTCTGTCCCATTTGTTATGGAGAAAGTGTTTAAATGCAAGGATTTTTCCTTTTCTATCTTATCTCTGGTTGCACAACCAAATTTTCCTGTAAGACTTCAGACTTGATCAACCTGACAGGCTTGCAGTTCTTTGCCTCTCACTGTCTCTCAGCCCTCCCTTACTGTCTGTTTTTCCTCCCTTGCATATCTGCTAATATAAAAATATGTACAAATCATTGTATGGAAATGTAACTGATACTGGGATCCCTTGTGTTTGGAAAATTTATAACATTACTGATTAAATGTATATAATTATAATTTGAGATGACTGCAAAAAGCTGTTGGAAGCTAGAGGTTACCAGAGTTCAATTTTTAGGCCTTTTGCAAAAGCTGCAAAAGGGGGCCTCTCAGCTCAAGCACACTGTGTTCTAGCAGCTCCTGAAACTTACAAGAACAGGATGCTTGCCAAGAATGGGGGTTGAAAAAACTTATAAAAGGGCTAAGCTGCAACTGCTCCTGGTTTTCCTATGCTTCCTGACCTGTGCCTCGACGACACCTCCCATGTTTCAGACTTATCTGAATTTGACTGCTTGGGATTCAGTCCTAATGGTTAGTACCTACTGCAAGAGCCCTTTCAAAGTAAGATAGTACAGTTACGTTCAAAATTACCATAACAGCAGATCTTTGAGAGGCTCTTGCAGTAGGTACTCCTTTCCCTCCCTCCTTCCCTCCTTCCCCCTGTGTTTCTTCTGCTGCTTCTCCTTTTAGAGCTTCTATAGCTCCAGGAGTCCACTCGTCTCTCCTGTTGCACCTTTCTGGGTCTCCAGTGGGAGAACTGGAGAGCAGGCAGGGGGACCACTCACTATGTAGCGCCACGCTGACGTTGGTTATGTGACGTTGGGTTGGTGGTCCCCCACCAGAGGCTGCTAGCTAAAGTTTTCGTGTGGTCCTAGCACCTGGCAGCTTAGTCCTAAAGGTTTGTACCTACTGCAAGAGCCTCTCTCGAAGATCTACTGTTATGGTAAGATCTTGCTTCGAGACACAGCTCTTGCAGCTGGTTACACCATTAGGACTGAAGCCGACTAGAAAAGTCTAGCTAGCTATCTTCAGCAGGACCGCCCCGGCGTCGGTTCCGCCGGCGTCAGGCGTGTATACATGAGGCGGTCCGTAGATTCCCCAGTTCTTTCCCACCGTCAACTTGCATGTCTCGACCCTTCGGTTGCTGTCTGGCCAGCGGCCTTGGATAAGTTCTTTCTATGGGAAATTTGGATTTCTTCTAGCAAGTTTTTCGCTGATGTCCTCTCCGACCTCCGGTCACTCCTCCAAGTGTGCTTGCGGGAAACAGATCCCCTTCAAGGATCCCCACATGGCCTGCATCCGGTGCCTAGGCCCAGACCACGATACCCGGGCCTGCTCCTTTTGCCAGGGGTTTAACAGTCGAACCCGGATCCGACGTCAGAAGGCCCTTCAAGCTTTCTTACTGGAAGAGAAGCTAAAGACCATGTCTTCAAGGGGAATCCTCTAAAAGACCCACAAACCTGAGAGCTAGAGGAAAGGCCCTTCAGGTCCCCTCTAGGGCTTCGGACTCTCGCAGCTCCGGTTCCAGGTCCGACCTCTCCCCTTCCAGGGCCAGCTCTCAGCCTCCCCGGCTGCGGTCAGGAAGTCCTCTTATCAGGCCAAGTCCACCAGGCTGTCCTCGTCTTCGTCCTCCAGGGCCTTGGTGAAGTCTGGGGATCGCCATCATCATCATCATAAGTCGGGTTCCCGCCGTTCGGAACCCGATGTCAGGTCAGCTTCTTTGCCTCCTCGCAAGATGTTGGAGCTTACTTCCTTGAAGAGACCTCAGGATCTGACACTGGTGTGTCCGTCGTCGGCCTCTCGTCGTGCATCCCTGGAGCTGCCGTCGGCCAGACGACCGTCGCCGGCTAAGCCAACTCCTCAGCGAGCCGCGGTAGGGGGCGGCGCCGCTTCTCCTGAGAAGAGGCCCTGGCGCCTCAACGGCGTCGGTCAGGAGACCATAACCGAGGAGGATCTGGCGCGGCCCGAGGACCAGGCCGGATGACCCCGGTCTGCGTCGAGACTCCCAGGGAAACTCGCCGTTACCAGAGCCCCCTGTGGAGCCGACGCCGGGACCCGACGACCGTCCACCGGTGCCCGGACCATCGTCGGGCCTTTCTTTAGCGGATGTGAAGGACCTCTTCACTTACTGGTGGGACACCATAAAGAAGGATATGGTTCCCACTTCTCTTCCTCCTCCTCCTCCTCCTCCTCCTCTTCCTCCTACACCTCTGGTTCCTGCACCCCCCTCGCCATCGGGGTCGGCAGGCCACTTACCTCCTCCCCGGGAATACGGAACCCCTCCAAGGGGGAGACCAGAAAAACGGAGACCTCTGTCTAAATCCTCTTCTAGGTCACCCAGCCCCAAGAGACCCAGGAGACACCGACGATCGCCTTCGACGGAGGACACGGGATCAGAGTACTCATCATCTAGATCCCCATCTCCCCTCTCCATCCCTTCTCCGGACCCACGTGAGATGCCGAAGTCTCCTCCGGACGACCCTTCGTTCTCGGATATTTTGAGACACATCCAAGAGAACATGGGATGGGATGCGGAAGAGCTAGACCCCGAAAGGATACATCTAGCCAAATATCTTCGGCAGAAGGACCCCAAGCCTGTGGTGGTGCCACCCTTGGTTGACACTTTCGTGGACATCACCAAGGCAGCATGGAAGCGTCCACATTCGCTCCCGGCAATGCCGAAAAAAGCTGATCGCTTGTACAAGGCTCCTAGGGAAGACCAGTACTTGACTCAGCAGCCTCAGGCCGACTCTCTGATCATCACAGCCTCAGATGACCTGTCACAGAGACCGCAACTTCTGAGGACCCTGCCACCTGACCCAGAGTCCAAGCAGTTGGATGCTATGGGTAGGCGCACATATGCTTCCGCTACTTGCGCCATCAGATCCTTGAATTATTTGACCCACATGGTTCAGTTCCAGAATGCCTTGTGGAACAGGGTCTGGAGCGGCTGAAAACTGCGGAAGGTGAGCAGGAGGAGAGATGCTTCAGCTCCTCCATCACGGGTTCCGACGTGGGAACCCAAGTGTTACAGGCATGTCGACTCCAGCGGACTCCTCGGCCCGAGCAGCAGCTTCTGGCATATGCCTCCGGAGACACTCTTGGTTACGCGCCTCTGGCTTTACGGACGTCAGCAAAGAATATCATGGACACTCCATTCGAGGAGAAGTCTTGTTTGGTAAACCTCGGAGAAGATTGTTACCAGACTTCAAGAGACGGGAAGGCGGTGAGGTCGGTTCAGGCCATGTACCGACCTAGGCTTAGTTCCTTTCATAGGAACCAAAGCCAATTTAAGGCGGATACGAGGCAGCAGTCCGCTCCGCTACACACAACAGAGGGCTTGACCCATCGAGCCCAGAAACAGCCCGCTTGCCAGCGTGCGATTACTAAGCCGCCCAGCCAGCGGGACCCTCAGCCCACAGCCTGACTCCTTTCCGGCCCCCGCCCCTCAGGATTAACGGGAAATCATGGTCGGGGGTCGCATTGTGAACTTCCTGCCGGGATGGCAGGCTATTACCTACGACAGGTGGGTTCTTCAGTTGGTCGGAAGAGGCCACTATATAGAATTCGCAGAAAAGCCACTCTCGAGGCCTCCTTTGCTCTCCCGGTATCCGGGTCAGCACAAATCTATGATGTGGCAAGAAGTACTCACGCTTCTGCAAAAGGGAGCGATAGAGTACGTCCCAGAGAACCAGAGAGGACAAGGATATTATTCCCACTTCTTCCTGGTTCCAAAGAAAACAGGGGACCTCCATCCAATTCTGGACCTCAGCGACCTCAATGTGTCGGTTGCCTACAAGAGATTCCGCATGGTGACTCTTCCGGGTCTTATTCCCATGCTGAAACAAGATGCCTTCTTAGCGTCTCTAGACATGCAGGGCGATACCTGCATATCCCTATAGCTCAGGCGCACAAGAGGTTCCTGCGCTTCGAGTTCCTTGACCACCACCTTCAATTCCAGGCCTTCCATTCGGACTGTCATCCACACCTCACGGTCTTTATCAAGTGCATGGCAGTCGTGGCAGCTCTCTAAGGAGACAGGGCCATTATGTGTTCCCTGCACTGGATGATTGGCTTCTCATGGCCGCCTCCAGAGAGGCGTTGTTACTTGCGGTCCAGAGCACCCAGGACCTGTTCCGATCTCTGGGCATCCTAATAAACTACGAGAAGTCTCTCCTGGTCCCGTCGCAGAAACTGCAGTTTATAGGTGCAGTACTGGACACCGTTCAGGGAAGAGCTTTTCTTCCAGACGACAGGGCGGAGCGCATCAGATCCCTCATCAGGGAGTTATCGTCGAACAAGACCATCCCTGCCAGGTCGGTCCTTGACTGCTCAGACACATGGCTGCGGCCATTCCTACCATCCCTTTCGCAAGGCTCCTCATGCGGATAAATCAGTGGATGCTCAAGGTGCAATGGGACCAAAGGCAAGACCACTTGCAGCATCCGGTCAGGATCACGAACACCGTGATTCGAGACTGGCAGTGGTGGCTAGTCCCAGGGTCGCTCTCCATGGGCGTCCCGTTTGTAGCGCCGTCCCCGGAGGTAATCCTCACCACAGACGCCTCAGGTTAAGGGTGGGGGGCACACCTGGACGGGGTGAAGTCCCAGGGTATGTGGACCCCGATGGAAGCTCATCTCCATATCAATGTTCTAGAGATGAGGGCGGTTCTCTATGCCCTGCAGGCCTTTCAGTCAGTAATCCCACCGTGTACTCTTCTGCTTCAGACAGACAACACGGCGGTGATGTATTACCTCAACAAACAAGGAGGCGCACACTCTTACCCCCTTTGCAGGGAGGCCATGAGGGTGTGGGATTGGGTAATCGGACACGGCACGAATTTGATCACTGTGCATGTTCCCGGGGTGGACAACACGATTGCACACGGTCTGAGTCGCTCCCAGTCCAGAGTCCACGAGTGGGAACTTCTTCAAGAGGTAGCAGAGGATCTGTTTCTTCGATGGGGAACTCCAGAGCTAGACTTGTTTGCATCCCCATCCAACGCAAAACTGCCCAATTTTTGCTCGGTAGATCCAGGGCCTGGTGTTTTCTGGCGAGACGCGTTGTCCCTCTCCTGGGCGGACAGATTCCTCTATGCTTTCCCTCCTTTCCCGTTGATCCAGAGAGTTCTTCTCAAACTGCACAGGGAGCATGCAATTATGATCCTGGTGGCCCCGTTCTGGCCCAGGCAGATCTGGTTCCCTTTGCTAATGCAGCTATCCCGGGAGCCCCCACTCCCGTTGCCGTTCAGCTCCCATCTCCTGTCTCAGGAGAAAGGTTCCCTAGTCCACCCGGACTTACGCTCACTGAACCTGCATGCATGGCTCCTAGAGACATAGCCATCTTGCGTCACGGGGTCTCTCAAGAGGTTGCAGAAGTTCTTTCTGCAGCCAGAAAGCCGTCAACGCATGCGACGTATGCCATGAAATGGCACCGTTTTTGTTTATGGTCGCGAGCACGCGGTTTTTCCCCTTTAGGTTGCCCAGTGGGAGTGGTGTTGGACTACCTGCTCTCCCTCTTTCATTCGGGTCTAGCCTACTCCTCTATCAAGGTGCACCTTTGTGCCATCTCTGCCTACCACCTTCCGGTGGAGCATCGTACAGTGGCACAATTAGACGCCTCTCGGGAATTTCTGAGAGGGGTGTTACACCTTCGGCCACCCATTAAGGACCCTCTGCCTCCATGGGATTTGCTCTTTGTCCTGGAACAACTCACGCTACCCCCCTTAGAACCTGCCGTGGATTGCGAGCTACGTTTTCTGTCGTGGAAAATGTTGTTTTTGGTTGCTGTTACTTCAGCGAGAAGAATTTCTGAGCTTCACGCTCTCATGTGCAAAGAGCCTTATTTGCTTTTCCACCGGGACAGAGTATCCTTGAGGACGAATCCTAAATTTTTGCCTAAGGTGGTCTCTTCGCTCACCCTAAATCAGGACATTGACCTACCAGTCTACTTCCCAAATTACTCGAATAGAGGAGAGGCTCTGTTCCACACCCTGGATGTTCACCGCAGCCTGAGGTATTACCTCAACAGAACTAAACCTTTTTGTAGTTCTGAGCAACTTTTCGTTTCCTTCTCTGAGAGGATGTTAGGCCAATCTGTATCCAAACAGTCCCTGTTTCGCTGGCTTGTCCAGTGTATTTCACTCTGTTATGAGCTCAAACAGAAGCCCCTCCCGGTTCAGTCCGGGGTCATTCCACTAGGGCGTACACTCTCATTTGCAGCACTCCGAACGTCTCCATTTCTGCCATATGTGCTGCAGCCACTTGGAGCTCTGTGCATACCTTTATCAGGCATTATAGCCTCTAGACATCGCCTCGAAGGAGCCAATTTGCCTGGCAGTGCTACAGGTCTCTGTCCTAGATTCAGGACCTGGAATGTATTTCCTTTTTTCCTCCTCCCGGAATTTCTGGCAGCGTTACTGCTTGGGAATCAGTCCTAATGGTGTAACCTGCTGCAAGAGCTGTATCTCGAAGTAAGATAGTATAGTTACGTAAGAACTTACCATAACAGTAGAGCTTTGAGAACAGCTCTTGCAGCAGGTACCTTCCCGCCCACCTTCCCCCTTGGAGGAGGCATGCCTTAAGTCTTTTCTGACAGGGATTTATTCCCTTATTATCTTCTGACGGTGGATCCTCGGTCTCCCATTCTGATGTCATCCGGTGGCCGGAAGTCTCCGGCGGGAGAACTGGGGAATCTGGTGGGACCGCCCCCTTATGTACCACGCCTGACATCGGGGGCGGAACCGATGTCGGGGGCGGTCCCCGCTGAAGATAGCTAGCTAGAATTTTTCCGTGG
Source organism: Neoceratodus forsteri (assembly GCA_016271365.2). Taxonomy (NCBI): domain Eukaryota; kingdom Metazoa; phylum Chordata; order Ceratodontiformes; family Ceratodontidae; genus Neoceratodus; species Neoceratodus forsteri. The sequence goes on along the minus strand of CM057453.1, from coordinate 1,174,715,923 downwards.
GGTCCTGACACCTGCCGGCTTCAGTCCTAATGGTGTAACCTGCTGCAAGAGCTGTTCTCGAAGATCTACTGTTACGGTAAATTCTTACGTAACTGTACTTTCTTACATAACTATACTTTTTGCGATCAGGGACCAAGAGATCTTTAATGAAGCATATATTCTTAGTTTCCCAGTCATGCTAGTAGAAGGGTTTATTGCCAATGCGCAGCAAGGAATTGTTCCAGATAGAGTTATGGGACCCTAACCCATAGCAAAGATTAGTCAGCCGTGTGATCTTAATCCAGGTTCCATGTGCTGCCTTAATAGTGAGCCAATTATGATATGGTCAACCGTGTGATCTTAATCCAGGCTCCATGTGCTGCCTTAATAGTGAGCCAATTATGATATGGTCAACCGTGTGATCTTAATCCAGGCTCCACGTGCTGCCTTAATAGTGAGCCAATTATGATATGGTCAACCGTGTGATCTTAATCCAGGCTCCATGTGCTGCCTTAATAGTGAGCCAATTAGGATATGGTCAACCGTGTGATCTTAATCCAGGCTCCATGTGCTGCCTTAATAGTGAGCCAATTATGATATGGTTTAGGGAGAAGGCAGCCTAAAAAGACTGTAAGTCTCATATTGTCCATTAGTACAGTTTCTGCTTCTACCCAGGCTGGAGAATAGTCATGGGGAGGTTGCACTGCCTTATATTTCTGAGTGGTTCTAAAAGCGTAGCCATAGCGTAAAAAGTGGGGAAGGCCTCATCATCCTTTCGACCAGTGCACTTGCAGCTTAGCTGTACTAAATCATGGTATCAAGCCCTATCACAAAAAATTGCCAACTATAGAATCTAATTTTTGAAACCATTTGAAGGGAATATTCAGTGGTGAGTGAGCTAAAATATGAAATATCTGAGGAGCTGCAATCATCTTTATAGCTGAACATTTTCCTGTCATAGAAATATTTAATAATAATAATAATTGTATTTTTAAAGCGCCTTTCAAATTTTCAAAGTGCTGTACAAAACATATAGTAAAAGGAAAACCAAACATTATAATACAATGTAAAACATTCATAAAACCACAATTTCATCAACAATTCATATAAAATACTATAAAAAGGCAATTTGGTACAAATAGGTTTTTAAGCCACTCTTAAATTCCCCCATGGAGGTGCACTGCCATAACCGACGGGGTAGAGAATTCCAGAGAGTGGGAGCAGCGTAGGAAAAAGCTCTACAGCCAGATGAATTTAGGCTCACTCTCGGAATTTCTAGCAACCCCTCGTCGGCCGAGCGGAGCGATCGGCCAGGGCAGTAAGACACTAGAAGATCTTTCAGATAAGCTGGACCATGGTCATATAGGGCTTTAAAAGTCAATAAACAGACTTTAAAGGTGATCTGCCACCGAACAGGGAGCCAGTGCAGTTCGCGCAGCACCGGGGTAATATGACATGACCTACTGGTTCCCGTCAAAACCCGGGCTGCCGCGTTCTGCACTAGCTGAAGGCGGCAGATTTCAACCCCAGAAAGCCCAAAAATACAGGGAGTTGCAGTAGTCCAGATGAGAGGACACAAAGGATCCAACATAGTAGCATGTCAGACGGAACAAGGTGTTTCACTCTAGCGATATTCCTGAGATGGTAAAGGAAGTTCTTGACGACTGCTGACACCTGCGAACGCAGTGTCAGCCTGTCATCAAAGATAACCCTAGGTTATACACCCATTCAGAGGTCGGAAGTGACACACCCCAAGAAAATTCCTGAGGGCGCAACAGGCGACCCCGGCCATCCGACAGCCCGGGTCCACCACCAGAAACCTCTGTCTTTTCTGCATTCAACTTCAGCTAGTTAGAATCCATCCAACCCTGATTTCTTTCAGACAGTTGTTAAACATGAGAGAGCTCTATCCTGGTCAGGAGCAAAAGATAGGTATAGCTGGGTATCATCTGCATAGCAATGAAACCTCAGCTTATACCATCTTATAATGTCTCAAGGGGCAGCATATACACTGCGAATAAGATGGGAGATAGCAGAACCCTGAGGAAATTCTATATAACAAAGATGTTGGGCCAGAGGAAAAAGCCCTCACTACAACTCTTTGTGATCTCCCAGTGAGGAATGAGGTGAACCATCCAAGGACGGTTCCCGATATTCCACAAATATGCCTCAGGCGTCATAGCAACAACAACGTGATCCACGGTGTCAAAGGCTGACGAGATCAAGAGAGCTAGAATAGAACGTCTTCTGATCCTCGCCTCAAGAGATCATTAAGCACCCTAACCAGCGAGTCTCAGTGCTATGTCTTTTACGAAAACCCGATTGGAAGGGTTCGTAGATGCCATGGATGGTTAAATGGTTCTTCAATTGGGACGCCACTACCTTCTCAATCGCTTTCCCAATAAAGGGTAGGTTTGAGATGGGTCTGTAGTTTGTGAAACAGTCAAGGTCCAAGGTAGCTCTCTTCAAGAGGGGTGTCACCACTGCCACTTTCAGGGAGCTAGGAAACTCACCCGATTCCAAGGAGCACCAGACTATTTGCACGAGGATTGGACCGATGATGTCACAGCAACCCAGTATTAGGGAAGTAGGTCCAGGATCCAAAATACAGCTCGTAGGGCTCACACCATGGATAATCCTCATGACATCCACGAAATCAGGTCTGCTGAAGGAACACCAAGAAGACTGAGGTAATGTGAACTCATGCTGTTCAACAGCATCCCCTTTAGAAGCCGCTGGACGCAGATCCGTCCTGATGTCGGCCACTTTATTAGCGAAGAATCGAGCGAGCTCCTCACACTCTAATTGGGAAAAAGCTTTCCAAACTTGTAGACAGGCTGGGTTGCACAGCCTGTCCACAGTTTGAAAAAGCTGAGCCAGTCGATTCCTGGCTACTGCAATCTCCCTGGACAGGACTTCTGCTTTCTTATGGGAGATTGCAGATTGATAGACAGAATAATGGTCCATCAATCTAAGGCGGTCAGCATCAAGGGCAGATCTGCGCCAGCAGCGTTCTAATCTTCGCCCCAGTCTCCGCATGTCCCTCAACGTCCCATCAAACCAGGGCGCCTTGGGACGAAGGGAAAGGGGGGGTACACGAACAGGAGCAATAGTATCCAGAGCCAATTTACATGCCTTGGTATAGGCTGTCACCAAGGTCTCTGGACTACTGCTCGCCAACGCGGGGGACAAGAGGTCAAGAACCGCCACGAGGCCCTGGGGTGTAATATCCCATAAAGGGCAGTATCTCACCATCTCCACAGGGGTAGGCCTTCTCAGGGAGGTACTAAAATTGAACCTCACCGTGTAGTGGTCCGACCAAATGACTGGTTCCACCCCCAAATCGAAAACATCAATCCCAAGGAGAAAGACTACCACCTAGTCATGTCCTCTTGAAGCTTTTTATGAGAGGTTGAAAATTAGCCCCAGTGAGGTTGTTTAGCTGTGCTGTGATTGTAAGCCCTAGATATTTGATGGACTGTGGTGCCCATGTTAACCCAAAGTTTTGAATAGTATTTTGTGTAGTACAATTGTTTAAGGGGAGGATTTCTGATTTGGATAGGTTAATATGAATACCAGAAAATTTGGCAAAGTCGGCAAGGTGGAGTAGAAGATATAGGATACTATTTGCAGCATCTTGGGTTAATACTAGACAGTCATCTGTGTACAGTTTAGTCCAGTATTCCGTTTGTCCAACTTTAATACCTTTCATACCTGGGTGCTCTTGTATGGCTGCTGCTAGGGGCTGTATTACTATTACAAATAATTACAGAAGGATACGAGTCAAAAGCCAGAGGCCATTTATACTCAACCAGTTTCTACCTTAAAAAGGCATATTTTTCTATTGCCCATGTAATACTCCAAGGACACCTTGCAGCTGTCAAGTCTAGGAAGTTTATTCCATGAGGTAATCACTCTTTGACTCAACCACTGACCTCTTATGCTTGATCTATGAAATTCTCCTTTCAGCTGATGGTGAAATCTACTGCCTCTTGCTGTATTTCTGACTAGGCCAATTCATTCCCATAAGCCTTTGTGTTTTAGACCGTTATATATCAAACACAAGTTGCCCCAAGCCTCCTATATTCCAGACTGTACAGACCAAGATGTCTCATCCTGTCACCATACTTAACTTTCCTTAGTTGCTTTATATTTTTATTTGTCCTTCTCTGCACATTCTCAATCAACTTGATGTCCCCAATCTTATACGGTGCTCAGAACTATACACAATGCTCCAGTTTTGGCCGCACAGAAGATGAATACAATGGAACCACAACTCTGCTGTCTCTACTTTTAATATTCCTATAGATGCATCCCCTTATTTTACTTGCCTATCCAGCTGCAACCCTACATTATTCCGATGAAGATAGATTGCCCGAAACCAGCACTCCTGTCTCTTTCTGTATCAGAAACGGAATAGTTTTACCATAGAGATACTGTAGTATTTGGCCCTTATATTCTTAGGACACATATGCATGATCTTACACTTATCTAAGTTGAGATTTAGTTGGTTTTGTGTTACCTAGTCCCCTACTTTATTTCAGATTGAAACTGATGGATAGACTAATATGGTTCACTGTGCTACCAATCTTGACATCATCTGCAAATTTTGTAGTCCAGCAACATGATGACATCTGTAGAGGTGCCACATAGATACCAAATAATGTTGGCCCCAATACTGACCCCTTTGGGACCCCACCAGTGATTTCTGTCCATGGAGATTGATGACCTGACAGACAAACTCTCTTTTCCTTCCCTCCCTTCTAGCTAAGATTTAACCCATTTAGCAATATTTACGTCACGCTCTATGTTTATCAATCTTTCAATAAGCTGTTTATGAGGCAAGGTTTCAAACGCCTTAGAGAAATCCAAATATACTGTATGACATCAACTGGTAAACCCATATCTAGAGCACTGCTCACTGGATTAAAGATGTGTAACAAATTTGTCTGACAAGACCAACCAGTTTGAAATCCATGCTGATTTATATCCACAGTACTTATTCTGATTGTATGTTCACATATCAGGGCTTTTACTATACCCTCAATTAACTTACTAATGATTGAGATCAAGCTGATTGGTCTGAAATTCCTACAATCGCCTTTTGAACCTTTTTTATGTATCGGGGTTATAGTAGCCTTTTTTCATGCTTGAACAGCAGTACCCTCAGCAGGTGAACTATTTAGGATATCGGTCAACGGCCCTGCCAAGACACCAGTTAGCTTCTTTAACAAGGCAGGACGTAAGTTATCTGGACCTGGTGATTTGTGTGTATTTAATTTTTCTAGTCTACTAACCACATCCTTTTCTGTAATTATGTGTAAATTATTTGGTAGTCCTGCACACAATCTTTCCCATTGATTGGTTGTGAAGTCTGTCTTAGGTTTATGTATGTTTGCAAAGTATCTATTAAATACTGTTGCCTTCTCTTTTTCCCCTTTTATTTCTTGATTTTCAACCACAAGGGGCTCTGATACAGAATAACTTTTTCTTCTGCTATTATTATAACTAAAGAATGCCTTTTTATCGTTTTAAACTGCTGCGAACGGCGTCTCAATTTCTCTTTTATTTCCTTATAGATATCTTGCATGTTTTGCATAGATACATAGATATATAGACAGTGTTGGCAGATAAAGGCCTATGGCCCACCCAGTCTGCCCATTTGAGCTTGTAGGTTCCCTTTATATTTTTCTACAAGTCTGTTGCCCCTTACCCCTGACCGCCAGGATTTCCTTGTGTCTATCCCTTGCATTCATAAATCCTGTGATTGTTTCAGCCCCCGCCACTTCCTCTGGCAGGGTGTTCCTATTGTCCACCACCCTTTCTGTTAAGAAAATTTTCCTCACTTTTCCTTTGAATCGCCCTCGCTCCAGCTTCATCCTGTGCTCTTTAGTCCTGGAAAATCTTTTTTTGCTGGAAAATAGTGTATTCCAGCACCCTGTTCCTCCCTGTAAGGTACTTGTATGTTTTAGGTGAGTAGGACAATAGGAGGTAGTCATGCCTATCGGGATATGTCTGTCAAATCCCCTCTCTTCCAGGGAGTACATAGTCATGTCCTTCAGACTGTCCACATAGGACTTGTGATACAATCCCTGTACCATCTTTGTTGCCCTCCTCTGAACCTTCTCCACCCTGTCCATGTCCTTATGTAGGTAAGTTCTTCAGAACTGTACACTGTACTCCAGGTGGGGCCTCACTAGTGTCTTATATAGTGGAATTATGATCTTCTTTTCCTGCTGGTGATGCCCCTGCCTATGCATCCCAGCATCCTATTTGCTTTACCTGTTGCCTTGTCGCACTGTTTCCCTACCTTGATGTCATCAGAGATGATAACCCCAAGGTCCCTTTCCTTCTTGGTGCGTGCTGTATCCGCACTCCCCCAATTGATATGTTGTTTCAGGGTTGTTGTGCCCCATATGTATTATCTTGCACTTCTTTGTGTTGAATTTCAACTACCAAACCCTTAACCATTCTTCAAGCTTCTGCGGGTCCCTCCTCATTCTCTCTACACCCGCTGGCATGTCCGCTGTGTTACACGGCTTTGTGTCATCAGCGAACAGGGAAATTCTGCCTTCTAAGTCCTGCGCAATGTCACTGATGAAGATGTTGAATCGGACCGGTCTTAGCACTGATCCCTGTGGTACCCCACTGGTCAGTCTTCCCTCTGTGGAGTGACAGCCATTTACCACCACCCTCTGTGTCCTGCTGCCTAGCCAATTATCCACCCACCACACTACTGTCTTGCCCACTCCCATATTCCCCAGTTTGTTTAATGGTCCTCTGTGTGGCACAGTGTCAAAGGCCTTGCTGAAGTCCAGATAGACCACATCCATTGCCCTCCCCTGATCCTCCTCCCTTGTCACCCAGTCAAAGAGTTCAAAAAGACTGGTCTGGCATGACCTCCCTCTGGTGAAACCATGCTGCCTTGGGTCCTGTAGTCCGTTGGCAACCAGATGTTTCACTAATCTCTCCTTCAGTAGTGCTGCCATGATCTTCCCCACTACCGAGGTCAGGCTGACTGGTCTGTAGTTCCCCGCTGCCTCTTTGTTCCTGCTTTTGTATAAGGGGACTAAATCTGTTGTTCTCCAGTCTTTGGGTACCTCCCCTGTTTCCAGTGATAGGCTAAACAGGATTGCCAGAGGTTCAGCCACCACCTCTCTTAGTTCGTTTAGGACCCTGGGGTACACTCCATCTGTCCCCATTGCTTTATCAACTCTTATTCCTTCAGGCCCATTACCCTCCTCTTCCTCAGTAAAGACTGAGCAGAAATATCTGTTCAGTATGTCAGCTTTACTGCTGTCATCCACCGCGCTACCCCCGTCCTTCCCCTTTAGTCTCACTAGCCATCCCTTTGCCCTTCTTTTTTCACTTATGTACCTGTAAAAGGTTTTGTCCCCTCTACCCACTGATTTTGCAATGCGCTCTTCTGTCTGAGCTTTGGCTTCCCTGACTGATCTCCCTGCCTCCCTTTGCGTCTCCTGATACTTCTCCCTATCCCCTTCTGCTTGCGTCTTTTTGTATTGCCTGAATGTGATCGTTTTGGCTTTCACTTTCAATGCTACCGCTAACCTGCTTAATGCATAATTCTGTTACTCATGTAATCCCTGTTTTAAATATTGCCCACTGTTCCTCCACCCCTGATTCCCTCCCCATTCCCATTAGTGCCTCTTTCATGCATATCCCCATTTTCCCAAAGTCTGCCATCCTAAAATCTGGGATACATAGTTTTGTGTGGTTTGGTTCTGCTCCTTTCGCGATTTCAAACCACAGTGACCGGTGGTCACTGTTACCCCTATCACACTGTCCCCATTTGTGAGCACGAGGTCCAGTATTGCCTTCTGCCAAGTTGATTCCATGACCAGTTGCTTAAGGAAGGCATCTCGAAGGGAGTCCAGGATAAATCTGCTCCTGGTTGATGCTGCTGCTGGGAGGCTCCAGTCCACATCTGGAATATTGAAGTCTGCAACCAGCACCACCTCCCTTGTCCGCCATCCTTTGATGGCTAGTATTAACTCCCCATCTGTCTCTTCCTCCTGGGCTGGTGGTCTGTAGACCATCCCTGTGCGGATCACTGACCCCATTTTCCTTTCCAACTTAACCCACAGTATCTCTCCCCCATTTTGTTCCTGCTGGATCTCTGTGGCCTTTATGCCGTCTTTCACATAAAGTGCCACTCCTTCCTTCCTGCCTGCTCTGTCCCTTCTGAATATGTTGTAGCCTGGTATGGCCCTCTCCCAGTCCTGGTTATCTTTATACCAGATGTCTGTTATGGCCACAGTGTCCAGGTCCAACTGTGCCATGGCAGCCTTCAGTTCCTCCATCTTTTTGCTAAGTCTCCTGGCATTGGCACACATGTGACTTTCCATGATATGAACTCCCTAGACTGTTTAGCTGTTCTACTCCAGCCCCCTGCCTGGTTGTACTTCATCCCTGGTTTTCCCTGCTGTCTGCCCTTCTGTTGAATTTTGCCCCCTTTATGCTCATCTCCATCTTTTGTACACTGTTTTGTAGAAATATCTCCTTCTGTTCCCTGTTGCCACTGCTAGCTATGGGGGGGGGGGTGAGCAGGAAGGTACCCTCCTTGCTGGCCAGCCACCCCCTTTGGCTAGTTAAAACGTTTGTCCATGTAGCATTTAAACTTATCATTGAGTGCTTGGATTCCCCTCCAGGACGGATGCAGGCCTTCAGGCTTGAACAAGCCCCCATCCCTTCAGGTGGGTCCCTAGTCACCAATGAATCCAAACCCTTCCTCACAGCACCACTTCTTCAACCATGTGTTAAAGTTTCTGGTGTGTGCACCCCTAGACTCTCCCATGCCTCTCACATGTAGTACTTTCAAGAAGGTGACAGATGTAACTACTTGCTTGAGACCCTTCCCCAATTTTTAAAAACTCATCCTGAATTTCCTTAGGCTCCGCGTTTGCCAGGTGATTAGTACCTAGGTGGATAATGACATCCAGCTCACCCTCCCACCTTGCCTTCCTGGTGATCCCCAGGACCTTCCTCCCATCCCTCCATGCTGTGGCACCTGGTAGGCACCTCACCTTCCTGTCCTCCCCCTCCTGTGTTCCTAGCTGGATCTCTCTTACGATAGAGTCCCGCACCAGGATTCACTTCCTCCTCCTCTGGGGTCCACTACTCTCCCCACTGAGATCACCTCCTTGTTTGGCCTTCATATCCTTCCCTTCCACTTCTCTGGGTGTCTCTGTTTGGTTGTCCCCATTTGCCAATGCAGCATATGAGTTCTGCAGTAGAATAGGATTTGGGATGTGCCTGTGCCTGATCGTCCTAACCCTCCCCGAGCCCACCATCATCCAAGGGCTCCTTTTTCTTGGCATCCTTCAAGGCTGCAGCATTGGACTGGGTGGTCTCTGCGTAAGGGCAAAGGTACTCCTGACCCAGTTTACTTCTGCTCTGAGTCTGGCTACCTCATCCCACAGTCCATAGAGATGCCTGCAGATAGGGCAGCACCTCAACGTCCAGAAGGTTTGCCTAAATAAGGCTGCCCCACATCCACTGCATTGCACCACTCCTCACAATATTTGGCACTTATACTGCTCTTCCGGTAGTTGTCTGTTACTGAAACTCTCCTTCTAGTTCCTTCTTTATTAATTTACTGTCCTGAAAATCCTGCCACTGATCAACAGATACTTTTTTGTTTGAAAAAAGAAAAACAGCAACAAAAAATGAGTCAAAACACTTGTGCCGAGAGCAGGCTTTCTCCCCCTTATGCCCCTCCTACTCCATAACCCCAGCTATTCCCTATGCTTGACTTCTGTCAATCAGATTTAACGGGGCATTTAATTAAGAGTGGGGGTGGGAGAGGGGAAGGTGAGTGAAAATTAGCAGCAAGTAAAGACAGCAGAGGAAAAATTAGCAGCTAGTAAAGACAGCAAAGGAATAACAGCACCACTAAAAGCACACCAAACTAGGTTTCATATTTTCAATAGCCCCAAAGCAATTCCAAGTAAAGACAGCAAAGAAATAACAGCACCACTGAAAGCACACAAAACTAGGTTTAAAACCAAAAACATCAATGAGCAGTTACTGCACTGAAATGAATCTGGATCCTTCCCCTTCTGGCTTCTCCTGAGAGACCAGAAATCAACCTACTGTCTCAAATTTGACTTAACCCCACCTCCAGTCATCACGTAGGTGAGGCCAGAGGTCAGACAGTTAGCACCCTTCCCCTAAACTACAGGGCAAGACAAGACAACATTTTCAGCAACTAAAGACAGGAAAGAAATAACAGCACCACTAACAGTACACCAAACTAGGTTTCACATTTTCAACAGCCCCAAAATAATTCCAAATAAAGACAGCAAAGAAATATCAGCACCACTAAAAGCACACCAAACTAGGTTTAAAATTTTCAACAGACCCAACACAATTCCAAGTAAAGACAGCAGAGAAATAACAGCACCACTAAAAGCACACAAATCTAGGTTTAAAACAAAAACAGCAATGAACAATCACTGCACTGCACTGAAATGAATCTGGATCTTTCCCCTTCTGGCCTCATATTCCACGGCATTAATAACAGAGGGATTATTCTTATATTTGTAAAAGGCTTTCCTGGGTCACGTGACCGCTTGATGGCATAAGGACGTGCCTTTTCAGAGCTCCTTCTCTCGGGCATAATTTTTTAATTAAATCCGCTAAAATCTGCTATAGATTTCCTTCTGAGAGTGTTATATACGATCGGGAAGTAATGATGGACGAGTTCATGGTCTCAGCTGCAGGCAAATCGCAGAGAACAGGGGCCAAAGGCAATAAGAAACCGCCAGCCGTGACCCCGGTGAAGGGTGTAGGCCCCATCTCCTTCTCGGCTGCGGAGATGTCGGCCCTGGGACGAGAGTTGAAGGATCAGCTGATGGAAGCCCTCTCACCGAAGCTGGAGAGGCTCGAAAACAAAATCGAGGGACGCTTGACCCTTGTGGAAGCGCAAGTCGAGAGACAGCAGGAGAGGCTGGAGGAGATGGAGGGTCGGGGTCTCAACCACGGAGGACACGCTGAGCCCCCTTAGCAGGAGGATCGCTGAGCTCGAGAAACAAATGTCAGAAATGAGGGAGGCAATGGATTACCAAGAGAACTACTTGCGGAGATCAAATCTGAGGTTCAGAGGTCTAGCGGAGGGTAGTGAAGGTGCAGATATCCTTGGCTTCTGTGCCAAAACACTGCCTGCACTCATGAGAATGAAGCTAAAAGGTGGGAGGCTCAAGCTGGAGAGAGTGCACCGGCCCGTGCAACCGAGACCCCAGGGCGGCCAACCGCCACGGCAGATCATATTTCGCTTCCACAACTATCAAGACAGACAAGAGATGTGGAAGGCCTACAAAGCTATGCCAGAACTTAAACACGAGGGGGTCCATTTATTTCTCTCACAGGACTGCTCACCCAGGATTGGAAGGAAACTGAGAGAATTTAATGAAGTTATCACTGCTTGTCAGCAGATGAAGGTAGAGTGGTTCATGATATTTCTGGCTATCATGAAGATAAAACATGAAGGAGCTACTTATAGCTTCTGGGAAGTTGAAAAGGCGCAGAAGTTCGTGGCAGAGCTGCAAAAGAAAATCGGGTGATTCACCTTGGAAGACAAACAAAAGGTTGGGGTGAGTGGCGTTGCATGGAAATCTGGAAAATATGTATTTATTGGCTAAGACATTGAGACTTTCTTTAGGCGGAGGGGATGGTTAATGGCCCTTATGCATGGGGAATGGGCCCCCCCCCCCCATTCTCTGTGAGTGGAGATATGGGACTACTGAACTGACTGAAGCTAATACGCTGGCCGCGCCTCTGTAAAAGAAGAACTGTTGACCCGGTGGCCTGTGGCCAGGTGAATAAACAGAGAACCTACGCTACAGTGAACTGTGTGAGATGGTGAAGAGGTTCAGTGGCGCAGAGATGAAGCTGAGGCAAGCTTCGGGAGATCATGGTTGCCAGGGGGGCCTGCATGTTGTTGTTAAGTCACGCGGCCTAACCTGGAGGACCGCAAGGGGAATTTCCTATCTGCAGGCTGGATCCCTGCTCAATTGAGAGGAGCCAGCTTGATGGACTAGATGGACGGGGGGAGATGGGGTCTCGGGTTGGGGGCTCTTGATGACTGTCAATGGGCCTTAGTGATCCTCACTGGTTTATGACCAGGTTCAGGGGCTGGGTGGGGGTTGAAACGTGAAATGCTGCAGTTTTAAGATTGGGCTGGGTCTGGGTTGCGTTTCACCCTGGGGGATGGTGGTGGTGTATAGTCCCTGGACTGCATGGGCCTATGATGCAAAGGCGAAATGTTGCCAAGGAAAGGGTAGGGGGAATAAGAGGATAAACCCTTAAGTCAATGGGAGGTGCAGTGGAGACGGTATTGAGCTTCGATATGCCCGGGGGAGGGGGGGAAGGTTGATCATAGAGGCTGATCTATGTATCAGACCCTGCAACGAAACTTGGGGAGGGGATCCTACTGTCGCGACATATGCTACGCATTGTGTTGGAGTGACATGAGTATAATGTAAATAGGTTGGGGGTAGTTCACAGTTTCTGGTTATTTGTTGTTAATACATGTAGTATTAAGTCCACACATACAGAACGAAATCACAGGGGTAGATGGTACATTGAGAGGCGACAGTGGTTGAGAAGGAATAGGGGGGCTAAGAAGAAAGGACTAGGGGTATAAATGGCACACAAGGAGAGATAGAAGTGGTTTCTTGGAATGTGAGAGGGGTGTTTTCTCCCATCAAAAGGATATTGATAATCACAGCTCTCAGGAGAGGTGCACAGGTGGCCCTGCTGCAGGAGACCCATTTAACCCCAGTGGAACATCAAAAGTTGGTTAGAAACTGGGTGGGGGCTTCTTATGCGTCCTCTTTCTCCTCTCACAAGAGGGGGGTGGCCATACTCATACACAAGCACCTTCCATTCCAGGCAACTAGAGTAGTGCAGGATAAAAAAGAGGGCAGATACGTATTCGTGGAGGGCAGTCTATTTGGGACTACGATCACATTTGGATGTGTATATGCCCCCGCGGTTTGCGAACCCATATTTTATAGACGCATCTTGGAGGTGTTAGTGAAGGAACAATTTAAGGGTCTGATTATGGGGGTGATTTTAACTGCACACCGGACTCGGTCTTGGATCATTCAGGTGGGAGGGGCAAAGGAGGTAGTTTCCTGAAAGACTGGAGGGAGGGGTTACTAGACTTGGATTTAGTTGATGCGTGGAGGACAGCGAATCCTAAACTCAAGGAGTATACTTTTTTCTCCAACCCACATAAAAGTTGGTCAAGCATAGACCACATATATACCGATGGAAGTTGGTATCAGAAGATGGTAGAAACAAAACACGAGCCCATTCACATTTCAGACCACGCGATGGTAACTCTGACGCTTGAGTTAGAGACGGGGAGAATGAGGTTGAGCTCATGGAGATTCCCCACATACCTGTTGGGCAATGAGGATTTTAGAGCCTTCCTTAAAGACCAGTTAAAGAGGTATGTAGAGACAAATAAGGACACGGCCCCATCCACACAGGTCTTCTGGGACGCAGGCAAGGAGTATTTAAGGGGGGTTATCATAGGCTATGTCACCTGCTATAAAAAGGAACAAAACAGGAAGTATGAGGAGTTATTCCAGCAGATAAAGAGATTAGAAGGGCAGGTGGTGGGGGGGGGATGAGGGTAGTGCCCAGATCTTAGCTGCGGCTAGAGGGGCACTTCATAATATGCTGGCCGAGCAAAGAGAAGGCACATGTGGCTGCTGAAGCAAAGATTTTATGAATGGGGGAACAAGCCTGGGCCCATGCTAGTTAGGTTAATTAAGGGGAGGAGAGGGTCAGCGAGGGTACTAGGAATAAGGAGTGGGCAGGGTGCTCTATTAAGAGAACCCCAGGCTATAAGGGACAGGTTTAAAGAATTCTATCATTCTCTCTATGAGAGTGAGTCTGAGGGGTGTCAGGAACAAGCGAGGAAATTCTTAGATGGGATCAAGCTAGAGAGGCTAAGTGAACAGCAAAAGGTAGCCTTAGATGCTGAAGTGTCCAAAGATGAGATCAAGAAGGCCATTGCGGGGTTGAAAGCGGGCAAGGCGGCTGGGCCAGATGGGCTCCCTATTGAATTTTATATGGCATTGGGACAACATATAACTGATTTGCTGTGGGAAGTTTTCAGGGAAACTAAGGAAGGAGAGCCCCCCCCCACTATGGGGATGGCGACGATCTGTGTGATCCCAAAACAAGGCAAGGACCCCCAGGACTGTGCGGCATACCGTCCTATATCATTACTGAACGTTGATGCGAAAATATATGCGAAGGTCCTGGCCAGCAGATTGGAGGACTTGTTGCCCAGCCTGGTGCACCCGGACCAAACTGGGTTTATAAAAGGGAGACACTCTTACCATAACTTGAGAAAGTTACTGAATGTGGTGCATGCCTCTTCTCGGGCGTCCGGGGGCCACACTTGTTCTGGCACTGGATGCCGAGAAGGCCTTTGATCGCATCGAATGGGAATATTTGTTTGAGGCCCTGAGCCAATTTGGAATGGGAGAAGGTTTCTTGAATATGGTGAGGGCCCTTTTTCTACTCCCCATAAACCGCAATATTGGTTAATGGAGGCCTCTCATGGGTTTTCAGCCTGCATAGAGGGACAAGACAGGGGTGCCCCCTCTCCCCTCTTTTGTTCGATTTGGCCTTGGAACCATTGGCTACAGCTATAAGACAGAGCGAAGGGGATGAAGGGGCCGAGGGGACATCAGTATAAACTATCATTATATGCTGATGATATGATTCTATTCTTTAAGTAGCCTGAAGAGCTCTGTCCCCGCCACCCTTGAGTTGATAAATAGATTTTCCCGCTTCTCAGGATACAAAATCAACCTTGATAAGTCGGAGGCAATGTATCTGGGCGAGGGGCAACTGGGGGAATTAGATAGATGGGGTCTGCGGGAGGTTGGCATCTCTTTTCAATATCTGGGGATTAGTGTTGGGAGATCCCTCACTGAATTATATGGGCTGAACTATAGGCCGATGGTTGAAAGAATAGTGAAAGATATGAAAAGGTGGAGGGCACTGCCCGTATCCTGGCTGGGCCGCCTGAACCTCTTAAAAATGAATGTCCTGCCCAGAATACTGTATTTATTGCAGATGCTCCCAATGGGTCTTACTAAGAAGGACACGAGGAAACTTGAAAGGGGCTTCACCGAATATCTCTGGCAAGGGAAAAGACCCAGGATTGGCCTAAAAAAACTAAAGCTGGGCCCGAAGGAGGGAGGACTCAGTTTCCCAGACATAAAGAGTTATTTTCTAGCCTCACAGGTGAGAGTGATCAAGGACTGGGTAGCACAATCAGAGGTGGCCTGCTGGTTGGAACTGGAAGGGGAAGGAGGGAAGGGTAGATTATCGGCCTACTTAACTAAGGGGGGGTAAGAGGGCCTATTTGAATCAATTTAGGCCTAATCTATTGGTGCTGTGGACCCTTGAGGGATGGGAACAGATTAGGAAAATGGTAAGGGGTGACAGTACAGAAATGCTGCTTCTCCCATTAAATAGGAACCCCTTTTTCCGACCTGGCCTGGAGGATCCGGGATTTGCGGAATGGGACGAGAGAGGTATACATTGTGTGAGAGACCTATATGCTGGACCGAATATTGGCTCCTTTCAGGAGCTTGGGGAGAAGAGGGGGATCCCGGGTTCCCACATGTTTAGATTTTTTCAGGCCAGGGATTTCGCTCGAAGCCTAGGGAGGCCCGGGGCACAGCCCCTTGCTCAGCAAAGAATCGAGACTATGATTTGCAAGGCTAGGGAGAACCCTAAGGGGATGATAGGCAGTGTAATACGAATTTTTAGGGATGGCCTGAATAAGGGGAAACAGGGAGTTAGGGAGCATTGGGAAAGAGACCTTGGGATCAGGATTCCAGATCCCAATTGGGACCTAGTAGTTGAAACACATATGGGCCTATTGCTATCAAATAGGTATAAGGAATCAGCCTATAAGTTTATCCAAAGGTTGTTCTACCCACCAGTTGTGGTCCATAAATTTCAGCCAGAGATTCCTGAGATCTGCCCTCGGTGCAAATTACAAAAAGGCATATACTTGCACTGCTTTTGGAGCTGCTCCCGAATACAAAGTTTTTGGAATGCAGTTGTGCAGTATTTAAATGAAAAGACAGAGGCTAAGGTCTCCCTTCACCCAGTGGAGATGTTATTTGGAATTGAGGTAGGGGAAGGGGATGAATGGATACTACATAAGAAATGGCTGAGGGTGGTCCTTGCAATGGCTAGGCAGTGCATTTTGAACACCTGGGTCTCTGCAAAAGATCCCTCCATCGAACAATAGAGAGCACTAACTATAGCTGCACTAGCAATGGAGAAAAGGACCTACCAATTAAAAGGCAGAAGTGAGGGCTTTCGGTGCCCTGTGGAGCCCACTACTGATGGCTTTGTCCCAGGAAGAGTCAGTGATTATGAGCCGGGGCACTTAAAATAAAGGAGGTAAACAGATGGGCACTATCATTTACCCTTGATGTAAGCTGAATAACTTCATTAAGTTAAAGAGGTATTCCCCTGGCTTTGGTATAGATTAAATGAAATGTGACACTACAATGTGCCTATGAATTTGGATGAAAGACTTTGTGGGATTTTAAGGTAAAGAGAGATAACGGAATGGTTCTGTATGTTGTGGACACGTAAATAGTTATTGAAAAATGTAAGGTAGAACTCTTTTTTTTTTTTTCTCTCTTCTTCTTTTCCTCTTCCTCTATGAGATGGTGTGTGTTATTTGTATGTGTCCTGGACTCATTGCTCATTGGAACTGGACTAATGGGGGGTATGGGCAGTCTACATAGTAACCGGAAAAAAGGCCTGAGGAGATGGACTGTATGGCTCCCACATCCCACAGGGACAGGGAATGGCTATAGAGTTTGATGTCTATTATCCCGTTTGGTGTGGTGGTGTTACATTTTTTATTTATTTTTTTCCTGTCTGTATATGTACTGTATTGTTTTCTGTGTAGTTTTTTCTGGAAAATTAATAAAAATATCATACAAAAAAAAAAAAAGGCTTTCCTACATTGTCTGATGAGTTTTTTTGATTGTACAATTGAACCAAACTGGTATCTTGCCCTTTTTGTTACATTTAACCCTCACAGGGATATACTTATTTGAACAGTCTTCTATTTTATTAATGAACGTCTGCCACTTGCCTTCTCTTGTTTGGTCTTTGAAGTCTTCCCTCCAATTCCAGCCCCCAATGCATTGGTGTATTTTAACATAATCAGCTTTGTCATAATATCTCAACCTAGTGTTACCAAGCAATGGTTCCCAATTTGTATTAATTAATAACTGGACCATATTGAGGTCACTGCTGCATGATGGTTCTCTACCCCTGCAGTCTATGGTCCCAATATCAGCATTACTGAGCACTTAATCTAGGATGTTGTGACCCCTTGTAGCCTCATTAACCAGTTGCTGCATATTGTTAAGTGCTGTATATTCCAATAGTATCTTTCCAGTGGGAGATGTAGCTGTATTTCATTTCCAGTCTTTGTCAGAGAGATTGAAATCACCCATAATTATGGCATTTGATTCAGGTTCAGTCTGCTCTAATTCATCAAAAAATATTATTTTTTCCTCTCGTATTAGACTTGGTGCTCTATCCCCCCCACACCAGCTATGTCTTGCTGTTTTTAGAGTAAATACATACCCAAATGTGCTTCACACGTTCGTATTGTAGATTTGTGTTTATGACTTCACTTGATTCCAGATCATTAGACACATACAACCCCATGCCCCTACCGCGTTTGTTATGTTGATTTACATAATGTACTTTATAACCTGGTATATCCATACTCCATATATTACTCCACTATAATAGAGGGGAAAAGTGGCACCCTTGTTGAGTTCCTCTATATAATGGAAAAAGGGCAGAAATAGTGTTGTTTGTAAGGAGATGGGCAGTGGGGTCAGTATATAAAGTATGTTCCCACGTTCTAAATTGTGGTCCAAAGTTGAGATGTTGCAGTACCGCATGTAGATTTCCGCATGCCATCAAATCAAAAGCTTTTTCAAAATCAGTAGCAATAGCCATGGCTAGAGTTAGGATATCCTCAGCAGTCTGCATTAAAGAAGTCAAGGCCAGTATGTGGTCAGAGCTAATTCTGCCCTTCACAAACCCTGCTTGAGAGGATTGAATTATAGAAGGCAGAACTTGCTCGAGACTGGTTGAGAGAAGTTTTGCTACAGTTGTCACATCAGCATTTGTAAGTGATATTGGTCGGCAACTGGCTGGTGACATACAATTTTTTCCTGGCCATGACACCAAAGAAATTCCGGTATTCTGCCTGTAGGGGAACCCCTTGTGGGCCAATTCCAAGATGGTGGATTTGGAGAGTGGAGGAGGAGGAGGTGTAGGAGAAGGGGAGAGTGAGGTCCTTATCTCCACATACTATTACCTGAAACTACAGAAAAAGATATCGGACTTAATCCAGCACCTATGGAAATAGAAAACATTGTGGACTTCTTATTGGATGATGACACTGGGACAGAACCTTCTGTACCTGTTCAGACCAACAGCCAGGCCACATCTGAGGACACTATTTCAGCTATTAGGTTGGAGAACGACGATGTCTCTTCTATGAACCTGCTGACACCCACCTAAGAGGAACAGATGCTGCAAAATGCAATGCTGCACAATAAAGCCTTTTTACTGAAATTGCTGGTCAAATCGGCAGAACAGGCACAATCTGCAACTCCGGGAGTCAAACCTGTGGTTAATATGGACTCAGCTGCTACCACAGGTACAACTACTTCTAAATTTATGTTTGTTACTTCCCAAGGCATACCTTCACCAGACTATGTAACTACGAATGCATGTACAAACTTAGAACTGCATAACAATAGTTCACAAATGCAATCTGCAGATGCTTCACAAAATATTGGCCTGCTACCTGATAAACAGACTTGGGACTCAGTGCGGCATTAACTTAAGCAGGGTGGCTTCCAAACAATGACACTGCAGGATGGACTTCCCAAGGGCCGGTTTCTGCAGCCAAAATTCTTTCCTTTTCGTTGCAATCAGAACAGCTTTCTATGACAACAATGTACCCGAACCTGACTGAGCAAACAAAAACTCACACTACGAGTCAAGAGCTCGTAGCAACTGTGCTGGTTCAACACAGAGGGGAAAAAAATGACTCAAATGGAGACTGGTGATACATCTCAAAGCTCATGGTGTAACGTAACTACAAACATTGAGGTTGCCATGAACTTGCCTCGCCCTTGGAATAGCTCGACAACTGCGGCTACCCCAGGTGTGCACACCGAAGGCTTGGCACCGTCCACCTCAGCATCTCTCCTCAAGAGTACAAGGAGAGATTCCACTAAGACACAGCCAGTCTCTACATTTCGGATGGCAGACCTCTTTAAACAAGTTGGAGAACTGGCTCAAAGACGCAGCGCTGTACGCTTAAAATATACAGGACCAAATGAATCCTTTCCTGATAGGAAATTTGTCTTACACAATCTATTGAAACAATCTATGGGGATACAAGCACAAGAGTTGTTTGTTTTAATTCATGTTAAGGGGGAAAACATTTATGACATTAGTTTTTGGATGAATGCCACATTAGAGAAGTTTGGGCAGAAGCTAGAAATAGTTAAATATCAACCTGAGTGGCAAGATTTTTTCTCTATACCTTTGACAAAGCCTACTATAAAAACCTTATCTTTATTATTTTGAAGTGAAGGGGTAAATACTGAAGATGTGCAATATTGGCTAAGGCAAAAGTGTGACATCTTACAAAACCCTGTACCTATACTTGATGAAGATTTGGTGCGGACAGGGGAATGGTGAATGAAAGTTAAGCTGTGGCATACTGATTCAGGGAATACAACATCTCCCCAGTAGCTTTCATATTGGGCGTGACAGGCGCATTTGCTTTTACCCAGGGCAACCAAAAACCTGCCACAAATGTGGTGCCAGGACCCAGCATAGCTCCACTTGCTCTCTCCCTCTATGTAACTTGTGCTTAGAGTATGGTCATATGAGCCTTGGTTGTCCATACCTACTCAGATGCAACTTATGTGAAGAAATATGGCTATACCTGTTCTGCTTGTCCATGGGTTGCCCGGAACAGACTGGATAAAGTTATGCAAGACCTTGAATCCTTGATTAATACCCACCAGTTTAAAATATCACAAGCCAGGCAAGACCTAAACTCTGGGACTGTAGAGGTACCCCCTCCCCCAGGGAACTCTACAGTTAATGAGGTACCTTTAGAACCCGCCCAAGCTTCTGAGCTACCCACAAACCAAGAGAAAATCAATCTTTCCGGTACCAGTACTGAGGTACAAATGATACCTTCACCTGACCTCATGCCCCCCCCATAGAAACGCCCATGGAAATTGTACAGCCTACCAAGCCAAAAAGATCACGGAACAAAGCTGAACTTCACATAGGTGACCCCCCTATACTGACCAGACATAAATTCTGTATGTTATATAAAAGAAAACAATGGTACTGCGATGATGAAGAGGGAGATTCAGATAAATCCTCTGTGACTTTAGGAACACAAGACTTCCCTATAGAGCAGTCTGTAGAACAAACGAAGGTTAAAAAGCTAGAGGGAAGACAAAATACTTGACAGAAACCGGACGGATAAAACCCCCCACCCCTTTTGGCTATTTTTAATGGGTCATGTATTACTTCCATTAACCCTAAATATAAACAGTATTAAATCCTTCCAGAAATGGTCTACCACCTTTCAAATATTAAAGGGGTTTAAAAATAATATTTTCTTTTTACAGGATACTCGAATCAAAACAGAATATGAATTCTCACAAGCTAAACAATCCTGGACAGAAGGTTTATCCTTTTGGTCTCAAGGACAAGACCTATGTGATGGGGTTACCCACAAACCTTGTCATATTGCTTAGGGTTGTCATATTGCTTAAGGGCCCTGAATTTAAACTTAGAAAATTAATGGAAATTGAGCCTGGGAGAGCTCTGGCCATAGATGTGTCCTTTAAAAATCTAGAAATACGTATTATTTGTATATATGCCCCACAAAGCTTAGCAACACATGTGGCATTATTTAAACTTGTACAACCATTTTTACATACATAAAAAACAGTAATCTTTGGGGGGGGGGACTTCAACTGTGGTACATCCCCTTCAGAGCGGGGATGTAAAACACAGAAAGTATTTAGCGACGTGGCCTATTTGAAAAACATGACTACTACAGCAAATCTCCTGGATGTATTTGCAGCCACGAAATCAAAAGGTCATGAAACTTTTATAAAAGGACGATTGATGTCCAGAATTGATTATTTATTTGTGTCTAATAATATAAATGTATATAAAGCATACTCAATACCTTTCAAAACCTCTGATCACCTAGCTGTATCTTGCTATTATGGTGGAGCCATATCTAAAGCTAAATATTTTTCTAGGTGGAAATTAAATAACAGCCTGCTAACTGAACTAGCCCTTCAGCAAAGATGGGAAGAATTAGTCAGAGCCAGAGTTTCTATACTCGAAGCATATGATTCCCCGATATAATGGCAGCTAACATCAAAAATAGATTTCCAATCCCTGTTTATTAATTATGCTTCTTGGAAAAACAAGAAACAACAGAACCAATACTTAGTCTTGAGAGACCAATTACTGTATTTAATTTCTATGATGCACACACATACAGTAGATTTATCTAAAAAAATTCAACATACTAAAGAAAATATGGCTAAATTTCAGTATAACAGATATTTGAGCCTTAAAATGGAGGCACAATTTGGAACACAAGGGCGGCAACCAACCTTGGATACGTTCTGAGGTTGTGCAGACCGCATTAAAGCAACTACTTTAGAGGCTTTACATATAGAAGAGGAACCTACTCCTATAACAAATAGAGAAAGAATAAAAGAGGAATCTTAGAAATATTTGTTTAAGCAATTTGGGGTATTGGAAGATATATCCCATGATTTTAATTTGTTCCAAGACCTACAGATCCCTGAACTTCCCCAAGATATGGCTAATTCCTTAACAAAATATATTTCCTTAACTGAAGTTCAACAAGCCATTGCAAGTTTGAAACAAAAAAAACTGCACCAGGGAAAGATGGTCTAACATCAGATTTTTACAAAACTTTTTTGGAGATCTTAAGCCCTATTTTAACTATAGTATTTAACTCTTTGTTACACCTCCCCATTATACCTATAGAATTTTCTCAAGCTTTGATAATACTAATAAATAAAAAAGGGAACAGAAATAACCTAAATAATTGGAGGCCAATCAGTCTTTTGAATGTTGATTACAAGATCCTTACAAATATTTTTTCAAAGAGACTGGCCAATATTGCTAAAGTTATAATTTCCCCAGTACAAATGTGTAGAATTCTGGACAGATCAATTCTGCATAACTTACAATTACTTAGAGATATAGTACAGCTAGGAACAACAGGTGTATGTTCTGGATGGTTGCTTTCGTTAGACCAACAAAAGGCATCTGATAGAACTAATCATGAGTTTTTATTTTTTACTTTATCGAAATATGGGATTCTATGCCACTTTATTAGCTGGATTCAACTTATCTACGCATCCACAGCAGCTTTACCTTTCATAAATAAAGATTTTGGGACACCCTTTCAGATAAAAAGTGGGGTAAGACAAGGGTGCCCTTTGAGTCCCATTCTATATTTATTTGCTGTTGACCCTCTTATTCAGAAAATATATATTGACCCAGATATTAAGGGTATCTCGGTGTCTGGTTACCAAGAATCTACAAACATCTGCGCTTATGCTGATGACTTATGTTTGTGTATACAGTCAAATAATGCAATTCCTAAAACTGAAAACATTTTAAAAGCATATGAGGCTGTATCTAGTGCAAAACTCAATTTTAATAAATGTCAAGGATTTCAAATCCATCCAGAAGTAAGAGCCACACAATCTCAACACAATAGTGTTATTCCTGTTAATAATTCTCCTATTCAGATATTAGGGTTAACCTTTGGGACGACAGATGATGCTAAATATAACTGGAAACTGGCTATAAATAGAAGTCAAACTTGACTACAACTATGGAAGACAAACGCCATTAAAAAAATGGGTATATTTAATTAAAACCTTAATTTTACCGCATTTTATGTATGTTGCAAACATATTCCCAATCGCTTTTACATTAGAACCCCAAATTCTAAATATTTTTTCCAAGGCCTCTGGGGGAGTTGGCTAAACCCTATAAGAAGAGTATTTACATATTATGATTATAGATTAGGGGGTGTTAGGATGCTTAACCCAATAGTTTTTTTTTCACCATATTTTTATATACAGAAATCTTGGGGAACCTCTGAAAGGAACACATTTAAACTGGTATAATGGATTTTTTGACTGGTTTTCCACCTTACAAAAAAATTGGGGTACAGGTGTACTTACGATGACCATGATTACAAACACTAAAAATGCTCCATTGTTTGTTAAATTTTGTCTCACAAAATTACGTCAATGGGGCATAACCCAGCAAGTGATAAATACAAAAACCAGGAAAGCTTTTTATAATTTTATTATAGAAGTATTATTTCTTCAAGCTGCTCTCCCCGCTTGTCCTGAAACCCAAGTATTGGAGACCCGTTTACAACTGTCTGACAAAAGAATCCCTAAACAAATGTGGGCTGTAGTATGGTTGTCCTGCCATGGCCATCTGGGGGTTCGGAATACACTTTAGCACAAAGCAGTAGAAGATATAATGTGTCCTAGGGCAACTTGTCCAGACATTCTAGAAACAATGGAGCATTTTTTTATACTATGTCCCTTTGCACAAGAGTTTTGGTCAACTTTTGGAAACATTTGGGTAGACTGTACGATGGTTCACATAACACATGAAACTTTAATTTTAGGACTATATCCTTCCTCCTTAGAGAAATACCATAAGAGTACCTTAAGAGTCATTTTTGCTGCATGCAAATATTATATGTGGCAGGCCAGATGCATATTTTTAATTCAACAAAAAGAGATGACTTCTGAGGGATTAGTAAATCAAGTCTTGAGTTTCTTACAGAGGCTAAATAAATCAGAAGAACAGAAATTACTTAGACACAAATTCCTCCTCCTTTGGTATCATTGTAATTGGGTTTTCAAAAACTCTTAAAGGAAAAATTTTACCTAAGATACATATTTCAAAATGTTGTTAGTTGGTAAAGATCCTTTTTTTTTTTTTTACCCTGAGAAATCACTCTGTATGATAGATATTTACATTTATCTGTTTAGATATCTCATCTTCTTTTCTTTTTTGATTCATTAAAGGGAGATATAAGATAAGCTAATATATTAACCTAATAGTCTGTATAGAATATTTCATTGACGCTGATGTTCCTTTGATTTTTTTTGTGTTGCATAGATGTATATTACTATTTTATTTTTAAATAAAAAATTCCCTTACTCGCTTTGAAAAGTGCCATGGGATCTTTAACATCCACCTGAACAACCACCAGAACAGGCAGACGGGACCTCGGTTTAACGTCTCATCCGAAGTTGCAATAAAAACCTACCATAACTTATTGATTTCTGTCAGAGTCCTATGCAGGTGACCATTAGAGTTTTTAAGATTAGCTATATACTGTTCTGACTGTTGTTTACGTAGGCGATAAGAAAGAAGCTTGCTCGCTTTCTCTCCATTCACCAAGTAGTTATGTTTGATTCTGTGAACCTGGAGTTTAGCTTTTCTGGAAGCTAATTCATTTAGCTGTATTCAGAGAGAGGTCAGTTCTTTTAACAGGGTAATTTTTGATAACTTGGAGGTATCTTTTTTATACAGCTCTTCTTTCGTTTTAAGCTGCACTTCAACCTTGTAACTTCCTATTCTCTTTGCTTTTGTTTGTGAGCCGAGTATCCCGTTATTTTCCCTCACAGTGTAGCTTTAAAAGCTTCCTATATTATTGCATCTGATGCAGTGCCTGGTGTATTAGAAAAATAGTTTGAGACTTCTTGATTCATCCACTTGTGGAATTCCGCATCCTGTAACAGTAACAGATCAAACCACCGTGTAGGTGATTTATACATATGGGGATTGAATGTAGTGGTTAGTACCACTGGAGCATGGTTGGAGTGATACAGTGGTGCTATCGTAACATCTGATGTTAGAGGGGTTATTAGAGAGAAGGGGTTGTTAGAGAGGAAGTTAGCCACATATGAAGCCTGCTCGCCATATTCCGAACTGTGGAGAAGTACGTGTAGTCCTTGTCAGACGGATGTAGGAGGCACCAAACATCTGACAGTTGATGTAATGATAGGAGGTCTTTTAACGATTGGTGGACCTAAAAGTGAATTTCCATCATGGGCACTATAAGATATTGGGCTTCATAGCCCAATACCTTATAGCAGCGTGAGCGCACTGATACAAAAAATGTAATTTTTAAATGAGCAGTTTTAGTAGGAGAAGGGATCATAACTGGCACCGAACCCACGCCCAGTCGATCCCTTCCAACTTCCTGAGGATCCTGCTCCACCCCAACTCCACCCCCACACTCTCAGAATTTGTGACGTGTGGCCAGGGAGAGCATGGGGGCGAGCCCCATACAAGTCTATGGGGGCTGTTTTAAATACCAGATTTTACTAATTTGAAACACAACTTGTTGTTCAGGAAGAGGATTATATGTCGCCCAAAATATAGAGCGAAGAAAAGAAAAAATTACTCATCTTAGTAATGTTGTTTCTTCTAATGGAGTCTTGCTGTATTCTGACTGTTGCAGTTAGGTCCTGCCTTTCAACTGCCCCGGAGGACAAAGAGTTAACTTTCCATGGCCAGCATGGAACGTTCAGCGCGAGTTCGGTTGAAGCCCCTGTCTGCTGTTGTTTAAACTCCATCCGTCAGATCTTTACGAGCAATACTCACTAGAAGTTCTGTGTGGAAACTGTAAAACTCAACACTAGCCAACTGGCAACTAAATTTATTAAAAAAGGGTTTTTTGGTTTCAAAGCAAAGACTCAAGTCAGGAAAGCCAAAAAACAAAACACAACACACACCCAAAAGTAAAGGAGGGTGAAAAAGGGACACCTCTAGGGTGCCAACACTGCTTCTGCCCACCCACATCCCAAAAACCCGGTTCTAAGATGGGAGGCGGGGGGGGTCAGAATATAGCAAGACTTCATTAGAAGAAACAACATTACTAAGGTGAGTAATTTTTTCTTCAAACAACATGAAGTCTTGCTGTATTCTGACTATTGCAGACTACCTAGCAGTACCTCCATGGAGGAGGGACAGAACCTACTTTGGGAGTAGGCTCTGAAGTACTGCTGTGCCAAACTGAGCATCACTCCTAGCCTGGATATCCAGAGAGTAATGCTTGGTGAATGTATGGACTGTCTTCCAGGTGGCTGCTTGACAAATTTCTAAGATAGGAATATCCCTGGCAGCAGCCAGGGAAGCAGCTGTACCTCTAGTAGAGTGAGCCCTCAGGCCTGAGGGTGGGGTTCACCCAGCTACAGCAGAATTGTATACAAGAGACAATCCACCTGGCAACAGATCTCTTAGTAGCAGGTTTGCCTCCGACCTCTCCATACGTGAGGAACAACTGGAGAGACTCAAACCTGTGACCCTTGGTGCGCTCTATGTAGTAGCTGAGGGCCCTCTTAACATCCAAGCTGTGCAACCTCCTCTCTCCAGAGGAGGAATAGTCAGTGAAGAAAACAGGTAGAGGCATAGACTGGTTAAGGTGGAAATCTGAAACCACCTTAGGCAAAAACTTCCTGTTAGTTCTTAGGACCACTTTATCTCTATGGAAAGAGATGAAATCAAGCTCCACTGACAGGGCTTGCAATTCACTGATATGCCTGGCAGAGGTAATGGCTACCAAAAACAAAGTTTTCCAAGTCAAGTACTTAAGCTCTTCAGAGGACAAAGGCTCAAAGGGTGGTTGCATAAGCTGAGCAATGCAAACATTAAGGTCCCAGGCAGGAGCAGGGTCTCTAATGGGGGGATTGGTGTGCAGCAATCCCTTGAAGAACTTACATAACACAGGATGGGCTGACAGAGGAGAGGGCTTGCCTACTGACAAGAAGGCAGAAACAGCTGCCAGATGCACTTTAAGTGTAGCCGGCCTAAGTTCTAAGCCATTAAGATGAACCATATAGTCCAGGACTGTAGGCAACCCAGCAGATTCTGGAGAAATATGCTTATTAGAGCACCAAATAGTGAACCTTTTCCATTTGGAGTTGTAAGTCTTTCTGGTGGAAGGCTTTTAGATCAAGGATATCCAGAACCCTTGAGAGAGGTGCAGATCAGCAAACTCTAACTCTTCAAGAGCCAGGCCTTGAGATTGAGAGACTTGAGGTTCGGATACCAAATCCTCCCTGTGAGGACGCCAACAGGTTGTAATTCCTGGGAAGAGACAGGGAAGGTAGACTGCTAAGGACAGCAACAGTGGGTACCAGGGCTGTCTGGCCCAGTCTGGAGCAATCAGAATCACTTTGCATGGTTGAGACCTGATCTTGACTAACACTTTGAACAGGAGAGGAAGGAGGGGAAGCATACAGAAATCTCCTTCCCAATTCAGAATCAGAGCATCCAGGGGACTGAGCCCAAGACTGGGGTCTGCAACAAAAGAGAGGAAGTTGGTGATTGTCTGGGGCTGCAAAAAGATCTATCTGTGGAGTGCCCCATCTTGAGAAAATCACTTTCAAAACTAGGGGATCTAGGGTCCATTCGTGATGGCCCTGGGATATCCTGCTGAGAGCATCTGCTAGGACATTGTCCTTCCCTGGGAGGTGAACTGCAATCAGAGAGGTTTGCAGGGAATAGGCCAGGGACCACAGCTTCATTGCTTCTGTGCACAAGGCCATAGACTGAGTTCCCCCTTGCTTGTTGATGTACCACATTGTGGTGGTATTGTCTGTTCTGATCTGGACCACCTTGTTCTGTACAGATTTGGAGAAGGCTTGCAGTGACAGAAACACTGCCCGGAGTTCCAAGAGATTGATGTGAAGCAGAGATTGTTGAGGTGACCACAGCCCTTGGGTGGTAAGATCCCCCAGGTGGGCTCCCCAGCCCAGCAGGGAGGCATCTGTGGTGAGTATCACTGAATGAGACTGAGTGACAGAAGGAACTCCTTGTCTCAAATTGTCCTGATCCTGCCACCATTGCAAAGCCTGGATCAGAGTTCGAGTCACTGCGACTAGTTTGGTAAGGGAATCCTTTCTTTGGGACCAAAGGCTCTTAAGTGGAACTGAATGTCCCTCATCTGAATTCTTGCTCCCTGGACCACTGCTGTAGAGGCGGCCATGTGGCCCAGGAGCTGCAGGAAATGCCTTGCTGGTCGAGACACCGGAAGGGTGAATGAAGAAGCCAGTTCCATAAGGGTCCTTGCCCTGTCCAGGGAAGGAAGGCTCTTTCCTATTGTATCCAGCTCCGCCCCTATGAAGGTGAGGAGCTGTACTGCCTCGAGAACTGACTTTGGAAGGTTGAGGAGGAATCCTAAAGAAGTGAGCACTTGCTGAGTTATTTGAAGATGTGACTTGACTTGGTCTGAGACTGACCCACTATGAGCCAGTCGTCCAAGTATGGAAAAATGGAGATCTTTTTCTCCTTAGAAAGCAACCACTACTGCCAGGCACTTTGTGAACACCCTTGGGGCTGATGTTAGCCAAAGGGCATTGTCTGAATTGATAGTAGCCTGAGGGCAACTCGAACCTGAGGTACTTTCTGTGGGAGCACCTGATGGGAATGTGAAAATAGGCATCTTTGAGGTCCAGGGAGGCTAGCCAGTCCCCTGGCCTTAGAGAGGGCAGAATTATTCTCAGAGTCACCATTTTGAACTTTGGTTTTAAAAGGTGCTTGTTCAGATATCTTAGATCCAGGATGGGCCGCCATTCTCCTGTTTTTTGGGGGGTTAGGAAGTACCTGAAGTACAATCCTTTGCCCTTGTGTGGGGTTGGAACCCTTTCTATGGCTCTGAGAGCCAGGAGGGAAGAAACCTCTGCCTGCAGGGCAAGGGTCTCTGATGGATTTGCAGGTGGAAAGGATCTGGTTCTCATCTTGGGAAATTTTTTGAAACTGAGAACCAGTCCCTGGCTTACTACTTCCAGGGCCCACTTGTCTGATGTCAGAGACTTCAAGTCCTGGACAAAGTAAGCCAGCCTGCCCCCTACAGGTAGTGGAGAATCGGCCCGGGCAGACCCGTCAGGGTGTCTGCTTGGCAGGGGCTTTAGGCTGAGGGGTGGAAGCAGGCCTGCTCATTCCCTGTCTGCCTTTCCCTCTGAGCATAAGCAGAAGAGGAGGCCTGGGCTTGGTAAAAAGGCCTTTGAAAGGGCCTGCCCCTGCCCCTGGAGTGCTGTCTCTGAGGAGTGGCTTGCCTTTCTTTGGCCTGAGCACTCCTGTAGGTGATCCTGTACTCATCCATCTTTTTCATGTAATTCTCTGTCTGCTCCCCAAACAGAGAATTACCAATGACAGGGAAATCCATGTCCTTAGCCTGGGTATCCTGTGATAGGCTAGTACATCTGAGCCAAGCCATCCTCCGAAGGGCCACAGATGTAGCCATGACTCTAGGTGAAACATCATTGGAGTGCACAGCAGCATGAAATTGCACCTTGGATGCCTCAATCCCATCCGCAGCCACCTGCTCCAGCTCCTTGACAAGCTGGTCAGGGGCCTGTTTAGCCAGAGCCAGCACAGTGTCCCACCTGGACTTCTGGTATCTAGCTGTGTAGGCCATATAGTTAGCCTGCCTGAGTCCCAAAGATGCTGCCATGTACTGTTTCTTTGCCATGGCATCAATCCTCCTGGAGTCCTTATCTGGGGGGGTGTGACGCCAAGGGAATATTTGCCTTATCACAGGCAGCAGCCTGCATTACACCAACATGGCTGCATTGCTGAGAAAGGAACTCCGTGTCCGAGCCTGAAAGGGTATACCTCTTGTCCATTCGTCTGTTCACAGGAGGTATGGAGTTAGGAGTCTTTAGAATTTTAAATGTCTGTTTCCCAAAAGATTTATGGAGGGGAATAGACAGTCTCCTGGACTCTGGGATGTCTATCATTTTGACAAAATCAGGCTCCTCCTGATCCTCCACTGCTTCTTCCATTGGAAGCTAGAGGGTTTCAGCCACTTTCTTGTAAAACATAAAGTGGGAAGGGGACTCAGAAAGCCTAGGAGGAGAAACACCTGAAGGTCTGTCTGGGGAGATGTCCGGGTCAATAGGCACATCCAGACTTTCATAATCACCATCATCATTATTATCCTCATACTCTCCCTCCTCCTCCTCCGGTTCATAACATTCTTCTAAAGTATAATCTGGAACTGGGGGAACCGACGAACCGAGCCCCTGCCAGATGGTGCCGGTTCGGCTGGAACCGAAGTTAGCGATCGAACTATCCTTATCGCTTTGGCTATTTCATCAGTGGTCGGAGAAAGAATTTGTGGATCCGAACCGGATGATTTTCTTCTTCTCTTCTCTTCTCTTCTCTTCTCTTCTCTTTCTTAACACAGAACCGACTCCTCAGAATTGGCTTCTCCTTTGCCCGAAGAAGTTTCGCCTCTGGTCAGAGGGCACTCCTTCTGGTTCGGTTCCTAACCAAACTGGCTGGCCATCTGGGTCAGCGGACTTCTCGGCCTCCCTTCCCCTCAGTCTACCTACTCTCTTATCCAGGGTAGCTTTGGGAAAACTTTACAAATTTGGCAGTCTGAATTGAGGTGGTCAAACCCAGACAATAAACACAGGTGGTGTGGGATCAGCTAGCAAAGGCTTCCCCACACACACTGCAGTGTTGAAACCCAGTGGGCCCGTTTTTTTTCTTGGGTTTCTCAGACATGGCCAGTCCTATCCAAAACTTTTTCGGCAGTCCACCAGGCAAGACACCCCTATCGGTTCCTGACCATATTACGGGTGTTGGAAAAAAACGTAATTAAATCAATTTTTTTTAGAACCGATACAGACCGGTTACCATACTCTAATAAATTCAAAACTTTTTTTAACACCAATCTGATCGGTTCAAACCGAATCGATCCCCAATTTACAAGTTCCACACAGAAACTAAATGTAAAACCTATCTAGTATTCACGGTACCGCAGTCGGAGACTTAAACCGACAGATTAAGTAGCAGAAATTCGGTAGAAACCGAACGAAAAAACGACACTTTAACCGACTTTTTCGAACCGATCAAAGGAGAAATTTCCAGAGTGACTGTTCAGTGAGGCAGAGTAAAGAATCTGATGGTTGGAGTTTAAACAACAGCAGACAGGGGCTTCAACCGAGCTCACGCTGAACGTTCCATGCTGGCCTTGGAAAGTTAACTCTTTGTTCTCCGGGGCAGATGAAAGGCAGGACCTAACTGCAATAGTCAGAATACAGCAAGACTTCGTGTTGTTTGAAACAATAGTTATTACCTTTAGCGCCTGAGTATTGGAATAAGTATTATATTGCGCATATCACTGTGTAGAAGGGGACAGGCAGGCCCAATGATGCAACGGTGTTATAGATTGCATCGATTACTTCCACCAAGCAAAAGTACATTTTTTTGGTCATTACTGCAGGTCAAAAAGGCACCATTCGAAAGCTCTTGATTTCGTTCAGAGAAATATGCATGCAATAGCATAGCCTTTGATGAGGTTTTTAGAGGATGGTAGGGATTTTCCCCTTGGTGGTGCAGCTCTCAAAATCTACACATCTATCTTGGTTGCTAGCTCCGTCCCCCTCTCTGCTGTTCCCCTTCTGATTTCTTTGCAGAGCTCTCTATCCTCTACCTTTCCTTGGCTGGAGGGCTATAGCTTACCCGCAGGTGTAGCCATTTCCCAGATGTCACTGTAAGTTGAACCCACAGAGACTCAGTCTTCATGGGACTGTACCTAATATTCCTGTCTTCTGAAACCTCTATACCCTCTCTGACATACGTTAGATGGCTACGCCACCCCCATCCCTACTCACCTGTCCCTTCTCAGTAGTAAGTATCCAGGCACAGTTAGGTCCCAGTCATTCCTATCTGTAGCCCAAATTTCTGTGATGGACAATATCTAGCTTGGATTCTGCTGTCATTGTCTGCAGTTCACCAGTTTTATTGCCTAGACATTAATACAGACCCCTTTCCAGCTATTAAACAAGCCTTTCTTGTTCTTCAACAGAACGTCTCTCTTATTCTTTCCTAGGCATATTTGGTTTGCAGCATCCTTATTGTGCATACCTACCGTCAGTCTATCAGTCTGAGCCTGAGTGCTGTTAGTCCCCAGGCAAGGGAGAGGACTAGCCAGGGTCCCTCTCCCTATGTCAGTTAGTATGTATTCCCCAGTGCTAATATCTTCTGTAGTTAATGTAAAGGTCTGAGAAAAATTACCTTTGCCCCAGTTTACTGGTCCTCTCCCTTGTCAAATGGAGTCCATCCTACCATATTTATTTTATTTAAGTTTCGTCGGGAAAGCATACTGAGCAGAAATTGCTCATTTCCAGATGCGTCCTTGAGTGGAAGGAAGAGGAACAAGTGGAACAGTACATGTGCATTATAATACAAGAATACAATACAGTTACAGATGTGGCACAGATTACAAGTAACGTAGTGCTTCATAGTACATATATATGGAACAGTGGCTACAGTGTAAGCGTAAGACATTTAAGAACAAGTACAGAATAATATGCAACAATTTGGGAGCAAATACAGTCGGTTTCTTTTATGGTGTAAATCTGTACAGTAGGGGCAAGTAGCCTACAGAGCATTCCAGTGAGGTAGCTTTGGATGGAGGCGGTCTGAGCAGCAACTGAATTGTACAGTACCAGGCTCCTGTCTGGGATGGGGAGCTGGTGGGAGGAAATGAGGACAGGGCTGCAGACTGGGAAGAATAACTTATGTCACAGAGTAACATACATACTGGATCATAGAATCCATGACAACTAAGAATTTCCTGAATTTTTGACATTTTGGAGCCACTTAGTTGTCCTACTGTATCTAAAAAGCCTCCTATCCCTAAAGTGCCCCAGTCCCCTAAAAAATGATACCCCTTCTTCTGACACCATTCGTTAAGCCTTATATTAAACTCCTCAATCTCATGTCTTCTTATTCTGTCTTCCCTTTCTCCAAACAGGGAGGATCTCAGAGAAGGCCAGGGAGGTTGAACCTGCAGTCAATCTGTCCCCCAGCCCCAAAAACTCTGCTTCCCATCCTCCACTGACCAGTTGGCCAGCTTGTTAGTGACAATGTGCACCAGCATACTCACCCCCTACTGCTCCCTCTCCACCATCTTCCCTATACAACTTAAATCCCTGCTGGTTGATGCATCTGGAAGGCACTTCACTGTGCCCCACCTAGATGACCTGTCCCCCGCCATTTTTTCCACTCCCAAATCATAGGTTCCCCCACAACCAGGAGTTTCCTGAATCTTTGATCCTTTGTAGCCACTGACTTGTTCTGCCTTACTCCACCTATTAACTGCGAGTCTTCCCCAGTGGAGTCAGATTCCTGGTCCCCTGCTAGGGAGCAGTGTGGTTTGCATTCAGTATGGGTTTGGCTAGGGCAGACCCTTTCTGGTAGGCCTTGTTCCCCAGAGCCCTCCTCACCCATCACTCTCCACCCTTCCCCCCCTTGCCAGTGGGCCTCTACGGATGTGGGAGTGGGGCGGTCAGCTCCAGCTGAGTTGGAGACACAGCTTGGATATCTCTACTCTTGGTGCCTGCAGCTGCATCCTGAGCTCTGGTATTGATCTGCAAATGCGGCAGTGCCTTCTCCTCCAGACCACCATTCTGGAAATGAGTGCCCCACATCCACTATAGCTAACAATGTCGGGAAACAATCATGTGATTTAAGAATGCATGGGCTAGACATAAGGGAATTCTGGAGGTCAGGGGTAAGGGGCAACAGACTTCTAGAAAAACATAAATGGAACTTACATGCTCAAATGGGCAGACTGGGTGGGCTATAGGTCCTTATCTGCCAACAGTGTGTATGTATCTAGTTATCTATGTCCATAATGTCTAGTAAGTAGTGGCTGTGTTCAGTACTATAAGAGAATACCACAGAGACTGCAATTCATGTCTCCCCTAGGGGGTCCTACTCTATAGAGAGAGTTGGCTAAGACCCTTTGCCAGTAGCTAGGGTGTCTGAGAAAAAAGTAATCTGATGGTTCAGATATTGTCTTACCCAATCTTAACATTGCCTGATATTACCATCTCAGCTGGTTCACAAGTACAAATAGATTTAGTAAATAAAGAAACTAATAATGAAAATTGGCCTCTTTTTTATTTAAAAAAAAAAAAAATCTCGGAAGTTAGGTGGGAGATCTTAAAATGAAATAAAAATAAATCATATGGTATGGACAGTATTGAAGGGAAATTTATTAAAGATGCAGTTGAAGTCTTATCACCAATACTGACTGATCTTCCCTTGTCAATCTTCACCATTCATTACTTCCTGGAGTGGCGAAGATACCGTCACGGAGCTTTTTTTTTTTTAAAAGTTGCCCTAAGACCCCGCCTCGAGAAAGCGGCGTCATGCGTCATGCGCGGCGGCCGTTAGTAGCTTGACCGACTCCTCCTCCAACTCAGTTCTGTTTCTCCCGCCACGAGGCAGCACCTGTTTCGAGCGTCCATATTTTGACTGCGCTGCGACTTCTTCCCTCGCACACTCGACGCCAATCGGTAAGACCGTTTTTTATTTCTAAAGCGCGCTCGGTGTGCTTTCCTGCTGTTTTTGCTTGTTGATTTCGCGCTATGTCCGGTTCCGGAGCTAAACGTGTTTCGAAGACGGGCCGCGCCCCTATGCGTCGGTGTTACTGTGGCCGGCATTTCTCCGTCTCGGACCGGCATGACGTTTGTCTTCGTTGCCTGGGACCCAACCATGACATGGATTCGTGCGACGCCTGTTTCTCCATGGACCGCCGTGTCCTCGAAGTCCGCGCGTTCAAGCTCGGCAAAGCCCCGCCGACCCTCGGGGGACGACGTCGCTCAAGGGATTCTCAGGTAAGGTCTCTAGGCCCTTCCCGGTCCCTCCCGGCCTATACGGTCTGAGGAGGAGGGGTCTCTCGTCTTTTCTTGCCGGAGGCCCTTCAGCGGTGTCGGGAGCGTCGAGTCCCTTCCGGGGCAGCGGCGCCGACACCGCCTCGGCGACTCCCTCGGAGGTGCAGGCTCCCCGTGGCGAGGCCTCGACTTTTGGGCTGGCTCGGGTGGACCCTCGGCGCCGCCCGCCGACGCCCGTTTGGATCCCTGGCCGTTCGCGGTGCCGGTGATCGATGCGGCGCCGTTTCAGGCGCCGTTTTGAGTCCCGGCGCCGTTCGCGGCGCCGGTGATCAGAGCGGCGCTGTTGGCGGCGCCGCTTGGGATCCCGGCGCCGTTCGCGGCGCCGGTGATCGGGGCGGCGCCGTTGGCGGTGCCGCTTTGGGCCTCGGTGCCGTTCGCGGCGCCGATGGACAAGGCGGCGCCGTCGGCGGTGCCGCCTCGCTTTCCGACGCGCCCGGCGCCGTGGGCCTTGTCCTTCCTCCAGGCGGTGCCGGCCTTGCCGGCGCCGTTGGGGATGTGGAGCTAGGCCTGGCTGCTACCGGGCGTGAAGGAGGCGGCGGCGCCTCCTGGTACCGGGGCCGTTCGCGGCCGTGCGCCTCAGGGACCCCTGGGTGGCCAGCATTGAGGTCCTGCTGATCTCGTCCCTCCTCGGAGGCGATGATTCAAACGTGGACCCATCCTGGCACCCTCCTCAGTCTGGGTCCCGGTGGCTAGAGGTGCCAGGCGGCACAGCGGGCCCTCCCTCTGTCCCCCTTCCGTCGCCTCCTGAGGGTTCCCCGGCTGGGTGGCGGGAGCCCCGGGGCAGGCGTAAGGTGACGAGGGAGGCTCCCCTCTCTGGAGGCCCGGTGACAGCTACCTTACGGGGTGCTGTTGCTCTCTCTAGGGACAGGGGGACGCTGTGGTCGAGGAGGAGGGCCCTCTCGGAGTCCGAGGGGTTGAGGGGCAGGGGGTCTGCTGCTCGGTCTTCTTGGCCACTCCGGGGGTGGCCAGGAGCCGAAGTGCAGAGCCTCGCCCCTCCCTCCAGGGTTCTAGGGTGTCCTCCGGCGGCGTTTGTGCGGACTGCCCTTCTGGATCCATGCAGTCCCGGCGTCGTCATAGGGGAGGTTCTCCCCCAGGGCTCTTCCAGGCTCCGCTTCCCCAGAGTTCCGTTCTGCGGCCTGGTCTGATATCCGGGATCCCTCTTTCCAGGGCCCCTTTCCCCGGATTCCAGAGCCCTCGCAGAGAGCAGTTACCTCCGCGGAGGTGCCCCTCTCCCATCTCTCTGCCTTCACCACCCCCGCTCCCAGGCCATGTCGGTCCTACGGGTCCGTTATCCTGGGGGCAGTTCAGGGGTTCTGCGGCGGCCTTCCCCTCATATGTTAGATACATGCATGAGCGGGTCTTTCGACTCTCCCCACCTCCGCAGGAATCCTCTGGGCATTCCAGTTCCCCATCATCCTCGTCTCCCTCCTCCGAGGGAGAGGAACCCCCTGCTCATCTGTCCTCCGATGCTGATTTCACAGAATATCAGCGTTTCCTCTCGAGGATGGTGAGGGATCTCCGGATTTCCTACGCTGAAGAGACAATACCCGAGCGGAGGCGTGAATTCCTTGGTGAATTCAGTGCCCAGCATCTGGTGGTACCTTCCTGGCCTATCCCTTCAGGAGGCGTCTATCCGGTCTAGGCAGTCCCTGCGCTTCTTCCAGCCCGGCGGACTGCCAGCGTAGGTATTGTGCCCCTCTGAGTCTCTAGGTTCCTTCCCAACCCGTCCTCAGGTTTGGTATACCTGGATACTCCTTCTGGGCGCCGTTGCCTGCGTTGCTGCGACCGCTTCACCGGTTTCGGACTCTCTCCAGTTCGACCGCTGGGGGCGAGTGTTCTCTTCTTCTCGTGCAGTGCATGTATTGCATCACATCAGGCTCACCACGCTGCCTACAACCGCATCTGTGGTCGATGATGTCCCAGCTGCTGGCATCTATGCCTGATACGGAGCAAACCAACAAGCCGTTGCCCTCTCCGTGAGCCTGGAGCTGGCAAGACACCAAGCAAGGGCATCTTATGGCGCCAATGAGGTGGCTTCCAGGCTTGCAGGACAGCGATCTGCATCAGGGGACGGCATGGCCTCGTCTTTCCAGGTTGTCACCCCTGGCCCGGCGTGAGGTGATTCGCTCCGCCTCCGGGGACCCGTCTTTTCTCTTCAGAGCTAGGAGACTTTACAGGGCTCCTCCGTCTCCCTCGTCCTCGGGAGGCACCTCCTAGTCTTCTCCCACTTAGGCTTTCTGAATAAGCCAGGGTCTTCTCCTTCTGTTTCTCACCAACAGAAGGCTGGGGGTCTTGTTCCCTCAGGGTATGGCCTCTTCCCCTCCAGGGAAGAGGAGCTTATGCTCACCCAGGAAGTAATGAATGGTGAAGATTGACAAGGGAAGATAGGAAAATAAATTTTCTACCGTAATTCTTGATCTTCTCTTGTATCTTCACCATTCATTACTACCTCCCTCCCTCAGTGGCCTCTTCCTGTGGCTTCTCCACCTCCGCCTCCTTCCTCTCTCTGCATTTATATAAAATATAGGAAAATTGCTTCATTTTCAAAAAAAAAAAAAAAACAAAAGTAAAAAAAAAAAAAAAATCTTCTGGGGGGTTTAAAATCCAGAAAAATTATTTACTCTAAGATTCATGGGCCATCTAAGTGGATTGCATTAGCGATCAGACTGCACAACTATCTCTTGCTATTCTTATGGCAAGATACCTCTGGGGTTGTTTGGCCTGGCTCAGGCTATTCAGTTTTGATCCTGCAATCCCGTGTTCAGATAGTTGCCCTGAAATCTAATCCCCCCCCTCTATTCTTGCCTTGCAGAGCAGAGGAACGAGTACGTCTGTTCCTTTCTCTTCTAAAAAAAAAAAAAAAAAAAAAATGCTGAGGGAACTCTCTCCGACTGCTATAGGCATCTTGGTATCTGGGTCATGCATCTAGTAAAAAAAAAAAATTTTTATCTGTAAAAAAAAAAAGGAAAAGGAGAAATCAAACAAGAAGGCAAATGAGAATTTAGGCTATCCTTCTGCTGTTTTGCTAAGTGGTTTCTCCTTTAAGTGTCCTCCTGGACAATTTTACAGTAGCTCTACTGACCATATCCAATCTTAGCCAGCCTAAGCCTTGGCCGGCCTTAGCCAGTCAGTCTGGGTCCCGTTTCTTTCTTGGAACGCCTGAAAGGCTTACATTTTCCATTTCTAAACCCCTGAGCAGCGCTCTTATGCTGCGGGGGTTTTATTCTTCCCTCCTCGGCTGTCCTCCAGTTAAAGGCCTTCCACGGCCAGGAGCCCGAGGTGGGTGTCAAGAACAATGGCATGTTGAAGATGAGGACTATGCCCTTCTGAGTCTGTCTAGCGGGTTCGGTGAACCTTCTCTTCAGCTCTATCTCCGGGGATTCTTGCTTCCCCTTTAGTCGAGCCTTCAGCTACAAGCTAACTATGCTCGTTGGGCATTCTGGTCCCTTCAACATCCCATCTCTCTTCTCTTTCTTCTTCTTCTTCTATTTTCTCATTTCCTTACTCATCTCTCCTCCTAGAGTCGCCAGGTAAGGAGGCCCTGCACTCCTAGGCTAGGGATGTTCTTATCTCCTCTGTCCTTCCTCCATCGGCTTATTCCTTTTCAGTTCATTCTTCCTTGCTTTGCTATCCTCGCTATCTTGCCTCGCTATCTATATTTTCTGCTTTCATTTTTGCCTCCGCGCTCACAGAACTGAGTTGGAGGAGAGTCGGTGCTCCAACATCCCTCGCCATGACGATGACGCCGCCTCGAGGCGGGGCCGTAGGCAACCCTAAAAAAAAAAAAGCTCTCGTGATCTGCGCGCCTCCGCTTACACCCAGGAAGTAATGAATGGTGAAGATACAAGAGAAGATCAAGAATTACGGTAGGTACGTAATTTTCCTATTTATTTAATCAAAGTTTGATGGAAAATGTTTTTCCCTCTATCTGGAAAATAGCCAAAATAGTACCTATATTTAAGGGGGGTGATTCAAATGACCCCTCAAACTGTAGACCAATAGCAATCCTCTCCATCCTGTCTAAGTTAATGGAACGAATGGTGTTTGGCCAGTTGTATAGTTACTTAGAAAAATATTCAAAATTGACTAAATACCAACATTGCTTTAGGGCAGATTATTCAACTTGCACTGCGCTCGTGGACTTTGTTGATTAAGTGGCAGTGGCCTTGGATAAGGGAGAGTCCAGGGCGCAGTGTTTGTTGACCTGTCCAAAGCCTTTGATTTGGTTGACCACCATTTATTGTATGAGAGGATGGAGAGGATTGGTATAGCCCCTAGGTCATTGTTATGGTTTAAATCATATTTGAGTCAAAGAAAACAGCAAGTAGCAATAAATGGTCAATTTTCTGAAGTAGGTAGTATACTAAGAGGTGCCCCTCAAGGTTCAGTTTTGGGGCCATTATTGTTTTTGTTATATATTAATGAATTACCTACCAAAATAAATAATACACAAATCAGATTGTATGCAGATGATACAGTACTTTTAGCATCAGCCAAATCTCAAAGTGAAATGATGGTTAAATTACAGATGGATTTTGATGTTCTACAGGATTGGTTTTCCAGCTCTAAATTAGTGATAAGTGATAAAAAAACTCAGGTTATGTTTTTCAATAAAAAAACAAAGGTTAATAAAAAACAGAGTAGAGATAGGGAAATACTAATGAGGAATGGGAAAAAATTGATAATCACAAATCAATATAAATATTTAGGTGTAGAGATTGATTATACTTTATCTTTCTCAGCTCATATTAATAATACAATAAAGAAAATTAATAATAAGATAGGGGTATTATGTAGGTCTTCAAGGATATTAAATCTACAAACCCGGAGGTTAATTGTAAATCAATTAATAATGCCTGTATTAGAATATGGAAATATGGTGTATAATTTTGCGGGTCAAACACATTTAAATAAATTAGTCATGTCATATAATCGACTGGCAAGATTTGTCCTGAACTGTAGCTATAATACTCATCACTGCATTTTGTATAAAGACCTAAATTGAGACAGTTTATCAGTACGATTTAAAAAAAAAACAATATTCAGTATTTATCTATAAAATAATAAATGGGATGATTGATGGAAACATGGAATTGCCTTCTGTTAGTAAATATTATGCATATCTTTTAAGGGATGTAAAGTATAGAGGTTACACTTTTCCAAAACTAATATAAGATGTTGTATTATGACACTTGAGGCTCAGACTGCAAATA
This sequence comes from Neoceratodus forsteri, assembly GCA_016271365.2. Classification (NCBI taxonomy): domain Eukaryota; kingdom Metazoa; phylum Chordata; order Ceratodontiformes; family Ceratodontidae; genus Neoceratodus; species Neoceratodus forsteri. Next base: position 1,174,675,776 of record CM057453.1, on the reverse strand, counting down.
TTTGGAATAATATTCCCCCTGAATTAAGGAAAAGCAACTAAACGATCCCAGTTTAAATTAGGATTGAGCACTGTATTTTATGATGAATGTACTTGTTTTTAAAATGTGGATAAATGTGTTAGTTGTTGGTCTGATTGAAGATTTTTGTCTTGTATAATGTCAAAAATTATTTATTAGTTGTTTTATGTAGTCTGAATTTTTGTATGTTATATTGAATGTAATTTGTTCTTGACACAGGACAACTTTGAAAACAGGTCTATGACCTAAAGTTTGCTATCCTGTATAAAAATAAACATTTTTATTAATACTACTACAATTGAGATCCTTTCAGAATGAATGCCTTTTATATCTGCTGTCTTCTTCGGGGATATCTCTGTCATCAGGTTACACCTATGGAACTTCGCCGTCGGGCATCAGGATCTCACAGAAGCTGTTTCTGCAGAAGTCTGTTAGGGGCTGTCCATGCTGACTTCAGACTCCGACATCACACAGGCTATGCACCCCCTCCATCGACGCCTGTGTTGATGATGATTCCTTTTCCTGCTGTCAACCTAAATACGATACTTAACTCTGTTACCATGTCTTTCTTCCAACAGCTAGTTCCACGACCCAGGCTGTCATTGCCCGTGCCATCGATGGCTGTTTCAGTATCATGGCACATTTGACCTGCGTTCCCTGCACCCTCAAGAGAGCTGTTGGTCAGCATTTGTTGGTCCCTGCTTCAGAGCAGACCAGGTCCACTGTTTCTTCTGGGAGTGAAGAGTCTGCCAAGCACACTCCTAGGTCCTCTCCAAAGGACCCCTCCTTTTTCAACATTATGATACAGTTCTCCTCCACCATGGGTTTCCAGGCTTAGGGGGAGGATAAAACTAGGAGGAATGTGGTGTATTTCCTGGAGATCCCTGAGTCTCCACCAAAAGTTGTTCCTCCTCTTCTGCCAGCTCTGAATGATGCTGCCACAGCAGCCTGGTACAGGCCCAACATGATAACCAGCCATGCCCATTAAGGCTGAAGCTCTATCAGGCACCTCAGGGGTTGCCCTTCTGTATGGCCCAGCCCGAGACCGACTTTGTGGTCATCAAAGCTGCCCATGACAGAACTTATGCCCCTAAGCACCTTAGTTCCCTGCCCCCTTGAGAATGAGTCCAGGAGACTGGACCTTTGGGGCGAGAGGACTTCTGCTTCTGCCACCCTCAACCTTCGAATTGTGAGTTATTTGACCCATCTTATTAAGTACTAGGAAACCCTTTGGGGGAAGGGCAAGGCATCTGGCACAGGCCCTCCCTGAGGATTTCCACAAACAGGAGCTTCTTAAGGTATTCCTGGCCTCAGAAGATGTCAGTAAGCATCTCCTTAGAGCCAGCTATGACTCAGACGGCACTCCTGGCTGAGGATCTCTGGCTTTGCGAATGCTGTCTAGCAAAAGGTATTGAATGCCCCTTTTGTGAGTCACAACCTTTTTGGTCTAGACATGCAGGATATTATCACTCAGCTGCAGGCTTCTGGCAGGGCTATTCAGTCTGTCTACTCCTCGTATCATACCCAGCCCATGAGTATGCCAAGGTCCTCCTTTTGAAAGCACTCTCACACGTTGGATCCTGGAGCCAAGCTTCAGGCCAAGCGCAGAGCTAGCTCCACTTTGCCTGCCCCCTCTGCCAAGATCCGGAGGAGGAGGAGGTGAGGCCCTGGCTGCCAGTTCAGCCTCTGCCTGACTTATTGATTGACCTTCCCTTCCTTCCCCAAGCCAGGAAGTGGTGGTCGGAGGTTGGTTCTCCCTCCATCTATCCCAGTGGAGAACCATCACAACAGATGCTTGGATCCTGCAGATAATTGAGCAGGGCCATGCTCTAGAGCAGTATCCAGATGTTCCTCCAGTCCACATGTTTTGCCCTCCAGATTACACAGAGGTGCTAAGGGAGGAGGTCCTCACCTTGCTCTGCAAACTGGCCACAGAACCAGTGTCCAGGTGGCAAAGAAAACAGGAGTTCTACTCCATGTTCTTCATGGTTCCCAAAAGAACAGGGGACTTGCCCATTCTAGACCTCAATGAGTCAATGAGCTGAACCTTTTTATCCTTTACAAAAAGTTCCGGATGGTCACTTTTCACGGCCTTCTTCCTCTGCTCAAGCAGGGTGACTGGCTGTGCTCCCTCGATGTGCAAGATACCTACCTGCATATCATAGTTTGCTCACCCTCACAGGAAGTACCTGTGGTTCCTGTCCCAGGGGGAGCATTACCAGTTCAGGGTGTTGCCCTTTGGCTTATCCTGTGCACCATGGGGATTTACCAAGTGATTTTCAGCTGTGGCAGCAGCCCTTCGGCGTGAAGGCCTCAATGTGTTCCCATATCTGGATGACTGCTTACTGAAATTCCAGTCAAGGGAGCTCCACTTGTGGATTCTAGAATGCGTCCTGCAGTTGTTCCACTTCCTGGGTGCCACTGTCAATCGGCCCAGGTCTGTGCTGACCCTTTCTCAGCGATTGCAATACATAGGGGCAGTCCTGGACTCTACTCAGGGCAAGGCATTCCTCCGTCAAGACAGGGCAGACCGCCTTATTGCCCAGGCCCAGGAGGTGGCTCAGAGATGGCATGTCCCAGCCAGGACATTTCTCAGGCTACTAGGTCTCATGGCTGCAGCCATTGTTACAGTCCCTCTGGCCAGATTGCACATGAGGATTCTGCAGTGGACCCTCAGGGTTCAGTGGGATCAGCACTCAGATGATCTTGATCAGCTGATCCTTGTCTCCTCACCAGCGCACAAAGTGCTTCACTGCTGGATGGACATGGCCAATCTCTTAAAGGGGGGCACCTTTTCTTATCCCACTCCTCACCAAATCCTCACCATGGATGCTTCAGGTCTGGGTTGGGGTACCCATCTAGGTCCTTGTCAGACCCAGGGTCTCTGGTCCCACTAGGAGACGCATCTCCACATGAACATCTTAGAAATGAGAGGCTGTTTTGCTCACTGGGCCACTTCTGAGCAGCTGAGCAGCAAATGAAGGCAGTTCTGTATGCTTACAGGCCTTCTAGAGCCATCTCTCCCCAGGCCCTCTGTTGGTGCAGTTGGACAATCTCAGTGTAATCTATTACATCAGCAAGCAGGGGGAGGACCCATTCCTACCCTCTGTGCTGGAAAGCGATGAGGGTCTGGTACTGGACTGTTGATCACGGTCTAGAACTGCCGGCTGTCCATGTGTCAGGCTCCCAAAATGTGTTGGCGGACAGTCTCAGCAGGTTACATTCCAAAATGCACAAGTGGGAGCTGCTGACCTCGGTCATAGAAGACCTGTTTGATGGGTGGGGTTGTCCAGAGTTGTACCTTTTTGCATCCCCACTCAATGCAAAACTGCTGCGCTTCTGCTCACTAGATCTAGGGCCTGGAGTTTTCTGGCGAGACGAGTCATCCCTCTGCTGGAAAGGGAGGTTTATTTACGTATTTCCTCCCTTTCCACTGATTCAGATGATTCTCATCAAGCTACAGATGGAGGGTTCCACTTTAATTCTGGTAGCCCCATTTTGGCCACAGCATATATGGTTTCTATTACTGCAGCAATTGGCTGTGGAACATCAAGTTCCCCTGCCCTTCTGCTGGGACCTGCTGACTCAGGCCCAGGTGACCATGATTAATTCATTTATTTATTATATTTTTATTTATTTGGTAATTCGGAAAATAACCTTTGAACCAAGGCTCTTTTACAAAGGTTCCACGTCATGTGAACAGAGTATAGACATTCAATCAAGAAGGTTACAGAGTTTTAGGACGTTTGAAACACTGAACAGCACAACAATCAGGAAAAGGTTACAGAGTTTCTTAGTCATTTAAAACACTTAATACACTATACAGCATGTGGACATCAACTTTAGTTGTTTACAAGTGCAGGTAAGGTGCAGAGGCACTAGAGGTTAGGTTAGGTTGGGTACAGGGTCAGTAAGGACAGGATTTTGGTAGTGGAGGAGGGAGGCCTCTAGTAAAAGTGCTCAAGGAGGCAGGGCTGAGACCAGGGAGGCATAGACCCATCCTAGTGTGGAGACGAGGGGGGGGGGTGTACAGGAGCAGCGCCTTAGAGTGATTCAGAGGCATTGTCAAGGAGCGTGGCTTTTGTTTTATGCTGAGAATAGTTGCTGTTAGCAGAGCCAGACCTCATGTCCCTCTACCTGCATGCAAGGCTCCTGAAAACATAGCCATTGCTCAGTTTGGGGTGTCTCAGAAAGTGGCTCGTGTCCTGGTGGCTGCCAGAAAATCTTCCACCAGGGCCACTTACTCTATGAAATTGAAACATTTTGCTCCTCAGTGGGCCACTTCTCATAGCCTGGACCCTTTCGCCTGCCCAATGAATCAGGTTTTTGAGTATCTTCTGACCTTGTCAGAAGCAGGACTTAAATACTCCTCCCTTAAAGTGCACCTGTTGGCCATATCAGCTTTTCATGTGTCCATTGAGGGATGTACAGTGGCACAGCTGGATGTGGCCCATACTTTTCTGAAAGGTCTTCTTCACTTGAAGCCTCCTATCCATACCAGCTTGGGACCTGAATTTTGTTTTGGAGAAGCTGATCCTGCCTTCATTTGAGCTAGCCATGTTTTTGTGAGCTACGCTTTCTGTCATGGAAAGTGTTATTTTTAGTTGCCATTACTTCTTGAAGGATTTCAGAGTTTCAAGCTCTCATGTGTGAGCAACCTTATTTGATTTTCCACAAAGACAGGGTCTCTTTGCGTACTAACCCTAAGTTTCTTCCTAAGGTGGTGTCTGAGTTTACCCTAAATCAATCCATACACCTGCCTGTTTATTATCCAGAGTATGCCAATCCAGGGGAAGCATTGCTCCATACTTGGATGTACATAGAATTTTATGTTACTATACACACTGTATGAGAGACTGCAACATGTCCTCTCAGTTGTTTGTTTCTTTTGCCCCCGGCAGAGAGGGTGTTCCAGTTTCAAAACAGTGCTTGTTCAAATGGTTGGTGAACTGTATTATTTTTTTGTTACAGGAAGTACGGTAAGGAACTTCCTTGGGTTGTAAAGGGCCATTCCACCAGGTGTATGGCTACTTCAGTTGCCTGTTTCAGGGTTGTGTCTACAACCAAGATTTGTGCTGCTGCCACTTGGAGTACTGTCCACCCTTTCGCCAAGCACTACAATCTGGACATTGCATCCAGAATGGCAGGGTTTGGTCTTGCTGTGCTTTGGGGCCTTCTTTCCTGTGCCCTGACCTCCTGCCACCCAGACTGTCCTTGCTCTCAGCAGTGCTTGGGACTCATTCTATAGGTGTGAACTGATGACAGAGATCTCCCTGAAGAAGATAGAAGAGTTACGTAACAACTTACCATAACAGTGGATCTTCGGGGGGAATCTCTGTCATCAGGTCAAGTCGTCCCTCCCTCTGTCCCCCTTTCTCTCCTTCTCTCTCTCCAGCTTGGCTGTCCTGTTGCTTCAACCGTTCTCTAGCTGGCACCTTCTCTCTCTGTCCTCGGTTCCCTGGCAGGATTACTGTCTCTCATGGCCTCCAACTAGGGAAAGAATTGAGGAGGGAGCAGGGCCGCCCACACTTATTTAGGGTGTGTGACATCAGAGTCTGACGTCGATGTGGGCTGCCCCTAATAAACTGCTGCAGAAAAATCTTCTATGGGATCCTGACGCCTGATGGTGAAGTTCCATAGGTGTGACCTGATAACAGAGATTCTGTTAAAGATACACTGTTACAGTAAGTTCTTACGTAACTGTTCTTTACACAACCTAGCACCAGCCCCCTGTTAGAGCTGCCTGTTATAACTGTGCTATTACACAACCTATGTTTTATGGGAGAAATTAGTGTGTTTCAATTTATAAACAGTCACATGATCTTCCAAGAATCACACCTTACCAATTATTCCCACAATTGGGTCTGTGCTGGAAGCACTGGGTCCCCACAGGAACAAATTATTTCTGCATTTAGAGCTAGGGGGCCGAGATCAGTGATGGCACCACCCATGAGGTGGACATATGACGTGGCTCTCCTGGATTGGCAAGTAACCTATGCTAACCCCCTACCTTCCCCAGTTCTGTTTTTCCTGCCGTGGAGAGCATAACGGGGGAGTTTGCCTCCACCCCATTTGATTCCATACCTTGGCACCATATACCTTCTCGGTACTGTTTTTGTTATTTTCTCTCTTTGTGGTGTTGAACCCTTTTCCTTGCTTCATTTTTTTCTTATTTTCCATGTGACACCATATTCAGTCCCGAGAAGCCCAAGAAGAAGTCTCAGAAGAAGAAGAAGAAGAGGAATGTCCCCCTGTGCATTGCAGGTTCTGCAGGGGTGACATCGCCGTCCAGGGTCAACACGATGACTGTTCAACCTGTCTCATTGCCAGCCACAATGTGGATAGATATTATACCTGCTTTTCTATGGACTACTGCACCCTTGAGATCCTTGTGGTGAAGTTACAGTCGCAGTCGCTGTCCCTCCCAGAATCAGAGGCAGGCGTCATACCAGGGACCCCAGGGTCAGGTCCCTTGGCTCTTCCCCTGAGCCTCTTCCTAGTACTACACATGCTGCAGAAGACCAGGCCTCTCTGCATGCTTGCCTCAACGGCACATTTTAGAGCCTGGGGGAGGGGTTTGGTGGACAGTCCGTCTCCTCCAGGGGACTGGTTGAGCACCCCTCCCAATCCACTGGCCCTTCAGGGCAGTGGATGCTCTTGGTGATTAGGTCAAAGCTATATGCTGGGCCTGCACTGGTGGACACCTTGGTGTTGAGGCCTAGTGCTGCCTTGGCTCCCACTACTCAGGCTGGTGCCAGTGAGCAGGGCTCTGCCAATCTCCAGGCCAGGTCCCGTCTTGACACTGCTAATAGTACCAGGAGAGGGAAGGCTTCTGGAGCCAGTTCCTTTCATTCTATGCAGGTGGTTTGGATATTCTCCACTGAGTGGTCGGATGACCCAGAGAATGGTGTTGGAGAGGACATCAGGACTGTTGAGTGCTCTGGTGATGAAGGAGGCATTCCTGGGCTGGTTCTGGGCCTAGGTCAGGATCAGGTCTCCTCTAGTGGTTTTGCCTGTGGGCAGCACTGTGCTCAGCAGTGGGACCCCCCCCCTTGGCACCATTCATGCTGCCAGTTTGGGTTCTGATGTTGATCTCGGTGCTGGGACCCCTGTTTGCACTGTTTGTGGTGGCAGTTCAGGTCGTGGTGTCATTCCTGGTGCCGCTCCTAGTCCTGGCACCATTTGTGGCATCAGGGATAGGGCTGGTACTGTCCATGGTACCATTTCCAGCACTTCTGCCATGAGGACTCTGTTCTTGATTCTGGGTCTTGCCCAAGGAACAGGGTCAGCCCTGGTGAGGAGAGAACCATGAAATCTAGGTAGTTGGCTCACTCCTTGCCCAGAGTAGATAGCACCTCTGGCATTAGTTGATGCACCAGCTGGGACCCTCGTTTCTGTCTGGAACTGGCTGGCCCTGTCACTGGTGGGGATCGGGGCTGCCCCATTACACCTACACGGCTCCGCTTTCCCCACCGGGGGCTTCCCACCCCCCAAGGAAACCATCCCAATTGGTCTCCAGTTGTTGTTCATTGGCTTATGGGCAAGTCTGCCAGGCCCTCATCCCAGGAGTGGTCCCCTGAGCATTCTTGCAGCCCTGGCAGAGGATCCAACCTGGTCTTGCACGACCCTCCTCCTCTGCCCCCCCATCATTCTCGATCCTATAGAGCCCCTGTTCTGGGAACAGTTCAGGGAGGTGGTTGGTGCTTTTCCTCAATATCTTCATAGGTTACACCAGGCCATTTTCTGCCTGAGATCCCTACACGTCCACCCCATGATTCCATCTCCTCATTTTCTTCCAGTTCCTCCTCTGAGGAAGAGGACAGCTCCATTCATCTCTCTTCCGATGCTGAGTACACTCAGTACCAGCGGTTCCTGGGAGTGATGATGCAGGAGCTGGGCCTACACCCATTTTGTTGGGTGCAGTCCTGCTAACCTGGCAGTATCTTTCCTGGGTGAATATAGCAGAGACTCCACAGTTATCCCTTCATGGCCTCGGCCCTTTATGGTGGCACCCAGGTATGTGGGGGCCCCATCCCTTTGCCTCCTCTCCAGCCCTGAGGGATGTCCAGTGCAGGTATTGCACTCCCGTGGGGTCTTCTGGTGCCATGCCATATCCCTTTTCTGGGATTCTGCTCCTGGACACCCCCTCTGGGCGTGGACACCCGGTACATGACCACCCCCGCTGACTCTGACTCCACTGTGTTTGATGTCTGGACGGAAGTTTTTATTGGCGACAAGCTTTATGCTGTGCATCTCTGCACATCAGGCAACCTATGGCAGGCACCTGTCGATGACACTGGGACAACGCCAAGCATTACTGCCAGACTGTGAGGCAGCCAGGTAGGCCATTTGCTTTTCTGCCCAGGGCCTGGAGCTGGCAAGGCACCCAATGAGGGCATCTTATGATGCTAGTGAGGTAGCCTCTAGGCTGGTGGAAACTGCAGTCTGCATTAAGTGAATGGCATGGCTTTGGTTATCCAGGTTGACAACCTTGGCCCGGGGTAGGATGCTTACCTTGTTCTTCCAGGGGATCCACTTCTTTTCCTGTAGGTCAGGCACAAGTTGTCAGGGTGCATTCCTGCTCCCAGGCCATGGGAGCCTCCACCTGCCCTGGATCGGTCTCAGGTCCTGCCAGACCCGTGGAGTCCCTGCTTTCTTGTGGTTATCCCCCACAGAGGACTGAGGAAACAACTTTTCCCCTCAGGGTGAGCAGCACCCCCTTGTTTGGGTGGTAAGCTTGATACTCTGGCCCAATGGTGGGAATAAATGGTTAAGACTGATTCTTGGAAGGTATGAAAATGATGTACTCACTATGATTCTTGACCATCTGGAATATCTTCACCATTTATTCACACACCCGCCCACCATCCCCTGCACAGCTTGAGCCTGGGCCTCTGGGCGGCACACCCTATTCTTCTTTCTCCTTTTCCCCCCTTGCCATTCCTTTACCCGGTTTTTCTTTTCCTTGCAGCCTACAATTTTGGGAGTCCTCTTCAAGAAAAAGAAAACAGCAAGAGAAAAGAAGCAGGAGGAATGTTTGCCTTTTGGAAATCTTTACTCCAAAATAAAAGAAGAAACTTAAACATAACATTTTTTTTTCTTATTTCCCTCCTCCTTACCCCTTCTGTTGTCCTCCCTTCCCCTCAGTCCATTTCCTGTTCTGGATGCCTTAACCGGCCTCTCACAGCTGCTGCTTCAGCCCTCTGGATTTCAAAGGCTTCTTTTGCTCCTCTTAGCTGCTGAGAATGATATTCTGTCCTCTGGGTCTTAGTAGCGTTCTTTCAAGGGAGGATACTCCTATTTGATATGAGTTTTCCCTTGTCCCTGTCTTCTACCCTAGTGTGACAGGGGGTGCTCCTTTTTCTTTCCACTTTTTTTTCTGTCTTGCTCTTTTTTCCCAGCTCTTTCAAAAAAAAAGGGGGAATTAAGGGGATTCCTTTACCTCACCTTCTGGACAGAACTATCACCTGGTCATTACGTTCCCACCCTGCTGCCCAGGTGGCCCTAGGCTTTGGTTTCCCTTAACCCGCTACTCTTAGGCCTATTCTTAGCCTCCTCTTTAGTTGGAAGTTGGGTCTTATTGTTTTTATGATTTTATATCCTATAACCTTTTCCTATCCCTTTGGGCTAGTCTCCTTAGTCTTTCTCTCTCTTTTTTGCTCTCCCACTTGTTTTTCTCTGCAGGCAACAGAACTGAAGAAGGTAGGGGGCTGGTGTTGGTTACTGGCTAGTCCATGAGTGCCAGATCATACATCTATACCTTGGGCCGTGCTGGCACCGACGATGCCCCCCAGCTCTAGCTTGCAGAAAGACTTTGCTCCTGCGGGGTCCTAGTGCCTCCAGCACAGACCCAATGGTGTGAACAAATGGTGAAGATATTCTGGAAGACCAAGCACTATGGTGAGTACATAATTTTCATTTTCGGAAAGTTCCTTCTTTATAGGATGTCTACAGTAGGTGGCTAATTTTGATAAAGTCTGGGGCAGATCCTCAAATTAACTGATGTCAAATGTTTTTTATTCCATTTCACATAAATCATCTGTGTTATTAACAATTTAAGACTGTTAATTTCATAACAGTACGTATAGAAAACTAAAATTACCACAATATTTCATGTCTGTCCCCTTAAAGCCCCTATAAGCCTCCCATGTAGTATAATAGTGTGTCAATATAGGATAGTAGGGAGTTCAGGTTATGAAAAATGTGAATGCACTCATACTAATGACCTTTGTTGTCCATGTAATGTGTCAGTTTCTACCATACGACCCTTTTATACATGTACACTTTTCTGTGGTAAAGAGATCAAAACCAGATAAGGTGTGTAAAGTCATTTCTGCTGGTCACAACATATATTTTACAATTTGCTTGCCTCAAGTCTGGTCAGCAGTTCCAGTTCCTCTTTGTCTCTGCGTTGCAGAGGGCCTTCTTTTGCAATATACTCATTAGTTTTGTGACAGGAAGTGTAAATTAGAAATTTATGCCGCGACGCCTGGTATATTATTTTACCCAACAACTGTCAGGTTCGATTATTACCAATAGGACCTGTCAGCTCTAAGGTTTTTTAAAGAAAAACTGACTGTTTTTTTTTTTTCTTCTTTCCAGGTTCTGTTTCTGCTGCTGCTCAGTATTCCTGAGGCCTTGCGCAGCGATGCTGAATTTGACGTGCCACTGTCATCCCCATTGTTTTCGCTGCTGTTTTACCTACTGTGCCTGATGTTCTCAGCAGTTCACGTCATTGTGTGTACCTCAGCAGAGGGCGCATGTTATTTCTGCAGTATATCTTGGTTAATGACATTTGGAGCTATCATGTTAGTTTCTGCTTTGCTGTGCGTTGTTTTGTCCACCCTTGGAAAGAGATTTGAGCCTGGGAAACCTAAAACTAAGGTGAGCAGTGTTCAGTGACAGCATAATGTATTGTTTGTTAAAGGCTACCTGCCGTCCAGTTTTGAAAGCAGTACAGCAGCATCACAGATCTCTCTCTGGTAGTGCCCGCAGGCTGAGTTAATTGTGCATCCCAGTCTGATGTCCCTCTGAAACTAATTACGCTGTATCAGGAAGGTACTCACAAAAAATGTCTTGCTCGGTTCAAAGCCTTGCTGTAGAGAGTGCGCCTGGACTTATGTTTCTCATAAAGCAGAATCGCTGCTATCCAACTAAAACCGCCTTGTCTAGTAGCTGTCTCATTGTTACCTTTTACAGTAGAGTCTTTGGTTTTTATCCCCCTTAAAACTCTGACTTGGTTGCATACACCACTTCAGCTAAAGAAAGCAGTACAGGGAAAATCTCTTCATAATAGGTTTCTTCCTTCCACAGCACGCAATGGAGACTCAAGCATAAACGTGTTTAAAACAAAAATAAAATAATGAGCCTGACTGATGTCAGAAGTCAGCAGGGGCCAGGAACAGTGAAAAGTAATAATTTCACAACAGAGAGCATAATTGCTTGTTAATAGCTCGGGAGTGTAATATATAGGTACCAGACCTTACTAAGAAAAAAACATCATATATCAACTGGGCTAAAGTTGATCAACCCCTTATAAAATGAACCATCCTTCATTTCATATTTTTTTTTTTGCTTTATAATTAGGAACATCTATTTTACTCCAGCTAATCCCCATTTACTCTAATCTGAAAGTTCTGCTGATGCAAGACCCCTCTCTGGAAAACAGTGCATACACGTTAGTATGCTTGTTGGCATCCAGAGAAGCAAACTGATCAGCATTTCCCTTTGAGAAAAACATCTAATGGTTTCCCGTTATTATTTACAAGCTGTTTTATTAAAAGCAAATAAATTGAAATAAAACAAAGGACCTCAATCCTTTTCACATTAGAATTTTAGAATATTTTTTCTAGAGGATTTTTTGCAGTGTAATTAAAGAAGACTGCTGATAATTTTCTGTGATAGCCACCTTCAATTTATTTAAATTTGACAGAGTGTCTGCCAAATCCCATGAAGCAAGCTGCAATTCATTGTGAACAGTAGGTATCGGAACAAATCTCTGACAATATGAAAATGCATTAGGATTAGCATATAAATGATTGCTTTCATTAGGATTTCATGTGTGGTATGAAAGCTCTACCCTCTCAAGTGGTGTGTTAATAAAATCTGTAAAGATTATTTAGCACTGTAGCAACCTCTTGGTACTCCTTTTGCATTGACAGTACTTTAATGTGTTTTTAGCTAAGAAGATTTGGAAGCACAGGCTCATGCCTTTCAGAAACTGAGGCCTTGTGAATCTTCCAAGAATCTGTCTTTCCCACAGAGTCCAACTCTTTGGTCTTGGCCGCAGAGGTGACAAGACCCCCCGGGAGCCAGAACTTGTGGGTCAGGCAGCAGTCCGTATCTCCAATGTCCGTGAATGAACTCAGCCAAATGAGGGGGGGTGCAAACAGATGAGGGTGGCTACCCTCAAATAAATGATCTCCCCCTCCTTCCAAAAGAACTGTTGCATGCAAAAAGGAACAGGTTCCAAATCACATGGAACTATGTTCACCAATGTTTAAACACCACTTTAAACAGTGAAAAATTCAAAGAACCTCAGATGGGGTATTCTTTCCGAATTGGTGTGGCATCTGAGGTCCTTTGAATTTTTCACTGTTTAAAGTAGTGTTTCATAAAACCATTGGTGAAGAGAGTTCCATTTGGTTTGGACTCAGTTATATTTGGTGTGCAACAGTCATTTTGGAAGGAGGGCATCAGTGCATAGCATGAGTCATCCTCATTCCCACAGGGTGTATAGTGGTGCCGTCCCAAACTGCCTCAGTTCCTTTTTCCTGCCATTGAAGCACAATGCTTTCCCCATTATGGACTAGAACACCAGTTTGCATATCAATAGCATTCTAATCTTGTTCATCACATATTATACAATGGCAAGAAAATTTCCTGGACTCTGATTGGTCAGTGTGTCCCTGGTAGTGTGAGGTTATCCCAGCACAACCTTACTGTATTGATTTGTTGGATAGTTGTTTGGAGCGTCTCTTAAGAAACAGAGATATATTGCCACACTAAAAATCTACTAAAAACATTTTCTAAATGTTTTTTTATTTCGTATAACAGCGAGCCATTGTATAATAGCAATAATGCACTCAGGGTGTGGGTTGTGCTGGGATAACCTCACTTCTGGGATGTTGGACTCCCAACCACCCAGGTGTGAGGTTAGCCCAGCACAACCCACACCCTGTCAAGCATTATTGCTTAATTTATCACCATATTTGCCTTTATTGCTTTTATATCAGTGTTAATGGTTTAAATTGTCAGGCTTTTCTCACAGCGTTACCTCATTAGATGACATTTGAAATCCATTAGGGCTGGTAGGATGCCTGAAATAGCTAGTTTTTCTGGCAAAGAGGATGTGTCTAACCATGGCGCTTCACTGAGCAAGTCTTCTGGTACTGGGTAGTCTCGTGATGGAAACAATAGGCAGTCCTCTTGTAGTTGCAAAAAAGAAACAGTCCTTGCCCCGGCTCCACTCGGCATTAGGTTCTAGGAACCATTCATCCTCTAAGTCAACCTCGGATAAAAAAAGTAAAGATAAGCAATGACACAGTGAAGTTTTGGGCCTTGCACAGCATTTTGACCAATCAAGGTTATAAATGAATGTTTTTCTGCCCTGGATCAGAAGCTTAAATACGTTGCCATTTTTGTTTAGATTTCAGCAAAGCCTTTAATGCAGCAGACCACCAGATCCTGCTGCATAAACTCCCTAGAATTGGTTTGAGCCTCCATGCTCTGCCTTGGTTCAGAAATTATCTAACTGGCATGCAGCAGTGACTCAGACTTCAAGTTTTTTTATCCTATTGTTCTCCCATATTTGAAGGAGTTCTGTGATGGTCTGTCATAGGAACACTCCATCAGTTATTTACACTAATGATCTGGGGCAAACACTGTGGATGTTAACCTATGCTTCTTATGATGCAGTACTATATGCTGCCAAACCAACTTTATCTGCTGCACTAACTGACCTCCAGTCAGCTTTTGATACTCTACAAATTAGCCTATTTGACTGTAAACGTCTCAATACCATGAAAACCAAGTTCATGTTATTTGCTCCAAGCAACAAGCAGTTAAGTTTCTCTGTTCCTAGTATCTCCAACCTCCTGGGTTACAGATAAGAGCAGGTAGACTCTTTTAAATATCTGGGTCTGTGGTGACATCAGATCTTTCTTCCCGCTGGAAGAACAGTTCACCTTCTTTGTACTCTGTTTAGGATTTGCATTGCACCATTGGCGAACCTTTCTTTTGAAGTTTCCGAAGCTATTTCAAGTGCAGTTTTGCAGATCTTTTGTCTCCAGACCAACAATGAAACACAAGAAACATGGATTTAAATTTTTTGTTCAGTGCCACCGGAAGATGTCAGCCACCAATCCACACTACATGTGTGTACTGCCTAGGTGGGTAACACAGCATGGCCAGATGTGGCCTCTGCCTTTCTGTGCTTACTGAGTCCCCCAAGGATGGGAAGCTCTGATTTCTACTGGGTCAGTCTTCAGAAAATGGGATCCAGAGAATCACCCTAAGGGTCATAAACAGGCTCTGGCTGTGGCTGGGTCTGCTACTCAACTTGCGGCCCTTGAGGTTGAAATGGCACCTGCCATGGCGGGCACTTCCTTGGTCTTGTTCCTGCCCAGGGCCAGCATCAGAGTGACCTTCACAGACCAGTTCCATGATGTGTGCAGGTTCTTCCAGAACATGAGGAAGAGCCCTGTACTTCGTGACTCTAAATCCAAAACCAAATCTTCTCACGGCAATCGCTAGTCATGGGATGGGGAGAGATCATGGTTGTACCAGTCCCTAGACTAGCCCGACTGCTCAGTGACCTTTGAGTGCTCCGTGGCTGAAGGGCTGGTTGTGCAGGTCAAAGACTCTTAAGCTCCACCATTGAGCCAGATGACCTTGACTCCAGTTGACCAAGCTGTAGAGATTTGTCTCTTCCCGGTCGACTAGTTGTCGGATAAGGCCAAGGAGTCCATCTCGCAGACCCTAGTGCTCCAGGTCCCTACTCAGGAGGACGTGAACTGATCGGTGACCCCTGTCGACCCTTCCAGGGACCAGCCTCTACCATGGTCGGGTCTGCAATGCCCTTGTTGCTCATCTTGGTAGGTGTGTTTGCTAAAGCCAACCTCAGGAAGACCTCTCTCGCTGTCGACTGGGTGCAGTTACAATTGAGGTCGCAGTCGAAGCAGTCATGCTCTCGATCCTGCTTGACTGGGAGGTGCCACTGTTGACACTTCTCATCATCCTCATCTTCAGGTGAGGAGAGGCACCAATGTAAGGTGCTCTGGTGCTGTGAGGAGTTCCTCTGGCAATAGTCGTCCATTGCAGGGTAGGGCAGGGCTCTACCCCACGGACCTTTGGTCCCCTGGCAGTTACCAGTAGTTGCCCCACTGGCCCAGGCTCCACAGGTGCTCCCCACACATGCCTCTCTGCCGATTATAGTGGAGCCACCACCCCGATAGCCACCATTCGGTGCTCCAACCAAGGAAGACAATTATTCTGCTCCCGGCTTGCCAGGCCAGTTGTCAGTGAGGATTACCCTGGATGAGGATTCCTGGGAGGTCCATGGCAAACAGCAGCCAAGAGTTGACTTCAAGGAGTCATCGGATAACTCCTATCAGGAATCCGTGGCCTCGTCAGGGACTCATCTTTTCGACTGGGGCTTGGTGAAGGAGCCTTCATCTGACCATGGGCCAGTGTCTGGTGGGCTGCTCCAGCTTATCACAGAGTCCACATCGATCCTGTTGGAGCCAGTCCAAAAGAGGGCCAATTACCCTCTTATGGACATCTTGGGCTGGGATGAATCCCTGGAGGTTGTCTTCCCGGTAGCTCTGGCCATCTTGGGACCAGCACTGGAGCTCTGGCAGCATCCAACATCCTGCCTGGCACCCTTAGCCTGCATGGTCTGCAGGTACTTGGTCCCTATGGCTCCCTTTCAGGGTTTTCCAGTTACCCTTCAGCTGAAGGTTTGGTTCCGGAGTCAGTTTTCCATAAGTATGGACAACAGGGGAATGTGAAAAAGCCGCCAGACAAGGAGTCCCATTAGATTGACCATGCCACAAAAAGGTGTACACTGCAGCTACTTTGGGTCTCTGTCAGGCTAACTATGCTGTCGTGATGGCTAATTATGGTCATTCCCTGATGGGAATCTTTGATGCAGTCCTCCCCCACCTCCATCCAGATCAGTGGGTGGCAGTGTTGCTCATTAGAGACCATGGTCAATCACTAGCTAAACACCAGCTCCAGAAAGCCTTGTACATGGGCGACTCTTGTGCTATGTGATGGCAGTGACTGTCTTCATGTGTCATAGGGCTTGGCTGTGTTTGTCCACCTTCGTGGTGGACACCCAAGAGAAGTTGGCTGATGTCCCTTTCCTTGGCAGCAACCTCTTTGGCCTTAGGGTGGTAGGACATCTCACTAGGATTGAGAAGTCCAGTGCCACCCTTGACTCTAATTTCATCCAAGAAGGACCAGAAAAGGAAGCTGAAGAAACAGGATTTCCAGTTCAGGTCCTTTCAGTCATAGCCTCCCAGGCAGCGGCCCCGGCAGGGGCAGTTTCAGGCCTGGCGCTCCAAGCAGAAGTCTGGGGCCCAAGACACTAAAAAGGGTGGGGGCAGGGGCAATGATGCCTCTCTAGCAGCAGCCGCTCGTGCATCTGCAACAACTGCTGAGTGACGGATTTTGGGGTGTCATCACTCCACCTGTTCTGTCTCTGACTGCTCTTCCTGTCAGAGGCTAGCTACATCACTTCTTGACACATTGGTCCACTATCACAACAGACAAGTGGATGTTGGACATTTTGGGCAAACGACTGTCTCTAGACTTCGAGGCTCTCCCAACCTACCGCCTTCATGTGCCTGAAGACTCCGGGGTGTCTAAGGATACGCTGTCAGCCCTCAGTGAAGACATTACTCAGCTCCTAGAGAAAGGGCCTATAGTCCATGTCCCAGACACCTTGGCCACTCAGGGTTACATGTGCAGGTACTTCTTGGTCCCAGAACTGACCGGGGTGTGAATGGCTCCTGATACTGGATCTACACAATCTCAACTAGTACGTGTGGAAGCACAAGTTCTGATGGTAACTCTGAGACAGATTATACCATCTCTGGAGCAGAACATGGGGTTTGGACCTCCAGGATGTTTTCTTCCACGTTCCTGTCCATAGGTGCTACCTCCAGTACCTCCGTTTCTGAGCAGAAGGAGTCCTGTACCATTGCAGGTCATGCCAGTCTGCCTCTTCTCAGCTCTGAGGGTCTTCATCAAATGCATGGTGGTGGTGGCTCAGCTGTGGTGCCTAGGGGTCAGGATGAACCCTACCTGGATGACTGGCTGGTAGCCAATCCATCCAGAGAGGCTATGGTTAGATCCACAGCCCTGGCTCTCCAGATCTGCTGAAACTTCAGCCTGTTGGTCAACCCAGACAAGTCCGAACTGGTACTGAAGCAGGTGATCAAGTTCATTGGGGCAGAACTAGACTTCCTGTGTGTCAAGGCCCACCTCCCTGTGGACCAGGCACAGGATCTTGCCTCCTGTGCCCGATCACTTCAGGTTGGGCTTTTGCACCCTGCTCAGGATTTCCTATGGCTGCTGGGGTACATGGCATCCTGCACCAGCATGACCCACTGGGCCTGCTGGCAGATGTTCCACCTTCAGTGACAGCTTGGTCATCAGTGGTCCCAGTGCCTAGGACACAGTGATCCAGCTGATGTGGGACACTGGTCCTGGAACACCTGGAGAAAGGAATCCCATTTGTTTGCCCAGAGCTAACCATCACAATGATGAGGGATGTGTCTTTGGTAGGGTGATGTGCACACCTGGGAGACCACACAACCCACGGGTTTTGGTCACCCAGGGCGTCCCGTCACCACATAAACCTGCTGGAGCTCTGTGCAGTGCACTTAGCTCTGTCGGAATTTGCTCTGCTAGTCAGGGGTCAGGTCATTCATGTTCAGACAAACAGCACCACAGCTGTGTTTCACCTCATCAGACAGGGTGGCACACACTCCCTTTGTTTCGGGAGGCACTCCACACCTGGACCCTCATGTGCAGCCTAGATGCCAATCTCCTGGTGATTCATGTCGCAGGGGAGAAAAGTCATCTGGCAGATGCTCTCAGCCAGGTAGGAGAGACATCACACAAGTGGCTTCTGAATCAAGAGGTGTTGAACCACCTGTTCTCTCTGCAGTGTTCGCCCTCAGAGGACCTGTTTGCCTCCTGGAAGAATGCCAAACTGAGGCTGTTATGTGCTCGCCTCCCACAGTCTGTGACACTAATGGGCGATGCCTTTGCAAGGCCCTGGACCCTGGGCCTTGTGTGTACCTTTCTTCCCTTCCCCTTGATCCACAGCATACTTGTCAAGGTCAGGAAGGACAAGGCACAGATGATCCTGATACCTCCAAACTGGCCAAGGCATTTCTGGTACCCAGATGTCCTTAGTCTCAGTAGTCATCTCAACAGTGACTGCCTCTCTGCCCAGACCTGCTGACCAGACTTTGGGGGATGGTCGAGCACCAGGACCTTCTTTCCCTGCACCTCGTGGGCTGGTTCCTGAGTGGTTAGAAACATTCCAGGCCTTGGGTATTTCTGAGGATGTCCTCCACATCGTTGAGGATATCTCTTTCATCAAGCCACACCTGTGGAACTATAGCCACCAGTCACTAGGACCACACAGAAATCTTTTGCAAGCAGTCTGCTAGGGGCTGCCCAAGATGAGGTCCTAATTAGGCACTCCCATATAAATGTGGACGTCCCCTTCCCTCCTCAGTTCTTTTCCCACTGTCGACCATACTTGCTGGACCCTGTATGGAGACGCTGCTTCTCTCCCTCTTTTTACAAGTGGTACCCGACGTCATGTATACTAAGGATGGAAAAGAGCAAGAAGGCTGATAAAGCTCATAAACATTCTTGTAAATCTCAAAATGAATAATATGCCAAATTATGACATGTTAACAGAAATTTGTCAAGTCGGTATTTAAATTCTTTTTTTGTTTTACCAATAATAATGTGTAAAGGTAATTTATTCCAAGGATTTACAATTCTTAATGCAAAAAGAATGAATGTTGTCTAAACAGCCTGCTAAGCTCTTCAGATACTGCGAATGCAGTGAAAAGATTTATTCGGGCAACTAGCATGATGTCTGCATGTGCTGCCTGAGCATGGCCCATAACGTCAAGGTCTGCCAAATTTGCCTTAAGTTTAATACCGCTACCCAGTGATGCAGAAAGAATGCCTTGGAGACTCACTTATTGAAACAGCAGGTAGCCAGGATGGAGAAAGAGCTCCAGGAAAAGAGATCTGCTGCTTTGCCAGCCTGCTCTTCAGGCTGTCATTCGTCAAAGTTCCGGGAGAGCACTTCTGGACAACATAAGCTTAAACACCAGAAGAGGGAGCGGAGCAAAGAGAAAATCTTCCCAGTATACAGTACTCTAGGTCATGCCTTCACCCCAGCATGACTACTTCAAACCCCAGGAATCTCCCAGTAGTATTAGACATATGCAGTTAGCTCAGAATCTCTGACTTCCCCCAGAGCACTGATGTAATGTGGAATGTATGCAAATCATGGAACTTAGAATGATGCAATAAAACTGATGCCTCTAGGCAGACTGTGTTCCACCTGCCAGATTCATTTTCTTCTTTCAGACAGCTAGACTAGCCCCTATGAGCTGCTCAGCAGCTTCTCTGCAAGAAGGTTTATTTTTTTCAAAATAGTGGTATTGTATTATTTTTTGTTCATGCTCTGCCTCTAGTACTGTTTTTATAAAAGTTTAGTTTAGTATGATTTATGTGGGATATTTATCTCGTTCTTTGCAGTTCCCCCATGGTTCCCGGGAACCGATATTTCAGCTTTTAACTGCTGCTGTTGCAGTTCTTACAGCTAGCTTTCCTGTAAGTCTGCTAGTGTTTAGCATATGTTAAAGACTTTTGTAATTATCTGCGATCAGTTCCCATTTTTAGTCAGGAACCGACCTCATTTTGTTTAAACTAAAGTAAATTTTGTTAAATCATAGTTCCCTTTTTAAACAAGGAACCGACAGTGATCTGTGCTTTTTACCCATTTTGGGAAACTTTTTGCTTGGTCTATTGACATTGGCATTTCAGAAAGGCATAAATAGAGGACAGGACCCACAGGTTTTAAAAATTGTATTAAATGCTTTCAAATATTTGCTAAGTCTGATTGCCACAATTTGTGTTTGAAGTCCCTGGGTCCCAGTCATATTTTCTCGAATTGTGAAGTGTGCAGTACTTTTTGCTCTAAAAGGCTTAAGAAAGGAGCCAAAAGATTAGAAGAAATGGCTTCTGCTCCCACCTCAATGTCACCAAAGCATCATGAAGAGGATTCTTCTTCCTCCCACTCCAAAACAAAGGAGAGACCCTCTAAAGATACTTCAGACCCCAAAACTTCTGAGAAGGGGTTTGAACATATTTGTGACTGGGTAGAATAGAACCCTGTCCCACTTGTTATGGAGAAAGTGTTTCAATGCAAGGATCTTTCCTTTTCTGTCTGTTCTCTGTCTGGTTGCGCAACCACATTTTCCTGTGAGACTTTGGACTTGATCAACCCAACAGGCTCGCAGTTCTTTGCCTCTCACTGTCTCTCAGCCCTCCCTTGCTGTCTGTTTTTTCTCACTTGCATATCTGCTAATATAAAAATATATGCACATCAATCTGTGGAAATGTAACTGATATTGGGATCCCCTTTGTTTGGAAAATATATAGCATTACTGTTGAAATGTATATAATTATAATTTGAGATGACTGCAAAAAGCTGTTAGAAGCTAGAGGTTACCAGAGTTCAATTTTTAAGCCTTTTGCAAAAGCTGTGCAAAAGGGGCCTCAGCTCAAGAAGCACGCTATGTTGTAGCAGCTCCTGCCTGATATTTACAAAACCAGGATGCTTGCTAAGAATGGGGGTTGAAAGAACATATAAAGGAGCTAAGCTGTAACTGCTGAAGAAGAGGAGAAAGGGACACAGACTGAAGGAAAACTTTATTTTATTTTGCCTTTGTACATAGTTATACTGAACAAGTTTATTTTTTTATGTTACTGCTACTGTAAATAAATATTTTTGTGAATTTTACAACTGCTCCTGGTTTTCCTTTGCTTCCTGACCTGCACCTCAACGACAGATGGTGTCAGCCTAAGTGGGATTTAAGCCATGCATACCCTAAGATAGGCATTTTGTGTGTGGGCACTGGACCTAGTACCAGGGAAGCACAGAGGAAGGTATGGATTCTGCAGCAGCAAGTCCAGGAGTGGTTACCAGGAGAATGGCAGCTGAACTACATAGAAACATAGAAACACAGACTTTGACTACAGATGAGGACCACTTGTCCCACCCAGTCTGCCCATTTCCCTTCCTATTGGATAAGGTGCAGATTCTAGTTAACCAACAGCCTACTTCCTGCAACCCCCCACTACCATTGCCTTATATCTGTCCCATGCGTGTTTGAATTCCCCCACTGTTTTAGACCCAACAACCTCCCCAGAAAGGCAGTTCCATGCATCCACCACTCTCTCCATGAAAAAAAAATTCCTCACATTACCCCTGAGCCGTCCCCCCTCTATCTTTAAATTGTGCCCTCTTGTTCTTACACATCTCTTTTTCTGAAAGATGCTACCCTCCTGGACTTTGTTGATTCCTTGAGGTACTTGAAGGTTTCTATCATGTCCCTGTGTCCCTCCTTTCATCAAAGTTTACATATTAAGCTCTCTCAGTCTTTCTTCATATGGTTTCTGATGCAGACCCTGCACCATTTTAGTTGCCCTCCTCTGGACTGCTTCCATCCTGTCTATGTCCTTGCATAGATGGGGTCTCCAAAACTGCACACAGTATTCCAGATGGGGTCTCACCAACTGTCTGTACAGAGGTAACCACTTCCCTTTTCTACTTGTGATGCCCTTCCTATGCATCCCAGTATCCCTCTGGCTCTCCTTACTGACTTCTCACATTGCTTACCCACCTTTAAGTCATTTGATATGACTACCCCCAGGTCCCTTTCCATTTTTGTTGTTGTTAGTACCTCCCCTGCTATTGTGTACTCTTCTCCTGGGTTTTTGTTTCCCAGGTGCATTACTTTGCACTTCTTTGCATTGAATCTAAGTTGCAATATGTATGACCATTCCTCCAACCTTGACAAGTCCCTTCTCATCCTTTCTACCCCCCCTTTGTGTATCAATTCTGTTACAGATCTTTGTGTGATCTGCAAAGAGGCATTCCTTTCCCTCCAGACCCTCTGCAATGTCATCTATAAAGATGTTAATGAGGACTGGACCCAGTATTGAACCCTGCAGTGCCCACTATTAACCCCCCTTTCTTCACTGTGGACTCCATTTACTATTACCCACTGTGTCCTGTTGTCCAGCCAGTGTTTTACCCAGGCTACCACCCTGGGACTCACTCCCAGGCTGGCTAATTTGTTTATTAATCTTTTGTGCAGGACTGTGTCAAATGCATGGCTAAAGTCTAGGTAGGCCATGTCCACAGCCCCTTCCTGGTCTACTACTTTGGTCACCCAGTGAAAGAAATCACTTAGATTTGTCTGACATGACCTTCCTGCTGTAAATCCATGCTGCTTTGGGTCCTGTGCCCCGCTGGCCTCTAGGTACTCAATAATTCTTTCTTTCAGAAGTGATTCCATCATTTTCCCTACCACTGAGGTCAAACTTACAGGTCTGTAGTTTCCTGCTTCTGCCTTGCTCCCACTTTTGTGAAGGGGAATCACATCTGTCCTCCTCCAGTCCTCAGGTACCACCCCATCCTCCCATGATATGTTAAAAAGTGTGGTCAGTGGTGTCACTAGGTCCTCCCTTAGTTCTTTTAGGATTCTGGGGTGAATCCCGTCAGGCCCCATTGCTTCATCCACCTTGAGTTTTAGGAGTTCTTTCAGGACTCTTTCTTCTGTAAATGGACTGGTGTCAACCCCCCTACCCAGAGTGCTTCTATTGTCTGGTTTAGGTAACTTCTCATCTTCTTTTGTGAATACTGAGCAAAAGTATTCATTCAGTATCTCTGCCTTTTCACTGTCTCCCTCTGCCCACCTCCCCTCTCCTTTATTAATCTTCATTATTCCTCCCTTAATCTTTCTATGCTCCCTAATGTACCTATAAAAGGTTTTATCCCCCTTCTTAACTGAGTTGGCTATTTATTCCTCGGTTTGGGCCTTTGCTATTCTGACTGCCTTCCCCACTTCTTTCTGCTTTAATTGATATAGTTCCCTGTCGTGCTCCTTCTGTGATTCCTTATACTTTTTGAATGCAGCCTTTTTCTCCTTAACCTTAACTGCCACCTCTTTTGAGAACCATAGTGTTTTTTTACTCTGCTTTGTTTTCTTTATTTGTTTCACACAAAGACTTGTTGCCTGTATGATAGCAGTTTTGATTTTTCTCCATTGTTCTTCCACCCCTCCTTTTTGGCCATTTGCTAGTGCATTCCTCAGGTATTCACCCATTTTGCCAAAGTCAGCCCTTCTAAAGTCCAGTATCCTTGTTTTTGTATGGCTTGTCTCCATGGTTGTGCTTATTGTGAAGCACACTGTGCAGTGGTCACTTGTTCCTAGATGTCTGCTGACTTCTAAATTTGTGATCCTCTCTCCATGTGAGAGTACCAGGTCTAGTATTGCTCTAGCAGAGATAGAAGTCCAGTCTGAGATTGTACAGCCAGCACAAGTTATGGAAAGAGAACAGGCAGCGACAGATCCCGAAAGCGTGATGGACTTTTTCAAATAGTGGGCTATACAAAAAAAAGAGACTGAGAAGAAGAGAGAAAAAGAGATTCATCATTTAGAAGCACAGAGGAGGGAAGAGATGCAGCGACAGAAGCAACAGATGAGAGAAGAGATGCAGCGACAGGAGCAGCAATGGCTGGATGCCTTGCAAGCTATCAATGGCAGAAGATCTGGCACAGGTCCAGATGAGCAACAAAGTGCAAACAACTTAAAAGCCATTAAACTTACTAAGTTGTGTCCCTCAGATGATATTGAGGCACACCTGACAACTTTTGAAAGAGTTGTCACAGCCTGCCAGTGGCCAGAGCAGCAATGGACAATCAGACTGGTACCCTACCTGACAAGGAAAGCCCAACTTGCCTACAGCAGTATGGACACTGCACAGTCAGAAAACTATGACCTGGTGAAAAGCGAAATCCTGAAAAGGTATGACATCTCCGGAGAGACCTACAGGCAGAGATTTTGATCTCGGTTGATAATCCTCGAGAAGCTTTCACCCGTTTCTGAGAACTAATAAAATTGATCCACCAGAGAGCAAAACAGTCCCACAGATCATCGACACATTTGCCATGGAGCAATTCATCAGCATCTTGCCTACAGATGTGCAGCTTTGGGTAAACGAACACCGACCAGAGAGTGGGGAAAAGGCTGTTTCTTTGCCTGAGGACTACCAAATGGCCAGACAGATGCCACAGCAGCGAGGTAGCAGCCAAGCACTGGTAAGACACTCTTTTTCCCATTTAAACTCCAAACCTGATAAGAACTCTGGTGGGGGTAGCAAGTCTGTGCCCAAAGACATTATATGCTATAACTGTAATAAGCCAGGCCATTTTGCAAGAAATTGCCATAGTAAGGAGAGTAGTACTGGAGCAGATTTGTCCATGGCAAATTGGAGCAAGTACTTAACAGATGTGAAGGCTTGGGATAAGACTGTGAAGGGACTCATTGATTTGGGAAACAGATAGACCCTAGTGCATGTTAAAGTGCTGAGAAAACACTGTGCAAAGGGAGCAGGTACTGGTGTAATCTGCATCCACGGGGACACTCAATACTATCCCACCACCCAAGTGACTCTGACTGTTAAGGGTGTGTCGCACCAAATGAAAGTGGGGGTAGTACCTAAGTTACCTGTACCTGTGATTATTGGGAGTGACTTTCCAGGATTTACTGAGCTGATTAGAGAGGGAGTAAATGCTGATGTTTCAGCAGCAGTGGTGACAAGAGCTCAGGCAAAGAAAATTTCAGACAGTAGGGACACTTTTCCTTTCAAATATTTTGATTCGGACTTGTTTGAGCATAGCTCCAAGATTCGGAAATCCAGGAAAGAAAGAAGATGCCTGAAGAAACAGTGGCAACAAATGACTGATGGATATGAAGGGTTAAAATATGAAAATGCTGAAATTAAATTGATAACTGATTGTGATTTTCTTTCAGAACAAGCTAATAATGTTTCTCTTCAGGGTTATTTTAAGCAGCTGGGGGTGAAACCAAAGCAGGGTGGACCAATGTTTAAAAAATGTAATGGGTTACTGTAAAGAGTTTGGGTTAAACCTCAGATACAGGAACAGACAGAACAATTGGTTATACCTCAGAAGTATAGAACAGAATTGTTACAGATACTGTAGCACATGATAGTCCTATAGCTGGTCACTCAGTGAGGGATCGCACCCCTGCTAGATTGCTGTATAGATTTAACTGGCCTGGAATTCATGAAGTGTCAAAAAGTAGCCCCAATCACTAGAAAAGACAAGCTGCCCCTGGCGCCCCTACCTTTGATAGATGTGCCTTTTGAGAGAATTGTAATGGATGTGGTTGGTCCTTTAGACAAAAAGTGAAAAGGGTAATTGATTTTTCTAGGGACATGGATATGTTGTTCAATCCACACTTACTGGCAGGTTCCTTGCCACTTTAAATCTTGCCTGAAGGTCTTCAAACTGGCTCCTCCACCCACCCACCGGGTGGTAAAGCTCTTGGCTTTGCCCCATGACGCCAGATCTTCCTTACCGCTTGGAAGCTCAGGTTCCCTCCTTTGCGCTCTGCGTTTTAGGCCTGGATCCAAACTCTTCAGTTTACCCGAAACTAATCTTAAACTTTACAAGACTTTGGTCTTTATCTTCCCTCGCAGCTGCGATGGACAAATTGACTCCCGGATTTCGTCAGTGCCCCTGTGGGCAGATGATGTCCCGGACTGATCCGCACTCCACGTGCGTGTACTGCCATGGGCTTGAGCACGATTCGCAGGCCTGCGACTTGTGCAAGTTCTTTTTGGCCATGGTCTTAGAGGATCACGCTGCCAGATTGCAGCTTGGGCACCCTGAGAAACGTTATCCTCCGGTCAAGTCGAAAGAGGCCCGTTGGGCGGTGTCTGCGGCAGTGGGCTCAGCTGAACAGCTTGAACAAATGATCACACTTGAGGAGGAAGCGGCCCAGGCTGCATCATCATCATCTTCGGTCGCGGCATTTATCCTGCTCTCTTTGTGCTCCTATTACTTGGCTTCGTTCAAGGATCTTTATCAGTCCCTCTCCACCAAGGGAGAGGGTCCTTCGGGACATTCCTCTCGGTCCAAGAAGAAGGAAGGTAAGTCCCACCATCGACGTTCGTGGAGAGGTCCCCTTCCTCGGATAGTCGACTATCGACTTCGATCAAGGTGCTGGCTTCACAGTGTCCCTGTCAGGTCAGCTGGCCGAGACACCCATCGACGCAGTTGAGATTTTTCTTGACCCATCGGACAGGCTGTCGACTGGAGAAGCCGACAACCCTTCTTCACCGGTTCCCCTGGTGGAAGCCGAGGACTTGCCTGTGCCTCCTGTGTCGGAGTCCCCGGTTAAGGTCCCTGAACTGAGGGAGGAGCGGGTTTCCCCTGCCCCCTCTCAGACCCACCCTCAGAAACACGGAAGGTCTCGGTCTCTGACCTCTTCCCGGTCCAGCCGATCCTGCCAACATCGGCAGTCTTGGTCTCGGCAACATGGAAACCGGTGGCACCGCTCATCCTCGTCTTCGTCCTCTTCAGAGGATAGGCTCCGGCGCAAATTGCGTCGACGCTATGAGGATCTGATGTGGCAGCAGTTCCTTTTGATCGGGAATAAGCCAACTCCGTCGCCTTCCCCGGCCATTAAGTGGCTGTCACCAGAGCGGCCGAAACAACCCCTCATTGTAATCGAGGAACCGAAGTCGGCACCGGTTGTTCGGCCGAAACTGGCTGCGCCACCCATTATGGTGGAACCCCCGCCTCCACAACCTAAATTTGGGGCCCCGACCAAGGATTCTCAGTCGGGTCAGGGCTTGCCCCATTGGTTGTCGGTCACCCTCACTTCTGATCAGCCTCGGCAGGTGGAGGGTGGCCCAGGACCTCGGCAGCTGTTTGCAGACTCCTCGGAGTCTGACGATGACTCTTCCCTGTTCTCCAGGCCCCTCGACTGGGAGTCCACTGGGGGTCAGTCGGTGGACGAGAGCCCATCCTCATTCCTTGGAATGCTTCGGCTCATCTCAGAGTCCACTGGGATGAAGCTTGAACCCGTTTCAAAGCGGGCCAAGTATCCCCTCATGGATACACTGGACCGAGGGGATTCCCCCACAGAGGCCTTCCCGGTGGCTGAAGCCATTGTTGGCCCGGCCCTGGAGTTATGGCAGCGGCCAGCTTCTTGTCCAACACCTTTGGCCAGGATGGCTCGAAAGATGCCATTCCCACTGGTTCACTCTCTGGTTTCTCGGAGCACCCCTCCACAGAGGGGCTAGTGACCAAAAGCGTTTTCTGGCACTCTGAAAATGCTCGGGATGTGGACAAGCCACCCGATAAAGAGTCCAAGAAACTGGACTACTCTGGGCGGAAAGTCTATGCTGCTTCCTTCCTAGGCCTTCATCAGGCCAGCTCGGCCGTTCTGATGGCACACTTTTCGCACACCCTTTTGGGCTCCCTGGATGAGGTGATTCCTCATCTTCCGGCTGACCTCCAGACAATGGTCAAGCGGGTGTGGGATCAGGGAAGGGCGGTGGCCAAACAGCAACTCCAGACTTCCTTGGACATAGCTGACTCGTATGCCCAGTCAGTATCGGCCGCAGTGGCCATGCGCCACAGAGCTTGGCTGTGGATCTCCAGTTTTACAGCAGATACCCAGCACAAGCTGGCAGACATTCCCTTCTTGGGTACCGACTTGTTCGGCCCCGGGGTGGAGGGTCATCTGCAAAGGATCGAGAAGTCCAGTGCCACCTTGGACTCTGTCACGTCTGCCCAGAAGGACAAAGGCCGCTAGCAGCAGTTTAAGCCCTTCCGGCCTTCAGCCCTTCTGCACGTCCGGCCCAGCAACACCAGCATGAGGGCCAACAGGCCAGCACCCTCGGGGTGCAGGGAGGAGCCGTAGCACCGAGCCCTGCATCTCCCTCTTAGGCTCGGGGGACACGTCCAGTGGCACCACCATGTGTTGCCCTTCTGGACCCTTGCAGCACCAGGTGCATCACGGAGGAGATTCCCCTTTCAGGCTGTTCCAGAGTTCTCATCCCCAGGGTTCCATCTTGCGACCTGGTTTGATTTCAGAGACCCCGCCAGCTCGGGCTTCATTCCCTGGATTTCAGAGCCCTGGCAGAGGATAGTTGCCTCCTTGTAGGTGCCCCTCTCCCATTCCTCTGCAGCCACCCCCCCCAGGCCATGTCGGCCCTTTGTGGCCATTATCCTGGGAGACGTTTAGAGTCAATGCGGTGGCCTTCCCGTCATATGTTAGATATATGCATGAGCAGGTATTTTGCCTGTCCCCTCCGCCGCAGGAGTCTGCTGGACATTCGAGTTCCCCATCCTCCTTGGAGGGAGAGGAACCCTCTGCTTACCTTTCTTCCGACATTGATTTCACTGAATATCAGCACTTCCTTTTGAGGATGGTTGTGGATCTCCGTATCTACTATGTCAGACGTGATAATTCTGAGCAAGAGATGTGAGAATTCCTTGGTGAATTCAGTACCCAGCATTTGCTGGTGCCATACTGGCCTATCCCTTCCAGGAGGCGTCTATCCGCACCTGACAGTCTCCAGCTGACCCTATCCCAGCCCTGGCAGACTACAGGAGGAGGTATTGTGCTCCATCTGAGTCCCTAGGTTCTCTCCCCAACCCACCTTCAGGATTGGTGTTCCTACAGACTACTTCCGGGCGCTGCGGCCTGGCGCACGACTGACCACTGGACTCAGATTCCCTTCAGTTTGTCCAGTGGGGCAAAGAGTACTCTCTTCTTCTCGTGCGATGCTGTGCATTGCATCACATCAGGCACACCATGCTGCCTATAATAGGCACTTGTGGTTGTTGCTGTCTCAGCTACTAGCATCAATGCCCGATATGGAGCAGTCTAGACAGGCCATTGCCCTCTCCGCTGTAGGCCTGGAACTGGCAAGGCACCAAGCAAGGGCATCCTGCGATGCCAATGTGGTGGCTTCCAAGCTTGTGGGGCAGTGATCTGCATTAGGTGGACGGCATGGCTTCATCTAACAAGGTTGTCATCCCTGGCCCAGTGTGAGGTGATTCGCTCCACCTTCCGAGGGACCCGCCTCTTTTCTTCCAGGGCCAGGAGGCTTCTGCAGGGGCTTCCTCCATCCCCTCATCTTCAGGGGACACCTCCTAGCTCTTCTCGGCCTTAGGCTTCCAGTCTAGTACAGCCAGGGTCTCTGCTTCCTGTTTCTCACCAACAGGAAGCTGAGGGTCTTGTTCCCTCAGGGTTATTCTAGTTGCCCCTCTGGGGGGGTTTGGTACTCACCCAGCTGTAATGAATGGTGAAGATTGACAAGGGAATATATGAAAATTACATACCTACCGTAATTCAAACAACATGAAGTCTTGTTGTATTCTGACTATCTGCAGTTAGCTCCAGCCTTTAAACTGCCCCAGAGAACATAGGGTTAATGTTCTATGCAGTGCATTGAAAATTGAGCTTGAGCTCAGTTGAGATCTCTTTCTGCAGCCTTTTGAATCCCAACCCTAGATTCTTTACTCCACCTCACTGAACAGTCACTCCGGAGATTTCTCCTTTAGCTCGGTTCGAAAGTCTGTTAAAGTGTCGGTTAAAGTTGTCGGTTTTAAGCCGAATTTATTCCGCATAGTCGGTCCGGTCTCTGTCTGTGGTACCGTGAGTACTAGATATGTTTTTGTCTGAATTCTGTGTTGAAATTGTAAAGTTGTTTGATTGGTTCGACTGAACTGATCACTTATAGTGAATTCTTGTATTATACTTTAGAGTGTGGTTACCAGTCCTTATCGGTTCTAAAAAAAACCGTGTTTTGAACATTTTTTAAAATACCCGTGACACAGTTAGGAACCGACAAGGGAGTCTTGCCTGGTGGTTGCCATAAAAATGGTAAGTCTGATTAGGTTGGCCATGTCTGTGTAACCCAAGAAGAAATCCAGGCCCACTGGGTTTCAGCACTGCAGTGAGTGTGCGGAGGTCTGTGCTAAGGCCAATCCCCACACCACCTGTGTTTATTGTCTGGGGTTTGAACACCTTGATACAGACTGCCAAATTTGTAAAAATTTTCCTAAGTATACCCTTGAGAAGAGATTAGGTATACTTAGGAAAAAAGGAGGCCGAGAAATCCACTGACCCAGATGGCCAGCCTGGTTCGGTTCCGACCGAACCAGAAGGAGTGCCCTCTGACCAGGGCAAAACTTCTTTGGGCAAGAGGAGGCGATCCTGAGGTCAGTTCCGACAAAAGAAGCATAAGCGAAATCGACAGTTCGGATCCAGAGGTTCATGTTCCGACCGCCGAGAAATAGCCAGAAGCGATTCAGATTGTGGAATAACGCGCGACAATCTGGCACCTTTGGCAGGGGTTTGGTTGAGTCGGTTTCCCGGTTCAAGATTATGCCCTGAAGACTTTATGAACGGAGTTTGAGGAGGAGGAGTTCGAAGATGATGGTGAAAGTCTGGATGTGCCTGTGGAACCGGACATCTCCCCAGACAGACTTTCTGGTGTTTCCCCTCCTAGGCTTTCTGAGTCCCTTCCCCACTATCTGTTTTACAGAAAAGTGGCTGAAACCCTCCAGCTTCCTATGGAGGAGGCAATAGAGGATCAAGAGGAGCCTGATTATGTGGAAATGATGGACACCCCAGAGTCCAAGAGACTGTCTATCCCCTTTCACAAATCCTTTTGGAAGCAGACACAGAAAATCCTAAAGTCTCCCAATTCTGTACCTCCTGTTGACAGAAGGATGGACAAGAGGTTTACACTATCAGGCTCAGATACAGAGGTTTTTATAGCAACAATGCAGCCATGTTGGGGTAGTGCAGGCTGCTGCCTGTGACAAGGCAAATATTCCCTTGGCTTCGCACCCGCAAGACAAAGATTCCAGGAAGATGGATGCCAAAAAAGCTGTACATGGCATCTTCCTTGGGACTCAGGCAGGCGAACTATATGGCCTATACAGCCAGGTACCAGAAGTCCAGGTGGGACACTGTACTGGCACTGGCTAAACAGGCCTCCCCCAGCTGGCCAAGAAGCTGGAGGAGGTGGCTGCTGATGGTATTGAGGCATCAAAGGTTCAATTTCATGCTGCTGTGAACTCCAGTGATGTATCATCAAGAGTCATGGCTACATCTGTGGCTCTTCGGAGGATGGCTTGGGTCAGATGTACTAGCCTCTCACAGGACACCCAGGCTAAGGCCATGGATTTTCCTGTGGTGGGTAATTCTCTGTTTGGGGAGCAGACAGAGGATTACATGAAGAAAATGGATGAGTACAGGACTACTTATAGGAGTGCTCAGGCCAAGGAGAGGCAGGCAACTCCTCAAAGGCAGCAATCTAGGGGCAGGGGCAGGCTTTTTCATATGCCTTTTTATCAAGCACATGCCTCTTCTCCTTTTTCACAGGGTTCTTCAGGGGGAGAGGCAGAAGGGGGATGAGCAGGGCTCCATCCACTCCTCAGCCTAAGGCCCCTGCCAAGCAGACACCCTGAGGGGTGTGCCCAGGTCGACTCTCCTATTCTTGTTGGGGGCAGGCTGGCTTACTTTGTCCAGGACGGGATGTCTGTTACCTCAGAGAAGTGGGTCCTGGAAGTAGTAAGCCAGGTACTGGTTCTCAGCTTCAAAAAATTTCCAAAGATGAGAGCCAGA
Source organism: Neoceratodus forsteri (assembly GCA_016271365.2). Lineage (NCBI taxonomy): Eukaryota > Metazoa > Chordata > Ceratodontiformes > Ceratodontidae > Neoceratodus > Neoceratodus forsteri. The sequence continues at coordinate 1,174,643,959 of CM057453.1, read as the reverse complement.
TCTTTCCCACCTGCAGGTCTCTCAGAAACCCTTGCCCTAGAGGCAGAGATTTCATCTCTTCTGGCCTTAAGAGCCATAGAGAGAGTTCCTATCCTACTGTGGGGCAAAGGTCTGTACTCCAGGTACTTCCTTACCCCAAAAAAGACAGGGGAGTGGCAACCCATCCTAGATCTAAGATACCTGAACAAACATCGTTTAAAATCAAAGTTCAAGATGGTGACTCTGGGAATAATTCTTCCCTCTCTAAGGCCAGGGGACTGGCTAGCCTCCCTGGACCTCAAAGATGCCTATTTTCACATTCCCATCAGGTGCTCCCACAGAACGTACCTCAGGTTCAAGTTGCCCATAGGCCATTATCAGTTCAAAGCAATGCCCTTTGGTCTAACATCAGCTCCAAGGGTTTTCACAAAGTGCCTGGCAGTAGTTGTTGCCTTTTTTAAGAAGGCAACAGATTTCCATTTTTCCATACTTGGACAACTGGCTCATAGTGGGTCAGTCTCCAGACCAAGTCAAGTCAGATCTGCAAGTGATCCAGCAAGTGCCAACTTCTCTAGGATATCTTCTCAACCTTCCCAAGTCAGTTCTCGAACCAGTGCAGCTTCTTACCTTTATTGGGGCAGAGCTGGATACTGTCAAAGCAAGAGCCTTTCTTCCCCTGGAAAGGGCAAGAGTTCTTATAGAACTGGCTTCTTCCTTCAGCCTTCAGGTATCCTGACCAGCAAGGCATTTCCTTCAGCTCTTGGGCCACATGGCAGCTTCTACAGCACTGGTCCAAGGGGCAAGATTTCAGATGAGGGACATTCAGTTCCATTTGAGGGCCTCTTGGTCCCAAAAAAAGGATTCTCTTACCAAACTGATTCCAGTGACTCGGACTCTGATCCAAGCTCTTCAATGGTGGCAGGATCAGGGCAATTTAAAGCAAGGGGTCCCATTTGTCACTCAGTTTCATTCGGTGGTCCTTACCACGGATGCTTCCCTTCTGGGCTGGGGAGCCCATCTGGGGGCTCTCACTGCCCAGGGACTGTGGTCCCCTCAGGAATCCCTTCTTCATGTCAATCTCCTGGAACTCGGGGCAGTTTTTCTGGCCCTGCAAGCTTTCTCTCAGTCGGTGCAGAACAAGGGGGTTCAGGTCAGAACAGACAACAGCACTACCATGATGTGGTTCATCAACAAGCAGGGAATCACTCGGTCTGTGGCTTTGTGCATGGAAGCCATGAAATTTTGGTCCCTGGCTTATTCCCTGCAGACCTCTCTGGTAGCAGTCCACCTTCCAGGGAAGGACAATGTGCTAGCAGATGCACTGAGCAGGATTTCCCAGGGCCATCATGAATGGTCCCTGGATTCTCGGGTGTTGAAAGTGATTTTTTCAAGATGGAGCACTCCAGAGATAGATCTCTTTGCAGCCCCAGGCAGTCATCAACTTCCTCTCTTTTGTTGCAGGCCCCCAGTCTTGGGCTCAGTCCCTCTGGATGCTCTGATTCTGAACTGGGAAAGGGGAAACTTCTGTATGCCTTCCCTCCCTTTCCTCTGCTATTCAAAGTTCTAGTCAAGATAAGGTCACAACCTTGCAAAGTGATCCTGATTGCTCCAGACTGGGCCAGACAGCCTTGGTACCCCCTGTTGCTGTCTCTAGCAGTCCATCTTCCTCTGTCTCTCCCCAGGAATTACAACCTGTTAACCTCATCTCAGGGGAGGATTTGGTACCCCAATCTTTGGTCTCTCAATCTCAAGGCATGGCTCTTGAAAAGTTAGATTATGCAGATTTGCATCTGTCTCAGGGGGTTCTGGATATTCTCCAAGCCTCTCGAAAGCCCGTCACCAGAAAGACCTATAACTCCAAATGGAAGAGCTTCAGCATTTGGTGTTCCAAGAAGCATATTTCTCCAGAGACTGCTGAATTGCCTACAGTTCTGGATTATATGGTCCATCTGAATGGCCCAGGCCTCAGACCAGATACTCTCAAGGTACACTTGTCAGCTGTTTCTGCTTTTCTGTCAGTGGGAAGTCTTCTTCACTATCATCTCATCCTGTGTTCTGTACATTTTTCAAGGGATTGCTTCATACCAATCATCCCTTTAGGGATCCTGCCCCTGCTTGGGACTTAAATGTTTGCATTGCTCAACTTATGCAACCTCCTTTTGAGCCTGTGTCCTCAGCAGAGCTTAAGTACTTGACTTGGAAAATTGTGTTTTTGGTAGCCATTACCTCTGCCAGACATATCAGTGAATTGCAAGCCTTGTCAGTGGAACCTGATTTTATCTCCTTTCATAGGGATAAAGTGATCCTTAAAAGCAATAGAAGGTTCTTACCCAAAGTGGTTTCAGACTTCCACTTGAATCAGTCTATGTCTCTTCCTGTCTTCTTCACTGATCATTCCTTCTCAAGAGAGAGGAGGCTACACAGTGTAGATGTTAAAAGAGCCCTTAGCTACTACATAGAGCATACCAAGGGTCACAGGTTTGATTTCCTCCAGTTCCTCACTTATGGAGAAGTGGTAAAGGGCAAACCTGCCACCAAGAGAACTATTGCCAGGTGGATTGTGTCTTGTGTACAGTTCTGCTATGAGAAACTGGGAAAGATTCTACCCTCAGGCTTGAGGGCTCACTCTACAAGAGGTACAGCTGCTTCCTTGGCTGCTGCCAGGGATATCCCTCTCTTAGAAATTTGTCAAGCAGCCACCTGGAAAACAGTCCATACCTTTACCAAGCATTACTCTCTGGATATCTATGCTAGGAGTGATGCTTGGTTTGGCACAGCAATATTTCAGAGCCTATTCCCAAAGTAGGTTCTCTCCGTCCTCCATGGAGATACTGCTTGGTAGTCTGCAGATAGTCAGAATACAGCAAGACTTCATGTTGTTTGAAGAAAAAATTACTCACCTTAGTAATTGTGTTTCTTCTAATGGAGTCTTGCTGTATTCTGACCTCCCTCCCTGCCTCCCCTCTCAGAACCTGTTTTTTGGGAAGTGGGTGGTCAGGTGCAGCGTTGCACCCCAGAGGTGCTTCTTACACACCCTCCCTTTTTGTTTGGGTGTCTTGTTGTATTTATTCTTATTTGGATTGGTTTTTGGTTTTGGGTTTCCTGACTTGAGTCTTCCTTGGGAATCCAAAACTGTTTGTTGCCAGTTGGCTAGTAAAAATTTTACAATTTCCGCATAGTGTAGTTAGTGAGTTTTTGCTCATAAGAATCTGACAGTTGGGTTTCAGTGGGCTGCAGACAGAGACCTCAACTGAGCGCGAGCTCAACGTTCTATGCACTGCATAGAAAATTAACCCTGTGTTCTCCGGGGCAGTTTAAAGGCTGGAGCTAACTGCGGATAGTCAGAATACAGCAAGACTCCATTAGAAGAAACACAATTACTAAGGTGGGTGATTTTTTTTTTCTTGATCTTCTCTTGTATCTTCACCATTCATTACTGAATCCTGTCCACCTTCCCCTCATGGGCCTCCTTCTTGGGTGTCCCCTCCACCCTGCTCGTTTTTCCTCTCCTTCTCCTCATGGCCTTAGAGTCTAATTCCTCTGGACTTGAGCATTCCGTTCTTCTCTCAGAACAGGTAGCATAAGTCTGGAAAGGGAGGAGAACGAGTAAGATTTTGTCTTTCTCCTGCGGGAACTCCACTTCTGATTACCCTTGAAGGTGCCTTGCGGTCCCCTTCTTAGGCCATGTTTGCTCAATCACCACTTAACAAGGCTATTCTTAAACGGTCCTGTTCCTTGGTTCAGGATTCCCCTGGCATCTCTGGATCTTGTCCTGTCTTCACCAATCTGTGCTAGTCAAACTCTAGTCTAGCATTTTCAAGTTGCTTTTGGAACCGGTGATCTGATTTTTGCCTCCGCCTCCCGGGGAGTCAGAACAAGTTTCCTACTCTATCTTTGTCCGCTTCCCAAACGGGTGCCCTCGGTATGGCATAACCGCCCCCCCCACCATTGTTAGCATGCAACAATGTGTTAGTGGGTTCCTTTCTCCCCTATCATAGTTGGGCACTGTCCCTCAGGAACAGATTATGTGCCTTGGCAATCTGTGAGCTCTCAGCTTGAGTAAGGGGTTGGGGATAGCGGGCGGTGTAGAAAGTCTGCCTTTTGTGTATCAAGCTGTGCAAAAGGTTCGGTCGAACCTTCTTAAGCCAGTTTTTGTTTGATGGGATCTTTGCTTACTTGCCTTTGGCTCTGAGCTGATAAGCCTTTAAGCCATTTAACTCACAACCTGGCAGAATTTTTCCCTCCTCCTTGCAACATCCCCCACTCTTCTTCTTCTTCTTGTTCTTTCTTTCTTCCTCCCTCTACTTTATCTGTTCCTCCCTTGGAGCCACCTCATTAGTGAAGCCCTACTGTCCCTTAGGGTAGGGTTCTCCTCTTTCCTGTCCTCTATTGGCTTATTCCTTTTTCAGTTTGTTTCCTTTCCTTTGCCTATCCCTCGGCTCTCATGCCTTGCTCTCTTTTTTCTTAATCCTTATTTTGCCTCTCCGTCTTACAGAACTGAGATGGAAGAGGAGTCTGCGGCACATAATGGCTGCCTCTCGCGTGCCACATAGTGTGTCGCTCTCGAGAGCGGCGCCATCGGCACCGACTCCTCCCTCCAAAAAAAAACACAACTCCCGTAGCAGGTGCGCACCTTCGGCTTATGCCCAGCAGTAATGAATGGTGAAGATACAAGAGAAGATCAAGAATTACTGTAGGTACATAATTTTCATTTTTCACCATTTTAAATGCTGTATGGTATGCAGCTAAGAGGGCCACTGATTGTGATAAAAGAACCGTGGGAAGATAACCCCACCCAGAAACAATCTATAACATCTTATATGTGTGCCCTAAGAAAGAAGCTGGCGAAATATGTTGAAATTGCCCAGTAATCAGGAAGAGGCCCCAAACCAGCAGAAGGTATATTATGACCATGGGGTAAAAGAAACAGTTTTTGAACCAGGTGAAAAGGTTTTGCTACTGTTATCCGCAAAGGAAAATAAACTGTTAATGAAATGGTAAGGGCCTTATAAAGTGCTTAGACGTACTGGCACTAAGATATACCATGCTAACCTCCTCAAGACATGGGTTGAAAAAATGCTAAAAGCTGCCTTGCTAGTTTTACCAGAAACTGATAAGGAAGCTATTGATGTAGTTTATGATAGACTGGAACAAAGTGTAAATGCTGATGGTGTAAATGTAAATGTTTCCTTAACCTCAGAACAAACTGTAGACATTTGTAATGTGCTAAAGACATTTAACAGTACTTTTACCACAGTATCAGGCTGAGCACAAGGGATTGAGCATGCAATAGTGAGAAAGAATGCTTACCTTATTAGGCAAAAGACATAGAGGTTGCTAGAGCGGTTAAGAGCTGACGAGGTTAAGGAACAATAAAAAATGAAAGAACTGGGTATCATAGAGGAGTCGAGGAGTGCTTGGTCATCTCCCATGTTAATTGTAAGCAAAAAAGAAGGGGGTGTTAGAATCTGCCTTGATTTTAGGAAACTTAATCAAGTGTCAGAATTTGACAATTATCCTATGCCCAGAATAGATGATCTTCCCTTGTCAATCTTCACCATTCATTACTTCCTGGGTGTAAGCGGGAGGCGCGCACCCGTCACGGGAGCTTTTTTTTTTTTTTTTTAAATGCCTAACGGCCCCGCCCTCGAGAGCGACGTCATGCGCGAGGGGCGGCCGTTAGTAGCGACCGACTCCTCCTCCAACTCAGTTCTGTTTCTCCCGCCGTCGAGGCAGCACCTGTTGTGGTAGCTAACGAAAAGTGCGTATCCGACTCCCTTTTCTACACTCGATGCCTACGGTAAGACTGTTCCTTTTCTTTCCTTTATGCGGCGCGGGTGTATTTCGACTGTGTTTAATCTTGTTTATTTGGCGTTATGTCCGGTTCTGGGCCAGCGTTCTTCTAAGGCGGACGTGCCCCTATGCGTCGGTGCTCCTGCGGCGGCATTTCTCCGTCTCGGACGGCATAGCGTCTGTCTTGCGTTGCCTGGGACCCAACCATAATATGGATTACGTGCGGCGCTTGTTTCTCGATGGACCGTCGCGTCCTCGAAGTCATGCGTCAGGCTTCGGCAACCCCGCCGACTTTCGGAGGCGGCGTCGCTGGCGGGAATCTCGGGCGAGATCCTTGAGCCTTTCCCGGGTCCCCTCCGGGCCTACTCTGATCCGAGGAGGAGGTCTCCTCTTCCTTCTTGCGAGGAGGCCCTTCCAGCGGTGTTGGGGGCGTCGTAGCCCCCTCCGGGGCATAGCGCTGACACCGCCTCGGCAGTCACCTCTTCGAGTGCAGGCTCCCCGTGTCGAGGCCCTTGGCTGGGCCCGGCTCGGGTGGACCCTCGACCGCCTCGCGGCCCTCTTGGATCGGCGCGTTCGCGGTGCGGTGATCGAGGCGTTTTTGGCCTCGGCGCCGTTCGGCAGTGCCGATGAGCCTAGCGGCGCCGCCAGCAGTGCCGCCGCCTCCGGCGCCGCCGCCCGGCGTATCGGCCTTCCCTCCTCCGGGCGGTGCGGGTCTGCGGGCTGCTGGGGTGTGGGTTGAGCCTTCATGCTGCCGGCGTGGTGGGGGCGGCGTGCGCACTCAGTGCGGGGCCGTTTTGCGGCCGCCTCGAGGACCCCTGGGGTGGCCAGCATCGAGTCCTGCTGGTCTCGTCCTCCTCGGGAGGCGATGACTCAAATGTGGACCCATCCTGGCACCCCATTCTTCAGAATCTGGGTCCTCGGTGGCTAGAGTACCAAGCGGCATGGCGGGCCTCCCTCTGTCCCCCCGTCGTCTCCTGAGGGTTCCTCGGCTGGGGTGGCCGAGAGTCCGGGGCAGGCGTGGGGGTGACAGAGGCTCCCTCTCTGGAGGCCGGTGACAGCTTCCCCCCGGGGTGCTGTTACCTCCTCTGGGGTTAGGGGAACGTTGCAGTCGGGGAGGAGGGCCCTCTCGGAATCCGAGGGGTTGAGGGGCAGGCGTCCTGCTGCTCGGTCTTCTTTGACCACCTCAGGGGGGGTGGCCAGGAGCCGTAGCGCAGGGCCCCGCCCCTCCCCCTAGGGTGTCCTCTGGCGGCGTTTGTGCGGACTGCCCTTCTGGATCCATGCAGTCCCGGCGTCGTCACAGGGGAGTTTCTCCCCCAGGGCTCTTCCAGGTTCCGCTTCCCCAGAGTTCCGTTCTGCGGCCTGGTTTGATATCCGGGATCCCTCCTACTAGAGCTCCCTTCCCGGATTCCAGAGCCCTCGCAGAAAGCAGTTGCCTCCGAGGTGCTCCTCTCCTCATCTCTGCCTTCCACCCCGCTCCCAGGCCATATCGGTCCTCTGGGTCCGTTATCCTGGGAGCAGTTCAAGGTTCTCGTGGCCTTCCCTCCATATGTTAGTTAAATGCAGGGCGGGTCTTTCGACTCTCCCCACGCCGCGAGGAATCCTCTGGACATTCCAGTTCCCCATCATCCTCGTCTCCCTCCTCTGAGGGAGGAACCCCTACTCATCTGTCCTCCGATGCTGATTTCACAGAATATCAGCGTTTCCTCTCGAGGATGGTGGGGATCTTGGTTCCTCGTTGGAGAGACAATACCGAATGGGTGGCGTGAATTCCTTGGTGAATTCAGTGCCCAGCATCTGGTGGTACCTTCCTGGCCTATCCCCTTCCAGGAGGCGTCTATCCGGTCCTGGCAGTTCCCTGCCGTTTCTTCCCCAGCCCCGGCAGACTGCCAGCATAGGTATTGTGCCCCCTCTGAGTCTCTAGGTTCCCTTCCCAACCCGTCCTCAGGTTTGGTATACCTGGATACTCCTTCTGGGCGCCGTTGCCTGGCGCACGACCGCCCACCGGATTCGGACTCTCTCCAGTTCGACCCTTGGGGGCGAAGAGTGTTCTCTTCTTCTCGTGCGAGTGCATGTATTGCATCACATCAGGCTCACCACGCTGCCTACAACCGGCATCTGTGGTCGATGATGTCCCAGCTGCTGGCATCTATGCCTGACACGGAGCAAACCAGACAAGCCGTTGCCCTCTCCGCGGTAGGCCTGGAGCTGGCAAGACACCAAGCAAGGGCTTCTTATGACGCCAGTGAGGTGGCTTCCAGGCTTGCGGGGACAGCGATCTGCATCAGGCGGACGGCATGGCGCTCTCCAGGTTGTCACCCTGGCCGGCGTAGGGTGATGCGCTCCGCCTCGGGGACCCGTCTTTTCTCATCCAGAGCTAGGAGACTTTACAGGGCTCCATCCGTCTCCTCGTCCTCGGGAGGCACCTCCTAGCTCTTCTCCCACTTAGGCTTTCTGAATAAGCCAGGGTCTTCTCCTTCTGTTTCTCACCAGCAGAAGGCTGGGGTCTTGTTCCCTCAGGGTGTGGCCTCTTCCCCTCCTGGGAAGAGGAGCTTAGTATCACCCAGGAAGTAATGAATGGTGAAGATTGACAAGGGAAGATAGGAAAATTACGTACCTACCGTAATTCTTGATCTTCTCTTGTATCTTCACCATTCATTACTTACACCCACCCACCATCCCCTCAGTGGCCTCCTCCTGTGGCTTCTCCACCTCCCGTCTCCTTCCTCTCTCTGCATTTCTCTTTTGTTTATAAAATATAGGGGAAAATTCCTTAATTTTTCCAAAAAAAAAATATAAATATAAAAAAAAAAAAAGTTCTTTCTTAAGGGGGGGAGGGGTCCTACACCCAGAAAAATTACTTACTCTAAGATTCATGGGCCATCTCGTGGATTGCATTGGCGATCAGACTGCACTACTTCTCTTGCTATTCTTCTGGCAAGATACCTCTGGGGTTTTTTGGTCTGGCTCAGGCTATTCAGTTTTGATCCTGCAATCCCGTGTTCAGATAGTTGCCCTGAAATCTTTCCCCCCCTCTATTCTTGCCTTGCAGAGCAGAGGAACGAGTACGTCTGTTCCTTTCTTCTTTTTAAAAAAAAAAAAAAAAAATGCTGAGGGAACTCTCTCCGACTGCTATAGGCATCTTGGTATCTGGGTCATGCATCTACTCAAAAAGGAGAAATCAAACAAGAAGGCAAATGAGAAGGTAGGCTTTCCTTCTCGCTGTTTTGCTATTGGTTTCTCCCTTTAAGTGTCCTCCTGGGCAATTTTTACAATAGAGCTCTGCTGACCATATCCAATCCTAACCAGCCTAAGCCTTGGCCTGCCTTAGCCAGTCAGTCTGAGTCCCATTTCTGTCTTGAAAGCGCTGAAGGCTTGCATTTTCCATTTCTAAACCCTGAGCAGCACTCTCATGCTGCTGGGGTTTTATTCTTCCCTCCTCGGGTGTCCTCCAGTTAAAGGCCTTCCTCGGCCAGGAGCCCGAGGCGGGTGTCATGAACAATGGCATGTTGAAGATGAGGACTATGCCCTCCTGAGTCTGTCTAGCGGGTTCGGTGAACCTTCTCTTCAGCTCTATCTACGGGATTCTTGCTTCCCCTTTAGTCGAGCCTTCAGCTACAAGCTAACTATGCTCGTGGGGCATTCTGGTCCCTTCAACATCCCATCTCTCTTCTCTTTCTTCTTCTTCTTCTATTTTCTCATTTCTTATTCATCTCTCCTCCTAGAGTCGCCCAGGTAAGGAGGCCCTGCAGTCCCTAGACTGGGATGTTCTTATCTCCTCTGTCCTTCCTCCATCGGCTTATTCCTTTTCAGTTCATTCTTCCTTGCTTTGCTATCCTCGGCTATCTTGCCTCGCTATCTATATTTTCTGCTTTCTCTTTTTGCCTCTCGGCTCACAAAACTGAGTTGGAGGAGGAGTGATGTCTAACAGCCGCCCTCGCGCATGACGCCGCCCGAGGGCGGGCCGTTAGTACGAAAAAAAAGCTTCCCGTGACGGTGCGCGCCTCCGGCTTACACCCAGTAAGTAATGAATGGTGAAGATACAAGAGAAGATCAAGAATTACGGTAGGTACGTAATTTTCCTATTTGGTGGATAGACTGGGGAGTGCAAAGTATATCAGTACCCTCGCTCTCACCAAGGGTTACTGGCAAATACCTTTAGCTAAAAAATCCAGAGGTAAAACTGCATTTGCCACCCCAATAGGATTCTGTCAGTTCACCACCATGCCATTTGGTTTACATGGTGCGCCAGCTACATTCCAGTGGTACATGGATGTCTTTTCATCTCCTCACACTGGTTATTGTGCTACGTACATGGGTAATGTCGGGGTGTACAGTCCAGACTGGAAAAGCCACGTGGAACACCTTCGAGCAGTTCTCCAAGCTATCAAAAATGCAGGTCTGACTATTAATCTTACCAAATGTGCATTGGGCATACAAGAAACCTGATATTTGGGCTATGTGTTGGAAATGGGGAAGTCAAGCCAGAGGTTTCTAAGATATAAGCTGTAGCTAACAGCCCTGTACCTAAAACAAGGAAACATGTCAAGTCATTTTTAGGGTTTGCTGGTTATTATCGGAGATTTGTTCCCAACTTTGCAGAACTAACTACTCTCCTCACTGAACTCGCAAAAAAGGGTACCCAAATATTGTGAAATGGACCCGAGTGTGATGAAGCTTTTCAAGTCATTAAGGCTGCATTATGTTCAGCCCGTGTTTTAAGAAGCCCAGACTTTGAGAAACCATTTTTGCTACAAACAGATGCATCTGAGGTAGGCCTAGGTGCAGTCCTAAGTCAAAATGTAGATGGGACAGAACATCCTATTCTGTACATAAGTAGGAAATTGTATGACAGAGAGAAAAGGTACTCCACTATTGAAAAATAATGTTTAGCAGCAAAGTGGGCCATGGAGTCCCTGAAATTTTATTTGCTAGGAACTGATATTGTTCTTGTAACAGGTCTCAATCCTCTCTCTTGGCTTAACCAGATGAAAGATGAGCATTCCAGAATCACACGGTGGTACCTGGCCCTATATCCGTTTAAATTCACTGTGATACACAAATCTGGTAAAGGGGATAGCAATGCTGATTTTCTGTCAAGATGTGAATCAGGAATTGAGGGTTCTGAAGGTTGAAAAACAAATGAGTTTAACTGTACTGTTATAGAAAAACAGATGATGTACATCTACTTAATATCTGAAAGCAGCAAATGTTAGTACAGAAATAATTAAACATTTTGGAAACCTGTCTAATAAAACAAGTTCCCTCTTAAGGAGGGGGTGTATGTGACAGGGTAGAATAGGACCCTGTCCCATTTGTTATGGAGAAAGTGTTTCAATGCAAGTATCTTTCCTTTTCTGTCTGTTCTCTGGTTGCGCAACCAAATTTTCCTGTGAGACTCGGACTTGATCAGCCCTACAGGCTCACAGTTCTTTGCCTCTCACTGTCTCTCAGCCGTCCCTTGCTGTCTATTTTTTTCCTCCCTTGCATATCTGCTAATATAAAAATATATGCAGATCAATCTGTGGAAATGTAACTGATATTGGGATCTCCTTTGTTTGGAAAATATATAGCATTACTGTTGAAATGTATATAATTATAATTTGAGATGACTGCATAAAGCTGTTGGAAGCTAGAGGTTACCAGAGTTCAGTTTTTAAGCCTTTTGCAAAAGCTGTGCAAAAGGGGGCCTCAACTCAAGAAGCACACTATGTTCTAGCAGCTCCTGCCTGATATTTACAAAACCAGGGTGCCTGCTAAGAATGGGGGTTGAAAGGTCATATAAAGGAGCTAAACTGCAACTGCAGAAGAAGAGAAGAAAGGGACACAGAGACTGAAGGAAAACGTTGTTATTTTGCCTTTATGCAGTTATACTGAACAAGTTTTTTTATGTTACTGCTACTGTAAATAAATATTTTTGGTGAATTTTACAAATGCTCCTGGTTTTCCTATGCTTCCTGATCTGCGCCTCAATGACAATACTAAACACAAAACAGCCACTGAGCAGGCTCCTGAATCTGTGCTGGCCAAAAAAGAAATACAAAGAAAAGCATGTCGCTGTGTCTCCTGCTGAAAAAGCAATGGAGCTCCCATTAGACAAAGAGACAATACCCTCTGCAGAGGAAATTGCCAAAGCCCTACAAGTCATTCAGGCTTTACAGAATGCAGGTTCCATACTGGGTTCATTAGTTCATGTCCCACCACTGGTTCTCATGGACCAGGGCCAGGAGGTGTACACTGAGGAGGATCCGGATCTAGGGGAACCCACTGAGCCTGAGTTATCCCCGGATCAGGAATTTGGTACTCCACCCACCATGGGCATGATGAGTTTTCATCCCACTTCTCATTTGTCAGGCAGATGGCTGACACCTTGGGCCTCCCCTCACAGGAATCTGTGGATGATGATGATGAGGAGGAGGAGGCAGAGCTTCTGGATATGATGGGGTTAGCCCCCACAAAAAAAGGTGGTCCTTCCTGGCCTCAATTCACTTACAAAGACCACCTTAAAAATCCTGCAGACGCCTTCCTCTGTCCCTGGAGTGGACAAAAGGTGGAGAAAAAGTATCACCTGGATAGGGCTTCTGTGGATTATTTGTATACTCATCCAGATCATGAAGGTGTGATACAGGCTACTGCCTGTGATAAGGCTAAGGTACCCCTGGCATCCCATCCTCCAGATAAAGATTCCAGAAAAAACTGACACTATGGGGAAGGAGGATTATTTAACCTCTTCCCTTCTCCTCAGACAGGCAGCCTACATGGCATATGCCCTACAATACCAGAAGGCTCTATGGAATTCTGTGGTAGCCTTAACTGATGGAATTCCAGGTGATGCAGCACAGGATATGGCAGATATTGCCAGGATGGCTTTGGATGGCACAAAGTACCAATTTCACATGGCGGTGGATGCAAATGATACTGCATCCAGATTACCAGCCCTGTCAGTGTCACTAAGAAGTTTTGTCTGGCTCAGAGCAATCAATCTTACCCTTGACACTCAGTTAAAGCCTATGGATTTTCTGTGCGAAAACAGTTCCCTTTTTGGTGACAAAACTGAGGCATACATGAAAAAGGTGGAAGAGTATAAGACCACCTACAAGAGTAACTGCAGTAGAGAGAGAGAGAGAGAGACTCCACTTCTTTGAGATCCACAGGAAGGGGAGATGGGGTAAGAGTTACTACCTCAGGTCATATGCCCCTTACTCTATTCCTGCAGAGTATACACAGGACTCCAGAATCAGAGTCACACTGCGTGGGCCGGGTTCCCAGTGACCAAATCGTCGGTCACCCATGATATGAGCTACTCAAATTGAGTGACTCAATATGAGCGACTTATTAAATGGCTACAGGAAGTAAACAGCGAGTTGGAAGAAGAGCTACTAGAAAAGACGTTGATGGAGTTAATAGTTATGGAGAGACTGTACGTGAAGGGTAAAGGGTATATTTGGGAGGGCTGAATCCAGCTAGCCGTCTAGCATGGTGAATAGGGTTACAGTACGGGAAGCTGGTGGTTTGGAGTTCGAGTTTGGTATGTGACTCTTCCTTTTTGTACTGCTGTGTGGTTTTGGTGTTTGTATTTAATTAAAATTTTTGCCCATGCCAGTTCTCTGAGTTTGTCTCCCCCCACCCTCCGGTTTCCCATCCCACAACATTCTCCCCTGCAGATCACTGTCCCTTGGAGTAGCCCTTCATGTGTTTTCCTGTCTCCCCTGTGTCTGTCCCACCCTGGAGTTGATTATTTTGAGATGGGGTGCGGGGCAATCCCCGCATAAAAAGTATTTCCAGCATATTTAGTTTGGTAATGCTTTTTGTTCGGTGAATGTTCATCTCACTGTATTGCAGATTGCTGATATTTGTTTCGGTGACTTGCAGTCGCTGTTTCGGTAGTTGCCGATGTCTCTTAGCTCCTATTATATGTTACCAAATCAACAGATGCAGGTAATACAGTCACGGAACTCACCCCCAACTTACAAAAAACTGATGTCCATGGAAAATCATTCAAATAAATTATCAGTTTATTAAGCAGAATAAGAAGTTCCTTACAATAGAAGTGAAAAATGAGCTGACGTTTCACCTGTGACAGGCTTTGTCAAAGTGTAATAGTTTATTTGAATGATTTTCCTTGTGGACATCAGTTTTTTGTGATTTGAGAGTATACACAGGTCAGAGGTTATTACAGGGGCAGGGGCAGGAGGTCTTCTAGACGAGCCAGTCCATCTCCAGCTCCCAGACACAATCTGCCCAGAACCCCTGACTGCACAAAACAGGCTTCCACCCTTCTTCCAGTAGGGGCAGGCTGACTCACTACTTCCAATACTGGGAAAACATAACCACAGATAGTTGGGTTCTGGAGGTGGTGAGTCAGTGTCTCTGCCTACAGTTCAAAACAATTTCCAAAACCCCAGGGCCGCAGGGTTTTCCAACTTTAAGCCCCTGAAGACTATTTTGGAGGTAAAAAAGCTCCTGCAAACCAGGACAATAGAGTTAGTCCCTCTTGCCTAAAAGGGAAAGGGCATGTACTCAGTATACTTTTTAATCCCTGCAAAAATGGGGATTGGCAGCCAATCCTGGATCTCAGATACCTAAACAAACACCTGGCAATGCCCAGGTTCAAAATGGTAACACTGGCCATAGTTATTCCTTCCCTAAAGAAAGGAAACTGGCTGGCATCTCTGGATCTGAAGGACGCTTACTTTCATATTCCAGTCAGACCTTGCCACAGAAAATACTTAAGGTTTTCTCTGCCCTCAGGTAACTACCAGTTCTAAGCACTCCTGTTTAGGCTCACTTCTGCCCCACGAGTACTCACAAAGTGTCTGTAAGTGGTGGCAACTTATCTCAGAAGGCAGGAAATCATTGTATTTCCTTACCTGGGTAACTGGCTAGTCCTAAGGAATTCATACCAGCAGGTAAAGGACTCCATCAGGTGACTCAGAGTACCCTAGATTCCCTAGGCTTCCTTATCAATGTTCAAGAGTCAGATGGAGCCAGTTCAGTCACTGGATTTCATTGGAGCAGAATGGGAATGCTGTTCAGGGAAAAGCTTCTCTCCCACAGGAGAGGGTGCCAAATCTACTGACTCTAGTGAATTATTTTACCTTGGGTCAGTTAAGAACTGCAAGACAGTTCCTAGCACTACTAGGACACATGGCCTCAACTACTGCAGTAGTGTCGGGCTCCAGGTTTCAGATGAGGGATATTCAGTATCACCTCAGATCTCATTGGTCCCAAAGAAGGGACCCCATTTCAAAGCTTGTGCCAGTTACAAGAACCATGTTACTGGCTCTGCAGTGGTGGAAGGAAAAGGATACCCTCTGACAGGGCATCCCTTTTCAGTAACAGCACCACACTGTGGTCCTAACAACAGATGCCTCCCTCCTAGGGTGGGGGGCACACATAGGCAACCTCAAAATCAGTGGAATTTGGCCACCTCAAAAGTCCAAGCTGCACATCAACCTTTTAGAGTTGAGAGCAGTCCTCCGTGCACTAAAGACCTTTGCCCCTCAGTTGAGGGGTTAGTCGGTCCAGGTCAGGACAGACAACACAACCGCATTGTGGTACATCAACAAGCAAGGGGGTACAAGATCCTCAAGGCTGTGCTCAGAGGCCATGAAAATGTGGTCCTTAGCTTATTCCCTGGAGCTGCATCTGTCTGCCATTCATCTTCCAGGGAAGGACAATACACTGGCAAATTCACGCAGCAGCTGGCCCGGTGGTGCTGAGGGTTGAGGTACTGGATGCCACACCTCGCGCCATGCCATCAATCTGGGTTGGGGAATGAGCACGGGTTGGCAGGGGAGAGAGAGGATTGAGTGTCCGTAGACTACTGTCCTCTCTCTGGGGAGGGATCTGGGGTGTGCCCGGTGAAACAGTGGCCCCCGGTGGAAGCCGGTGGGACATGCGCACATCGGGGCACAACACAGTGGGGTGGAGCTGCAGCAGATGTCTACAGACGTCATTGCACGACCGAGCTCTGGGGGGCCAGCCGAGTGACACATAAGAAAAATTCCCCTGCCTTCGGGGAGGTGACAGAACCACCAGTGTGCTGGGTCCACACGCCCAATGTCGGACGTAGAAACCTGGCAGCATCCTTGGGGACTCTAGGCCTCTCAAGGGGCTGGAGAGACTGGAGTCCTGAACCCAATATGGTGGTCGGGTGGACGCGGTTCAGATGGGCGGTCAAGTACTTAGCGCTGAGAGTGGATTCCTGAGAGATGCCCCAAGAGGTGGGAGCATAAACAGGGTCAACAACAACAAAAACAAATCACACAGCAGCATCAGCCAGGATCATCACAGAAACATAGAATCTGTTGGAAGATAAGGACCACATGGCCCACCTAGTCTCCCTACTCACTGCAGCAGCCCCAGATCCTAGTTGATCTGCGGCTCTCCATCATCATTAGTAATAGGTTTTGAACAGGCAAGTGTTGAACACAGTTTTCAGATGTTGGGGCACCCCAGAAATAGATCAGTTTGCCTCAAAAGAAAACCACCAGCTTCCTCTTTATTGCTGCAGGCCACCCTGCTTGGGCACAGTGCTCATGGGTGCGCTAGCCCTGGATTGGACGGGAACATTTCTTTATGCCTTTCCTCCAATTCTACTGGTGTCAAGAGTCCTTCTCAAGCTGAGATGTCAGTCTGCAACCATGGTACTGGTTGCCCCAGATGGGGCGAGGCAGCCATGGTACCCTTAGTTGTTCACCCTGTCCACGAAGCAACCCATTTGTCTGCCCCAGAGATACAATCTCCTAACAGCTGTTCAGGAGCAGATAGTTTTTCCAGACTTCGAGAGCCTGCAACTGAAGGCTTGGTTCTTGAGGAGTTTGAATTTTCTGAATTTAATCTATCAGGAGAGGTACTTAAAGTACTGAAAGTTTCTAGGAAAACTTCCACAAGAAAGACTTATATTTGAAAACGGAAAAGATTTTCCATCTGGTGCTTGCCTAAGAAAATCAATCTCCTTAAGGCAAGCTTGTCTACATTGCTTGATTATCTGGTGCACTTGCAGGCTCTAGGCCTCATGCCTGCAACCCTTAGGGTTTACTTAGCAGCAGTATCTGCTTACTTGTCTGCAGGTGCTTAGAGAACAATAGCTTCACACCCTATTTTAAAGATATTTTTCAAAAGCTTGGCACATATGTTCCTTCTTGTTAGGAAACCAGTACCTCCTTGGGATCTGAATTTGTGCATATCCAAATCATGGAACCTCCCTTTGAGCCAGTGGCTACTGCTGTCCTGAAATATGTCAGATGGAAAATTGTTTTGCTGGTGACAGCTACTTCGGCAAGAAGAGTGTGTGATTGCCAAGCTCTTTGCACTGATCCTAGTTACATTATCTTCCGTAAGGACAAGGTTGTCCTTAGGTCTAACAGTAAGTTCCTTCCAGTGGTGACATCTGAGTTTCACTTGAACCAGTCCATCACCTTTCCTGTATTTTTCACAGCCAAGTACAGTTCAGGTGAATCGAAGCTTCACAGCTTGGACGTAAACAGGTCCATCAGCTGTTACATTACTCGTACTAAGGACCTTAGGGATTCCCACTCACAACTGTTCATTGCCTATGGTGAAGTGGGAAAGGGCAGGCCTGCCTCAAAGGGGTCATTTGAACATTGAATAGTATCCTGCATCCAATTCTGCTACAGTAAGGCTGACAAACAGCCACCACAGGGCCTCAGGGCACATTCCACTCACGGAACTGCTGCCTCTGTGGCAGCTGCAGGGCACATTCCCTTGCTGGAAATCTGTAAAGCGGCTACCTGAAGTACAGTTCACACCTTCACAAAGCACTGTTGCCTGGACGTCCAGTTCAGGAGTGATGCTAGGTTTGGCACTGCATTATTGCAGAACCTTTCCCAAAATAGGTTCTGTACCCACCTCCCAAGGCACTGCTTTGTAGTCTGCATATGTTTAATACTACTGGGAGATTCCTGGGGGGTTTGAAGAAAAAATGACTTACCATAGTAATATTGTTTCTTCCAAGGGACCTCTCAGTAGGATTAGACCTCCCATCCCTACCTCCCCTTACATAACCTGAATCAGGTTCAGCAATACTTTTAGTTTTTTTTTTAATACAGCCATTACTCATTGACTTGACTTAATGTTTTTGATGCACACGGGTATGATTAGGGCACCTAGCCCTCCTTTTAGTGTTTCTTCTTTTTCCTGTTTGGAACCCCTCCTCTTTGCCAGGGGAGGGTATTATTGTTATGGTTGTTAGGTTACAGTTATTTAATTCAGATAGTCTGTTGTTTTTTTCATCTGCAAAAAATGAATCTTGCAGTTAAATGGAACAGAGTCCACCTTGAGGCAGCAGTTTGAATGCATCATTCTAGGTTCCATGATGTGCATACATTACATCAGAGTTCCGGGGACACTCAGAGATTCTGACCTGACTGCATATATCTAATCCTGCTGGGAGATCTCTTGGAAGAAGCAATATTACTATGGTAAGTAATTTTTTCTTCTGCACTGTCGGCCAGCCCAGCGTTGACACCATCAGCCACTCAGACTGTTGACCCCTCCAAGTCAGGACAGGCTGTGAGCACCAGCAGACCTAACATGGCTGGTGCATTGCCATTGATGTCAGGGATGGTGTCTTCCCCGTTGACATCATCTAGTGTGCTTGCAGTTCAAGCAAGCACCAAAGTGCAAGTGGTGCATTCGTTCTTCGCAGACATGTTGCAATGCCTGCTTCCTCCTCCTGTAACAGGAGCAGCGTCGACTGGGCACCTTCAGCAAGCCCTAGCACCAATGCCTGTTAGGACTGACATGCCGGTTGCCTTCTAGGGTGTCCACGACCTTTTCTGCTCCTTCTCTAAGGCCTACAGATCCCATCGACAAGGATCAGAAATATAACCCTGACCTGATTGTGCAAGAGGAAGAGGAGGAAGAGTACGTGAAGAGCTCTTATGAGAGGTCTAGCTCCACCATCTCAACAGGGAGTGAGGACTCCACTGTGTGTACACCTAGGTCCCCTCCTGTAGACCCTTCATTCATCTCCATGATGCAGCAAGTCCAGTCTGCCATGGGGTTTGAATCTGAAGAGCAGGACATCACCAAAAGAAATTTGGAGAAGTTCCTAGAACTGCCGGACTCTCCACCTATCTTTATCCCTCCTCTACTGCCTGCCCTGGAGGATGCCAACTGGCTGCCTGGTACAGAACAAATATGATAACTGCCATACCTAAGAAGACAGATAAAATGTATCAGACCCCCTCAGGAAAGCCCTTTTTTGCAGGCCAACCTGAGGCTGATTCAGTTGTAATAAATATGGCCCATGATGGGTCTAAAGGGCCTAAACATCTTAGTTATCTCCCTCCTGACAAGTATTCTAGGAGGCTGGATGTTTTGCGGAAGAGGACCTTTGCTTCTGCTACCTTGGGCCTGAGGATTGCAAATTATCAGGCCAATATGGCAAAATACCAAGTTACCCTCTGGAGGAAGGCCAAGGCAGTGGTTATTAAGGCTCTTCAGATAGGGGCAGACCTAGATAAACATCTTTTATGCTTTACCTACAATATTTATGATGCTTCTGCCAGGGCAGCAGCTTCTAGGGTCTGTCTTAGGAGACATTTCTGGTTGAGGGTGGCAGGATTTTCTAATGATGAGCTGCAGTCTATCCTAAATGCCCCATTTAGAGGATACAGGTTGTTAAGAGCAGGCATACAAGATATCCTCTGAAACCTGCAGGCCTTGGGCAGGACCTTAAAATCAGTGCATTCCCTCTACCACACCCGACCAAGAAGCAGACAGAGAGTGCCCTTTCATTTGGCCAGCAACAGACACCGTTCAGGGGCCAGACAGCAGAGCAAAAGTAGAGGAAGATTGGGTTTGCCTGTCCCAAGACCCACCCCCAGGTGCCCACTCGAAAGCCCCTAGAGGTGGGGGTGCAGCTGCAGTCACAAGATCTGGATCTGCATGACTCCTTCCTTAACCCCCAACCACCAGTACCTTCTGGGGTAGTTGTAGGGGGTCACTTTTTCCTCCACCTGGACCAGTGGACGAAGGTTGCATCAGATGCTTGGGTCCTGCAGATAAAAGAACAGGGCCATGCTCTAGAGCTTCTGGAATTACCTCCAGACCACCCACCAGTGCCTTCTTCCTATCCTCCAGAACAGATACCGGTGTTGCTAGAGGAAGTTCTTACCTTTTGATCCAGAAAAGGGCCATAGAGCCACTTCCTTGGGAACAAAGGAACATGGGGTTCTATTCTCGCTACTTCCTGGTCCCAAAATGCACAGGAGATCTGAGGTTCATCCTAGACCTAAGAGAGCTGAGCCTCTTTATTCATTACAAGAAGTTCAGAATGGTCACTCTGCAAGGCCTGTTTCCATTACTGCAAGTAGGGGACTGGATTTGTTCTCTGAACATATAGGATGCTTACCTCCGTATCAAGCTCTGCCCCCTCACAGGAAAAACCTTAGGTTCCATTTCCAGGGGAAAACACTATCAATTCAGAGTATTGCCCTTTGGCTTACCATCTGTGCCACGGGTCTTTACTAAATGCTTAGCAGTACTGGCAGTAGCCCTCAGGAGAGAATGACTGTATGTCTTCCCTGCCTGGACAATTGGCTGCTCAAAGCCACTCCAAAGAGCAGCTTTACTAGACTCTAGCACACACTAGACAGCTGTTTGATGCCCTTGGAATCACGGTCAGTGAGCCAAAATCAGTTTTGTCCCCCTCACTGTCTGTAGTACATAGGAAGTGTCTTAGACACAGCCCAAGCCTTCCTGCCCCAGGACAGGGCCAAACATCTGATTGCACAGGCCCAGATGGCATATAACAGGTATGTCACAGCCAGGACATTCCTGAGATTATTAGGCCTGATGGCAGCAGCCATTGTTATGGTATCACAGGCCAGACTGCATATGAGGACCCCACAATGGAACTTTAGGATTCAGTGAGACCAACACACAGATTACTTAGAACAGAAGGTTCCAGTACCCAATCCTGTCCAGAAAGTACTGCTGTGGTGGATGGAACCTAGCCATTTGTTGAAGGGGGTTCCTTTCTTGATCCCCTCCCTTCATCATATTCTCACTACAGATCGCTCGGGAATGGGCTGGGAGGCATTTTGGGGCCCCGTCAGACACAGGGAACAAGGACCAGAGTGGAGAGTACCCTCCATATAAATGTCCTAGAAATAAGGGCTGTTCTGTACCGCCTACAAGCCTTTCAGACCCATCTATCTCTGGGACCTCTGCTGGTGCAAACAGACAGCATTAGTGTGATGCATTATATCTACAAGCAGAGTGGAACTCACTCCTAACCCTTAAGCAGGGAAGCGATGAGGGTTTGGTACTGTGCTCAAGAACATGGTCTAGAACTGTTGGCAGTTCATGTTCCAAGCATCCAAAACATCTTGGCAGACGGGCTAAGCAGGTCATGTCCATAATGCATGAGTGGGAGCTGCTGACTTTGGTGGCAGAAGACCTGTTTGACAAGTTGGGTCATCCAGAGTTGGACCTTTTAGCTTTCCCACACAATGTAAAATTGCAGCATTTCTGCTCTCTCATTCTAGGGCCTGGAGTTTTCTGGCAAGACATATTGTCACTTTCTTGGAAGAGGAAGCTTCTTTACACCTTTCCTCCCTTTCCTCTAATACAGAGGGTGCTAATCAAGCTCCAAGTGGGAAGGAGCAACCTTGATACTCATTGCCCCTCTTTGGCCTCTTCAGATCTGGCTCCCCGTACTACTGCAGTTGGCAGTGGAACCACTAGTGCTTTAACCCCCTGTGCAAGGGCTACTATTCCAGGAACAGGGGACACTTTTCCATCCGGACCGCAAGTGACTCCATTTCCATTCATGGCACCTGAAGACATAGCCATTGTTAGGTTTGGGGTGTTTCAAAAAGTGGCTGATGTTCTGGTGGCTGCCAGAAAACCTTCCACCAGGGCCACCTATTCTATGAAGTGGAAGTGGTTTGCTTTGTGGGCTGCTTCTCATCATCTGGATCCCTTTACCTATCCAGTAAATCAAATTCTAGAGTATTTGCTGTCCTTGTGAGATGCTGGTTTGCAGTACTCTTCCATCAAGGTGCACTTGGCAGCTATTTTAGCCTTTCATGTGCCTATTTAGAGTTGTATGGTTGCTTAGTTGGAGGTGGCACATGTGTTTTTGAGAGGCATATTGAACTTGAAGCCTCCTATCTGCAATCCCGTTCCAGATTGGGACCTGAATTTTGTTTTAGAAAAGCTTTCTTTGGTTCATTTTGAGCCAGCTGCAACCTGTGGCTTACGCTTTCCGTCTTAGAAAGCGTTATTTTTAGTTGCTATTACTTCTGTTCAAAGATTTTCAGAGCTTCAGAGTCTAATGTATGAACCTCCTTATTTGATTTTTTCATAAAGATAGGGTGGTTTTACATACTAATCCTAAATATCTTCCTAAGATGGTCTCTGAGTTTATTTTAAATCAAATCATCCACCTGCCAGTTTATTTTCTTGAGCATGCCAATCCAGGGGAAGCACTGCTCCATATTTTAGATGTACTTGGAATAATCAGGTACTATATACAGCGCATGAAGGATTGCAGGAAGTCCTCACAGCTTTTTGTTTCTTTTGCCCCTGGGAAAGAGGGTGCACCTGTTTCTAAATAGTGTATGTCCAAACAGTTGGGCAATTGTATTACTTTTTGTTATAGGAAGTGCGGCAAGGAACTTCCTGGTGGTGTTCGTGGGCATTCCATAAGGGGCATGGCCACTTCTGTAGCTTTTTTCAAAAATATGTCAGCTGCAGAGATCTATGCAGCTGCCACTTTGAGTACTGTCCACACCTTCACTAAACATTATAGTCCGGACACTGTCTCTCGAAAAGGGGAAGGTTTTGGCCTACCTGTATTTCAGAGCCTCCTTTCTTAGGTCTGTAGGTTCCAGCCACCCAGACTGTTTTATTGTTAGTACTGCTTGGTACTCATTCCATAGGTATGGCCTGATGAAAGAGATATCCTGAAAGAAGATAGAACAGTTACGTACTTACTATAAAAGTAAATCTTGGAGAGAATATCTTTCATTAGGCCATGCTGTCCCACCCTCCTTCCCCCTTAGATTCAGAGCTTTGTAACACGTGTATCTTTCTCCAGGATAGTCTACCTGCTGTTTCCAGCCCTGCCTGGTAGGCGGAATCATAAGTTCTCTCCTGGTTCACTAGAGGGAGGTCGTCTGAGCATGATCTCTGGCGGGGAACTAAGGAGGGAAGGGGCCACTCATGTTTATATAGGAGTGCCGATGTAGGACGTCATCGTGGGCAGTCCCTAGTAGATTGCTTGTAAAAAGTTTCTGTGTCGTCCTAGTCTCTGGCAGCTATTGTTCCATAAGTGTGGCCTGATGAAAGAGATTCTCTCTCGAAGAGCTACTGTTACGGTAGGTACATGACTGTTCTATCTTACTTCTAGTGGGGGCTCTTGCAGCAGGCAGTAACCATTAGAACTAAGCCGCCAGACGCTAGGACCCCACGGAAACCTTCTAGCTAGCAGTCTTTAGTGGGGGACCGCCCTGACATCAGCCAGTGGTATAAAGGGGGCAGTCCCTGGCCCCACCTCAGTTATTTTCCTGTCGTCGACCCGCAAGCATCTGCTCTTCAGACACCAGCTAGCTTCAGTTTGACCGCCAGTTTCACATTTACAGCATTTTTCTTTATTTTCCCTTTAAAATTATCTTTTTCATTTCTGCATGTCGTCTTTTCCTTCTTCATCCATTTCTTCAATGGAAAGGAGAAAATCTAAGTGTGCCTGTGGCAAACAGCTGCCGTCAAAAGATAGCTATGAAGCCTGCCTTTCTTGCCTAGGCCCAAACCAGGACACCGCCGCCTGTGAGTATTGTCAGGTGTTCGACTCCCAGACTCTGATCCACTGCCAGAAGGCCCTTAAGGCACACCTCATTGAGCAGCAGCTTGCCGCCATGCAGGCTCAGCCAGCGGGGAAAAGCTCCTCTTCCTCCTCAACAGTCTCCATGGCTTCCACCTTGAAAACCCACAAGGACAAGAAGAAGGACTCGGGGAAGCATCGACCTCGGGACAGGGATCAAGAAAAGTCCCAGAGATGCTCCCACTCCAGATCCCCACTGCATAAAAAGTCCTCCTCCAGCACTTTCTCTCACAGGGGATTGGATGATTCTTCCAGGCCTACCCTCCCTCCTTCGGGGCAGGCTTCATTGAAACCCTCAGCCCTTCCCTTGGCATCGGGTGGTGGTATGTCAGGGTCGGGGGCTTCATCCTCCTCTCCGGCATCCCTGAAGGTGCAGGCAAAACCACATGTGTCATCCTCCATCTCAGGGATAGGAACTGGTCACAGACAGGGCGGCGACGCTTCAGCCCCCGTTTATTCGGTCCAGACGTTGGTGATGTCCAAAGCCTTGGACCAGTCCTGCCATCAGGGGCAGGCATCAGGCCCATTCAAATGCCCAACACCTCCACCCTGGTCTGCGGCTACTTCGTCCCAGACATCTCTTAGGCTCACGGCCTCCTCCTTCTCGAAGCCGCCGTCAGTCACAGGGACGCCCGCTTGGACGTCGGCCCAGGAGTCATCCTCCTCGTTGCTGGCTCATTCCGCTTCCCCTATAGAGGTGGACTCCCCTCAAGGGAGATCTCTGTTGACTGACCATGGACATCAGGTGGCCCCCTTTCATCCGGCATGGTCTCCTACTGTTCCACCACCCCGGTCTCCGGTCACCCTGACCACGGCTACTCTGACGCCAGGTAAGCCGACACTGGACCCTCAGCCCATGGATGGCCCATCGACTCCACAATTTACTAAAAATGAAATACAGTACAGGATCTGTTCTCATTCTGGTGGAGTCAGATCAAACAGGATCTACTCCCACTGAAAGAACTGGTTATGGTGGTGCCGGGTCCAACCCCAGAACCCCTCAAGAAGGGGAATCTGGAACCCAAGCCACTGATTCCACCACTGAAAGATTGTATGCCCAGCCCAGAGGATACCCATGGCAGACCCCCCTCATAGAGGCTGGCATCACTGCAGCTCTTCACGCTCCTCAAGCCACTACCATCATTGATCCTTTAGCCGACATCGGTCTAAGGGTCGTCAGTCGCTTAGCCGTCGCCAGTCCTGTGACCGACATCACTCTAGCTCTTCCTCATTGGCCTCATTGGTGGACTCTAGCGAGAGCTCGGAGCCCATGGGCTCGAACAGTTTTGACCTCAAGGGTTACCCTTTGTCTCCTGACAATGGGGACACTTTCAGGTTGCCTCCTGATGATCCTACATTCGTGGACATCATGAGGCACACCCAGGCCTCCAATGGATGGGTGATGTAGGACCTGGATCCCGAGTGGTGGAGGCTGGCTAAATATCTGAGGCAAAAGGAGCCCAAGCATCTAGTGGTCCCTTCTTTGTTGGACACGTTCCAGGGCCTGACAAGGCTCACCTGGAAACATCCGTCCTCCACCTCCGCCGTCTCAAAGAAATCAGATAGGCTGTACAGAGTCCCTAGGGAGGAGCCTTTTTTGGCGGAACACCCTACCATGGACTCTATGGTCATTACGGCAGCTCATGATAGATCAAAGAAGCTGAAACACCTTAGAACACAGCCTCCTGATCAGGAGTCCAGATACATTGACCAGATTGGCAAGAAAGTCTATTCTTCGTCTACTTGCTCCATCTGGTCACTCAACTTTCTCACACATATGGTTCAGTACCAGAACGCCTTGTGGGAGAAAGGGATGGAAACAGCCCAGGCCCTTCCATACTAGGCACAGAAGTCCAAGATTCTGGATCTTTTGAAATTGGGGTGTGGTGGGGGCACTCATATTTTGAGGGCCTCATTCAACACTGCAGATTCAGCATCCCAAGCAGTGGCTTCCGGCATTTGCCTTAGGCGCCACTCCTGGCTTAGACTCTCAGGATTCTCCCAGGATCTGTAGTCGGGCATCCTTGATCTCCCTTTTAAGGGTTCAGTTCTCCTCAGAGACGAGACTGAAAAGCTCATTACCCATCTCCGGGAAGTCCATTTGGTCCATCCAAAAAATGTATAAGGAGGCCAAAACCCTTTAGGAAATGGCCCTTTCGGAAGGCCTCATGTCAGCAGTCCCGAAATCGACTTCAGCAGAGGGGAGGCTATAAAAGGCAACCTCCCAGACTCCTGGTAACTCTGCCTCTCTCACCATAAAGTCCTCTCAAGCTCTTCTGTCTACTCCCGGATCTGTACAATGACTCCCTGCCTGTTTCCCCCTTCCCCCTCCCCCTCCACCGGTGGAGTCAATAGGGGAGTCAGTAGGTGGTCGCTTCTCCTTCTACCTAGAGGGTTGAAGAAGCATAACATTAGACCTTTGGGTGTTACAGCTCATAGAAAGAGGACATACTCTGGAGTTCATGCAAATACCTCGGGGAAACTCCACCAGTGTCCTCCCATTATCCTCCTTCTCATATTCCCCTGATTGAAAGGGAAATTCAGGCCTTCCTTCAAAAATGGGCTATAGAGCCAGTCCCCCTCGTCCCAGCATGGAAGAGGGCACTATTCGCACTTTTTCCTAATGCCATAAAAAACAGGGGATCTTCATCCCATCCTGGACCTCAGCTCTCTGAACCAGTTTATAGACTACAAGAGGTTCAGGATGGTGATGCTTCCAGATCTCATCCCTCTCCTACATCGAGGGGAATGGCTTTGCTTCCTAAACAGCAGGACACATACCTGCACATTCTAGTCTTTCCACACCCCTCTTTCAGGGTCATCACTACCAGTTTTGAGCTATGCCTTTCGGCCTGCCCTCCACTCCCAGAGTCTTCACCAAGTGTCTTGCAATAGTGGCTGTGGCTGTACAACGCAGGGGCCATTACATCTTTCCCTACCTAGATGACTTGCTTCTGATGGCTCCTACAGGAGATCAGCTGGTTCACACTCTCGGAGACACCTTTACGCTCTTCTGAGAGTTGGGGATTACCCTGAACCTTCCCAAGTCATCTCTAGAGTTCAGGTCAGAGACTCCAGTTCATAGGAGGTGGTCCTGGATTCCGTTCAGGGTAAGGCCTTCCTACCCTCAGACAGGGTGGATCGCCTTCGAGTTTAGGCATGTCTGGTGTCTTCGGCTCCTCAGGTTCCAGCTCGGTTATTCCTGAGACTCCTTGGCCACATGGCGGCAGCCATCCCTGCGGTTCCCATGGCTCACCTGCACATGATGGCCCCTCAGTGGACACTCAGGGTATGATGGGACCAGAGGTCTGATGACTTCGACCCACCAGTTCAAGTGTCTGACCCAGTTCGCAGGACACTTTCCTGGTGGCTCAACTCCTCCAATCTCTTGGCAGGAGTTCATTTCTGGCAGGAGCCCCTGATGCGGGTTCTCACCACGGATGCCTCGGGTTTAGGATGGGGAGCTCATCTGGAGAACAGGCAGATGCAGGGGGTTTGGTTTACAGACAGAAGAGCAATCACTCCATATCAATGTCCTGGAGATGTGGGCGGTCCTGAATGCCTTGCAGGCCTTTCAAGCAGACCTCCTTTCGGGTCCTCTTTTGATCCAGTCGGACAATATGTTGGTAGTGTTTTACATTAACAAGAGGGGGTCTCTCATTTGTACCCCCTCTGCATGGAGGTAGTGAAGGTCTGGTACTGGGAGCTGGAACTAGAATTCACCGCTGTTCAGTTCCAGGCATACAAAATGTCTTGGCCAACAGCCTAAGCCGGTCTCAGTCCAGGGCTCACGAGTGGGAGCTCCTTCACTCAGTAGCAGACCAGCTCTTAAAGAGATGGGGCTGTCCAGAGTTAGACCTTTTTGCGTCCCCACTCAACACCAAACTGCTCAATTTTTTGCTTGTAAGATCCAGGGCCTGGAGTTTTCTGGTGAGACGAATTGTCCTTCTTCTGGACAGGGAGGTTTCTTTACACCTTCCTTCCCTTTCCTTTTCTGCAGAGGGTTCTTCTGAAGCTTCAGGCAGAGGGGGCAGAGATAATTCTCATTGCCTATCTTTGGCCTTGGCAGATTTGGTTCCCACTACTGCAGCAGTTGGCAGTGGAGCCCCTGCTTCCTCTGCCTCTCAAGTCACACTTACTCTCCCAGGATCGGGGTACTCTGGTCTATCCGGACCTCAAGTCCCTGCATCTTTATGCATGGCTACTGTACACTTCGCTATGGATAGGTATGGGGTTTCTCAAAAGGTGGCAGATGTCCTAGTGGCCTGCCAGAAAGCAATCCACTGGAAAGCAAGCCACTAGATCTACTTACTCTATGAAGTGGAAGAGATTTTGCTTCTCGGCTTCTGTACACCGGCTTAATCCCCTTTCCTGCCCTGTGAACTCCATACTCGAGTATCTCCTCTCTCTATAGGAGCAGGGCCTGAGCTGTTCCCCTATCAAGTTGCATTTTTGACATATCGTGCCCCGATAGAGGGGAAAACCATCACTCAGCTGGACATGTCCTGTACTTTCCTGTGGGGCATTCTGCACTTAAGAGCTCCCATCAGAGATCCCATTCCCCGTTGAGATCTCCTTTTTATGTTGGAGAAACTCATGCTTCCCTCATTTTAACCAACCACAGATTGCGAGCTCTGCTTTCTGTCATGGGAAGCAGTGTTTTTAGTTGCCATTACTTCCACTCGAAGAATTTCAGAGCTCCAGACTCTAATGTGTAAAGAGCTTATTTGCTTTTGCATAAGGACAGGGTGTCCTTACGCACATGTAACCCCCCTGCAAATGGGGGTTCCCAAAAGACTTCCAGGAGCTTGCTTGAATGCTCCAAGCCTGAATGGTGTTTGGCATTTAAGCCATTTATCAGTGAGTGTTTTTAGAGCCTCTGGTACTGTCTCTTTAAGAGCTGTCTGCTTGCAGACATAATTAGTTTGTATGGGGGGACTGTGTGCTTCTCTGAGTACCACTCGAGCTGCTGCCAATTCACTTCATTTTGCAGTCACTAGAGTGCAAAGGGAACCTATTTGAAAGATGTAACTGTTTGCCAGAAATTATTTAGAGTAATAATGAAATTACAGTTTGTCTAACCTGCTTTCTTTGCAGTCAGAACTGTGTCTGCTAGTTCCCCATTCTAGTTTTGAACTGCTGAACTGGACCAATCAGTGTGGGGTAAGCTAGCTCTAAAATGATGCCTTGGACTCATAATCTGAGCCAGCCACAAGAGGATTGTATGGGCAGTGACTCTGGGAGATGTAGTTTAGACTTCAGTGCCTTTTGGACCAACAGCAGCAGTCTATTGTGAGTGACAGCCAATCCAGTCAAGAACTGGGAGGAACTCAAAGGAAGTGCCCAGTTTAAGTCAGTTGGAGTTCAGTTGAGCTTTGGCAGTGAAGAAGGAAGGAGCCCTGTGTTTTTCAGTGTGCAGTTTTAGTCAAAAACGTGTGTAAGGCCCAGAGTTCCGGTCTGCAGCTTGTGTAACAGCTTGTTAGGACTGAATCCGTCCTGTGAAAAGAATCAAAGGATCTCTGAAGAGTAGAAACCAGGCTCACCCTGTAGAAGACTGGAAGAATTGCTGAAAATTGCACTCGGTCTGTCAGGAACTGAATCTGCTGTGTGTTCTCCCGGGTATGTGCAGTAATTGCGATCGGGATACAGATGCAGCCTGCCTGGTATAGTACTTTCTTTTATATGGATGTGTGAAGAGGTTTGTGTACCTCAAGTGAGCCCTGCTGACATTGAAGGACCCTATCTTATTTGGAGGTCGTGAGTACTAATTCAGGGTTGCTCCTGTTGAATTGCCACATTAAATCCAAATGGAATTACTGTACTGCTGACTGTTTAATTCTCCTTTTCTATGTGTGAAAGGGCCCCTACCAGCTGCCACGGTTTGGACTAGCCACTAGGGCTTGGGTACCCTGGGACAGTAACTGATAGGATAGGCCTGTGCACAGAGCCATAGGTAGATTATTAGAGTGATAAGCTAATTAACCTGATTTCCCCTGTCCTTGTTATATCCCTAAATAAATCAGAGCTGCTTGTTTCAGCAAAGTTATACTGCCTGAGGTATTTGTCTATGTTAAAGTACTGTACTGTGATTGTTGCACTGTATCTCATTTCACAGGAGGTCCCAGTGCCGGAACCAGACCTGGGGGTAAGTGTATACTGTGAAGGTAATTCTGATATATTGTGTGGGCCACTAGTGGGAAGAAAGGGGGGTTGCAGTGTCCCAGAGGGCTGTGACCAAGTTAGTTTAACTATTGCAAACCCTGACCTCTGGGTGGAGGCACCCGCCATTGGATCCAGGCCCCTCAACCTGTTAGTGGCAAATCAGGCAGGGGTAGTAGCCCCTGGGATAGCGCCATCTAGGGGTTACACACAAATCCTAAGTTCTTGCCTAAGGTGGTGTCCAAGTTCTCTCTTAACCAGGACATCAGCTTCCCAGTTTATCATCCTGAGTATTCCAGTCAGGGGGAAGCGTTGCTGAGTACCCTTGATGTGCACAGAATGCTTCATTATTACTTGACCCGTACAGCTCTTTTTCGATCTACAGATCAGTTGTTTGTTTAATTTGCCCTCAAATCTTGGGGCACCCCAGTCACCAAGCAAATGTTCTCTAAATGGTTGGTGAACTGTATTGTGTTTTGCTACAACAGGTATAGCAAGCCCCTACCGGGACCAGTAAGGTATCACTCCATCAGGGGGATAGCAACTGCTTTCGCTTCTCTCCGAAATGTTTACGCAACAGACATCTGTGCAGCAACTGTCTGGAGCTCAGTTCACACCTTTATCAAGCACTACAACTTGGACATTGCTTCTAGACGCAGAGCCGTATTCAGACTGGCAGTCCTTCAGGGCCTCCTGTCCTAGATCCTCAGTTGGCAGTCTAGTCTCTTGTCTCCTCCCAGACTTTTCCCATGCCTTGCCTCCTTACTGCTTGGGACTCAGTCCTAATGGTTATTGCCTGTTGCAAGAGCTCCTACTCGAAGTAAGATAGTACAGTTACATAAAAATCTTACCGTAACAGTAGATCTTCGAGAGAAGTTCTGGCAGCAGGTGCTGCTTTCCCTCCCTCCCTGCTCATGCTGTGCCTTTACTTTTGGTGAGACCCTGCCTGGTTTTCCTTCCACTTCATACTTGGGGTTTCTGGTGGGAGAACTGAGGTGGGGCCGGGGACCACCCCTTTATACCATTGGTTGACGTCGGGGTGGGCCAACATGGGGGGGCTGTCCACTGCTGAAGACTGCTAGCGAGAAGGTTTTCATGGGGTCCTAGTGCCTGGCGTCTTAGTCCTAATGGTTATTGTCTGTTGCAAGAGCTCCTCTCGAAGATCTACTGTTAGGGTAGGTTCTTATGTAACTGTACTTTCTCTGTACACACCCCAGAATTCTTGATATCATCCTGCCTACTTACTTTGCCAACTTCAAGAATGAGGGAGAAAGGATGGTCTACTTACTGGATGTTAAGAGGATCTATAGGTTTTACCTGGACAGGAGTAAGGACTTCTGAAAGTCAAAACAGCTCTCTTTCTCATTCGACCCAAATTTAAAGAGACAGTCTGTCACAATCAGGTACATTTCTGACTGGTTTGTAAATTGCCTTCGCCACTGCTGTGCTGTGGCTGAGGTTAAACTGGAGGGCAAGGTACATGCCCACTCCACCAGAGTAGGTGCCACTTCCTTGGCAGAAATATGCTCTGTGCTTCTTGGTGAAATTTGCAGAGCTGCAACTTACAGCACAGTGCATATCTTTACCAAGAACTATGCACTTGATGTCTGTGTCAAGCAGAATGCCACCTTAGCAAGACAGTTTTGAATGTACTACTATTCTGAGTGAGCCCAGAGATCTACTATAGCGTCCCTAGTCCAGAGGACTTGCTCTGAGCTTGGTACTCTAACCCACAGGTGTGAATCGGGTGGTGAAGACTGAGTTTTGGAAGATATGAAAATTATGTACTTACCTTAATTGTTGATCTTCCAGAATATCTTCACCTTTAATTACCACATCCAACCTCCATCCCCTGGACTCACTCCAGTATTGCTGTGTTGTGGTCTTCACACCATTGTACTTGGTTTGGGCTATAAAGACACTGTGTTACTGGGTTTGGTGGCCCTTCTTATACAGGGCACTAGGGCTATCTTATGCCTTTAGGTTTAATGTATAGGTTACTCGTTAGGCTCATCTTATCTTCACATACAGAATTTCAATGAAAGGATTCTATTTTTATATATTTTTTTTAAATAATTTCTTCTTATTTTTCATTTATTTAAAGGTAATTTTATAAATGCATTAAGACAATCCTGGATGTGCCATTATAATCACACTTCTCAGGTGCATTTAATAGCACTGGGCTGCACCTCATACCTAACAACACACCTGAGGAACGCAGTAATATCACCATAATGCAAACTCTGTCATATCTTTTTGCTTACTTTTTGTTTTTGTTTTATTGAATGGAAAATCATTAGAAGTCTTGGATGATGGGGGTGTTGATATTGCATTCACTGTTTTCACTGTTCTGTACAGTGATGCAACAAAAAAGACTAGGAGAAAGTCTTAAATAAAATAACTTATTTGAGTAGAGAAGGTTTTAGCATTGAAATAGTTAAAATGAATCCATATGATTTTGGTGGAGGTGGGGGTACAGCTGATTACATGTTTCTTGCACTCCCCAGCAGCTTCAGTAAACGTACGTGAAGTGCGTAATGAAGGCTTCTGATGTTGACTCCTTAGAAATGTTGTTACTATGCAATAAGTATTTCCCATATGATATAATTTTCCTACAATAAAACCTTTTCCTCCTGTTTCTTTGCAGTAATTGAAAGATAAATATGCTGCTGATAAACAAAAACAGACATTTTGATTATTTTGCATTGTGGTTTAGAATTGCAGACAAGCTTTGTGTATGTGAGTTCTGCATTTAATTGGGTAATCAAGTTCATAAGATTGAATAACAGCGAGGCGC
The DNA here is from genome assembly GCA_016271365.2 of Neoceratodus forsteri. Taxonomy (NCBI): domain Eukaryota; kingdom Metazoa; phylum Chordata; order Ceratodontiformes; family Ceratodontidae; genus Neoceratodus; species Neoceratodus forsteri. The sequence continues at coordinate 1,174,611,374 of CM057453.1, read as the reverse complement.
TGGTTATTAAAAGAAAATTGTGTTCTCTTAATGACTTGAAGAATTGAAGCGCTTGCATTACATAAAATTAACTTGCATTTAATTGTAAATGCAAGCCCTGAATTTGGACTGACTAGTGATGTGGATCATTGCAAATTTTTTTCATTCGGATCAACAAAAATACAGAAGGTCATACTTGAAATGGGTTGAGGTTTAATCCTGCAGTAGACTATCTGTAATTGTGTGAGGAACAATGACTCCCTCAGGAGCGCCTTTTGGTAATTCATGCATGAGGATAGCTTGAGGTGGTGTGTAAGGGCAATGGACAAGACACCACTGCTACAGGTTTACTACATCTGACATTACAACCAGAAAAGAAGCACCCTTTTATCAGCAGCAATGGCCCCATTTTTTTCACAATGAAATGATAACCCATCTGTTTTTTTATTTCATAACAGTGCACCCTGTCAAAAAACACTAATCCAAGTAAGACAGACGGTTTATTTGCTCAAGCTAGTCCAAGCGAGAACCAACACATCTTCAGTGGGGTTCTGCCTTTATCTGTTTTTTTGCAGATGAGAGTACTGCAGCAAAGGCAGGTCAAGTAGTTTACACAAAAGTCTCCTGGAGAGTCAGCAGCTGTGGTGGGATTATAGCTTTGCTCCCTCAGTTCACAGCTGAGTGATCTTATTACAAGAGCACAATGCCTTCTGAAATATTCTCAGTAGCTAAGAATACCACAAAAAAAAAAAAAACGTAACATGAACTAGTATAAACTGCACAAATTAAGCTGCTAAATCATTTTCGGGATGGTGGCACAGCCATTGGTACAAAATTATAATTTTTTCACAAAGTTTCCCTGTCTCCCCTAACGTGCCATCTTCTCCCCTGGACCTACATGCCTGGCTAAATCCCCCACTGACTGCCCACCATGACAGGGCCTGAAGAGGTAGGGCCATCCTCCCCCCTCCCCAAACTGGAGACTATATCTAGATAGGAGCAGCAGTCCATGTGATGGCATGATTGAGAGGCGGGCAGGCAGGGCTTTACTAAGTCTGCATCACTGTCCCTTTTCTCCCCAGTTCCTCCTGCTACAGCATGGATAACAGTGCATACCGTGTGGAGGCACACACGCATTGCATCAGACGAGCCCCTCCCTGCACTACCATCAGGCCTCCACCTGGTGGCAGTTGACATCAGAACAACAGACCTCCTCACACTCCCTGAGAGAGGAGAGTAGTTCTATGTATGCTTAATCCTTTCCCCCTTGGCTGACCACCATCAACCCAAGTCAACTCCCAAACCTGGGCTGCCGACATGGCATGCGGTAGCACTACTGCTGAGCCACTGGACCGATAGCACCATATTTAACTGCTTAGTATAACATCTCTTCAGCTATCCTATTAAGAAGTCATGATGTGCAGTGGCTCTTACCACTAGCACACTAAAGTAGAATCCTTCTGCTGCAATGAGGACCCCAGGTTTCAATTGCATTATAACTGGTCATGCCAAAGTTTTTAATACTTGTGGCACTACAAACGTTTTGGGATTTTGATGGACCAGGTAATTGGGCTGAAGGGAGGGATGCTGCTTATACATAAGGGGAAGAACTATTACAGACTGCATAGCTCAGTGGCACTTGTTGTTAGTGCACCTGGAGAGATCTGGCATCAAATCCCACTAAGACCCCCTTGCTCCAAGCTGGTATAACTTTGGGCACACTGTGGAGGCAGCATGCAGAAGCCTGGAAGGGGGCAGAGATTGCTTGTATTGTAGCACCTGCTGTGTTTTGTGGGAAGCCTTGCTATTGAAGGTGACTATGCAACATCACTTCCTGCCTCTGCTGGGCAGAAGCGAACATAGAAGTGGCACTTGTTCTGTGGAGGTGGAAGGGACTAACCTGGAGGAAAACTCAAGTCCTGCTTGGCCTTTAAAGACAGCCAGCACCCGCCCCATGCTACTTCCTTAACTCACTTTGGTGCCTCCCTGTCCTGCAACCAACTTGTAGACGCAAGTTTCTAGGTCATTGCCACCTGACTTGGACCCAGCCAGAGGAGGCATACTTCAGAGTACTGCTAGTGGTGGGGGATATCTGACTCAGTAGATGGCGAAAGGAAGCTTTGATGTGGTGGGAAATGTGGAGGCAGGAGGGGCCCAATCACACTGGCAGAATAAGCCGGTTGATTAAAAATAAAATCTGCTACCGGCCCCCAATCCACTAAATAGCCTTCATATCATTGAACCCTGCTTTGCATCATTATCATCATGGACCCTGTTCCAAAGCGTTCTCAGCAGAACTGTCATTCCACTGCCACAAGGAAGTAGTTCTATGCAGTCATGATAAGACCAAATTTAAAAGGCAAGCAAGGGGAATTTTAGTGGGGAGGGAAATGAGAAAATAATCAGTTTAGCCTTCAAATCTAAATATGAATTATTCCTTTCCTCAGAGTCCTTCAGTCACGACTTCTGATTGGTCTGAGCTGGATCTTCTTCTGTTGGTTGGGACTTTTGGTCATGTTTTGAGTCTGGGTGCCAGCAGCTTCATTGAAGAAGAACACCAAACTTGGTATTTCCTTCTGAACACCCTTTGCCTAGCACTGTTCCAGGATGTATGTAGAAAGTACTTCCTGGTGCGAGAGCATGACCTTGAACTCAGCCCAGGTGGGAAGAAGAATTGTGAAGATCCTGGGCCCAGCCAACAACATGCCTATAAAGAAGGACTACAGATACCTGATTATGACTCTGATAAATCCAAATCGACATCTCCTCTGGGACTGGGGGCAGGTCATGAAAAGTGGTTTGCCTTGGTTACTCCATGGATTACTCTGATTGTTTGTCGGCTACTACGATCCTTAAACCAAACAGGAATCAAATGGGCTCACCGGCCAGATTTTGGTCACTGGCTAACAAGGTACTGTAAATATTTAACTGTTTGCAACTCTTGTTGAATTCTATTGTCTCTTCATTATTTCTGCTTCTACTAAGATTAGTGTTATGGCATGCTTTTAGCCATACCCGGGACCTCTATGGAAATCAGACTTTTGCCTCAGAGACTTATATCCAGGTTCCTTTCTTGACTAGATAAATAAATTACACACTGAGCATGTATTAAACGAGCAAGATGAGCATATTCTAGCAATAAAAACGTAAATATGTTCTTTTCTCTTTACCCTTGAGGCACACTGGACCATAGTACATTAGCTGTGGATTCTAGTTCTGCCTCATAAACACACAGCAGCAAAAACTGTGAAGCTTCCTGGGCTTCATGTTGTTTTTTTTCCTTCTGAGTCAGTTAAGTGGTTTTCAAAGGTTTAGTTCTCCTTTGGAAAATAAATCACTATGTTCCTACTTCCCTGTACGCACAGGAGATTAAAAAAAGGAAACAGACATATAACATAATTGCTCAAATACAATTTTCTTCAATACAAAGCAATTTTATTTGGTGTAATGACTTGCATTCAAAATGTATCACAAGTGCTATATATAATCCTAATGGGACATTTATCACACATACAGTGCTGTATTTACTGAGTGTACAATACATAGAGAAGAAATGCTAGAAACGTTCTGTGTACAAGGAAGTAATGCCATAAAGGGGAGCAATTGAGGTTATAAACCACAAGCCCAAAAAAATGAGTAGATTTATGAGGACTTTAGCATCCCACAGCACTTTTCTAGCATTTAACATAGAAACATAGACTTTGACGGCAGATAAGGACCACTTGGCCCACCCAGTCTGCCCATTTCCCTACCTATTGGATAAGCTGCAGATTCTAGTTAACCAACAGCCTACTTCCTGTTTTGTAGTGCCTTTGGTTCATTGACTAATGGCTTCATTTTGACTTTTTGGTAGATGTAAAATACTGTCTAGCAGTGCAGAAGTTAAGCTTGAAAGAGAACATCAGAGTACTCACTTAATTGACTGTTTCACTGCGAAAGAGTTGGCTTCAGTTTGTCGTCTGACTTGTAGATTGTCATTGTGAAGTAGTGCGCAATACTGCTGTTTTCAGCATCTGCACTCCGAGAGTGCTACTGCATTTCTCTGTGTTACGAAATGGTCTGAACCCTCGAGCAGCTGTAACTTTCCGAAAGCAGCATGTACGTGTTTTTTTTAGAATGTTGGTTATATAAAATGTGCTTGTTGTTAAATAAACCCAAGACTGTTTTTTTTAGGGACATTTGTTCTTATAAAGTGTGTTTTTGAGAAGTGAACCCAAACTGTTTGAAAATTTGTTTTTTGTAAAGTGTGTTGCTTGTAAAGTGTGCGTTTTAAAAAATGGAACCAAACTCTATGAAAAGTCATTTTAAAAAAAAAAACATTGTTGCTTCTAAAATGTGTTTTTTGAGAAGTGAACTGAAACTGAAAAGTTGTTTTTAAAAAAGTCTGTTGTTTAAGTGTGTTTTTTTGAAAGTGAATCCTAACTGTTTGCAAAGCTGTTGAATTTAAAATCTCCTTGTTGGAGGGCAAGCATCTCAAACTGTTGAGAAATACATTTTTTATGAAAGTTTTTTAGTCTTAAAAAATGTGCTTGAGGGTAAACTTAAACTGTTGAGAAACTGTACTTTTATGAAAGTCTGGTTTTGAGGTTGCGGTAAAAAATTTAAAAAGTTGGCATTTGGTAACGTTATTATTGTCTGATTCAAGTGTAACCAAGTCCCCCGTGGATGTTGCGGTTACTACCCCTGCCTTGTGGGCTCAAACAGGGTTGAAGGGCCTGGGTTCTGTTTTTCCTGATTGGGGTGCTCAAGTCCATATCTTGTAAGTTTAGCATGGTGCTTCTACCCAGTGTAAAGTTTAAGTGGGCCTGGTGTCAGAGCAGTACAAGCCCCTGGGATGCGGTACCTACCCATCTCCTCACAGTATCCCCCTACACATGCAGAATCACAGTGCAACTTTAATTCAACAATAATGCAGTTAGTGACTTACACTAATTTGCTCGCGAGACAAAATGTAAAATATCAACAAAATATTTATTGAGGGATAGTCCCAGGGGATGGTGAATGCAAAGCATAATTGGTTTTAAGTGAATCTCGTGAACTCTTGTGGCAGGGCTGAAATTAAGTGACTGACTAGGCTCGGCCAGTAAACACTTTAAAACAATAACAGTGCCCACCCCCCACCAGGCAAGACAAGGCAGTAGTACATAAGACTGTAGAACCTTTTGCTTTATTAGCCCACCTGTACTGGGGCCACTACCTACTGGTACCATTTTTAACCCTTAGACCTTAAAAGGGGCACCCAATGCTTCACTGGGTACCCAGCTGTAGGAACGGTGCAGGCCCGGTAATGTTGTATCTCTTTGGCTGGCAGTGGTGCACTTTAAAACAAGCAGAACAGTTAAAGCCAGGCCATGCTGTTGCTTAAATGGCAGAACCTACAAATTAGGTATTTGTAACTCTTGAGAAGTTGGCCAAACTTGTAAGTTTGTTGGCAACTTTGTACAAACTTCCCCAGTTGCAGGGCAAGCTGTGAGAGTACTCACTGCATTGGTGTACCTACTTAGCTGTCAGCTGGGCTCTTTTTCCTCCTCCTCCTCCTCTGCAAGTGTAGTTCCTCTCAGGTTGATGGTTGAAGGGCAGCTCAAAAGATGCTTCAGGTCATGGGTGCCTTTTGATATAGCTCAGGCTCTCTGCATCCACCATCTTCTGGACCTCTTGGGCTGTTCATAGAAACATAGAATTTGACGGCAGATAAGGACCGCTTGGCCCACCCAGTCTGCCCATTTCCCTACCTACTGGATAAGCTGCAGATCCTAGTTAACCAGCAGCCTACTTCTTCCTACCCCCATCCCCCAGAACTGCCTTATGACTATCCCATGCATGCTTGAATTCCACCACTGATTTTGACTCCACAACCTCCTTGGAAGGCCGTTCCATGCATCCACAACCCTCTCTGTAAAAAATACTTCCTTAAATTACCTCTGAGCCACCCCCTCTGTTTTTCAAATTGTGCCCTCTTGTTCTTGCACCTCTTTTTGAAAGATGCTACCCTCTTGGACTTTGTTGATTCCTTGAGGTACTTGAGCGTTTCTATCATGTCCCCCTCTCCCTTCTTTCCTCGAGGCTATACATATTAAGCTCCTTAAGTCTCTCTTCATATGTCTTCCGGTGCAGACCCTGCACCGTTTTTAGTCTAACCTCCTCTGGACAGCTTCCATCCTGTCTTATGGTCTTTGGAGATTGGGTCTCCAGAACTGCACACATACTCCAGATGGGGTCTCACCAGCTGTCTGTACAGAGGGATAATAACTTCCTGTTTTCTACTGGTGATGCCTCTCCCTATGCATCCCAGTATCCCCCAACCCTCCTTGCTGCCCTCTCACATTGCTTGCCCGTCTTAGGTCATCTGATCATGACTACCCCCAGGTCCCTTTCCATTTTGTTGTTGTTAGTATCTCACCCCCATTGTGTACTCTTCCCTGGGTTTTGTTTCCCAGGTGCATTACCTTGCACTTCTTAGCATTGAATCTAAGCTGCCATACATTTGACCATTCCTCTAACCTTGCAAGTCCTTTCTCATCCTTTCCACCCCACCCTGTGCATCAACTCTGTTGCAGATCTTAGTGTCATCTGCAAAGAGACATACTTTCCTTCCAGTCCTTCTGCAATGTAAACATAAAGACATTGAAGAGACGAGTCCTAATACTTAGACCCTGCGGTGCCCACTAGTAACCCTCCTTTCTTCTGAGTGGACTCCATTTACTATTACTCTCTGTGTCCTATTCTCCAGCCAATTCTTTACCCAGGCTGTCATCTTGGGACCCACTCCCAGGCTGGCTAACTTGCATATTAATCTTTTGTGTGGGACTGTGTCAAATGCCTTGCTAAAGTCTAGGTAGGCCATGTCCACAGCCCCTCCTGATCTACTACTTTGGTCACCCAGTCAAAGAAATCTATCAGATTGGTCTGGCATGACCTTCCGCTGTGAATCCATGCTGCCTAGGGTCCTGTGCCCTCTGGCCTCTAGATACTCGACAATTCTTTCCTTTAGAAGTGATTCCATCATTTCCCTATCACTGAGGTTAAACTAACAGGTCTATAGTTTCCTGCTTCTGCCTTGCTCCCACTTTTGTGAAGGGGAATCACATCTGCCCTCCTCCAGTCCTCGGTACCACCCCATCCTCCCATGATTTGTTAAAAGGGTAGTCAGTGGTGTCACTAGTTCTACCTTAGTTCTTTTAGAATTCTGGGATGAATCCCATCAGGCCCCATTGCTTTGTCCACCTTCAGTTTTAAGAGTTCTTTCAGAACCCTTTGTTCTGTAAATGGGCGGTATCAACTTCTGTATCCAGAATGTTACTACTGTTTGTTTTATGTACCTCCCCTCTTCCTTTGTAAATACTGAGCAAAAATATTTGTTTGGTATCTCTGCCTTTTCACAGTCTCCTCTGCCCACCCTCCTCCCTTTATTAAGCCTCACTATCCCTCCCTTGGTCTTCCTTCGCTCCCTGATGTACCTATAAAGGTTTTATCCCCTTCTTAACTGAGTTGGCTATCTTTTCCTCGGTTTGGGCCTTTGCTGTTCTGACTGCCTTCCCAGCCTCCTTTTGCTTTAACTGATACAGTTCTCTGTCCTGCTCCTTCTGCGATTCCTTGTACTTCCTGAATGCTTTCTTTTTCTCTTGAACCTTCACTGCCACTTCCTTTGAGAACCATAGTGGTTTCTTACATCGTCTTGTTTTGTTTATTTGCTTCACACAAGAGCTCGTTACCTCTGTGATGGCAGTTTTTATTATTCCCCATTGTTCTTCCACCCCTCCTTCCTGCCCATTTGCTAGTGCGTTCCTTAGGCACTCACCCATTTTGGCAAAGTCAGCCCTCCTAAAGTCCAGTACTTTTGTCTTTGTATGGCTTGACTCTATTGCTGTGTTTATTGTGAACCATACTGTTCGATGGTCGCTAGTTCCCAGATGGCTACCCACTTCTACATCTGTAATCCTCTCACCATCTCCATTTGAGAGAATCAAGTCTAATATTGCTCCCTCTCGAGTGGGCTCCAGTACTAGTTGTCTAAGGCATGCCCCCTGTAGGGCATCTAGAATAACTGCACTCTTCGAAGTGGCAGCTGCAACTGCACTCCAGTTAACATCTGGCATATTCAGATCACCCATCAGCAATATCTCCCCTTTTTCTGCCATTCTAAGTATACTTTCTATCATTTCCTGTCCATTTCCTCCCCTGAGAGAGGTCTGTATCTAACCCTACGCGTATTGTGGTGCCATTGCCTGTCTCCAAATTTACCCACAGTGCTTCTTCTCCTCCCTGTGTACCTTTTGTTCTGTTGCTTTTATTCCTTCCCTTATGTAAAGAACTACTCCTCCTCCTCTTTTACCCTCCCTGTCCCTCCTGTACACAGTGTATCCTGGTATGTTTATGTCCCAGTCATGGTTTTGTGTGTACCATGTTTCTGTGACTGCCACGATATCCTGTTCCCTCTTCCTCCTCTGCAGGACAGACCAGTTTAAGGAGCAGGGGGCCACACATCTCACACCAACATCCAGGCTTCAGAGTGTGCAGCTTTAGGTAGTACTGTACCTGGTATTAGCACTAACTGGCCATTTCCCAGACTGTTTGCTGGAACAAAGCAGGTTTCTTCTCTCTCGGTGGAGGCTCTCTCACAGTCTCGGATGCCCACAAGCTGGCTGCTGTGGCATGCATTTACCTCCTTTTTACTTTGTCTGATTCAGATGATGAAGACCAGTCGATCAGGTGAACGGGGTAGGAACATTGTTTCCCTGATGAGTGGTCTAGGACCAGCCTGGTCTAAGACCAGTTTCAGAGCTGTCTGGTCTTAGACCAGTTTCTCCTTCCAGCTGAACTGGTCTGGGATCACTTATTGTCACATATGTGTTTAACCACAGGCTTGCTAGGCAGCAGCCAGCATAGTGTAGTGGCTAGTGCACTAGGCTGTGATCCTGCAAGTCTGGGTTTGACACTTGCTTTCCCCTAAAATTCTTCTGACCGCAAATTTCACCAGTGTGGTGCTCCATGGGGACGTGGAGTTGGTAATAGTAAATCTACACTAAAGGGAGTTGGTGCATCAAAAAACAAACTAAGTGCAACAAAGAAAGCTCCTGTACAGTGGTGAAACTGGCCCCAGACCAGGTGGCTCAGAAACTGGTCTCAGACCAGGTTGCACGGAAACTGGTCTCTGACCAGTCGTCAGAGGAGCAAACTTCCTGCAGCTCAGGTGAACCTCTGTTTGCGCTCTGTTTAAAGAAAAACTACACAGACAACTCTTTTACTATTGCTGTTAAGGATATATGTGATTGCTTTAATTTATTTTCACTGTTTATACTAGTCCGGGGATTTGCTGTGTGTCAGGTTCAGTTGTGTAAGTGCATGCGGTGCAAGGGTAGACTAGTAAAGGTAGAGAGCAGGGACTGTAGACAGTCAGTGGGTGTGGGCTTGCAGCCTTCCAGTGCCCACTGCTAGTTTGCACTTTTATTTAACAAAACAAACATAATAAGAAAAACATTTTTTGTTACTTTCACAGCAGCATTTGGTGTGTGTGTGTTTTGCAGTCAGCTGTGCAATCCCCTAAGGCCTGGGATAAAATGTATTGAACCCCCCCAAGGTGGCTTACTTTTTCTCTCTCTCTCTCTCGCTCTCTCTCTCATGGAATGCTGCTGCTGCTGCCTCCCCCAAGCTGCTCCTTCCCACCTGATCTCTTTACAGTCTGCAGCTGTGGGGCTGTACAGGCCTGCAGCATCATCCCTTTCTACAGTGCACAATGTGCCCATTTGTTCTGTGATCTGAGCTGTTCTTAGTTTCTCCACTTTCACATCACTATGGACCGTTGCAGGGAACCAGGGCGCTAGCACTAAACTGCAGCCTCTCCTCTTTGGTGCAGCAGCGCCACAGATGCCCATGGCCAGAGATGAACAGATGAGTTGTTCCCATGGTGCTGGACTGGCAATCGAGGTTGATGGTTCACAGAGGAGCTAGAACTCTCTTCATCGGTTCTCAAGGCTGCAACACTGCCACACAGCCAAAACCACTCCCCGTTTTGAGCATCAACTTTAGGACCACCCAGCAGCACTTGTCTGCCATTTACACCCCCTCCTGATTCTGCCAGACAGAAGCAAGAACTGGGACTGAACCAGATGGCCAGAAGCCACACTAAGGGGAGTGGAAACATTTTATGAATAAAAAACAAAGTACTGCAATGGTACTTCCATGTTTACTGTGCTTCTGGCATCAGGATTGCTGGTTAGGATTCAGAGGACAACACATCTAGCTAGGAGAAACAGCCAGTCATGAGCTCACCCTTACAAAAAGTTCTTCGGAATACCACTGTAATACCACTCATTTGCCATTGCAGTACCACTGTGATTACCACTGTACTACCATTAAGGTTTTCATGGTATCACAGTGGTTTGTTTCAATTCCATTGTGATACCATTGTACCACTGTCCTGCCATATCAACAAAAATAATCAAAATTTAAACTACCATAGTACAGCCATGGTACCACTGGGTAGTACCATTGCACATTTTGTAGCTCATCACTGTGTTGCCGTTGTGGCGCCATGATGTTGCCATTGTGTCACATTTGGTAAGGGCAGCTTTGTTGAGCAGCAAGATACAGGCTGGTTCAGTTTTCAGTGAACTGTTTGTATGCTTCACTCATGTACAGTAACTGAGTCACTGAGAGAACGGGGTTTAGCTTAATCAGATATCTATTATATGTCAGCCAGCCAGAACTGATCCTGAGATTTGTGCAGATGCAGGAACATATGAGTTTGGATCAGATAAGCTTTGGAGAGAGAAATGGCAGACACAGAAGTATGCATTTGCACTGTACCACTTGGTTGAAAATACCTTTTTGAAATCTCTGCACAGGGATTTCAGTTCAGAAACTGAGCCACACAGAAATGCCTTTGCAGGGCTTTATTGCAGCAGATCAGAGGTCACCTTGCTTGAGCTCCTGTGCTTCTTGGGCAAGAGCTTGCCGGGCTTCAATTCCAGATTTTGGAGAGTGGTAAGCCAGTACTCTACCAGACTGCTGTCAGGACATGTCCTCATACCTCTCAACTGTCCCTGATTTTCAGGGATGTCCCTGATTTTGCCTCAAAATTTCACTCTGTCCCTCCTAAAAATTGTTTTTCCGTGACCAAACAGTGGGGGTTGTAAGCACAAAATAATGTTAAACATTAAAGTTACAGACTTGTTCTTACTTAGAAAATGCATTTTACATTAAGCCTCTTATTCTACCAACTTCTTGAGCTGATATCTTCAATTTTGAAGATGTGTCCCTGATTTTGGTACTTTGTCCCTGATTATTTTAAGCCTTGTCCCTGATTTACGAGGCAGGAGGTTGAGAGGTATGCATGTCCTGACAGGGTGCCCAACCTTGAGTGGGTCTTATATGACTTTCTGCTCTTCAGAATGGGTTAACCAAAGTCCTCTTTGGGGTGGAGAGGAGCAGGACATCGAAGGTCTTCATGGCCCGCACCCTTTGCCATCTGGAAGTGCGTTGAGTCTGATGCACCTTTTAACTCTGCCTGCATCTGCCAAATCCAGAGGGAGACATCCCAATAGAGCCAGCCAGCCACACAGACTGTCAGAGATTGTGAATACTGGGTCATTACCCCACCATTTGTACGTATTGGCGTGGGCAAGTTAAGTATCATTGGACAATCCTGCACAACCTAGGCCACCACCCACAATGAGACTTTAAGCAAGGGGACTTTGTGTATTATATCTGTTGTAATCAAAACATTTGTTGTGGGATACCAAATGCCTGTCTTCATTTGGTACCTCAGCAGGCCTACAAAAGCCCAGCTGCATGCACACATTACAGACTGATTGGGCACTCCTGAGAAACTGTGGGGTAACTGGTGCATTGGCAGGGACTAACGCAGAGACTGAAGGTACTCCCCCAGGGGTGGTTAAATACAGTGTGGAGTGCAGGGAGTATTGCTGCCTTTGGGTTTAACTCATTCCTTTCCCCCATCCAGTCTGTTCCTGTCCCTCCAATAGATAATCCATTTATTTTGACTGCATTTACTGTGTACCACACTCTTATTGCATTCTTATCTGCATAAGTTGGGGTGTGGGAATATTATTTGGGGATGCTCATCACCATACCTCTCAACCTTTTGTCTCCCAAATGTGGAACATTGCCTCTCAAAATGTGGAAAAAATGAGCAAAATGTGGAGCACTTAATCAAACCTTTACCTAGAAGGCTCAGAACACTGTTAAAATGTTTGCATTTATGTTTAAAAAGTATGTTATTAATTGAGTAATATATTTTTTGCAACATTTACTATAGATTTTTGCTTTAAAATGTTAATACTGAATGTGGAACAAGTCCTCAAAATGTGGAACAGGGAGCTTTTGTGAAGTAAAATGAGGAACGTTCCTCGTAATGTGGTACAGTTGAGAGGTATGCTCATCACTGAGGGTGGGAGCTGAATTTTTTTCCTGTGTGTAGCACCTTGATAGCATTCTCTACCCATAAGTGCAGGCAATAGGTACAGGGTCAGTATGTCATGTACAAAAATAGCGCACCAACATACCACAGTGTCAGTACGGCAACACCAAACACAGCGTTCAGTAAAAACACCAAGCAGTAATAATGCAGATGAATTGCAGAGAAAATATTGCCCCCCCTTACACCCCCAAATTAAAATAACCACCCGGGGGCAACTCTGAGATGGAGAGAACTGGGGCGCCGACTTCCAACTGGTCAACACTAACACAAAATAAAAAAAAAAACAGGTAATCTGGGACTGGAAGAACCCCAGTCCACAGATGCTACACTGCCCTCCACTGTCAGTGGCTCTGCCCTCTGAGCCACAGCAGCTGCTCAGAGGATGGCCACACAGCAGAGGTCTTATCCTCTGCAACACTGCCTGTCAGCCAACAGCTACAGGGTAGCGCTACTGCTCCTTCCCCCTTTCTTCCATGTGTTATTGTGTCCCCTGCAGCTGTTGTACTGCACGCTGTTTATGCTGTGCGGTTTTCCCTGTGGCATTATTCATACAGCATATTGACCTAGTACCCAGACAGTATGCCATGTTCCAGTTACATCCAAACCCAGGCACCATTTACCCGAAGGTCTAAAGGACTTTGCCCTGCAACTGTCATACAGACTTACTCTCACACCTTGCAGATGAGTGTGGTTACAGTAAGGAGGGAGGCTACGCAGGGGGCATAAAGTGAGAGAGTGCCGACAACCTGCCTGCCAGTGGACACTACTAGTTGGTAGTGGTTTTTTTTTCATGAATTAAAATAAACTAGAAAAACAAATGTGGTTCTCTTTGATGGAATTCTGCTAGTGTCTTGCAATGCAGCAGCTAATATGATATGAAATGTTTGTCTTTCTCCATCTGTAGAAGTAGGGCACCTGCATTTTTGTACATAATAAATGTGCTGCTTCCTGTTAAACCAAAAAGCCATCATGGTTGTACAGTACTGTAAGTGTATTGATGTACAGTAACCCCGCATTATAATGAACCTTGTTATACTGCATATTGGTTAGAACGAATGTTCGTTGTGGCTCTCATGCTCCTCTCAATTTTCTCAAACAGTAATTCAGTATGGTATTTTTTTTTTGTCTGCTGCACTTTGCCAAGTCCACAGTCAACATGAATCCGTTACTTAATGCCGAGTTTGTGCTTTATTATTCATTAGTTAGCTTAATAAAGTACATTTTAAGTGTACCATGCACACCAGATTTGCCGTCGTTCCACTTTCAGCATCTTCGCGAAATACGGTATACACCTGTCAGTAAATACTTGCAGCAGGTAACCAACTAACAAATAAACAAACTTCGTGGTGTAAGTTTAAACTTACAGACAGACTGGGCTGACATCGAAGTCTGTGCCTGCAAAAGAACCGTGCCATGAAATTTCAGTCCGTCTCTGGCTGGCCGTTATAGAATGGCGCAGCTTCAGCAGCAGTATTCTGGCAACCGAGGCGGGTTGGGGGTTGTAGACTGAGTTGTCAGTCAGGTAGATCTGTCATAAAAGGGCACTCTTATAGTGCAGTGTTAGATCGAAGAAAAAAACATCCAACATGAAACGCTCTGGTCATGCTGTTGAACACAAGCTGCAGATCCTTGATCGCCTAAAAGGGGGGACAGCTTGCTAAAAGAGATGTTGCTGCAAAAGCCGAAGAAAAGCGGCAAACTAAAGTGACAGATTTTTTTTTACAAAGCAAAGTCAGTAAAGACAGTAACAGTACTGTAAAAGCAAAGTAAAAAAAAAAAGTTAAGCACAGTACACAGACACACATTTTAAATAAAGTTTAAAAGATGAAATAAAGTTGTATTCCTTTTAAGTCACAAGCACCCCAGACCACCATCACTTACCCCAATGCCAATCAACCAGCAAAAAAGGAATCAAAACTAAAGGAACAAGCAAAAGAACACAAGTAATAATCATTGCCCCCCCAACACTAGTGGAACCTGCCGAAACAGATGGGAATGACTGAACTTGAAATCGGAGCCGGCATACCTCGATGTAACGAACGACTTGGTATAACGAACGTTCGGTTTGGCCCCCAAGTCGTTCATTATAGTGAGGGGTTACTGTATATTTATTTATTATTTATTTGAAAATTGGTGACCAGGAAAGGCACACTGACCCAAGGCTTATTTCTAGGCGTGACCTTGGGGAGGGGAAAACCAAGAGGCAAGAGCAGATACAAGCAGGTTGTGATGATAATTACAAGTAGGCATAACTGTGGTAAAGGCTGTAAGACAATAAAAGGCATTCAACTCCGTGCCTCACAGAAGGTTGCTGAAGGAGTTAGAGGGCCTGGGTGCAGTGAAGGACATAGTTAGATGGGTGGGAAGTTGGTTGCAAGGAAGAAAGCAGAGAGTAGCAGTAAACAGAGTCAGAACCAAGGAGAAGGAGGTTGCAGTTTTGCAGTTGGGTGACACAGGGATCAGTCTGGGGTCCAGTCCTTTCAGTATGTTCATCATCGACATAGGATAAGGAATTCAGGGCAAGATGTGTCTCTTTGCAGAGGACACTAGCTCTGTGATAAGATAGATAGTGAGGAGTGGGGAAGGGAAATGCAGAGGGACCTGCAAAGGTTGGAGAGGTGGTCTAAGGTTTGGCAGTTGAAATTCAATGCCAAAAAGTGCAAGGTGATGCACATGTGGAACAAGAACCCCAGAACTGGAGGGGTTTATTAAGTTGGGCACTATCTGTAAGGAAAGGGACCTAGGAGTCATTGTGTTTTTTAACTGTTAAAGTGAAGTGCTCTGAGTCTTCAGAATGGGGTGCTATAAAAATAAAGTATCTATCTATCTGTCTGTCTATCTATCTATCTATGACTCCCTTAGACAATGCAGCCAGTGTAATAAGGTCGACAGTAAGGCAGACGGGATGCTGGGGTGTATCGGGAGGGATTTTGACAGCCGGAGGGAAGATGTTTTACTGCCTCTCTATAGATCACTGGTGAGGCCACACCTGGAGTACTGTGCCCAGTTCTGGAGTCCTCACCTAAGGAAAAGACAAGGACAGGCTGGCGATGGTGCAGTGTAGGGTAACAGAAAAGATTTATGGCTGGTAGAGCTGATAATATGAGGATCAGCTTAAGATGCTTAACATTACTCGCACAAGGCCAGATGAGCGAGAGAGATGATGTGATAGAGACTTTCAAGGTCTGGTCAATGGGAGTAGCAAATCTAGAACACGAGGTGTTGAGGGGGGGTAAGAAGGGACATGAGAAAATGTTTTTTTTTGTCATTCTCTGGCTCAGCCCACCTTGGTACAAATAAATAGAAAAACGTTCTAAGCAGGAGGAGCCTGGGGCAAAACAAACCATATACAAGACTGGACAATCAGGCTCACTCACCCAGTCTGTAAAATTGGGATATATTTTTATCTTAATTAGTCCATCCAGTATAAAACAATGCCATCACTTCAGGAAAAATAAAACCCCTTCCTCAGGGAAACTGGTACTTATCTATAAATATGCAATTGTGGTCTCTATATTGCTATGTAATGATAAACCAAAATATTTATAAAAAGTATGTTCTTGAGCTGTACATTTACAGCAGC
This sequence comes from Neoceratodus forsteri, assembly GCA_016271365.2. NCBI lineage: Eukaryota > Metazoa > Chordata > Ceratodontiformes > Ceratodontidae > Neoceratodus > Neoceratodus forsteri. The sequence goes on along the minus strand of CM057453.1, from coordinate 1,174,595,373 downwards.
CTGTACTTGCTATAAAACAAATACAGGTTCATTTCACGTCTGTCTTGCTTTTACTGTTTCATGAAATTGCTATTCAAAAATAAATCAGGTTATAACTATTATATTCACTTATCTGACATCTGGGCTGATTCAGTGGTGCAGCAATAGTGGTACGGCTCACAGTGCCAGTAACCTGCATTTGGAAATGAGCGCAGGTCGTTGGGGGCTGGCTGGGAGAAAAAGGATTAAGCGTCCTAGAGGACGCTGTCCTCCTCTGGGGAGGAAGGGTTGCCAGCTCCCCTGCTCTACTGCCACCTGGCTGAGCACAGCTGGAAGTGCAGTTAGAGTGGCATAGGGGATGTAGGCTGGTGCTGCACTAAGCATGCTTGTGTACGCTTGTGCGCACCCATGCTGTCTGCGTCCTGAGGGATGAGACCAGAAAATTGGAAAGCCCCGGCAAGACAGGATGAATACTGGCTCCCCACAGGACCCGTACTGGTGATGTGGCTCTGCTGCGATCTGAAACCTGATTCATGCAGTGCGAGGCTAGCCCACTGATCCCTGCCGAAAGAATGAGACAAGTGAAGAATGGAGTTTGAAGGTAAGCCCACGAGAAGCCAAGTCACAGGGTTGTGGGAGCCAGTATGAAGGCAAGCTTGGCCGGTGAAGTGGGAAAATAATTATTTGACATCTGTTTATTTATAACTTAAAAAATAAAGGAGATTATTTCAGTTACCTAGCTCATTGTATTCAAACCCCAGGAATCCCACACTATGCTTACTAGTGCAATTAGCCTGAAAGGTTGAGCTGCCCCGGAGAGAGTGGAATGTACGTAAATTATGAAACTCAGAATGCAATTTAAAATCTCTGTTGCATGGTGGTGGTCTACCCTGCAAGTCTCCAATGTCACATTTATTTATCTGCCTGAGGAAGCAAGTCGCCCCGAAGAACTCTCTTTGTCTGAATCAAGCTTTACGGTTTTATTTTATAGTTTTTCAAGTATTTCATTTAGTGTTTTTCTAATCTTTGCTGTTTTAGTTAGTTTAGCCTTTCATTTTCAGTTGCTTTCTCTGGTTCCTCAGCGGTTCCCAGGAACCGGGGAAAAAAAACCTTTTTTGTTGCTGTTTTCATTAACAGCATTTGTTTCTACTTAGTTTATTCCTATTTTTCTTTTTCTTTTATTTCTAAAATGTTTTGAGACTATTCGCACTTCGGTTTCTGATATTCAGGAACTGAGGCACATTCTTGTATTTTTTTCCTTTTATCTGAGGGAAAGTTTTCGTAGTAAAAAAACATTTAAAACTTATTTTGTTAGTGGTTCGTCCTTTTTTGGGAACTGGACTGCAAATTGTTCTTTTATTTTTTTGGAACCGTTATTTTTCCAGGTCTTGTCAAAACTGGCACGTCTGATGGACCAAAAAAGAAAACAGCACCTACAGGTTTCAAAGATTGTACTAAGTGTTATAGTCGCTTAGCAAAGGCAGACTGCCACATAGAAACAGATAGAATTTGACGCAGATAAGGACTGCTTGGCCCACCCAGTCTGCCCATTTCCCTACCTGATGGATAAGCTGCAGATCCTAGTTAACCAGCAGCCTACTTCTTCCTACCCCAACCCCCTAGAATTGCCTTATGACTGTCCCATGCATGCTTGAATTCCACCACTGTTTTTGACTCCACAACCTCCTCTGGAAGGCTGTTCCATGCATCCACAACCCTCTCTGTGAAAAAATACTTCCTTAAATTACCTCTGAGCAGCCCCCTTCTATCTTCAAATTGTGCCCCCTTGTTCTTGCACCTCTTTTTTTTGAAAGATGCTACCCTCTTGGACTTTGTTGATTCCCTTGAGGTACTTGAAAGTTTCTATCATGTCCCCCTCTCCCTCCTTTCCTCGAGGCTATATACATATTAAGCTCCTTAAGTCTCACTTCATATGTCTTCCGGTGCAGACCCTGCACCATTTTAGTTGCCCTCCTCTGGACAGCTTCCATCCTGTCTATGTCTTTGCGGAGATTGGGTCTCCAGAACTGCACGCAGTACTCCAGATGTGGTCTCACCAGCTGTCTGTACAGAGGATAATAACTTCTTGTTTTCTGCTGGTGATGCCTCTCCTATGCATCCCAGTATCCCCCAGCCCTCCTTGCTGCCCTCTCACATTGCTTGCCCACCTTTAGGTTATCTGATATGACTACCCCAGGTCCCTTTCCATTTTTGTTGTTGTTAGTATCTCACCCCCATTGTGTACTCTTCCCTGGGTTTTGTTTCCAGGTGCATTACCTTGCACTTCTTAGCATTGAATCTAAGCTGCCATACATTTGACCATTCCTCTAACCTTGCCAAGTCCCTTCTCATCCTTTCCACCCCACCTTGTGCATCAACTCTGTTGCAGATCTTTGTGTCATCTGCAAAGAGACATACTTTTCCTTCCAGTCCCTCTGCAATGTCGCTTATAAAGACATTGAAGAGGACCGATCCTAATACTGAAGCCCACTGCTAACCCCCCTTTTTTCAGAGTGGACTCCATTTACTATTACTCTCTGTGTCCTATTCTCCAGCCAATTCTTTACCCAGGCTGTCATTTTGGGACCCACTCCCAGGCTGGCTAACTTGTATATTAATCTTTTGTGTGGGACTGTGTCAAATGCCTTGCTAAAGTCTAGGTAGGCCATGTCCACAGCCCCTCCCTGATCTACTACTTTGGTCACCCAGTCAAAGAAATCTATCAGATTTGTCTGGCATGACCTTCCTGCTGTGAATCCATGCTGCCTTGGGTCCTGTGCCCCTCTGGCCTCTAGATACTGACAATTCTTTCCTTCAGAAGTGATTCCTTCATTTTCCCTACCACTGAGGTTAAACTAACAGGTCTGTAGTTTCCTGCTTCTGCCTTGCTCCCTCTTTTATGAAGGGGAATCACATCTGCCCTCCTCCAGTCCTCAGGTACCACCCCATCCTCCCATGATTTGTTAAAGAGGGTAGTCAGTGGTGTCACTAGTTCTATCCTTAGTTCTTTTAGAATTCTGGGATGAATTCCATCAGGCCCCATTGCTTTGTCCACCTTCAGTTTTAAGAGCTCTTTCAGAACTCTTTCTTCTGTAAATGGGCTGGTATCAACTTCTGTATCCAGAGTGTTTCTACTGTTTGTTTTAGGTACCTCCTCTTCCTTTGTAAATACTGAGCAAAATATTTGTTTAGTATCTCTGCCTTTTCACAGTCACCCTCTGCCCACCCTCCTCCCCTTTATTAAGCCTCACTATCCCTCCTTGGTCTTCCTTTGCTCCTGATGTACCTATAAAAGGTTTTATCCCCCTTCTTAACTGAGTTGGCTATCTTTTCCTCGGTTTGGGCCTTTGCTGTTCTGACTGCCTTTCCAGCTTCCTTTTGCTTTAACTGATACAGTTCTCTGTCCTGTTCCTTCTGTGATTCCTTGTACTTCCTGAATGCTTTCTTTTTCTCTTGAACCTTCACTGCCACTTCCTTTGAGAACCGTAGTGGTTTCTTACCTCGTTTCGTTTTGTTTATTTGCTTTACACAAAGGCTTGTTACCTCTGTGATGGCAGTTTTTATTATTCCCCATTGTTCTTCCACCCCTCCTTCCTGCCCATTTGCTAGTGCATTCCTTAGGCACTCACCCATTTTGGCAAAGTCAGCCCTCCTAAAATCCAGTACCTTTGTCTTTGTATCGCTTGACTCTATTGCTGTGTTTATTGTGAACCATACTGTTCGATGGTCGCTAGTTCCCAGATGGCTACCCACTTCTACATCTGTGATCCTCTCTTCATCTCCATTTGAGAGAACCAGGTCTAAGATTGCTCCCTCTCGAGTGGGCTCCAATACTAGTTGTCTAAGGAATGCGCCCTGTAGGGCATCCAGAATAACCCCACTCTTAGAAGTGGCTGCTGCAACTGCACTCCAGTTAACATCTGGCATATTCAGATCACCCATCAGCAATATCTCCCCTTTATCTGCCATTCTAAGTATACTTTCTATCATTTCCTTGTCCATTTCCTCCCCCTGAGAGGGGGGTCTGTATACAACCCCTGTGCGGATTGTGGTGCCATTGCCTGCCTCCAAATTGACCCACAGTGCTTCTCCTCCCTGTTTACCCTTTTGTTCTATTGCTTTGATTTCTTCTCTTATGTAGAGAACTACTCCTCCTCCTCCTCCTCTTTTACCCTCCCTGTCCCTCCTGTAGATAGTGTATCCTGGTATGCTTACGTCCCAGTCATGGTTCTGTGTGTACCATGTTTCTGTGACTGCCACAATATCCAGATCTTCCTCCTCCATCAAGGCCACTAATTCAGGAAGCTTGTTACCTAGACTACGGGCATTGGTACTCATTGCTCTCCATTTTTGATGGCTTTACCTTCTGTAGCGGCAACCCCCACTGACCTTTCTACCTTGGTCTTTTTCTCATTTAGTACCCTGTTTTGTAGGGGAGGCTGGGATTTTCCTTCTGTATCAGTGCCCCCCTTGACTGAGTTTAAAGGCTTGCCAATGAAGCATTTAAACCGATTACTAAAGACTTGTTCCTTCCTGGACAGATGCAGACCATCCTGCCAGTATAGGCTGGTGTCCTCCAGGTGGAACCCCATTCCCCAATGAAGCCAAACCCCTGTGCTCCACACCATTTTTTTAACCATTTGTTAAACTGCATGGTGCAAAGTACCCTCGCCTCACTCATGCCACTGACAGGCAGCACCTCTGAGAAGGATACTGTGTGTGCTACTTGTCTTAAGCCCCTCCCCAACTCTACAAAGTCCTTTTGCTCAGAGGGTATTTTATGCTGGCTACCTCTGGGTTCCCTTTTTCAGGAATCCTAGTGTCAGACACATCCTTAGCAGACCTTTCCTTCTGATTACCATGGGGGAAAATAACCCCCACGAGTTGTGTTTAAGGTGCCTAGGTCCTGAGCATTCCCTAACTGATTGTGAACTTTGCAGTAGGTTTTGGCCTGAAACTGTCAAAATAAAGGCTAAAAAGTTGAAAATTATTATGTGGCTTCTCAGTCTGCCTTTACGTCACCTAAGCACACTGATGGGGGTTATTTCCCCCCATGGTAATCAGAAGGAAAGGTCTGCTAAGGATGTGTCTGACACTAGGATTCCTGAAAAAGGGAACCCAGAGGTAGCCAGCATAAAATACCCTCTGAGCAGGTTCCAGAGTCAGTTTCAGCAAAAAGAAAACAAAAAGAGAAACATATTGCCACCCTTCCTCCTGAGGCAAAAAAGGAGCTGTCAGTGGACAAAACAAAAATGCCCTGTATGGAGGACATGACTAAGGCTTGGCAATTTTTTCAGGCTTTCCAAACCATGGGATCATTAATGGGCATGTCAGTCCCCTCTCCAGTTCTGGTCCCACCCCTGGTCCCTGAGACCAGGGAGCCAAGTTTTATTATGATGAGGAGGAAGGTGAAGGGGAAGCCATTGAGCCCGATGGTTCCCTTGAACAAGAGTTTGGTTCCCCTCCCTGGGGTCAGGAGGATTTTTCTTCCCATTGTGCCTTCATTAGACAAATGGTGAATACCCTCAACCTCTCCACTCAGGAAACAGGGTCGTAGCCTAGGGCTCGCGCTGTCAAGAGGCCCACTGCCTCAGTGATCAGCATTATGAAAGAAAGCCTTTTATTGTCACAGACAAGCTTGCAACTTTCTTTTGTACATTGCTTATATATTTGAAATTGGGGCTGTCAGTAGTCACAGCAGTGGGGTCTGTGTGGCAGTTTCGAATGCCAGTTTTATGGGGAAGGGGGAAGTACAGAACAATGAAGCAATAAAGACCATTACTCAAAACATCTGATCTGGGTGCCAATGTCCTCAGGAGTAGCAGGGACAATTGACATTGTTCAGTTCCTTGGTCGTGGTGCTAGCAAAGGGGGGAAGGAGGCAACAGACAAATTACAGATACTCAGTTTGACTGATACAACATAACAGAGAACCTATGCTATAAATGTTTTATATGCACAAATGTTTATTTTATGCTTATTGGTGGGAAGGTAGGGCCCCCAAAAATATTTTGCTGCGGGGCCCAAACAGTCATTGTCAGAGCCCTGCCAGGAAATTGTGGAGGATGAGGTGGAGTTTTTGGATATGATGGGGTTAAATCTAACCAAGAGGTTGCTCTTACCGGTACACAAACCCCTCAAGAATGCAATCTGCAGGTTATTACACATCCCTACTTCCACTCCGGCAGTTGACAAAAAGATTGAGAAGAAGTACCAGCTAGACAGATGTGATGCTGAGTACCTATACCCAACCATGAAGGAGTAGTCCAGGCTGCAGCCTACGGTAAGGCCAAGGTTCCCCTCTCCACCCAGCCTCCAGCAAAGATTCCAGGATGCTGAACAGTATGGGGGAACAGGTTTATACCCCTGCCTCCCTGCTGCTGAGGCAGGTTGCCTATATGGCCTATACTGCCCCGTACCAGAAAGCTTTCTGGAACTTTATACTGGTCATCAGTAGTAAGGCTTTGCGGGATCTGGCACAAGATTTGGCATATACGGCCAAATCTGCCCTCGATGCAACCAAATATACCCATTCCATATGACAGTGGATACCAATGACACTGCTTCCAGAGTTATGGGCCATGCCATATCTTTAAAGAGATTTGCCTGGCTCAGGACCACGAACTGTCCCAAGACACTCAGACAAAGGTCATGGATTTCCCTTATGAGGATAAATCTTTATTTGGTGACAAGACAGAGGCATACATGAAAAAGGTGGAAGAGTACAAATCCATCTAGAAAAGCAACACTGAGAAGGAAAATGATTCCACTTCCTATAGGCCTCATAGAAGGGGAGTTAGGGGTAGAGATTATTTTCCTAGTGCCTTTCTGCTCCATGATTTCTCTCAAGTGAGAGGTTTCTTCTGGGGCAGGGGCAGAAGAGCTTCCAGACGGGCTGTTCCAACCCCAGCACCTAAGGCTCAGCCCAAGCAGATCCCCTTATGGGTCAGTCCTGGTTGCCGATCCATTGCTAGTGGGAGGAATGTTGGCTCACTTCTTCCAGGAATAGAAAACCATCACACAGACAAGTGGGTCCTGGAAATGGTGAGCCAGGGGCTCACACTGCAGTTCAAAAGATTCCCCAGGGTGCAGGTTTGCAGAAACGTCAAACCTCCCATTCCAGCAGAAAGGATTCTGCTGGAATTGGAGGTCAAAAAGTTGCTGCAGGCGAAAGCAACAGAAAGTGTTCCACCCTTCCCCCCAGTGGGGAAAGGGCCTTAACTCAAGGTGTTTTCTTATCCACAAGAAAAATAGGGAGTGGTGACCCATTTTGGATCTTAGGTTTTTGAACAAGCACCTGAAACAGGACAAGTTCAGAATGATAACCTTAGCTACAGTGATACCATCTCTGCAGCAAGGGGACTGGATGGTTTCCTTGGACCGGAAAGATGCTTGTTTTCACATTCCAATCAGGCCCAGCCACAGGAAATACTTAAGGTTCAGGCTAGTATCTGGTTATTATCAGTTCTCAGCCCTACCCTTTGGTCTCTCTTGAGCACCCCCGGGTATTCACAAAGTGCTTAGCTGTGGTGGCAGCACACCTTAGAAGACGGAGTGCTGGTTTTCCCTACCTGGATGACTAGCTGGTCGCAGGAAAGTCACACCATTAGGCCAAGACCTCTCTCCTTCTGACCTAGAGCATTTTGGAAGGTCTGGGGTTTCTCATAAATGCTAAGAAGTCCCAGACAGAACTAATCGAAGTCCTGGAGTTCATAGGAGCAGAATTGGATGCCTTCCAGAGGAGGGTATTCCTGCCTCAGGACAGGACGGAAAGCCTTGTAAGCTTGGCAAAGTCCTTCATCCAGGGCCCCACCAGCAAGGCACTTCCTTCAGCTCTTGGGTCATATGGCCTTCACCACAGCTCTGGTGGCAGGTGCCAGATTTCAAATGAGAGACATCCAGTACCACTTAAGGGCCCACTGATCCCAAAAGTGAAATCCCCTTTCAAGGCTTGTGCCAGTGACAAAACCTTTCTTAAAAGCTTTGGACTGGTGGAAAGAAGAAAGCAACCTCTGGGAGGGAATGCCTTTTCAGCAGCGGTTTCCTACAGTCATCTTGACAACAGATGCTTCCCTCTTAGGCTGGGGAGCATACTTGGGTGACCAAACAGTAAGCGGATTGTGGTCCCCTCAAGAATCCAGGGAGCATATAAACCTCATAGAGCTAAGGGCAATCTTCCTAGCCCTTCAGTCATTCACTTCCCAGGTAAAAGGCCAGTCAGTCCAGAGCAGAACAACCACCACCATGTTGTATTACATCACCAAACAGGGATCCACAAAGCTGTGCACAGAAGCCATGAAGATCTGGAGTCTAGCTTACTCCATGGAGATGCAGTTGTCAGCAGTCCATCTTCCAGGGAAGGACAATGTCTTGGTGGATTCCCCAGCAGGATCAGCCAGAGACATCACAAATGGTCACTGAACAAGCAGGTACTGGCCACAGTATTCAGGAGGTGGGGCACACCAGAGATAGATCTGTTTTCCCCCAAAGAGAATTACCAGCTCCCTCTCTTTGGTTGCAGGCCTCCAGCAGTGGGCTCAGTTCCTGTGGATGCCCTGAACCTGGACTGGTCGGTGAGGTTCCTGTATGCCTTCCCTCCAGTCCCTCTACTGTTAAATCTGCTTTTGAAAGCTAATGAGTCAGCCTGCCACTATGATACTAGTGGCTCCAGACTGGACCAGGCGGGCCTGGTACTCCCTTCTCCTGGCCCTTTCCATCAAGCAGCCCATTCGTTTCCCAAAGGGACACAACATATTAACCATGTCTCAGGGCAAAATAGCCTTCTGAACCTCAAGTTGCTGTGCCTCAAGGCCTGGTTCTTGAGGAGCTAGAGTACTCTGATTTTCACTTTTCAGAGAGGTCCTCAAAGTCCTCAGGGTGTCCAGAAGCCTGCTACCAGGAAAACATATTCTTCCAAATGGAAAAGATATTCTTTGTGGTGTGCTCCTAAGCAACTCAATCCTTTGCAGGCAGATCTACCCATACTTTTGGATTACTTGGGTCACCTTCAGACTTTGGGCCTCAGATCTTCAACACTTAAGGTGCACCTGGCTGCTGTTTCTGCCTGTGTCTCAGCAGACAGTGAGAAAACAGTGGCTTCACACCCCATTTGCAGTAAATTCTTTAAAGGACCCCTGCACCTGTACTCCCCAGTTAGGGAACTAGTCCCTCCCAAGAATTTGAACCCGTGTATAGCCAAGCTCATGGAATCTCCTTTGGAGCCTATGGCTACTGCAGACTTGAAATATGTCACTTAAAAGTCTGTTTTCTCACCCTGGGAGTCCTCTAGCATCAGTAACAATAGCAGTTAGCTGACTAGGTGCAACTGCCCCGGAGGTATGCCTTTAAGAGAATTTATTTCAATGAGCTTGGGCATCAGCCAGTCAAAAAATAAGTGGGGAATGAGCTGAGTGAGAGTAGCCTGAAGGGCTTCAGAAGTTTTACTGTGCTGACTAAGCAACATTGACCCCGAAGTGTCTCTCGACTTGCCTTGTTGACAGCCTCCTAAGTGCTTATCTTAGTAACGTTTTCCTCATAAATGTATTTTTCTAGGGACATGGATATGTTGTTCATCCACACTGTCTGGCAGGTTCCTTGCTGCTTTAAATTTTGCCGGAAGGTCTTCAAGCTGGCTCCTCCCACCCACCCGGGTGGTAAAACTTTCGGCTCCGCCCCATGACGCCAGATCTTCCTTACCGCTTGGAAGCTCAAGTTCCCTCCTTAACGCTCTGAGTGTAGAATGGATCCTAATTCTTCGGTTCGCCTGAAACTTATTTTAAAATTTTCAAGACTTCGGACAAGTTTCTCCCTCGTGGCTGCGATGGACAAATCAACTCCCGGATTTCGGCGGTGCCCTTGTGGGCAGAAGATGTCCAGGACGGACCTGCACTCCACGTGCGTCTACTGCCTTGGCCTAGAACATGACCCGTAGGCCTGCGAGTTATGCTGTTCGTTTTTGCCCAATGTCCTGGAAGACCGCACTGCCCGGTTACAGCTTGGGCGCCCGAGCGCTACCACGGTTAGAGTGAAGGAGGCCGTTGGGCAGTTACCGCGGCTGACTGGCTCGGCTGAGCAACTCGAGCAGATGATCGCCCTCAAGGAGGAGGTGGCACAGGCCGTATCATCCTCTTCCTCGGTCACGGCATTTATCCTGCTCTCACTGGGTACCTCATATTCAGCTTCTTTCAAGGAGCTTTGCCAATCCCTTTCCACAAAGGGAGAGGGGCCATCGGGACATTCCTCTCGGTCCAAAAAGAAGGACTCAAAGGGTAAGTCCCATCGTCAGCGTTCGTGGGAGCGGGAGAGGTCCCCTTCCCCAGACAGTCGACACTGTGCTTCGGTCGAGGTTGCGGCTAAGGCCGCTGTCTTCACGGCGTCCCCATCAGGCCAGCCGGCCGAGACACCCGTCTGCGCGGTCGAGATTTTTCTCGACCCTTCGGACGGGCTGTCGACTGGTGAAGCCGACAACCCTTCTTCACCGGTTCCCCCGGTGGAGACCGGAGATTCTGCCTGCACCTCCGGTGCTAAGGCTTCTGAGCCGAGGGAAGAGCGAGTGTCCCCAACCCCTTCCCAGACCCGTCCTCGGAAACGCTGAGGATCTCGGTCTCGGACATCGTCTCGGTCCAGCCGATCCCGCCGACATCGGCGGTCTCGGTCTCGGCACCGAGGTAAGTGGCGCCGCTGCTCGTCCTCGTCTTCCTCCTTGGAAGAGGAGAGGCTTTGGCGCAAATTGTGTCGACGCTACGAGGTCACCTTCCCTGGCCATCAAGTGGCTGTCACCCGAGTGACCGAAACAACCCCTCGCTGTAGCCGAGGTGCCCAAGCCTGGGCCGGTTGTTCGGCCGAAGCCAGCTGCCCCACCGATTGTGGTGGAACCTCCGCCTCCACAACCGAAATTGGGGGCGCCGACCAAGGACTCTCGGTCAGGTCAGGGCCTCCCCCACAGGTTGTTGGCCATCCTCACTCCCGACCGTCCTCGGCAGGTGGAGGGTGGCTTAGGCCCCAGGCAGCTCTTCGCGGACTCCTCGGAGTCTGACGACGACTCCTCCCTGTTCTCCAGGCCCATTGACCTGGAGTCCTCCGGGGGCCAGTCGATGGATGAAAGCCCATCGTCCTTCATGGGTTTGCTTCGGCTCATCTCGGAGTCCACCGGGATGCAGCTCGAGCCCGTATCCAAGCGGGCCAAGTATCCCCTGATGGAGATACTGGACCGAGGGGATTCACCCACGGAGGTCTTTCCGGTGGCTGAAGCCATTGTTGGCTCAGCCTTGGAGCTCTGGCAGCGGCCTGCTTCCTGTCCTGTGCCTTCGGCCAGGATGGCCAGGAAGTATGCGGTCCCTACTGGCTCTTTGCCCGGTTTTTCGGAACACCCCTCTGCCGAGGGGTTGGTCACCGACAGCGTTTTCTGGCATTCTGGGAACGCTAGGGATGTGGACAAGTCCCCCGACAAGGAGTCCAAAAAGCTGGACTATGCCGGGTGCAAGGTGTACGCTGCGTCCTCCCTTGGCCTCCGACAGGCCCATTCAGCCGTGCTGATGGCACACTTCTCCCACGCCCTCATGGGCTCCCTGGATGAGGTGATCCCTCATCTCCTGGCCGACCTGCAGACCACGGTCCGGCAGGTACAGGACCAGGGTAGGGAAGTGGCTAAGCAGCAGCTCCAAACGGCTCTGGACATCGGAGACTCCTGTTCCAGATCGGTTGTGGCCGCGGTGGCCATGCGCCGCAGAGCATGGCTGAGGATATCCACCTTCACGGCAGATACCCAACACAAATTGGCGGATGTCCCCTTCTTGGGGACCGACCTCTTCGGCCCTGGAGTGGGAGGTCACCTCCTGCGGATCGAAAAGCCCAATGCCACTCTGGACTCGGTCACCTCCGCCCAGAAGGACAAAGGCCGCCGACAGAAGCAGCACAAGTCCTTTTGTCCTTCTGCGCCTGCGGCATGTCCGGCCCAACAGCACCAGCACCAGGGCCAGCAGACTCGTGCTTGACATCCCAAACCCAAGCCCGTGGCTTCCTCCAACAGGAAGCAGGGAGTTAAAGGCCCAGGAGGTCCCTCGGCCAGTCCCTCCTCTAAGTCTGCCCAGTGACGGGTTGAGGGGTGTCGCCCCCAGCCTCGTCACTCCCCTCTGGGTTCCCCCCATGGGGGGATGGCTCCACCACTTCCTTTCCGCCTGGTCTGTTATCACCATGGACCATTGGGTTCTGGAAGTGGTAGGAAAGGGCCTGCCCCTGGAGTTCTAGCAGGCCCCGCCCTTCCGAGCTGTCGCCCCTCGAGGGGCTACGGGGTCCGCAGCCTCTTTGTCAGCTCTCCAAGCCGATATTGCCCTGCTCCTCGAAAAAGAGGTGATCAGGAAGGTGGCAGATCCTCCTCCAGACCCGGGGTTTGTGTCCAGGTACTTCCTGGTCCCAAAACGGACGGGGGGCTGGCGCCCCATTCTCGACCTGCATGACCTGAACAGGTTCCTAAGGTCTCGGACCTTCAGGATGGTCACTCTGGCTTAGATAATCCCATCCTTGGAACGAGTCGTGTGGTTCTGTTCTCTGGACCTTCAGGATGCGTTCTTTCACGTCCCAATCCATCCGTCCCACCAGAGATTCCTCCGCTTCAGAGCGGAGGGATCCCTTTACGAGTTCCGGGCCATGCCCTTCAGCCTTTCCTTAGCTCCCAGGGTCTTCACCAAATGCATGGCAGTGGTGACAACATTCCTGCGGTGCCGAAGGGTCCGGGTCTACCCCTGCCTGGACGACTGGCTGATTGCAGCCCCCCTCCAGAGTGGAGGTGGAGCGGTCCAGAGATCTGGCCCTGCAGGTTTGTTCTCAGGTTGGCCTCCTCATCAACGAGGCCAAGTCAGAACTCGTGCCAAAACAGGTGATACAATTCATCGGGGCAGAGCTTGACTCTCTATGAGCCAGAGCATGGCTCCCGGTGGACAGGGCCGAGGTTCTTTCCCCTTGCCCAGTCATTTCAGGTTGGGCATTCGTGCCCTGCCCGGGACTTCCTGCACCTCCTGGGCCTCATGGCAGCCTGCACCAGCGTGGTCCATTGGGCCCACTGATACATGCGTCCCTTTCAGTGTGGGCTGGCCAGCCAATGGTCACAGCACTTCGATTCGCTGGATCAGCTAGTGACAGTGACCCAGGGGATGTGGAACGCTCTCCAGTGTGGACCGTTCCAGCACAGCTGTAGGAGGGCATCCCGTTTGTCTGCTCCCAGCCGACGGTCTCTTTATCGACCGATGCCTCTCTGATGGGTTGGGGTGCCCATCTGGGGGAGTACAGAGCGCACGGCCTCTGGTCCCCTCGGGAGTCCCGATGTCATATCAACCTTCTGGAGCTTCAAGCAGTTCATCTAGCCCTCACCGCCTTCGCTCCGTTTCTACGGGGTCAAGTGGTTCAGGTCCAGATGGACAATACCACGACCATGTACTACCTAAACTGCCAGGGCAGGACGTGCTCCATGCCTCTGTGCAGGGAAGCTCTCTGCATTTGGTCACTCGTGCACAGCCTGGAGGTGGATCTCCTCGCCATTCATGTGGCAGGAGCCTCCAACACCCTGGCCGATGCCCTAAGCCGGATAGGGGCTGCGTCCCACGAGTGGTCTCTCCTGCTGGAGGTAGTACAAGATCTGTTCTCCCACTGGGGCACGCCTCAGGTGGACCTGTTTGCCTCCAGGGAGAATGCGGCTGAGAATGTTTCATGCCGCCCCCTCAGCGGGGCTCGTGCAGGGGATGCCTTCTCGAGGCCGTGGACCCGGGCCTCTTCTACACCTTCCCCCATTTCTCTTGATCCACAAGGTGCTTCTCAAGGCGAGGAGGGAGAAGACGCAGGTGATTCTGGTAGCCCCAGACTGGCCCTGCCAGTTCTGGTATCCAGATCTCCTCAGTCTCAGCTCCAGGCTCCCAAGGCGGCTTCCAGCCTGCCCTGACCTGATCTCAGTCAGTCAGGGGAAGATATTCCATCCGGACCTTCAATCCCTGCACCTGGCGGCCTGGTTCTTGGCTGCCAGAGTTCCAGGTCTTGGGTCTTCCGGACGGGGTCCTCAACGTCATTGAGGTGTCCTGTAAGGAGTCAACCAGAAAATGCTACACCTTCAAATGGAAGAGATTCTCCATTTGATGTCAGACAAGGCCTGGACCCTTCCTCCTGTTCCTTGGCAAGCATTCTGGACTACCTGTGGTCCCTTTCTCAGCAAGGGTTTGATCGGCGACCCTTAAAGTGCACCTGGCAGCCATCTCTGCTTACCGGGTGCGGGCCGGGAAGCAGTCGGTGGCGCAGGAGAAGGTGGTCGGGCGCTTTTTCAAAGGTCTTGATCACATATCCCCTCCGGTGCGAGAATCTCCACCTCCATGGGATCTACTGCTGGTATTGGCTAAGCTCATGGGCAAGCCATTCGAACCGATGCACAGGTGTGACATCTCTCACCTGTCGTGGAAGACTGCCTTCTTGGTGGCTATCACATCAGCCAGAAGGATGGGAGAGCTCCAGGCGCTTTCCATCGAGTCTCCTTATCTGGTCTTCCACAGGGACAAGGTTGTCCTGCGCCCCCACCCGAAATTCCTTCCGAAGGTGGTGTCGGAGTTTCACCTTAACCAGGTGTTGACTCTGCCGGTGTTCTACCCCAATCACACCTCGGAGGCCGAATATAGGCTCCATACTTTGGACCCTAGAAGAGCGCTCGCTTATTACAAGGAGTGGACGGCTGAAGTTCGGGGAGAAGTTCGCCAGCTGTTTGTCACCTACGCTGAAGCTGCACCTGGCAGACCTGCAGCCAAGTGGACGATAGGCAGGTGGGTCACCTCCTGCATAGATCTCTGCTATATGTTGACGGGCATGGAGCCTCCCAGAGGGATAAGAGCTCATTCTACCCGCCATACCGCTGCATCGGTGGCTGCTTCCAGGGATGTCCCTATCCAGGAAATCTGCAGGGCTGCTACCTGGAAGTCAGCACACACCTTCATCACCCACTACCACATCGACCTTGAGTCACACCGGGATGCTGGTTTTGGGGCCTCGGTTCTCCAGTCTTTATTTCCCAAGTAGGGGATGTGAGCCTTGCCTTCCTTCTCCCGGAGAACTGCTAGGAGTCTGCCAGACAATGTGGATGAACAACATATCCATGTCCCTAGAAATACAGGTTACTCACCTGTAACAGGAGTTCTAGGAATGGCATATGTTGTTCATTCACACGACCCACCCGACCTACCAGGCTTTGACGCACAACCTGGCTTCCAGCGGGCTAGATCTGGCGTCATGGGGCGGAGCTGAGAGTTTTACCACCTGGGTGGGTGGGAGGAGTCAGCTTGAAGACCTTCCGGCAAGATTTAAAGTGGCAAGGAACCTGCCAGACAATGTGGATGAACAACATATACCATTCCTAGAACTCCTGTTACAGGTGAGTAACCTGTATTTTTAGTGTGCTGAGTGTAATTTTACGTTTTTTGAGCATCTGCATTAGTTTTGTACTGCAACTGCATTATTTATTTATTTTTTAATCATGTAACACGTTTTGCTCCTCCATTGCAGAGCAGGCCACAACGACCGCCAGCACCCGAGCCCCTGGACCAGGTGTTGCATACACTGCATGCACCTGACTCACACATGCCCGATGAAATTAATGGGGCACCCACCTGGGGGCCGTGACTGGGAACCAGGTGGCCACGCCTCTTGTGTCCGGGGGCTCGGGGTCCGGCCATGAGCCACTGCAGGCACCCTGCGATTTTCCGCCGCTACTGCTCCAGGAAGCCGGATGTGCAATGACGTCTGATGCACCCCAGAGGAAGGAGAGCAGTCATGGGACGCTCAATCTGTTCTCTCCCCTGCCAGCCCCCTGCACCCCGAGTCTGTTCCCGAACCTGGGTTGCCGGCATGGTGTGAGGTGTGGCGTCCAGCACCTCAACCCTCAGTGCCACCGGGCCGGCGCAGCTGTGTTATTTTGATGTTATTTTTACCGCATCTGCTAAAATTATGTTATTTTTTTGCTGCGGATGCTTAATTTCAACGGTTCTTCACTTTTTTAACATAATTCGGGAAGGAACCATCAAATTCTTGTTTTTTGCCTTATTTTTTTCCTCAGATCTCGCGGGTTTTACTGCGAGGCAACTAACTGAATTTCACAATCTGACAGTTGCTGCTGGGGTTCTCTGACAATTGGCAAGATCAGAGAATCCAATAATTAAATAAAACTGGACCTGAATTGTCATCTGTCACGGGACTGGCTTCACAGCATCAACAGAAACCTGTACGCAGTTTGACTGGTATTGCTGGGTTTTTCTATAAGATTGGCATTGGTACAGATCCCAGTACTACCCAAAAAAAAAAAAAGAATGTAATAAAGAGAAATAGACAGAGTTTTTTAAACTGGGGCAGGACTGGCCTTATGGCCTTATGGCATTTCACAGAAACCTGTACTTAGTTGTTTGTGGTCCAGATCTTGGGTTCTGTTTGTTAAAGTGGCACATAGCAAAGAAACCTAATAAGTATTATGGCTGAGGAAATATCAACACTACCGATGAGGGGCCATTTAAAAGTAATAACAATAAAAATGTAAGCAGGGTTGCTGATGAAGCATCCAGATCCCAGCCAGAAAATAAAGCTTCCAGAGGAGTGGATGAAGTTCCTCACAACTTTAAAAATAATAAAAGTGATAAAAAAAAAGGAAGCTTGATCAAGCTGCTGATGAAGTGGCTAAAAAGAAACTCTGTCAAGATAAAAATGCTCCTATTCCTCCTGGGAAAGCCAATAGCGAGCAACAGGCAGCTTGAAGCATAAAGAAAAATCAAAGCATATTCAGCACTGTCTACACAGGTAAAATTTTGGCAAAAGTATGACACGTCCTTCAGACCTTACAAAGATGGGCTTTATGTTTACAGGGGCTAGTGTGCACTTTTCCACAGTTCTCTGTCCCACAGACTGAATGTGATACAGTTGATGATAAATAATTTTATGATGCCCCTGCTTACAGGGGCTGCTAAACACTCTTCCACAGTTCTCGCTCCAGAGTCTGTGAGGGTGATATAGACGATAGGAGTATTTTTATGATGCCCCTGATATGACTTTGGAGGGCCTAGAATAGAACTTTATGTGTCCACTACCCTCACATTGTAGCTTCCTTGGCTAACCAAGAGGATTCCCTCTCTATGCTTATCCAAAACATATTTGACACATTGGAACTCCCTTCTCAGGAGTCCATCCAAGGTGAGGATGAGGATAAAAAGATTATAGGGAGATGAAAGGTCTTCCACCTCCTAAAATACTGGTTGTGCCTATCTATAATGAAAAAATTTAAATAAAAGTACCACGACTCTGCTTCAAACCCCCACTTCTGTGGCAGGGGTTGGCAAGCAGGCTGGAAATGATGATAAATAAATACATAAATATATCAGTTGTTTAACAACAATGCTGAGTGCCCTTCTGTGTATCCCATTCATGTGAGTATAGTGCAACAGGCAGCTTGTGAGAAAGCTGGGGTCTCCTTGTCCTCCTTACCCCCGGACAAGGACTCTAGAAAATAGATTCATATCTAACCACAGATGCTTGTCAAAATTTTTTCCTACATGGCTTTTACAGCCAAATATCAAAAAAGCACTGCGGAATTCTGTCCTGGTTCTATGGTGCAGGAGCTGGTGCAAACCTGCCCTGGTAACTATGTAGTATCAATTCCACAGGGCATATGTCAACAAGGATGCTGTCTCCAGAGCCATGGCCCATGCCATCTCTCTGAGGTGCTTTGTCTGGCTTAGAACTACTGGTCTACCCTCAGACACCCAGTTTAAGGCCATGGACTTTCCCTGTGATCAAATCATACTGCTCGATTCCAGAACATCTGACTGCAACAACATAGAAACAGAGAATCTGATGGCAGATAAGGACTGCTTGGCCCACCTAATCTGCTCATTTCCCTACCTAACGGATAAGCTGCAGATCCTAGTTAACCAACAGCCTACTTCCTCCTACCCCCCACTAGAATTGCTTTATGTCTGTCCCATGCATTCTTGAATTCCCCCACTGTTTTTGACTCTATGACCTCCTCAGGAAGGATGTTCCATGCATCTACAACCCACTCTGTGAAGAAATGCTTCCTAACATTACCTCTGAGCCATCCCCCCTCTATCTTCAAATTGTGCCCCCTTGTTCTTGCACATCTCTTTTTCTGAAAGATGCTACCCTCTTGGACTTTGTTGATTCCCTTGAGGTATTTGAAAGTTTCTGTCATGTCCCCTCTCTCCCTCCTTTCTTCGAGGCTGTACATCTTAAGCTCCTTTAGTCTTTCTTCATATGTCTTCTGGTGCAGACCCTGCACCATTTTGGTTGCCCTCCTCTGGACAACCTCCACCCTGTCTATGTCTTTGTGGAGGTGGGGTCTCCAGAACTGTACACAGTATTCCAGATGTGGTCTTACCAACTGTCTGTACAGCGGGCCAACAACTTCCTGTTTTCTACTGGTGATGCCTCTCCCTATGCATCTCAATATCCCCCCAGCCCTCCTTACTGCCTTCTCACATTGCTGGCCCACCTTTAGGTCATCTGATATGACTACCCCAGGTCCCTTTCCATTTTTGTTGTTGTCAGTATCTCACCCCCCATTGTGTACTCTTCCCCTGGGTTTTTGTTTCCCAGGTGCATTACTTTGCACTTCTTTGCGTTGAATGTAAGCTGCCATACATTTCACCATTCCTTCAACCTTGCCAAGTCCCTTTTCATCCTTTCCACCCCACCCTATGTATCAACCCTGTTGCAGATCTTTGTGTCATCTGCAAAGAGGCATACTTTCCCTTCCAGTCCCTCTGCAATGTCACTTATAAAGACATCAAAAAGGACCAGCCCCAGTACTGAACCCTGCGGTACCCCACTAGTAACCCCCTTTCTTCACTGTGGACTCCATTTACTATTACCCACTGTGTCCTGTTGTCCAGCCAGTGTTTTACCCAGGCCACCACCCTGGGACCCACTCTCAGGCTGGCTAATTTGTTTATTAATCTTTTGTGCGGGACTGTGTCAAATTCCTTGCTAAAGTCTAGGTAGGCCATGTCCACAGCCCCTCCCTGGTCTACTACTTTGGTCACCCAGTCAAAGAAATCTATTAGATTTGTCTGACATGACCTTCCTGCTGTGAATCCTTGCTGCCTTGGGTCCTGTGCCCCACTGGCCTCTAGGTACTCAACAGTTCTTTCCTTCAAAAGTGATTCCATCATTTTCCCTACCACTGAGGTCAAACTGACAGGTCTGTAGTTTTCTGCCTCTGTCTTGCTCCCACTTTTGTGAAGGGGAATCACATCTGCCCTCCTCCAGTCCTCAGGTACCATTCCATCCTCCCATGATTTATTAAAAAGGGCAGTCAGTGGTGTTACTAGTTCTTCCCTTAGTTCTTTGAGAATTCTGGGGTGAATCCCATCATGCCCCATTGCTTCATCCACCTTCAGTTTTAAGAGTTCTTTCAGAACCTTTTCTTTTGTTAAAGAACTGATATCACCCCCCCATCCAGAATGCTTTTATTGTCTGGATTAGGTATCTCCCCCTGCTTTTCCATTGTGAATACTGAGCAGAAGTATTTGTTCAGTATCCCTGCTTTTTCACTGTCGCTCTCTGCCCAACCACCTTCCTCTTTATTCCGCCTCAGTATCTCTGCCTTAGTCTTTCTTTGCTCCCTAATGTACCTATAAAAGGTTTTATCCCACTTCTTAACCGAGTTGGCTATCTTTTCCTCGGTTTGGGCCTTTGCTGTTCTGACTGCCTTCCCTGCTTCCTTCTGCTTTAAGTGGTACAGTTCTCTGTCCTGCTCCTTCTGTGTTTCCCTATACTTCCTGAATGCTGTCTTTTTCTCCCTTACCTTCACTTACCACTTCTTTTTGAGAACCATAGTGTTTTTTTCTTTCATTTTGATTTGTTTATTTGCGTCATACAAAGGTTTGTTGCCTCTGTGATGGCGGTTTTGATGTTTCCCCATTGTTGCTTCACCCCACCTTCTTGCCTGCTTGCTAGTGCTTTTCTGAGGCACTTTCCCATTTTGACAAAATCAGCCCTCCTGAAGTCCAGTACCTTCACTTTTGTATGGCTTGACTCTACAGCCAAGTTTATCATGTACCATACTGTTTGGTGGTCACTTGTTCACATTTGGCTACCTACTTCAAGATCAGAGATCCTCTCCGTCCTCATTTGAGAGTACCAGGTCTAAGATTGCTCCCTCCTGAGTGGGTTCCAAAACTAGCTGTCTGAGGCATGCCCCCTGTAGGGCATCGAGAATGGCCCTGCTCTTGGATGTGGGTGCAGCAAGGGTGTTCCAGTTAACATCTGGCATATTCAGGTCCCCCACCAGAAATATCTCCCCTTTCTCTGCCATCCCAAGGATGCCTTCTGTCATTTTCTTGTCCATTTCCTCCCCGTGAGATGGGGGTCTGTCTACAACCCCTGTGCATCTTGTGGTGCCTTTCCAGTCTCCAGGGTGACCCACAGTGCCTCCTCTCCTCCCTGTTTACCCTTTAGTTCTGTTGCTTTGATCCCTTCCCTTACAGAGGGAGCTACTCCTCCTCCTCCTCTTCCCTCCCTGTCCCTCCTGTAGATTGTGTACCCTGGTATGTTGACATCAAGGCATCCCTCTTCCATCAAGGCCACTATTTCGGGGGGGGGAGGGCTTTTTACCTAGACTACGGGCATTGGTACTCATTACCCTCCATTTTTTTATGGCTTTATTTCTTTCAAACAACATGAAGTCTTGCTGTATTCTGACTAATGCAGTTAGCCCCAGCCTTTAAACTGCCCTGGAGAACAAAGAGTTAACTTTCTATGCAGCGCATAGAATGCTGAG
Organism: Neoceratodus forsteri; assembly: GCA_016271365.2. NCBI lineage: Eukaryota > Metazoa > Chordata > Ceratodontiformes > Ceratodontidae > Neoceratodus > Neoceratodus forsteri. The sequence continues at coordinate 1,174,574,588 of CM057453.1, read as the reverse complement.
CTCGAGCTCGGTTGATGTCTCTGTGTGTTTCCCTTTGAAATCTAACCATCAGATTCTTTACTCCGCCTCACTGAACAGTCGCTCCGGAGATTTCTTCTGCAGCTTGGTTTGAAAATTGGTTGAAGTGTCGGTTTACTGTCGGTTTGTAACCGAAATTTATTTTCCGCATAGTTGGTTCAGTCTCTGTCTGTGGTACCATGAGTACAAGATAGGTGTTGTACTGTTTTTTTTCTGTGTGGAACTTGTAAAAGTGTGGATCGGTTCGGCTGAACCGATCAGTTGTTAAATCTTGTATCTTACTGTAGTGTGTGGTTACCGGTCCTTATCGGTTCTAAAAAATAAAACTCGTTTGATAGCGTTTTCCAAGACCAGTGACACGATTGGAACCGATAAGGAGTATTGCCTGGCGGTTGCTGAAAAAAGGGTAAGTTGGTTAGGTTGGCGTATCTGAGAAACCCAAAAAACGGGCCCACTGGGTCAACACCGCAGTGCGTATGGGAGGTCTTTGCTAAGGCTGATCCCCACACCACCTGTGTTTATTGTCTGGGGTTTGAACACCTCAATTCAGACTGCCAAATTTATAAAAACTTTCCCAAATCTACCCTTGAGAAGAGATTAGGTAGACTGAGGGAAAAGGAGGCCGAGAAGTCTGCTGACCTGGATGGCCAGCCCAGTTCAGTTCTGACCGAACCAGAAAGAGTGCCCTCTGACCAGGGTGATACGTCTTCGGGCAAAAGGAGAGCCGATTCCGAGGGTTCAGTTCCGACAAAGAGAAATCGTCCAGTTCGGATCCAGAAGTCAGTGTTCCGACCGCCAAGGAAATAGCCAGAGCGATTCGGATTGTGGAATCGCTTTGCCCGGTTCCGACCAATCCGGCACCTTTTGGCAGGGTCTCGGTTTGGTCGGTTCCCCCGGTTCATGATTATACCCCTGAAGAATTTTATGAACCGGAGTTTGAGGAGGAGGGGGAGTTTGAGGATGAAGATGGTGTTGGTGAAAGTCTGGATGTGCCAGTTGAACCGGTCATCTCCCCAGACAGACCTTCAGGTGTATCCCCTCCTAGGCTTTCTGAGTCCCCTTCCCACTTTATGTTCTATAGAAAGGTGGCTGTGACCCTCCAGCTTCCTATGGAGGAAGCAATGGAGGATCAAGAGGAGCCTGATTTTGTGGAAATGATGGACTTCACAGGGTCCAGGAGGCTGTATATTCCCCTTCACAAATCTTTTGGGAAGCAGATACAAAAATCTTGAAGTCTCCCAATTCTATACCTCCTGTTGATAGAAGAATGGACAAGAGGTATACACTTTCAGGCTCAGATACAGAGTTTATATATCAGCAATGCAGCCATGTTGGGGTTGTGCAGGCTGCTGCATGTGATAAGGCAAATATTCCCTTGGCTTCACACCCCCCAGACAAAGACTCCAGGAAGATTGATGCCATGACAAAAAAACAGTACATGGCATCTTCCTTGGGACTCAGGCAGGCAAATTATATGGCCTATACAGCCAGGTAACAGAAGTCCAGGTGGGACACTGTACTGACACTGGCTAAACAGGCCTCCCCCCAGCTAGCCAAGGAGCTGGAGGAGGTGGCTGCAGGTGGGATCGAGGCATCAAAAGTTCAGTTTCATGCTGCTATGGACTCCAATGATGTGTCATCAAGAGTCATGGCTACATCTGTGGCTCTCCGGAGAATGGCTTGGCTCAGATGTACTAGCTTCTCACAGGATACCCAGGCTAAGGCCATGGATTTCCCTGTAGTGGGTAATTCTCGCTTTGGGGAGCAGACAGAGAATTACATGAAGAAAATGGATGAGTACAGGACCACTTACAGGAGTGCTCAGCCAAAGAAGGCAGGCAACTCCTCAAAGGCAGCAGTCTAGGGGCAGGGCAGGCCTTTTCATAGGCCTTTTACCAAGCACAGGCCTCTTCTCCCTTTTCACAGAGGGTTTCTTCAGAGGAGAGGCAGAGGGGATGATCAGGCTACGATTCACTCCTCAGCCTAAGGCCTCTGCCAAGCAGACACCCTGATGGGCCTGCCAGGTCGACTCTCCTATACCAGTAGGGGCAGGCTGACTTACTCGTCCAGGACTGGATGTCTATTACATCAGACAAGTGGGTCCTGGAAGTGATGACCGAGGACTGGTTCTCAGCTTAAAAAAATTTCCAAAGATGAGAGCCAGATCTTTTCCACCTGCAGGTCTCAGAAACCCTTGCCTTAGAGGCAGAGGTTTCATCTCTGCTAGCTTTGAGAGACATAGAGAGAGTACCTTCCCTACACTGGGCAAGGTCTGTACTCCAGGTACTTCCTTACCCCAAAAAAGACAGGGGAGTGGCGACCCATCCTAGACCTAAGATACCTAAACAAGCATCTTTTAAAACCAAAGTTCAAGATGGTAACTCTGGGAATAATCCTTCCCTCTCTAAGGCCAGGGGACTGGCTAGCCTCCCTGGACCTCAAACATGCCTATTTTCACATTCCTATCAGGTGCTCCCACAGAAAGTATCTCAGGTTTGAGTTGCCCTCAGGCCACTATCAGTTCAGAGCAATACCCTTTGGCCTAACTTCAGCCCCAAGGGTCTTCATAAAGTGCCTGGCAGTAGTAGTTGCATTTTTAAGGAGGCAAAATATTTCCATTTTTCCATTCCTGGACGACTGGCTAATAGTAGGTCAGTCTCCAGACCAAGTCAAGTCAGACCTGCAAGTGACCCAGCAAGTGCTCACTTCTCTAGGATTTCTTCTCAACCTTCCCAAGTCAGTTCTTGAGCTTGTCCAGCTTCTTACCTTTATAGGAGCAGAGCTGGATATGGTCAAAGCAAGAGCCTTTCTTCCCCTGGACAGGGCAAGAGTTCTTATAGAACTGGCTTCTTCCTTCAGCCTTCAGGTGTCCCGACCAGCAAGGCATTTCCTATAACTCTTGGGCCACATGGCAGCCTCTACAGCAGTGGTCCAAGGGGCAAGATTCCAGATGAGGGGCATTCGGTTCCATCTGAGGGACTTTTGGTCCCAAAAGAAGGATTCCCTTACCAAACTGATTCCAGTGACTTGGACCCTGATCCAAGCCCTTCAATGGTGGCAGGATCAGGACAATTTAAGGCAAGGGGTTCCATTTGCCACTCAGTCTCATTCAGTGGTCCTTACCACGGATGCTTCTCTTCTGGGCTGGGGAGACCATCTGGGGGCCTTCATTGCCCAGGGACTGTGGTCTCCTCAGGAATCCCTTCTCCATGTCAATCTCCTAGAACTCAAGGCAGTTTTTCTGGCCCTGCAAGCCTTCTCTCAGTTAGTACAGAACAAGGTGGTTCAGATCAGAACAGACACACCACCACCATGTGGTACATCAACAAACAGGGAGGTACTCGGTCTATGGCCTTGTGCACAGAAGCCATGAAGTTGTGGTCCCTGGCGTATTCCCTACAAACCTCTCTGATAGCAGTTCACCTTCCAGGGAAGGACAGTGTGCTAGCAGATGCACTGAGCAGGATCTCACAGGGCCATCACGAATGGTCCCTGGACCCTCTGGTATTGAAGGTGATTTTTTCAAGGTGGGTCACTCCAGAGATAGATCTTTTTGCAGCCCCACACAATCACCAACTTCCTCTTTTTTGTTGCAGACCCACAGTCTTGGGCTCAGTCCCCCCGGTTGCTCTGGTTCTGAACTTGGAAAGGAAATTTCTGTATGCCTTCCCTCCCTTCCCTCTTCTGTTCAGAGTTTTAGTCAAGATAAGGTCACAACCTTGCAAAGTGATTATGATTGCTCCAGACTGGGCCAGACAGCCCTGCTACCCCCTGTTGCTGTTCCTAGCAGTCCATCTTCCCCTGTCTCTTCCCAGGAATTACAACCTGTTAACCTCCTCTCGGGAGGATTTGGTACCCCAGTCTTCTGTCTCTCAATCTCAAGGCATGGCTCTTGAAGAGTTAGAGTTTGCAGATTTGCATCTGTCTCAGGGGGTTCTGGATATTCTCAAAGCTTCTCAAAAGCCCTCCACCAGAAAGACTTATAACTCCAAATGGAAGAGATTCAGCATTTGGTGTTCTAAGAAGCATATTTCTCCAGATACTGCTGAATTGCTGGTTCTGGACTATATGGTCCATCTTAATGGCCTAGGCATCAGACCAGCTACTCTCAAGGTACACTTGTCAGCTGTTTCTGCTTTTCTGTCAGTGTGGAAATCTTCCTCACTATCATCTCATCCTATATTCTGTAAATTTTTTAAAGGATTGCTTCATACCAATCCTCCCTTTAGAGGCTCTGCCCCTGCCTGGGATTTAAATGTTTGCATTGGTCAACTTATGCAACCTCCTTTTGAGCCTATGTCCTCAGCAGAGCTTAAGTACTTGACTTGGAAAACTGTGTTTTTGGTAGCCATTACCTCTGCCAGACTTATCAGTGAATTGCATGCACTGTCAGTGGAACCTGATTTTATCTCCTTTCACAGAGATAAAATGGTCCTTAGAACCAATAGAAGGTTCTTGCCCAAAGTGATTTCAGATTTCCACTTGAATCAGTCTGTGTCTCTTCCTGTTTTCTTCACTGATCATTCTTCCTCATGAGAGAGGAGGCTACACAGTTTAGATGTTAAAAGAGCCCTTAGCTACTACATAGAGCATACCAAGTGTCACAGGTTTGAGTCCCTCCAGTTGTTCCGTCACTTATGGAGAAGTGCGATAGGGCAAACCTGCCACCAAGAGAATTATTGCCTGGTGGATTGTGTCTCGTATACAATTCTGCTTTTAGAAACTGGGAAGGATTCCACCCTCAGGCCTGAGGGCACACTTTGCAAGAGGTACAGCTGCTTCCCTGGCTGCTGCCAGGGATATTCCTCTCTTAGAAATCTGTCAAGCAGCCGCCTGGAAAACAGTCCATACCTTTACCAAGCATAACTCTCTGGCTAGGAGTGATGCTGCTCTTGTACAGCAGTACTTCAGAGCCTATTCCAAGTAGGTTCTGTCCCTCCTCCATGGAGGTACTGCTTGGTAGTCTCCATTAGTCAGAATACAGCAAGAGTTCATGTTGTTTGAAGAAAAAAATTACTCAGCTTAGTAATTATGTTTCTTCTATTGGAGTCTTGCTGTATTCTGATCTCCCCCGCCTCCCCTCTATGAACCTGTTTTTTGGGAAGTGGGCGGGCAGGTGCAGTGTTGCAACTCAGGGGTGCTCCTTTACACCCTTTGCTTTTTGTTTGGGTGTTTCTCTTGTTATTATTCTTATTTGAATTGTTTTTTTGTTTTGGGTTTCCTGACTTGAGTCTTCTTTGGGAATCCAAAACTTTTTGTTGCCAGTTGGCTAGTAAAAATTTTACAATTTCCACATAGAATAGCTAGTGAGTTTTTGCTCGTAAGAATCTGATGGTTAGATTTCAAAGGGAAACAGACAGAGACATCAACCGAGCTCGAGCTCAGCATTCTATGCTCTGCATAGAAAGTTAACCCTTTGTTCTCTGGGGCAGTTTAAAGGCTGGGGCTAACTGCATTAGTCAGAATACAGCAAGACTCCAATAGAACAAACATAATTACTAAGGTGAGTAATTTTTTCTTTTGCCCCATCCCTGTACTTACTGCCTTTGTCTTTTTCTCCATTTACCCCTGCCCTTCTCCTTATCGACTGCTCTGTCTTGGTGTTTACCTCACTAACTACCCTGATATTTGTTTGGGGGGGGGGGCTAGGATTTCCCTTCTCCTTTTGAGTGCCTCCCCCCTTGGCTAGTTTAAATGCTTGCCAATGAAGCATTTAAACCTATCATCTAGGATCCTGGTTCCCCTCCTGGATAGATGCAGACCATCATGCCTGTATAGGCTTGCATCCTTCCAGGTGGAGCCCCAGTCCCCAGTGAAGCCAAATCCCTGAGCTCTGCACTAGTTTTTCAACCAGTTATTGAATCCCATGGTGCGGAGTACCCTAGCCTCATCCATACCATAGACAGGTAGCACTTCCGAGAGAGTTACTGTGTTTGCTACTTGTCTAAGACCCCTCCCCAACTCCACAAACTCCTGTTGCACTGCTTTGATCACATTCTCAGCCTGGTCATTTGTCCCTAGGTGGATAATGACTTCCAGCTCACTCCCCCTTGCAGCTGCTCCCACGATCCTGAGGATTTGTTTCCTGTCCCTCCACGCCATGGCGCCGGGCAGGCACCTTACCTCCCTTTCTCCTCCCTCCCCCCATTTATACCCCCCTAACAATTAAGTCCCCACCAGGAGTTGTTTCCTTCCCCTGTGGAGTCCTGTGCCACCCTCCTGTGGGTCTCCATTGTGGAGGTTCCCAGCATCCTCCTTGGTCTCCACTGCAGGTGTCTCTATAGAGGAACCATGCTCCTCCAAAGTGTCGAATGAATTATGGAGAGGCACAACTGGAGGGATGCACCTCTGTTCCACCACCCTCACCCTCCCTGAGCCCACCGTGGTCCAACCACTCCTCTTTCTTGGCAACCTCTGAGGTAATGGCAGTGGCCTGGGTAGTCTTTGGGTGGGGGAGCAGGTTTTTCGAATCCTTGCCAGGTCAGCATGGAGACGAACAACCTCCTTCCTCAGACCAGAGAGGTGTCTGCAAATAGGGCAGCAACGCAGTCCCTAGAATGTCTCCCGAAAGACTGCTGCTCCACAGCCAGTGCATTGCACCACTCCCCACATGTCTGTGTCCCTTCCTGTTACAGATGCTTTTCTTTTTTTTTTTTTTGATTGTTCTTGTTTTAGTTTGTGCAAGCTTGTGAGTGTGTCTACCCCCTATTCAGTGTGCTGTGCCTTTAAGGATATGAACAGGTGTATGTTGTTAGCAGTTTTGGGGAAGTGATGTCAAAACCCCTGCTATAAAAGGAAGTTATGCGCTTTGGGCAGGTGGGGTGAGGGCAGGTGGGATGAGGGCAGGTGGGTGGGAGTAAACCTATGCCATCCAGAAACCATCAACTACAACTCTGACCCTCCACCGTGGGGAGTGCCTTCCTTCCTTTCAGACACCTATTTCACAGAGGTTAAGTAACAGGTTTAGTCACAAATGACTGCAAATATCTCTCAGCTACAGTTCCTCCTTGGCAAATTAAAGTTAAACTAAGAAAAGTGAACCCCAAAAACAGAATCAATACTAGTTACTTACACTGGTCCAAAAAGTAATAATTCAATTCAGTGTAGTCTATAAAATGACCTCCTTGATTTAAGGAGGCTTTGGCTGCTTTCCCTCTCTCTCACTGTCTCAGCAGACAGAGATCACAAACAACTCCTGTTTTAAATCCTCAGTTCAACTAGGCCCCTTTCAGCTCCTCCCCCTTAACAGACACCTATTTCATATAGGTTAAGTAACAGCTCTAGTCACAAATGACTGCAAATATCTCCCAGCTACAGTTCCAAAAAGTAATAATTCAATTCAGTGCAGTCTAGAAAATAACCTCCTTGATTTAAGGAAGCTTTGGCTGCTTTCTCTCTCTCTCTCTCTCTCTCTCTCTCTCTCTGTCTCAGCAGCCTCCTGCCCCGGCGGAAATTCATCCCGAGGGCAATAGGGGCAGAGGTTAGTTTCCCAGCTACCCCCATCTCTCAGTACGGGGGTGCTTTCAGAGAGAGGGGGAGAGGGGTCAAAGGTGGCCACCTCTACCCAGCCAGCAGCTTCGCAGTCTAATCCCTGACGTTGGTGTAGGCAGACCTCAAGTGTTTCCAGGTGTCTAAGCCTCTATCCCCAACACAGATGTTACTGTTGGAGTGAGAGGTAAAAACCTTCTAGCTCTGTGAGTGGTGGAGAGGGTCATGAAAAGGGGAAAGGTATTTTCTGACACAAAAAAACAACTGGGGAGTAGTGATCTATCTTGCTGTTAAAACCCAAATTCAAGATGGTCACTCTGTTACTAGTCATGCAGTTCTTACAGTAGATAGACTGGCTAGCCTTCCTAGTCCTAAAAGGCTCTTTTTTTCCATACACCCATAATGAGGTCTCACAGGCAGTTTCTCAGGTGTGGGGTCACTGCGGCCCTTTGGCCTTTCTCGGCCCCAGTGGTCTTTACAAAGTGTCTGGCAGTGGTAGCAGCACACCTCAGGAATCTTGACGTTTCTAGCTACACCTGTTTTGCCATTTGCCTCATAGTGCCAAAGTCTCCTTGTCAGGTCAAGGAGTCTTTTTCCCTTACAAGGCTCACTCTGGAGTCTGTGGGTTCCCCTGGTAAATCTAAACAAAATCTCACCTGGGACCCTCCCAGCATCCAGGAAGGATATGTCTTCCTTCCACAGGTGAGAATTCAAGTTGTCCCTCAGTGGCACATTCCTTCGTCCAGGGACATCGAGACCAGCCAGCAGGCGCTGGACTGGGTTTGAATCATTAACCCTCACTTGTTCAATGTATGATGTGGTCCTGAGCAAATCACGTAACTTACATTCACTCAGTCTATTGGGGCACATGGCTTCAATGCCTGCCGTGGTCCCACGGTTCAGGTACAGGATGCGACACCTGCAAGCCTCCTTATAGCTCGCTGGTCTCAAAATGCAAACATTTTTCAAAGCTGAGACCTGTGACAGAGCGGTTCCTTCAGACTCTGCTTTGGTGGAAGAACCCTGCGAATCTGGTAGCAGGGAGTCCCTTCCAGGTGCCACATCCCACAAAGGTGTTCACCACAGACTCCTCCCTCCCGGGGTGGGGAGCACATCTGGACAGGGCCTCAGTAAGTGGCACCTAGACTCTCCAAGAGTCACAGTTACACATAAATCTTTTGGACTCAGAGCAATCTTTCTAGCTGTCAAAGCATTTGTTCCTGTCATAAAAAGACAGACTGTACAAAGTTGAACAGACACTACAGAAATACAAACAAGCAGAGTGGTGCCAGATCAGGAATATTCTGTTCGTAGGCTCTATAAATCTGGTCTCTCGCCTTCTTCCTGGAAGTCAGCCTTCCAGCTATTCACCTCCCAGGCAAACACAAAACTCTGGCAGATGCTTTAAGTCACATCAGTCAAGGCCAGAGCGAATGGAATCTGAACAAACAAGTACTAGCCACAGTGTTCAGGCGGTGGGGCACACCAGAAGTAGAGAGGTCCCTATATGCATTCCCTCCTTTTCCCTTGATACTCAGTGTATTGCTGAAACTCAGACAACAGCCTGCATCAAGGATTCTGGTGGCTCCAGATTGGCCCAGGCAAGCCTGATACCCTCTCCTTCCTGTGCTATCCTGCAGCAGGCCCAATCGCCTACTACTAACTCTCTGCTGACCCTCCTCAGACAGGAGTGGTTTACCTAGACATACACTCTCTTCACCTCAAGGCTTGGCTCTTGGGGATTTAGTTTCCATCTTCTCAGTACTCGGAACTAACACAAAGAAGGGACGTATGCAACCAAATGGAAATTTTTCCCCCTCTGGTGCAAGAGCAAAAAGGTCAACCCTCTTACAGCAGCAGACCCTCAGCTGCTGGATTTTCCTAGTATATCTGCAGGCGTCGGTTTTGAAACCCTCTTCCCTCAAGCTACGCTTGGCCATAATTAAATCTATTTTTCAGTGGGAAAGAAAAAAGTCAGTTGTTTTCCCACACCATATTCAAACAGTTTGTCAAAGGCCTCTTACACCTCCAGCCTCTAGTCAGGGAACCTGTTCCCCCTTGGAGCCTGAATCTCTGCATTGCCAGACTCATGGAGCCACCCTTTGAGCCTATGGCCACTGCACATATCAGGTTTGTGACCTGAAAGTAGGTCTCCCGGATGGCCATTACCTTTGCTTGAAGAATTTCAGAGGTACAGGCCCTGTGCACTGAGCCTAATTACATCATTCCTTACAATGATAAAATTGAGCTCTGGATGAATAGGAAGTTTCTGCCTGAGGTGGTTTCAGAGTTCCATCTAAAACCAGTCCAGTACTCTACCTATCTTCTTCGCTGAGAAATCCACTCTTAGTGAGCAAAAAGCTCCTTAGCTTGAATGTTAAAAGAGCTCTCTTTTACTACCCGGAGCATACTTGGCAGTCCAGAAACTCTTCCTTTCAATTGTTCCTCACCTACAGGAGTGTAGGCAGAGCAGGACCAGCTACCCAGAGAGTTTCTCCCGCTGGTTGGTCTCTTGTATTAGATTCTGCTATGGATAGACTGGTCATCAACCTCCTGTGGGTCTCAGGGCTCACTACACCAGGGGCACTGCAGCCTCCAAGGCAGAAGTAAGGGGCATACCCCTTCTGGATGTCTGCAAAGCAGCTACCTGGAAATCTGTGCACACCCTCGTGATGCACTGCAGTTTAGGTGTGCAGTCCAGATCTGACGCCAGATTTGGCAGAGCGGTTCTGCAGATGCCTCTTTCCTAAGCAGGTTCTCTGCCCATATTCCACTTGGCACTGCTTGGTAATCTGCTATTGTTACTGATGCTAAAGGACTTCTTGGGTAAGAAGAAAAAATTACTCACCGCAGTAATCTTTTTTCTTCTAAGGGGTCCATTAGCATCAGTAAGCTCCCACCCTTCCTCCCCGGTTCACCTGTCAGGAGATGGGCTCTGTTCTCAGTTTTATTACAACATTTTTTTTTTTTTGTTAAAGAGCTTTTCTGCTCATGTTGTTGTCTGTTTTTGGACATTTGCATGTTTTTTTAATCCTGTTCGCTTTTCAGGGCATGTGCCCATTTTCTTCAAAAAAATTCTGAAGCCCTTCAGGCTGCTCTCACTCAGCTCACACCCCTCCTAATTTTTGATTGGCTGATGCCCAAGCTCATTTAAATAAATTCTGTTAAAGGCATACCTCCGGGGCAATTGCTCCTGGCCAGCTAACTGCTATTGTTACTGATGCTAATGGACTCCTTGGAAGAAAAAAGATTGCTGTGGTGAGTAAATTTTTCTTCATGGTGGCCAAAACATCTGCCAGGAGGATGTGAGAGCTGCAGGCACAGACCCAAACTACATTATCTTCCACAGAGACAAGGTAGTCTTAAGGACTAACAGGAAAGTCCTCCCTAAGGTGGTGTCTGAGTTTCATCTGAACCAGTCCATCACCGTTCCAGTGTTTTTTCCACAGTCTGGATGTTAAGAGGGCACTTAGCTACTGTCTGGACTGCACTAAGGACCTCAGATCTTCCCACTCACTGCTGTTCCTCACATACGGTGAAGTGGGCAAAGGCAGACCAGCCTCTAAGAGAACCATTACTTGCTGGATAGTCTCCTGCATCCAGTTTTGCTACAGTAAAGCTGGAAAGCTACTACCACAGGGCCTCAGGGCACACTCCACACAGGGCACTTCTGCTTCTGTGGCAGCTGCAAGGGATGTCCCCTTGCTAGAAATTTGTAAAGCAGCTACCTGGAAAGCTGTACACACCTTTACAAAGCACAATTGCCTGGGTGTCCAATTCTGAAGGGATGCCAGGTTTGGCAATGCTGTCTTGCAGAATCTTTTCCCTAAACAGGTTCTGGACCCAGCCTGTCAAGGTACTGCTTTGTTGTCTGTACTAGTAAGCATAGTGAGAGATTCCTGGGGTTTGAAGAAAAAAATATTTACCATAGTAATATTGTTTCTTCCAAGGGATCCCTCACTATGTTTAACTTTCCTACCCTGCCCGCCCCTTCCAGAACCTGGAAAAGGTTCTCAAGAATCAGTTGTTGTTTGGTATTTATATGTTTGAGCATTGCTTATTGCACTGCCTGCAATCAGTTGATTGTGTGGTTGCCCACTCTTAGTCTGCCATAGCTTGTCCTGTGGGACCAATCTATGTTTTTTTTTTTTTAGTTGTTGCAATTTTCACTTTGGTTTTATTAGGGTTAGGTTAGTGAGATGAGTGGCCACTGCCCTCCTGGCTCTCAAAATAAATCTGGTGTTGTAGAGCAGGGTAGAACACCACCACGTGGCAGAGATTTAAAATTGCATTCTGAGTTCCATAATTTACATACATTCTACTCTCTTTCTGGGGCAGCTCAACCCTTCAGGCTGATAGCACTAGTAAGCATAGTGAGGGATCCCTTGGAAGAAACAGTATTACTATGGTAATTTTTTCTTCTTTGTCATTCTCTTGTATGAAGATACATAGATCATTATTTAATAAGTTCAGTAAATACATACAAATGCATTTTCAGTTCTTGTCCTTTATGACCATTTGTTTTAGGTGCACCATAAAACGTTCACCTTACATTATGGTGTGCATCCATGCGTTTTGTATTACATCATCCACCGGAACACAGTCTGCCTTAAAAATCTTTCTGTTATTCAAAATCACCAGAACTCTGAAGTCTGTGCTACTTATTAAGTTCACAGCCCAGTGAATGACATATGGAATAATACAGGGGATGCTGTACATTAAAAAAACTTAATACAGACTTGAGGTGTGTTGTGCTACATAAACCCCAAGAGCTTGCAAGCACAACATACCAAGGATGTGTATTAAATTTGAGTATTTACACCATCCCATGATTTATTTTATATAATTTCTGGACATCAATGCCCCCCCCTTGATGTTAGGTACGCTGGGTTCTTGGTCATTCAATTTATATTGCATTTTTTGAAAATGGAAAGAACTCACTTTGTAATATTAAAAGAGACTTTGTCCATTTTTCTTTATTGCTGAGAGCTGGGGTAAAGATTGAGTGATGCAGCTGTGTTTATGTGAGAAGGGGAGAGAGTTACTGATGTGGTCTACTGAATGAGAGACCATGGCAGTAGCACAGACTGATAGACTGAGAGAGAAGGAATGGGATAGTGAGATCAACTGGTGCGGATTTCAAGCAGTGGTGGCAGAAGGGATATATTTCTTTTTTTACGTAATACTAAGACTATGGAAAAAACTGCAGGCTGGAGTCGGACAGTGTGTGTTGTCATGGGAACAGCACAATACAGCATACTGTACTCTTGAGTAGGGCTGGTTGTGAACGGTGCCACAATCTAAGTGATTCAGCAAATTTACAGAGGAGCTACCTTAATGTTAGGTAGCGAGTGGGTTAGTGAGGTTAGTTTTTATTCATAGCTGTTCATATTTTATTTACAGCGATGCCCTTCACTGTGAAAAACCACCAACTCACTGAATGCAGCGTTTGAGACTGTCTCAAGACCACAGCTGCTGTTCATTGAGCATGTGTTTGCCATAATAACTGGCTGGTTATTATGACAAATAATAAGTCGCCATCTTCACTGAAAAAATTGATGGCCACTTATAATCTCTATTATATAAGAGAAAAACCTTTATTCTAGGGGCGTGAATATAGTTCACTATCCACACATTGGCACTTCCACTGGAAGGTGCTTATTTGCTGGAACGTCTCCAAACTAAGCTCTTTCCACCACCTGGACAGTATGTCCCTTGGCTCCACCCTGTGATGTCAGATCTTGCATGCTGGAAGCAGAGATGCATTTGCTGTTTGCTACGGGGAGGGGGTTGGGTGGGTGGTATGGATGTGAACTATATACCAATCCTAGTACTATGATTAGTCAGTTACTGGTGAGCATTTTTCTAGGGTTATGGGTATAGTTCACTATCCACACATTAGCAGTCTTCCAGCAGTTCTCCGGGAGAAGGGGCAAGGTGCGCACTCCTATTTGGCAAACAAAGACTGGAGAACTGAGATCCCAAAAGTAGGATCCCTGTGAGACTCTAGGTCGATGCTGTAATGGGAGATGAAGAAGTTGTGTGCTGACTTCCAAGTAGCAGCCAACACTATAAAGGATCTATGGTCTGATGCTTAAGAAGCATGACAGAGGAAATGGTCAGTAAGACACACTCAGACAGATTTCCAAAATGGGCTAGGTCATCCATTTAAGCAATATACCATGACAGGGTGTGGGTATATGGTGGGATTTATCACGCCTGGCGTGGTTTGATCACTAGGTGCAGCCGAGTGACCAGATCCACACCAGACCATAGTCTCTCAGGAGGTAGCCCCAGAATCCCATGAAGCCCTTCTTATTAAGCTGGTCTTCCCTTGCTCCTCACCCCTTTTTATTGCTGTCTGCTATTTTTCTCCCAGCACCTCCCCTTCCTCTCTGGTCTCCAACCTCGCCACCCTAACTTCTTCAGCATCCTCAGGGAAACACCTAATCCTGGGTGATTTCAGCATTAATTGGCTTGCTCAGCATTCCAAGGCCATCACCCTTGAGACTGAGGCACTCAGCCTCACACAGCTCATCACTGACCCAACTAGACTCAACCCCTGCACCACCAACCACTTGCTGTTGAACTGGGTTCTAACCACCCACCCCCAAAAATGCTCCTCAGCTGGCACCCGCCCCGATGCTTTCAGCGACCATTGTATTACCTTCTGCCTAAGGAAGCACCATCCTCTCCCCGCACTGCCAAAGTATATGCTGTTCTGGCCCCTAAAATCCCTCAACCAGCAGGCACTACTAATTGACCTCTACCTGGCCGACTGGTCCGGAGTCTTTACTTCCCCAGACATCGACTCTGCCTTGGTGGCCTTCAACTCCATTTTCCCAGATATTTGGAACTCACATGCTCCCCTAAAATAGTTGCGTCTCCAGCGAAGGCACCTGCCCTGGATCTCCCCCTAACTGGTGGAACTTTTCAAAGCTAGAGACAAAGCGTGGAAAGCGTTCAAAGCCTCTGTGACTGTCTCTGATCTCCTTAAGTATAGATCGCTAAGGAACGCATGTACAAAGGCCGTGCGCTCCACTAAAGCTGACTTCTTTAAGTTTCAGCTTGAGGATTGCCACCTCACTCCAGGTACCAGCTGGAAAACACTCTATTCCCTGCTTGGCTGTGCTCAACAGGCCCCCTCCCCCAGCACGGACCCCACAGACGATAACTCTGAAGCCGTAGCATCTTCCATTAACCACTTTTTCACTACCTGCGCCCTACCCCAAAGCCATTCATCCACCCCTCCCTCCCCTCCCCGCTGTCACCTGCACATCCCTTCCTCGCCAAAGACCAGTGTGACTTCAGATCCCCCATCCTCCTTTCTCCCACCCTGGTGCCCACCCCTCAATTCCCCAAACCACCCACATCTTCCCCCCATCACCTCCCAAGAGGTGCTAACTGCACTTAGATCCATAAGCTCCGCCAAACAAAGTCCAGATGGGATTAACCCCATCCTCCTAAAAATCTCCTCTCCCACCATAGTCCAACCAATTACTCACATCTTTAACCTCTTCCTCACCTCTTGCTCCTTGTTGAAGTCCTGGAAGTTAGCCAAAGTCATCCCCCTTCACAAAAAGGGGGTGACCCCTCCTTCCCTGGCAACTATAGACCTGTCTCCCTCCTTCCCTCTGCAAAAGTCTGAAATCCCTCATCTCAAAGAGACTTAACCAATTCCTCACCTCAAATGACATTTTGACACCATTCCAATCTGGTTTCCATCGCCTCCATTCTACCTCATCCTCCCTTCTTCGTCTTAAGAACCACATACACTCATCCACAGATAAGGGTCATCTGACACTTGCCATATTTATAGATCTGGGGAAAGCCTTTGATTCTGTGGCTCACAATCTACTCATTGAAGACCTCCTAGCTATAGGACTATCCCCTCTACCTCTACTGAATGGTTCAAGGCCTATTTAACTGATAGGTGTCAATTTGTCCAGCTAGGGGACACCAAATCTGCTCCTCTTCCCATCCTGGCTGGCATTCCTCATGGGTCAGTCCTTGGTCCTACCTTATTCTCAATCTCCCCTCTGCCTGTTCAGTCTCACACATTCAAATGTACGCTGACAACACTGTTATCTTTGCTTCCGGCCCCTCCCTGGCTTAGGTCGAACCCATCCTCCAAGCCGACTTCATGAACACCCTAAAGTGGCTAGAGGACAAATCGCTTAAATGAAACACTAAGAAAATAGTCGCCATGGCTTTTGGCTCCGCCCAGAAATTAGCCAAAATAACAACTCTTCCCTCCTTATACTCCCTTGATGGCTCCAAAATTACAGTAGTCGAGTCATATAAATACCTAAGAGTTTGGTTGGACCCCAAATTAGACATCTCCCTACATCTGGAAAATATTCACAATAAACTACGTCCATAATTAGGAATGCTGTATAGGCACAAGAACAATCTCTTCTCCCCATTAGGAGGGAAATAGTCTCTAATCCTCCCCTCATTTGATTATGTCGATGTGGTTTATAGCTCAGCGCCGCAATCCTCCTGTACCAGATTAGACCTACTATTTCACGCCTTTTGCAGATTTGTCTTGAACCTCCCATACCGCACTCACCACTATCTCCTTTACCAATCCGTCTCTTTACCGTCACTTAACGACCGCCCGCCTGGCACGTTGCGCTACCTTTGTCGCCAAGTACTGGTTCAATACCCTTCCCTCCTACCTCTCCTCCTTACTAGCCTCTGCTCCTAGTACAGGCTACTCTCTGTGCTCCCATGACCACTGCTCCTTTGCCTTGATCACACCCCGCTCACACGCCGGTACATTAGCCTTCGCCCATTGGTTCCCTGCCTTATAGAACTCTCTTCCCCTTACTGTATGTGGCCTACCCACTGCGCCATCCGTAAAAAAGTATTTCAAGCGTATCCCCTTCCCCCTTGCCACTGTTTCCACCCTCCTTGAATGCTATACGCTATATCCATTCTTACCCTTTCCCCTTTTTCTTTCCCCTGCTGCTTCTGCGCTACCTATATATTTGCCATATATAAGCTTGCTCATCTCAGGAATGTGTATAAATGTATATCTATATTTAGTGTATGTTGTTGCACAATACCTGTGCTCTTGTGTCTGCCTCAGTACACCAAGATGGTTTTTTGCTAGGTTATGTATAGTTTCTCCTAGTATTCAACTGCCCTCTGGCAGATATATTGTTAGGCCCTACTTCTGTGCTTGTTACTTATTGCTGTATATTTTTCATGTACTCTTGGTCATTTCATGAATGTATATAAATGTATAATTATATTTTATGTATGTCTTGCTCTCTTCCCCTTCCCCGGGTCACACCTGGAAATGAACTTCGGCTCAGTGTGCCTTTCCCGGTTACCAACCTTTAAAGTGATTTTCCGATGTAGTTGAGGGCAGCTACCACTCACATACTGTGGTAGCTGCCCTCAGCACTAGCTATTCCAGCCTGGTTTAAATAATAAATTATGTCCCATGCCTTTGTATTTGCACTCGTAATTTTGTATTTCTCAGCGCAGTCTGACCGGTTCTGAAAGTCCTGGTACTTGCGACGTGCCCCCGCGCTCAAGCACGTAATGATGTGTGACCAGGGAGGACGTGGGGGTGCACCCCGTTGAAATGAATGGGGCTGGATTTTTCATTCAGTTTTAAGATCAAGAATGACCACCTAAAGATTAATGAAGGACACCGCTCGACTAACAAATCCAGCCCCATTCATTTCAATGGGATGCGCCCCTGCACGCTCCCTGGTCACACATCATTACGTGCTTGAGCGCAAGGGTGTGTCGCGATTACCAGGACTTTCAGAACTGGCCGGGCTTCATTGAGAAATGCAAAATTATGAGCGAAAATACAAAGGTACGGGACATAATTTATTTAAACTAGGCAGGATTAACTAGCACTGAGGGCAGCTACCACAACCTGTGAGTAGCTGTCCTACATCGGAAACTTCCTTTAAACAAATAAATAAATACTGCTATTATAAAATGTGTCCCTTTTTTCAGTTTTTTTTATAATACATATGTGTTTACAGTTATTTTTCTTTAGTTTGTTGCTCCTTGAGAAAAAAATGGTGCATGGTGGCTATCCTGGGTTGGTAGGGCATACTGCACATATGCAGGAGTGTTTGGAGTACTGGCTCCATTTCTGCTGCATGCAAGGAACCGTCCTGGGCAACAAACACTGCTGCCATGGTGTGTGACAGCCTTTCCTGGCCCTCTTGTGCTTCTTGGCCAGGGAAACAATGTTATCTTTATTTTTTTGTGGTTGTGTTTTTCGGACGCCTGCAGTGTTTGCCATGGGAAAGGGACAGAGGGCATAGCTGGTGGCAGAATTGAATTGTGGAGCCGCTGAGTGAAGATGAAGAGCCACAAACGTCGAGAGAGAGAGAAATTTAGCAAAGGATGGGTAAAAAAAAAGTCAGGATATTGTGTGCTTATGAGTTTTTTTCCCAGTTTATTTAACAGAACCGGCGTGTTGGTGTGGTGGTTTTTCCGGCGGCTGCTCGCGTTGTTGTTTGGGATCTGGAGTTGTGCCAGACAGAGGGTTGGTATGCTCGGAGTGGTTTGTTGAAGAGTTCCTAATGCGGCTGAGAGGCAGCTGGCACCTTTTCAGTGGGTATACTGGAGGATTTATCACGCTGGCAAAGATGCCAACCAGCCAATCAGATTGCGGAGTTTCCGACTTTGGATTTACCCCATTGTATAATTATCCATTTATACTGCCATTAATTATTTTCATGTTGAGTTGTTTGGTATTGGGCTACAGAGAGATTTTAGTGACCTAGGTGTGGAGATAATTCATTACCTCTAGCTGTTCTGCTTGGACAAAGATGACAGAGTTTTGTAGCCTACCAAACATTACCCAGTTTTATAAAGATTGTGTGCACTCTTCTTCCCCAGCTTCCACTGCACCTGCCACCAGTAATCTAAAATCATGCATTGAAGGTCCGAAAACCTCACACAGTAGCATAACTGTTGGCTTAATCATACCCTACTCTCACCCTATTACATGTTGTGTTTGTATTGACTGCATTCCATTGATATTGCTGTAATTGTTTTTTGTTCTGTTTGTAACTATGCTTTGATGTGGAACCTTTGTAAATGAGCACCTGTGCTTAAAGGTACTCTCCAAATATATTACATTAAATTAAATTAAATTAAATAAATAAGTTGAAGAGGATCTCACAATGTACATGTGCCCAAGGTTCTATGCTAATTCACAGCTTTGGGCTGTGCCACTACCCCAGTGGGGGTGTTCATTATCCACATGTAAAGACTCCCCATTGATAACATTAGCAATGACATCTAGAAGTTTCTCTCATACTCCATAAATTGTAATGAGCAAGAGAAACACTGGGGATTGAACCCAGGCTTGTGTAGGTTTGATAGCCTAGGCCAGAACCAAAAGCCCTATCATGGACATCATCGGTGATATCATGCAGCTGAATCACTCACACTGAATGTACCTTTGAACTTGACTAAATGCAAAATAGAGTACGCGTGACCAAAACAGGCACTTGCAGCTGCACTTTTGACACCTAGAAACTATTGCTATTTCCTGCTTTATTCATCTTTATTTGCCCTACTTCACTCTATATTGGTTGCTTATTTTCTGCCTGACTCCACTTCAGCTATAGGGGCTATGATTGGGGGGGGGGGGCTGCCTTTGAAGCCAAATCTGATGCTAGCAAGTAAAGCCATACTGCCCACCCCCTCGCTAACTAAGAGCTGTGCCGTTTACTTCCATTACATGCCCAGCCCCCTGCTGGTCTCAAGGCAGGGAACCTGTCTCCACTTGTCAGTCCAGGTCTTTCAGATGGCAGCTCAGAATGCAAACACCCACACCACTAGGCTAACCGAAAAGCACCTTTAAAAGTTATTATAAAGTTTTTTGTTTTAAATTAAATTTAGCTGGTAACTGGAATGTGAAAAAAAAAATAACAGTGCAATGCTGCATCTGTGCATAGTAGCTAAAGTGTGTGTGGGACTGTTCTCCCACTATAAAATCATCAGGTCAGAATCATTTTCTTATGACTCACAGTTTTATTAGAATTTCTTATGATCTGGTGATCCTACAGCCCTCAAACTCTCCATAATGCTCTGAAAGTCTTCCAAAAACTCCCACACCTGATGTCACAGGTGGACTGCCGTACTAGGATTCAATGCATCTGTAGCAGCTTCTAGTGATGCCAGTTCTGCTGGTTCTGTATGTCCTCCCTGTTGCCAAGTACAGAAACAGAACTTAGTATTTAGCACCAGTGAGGGAGTACAATTCTGTCTGTGTTGGAGGTTGGAGGCGTCAGGTCTGAAAATTTACAGCAGAGCTTTAAATTTGAATTCCCACTGGACTGACATCTCTTGTTTATTACCCGGCATTTTGTGCGTCTCACAGGATGCAGTGTTGTCTTATATCCCATCTCATTGGTTTTAAAAGCAAAGCTGATACAAAACTGTAATGCTTCATTCATAGTTAAGGTTATGTAGCAAAATGGCTGTTTCCGCAGGCTTTGAGAATTCATGATGTAGGTATGCCCCATTTTATTTGTTTCCCATGTTTTCTGTGCTCTTTTCCATACTTGAAGGCTTGGTACTGTGTCACAAGGCTGGAAACTTCAAAAATAATGTTTCTGATTATTGGAAATGAAGAACTTCAGGAAAGTCGATTTAAAAATGTGCGTTGACTGTACTTCAATGTGTTTTTTGCTTAAAATCCTGTTTTTTTTTTTGTGTGTTGCATTTGGTGGGCACATTTTTTTAATTCATTTACATACTGTATGTAGTGCCTGGAGCCCTCAGGTTACCTTTTTTCGACCTCATTGAGGGGGCTGGCCTGGGTTCTTTTTGAAGTGCCGGAGAAACGTGCCTATTTACTAATATTCCCCTATGTCTATTCCACACATGGTTAAAGTCCCCTACTGCTTTTTCCTTCCCCATATCCGCTGGCAGTCTGCTCCAGGTGTTTGCAACTCTTTCAGTGAAGTAGTACTTCCACACATCCCTCTGAAACTCCCCTACTCCCAGCTCTATTGCATGCCCTCTGGTTCTGTTGCTCTTTCTCATTTGAAAGGGACTCTTCTCTTGCACCCTTTTTATCCATGTGAGGTACTTGTAGATCTTTATCATCTCCCCTCTCGCTATCCTCTCTTCCTGGGTATACATGTGGAGATCCCTCAGTCTCTCCTCATCAGGCGCTTGGTGCAACCCCTTCACAATTTTAGTTGCCTCCTCTGGACTGCCTCCAACCTGTCGTGTCCTTTCTGAGGTGCAGCCATCAGAATCAGACACAATACTTCAGGTGGGGTCTCACCACAAGTGATGTAGTGGCAAGACCACCTCCCCTCCTGCTGGAGATACCTCTCCCAAAGCATCTCAGCATCTCACTGGCCCTGTCCACTGCTTTGTCACACTGCCCTGCTACTTGAAGGTCATCAGATATGATATCCCTAAAGTCCCTTTCCTGTGTAGTGACAGTCAGACTAGGGCTGGGCAGACTGTTCCACGGGAGATCCGGACCCTCAGATCGAACCTGCAGTCTTTGGACCCAGATAAATATAGACTTCTCCACAGAAGTCCGAGTCCATGGAAGCGCCATTTGTGCCATTTTGTGTATTGTTGCCATGGGAATGCCGTCGGCATGCTAGCTCCATATACAGGTGGCCGGTGGCATCCAATCAGGCAACAGACGGTCACGTGATGCACTCACGGTATATAACCATGCTGAGTGCGCAACCCAGCCCAGACGAGAGGAGGATGATCAGAGGAGCACCACGCTCACTCACTGTAGCAGAGACCCACCAGAAGAAGTTGCCAAAAAAAAACACAAATATAAAAATATATGCATTTTTGGAGGGCTGGAAAGAGAAACTAGGAGAGAAAAAGGAGACTTACTTGGGGTAGAGAAACTGATTGTCGGGGGAGGGTGAAGAGTTGGGACTGGGGAGATGGTGGTGGCCTGGGTGGCTGCTGGGCCGGGGGGAGGTAAAAGGCAGGCAATGTGACTGTGTACATGAGCAAGGTTAGGCTGGCAAATTCTTTGACTTGTGCCACTGTAGAAGATCCAGAGACGAGAGGGAGAGACTACTGAAGGCCCAAGAGAAGTTTTACAGTTACAGAAAATCCCAAATGAAAGTTTTATTTCTTTTCTTGGCCACAGACAGTGTAGCTATGTACAGGAGCAAGGGCAGGTTGGCAAAATCTCTGACTTGTGCCATTCGAGATCCAGAGGAGAGAGGGAGAGACTAATGGGGGCCCAAGAGAATTTTTACAATTACAGGAAATACCAAATGAAAGTTGTTTTCTTTTCTTGGTCTCAGACAGTGCAGCTGTGTACATGAGCAAGGGCAGGCTGGCAGAATCTTTGACTTGTGCCATTCCAGATCCAGAGGAGAGAGAGAGAGACTACTGGAGCCCAAGAGAAATTTTACAGTCCCAGAAATCCCAAATAACATGTTTGTTCCTGGCTTCAGTGTGACTGGCTGTACAGGGCAAAGGCAGCAGGCTGGCAAAATAAATCTTTGGCTTGTGCCATCCAGAGGGGAGACAGAGACTGCAGGGGGGCCCACGAGAAATATAACCGTCCCAGAAATCCCAGATACATTTTTTTTTCCTGGCTTCAGTGTGGCTGTGTGTACAGGGCATAGGCAGCACGCTGGCAAAATCTTTGACTTGTGCCATCCAATCACGAATCACAATCGCTTGTTAACGTTCATTCATGATTTCATTTATTAAAAAAAATGCTGTTCAGAGAAACAACATACAAGTTGATGTGCCTGTGCTGCTGACTGTGTGTGGCCCAGGGGATAATCTGACTTTGTGACTCGTAGCAGGCTGTTTACATTACAACACAAGTAAAGAACAAGTACTGTACACACAAGTGTCACCATCATCACTCATTCCCCCATTATTCCTCCTTATTATCATTAGTTTTATAGTATATTGCATTGCATTATGTATAAGGATTAACCAACCCCCAGTGTGGGATTGTGCTGCGTGTGGCTATGCACCAGATGTGTCTGCATCTCCAATTCAAATTCTGAGGCACGCTCAACAGTTACTGAATTTGGTCACTTAACAGTAACTAACTGTACTGTAGCAGTCAGTCAGGTAATCTTGGAAGGAAGTGGTGGGGGACTACTGTGTTGTCGGTGTGCTGTGTACAGTCACGAGTCACAACAGTAAATTTGTCCGCGGCCTGTGGGTGGGAGTCATCAGAAGGACATCACGTTAGTTAGATGAAACGTTTTTTTACAGGTTGGCATACTAAGAAAAATGGATCAAAGTGTTGATGAGGCGCGTTCTATTTCTCAAGTAGGCAGTGGCACTGCAAAAGATAGCAATCAGCCTGAAAAGGGAAAACAAAATTAAACACCAAAAAGTGATTTTTTCCTGTCTAAGGTGTTGCCCTCCAAGCGAATGCTTGAATCCAAAAAAGGTGAATGTCTCAGATCATCATCAGTCTCAAGTAATTAAAAAAAAAAAAAAAAGTTATGTAGTTAAAAAAACAAAGGCTTGGTGGGTACCACTCACAGAGGAACCCAACGGTTTGGAACAATTGCATACTATGCTACTGCCAGACCCTCACCCTCATCCGATTCTTCTGAGGTCGAACCCGATGAGGGTAGTAATAAAGATGAAGAGAATGATCAGGTAGCACAAGGTTTACTGGAGGGGATGGATATTGCAGATGAGGAAGAAACAGGCAGAAATGTTTTGGTTGTGGAGGGGGGCAGTGGGAATAAACCACAAGAGGAACAGGCCCAAGAAAAATTTGGGGGGGGGGTGGAGACCTTGAAAAGGTGACTAAGGTGCCATGCCTTCCTAGGAAAAAAACTAAAAAATACAGTCTTTTGTTTGGTCGTACTTCACCATTAGTGCTTTCAATGAGTTGGTACCAACATGTGCTATTTGTAAATGGCCAATCAGCAGGGGTAAAAAGAAAGGAGCATTGGAAACTTCAGCACTGAAAGGCACTGAAAAGGCACCTAGACAGATGACATAACATTACTGAGAAGTCCAGTTGTGAGTCTCGAAGAGAAAGTGACAGTGATAGCACACTACACTCAGGGGTAACTCCCACAGATGGCAGTGGCAGCACCCACAGCTAGGGATGTCACAATATTGCATTTCTAGTATCACGATATTTGGGTAAAAATTATCATGATATATTGATTATCACCAAAATGTTTTATAAAATGTTTTCCCCATATGGCTGTTTGGACACATTCTCCACTAGTTCCAGCCTTCGGGCGTCCTATTGCCCCCAACCCCAACTGCCACTCTCCCTGCTGTCTCACCAGTGGAGATCAACGTGGGGAGAGGTCCGAGGGCTCCTGTTTGCCATTAAGTACCACTGAGAAAAATCTCTACTGAAGGAAAGGATTGTGTAATATCTTGAATCCAGTGGCTTACAGGATCCTAGGCAGCGTG
Organism: Neoceratodus forsteri; assembly: GCA_016271365.2. Taxonomy (NCBI): domain Eukaryota; kingdom Metazoa; phylum Chordata; order Ceratodontiformes; family Ceratodontidae; genus Neoceratodus; species Neoceratodus forsteri. The sequence goes on along the minus strand of CM057453.1, from coordinate 1,174,550,675 downwards.
GATTCACAACAGGGAGGTCATGTCAAACAAATCTGATAGATTTCTTTAATTTTGTGACCAGGGTATATTAGATCAGGATGGAACCTTGGATGGGGCCTACCTAGATTTCAGTAAGACCTTCAGCACCATTCCACATAGGAGACTCTAAACAAGCTGGGCAGCCTGGGAGTGGGTCCAAAGGTGGTAAACTGGGTGAAAAATTGTTTGGGGATAGATGACAGAGAGTGGTGGTAAACAGAGCTCACTCCAAGGAAGGGAGGGTGACCAGTGGGGTGCCACAAGGACCAGTCCTTTTTAATGTCTTTATTTTCAACACTGCAGAGGGGCTAGAGGGGAAGGTATGCCTTTTTGCAGATTACACAAAGATCTGCAATTGGGTTGACACTCCGGGGGAGAGGGGTGGAAAGAAATGACTAAAGATCTAAGAAAGTAGGTAGGGAAATGGGTAGACTAGGTAGAAACATAGAAAGGTAAAAACACAGAAATTGTCGGCAAATAAGGACCACATGGCACGCCTAGTGTGCCCTAAATTCCATACTTATAGTGCCACTGGAGACGCTACTTGGACTCTTGCTTACAACCACCTCTCACTTCTAAGATTCCTTTGTGTCTATCCCATGCATTCTTAAATCCTGTGATTGTTTTAGCCCCCATGACCTCCGCTGGTGGGCCAAGTTGTACTTATCTGCCTTCAGTTTCTATGTTTCTCTTTAAGTGAGTTGACTTGTGCACATAGCTTCCCCCTTTTCTTTTTCCTGTCCCTAAGGCTGGCATATGTGCGATGGTGCAGGTGTGTGAAACAGAAACACAACATAGAAGGTGTCGGTAGATAAGGACCTCCTGGCCCACCTAGTCTGCCCTATTTTCCATACCTACAGTGCCACCACAGACCCTACTTGGTCTCTGGTTTTCACCCTCCCTTTCCTTACTTCTAAGATCCCCTTGTGTCTATCCCATGCATTTTTGAACCCTGTAACCATTTTAGCCCTCACGGCCTCCGCTGGTAGGCTGTTTCAAGCAGTCACCACCCTTTCCATGAAGAAGTACTTCCTCACATTTCTTCTCGGCCCCCACGTTCACCTTCATAGTGTGACCCCTTGCCCTCAAGCATCTTTTTCTTTGGAAGATGCTCCCTCCCTGTACCTTGTTTATACCTGTTAGATATTTGAATCTTTCAATCATATCCCCCCTTTCCCTCCTTCCTTCTAGGCAGTATATATTTAATTCCTTAAGCCTTTCTTCATAGGGCTTCTGGTGCAGACCCTGCACCATTTTGGTTGCCCTCCTCTGTACTACCTCCACCCTGTCAATGTCATTTCAGAGGTGGGGTCTTCAGAACTGTATACAGTACTTGAGGTGGGGTCTCACAAGTGATCTATACAGGGGTATTATTACCTCCCTCCTTCTGCTGGTGATACCTCTGCCTATGCATCCAAGCATCCCCCTAAACTTTCCCACTGCCTTGTCACACTGTTTTGCTATCTTCAGGACATCAGAAATGATTACCTCCAGGTTCCTTTCTTGTTTTGTGACCGCTAGTACTTCTCCTCCCATTTTGTACTTTGCCCCCGGGTTTCTGGACCCCAAGTGCATGATTTTGCACTTCTTTTGCTTTGAAACCCAGCTGCCAAGCTCATGACCATTCTTCCAGCTTTTTTAGATCCTCCCTCATTCTTTCCACCCCTCCCCCCGGGTGTGTCAACTCTGTTACAGATTTTTGTGTCATCTGCGAACAGGCTTTCTTCCCTTCCAGTCCTTCTGCAATGTAGCTAATAAAGACACTGAAGAACTCTGGGCTTAGTACTGACCCTTGTGGCACCTCACTGGTCCCTTTACCTTCTCCAGAGTGGACGCCATTTACCACCACCCTCTGACTCCTATTACCTAGCCAGCTCACTACCCATCTTACTACTTTAGGGCCTACTGCTAGGCTTCTCAGCTTGTTTACCAGCCTTCTATGTGGAACAGCATTGAAGGCCTTACTGAAATATCCAGGTAGGCCACATCAACTGCTCCCCCTTATCCACTTTCTTAGTTACTTAATTAAAGAACTTGATCAGGTTTGTCTGGCAAGACCCCCCTCCCCCCGTGAAACCATGTTGCCTTGGTTCCTGTAGTCCACTGGTAACAAGAGTATTCCCCGATTCTTTCCTTCAGTAGTGATTCCATTACTTTGCCCACTACTGAAGTAAGGCTGACAGGCCTATAGTCCTGCCTCCTGTTTTGTGGAGTGGGACTACATTATCCCTCCTCCAGTCTCGTGGTAGCTCTCCTGTTTCTAGTGACAGGTTGAACAGGGCTGTCAGAGCAGCAGCCAGCTCCTCCTTGAACTCCCTCAATAACCTTGGGTGCACCTCGTCTGGTCCCATCACTTTGTCTACTTTTAACTATGACAGTTCCCTTAGGACGCTTTCCTCTGTAAAGGAGCTAGTGTCCACCTCCCGTCCCTTAATGCCCGTCTTTTATCATAGGCCCACTACCTACCTCCTCCTCCTCAGTAAATGCAGAACTGAAGAATTTGTTCAGTATGTCTGCTTGTTGGCGGTCCTCTTCCACACAAGCCCCTCCGTCCCCTTTCAGCATTACTGTCTGTCCCTAGGTCTTTCTCTTTTCGCTTATGTATCCCAAAAATGTCTTGTGTCTTTAAATGTCTTTAAAAAAACTGTGACGTAAAGATGTTGCACGTACTCAGCCCCAGCCCCTGCACCCAGACAGTCGGAAGGCTGTTACTGTTGCATCATCCAGCCTCTGCTAGATGGTGACCAAGCAGCAGCTTGCGCTGTCCTCCCTCCACAAAGAAGGAGAGCTGTTAATGGATACTTAGTCCTCCTCCATGCAGCCAGCCCTTGAGTAACCCAGGTCTATTCCTGAACCTGGTTCACTGGCATAGCGGCAGGAGAGGTGCCCAGGCTCTCAAAACTCCATGCCACAGGACCGGCACTGCATTTCTAATTTTAAGGAAAAACAGTAAAAATCTGATAGGAGGATGGTGGGGAATCGGGAAACATGGCTACACCTGGAAAGGGACACGCTACTGGGAAACGAAGTTGAGATGCTTTATCACTGTATATCGCGGTATATTGTGCTGCACAGTAATCACGATATTGGTTTTTTACAACAATAAATTATCATCAGTGGTAATTATCATGATATATCGTCATATCGTGTTATCGTGGCATCCCTACCCACAGCACTACTGAAACACCTCCACCTCCACTTCCTCCCATTCGAAGGACTCCTCCTACTGTTACTGAAAGTGACCATGTGTTAAAAAGTCCTCGTCCTTCAGGAAGACAGCTTACCATCTCAGAAACATGTGAGCGTAAAGCCAAATATGCTTCGACTCACCCTGTTGCTGTTACAATAACCAAAATAATTTCAGAAATGATAGCTGTTGAATTGCTACCATATAACGTGGTTGAACATATAGGATTCAGGCAGCTGCTTGAGTACCTTGAACCTTGATATAGTATACCATCGCGGAAATACTATTCTACAACAGGGACTCCAGATCTTTACGATGTCTTATGTAAAAAATTAAGACATGTCTTGTGTAATGCTGTTGGGAGGGTGGTGCATCTCACAACAGATATCTGGACAAGCTGTCAACCTGAACCCTTCACGTCTGTCATGGCACATTGGGCAAGTTTTGATAATTTATGTGGGACTGGGGACAGTGAAGCATCACAGTTTGCTGTTTAAATAATGTTTTATTTTCCATCTGAACATACTAACATACTAAAAGCCAGCAGAATAGGCCAAATGGTCTGTCTTGTCTGCTCGAAAGCCAGCAACCTAATGGCTGCCCGCCTCACCACCCCCCCAGCCCCCAAGAGGGTCTTCTCTAGATTCAGTTTCCCCTTGTACCTGTCCCACCCCTTCTTGAAGCCCTTCAATGTGCATTCCTCCACCAGCCTCCCGGGAAGCGCATTCCATGGCTCCACCACGCTCTCAGTGAAAAAATGCTTCCTCGTTCCCCTGTAATTTCCCCCCTCCAACTTCCATTCATGGCCCCTGGTTACTCCCCCCTTCTTTAGCCTAAACAACTTTCTGGTTCCACTTCTAATTATTCCCTTTACATACTTGAAAACCTCTATCATGTCTCCCCTATCCCTCCTCTCCTCCAGTGAGTAAAGCCCAAGCTCTTCCAGTCTCTCCTCACAAGGCCTCCCCTCCATGACCTGAATCATCCTGGTCGCTCTCCTCTGGACCCTTTCCAGCAGCGCTATGTCCTTCTTCGGATGAGGTCTCCAGAACTGTACACATTACTCAAGCTGTGGCCTGACCAAGGCATTATATAGAGGGAGGATCACCTCCCTGCTTCTGGATGTAATTCCCCTGGCTATGCAACCCAATATCTTGTTTGCCTTGGCTGCAATTCTTCTACAAGATTTATTCATTTTGACGTCTACCACTGCCCCTAAATCCCTTTCTCCCAATGTGGCATGCAGTGTGACCCCCTCCAGGGTGTATACATGGCCCAGGTTTTTGACCCCCAAATGAAGTACCTTACATTTCCCGGCATTAAACTTCAGTCCCCACCTCCTTGACCACCCCTCCAGGGTATCCAGATCCCCCTGGACTGTCTCCCTCGCTTCCTCACAATCCACCAGTGCTCCCAGTTTTGAATCACCTGCAAAGAGACTCAACCTATTCTTAGCCTCCCTCCCTATATCCGAGACATAGGCATTGAACAAGAGTGACCCCAATACTGAACCTTGAGGGATCCCACTGATTACCTTCCTGGGGGTGGATATTCCGCCCACCATTACCCTCTGTAAATGCCCGGCCAATTTTCAACCCAATTTGGCTCCTGTCCTCCACCCCATCTCCCCCATTTTGCTATCATTCCATTGTAATTACTGAATCAAACTGTGCGGAAATCTAGGTATAGGACATCCACCAGCCTATGTCTATCCAAGGTCCCCATCACCCAAAACTCTACGAAGTTGGTCTGACACGATCTCCCCGGGACAAAGCCATACTGTTTATCATCCTGGTGTCCTAACCTTTCCAACAGCGTCCCAAGCCTCTTCTTGATAAAGCCCTCCATTACTTTGCCTACTACAGACATCAGCCTGACCGGCCTATAATTCCCCATCTCCTCCCTAGACCCCCCTTTATGTATAGGCACTACATAAGCCACCCTCCAGTCCTGTGGCACCCATCCCGTCTGCAGAGAGGTGTTAAAGAGTGCAGCCAGTGGGGCTACCAGCACATCTGCCAATTCCTTCATAACCCTCGGATGTATTCCATACGGCCCTGGCGCCTTATCAGTTTTCAGTTTCCGAAGGGCTTCCCTCACCCTATCCACTGTGATTTCTCCCCCCCAATCCACTCCCTCATGCAACCTTCCTACTCCTTCTTGGTCTGGTCTAGCTTGTGCCCTAGTCTCTTGCCGTCCTATGGTCTCAGACTGAGACTGACTTCTCTCTTTTACTCGCTCCTCATCTCTCCCATCAGGTTGTAGAGATCCCTTGTCACCCTTTGCAAATATTGAGGCAAAGTACTCGCTTAGCACCTCTGCCTGTTCCCCTGCTTCCTGAGTCCATCCCCCCACAATCTTAATCCTGTTGATCTGTGTCCTCTCTTTTCTCTTCTCTCTTATGTATCTATAGAATCCCCCCACCCCGGATATCCCTATCAGTTTTCTCCATCCCTGCCTTGGTGCCCCTCACCACTCTGGTGACCTTCCTGGCCAATAGTTCATACTCCCCTCGCTCCTTATCCCCTGCACCTCCCTGGTCCCCTAACATGGCTTACTGGTTCCACCATGCTTACGCCTTACTTTAGTACAGGACCTAGTAGCCTCTTGTACCCCTTCTTTAATGGTCTCCCACAATCTTCCAGCATCCATATCTGGTCTAATCATATCCAACCTCTCCCTTAGAATCCTACCCATACCCACGAAGTCTGCTCCCCTGAAATCAACCACTACTTTATGAGTGCAGTTTTCCTCCCCCCTAGATACAGCAGGAACCAAACCGTGGCGTGGTCTCCACCCGCCAGTGGACTGCACACCTCCAGGTCCCTAATTTATTCACTGTCCGCTAGGACAACGTCCAATATCCACCCCTCTCTAGTAGGTTCCCCCATCTGCTGGACCAGGAAGGCATCCTGAAAGACATCCATCAGTCTCTGTTCCCTGGTTACAGAGGATGTCATGGTGTCCCAGTCCGCCCCCGGCATATTAAGATCACCCATGACAACCACCCTACCCTTTCCAAGGTCACAGCGAGCCATTTTTTTTTTTTAATACTGTTTTTTTTATTTCAGATTTTATGTTTTTTTTGGACTCACAGTACATGATGATAGTAATTCAGTTTTATGTACAGTAAATGGCAATCAGAGAGGTCTATACAATTTCAGAAAAAAGTGAAAGGTAGCTGTGTTCCAGTGCACTATTTGACAACATTTCTTAAAGCATAAATAGAATAGAGAGACTCAACAAATATAATATTAAACCTCTGCATTTGTTTAAGGAAGATAGTTGTGCTTGTCTTAGATGTGTTATCATAAGTTTATCCTGTAGACCAGTCACCCCCCTCTTGTCTGTAGACCTGGGAGTGGGTTGGGGGAAGCCCGAGAGACCGTCCAGCTATAGAAGAAAAAATATAGAAGAGTTGTTAAAAGCTTGACCTTCTGAGTAGGCCGTGTTCTTCACAAGGAGGAAATCTGAAGGTATAGGATGGCCAGATCCCACCAAGAGGGTACTCGCACTCGCAATTCTCTCTTTATATTGCTAAGGGGGTTGGTCTGTTCTGAATCGGGAAATATGAAGGAACCAGACATTCCAGTGGTTCATCAGTTCAGGAATTTTATTTTGAAGTTTTGCTGTCATGTGTTCTGATTTATAGATGTCGTAGACCGTGTCCTCCCAGGACGAGACAGAAGGGGGATCCGGTTTAAGCTATAATCTTGTAACACATTTCTTAATTAGCCCCCAGAGGATATTGAAGATGTGTGATGGGGCCTCTGAGCATGGGGTAATGAAGGAGGAGAGCCATTGCCGGTGAGAGGGTACTCAGCGCTGGGAAGAGTTGCACAATCCTGTCATTAATCGATGTCCAGTACTGTTTCAGTGTCGGGCATGACCAAAAAATGTGGGTGTGTGTGGCTACCTCACACCCGCACCTCCTCCAGCAGGAGGAGTCCCCTTTGGTCAGATATTATAGTAGCCTCTTGTACCCCTTCTTTAATGGTCTCCCACAATCTTCCAGCATCCATATCTGGTCTAATCAAGTCCAACCTCTCCCTTAGAATCCTACCCATACCCACGAAGTCTGCTCCCCTGAAATCAACCACTACTGTATGAGTGCAGTTTTCTTCCCCCCAGATACAGCAGGAACCAAACCATGGCGTGGTCTCCACCCACCAGTGGACTGCACACCTCCAGGTCCCTAATTTATTCACTGTCCGCTAGGACAACGTCCAATATCCACCCCTCTCTAGTAGGTTCCCCCATCTGCTGGACCAGGAAGGCATCCTGAAAGACATCCATCAGTCTCTGTTCCCTGGTTACAGAGGATGTCATGGTGTCCCAGTCCGTCCCCGGCATATTAAGATCACCCATGACAACCACCCTACCCTTTCCAAGGTCACAGCAAGCCATTTTTTTTTTTAATAGTTTTTTTTATTTCAGATTTTGTGTTTTTTTGGACTCACAGTACATGATGATAGGAATTCAGTTTTATGTACAGTAAATGGCAATCAGAGAGGTCTATACAATTTCAGAAAAAAGTGAAAGGTAGCTATGTTCCAGTGCACTATTTGACAATATTTCTTAAAGCATAAATAGAATAGAGAGACTCAACAAATATAATATTAAACCTCTGCATTTGTTTAAGGAAGATAGTTGTGCTTGTCTTAGATGTGTTATCATAAGTTTATCCTGTAGACCAGTCACCCCCCTCTTGTCTGTAGACCTGGGAGTGGGGTGGGGGCAGCCCGGGAGACCATCCAGCTATAGAAGGAAAAATACAGAAGAGTTGTTAAAAGCTTGGCCTTCTGAGTAGGCCGTGTTCTTCACAAGGAGGAAATCTGACGGTATAGGATGGCCAGATCCCACCAAGAGGGTACTCGCACTCGCAATTCTCTCTCTTTATATTGCTATGGGGGTTGGTCTGTTCTGAATCGGGAAATATGAAGGAACCAGACATTCCAGTGGTTCATCAGTTCAGGAATTTTATTTTGAAGTTTTGCTGTCATGTGTTCTGATTTATAGATGTCGTAGACTGTGTCCTCCCAGGACGAGACAGAAGGGGGATCCGGTTTAAGCTATAATCTTGTAACACATTTCTTAGTCGCCCCCAAGAGGATACTTGAGAAGATGTGCTTGATGGGGGGCCTCTGAAACCTTGGGGGTAATGAAGGAGAAGAGCCATTGCCGGTGAGAGGGTACTCAGCGCTGGGAAGAGTTGCACAATCCTGTCTTTAATCGATGTCCAGTACTGTTTCAGTGTCAGGCATGACCAAAAAATGTGGGTGTGTGTGGCTACCTCACACCCGCACCTCCTCCAGCAGGAGGAGTCCCCTTCAGTCAGATATTTAACAGTAATCTGGGGTGTGCGAAAGTATCTGGATACCACCTTCCAAGAATATTCTCTCCAGGTATAAGAACTGGAGGTTTTATGCTGTCTCTTCCAGATCCTGAGCCGGTCCTTCTGAGATGGTGCAATCTGGAGTTCATCTTCCCAATGAAATTGCACCAGGTCCATAACATGTGTTGGCGCCCCCTGGAGAGCCTTGTAGAGGCGAGAGACCAAATGGCTCTGATCACCTCCTCTCTCCAACTGCAGTAATAGGAGGCCAAGGGGAGGGACTGGCTGGGCAGTGACATCAAGACCTATCTTTGAACTGATAAAATGACGAATTTGTAAATATCTATAAAAGTACGGTCTGCCCAAAGAGAACTCCTGTTTAAGTTGATCAAATGATTTGAACACCGTACTGTCAAAGAATTGGTGTGTATAACGAAGGCCTCTACAGGCCCAAGATTGGAAGGTGGCATCCAGTCGGGCTGGCTTCCAATGAGGATCTTCTGAGGGAATGCCCAACCAAAAGGACAGAAACTTGTTGGATGGGCGAGCTAGAAATTTCATCCAGCCTGTAAGCATTTCCCTGGTAAATCTGGAACCCCCTTGTAGTGATACAATATTGTTAGGTTGAAATATTAGCGAGTGATGTAGAGGACCATTCGTCATATTTTGCTCCACTATCACCCAAGATGGGGCATGGATCCGGGGGATAAGTCAAATAGTTAGATGGGTGAGTAGGGAGGCCATCCCATAGAGAAATATATTAGGGAGGGATAATCCTCCTCTGTCTTTGGAGCATTGGAGCTTACCCAGAGCCAGTCTAGGTCGTTGGTTTGCCCATAAAAAACGTCTAGTAAAGCTGTCCCACCTACGAATATCTGCTGCCAATAGAGGCAGTGGAGAATTTTGGAAGAGAGTTCATCTGAATAGATTGAACTCTAGCCATCGGAGAAAGAGGGAGGGGGGTCTACCTCAGCAAGTCCGATTTTATTTTGGAAAAGGTGTGGTAGTAATTCAGAGTGTATAGGACTGACAAGTTTGATGTGATTTTATCTCCAAGATATGTAATATGTGTTTTAGCCCACCGATACCAATATTTTGAGGTAAGCTCTTGGGAGAGATGGGAATGTATGAGTAAGGCTTCCGTTTTACTAGGGTTTATGGTATAACCCTTCAGATGTTCTATCTCTTTCAAGAATGAAGCTAAAGTTTGTAATGATTCTTCTGGTCGGGTAATATAAAGAAGTAGGTCATTGGTGTAGTATGCTATTTTATGATATGATAGGTCGGAGACTCTGTAGCCATGAAGGTGGGGGGGTTTGTCTAAACAACTGGACTATAGGTTCTACAAAGAGAGCGAAAAGGTATGGGGACAGGGGGCAACCTTGACGTGTGCCCCTATATAAAGAGAAGCAGTCAGAGTATGACCCATTGAGCTTCACTACTGTTTCCGGATCTGTATAAATTCCTCTAATAGCATCTGTGAAGAGAGCAGGAAACTTAAATGTTTGTAAGGCCGCCTGGAGAAACTCCCAAGAGATCATATCAAAAGCCTTTTGAGCATCAAGGCTTAGTATCAGGAGAGGGGATTGTGAGAACTGGGCATGATCTATAAGGTATAGAGTTCATTTGATATTATCAGCTGTTTGTCTGCCTTTAATAAACCCTGACTTGATCCAGGTGTATTAAGGAAGGGAGAATGTGATCCAGTCTGTGAGCTAGGATATTTGTATAGATCTTATAATCTTGATTGAGTACCGAGACAGGGAGACATGAGTTGCAAAGATGTGGAGGCTTTTGGGGTTTAAGAATCACAGAAATTGTCACCTGTCTCCATGATACCGGGAAGGAGGAAGTAGTATGGGCCGTTTGTAGTGCTTTTAAAAGGGGGGGTTCGCAATAAATTCCATGTGCCTTTATAGAATTCTGCCCCAAAGCCATCCGGGCTTGGGGATTTCCCATTTTTGAGGCCCTGAATAGTATTCTGGAGTTCTACGTCCGAGATCGGGGCTATTATCTGGGCTTGTTGTGGAGCTGAAAGAGCAGGAAGTTGAAGTTGAGAGGGGAAGTCTGAAATTTTTTGCCGCTCCGGCTCTGTAGGGGAAGAGTAAAGATTCTGATAATACTTTCTAAAGGCGTTCAATATATGCGATGTCAAGTATTTAGTCTGTCTGGTTATGGGATCTTTGATTTTAGATATGGTACATTGTTGTATCTGATTTCAGAGGAGGTAAGCTAGGAGTTTAGAGGCCCGGGCCCCTCCCTCATAATAGCAGTGCCTCAGCCAGGCTAGGGTTTGCTCAGTCTTGGCCATTAATAATTGTTGAATCTTGGACTGTGTTTGAGTTATTAAGGGGAAAAGGTCAGTGTCTCCTTGCATATGTGCCTCCTGGAGAAATCTAAGTTTCTCTTGTAGGGCTGATAGAGCTGATTCAGCCTGTTTCTTCTTATGGGAGGCGTAGGATATAATATAGCCCCTTAGTACCACCTTAAATGTATCCCAAAGAATTTGAGGCGAAGTCTGGGGGATGCATTATCCCCCAAAATCTCCGGTATGCGTTTCTCTAATATATCTTTACATTCTTTATCTCCGAACAGAGAGGGGTTGAATCGCTATTGGGTATTTATCCTGTCCTTCTGGATATTAAGTTCCAAGGTGATTGGGGCATGATCAGATGAGCATATATTAAGGATATCCGCTGCCCCTACCAGATCAACGTGCTCCTTGCCTAAACAGAGATAGTCCAATCTAGAGTAGTGTTTAAAAGCATTGGAATAGTAGGTAAATGTTCTGTGTGAGAGATGGAGTTGTCTGCAGACATCCACCAAACCCACATCATTTAGCAGACACCTTAGGTGCTTCTGCCCAGAAGATTGTGGGGAAGGGCGCGAAGTTGACGAATCAAGCGAAGGATTTAGCTGACAATTTAAATCCCCTCCAATAATTAAGATTCCCTGCTGCCTAGTCAGGATAGCATCTATCAGACGCTGTATGGTTGAGGCATCCGAGCCTGTCGGGATGCAAATACTACAGACTGTTAAAATCTTTTGATTCATTTTAACTACTGCCAATGCCAGTCTACTCTCCTTATTGGAGTACTGGTCAAGAAGCTGAAGTTTAGAGCGTTTTGGGATCAGGATCACAGAACCCCTGCTCCTACCCCTCTGATAGGAGGATTCAACCAGATTCGAGAAACCAAATCTGAGCAACTTTTGGTGCTCAGAAGAGGAGAGATGGGTGTCCTGCAGTAAAAGGATGTCTGGATTTAGTTTTCTAAGTGCTCGGATTGTACGATCCCTCTTGATGGGGTCGGCCAGCCCGTTTACATTGTGAGATATGATTTTGAAAGGGTTCTGCAAATGTAACTGTCATCTAATCTAGTTCTGGTCTCCCGGCCCCCCCCCCAAGGTGAGCATGCCGTCTAAACAGACAGCAGTTCTGAATTCCTGTCCTACAACATTGTTGATGTCTGAAATTTTTGCAGTGTTTAGGTGTACTGTGGTCCAAGGTTAGTAATCAAAAGGTCAGGCGCAAAGAAACCAGGGCACAACCTGTATGCCAACTGGACATATGTATATAGGTATATACAATATAGGAAATATGGATAACTATATACAATCCCCAGTCAAGGGCAGTTTCTTCGACTTCCAACCATGAGTGCCCTTGGTGGGCAGACATTTGGGACTGGTAGTCCGACCGTCCATGTGTGGACTCTCATACAGCAGGGTGATATGGGGTCCTGGGGAAACTCCTGCCCCTAACTCTGGAACGGGAAAGGGCTAAGTTGAGGAGAACCAATAACAGGGAGTACCAAAAAAAAAAAGTGATGGTAAAGGAATGACGTAGGAAGGGGAAAAAAGATGCAGTTCCATTGTGGTTTGAGTCTCAAGCTGGTGTAGTTGAGCTCAGGCCCACCCCCCTAATGGTGGAAAGAGAGGTGGGAGGAGAAGAGCAAAGACTGATGGGTCCACCTCCTCTTATGTGGATGGTGGTTAGATAAGTAGGCAGGGAGATATAAAAAGGGGTTAGTCAACCCATCCTCTATGAGGTCTCTGGAATGGAGCGAGAGAGAAACCCATGGACGCCCCGCCCCAAGCGCTCAGGAAGAAGGCCCCAGGTATATCCCACTGCGACTTTGCCTGTCAAATCAGGAATCAAGCTCAACAAATAGTTCAGTTCTTTGTATATCTTTCAGTCAATGTCCAACATAAGTAAACTCTGATCACTCAGCCACAGTCACTTAAAAAGGGGAGGTGTTCTTCATGGTAGAGAAACTGAGGGGGGAGTTTTTCTCTCTAGATATTGTCAGAGACACATCCGAGGTATTTTTGCCACACATAGTTTTAAAGTCTCTGGTAGGCACGTGTAGGCGATATAGATGTGGTGCATCTCTGGGGTCACAGTTTCCCCGAGGAAAACCCTCCAGCAAGTTCGTTCCCAAATCTGCTAAATTGCAGAGAGAAATGGTTCTGGAGTGCAGCTGAGCATCAGCAGATGATCGAGAGGGCCCAGGGGCCGCTCCGCAGGTCCGCACCTCATTAAATGCAGGAGAGATCATCTCTTGGAGAGGGAGAGCCCCCCCAGGGACCAGACCCCCCCGCCCAGTCAGTCATTTATGCCCTTACTGTGCCAACGTGAGGTGAGGAGTGGGAACTGGAGCCTCATCCCTGGCCTGATATACCGACACTGTCTCACTGTTTAGGGAGTGGGGAGAGTAGGGTGCGAGCCCAATCAGCCACAAAATATTCAGTTTATCATTAGAATCGTGGACTTAATTCTTCCGTGGACCCCTTAAGTTCAGGAGTCCTGTGCTGCTGTCCGGCCGCCCCGGGCCGAGAAGGCCCTTTACCTGCGCCCTATCTAGCAGGCTAATGCAGTGAGACCGTCAGATTTATAAAGCATAGCCCCAGTTCTGGCAGGCATCTGGTTCCGGGCAGTTTGTACCGACCGCTCGGAGCCCGCTAGCCCTAACCACGTCCGGTGTTCTCAGTTAGCCCCTATCTAACGGGGACACAGTGTGAAATGGGCTCTTTCCATATGGTTGAGAGGAGCTGAGCCAATATTCTCCCACCCAGGACGGCCGGACAGTAGTTTTATCTTTGTTTGGGATCCAATTCAGGGAATAGTCAATCATTAAGATCAGATTGAGCTCGGCCCGCTCTCAATACCCAGACTTCCACAGAAGAGATCGGCCGGTCTAAGCTCAACATCTTCCCACTCCTAAGTTCCATGTTGCAGCGGGGCTGAGATTAGGCCAGGTCCCAGGTCCTACCCTCGGCAGCTCCCGAGATGCCCCTCAGGAGTATAAGAATATAATGAATAAGCCAAATTGAGGGTTTTGTAATAACTCCCCTCATTTAAATCGTGCAAGACACGAGCTCTGCACAGCGGACCCCTGCCAATCTACTCACTGCGCATCAGTCGACTTGAATTTGAAGAGTTTAAACTGTTTTGTCTGGAGAATTGTGCCAGCATTTTTTTGATCGAGTCAATGGTAGCCTGTTGTTCTGGAAGTTGCCTGGGGGAAGTCATTTTAGGTAGACCTCCATCCTCCGGTTCCCTCTGAGGTAAGCAGATTGAAGCTGGTAAGGTGTAGTCCCGTTTTTTAAGCTCCAAACAAGCAGTCTCGATGGAATCATAAGATTTCTGTCCCAAGGGATACTGAATCACCAGTCTACTGGGATATGGGGTCCTGAATTTAAGCTTTTGTTGCCTGAGAAAGGGAAAAAGAGGAATGTACGCCCATCTTCTCTGCATCGTGGTGGGAGCATAATCATTGTCAACGAAGATTCGTGAATCCCCACAGAAAATACTTGGTTTTGCCCAGGCCTGCCTTAAAATTAGTTCTTTAGTTTGGTATCTGAGAAATCTGATAATAATGGACCTAGAGCATGCTGAGGTTTGAGTGGGTTTCGGGCCTATGGCTCTGTGGAGTCTCTCAATCTCAAAGTTAAAGACTGGATCTAACTCGAGGGCCTCCCATAGGAGGGTTTCTGTAAAGTTAAGTAAGTTCGATCCTTTGCTATTTTCAGGGACGCTGTATAAACAGATATTTCTTTGACAGCTGCGATTTTCAGCGTCCTCCTGTCTGGTAACTGTGAGCTGGCAGAGATGGGCGACTTGGTTCAGTGTGTCCTGCAGCTGGGAAATGGTTGAGGCCTGTTCTTGTGTGCGATGGTCTAGAGAGGACACAGTAGATTGTAACTCCATGAGTTCTCCTTGAAAGGATTCTTGAGTTTGTTTAAAGGATTTAAAGTCCAGTAATTCCTGTAGCATTTTGTCTTAATTTAGATTCCATTTTGACTGTTTGTGCAGCTTTCGATTTGTTTCTTCTGCGGGGCTTAGTTTGGTGTATCTGGAGGGAGAGCGTGGAGGCCCGGGAGTCAGTCGCGTCTCCGTCCGAATTCTCTGTCTGAGGATGAATTGCAGCAAATCTGTTGGGTCCCCCTCGCAAGTTGCAGGTAGCCATGCAGTTCTCTATATAAATTCTGTGAGAATCACTGGTTTTATGGCTAGTTTGAAGAGGGGAGCGGGCCGAGAGCTCAGTAGTTATGCTGCCATATGCCCGGAAGTCCACAGTGAGCCTTGATGCTCTCAACCAACTTATCCTCCAGAGCCTCCTCTATTGCAGGGGGCCTGTATACCACCCCTATCTTCAATTTCTTCCCTCCCCTCATTTGCAGGGTTACCCAGATCACCTCCACACCCCCTCCAGCCTCCTCCACCCCACTAACTATTATGTCATTTCTGACTATCAGAGCAACCCCCCCTTCCCACTCCCCTACCTTTCCTGAATATCTTGTAGCCCTCTAAGCTTAGGCCCCACTCATTTCTCTGAGTGGCCCATGTCTTTGTAATTGCTGCCACATCCGCTGTTCCCTCAGCCAACATAGCCTGGAGTTCAGACATTTTATTGCTCATACTCCTGGCGTTGATTAGGACTGTCCTCCACCCCAACTTCTCCCCTATCTCCAGTACCCCCAACCCTGCGCAGTCCCTTTTCTGCCCAGTTTTCCTAGAATTCTTAACATAGTCCCTCCCACTCCTCACGTGCCCTAGACCTGGACCCTCAAACAGCCCCCTGGGGTCTTTTTATTATTATTATTAGACCCCCCTTTACAAGTTTAAACCCCACCTCTCGCCTATAAATCCAGCAAGTTTTAATTTCAAGATTTCCCTCCCCTCCATGTTGAGGTGTAACCTATCCCTGGCATATAGCTCCTTATCCTCCCAAGTATTCCCCCAGTCACCTACCAGCCCATACCCCTCTGCCCTGCACCAGCCCCTGAGCCACTTGTTCACCTCTATAAGTTTTAGCTTAGTCTCACCAGATGCCCTAGGTACCGGCAGAATCTCAGAGAAAGAAATTTTACTTCCTATAGAGTGACAAACCCTTGCCAGCTCCCGGAATCTAGCCTGAATTTCTAGCTCACTATTCCCTTCCAAATCATTTGTCCTCAAATGTACTAGGAAGTCTGGGGATCCCCTATAATCCAATGCCAACGAGCATAGGTGGAATTTGGCCTTGTGCACGGATAGACCTGGTATACGTTTAGCCTTGACAGGGCTGCTTTTATTCTCCCCCTCCCTCTCCCACTGAATACCCCTGATCATGGAATCCCCCAGCAATATCACCTTCACTTCACCCTCTACTTTATTAGCCCTCTTTAGTCCTTCCAGACTCCTCCTCCTTCTATCATCGATCCCTTGCTTGGTCCTACCTCTCCCATCAACCTGAGGGTTTTTATTAGCCTGTTTAGTACCATCCAGGCTCCTCCTTCTGTCAACAACCCCTTGCTTGTCCCCCCCCATCATACCTCCTACAATATCAATGAGGGCTCAAAAACAATACAGCAATGGCTCGCTTCACAGGGACTGTCAGTTGGCTTTATAGTTGCAGATAATGGATCCAACATAAGGAAGGCCTTGAAGGAGGGGGCTTTTGTTCACATCCGTTTCTTTACGCATTGCTTAAATTTAATAGTTCATGGTTTTCTCGATGATGACAGGGAGATTAAGGCTCTTGTTAGCACTGCTAAAAGAATATGCACTCATTTCAGTCACTCAAGCAAAGCCTGTCACTTGATTAAAAAAATGCAGCAGGCAGGAGCACAGTTTACCTTTGCACAGACTGATCCAAGACATTTCTGCTCGATGGAATTTGACCTTTTATATGTTCCAAAGGCTGTTGGAACAAAAGAAAGCTGTCAGGCAATACACCTTGGAAAATAAAATTGGTGATACAGACGTCTATATTACTCCACCACAGTGGACCATGCTGTAGTTTCTAATTTTCCAGCTCCAGCCATGTGAGGAAATCTCCAGGAGATTAGTTCAAACGCAGCAATTCTCAGCCAGGTGATACCCCTAATAAAACTATCAAAATTCAGATTGCATCTGATTAGGGAAAAGTTAGAGAAGCAAGACAGTTCCACGATCACACAGGCTGCCAGTGGTGCTGCTGACACACGCAGGTTGCCCCCCAGAGTACAACAAGATCTTATGATCAAAAAAGTTGAAGACTGTGACAAACTACCGTATAAACTCGCGTATAAGCCAACCTCCATCCTGAACACAAAGTGAAAAGAAAAACAGCTAGACTCGCGTATAAGCCGAGATAAATTTATTGGAAGCCCACATCACAGCTCCCTCTCAATTGCAGCTCCACTTCATCTGTGCCTTCTAGCTGCCGGTGACCATTTCTGCCACAAAGCACTTTTAACCTGTCTCCCGATGCCCTCCGAGTTCAGTCGCCTCACAACAAAACAAAAAGAGAGAGAGAGAGAGACCAACAGGGATGCTCAGGATTTGCAGCTCTACATGTTGCTTCTCGTCCGTTCTCTTCTGCTCACGTCTCACCCAAATTGCCTCTGCTGCCAAGCCATGGCTCAGCAAATTACATTGCTTCCCTCCAGCCATGACGGACCACAATCCCCTACTCTTCCCGCTTCTACAAATGCAACTTGGAGCCACTCCACAAGCCTACTGCCCCCACAGACTGAATCACTCCTGAACTCATGGCTGCTGCAGAATTGGACATCTGCTTGGGAACATAACTCAGTCCTGCTCACGCCCGCGTCTGCAACAGACCTGCTCCTCGGCTCTCCAGCTTGCTCCCCAACCAGCCAGTTCCACTTCAGCTGCTCCTTTAATAGCCTTGACTCCATGCTACTCTCTCGGACCATATTTATTTGTATTGTGGCTAACTGGGGAACTGCAGTGAACTTTTTAAAACTTCAAGACCCACGTGTAAGCCGATGTAGTATATTATGGTAACAAAAAAAGGTTAAAAAAATTTGGCTTATACGTGAGTATATATGGTATGTAAAATGCTCATTCTGAGTACTACATTAAAGCAACAATCTTGGACCCGTGATACAAATCGAAGTAACTACTGAGTGATGATGATGCTTGTTTTGAGATAAACAAACAAGAAATAATTGACAAGGTGCATGCTGTCATGGAACAGAGTACAGCAGAAGCACCACATTCAGAATCTTCTTCACGACACAGCACAGCCTCAGGTGGCCCATCCTCTACTGTTGCAGCGTTTTCTTCCTCATCCTCCTCAGCCACTGCAGCCGAATCTTCTTCACCACCAGCCAAATATAGCACTGTCCCACAGTCAGCTGGTTCAGCTTCATGTCTCTGGGGTCACTTAGAAGATGTAATTGTAACATCTTCATCTGCCTCGTGTAACACAGCTTCAGCACAGACCATTGTTGAAGTGTACCTGGCAGAGCCCAATATCAGCTGGAATGCTGATCCTTTGTAATACTGGAAATCCAAACAAAATATGTGGCCTGCTTTCATAAACATCGCAATGAAGTACATGAATTGCCCTCCCAACTAGTGTCTGTTCAGAATGATTGTTTAGGTCACCTGGTAGTGAGAGGACCTGAATGCTTAGCAAATGTTTTACGTATTTAGTTAGTTAAATTAGTTAGTTTAGACTATGTAGGACACCAGGTAATGAGAGGACCTGTGTGCTTAACAAATGTTTTATATATTTAGTTAGTTAAATTAGTTGCTGTTATTATAGGACTGGTTGGGGAATTTATGATTAATCTGTTTTACTTTTTTTTTTGGATCTCTCCTCTTTCTGGGGAAAGTAAGTGAGGAATTCTAGGAAAAGGGGTAAGAATTGTGGGGCTGTGTGTATTATTTATATCTGGTGTGGATTTGTATATATTATCTATATCTGAATTTTATTTTTATTTTTTTCTCTGCTCCATGTCTTGGGCCTGGGACATATGTCATTGTTCTATCCCCCAGGTCATGTGCTATTCAGCCTCCGCACTTCACGCCCTCCGCCCCTCCCCCCCGCTGCTTTTTTCTACCTATCAGCGTTGTAGAGCTTTGGGCATTGCACGCAGGAGGGGGGATGGGGTGGGGGGTGCG
The DNA here is from genome assembly GCA_016271365.2 of Neoceratodus forsteri. Classification (NCBI taxonomy): domain Eukaryota; kingdom Metazoa; phylum Chordata; order Ceratodontiformes; family Ceratodontidae; genus Neoceratodus; species Neoceratodus forsteri. The sequence goes on along the minus strand of CM057453.1, from coordinate 1,174,531,736 downwards.
AACAGCGGAGGTTGGAAGAACATGACACTGGCGTCGGGGTTGTTAAGTCCAGAAGACGCCCTGGGGTGAAATGGAGTCAAGAACGTGGGTCTCCTTGTCTAGTCCCCATACCCAAGGGCACCACCATTGTTGGTGGGTAGGAGGTCAGGGCGGCCCAGGAGTTCTGTCCAACTCGAGCAGTGTTATGTAAGCCAGATCTATTAAGAACAAGACCACAATTATTGCAGATCTTGTCGGGACAACAGATCTGGCGTGCATCACCAAAACCTGGCTGGATGGAAATGCGGACCCCATACTTGAGGCTGCAATTCTGGCCTGCTATTTGGTGATACAGTGCCCGAGATTGGGGGGGGGGGGGTGCAGGGGTGCGATCTGTTTCAAGACCGAATTGGATCTCACAAGTGTACCAGTTGAGGAGGCTAGGTCTTTTGAGTGTGCCGTAGTAGCATGTGTGGGTTATAGGATGGCCCTCATCTACCGTCCACCCGGGGACGAGAATCTATTCCTTCAGGCAGTAGCGGACTTCATGGTCAACCTGGCATTTGAGTCGCCTAAGCTGATGGTCCTGGGTGACTTCAATGCCTGGATCGATGACGAACTCTCGCAATTTGGACAACACTTCCTCCAGTTGATGATTTCACTGGGCCTCACACAGGTTGTTACCTCTGCTACTCATAAACACAGCCACTCTCTTTACCTAGTCTTCCTCCTGGGGATTGAGGCCTCTGACATGGGGGTGGAACCTGTTGGATGGTCCGACCATTACACTGTGTGATTCAATTTTTGCACCCCACCTCATAGGCCAACCCCTGTGGAGATGGTCAAGTACTGCCCTTTACAGGATGTGACTCCTGATGGCCTAGCAGAGGAACTTGATCTATCAGAATTTCCTATGGCAAGTATGGATCCAGAGGTTTTGGTTTAGGCCTGTAATGAGGCCATTTCCACAGGTCTGGATTCCATTGCTCCAGTCCGCATTCGTCCTCTCTCCCTTCGCCGTCAGTCTCCATGGTTTGATCGGACCTTGAGGGAGTTGCGGTGACTAGGACGAAGATTAGAGCATTGCTGGCGGAAATCCAACTTAGAAGCCAACCATCTTAGACTGCTAGAGCATTATCGGCTCCATCAGTCAGCAATCTCCTGTAAGCAGGCAGAGTTCCTGTCCAGGGAGATTGCTGCCACTCAGAACTGACCAGCTCAGCTCTTTCGAACTGTGGACAGGCTGTGCAACCCAGCCTGTCTGCATGTTCGAAGAGCGTTTTCACAATTACAGTGCGATGAGCTTGCTCGGTTCTTTGCTGATAAGGTGGCCGGCATCAGGTTGGAGACCTATCCAGCACACTCTATGGGAGTTGTTGATGATCGATGCTTGGCCTCTATCCCTCCTTTCTTCGGGAGTTCCTTTGACCGGCCGGAAATCGTGGATGTTATGCGGATTGTCCAGGGTATGCGCCCTACATGCTGTAGTTTAGATCCGGGCCCAACAGCCCTGATTATGGGTTGTTGTGATATTATCAGCCTGGTTCTGGTACAGATAGTCTGGTGCTCCCTTGACTCAGGTGAGTACCCCTGTTCCCTGAAGGAGGCAGTGGTGACACCTTTGGACCCAGACTCTCTCGCAAACTACAGACCTGTCTCTTACCTTCCCTTTGTGGGGAAGGTGATTGAGAAAGTAGTGGCTGTACAGCTGGAGAACCGTTTGACCATCCATAGCATCTACGAACCTCTCCAGTCTGGTTTTCGAAAGAGGCACAGTATTGAGACTGCGCTGGTTCGGGTGCTCAATGATCTCCTGATGGCGAGAGATCAGAAAAAATGGTCTATTTTGGTACTTCTTGATCTGTCATCAGCTTTTGACACCATGGACCATGGGGTACTGCTCGAGCGCCTGAGATTCATCTGTGGTCTATCTGGTTCAGTCCACAGATGGTTTACATCTTTTCTCACTGGCAGAACTAAGAGGGTGGTGTCAGGGTTTTTTTCCTCTGAGCCTATCTCTCTGTCATGTGTGGTTCCTCAGGGCTCAGTGCTGTCTCCCATGTCGTTTGCGGTGTATATGCTGCTCCTTGGAGATATTGTAAGACGGTATGGGCTGAGGTTTCACTGCTATGCTGATGATACCCAGCTCTACCTGTTTTTTGTGCCTGACCAGGATGGAGTACTCTCGGTATTTAACAACTGCCTCACTGAGATTCAGGATTGGGATGAAGTCCAGCTGGCTGAAGTTGAACCCAGGGAAGACTGAGGTGATGGTTGTGGATCCAGGTCGCCGGATAGGGGGGTTGGGGGCAGGTCAACCCATGGGACTTTTCCTTGGGGATTCTGAGCTCTCTAACTCTGAACAGGTGCGAGACCTAGGGGTGATACTTGACGAAGGGCTGACACTTCGATCTCAGGTGTCGGCTGTCGTTAAGTTATCCTTTTATCATCTGAGGACCATCGCTAGGATCAAGCACCTTGTTCCGTCTGGTGATCTTCCTACATTGATCCATGCCTTTGTGATCTCGCGTCTGGATTATTGCAACTCCCTTTACTTTGGGTTGATATCCGCCACCTGCAGCTGGTGCAGAATTCCACAGCGCGGTGGTTGATGGGGACTCCTCAGTCTTCCCACATCACACCAGTGCTGCGTGAACTGCATTGGCTGCTTGTTCAGTGGCGGGTCACCTTCAAAGTCAGATTACTGACTTACAAAGCCCTACGTGGACTGGGCCCTGACTTCCTGAAAGAGCTTCTGGTTCCTTATCACACCGAGCGACTGCTCCGCTTGGCCGACGAGGGGTTGCTAGAGATCCCAAAGGTTTCTTTAAAATCATCAGGGACCGGGCATTTCTGCATTGGATTAGGGAGTGCGTGACCGTGGGGGGGATTTAAACAGGCATTAAAGATGTATTTATGGAGCAGGGCTTATTGTGATTAGGAAGACTGATTTTAAAGTGTATTTTACATTTATTATTGTGGTTGTGGCATTGTTTTAATTTGTACTGCGCCTTGACATTTGAAAGGCGCATTAAAAATAAAGAATATTATTATATTATATTAATGTCATTACTGACACTTGATCCTGTTTGACACCAGAAAATGCTGAGTGCCTCACATTTCTCAAAGTCAACATTCCTCACTTTAATTTCAAATATGATACCTGAATAAAACATACACTGACTGCTCTGAGCAGGCCCTATCCACAAAACACTTTCACGAATTTGTGCCTGTAATGAAAATCTTTTGTGAATAGGGTCTAACACATGAGGTAGCAATTAATTGCAACAAGTCTGGTCAGGACAGACTAGGCCTGGCCACTATTACTTGGATGCATGAACAGCACAGAATAAAAAAAAAAAATTAAGATCAGTGGGTTCAGAGTCAAAATACAGCAAGCAACTGCAGTTCATGTCACAAACTTACTTGGTGGCACCTGGTACTACTGACTGATCTGGAAGGTAGGGTACTGCTGTCCACTACTACTACCACTACTACTACTACTTTTTGTCCTCACGAGTCACGACTACTACTTATCACTTTTTGTCCTTATTCCAGTCCTTATTACTACTACTTGTCACTTTTTTTGTCCTCAGCAATTGATCCTAACTGTACTGTTTCAATTTTCATACAGTGCATGACTTAGCAGTTACCTGGAACCCAGAAACAGAATACTCTCTATATTTCTCATGTTCCCGTATTTGGCTGCGATTACTTCACCAAAAAAAAAAATGCTACTATGTTGAAAAATTCATAGAATTTTTTAATTGTTTGCATGTGCGTGGTATGCTAGCCAGGTTACATCTCATTTACAATAACTGGGCTGAGATTATTATATTACTATATTTTATGTTAGATACTTAAATTAACTTGGCAGTGGCTGGCAGCAGTTGTGGAACTAGGAAGAATGTAATTGTGTTGTGTTGTGTGTCATCAGGTCTTCAGGTGGCAGTGGCAACCTTTTTTATGACTGCACTACGCTTGACCGATGTGATGTGTGACTGGCTGCCTTCCTGGGTGGTGGTGATTACTGTCTTTCGTTTTTCTTTCAGGGTGTTGATGAGATTCAGTAGAAGTAGTGGTAGTACTAGAAAATATTACCACCCAGGGCTCCAGATAAGGAGAGTGCTGACCTATTTTACTCACCTAATTGTAGGAAATACTCTTCAGAAATGTTTTTTTAATGAGTCCAGTACTCACCCAACATTTGTAAATGCTTCACACTCCAAAGAATAGTGCTTCATACCGTAACTGATGATTTAAAAGGAGCATTTTTTCCAGTATAACAGCACTCGTACCCATCACAATTTTGTTTCACTCACTCTATTTTAAAACTGGTGCGTAAATTACTCCTACCTGCCAACATTATCTGGAGCATTGTTGGCACCTGATCAGTTCTTATGTGGAAAAAGACTAGATTGTTTTTAAAAATGTACTCCTCACTCCATTCCATCCAAACATTTGTACACATCTGAATCTGGTTTTACTAACTTCACTTTCAAAATAAGGAGTACTGTACTCATCCCAAAAAGTATTATCTGGAGCTCTGTTACCACCTCTTGGACCAGGTAGTGTACCATGTACCACAGTACACAGGGCATGCAAAGCAGTTGTATAATTCACATGGGTAGGGTGGGTGGGCTTGCTTAGTGCTGATCATTTGATTATTCATAGCCATTTCTTTGGCCTGTTTAGCTCTGACTGCAGCATCCTTCAGAGTAATACCCACATAGCACCATTAATAAAAAAAAATCTTATCTGCCTGGCAGTGCCTGCAGTGCTTTGTGGTGCTATGATATAGATATTTGCATCTGTCTGTCTCTCTCTCTCTCTCGCTCTCTTCCCAATACACTCCTGTCATGGACCCAAACAGGATATGCTACCATTATTGGCCAGCCATGAAGGGGCTAGTAGTGAGTGATTGTTTTTTAATTTAGCAGTTTTACATTAATTTTTATACAATTAATCCATTAAATTATTTTCTTTGGACCTCTGTGTCAAACCAACTTTGACCACTTATATGCATTTTTCCAAATATTTGTCAATAAATCAGAACTAATCAGAACAACTTAGAACTTCACCATGTTCCGGTTCTTATTTAATAAGGGTTAGAACTTCACCGAGTTCTCCCAGCCCTAGTCAGTTCTGTACCCCCCAATACTCGGCTCCTAGGTTCCTATGTCCTAGGTATATAATTTTACATTTTTGGGCATTGAACCCGAACTGCCATGCTCTTGTCGACTCCTCAAGTTTCCCAAGACCCCTGCACAGTTTCTCCACCCTCTCCTGAGTGTTCACCCTGTTACAGATTTTGGTGTTATCTGCCAAAAGGCATACTTTTCCTTCTAGTTCTTCTACAGAGTCTGGCATGAAGTCACCAACTAGCAGCCCCTCCCCCTTACTTGCCATCCTAATGATGACTTTCTCAAGTGCCTTATCAAACTCCTGTCCCTGTGCTGGAGGTCTGTACACTGTCCCAGAGTTGATTGCAGGGCCGGGGGGTGTAGCCATCTGTTTTAAATCCAACCTGAATTTCTCCATACACCCGGTGGGTTCCACCTCGTCGTTTGAGTGTGTGGCAGTGCGTGGGAGTTCAGGAGTGGGATGCGAATTTTCCTGGTTTACCCCCCTCCGGGGTCTGGTGTAGAATTTCTGCATAAGGCTGCAGACTTCATCGCTAACAGAGTGTTGGAGTCACCCAGATGCCTTATTCTGGCGAACTTCAGTGCGTGGGTGATGATGAATCCTTGCATCTTGGTTCTGACCTCCTCCAGCTGATGTCATCACTGGGTCTTGCACAGCCAAACAGAAACAATAAGAGCAACTCCAGACAGAATGTTTTAAAAAAATCAATGCTTTCTCAGCTTTTTATTTTAGCCAGGTAATCAGGCACAAAACACTGTCACATCATCATTAAGTGACATTACAAAAATCCATGTCTCATACTGTGTTCAAAAACAAATACAAAGCATCAATATGTACACATATGACTGTGAATAAAAGTAAAAAAAGGAAAATACAAGTACAAAATCTTAACATTTTAAACAGTTTTGCATTAGTAAATCAAAAAAAGATTGTTGTACATTTTCAGACCTAGTGATCTTTTCTCACTGTCAACCTCAAAATACAGTATTTTATTTACCAAAAAATATTACTTTATGGAAGCTAGATCAAAAACATTCTGCATATCTACTTTTCAATATTTTACACTTTTTTGGACATTTTTAGACACACTTGGGATTTCTCAAAGAAAGGCAAGGTAATGCAGACAAATTCTAATTTATTATGGTACACTGGAGATAGAAAGTGGCCAGAGGTTGAAAAGCTGAGAGATGTGAGAAGAATGGGAGGGGAGGGCGGGTAAGGGAACAGAGCAAGGGGAAAGCAGATATAAGAAAGAGGGGGGAATAAGGGGGATGGGAAAAAAGGAGGAAGGGGTCAGTAGTTAGGACAGGAAAAAAATGTCATAGTGTGATCACCCTTTTCCCCCCCTTTCATACATAGAATGGGAAAAGGAACCTTTCTTTTAGCTGGGGATCTACAGACATGCTTTCCCCAAAATTTCTGTAATAAAGAGAGAAAAGAGAATAACAATTAATATTAGTGTGTCAACACAACTTCAGTCTCTAAGGTTCTTTTATTTCTTCTTACCCCTTAAAAAGGGTTTTAGATCCCATTGGGCATTCAGACCATCAGGTTTCACTGTCCCTAATCTGTAGATCCACCTGCTTTCTCTTTTGAGTAACTCATTGGTTCTGTCACCCCCATATTTGAGGGCCTTTTGCCAATCGATTCCCATGAATTTCATACATTTAGGATCTGAGTTATGTTTTTGGGAGAAATGCAAACCCACAGGAGTGTCTATTTTAACATTAATTATGTTTCTGACATGTTCCTGTACCCTCTGCTTCAATACTCTGGTAGTTCTCTCTATATACATTTGTTTACATCCACACCATAAAACATAAATCATGAATGTCATATCACAATTTATGAATTCTCTCATCTCATATTTTTTCCCCGTTATGGGATGTATGAAATCAGTGTCTGTGTTACAGTAACTGCAAATATTGCATCTCTGGCATTTAAAATTCCCTATGGGTTTTGTACCCAGCCAGGTACTTTTCACTGGTCTGGTTAGTCTGCTTTTGAGGTTGGGTCCCCTTGAGAATGTAATGCGAGGTTTTTCACCCACTGCATTACTCAAATTCTTGTCAGAGTGCAAGATGTGCCAGTTCCTGTAAATAATATTTCCTTTTTGGCCAGACCAATTGTGGAACTCAGTGATGAAGGTTACACAGTTAAAATTAGAGGATGAATCTATTGTTTTTTCTTTTAATAGATCCTCTCTTCTCATACCATAAGCTTTGTTCACAGTCTGTGCCAACAACTCGTCCCTGTACCCATTACTCTCAAATCTGTTTCGTAATTCTTCTGCTTGGGACCAGAAATCAGAGTCTTTTGTACAGTTCCTGCGTAAATGCAAGAATTGTCCATAAGGGATCGATTCCTTGAGTTTTTTAGGGTGTGCACTGTCTGCCCTAAGAAGGTCATTGGTGGCTGTGGGTTTCCTGTAGTTTTTTTGTAGTTATGTCCTTTTCAGGAAAAACAGGTCTTCTTACAGTGAGGTCTAGGAATTCTGTGCTGTCTAGATCTGTTTTGTGGGTAAATCTCATATTGATATTGTTGTTATTAAGCCATTCCACAAAAAGATCTGCTTCTGATAGGTCTCCCTCCCACACAACCAAAATGTCATCAATAAAGCGAGTCCAGAAATGTATTTTATCTAAAAAAGGATTTGTGCCCTGAAATATAGAAAGTTCTTCCCATGTTCCTAAGAATAAGTTGGCGTATGATAGTGCCATGCAGGCACCCATAGCTGTCCCACAAACTTGCTTGTAATTTTCTCCCAAAAATTCACAATGATTATGGGTCAAAATAAAATGGATGGCTGACAGGATAAGATCTATAGGAATGTCTTCTATAGTGTTCCCTTTTTCCAAATAGTATCTACAGGCATTTATGCCTTGCTCATGTTGTATTCGTGTGTATAGTGACTCTGCCTTGATCGTCAACCACATCATTCTGTCTGTCCATTGTATGTCTTTCAGCTTATTGATAACATGTGTGGTGTCTTTTGTGTAGGAATCCAATGCTATAACCCCTCGCTGTAGAACAAAATCTACAAAAATACCCAATTTCTCTGTGGTAGACCCAATAGATGAAATTATTGGTCTCCCAGGGGGGATCCCTCATGTTTTTGTGAATTTTGGGTAGAATATAATAACAAGGCACTACAGGGTTTTCACTCCACAAATACTTCAGTTCTTTTTCTATTATATCACCTCCTATTACTGCTTCTTGCAAAAGATGATTAAGCTCTACTCTGTATTGACTCATGGGATTATGTTTTAACTTCTTATAGTTTGATATGTCATTCAACAGGTTTAACACAATACCTGTATAGTGTTCTCTATCCATTATAACAATATTCCCACCCTTATCCACATATTTTGTGACTATTCCCTCCTCTGACTGTAGCTCATCTAAAGCTCCTGTTTCTTCTAGGTTTCTATCTTTGGGATGCCCTGCTCTCTGTATGATTTCATCTACTTCTCTTAGAACAACCTTTTCAAATGTGGAAATAGCTGGATTATATATAGTTGGTATAAAGTCAGAAACAAGAGTAAATAATACTTTTCTCTCAGTTTTAATATCACATGGGGTACTGACATTGGTGGGACTCGAACCCATGGAACTCGTTAGGTCCCCTTCAGTCACATTAATAATATAGTCTATGTCTTCATCTGTATTTGGTGCCTCATTTCCCAAATTCAGGGGGACATCCACAAAGTCCATAGTGTCCTGTTCCAGTATGTTCTCTATGAAGCCCATAGTATCAGAGGTGTTCTCACTCTCTACTTTTTTAGAAAAGAAAGCTTTTAGTTTAAGTTTCTGAAATAGTTTGTATCAGCTTGGATTTAAAATGGATTAAGGGCTGGTGTCGGGACAAAAGATAATCCCTGTTCTAATAGTTTTATTTGTGTCTCTGATAACTCTTTCCCAGATATGTTAACTACTTGGAGCTCTTGCCCGGCCCCTCCCGCGTCCTCTGGTTTTTCTTTTATTCTGAGTATCGTTTACCTCCTCTTGTGCCTCTCCTGGTTCTCTTATATTTCCTTCTCCTGTATCTGGTGCAGTTTGTCCTTCATCTAAAAAAGGATTGCGATCCCTATTTCTGTTCCCTTCTTCAAAGCGTATTCTTGATCTACTTCTGCTTCTGTAATTACCCTTCTTTTTCCAATTAAGGACTCGATTGTTCTCAAAATCTTCTTGGTCTCTACTTAATTTCTTTTGTTTTTTAATTACCAGCAGTCCTTTTTTAGATCAAGGACAAACTGCACCAGATACAGGAGAAGGAAATATAAGAGAACCAGGAGAGGCACATGAGGAGGTAAACGATACACAGAACAAAAGGAAAACCAGAGGACAAGGGAGGGGCTGGGGCAGGAGCTCCAAGTAGTTAACATATCTGGGAAAGAGTTATCAGAGACACAAATAAAACTATTAGAACACGGACTCCCCCAGCTGCGGCGCATCAACACACCTCAAGGCGAGGAGGAGTGCCTGAGGCCATCAGATAATAAAAAAAAAAAAATGGAGTATGTTAAGAAAATAAATTATATTTCAACATACACAAAAAAAAATACTGTTTTCAACAATATTGCATACACAGATGTTTCTGTCGATGTCTCTGATTACTTCTTTCAGATGTGCTCCACTATACAGACTGGTTTCCTTATCCCTGCCACAAGTTATGCTGCCAGTTCTAGGCTTGTCTGTTGAGTAGCACAGGCACTAGTACTGTGCTAGGGTTAGCTCCCTTTGCCCGCACGCCTCCACGCAGCTGCCCAGTGGTGCACAGGTGGTCCTCCCCAGCAACACCTTGCCAGCCATGTAATGCTGGTGGCACTCATCCCCCTTCAGCATAGGCAGCTATCCAGTATATAGAAACATAGAACTTGTCAGCAGAAAAGGACTGCTTGTCCCACCTAGTCTGCTCAGATTGTCCCTCGATCCTTGTCTTGCCATGTCTGTCTCCATGAGGTTCCCCCTCTACTTAGATAGTAATACCAAGTGTGATTTTTTTGTTTTGCTGGTGGCTGGACCCCACTTCTTTAACATTATTTTACCAGAATTAATTTCTGATAAAATAAAGATTGTGCCTAAGTGTCCCTATTTCAATTTTACCTTGACATGACTACTGCTTTCCTAGAAAGAGGCTATTTTCCCCACAGCTTTCAACTCCATTACTTGTATTAGCACTAGAAATGGGGCAGTGCTGGACCTGGTACTTACAAAGAGGGGACTACATTGCAGAAGTCAAAGTGGGTGGCCCCCTGGGTACAAGTGATCATCATACAGTGTGGTTTGTCGTACATGTAACCCCCCTACAAATGGGGGTTCCCAAAAAGTCTTCCTTGAGCTTGCCTAAATGCTCACTGCCAGGCTGCTGTCCTGCCTTTTAGCAGTATAAATGTGATTGCTAGAGCCTGTATAGCCTCTGTGTACTGTCTCTTTAAGAGCTGCCTAATTGCAGTTTAAGTAATCTGAGAGGGAGCTCTGTTGAAAGATGTAACAATTTACTGAAAATCATTTAGAGTGATAATGATAATGTAGTTTGTCTAACCTGCATTCTTTGGAGCAAGGACTGTTTGGTTTGTCTCCACTATCTTGGTCCTAGACTGCAAATTGGACCAGTCGGTACTGGTGGGACCTAAAATGTAGTCGGACTACAGGAGCTGTCTGAATTCAAAATCCGTAGGAACTGTAGTTTGAACTTTTTGTGCCTTTTTTGCAGCTGAAGGCGGAGCTCTTGCTTTGACTGACAGCCAAATCAGCCAACCAAATCTTTTGGATCTTGGGGAAGTCCCGGGCTGCTTGTAGTTTTCAGTTAGATCTAAGCTGGAAGCTGAACAAGAAGGAGCTGAAGTGATTCTGAGCAGCAATCCTGAGTGGATTTGCATGGGAGAACTCTGAAAAGGCTGAGTTTTTGGGCTGCATGTTGGTGTGCTGCTCCTAAGAGGGAGAGAAGAAATTATTTTGGACTAAATCCAAGTTTGTGTGACTAAAGTAAGCTACTGAAGTGGGTCAGGCTCAACCTGAAGAAGACTGAAGATTTTGCTGAATGCGATCGGCCTGTCAGGAGTTCCAGCCACCCCTAAGCTCCTGGTGTGTGCAGAGACTTTGCGATTGTGACCGGGCAGCTCTTTGTCTGGAACAGTAGAATTCCCTTACATGTAAATGTGCTATGAGCTGCTAGTGGGTCGTGAGTTAGTCCCCCACTGTGTGAACTGTGTTCTGCTTGCTGGAAGCTGTATCTAGCCCAAAACGGACTGCATCTGAATTTGTCTCCATGCAGTCTGGGCCTTGCCAGACTGGCCCAGCCGGACTACCCACTGCACAGAGAAGCCATCGACGAGAGACCTGCCTGGGGATCAACCCCCTGCTCCATGCTTGAACAGGAACGATGCCTCTGTGACTCATGTGGGCCCTGCTTCTCCTGGCATTCCAGATCAACCACCTGCAGTCTTGATTTTTGTCTAACCTATGTCCAGTCTTGGGTATCGTGAGTAAATACCAGGGTAGCTCCCTGCAACAATAGCTTAATCTGAGTGTGTCATCTGATTGTCTTGTTGTTTCGTTTCCTTTATGAACTGAGCCCTCTGGTTCCGGATTACAGATATTGTGTACTGTGCATGTTTTGTTTACCATCACAGGGCCCCATCCAGCTGCAACCCCGGGCAATGGTCCTGGCTAGCCCATCTCTTCTCCACCTGGGTACCCAGAGGTGGACTGTGTGGGGGGACTCAAAGCGCATGCATAACTGCTTGATTGATATAACCTTTAAGCTAATTAACCTGATTTTACCCCTCCCTTGTTCAAGTCCCCTGAATAAATCAGATCTGACTTTTTCTTCATGTAATCTGACTGTGGTTCTAGTTTGTGTTCAAAGTACTGTACTGTTGCTATTTGCTGCTGTGCATAACCTTGTTTTACAGGGGGTCCCAAGGGTCGAACCAGAGGAACCAGCCCTGGTGGTAAGTGCAAACAGTGTGGGTACTTGTGTGGTGTACCAGGGGTATTGTGAAAGTGATTATTATACAGTGTTCAGGCCACTAGAGGGGAAAGAGGGGGGTTACAGTGTCCCAGAGCGCTGTGCCCAGGTTAGCTTGACCACTACCAACCCTGATCTCTGGGTGGAGGCACCCGTTTCAGAACTCAGGCCCCTTAACCTGCTACTAGCCAAGCAGGTGGGGTGGTAGCCCTTGGGATAGCACCACCTAGATTGGGTAGGAAAAAAAAAACACACTAGGATGAGGGTCCTGGATTCAGGAGGGCAGATTTTTAGGAAATGGAAGACTGCCCCGGGGGATGGCTGGGGGGGAAGCACAGTGTAAAAGGCTAAAGGAGGGAATAACTAAGCAAGGGTAGTTGGAGGAAGCGGCCAGTATGGTTCTCAAAGGAGCTAGCTAAGGCAGTAAGGGATTAAAAAACAATTTTTAGGAAGTACAAGAAGACCCAGACAGAGGGGGACATGGAGGCACAGCTAGATAAACAAAGGGAAGCAGCAAGGAGGGTGAGGGCAGCTTAGGCACAAACACAGACAGAGGAGAGGAGAGGATAGCCAAGGTGGTTAAAAAAATTGATAAAACTTTCTTCAGGTGCAGTATGTGAGTAAAAGAGGAAATCAAGGGGTGGGTTAATGAGAATCAGGAGAACGGGTGGGGGGATATGCAGAGGAAGGCCAAGAAAAAGCTAACATTTTAAATGAGTACTTCTGCTTAGTCTTCACAGTGGAGAGGTGGACCGACGTGTTAGCAAGAAACTGTGGGAGTGGACCCAAGTCCATTTTCAGAGGAACAAGTCCGAAGGAGATTAGAAGCCCTAAAGGGAAACAAGGTAATGGGGCCAGATGGGATCAACCCAGGGGTACTAAAATAACTGAGCATGGTGCTAGCTGCCCTTCTGGCAATGCTATTCAGCACCTCATTAGAGACAAGGGTAGTTCCAGAGGACTGGAGGAGGGTCAATGTAGTTCCTCTGCACAAGAGTGGCAGCAAGGCGGAGGCTAGCAATTGTAGGCAGGTCAGTCTCACATCAGCGGTGGGGAAATGAATGGAAACCCTGCTGAAGGATAGACTGTTTGTGTACCTGGAGGCAAACAGGCTGTAAGATCACTAGTAGCACGGTTTCACAGAGGGGAGGTCATGTCAAACAAATGTCATGGATTTCTTTGACTGGGTGAGTAAGGAGGCAGATGAGGGGAAGGCAGTAGATGTGGGCTATTTGAACTTCAGTAAGGCCTTTGACTGTGCCACATAGGAGTCTGATTAAAAAACTTAGCAACCTGGAGGTCGCAGAAAGGTGGTAAGCCGGGTATTAAACTGGTTGACGGATAGGAGGCAGAGGGTGGTGATCAATGGCAATCATTCGAGGGGCAGGAGAGTGACAAGTGAAGTATCACAGGGGTCACTGGTAAGTCCTGTTCTCTTCACTGTCTTCATATGTGACATTCAAACAACATGAAGTCTTGCTATATTATGACAATTAGCAGTTTGGTCCTCCTCTAGAACTGCCCCGGAGATGAAAGAGTTAACTCCATACAGGATGGAGTTCTGAGCTCGAGCTCGGTTTTCAAAGCTGTATCTGGGCAGTTTCAAACTGAAACTGTCAGATTCTATACTCCGCCTCACTGAACAGTCGCTCGAGATTTCTCCTTCAGCTCGGTTCATTTCTCGGTTCATTTAAGTATTCTCGTTTAAATTTAACCGAGAACAGTGTTTTATTTTACCGCATTTCGGTTCAAGCTCTATCTGGTAACCGTAAGTACAAGGTTTTAGTCTGTGTGGAAATTGTCATTATCGGTTTGGTTTTGAACCGATCGGTTTGCTTTAAAACTCATTTTAAACATTGTAAAATATATTTAGAGTGCGGTTCCCGGTTCTTATCGGTTCTAAAAAAACCGGATTTCATTACGGTTTTTTCAAATACCCGTGACACGGTTAGGAACCGATAAGAAGTGTCTTGCCTGGCTTTCGCCATTAAAAGGGCAAGTTTTTGGTTAGGCTGGCATTATGTCTGAGAAACCCAAAAGAAAAACCGGCCCACTGGTTTCAACACAGATGTTGTGGGAAGCCTTGCCAAGGCTGACCCACACACCACATGTGTTTATTGTCTGGGGTTTAACCACCTCCAGTCAGACTGCCAGGTATGTAAAATTTCCTGCAGCCACCCTGGAAAAAGATTGGGCAGGCTCTCGGGGCAGAGGCCAAAAAGTCCGCTGACCGAGGCCAGCCCGGTTCAGTGCCAACTGAACCAGAGGGAGTGCCCTCTGACCAGGGCGATACTTCCTCGGGCAAAAGAAAAGCTGGTTCTGAGGAACCAGCCCCAGTAAAAAAATCTAGAAAATCAGCAGGTCTGGAGTCCAAAATTTCCTCTCCAACTGCTGCAGAAATAGCAAAAGCCATACAAATTGTCCAGTCACTGTCTCAGGGGCCGTCCGAACCACCACTAGTTGGCAAAAGGTTGGTTCGTCCGGCCCCAGTGGTTCAGGAGTATGATGTTGAGGAATTTTATGAACCACAGGAGGGGGAGGAGGATTATGAACAGTATGTATGTGGCTGGGAGGGTCTGGATGTGCCCATTGAACCGGACATCTCTCCAGACAGACCTTTAGAATCTCCCCCTATGCTGTCTGAGTCCCCATCTCATTTTATGTTTTATAAGAAAGTTGCTGAAACCTCCAGCTTCCCTTAGAAGAGGCTGTGGATGAGCAGGAGGAGCCTGATTATGTTGAAATGATGGATATTCCAGAGTCTAGGAGATTGTCTATTCCTTTGCATAAGTCATTTAGGAAGCAAACAATAAAAATTTTGAAAAATCTAATTCTGTGCCTCCTGTCGATAAAAAGATGGACAGGAGGTATATCTATCAGGTCCTGATACAGACTTCCTTTCTGAGCAGTGTAGTCATGTAGGAGTACTGCAGGCTGCAGCCTGTGACAAGGTTAACATTCCCTGGCTTCACATCCTCCTGACAAGGATTCCAGGAAGATTGATGCCACATAACAAAAGCAGTATATGGCAGCCTCTCTGGGACTCAGGCAGGCAAATTATATGGCTTATGTGGCTAGATATCAGAAATCTAGATGGGATGCAGTTATGCAGTTAGCCAAGCAGGCCCATGGCCAGCTGGCTAGTGAATTAGAACAGGTGGCTGCTGATGGCATTGAAGCCTCTAAAGTTCAATTTCATGCTGCTGTGGATGTTAATGATGTTTCCTCAAGGGTCATGGCCACTTCTGTAGCTTTTCGTAGGTTGGCATGGCTCCGGTGTACTAATCTGTCACAGGACACTCAGACTAAGGCTATGGATTTTCCTGTGGTGGGGAATTCTCTGTTTGGGGAGCAGACAGAGAACTATATGAAAAAGATGGATGAATACAGAACTACCTACAAAAGTGCCCAAGTCAAGGAGCGGCAAGCCACTCCCCAGAGGCACACACCCAGAGGTAGGGGCAGGCCCTTCCACAGGCCTTTTTATCAATGCCAAGCCTCCTCTGCTTTGCTCAGAGGGGCTTTTCAGAGGCAGAGGCAGCAGGGCGCAGGTAAACTGGTCCCCACCCTCAGCCTAAGGCAACTGCCAAGCAGGCACCCTGATGGGGTGCCCAGGGTCAGATCTCCTGTACCAGTAGGGGCAGGTTGGCTTACTTCAGTCAGAACTGGGTGTCCCTAACCCGGACAAATGGGTTCTGGAAGTAGTAAGCCAGGGCCTGATTCTCAGCTTCAAAAATTCCCAAAGATGAGAGCCAGGCATTTTCCACCTCACGCCCTCGAGACCCTTGCTCTGGAAGCAGAGGTCTCTACCCTGTTAACCTTCAGAGCAGTAGAAAGGGTTCCTCCCTTACACCAGGGCAAAGGTCTGTATTCAGATACTTCCTTACCCCAAAAAAGACAGGAGAATGGCGGCCCATCTTAGATCTAAGATATCTGAACAAGCACCTTTTGAAACCAAAGTTCAAAATGCTAACTCTGGCAATGATTTTACCCTCCCTGAGGCCAGGGGACTGGTTAGCCTCCCTGGACCTCAAGGACGCTTATTTTCATGTCCTTATCAGGCCTTCTCACCGAAAGTACCTCAGGTTCAAACTGCCCTCAGGCCACTACCAGTTCAGGGCAATGCCCTTGACCTTACCTCTGCCCCAAGGGTATTCCACAAAATGTCTGGCCGTGGCAGTGGCTCATTTAAGGAGGCAAGGGATTGCTGTTTTCTCTTACCTGGACGACTGGCTCATTGTAGGAAAGTCTCCAGAACAGGTAAAATCCCACTTACAAGTCACCCAGCAGCTTCTCACCTCCCTGGGATTCCTGCTAAATCTACCAAAGTCAGTTCTAGAACCAGTTCAGGTACTCACTTTCATAGGTGCGGAATGGACACAAAGCTGGCCAGGGCCTTCCTCCTTGGAAAGGGTAGAGAAGTTGATTGCCCTGGCCTCCTCTTTCACTCTGCAGGTCTCTCGACCAGCAAGACACTTTTTGCAGCTCCTGGGGCACATGGCTGCCTCCACAGCCGTGGTGCAGGGAGCAAGATTCCAGATGAGAGACATTCAGTTTCACTTGAGAGCCTATTGGTCTCAAAGGAGGGACCCCCTTACCAAATTGATTCCAGTGACCCAAACCCTGATCCTAGCCCTTCAGTGGTGGCAGGATCAGAGCAATTTAAGACTGGGGTTCCCCTTCATTCCTCTCTCCCACTCCCTCACCCTCACTACGGATGCCTCCCTCCTGGGGTGGGGAGCACACTTGGGCGACCTCTCCACCCAGGGAGTGTGTCCCCAGGAATCTCTGCTCCACATCAATTTGCTGGAACTCAGAGCTGTCTTTTTAGCTCTTCAAGCATTTTCTGCATCTGTCCAGAACAAAGTAGTCCAGGTCAGAACAGACAATACCACAACAATGTGGTACATCAACAAGCAAGGGGGCACTCGGTCGTCGGCCTTGTGCACCGAGGCAATGAAGTTGTGGTCTCTGGCCTACTCCCTGAACACCTCTCTGATAGCAGTTCACCTGCCAGGGAAAGACAATGTCCTAGCGGATGCCCTCAGCAGGATTTCTCAGGGCCATCACGAATGGTCCCTGAATCCTCGAGTGCTGGGGACAGTTTTTGCCAGATGGGGCACCCCTCAGATAGACCTCTTAGCGCCAGACAACCACCAACTTCCACTGTTCTGTTGCAGGCCCCAGTGGTGGGCTCAGTCCCCCTGGACGCCCTTCTCTTGGATTGGGAAGGGAAGTTTCTTTATGCTTCCCCCCCTTCCCTCTCCTATTCAAGGTGTTAGTAAAAATCAGATGCCAGCCTTGCAAGGTGATTCTGATTGCACCAGACTGGGCCAGGCAACCCTGGTACCCCTCCTTCTATCACTGGCAGTCCACCTTCCCCTGTGTCTTCCCAGGATTCACAACCTACTGACCTGTGCCCAGGGGGAGAGTCTGGTATCCGAACCTCAAATCCCTCAACCTCAAAGCTTGGCTCTTGAGGAGTTAGAATTGCTGATTTGCACCTTTCTCAAGGTGTCCTTGACATCCTAAAGGCCTCTAGGAAGCCTTCCACTAGAGCCACTTATAATTCCAAGTGGAAAAGTTTCTCCGTCTGGTGTTCTGGGAAGCATATTGCCCCAGAATCTGCTGATTTGCCCATTTTGTTGGACTACATGGTCCATCTTAATTCTTTGGGCCTGAGGCCAGCTACCTTAAGAGTTCATTTGGCAGCTGTCTCTGCTTTTATTTCAGCAGGAAAGCCTTCCTCCCTTTCCGCTCACCCTGTATTTTCCAAGTTTTTTAAGGGGTTACTCCATACCAATCAGCCCTTTCGTGACCCAGCCCCTGTCTGGGACCTTAATGTTTGCATTGCCAAGTTAATGCAACCTCCCTTTGAACCCCTGTCTTCTGCAGAGCTTAAGTTTTTAACTTGGAAAACTGTATTTCTAGTGGCCATCACTTTTGCAAACTGTGTGAGAGGCCTTTCGGCACCATGCAATTCTGCCTAAAGTTGGACCAGCATAACATTCTGTGGTGATTTGCATATGTAGCCCATGATGCTTTGCATTGAAGGGGGCATGTGTGATTTTGTATTTTCTTGAAACTTGGCTTCCCAGCCAAATGCCCTTTGGGGTAACCCTTGCCTCAGTGTTTACGCACAGAGGTTCTTTGTCTTTAAATAGTTTTTATTTTAATGGGTTCACCACAATATATCCCAGGCACACTGCCTTAGGGGTAGCTGGTCCATTCCACTGGGGTGTCAAACAGAGCGAGGCATACTGATGAGTCCTGGTAGGAATGAAACACGTGTCTATGTCTTCTGTTAGCACCCTTTGCAAACTGTGTGAGAGGCCTTTCGGCACCATGCAATTCTGCCTAAAGCTGGACCAGCATAACATTCTGTGGTGATTTGCATATGTAGCCCATGATGCTTTGCATTGTGGGGCATGTGTGATTTGTATTTTCTTGAAACTTGGCTTCCCAGCCAAATGCCCTTTGGGTAACCCTTGCCTCAGTGTTTACGCACAGAGGTTCTTTGTCTTTAAATAGTTTTTTATTTTAATGGGTTCACCACAATATATCCCAGGCACACTGCCTTAGGGGTAGCTGGTCCATTCCACTGGGGTGTCAAACAGACGAGGCATACTGATGAGTCCTGGTAGGAGATGAAACACGTGTCTATGTCTTCTGTTAGCACCCTTTGCAAACTGTGTGAGAGGCCTTTCGGCACCATGCAATTCTGCCTAAAGTTGGACCAGCATAACATTCTGTGGTGATTTGCATATGTAGCCCATGATGCTTTGCATTGTGGGGGCATGTGTGATTTTGTATTTTCTTGAATCTTGGCTTCCCAGCCAAATGCCCTTTGGGGTAACCCTTGCCTCAGTGTTTACGCACAGAGGATCTTTGTCTTTATCACTTCTGCTAGATGCATAAGTGAGTTACAAGCCCTTTCAGTAGAAAATGATTTTATTTCTTTTCACAGGGATAAGGTAGTCCTTAGGACTAACAGAAAGTTTTTACCTAAAGTGGTGTCGGATTTCCATCTTAACCAATCCATCTCCCTTCCAGTATTTTTCACTGAGCATTCTTCCTCTGGTGAGAGGAGATTGCACAGTTTGGATGTTAAGAGGGCATTGAGTTACTATTTAGAACGTACCAAGGGTCACAGGTTCGAATCCCATCAACTGTTTCTCACC
The DNA here is from genome assembly GCA_016271365.2 of Neoceratodus forsteri. Taxonomy (NCBI): domain Eukaryota; kingdom Metazoa; phylum Chordata; order Ceratodontiformes; family Ceratodontidae; genus Neoceratodus; species Neoceratodus forsteri. The sequence continues at coordinate 1,174,512,458 of CM057453.1, read as the reverse complement.
TATGGTGAGGTTGGCAAAGGGAAACCTGCCACTAAGAGGACAATTGCCAGATGGATTGTCTCTTGTATCCAATTTTGTTACCAGAAACTGGGTAGAGACCCCCTCTGGATTGAGGGCTCATTCTACCAGAGGTACAGCCGCGTCTCTAGCTGCTGCTAGAGACATTCCTATTTTGGAAATTTGTCAGGCTGCAACCTGGAAAACGGTACACACCTTCACCAAGCATTACTCCCTGGATATCCAGGCCAGGAGAGATGCTCGATTTGGCACAGCTGTGCTTCAGAGCCTATTGCCTCAGTAGGTTCTGTTCCTCCTCCATGGAGGTACTGCTGTGTAGTCTGCTAATTGTCATAATATAGCAAGACTTCATGTTGTTTGAAGAAAAAATTACTCACCTTAGTAATGTTGTTTCTTCTAATGGAGTCTTGCTATATTATGACCACCAAGCCTGCCCTCTCAGAACTTCTACTTGGGTAGGGGTGGCAACCTAGTGCAGGCACTGTTTATGCCATTGCAGGATTTTCTTCCTTTTGGGGTTCTTGGGGAGTGTTGTTTCTATTGTTAAATGGTATTTTTGCTGGCCCCTGACTTGAGTCTTTGGGTAGGGTCCAGCAGTGTTGTATTATTGTTGCTATTGTTGTTGTTGTTGTTATTAGGTAGCCAGTAGGCTAGTGTGAGTTACAGCTTCCACACAGACCCTTAGTGAGTTCTTGCTTCAGAAAGATCTGACAGTTTCAGTTTGAAACTGCCCGGATAGAGCTTTGAAAACCGAGCTCGCGCTCAGAACTCCATCCTGTATGGAGTTAACTCTTTCATCTCCGGGGCAGTTCTAGAGGAGGACCAAACTGCTAATTGTCATAATATAGCAAGACTCCATTAGAAGAAACAACATTACTAAGGTGAGTAATTTTTTCTTGCTGAGGAACTGGAGGGGAAGGTGTGTCTCGATGTGGATGACAAAAAAACCTGCAAGAGGGTGGAAACCCAGGAAGGGGTGGAGAGAATGCAAAGGGATCTGGGGGCAATTACAGGAGTAGTCTAGGGTGTGGCAGCTGGATTTCAGTGCCAAAAGTGCAAAGTCATCCACCTGGGTGGGGAAATGATACGGCTGTGTATAAGATGGGGGATATTTACAGTTCTAGGGACGTGGATATGTTGTTCAATCCACACTTATTGGCAGGTTCCTTGTCGCTTTAAATCTTGCCGGAAGGTCTTCAAGCTGGCTCCTCCCACCCACCTGTGAGGTAAAACTCTCGGCTCCGTCCCATGACGCCAGATCTTCCTTACCGCTTGGAAGCTCAGGTTCCCTCCTTAGCGCTCTGCGTTTTAGGCCTGGATTCACACTCTTCAGTTAACCCGAAACTAGTTCTAAAATTTACAAGACTTCAGTCTTGTTTCTCCCTTGCGGCTGTGATGGACAAATCGACTCCCGGCTTTCATCGGTGCCCCTGTGGGCAGAAGATGTCCCGGACCGATCCACACTCCATGTGTGTCTACTGCCTGGGGCTTGGCCATGATTTGCAGGCTTGCGACTTGTACCAAATCCTTTTTCGGCTTCGGTCTTGGAGGACGGCGGCTGCTCGACTTCTTCTGGGCGCCCTGAAAAGCGGTACGCCGGTCAAGTCGAAGGAGGCCCATTGGGCGGTGTCCACGGCGGCGGGCACCGCGGAACAGTTAGAGCAGATGATCGCCCTCGAGGAGGAGGTGGACCAGGTCGCGTCTTCTTCCTCCTCGGTCATGGCATTTATCCCGCTCTCTGTGGGCTCTTCATATACAACTTCTTTTAAGGTGCTTTGTCAGTCTCCACCAAGGGAGAAGGACCATTGGGACATTCCAGTCAGTCCAAGAAGAAGGACTCAAAAGGTAAGTCCCACCATCGACATTCGTGGGAGCGGGAGAGATCACCTTCACCGGATGGTCGACTTTCGACTTCGGTCGAGGTTGCGGCTAAGGCTGCTGGTTTCAAGGTGTCCCTGTCAGGTCAACCGACCGAGACACCCGTCGACGCAGTCAAGATTTTTCTCCAACCCATCAGACGGTTTGTTGACTGGTGATGCCGACAACCCTACTTCACCGGTCCCCCAGTGGAAACAGAGGACTTGCCTGTGCCTCCTGTGCCGGAGTACCCGGTTAAGGTCCCTATACCGAGGGAGGAGCGGGTTTCCCCTGTCCCCTCTCTGACCAACCCTCAGAATCCCCGAAGGTCTTGGTCTTGGTCTTGGACCTCTTCCAGGTCCAGCCGGTCCCACCAACGTTGGTGGTCTCGGTCTTGGCACCATGGAAAGCGGCGTCACCGCTCATCCTTGTCGTCCTCTTCGGATGATAGGCTTCGGTGCAAGTTGGATCGGTGCTACGAGGATTTAATGTGGCAGCAGCTCATATTGTCCAGGAATAAGCTGATGCCGTCGCCTTCTCCAGCCATTAAGTGGCTGTCACCTGAGCGGCCAAAACAACCCCTCGTAGTGGTCGAGGAGCCAAAACCAGCGCCGGTTGTTCAGCCAAAACTGGCTGCTCCATGCATTGTGGTGGAACATCCTCCTCCATAACCGAAGACTGGGGCCCCGACCAAGGATTCTTGGTTGGGTCAGGGCTTGCCCCATAGGTTGTCGGTCACCCTCACTCCCGATCGACCTCGGCACGTGGAGGGTGGCTTAGGCGCTCGGGCCGCTGTTCGCAGACTCCTTGGAGTCTGACGACGATGACTCCTTGTTCTCCAGGCTGTTTGACCTGGAGTCTGCAGGGGGTCAGTCGGTGGACGAGAGCCCATCCTCGTTTTTAGGAATGCTTCGACTCATCTCAGAGTCTACTGGGATGAAGCTCGAACCCATTTCAAAACTTGCCAAGTATCCCCTCCTGGAGATACTGGACCAAGGGGATTCCCCTACGGAGGCCTTTCCTGTGGCCGAAGCCATTGTTGGCCAGGCACTGGAGTTGTGGCAGCGGCCAGCATCTTGTCCCGCATCTTCGGCCAGGATGGTTCGAAAGTATGCTGTCCCTACCGGTTCACTCTCCGGTTTCTCGGAGCACCCCTCTGTGGAGGGGTTAGTGACCGATAGTGTTTTCTGGCATTCCGGGAACGCTGGGGATGTGGACAAACTCCTGATAAAGGAATCCGAAGTTGGATTACTCAGGGGGGAAGGTATATGCCGCTTCCTCCCTAGGCCTTCATCAGGCTAGCTCGGCCATTCTGATGGCACACTTTTCACACGCCCTTTTGGGCTCCCTGGATGAGGTGATTCCTCATCTCCCGGCTGACCTTCAGATGACGGTCAAGCAGGTGCGGATCAGGGAAGGGCGGTAGCAAAACAGCAGCTCCAAACTTCTTTGGACATTGTTGATTCATGTGCCCGGTCAATAGTGGCCGCAGTGGCCATGCGCCGCGGAGCTTGGCTGCGGATCTCCACCTTTACGGCTGATAACCAGCACAAGCTGGCAGACATCCCCTTCCTGAGTACTGACTTGTTCGGGCCCGGGGTGGAGGGCCATCTCCAATGGATTGAGAAGTCCAACGCCACCTTGGACTCGGTCATGTCTACCCAGAAGGACAAAGGCTGCCAGCAGCAGCATAAGCCCTTTTGTCCTTCAGTCCCTGCGGCACGTCCGGCCCAGTAACACCAGCATCAGGGCCAGCAGGCTCGTGCTTGGCACCCCAAAGCCAAGCCTGCAGCTTCCTCCAGCAGGAAGCCTGGAGGAAAAGGCCCAGGCGGCTCCTCGGCTGGCCCTTCCTCCAAGCCTGCCCAGTGACGGGTTGAGGAGTGTCTCCCCCAACCACATCTCTCTTCCCCGGGTTCCCCCCCACGGGGGGATGGCTCTGCCACTTCCTTTCCGCCTGGTCCGCTATCACCATGGACCACTAGATGTTGGAAGTGGTAGGCAGGGGTCTGCCTCTGGAATTCAAGCAGTTCCCCTCCTATCGAGCCATCACCCCACAGGGGGCTACGGACTCCGCAGCCTCTCTGTCGGCTCGTCGAGTCGAGATTGCCTTGCTCCTCCAGAAGGAGGTGATCAGGGAGGTGGCGGACCCCCCTTCGGACCCAGGGTTTGTGTCCAGGTACTTCCTGGTCCCAAAACGGACGGGGAGCTGGAGCCCAATTCTCGACCTACATGACCTGAACAAGTTTCTAAGGTCTCGCACCTTCAGGATGATCACTCTGGCTCAGATCATTTCATCCTTGGAACGAGGCATGTGGCTTTGTTCTCTGGACCTTCAGGACGCGTTCTTTCACGTCCCAATCCGTCCATCTCATCAGCGATTCCTCCACTTCAGAGCAGAGGGATCCCTTTACGAGTTCCGGGCCATGCCCTTCGGCCTCTCTCCAGCTTCCAGGGTCTTCACCAAATGCATGGCAGTGGTGACAGCATTCCTGCGGCGCTGAGGGGTCCTGGTGTACCTTTACCTGGATGACTGGCTGATTGCAGCCCCCTCCAGGTTGGAGGTGGAGCGGTCCAGGGATCTGGCCCTCCAGGTCTGCTCTCAGATTGGCCTCCTTATCAACGAGGCTAAGTTGTAACTCATGCTGTTGCAGGTGATTCAGTTCATCGGTGCAGAGCTCGACTCTCTTCGAGCTAGAGCATGGCTCCCAGTGGACATGGCTGAGGTCCTTTCCTCCTTTGCCCAGTCATTTCTGGTTGGGCAATTGCACCCTGCCCTGGACTTCCTTCGCCTTCTGGGCCTCATGGCGGCCTGCACCAGTGTGGTCCGTTGGGCCCACTGGCATATGCATCCCCTGCAATGGTGGCTGGCCTGCCAATGGTCACAGCGCTCCGGTCCTCTGGACCAGCCAGTGACAGTGACCCAGGAGATGTGGAACGGCCTCCAGTGGTGGCTCGTTCCAGCTCATCTGCAGGAGGGTATCCTGTTTGTCCGCCCCAAGCCGATGGTCACTCTGATGACCGATGCCTCTCTGATGGGTTGGGGTGCCCATTCTGGGGGAGCTCAGAACCCATGGCCTCTGGCCCCTTCAGGAGTCTCGATGCCACATCAACCTGCTGGAGCTTTGAGCGGTCCGACTAGCCCTCACCGCCTTCGCTTCGTTTGTACGGGGTCAAGTGGTCCAGGTCCAGACGGACAACATCACGACCAATTACTACCCAACTGACAGGGCGGGACGCTCTCCTTGCCCCTGTGCAAGGAGGCTCTCCACACTTGGTCTCTCGTGATCAGCCTGGAGGTGGATCTCCTAGCCATCCATTTGGCAGGAGCCTCCAACAGTCTGACCGATGCCCTCAGCTGGATAGGTGCTGGATCTCACTAGTGGTCTCTCCTGACGGAGGTAGTACAAGATCTGTTCTCCCACTCGGGCACCCCTCAGGTGGACATGTTCACCTCCAGGGAGAATGTGAAGCTGAGGCTCTTTCATACCCGCCCCCCCTCAGCAGGACTCGCTGCAGGGGGATGCCTTCTCGTGGTCGTGGACCCTGGGACTCTTCTACGCCTTCCCTTCATTCTCCTTGATCCACAAGGTGCTTCTCAAGGTGAAGAGGGACCAAGCGCAGGTGATTCAGGTAGCCCCAGACTGGCCCCGCCAGTTCTGGTATTCAGATCTCCTCAGCCTCAGCTCCAGGCTCCCGAGGCAGCTTCCAGCCCGCCCGGACCTGATCTCAGTCAACAAGGGGAAGGTACTCCATCTGGACCTTCAATCCCTGCACCTGACAGCCTGTTTCCTGAGCGGCTAGAGTTCCAGGCCTTGGGTCTTTCTGACGAGGTCCTCAAAGTCATTGAGGCATCCTGTAAGGAGTCAACCAGAAAATGCTATGCCTTCAAATGGAAGAGATTCTCCATTTGGTGTCAGAGCAAGGGATTGGACCCTTCCTCCTGTTCCTTGGCTAGCATTCTGGACTACCTGTGGTCCCTTTCTCAGCTAGGGCTTTGGTTGATGACCCTTAAGGTGCACCTGGCAGCCATCTCTGCTTACTGGGCGTGGGCCGGCAAGCAGTCGGTGGTGCAGGAGAAGGTGGTCGGGCGCTTTTTCAAAGGCCTTGATCACATATCCCCTCCGGTGTGAGAATCTCCACGTCCATGGGATCTACTGCTGGTATTGGCTAAGCTCATTGGCAAGCCATTTGAACCGATGTACAGGTGTGACATCTCTCACCTGTCTTGTAAGACTGCCTTCTTGGTGGCTATTACGTCAGCCAGAAGGATGGGAGAGCTCCAGGTGCTTTCCATCAAGTCTCCTTATCTGGTCTTCCACAGGGACAAGGTTGTCCTGCGCCCCCACCCGAAATTCCTTCTGAAGGTGGTGTCGGAGTTTCACCTTAACCAGGTGTTGACTCTGCTGGTGTTCTACCCCAATCACACCTTGGAGGCCGAATATAGGCTCCATACTCTGTACCCTAGAAGAGCGCTCTCTTATTATAAGGAGCGGACGGCTGAAGTTCGGGGAGAGGTTCGCCAGCTGTTTGTCACCTATGCTGAAACCACACCTGGCAGACCTGCAGCCAAGCGGACGATAGGCAGGTGGGTCACCTCCTGCATAGATCTCTGCTATAGGTTGGCAGGCATGGAGCCTCCCAAAGGGATAAGAGCTCATTCTACCCGCCATACCTCTGTTTCAGTGGCTGCTTCTAGGGACGTCCCTATCCAGGAAATCTGCAGGGCTGATGCCTGGAAGTCAGCACACACCTTCATTACCCATTACCACATTGACCTAGAGTCACACCGGGATGCTGGTTTTGGGACCTCTGTTCTCCAGTCCTTATTCCCTAAGTAGGGGGTGTGTGCCTTGCCTCTCTCCTCCCGGAGAACTGCTAGGAGTCTGCCAATAAGTGTGGATTGAACAACATATCCACATCCCTAGAAATACAGGTTACTCACCTGTAACAGGAGTTCTAGGAGTGGTATATGTTGTTCATCCACACAATCCACCTGACCTCCCCGGGTTCGACGCACAATCTGGCTTCCAGCGGGCTAGATCTGGTGTCATGGGGCAGAGCCGAGAGTTTAATCACCCGAGTAGATGGGAGTATCCAGCTTGAAGACCTTCTGGCAAGATTTAAAGTGGCAAGGAACCTGCCAATAAGTGTGGATGAACAACATATACCACTCCTAGAACTCCTGTTACAGGTGAGTAACCTGTATTTACCAAGCAAGTGAGGGGCCTTGCGGTAATCATATCTGATGAGCTCAAGGTGGCAGGGCAGTGTGACAGGGTGGTAAGCAAGGCTAGCCTGATGCTGGGGTGCATTGGGAGGGGAATTTCTGGCAGGTCAAGGGAGGTAGTGTTTGTTTATTTTATTTGAGTATCGGTTTTACAGACCTTTGAGTCAAGAACTCATTTACAAAGGCACCTCGTCATGAAAAACAAATACAAAAAAAACAATACAGTGGTACAGTTCATACTGAAACTGACTTAAAGAGTAACCAGTGTTACAGACGCTCACTGATGGCACAAAGGTAGCAGCAGTTAGGACACAGTACACATATTGTAGGTACACAAGTACTGCGTCAGGTGAAACAGCAAAAATACAGTTTAACAGTTGTCAGTTAATGCAGCAATGGACCGCAGACCTCACAATGAGGCCTAATACGGTTTTCCTGAGAAGGCTATAGTCAAGGTGACCATGGCCTGTCTAAATTGTCCGGGGGGGGCATTATGTGCAGCTGCAGCAGCGGGAGCTAGCCAGGTGGCTTCTGAGTGCAGCCTTGAACGGACCTAGCTTGGTAGAGTCAGCAGTGTTGGCTGGGAGGGAACTGAACCAGATGGGAGCTCTATAGCTAAAGGACTACTGAGCCATTGAGGTCCTAACCCTAAGGACAGTAAGAGAAGTCTTGACAGTGCTGCGGGTGGATACTGAGGTGGAGACCTGGGGTTGGGGGGGAGCGCGGAGGTAGCCCTAGTAGGATCTTTTTTTACAAGAAGGCAGGTTTGGAAGTGGAGCCTTTCTTCTAGATTGAGCAAGTTGGTGGAGGAGTACAGGAGGCATGTGTGGGTGTGCCTTGGGGCCCCCGTTAGAAGCCTGCAGGTCTTGTTTATGGAGAGCTGGATTTTAGCAAGGGCAGTATTGTTGGCAGCAGCATAGATGGGCAGCCCGTAGTCTACCAGCGACAGGACAGAGGAGGTGATAGCTAATCGGAGAGCCTCTTGTGGGAGGCAGTCCCTATGGTGGTATAATAGTCCAATCCTGACATTGGTGGCAGCAGAAAGGGCGCTGATGTGGGAATGGAAGGAGAAGGCCGAGTCAAAGGTGATACCCAGGTACTTGTGGGAGGAAACCTGCTCAATGGGGTTTAATGTGTTAGGTAGTATCACAAGTGGGGCACCACTGGCCTTGCTTTGGCGATGTGAGAAGAGCATCGCCTTGGTCTTTTTATAGGTTCAGGACCAATCTTTGTGCCTCAAACCAATGCTCAGCTCTATGAAATGCATGTTGGAGGGTGGTCTGGAGTGTGGTGGGATTGGGATCAGAGGCAAAGAGCACTGCATCATCCACATAGAGGAGGATCTTACTAGAGCAGGCAGAAGGGAGTGAGTTAAGATAAAGGCTGAAAAGGAGAGGACCTAAAATAGAGCCCTGGGGAACAGCACAGCGGACTGGTCATGTGTCAGAAAAGGTGCTGTTGATCTTTATGCATTTTGCTCTGTCAGAGAGGTAGCAGGTGAACCATGCAAGGGCACCAGGGGAGAAACCAAGGCATCTGAGGGAGTCAAGTAGGAGGGTATGGCAAACCATGTCAAAGGCCTTGGAGAGGTCAATGAACACAGTCCCGGCAGGGTTTCCGGCATCAAGGGCAGAGTGCAGGAAGTTAGAGAATTCAAGTAGGGCAGTTGTGGTGCTGTGACCTGAATGGAAGCCCTGCTGCTCAGGGCACAGGATATTATGGTTGGCCAGATATTCAGTGAGTTGGTTGGCTACAATTTTTTCTAGGGCCTTAGAGAGTGGAGGGAGGATGGAAATAGTTCGGTAGTTACCAGGGGTGGACCGATCGCCACTGTTTAGGATGGGAGTGATGATGGCAGTTTTCCAGGCACTGGGGAACTGCCCCGGCCACAGGGAGCAGTTAAGCAGTTCAGTAAGGGGGACCAGAATATCATCCATAACCAGCTGAAGAAGCCTAGTGTCCATGGGATCGGTGCCAGGGCTATTACTGTTGATGGCTTTTTGGATAAAGGGTCTGGCCTCTAGCGGTGTGATGGTACATAGAATGGTGGGTGATGGAGGGTGGGCACTGGTGACACTGGGACAGGGTCAAAGAAATTACTGGGTAGGACGGAGCTTAGATCCGAGAAGGTATGGTTTAGGCAGTCCGCAATGCCACGGGGGTCAGAGCAGACAGTGCCATTAATGGAGAGTTGTGTGGGGGGATTTCCCATTCAGCTCTTTTACGTTATTCCAAAAATTCCTAGCTGATCCCCAGGACGAGGCAAGCGTGGATCGGTAGTACTGGGCTTTGGCCTGCCGAATGGCCCAGGTGCACTTGTTTCGCTCTGCGTTACATGCCTGACTGTCTGCTGGCTTGCCAGATTCCACAGCAATGTACCAGAGGTTGTCTCTTGTTTGAAGTTTGTGGAGAAGGGAGGGGGTGACCCAAGGTGCATTTGTTTTTTTGGTTTGTGTTCTAGAGTAGGGGGCAAAGAGGTCACAGGCTGTATTAAAGGCCTGCGTGAAGAAGTCCAGGGCTCATCTATGGTCAGTACAAGTCTGATGGGGGACCAGTCCATTTGTGCAAGGTACAGTTTTAGGCGATAAAGGCCGCCTGGGAGGAGGCGTTGGCGTGGATAGTTTGCAGTGTTGGTTTGCAATTGGTAGTGGACCAGGAAAATACGACAGGGGAGTGGTCACTAAGTGAGTTGAGTAGGACACTGACGTCGAGCACCTTCTGGGGACGGTTGGTAATAATGATGTCCAGGAGAGTGCTGATACTAATAGAGGGGTTGAGTCTAGTAGGGCTGGTGACAAGCTGAGTTATATCAAGGGCGGCAAAGATATCTCTGCTTTAGGAGGAGGTATCAGAGAGCCAGTTGATGTTTAGATCCAACAATTATCTGGCCCGCTTTGGGTGGTAGGCCAGTGAGATAGTCAGTAAGCATCTGAATAGCAGGGGCTTGCTTTCTGGGGGGAATATAGGCAACAGTAAGAAAGAATGGGCCCTTAGCAGGGTCCAGGGAGATTTTTAGAGTAAGGGCTTGGGTCCCGCTACTAAGCTTTGGGGATGGAAGAGCACGTCCAAGTAGGGTGTCATGCATGTAAACAGCACAACCACCTCCACGCTTGTCCACCCGGTCTTCCCTGAAGAAGGTGTAGCCTGAGAGGGAGACAAAGGAGTCAGGGGTGGACTTGCATAACCATGTTTCAACAAGGGCAACAATATCCAATTAGTTCTGAGTGACCCAGCATTGGAATGCTGCAGCCTTTTTTAGGCCTGCAAATATTCCTGGAGGCGATGTGGAGACCTTGAGCCTGGGCAGGGGTGTTTATATTGGTGGACCCGGGGCCAGGATTAGGATGAGTGTTACTCGATAATAGCAGCAGGAGTGTGATTAATCAGTCTAAGGCATGGTAATGACTGTGGCACCGCACTGTACATCTGGGCAAGAAGCCTGATGCTGGGGTGCAACTATATCGCTCAGTAGTGAGGCTCCACCTAGTACTGTGGCTAGTTCTGAAAGCTGTACCTCCACAAGGACATTGCCTGGGTGGAAGTGGTCCAGAGGAGGGCTACCAAAATCATGCGGGGTTGCACGAGAACCATACATGGAGAGGCTGCACGTTCTCAACATGTACTCGCTGGAAAAGAGTGAGAGGGGACATGACTGAGACCTATAAATACCTAACTGGGGTGAACAAGGTACAGGAGGGGAGTCTTTTAGAGGAGCAGGAGGAGGACTAGAACATGGGGGCATACATTGAAGCTTGGGAGGGAGTTCAAGAGGAATGTGAGGAAATACTTCTTCACAGAAGGGGTGGTGGATGCCTGGAACAGTGTGCCAGAAGAGGTGGTGGGGGTGAAGACATTTCAAACAAAATTGTTACTTAGTTGCCACTGTCCATGGCAATACCTTCCAGTCACACAGGGACTTCTTCGGGTTAACCATAAAATCCCTTAGATATGCTTTTACAAGCCATCACAGCTGGGTTGTTGTGCTTCATGGACATGTCAGGGCAGGGGTCCTAGCATGCTCCTTCACTGGGCCCCACTCAAGTTTCCTTTCTGGCAGTCACTATTCTGGAACTGTTAATTGACTTTACACAGATGCTCAAAGGCATGACTCTCTGGCTGCCAATGTCCCTCCTCTCTGCAGTATTAATTAAAGGTTCTCTCAAGAGGAGGAAGTTCATAGGTCCATAGTCATAAATACAGGTCAAGTGGCTACTAGCGCCATAATAGGCCTGCTACCACGTTAGTGGTAGAAATCCCCAACCTTGTCCCCCATGAACTGATCATATCTCACTTTAAATGATTGAGGAGGTCTACATGATTTGGATCTCACTGAGGAGTTAAGCTCGCTGATCCCTCCTCTAGGATAAGGGTTTCCTGGTGATCATGTCAATGTTCTTCTCACAGTGGTGCCAGCTTCCTGGGGTCCTTTCCCTCACTTGGCTGAGGGTTCCCTGTTTGTAGTTCAGACAGCAGCTCCTGCAGCGCATTGAGTTGAGTCGCTATTTATAGAGCAGCAAGACACTTGCATCTTCATATTCCTGACAGTCAAGGCTTTGTTGCCAGGCAATGAATGGAGGCTCTTGGGAACATCTTCCTGACATGATTGGAAATGCACAAGTCTCCTAAGAGGGTATTGAATAGGTCATCAGTTCTTTCCATTCTGCCTACAAGCACCTGAGTTCCTGATGTTTGGGGACAGTCTTTTTCTTGATGGTGTGGGCCCTGGAAGTAGGGTTACCACCTTTTAAGAAGCCCAAAGTGGGACATTTCTTACTGAAATATGACTTTTCGCGGGACAATATGTAACCAACCAACATAACAGATTTTGTATCTAAATAATCAGAATTAAGTCTAAGTGTTGCAGTTTTTTTAGATGTTCCCTAGTGTTTCTAATCATTTTAAGGTATTTTAGTTAAGGTACTATAGTTTTTGCAGCATTTAGAGGAAAGTCTGAAGATATTCTTTTGTACTATAATGTCAGGACATTTAGTATTTTTCATGTTTTTTCGCAGGACACAGCTGCTCAAATCAGGACTGTCCTGCGAAAGTAGGGACAGGTGGTAACTCCTACCTGGAAGCTGACCGGCTCTGTGAGTCTTACTAATCTTCCATGGCCTCTGCCTTACATACTTCTCTCATAAGAGTCCAGTGTAAGGGCAGATTACGTTTTCCTCTCATGAAAGTGCAGTTTAAGGATCATCAGATCAGAATATCAGGTAGCCTTGAGCACCTGCTTGAGCCTCACTTTGTTCAGTTCCTCGGACGCTATTTGTCATGTCCAGTACCGTTTTTGTAGTGCCCTCTCCAGGTGAGCCAGATAGGAAGAACTACTCCCCCTTTTCATTGCTTAGTGGCTCTGAACTTCAGTCTGTCGTCATCACTATATTTTGTACTTCCAAAAATGCTCCTCAGCATGACTAGATATTGTAGTGCGGTGGCATTTTTGCCAGTGGATCTGAGCAAGTGAATGGCATCCAAGGCCAACATTTTTGGCATCAATAAATTCAGAATATAATCAGCCTCATGCCAAAAATCAGATCTGTAAGTTACTTCATTTAAAAGTTACAAGAACGTTTGTAATCCTTAATTCACTGCCTGTTCAAAAAAAGAGAAAAAACAGTTTCAGAGAAGAGCTACTGATGATGTCATAACCTTAACTCACAACCTAGTCCTTCCTGCAGGCTACCCTATATGGCTTATTTCTCCTATGTTAGTTAAAACTCCAGTTGTAGTAAACATCTGAAAAAGGAAAACTGACACTGGGTGGGTCAGCAAGCACATGCATTTATTGGGGTTATGCTTATTCTGACTCTGCAGTGTAGCACTTTTTTTGGGGGGGGGCCCTCTTTAAAGCAGCAGTGCAATGAACTGCTTAATTTTTTTTGTGTCCTTTGATTACCTTTAGTTTTAAATTCTCTTGAGATCCATTTTCAGTTTCTTGTGAAAGACTGGCATTTTCTATACTTTACTGTCTGTTTTTTTTTAAATACTTTTTATATTAATTTGCACGAATTGATGTATGTGCTGACCGGTTTGTACTTTCTGGTGAATTTCCAGAATGCCTTAGTAATTGCATGTTTATTTAGTAGCATGCACGCTCACGGTTCGCAGTTGAGAAAAACCAACAAGCAAAAAAAAAAAACTAAGCAGTGGTTCTGTCTGAACATGGACTAGATATGTTGCACTCAGGGCTAGAAATATTTTTTTTGAGTTGCCTGTCTGAGGGACAGGTGGAACATCAATTTTGGCTGTCCCACAAAACTTTTGCCTGTCCACACTATTTTTACACATTTGTTTTTCATTGTCTCTTTATAGCCCACTTCAGCACCACTGAATTGATTCAGATTTGTTTTTACCTTGCTTTATAAGACATTGTATAATTACAATAATCCACTACACGGTGTGCGTTATGGTGGATTAACTAACTTCTGGTGTGGTCAAGTTACTCTGTTCTCATGACCAACCATACCAGGTATGGGTAAATCCCACTATAAACCACACACACTGTTGTGGATTATTGCTTTAATTAATAAGCAAGCACCCAACGCAAGTGTACAGTCCGAAACAGCCATACATTTGTTGTGTCCCCCTCTTACTTGTGGAGGGTAACATGATCAAAAGATGTACAGTAGGGTAACCATGACTGGGGGGGTCAGTAGAACCTAGCTACATGCCCCCCAACCCACCGTCAGGGCAACTGCCCAGTTGCCAAAAATGCAGCAGTTAAAAGAAAGATGAGGGGACCCAAATTTAATTTGTCACTACTATAAAACAGAGCTCAAAACAATTGCCTAAAGCTGCTTATTATTTTTTCCCAGAAATTATTCATTTTTATCATATTCGTTTGTACAGTTATGCTCTCCAGAATAAAGCTTTTGGTACAGTAAGGCTGAGGCACAACATCTGTTTTACAAGGGGTTCTGTTAACACAACCGAGTAGTAAAGATATTTATGTAAATGCACAATTTTTAAATTATACAGTTGACACTTGACAGGCTGTTTTCATTTTTCCACTGCAAATTAAACAAGGGCTGCACATTGCTTTCATAGCAAAATACACAGGCTACTGCATGCTGCATGATGACAGCCAACTGATAATGCTGTCCAATTTTCATACTTGCCTGCTAAGCAGAAAGTTATGGGTAAGAGATTTACTGAACAATTTGTAAGACTATGTGAAAGTCAGGGGCATCACACGGTGCACTCTTGTCTGTCTTTCTCCTGGCGATTCTTTGTTCTGATTTTGGAAGCGGAACCAACTTTGTCTAAAAAGTCCTGTTCTGTAAAAATATGCTACTAACAGGACGCTTTCATTAAGCTGCTTTACACACAAGACCGGCTGCATGCAACCGTGAAAACGCTCTTTCTGGCACCTGGTCACTGTGCTCCACGCCTAACCATCCTTGCGCCTGCTCGCACTGGAACGATCTCCAGGCAGCATTGTGCATCCTTTCTCTGCTCCCACCCTCCACTGTCTTAAGGACTTGAGATGAGTCAGGTGACCGCTGAACAGGGAGCAAAACCACTAAGCCAGGAGCCAACCAGGAATGTGAAAGTGGCAGGTCGCCATGAAAGAGCAGCATCACACGTTCTGACGTCCCTCTCTGTCTTTCAACAGCATGCCATGGCTGGGTCCTAGCACCCTACAAGGTGCAGCAAAGTTAAAACAGGAACTGCCTATCCAAGGGACAGGCAAACAAAATAAAACGCCTGTCCCAATGAAAATTCGGCTGTCGAAGATGGGTGGACAGCCGGTTATTTCGAGCCCTGGTTGCACTATAATTTGGATTTCTTTAATAAGCATCTCTCTCTTGATTGCAGGAAATGTTACAGTGTTGTGAACAGAGACGGAGAGTCGATGGTAGCGATCTCTGTGCTGAGGAATGTGTGGTCTAGTTATGCTTTCACTCTTTATATCTTTGTTAAACTGGAAAAAAAAACTGCCACTATACCAGTAACTTACACCAAATAAGGCATAAGCCTCCTCCAACTCGGACATCTCTCCTTACTGGACTGTGATGGGGCTGCATTAGGGAGAAATTTGGTGGAGGTGTGGAGGGGGTGGGACACTGACAGTGTGCCTAACTGGCGCAGGCACACGCATCTGAAGCTAGGCAGTCCACACAGCACTCCAACTGTAAAATTCTGTTTCTAGGGATGTGGATATGATGTTCTATCCACACTTCTGGTAGTTGCCTTTCTCTTTTAAATCTTGCCAGAAATGTCTGCAAGCTGGCTCTTCCCATCCACCCAGGTGGTAACTCCCTATGCTTTGCCCTCTGACACCAGATCTTCTTTTCTGCTGGAAGAAGCAGGTTCTCTACTTACTGCTTCCATGTTGAGTAGGCCCTGGTGCTTAAATCTCCGGATTTACTTCCAAATTTTTATAAACAAGCACGTTTTTTGTCTTCAGCTCGATCCTCGATCGCAACTGCAGTGGACAACAAGTCTGCTCTTGGGTTCCGCTGGTGCCTTTACGGGCTGAAGATGTCCTGAACCAACCCGCACTCCATGTGCGTCTACTGCCTGGGACACGGGCATGATCCCTAGGGTTGCTACTTTTGTCACGGTTTCCACCCAACCATTCTTGAGGACCATCTCACCTGACTTAAGCTGGGCCGCCCGGGCCAACAGAATCCACTGGTCAAATCCAAGGATCCCCGTTGGGTGGTTTCCATGGCTGCAGGGTCCGCTGAACAGCTTGCGGTGCTTGAAGAGGAGGTGGCCCAGTCCGCATCCCTCTCCTCTTCGGCTTCTGCCTTCATGCCACTCCAGCTGGGCTCAACTTTTATGGGCTTTTTCAAGGAATTGTGCCAGTCTTTGCCGACCCTTGGCTAGGGCCCTCTGGGCACAAATCGAAATCCAAAAAAAGAGTCCAAAAAAGAAAAAGAATGGACTCGCTGACGTACATGAAATCTGGAGCACTCTCTGTTGAGAGCTTTGGATTCCTACGCTTTTCACATCCAATTTCAGTCAAATCCTCTAGCCAGGCCGTCGGCTCCAAGATGACCCCATCGGGCTAGTTGGCTGAGATGCTGGTTGAAGTCCCGGCCAAGATTTTTCTTGAACTGACCGACCAGTTGTTAACTGAAGAGGCCAACACTACCTTGTCCAGGACTCCAGTCCTGACTCAGACCGTCGGATGGATGGATCAGTCTGCTGACCCGCCGCATCTGGTTGAAGACCAAGACCTGGAGGAGACTTGGCATTCACCTACTGCCTCCGAGCTACACGGCCAGTCTCCCTGGCAGTTGAGGTCGAGGTCTCAGTCCCATTCCTGTGGGTCAAGCTGCTCCTGCTGAGGTTGGCGCTCCCACTCTCGACACCATGGGAAGCGGCGCTGCCGCTACTCTTCATCCTCATCCTCCTCGAGTGAGAAGAGGCTTGAGTGCAAATTGTGTTGATGCTACAAGGACCTCATGTGGCAGTAGCTGGTGTTTACCGGTATGAAGCGACCCCAGCTTCCACACCGGCCATCACCTGGCTTTCTCCCGACTGGCCAACACCCTCTCCGCCTAAGAAGCCAGCCAAGATGGTCCCAGCTTGGTCAACCACGGTGTGTCCACCAATTCTGGTGGAACCACTACCTCAACAGCTGACCTCCAGTGCTCCGACTAAGGAGTCTGGGCGGTCAAGGGGCTTCCCCATCGGCTGTCGGTAACTGTCACCGCTGACCATCCTTGGAGGGCCATTGGGGACTCTGGTGGTCGACCACTTTTTAATGACTCTTCTGGGCCTTCCTCGACTGATCTCTGAGTCCATGGGGATGAAAATAGAGCCCATCCAGAAGTGGGCCTATTACCCGCTGACCGAGATCCTTGACTGGGGGGATTCTCAGACGGAGGCCTTCCCAGTGGCAGAGGCTATTCTTGGCCGTACCCTGGAGCTCTAGCAGTGCCCAGCTTCCTGCCCTATGCCTCCTCATGGAAGGCATGCAAGTATGTGGTACCTACTGGTTCCCTCTTGGGATTCACTGAACACCCCTCGACTGAGGGTCTGGTGGCGATTCAGTGTTCAGGCACTTGAGCAATACTGGGGACATTAATAAGCCACCCAACAAAGAGTCCCAAGGAATTGGACCACGCAGCTAAGAAGGTCTATGCTGCCTCTTTGCTTGGTCTATGCCAGGCCCAGGCGAGCTCGGCCCTCCTTATGGCCCACTTTCCCATGCCCTGCTGAGAACCCTGGATGAGGTTCTTCCTCATCTGCCGGCAAACCTCCAGACCATGGTCAAACAGGTCCAGGACCAGGGCTGGACTGTAGCAAAATAACAGCTCCAGACAACCATGGATATTGTTGACTCCTGTGCCCGCTCCGTGGTGGCCGCAGTGGCCATGCATCACAGGGCTTGGCTGAGGATCTCAGCCTTCATGGCAGACACTCGGCATAAGCTGGCAGATGTTCCTTTCCTGGGCACTGAACTGTTCGGGCCTGGGGTCGAGGGCTACCTCACCTGCATCAAGAAGTCCAGTGCTGACTTGGACTCCACAACATCTGCATAAAAGGTTCACAAGGGCTCCAAGCAGCAGCAGAGAAGGAAGCCCTTTCGGTCCACCTCTACTCCTGCGGCCAAACCAGCCCAACCCCAGGCTAGTCAGCAAGCCCTGGCCTGGCTACCTTGGCTGAAGTCGGTGTCCTTGGTCATCTGTAAGCCTGAGGGAAGAGGCTCCGGTGGCTTCTCAGCTGGACCCTCCTCCTCCTCTAAGCCTGCCCAGTGATGGGATGAGGGGTGCCTCCCTCATGCCCGTCGGACCTCCCGTGGGGGGGCCAGCTCCACCACTTCCTTTCTGCCTGGTCTTGTGTCATGATGGACAGGTGGGTCCTCGAGGTGGTGGTGGGTCAGGGTCTGCCTGTGGAATTTGAACAGTACCCTCCTTGCGAGCCCACGCCCCACGAGAGGACTTGGTATCTGCAGGCATTCTGTCAGCTGTCAGAAATGACATAGCCCAGCTGCTCCACAAGGAGGTCATGGTTCCTGTCAAGGATCCTCCAGAACACTCAAGGTTTGTCTCCAGGTACTTCCTGCTGCCAAAGCGGACGGAGGGGCTGGCACCCCATTCTAGATCTGTATGACCTGAACAGGTTTCTCAAGTCATGCACCTTCAGGATGGTAACTCTGTTTCAGCTCATACCATCTCTAGAACAGAACGTGGTTTTGCTCCCTGGATCTTCAGGACACATTCTTCCACGTCCCAGTCCGTGTGTTACATTGAAGGTTCCTCTGCTTCTGAGATGAGGGAACCCTCTACGAGTTCCAGGCCATGCCATTTGGCCTCTCCTTGGCCCCCAGGGTCTTCACCAAGTGCATTGCAGTGGTGGCCGCTTACCTGAGTCACTGAGAGGTCCGGGTTTACCCCTACCTGGATGACTGGCTGATTGCAGGTCCCTCCAGGCAGGAGGCGGAGCAGTCCAGGGACCAGCCCTTCCAGACCTGCGTCGACTTGGCCACCTGGTCAATGAGGCCAAGTCAGAACTTGTGCCTTCACAGGTGATCAATCAACTTCATCGGGGCGGAGGTCGATTCCTGTAGAGCCAGAGGAGGATCTCTCCTCCTTTGCCCAGTCATTTCAGGTTGGGCAACTGCACCCTGCCCAGGACTTCCTTTGCCTACTGGGTTACATGGCGGCCTGCACCATTGTGGTCCACTGGAGAATGCACTCTCTGCAGTGGGAGCTGGCCAGCCAATGGTCTCAGCGCAAGGGTCACTTTGACCAGCTGGTCATTGTGACCCAGCGGATATGGGACGCCTTCCAGTGGTAGTTATCCCAGAGCATCTTCAGAAAGGGATCACATTTGTCTGCCCAGAGCCGATGGTCATCCTGATGACTGATGCCTCTCTCATGGGCTGGGGCCATCACCTGGAGGAACAAAGAGTCCATGGTGGGCCCTGGACCCCCAAGGAGTCCCGATGCCATATCAACTTACTGGAGCTCCAAGCAGTTCAGCTGGAGGTGACTGCATTCGCTCCTCACACCTGGTGACAGGTAGTTCAGGTCGAGACGGACAACACCATGACCATGTTCTACCTCAGCAAACAGGGCGGGTTACACTCCCTGCCTCTGTGCGTGGAAGCTCTCAATGTGTGGACCTTCGTGCGCAGCCTGGAGGTCAGCAGACTGGAGGCTGACCTCCTTGCAATCCATGTGACAGGAGCCTCCAACCAGCTGGCAGATGCCCTCAGCCATGTGGGTGCAGCGTCTCATGAGTGGTCTCTCCACCCACAGGTAATACAGTCTGTTCTCCCAGTGGGGCACCCCTCAGGTGGACCTGTTCACCTTCAAGGAGAACGCAAACCTGATGCTGTTTTGTGCCCCCCCCCCGCAGCAGGGAACGCTGCAGGGGGATGCCTTCTCGAGACCCTGGACTCCAGCCTCTTCTGTGCCTTCCCTCTACTTCCCTTGATCCACAAGATGCTACTTAAGGCCAGGAAGGCACTTTCCAGCACTTTTAATACAACCAAATACATGGCTGCTCTGTCGACAGGAGCGCCTCTCCCATCGACGGCATCTGACAACTTAAGTGATACTACCCTTTTTCTCCTGCGATTCCGCCAACAAGACCCCACATTCCTTAGGGGAAACCTAAGGCTTATGCCCTACTTACTGCCCCTCCACCCTCCCAGGTGGCCACCTATAGGGGTCAGGCGGACAGAGATCAGGACCCTGGTCTTTACCACCCAGGGGCGAGACCTATTCAGACTACACATCCAATTCCCTCTATCACTCCACCTGTTTCTCAACATGCCCCCCTTCCTACCCCACCTCCTTCTTAAGAATTGGACATTTCTAATGTAGTCCGACATGTCTTGCATGCCATGCAGTGCTCCCAGCCCTCCGACCCAGGAAATCAGGGTGATCCTCTTTGATCTTCTACTCCTTCACCTAAACGTTTCCATAATGACAGGGATCTTATACCACCCTGGTCCCCTCCTCCTCCTCACATGGAGAAATATTTCTCAGATGAACAAGAATTACTGGCTGACTTCCCCAGTGATCTTGACGAGGAAGAGTTCCAAGAATTGGATTTTCCAAATCCTGACTCTCCCTATTCAGAAATATCTTCTCTGGATGAGGACCTGCCTAGAGCTTCCGCAGCCTCTTCCCCCCAAGAAGACCCAACCTTTAACAAAATGATGGTTCAGATACAAGAGGTCATGAGATTCTCTACCACAGAACATGACAAACGAGATAAGGATATGGCAGAATATCTTGAATTACCAGAGGAGCCTCTATTAGTGGTTCATCCACTAATCCCAATTTACTAGAATGCCATGCTAGCTGCCTGGCATCAACCTTCAGCTATTACAGGTATTCCTCATAAGGCGGATTGTTTATATCAAGCTTTTCTGGACCATCCCTTCCTATCCACCATCCCAGAGGTGGATTTGGTGGTTATTACTGCCGCTCATGATCGCACTAAAAGACCTAAACACATGAGCTCCTTACCTCCTGATAAGGAATCCCAAAGAACTTACTACCTGGGTAAAACGTTTTTTTCCTCAGGTACTATCAATAACAGGATCTTAAACTATATGGGTCACATGATTAAATGCTAGCGTACCTTGGGGTCCTCTGCCATTGAGTTGATCAATAAACTCCCTCCCTCACAAGAAAGGGAAAAATTATTGTCCACAGTGTCATCTAGCAACTCTATCTCCTGTCACCTGCTCAGGTCAGGATATGATGCCGTAGATACATCAGCCCAACTATCAGCTACAGGCATTTCCTTGCATCGCCATGCTTGGTTCAGGCTTTACACCTGACATACAACATAAAGTAGCTAATGCCCCTTTTAATGGGTCTAAGCTGTTCGGGCCAGGTACTCAGACTCTACTAGATGACCTACAGGCATCAGGCAGAGCTCTACGTACAGTTCATGGCATGTATCATATTCTGCAGACAATCTACCGTACTCAATACTCCTCTTATTCCAAAAGAGGTAGAAAATACAAAGCAAAAAATGCTAGAGGTGGCTTCAGAAGACATACTCAACCCACCAGAGGCAACACCTCTGCCATCAGGGGTGCCCGCCCCAACCCTCCTGGAGGGGCAGGGCTGCCCAGCTCCCAGTAACCCACTAGGGCTTTCCCCACGCCTCCTCGACCAGGCCTCGACGGCTGTGGGAGGTTGTTTTACCCTCCATTTGGAGGCCTGGCAAATTATCACTTCAGACAGATGGGTACTTCAGATCATACAGAGTGGTCACACTCTGGAATGTATCTCTCATCCACCCCCTCATCCTCCTCGGAAAATTAATTTTCCATCAGATCACATACCCATCCTTCAGGAGGAATTGAAGGCTCTTCTGGTCAAACAGGCTGTTTCTCCAGTACCTCCCATGAAACATCAAACCGGGTTTTACTCCCACTTCTTTCTGGTACCCAAACAAACTGGAAACTTCAGACTAATACTGGACATGAGAAAACTGAATCTTTTCATCCAGTACAAATGTTTTTGCATGATAAGTCTAGCTTCCATCATGCCAGTACTGAAACAGGGAGGTTGGCTTTGCGCCCTAGATATAAAGGACGCTTACTTACACATTCCCATTCACCCTGCCCACCACAAATTTCTGCGCTTCCACCTATTAGGTCAAAACTACCAGTTTCGAGCACTCCCATTCAGCCTCTCTTCTGCCCCAGGAGTGTTCACCAAATGTCTGGCGGTGGTCGCAGCAGCCTTAAGAAGAAAAGGGCATTTTATCTTCCCATATCTAGACGACTGGCTAATCAAAGCAGACTCCAGAACAGCTCTGCTTATCTCCCTAGAAGCTACCCTAAAGATGTTTCACATTCTAGGGATTAAAGTCAATTGGCCAAAGTCCAGCCTGACTCTGACTCAAACAACTTATGTCAAGGAATGCCCTTTCAGTCCCTTCCTCCTCTGCAAATGTTAACCACGGATGCTTCCTTGAATGGATGGGATGCACACTTGGGTCCGTACTGGACAAAAGGCAGGTGGATCACTTCTCAATCTCAGTCTCACATCGGTCTCCTAGAGATAAAAGTAGTTTGCTTAGCCCTTCGGGCTTTCCAAGCCCACTGAACTCCAGGACCGTTGCTGATCCAGTCAGACAACACTGCAGTGGTGTTCTACCTCAACAAGCAAGGAGGTACGAAATCCTGTACTCTTTGCATAGAGAGCCTGGCAGTCTGGCAAGAAGCCATATGGCAACACTTAATAATCACAGCCATCCACTTACTGGGAAATCACAATTACTGGCCGACTGGCTAAGTTGCCGGTCCTCCATGCACAAAGGGACACTTCACAAAGAAGTATTCCAGAAAATCTTCAACCTCTGGGGAACTCCACAAATAGATCTGTTTACCTCCCCAGAGAATTACCGTCTCCTCAACTATTTTCTTATTATCCCAAGCAAAAATGAACAGTCAATAAATGCCCTGTCCCAACCCTGGACAGGACTCTTCTTATATGCCCCTCCCCGTCCCTCTCCTGCAATGGACTCTGCTGAAACTACAACTAGAACCTGCCACAATGATCCTTATAGCTCCCCTGTGGCCTCAGCAAATATGGTTTCCGCTCCTTCAGCAACTCTCAGTCCAGGTACCTGTTCCTTTGCCAATCAGACCAGACCTCTTGACACAGTGTCAAGGGACCCTCCTGCACCCCAACCTGAAGGCTCTAAACCTTCACGCTGGGCTCCTGAGGATACTTTCATAGCCAGATTACAAGTGTCCTCCTCTGTTGCCAACATTCTCTTGGCCTCACGTAAACCAGCAACCAGAGAAACATATAATTCCAAATAGAAATGCTTCTCCATATGATCTGCTTCTGAATCATTGGATCCTTATTCCTGCCCACTGACAAAGTCCTAGACTACCTGGCCTCAATATCCGAGTCAGGTTTAAGTTATTCCTCCATTAAAGTCCATTTGGTCGTTATTTCGGCCTTCCATGAACTGCTAGATGGCAGATTACTATACCAACACCATCTAGCCAAAATGTTTTTGAAAGGAATGTTACTTATCAAACCACCTATTAGACGACACACTCCTCCGTGGGATCTCAATTTTCTAATACAAAAATTAACCCTGTAACCATTTGAACCAGCGGCCACTTGTGACCTCTGTTTCCTTTCATGCAAAACCTTATTTCTAGTGGCAGTTACTTGTGCTCGGTGTATTTCCAAGCTTCGTGCCCTCATGTGTAGAGAACCCTACTTGATTTTTCACAAAGGCAGAGTGGTACTCCATACCAACCCTCCTTTCTTCCTAAGGTAGTGTCTGAACACACTCTAAACCAAACCCTGGAGTTACCGGTATACTATCATGAATACTTCAATCAAGGCGAACATCTACTACATACTTTAGATGTCCATCATATATTATGTTACTACATTAATCAAACCAAATTGCTTAGAAAGACTTCTCACCTGTTTGTCACCTTTGCTGAAGCTCAGAAAGGCTCCCAGTTACTAAAATAACCCTTTCTAACTGGTTGGGACGTTGTTTTACATTTTGTTATAAAAAATGCAACAAACTGCTTCCAGGACCTGTCCAAGCCCATTCCACTAGAGCCATGGCCACTACTGTGGCTTGCTTTAAATGAGCCTCCATTTTGGATATCTGCAATGGAGCTACCTGGTCCACAATCCATACATTCATGAAGCACTACAACCTGGATATTGCTTCATGCCGCAGGACGGCCTTTGGCTGAGCAGTCCTACAAGGCGTTCTGACATAAGGTCCACCAAAGTTGGGTATATTGCTTGGGAACTCATCCCAAGTATATTACCTACTGCAAGAGGCCACTCAGTGGAAGATAGTACAGTTACGTAAGAACTTACTATAACAGTAGATCTTTGAGGAGTGTCTCCTGCAGTAGGTTCATTCCCACCCTCCATCCTCTTCCTTCTCTAGGAGAACAAACTCTGGTCCAATGACTTTGGGTTGGGATACCTTTGGTACCTCGGGTTCCCCTTGGTCCTTGTTTTTGCGAGTTGAATCCAGCGGGGGAACTGAGGATACCAAGTATTGCCCACACTTATATTGGAAATGGGAAGCTGATGTCGTGTGGGAGGTGCCTGGTGAAAAAGACAGCTAGATGAGCTGCCATGCACCACAGCGACCTCTGTCGACGACCCAAGTATATTACCTACTGCAAGAGACACTCCTCAAAGATCTACTGTTACAGTAAGTTCTTACATAACTGTACTTTCTAGGAGTGGTATATGGTGTTCATCCACACGGACCCACCTGACCTCCTGTGGCTTGAGCGCACACATCTGCTTCCAGCGGGCAAGATCTGGCATTAGGGGGCAGAGCCAAAGGAGTTGCCACCCGGGAGGGTGGGAGGAGCCAGCTTGAAGACAGTGCTGGCAAGATTTTAAGGGGATAGGCAACTGCCAGAAGTGTGGATGAACATCATATACCACTCCTAGAACTACTGTTACAGGTGAATAACCTGTTTTTTTTCTGACTTTGTGCAGGAGGAGACAGGCACATCGAAGGGTGTAGAGGAAATGGTTGCACTTGCAGATGGAAGGACTGCTCACATCTTCTTTTGCACCAAAACCTTGACCAAAGTGAACGTGAACGTCTACATATTCAGTGATTAAAATGATGGATCAGTTACGAACATATGAAGAAGCCAGCAGAAGAAAGCCATTTGGTCTATGAAGTCTGCTCGTATTGCAGGGTCCACAGCTTGAGCTAATGTCCCTTCCTTCCCTCCCTCCCATCCTCCCTACCCACGATTCTTACCTTCCCCTATGCCTATCCCAGCCTTTCTTAAAGCTGCCCACCGTCTTCAACTAGATGACCTCTTCCGGCAGCGCATTCCAAGTGTCCACCACCCTCTCTGTGAAGAAGTGCTTCCTGACTCCCTCCTAAACCTTCCACCCTCCTGCTTAAGACTGCCCCCTTGTGATATGGTTGCCATTCAGCTTAAAAAGACTCTCCTTATCAACCTTATTTATCCCTTTCAAGTACTAGAATGTCCCAATCATGTCCCCTCTCTCTCTCTCTCTCTCTCTCTCTCCCCTATCTTCCAGGGAGTACATGTTCAGTGCCCTCAACCTCTCCTCGTATGCCTTGCCCTGCTGACCGGCTATCATCTTTGTAGCCCTCCTCTGTACCTTCTCCAGAAGGTTAATGTCCTTTCTGAGGTGTGAGCACCAGTACTGAACTCCATAATCTAGATTTGGCCTTACCAGTGACCTGTACAAGGGCAGTATAACCTCCTCTCTCCTACTACTGATCCCTCTAGCTCTGCATCCCAGCATCTTGTTTGCTTTTGCTGCTGCTTTCTTGCACTGCATGGAGTGCTTTTGGTCACTAGTGATCATCACTCCCAGGTCCTTCTCCTCCTCTGATGCAGATACTCGGACTCCACCCAGGTAATACTTTGCTGTGGGATTCTTGGCTCCAATATGCATAACTTTGCATTTCTTGGCATTGAAGCCAAGCTTCCAGATCCTGGACCACCTCCCCAGCTTTTCCAGATCTTAGTGAATTAGAATTAGTGATGAAAAAGAGAGATCACCAGTCCTTTCGGCACCTTACAGTATAACCCTGTATTCATTTGAATCTCCTGCTGTCGCTAATGTTAGTGGGCTCGTCATCTGAGTTCAACTGTTTCACTCTACTGATCAAATAGTATCTTAGGATTACAGCCACTTTATTAGTATACAAAATGTGAATTGCATAGAATTTGTAATACAGTCATAGCATCTGTACCAACTGTCAGAAGGATTTGCTGACTGAGGTACAAAATCATCCTCTTGTTCGGAAACCAGACTTAGATAACAATTAGATAATAAAGAAAATGTAATCCTGTCTATAGCTTAATTGTTGTGTAATTGGTAGACTGAAAGAATTGGACTCGGACGACGACTCTGTCAGAACATTAGCGAGAGCGGGAAGTTCAGGTGACTACAGGGTTGTACTGTAAGAAACAGAAATGAATGGCGATCCCTTGTTTTTATCATTAAACACACTTGGTGATCACTTGTTTTCATCACTAGACATGCTGATATTGCTGTCCTTGAAAAACATTTCGGCCAGGTTTTATTCAACTGTTTCACTTCTGCTCATAGATTGATAGAGCATGTGTGACGTGTCTGCATCTGCGATCAGTCTGCAGCTACTGAGTCTGACATAAAATCACCTTTCGCGTCACTAGCATCCTTGTGGTTCCGTGTTTATTGACAAAATTAATGTGGATGCATACAGCCCCAAGGGCGATGTAGTACTGGAAAACAAAAGTGCATCATGGTATAAATAATAGCAGACAAAATTACCATGATCAGATGCACTCGGAGGCAATATGGCGATACTGGCAAGGCTCTGTGCACATCAGGAGGCAAGTCAAATTCATAAAATCTATAAATGAAAGATTTCAAAGAAAAAAAACAAACAGTCATCATTAAACTGTGCTTTCTTAAATGCTTATCCTTAGAAACTAAAACAGAGTTCCTTGCACTGCTGCTTTAAGGCTCTCCCACAGTCACTTTATCATTTTTGAATCATTCCATGTTGTCAGTTGGGAGTGATTACATATGGGTAACATGCATTCCTACCAGAGAATAAGTTGGGCAGTCAGACCTTTGACTGTCCCAGCAACACTGGAACCCTAAGGATGTGAATATTCTGCAGTGGCGAGTGGTTTTCAAGTACCACTTTGAGGAGAAATTCAGCAGTCTGCAGAGCTCTACGAGAGTTATTCAAATTTTAGTCATTTTATTAATTTATTAATTTTTCGAATGAATAGTGTGGATGTAGAGCAGGTTGCGGCTGGCTAAGTATGCCTGTTAAGCTTCAGTGTTCAAATTTACTAACCCGCTAAAACACCTCTCATCTAAATTTAGAGAAGCCTGAATGTGGGCCATCTTGCCAGGTAGGGATGTATACAATTTTGATGTAATTTTAGGTTTTAGGTCTGCTGATGATAATCTGGTGCTTTTAGGTACATGAGGAAAATGTATTTTAGTGTTTGAAAAAATTTGACAGGCAGTCTCCTTCCCCCTGCATCATCCTGCAGCTTGGTTGAAGTTTATAGTCAGTGTTTTGGGACAATTTCAGATGTCAAGTTTATGTTCTGCGGTTTAGTTGGTGTGTTTTGGACTGTTAAATGACATGCTTCCTTTTGTAAATAATGTCACCCCAAGAAACTGCTATGCCATTTTTATGCCTTTCCGGCAGTCCTCAACGTGAGTACAACAGTTGCTAGCTGAAAGCCAAGATTAGCTCTCAGCCACGTGGTTCTTGGTGTGCTGAGAACAGGAAAAGAGTGGGTACACACATAATAGCGCTATTTGAGAGGAGCGCGAGTACCCCTGGTTTCCAGCTGATGTTGCTGCAACATAACTGCATGCACATGATGTCAGTATGCATGTGCTCACCTGGCTCCATTCTTAGACATAAAGAGAAGTCAAGAAAACCACTTAGTGCATTTTTTTACAGTATTTTGAATGCTGAGGCAAACTGCAGTGGAAATTATGTTTCTTTTTACTCCCTTTTAAGGGAGTGGCTGCACAGGCACAATAATAGTAACTGGGAACAGGATTGCCCTAAGATAGAAAGTGAATAGCAAAGAACTAGTCACTGTGCTCGGGACAGGGCTGACCTATTTAAGGGGCAGTACATGCTGTACTGTCAGAAGTGAAAAAGGCAAAAGTCATAAGGGGACTGGTTCATAGTTACGGTTTGTGGAAAAAATATTCAGATTTTTAAAGTTCATTTCAGATATTTATTCAAGTGGGACATTGAACCACTGGGTGTAAAAAGAAAGGGTTAAATAAAAAAAAAAAAGAGGTTATATTGTTCAACCAAGCCCAGATTAAAACCATTATAATGCCGGCCCAGTGGCGCTGAGGGTTGATGCGCTGGACGCCACACTGGCGACCCGTGTTCAGGAACGGGCAGGGATCGCCTGGGGTCGGCCGGGAGGAGGAGGATCGAGCATCCTAGAGACAGCTCTCCTCCTCTGGGGAGGGTACGACCGCTGCGGTGCCAGCTCCTACTGGCGGCTGGGGGCTGTGCAGCTTTGGGGCCAACAGCAAGGAACGGTGTTGGCGGCATCCGACGTGCAATGTACGGAAGCGTGTGTTGCAGCATCATTGACGCCATTGCACACCAGCGGCGAGGAGGGGCTACCTAATAAGAAAAATCCTCTGCAACATGTGGCGCCCCTCAGGTCAGCTCCCTCCTGGGCCTGCCCTCCAGGTATTTGCAGTGGTGAGGTAAGTACCCGCTGGAATGCAGTCTGGGAAGGGCTGTGGCGGGGAGATGAAGCCCTGGCAGTGACCAGGGCAGTAGCCGTGAAGGCTGGCTGTAAGGGGGGGAACCAAAGGCACCCCCCCCCCCAGCCAAGGACAGAAAGAAATTAATTAAAAAATAAATAAATAAATAAAACATTATAACAGTAAGCAGGCTGTCCCCAATGCATACGAAAAGGTGGGTCAGAATTGAAAACTGTGCCAATTGTCCAAATCCCAAACTCTGAAATGAACACTGGATTTTGTGTTATGGCAGCCGCAGAGAGAGAATTGTTTATGGATAAAATAATCGTTTCAAACCCTAGGAATCCCTCATTATGCTTAACATTTGCAGTTTGCCTTGTAGATAACGCTGCCCTGGAGCACGTGGAATATTATATAAATCATGGAACTCAGAATACTATTCGAACCTCTGCCTTGAGGTAGTGCTGTGTTCTACACCCTAACGTCAGATCCTTTTCTCCACCTGCACTAGGAAGTCGCCTCGAACAGCTCTCTGAAGAATTTTGTTACTAAATAAGTATATTTTTAATTTTATTTTCATTTCTCTGCCTCTTTAGATATTTAGAGTAGTTTCTGGGGTTTTTGTATATTTTACTCGAGTTCTCCAGTACCTCAGCGGTTCCCTGGAAACGGAGAAGCTCCTCGCTCCATTTTAGCATTTTTTATCACACCGCTTTATATATTGTATCTTCATTCTATATATTTTACAGCTTTCCCCTTATTTGTTATTTTGTCGGTTCTGAGTGTTTTTTGTCTCAGTTCCACACTTTTGGGAACCAAGACTTTTTTTGCCTGGTTTGTTTTTCTGTGGAAAAACCTCTTAAACTCATTACCTCCAATAGCTTCATAAGAAGTCCAAACTATCCATTGTTTACCTGACACAAAATGGCCTCCCAGGTAGTAATGAGTTAAAAAAAAAAAACAACCAAAAAAAACCCCAACAAATTACGTTTTAAATCGCAGTTGGAACTGGACCCCAGTCTTCTCTTTTCCCTGGAGGGATTAGGTTCTGACAAACTGGCATGTCAGGCAGACCAAAAAAGAAAACAGAACCTGTGGGGTTTTAAAAACTGTACGAAGTGCTTTAATCTGGTGGTCAAGGCAGATGGCCACGAGTTGTGTCTTGGGTCCTTGGTCCCAGTCATATTTTTTCTAATTGTGAACTGTGCAGCCCATTTTGCCCCAAAACACTTAAAAAGAGGGCCAGGAAGCCGAAGGACGTTATGGCTTCTCAGTCTGCCGCTATGTCACCAAAGCGCTTGGAAGAGGGTCCTTGTTCCCACACTACATCCAGGTACAGATCCTCTAAGGAACCCTCTGACAGGATTCCTGAAAAAAGGGAGTTCAGACCATATTAAACACAAAAGACCTTCTGAGCAGACTCTGGAATCTGTTGCTGCTAAAAAGAAACAAAAAGAAAAATACATTGGTGCCTCTACTGCTGAAGAAGCAAAGGAGCCATCAGTGGACAAGACAAAAAAATACCTTCTCAAGAGGACATGAATAAAGCTTGGCAATTTTTCCAGACATTCCTAGCTATGGTAACTGGTATGGGTTTATCGGTTCTTCCTCAACCTCTGGCTCCCCCCGGTTCCAGGGGACCAGGGGGATGACTTTTAGGATGAGGAAAAAGAGGAGGACATGGAACC
Source organism: Neoceratodus forsteri (assembly GCA_016271365.2). Lineage (NCBI taxonomy): Eukaryota > Metazoa > Chordata > Ceratodontiformes > Ceratodontidae > Neoceratodus > Neoceratodus forsteri. The sequence continues at coordinate 1,174,482,468 of CM057453.1, read as the reverse complement.
GATTGAGCCAGACGGTTCCTCTGTCCAGGAGTTTGGTGTCCCATCCCAGGGTCTAGAGGATTTTCCTCACACTATGCCTGTGTCAAACCAGTGGTCAGTGCTCTCACTCTGTCCACCCAGGAATCCTGGAGGAGGAGGAGGAGGAGGCTGATTACTTGGACATGATGGAGTTAACCCCTTCCAAGACGTTGATTTTGCCTGAGCAAAAGTTACTTAGGAGAGCAACCTGCAAACTGATGCAAACCCCTACATCTGCACCAGGACTGACAAAAAAATTGAGAAGCACCACCAGCTGGATAAACATGATGCTGAGTACCTCTACTCACACCAGACCATGAAGGTGTAGTCCAGGCAGCTGCATGTGACAAAGCCAAGGTTCCACTCTCCTCCCAGCCCCTGAACAAGGACTTCAGGAAGCTGGACAGCATGGGGGAGAAAGTATACACCTCCGCCTCTCTACTTCTGAGGCAGGTAGTGTACGTGGCTTACACCGCCCAGTACCAGAAAGCCCTCCGGAATGCTGTACTGGCCCTGAGTGACAAGGTCCACGGGGACCGGGCGCAAGACCTGACAGGCACTGCTAAGGCAGCCATTGATGCCAGCAAGTACCTGTTCCGTATGGCAGTGGATGCTAATGACATTGCCTCCAGGGTGATGGCCCATACTTTCTCCCTAAGGAGATTCGCTTGGCTAAGGACAACTAATTTGACCCAGGACACTCAGGCAAATGCCATGGACTTCCCATGTGAGAACAATTCCCTCTTCGGTGGCAGGGCAGAGGCATACATGAAAAAGGTGAAGGAGTATGAAACCACCTACAAAAGCAATGCGGAGAAGGAAAATTCATCTCTGTATTACAGGCATCATGGAGGGGGAGAGAGGGGTGGGATTACTACCCATGTCCTTTCCATCGTATGCCCATGCCGTATGACTACTCTCAGTTGAGAGGTTACTTTAGGGGCAGGGGCAGAAGAGCTTCCAGAAGGGCTGACCAGGCTTCAACCTCTAAGGCTCAGCCTAGGCAGAATCCCTGATGCGTTAGTCCAGGCTTCCCACCCAGTGCCAGTGGGAGGAAGACTGGTTAATTTCTTCCAGGAGTGGAAGAACATCACCACAGACCAGTGGGTACAGGACGTAGTGAGCCAAGGCCTCACCCTGAGGTTCAAATGCTTCCCTAAGCTACAGGTTCACAGACATTCCCACCCTCCTACACCAGCAGAAAGGATTCTGCTGGAGCTGGAAGTCAAGAAGCTGCAGCAGGCAAACGAAGCAGATATAATTCATCCTTCCCAGTGAGGAAAAGGCCTTTACTCAAGGTATTTTCTCACACACAAGAAAAATGGGGAATGGTGACCCATTCTGGACCTCAGATTTTTGAACAAACACCTGAAAAAAGACAAATTCAAGATGGTCACCCTGTCCACAGTGATACCATCCTTATAACAGGGAGACTAGCTGGGATGTCTGGACCTGAAAGATGCATATTTTCGCATCTCAATCAGGCCCAGTCACAGAAAGTATCTACGGTTCAGGCTGCCTTCTGGTCACTATCAGTTCACAGCCCTTCCCTTCGGTTTGTCATCTGCCCCTCCATGGTGTTCACAAAGTGCAGCACATCTCAGAAGACAAGGAGTGATAGTTTTTCTTATCTAGATGACTGGCTAGTCATAGAAAAATCAGATGAACAGGTAAGGACTCTCTCCAGTTAACTCAGAGCACCTTGGAGACATTGGGATTTCTCATAAATGTGTCAAAGTCCCAGACAGAACCAGTACAGGTACTAGAGTTCAAAGGGGCAACGCTGGATGCCCTCCAGGGCAAGGCATTCCTGCCTCAAGAAAGGGTGGTAAACCTTCTGGATCTAGACAGTTCCTTCATCCTGGGCCAGCCCAGGTCAGCAAGAAAACTTCCTTCAACTTCTGGGGCATGTGGCCTCTACCATAGCTGTGGTGCCAGGAGCCAGATTTCAGGTATGGGGCATTCAGTATTACTTGAGGGCCCATTGATCCCAAAAGTGACTCCCTCTGTCGAGGCTAGTACCTGTGAAAAAAACTCTGCTACAGGCACTGGACTGGTGGAAAGAAAGAGACAACCTCTGAGAAGGGATGCCCTTTCAGCTACAGGCCCCTATGGTTATCCAGACAGCAGTTGCTTTCATGCTGGGTTGCGGAGCCCACATGGGTGACCTAACAGTAAGTGGAGTGGGGTCTCCACGGGAGTCCAGGGAGCATATAAACTGCGTGGAGCTCAGGGTGGTCTTTCTCGCCCTTCAGTCCTTTGCGCCCCCCCCCCCAAATAAAGGATCAGTTGGTCCAGGTCAGCACAGACAACACCACCACCATATTTTTCATCAACAAACAGGGAGGCGCAAAATCCTCAAAGCTGTACACAGAAGCAATGAAGTTCTGGACTCTAGTCTACTCACTGGAAGTGCAGCTGTCAGCAGTTCATCTTCCAAGAAAGGACAATGCCGTAGTGGACTCCCTCAGCAGGATAAGCCAAGGGCATCACAAATGGTCTCTGAACAAGCAGGTGTCAGCCACAGTCCTCTGGAGATGGGGTACACCAGAAATAGATTTGTTTACATCCAGAGAAAATTTCCAGCTCCCTCTTTTTTGTTGCAGGCCTCCGACAGTGGGCATAGTCCCTATGGATGCCGTGCTCTTGGACTGATCATGGAGGCTTCTATATGCCTTCCCTTTGTTCCCTGTACTACTTTAAGTTCTCCCAAAGCTAAGGAGCCAGTCTGCAACCAAGATACTGGTAGCCCCAGACTGAGCCAGACAACCTTGTTACTCCCTGCTCCTGACCCTGTCCATCAAACAGCCCATTCTAGGATCGTGGATATGTTGTTCTATCCACACTGTTTGGCATGTCCTTTCCCTTTAAGAATCTTGCCGGAAGGTCTTTAAGTTGTCTCCTTCCACCCACCCGGGTGGTATATCCCTTGGCTCTGCCCATTAACACTAGATCTTCTTTTCCGCTGGAAGATTCAGGTTCTCTCCTTATTGCTCATGCTTTACAGTAGGCCCTGGTGAACAAATCTCTGGATTTACCAAAACTTAAACTCGTTTGAGTTTCCCCAAATCACTTCATGATTCCAACTGTGATGGAGAACAAGTCCTCACCTGGTTTAACGCCGCACCTGTGCGGGCAAAAGATATCTCGGACTGACCCGCATGCCTCATGCGTCTATTGCCTGGGTCATGATCATGACACCCAGGCGTGCGAAATGTGTCGCGCATTCCAGCCCAGTGTTTTGGACGATTGTCTCGCATGACTGCAATTGGGAAGACTAGAAAAATGGAACCCGCTGGTCAAATCCAGAGAGAGGCCCGTTGGGTGGTCTCCGCGGCTGCGGGGTCCGCTGAGCAGCTGGAGCAGATGAAGGCCTTTGAAGAGAAGGTAGTATGGGCCACTGATCGGTCCTCTTCTCTGTTGGTCTTCGTCCCGCTCAATCTAGGCTCCACCTTCTCAGGCTCCTTTAAGGAGATGTGCCAGTCTCTCCCCACTAAAGGAGAGGGTCCTTCGGGCGCTCACGTCACTCATTCCCATAAAAAGGACAAGGAGTAAAAAGAAGGTTTGTCTCAATGACTACGTTCTTGGAATTGTGAGATCTTGATCCCAGGAATCTGCTGTCTTGACTTCAGTTGAGGTTGCTGCCTCGGCTGCTGACTTCACGGTGCCCCTGTCAGGCCAGCCGGCCAAGATGCGGGATGATGATCTGGTCGACATTATAATTGACCCTGTCGATCCATTGTTGCTAGATGAGGCCAACAACTCCTTATTCAGGACCCCAGTCCTGCCTGGACCCACTGAGGAGGAGACCCAGCTCGCTGGGAACCTCTTCACAGTCCCGGTCCCTGACCTGGAAGAGCTGCGGTTTCCCCCTGCTCCTTCTGAGCGACCCCATCGGTCTCCCCAATGGTCTAAGTCGAGGTCTCGGAACTCTTCGACTGACAGGCCGAAGAAAGGGCGTATGATGGGATATGCAAATTGGAGGACCATTACCTGATCTTCAACCTGCCAATCCACTTCTTGTGCGTGCTTGTCAAACTGTATTTTGGATTGTTGCTGGGCTTTGCCCATGCAATTGGCAGCATACAAGTATGTGTACATGAGGTCTTTTCTGAGTTTTTCCACATATTGATCTACAGATACGCGGTCTGCAGTAGGGGTGTGCAGATCAAATAACAGGTGTTCAGGTAATCTCATTTGTCTTCCAGTCATCACCTCGAACGGTGTCAACTGGGTGGTGGCTGCGGGTGTGCCCCTAATTGCCATAAGGAGTAATGGCAATAGAGAATACCAGGTTTTGGGATTGTCCTCAATGAATTTGGAAAGCATTTGCTTAATCCATCTGTTGGCTCTCTCTACTTGACCTGAAGATTGAGGGTGGTAGGGTATGTGGAACTTCTGTTGAACTTCAAGGAGTTCAAGGGATTCTTTCATCAACTCACCTGTAAAACTGGTTCCTTTATCTGAGTCTACCTTAAGAGGTAGGCCCCACCTGGAGAATATGTGTTCAACCAGGATTTTGGCAGTGGTTTTAGCAGTGCATGTCTGAATGGGAAAGCTTCAACCCATTTAGAGAAGAGATCACTTACCACAAGAGCATACTTATTATTTCTGCTGGTGTTGGTCAGAGGACCGATAAAATAAATCTGTATGGCATGCCAAGGGCCAGAATGTCTTTGTGGTAGGAGTTTGGCATTTCATTTGGTGGGAATGGGGTTGGTTTGTACACAAACAAGGCAGTTATCTATGTAGTGTTTAACATCTTTAGTGACACCAGGCGGTGGTCTTGAGCCTCTGGAGGGTGTTTTCCACTCCCTGGTGTCCACCAGTGGGTATATCATGCACTTGGTGCAGGAATTCAGGCCTAAGGTCTCTGGGGACCACCCACAACTTGGTGGTGGAATCATCTGGTTGGTACCAGATGAGCTTGTCATCTGATGACAAGTGTAACTTACTGTCATGCCTCCGGTAGGGGTTATGTGTAGGAAGTTTCTCTTCGGTACTCTAGTCAAGGAACCTAAACACTTCTTTGAGTTCAGTGTCAACGTGTCGGGCAGCTGAGAGGTCCAAGGGGGAAAAGGGTTCAGGTTTTTTCCTGACTGCTGCAATGTGTACGGCTGCATTGGCCTCTGGATGATCCATCATCCATGTGTCCCCACCGCTTGGGCCCCTTCCTTGGCAAGGGTGTCTGCTGTGTCACTGAAGGCATGATAGGGGTCATTCAGGGAATGAGCTTTGACTTTGTGTACATAGAATTTGTGTGCAAATCTTTGCGCCAGTGAATGTATGTATGTTACCAGTTCTTTGTACATCAGAAGAGAGGAAGGAGTTTTTCTGCCAGAAAGGAAGGAATTCTGTAAAAGAACAACAAAGCCAGTTAGAGTCTGTAGAAATGATGGTAACCTCGGTCCCATGCTGGATGAACACGAGGGCACAGGCCACCGGTGCCATCTCTGCATACTGTGATGATGCTACACTACAGCGCTTAGAGATTTTAACAGTGTTACCATATGGGTAAATCATTAAGATACCCATCCCTGCAGTTTGTTCTCCCTGATAATAGGAAGCTGAACCGTCTGTAAAAATATGACACAAAGAGGTATTGTCAAGTATTTGTGGCGTGGCAGGGAGGAAAGGACCTGGATCTGGAAGATCAGGTGACTGCAGTGTACAGTCATGGGGTTCTCCTTGGAAAAGGAGTCTATGTGCCAGCATAGATGGAATTTTGGTTGGGTGTACCTGTGTGTCTCTATCCTGGAGAAGAAGTGACCAGTGTGTCAGCCTGGTGTTAGAGACTGAACCATCCTTCACTCTGTCTGATAGCAGAAAGGTAGTTGGGGTGTGGTTGGTGTTAATGATCAGTGGGGAGTACCCAATGATATACAAAAAGTGCTTGACAGCCCAGTAGGTGGTTAGAAGGTTCCTTTCACAAAGGCTGTACTTCTGTTCTACTGGGGTCAAGAGCTGCGATGCATAAGCAGTGGGTCTCAGAGTACCATGAATCTTCTGGGCCAGCACTGCTGACATGGCAATGTTAGAGGTGGCACATTCCAGATGGAATGGTAATGCTGGATTGGGGTTGACCAGAGCTGGGGCAGAGGCCAAGGCCTGCTTCAGTGATGTCATAGCCTGGGTATGTATATGTAACCCCCAGGGGGTGCTACCCTTAGGGCTACTACCCCTGCCTGCCTCCAGTAAGACAGGGTGAGGGGCCCAGATCCGTGGACGGGTGCCTCCACCCAGAGGTCGGGGTTAATACAGTTGAAACTGGCTTGGTTACAGCCCTCTGGGCCACTGCAACCCCCCTTTCGTCCCATTAGTGGCTCACCCTGGGTACCAGCAACTCATCTCACCAGTACACTTACTCCCCGGGTAGTGTCTTTCGGCTCACTCCGGGGACCCCCTGTAAAGTAAGGTACAGTTATATCACAGTCACTAGGCAGCAGTTCATTAGGGATGCACAAACCAGCCAGGATGTAATTGCAACACAACAATCTGATTTATTAAAGGGGCAGATAACAAGGAAAGGGGGGGGGGAAATCAAGTTAATTGGCTTATTCTATAGTTATATACCTAGGGCTCTGTGCACAGGCCTAACCCTAAGATTTGCTGTCCCTGGGTATCCAAGCCCTAACGGCTAGTCCAAACGTGGCAGCTGGTTGGGGCCCTTAACACAGATAACCATCACAATCCTGAGCAAGTCAGCATGGAAAGAAAGTTTAGTTAGGCAGTTGCAGTATAGAAATACAATTGGAGAACTCTGTTTGCACACTTAGCCAGGAGCTATCCTGATTCAGTACTCACAAACTCCAGCAAATACGGATTCCTTCAACACTAGCAGGGCTGAACCTGAACTTTACCAGCCTCCTTACACATTTATATGGCAAACAACAACAACAGAGGGGTACCACACCAGGCAGCTGCTTCCAAGGCTCCCACAAACTCACAGCCACTGAGATACTGCATCGGCAGCCTCCACTTTTCCCTCGGACCCAGCGCAATTCAGCAGATTCTCCAGTCCTCCAAACAAGTCGAGCCTGGTGGGTAGCTGTGCTGGACACAGCCTCCTCTGACCATCCGCCGATGGATTTTTGTCCGACTTGCTCGAAAGGAAAAACGGCCGACTCAGGCCTTCACGCGCTTCCCGCGCGAGCACTCACACAGCGCAGAAGCACAGAGCTCCTCTCTTCTCTTCAGTCACAACGCATCTGGCCCCCAGCAGCAAGGGACTCTTCTTTCAGTTCGGGCGCTACCCGCTCCTATTGGCCGGCGGCACATGCCAGTCACTCTCTCCGCCTCTCAGTGGTGTGAAAAAGTGCCATAGCCCATAATACCTTTCTCAAAGAACGAGCAGGTTCCCCATTGGTCAGCCGATTCGGTAGGGTCCCAAGGTACTGATTGGTCCAATTCAACAGTTCTGGGCCAAAATGGAGGAGGCAATCAAAACAGTCTTTACTGTGAAGAAAGGCAGGTTAGAACAACTACATTATCATTGCTATCATATGTTATTTCTCACCACAATCACATCCCCTTGCAGAGCTCCCCCTGCACCATTAGCGGTGACAGAAAAAGAGCTATTTCTTCGGTGGCCCGGGCGGGAGTCGGGCATACAACCACAGAGCCCCCTCCGAATCAGTTAATTACAGCTGCAACAGGCAGCCCTTAAAGAGACAAATATGGAGGCTTCAAAAGCGCTCACTGGTAACACATTTAAACAGCTTTAACGCCGAATACCAACCAGGCACGGAGCAGTCGCCCCCGCTCCGAGGAGCTTTAAGGAACCCCCATTTGTAGGGGGGTTACACCCTCCCTGGCCTGGGAAAGCTTGACGTCCACGTCAAGTAGTGACCCTTAAATCACCTTTAAGGCAAACAGCTTGATTAACACTATATCACCCTTTGCATTACATACATGAATATTACAGTTACAGTGTATTACGGTTTATACAACACTATACACACAAAGTCTTGGTCCCCTTTAAATCAGGTCATTAGTTCCTGCTCGTGACACCGGGACTGAGGGAACCCCTCCCTTTTAGTTACTGGCAGGTCACCCGAAGCAGGGACACCACACTCAAAGGGCAATACTAACAATCTGGAGTTGTCCCCCAATGCTAACTTAGGCAAGGAACTCAGGGACACATACACCCCTTTGTGGACCACATTTAAGGACAATCCCACCAGTTGACCCAGAGACTCATAACTCAACTTGACTACCGGCCGTATTTCTCGGCCGGACCGCCTAGGGGCCTCAGGAGACCCTGAAACAGGCCCTGATTCCAATTCAGTCTCATGGACATTAGCAACAGGAATCTCTTTAGGGGAAAAGGGCCCAGTGCTTATAGTGCTATCGGGGGCCTGACCTTCTACCCCAGGACCCACCCCACTGGTCTCAGCCGAGGGCTGTCTAGATACTAATGAGGAACCATCAGGGCATTCAAAATATTCTTCAGATTCTGGCATGTCAGTGGCTTGTTCCCCCATCTTACTCTCTTCTTCTGAAAAGTCAGATAATTCAGCTAGGCCGGACAGTTCAGCCAGGCTTAAGGACGACACCCCTTGGGCTTGTCTGCTACCCCACTCATCTTCTGGAGGTATCGGCTCCAGGGACAAAGTAGAGGGCTCAGTCAAGCCAGACGGGCCAATCTCATTTCCTGAGTTAACGAGGGGATTGCCCCGAAACAGTTGGCTCAGTTCGTAAGAGGGATAGTACTCAGTATCATCTTCATTGTCTTCCGACACTGAGTGTTGATCATCTCCTTCTGCAGGAGGGGTAGGACAAGGCTCCCTTGGTGGGCTTGTTGAAGACTCTATGGGTTTGGTTCTTCTCTTGGCAACAGATCTAGTCACAGGCCGGGAGGGAGTGGCAGTTGAAGGTTCAGCTTCAATCAGGATTTGCCCAATTGGGAGCAGATGATTTTTGTGTATGGTTTTCACATCTTTTGAGTTGTTTTCAGGCTGCACTTTATATACCGGTAAGTCTGCCAGTTGTCCCACAACAATATGAGGGAGGTGATGCCATCTGTCGGCAATCTTATGTTTGCCATGCAGTCCCAAGTTCCTCAACAGCACTCTATCCCCTTCTCTCAGCTCCACTGTTTTCACTTTATCATACCTCTCCTTGTTAGCCAGGTTTCGTTTAGCGGCCATGGTCTGAGCCAGTTGGTAGGCATGGTTCAGTTGAGCCTTTAATTTCTGTACGTACTGTAGACGATTTTCTGCTCGCACCCCATCAGGGGAGATCCCAAAACACACATCCACTGGCAGTCTAGCCTCTCTCCCAAACATCAGCCGGTACGGGGAAAATCCTGTGGCATCACTTTTTGTACAATTATAAGCGTAAACTAGGGTACCAATCTGCTGGCTCCATCTTGGTTTGTCTTTGGGTTGCAATGTGCCCAACATGTCAAGCAGTGTACGGTTAAACCTTTCAGGCTGAGGATCTCCCTGTGGGTGGTAGGGGGTGGTTCTCGACTTTCGTACCCCCCACAAAGACAGCATCTCTTTAATCAAGCAGCTCTCAAAGTCCCTTCCCTGGTCAGAATGAATCCGCTGAGGGGCCCCATAGTGGACGAAAAAGTTTTCAACAAGTATCTTAACCACTGTGGTTGCCTTCTGATCCTTAGTAGGAAAAGCCTGTGCATACCGAGTAAAATGAGCAGTGATCATCAATATGTTACTGACACTGTTCAGGTCGGGTTCGAGACTCAAGAAATCAATACAGACCAACTCCATAGGGGCACTAGTAGAGATATTGACCATGGGAGCAGACCTCTGAGGTAGGGCTTTTCTTTGTAAACACCGGCTACAGCTCTTGACATATTGCTCTACATCTGCACTCATCTTTGGCCAGTAAAATGGAGTCCGTACTAGATCAAGTGTTCGGTCTATGCCGAGATGCCCCATTTGATTATGCAAGGACCTTAAGACCAGTTCCCTAAAAACTGAGGGCAGGACCAGTTGTTGTTTGTAGACCCAGTCCTCCTTGTTCATAGTCTCTCTGTATAGTAGTTGGTCAATCAACTTCAATTTGGGCCCTTCTTTGTACAACAAGGTAGTCCTTGGATCAGTGGAACGTAACTTGGATATGTTCCTCCCGGCCCTCAAAGCCTCCACTGCCATTCTTATCATGGGATCACAGAATTGAGCCTGTTGAAGACTATCATTATCGAGTTGCGGCAGGGAGCTAGTGTCCAATGCAGAGAAATGACAGTAGGCAGCAGGTATGCAGTTTTCAGATGGCCCCAAGCAATCCACCACACAATCCACCGTGTCAGGAGATACCTGTTCCTCTTTGTCAAATTTCTGGCAGAGAGCTCTTATGTCAGGTTCAGACAACCTGACCCAATCAGTCTGTGGCACAGGCCTCCGAGAAAGAGCGTCCACATCTATATGGTTCAGGCCAGCCCGGTACTCCACAGCATAGTCGTAGGTGGCCAAGGCAGAGAGCCACCTATGGCCAGTGGCATCCAACTTGGCAGAGGTCTGTACATACGTCAGAGGATTGTTATCAGTTTTTACCAATATCTTAGCACCATACAAATAGTCATGAAACGATCAACAATGGCCCACTTCAAGGCCAGGAACTCTAGTTTGTGCACTGGATAATTTTTCTCTGAAGGAGTCAGGCTTCTGCTGGCAAACGCTACAGGTCTCAGACCATTCGAGTGCTCCTGATACAACACAGCTCCCAATCCTTGTAGACTGGCATCAGTGTGAAGAATGTATGGCTTGGCCGTGTCAGCATAGGCCAACACCGGGGCATGGGTGAGCTGATATATTATGTCATAAAAGGCTTCCTCGCACTCAGTAGTCCAACGATCCCCAAACACATCATTTGGATGGAAATACTTCTTTTCTGACTCCGAGCTTCCAACCTTCTTATACTTTTTGTGCGTAGGCGGATACCCCTGAGTGAGGTTGAGGAGGGGGTGAATCACTCGAGAATAGTCCTTAACAAACCGCCTATAATATCCACAAAACCCCAGGAATCGTTGCAGCTCCTTCAAATTCCTGGGCTGAGGCCAAGTGGTTAAAGCCTCCACTTTGCTAGGATCAGTCTCAATGCCCTCAGTGGACACTATGTGGCCCATGTATTTCTGAAGTCTGGAAGAATTGACACTTATCGATAGACAGCTTGAGGCGAAATCCTCCAACCAGTCCAAAACCTTGAATAATCGTCTGCGTGTTCTTCGACGATCGGCCAAACACTATAACATCATCTAGACAGACCAGACACTCGAGTAGATTCATGTCCCCCACGGCCCGTTCCATCAGGCGCTGAAAAGTGGCTGGGGCACCCGAAATCCCTTGAGGCATCCGAATGAACTCATAGAAGCCTAGGGGGCAAATGAAGGCAGTCTTCTCCCGGTCGTCTGGGGCCATCAGAATCTGGTAGTACCCACTGCGAAGATCCAACACAGAGAACCACTTACTACCACTCAAACAATCCAATGCGTCCTGTATGCATGGCATGGTATACTGATCCGGAATGGTCCACCTATTCAAAGTGCGATAGTCTACACACATCCTAACTGCCCCATTCTTCTTCCTTACTACTACTATGAGGGAGGCATAGGGGCTCCTGGACTCTTGTATTACACCAGCAGCCAACATCTCTTGCAGGTGTCGCCTCACATCATCTATGTCAGCTGGGGCCAGGCGACGGAATCTCTCTCGGAAAGGCCTTTCATCATGCAGCCGAATGTGATGCTCAGCCCCTTGTACACATCCTACATCCCACTCTTTCAGGGAAAAACCTGGTCCCTCTTGGCAAGCCTCTCACTGACCTTTTCTTCCATTCAGCTGGAACGGGGAGTCACGGAAATCAAACAAGTCAGGAGTAACTCTGTCATCGATCCTGGAACCCTTGCTGTTTGGTAGTACTGCAGTATCTGCACAATGTACACTGGCCAAGGTGCACCCTCTTCTTATTCGAATCTCTTTGTCGGACACATTATGCACTTGAACCATCACCCTTTTGACGTAAGCATGAGCCCTAGCCGGCAAGATGCTGGGTTTGACCAACAGTCCCTCAGGTAATCTTCCCTCCCCAGGCACATCCAACATCAACAGCTTATTTTTAACATCCGTTTTTAGTCGTACTTCTCCATGCAGAACACATTGAGCATTCGGGGCAAGGATCACTGGGGCCGGGTCCTTTCTCCACACCACACCCACTGCGCCTTCAGGTTCCTCCGAGCTAAACTTCTGCGGAGTTGTGCTTGACTGTTGACTCATAGCGGGTATGCTTAAAACTCGCCCGTTCTGGAAGGCTTGTTTCTCTGAACACAATTGAGCCAATCGTCCGAACATGTGAGCATTCGTCCCAATCAGCAAAGGCACCCCATCATACAGTCCCGTGGGTGGGCAAACCAAAGCTAGGGTCTCCACCTGCTCATCCATTCCAGCCACAGATGTAGAGAAAGATAATCAGACTCTGATATACCCCAAATATGGATAGGCCTTGTCGCTCAACTCCCACACATGTAGACCATTCAAGGGCTGGAGGGGCACCTCAGGTAAGTGGGCCTGATACCAGTCCTGAAACATGATAGTTATCTGAGAGCCACTGTCTAAAATGGCTCGGGTGGGAATTCCATTTACCCGTACCAGGGTCTCCATTGACGGCCTAACCACATCAGACCTGTCGGGGGCCACAGCATTGATAGTCGGCTGGGCATGAGCCTGAGTCACAAAACTTTTCCTGGGAGGTCGAGACTGGGCCCGGTGATGCCAAGTGATCAGTCGGCTGTTGACTTTCCTTAAATTCTCCGGCCTCTGGCACTTAGGTTGAAGATGCCCATCTTCCCGCAATGGTAACAGAACTTGGGGTCCCGGGGGTCACTATTTGGGGATGAGCACCTTATTTGTGGGGGGCTCCGAGAGGGAAGAGAGGGGTCCGTTGGGCCGGGGTTCTGGCTTTCACATGACTCAGGGGCCCCTGACCTAACAGGGCACATAGTAGATTGCTTCAAGTTCCTCACCAGTTCCCGTAAATTCCTGACCTCGGCCCCCAGCTCACTCTCTAGATGGGGGTCGGAGGAAATAACTCGCACTCCCACAGTACCTGGCAAATCTGGGGATCCCTCGGACCCTCCGGACAGGCTGACCTCCTTGGGGGTGCTAGGCTTAGGGGTCCCACTAGGGTTTGCCGCCCCCACACAGGGCTCCCACCCCTCGTCATCGGTCTCCACTTCTCTAATTTCCCTCATCAAGTGACAATACTCAGGCGGGGTAGCCCGTCGATCATGTAACTTTAGTTTTAACAGTATTACACTAGAGAATCTAGCAGACTTTAAAACATGTTCCAACCTGACCTGATTCAAGGCCGTGGCAGTGACTCCCCCCTTCTTGTAGGCCTTCTGCAAAGCCCGCTCCACCCTAGTGACAAAAGTGGAGAGCTTCTCATTTCTCCACTGCTTGGTGGACCCGAACTTCCCCAACAAATCTTCTCGGTACTCCCAAACACCCCTTCCAAGGCAGAGAGGTACTCAGTGGCTGTGGCTTCCGGATTCGTAGCCCGGAAAAACCTAATGGCTTCTTACGCAGGGCCCCGAAGGCTCTCCATCAGCCTCTTCCTTTTCTCTCCCTCAGAGCATTGCCATTCCTGAAGTAAGGGGGTGGCATATTCGATCCAAGCCTCCAGGTCATCCTCCCTTGGGGGCACTGGCACCGTACCAGAGAAAAGCTTTAGCCTGCAGTAGGAATCAAGCTGAATAGGAGGGACCACTAAGGGCAGTGATGCCATAATAGAACTCTTGGGAGGGCCGGGGGAGTTGCCTGGGGAGACCTGGGGAGTAACATCATTAGACAAATCCAGTGCTTGCAGCAGTTCTTGGGTAGTCCTCCCCTCCGCAGCCAGCAATTTAAGCAGTTTCTCTTTAAAACCACTAGTCTGTGGGGACCCTCCTGGAGTGACTGACCCACTCCGAACATGAATTAACCTCCATCCCTGCGAGACACCCTCTGGGTAAATCACTGGAGGTACCTTCTCGGGGTCACTGGCCACACTACACAAGAGCAGCACCTGCAACGTCTGGTCGAGCAGGTCAGTCATACGCCCTTTCACCTCCACTTTGCCTAAACATTTCACTCGCTCTACTGTGGAAATGATGTCTGCTGTTGAGGTTCCCAGGGGCACATCTATCAGTAATACAGTTTTTTGGGAGTCCAGCTCTTCAGCTTCACCCCACCCCATCAGCCTGTGTACCATTGTCTTGATAGGGCCCAACTTAATTTTTCCCAACATATCCCCTTCCAGTTTTTCCATTTCTTATGCACTTCCACACGTGGCCACTAGGGGACGCTAATCCCAGCAGTGCCTCCAATATGTAACCCCAAGGGGACGCTACCCTTAGGGCTACTACCCCTGCCTGCCTCCAGTAAGACAGGGTGAGGGGCCCAGATCCGTGGACGGGTGCCTCCACCCAGAGGTCGGGGTTAATACAGTTGAAACTGCCTTGGTTACAGCCCTCTGGGCCACTGCAACTGCCCTTTCGTCCCACTAGTGGCTCACCCTGGGTACCAGCAACTCGTCTCACCAGTACACTTACTCCCCGGGTAGTGTCTTTCGGCTCTCTCCGGGGACCCCCTGTAAAGTAAGGTACAGTTATATCACAGTCACTAGGTAGCAGTTCATTAGGGATGCACAAACCAGCCAGGATATAATTGCAACACAACAATCTGATTTATTAAAGGGGCAGATAACAAGGAAAGGGGGGAAATCAAGTTAATTGGCTTGTTCTATAGTTATATACCTAGGGCTCTGTGCACAGGCCTAACCCTAAGATTTGCTGTCCCTGGGTACCCAAGCCCTAACGGCTAGTCCAAACATGGCAGCTGGTTGGGGCCCTTAACACAGATAACCATCACAATCCTGAGCAAGTCAGCATGGAAAGAAAGTTTAGTTAGGCAGTCGCAGTATAGAAATACAATTGGAGAACTCTGTTTGCACACTTAGCCAGGAGCTACCCTGATTCAGTACTCACAAACTCCAGCAAATACAGTTCCTTCAACACTAGCAGGGCTGAACCTGAACTTTACCAGCCTCCTCACACATTTATATGGCAAACAACAACAACAGAGGGGTACCACACCAGGCAGCTGCTTCCAAGGCTCCCACAAACTCACAGCCACTGAGGTACTGCAACGGCAGCCTCCACTTTTCCCTCGGACCCAGCGCAATTCAGCAGATTCTCCAATCCTCCAAACAGGTCGAGCCTGGTGGGTAGCTGTGCTGGACACAGCCTCCTCTGACCGTCCGCCGACGGATTTTTGTCCGACTTGCTCGAAAGGAAAAACGACCGACTCAGGCCTTCACGCGCTTCCCGCGGCACGAGCACTCACACAGCGCAGAATCACAGAGCTCCTCTCTTCTCTTTAGTCACAACGCATCTGCCCCCAGCAGCAAGGGGCTCTTCTTTCAGTTCGGGCGCTACCCGCTCCTATTGGCCGGCGGCACATGTCAGTCACTCTCTCCACCTCTCAGTGGTGCAAAAAAGCGCCATAACCCATAATACCTTTCTCAAAGGACGAGCAGGTTCCCCATTGGTCAGCTGATTCGGTAGGGTCCCAAGGTACTGATTGGTCCAATTCAACAGTTCTGGGCCAAAATGGAGGAGGCAATCAAAACAATCTTTACTGTGAAGAAAGGCAGGTTAGAACAACTACATTATCATTGCTATCATATGTTATTTCTCACCACAATCACATCCCCTTGCAGAGCTCCCCCTGCACCATTAGCGGTGACAGAAAAGGAGCTAGTTCTTCAGTGGCCCGGGCGGGAGTCGGGCATACAACCACACAGCCCCCCTCTGAATCAGTTAATTACGGCTGCAACAGGCAGCCCTTAAAGAGACAAATACGGAGGCTTCAAAAGCGCTCACTGGTAACACATTTAAACGGCTTCAACGCCGAACACCAACCAGGCACGGAGCAGTCGCCCCCGCTCTGAAGAGCTTTTAGGAACCCCCGTTTGTAGGGGGGTTACATATAGGGCCCCAATTCCAGGGAACGTCCTTTCTTAGTAGCTCATACAGAGGAGCAGCCTTCTGAGCAAAATCACAGATGAAATCTCTAGAGTAATTTACCATACCTAGAAACCTCCTAAGAATTGCCACGCTGGTAGGCAATGGCAAGTCTTGCAATCCTTGTATCTTTTTCCAGGTAGGGCTGCGGCCTTGGTCAGTTATCTTTAGACCCAGAAAGAGTACTTCTTTTTGACATAGTTGCGCCTTTGCTGAGTTGCATTTAAGGCATGCTCTCTGGATGAGAGTCAGCAGTTCATCCAAGAGATCCAAGTGTTGTTCCTGTGTGGCAGTTGCCAGCAACAGGTCGTCCACATACTGCAAGAGACACTGGGGAGTAGAGAAACCCTCACGGGCGTCCATCATGTTCAAATGGAACAGGGATGGGCTGTTATGGAATCCCTGTGGTAAGCAGGTCCACATGTACTGTATACCTTCACAGGTGAAGGTGAACTTATATTGACTCTTAGGGGCCAATGGCAGTGACCAGAAACCATTGGAAATATCCAGGGTACTGAACCATTCCAGGTCAGGGGTCAGAAGTCGTAGCACATCAGGTGCGGATGCCACAGTTGGAGCGCAACTGGGGGTGACCTGGTTCAGTTTCCTGTAGTCAGTAGTAAGACTCCAGGTGTCTGTGGGCTTTTTCACAGGCCACACTGGGGAGTTGGCAGTAGAAACACATGTTCTGATTACCCCTTGGTTGAGGAGTGATTTTATTATTTCTCTGAGAGAAGGCAAGGCCACAGATGGAAAAGGGTATTGCCTTTGCCTCTCAGGTGCTGGGCATTGCACCTCGATGACAGTGCATTCTGCCACAATCATGCTTGTTGATAGCAAATGCTTCCAGATGCCTTTGCAAAATGGGTAGGAGCTTTGGAAAAAGCTCATGATTTTTGAATAAATCGATGACGACATACTCCTTGTTGTTGGCAGATATTGTGGCCACAACGTGTGAGTCAGGGATCAAGATAGTGTGATATTGGCCCAGAATCTGTATCAATAGCATGTTAGTTAAATCCACCACACAGCCGTGTGGGGCAAGAAAGTCGATTCCAACGATACTAGGATGATCATACAATACCATTATTTAGAAGGTGTGTGAGACTTTCAAGTGACCCAACTCTACCAGTAGAGGTGGAGAGCGGTATGCAGGCAATCTAGTACCATCAACTCCTGACATGTTGGTCCTCCGTCCGGTGGACCAAGGAGATGTGTCCGGGTGGTCATCATGTAATACAGACACAGCTGCACCTGTATCTAATAACACTGTAAGTAGGCGGCCCCCGTCCTCAGCCTCAGTGCAGGGCCTTCCGTTTGTAGCCAAGACCAGCTTGTTTACAATCCGGACTGGGGCCTGTAATTGTCAATCTGTACTGGAGGAGGCAAGGAGAGGTTGGGCCTGGCTCCTTTGAACCATTTCACCATGCTGCACTGATGTTATAAAGGGAGGTGCTTCTGGGTTCAGGCCTGTTTGTGCCTGAGGGCCTGTACTTCCGGTATCACCATGACCCATTGGAGCCTGGGTTCCTGGTTGTATGGCTGCAAGGTACTGAGCAGGAACAGCATCCGCTACAGAGTGCACTTGCCCCAGAAGTTCTCTAAACTTCCGATTTTCTTCGGCTATCTCCCTATATGAAGGGCCTGGTCTCTGTTGTTGTTTGCCCTTATTCTAATGATACTTTTGGTTTTTATGATAGTTCTGGTTCCCACCCCATTGCTGCTGTTGTTGTTGTGGTTGTTGCTGTTGTTGTTGGGCCTGTTAGGGGTGTTGGTTGTCTGCGGGGAGGGGCTGTTTGTGTTGGGCCTGCCTTTCCACCGTGTAGTGCGTCGCAGCCTCTTGAGTAGGCTCCACGGCAGTTACTTTCTTGGAACCGGAGCCCAGATCACGGATGTAGAGTTGATAAACTCTCTCGGTTTTCTGAAGAATGTCAGCAAACCTTTCCGTGGTGGGATAAGTGGTTGGCTCTACCTTTTCTCTCACTGCAGGAATCATGTTCCTAAGGAACAAGGTCTTATATTTGATAAGATCTACATCTGCAGCTTCTTGTGCGAGTTGTTTTCCTGCTCAATAGGCTACCCAGAGTCTTTGGTGGTAAGTCGCTGGACTTTCCCTTGCATTCTGTTTCACAGGGTATGCAAGCATCACTCCTACTACACCTGGGTTGTGAGCAGAAACTAGTTCAGTTGCAACCTCATCAAAGGTGGCGTTACCAGCCTGGCGGATAGCATCGGGGAGTTTGGCCCACAAGCCAGGGTCGATGGTCTGGCATAGGATCTGGACCTGGTAGTCTGCGGCGAGGCTAAGCATCTCGCATTTGTCATGCACCTTTTCTAGGTGGCAGCTGAGTCTGTCAGACGGGCTCATCCGACCAATAATGTCAGCTATTTGCTGAACAGAGTAGGCCATTTGTAGGGGATTAGTAGGATGATCAGGTGGAGGTACATTTCCTCGGGCTCCATCCAGAGCTGCCTGAGCTGCGGCCTCCGCTACTGAGTGGACTATGCCATCCTCAGTACCAGTTTCATGAATAAGCTGCCTAATTTGGCCTTTTAAAACTCGCTTATTCCTCTCCAGAATGGGCACACTATTCACAGCATTATCAATCATTCTTTCTATCTCCTGCCTGTCTTCCACATTAATTAAGGCTATCGGTGGTGCCGTCGGGACCAGGCCTGGGCCTGCCCCCTCATGGGGGCCGCCATGTTGGCATCTCCCATGATATGCGTCTCGAAGTAGACGACGTATGACATGGTGTGGGTGGAGTGGGGACCCGCCATGTTGTGGATGGCTGGGTGGGGTCTCTGAGCCATAGTAGGGGTGTGACTGGCTATTGTACTGTGAAATGTCGTCATCTGAGACCTTCCCTTCAGATGACGTATGTAAGGCAGGGGCTACGCCTCCCGTCGCCTTAACATGTCCAGCCAGAACCTCTCGCTGATGGCACAGTTTCGCCATCTTGGATTCACATTCTGCATGACTCACATTTGCAGCATCCATATCAACCTCCTCTTGCATTTGTTTCTGCAATACTCTATACGCAGCACTCAATTTTCGATTGTCCTTAGTAGCCACTTCTAAGTCATTACGTACCTGGTTTATCTCGGCCTGTAGCTCTCCCATCTCCTCACTCAACTGTTCATTCGCTCTACTTAACAAGTCATTCATGTCCAAAGCATGTCCCTTATCCTGTCTCAAACTTTCACACTCTTGCTTCAACATACAAATTTCTTGCTCTCCAGCCTGTGCCAAATGATGCAAAAGTAAATCCTTTTCATTGTGCAAAGTCTGGAGTTCAGACTCCAAATTCTGCTGCAGTCTAATACATTCCGTTTCCTGCAAACCCATCTCCTGCTTAAGAGACGAGATCTGCAGATCAAGGGTTCGAAATCTCGCTTCGGAGGCTTCCAGAGCAGCATAGAGAGTCGCGACCAACATCCCTTTGGCATGATGCTTATTGGCTGTTTGTCTCATCTCACAATACTGGGTTGAAATCCCCAGTATAGGGTTTTCGGATTGACTTGTGTCCCACGCAAAGTCAGCCCATCCTCCATGGGAGGCAAGGAAGTTAGAGACATCGAATCTCAGTTCTGCACAGATATTTGATACAGTGGCCATTGTGTGGGAGGGAATGAAAAATCAAACTGTGAAAAATGCGCCGTGCTATGTATTGATCCACAGCAGGCACACTTTACACACAGGCGGGCTACTGTATACTTTGTAGGCTTGCAATTCAAAACCTCAGTGGAGTGGGTCGAGTGAGCATCGACCACACCCAAGAAAAGCAGCTAGACTTTGCAAGTAACTACAAAGTGGTCTTAAAACAGGAGAGGTGTCGTGGAAATGCACACCTACTGTCTCCGTTAGGAAGGGAAAAGTTTTAAGCAACAAGTGAAAGCTTACAAACACCAAATATTGCCTGCACGTGGTCGCCAATTGTCAGGAGGTCTAAAACCTCACTCTCAGGTTCTTGGCAATATTGGGAATGCAAGAAATCACAAATATGTTGCATAAGATTAATAAACTTGTTTATTACTGCCAAAGGATAAATCACAGTTGTCCTAAGCAGTTCTTATCAATACGAACCAGGAGCCAATGCTATGCGTTCCCTATACCTCGAGGTTTCTTCGTGTCTCATGGGATCTCCGAGGTATAAGACTTAGTGTCTCACATTATACACCTATGATAATTACTATGGTTACTGTAAGATGGAAACATGTCTAGTTACAGAGATGAGCCCTGTTGGCTAAATTAGAGGTGGCTTCACGGTCCAAGATAACATTATACAATTTTGTAGTAGTCATCAGTTTGTGAAACAAAAGACTCCAGTGTACAGAGTCTTACATAACTCAGTGTAGTAGTACAAATCACCAAAAAGTGGCAGTGCCGACTTATATATCATAATCATTCCAAGGACACAGATGTCCTAACATCTTATGAGTAAGAAATACACCGAAAATACATGGAGAATATATATGTATTAGCAAGCAAAGTGTATTACAATAATATGCATACATATCCTGACATCTACTCTTATATGGTAGATGCCCTTAGCCCTATATGTTAGTATAACATATACCTAAGAATTAGCTGTCTACGGTGTACCTCTAGGGGTACCAATAAGGGTGCATGGACCTCATGTAACCATACTGTTCCTCCGCCTGCGGGGCCGGTCAAGACATTCCCAACTCAGCCGAAACTGGCTTCTCCACCAATTCGGATGGAACAGCCACCTAAACAGCCTATCTTCAGGGCTCCTACCAGGGACTCTCGGCCTGTCATGGGCCTTCTGCACAGGCTGTCCATCACCCTCACTCCCGACTGTCCTAGGTGGGTCAAAGGCAGCTGAGGTGGCCGGCCAATTTTTCTGGACTCCTCAGAATCCAAGACTCTGACTTGCATTCTCATCCTTTGGACGAAAATTCCATAGGGAGTCTTTTCGATGGAGGAGGGTCCCACTTCCTTCATGAGTATCTTCCATTGCACCTCTGAATCCACAAGGATGCCCTTGGAGCCCATCCAGAAGTGGGCTGAATGCCCCCTCATGGATATCCTCAAATGAGGGGATTCTTCAACAGAGGCCTTCCCAGTGGCCAAGGCCATTGTTGGCCCGGCCTTGGAGCTGTGGTAGCACCCTGCCTCCTGCCCTGTGTCTTCAGCCCAGATGGCCTGCAAGTACACGGTCCTCATCGGCTCCCTTTCTGGATTCATAGAGCACCCCTTGGCTGAGGGGTTGGTGACCGAATCTGTGTTTAGGCGCTCGGGAAATTTGGGAGACACCGATAGACCCCCGGACAAAGAGTCCAGGAAACTGGACAATTCGTCCCAGAAAGTCTGTGCTGCCTCTTCACTTGGGCTTCATCAGGCAAGCTCAGCCATCATCATGGCACATTTTTCTCATGCCCTCTTGGTCTCTCTGGATGAGGTCCTTCCTCAGTTTCCCGCAGACCTCCAGACCATGGTCAAGCAGGTTCACGACCAGGGCCAGGTGGTTGTGAAGTAGCAATTCCAGATGGCTCTGGACATCGGGGACTCTTGTGCCTGCTTGGTGGCAGCCACTGTTGCCATGCATCCGCAGGGCCTGGCTGAGGGTTTCCATCTTCATGGCGGACACTCAGCACAAATTGGATGTCCCTTTCCTGGGTACCGATCTTTTTGGCCCAGGAGTGGATGATCATCTCCAGTGCATTTTTTTTTTCTAATTGTTTAATCAGGAGTGGCACACTAAGCTAAAATCTTGTTTACAAATGCGATCTGGGAGCACAGGGAAGTTAAGTGACTTGCTCAGGGTCACGCAGTATGCAAGTGGGGGCTGTGGGATTCAAACCAGGGCTCCAGATTTGCAGCTCAGAGCCTTAAACCACTGCACTATACTGCCTTCAGTGCCACCTTGGACTCTGTGACTTCTGCTGAGAAGGAATTTCAGGGTTCCAAAAAGCAGAAAAGAAAGCCTTTTTTAGCCTTCTGCCCCTGCGGCCAAGCAGCCCCATTTTCAATCAGGGCAGCAACAGCAGCAGGCTCAACCTTGGTGTCCTCAGCCCAAGTTGGGGCCCCCGGTGGCCCATAAGCTTGGAGGAAAGGGCCCCAGTGGGTCCCAAACCGGATCCTCTTCCACCAAGCCAACACAGTGATGGGATAGGGGTCGCCAACCCCATACTCGTCACACCAGCTCTAGGTCTTCCCATGGGGGGCCGGCTCCACCACTTCCTTTCTGCCTGGCCGCTGTCACAATGGACAGGTGGGTTTTGGAAGTGGTCAGCCAGGGGCTGCCTCTGGAATTCGAGCAGTACCCACCAAGCCGAGCCCACGCTCCACAGGAGGAGGTGGTGTCCATGCACACTCAGTCGGCTCGCCGAGACAACATCACCCAACTCCTCCGCAAGGAGGTAGTGGCCAGAGTCGCAGATCGCCCTGTCAATCTGGGGTTCATTTCCAGGTACTTCCTGGTCCCAAAATGGATGGGATCTAGATCTGCATGACCTGAACCAATTTCTCAGGTCTCGCACATTAAGGATGGTAACTCTGTCTCAGATCATACCATCTCTCGAGCAGAACATGTGGTTCTGCTCATTGGATCACCAGGACGCATTTTTTCACATCCCAATCTGCTCAACTCACCGAAGGTTCCTCCGCTTCTGAGCAGAGGGAGCCCTCTTCGAGTTCCAAGCCATGCCATTCGGCCTGTCATCAGCCCCCCCGGGTCTTCACCAAATACACTGCAATGATGGCAGCCCACCTTCGGCGTTGGGGGGTCAGAGTGTACCCCTATCTCGATGACTGGCTCATAGTGGGTCCCTCCATACAGGAGGTGGAGAAATTCAGGGATCTGTCTCTCCAGACTTGCATCGAACTTGGTCTCCTTGTCAATGAGACCAAGTCAAAACTCGAACCTTCGTAGGTGATCTGCTTCATCGGGGTAGGGCTCTACTCTTGCCAAGCCAGAGCCAGGCTCCCGGTAGACAGGGCGGAGGCTCTCTCCTCCTTTGTCCGATCATTTCTGGTTAGGCACTTGCACCCTGCCTGGGACTTCCTGCGCCTTCTGGGGTATATGGCAGCCTGTACCGCCATGGTCCGATGGGCCTGGTGGCATATGCACCCCCTTCAGTGGGAGCTGGCCAGCCAGTGAACTCAGCGACATGGTCACATTGACCAGTTGGTCACTGTGACTCAGAAGATGTGGGACACTCTCCAGTGGTGGACCATCCTAGAACACCTGCAGGAAGGGATCCTGTTTGTCCGCCTCGAGCTGACGGTTGTTGTGATAACTGATGCCTCTCTCACGGGCTGGGGTGCCCACATGAGGAATCACAGAGTCCATCGGCTCTGGACCCCGAGGAATCCCAATATCATATCAACCTGCTGTAGCTCCAAGCAGTTCGGCTCTCACTGACTGCATTCGCTCCGTTCCTTCGGGGTCAGGTGGTGCAGGTCCAGATGGACAATACCACGACCATGTACTATCTCAAAAAGCAGGGTGGCATGCACTCCCAGCCTCTGTGAAGGGAAGCGTTCTGCATCTGGACCCTCGTGAGCCAACTGGAGGCAGATCTCCTAGCCATCCATGTGGCAGAAGCCTCTAATTAACTGTCGGATGCCCTCAGTTATCTGGGCGAGGCATCCCAAGAGTGGTCTCTCCACCCAGAAGTAGTACACAGTCTGTTCTCCCATTGGGGCAAACCTCAGGTGGACCTGTTCGCCTCCAGGGAGAACGCAAAGCTGAGGCTGTTTCATGCCTGCCCCACTCAACAGGGCTCACTGCAAGGGGATGCCTTCTTAAGGTCATGGACCCCAGGCCTCTTCTATGCCTTCCCTCCACTTCCCTTGGTTCACAAGGAGCTCCTTAAGATCAGAAGGGACAAGGTGCAGGTGATCCTGGTAGCCCCAGACTGGCCGTGCCAGTTCTGGTATCCAGGTCTCCTCAGCCTCAGCACCAGGCCACCGAGGTGTCTTCTAGCACACTCGGACATGCTCTCGATCCAGTTAGGGGAAGGTGTTCCATCCGGACCTTCAATCTCTGCACCTGGCAGTCTGGTTCCTGAGTGGCTAGAGTTCCAGACTTTGGGTCTCTCCATAGATGTACTTAACCGTAGTCGAGGTATCTAGGAAGGAGTCGACCAGGAGGTGCTATGCCTTCAAATGGAAGGGATTCTCCATTTGGTGTGAGAGCAAGGGCTTGGACCCTTCGTTCTGTCTGGTGGCTAGCATCCTCGACTACCTTTGATCTCTCTCCAAAAGGGTTCTTTGATCTACGACCCTTAAGGTGCACCTGGCAGCCATCGCTGCTTATTGTGCGCGGGCCGGTCCGCAGATGGTGGCTCAGGAGAAGGTGGTCTGGCATTTCTTTAAAGGCTTTGACCACATTTCACTTCCGGTGCATGAAGCACCACCACTGTGGGATCTACTGCTGGTACTGGCAAAGCTCATGGGCAAGCCATTCGAACTGATGCACAGGTGTGAGATGTCACATTTGTCGTGCAAAACCGCCTTCTTGGTGGCTATCACGTTAGCCAGAAGGATTGGGGAGTTACAGACGCTCTCTGTCGAGTCTCCTTACCTGGTCTTACACAGGAACAAGGTTGTCCTGCGCCCACACCCGAAATTCCTTCTGAAGGTGGTGTCGGAATTTCACCTCAACCAAGTGTTGACTCTGCTGGTGTACTAACCCAGCTACAACTTGGAGGCCAAGTACAGGCTTCATACCTTGGACCTGAGGCGCGCGCTGTCTTATTACAAAGAGCGCACAGCTGGAATTCGGGGAGAGGTTCGCCAGCTGTTTGTCACCTGTGCTGAAGCCGCACCTGGCAGACCTGCAGCAAAGTGGGCGATTGGTAGATGGATAACATCCTGCATTGATCTCTACTACCAGTTGGCAGGCAAGGAGCCTATTGTAGAGATAAGAGCTCATTCCCCCAGCCATACTGCTGCGTCAGTGGCTGCTTCTAGGGACATCCCTATCCAGGATATCTGCAGGGCTGCTACCTGGAAGTCAGCAAACACCTTCATTTCCCACTACCACATTGACCTAGAGTCATGCTGGGATGCTAGTTTTGGGTCCTCAGTTCTCCAGTCTCTGTTCCCTAAGTAGGGTGTGTGTGCCTTGCCTCTCTCCTCCCGGAGAACTGTTAGGAGTTTGCCAAACAGTGTGGATAGAACAGCATATCCACGATCCTAGAAGAACAGGTTACTCACCTGTAACAGTAGATCTTCTACGGACTGGTCTCTTGCAGTAAGCCATTACTTATGGGAGTATCCACCAGGTGGCGCTGTCACACGGCAGCTTCTTCCAGCAGTCTTCCATGGGGGCCGCCCACACGACATCCCTTCCTGTGGATGTGCATAAGAGTGGGCGGTCTCCAGTACCCTCTGTTCATTTTCCTGCCAGCTTCAGCTTGCACACACAGCTCTCCTGAACCGAAAGTCTACCTGGTCCTCCCTTCCCCATATGTGAGGCCTCACTTTATGGTGATTTTGGGAGGTGGGATCCCTTCATGGGGGATGTTCCTGGTGGGGACCTCTCGAACCATGGGAACCTTGGTTCCCCCGTCCGCATCCTCCTTTATGGTGGCCGCCCCGCCTGAACCCCCGGATCCCTTCTCACTCCCAAATCCCTCCTTCACGGAGCTCATGCTGCAGATCCAGCATGCTTTAGGCTTCCCTGCTGCGGATCAGGACTCCTTTCGTCGGGATATGGCTGCCTACCTCGATGTTCCCGAGGGGCTTGCCCTGGTTCTCCTGCCTTTGATGCCTGTGTGTTTTCACGCACTCTCTCATATTTGGTCTCATCCTGCTTCCGCTCAGCCTGCCCCTTGTGGCCCTGATCAGCTCAGCCACTGTCTGCCATGCCCTCCCTTTCCCATCACCTGCTCCATGCGTGCTTTGATGTGGTTGAAACACAGGCTTTGACTTTGACGGCAGATAAGGACCACTTGGCCCATCCAGTCTGCCCAGTTGACGCATCGGCCTGCCTCTTGGCCCCCAGCGTTGCCCTTCGGCACTTTGCCTGGCTGTGGGTTTCAGGTTTGAGGCCCGGCGTCCAGCTGTCGGTCGCCGATTCCCCCTTTTTCTGGGAACCTTCTGTTTGGGCCTGGTGCTCAGTCCATCCTGGATTCCTTTCAGGCTTTGGGGCATACTCTCTGATCTGTTCAGGACCTCTATCATGCCCCCAGGTCCCACCCCTGCACCCCCGCGGGCGGGCCACCTCATGCCCAGCCCCCCTACTGGGGTGCATCTCAGGACTGTGATAGGGCCTCCAGGGGGGCGACTCAGTCTGCCCCTCAGCAGCGTCCCCGTCCCTCACGCGGAGCGGGACCCACTTCTGCACCTTAACCTGCTTTTCAGGTATCCCCCGCCTTCTCTTGCAGGCCTCGGAGGTGCCTGGGGATCTCTTTACCTTTCTTGGAGTCTTGCTCCCGGACTGGACACTTCACTCCTCCAAATGGATCTGATTGCAACTCCTGCCACTCTCCCTGCTGGAGCCCTTCAGTTGTTCATTCCCTTCCTGTGACCATCCAGGATGTTTTTACCCCAGTACTCCTTTTTCTACTATTTGATCCACTCTACTTGTCTATTTACTGACTTTGACTTTATGCCAGGGCCTGTCGACCTCTGCCTCATCAGGATGAATCACTGTGCCTGGCCACCTACAGTTCTTTCTACATTATGCCTCCTGCATGCTGTCCTAACCCACCTTTGTGCCTTTCTGCCTGAGCAAGTGTGGTTTGAGTTGATATTTCTCCTGGTTTCATGCCTAATGTCTTCGCCTAACCATTGGCCTATCTGCCTGCACGGAAGAGGTTTGAGTTGGATATTTCTGTTACTTACCAAATTTTTAGTCCCTACCCCACCCCGGCCTGTCTGCCTCTGGGGGTGCGGTTGAAGTTGACGTTTTATTGTTCCTTTACATCTTTGGCTTTGTCTTTCCTCCCATTTGGATTTTACTGCTTGGTAATCTCCCATAAGTAATGAGTTACTGCAAGACACCAGTCCGTAAAAGATAGTACATTTACGTAAGAACTTACCGTAACAGTAGATCTTCCGAGAACTGTCTGTGCAGTAGTCTCCTCCCTCCATTCCCCTGCCTTGTTGCCTCGAATCTGCAACTCAGGATATTGGGCGGGATCGCTGTTCTCTGTTTTTCTGGCCCTCATTTACCTCAGTCCAGGCCATGCCCGCCGAAGCCGACGGTGAACAGAGGGTACTGGGGACTGCTGGAAGAAGCTGCCATGTGACAGCGCCACCTAGTGAATACTCTCATAAATAATGACTTACTGCAAGAGACAGTCCTTGGAAGATCTACTGTTATGGTAAGTTCTTATGTAACTACTTTCTAGGAGTGGTATATGTTGTTCATCCACACGAACCCACCTGACTTCCCCGGCTTCGATGCACAACCCTATGCTTCCAGTGGGCAAGATCTGGTGTCAAGGGGCAGAGCCAAGGGATATACCAACTGGGTGGGTGGGAGTAACCAGTTTCAAGACCTTCCGGCAAGATTCTTCAAGGGAAAGGACATGCCAAACAGTGTGGATCAGCAACATATACCACTCCTAGAACTACTGTTACAGGTGAGTAACCTGTTCTTTGTCCCCCCCGAGACTCATTTTACTGACTATGTCTTAGGACAGAGTAACCTTTCTGGATCTCAAGGCTATGTGTCTCAAAGCCTGGTTCTTGAGGAGTTAGAGTATTCCGATTTCCACTTTTCAGAAGAGGTCCTCAATGTTTCTAGGAAGCCTACTACTTGAAAGTCATATGCTTCCAAATGGAAATGGTTTTCTCTATGGTGTGCTTCTAAGTAGCTCAGTCCTCTGTAGGCAGATCTGCCCATACTTTTGGACTATTTGGTGCACCCACAAGTTTTAGTTCTCAGACCTGCTACGCTAAAGGTGAAGTTGGTGGCTGTTTCTTCCTGTGTGTCAGCAGGCAAGTAGAAAATGGTGACTTCTTGCCCATTTTCAAGAGGGTCTTCAAGGGCCTGCTGCATCTGTGTCCCCCTTTTAGGGAACCAGTCCCTCTCTGGGATTTGAACTTCTGCATAGCCAAGCTCATGGAACCTCCCTTTGAGCCTATGGTCACTGCAGTTTTGAAATACTTCACCTGGAAGTCAGTATTCCTAGTGGCTGTAATCTTGGCTAGAAGTGAGTGTGAGCTACAAGCTCTCTGCACTGACCCTAATTACAACATATTTCACGGGGACAAGGTACTCCTATGGACTGACAGGAAACTCCTTCCCAAGTTGGTGTCTGAGTTTCACTTGAACCAGTCCATCAGTCTCTTAGTGTTCTTCACAGCAGGGTCCAGTCCTGGTGAGCAGTTGCTGCAGTGTCTGGATGTTAAGTGGTCACTTGAACACTACCTTGATCATACTAAGGGCCTCTAGTCCTTCTACTCACAGCTGTTCCTCATGTATGGTAAATTGGGAAAGGGCAGGTCAGCTTCTAAGAGGACCGTTGCCTGCTGGATTGTTTCTTGCATCCAGTTCTGTTACTTTAAAGCTGTCAAACAGCCACCTGAAGGCCTCAGGGTGCACTGCACTCGTGGCACTGCTGCTTCAGTGGTGGCTGCAAGTGTTGCCCCCTTGCTGGAAATCTGTAAAGCAGCTACTTGGAAAACTGTGCACACCTTTACAAAACACTGTTGCCTGGATATACAGTCCAGGAGAGATGGCAGGTTTTGGCACTGCAGTACTGCAGAACTGTTCTGTACCTAGCCTCCCAAAGTGCTGCTTTGTAGTCTGCAAATGTTAAGCATAATAAGGGATTCCTGGGGTTTGAAGAAAAAATTACTTAGCATGGTAATACTGTTTCTACCAAAGGATCTCTCATTGTGTTTAAACATCCCACCCCAAAACCTGGAAAAGGTTCTACAACAGTCAGTTCTTCTCTAATGTTTAATTGCTTAAGCATTACTTGTTGTTCATTCACAATCACAATTTTTTATTTGGCTTTGTTTTAGTCTGCCATAGCTTGACCTGCATGGCCAAACCCCCATATTGCCTTACTGGATTCTTTGATTTTTGTTGTAGTTTAGGATGGGCTAGCAAAATTGGGGGCTAGTAGTTAATTGGCTTCAAAAGGATCTGATGTTAGGCTGTAGAACACAGCACCACCTCGAGGCAGAGGTTTGAACAGCATTCTTAGTTCCACGATTTACATAATATTCTACGTGCTCCCGGGGCAGCTTTACTTGCAAGGCAGACTGCAAAAGTTAAGCATAATGAGGGATCCCTTGGAAGAAACAATGTTATTATGATAAGTATTTATTTCCTTTTGGCAATTGACAATAAGCATCATGGCTTAATTGCAGACCTCTAGTCTTAAAGAGATGCAAGATCTGCTGCAGTTCTGTTGGACCATCACTAGTGGGGTCATATCGTCCATTTTTTGTGATGGAATCTAATTTGTTAATCTTGGTCCTCTGCAACTGGAGCTCTGGCTTTGGGGGCAGGGGGGCCTTCTTGCACTGATTGGCAGTGGTAAAGCTGATTTGCATAGTCTATTTTCTTTCTTATTAATGAGTTATTGCAGTTTGACAGCCCATAGATAATATCTTCAAAGACACCTGAACCTAAAGTAGGCCCTTGTGGCCAGGGAGGCTCCTGACAGTCACATCCACGTACGGCTGAACATGGAGACGCTGCTCGCCCTTCTTTGCAGGCCTCTCTGTTCTCAATAATCTAGGTGATCCAGATAAAGATGAAGGGAGAAATGATGAAAACCCAGGTTGGATTGATCCAGAATTACCATCACATGAAGGGTATTATTCCTCTGAAGAGAAGGGAGAGTGGATAGAAGCTAAGAAAAACATTCCTTTTCCTCCCCTGCTAGACGCTAAAATTGTATAGTGAAGGTTTCTTCTGCATGGAAATCCATGCCAGCTGAAACCTTGTTGTACCACAGTTCAAAGGTCATAGAATGCGGTTGTACCCTTCTGTGGTACAACAATAAGGTTCCAGCTGTTTTCATAATTGCATGAGTCACCTGTTTTTCTCAAGAGACCACCACACACACCTCAAACAGCTGATTGAGATACTAAACTGTCACAATTGTGGCGGCGTTTTTTTCAAAAATATCGTGCGAGCCATAGAATTCATAGATTCTTTGGTGAAGTATACACTATAAAAATGATTGCACAGCCTACTTGTGCTACCACCTCAGAGTTCTGATTTCCTAGAACCTCTTTAGTTTTGCTGTTCAGGTCATAGGGAATCAGGACCCCTCTGTGGCAGCACAGGCTGGTTGTGCTGTTGCCTATCCAGTATTCTCTTTGTCTTCTCTGCTCATGGTGGCAGGTAGAATGTTACAACTAAAGGAGATTCAGGCCATAGAGTCCTTGGACGTGAACCCCATTGTATCTGCCTTGGGTTATGTTCCCAAACTTTGGACAGTGTGATAAAATTATTGAATGAGAATGGGCAGGCATAGACAAGAGGTGACAACTCCCTAGGCCCAGAGTGAGGTGTTTTCCTTTTCAGAAGGAACACTCCAAGAAATGGGAAGTGCCCCCATTAGAGGACAAAGCCATATGCAAAGTAGTAAAGCACAAAACTATTCCTCTGAAAATATCTGGGCACTTTCAGATGCACATGTCAAGAAAGTACACTCATGGCTGGCCCAGTGGCGGGCCGGTAGTGAACCCGGGAACAGGAGCAAGCTCAGGTTGTTGGGGGCCATCCGTGGGTGGGGGTGAGTGGGAAGGACAGCCACATCTGCTGAATGACTGCCACCAGGTGGAGGCTTGGTGATAGTGCAAAAGGAAAATTAGTCTTTGGGGAGGGATGTGTGGCTTTGGTAGTTCCCACCCGGGTAAGGGTGGTTTTCATCTCTTTTGAAACTTTGGCAATGAAGAGGAAGAAGAGTTTATTCTGGATTTAGGTTCAGTCACTACAGAGACTCCATTGCTTGCCGATGCAATGTAGGTGCAGGTAGGAGAGACAGATCTTCACAGTGAAGATACACAGGTCTGTTTCCGCCCCCAACCACTTGGCAGCATGATCAGTTTGAGTGGTACAGAGCGTAGTATTGAATTCAGATATTCTATGCCTGAGCTCTGCTCAATCAAAAATTCACAGGGAAAACCATGCATCTGAAGACTGAGCGAAGTTTGCATGCATGGTCCACTGCAAACCTGAGCTTAGGATTGGTTATGCTGTCTCTGGGCAAAACACTGTGAGTCTCTGTGCCCTTCCCAGCAGTCCCGCAAGGTGAGAGGGCTGCCACCCTTCTTTACATCATAACTGCATTTTGTACAACTACTGCTTTTTTAAATTTGTGCTTATCCCCTTGCTTGCCTAACCTGCCCCCTTTAGCCAGCCCCCCCAGCCCTATCACCCACCCTTTCCAAGTTTTACTCCACTCCTCCAAGCCCTATGGTGGGGCTGTTATGGTGGCCCATGCCCATCAGGAGACCAAATCCAGTAGCAGTAGGAGCCCCAGTCAACAGTGTGGGACCTGTGGGGGCAGCTTCATCCTGCAGATGCTGACATGGTTTATCAGAGTTCTAGCCATTCCCCAAGGTGACCGCTGCTGACGTGCAGGAAAAATTGCATCTCACAGATTGACCACCTGAGAAGTCTGCCATCTCCCTCCCATAGTTGTTCATACAGGCGGTGCTGGAACGGTGGGAATGGACTCCCTCTCTCCCTGGCTAGGCATGCGGCCTGTGGGATGCTTAGGTCAACCTCCTCTTGGCTGACCCCCAATGACCTGGGCTTGTTCCCAAACCAAGGTTGCCAGTGCCATGATTGGTACTTCTATCGCTGCACCAGTGGGCTGGCCAAATCCTGCTGCTTTACTTGTGCCCCTCTGAGCTTTTATTTCTCCTCAGCGCTGCTCCCTGTGCTGAGGCTGGGATCTTGGGTGCATACTGTGTGGCTGCTGTTATGAAGACTGAAACAGACTGAGGTCCGACTTCCACCATTGACTCCTGATGAAGCTGCTGGTATGCCCTGCCAGTCCCTTCTGGCAGCAGTCCATGTCTTGGGGAAGGACCAGAGGGTTAAAGAGGGTCCATGTCAGGCTTGGGGCATTACTGTGTCTAAAGAATCCAATAAGGAAGGTGTGCATTATGAGGGCTACCTGTACAAGCAGCACAATAGTTAATGCATGGCATTTATAAGACAGATAGAACAAAAACCAGATACAAGTTGAAGTATACTGTGTTTTATGTGCAAAGTTCCATGTGGAGTAGGTTAAAACAATAAATGTGAGAGTTCTTAGACTGGTAAAGAATGGAAGGATTAACTGCTGGGTGGCATTGAAAATGGGGAGAAAATCTTGGAATTCTGTGGCTAGATACACTTCTTAAATTGATAAAGTTAAAAACCCACCTGAGTGAGGATGGCTGCACATAACATAAACAGCACTTGCGTCGCAGCAGGACTGTTTCATTTTATGAGCAATAAAATTAAGTTTGTGCACATGATGACTGTTGCAAACTAACCAAAGATTTAATGTTTATTTGCATTATGTATTCAAAGTCACTTGTGTTTCTTCTAAAAAGACTGCACAACTACCACAGAGTAATCACTCAGTACAAGTGGGACCTGACAGGTTTCAAGGCACAGGCCTCTCTTTCTGAAACTCAGGCCCTAATTATTTTTATCTAGGCATATGCATGTTTTCAGTGCCTAAAATAATGAGGGTGCGGGAAGAAATAACAGAAGGAGAATTCTGTCGCTGGAAAACAAGAATTGTAACATTTTGAACAACTGACCAATTCCCATTCCGTTTTGGTATGGGTATGTCTGTGGAACACAAGAAAATTAAGGCAAGTTTATTTATAGAGCCCTCAATCCCGGAGGCTCTGGGCACTGTACAGTCTGTACAAAGACAAGTAATGCAGACATTACAGTTAGACAAAAACAACATCATATAACCTGTATTAGAAAATGGGCAAAGAAAATGATCTCCTCTGATTGGCCGAGACACTTATTTAGGTGGGCATCTATCAGACAATAGATGCCCACCAAATAAAAAGCCCCAGACCAACCTTCCTAATAGCCAGCAAAGTATCCTTGTGCTCAACACCCTGCTTGCTCATTGGCTGAAGTGCTGGGCACACAGTAGAATGTTAATTTTAAAATGCCCGCCATTTTGTTGTCTCCCTTACCAAGAGTCGAGACCGGCTTAGCCCCTTGCTATCGAAAAGCGCGATATGTACTCGAACTGCTGCTTTTCCTGTCACCGCCAGCCACCTTCAGCACACAACAAACTGCAGGCAGTTCGGCTAAGGAGCCCTCGGCCACCGACTCTGCCAACCCCTGCACGCACCGTCCGGCTCCTTACAGCGCGCTCACTGGCGCTTCCCAATCCTGCCGTCCCAACCTGCAGCAGACCGCTCTCTCTCTCTCTCTTACCTGAATTCATTGCAGCTCCTCTCTCATAGCTAGCACCGACAGGCTCGGCTCCATGGCACCGCCTCTACCCTCGCCGCAGCGGAGCAGCGTAGATCTCGCCCACCCATCGCAAGCGTTGTGTGATGTCACCCTAGCAGCCGCCTCCAATAATATCTTACTTTAGAAAATGGGCAAGGAGCACTTCTGTCAGACCTATGTAGCGGTACTAAATATTTCTTTCACGTAAAAACACTAACTCATGTTGCTCTCAAAAGCGGGTTGGGGGGGCAGTAACCAATAACCATGACAACTAGGACCCACCGCTACAGGGGCTCTAGAAGGACAAAACTCCCTAGATAAAACACACACACACACAGGTGGAGGAACTATTTTATTTCAAAATTGATTTTATATTAACATTTTATTATTAAACTTATTTTGTTTTACAGTGCCCATTTTCTAAGCGCAATAATACCCTCCAGGGTGGGCGGTACTGTGCTATACCGGACCTTCCAGGGGCTATAAGGCCCTCCGCCTGCGGTGTCAGGCCTCATTCGCCAGGCGTCCGGCATAGCACATCACCACCCCATCGGGTAATATTACATACCTATTCCTAATACATGGCACTTGAGAGAGGTGTAATCTGGCTGAAATGGGCTTGAAGTGGAAGCAAGTTACACATTTGGACTGGAACTTCCATGTAAAAAAGAAGGTCTGAGATCTAAGCAGTAACATCACATAACAGAGCACCACTAGATTACTAGAATTATACTGTTTAGTTCACATTATTTAACCAAAAAAAAAAAAAAGGCTACATTATTGTATTTTTTAAATCATTACCTATTTGAGAGTCTTGTCTGCTACAAGATGGTAGCAGTAAGTACTGCCCAATGCTAAATATTATCTAGCTCTTGGGCAACTGTGCTATTCTATTATGCTGGAAGCATTGCAGCCCCATAATAGATTAGTTTGCAATAATCATTTATATATTAAACTAATAGGCAGACCATTGCCAGAGACAAGGAAGCTATCATTCATGGCTTTGAGAAGAGCAGTCTTGGTAATGTGACCTGGTCAAAATCCAGATGGAGAGGTTCAAGTCCGTTGTCCTCAGTGAGGTGCCAAGATCAGTCATTCAGTTAATCAGTGACATTCGGACGTGAGCAGACTAACTCACTGTTCAGTGTTCAGTCTCATACTGAAGGACTGGTTAGGATTGTGGAAAAGGATCTGGTCCTGCACTCCTGGAGATGTACTGTAGTTTGTAATCCTGGCCTAGGTTAGAAATAAAACAAGTTTAAGGGTCTTAGCTGAGTCTTCATTGATTAGTAGTCCACATCATGGAAACCACCACACAGTTTAAACGTGCTTTGACCAAATAAAGAACACTGGTTTATTATACAGAATGAATGAGCCTTTTACTACTTTCCCCTTCCCAATACGAGTGCTGTCTAACAGAGATACCGTGGTTGATTCATTAACCTTAGTTTGAAAAAGCCTTCATTTTGCCCTTAAAAAATCTGATGCATGAATTAAAAGAGCACTTCAGTTTTCAGTGCCATAAATTCTCATATTTTCTCAAGTTTAAAAGAATGTACAAATGATCTGTTACTAGGACTCTCCATATGGGTACCACAGCCTTGCAGTCACCCCTGAGCATCTCTGCACTTGGGTGATAGGGAAAATTCTGAGTGAAGTGATGAGTAAAGGGGGATTGTTTACATGAAGAAGATAAAAAGAAACAGCATGGGAAATAACATTTACAAAATGTCATGACCAACTCATATTCCTTTGCCATGTTCAATAGGCAGTTGTATTTTGCCTGGATGATATTGCTGTTCTTAAGAAAGAACTTTGCGGTGATACAGTGGTATCCAGTAACATGATGCAAATACCCATGTGAATGTTATCAAACTATATCACAGGAAACCTCCATTGATTTCAGTTGGATTTCTGTAATGTTTCTAAATATGTCCAGTATAGTGAATTTTGTCACTGACTACCACTCTAGTTTCATTCTTTCTCCTTTAAAACAATGAGTACTTTAGTATATCTGTGGCACTCTGATGTCATTAGGTTCTGATTATCACCAGGCTCCTGCAGAGACTGAGGATGGGATTTAATTACTTCCATTTAATATAGCTGCAGGGAAGGATGAGTTAATGTGTGAACATTTGAAGCACACAAGTAATTGAAGCTTACATTTAAATCTCCTTCTCCAAGTAGTGCCCATAGAGGGCTTCTTGTCCCATGATCCTGCATTTTTGGTTTTTCTACTCCTAGACAAGAGTAAGGCTACTAGAGAAATGTGATTCATGAACAAACCTATGCCACAGTTACGTCCAGACTGTGGCCCAGATATTCAGAAATGCGCCAAAGTCCAGCGCAAATCTGATGCGCCATGGTGCAACAGGAGCCATATTCAGAGGCTGTATATGGCAGAGTTGTGCCAATACACAAACAGAGTTGCACCATGGTGCAAACAGAGATGCTCCAGTGCAACTGTGGGAGCAGAGCAATGGGGGTGGGGGGGGGCACGGCACAGAGAACAGACCCAGGGACAGAGCCATGGAAGCATAGTGAGAGGCCACAGGAGGCCTCCACCAGCAGGGCACACACAAGGCACCCAGACACATGACCCCAGAACACAACAGTGGCATAGATAGCAGGTGACAGGAGGTGCCAATGGAGGGTCACCAAGTGAGCCCCCCTCAGGCCGCTGGCCATGGCCCCCCTCCCAGACCATAGCAGGCCACACCCAGGACCATGCAGCCAAGCACACACATGCCACACAGGCACACAGGAAGCCCACATAGTAGGCACTGAACATGCCAGGTGGCAGGTAGCGTGGCAGACCACATGAAACAGGCAGCAGAATGCCAAGCAGGGGCCCCAACACAGCGTGCGGACAGTACCTGACCAATGACTATGGCTGTGTGGCACCACCACACACAACCGTCACACACCCCTTACAGCGGGCCCCATGGGCACCCCAAGGCACAGCCACCGACCCAGGGGATGGACACCACCACAGTGGGACACACCACGGCACACAGCAGTGAACCACGGAAGCACAACAAGCATCCCTTCTCATGCACACCACATGGACAGACACTGGGCCACTGCAGCATGGCTCCTCACGCCACCTACAAAGCAGACACAGACACAAGCAGGTAAGTCAGAAAAATATATTTGTAAGCAAACTATATACAAACAACCAGGGGCTGGGAAAGGGTAGGTACAGTGAGGGAAGGGGACAGGGAACAGGGACTGTACAGTGGGAGGGGGGACTGTAGGGGAAGGTACATCAGGGGAAATAGGGGAAAACAGGGGAAAAACTAACAGCAGCCCCATCCGGCGCCCCGGCGAGCCGACACTCTCTCCTCTCGGCTTGCAGCATCCTCCGTATCTGCACCACCACCTCCAGGGTTGAAGAAGCCACGAGTAACATCTGGCGCAGCAGTCGACTTAGCATTGCCCTAGGTGGTTGTCGCCTCCAGATACCTATAACAAGAGACAGAACAGGTGATCAGTTCAATGTCCCACGGAACCATGCCCTCCCACAGTGTGCAATGAGCCGCAGGAACACACACCCCTGGAGGGCCCGTAACGGCCTCCCGCAGGGGGGTGGGCCAACGCTAGCCAGCAACTCGGCGCACCACAACATTGCACAGAGGTGGTCGCTGCCACACAATGGCCACACAAGTGCGCAATGACAGTCACATGGCACAGTGCACCGGCAGCACCACAGCAACAACAGTGGCAGCCGGGCGCACGCCCCCCCCCACCAACAGCTGGCATATGTGTCCAATGGATGCGCCACAGTGGCATGCACCACACACAGTGTGACACACACAGCTGCCACGGCACATGGCACAGGCGGCCATGCCCGCACCCACTCCCCCCGCCACCCCCCATGTACAGTGCGAAGGACCATGACAGTGCCTACCTGTCTCCTGTGGCCCTGCTGGTGCCTTGTCCAGCACCATCACAGCATGATGCTCTTCACTGTGCTGCTGCAGCCCTGGCCCGCCATCGGTCCTCCAGTCCTGGGAATGGAAAGAAGACAGGTGCACATCAGTAACTGACCACAGCAGCTGCCCCCCCAACCTCTGTGCACAGGGCATGCCCCTGCCCGACACGTCCTGCACGCCTGCATCGCAACATAAGTGGAAATGTGCAGTGCCACTCCGTGATGCGCACAACAACAGTGTACCCCTCTGCAGGGCGTGCCAGGCAGCCAAACCTACACCACAGTACATCACCAGGGCAGACATGCAAACCTGGCTGTGGCACAGCCCCTCACCTGGTGCGTGCCTCTAGCCTCCTGAACCTCTCCGGATCCCGCCACATGAGGTCCCCATAGCGGCATTGCTCGCCTGTCCTGGAAACCCCCGTCCTGTGCTCCTCGTTGGTAGATATCTCTTGCCACACAGTGCCCCTGGCCCGCTGCACGGGCACTTGCCCAAAGAACTGGGGGGCATGGGGCTCCACGCAGGCCACAAGGTTGGCCAACTCCACCTGCGACCAATTCTGGGCCTGCCTGCTTCTTCCCTGCACCATGGTGACTATATCATGTTCGGCGTCGAAAATGACGGGAGGAGGCGCACGTGTCCACAACATGCGCCTGATGCACGATGCACGGGAGCATGCACAGTGCCCGGCCATTGTGCAGTGCCAGAGATGCGTGGAATGGGCGTGGCTATGTGGGGTCAGAGGTTTGACCCAGGGGTTGGGTTGCCCGCCATTGCGCACATGCGTGATAGGGCACGGCACCCCATGCGCGACCATGCACGTAGCTGGCCATGCACAACATGCGCGTTGCCATTGCATCGCGCTGTCCACACATGGTGCATGATTGATACCATGATACCGTGCCGTGCATGCACACTGCAGGCCTGCGCACCATGACTTGCTCTTGCTCAATCCCATTGTGCATGGTGCAATATTGTGATATACAGATACCACATGCAAATGAGCTCATCAGTCAATGTGTGGCATAGTGGGTGCATTAGCATGTCATTACTGTTGCGCCCAACCTCATTTGCATGCGTTGCACCTTATAAGTGCCACAGAAAAGCACGGACCATGAACCAGTAATGTAACCTTGTCAGGTAAGTTGTGCATGCTGCTGCAGCTCACTGGGAGCAGACAGCACTGCAGGGTGGGAACGGATCAGGGAGATGCTGCCACTGACACTCTGTGCTGTCCATGTCCATAGGCAGCAACATATCGGCACATGACGAGGGCAAGGAGCAGGGGCCTGCACAGAAGCGCAGGCCCAACTTCACAAAGGCGAAACCGATGCCCTGTTTGAGGCCTACCTGGACAGGGAGCCCCTGTTGAGTGGTGCCACAGGCACACCACAGGCCAGGGCTGGTGCATGGGAGGAGGTGGCATCCTAGGTGAACCAGCATGGCAGCCACCAGCAGTCGGCACAGGAGTGCCGAAAGAAGGTGGGAACAGACAAGCGGTGGATTAAGGAGAAGGTGGCAGTCATCCGGGCGTCCCGTACTGCCACCGGTGGAGGGCCTGTGGATGCACCCACACTAACAGCGCAGGAAGAGTTGGTGGCAGCCACCATGCGCCGCACCACGGTGGAGGGTGTGCCTGGAGGAGGATTCCAAATGGGTGGCAGCCTGTTACTGCATGGTATGTATGTCAGACACACAGCTGGTGGCACAGAGGGTGCGTACATGGGCATGCTGACGTGCATGAGGCCGGCATGCATACCATGTGCATGTGTGCACACCAACGTGCATGCCATGCTGCAGGACACATGCAGCGGCAGTGTACGGGGGGGTACATGTGGGCACTGCGTCACTGACACGCCATTTGTCTCTTGCAGCACCAGCATGCCTCTGTGCAGAAGATGGGGCACCGGCAGCGGCAGGAACAGTGGACGCTGGTATGGACCCAGAGGACCTGCCGTCCACATCCACCAGCATCCGGGGGCCTGACAGGCTGCAGTTCAGCACCATGTTGCAGGTGGATGTCCTGGACCTGGGGTCGGACAAGGCTGGATGTGATCCTACAGGATGCCAGCCTTGGTGTCCTGTGTGTGGAGACACAGATTGGGATGGTGTCCGACTCCGATGAGGACTACTCTCAGCTCCTGGACAGCATGGGTGACATTGTGGGTGTGCCGCCCCTGCTGGCATCTGACACAGGCACCACATCCAGTGCTCTGCCAGCGGGGGAACAGCTGCCTACCACCACTGCAGGTGCAGCAGTGTGTGCTGCCATGGCTGTGCCCTGCGGTGGTGGTGATGGTGCTGCTGCACAGGTGTAGGGTAATGTACAGCGACCGGACGGGTGACAGAAACAGGCTGCGGGTGCCACCGGGCAGCTGGACATGGGGTCCACTGCCGGTGTGCCTGCTGTGCCCATTCCCCCTGCAGACCCCACTGTGCAGTGTCCACCGGAGAGGGGGGCCATGCAGCATGGCCGGTCACCACAAGAGGATCGGAGTCCCGCCCGGAAGCCCCAGGATGCCGACTGTCTGGCTGAGCACACCCGGCTGCTGTGGGCGTCCATTCAAAAATAGGTGCTGCTTGCCGCTGAGGTGCGCCAGGTGGCTGAGCAGCAGGAAAGAGGCACTGCACAGATCCTGGCGGGAACGCATGCAGGAGGCCACGACTACATCCTTGGATCGCATTGCCAGTGCGATCACAGATGGCTTTGCATTGCTGGCTACCACAGGGCATGGCCATGCACAGGTGACCCCGCAGTGCACTGTCCACCCCACAGACCCAGTGTCAGGTGACCCCAACACAGTCGCCACCGGGCTCTGATGTAGGCATCCCAGGCACGCCTGGGCTGGCTTGTTTGGGCGCCTGCACACCCCGTGAGGACACGGTCATGGTCCTGTGGTTCCACCCTTGGGGGGCTGTTGGAATCCCCCCCCCCCGGCTGATGCACAGCCTGTGGCTGCCGATCGGCACCAGCATGACCACTCCTGTGGCTGTGGTGGCCATGGTACTGTGCAGTGGCCCTGATCCGTGAGCCTCCCTGACCGCAGTCTGCAGCTGCTGCCTTGTGCGCACATGGGTGGTTTGTGTGTGCCCACCATTGGTGTCGTGCCTCTGTGTCATGCCGCACACTGCCTGTGTGTGTGCTTGCCCAGCCGCTAGACTGTGTGGTGTGGGCGTGATGAGGGCAGTCTAGCACCAGTTGCGCCTGTGCACTGGTGCAATGTGTCTGATCCATGCTACATACCAACCCATGGGTGGGTGGTTGTATGCCACTGACTCCACTACCCCTGCACCATGCCTCTGTGTGCGCATGCCCATTGCCATGCACGTCTCTGCATGTGTGCTGTACCTGGCTGTGTGGCCCATGCTTGTGTACCGCACCACCTACCTGTGTGCACCATAGTGCTCCTGTGCGATGGTGTCCCTGTGACATCGTGCTTGCTGGAGCAGCCGGGGGTCCGTCCACCCAAGGGGTGGCTGTCCACCACTCTTCGTCCCATTGCCTCCGTTATACCTATTACTGTCACCCTCATCAGCCTCAACAGCTATCTCACAGTCAATGGCCATGTTGTGCAGTATGCAGCAGGCCAGGAGTAGGCCACAGGCTTTCGAAGGGCTGTACTGTAGGGCACCGCCTGACCTGTCTAGGCAATGGAACTGTGCCTTCAGCATGCCAAAGATATGCTCGATGATGTTGTGCATGCTGGCATGTGCCTCGTGGTACCATTCCTCTGCTGGGGAAGACGAGCA
This sequence comes from Neoceratodus forsteri, assembly GCA_016271365.2. Lineage (NCBI taxonomy): Eukaryota > Metazoa > Chordata > Ceratodontiformes > Ceratodontidae > Neoceratodus > Neoceratodus forsteri. Next base: position 1,174,441,363 of record CM057453.1, on the reverse strand, counting down.
CCGGTAGGGGGTGAGCAGCCAGGGCCTCAGTGGGTATGCACTGTCACCTGTGTGGAGACTGACATGGTTAGCCCTCTGCTAGTCTGTGCTGCGCCCCTTGCCTGTCCCTGGCGCCCACGCCACCATGCACACCCTGCCCACCCCCACCACCAGGTCTGCTCTGCCCATCGCCCCTTGCCCATGCCATACTCACTCAGTGGCCCGTGGGGATGTCCCCACGTTCAAACCTGTGGCACAGCATAGAGCTGTGCCAGATAAACGCATCATGTGCACTCCTAGGGTGTGTGGCGCAGACATTGGTGATGCACCCCGTGGCATTGCACACCACCAAGCAGTTGGCACTCGGGCTCCCCTTCCTGTTGATGTATGCTACACCCTTGGGGTCAGGTGTCATGTGGATGCCCATGTGGGTGCAGTCAATGGTCTCAATCACGCCAGGCATGCGTGCCACCTGTGGAAGTCCTGCATGGTTGCTGTACGCTCCACCTGTGTGCTGGGGAAATGGATATATTTCGAAGCACATGGCATCAGTGCATTGAGGAACTGTGTGAGGAGGTGGGACGTGGCTGACTGGATTATGCCTGTGGTGTCCCCTGTTGGTCTTTGGAAGGTGCCCGTGGTGAGCAAGCTCCTGACAGCGGTAACCTTTGTCCCCACGGACATGGCGTGGCTCTGTCTGGTGGGTGCCTGCATCTCCTCACTGCACAGCTCACAGAGCTGCCTCGGAATGGCCCTGTTCAATAGGTACCAGCCCACGATCTCCATGTCACTGTAGTTCTCGAAGATGATGCAGGTACGGTACCACCTGTGTCGGGCATATCACCGATGGGCCCTTCCTCTGCCACATCGCTGTTCCTTCTGCCCCCTCACACCCCTCATTACGGCCTCCATCATGAAGGGTGCACTATCCATGGCCCTTGCTGTCCACTTTCCCCCTGGGCGGTTGGCTGCTGGCTGTGTGATACCCTGGCACACGGTGTGTGTGTGTGTGTGTGTCTCTCTCTCTCTCTCCCAGGCCACCTCTCTGTCCCTGTCCCTCTGTGTGTGGCCTTTGTCTTTCTGTCTGTGTCTCTGCCTGTCTCTCTCTGTCTCTCCCTCTCACCCCTGGCACAAGCGTTGTCTGTGTGTTTGCACCCTGTATTTATGGGAACAAGTCTGCTTGGAGCAACTTTGATTTGCTCCACACTTGTGCCATGGTTTCACGGTTGAATATGCCACTGCGCTGGATATTCATGGGAATGCTCCCTGCTCTTGCGCCTGCATTCATTATAGTTGCGCATTGGCACAGTGGATTTTGTGCTGTGCACTGGCTCCTGCTGAATATGGCTACTTGGCACAATTCCACACTTGCACTGGCTCAACTGCTCTGAATATCTGGGCCTATGTGTTTAGAGGAGGGGGGCTTCCTCCGTAGGTCTGAATTTTTACCTGTAATCACACATGGGCACTTTTTTTATTTTGTAGCCTGTGATAGATGGACTCTAGATATGCTTTCATTCAGGTGCAGATTAAATAGTTGCTTTTTGGTTGACAGTTTGCGAGGACTTCAGTGTTGCCTTGATTTCCCCTTCAATTATTCTTTTTCTGTTGATTGGTATGACTGCAACAGCTGCTGTTGTCTTGAGGTATTTAAAAGATGTACCATGCATGGTTGTCCTTATAGACTTGGTCTTATCATACCAGAAGGTAGTGTCTAATGAACTACTCATACTGTACCTAACCATATAAATAAGGAGCAGAGTGCTCTTTACATTCCTGGGTTATTGGGTTTATTAGTGGATACTACCATATTAGCCTGTATGTGGATCTCATATTTGTTTAAAGATGCATACTGCTGCCCTATGGTTATAACTGACATAGTCCTGCTCATACATAGTGGGACCACTGCACTGTGTTGACCCTAAGCTTTCTATACAATCTCAAGGATCTTTTTTTTTGTTTCATTTTTTTTTATTAAAAAGAGAAAGGTCATGACCACAATACATTACAGACAATTACTTTGTTAGTCTGTCTTTTTCTACATTTTCTTTCCACATTTTGATTAAAAACATACATTCCCTTAAACCCCTCATGGTTCCCCATAACCCCCTAAGGGGGAAATATTCCAAACTTAGTCCAGAGTTCTCCCTCCCCTATCTCCTTTCATCTCATCCATCTCCAATCATCCAGGTATAAAATCTGGGTCTCTGCTGGAAATGTAAAATATCCATGGTCTCCACAATAGCTCGGCCTGTGGAGCTTTGTTGTGTATTTTAGCCAAAATAGTCTCCAAATAATAAATGTTAGATACTATCTTGTTCCAGTCCCCAATGGTCGGAACTATCTCTGACATCCATCGTCTTGTTATGGCCTTTTTGGCAGCCGCTATGTAAATGGGTAGCAAAGTTTTGTGCAAGGCTGGGGTATGTGGGGAAAAAATTTCCAGGAGAACCATTTCAGCAGTCAATTCGATTCCTTCTCCCAGATAGTCCGACATTGCCTGTTGAAGATTACACCAATATGGCATTAATAGGGGGCATGACCAAAAGATATGAGCAAGGCCAGCTAACTGGCATCGACAAGATCTCCAGCATCTGCCATAGGAGGAAAGGAGATATTTGATTAGAACAGCAGGAGACCTAAAAAAAGTACTCTGCATTTCCAAGCAAATTCCCTCCAAACACCTGAATGAGTTATCTTACAAGCCATAGGTGAAGCCCGAAGCCAATCCTGTTTGGAGATTTCACTCTCTAAATCTCTACCCCAGCTTCTCATGATAGAAAATGATGAGTCACCCATTCTCTGGCATAAGATCTGGTAAATATGGCCTACTAGATGTTCCCAGTGCTGACCAGTTATAGCATCCTCTAGGAGTTTCCAAACTTTTGGAACTGGATTGGGCATGTTATATCCCTTTGTCTTAAATGATAGTTTTTAACCTGGGTATATCTATAGATGTCTCCTTTAGGTAAACCATAGGCTCTCTGTAGTGTTTCAGACTGGACAATGCCCTTCTCTGTTATAAATTGTCTATAGAATTGAAGTCCCACCCTCCTCCACCTAATAAAGGTGTGATCTAATGTGGCTAGGATAAAAGAACCATCCTCTGAGATCAAAATAAAGAGAAAAAAATTCTTTAAAGCCTTTATTTTTCTTTAGATGGTACCATTGGGTTAAGATTTAAGCTGTGAAGGGTGTAAAGTCCCACAGGTGTGGGGCCTTGTCCACCGAGGCCATGGTAATTTTCAAAATGTTCTATAAATCATTAATGGCAAACTCCATATCCTTCCAAGGAACCTTTACAGATGGGGAAAGCCACTGTATTAGGATCTTGATAAAGGATGCCAAAGCGTACAGCCTTAAGTTGGGAAGGTTTGCGCCTCCCTCTGTCAGTGGAAGCTGCAGCAAGGTCATCCTTACCTGAGGTTTCTGACCATGCCAAATGAAAGTAGAAGTTATTCTATCCCATGACTTGAAGTAAAAATTAGCAGGGAAGGTTGGAATATTTTGGAACAGATATAGCAATTTTGGAAGGATGATCATTCTGATGGACTCTATCCTCTGAAAAAAGTTCAAAGGCAGAGATGACCAGGTCATTAATTCTGATTGAATTTGTATCAACCAAGGTTCATAATTTAACAACTCTACATTTTCTAAATTTTTTGGAATTATTATACCCAAGTATTTAATTTGTGTTTTATACCATTTTAAGGGGTATTTGTTTTTTAATGTTTGGGTTGGGGAAAAGTTTAAAGCTAGCAAGTCTGTTTTGGTGATATTTAAAACAAATCCCGATATCTCAGAAAAAAGTGTCAGAGAGTCCCACAGGGCCGAGAGGGAAGTCTCTGGAGAGAGGGCTGAAACCAAAATATCATCGGCAAATAAAGCCACCTTATATTTCCTCTGTCCCATAGAAACCCCCTCCACACCTACATTCCTCCGAATTAGCTCAACTAGGGGTTCCACATAAAGAGCAAATAGTAGGGGGGACAAAGGACACCCCTGTCTCGTTTCCCTCTGTATGGGTATTGGTTGGGATAATGAGCCATTAATTCTAACGAATGCCTCAGGAGACGAATATACGTTCCTTAGGCATGTTGAAAAGGAATCTGGAAATGCAAATTTGGTCAGGGCTGCCCATAGAAAATCCCATCCCACCTTGTCGAATGCTTTGTCTGAATCAAGACTAATTATAATAGAGGGAATCTTTCAGGCCTGAAGATGTTCCATAATAAGAAATAATCTCGGAGATTATCTGAGGTACTTCGTGATTTCACAAAGCCCGCCTGATCTTTATGTATTAAATCTTGTAGGATAGGTTCCAGTCTTTTGGCCCAAATGGCCATAAATATTTTATAATCTACATTTAGGATAGAAATTGATCGATAAGATTTGGGAAGGGTGGGATCTCTTTCCGGTTTAAGTAACGGAGTTAAAATAGCGTAATTCCAAGATGGAGAAGGAGTCTGTCCCTCAAAGACTGTCTTGCAGGCTGGAAGAAAGCTAGGTAATAGTTGGGGAATAAACATTCTAGGGACATGGATATGTTGTTCATCCACACTCATTGGCAGGTATCCTTGCCGCTTTAAATCTTGCCGGAAGGTCTTCAAGCTTGCTCCTCCCACCCACCCGGGTGGTATAACTCTCGGCTCCGCCCCATGACGCCAGATCTTCCTTACCGCTTGGAAGCTCAGGTTCCCTCCTTAACGCTCTGCGTTTGCGACTGGTTCCTATTTCTCCGTTTGCGGTTTAAAAAAAAAAATAAAAGACTTCAGTCTTCTATCCCTCATGACTGCGATGGACCATCGACTCCCAGTTTGGAGATGCCCATGCGAGCAGAAGATGTCTCAGACGGATCCACACTCCCGTGTGTCTACTGCTTAGGCCTTGAGCACGACCCGCGAGCTTGCGACCTGTGCTCATCTTTCTCGGCCTCGTCCTCGAAGAACCGTGCTGCCCGATTGCAACTGGGCCGTCCGAGCGTTTCCCTCCGGTGAAGTCCAAGGAGGCCCGGTTGGCGGTGTCCGGCGGCGGGCTCGGCGGATCAGCTCGAGCGGATGGTCGCCCTCGAAGAGGAGGCGGCGCGGGCCGTATCTTCCTCGGCCGCGGCATTTATCCCGCTCTCTGGGTTCTTCCTACGGCTTCCTTTAAGGAGCTTTGTCTGTCCTCTCCACTAAGGAGAAGGGCCTGCGTCTGCTGGACCTTATTCTCGGTCAAAAGAGGGACAGGGTAATCCCTCGTCGGCGCTCTTGGGGGCGGAAAGGTCCCTCTCCCGGGCCGTCGACCGTCGGCCCGGTCGACGCTCGGCTTCGGCCACTGGCCTCACGGTGTCCCGTCAGGTCAGTTGACCGAGACTCCACCGATGAAGTCGAGATTTTTCTCGACCCATAGACGGGCTGTCGCCTTTGCGCCGAATTCCCCTCTCCCGGTTCCCCCGGGAGGAGTTGAGGATCCCGTGGGCTCGTCTGTGCCTCCGGTTCCGGAGCCCTCGGATGGACCTTCCGAGCCGAAGGGAGTGCCGGTTCCGGCCGACACCTCCCCGCACCGACCCCGGAAATTCCGGGACTCTCGGTCTCGGTCTCGGACCTCTTCGCGGTCCAGCCGTTCCCACCGTCATAGGCGGTCTCGGTCTCGGCACCGCGATAAGCGGCGTCGCCGCTCGTCCTCGTCCTCCTCCTCGGATGAGGGGAGGCTTCGGCGTAAATTACGTCGACGGTACGAGGACCTTATGTTGCAACAGCTCCTCCTGGCCGGGAATAAGCCGACTCCGGCGCCTTCCCCGGCCATTAAGTAGCTGTCACGGGCGGCCGACACAACCCCTCGACTTATCCGAGGCCTATACCCAGGCGGTTGTTCGGCCAAAACAGCTCTCCACGATTCCGGTGGAACCTCCGCCTCCACAGCCACCAATTGGGGCTCCGACCAAGGATTCTCGATCGACTGAGGGTCTACCCATCGGCTGTCAGTTACCCTCACTCCCGACCGACCTCGGCAGGTGAAGGGTGGCTCAGGCCAGAGCAGCTCTTGAGGACTCTTCGAGTCGAAGATGATTCCTCCTTCTTCTCCAAGCGACTGGACTTGGGTCTTCAGGAGGTCAGTCAATGGACGATAGCCGTCGTCCTTCCTAGGACTGCTTGGCTCATCTCGGAGTCTACGGGATGGAGCTCGAACCCGTTCCAAAGCAGGCCAGGTATCCCCTCACGGAGATTCTGGACGAGGATTCTCCGGCGGAGGCCTTTCCGGTGGCGAGGCCATAGTGGGTCGGCACTGGAACTTTGGCAGCGCCCTGCTTCCTGCCCTGGCCTCGGCCAGGATGGCCAGGAAGTATCACGGTCCCTACGGTTCCTTGTCGGTTTTGAACACCCTCTGCTGAGGGGTTGGTTACCGACAGCGTTTTCCGGCGCGCCGGCAACGCCAGGGATGTGGACAAACCTCCTGACAAGGAGTCCAAGAAATTGGACTATGTCGGGCGAAAAGTCTACGCTGCGTCCTCTCTCGGCCTTCGTCAGGCCAGTTCGGCCGTCCTCATGGCACATTTTTCTCATGCCCTGTTGGGCTCCCTGGATGAGGTCATCCCTCATCTTCCCGCCGATCTGCAGACTACGGTTAAGCAGGTGGGGACCAGGGCAGGGCAGTGGCCAAACAGCAGCTCCAGACTGCTTTGGATATAGGGGACTCATGTGCCAGATCGGTGGCGGCCGCAGTGGCTATGCGTCGGCGGGCTTGGCTGAGGATATCCACCTTTACTTCGGATACCCAGCACAAGTTGGCGGATGTTCCCTTTTTGGGGACTGACCTCTTCGGCCCTGGGGTGGAAGGTCACCTGCAGAGGATCGAGAAGTCCAATGCCACCTTGGACTCGGTCTCTTCCGCTCAGAAGGACAAAGGCCGCAAACCACAGCCTAAGCCCTTTCGTCCTTTCCATGCCCCGGCGCCGCCTGCCCAGTAACGCTCAGGGCCAGCAGGCTCGGCCTCATCCCAAACCCAAGCCGCCGGCTTCCTCTAACAGGAGGCAGGAGGAAAGGGCCCAGGAGGTCCCTCGGCCGGTCCCTCCTCCAAGCCTGCCCAGTGACGGGCTGAGGGGTGTCGCCCCATCCCGTCACTCTTACCTGGGTCCCCGTGGGGACGGCCCGCACTTCCGTTCCGCCTGGTCCGCTGTTACCACGGACAGGTGGGTCTTGAAGGTGGTGGGAAGAGGCCTGCCTCTGGAATCGAGCAGGCACCACCCTTCAGAGCCGTCGCCCCTCGGGAACCCGGGATCCCCAGCCTCACTGGCGGCTCGTCGAGCCGACATCGCTCCTCTCCAGAAGGAGGTGGTAAGAGGTGGTGGACCCTCCTTCAGACCCAGGGTTTGTGTCCAGGTACTTCCTGGTTCCAAGCGGACGGGGGCTGGCGCCCCATTCTCGACCTACACGACCTAAACAAGTTCCTAAGGTCTCGAACCTTCAGGATGGTCACTCTGGCTCAGATAATACCATCCTTGGAGCAGCGTGTGGTTCTGCTCTCTGGACTTGCAGGGCGCGTTTTTCCGTCCCTATCCGTCCGTCTCACCAGAGATTCCTTCGCCTCCGAGCGGAAGGATCCTCTCGAGTTCCAAGCCATGCCCTCGGCTTGTCTCCAGCTCCCAGGGTCTTCACCAAATGCATGGCAGTGGTGACAGCATTCCCTTGCGGCGCGAGGTCGGGTGTACCCTTACCTGGACGACTGGCTGATAGCAGCTCCCTCCAGGAAGGAGGCGGAGTGGTCAGAGATCTGGCCCTCAGGTCTGCTCTCAACTGGGCCTCCTTATCAGAGGCCAAGTCGGAACTCGAGCGAAGCAGGTGATTCTATTCATCGGGCGCAGCTCGACTCTCTTCGAGCCAGAGCGCGCTCCAGCGGACAGGGCCGAGGTTCTTTCCTCCTTTGCCCGATCATTTCTGGTTGGCAATTGCGCCTGCCGGGACTTCCTGCGCCTCCTGGGTCTCATGGCGGCCTGCACCAGCGTGGTCCGTTGGGCCGCTGGAACATGCGCCCTTCAGTGGGGACTGGCCAGCCAGTGGTCACAACGCCGCGATCCCTTGGACCAGCTTGTGTCGGTGACACAGGGATGTGGGCAGCTCTCCAGTGGTGGACCGTTCCAGATCATTTGCAGGAGGGCATCCGTTCGTCCGCCCAGCCGACGGTCTCTCTATCGACCGATGCCTCTCTGATGGGTTGGGGTGCCCATCTGGGGAACCCGGGCTCATGGCCTCTGGTCCCAGCGGAGTCGATGCCACATCAACCTGCTGGAGCTCCGGCGGTCCGCCTAGCTCTCACCGCCTTTGCTCCGTTCCTCCGGGGTCAAGTGGTCCGAGTCCAGGCGGACAATACCACGACCATGTACTATCTAAACCGCCAGGCGGGGCCGCGCTCCATGCTTCTATGCAAGAAGCTCTCCGCATTTGGTCACTCGTGCGCAGCCTGGAGCGGATCTCCTAGCCATTCACGTGGCAGGAGCCTCCAACACCCTGGCCGATGCCCTAAGCCGGATAGGGCTGCATCCCACGAGTGGTCTCTCCTGCGAGGTAGTACAGCATCTGTTCTCCCTTTGGGGCACACCTCAGGTGGACCTGTTTGCCTCCATGGAGAGCGAGCTGAGTCTGTTCCATGCCGCCCCCTCAGCAGGGCTCGCTGCAGGGGGATGCCTTCTCGAGGCAATGGACCCCGGGCCTCTTTTACGCCTTTCCCCCATTTCCCTTGATCCACAAGGTGCTTCTCAAGGCGAGGAGGGACAAGGCGCAGGTGATTCTGATAGCCCCAGACTGGCCTCGCCAGTTCTGGTACCCAGATCTCCTCAGTCTCAGCTCCAGGACTCCGTGGCAGCTTCCAGCTCGCCCGGACCTGCTCTCAGTCAATCAGGGGAAGGTGTTCCATCCGGACCTTCAATCCCTGCACCTGACGGCCTGGTTCCTGAGCTGCCAGAGTTCCAGGCCTTGGGTCTTCCGACCGAGGTCCTCAATGTAGTTGAGGCGTCCCGTAAGAGTCGACCAGAAAATGCTATGCCTTCAAATGGAAAAGGTTTTCCATTTGGTGTCAGAACAAGGGCTTGGACCCTTCCTCCTGTTCCTTGGCAAGCATCTTGGACTATTTATGGTCCCTTTCTAGTCAAGGGCTTGGGTCGGCGACCTAAGGGTGCACCTGGCAGCCATCTCTGCTTGCAGGCGCGCCCGGGAAGCAGTCGGTGGCGCAGGAGAAGGTGGTCTGGCGCTTTTTCAAAGGCCTTGATCACATTTCCCCTCCAGTGCGGGAACCCCCACCTCCGTGGGATCTACTGCTGGTACTGGCAAAGCTCATGGGCAAGCCATTCGAACCTATGCACAGGTGTGCTCTCTCTCACCTGTCGTGGAAGACCGCCTTCTTGGTGGCTATCACGTCAGCCAGAAGGATGGGAGAGCTCCAGGCGCTTTCCATCGAGTCTCCTTACCTGGTCTTCCACAGGGACAAGGTTGTCCTGCGCCCCCACCCGAAATTCCTTCCGAAGGTGGTGTCGGAGTTTCACCTTAACCAGGTGTTGACTCTGCCGGTGTTCTACCCCAATCACACCTCGGAGGCCGAATATAGGCTCCATACTCTGGACCCTAGAAGGGCGCTCGCTTATTATAAGGAGCGCACGGCTGAAATTCGGGGAGAGGTTCGCCAGCTGTTTGTCACCTACGCTGAAGCCGCATCTGGCAGACCTGCAGCCAAGCGGACGATAAGCAGGTGGGTAACCTCCTGCATAGATCTCTGCTATAAGTTGGCGGGCATGGAGCCTCCCAGAGGATAGAGCTCATTCTACCCGCCATACTGCTGCAGTGGCTGCTTCCAGGGCGTCCCTATCCAGGAAATCTGCAGGGCTGCTACCTGGAAGTCAGCAAACACCTTCATTACCCACTACCACATCGACCTTGAGTCACGCCGGGATGCTGGTTTTGGGGCCTCGGTTCTCCAGTCTCTCTTTCCCAAGTAAGTATTGGGGGTGTGCGTCTTGCCTCCCTCCTCCCGGAGAACTGCTAGGAGTCTGCCAATGAGTGTGGATGAACAACATATCCATGTCCCTAGAAATACAGGTTACTCACCTGTAACAGGAGTTCTAGGAATGGTATATGTTGTTCATCCACACGACCCACCCGACTTCCCCGGCTTCGACGCACAACCTGAGCTTCCAGCGGGCCAGATCTGGCGTCATGGGGCGGAGCCGAGAGTTATACCACCCGGGTGGGTGGGAGGAGCAAGCTTGAAGACCTTCCGGCAAGATTTAAAGCGGCAAGGATACCTGCCAATGAGTGTGGATGAACAACATATACCATTCCTAGAACTCCTGTTACAGGTGAGTAACCTGTATTTTTGTACCATTCTGGACTAAACCCATCCGGGCGTGGGCTTTTCTGAGATTTAATTATTTTTACCTGATAAAGTATCTCTTCAGGTCTAATCGGTCTTTGTAATTGAGAAATCTGAGTGTCCGAAAGTTTAGGTAAAGGGATTTGATCTAAAAACTCCTGTATTCTATGTTTGACAAACTCAAGGATCTTGATGTTACATCCTACACCTGCCACTAGGACATGTATCTCCTGTAACCCATGCCTGCTTTCACAGTGCTTTGTTGTATGTAATGTTCCCCGTTGTTCACAGGGGGATTGTATGCAACTCTAGCAACTGCACATTCCTCATGGCTTGCATCTTGCATTGTGCACTGTATTTCAGCTTGTGTATTTTGTACTGTTTCTGTATTTTAGACCCTTGTGGGCAAATGTAATCTTTCCTATGATCCTAGCCCCTCTCCCCGGTTGCAACTGGAACGAGTCTCACAGGCTCTGCTTGTTTACCTGGTAAAACATATTTAAATAAATTATCGATTTATGTAAACAAAAAGAGGTATGCAGTGTATACCTGGAGAAGTTAAATGCATTTATATTTAATTCTTTTATTCAGTATATAGTGTACATAGGTATTGTACTTTGAAGACAGACATACACAAGAATATACATCCACATCTGTTACAGTGTCCTAAAGGTCACCTTAACAGGACAAGATTTGTACCGAGTACAGCACAGTGGCACATACTAGGAAAATTGGTTTGCTCCAAATGGATGTCCAACGTTTATGGGATTGTGTTTTTGCCTAGCTTCAATTGTCCAGATGTGGTGTAGAGATAAATCTGCATTTTATAGGAGTAAAGTATTACCTACTGTGCCATGTTAGGGTATTAAATAGCTGGTATAGCATAGCAAAACGCCACACAGAACAGGGGCTTATGCTAACCATTTCCAGAAATGAGTAGTAGTAGACTGCTGACCATTTTGTGAGTGAGACCACGGCACAGTAGACAAAATTAATAAAATTATATATATATGTAACCCCAAGGGGGCGCTATCCCAAGGGCTACTACCCCTGCCTGCTTCACCACTAGCAGGTTGAGGGGCCTGGATCCAGTGGCGGGTGCCTCCACCCAGAGGTCGGGGTTGGAACAGTCAAGCACGTCTTAGACACAGCCCTCTGGGTCACTGCAACCCCCCTTTCCTTCTGCTAGTGGCCCATGAACACTTCTCACCCAATGGTTATGACTTACACTTACCCCCAAAGTGGAATGACCAACTTGGTGCCGAGGACCCCCTGTAAAATAAGATACAGTGACACAATAATCCATGCACAAGAAGGGAGCACAAATATACAGTTCAGACAGTGTACCTTGCAAACAACAAATCCGATTTATTGAAGGGGAAGTAACAAAGGTGGGGGAAATCAGGTTGATTAGCTTAACACTGTACTATATCAGGGCACTGTGCACAGGTCAGACCTATAAGTCACTGTCTCTGGGTACCAGGCAATAAGAGGCTAGCCTATTCAGTGCAGCTGGTTGGGGCCCAGATGGAGAAAGCATGTATTCGAGACCCAAATTGGTTAATCAGAGCCAGCAGGCTCAGTTCATGCAGCCAGGGGAGCGACCAGACAGATCTTGCCCTTGCTATAAACAGCTAACAGGGAGCTACCCTGAGTTAGTACTTACGACTCCTGTAGAAAAATCTCTTTCACACCACGTGCAAGACATAGGCTGTGATCTAAACACTTCACCACACATTTATATGTAGAACAGAGGGGTACCATACCAGGCAGCTGCTTTAGACTCCGGCGACTTTCCAATTACCTGGTCGGGTGGCCTTGGCAGCAGCTTCACTTGTTCTGAAAACAGACCGAAGCGATTGAAGCGATTCTCCAGTCCTCTACAGGGTGAGTCTGGTAGGTAGCTGTAATCGTACAGCCTCCTCTGTCTGCACTCCTCCACGGATCTTGTCTGCTCCTTACGGCGATTCTACCACCCAGCTTCTTGGCCTGCACACGCGCTTCCCACAAGAAAACTTGCACAGCGCAGGAGTCAGAGCTCCTTCTACCCTCACGATCACCAATGACTCTGCCACTTGGCAGTTTGGGCAGGGAATCTAGTTTGGGCACCACCCAATTCTATTGGAGGGCTGCATATGCCAGTCACTCAATTCTTCCCTCATTGGTGCAAAAAGGCGCCATAGTTCAGAACTTCACTTCCCAGAATTACTGGCTGTATCCCCTATGGCCAGCCGGCTACAAAGAGAGTCCTGATTCTGGTTGGTCGCTCAATACTCCATTTTAGGTGCCCTTCCCTTCCGATTGGATCCAAGAGGCAGTTCTGATCCAAAATGGAGGGGCAGAATACACAAAGACCCAGCTGCATGGGAAGCGGTTAAATAAATAACAATTTTACTGCCACGCTACATTCGTTCCAGAAAACAGTTATATCCTTCAATAATGCTCCCTCTGCTCACTTAGCGAGTGGAGAAATGGAGCGATTCAAACAGCGGCTCAAGTGGGAGCCAAGCAGTAAACCCACAGCCCCCCCTTGCAAATTAACAAAGCCTGCAGGCAGGCAGCTCTTAAAGAGACAGTACCAGAGGCTCTAAAAGCACTCACAGCACCTACACTTAAACGGCATTACGCTGAACGCCAGTTGGGCAGGGAGCCTTAGGCAAGCTCCGGGAAGGCTTTTAGGAACCCCCATTTGTAGGGGGGTTACACCCTTCTTGGCCTGGAAAAAACTTGGCGTCCGCGTCAAGTAGTTACCCTTAAATCACTTTAAGGCAAAACAGTTTAAACTGACAGCACATCAAACCTTTTGTTACATACACTAGTACTGCATTGCACAGTTTACTATTGGTTATACAATATTACACATACAGACAACCTTTTTCTTTTTAAATCAGGTCATTACTTCCTGCCCATGACACCTGGAAAGAGGGGGCCCTTCCCTATCAGCTACCTGCAGGCTAACTAGGGCAGGGGTACCATACTCAGAGGGCAATACTAGCAGTCTGGAATCATCCCCCAGGGTTAGTTTGGGCAAGGAGCTCGGGGACACGTACACCCCTTTATGGACCACATTCAAAGGCAGATCCACAGGCTGGCCCAAGGACTCATAACTCAATCTCACTATAGGCCATACTTCTCGGCCAGTCCGTCTAGGAGTCTCGGGGAGAATTTCTGAAGGCTCAGACTCCATTCCAGCCCTACTTGGGATGGCCGGGGAAACCTCTATAGGAGCAGGGGACCCAGAGTCCATGGTACCTTCGGGGACAGGGACTTCTGTGTCTGAACTCACACCACCTGGCTCAGCTGGGGACATTTCTGGTACTGGCGGGGAACTATCAGGGTACTGAAAATATTCTTCTTGCTCTGGCATATCCCTAGTTGCCTCCCCCATGTCACTTCCTTCGTCTGAGAAATCAGACACTTCAGCCAGTCCCAATGAGCTCATATCTTCAGATTTAATACCACTCACTTCTCCCTCCGGGAGCATTGGCTCCAAAGACAAAGCTGGGGGCTCAGACAGTCCAGGAACCCAGCTTCATCCTCATGGTTGATCAGGGGATTGCCCTTAAAAAACTGACTCAGTTCATAAGAGGGGTAATATTCAGGGTTACATTCACTGACCTCGGACACAGACTGGCAATCAGCTTCAGCGGAGGGGGGTGGAGAAGGCCTCATTAGTTTGATTTCTGGGGAATCAGTCGGTCTTAGTTTTTTCTTGGCAGTGGCTCTAGTCACAGGTCCGGGGGGGGGGGCATTTGGTGGTTTAGCCTCTATCTGGATCTGTCTGATTGGCAGCAGATGATTTCTGTGTATAGCTTTCACGTCTTTTGAGTTGTTCTCAGGTCGCACTTTGTATACAGGTAAATCTTCCAACTTTCCCACAACAATATGAGGAAGGTGATGCCATCTGTCAGCAATCTTATGCTTGCCATGCAATCCCAGATTTCTCAATAGCACTCTATCCCCTTCTCTAAGCTCCATTGCTTTCACTTTTTTGTCATACCTTTCTTTATTGGCTAAATTTAGTTTTGCAGCCATGGTCTGGGCCAGTTGGTAGGCATGGTTTAGTTGGGCCTTCAGCTTCTGCACATACTGTAGATGATTAGCTGCTTGAACCCCATCATGAGAAACTCCGAAACAGACATCTACTGGCAGTCTAGCCTCTCTCCCAAACATCAGTCGATACGGGGAAAATCCAGTGGCATCACTTTTGGTGCAGTTATAAGCGTGTACTAGAGTGCTTATCTGCTGGCTCCATCTAGGCTTATCTTTAGGTTGCAGGGTGCCCAACATGTCAAGCAACATGCGGTTAAACCTTTCAGGCTGAGAATTTCCCTGGGGATGATAAGGAGTAGTTCTTGACTTTCGTACCCCCCACAAGGATAGCATTTCTTTAATCAAGCGGCTCTCAAAATCTCTCCCCTGATCGGAATGGATTCTTTGAGGGGCCCCATAGTGGACAAAGAAATTCTCAACAAATACTTTAGCCACCGTGGTTGTCTTCTGGTCTTTAGTGGGGAAAGCTTGTGCATACCGGGTGAAGTGATCAGTAACTACCAATATATTGCTGATGTTCCTCTGATCTGGTTCTAGACTTAGGAAGTCAATGCAGACCAATTCCGTGGGGGCACTAGTAGTGATGTTAACCAGGGGGACAGCCCTCTGGGGCAGGGTCCTTCTTTGTAAACGTCGACTACGAGTCCTGATATGCTGTTCTACATAGGCACCCATTTTGGGCCAATAAAACTGGGACCTCACCAAGTCAAGGGTTCTGTCTATGCCAAGGTGTCCCATGTGATTGTGTAGGGACCTCAACGCCAGTTCTCTAAAAGCAGTGGGCAGCACCAGTTGTTGTTGGTCTACTCGCCCCTCTTTATCTACTGTCTCTCTGTATAATAGTCTATTAATCAGTTTCAACTTGGGACCTTCTTTGTATAACAGGGCAGTTCTCAAGTCAGGGGAATGCAGTTTTGACACGTCTCTCCCCACGTGCAGAGCCCCCAGAGCAGGTTATTATCATGGTGTCTCGGGATTGAGCCAGCCGGAGACTATCATTATTGAATTGGGGCAACGCACTTGTGTCTAATGCAGAGAAGTGACAGTAAGCAGCAGGTATACAGTTCTCAGATGGCCCCAGACAGTCCACCATGCAATCCACAGTATCAGGAGATACCTGTTCCTCTTTGTCAAATTTTTGGCAAAGCGCTCTAATGGCAGGTTTGGACAACCTGACCCAGTTGTCTCGGGACGCAGGCCTCCGGGAGAGAGCATCAGCGTCTATGTGGTTCAGGCCTGCTCTGTATTCAACAGCATAATCATAGGTAGACAATGCAGAAAGCCACCTATGGCCAGTGGCATCTAACTTAGCTGAGGTCTGCACATAGGTTAGAGGATTGTTATCAGTCTTCACCAGTATCTTAGCACCGTACAGCTAGTCATGAAATTGATCAACAGTGGCCCACTTCAAGGCCAGGAACTGTAGCTTGTGCACTGGATAGTTCTTTTCTGAAGGAGTTAGGCTCCTGCTGGCAAATGCTACGGGTCTTAGACCATTTGTGTGCTCTTGATATAACACGGCCCCAATCCTTGTAGATTGGCATCAGTATGAAGAATGTACAGCCTGGCAGGGTCAGCATAGGCCAGCACTGGGGCATGAGTAAGTTGATATATAATATCATGGAAAGCTACCTCACAATCAGCAGTCCAGCAGGTTCCAAATGCATCATTTGGACGGAAATATTGTTTCTCAGTCTCAGAGGGCACAGCTTTCTTATACTTTTTGTGGGTTGGAGGATACCCTTGAGTAAGGTTGAGTAGAGGGCGGATCACTCGAGAATAGTCTTTGATAAATTGTCTATAATACCCACAAAACCCCAGGAACCTTTGCAGTTCTTTCAAATTCTTTGGCTGAGGCCAGGTAGTCAAAGCTTCCACTTTACTGGGGTCAGTCTCCATGCCTTCAGTGGATACTACGTGCCCCACATATTTCACGGATGTCTGAAAGAATTGACACTTATCTATAGACAATTTGAGACCAAAATCTTCCAGTCGATCCAGGACTTTGAACAACCTGCTTTCATGTTCCTCCAAGGAGCTGCCAAATACGATGACATCATCCTGGTAGACTAAACACTCGAGTAAGTTCATATCCCCACAGCACCCTCCATCAAGCGCTGGAAGGTAGCAGGGGCGCCTGAAATCCCTTGGGGCATCCGCATAAACTCGTAGAAGCCTAATGGGCAAATGAAAGCAGTCTTCTCTTGATCCTCCAGAGCCATTGGGAGCTGGTAGTACCCACTGCGAAGGTCTAACACGGAGAACCATTTACTACCATTTAGACAGTCCAAGGCATCCTGAATGCGTGGCATGGTATACTGATCTGGTATGGTTCGCCTGTTTAAAGTGCGGTATCCCACACACATCCGAACAGTTCCATTCTTTTTCCCCTCACTACTACAATAGGTGAAGCATAGGGGCTTCTAGACTCTTGTATCACCCCAGCCGCGAGCATTTCCTGCAGGTGTCATCTCACATCATCTGTATCAGCAGGGGCCAGGCGTCGAGATCGCTCATGGAAAGGTCGCTCATCCTGTAGCCGGATGTGGTGCTCAGCTCCTTGCACACATCCTACATCCCACTCCTTTAAGGAAAACACCTGCTCCCTCTGAGCAAGCCTTTCACTAATCCTTTTCTTCCATTCTGCTGGCAGTGGGGAGTCACCGAAATGAAACAAATCGGAGGTCACTCCTCCCGGAAGTCTTGTTGCTGGGCAGAACAGCAGTATCCGCACAGTGCACCATAGCCAGAGTGCAACCTCGCTTCACTCGAATCTCTCGATCAGATACATTGTGCACTTGAACCATTACTCTTCTGGCAAAAGCATGGGCTCTAGCAGGCAAAATGCTGGGTTTACCCAGCAACCCCTCTGGCAATTTTCCATCGCCTGGTGCATCCAGCATCAATATTTTATTCTTAACATCCTTCTTAATCCGGACCCCATGGAGAACACACTGGGCATTTGGGGCTAGCAGCAAAGACTCTGGATCCTTCTTCCAGACAATACCCACTGGGACTTCGGGTTCCACCTGGCTGGCCTTTCTCTGGTGGGTCTCATAGGCCTTCTGAATCAAGGCTGGAATTCTGAGAGCTCGCCCAGTCCTGGACCTCTGTTTTTTGGAGCACAGCTGCGCTAAACGGCCAAACATATGAGCATTGGTTCCGATCAACAAGGGCACCCCATCATATAGGCCAGTAGGGGGACACACTGATGCCAAGGTCTCCACTTGCTTGGCCACCCCAGCCACAGAAGTAGGAAAAGATAACCAGATTTGGATATACCCAGAGTAGGGGTAGGCCTTATCGCTCAGTCCCCAAACATGTAGTCCATCTAACGGCTGCAGGGGCACCTCAGGCAAATGCTTCTGATACCAGTCCCGAAACATAATGGTCACTTGAGAACCACTGTCTAACACAGCCCGGGTGGGTACTCCATTCACTCTCACTGTGGTTTCCATCGAGGGACCCACCACATCAGACCATTCAGGGGAATGGTTTTGGAGGTTACTTGGGCATTGGCCCAGGTGACAAAACTCTTCTGAGGAGGCCCCCCTTGGGGTCGGGTATAGGCCTTGCGATGCCAGGCTACTAGCCTGCTATTGACCTTCCCCAAGTTCTCTGGTAACCTGCACTCAGTCTGAAAGTGTCCATACTCCCCACAATGGTAGCAGAACTTAGTATCTCAGAGGTCTTTGTTGGGCAGGAGATATCTTGCCGGCCTGGCGGCATCGAGGGTTCTGGATGGCTTCTCTTGACTAGGTCATTTGTTTCTGGTTAACCCAGTCTCCCCAAATTTGGAGGGGTGGGCAGGAGTTTGTTTCAATTCTCTCGCCATTTCCCGTAAGTCTCTAACCTCGGCCTTCAAATCACTCTCCACCCGGGGATCAGAGGAACAGCATGCACCCCACCACCCTGGGCCTCTGGGGCAGAGGAAGGCATCAGGTCCCTTGTTCAGTCCCCTCGAGGGGTGGGTCTCATCGGGTTTACTGAGCTCAGGGGTCTGGCATATATTCACGACCCCCACATAGGGTTCCCACCCCTCTTCATCAGTCTCAACTTCTCGAATCTCTCTCATCAATTGGCAGTATTCGCGCTCTCTCATTAATTGGCAGTATTCGGAAGGGGCAGCCCGTCGGTCATGTAGTTTGAGCTTCAACAAAATCACACTGGAAAACCTGGCAGATTTCAAGATATGATCTAGGTGGACTTGATTTAAAGCAGGGGCAGTTACCCCCAAGCTTTTTGCAGTGCCCTTTCCACTCTGGTAACAAGGGTTGACAGTTTCTCATTCCTCCACTGTTTAGCTGACTTGAACTTCCACAACAAGTCTTCCTCAGTTTCTGTACTCCCAAACACTCCCTCCAAGGCAAAAAGGTACTCTACTGCAGTGGCTTTGGGGCTAGTAGCCCGCAAGAAACGGATGGCTTCCAAAGGTGGGCCCCTCAGGCTCTCCATCAGTCTCTTTTGTTTCTCCCCCCTCAGAGCACTGCCACTCTTGGACTAAAGGGGTAGCATAGTCCATCCAAGTCTCCAAATCATCTTCTCCCGAGGGCACAGGCACAGTACCAGAAAAAAGTTTCAATCTCCGATAGGAGTCTAATTGTATGGGGGGAACAATTATAGGTGGTGAAGCCATAATGGAACTCTTGGAGGACCTGGGAGATGTACCCGGGGACGATTGGGGGGTGGGATTACTGGAAAGGTGTGACACCTGTAGTAATTCCTGAGTGGTCCTCCCTTCTGCAGCTAACAGTTTAAGCAATTTATCTTTGAAGCTATTAGTCTTGGGGACCCCCCCTGGGGTGACTGAGCCACTCCGGACATGAATGACCCTCCACCCCTTTGGAGCACCTTCCGGGTAAATCACTGGGGGCACCCTTTCTGAGTCTGTAATTATACTGCATAAAAGCAGCACCTGTAAGGTCTGGTCGAGTAGGTTGGCCATTCGCCCCTTCACCTCTACCTTGCCTAAACATTTAACACGCTCAACTGCAGAAACAAGGTCAGCGTTCTTTATCCCCAGAGGTACATCCCGTAGTAACACGATTTTCTGGGAATCCAACTCTTCAGCTTCACCCCACCCCATCAGTTTATGCACCATCGTCTTAACAGGGTCTAACTTAATTTTAGTCGTGATATCCCCCTCCAGTTTTTCCTTTGGTTTGGCCATGTTGGGGTAGTTTGTCTATTCGGCCACTAGGGGACGCTAATCCCAGCGGTGCCTCCAAAATGTAACCCCCACGGGGCGCTATCCCAAGGGCTATTACCCCTGTCTGCCTCGCCACTAGCAGATTGAGGGGCCTGGATCCAATGGTGGGTGCCTCCACCCAGAGGTCGGGGTTGGAACAGTCAAGCACGACTTGGTCACAGCCCTCTGGGTCACTGCAACCCGCCCCCTTTTCCTTCCGCTAGTGGCCCACGAACACTTCTCACCCAATGGTTACGACTTACACTTACCCCCAAAGTGGAATGACCAACTTGGTGCCGAGGACCTCCTGTAAAATGAGATACAGTGACATAATAATCCATGCACAAGAAGGGAGCACAAATATACAGTTCAGACAGCGTATCTTGCAAACAACAAATCTGATTTATTGAAGGGGAAGTAACAAAGGTCGGGGAAATCAGGTTGATTAGTTTAACAATCTACTATATCAGGGCACTGTACACAGGCCAGACCTGTAAGTCACTGTCTCTGGGTACCCAGGCACTAAGAGGCTAGCCTATTCAGTTTTAGCTGGTTGGGGCCCTGATGGAGAAAGCAAGTATTCGAGATCCAAATTGGTTAATCAGAGCCAGCAGGCTCAGTTCATGCAGACAGATCTTGCCCTTGCTATAAACAGCTAACAGGGAGCTACCCTGAGTTAGTACTCATGACTCCTGCAGAAAAATCCCTCTCACACCACTTGCAAGACATAGCCTGTGATCCAAACACCTCACCACACATTTATATGTAGAACAGAGGGGTACCATACCAGGCAGCTGCTTTAGACTCCCGATGACTTTCACTGCACAAATTGGGTGACGCAACGCAGCTTCACTTGTCCTGACAGACCGAGCGCGATTGAAGCTGATTCTCCAGTCCTCTACAAGGTGAGTCTGGTAGGTAGCTGTAATCGTACAGCCTCCTCTGTCTGCACTCCTCCACGGATCTTGTCTGCTCCTTACGGCGATTCTGCCACCTGACTTCTTGGCCTGCACACGCGCTTCTCGCACGAAAACTTACACAGCGCAGGAGTCAGAGCTCCTTCTGCCTTCACGATCACCAACGACTCTGCCCCTTGGCAGTTTGGGCAGGGAATCTAGTTTGGGCGCCACCCGATTCCTTTGGAGGGCTGCATATGCCAGTCACTCAGTACTTCCCTCATTGGTGCAAAAAGGCGCCATAGTTCAGAACTTCACTTCCCAGAATTACTGGCCGTATCCCCTATGGCCAGCCGGCTCCAAAGAGAGTTCTGATTCTGGTTGGTCGCTCAATACTCCATTTTAGGCGCCCCCCCCCATCCGTTTGGATCCAAGAGGCAGTTCTGATCCAAAATGGAGGGGCAGAATACACAAAGACCCAGCTGCAAGGGAAATGGTTAAATAAACAACAACTTTACTGCCACACTACATTCGTTTCAGAAAACAGTTATATCCTTCAATAATGCTCCCTCTGCTCGCTTAGCGAGGGCAAAAACGGAGTGATTCAAACAGCAGCTCAAGTGGGAGTCGAGCAGTAAGCCCACTGCCTCCCCTTGCAAACTAACAAAGCCTGCAGGCAGGCAGCTCTTAAAGAGACAGTACCAGAGGCTCTAAAAGCACTCACAGCGCCCACACTTAAACGGCATTACGCCGAACACCAGTTGGGCAGGGAGCCTTAGGCAAGCTCCGGGAAGGCTTTTAGGAACCCCCATTTGTAGGGGGGTTACATATATATCTATATATTTTTTTTTTTTTAATTTTGCTAATCATTCTGTGCCCAGTACTATGCATTTTCACAGCTGACTAGCCCTTTAGAGTGCATCACTGCTAATTAATTTTTTTCGACTTATTTAATACCCGGCAGGTACATCACTGTCCTGAAGGAGGCATGAAAGAACCTTACCTCCTGCAGCTGGGGCTTTTTTATTTTTATTTATTTAAATCTCGAATTACAAATACGTCTGAGCTAGGGGCAGCTCATTTACAAAGGTTCCATGTCAAAGGAAAGGGTTACAATAAGGTTGGGAGTTATAGACAACATTCATGGTATTATCGGAGCACAGCAAGTCAACTGGTAACTAAGTGGGAACAGTGCTACGCACTCAAGATTACAAGTAAGCATACAAAACCATAAGGTACATTTGAAGCAACACTGCTAATCAGAGGTGGGGGGAAGGGGAAGAGTAAGGAAGGGGTAGGGGAGATGAGAGGGCAGAGTCCAGATAGAGAAGGGAAAGAAAATATGGCAGCCAGAGGCCTTGTCATAAGGTGAGAGGAAGGGGAGGCTAAGGTGGGAGAAGGGGTAAAAAAGGGGAAAAGGAGGGCGGATGAAGGGGAAGAAGATAAGGGAGAGTGGGGACCAGAGGGCCTGGACAGATCCAGGAAGAGGGGGGTCAGTAGGATAAGAGCAAGGAGTGGGTGAGGTAAGGGAGGAGGTGTCAGGGGGAAATGGGAAATTGTTCTGTCAGGAGAGGTGAAACAAAACAGGAAGCCAAGTAAGAGCCTCAGAGAGTGAAAAAAGTGATATAAGGGTGTCTGCAGTAGTGGGAAACTAGGTGTAACAGTCACAAGTGCTTTCGGTTAGGAGCTGCTGATGAAGCATAAGTTTAAATTGGGACAGACAAGAAAGACTGCTCAGTTGGTTGCTTAGATTATTAAACCACGGGGGAGGGGGGGCTCTATATTGAAAGGATCGCTGGTATTGAGCAGTCCGACAGTGGGGTACTAGAAGGAGGTCAGAAACTGAGGTACGTGTGTTTTGGGTCTTAGGGGATTTGTTTAGCAGGCAACCAGTGCTCAGGGGTAGTAATCCAAGTAGAGCTTTTTTGGACAGGAGGCAGCTTTGATATTTGATCCTGTTATTTAGTTGGAGCCAGCCAGATTGAGCATATAACTCACAGGTATGAGTGAGGCGTGCAGCACCCATTACTAACCTACAGGCTTTGTTCAGGGACACCATGAGTCGTTTAAGAGATGTGGACGTTGCAGCACAGTATATGATTAGACCATAATCAATGATCGACAGGACCGAGATGCGAACTGCAACCTTAAGGGCTTCTTGGCTAAGACTTTGTCTGTGTCTGAAGAGGAGCCCAATTCCGGTATTAACATCCCTGGCAACATATTCCATGTGAGGCACAAAGGTAAGGTGACTATCCAGGGTTAGACCTAGATAGTTGAAAAGCTGAGTTTGTTCAAGAGTGTCTCCGTGGTTGTTTGTGATAGTGAGTTGATGGGCCTTAAACTTATTTCAAGAGGACGAAAACAGCTGGACTTTAGTTATTTTGTAGTTTAGCACTAGTTTGTGATTATTAAACCATCTCTCTGCTTCTGTGAAGCCTTGTTGAAGACTGTTTTCAAGAGCGTTGGGATCCAGGTGGCTAGTAAAGATGACCGCGTCATCTGCGTAGAGGAGAGTACACTGGTTGCAAATAGCTGGAAGGTCGTTCAGGAAAATACTGAACAATAAGGGACCCAGAATTGAGCCTTGAGGTACCCCTGATCAGACAGCCCTCTGCTCCGAAACTACATTTGATATCCTCACCCTCTGCAGTCTATCACTGAGGTAGCTTCCGAACCATTTCATGGTGTTTGGGGCAACACCAGTTTTAGAGAGTTGGCCAAGCAACAGTGTGTGATTCACTGTGTCAGAGGCTTCTGTTAGGTCAACAAAGGCTGCACCTACAATCTTGCCTTAATCGATTGCCTGTTGTAGGAAGCTTGTGAATTCTAATAATGCTGTGGTAGTACTGTGCCCCTTTCTAAAGCCATGTTGTTGTGGGCACTGGATGGAGTATGTTTCCAGATAAGCACCATGCTGGTTGGTAACAATTCGCTCGAGCACCTTGGAGAGTGGAGGGAGAATGGATATAGGCCTATAGTTACCCTGTAAGAAACAATCACCGGAGTTATGATGGCCATTTTCCAGGCATCAGGAAATTGTCCCAGTGTAAGAGAAAGGATTAGAATCTTAGTTATAGGTAGGAGAACTTCATCTAGGTTTAGGGTGATAAGCTTAAGATCTAGTCCATCATTACTGTGTCTTGCGTTTCTTAGGACCTTAGCTAGTAGTTTTCTAACCAGGTTGCATGATAATCTTTTAAAAAAAAAGGGGGGTACTCAGGACCATTTTCATCACCGTGGCTTGTGGAGCGGGCAGCATCATCATCGAAAAAGTCAGGTGGGAGAACACAGCTCAAATTGGTAAAAGCATTGTTAAAGGCATTAGCAATTTCCAGAGGGTCAGCGGTAGGGGTCCCATTTATGTTTAGCATTGTAGGCGATACTTTAGGTTTTTTGCCAGTGACGTCATTTATATTAGACCAGAATCTTCTGCTATCACCCCAGGAGTTGGTAAGCATCTCCCTATGGTACTTGTCTTTTGCCTGGCGAGTCTCCATCGTGCAGTTGTTTCTAGCAGCTTTATAGGCTTGTAGGTCCTGCTGCTTACCAGTGGCTTTTGCACAGTGCCAGAGATGGTCCTGAAACTTCATGTGGGAAAGGAGCTCAGGAGTTATCCAGGGGATAACCATGCCAGAGACCTTAATCTTTTTGAGAGGGGCATGCGTATCACAAGCAGTGTTAAAAACCCTTATAAAGTGACAGAGGGCTACATTAACATCATTGGTTGTCCAGGATGTTCCAGTTTTGGGCACAAAGCTGTTGTTTTAGGAGGTCCAGGTGGCCCCTTCTCAGAAACCTGCTGTAGATAGTTTGGGGAGGGGGGATAAGGAATTTATTAGTCCAACTGCATGTGATTGGGGAATGGTCACTGATGGAGTCAGGGTGCACAGTTACATTGGAAAGGTGGTTAGGCTGGTTAGAAATTATCCAGTCGAGGGTGGTGCTAGTCCCCGTTTTATAGTTTATCCTCTTGGGTGTATTAACAAGTTGAGTTAGGTGAAAGGTTGTTACTGTATCCTTTAGTGAGTTGGTCACAGGTGACAGCCAGTTTATATTAAAATCTCCCATGATAATTGTCTCCGTGAGGTGATTTTATGAGCGGAGATGGTCAAGAAGACTGAGGAGACCAGTGGCCAGGTGTTTGGAAGGTATGTAGACTGAGAGTACTGATATTGTTTTATGGTGAGCCCCCAATAGCACTTTTACCGCCAGTGCCTGGCTATTGCCACTGAGGTCATTTGCAATGGATGTTTTATTATCATGCTAAAGTTGGTTACAATGCTGCATCTGCGGTAGTGGTTTAATGTCTTAGCATCATACAACATAATTAAATTAACCTCTGCAATTCAGTGGCTACTTAAAGTCTCTTTATTGAAACTATGCTAAAGTGAGAATACTTTCTATTTTCTCCTTGTAATCAAAGAACGGGAGCCATTATCTGTTTTAACTCTTAAAAGAGTTGTAATTACTTCCATTTCTTTAATTTGGTCACAAATGCTGAGTAGCTCCATGATCCCTGGAGACTTAGGGGTGAGCCCTCTCTATGTTATAACATTTAGCGCTACTGCTGCCAAGATCAGAAATAGATATTGATACTTCTTATCACATTTATGTGCTCCCTGTGGGAGACCAAGAACAAAGTTTCAGAAATCTGGGGGAGAGGGCAGCTTCAGCATATCTTGTATATGTTTATGGGTGACAGTCCAATAAGGACCTAATACAGGGCAGCTTTAATATCTGTGATATGGGGGAGCCCCTCTTGCCACGTCATCGCCAACATAAATCTGTGTTGCTGGTGGACGAATGTTTTGAAATCGTGGGTACAAAAAAAAAATCTGGCAACAGCTTTCCATAAAACTCTGGCCATGCTGACCCACCTGGGCAGCAGTAGCACTACTGCTTGCAACACCAACGATCTGGGTTTGGGAATGAGTCTTGATCTTCGGAGGGCCAGCCAGAGGAGGAGAAGGAGTGAGTGTCCCACAGGATGCTCTCCTCCTCCGGGGAGGGAGGAAGGAATGTGGTCACCATGCGACTGCCACCTCTGTGACCATGAGTGGCATTTCAGGCAAAGTGCCGTACTGATTCCCTGGATGGATGCACACACCTTGCATGCGCATGCCTGTCAGCCAGTGTCCCTGGGGGAAGGAAAGAAAAACTGAAAATATAGACATACTTCATGACGGCTCCCTACAGACACTGCACTCCACTGACCTAGACTCACTCCTGGAGTCCTGCAAGCAGCCGTTTGAGGGAGCTGATCCAGCCCAAGAACCTCCACCATGGGGTAGGGGATACCATGGGGCACCACTCCAGGAGACAGGTTAGCCCTGGGAGATAGCTGGGATGACGGGGTTTGGGTTTTTCTCTTTCAGACACTTTTTCTCACTTCTGGTTACCTCACTTTTCTGTGCTTTTGAATGTTTTTATCACCATGTTCTGTCTCTCCCCTGCCCTCCCAATCAACCCAGACACTGTCATCTGTGCTCACTCCTGGTCCTTGGTGCAGGCAGAGGGGACCGGAAAACAGGCAGTGCTGTCTTACACTCATTCTTTCCTGGTCCTCAGAACAGGCAGCGAGGACCAGGACTCATCTGCAGAAAACAGCTGGAAGCTATAGTGAGGGACAATATTCAGAAAGTTAAAGGAAAACTACCAGCAGAGGTGAAGCCCCAACAACTGCACAAATCAGGCTTCACCTCACAGATCCTCCCAGAGCCACCATATTAAATTAATAGTTTTTTTTACCTGAATGCTCATAAAAAGTATCTAAACCCCTGGTGCAGCCGACATGTTTAAATATGGCACTCCTCACCCCTCACAATCGCGGTGCAAACACCACGATAAACTGACGCGGCACTGCCCCTTATTGGTGACTTTATTTTTTTTTCATTAAGTATACTTTATTAGTTTCCAATAACTATCCATAATACAATAAGGACAAACACACATACTATACAATATCGATCGTAGACAGACTGATACAAATATCAGCAAGAAAAAGGGAAAAAAAAAAAAATAAAAAATAACCCATACCCCCTCCCTACCATACCCTGCTCCACCACCCCGGAGCTCAGCAGACAAAAACAAATGTTATAAAAGACGACAGGTAGGACACTTAACACACTAATCTGAAGAAGACGGGCGGCATATCTGCCTCCAAGTTATGGCTGCAGCGTCTTCATTTGTGACCCTGCAGAGGGCTATGACAATAATGTATATAATGATTTCCATCTGGTCCAGAACTGGTCAGGACACTTCCAGAGAGAAGCTATATGCTTTTCCACCATCAGAGTTGACAACATTTCCTGGTGCCTTTCTCTGTACAAAGGGATGGAAGTGTCCGTCCAGTGCCATAATAATATTAACTTCGTTGTCATTGAAATCAATGCCATATGAGCTTTGTGACTGCTAGGAAGATCCACAGGGTAAAGCTTGACCAAACATATTTCAGGAGAGAAAAGATCTTCCTAACCCAGAAGGGGGACGAGTGAGTCCCGTATGGCGTTCCAGAAGGAAGTCACCTTGCCACAGTCCCAAAGCATGTGTTTCAGTGTACCCTCCACAAGGCCACATCTGGAACATAGGGGAGATGGCAATTTACCCATTCTATATAACTCTGACTGAGTATAATATATGTTATGTAAGATACAAAAATCAGAACCTGTCTTGTTTAATGTAGTTATAAAGAGCCTGCCATACCGCATGCTAAACTTTCGGATCATCCTGAAGGCTTAGTGCCTGTTGTCAATGAAAAAAAAAAATCCCTTTGAACTATATTGGTGCCTTTATGTAAGGAGATATAATAGTCTCGATCTCCATATCCAGCACTATCACGCAATTTGTTTCAAATGCCATGTGTATGCCTGGCATAAACATGGCATTTAGGCAAATTCTGCAAAAACAGTGCTGGGCATGGGAGATACTGAGATTATTAAATCTCCTTACATAAAGGCACCAATAAGGAAGGGGCAGTGCCGTGTCATTATATCGTGGTGTTTGAACCGTGATTACGGGGGGTGAGGAGTGCCATATTCAAACATGCCGGCTACACCAAAGGGTTTAGATACTATTTACGAGCATTCAGGTAAAAAAAAAAAATTATTTTTAATATGGTGCCTGCAGGGGGATCTGTGAGGTGAAGCCCGATCTGTGCAGCGGTTGGGGTTTCACCTCTGCCTGTAGATCTCCTTTAATAATACCGCAAACAGTGGCAGCACTCAGTCCTAGTCCTCAGAGCAGGCAGCAAGGACTGGGAAACAATAACATAACATTTCTGGAAGCCACAACAAGGGATGAACTGTTAAAAAAAAAGAAAGGAAACAAAGTCTGTCATTCAATCACTCCCAGTCCCCAGAAAAAGCAGGGAAGACCAGGAAGACAAAAATTATTCACTGTAGTGATGTTGCTTCCTAAAGAATCCATCAGTTATATTCACAATATGCAGTCATTCCCCTGGAATGAGCAGCTTCAAAGCTTTGGGAATTTATGCTAATTATGGAAATTTAGAGTCATGTTCCCCTTTGCTTTCTAACATCAGATGTATTTCTGTAACTAGGGGGAGCTATGACCACCAAGTCTCGCTAAATGGCTACTAAAATATTCTAAAAATGTTTCTTAAAATTTTTGAACAATGTTAAAAACAAGTCAGAAAAACAATTATCTACATTGAAATCAGACCACGGAGCAGCACTTGTAAGCACTGTCACAAGTAATGCTCAAGCAAAACAAAAAGAACTGATTCTTGTCTGAGCCTTTCACCAGGTTCTGGAAGGGGAGCTGGCAGGGTAAGGGATTGTGACTATAACTGATGGATCCCTTAGCAAGAAACAGTGTTACTATGATGAATAATTTGTTCTTCTACACTAGGAATGCATCAGTTTATATTCACAATATGCTGACTCCATAGCAGTATCTTGGGAGGCTGGGTGTAGAACCTATTTAGGGACAAGGTTTTTGAAGACAACAGTGCCAAAGCTGGGCTGTCTCCTGGACTGTATGTCCAGACAGTAATGTTTTGTGAAGGCGTGTACTGTCTTCCAGGTAGCTGCTTTACAAATCTCTTACAGGGGGATACCCCTTGTTGCTGCCACAGAGCCAGAGGTGCCTGTTGTAAGAGTGCGCCCTAAGGCCTCTACATGGCAATTTACCCTATGTCATAACAGAACTGTATGCAGGAGACTATCCAACGAGAAATGGTTCTCCTGGATGCTGGTTTGTCTTTGCCTATTTCACCATAAGTGAAAAGCAGCTGAGTGCTAGTGGACCTAATGTCCTTTGTGTGGTCCAGGTAGTAACTTGCGGCCCTTTTCGCATCCAGACAACGGATGTTTTGTTCCCCTGAGCTGGATTTTTTCTGTAAAAATAATAGGAAGGGCAACTGACTGATTCAGGTGGAATTTAGACACCACTTTAGGGAGGAATTTCCTGTTTGTCCTCAGGCCTACCTTGTGCCTATGGAACATTATGTAGGTTGTAGCTTGCTCACCCTTCTAGCAGATGTCATTTTCACTAGAAAAATTATTTTCCAGATGACATACTTAATTTTATTAGTCTGTCTGAAAAATTTATTTTGCGCAGCAACTGCACCATTCTGTGCCACAGGTGCGAAAACATGTTTCGGGCAGGATGCAAAAAATGACAGCTATACTGTTCATAAGGAGGTGTGAAAAAATGGCAATGTTGGAAATTTGGAATGAAAATATTAAAAACTGGCGAAGTTATGGGCGTGTGTTCAAAGTGCGCAATGCACACTCGAAACGCAGTCATTTGTTGTAGCTTTTTCACCAGACTTGCAACATGGCCTTTTTGGGACCCCACTTCATGAACAGTGGCACTGTCATTTAGTTAATCGGTCCCGATAGGTGATTCCGCGCAGCAACCACTAAATCACATTTAGGGGCTGGGAAACAAAATGGCAGTGTCAGTATTCATGAGGTGGGGTCCCAAGAACCCCATGTTGAAAATTTGGGACCAAAACTCCCAAAAATGGCTGAGATATCAACCTAAGTTGAAACCCCCCACTGATTGCCATTATAGGGCTTACCATGATTTTCTTCAGATGGTGGTCGGCTTTTGAAGAGTGCAGATGTGTTCTTGGTCCACAGAAGATCACAGCACCGGACCTCTGAGGTAAGTATGGGTGAAGTGCGGGGAGGTGGGAGTGCGCAGAGGAGGGTTGGAATGGGGAGGGGCAGTGAGGACGATGAGGAACCATTTTCTTTTTTTAGGCTTAAAAAAAATCCTAGACGGCTTTTCTTTTTACAGATTAAATACTATGAAAAATAAGTTTGGCAACACTGGGGTGGGCCCCAGTGCTAGACTAGTTGGGGGAATCAATGGATTTGGGGAACAAGACCCGAGGTCGGCTGAAAAAGAGCGTGGGTGTGGGCGATCCAACACCGGAACTGGGCATCCCGTGTCAGAACAAGATAAAAATTACTTTGGCACACTGGGGTGTGTCACAGTAGTGGGGGGGACATGCCGACACGAGGATTGGCCACCTCGTTGACTAAAAATATATGTTCAAGCGGTGGGGGGAGGGGGTGGGCACCTTGATGTTGGTTTTGGGGGGAGTGTGTGGTAGGCGGCAGAAGCCACCAATTGTATAATGCCACGGCGGGGCTGATTTGTTTATTTCACCAGGAAAGGCACACTGAATAAACGAGTTGCTCATAAGTCTAACCATGTGCATTAAGGTGCACTGTAATGTGCATGGCTAGAGTGTGCCGGGGGTGGGGTGGTGGAGAGATCTACCGCTGCAGTGACAAAACTGTCCGTAACTGGAGCGGTAGATTTCTTTCAAGTCCGGAGCTTGCTCTGAAACTGCCATCATCGGCAGCTTCCTTATTGATTGGTGGCCGAGGGACATGCCCCTGAAAGTGTTCGCTGGATTGGCCAAACACTGCCACACCTCTGCAATGCTCTAATCACCTCAAAATGTTTCTTGTTGCTATGCGCACAAGCAAACATAAATATTAGCTCTGTGATATTTTTTTCTCTGAATACTGAGTGAACTATGTGGTACAGTCTTGACTACCAGAAGAATACAAGTAATGTATACCACAAAATGTTTGGGTAGCTAGTTTGCTTTCCCCCCACCCTCTACACACACACACACCTTTCAACTGACCACTCAGGCCCTGTACACACTAGATGTCTTAAACCATGTTCATAGAATCATAGAACTTGACGGCAGAAAAGGACCCCATGGTCCATCCAGTCTACCCTTATCCCACTGTTAAACTATCCACCTCCCTCCTTGCAATCCCACCCCACTCCCCAGTAACCCTTTATGCCTGTCCAAAGCCCTCATGAAACCAGACACTGTCTCCACCCCCACAACCTCTTCTGGAAGCCCGTTCCAGGCATCCACCACCCTTTCTGTAAAGAATCACCCTCTCATGTTACCTCTGAAGTGCCTCTCCTGCAGTCTAAAGTCATGCCCCCTTGTATTGGTGTCCTTCTTTATCTGGAATAAGCACCCCGGACCTACTTTGTTTATCCCTTTGATGTATCGATCATGTTCTCTCTCTCCCTTCTGGTCTCTAGTGTGTACAGCCCCAGCTCGTTGCATCTCTGTTCATATGGTTTGCTCTTCATCCCTTGCACCATCTTGGTCACTCTTCGCTGAACCCTTTCAATCAGGTCTACGTCCTTGTGCAAGTAAGGCCTACAGAACTGGACTCCATACTCTAGGTGCAGTCTCACCATAGCTTGGTACAGGGATACCAGGACTTCTCTCCTCCTGCTGGTGATTCTCCTGCCTATACTTGCCAACATCCCATATGCCCTCCCCACCACCCTTGTACACTGTTTCCCCACCTTAAGGTTGTTGGAGACTACTATACCTAGATCCTTCTCCTGCTCAGTAGTCCTGGTTCCTTCCCCTTCCATTTTGTACCCTGTCCTCAGGTTTCTGTGTCCCAGGTGCATAACCGCACACTTTTTGATGTTGAATTTAAGTTGCCAGGTCTCTGCCCACTCCTCTAATGCCCTCAGGTCCTGTCTCATGTCCTCCACCCCTCCGTCAGTGTCAACCCTATTGCAGAGTTTATTGTCATCCGCAAAGAGTGCCACACGTCCCTTCAGTCTATCTGCTATGTCGCTTATATAGATACTGATGAGGAGCAGTCCCAACACTGACCCCCTAGGGTACCCCGCTTGTCACCCGCCCCGTCCTAGAGTGCACCCCATTCACTACCACCTTCTGAGTCCTGTCTGCTAGCCAGTTTTCCACCCATCTAGTTATTTTGCCCCCACCCCCATACTTCCCAGTTTGTTGACCAACCTTCTAAGGGGTACGGTGTCGAAGGCCTTGCTGATGTCCAGGTAGGCCACATACATCCCCGGCCCCCCAGTCAATTACCTGTGTCACCCAGTTGAAGAATACTATTAGATTGGACTGGCATGATTTCCCCCTTGTGAACCCGTGTTAGTTGTTGTTTATCAATTCTTTCACTTCTAGGTACTGTGTTACCCTTTCCCTGATGAGTGCCTCCGTGACCCTTCTCACAACTGCAGTGAGGCTGACTGGAAGATAGTTCTCCCTCACCTCTCTACTACCCCCCCCTTGTGTATTGACATGACTGTAGCTCTCTTCCAGTCCTCCGGCACCCTTTCAGTGTCCAAGGGCAAGTTGAATTGCCTCGCCAAAGTGGCAGCCAACTCCTCTGTTAGCTCCCAGATCACCCTCGGATGCAGGCCATCTGGTCCCATGGGCTTGTCCACCCTCACCCTGCCCAGTTCCTCCCTGACTCTCTCTATACTAAAGGGACTAATTTCCACCCCTTCACCCCACCTCTTCCTCAAATCCAGTCCTCTACCCTCCCCCTCCTTCGTAAAAATCAAGCAGAAGTACCTGTTTAGCGCTTCTGCTTTCTTGCAGTCATCCTCCAGTGGCTCCCCCCCCCAGAGCCTTCCGATCCCTTGACCAGTCTTCCTCCTATCCTTCATGTACCTGAAAAATTTCTTTTTACCTCCCCTTGGCCTGTTTTGCTATCCGTTCCTCTGTGTCGGCCTTTGCCCTCCTAATTTCCTTCTTTGCTAGCCTCCTTGTTTCCCTGTAGGCTTCCCTGTCCTCCTCCTTCTGCATTTTCTTATATTTTCTAAATGCCCTCTGTCTTCCCCATACCACCCTCACCACACCTCTGTTGAACCACAGTGGCCTCCTACTTCTTGCTCCCTTCCTTACCCTCCTTATACAGGCATGTGTGGCCTCCCTGACTCTGTCTCTAATAGCCCCCCATAGTTCTTCCACTTTCCCCACACTATGCGTTGCTTTTCCCACTAATCTTCGCAACTTATTAAAGTCTTCCCTCCTGAAGTCCAGCACCGTTGTGCTGGTTCGGCCCACTTCCCTCCCTGCCCTCACCTTAAACCTTATGGCCCTATGGTCACTATTTCCCAGCTCCTCTCCCACCACTACCTCCTCCTCTGCATTCTGCCCATTAGTCAGGACCATGTCCAGCAGGTTGTTCCCACTAGTTGGTTCTCTGACCAACTGCTGAAGGAACACCCCCTGCAGCACCTCTAGAATTTCCCTGCTTCTGGTCGAAGCTGCAGCAGGGATGGTCCAGTCAACATCTGGGAGGTTTAGGTCGCTCATTAGTAGCATTTCCTCTTTTAGAGCCATTCTTGCTATGTCCTGCGTCATCTTCCTTTCCTACTCTTCTCCTTGGGTGGGTGGTCTGTACAC
This sequence comes from Neoceratodus forsteri, assembly GCA_016271365.2. NCBI lineage: Eukaryota > Metazoa > Chordata > Ceratodontiformes > Ceratodontidae > Neoceratodus > Neoceratodus forsteri. The sequence continues at coordinate 1,174,408,206 of CM057453.1, read as the reverse complement.
CACTCCAACTCTCAAGGATTCCCCTGTCCTCCTGCTCATTGTCACCCATAGTAATTCAGCTTCCCCATCGCCCTCTCACCCCTCCGTCACTGTCACATCTTCCCTAATATATAAGGCCACCCCTTCCCCCTTCTTGTCCTTCCTCATCAGTCTGAAGCCAGGAATCACTGTCTCCCACGTGTGGACTTCCGTCTATCACGTCTCTGTGACTGCTATTATGTCCAGCCTATCATGTGCAGTGATGGTTGTTAGCTCCTCCATCTTGTTTGCCAGGCTCCTAACAATGACCACCAAGCCCTTCCACCATTTTTCTCCTTCCTCAGCACCCCCAAGGGCTTAACAGAGGCTGTGTCTGCAATTTTACCCCGGAGAAGGGGACCTAGGGTCTTAATACATTGGCATCAGAGGAAGACAGCCGGGCCAATGAGGACAAGTGGCACCAGAGTTAGAACGCAGCCAGGCTTTAACACAGTTTAAGAAACACTAACACGGTTTGCGGCCACATTACAGAGAGATGTAAACCATTTTTAAATACCATGCTTAAACCCTGCTAGGTATCTAGTCTTTAGCACGGTTTTAAAAATGGTTGGTTTCCCTTACGAATGTGTACACGCTACAGTGTTCATCCCGTTCTTTGCTGGTCCTCCACTATGCACAGCAAGACTGCAGGCATTGCTCTGTGAGGTTCCAGAGTGTGTACGTCATACAAGTTTGAAAATACTTTAAAAAACGAGTAAAAGCAGTAATGTGGCTGCACTAACACGGTAAGAATTAAATCATTTTAGAAAATGGTTTAAAATGCACCTCATAAGTGTATACACGGTCTAAGTGATTTTTTATTGTATATTTCATCTGCCATAAAAATAAATTCACTTTTATTGGTGCTGGTGGTGCCTACTCCATACAGCCATGTGAAAAAAACACAGAAGCACACACCTTTTGCCGTGTTGTTTGTATTTCTGACCTCTGAATGTGTTGAGAAACACACAGTCCAGTGCTGCTAATAGTGCTACAGTTCCTTTCTTCTGCTGCTGCTGCTTCTGCCTCCCAAATCCACCAATCTATGTCCTGAAAAACAAAAGTAAAAAAAAAAATTGATTCTCCATTTCAATCAGTTGTTCCCAAAATATGTTGCTCATTGAACTACCACCTTGAGTACTGGAAGTACTACATTTGGTATAGCCATTTGTCTTGGACAAGTACTTAATTTTAGGATTTGTGGATCCTGCACTGAGATGTGGCGTTCTCAAGTCTGGAAATGTTGTGCTGTCCTTAGACAGTATCAACAGATTGTATCTCGGTGGCAGACTGATAGGAGGTTTGCTGGAGAGGGACAGGAGCATGGAGTACCAAATCTGCCTGGCCCAGTCTGGTACTGTGAGAATCATTGTTGCTGACTCCCTCCTTAGCTTTAGGAGCACCCTCAGTAAGAGTTGGAATGGGTGTGTGTGACTCAAATCCTTCACCAGGGACTTCAAGTTCACTGTCACCACCGTGGCTTTTTACCAACAGGAACCAGGGAAAACCTGCTTCTTTATCCAATGTTAGCTGCTCACCTTTGCTTATTCACAGACTATAAATGGGATTCTAAATGGCGGGTGCTACTGCATATGGCATATATCAACAAAAACAACAAGTCAGTACACACCCTGGCCCCCCTCCATAAAAGAGGGAGTAAATGTAACAATAAACGTCTTATTTCAGCCTGGATTGGCAGTTGACTAATTTGATTTCAAACGTAGTGGGGTCTCTTGGTATTCACTTCAGGGCCCTGCTGTGAGGTCGTCCAGCAACCATCGTCGAGGTAGACCCCCATCAGCTGGGTCCCTACTCCAAACTGCATCTGCCTCAAGTGGCCTCCTTTATATAAGGTGCATCAACTTGAAATAGGCTTAATTAAGGTGTGGTCCCCAGCCAATGTGCAGGTAACTGGTGGGAAACTAGCTAAATGAGAGAGCCATACTTCTCCCCTTACAAACCTTATCCAATGTTAGCTGCTCACCCTTGCTCATTCACAAACTATAAATGGGATTCTAAATGAGGGGTGCTACTGCATATGGCATACAGCAGGAGTTATGTACAGTCAGACAAAAGGATTACAGTTTACTAGAAATTAAAATAAATGAAAGATGGGTTGCAGACAGAAGAATCTGAGATATTCTCACTTTAAAAACCAATTCTTTTACCTGCTGCTGTCTGAAAAAAACACTATTCCCTAAGCTGTCTTTACCAGACCTGTAGCTGCAGGATCTGGCATTTCATATGTTCCAAGTCCAAGAGGAAGAGCTTTCCTGCAGCCCCTCAATTTATTTCTTACTCCTGTGGGAAGGGGTCTCATTCCCTTTGAGTGACAGTTCCGTGCTGTCCTAGCCATCTTTTAATGAATGTGAGTGTGTATATGTGTGTGTGAGTGTGTGTGTGTCCATCCTTCAGCACCTCCTTACTAACATTATGATATTCACCTAGGTCCTTAGTCCAACATGGGAACATCTCGGGATACCTGACTGCGTAATCCACAACAACCAGTATGTATCAGTTCCTCTTGTGACTTGGGGTACTTAGGGCCCCATTATGTCCATGGTTACCCTCTTAAAGGGTTCATCGATAATAGGCAGGGGCACCAAAGCTGTCTTAGCCTTGTTTCCGACCTTTCCAACCTGCTGGCACTGTGGACAAGTCTGACAGTAATCTCTCAAGTTTGTGTACATGCTTGGCAAAAAGAAATTGTTTGCAAGCCACTTTTTTGTGTGGTTAATACCCAGGTGTCCTGAAAAAGGAATATTATGGACCAGGGCCAGAAGCTGCTTTCGGTAACCCTGAGGGACTACCAGCTGCTGGGGCACCTCTAGCTCCCACTGTGGTGTACACTACCTGGACAACAGCTCATTTTCCCAATAAACTGACTTTTTACTCCCTTGAGAGGTCTCAGCACTATCTGCTATCTCTCTCAGTTTTTGGAGGGTAGAATCAGCTTGCTGTGCCCTGCCAAGCTCCTCCTGCCTGACCCTCCCCAGTTCCTCTTCAGGAGGAAAGCGGCCCCTGGTGGCAACCTCCTCTGCTTGCAGCTGAGGCTCAGGGCTGCTACTCCTAGCTAGCCCTTCAGCCACACTAGCCACTTCCTCAGCTGCTGAAGTATGGGTCTGGACAGGCTGTGTCGCGCCCTCAGAAGCTTACCCTTTTGCCTGGCTACAGGTAGTAACACATACTAGGTTTTCCCTGTGGTCAAAATCATTCCCCGTGAACACATCCCCAGGGAGATCAGGAACGACTCCCACCTCCTGTACCCCATGGCCACCATCCCAGCTCAGGAAGACCTGTGCTATTGGCACTTGGACCACTGGACCCGTGATGCCCCGAATCTTGGAGAATTGCCCCGGCAGAATCTACTCTGCCTGGATCAGATCCTGCCTCACTATGGAGATGGAGGCACCCAGTGCCCCTCAGTCCATGTGTTACTGTCCCATTTGACTTGAATAGGGTGCAAATGCTTGGTGGAGTTTAGTGGCACTACAGTGTGTGCACAGTTTACCAGCTGCAGTGTACTGTCTTGGTCACCCCTTCCCCCCAGCTTTTGCCCTTTACTCCTGTTTTTAGGGCAGTCATATAATAGATGCCCCACTTTCTGGCAAATCCAGCATTCCTTTACCCCCGGCTACTTGTTCCCCATAGAACCAGTGAGTTCTGTTTTGGGCTTGGGTGCAGGCTGGTTTTCTTTAGGCTCCCTTCCCTGGATCCCCTTAAAACCATGTGCTGTCCCACCCCCATAGTTCTTACACTGCAAATGTGGTCTGCTGGCCACATACAAATCAGCACTTTCTGCTGCCTCCTTTGTGGAGTCGCATGCCCGGTCCAGTAGCCAAATGAGCAGGTCATCTGGTATAATTTTAAGAAACTGTTACCCTACAATTAAATCTTTAATTTGCTCTACAGTCATTGCCTTAGTCCCATCTGCCCAGTGGTCTAAATTAGCACACCTTTGGACATGCAGTTCTACATATCTGTCTCCTGGGCCTTTTCTTAACTCTCTAAATTTCTATCTGTAAGCCTCAGGAGTCAGTTCAAAATGTTTTAATAACGTTCTTTTAACTTTATCATAGTCTATGCAATCATTATCGTCCATATGAGCAAATGCCTGCTAAGCACGGCCAGTAAGCAATGGGATCAGGTGGCTCATCCAAGAACCCTTGTCTAATTTAAATTGCCCACAAACCCTGTCAAATGATTTTAAAAACAAATCCAGACCATCCCCCTCGTGATATTTCAGGAAGATTTTAGAATTAATCATGGCTTTGTGGGTTGAACCGCCTTTGCCATTACTTACGGTTTACTGCGGTGTTTGCTGGTGCAGTTTTTCCATCTCAGTCTTGTGCTGCCGTTCTTTCTCTTGGTCTGCTCTCTGTCTCTCTCTCGCATAAGGATGTCATGCTGGCAAATCTTTTCCCTTTCCTCTTACATAAGGATCTCTTGCTGGCGAATCCCCCCACCCTTCCTCTCACATAAGGATCTCCTGCTGGTGAATCTTTTTTATTTCCTCTACCTCCAGCTTTATTTTCTCCCTTTCAGCCCCCAGCCTTGTCCTCTGCAGTTTGGCATCCTGCAGCCCAAACTCTGCCTTCAGGATCTCAAGCTGAGGTTGATTGGGCTGCACAGCTCCCCCAGCTTATGCCACAAGGTGCCCCCTTGCTCAGCCGCTGTGACCTCAGTCTCACTACATGGGTCACTGTCCTCAGCAACTGCCTGCTGACCAGGTATTTGGTCATGTCTATCTGAGACTGTCTGCCCCTCTTGCAGCTGGTCATGCACCAACAGGGCTTCCATGAGCGCACTCTTTGTCATGCCCTCATAGACAATCCCCCTCTCTGCGCACAGCTCACAAAGCTGCTGTACATGACATAGCCCGAGGAGCTCATATTCACTAGCTATGCTGCACTAAGCTGTCTAGAAATTAAACAAAAAACAGTAGTAAACAATGCAACCTTCTGAAATCCTGTTTTGTGACTCTTAAGGTATATTTCTGCTGGACTCCGTAACCGGTGTGCTGTCTCTCTCTCTCAGAGTGCCCGCCTCACAGGAAAGCACACTGTATGCTGCTCTGCACTGGTACCAGTTGCCACACTGATCCTACCATGCTGCCACCAATGTGATGCAAATCCCTCACCAGGAACTTCAAGTTCACTGCCACTACTGTGTTTTTTAGCCAACAGGACCCCAGGGAAAACCTGTTTCTTACCACCTCCTTTGCACAAGGTCAAGAAGATCAATACAATAACTATGGGTAGATTGCCTTTTCAGAGATGGACTTCAAACAGAGTCTGGCAGAAATAGTAGAATTTACCCTTTTAAATAAAACAAGCATTCACTGATTCTAAATCAGTCCCTCCACCCTGGCTGACATAAAAACAGAAGCTTTACTAAAATACTGCAAGTATTTACAACATGATTTATATACAGTCAGACAAAATGATTACAGTGTACTAGAAATTAAAATAAACTGAAGGTATACAAGACAGGTTACAGACAGAAGAATCTGAGCTATTCTCACTTTAAAAATCTATTTATCTACCTGCTGCTGTCTGAAGAAAACACTATTCGCTAAGATGTCTTTCTTAGCAGACCTCTAGCTGCAGGGCTCTGGAATTTCATATGTTTCAAGTCCAAGAGGAAGAGCTTTCCTACAGCCCCTCAGTTTATTTCTTACTCCTGTGGGGAAGAGTCTCATTCCCTTTGAGCGACAGTTCCGTGCTGTCCCAGCCATCTTTTAATGAGAGAGAGAGAGAGAGAGCGAGAGAGAGTGTGTGTGTGTGTGTGTGTGTGTGTGTCCATCCCCACCCTTCAGCACCTCCTTACTAACATTATGACATGCACCTGGGTCCTTTGTCCAACATGGGAACATCTCCATGAAAGACTTCCCTCTGAGGTTATTGCTTTATTGCCTCCTCCCTAGCCTTCCTGTTAGCTTTCCCATGAGGACATCAGTCCCTCCACCCTGGCTGACATAAGCTGTCATATACTACTTGATCATGTGATCTGTGAGCCATCTTGGACCTGAAGCAGACGCAGATTCAGAAAAGAATACAGGAATCAAAAGAATACATGGCTCTGGTCCCCTTTCCCATCACAGGGGGCATATAAGAACTTCCTTGTCCAGTCCAAGACTAGTGCATCCTCTGAGACTGACCCCAGTGCTGGGGATCTGCAGCAAAAGAGTGGGAGTTGGTTGATCTCCCTGGAAGCAAACAGGTGTATTTCTGATGTACCCCAACGTCTCAGCACTGATGCCAGCCCTTGTTGGTTCAGGGTTCATTTGTGATTTCTCTGGTTGATTCTGCTAAGAGTGTTTGCCAGGACACTGTCTTTCCCTGGCAGGTGTGCTGCGGATAACGCTACTCCCATATAATAGGCTAGGATCCAGATCTTCATAGTTTCTGTGAATAGCTTTGAAGATCTTGTTCCTCCCTGTTTGTTTATGTAATACACTGCTGTGGTGTTGTCTGTTCGGATCTGGATAGACTAACTCTGAATCTGAGAGGAAAAAGCCTGCATTGCCAGGTACACTGCCCTGAACTCCAGGAATTGATGTGTTCCTGAGTCTCCTCTGTGCTCCAGGTACCACTTGCAGTGAGATCATCCAGGTGGATCCCTGCAACCTAGAAGGGAGGCATCTGTCATGAGGATAGTTGTGAGAGATTGCTGGAGTAAGGAAGTTCCCTTTCTGAGATTGTTCTCTTCCTTTCACCATTCCATTGCCTTTAGCAAGCTTTTTGTGATGGGCTTCAGTTTGGAGAGAGAATCTCATCGCTGATGCCAGTGATCCCTTTGGTGGTACTGAATGTCTCTTGTCTGGAACCTGGCCCCTGGCACCACTACAGTGGACAAGGTCATATATCCAAGCAGCTGCAAAAAAAAAAAAATCCATGCAGGTCTTGGTTGAAGTGCCTGAAAGGAATTTGCAGTTGAAATCAGATTTGCCACCCGTTCATGTGGAAGAAAGGCCTTCCCTTGCAGGGTATCCAGTTCTGTGCTGATGAAGTCCAGAACCTGAACTGGTTCTGTTTGCGACTTCTGAAGATTTATGAGACAGCTCAGGTCCTCTAATGCCCTTTTGGTCAGCTAAATGGACAACTCTGCTTCCTGCTGTGTTTTTCACAAGACCAACCAGTTGTTCCCTGTAGAGAAAAACCATTACACCGTACCTTCTCAGATGTGCTGCCACCACAGCTAGGCACTTTGTGAAATCTCTTGGTACCAAGGTAAAACCAGAGGGAAGGGCTGTGAACTGGTGTTGGCAGTTCCCTACCCTGAACCTGAGGTACTGTCTTTGAGAGGGTCTGACTGGGATGAGGAAGTAGACATCTTTCAGATCCAGTGACCTCAGCCAGTCTCCCACCTGCAAAGATGGTGTCACTGAGCCCAGTGTGACCATTATTTTAATTTTTTTGTTAGTTGTTTAACCAGGACTAGCACACTAAGCTGAAAGCTTTTTTACAGGTGCGACCTGGGAGCACAGGGAAGTTAAGTGACTTGCTCAGGGTCACACAGTCTGTAAGTGGAAGCTGCGGGATTCAAACCCAGGTCTGGTCTGCTGGATGTCACCAGATTTGCAGCTCAGAGCCTTAAACCACTGCACTATACTGCCTCCCTGCCATTATGAATCTTTCTTTCCTTAGGTGGTTGCTCAGATACTTCAAGTCTAAAATGGGTCACCACTTCCCATTTTTCTTGTGGGTGAGGAAGCATTTGGAGAATAGGCCCTTGCCCCACTGTGTGGCAGGCACTCTTTCTACTACTTGTGCTTGTAGCAGCTTCTTTACCTCCAATTCCAGTTATTTTTTTCTGTTGGTGTGTGAGGCTGTAAAATCTTTGGTTTCTGCAGTTTGGGGAATTTTCTGAACTGCAGGGACAAATATTGGCTTACCTTATTTATTTATTTAATTTTGTTGACCGGGTAGGCCCACTGAGACTAGAAGTCCCTTTCTGAGGGGCAACACGGTGGTGGTGGTGGTGGGGGATACAGATGGTAACCAACTGAAATGAACCAGATTAAGCTGTTGGTGGTATTTTTAGTGAATGGGGGAAATTTGGCCAGGACACCGAGGAAATTCCCCTACTCTTCGAGAAGTGCCGTGGTATCTTTAATGTCCTCCTGAACAACCACCAGAACAGGCAAACTGGACCTCTGTGTAATGCCTCACCCGAAACATAGCACCTCAGGAGTGCAGCATCCCCTCGAGATGGACTACACTGTCAGTATTGTGATTTACCCCAAGTGCCTGGTGTGGGGCTAGAACCCACAGTCCTTTGATCTTCCGGCCCCAGAAGCGAGTGTGCAACCTGCTGAGCCACGGACACTGCACTTTCACTTTTAGGACCCACTTGTCTGGTGCAGTTTTTGACCACTTCTGGAAATAATGAGCCAACTTTCCTGTCACTGACAATGGAAGGATGACATGGGCAACAAGAGTTGTCAGGGAGTTTGTTTTTGTTAGGGTTTTGGAGCTGGAGTTGCAGTGGCATGCTTGGTGTCCCTTCTCCCTCTGCCCTATAGTAACCTCTGGGGAGGGGAGTGTACTTGCAGGTAGTTTTTAATTCATCCATCTTTTTCATGTGAGCCTCTGTTTTGTCACCAAATAGGGAGCTTCCATCAAAGGGGAAATCCATAGATTTCGTCTGTGTGTCCTGGGAGAGGTTTGTGGTTCTGAGCCAGGCAATCCTCCTCAAGGACACTGCATGTGCCAGGACTGTAGAGGCAGTGTCACTGTATCCAGTGCCATATGGAACTGGTACTTAGTAGCATCCATGGCTGATCTACCTGTATCAGCTACATCTTGTGCCAGATCACCAGGTGCTTTTTCACTCAGTCACAGTATGGAGTTCCAAAGTGCTTTCTGGTACTGAACCATGTATGTCAGAGAAGCTGAATTACACACTTTCTAGGGACATGGATATGTTGTTCATCCACACTTATTGGCAGGTTCCTTGCCACTTTAAATCTTGCCGGAAGGTCTTCAAGCTGGCTCCTCCCACCCACCCGGGTGGTAAAACTCTCGGCTCCACCCCATGACGCCAGATCTTCCTTACCGCTTGGAAGCTCAGGTTCCCTCCTTAACGCTCTGCGTATAAGACTGGTTCCTAACTCTTCAGTTTTTCCGAAATTAATCTCTAAGGTTTTCTAGACTTTGGTCAACTTTTCCCTCATGGCTGCGATGGACAAATCGACTTCCGGTTTCCGGAGATGCCCATGCGGGCAGAAGATGTCTTGGACGGATCTGCACTCCACGTGCGTCTACTGCTTGGGCCTTGAGCACGACCCGCAGGCTTGCAACCTGTGCTCTTCTTTCTCGGCCTACGTCCTGGAAGACCATGCTGCCCGTCTGCAACTCGGGCGACCCGAAAACGTTACCCTCCGGTAAAGTCGAAAGAGGCCCGGTTGGCGGTTTCCGCGGCGGCAGGCTCGGTGGATCAGCTAGAGCAGATGATCGCCCTCGAAGAGGAGGCGACGTGGGCCACATCTTCCTCGTCCGCGGCATTTATCCCGCTTTCTCTGGGATCCTCATATTCTGCTTCCTTTAAGGAGCTTTGTCTGTCTCTCTCCACTAAGGGAGAGGGACCAACATCTGCTGGACCTTCCTCTCAGTCCAAAAATAAGGACAAGGGTAAGTCCCTCTGTCGACGCTCTTGGAGCGGGAAGGTCCCCCTCCCCGAGTGGTCAACCATCGACCGGTCAGTCCTTCAGCTTGACCACTGGCTTCACGGTGTCCCTGTCAGGTCAGTTGACCGAGACTCCCGTCGACGGAGTCGAGATCTTTCTCGACCCATTGGACGGGTTGTCGACCGGCGAAGCTGAAAATCCTCTCTCCCCGGTTCCCCCGGTGGTGGTTGAGGATCCCGTGGGCTTGCCAGTGCTTCCGGTTCCGGAGCCCTTGGGTGTTCCCTCCGAGCCGAGGGGAGGGCGGGTTTCCCCTGCTCCTTCCCCGCACCCTCCTCGGAAAAACTGAGGTTCGCGGTCCTCGATCCTCGGACTTCTTGGCGGTCCAGCCGATCCCGCCACCATTGGCGGTCTTAGTTCCTGTTCCACCGCGGGCAAGCGCGCCCGCCACTTTTCCTCTTCCTCGGACGGGGAGGCTTCACGCAAGTTGGGCGGCCGATGATACAAGGACCTCATGTGGCAACAGCTTCTGCTGGCTGGGAACAAGCCGACGACGTCGCCTTCCCCGCCCATTAAGTGGCTGTCACCGGAGCGGCCGAAGCAACCCCTCGCTTTAGCCGAGGTGCCTGTTTCCAGGCCTGTTGCTCAGCCGAAACCAGCTGCTCCACCGATTATGGTGGAACCTCCGCCTCCATAGCCGTTGTTTGGGGCTCCGACCAAGAACTCTTGGTCGGCTCAGGGTTTACCCCATAGGCTGTCTGTCACCCTCACTCCCGATCGCCCTCGGCAGGTGGAGGGTGGCTCAGGCCCGAGGCAGCTCTTTGCGGACTCTTCTGAGTCCGATGACGATTCCTCCCTTTTCTCCAGGCGAGTGGATTTGGAGTCCTCTGGAGGGCAATCGCTGGACGATAGCCCTTCGTTCTTTCTGGGTTTGCTTAGGCTCATCTCGGAGTCCACCGGGATGCAGCTCGAGCCCGTATCCAAGCGGGCCAAGTATCCCCTCACGGAGATATTGGACCGAGGGGATTCCCCTATGGAGGCTTTTCCTGTGGCTGAGGCCATTGTGGGCCCGGCCTTGGAGCTCTGGCAGCGCCCTGCTTCCTGCCTTGCACCTTCGGCCCGGATGGCCAGGAAGTATGCGGTCCCTACCGGTTCCCTGTCCGGTTTCTCGGAACATCCCTCAGCCGAGGGGTTAGTTACCGACAGCGTTTTCCGGCATGCCGGAAATGCTAGGGACGTGGACAAACCTCCCGACAAGGAGTCCAAGAAATTGGACTATGCCGGGCGAAAAGTCTACGTTGCGTCCTCCCTTGGCCTTAGTCAGGCCAGCTCGGCCGTGCTTATGGCACATTTCTCCCATGCCCTGTTGGGCTCCCTGGACGAGGTAGTCCCTCATCTCCTGGCTGACCTGCAGACCACGGTTAGGCAGGTGCGGGACCAGGGCAGGGCAGTGGTCAAGCAGCAACTTCAGACTGCTCTGGACATTGGAGACTCATGCGCCAGGTCAGTCGCGGCTGCAGTGGCTATGCGCCGTCGGGCATGGCTGAGGATATCCACCTTCACAGTGGATACCCAGCACAAATTGGTGGATGTCCCCTTCCTGGGGACCAACCTCTTCGGCCCTGGAGTGGAAGGCTACCTCTAGAGGATCGAAAAGTCCAATGCCACTTTGGACTCGGTCTCATCCGCTCAGAGGGACAAGGGCCGCAGACCCAAGCCCTTTCGTCCGTCTGCGCCCGCCGCACGTCCGGCCCAGCAGCATCAGGGCCAGCAGGCTCGCGCTTGGCGTCCCAAACCCAAGCCAGTGGCTTTCTCCTCCAGGAAGCAGGGAGGTAAAGGCCCAGGAGGTCCCTCGGCCGTTCCCTCCTCCAAGCCTGCACAGTGACGGGTTGAGGGGTGTCGCCCCCAACCCCGCCACCACTTCCAGGTCCCCTGCGGGGGAACGGCCCGTACTCTTTCCCGCCTGGTCTGCTATTACCACAGACCGGTGGGTGTTGGAAGTGGTAGGAAAGGGCCTGCCTCCTGGGTTCAAGCAGGCCCGCCCTTCAGTGCGATAAGCCCCCAGGGGCCTCGGGTTCGCAGCCTCGCTGTCGGCTCGCCGAGCCGACATCGCTCTGCTCCTCGAGAAAGAGGTGATCAGAGAGGTGACAGACCCTCCCTCAGACCCGGGGTTTGTGTCCAGGTACTTCCTGGTCCCAAAACGGATGGGCGGCTGGCGCCCCATTCTCAACCTACACGACCTAAACAAGTTTCTAAGGTCTCAAATCTTCAGGATGGTCACTCTGGCTCAGATAATACCATCCTTGGAACGCGGCGTGTGGTTCTGCTCTCTGGACCTGCAGGACGTGTTTTCTCACGTCCCTATCCGTCCGTCTCACCAAAGATTCCTTCGCGGAAGGATCCTTTTGAGTTCCGAGCCATGCCCGTCTCCTGCACCCAGGGTCTTCACCAAATGCATGGCAGTGGTGACAGCATTCTTTCGGCACCGAGGGGTCCAGGTGTACCCTTACCTGGGCGATTGGCTGATAGCAGCCCGCTCCAGACAGGAGGTGGAGTGGTCCAGAGATCTGGCCCTCTAGGTTTGCTCTCAGGTCGGCCTCCTCATCAACGAGGCCAAGTCGGAACTCGAACCGAAGCAGGTGATTCTCTCCATCGGGGCAGAGCTCGACTCTCTTCGAGCCAGAGCACGGCTCCCGGCGGACAGGGCCGAGGTTCTTTCCTCCTTTGCCCGATCATTTCTGGTTGGGCAATTGCGCCTGCCGGGACTTCCTGCGCCTCCTGGGTCTCATGGCGGCCTGCACCAGCGTGGTCCGTTGGGCCCACTGGAACATCGCCCCCTTCAATGGGGCTGGCCAGCCAGTGGTCTCAATGCTGCGATCCATTGGACCAGCTAGTAGCGGTGACCCAGGGGATGTGGAACGCTCTCCAGTGGTGGATCGTTCCAGCTCATCTGCAGGAGGGCATCCCGTTTGTCCGCCCCGAGCCGACGGTCTCTCTATCGACCGACGCCTCTCTGATGGGTTGGGGTGCCCATCTGGGGGAGCACAGAGCGCACGGCCTCTGGTCCCCGCGGGAGTCCCGATGCCATATCAACCTGCTGGAGCTCCGAGCGGTCCGCCTAGCTCTCACCTCCTTCGCTCCGTTTCTACGGGGTCAAGTGGTTCGGGTCCAGATGGACAATACCACGACCATGTACTACCTAAACCGCCAGGGTGGGACGCGCTCCATGCCCTTGTGCAAGGAAGCTCTCCGCATTTGGTCACTCGTGCGCAGCCTGGAGGCGGATCTCCTAGCCATTCATGTGGCAGGAGCCTCCAGCATCCTGGCCGATGCCCTAAGCCGGATAGGGGCTGTGTCCCATGAGTGGTCTCTCCTGCCGGAGGTAGTACAAGATCTGTTCTCCCATTGGGGCACACCTCAGGTGGATCTGTTTGCCTCCAGGGAGAATGCGAAGCTGAGGCTGTTCCATGCCGGCCCCCCTCAGCAGGGCTCGCTGCAGGGGGATACCTTCTCGAGGCACGTGGACCCCAGGCCTCTTCCTCTTTCCCCATTTCCCTTGATCCACAAGGTGCTTTTCAAGGCGAGGAGGGACAAGGCGCAGGTGATTCTGGTAGCCCCAGACTGGCCCCGCCAATGCTGGTATCCAGATCTCCTCAGCCTCAGCTCCAGGCTCCCGAGGCAGCTTCCAGCTCGCCCGGACCTGCTTTCAGTCAGTCAGGGGAAGGTGTTCCATCTGGACCTTCAGTCCCTGCACCTGACGGCCTGGTTCCTGAGCGGCTAGAGTTCCAGGCCTTGGGTCTTTCCGACGAGGTCCTCAATGTAGTTGAGGCGTCCGTAGAAGTCGACCAGGAAATGCTATGCCTTCAAATGGAAAAGGTTTTCCATTTGGTGTCAGGGCAAGGCCTGGACCCTTCCTCCTGTTCCTTGGCAAGCATCTTGGACTATTTATGGTCCCTTTCTCAGCAAGGGCTCAGATCAGCGACCCTAAGGGTGCACCTGGCAACCAACTCTGCTTACAGTAGCGGGCGGGAAGCAATCCAGTGGCGTAGGAGAAGGTGGTCTGGCGCTTTTTCAAAGGCCTTGATCACATTTCCCCTCCGGTGCGAGAACCTCCACCTCCATGGGATCTACTGCTGGTATTGGCAAAGCTCATGGGCAAGCCATTCGAACCAATGCACAGGTGTGATCTCTCTCACCTGTCGTGGAAGACCGCCTTCTTGGTGGCTATTACGTCAGCCAGAAGGATGGGAGAGCTCCAGGCGCTTTCCATCTAGTCTCCTTACCTGGTCTTCCACAGGGACAAGGTTGTCCTGCGCCCCCACCCGAAATTCCTTCCGAAGGTGGTGTCGGAGTTTCACCTTAACCAGGTGTTGACTCTGCCGGTGTTCTACCCCAATCACACCTCGGAGGCCGAATATAGGCTCCATACTCTGGACCCTAGAAGGGCGCTCGCTCACTATAAGGAGCGCACGGCTGAAATTCGGGGAGAGGTTCGCCAGCTGTTTGTCACCTACGCTGAAGCCGCACCTGGCAGACCTGCAGCCAAGTGGACTATAAGCAGGTGGGTCACCTCCTGCATAGATCTCTGCTATAGGTTGGTGGGCATGGAGCCTCCCAGAGGGATAAGAGCTCATTCTACCCGCCATACCGCTGCATCGGTGGCTGCTTCCAGGGATGTCCCTATCCAGGAAATCTGTAGGGCTGCTACCTGGAAGTCAGCACACACCTTCATCACCCACTACCACATCGACCTTGAGTCACGCCGGGATGCTGGTTTTGGGGCCTCGGTTCTCCAGTCTCTTTTTCCCTAAGTAGGGGGTGTGCGCCTTGCCTCCCTCCTCCCGGAGAACTGCTAGGAGTCTGCCAGACAGTGTGGATGAACAACATATCCATGTCCCTAGAAATACAGGTTACTCACCTGTAACAGGAGTTCTAGGAATGGTATATGTTGTTCATCCTCACGACCCACCGACCCCCAGCTTGACGCCTAACCTGAGCTTCCAGTGGGCCAGATCTGGTGTCATGGGGCGGAGCCGAGAGTTTTACCACTCGGGTGGGTGGGAGGAGCCAGCTTGAAGACCTTCCGGCAAGATTTAAAGCGGCAAGGTACCTGCCAATAAGTGTGGATGAACAACATATACCATTCCTAGATCTCCTGTTACAGGTGAGTAACCTGTATTTGTTGACCATACTATCCAGTTTCCTGGTATCTTTTTCAGGAGGCTAGAAGGATAGAAGCACTTTGGCCTTGTCACAAGCTGCAGCATGGACCACACCCTCATAATCAAGATTGGAGTACAGGTACTCATCCCCTTGCCTGTCCACCTGATATTTTTTCTCAACTTTCTTGTCAATGTCAGCAGTTGAAGTGGATCCTGATATGACTTTGCTAGTGGCATTTTTTTTGAGGAATTTGTAAATGGGAAGAAGCAACCTCCTTGTAGGGGCTAGTTCCATCATATCCATGAATTCCGTTTCCACTTCCTCTTCCTCAGTTTCATCGGAGGAAATGTTGAGGGTGTTCACCATCTGCCTTATAGATGTAGTAATGAGATGTATAGCCCTCTGAAAACCTAGGAGGGGAGCCAAATTCTTGCTCAGGAGAACCATCTGGTTCCAGGGATTCTGCTTCCTCCTGTTCATAGTACATCTCAGCCTCCTACTCCGTAAGGATTGGGAATGGAACTAGAGCCTGGGGTGGTGGAGGATGCAAGCATATTAAAGAGATTCCCCATAGTTTGGAAAGCCTGGAAGAATTGTCTTGCCTTTGTCATGTCTTCTGCTGAGGGCATTTCTTTTGCGTTAACTGTCAACTCCTTTCCTTTTTCAGGAGGCGGGACAAAGACATGTTTTTCTTTTTGTTTTTAGGCACCGTTTTCATTGTCTGCTCAGAGGCCTTTTTTATAGTTTGCCAGGTTCAGAGCCACCTTTTTGAACCACGCTAACTTCTGTACCATCCTAGCAGCTTTATCTTTCTTTTTTGTTCCCTTTGACAGGGATTGTTATTTACTCTGAGGGGCTGGACCCTTACCTGAGCCTTTTGGTGACTCAGAGGCAGACTGAGAAGCCATAAAGTCTTCTAATGTTTGGCCCTTTTCTTTTGTGTTTTAGGCCAAAACATTTTATAGAGATCACAATTTAGAAAATCATGGTCTGGACCCTGGCACTATAAACAGAGCTCCTGACAAGTCTGTCTTTGCCAGGAGCTGAAACCAAATAGCACAGATTTTAAATCCTATAGGCCATTTATCTTCGAGGATATCTCTTCCTAGGCCACACCTTGGTTTATATGATCACGTTTCAGTTTATATAGATGCTGATTATATAGACACTGATGTATGACATCGTCGTGGGTGACCTCCAGCTAGCAAATGTTTCTGTGTGGTTCTAGCGCCGACATGGGTATAGTTCCAAAGGTGTGGCCTAATGGAAGAGATTCTCTCAAAGATCTACTGTTATGGTAAGTACGTAAATTGTCCTTTTGTTTCTAGGTCTGTCAGTCATGTCAAACACATAGAAGGAATGTATCAGCTTAGAAGCTTAGAACGCCTTAGAAGAATGTATCAGCTCCCAATTTAAAACATGGAATTGACAGCAAACCCAGCATATGTTAAGAAAGAGCTATATTATGAAAAAACTGTGGTTCGGTTCCAAAAGTAAGAATCCCAATGAAAATGTTACCTCAGAAGTGGTTAATTATACAGATTTTGAAGAAAAAAAATGTCTCGGTTCCCCAAAATTGGAACTGAGCATTAAATAGATTCAGACTGCAAAAGTGGCCCAGTGGCGCTGAGGGCTGAGGCACTGGACACCACACTTCATGCCACGCCAGTGACCCAGGTTCGGGAGCAAGCCCAGGTTGTCGGGGATTGGCAGGGGTGGAAAAGGATTGAGCGTCTGCAGGACTGCTCTCCTTTCCTGGGAAGGGGGATCTCGGCTGGCCACTCTCTGGTGGCTCCTAGTGGAGGCTGGGAGCATAGCATCAGAATGGCCTGCAGCGTTGCTGGGTGGAGCCTTGGTAGGACGTCCAGTGGGGGTGCATGGGAGGATGCACTCAGTGTGCAGGAGTCCATTGCACATCCAAAGCCCCAGGGGGAAACTGGAACAAGGAAAAATGAACCTGATCCTGGTAGGCAATGATGGGGACCAGGAGCTACCCCCCACGCCCAACAGTTGAGTGCGCCGGCTGACCTCAGAGCTTTCCCGAGTCATGGGATGTCCGCACAGCATGGAATGATAGTCTCTGGGGGGGTGCTGATGCCTGATGGTGGAGGAGCGTGGCCGACCGAGAGTGAGGACTGAGTCTACGACGGGGCGGGATGGAGGTAAGCTGAGAGCCCCCATCTGAGAGAGTCCAGGATTGTATGTGCGTGTGAGGCAGATAAATAAAGCGTAAAAAAAAAAAACACTAAAGTGGTTACACCAAAAGGGATTTTATATAAAAAAAATTAGGTAAATTATTACAGTTCCCCGAAAGGGGGAACTACACTGAGACATGGCCTTCTCCAGTTCCTGGTAACCAGTTGGAAACCAGAGAAACAATTGAGATTACACAATTTAAACTAAATAATATTCTAACTATCACATAATTATGACATAAGAAAGCACTGGGGGGCATGACCACACAGCAGAATTTGAACTTCATTCTAAAGTTCCATATTTAGCATAAAGTTCCAAAGCTCCTGGACTGCTCATTCAAGGGGAATGATTGCCTATTGAGAATATATATTGATGGATTCTTGGGGACAGAAACAGCAGGGGACGTAACAACCAAATATATCACTGCTCCCCCTAGTGACACCTGGTGGAGAAACTATTTTATTTTTAAAAAGCAAACATTTTTATTTCTTTTTTTTTCATTTTCCAATTTTTTTAATTAAAAACAAACTACCTATTACCCATTTTATATGTGCATTAAGATAGTCCACAGTGGGCCTTTTGTTGCGACAGCTGCCCTTCCAGGAGCTGAAAGGCCCCTTGCCTATGGCCTCGGGCTTTCTTAAAGGTTTTCTTAAATCAGTGCCTTAGTTCTTCTGAGTATGCAGCCAGCAGCATATAGATACAGTAAGGACATACAAAATCACACATGCCCCCACAATGCAAAGCATCATGGGCTGCATATACAAATCACCACAGAATGTTATGCTGGTCCAACTTTAAGCAGAATTGCATGGTGCCGAAAGGCCTCTTACACAGTTTGCAAAGGGTGCTAACAGAAGACATAGGCACGTGTTTCGTCCTACCAGGACTCATCAGTATGCCTCGTCTGTTTGACACCCCAGTGGAATGGACCAGCTACCCTTAAGACAGTGTGCTCTGGATATATTGTGGTGAACCCATTAAAATAAAAAACTATTTAAAAGACAGTAAGGACAGTTTGTTTCAGCTAACATGGACTGCTGCTTTATCAGGACATGATCATTTGCATCATCCATTAAAAGAGCCAGCTCCTCCATGGAATTTGAATTTGGTCCTGTGTACCCCATAAGACTCCATCAAGATGATACATGTGGCCTCACATTTCTTTCCAGGAAAACTAGTGATTGTGGCCCATTCCCCCACCATGCTGGGGTCATGGCGGAGTATCTGCTGGTGGTTTTGGGCAGACCATCAGCTCCTTCTGGGTGACTGGTTGAGAAACCACCACAGGCTGATTGCCTTGAGTATCAGGCTACCACGAGGTTGGGACGAAAGCCTTTGGCTTTGGCCACTACTCCGTGACTTCGATGCTGACGTTGATCTCACCTTGGCTGTTGTCACCATTTGCGTTGATAGCTTTGGGAGCGACACCAACACTGGTGCTAACTTTAGTGTTGAAGCCACTTGCTGTTCTAACACCGAGTTTGATACCGACATCAGTGTTGGCACTGTTGTCAACCTGGACCTTGGTGCTGCACTGATCGGGAGATCGCTGTTGTGCTGTACAGCCGTTTCATTGCTGAGGTCAGTGCCTCCAGTGGTGCCAGGCGGACTTTGGCATTAGTGCCATTGTTACCCCCTAAGTCATCACCGATAGCTGTGTTGACTTAGCAAGTGGTGATGGTAGAAATGGTGTTTTTTTTTTTTTTTTTTCCCTGGGTCAGGCATAGGTGTCGACTCCTGACTAGGTTCAGGCTTCATGTGGGGCCTTTACAGTCGCAGATGTACACTGGCTGCCCCTGGCACCCCCCCCCCCAAGCCTCTGTTCTGCCACCCTCTCTGAGTTAGAAGTGTCAGATACTGGAGACTTTACCCACTCCTCCCCTAGGGCGAGAAGTCTGACAGAGTCTCAAGGCCTTCTCCAAGGCATAAGTTTTATGACACAGAAGGTTGATCTGTACCACTCTAGGCCTTTGCTTCAAATGCCTGGGGTTTGGCTTGAGATGCTGGTTGCAACCCCCAGGCCTCCAGGCCCTCTGATGCAGGACCAGTACCATCTCTGGATAAAGAGTTTAGAAGCCTGGTGCAGGGACTCTGACAGGGCCCAATTTAGGGGAACCTTCCTCTGTTCCCTATCTGAGCAGTTACCGAGCTTCCTGTCCCTCACTGTCCTCCTCACAGGAGGACAAGGAATCTGTCCCTATGCCCTCAGCTGCTTAGAATGTTCTGTACCAGGGATTTGTATGTGGGACATTGGAAGATTTGGGCATTCCCTGCTATAAAGTCGCAGTCCTGTTGCCCTGCCACTGGGGCTCATTGGCTTTCCCAGCACTGACACCTTGATCATTCCTCTGTGGCACAGAGTCAAGAAAGTGGCAATTGGGGCACTTTGGAGGCATCCCTTTACCAATCCTCCCATCCCAAGTGACCCCCTTGTATGCTATCTTGCTCCTTCTGGGTCTATTGGGGATATACCTTACCCCTTACTTGCACTTAAGATGCTCCAGGCCTGGAATGGCATCCAGCCTCTGACCAGTGAGTGTCTTCCTAGTGCTGATTCTAGATGCTTTGATGCACTAGCCGGGAAGGTTTGTGCCTCTGCTAGGTTACTCTATGATGTATTTTCGCATCAGGCTCATATGGCTGCATACCAGTGCTACCTATGGATGAAGATACATAATTTGCTGTCTGCAATCCCTTCTGGCAAGTCTAGTTGACAGGTCATGAGCATTTATATCATGGGCTTGGAGGCTGCCCTGCACTAGTTGAAGGCATCATATGGCACCAGTGAGGTAGGATCAGTTGTATGTGTCAGAAGAATGTCCCAGCTTTGTCCATCATCGTAGCACCTCTGACCAGGCACAAGGTGCTAAATTCCCAATTGTGGGGGGCTCAGTTTTTTCTTCTTGTGGGTCAGGCAGGTACCCTCAGACAACCCTTCTGCTACTGAACCTCAGGAGCCCCCACCTGACCTAGAGCAGTTCTTGGTCCACTTGGACCAGGAAAGGCCCCCTTCCTCAGGTGTTCACCTTCACTATGAAGGCTGAGGCTCTCTTGAATTGCTGGGGTAAGCAGGCTTTTCCGTAGTTAAAATGGAAGCTTGATACTCTGATCCCAGAGTGGGACTCTTTGGAGAAGATTTATCGTGGGAAGACAGAGAAGTTCTAGGATCGTGGATATGTTGTTCATCCACACTTTTTGGCATGTCCCCTTCCACTTTAAATCTGCTGAAAGTCTTCAAGCTGGCTCCTTCCACCCACCCGGGTGGTATATACCTCGGCTCCACCCCATGATGCCAGATC
The DNA here is from genome assembly GCA_016271365.2 of Neoceratodus forsteri. Lineage (NCBI taxonomy): Eukaryota > Metazoa > Chordata > Ceratodontiformes > Ceratodontidae > Neoceratodus > Neoceratodus forsteri. The sequence goes on along the minus strand of CM057453.1, from coordinate 1,174,387,899 downwards.
TTCCTTTTCACTGAAAGATTCAGGTTGCCTCCTTTGTGCTCATGCATTTTGTAGGCCCTGGCTCTAAAACCTTCGGTTATTCCGAAAATCCGTCTTATTCACATTAGCGATCACGAATTTGCTTCTTCGATTATGGAAGACCAGTCTTCCCCCGGATTTCGTCGGTGCCCTTGCAGCCAGAAGATGTCGTGCACCGATCCCCACACTGCGTGCGTATATTGTCTCAGTGTCAACCACGACACTTCAAAATGCGATTTGTGTCTCGCTTTCCATCCTAACGTCCTCAATGACCATCTCGCATGCCTGAAGTTGGGGAGGCTAGAGAAACGGAACCCTTCGGTGAAATTCAAGGAGGCTCGGTGGGCGGATTCTGTGGCTGCGGGATCCGCCGAGCAATTGGAACGAATGCAGGCATTCAAAGAGGAGGCAGCTCAGGCTGTAGAAACTTCTCAGAGCTTCTTCGTTCTGCTCAACCTGGGCTCCACCTTCTCGGGTTCCTTCCAAGAGTTGTGCCAGTCTCTCCTGACCAAGAGAGAGGGTCCTGCGGGCACGCACTCCTCTTGATCCCATAAGTGGGAGAAGGATCCGGGATCGTCTTTGTCTCAATGGAGACGCTCTTGGGAGCGGGAGAGATCTCGGTCCCAGGAACATGCGGTTTCGACTTTGGTCGAGATTGCTTCTTTGGCGGCTGGCTTTTCGGCTTTGCTGTCTGGTCAGTCGACCAAACTGTCAATCGATGATGTAGGAATCATCATCAACCCGATCGATCCTTTATCGCCAACTACGGTTGACGATTCCCTCGATCAAACTCCTATTCTGAATTTCCCCGATGAGGAGACCCAGCCTGCTAGGACTCCCATCGAGGAATTGGTCCCTGACCCCAGGAAATCACCGGTTCCACCGGTGTCTCCTGAACAACTGAATCGGCCTGTCCGATCTCGATCGAGGTCTTGGACTCCCTCGACCGAAAGGCAGAGAAAGAGCCATAAATGCTTTAAAAAGAGGCGACACCATCTGTCGTCTCCGGCTTCTACCCCGCCCATTACTTAGCTTTTGTCTCCTAGGCTGAAGTCAACTCCTTCGGAGCAGATCAAGTCGGTTCCCCTGCCCACGGAGCCGGTAAAACCCCCAGCTCGGCCTGAAATGGTTTCTCCACTGATCATGGTGGAACCACCACCCAAACAGCCTGTGAGATGGGTTCCTTCCAAGAAAGATAGGCCGGATATCAGGCTTTCCCGGAGTTTGTCCTTCACGGTCACCTCGGATCTCCCTCGGCAGGTCGAAGAAGACCTGGGCAGTCGACCATTATATCTGGATTCCTTGGATTCGGATGTCAACGGCCTGCATTCTCATCCCAGGGATGACAAATCAGCTGTTGGATTAGAGATGGAGGAAGGTCCCTCATCTTTTCAGGGCATTCTTCGCCTCATCTCTGAGTCCACAGGGATGCCCCTGGAGCCAGTACAGAAAAAGGTGTAGTACCCTCTCACGGACATCCTCAAGAGATGGCATACCCTGACAGAGGCCTTTCCTGTGGCCAAGGCCATTGTGGGCCTGGCCTTAGAACTCTGGCAGCACCCTGCCTCTTGTCCAGCTCCATCTGCCCACATCGCCTGCAAGTATGCGGTGCCCATGGGGTCCCTTGTGGGGTTCACAGAGCACCCCTTGGCCGAGAGCCTGGTGACGGCCTCTGTGTTCGGGTGTACTGGCAGTTCTGCCGATACTGACTGACCTCTTGATAAAGAGTCCAAGCTTTTGGACCATTCAGCCATGAAGGTCTATGCAGCTTCTTGCTTAGGCCTTCGTTGGCAAGTTTGGACGTCATTATGGCACACTTCTCCCACGCCCTTCTAGGGCCCTTGGACAAAGTCCTTCCACATCTCCCCGTGGACATGCAGACCATGGTCAAGCAGGTCTAGGATCAGGGCTATGCTGTCGCCAAACAGCAGCTTCAGACAGCCCTGGACATTGGGAATTCTTGTGCCCGTTCGATGGCAGCCTCAGATGCCTCTCATCGCAGGGCTTGGCTGAGGCTCTCCTCCTTCCCGGTGAATACTCAGCACAAACTAGCTGACGTGCCCTTCCTAGAGACCGACCTGTTCTGCCCAGGAGTGGCTGGTCACCTTCAGCGCATTGAGCAATCCAATGCCACCTTGGACGCTACTTTAGCCAAGAGTTCTTCAGGCAAGAACCAGCAGAAGAAAAAGAAGCCTTTCAGCATTCTTCCCCTGCAGCTCAGCAGTCCTGTTTTCAAGGGGGACAGCAGCATCAGCAGGCTCAAGCTTGGTGCCCCCAGCCCAAGCCCAAGCCCAGGCCCGCCCAGGCCCATAAAGGAGGCCGAGGTTCCGGTCCTGGATCCTCCTCCTCCAAGCCTGCTCAGTGACGAGGCGGGTGCTGCCAACCCCTCTCCCATCACCACAGCTCTGGGTCCTCCCATGTGGGGCCGGCTCCACCATTTCCTTTCCGCCTGGTCCACTGTCGCCTCGGACAGGTGGGTTCTCGAATTGGTTGATCAGGGACTGCCTCTGGAATTTGAGCAGTACCCTCCAAGCCTAGCCCATGCCCCTCGGGAGAAAAGAGTATCCGCTCAGACTCAGTCAGTTCTCTAAGATGACATCGCTCAGCTCCTCCTCAAGGAGGCGGTAGCTCCAGTGGTGGATCCTCCAGCAGACCCAGGCTTTGTCTCCAGGTACTTCATGGTGCCCAAGCGGACGGTGGCTGGTGCCCCATTCTAGAGCTGCACAACCTGAATCAATATCCCAGGTCCTGCACCTTTTGGATGATCACTCTGTCCCAGATCATACCATCCTTGGAGCGAAACATGTGGTTCTGTTCACTGGATCTGCAGGACGCGTTCATTCACATCCCAATCTGTCCATCCCATCAGCGGTTCCTCTGCTTCAGGGTTGAAGGGACCCTGTACGAGTTCCGAGCCATGCTGTTTGGCCTGTCATCAGTCCCACGGGTCTTCACCAAATGCACTCTAGTGGTGGTGGGCCATGTCAAGTGTTGGGGGGGGTGGTGTCAGGATTTATCCTTACCTCAATGATTGGCTCTTAGCAGTTTCCACCCAACAGGAGGTGGAGAGGTCCAGGGACCTGGCCCTCCACACCTGCTCCCAACTTGTCCTCCTGATCAACGAGGCCAAGTCGGAACTCGTGCCTTCTCAGGTTATGGGCTTCATCGGGCAGAGCTCGACTCTTGTCAAGCCAGAGCGTGATTCCTGGCAGACAGAGCAGAGGTTCTCTCCTCCTTTGCCCAATCATTTCTGTTTGGGCAATTGTGCCCTGCCTGGGACTTTCTGAGCCTTCTGGATTACATGGCGGCGTGCACCTCAGTGGTCCGTTGGGCCTGGTTGCACGTGCACCCCCTCCAATGGGAGCTGGCTGCCCAGTGGACTCAGCGCCATGGTCATTTCAACCAGCTGATCACTGTAACCCAGAAGATGTGGGACGCTCTCTGCTGGTGGACTGCCCCAGACTGGTTGCAGGAAGGGATCCCGTTTGTCCGCCCCAGCTGACGGTCGTCCTTACGACCGATGCCTCTCTCATGGGCTGGGGAGCCCACATGGGGGACAAAAGAGCCCATGCGCTCTGGACCCCTGAGGAGTCCCAATACCGCATCAACCTGTTGGAGCTCTAGCCGGCCCGGTGGCGCTGAGGGTTGAGGTGCTGGACGCCACACCTCGCGCTATGCTGGCAACCCAGGTTTGGGAACAAGTCCGGACCACCGGGGTCAGCAGGAGAGGGAGGATCGGCATCCAGAGACTGCTCTCCTGGGTGGGATCCAGGAAGCCTGGTGCAGCAGCGCCCACGGTGGAGACCGGCAGCACTGCTACGCACAGGGGCTCACTAGCAAGCTAGGGGTAGACATCGGGCGGCTGCCTTCCGGACGTGAGTGGGAACACACACGTCGTGGGCTGGGCAGCATTGCACATCTCACATCGGGGACGTAAACACCACGAAATACCCCTCAAGCCCTGGACAGGCGATGGCTCCTGCCAGTGCCACTGCCACACTCCCAATGCTGGTTCCTTGCCACTGCCCCCCGCGGTCTCTCAGGGTTGACCTGCCTGACCCAGGGAACCAACAAACTTGAAGATGGTCGGGGAACACAGCGGGAGGTAGGGCAAGCTGGTGAGTGCAGGGGGCCTGAGAGTTTTCCAGGCTGAGGGCTATAAGCATAATTGAAAAAAAAAAAACCTGTTGGAGCTCAGAGCAGTCAGACTGGCACTGTTAGCTTTCACTCCTCAGCTCCGGGGTAAAGTGGTTCAAGTCCAGATGGACAATACCATGACCATGTACTACCTCAACAAATCGGATGCCACGCACTCCCGTCTGCTGTGCAGGGAGGCGCTCCGCATGTGGACCCTTGTGAGCTGACTGGAGGCAGATCTCCCAGCCATCCATGTGGCAGGAGCCTCAAACCATCTGGCGGATGCTCTCAGCTGTTTAGGTCAGACATCCCATGAGTGGTCTCTCCATCCAGAGGTAACTTACAGCCTGTTCTCCCGTTGGGGCAAACCGATAGTGGACCTGTTTGCCTCCAGGGACAACACTAAGCTGAAGCTGTTCCATGCCTGCCCCCCCCCAGCAGGGCTCGCTGCAGGGGAATGCTTTCTCGAGGCCATGGACCCAAGGCCTCCTCTATGCCTTCTTTCCATTTCCCTTGATTCACAAGGTGCTCCTCAAGGTGTGGAGGGACAAGGCAAAAGTGATCCTGGTAGCCCCAGACTGGCCCCGCCAGTTCTGGTATCCAGATTTCTTCAGCCTCAGCTGCAGGCCCTCGGAGTGGCTTCCAGCACGCTCAGACCTGATGTCTCTCAATCAGGGGAAGGTATTCCATCCGGACCTTCAATCCCTGCACCTCACAGCCTGGTACCTGAGCGGCTAGAGTTCCAGGCTTTGGGTCTTTCTGATGATGTCTACACCGTGGTGGCGGCATCTAGAAAGGAATCGACCAGGAAATGTTACACCTTCAAATGGAAAAGGTTTTCCATTTGGTGTCAGGGCAGGGGTCTGTACCCTTTGTCCTATCCAGTGGCTAACATTCTCGACTACCTTTGGTCTCTCTCTCCAAAGGGGGTCTACGGTCATCGACCCTTAATGTGCACTTGGCAGCCATCTCTGCTTACCGGGCATGGGCCCATCAGCCGACGTTGGTGCAGGAGGCCATGATCAGGTGCTTTTTCAAAGGCCTGGATCACATATTCCCTCCAGTGTGTGAACCTCCACCTCCATGGGATCTTCTGCTGGTACTGGCAAAGCTCATGGGCAAGCCATTCGAACCTATGCACAGGTGTGTCTTGTCACACTTGTCATGGAAGACGGCCTTCCTGGTGGCTATTATGCCTGCTAGAAGGACAGGGGAGCTCCAGGCGCTTTCAGTGGACTCCCCTTAGCTGGTCTTCCACAGGGACAAGGTTGTCCTATGCCCCCACCCAAAAGTCCTTACAAAGGTGGTGTCAGAGTTTCACCTTAACTAGGTGTTAACCATGCCGGTATACTACCCCAACTACATCTTGGAGGCCGAGTACAGGCTCCATACTTTGGACCTGAGACGTGCTCTCTCCTATTAGAAGGAGAGGACGGTGGAAATTCGGAGAGAGGTTCGCCAGCTGTTTGTCACCTACGCTGAAGCCGCTTCTGGCAGACTTGCAGCAAAGTGGACGATTGCAAGATGGATTACATCATGCATTCGTCTGTGCTATGAGTTGACGGGCAAGAAGCCTCCCAGAGGGATAAGAGTTCATTCTACCTGCCATACCGCTGCATTGGTGGCTGCTTCCAGGGACATCCCTATCCAGGAAATCTGCCAGGCTGCTACCTGGAAGTCAACAAACACCTTCATCGCCCACTACCACATCGACCTTGAGTCACTCCGGGATGCTGGTTTTGGGGCCTCAGTTCTCCAGTCTCTGTTCCCTAAGTAGGGGTTGTATGCCTTGCCTCCCTTCTCCCGGAGAACTGCTAGGAGTCTGCCAAAGAGTGTGGATAAACAACATATCCACAATCCTAGAAAAACAGGTTACTCACCTGTAACAGTAGTTCTAGGAGTGGTATATGTTGTTCATCCACACAGACCCACCCAACCTTCCCGGCTGCGGCCGCACAACACCTGGCTTCCGTCGGGCTAAGATCTGGCATCATGGTGTGGAGCCAAGGTATATACCACCCGGGTGGGTGGGAGGAGCCAGCTTGAAGACTTCCGGCAGATTTAAAGTGGAAGGGGACATGCCATAGAGTATGGATGAACAACATATACCACTCCTAGAACTACTGTTACAGGTGAGTAACCTATTTTTACAGTACTTACCATAGTAAAAGGATCTTCCAAAATATCTTTTCCATAGAGTACCACTCAGCCACCCCCCATCCCCATCCCCCTCTCTTTTAGAGCCAGGGCTACTATTCTGGCAGCTTACCCCAAAGGGGAGAAATGCTTTTCTAGCAGCCATTTTCCCTCCTTGCGTATTGCCTCCCTTTTCAGGAGGATTTGGCTTCTGCAAAAAAAATAACAAAAAAACAAAAAGCAAAATCTTGAGTAACAAAATATTTTCCCAGTTAGTTATCTTCCCACCCTCCCTGCCGAAGTACAGCCCCTTGATCTTGAGCATAACCTTATTAGTTGCTATGTGCAATACAGCATTATACTCAAGCGATGTCTTGACTTGCCAACCTAATTCTGCCAGATAGTAGCCTGATATTAGCTCTCTCAGTGTGGGCAAATCAGTGGATAAGCACCATTCTCATGTGAATCAATGTGCTATGTCTGGACACTGTGTGCACTAGCTTTCCTAGTAGGGCAAATCCTTGTTCATATTTGTAGAGGGTGGTACCTTTTGGGTATAGTCCTTCGGTCTTAGCACCATATGCACTAATGGTAACAGGTCACCCAGCTTCTATGCTGTTAAACTATTAGCCACTGTTTCCCTGGAAGTTTTTCCTGGAATTTGGACTTCAACTTGAGTTAGGATGAAAATAGCTGTTTTTTTCCTAAGTCTGTTTTGCAATCCCTAGCTTCAGGCACAGATCTTGAAAGTACTCTCACTGTCTCCTCGCTTGTAGATATAGACAGAGTAGTTGTGAATGTCTCTTATTCCATTTGAGACAATTTTTCCACTTGACAGCGCCTCCTGGGTTACAGGGCTACTTCCTAAGGGACCTGCTCAGTTTTCCTGCATGGATCTAAATTATAGGTCTGACACAGAGTCCAGGTCGAAACTACCCTTGGGGCAGCTGCCTGTATGCCTTCCCCCTTGGTTGCCTACATAGTGTTTTCATTGTAGGCACAGGTGAGAATATTAATAGTGCTGGTCTTTTCACTTTTTGGGACTACCTTTTGCCTCCTCCAGGGGGCACCCTGTCCTTATCTATTAGGTTGGTTGGCAGAGAACAGCAAGAGGCAGAAGCTGCTGTTATAACTATACTTCTCTACTGGGACTAAAGAACTAGAACTCTACTACTGGGACCTTCAATTTAAGGGGAAAAAGTGTGTTTGTCTGAGTTGGCTGAAGTGAATTGTTATCTTTGCAGTTATCTAGGTGTTTGTCTGAGTTGGCTGAAGAGAATTGTTATCTGTGCAATTAACTAGGTGCAGAAAGAGCTGTAAACTAGGGGGAGTGGCTTAGCTAGATGAAAGCCAGGTATTTTAAATTTAAAAACTGCCCTAGATAGCTTTTGGCAGAGAACAGGCAGAGGAAGGAGCTGCTGTTATAACTATGCTTCTCTACTGGGACTATATTGCCCTCCCCACCCCTGCCAATTCTACTTTTATAGGCACAGGATTTGACCGACAACAGGAACTTCCTCTTTGGGAGCAGAAAGTGAGAGCTGACAGAGCCACAAAAGACTCACCATCCTAGAAGGAACAGAGTAGCTCTCTGTCCCCCCCAGCTGCTGGAGGTCTGACTCTGAGCAAGTAGGGAGACTACCGACAAATATAGAAACTTCTTGTCTCAGAACAGGAAGATCAGGAGCTTAAAGGGCACAGCGGCAGTAAGTAAGCAGGGAGAAAAAAAAAAAATAGAGGAAAGATTTAGTATTCCAAACAACAGTTAAGGGGCCAGAAATAAGACATGATGGGAGTGGTGCAGTGCAGTGGCTATGGAGCAGCGTCTTCCAGGAGATGTTCTGGAGGATGCAGTATTGTCCCATCTGCAGGCACCTCTCTGGGCTGAGGGAGGAGGTTGCTCATCTCCAGGCTGAGTTGGCCAGGATTTGGGGGACTTCCTCTCCCACCTAGTGACCACCAGGGCCACTGCCATTGCCTCAGAGGTTGCCAAGAAAGAGGTGCGGTTGGACCACAGTGGGCTCAGAGAGGGTGAGGGTGGTGGAACAGAGGTGCATCCCTCCAGCTGTACCTCTCCACAATTCATATGCTGTTCTGGCAAAGTTTGGTTCCTCTATGGAGGCAGCCGCAGTGGAGACCAAGGAGGATGCTGGGAACCTCCACAAAGGAGACCCACAGGAGAGTAGCATGGGACTCCACAGAGGAAGGAAACAACTCCTGGTGGGGGACTCCATTGTTAGGAGGGTAGAGCTAGGGGAGGAAGGGGAGAGGGAGGTAAGGTGCCTGCCTGGTGCTATGGCTTGGAGGGACAGGGAGCGAATCCTCAAGATCGCGGGAGCAGCTGCATGGGAGAGGGAGCTGGATGTCATTGTCCACCTAGGAACAAATAACCTGGCTGGGAAAGGGATCAGAGCAGTGCAGGAAGAATTTGTGGTGTTGGGGAGAGGCCTTAGACAATAGCATGCATGGTAACTTTCTTGGAGATGCTGCCTGTCTATGGCATGGGTGAGGCTAGGGTGCGCCACACCATGGCGTTCAATCGGTCATTAAAAAACTGGTGCAGAGCTCAGGGGTTTGGCTTCATTGGTGATTTGGGGTCCACCTGGAGTGATGCAGGCCTATACTGGCACGATGGTCTGCATCTGTCCAGGAGGGGAACCAGGATCTTAGGTGATAGGTTTAAATGCTTCATTGGCAAGCATTTAAACTAGCCAATGGGGAAGGCACCGAAAAGGAGCAGGGAAATCCTAGCCTCCCCTCCCTAAAAAAATCAGGGTAGTATGTGAGGTAAACACCAAGATAGAGATGTCAGTAGGGAGAAGTGCGGGGTAAATGGAGAAATCGACAAAGGCAATAATGACAGGAATGGGGCAAAAAGGGGTAAGGTCATCAAGAAATGGAGGATAATGAGTACCAGTGCCTGTAGTCTGGGCAACAAGCTCCCTGAACTGGTGGCCTTGTTGGAAGAGGGATGCCTGGACATCGTGGCAGTCACAGAAACATGGTATGCAGAGAACCATGACTGGGATGTTAACATACCAGGGTAAACAACCTACAGGAGAGACAGGGAGGGTAGAAGAAGGGGAGGAGTAGCTCTCTATGTAAGGGAAGGGATAAAAGCAATGGAACAAAAGAGTAAACAGGAAGGAGAGGAGACACTGTGGGCCACCTTAGAGACTGGAAATGGCACCACAATCCGCACAGGGGTTGTATACAGATCCCCATCTCAGGGGGAGGGAATGGACAAGGATATGACAGAAGGCATCCTTAGGATGGCAGAGCAAGGGGAGATACTGTTGATGGGGGACCTAAATATGCCAGATGTTAATTGGAGCATCTTTGCGGCAGCCACATCCAAGAGTAGGGCCATTCTCGATGCCCTACAGGAGGCATACTTCAGACAGCTAGTGTTGGAACCCACTCGGGAGGGAGCAATCTTAGACCTCATACTCTCAAATGGGGACAGTGAGAGGATCTCAGATCTAGAAGTGGGTAGCCATCTGGGAACAAGTGACCACCAAACTGTGTGGTTCACGATAAACTCAGCTGCAGAGTCAAGCCATACAAAAGTAAGGGTACTGGACTTCAGGAGGGCTGACTTTGGCAAGATGGGAGAGTGCCTTAGAAAAGCACCAGCAAACAGGCAAGAAGGAGGGGTGGAGCAACAATGGGGAAACATCAAAACTGCCATCATCGAGGCAACAAGCCGTAAATGAAAATGAAAGAAAAAGCCACTATGGTTCTCAAAAGAGGTGGCGGGGAAGGTTACGGGGAAAAAGATAGCATTTAGGAAGTATAAGGAAACACAGAAGGAGCAGGACAGAGAACTGTACCAGTTTAGACAGAAGGAAGCAGGGAGGGCAGTCAGAATAGCAAAGGCCCAAAATGAGGAAAAGATAGCCAACTTGGTAAAGAAGGGGGATAAAACCTTTTATAGTACATTAGGGAGCGTAGAAGGACAAAGGGAGGGATAGTGAGGCTGAATAGAATGGACAGTGGGTGGGCAGAGAGGGACAGTGAAAAAGCAGGGATACTGAACAAATACTTCTGCTCAGTATTCACAAAAGAGGAGGTACCTAATCCAATTAACAGAAGCACTCTGGATAGGAGGTCAATCCCAGTCCTTTCACAGAAGAAAGGGTTCTGAAAGAACTCCTAAAACTGAAGGTGGACAATGCAATGGGGCCTGACGGGATTCACCCCAGAATTCTAAAAGAATTAAGGGGAGAACTAGTGACACTAATGACTACCCTTTTTTATAAATCATGGGAGGATAGTGTGGTACCTGAGGACTGGAGGAGGAAGGATGTGATTCCCCTTTACAAAAGTGGGAGCAAGACAGAGGCAGGAAACTATAGACCTTTCAGTTTGACCGCTGTGGTAGGGAAAGTGATGGAATCACTTCTGAAGGAAAGAATTGTTGAGTACCTAGAGGCCAGTGGGGCACAGGACCCAAGGCAGCATGGGTTTCACAGTGGGAAGGTCATGTCAGACGAATCTAATCGTTTTCTTTGACTGGGTGACCAAAGTAGTAGACCAGGGAGGGGCTGTGGACATGGCCTACCTAGACTTCATCAAGGCATCTGACACAGTCCTGCACTAAAGGAATAATGCACGACAGGGTGTGTGTCATGCTGGGATAACGCCATGCCTGGAGGGGAGGTTGGGCACGAGACCGCAGGCCGAGTGTGGTCCAGTGCCCCAGGCATGGCGTTGTCCCAAACGACACACACCCTGGAGTGCATTATTCCTATTATACAATGGCTTGTTATATGTAAAATAAAAAAATAATTTTAAAGAATGTTTTTATTAGAGTGGAAAAATATTTTTGTTTCTTAAGAGAAGATGCAAAAAAGAGGGCAGCCATAATGATGAGAGTAGACCTGTGGCGTTATGCTGGGATAACGCCATGGGTCCAGCCCTAAACTGACCAATCACAGTCCAAGATTCTTTGTTGCTATTGTATAAAAAAGATTAATAAACAAATTAGCCAGCCTGGGAGTGGGTCCCAGGGTGGTAGCCTGGGTAAAACACTGGCTGGACAACAGGACACAGAAGGTAATAGTAAATGGAGTCCACTCTGAAGAAAGGGGCGTTACTAATGGGGTACCGTAGGGTTCAGTACTGGGTCCAGTTCTTTTTAATATCTTTATAAGTGACATTGCAGAGGGACTGGAATGAAAAGTATGCCTCTTTGCAGATGACACAAAGATCTGCAACAGGGTTGATAAACAAGGAGGCATGGAAAGGATGAGAAGGGACTTGACAAGGTTGAAGGAATGGTCAGAAGTATGGCAACTAGGATTCAGTGCAGACAAGTGCAAAATAATGCACCTGGGAAACAAAAACCCAGGGGAAGAGTACACAATTGGGGGGGGTTAGTAATAACAACAAAATGGAAAGGGACCTGGGGGTACCCCTTGTTCTTGCACATCTCTTTTTCTGAAACATGCTACCCTCTTGGACTTTGCTGATTCCACTGAGATACTTAAAAGTTTCTGTCATGTCCTTCCTCTCCCTCCTTTCCTCAAAAGTATACATATTAAGCTCCTTTAGTCGCTTCTGGTATGGCTTCCCTTGCAGACCCTACACCATTTTAGTTGCCCTCCTCTAGACTGCTTCCATCCTGTCTATGCCCTTATGGAGATGGGGTCTCCAGAACTGGACGCAGTACTCCAGATGGGGTCTCACTAACTGTCTGTACAGAGGGATAACAACTTCCTGTTTTCTGCTGGTGATGCCTCTCCCTGTACATCCCAGTATCCCCCCAGCCCTGCCTACTGCCTTCTCACATTGCTTGCCAACCTTAAGATCATCTGATGTGATTACCCCCAGGTCCCTTTCCATTTTTGCAGGCCGTCACCCTTGTACAGGCCCTTATCCCTCTAGGTGGAGCCCCAGTCCCCAATGAAACCGAAACCCTCCTCTCTGCACCATTTCTTCAACAATGTGTTGAAGTTCCTGGTGTGGAGAGTTCTGCCAGCCCCCTGTCATAGACAGGTAGCACTTCTGAGAAGGTCACAGATCATGCTACTTACCTAAGACCCCTCCCCAACTCCCTGAACTCTTCCCGTACCATGGCTGGCTCATAACTAGCCAGGTCATTTTTCACAACTGGACAGTGACATTTAGCTCTCCCTCTCTTCCTGCTGCCTCAGCGATCCTTCGGATCCTGTTTCCATCCCTGCATGCCATGGCACTGGGAAGGCACCAAACCTCCTTCTCATCTCTACCTACTCCCAACCCTATCCCCCTTACTATGGAGTCCCCCAAGAGGATTCTCTTCCTCCTCCTCCTCCTCTTCTGAGGTCCTCTGTCACCTCCCTTGGGGTCTCCTCTGTGGAAGACCCCCATATCCATTCCAGTCACAATCTACAGGTGCCTTGGTGGGACATTCCTGCTCTGCCAGGGTGACATACGAGTTTTGTAGTGGAACTGGTTTTGAGATGTTCCTACGCTCCACCAACCTAACCCTCCTGGAGCCCACTGTTGTCCAGCCATTCCTCCTACTGGGCAGCCACTGAGGTAGCGGCGGTGGACTAGGTGATCCCTGGTTGGGGGGAGAAGGTCCTCTAGACCCAAGCCAACTCGGCTTTAAGTCTAGCCACTGCCTCCCTCAGCCCAGTGAGGTGCACACAGATAGGGCAGCATGGCAGTCTCCAGAATGTCTCTCTGAAGACTGCCACTGCACTGCACTACTCTCAGCATAACTACTTACCTGTTGCTAGACCTTACCCCTCTACCTTAACTCTGTACCTTAACCCTCGACCTTAACCCAGTGCTTTAACTCACTATCTTATCCCTCTGCCTTAACGCACTACTTTAACCCACTACCTCGTCTGTATTTTTTTTGTCCCTTTCTTTCTTCCTATAAACTCAGGGTACTAACCCCCTGTAAAAGATGCAATAGTAAACTCACACCCCAGGTTCAAAATCACAACCTTAGGATAATAACCCTGTATAACAGATGCAATATCAAACTCTCAACCTTTGGTCACAGAACTGTGCTACAACAGAAACAGTAGCAGCTAACAGGAATGGCAATTACAAAAACATGACCTTAGTATAATATCCCCCTTAACAAAGGCAATTAGGGTGTCTGATTAGCAACTAGAAAACAGCTGTAGACACTGAAACTGTAACAGCTATAAAGTAGGCAACATGTAATATTAAGAACACAATCCTTAAGATAAAATCCCCCTATAGCAAAGGTAATTTGCAGAGAAATTGGCTAATTCAAAAGTAGCCCCACCCTAGATAGGGTGTTGGCCATGTTCTACAGCACAGGCAACCACAATGTCAAGTTGCTATCCCCCTGAACTAGGCTAGACAGGGATGTATTTATCTGAGTCAACTGCCTCCCGTGTTTTGGTCCTCTCTACTGTTTGCTTTTCTGCTGGTCCTCAGTCTTCCTTCTGATATGTAGAGTGACCTGCCGCCAGCTGCCTCATTGGGCTGATTCTGGTGGGCAGCATCTGACGTCCTTATAGCGTGGGTCCTTCATGCGGAAGGGGGCTGCAGTGTGTGTGTGTGTGGGGGGGGCGCTTGGCGGCTTAGTCCTTATGAAGCAAGAAGTGGATTGAAGGACCCCCTGAAAACGTGATCCAATTGGTCATTGTGGTGTCTGGGAGCAGATCAATGGATGCTGACTGGCTTTCCTACGATCCCCTCAGTAGATTTCCGATGCTGCTCTCTGAAGTTTCATGTTTTCAGCCCTTTAGCTGAGGAGGGAGGGTTCCTCAGACGGTGTGAGCCTCCTCCCTGGTGACGACTGACTGACGGCCACTGTTCTTGGGACAAGGAAGTGCGCGGGGATTAAATGGCTCAGCTACTTCCTGGTGTGCTGCCCACTTCTTCCCAATTGGTTGCCGTGGTGTCTGGGGCCAGATCAGTGGGTGCCGATTGGCTTTCCCACTATCCAATCAGTACAGCTCCAGTGCCGTTCTCTGCTCTCTGAAGTTTAAACATTTCAGCCCTTTAGCTGAGGAGGGAGGGTTCCTGAGTCAGTGTGAACCTCTTCCCTGGTAATGATCAGCTGACAGCCACTGTTCTTGGGGCAGGGAAGTGGGCAAGGAATAAATGGCCTGGCTACTTCCTGGTGTCCTGCCCACTCCTTCCCGATTGCTCACTGTGGTGTCTGGGGGCAGATCAGTGGGTGCCAATTGGCTCTCCCACTATCCCCTCAGTAGAGCTCTGGTGCTGCTCTCTGCTTTCTGAAGTTTCAAGTTTTCAGCCCTTTAGCTGCTGATCGTGGGCTCCTGAGACAGTGTGAGCCTCCTCCCTGTTGACAATCATCTGATGACTGCTGTTTCAGTTATGGAGAGTACTGTCATTTCTCTTTCTTATGTACTGTATTAATTCCATATTGTCTAGGATTCATTGTGTCCAAAACTCATCAACTTGCTGTTTTCTGAATGAGGAAAGTGGAATACTTTATTTAAAACTATATAGAAACACAGAAAAGAGAAAGACCAAAAAAGGCTTGAACAGCTCATCTAGTCTGTCCCAAGATTCCTTACTTGAAATCTTTATAAGTTAATTACTTAAATCCCTATACATTTCTTATTGCTCGGGTAATAGATTTTAAAATTCAGTTGCTAGTTTACTTGTTTGCACAAGAAAGCTCTACTGTGATAGCAGATATATTCCCTCTTGCTCTGTGTTATTTCATCAGTTATAGCTTGTGGGTTGTTTCCTAATGAGAATTTAAAGAAGCAGTTCATGTTAAAATATAAAAGTTAGAGTTATTTAGAGCAATAATACAAGGAGGTGGAAATCATGATTTACCACAGCTGGTGTGGCTTGCCCACCCAGGCGCAGCCGAGTGGGTAAACTCAACAGCTGTGCTAAATCCCCCGATAACCTACACCCCCAAGTGGCTTATTGCGATTATACCATGACATCTTGGTAGAGATTTAAGCTGAGATTATTTTATTTTTTTCCTGTGTAAAAAAATGCATTTTATTAAGAAATATTGTTGCACAAAAGAAAATAGTCCCTAGCTAATTCATATGAGCTGTCGAGAGGCACTGAATTCAAACTGCTTGCTGCAGAGACTGGAGCTGATGAGCCCGCCTGCGAGAATGACTATGTGATTGCCGCCTCGCCGTGGTCTTACAGCACAGCATGTGTTTCGGGTTGGGTTTCTGGTGCGAGCAGGAAGTGACTGAGTTGCGTGTTTTTTTTAAATATATATTTTTTAATATGGAGGAGTGAGGTAGCCTGGTAAACTAATGAGGGCAGAGACTGAGTGGACCGGAGACAGTGACGAGGGAACCGAGAGATGCAGTGAGAGTCTTATGGCAGGATGGAAGGCAGATTGCGCCGGAGCAGACACTGAGGTGAGGTGGGTGCAGTTTCAGCGGTTACGGGGAAATATATACTCAAGCGTGTAGTGTTTTTTTTTTTAAGTGCAGATCCACTTTTGGGGGAGGGGGTTTGTGTTACGCGATGTGCTTTGCTGAATAGGATGTCATGGAAATCGGAGACCGCCGGCTAGCGAGCGTTTCAACATGGCGGATCTCTGGTTTGAATTTCCCGGGTCGGATGATTTTTAAGAGATGCGGCTGGCTGGCACCTTTTGCGGTGATTATTAGAGGATTTACAATGGAGGTAAGGTGCCAGCCTGCTGTGATCATTGGTCGGTGTCCGAGGTCCATGGTATAATTGTGTATGTTCAGCATTCATGTTACAACACAAAATGTTGAACCCACACCTTTTTTTGCATTTTAGAGTACTCTTTTACTCCTTTCTCATAAGCTGCCCTTTTCTCTGTTTGCAGACTACTTCAGCGTTTTCATAGATTTTAATTAATTAAGGTAATCATTAAACATGTCTACCACAAGGTTTTCATCAGTAGTCACAGCTGTATTTGAGCACCCATAGATGATGCTTATCACTTTTCTTTTTGGGAGCAAGATGCTGTGGCAGAGGCCCACTATGTAAAGAGGGAGTACTGGACCTTTGGATCTCAAAGCCTAACTGGCAGCACATCTGTGATTCCTGAAGGCTCGTGCAGTAAGGAAGCAGGTTTTAAGTAAGAATTAGAGAGGTGCTGTTTGTAATTCTTTTTGTTTAGAAGTGTTTAGCTGTTAAATTTCCCAGTGTTGTTTTATGTTTTTAGTTTGCTGTATATCTTGTAGATTTTGAGTGAATATTAAATATTTTATATTTAATATATGTATGTGTCTGTCTGTGTTAATAATGATTAGCAATCCAATTTTATTGGACAGAATCAGTGATCTACTTCTGGCCAGAGCTGTACCAAACCTAAAAGTGTGTGTGTGTCTGCTACGGAGCAGGAAAGAGGTTGCTTGGAGTGACTGATGGGGTTTCTGTGTTCAGAGGGCCTTGTACTGTGTGAACAACTACCTGGCCTTGTGTTGTGTGAGCAGGGGCCTGTGGTGGGACTCATAGGAACTGCACCAAGAGAGTTGTAACCAGGTGGTGGCCACATGGTTAAATAAGGAAACTAGATTGCCCTTGTCACACCACCTGGGGCTCTTTTTAGTTGGTGGTGTTTCTCACCTCTGCTGCAGGCCAAGTACTCAGGTTCTGATCCCCCCAGCCACATTTCTGGGTTCCTCGAACGGGAGTCGGTGGTCCCCTCTTCCACCACTTATGAAACGGATCTGGTTTAGTCTGGGAGAAGGTCCTGCCACTGTTGCGGGGCCTGCTAGGGTCAAACCTCTCATATGGCACTGCCTGGTCTTTTCCCATTTTCATGTCCCCCAGGGATGCCAACTTGGTGGTTACTCAAGCCCACACATGCATGGATGTAGAGTGCATCATCATTGTGCATCCCTTCTCTCATGCTACTGTACGCACTCCCTTGTGCCCTGCCACCTGTGACTACCTAGGTGGTAGTATAGCCAGTATAGCACCAGGATGAGCCATCCCCCTTCCTCAGAGGAGGAGGAGGAGGAGAGCATCCTCTGGGGTGCTAAATTCTCCTCCCCGTCTGGCACCCGATGACCCAGGCTATTTCCTGAATCTAGCTCACTGGCATCATGAGTGTTAGCCCTACCACTGCATTGACAGGCCAGCCTACCGGTAGCCAGTTTTTAAATTATGAATACATAAATAAAGATGAACTAACATGCACTAGACACTGCACCTTGACCTTTTTTGTGACATTGGGGAACTCGGACAAACTGCAGACCACAAAAACCTTAACTCTTCATGGTGAACACTGCGTTTTATTTATTCTAGTTAGGATTTTTGTCTGGGAGAGACACAGTGAGGCAATGCTTATTTCCAGGTGTGACCCTGGGGAGAATTAAGCACAGGGTCACACAGTATGCAAGTGGCAGTTGTGGTACTCAAATCCAGGTCTCCAGGTGTACAGCTCTGTGCTCTAACCACTAGGCTATACATATAGAATAAAGGATGGGGAAGTGTGTGATATGAGAATTTAATGCACACTCGAGGTATGGGATGCTATATAAACCCCGAGGGCAAAGCCTGAGGTGTTTATTAAAGCATCACACACAGAGGGTGTGCATTAAACAGTGTCATGATATATAATACCTCTGGTAAATATACAAAATAAAATGTGGCACAGTGTAAATGGATTTTGAAACAAAAGTGGGCGTTTGTGTAGAATGTCGGACAAGCGTAAACGGGTTTGCATAAACACTCTGTAACTATCAAACTTCACTACGCTATTGTGCGGCTGACTGTATATGATATAGAAACATAGAAACATAGACTTTGACGGCAGAAAAGGACCACTTGGCCCACCCAGTCTGCCCATTTCCCTACCTACTGGATAAGCTGCAGATTCTAGTTAACCAACAGCCTGGAACCCTGGAATCCTGCAACCCCGCACTATAATTGCTTTGTGTCTGTCCCAAGCATGTTTGAATTCCCCCACTGTTTTAGACCCAACGACCTCCTCAGGAAGGCTGTTCCATGTATCCACCACTCTCCGTGAAAAGAATTTCCTCACATTACCCTGAGCCGTCTCTCTATCTTTAAACTGTGCTCCTTGTTCTTACACATCTCTTTTCTGAAAGATGCTACCCTCCTGGACTTTGTTGATTCCCTTGAGGTACTTGAACGCTTTCTATCATGTCCCCCTGTCCCTCCTTTCATCAAGGGTATACATATTAAGCTCTCTAGTCTCTCTTCATATGGTTTCTGATGTAGACCCTGCACCATTTTAGTTGCCCTCCTCTGGACTGCTTCCATCCTGTCTATGTCCTTAGAGATGAGGTCTCCAAAACTGCACACAGTACTCCAGATGGGGTCTCACCAACTGTCTGTATAGAGGGATAATCACTTCCCTTTTTCTACTTGTGATGCCCCTTCCTATGCATCCCACTACCCCCCCAGGCTCTCCTTACTGACTTCTCACATTGCTTACCCACCTTTAGGTCATCTGATATGACTACTCCCAGGTCCCTTTCCATTTTTGTTGTTGTTAGTACCTCCCCTGCTATTGTGTACTCTTCTCCTGGGTTTTTGTTTCCCAGGTGCATTACTTTGCACTTCTTTGCATTGAATCTAAGTTGCCATATGTCTGACCATTCCTCCAACCTTGCCAAGTCCCTTCTCATCTTTTCTACCCCCTCTTGTGTATCAACTCTGTTACTGATCTTTGTGTCATGTGCAAAGAGGCATACCTTTCCCTCCAGACCCTCTGCAATGTCACTTATAAAGATGTTAAAGAGGATTGGACCCAGTACTGAGCCCTGAGGTACTCCACTAGTAACCCCCCTTTCTTCGGAATGTGTTCCATTCACTATTACCTTCTCTGTCCTGTTGTGCAGCCAGTTCGCTACCCAGGCTACCACCCTGGGACCCACTCCCAGGCTGGCTAACTTGATTATTAATCTTGTGCGGACTGTGTCAAATGCCTTGCTAAAGTCTAGGTAGGCATATCCACAGCCCTCCCTGGTCTATTACTTTGGTCACCCAGTCAAAGAAATCAATTAGATTAGTCTGACATGACCTTCCTGCTGTAAATCCATGTTGCTTTGGGTCCTGTGCTCCGCTGGCCTCTAGGTGCTCAACAATTCTTTCTTTCAGAAGTGATTCCATCATTTTCCCTACCACTGAGGTCAAACTTACAGGTCTGTAGTTTCCTGCTTCTGCCTTGCTCCCACTTTTGTAAAGGGGAATCACATCTGCCCTCCTCCAGTCCTCAGGTACCACCCCATTCTGCCATGATTTGTTAAAAAGTGTGGTCAGTGGTGTCACTAGGTCCCCCCTTAGTTCTTTTAGGATTCTGGGGTGAACCCCCAGGCCCCATTGCTTTGTCCACCTTGAGTTTTAGGAGTTCTTTCAGGACTCTTTCTTCTGTGAATGGACTGGTATCAACCCCCTACCCAGAGTGCTTCTATTGTCTGGTTTAGGTAACTGCTCCTCATCTTCTTTTGTGAATACTGAGCAAAAGTATTCATTCAGTATCTCTGCCTTTCACTGTCTCCTCTGCCCACCTCCCCGCCTCCTTTATTAATCTTCACTATCCTCCCTTAACCTTTCTACGCCCCTAATGTACCTATAAAAGGTTTTATCCCCCTTTTTGACCGAGTTGGCTATTTTTTCCTCGGTTTGTGCCTTTGCCATTCTGACTGCCTTTCCTACTTCTTTCTGTTTTAATTGATACAGTTCCCTGTCGTGCTCCCTCTGTGATTCCTTATACTTTTTGAATGCAGCCTTTTTCTCCTTAACCTTCCCTGCCACCTCTTTTGAGAACCATAGTGGTTTTTCACTCAGCTTTGTTTTCTTTATTTGTTTTACACAAAGACTTGTTGCCTCTATGATGGCAGTTTTGATTTTTCTCCATTGTTCTTCCACCCCTCCTATTTGGCCATTTGCTAGTGCATTCTTCAGGTGTTCACCCATTTTACCAAAGTCAGCCCTTCTAAAGTCCAGTATCCTTGTTTTTGTATGGCTTATCTCCATGGTTGTGCTCATTGTGAAGCACACTGTGCAGTGGTCGCTTTTTCCCAGATGTCTACTGACTTCTAAATTTGTGATCCTCTCTCCATTTGAGAGTACCAGGTCTAGTATTGCTCCCTCCCGAGTGGGTTCCAGCACTAGCTGTCTAAGGTCTGCCCCCTGCAGGGCATCGAGAATGACCCTGCTCTTGGATGGGCTGCAGACATGTCCTCCAGTTAACATCTGGCATATTCAGGTCCCCCATCAACAGTATCTCCCTTTTTCAGCCATTTTGAGAATGTCCTCTATCATTTTCTTGTCCATTTCTCCCTTGAGATGGGGGTCTGTATACAACCCTCAGCGGATTAGTGATGCCATTCCCCATCTGCAAGGTAACCCAGAGTGCCTCTTGTCCTCCCCCTTTACTTTTTAGTGCTGTAGCTTTGATCCCTTCCTTATGTATAGAGCTACTCCACCTCCTCTTTGCCTTCCCTGTCCCTTCTGTAGATTGTGTACCCTGGTATGTTGACATCCCATTCATGGTTCTCGTGTACCATGTTTCTGTGACTGCCACAATATCCAATTGTTCATCTTCCATCAAAGCTACTAGCTCAGAGAGCTTGTTTCAGACTACGGCATTAGTAGTCATTGCCCTCCATTTAATGTTGGCTTGATCCTTTTTTCCCCATCCCTGCTCTTATTGCTCTTATCTATTTTACCATTTACCCCATCCTGCCCTGTGTTGAGCTCTATACCTCAGTGTTTACCCTACTACCTGCCCTGTTTTGTGGGGAGGCTTGACTTTTCCTGCCTTTATCAGTACCTCCCTTATCTAGTTTAAAAGCTTGCCAAGGAAGCATTTAAACCTGTCACCTAGGAGCTTGGTCCCCTTTGGACAAATGCAGACCATCATACCAGTATAGACCTTTATCTCTCAGGTGGACCCCAGTCCCCAATGAAGCCAAGCCTTGTGCTCTGCACCAGTTTTGTAACCATTCATTAAACTGCATGTGTGCAGTACCCTAGCCTCATTCCTGCCATGGACTGGTAGCACCTCTGAGAAGGTTACTGTGCTTGCTACCCGGCCTGAGGCCCCTCCCAACTCCACAAATTCATTCTGCACTGCACTGATTCCATGCTTAGCTAGGTCATTTGTCCCAAGGTGGACAATGATATCTAGTTCTGTCTCCTGTGATGCTGCTTCTACAATTGTGAGGATTCGCTTGTCCCTCCAAGCCATGGCACCAGGCAGGCAGCTTACTTCCTTCTCTCCTTCCCCAGTTCTACCCCCTAACAATTGAGTCCCCTATCAGTAGCTGTTTCCTTCCCTGTGGTATCCCTTGCCACACTTTTTGTGGGTCTCCTTGTGGATGTCCTCAGCATTCTTCTGGGTCTCCACTGAGGGTGCCATCATAGAGGAACCTTGCTCTGCCAGAATGGCATCTGATTTGTGTAGAGGTACAACTGGGGGCTTCGCCTGGTCCACCACCGCACCTCCCAGAACCCACTGTGGTCCTACTGCTTTTCATACTCCAAACCTCTGACTCAGTGGTTGTGGCAGTGGTGCTTTTGGGAGGGGAGGCCTCCTTAGTCCTTGCTAGTTCAGCTTGGAGGTGGGCAACCTCCTCTCTCAGAGCTGACAGTTGCCTCACAATAGGACAGCAACGCAGTTTCCAGAATGTTTCCCTGAAAACTGCTGCCCCACAGCCAGTGCATTGCACCACTCCCACATGTCCCGCCTCCTTATTCTATACAATATGTAATTATATATGTATTATTATTTGTTTGTGTAACTACTCTTTATGCACGTTGCAGGGTTATTAAGAATATGACAGTTCTGCCCCAAGACCTATTGAGGAAGTGATGTCAGAACTGTGGCTATAAAGGAAATGCCTGGGGGTGGGGGTAGTGCACAGCCACTGGTGACTGTTAGAAACAATCAGATACACAACTGCTCCACCACCCTGGTGAGTACTGTCCTTTATAGCAATACAGCTAACACCACAATATACTAGACCACTGCTCCAACACAAACCAAACCACTCTACTGAGTCCAAGGATAAAAATGAACTCACCCTCAGCCAGCAGGACACTTAAATGTTACAAAATATCCTTCAAATGCTAGGTCTCAACCCCCGCACTCAAGCAAATTCAGTTGTATCTCACTCTGGTTATAAAATTACTACCTTTTAAAGGAATCCTGCAATTCTCTGCTTAATGCCAATAAGGAAAAATACAAAAAACTTTTGTAGAAAGTGTATCTCACTTCTTACCCAGTGCTCTGCAGTATTATGCCTTAATCAGGTTTCCAGGTCCTAAATGGAGTTGCAGTTTGTTCTTTGCAGTAAGTTTGAGCTTCCAACAGACACTTTAAAGTCAGTGTGACTGGCTTCTAACTGTGAAGGATGTCTAAGATAAGCTCAGAGCTGAAACCCCACCCAGAGCCAATTGATTGACTAGTGACACCTGTGATGTAAGCAGGCTCTTTCAATGCAGGCAGACTGCTATGTCTGATTCCAATACACAAAACCTTTCAGTGAAACCAGGGCTAAAAAATTAACTTCTCAGCCAGCAGGACACTTAAAATGTTACAAAATATCCTTCAAAATGCTAGGTCTCAACCCCGTGACTCAAGCAAATTCAGTTGTATCTCACTCTGGTTATAAAATTACTACCCTTTAAAGGAACCTGCACCTCTGCTTAATGCCAATAAGGAAAATACAAATAAAACTTTTTGTAGAAAGTGTATCTCACTTCTTACCCAGTGCTCTGCAGTATTATGCCTTAATCAGGTTTCCAGGTCCTAAATGGAGTTGCAGTTTGTTCTTTGCAGTAAGTTTGAGCTTCCAACAGACACTTTAAAGTCAGTGTGACTGGGGGGCTGTGCCTCCCACACCCCCTTCCCTTCTTAATACATATCAAACGATCATTAATTTGGGGAGGCAGAGCCCCCCACCCCTTTCACTTCTACATGCAAATAATCATAACAACTAAACCAAAACAAAAATTGTGTGCATCATGACGCAACGTGACTTTTTACGTAAGTAGCACTGCAAATTTACTGTAGCCATTTAGGGTGTCTGATATTCTATACAATCCCCCAAACGTGAACAGCAGGGATCAACATACTGTAAGAGGCTGCAAATGAGAGCAAAATGAAGTATATAAAATGTTGTAACATTAACTGCTGCTTTAAAGATAGCAAGAAGCAGTGCCTTCTGCTCTTGTATCCTTTTTCTTTGGAATAAGGATAGCCGCTTCCTGCGGCTTACTTGCAGATGTTTTCTAACCTTAAAAACAATTATTTCAATGATGGTTATTATTTTAACATGTGTTTGTATGTTGTACAAATTTGTACCAGATTTTAAAACTCAAATATTTTATTAAAGGATTGTGAAATGCTCTATTCAGAAATTGAATTAAATTGCATTTTTTAATTGACCAATACAGTATATGGCTTAATAGAAGCCTACATGGGCAGCGAACATGATAATTTAAGGTCATGCTTTTTAACCCCCATCAGATTCCTGTGGTAGCTCACATATTTGACAGGAAGGTACATAATTAACCGATTTTATATTTAGCAAAGAGAGGTCTGTTAGCAGTATCTTTCTGTCTGGTACTTTGTTAATGGCAGATGTCCCATGTGTAAAATTAATGGTAAATTGGTGGAGTATTTAAGGTTTAGTTATCTTGGTCACTGTTATCCCTGGCCTGAATGTAAATGAAGTAATTTATGGAGCTATTAAAAGTTAAGAACAAGGACGCTGTTACAAAATGTTCCATGTGTTGTTGTGAAGGATGGGTTTTATCAGGTATGTTTCTCAAACTCGTGTGGTGTTGACCTGTCATTCTAAAATGTTAAGAGTTATTAAAATTCCATTGTTATGATGATATATTACCAGAAAGCTACAGCTGAGACAGTGCACACTGCCTTAATTAGCGTCTGCTGATGCACTGTATAAGGCGGCAAATTATGCAGAAACTTGACATCGCATACAGTAATATATGCAGGTATGTACTAGAATTTGATTACAGCACCCATCACTGCTATCTTTACAGCAGACTGGGACTTCTGTCCCTACATAATGGGTAGGAATTCCATTGGGTAACACTAACATGCAGGTGTGTAAATGACCCATGCCCTGAGTCCCTCTCTCTGCTCCTGACCAAATCATTTTGTGTTAACCAACTGAGATCACAAGTAAAAGGACTGTTCAAAGTCCTCCATATTCTCCAAGCTGTAGGCAACAAGTTTCTAGCAAGGTGCTCCTGCCACCTGGAATTTTACCAAATGCCATAAAAAGAGGTGTAATGCATCCTCCCTCTCTCTCTCTTTTCAAGCCTACTCTGTATTGTATATTGAATATGCCCTTCAATTGTACGTCATGAACTGTCATGAACACTTGTTACTAAACAAAGAAACTAGTTAACCTGCATGATCTAATTGTGTTGTATGTACTTGAAGGGTAGCACTGGAGTCTTGTATAATGACTCTGGAGTCTTAGGTTCACTGTAGATTCAGTCTAGCTAAATGCAAGGTGCTACACTTGAGGAGGAGTAACAGAGGTAGGACCTACATACTGTGTGGGACTCCTCTTGCTGAGGTGGAGGAGGAACAAAAGCAGGGGGTCATAATGGACAAGGAGCAAAGCATGACCGTCGGTACGTGGCTGCTATCAAGAAGGCTGGAAAATGCTTATCTTCATCAAAAGCAGTGACCAGCAGAGGGAGGGAATTTATCCTGCCACTTTATAGGGCTTTACTCCGTCCCTGTCTGGAGTACTACTTGCATTTCTGGGCTCCGCAATACTACACTGACATGGAGACAATTGCGAGGGTCCAACGGAAGGCCACTAAATTCATCTGGGGTACAGAGGACCAAAGCAATGAGGAGACTGTAGGGCCTTTAACATGTTCCCTGTAGAGAAAAGGAGACTGAGGGACATGGTTTTAGTCTTCTGCACACTCCAGGCTATCCAACAGGATGTGGGGACATGCCTGGAAGCTCAAAGGAGGTACATTTAGGGGTAACATTCAGAGGTGCTTCATCTTCCAGAGAGTGGTGAACCTGTGGAATAGACTGCCAATGGAAGACAGTGTAAGCCTTCTAGGTATGCATACACAAATGTCTGCCTTTCAAGAATATTACCAGGTAGGACTCCCATTAACCTGATAAGAGATATAGATACAGTACAAGCACTTCCCGGGTCGTACCTGAAAATAGGCATATGTTTTGTCTAGTATACATACCTGGTTAACAAAAGTTTTATAAATAAATAAACATACATTAATTGAATCCTCCCGTTCCATTGACAGCTGCCCTGTCCCCACTTGTGTACTTCATCACCTTTGCCTCCTCACTCATCAGCTTCCCCTCTCTCTCTATTAACTGCCCTCCTCAGTACCAGCTCCCTGCCCTTTCCTTTGCCATTATACCACCATCTTCTCTATCCCATCACTTGCTTTCCACAAACATACCGTATCCCTCTCAATTATCTGCCCCCTCACAAGTACCCACTCCGACTATTTCCTGACAGCTGCTTTGTCCCTCCTCTCTGCACTATAACATGTCCCCCATCCCACCCACACACCGGCCCCCTGGCATCCCTTGCACCATGATAACCCCACAGTACCTGCTATTGGGCCCTCTTTTCTGCCTCCCACCACTGTAGCCACCTCCTTAGTTTAATCTGCCTGCTGCTGCAGGATTGGGATCTTGCATAACATCTTCAATCGGGGAAAGTGTGGGGGAGCCGCTAGATGCTAGGGATTATTGGAACAGGACTTGCGTGATTTCTGCATAGATTGGGGAGGACATCAGGACAGGGAGACAGATTATCAGAACTTAATATTTTTTATTATCAACTTTTTTTATCACCATTGTGTCTATCTCTTGATGGTGCCATGCCCCAGTTCCCATCCAGAGTCTTCTCCTAGTTACTGGTATGCCTTCTTCAGACAAGACTTCTTTCCAATCAGTGTAGCTGTTTCCAGCTGCCCCCTTTCACCATACTCTTGGATGGAGTACAGAATCATTGAGCCATGAACAGTTGTGTGAGGGCACTGTTTGGAATGCCGGTAGACATAGGTGGAGGAAGTCTCTTCTGTCATTCTGCTTTCATTTTTTTTTTAACTTATTGTTTATTAGTTTTTCATGTTAAAAACAACATATCTTGACAGATACATTGACAGCATGCCCACTTTCTTAGACAGGTGAAACCAGGCAGGTAAAACATCGGTATCATAGCAACTATAAATCTTCCCGAGTATAAGCTCCAAGAGCTCTGGCTCCAATAAAGGTGCACTTTGTTGAACCCTCAACTCCCATAATCTGAGGGCTTGCAGTCATGACAGTGACCTACTTTTAAAGAGCAGGTGTTGACTTCTATAGATAGACAACTATTTTATTTATTGCATTTTGATGTTTTAGTAATTACTTTCTACGTTTATTATAAAATATTTATAATGTATGGGGAGCCCTTATTATTAACTGAAATCAAGCAGTTTACAACCTTGTTATGCCATCATTATGACATCACTCTGTTGTTAACCCTTCTTGAGTATGTCATATCAATGGAATAACAAAACGGAATGCTCACAACAATCAATGTTCCATAAAGTAATTCAGTAAAGTAAAGTACAGTAATTCAATCCACAATTACACAATCTTGGTAGCTCTACACTATAAAATATAATTTATGGTCTTTGTTTAACAACCGCGCTGAAAACACTTCTCAAGGTTGTCATGACATCTGAAAACCTCTCGAGCTGTGCTCTCGAGGTTTACAATGATGTCATGGCAACCTCGCAAAGTATTTACAGTGTGGTTATGAACCAAAGACCATACATTATCCTCTATGCTAGTGCAGTGGAACAAGTGGGTTTTCATCTTTATTTTTCACACTGCTAGTAAAAAGAGTTCAATAAAATTCTGATATTGTGATGTCAGAAACTGCCAACTACTTACATGTATGAGCCCAATGTACTTTAATGAGAAACTATTCAATTTGTATATCTTTTTCAAATGGAATAGATACTTCTTTCAGCAACACACTTTGCCTTTTGTATGTTTGTACTGTTATGGTACAGCTGTATGATTTTACAGTTTTTTAAACAGTAATTAGCTTCTTTTTTATTCATCCCAAATAAAATCTGGTTGTGAAGAAAATGTCACCTGCTAAATTATAACACAATAGTACAAGTTATCAAAAATCACATGTTTCTATTAAATAGATAATATTTGGTGGTAGAAAGTGTTATTTCTCTATAAAAATCTGAAAATAGGTTTGCGGTTTCCCATTGAAATACACTGCCAGCCTTGCCACTAGAACTTTGACATCACAATAGAATTCCATTGGAATTTTCTTTACTAATAATTGACAAAATACAAATAAAATGATGAAAAGGTAATTAAAGAAACAAAAGCAAACAAAATGCTTATAGAGCCGTCTAAAGGCCACAAATCTTCAATCTTTAAGATACACATTCTTACTAAGCACTGGGTGTTTACTCACCTGGTAAAGGTGATTGTGTTGGTTGACATCCATGGCACTCCAGACATTACCTCATGGGTTTTAACCCACCTGATAGGCTAGTGATGCACATGACTGTAGGATCAGATTTCTCCCATATCCAGGTCCCAGAAGCCCCTGCTCTCCAGTTCGAATCTTCCAAAGCTAAAAGTAAGGTTAGTGAAAGGCAATACAAATAAAAGATAATGACAACCAATACCAGATGAAATGCTAATAGAAAGAAAACGAGTATAGCGAGGTGACTGTGAAACCGGGCCAGGGCCCTTAATTTATTCCCTGACGACAGCATTCCAGACTCGACCCCTTAATGGGTCGACGGTGGACATTCTGATGTCGAATTGTATGGCAATAAAACAGTCAGCTCAATGGGTTGTCTGCTTATACCCTGTATGCCTCATGACTACTATGTCGGTGGGTCGTGGAGGCCATGGATGTCAACCAACACAATCACCTTTACCAGGTAAGTAAACACCCATTGTGATTGGTTGACATCCATGGCACTCCAGACATCACCTAATGGGTAGATAAGAAGCAGTACTGTATCAGTGGGAGGGAGACAGAGTGGTCTAGGGGCAAAAGGAAGAGGTGGTGGAGGTGGCCGCAGAGAGGACCTGTGTTGCGAAGGTAGGTTGCAACTGGTACAGGTGATCTAAACGATAGTGTCTGGCAAAGGTGTGGATTGAGGTCCACGTAGCTGCCTTGCAGATGTCTTCCGCCGACACGTTGGCTCTCTCTGCCCAGAAAGTGGCTAACGCACGGGTGGAGTGTGCCTTGAGTCCCTGAGGGGGTGTCCTTTGTTTTGCCATGTAGGCCTCCTGGATAGTTCTCCACAGCCAACCAGCGATGGTGGTCTTAGAGGCTGCTTTCCCCTGTCTCTGGCCCCTCGTAACTATGAACAGTCTCTCTGTCTTCCGAAGAGGTTGTGTCCTGGTTATGTACATGGATAGGGTGGTGCCTACGTCCAGGCCTTGTGGGACGGTAGTGCCTCCCGACTGGGAGTCTCCCCTGAAAGTGGGTAACTCGATACTCTGTTCCCTGTGGAATGGGGAGGAGACCTTAGTTCGAAAGGCTGGGACAGTGCGCAGGCATACCCCGTGTGGTGTGAACACTGTGTAGGGTTCCCTGCAGGACAGTGTGCCTAACTCCCTGATTCTGCGGGCTGAGCATATTGCCACAAGGAAGCAGGTCTTTAAACCAACCCAGAACAAGTCTATGTTTTGGAGGGGTTCGAATGGGGCCGAGTTGAGGGAGTCCAGTACCAGGGGAAGGTCCCAGGGAGTGACGGTTGGGCACATTCGAGGCCATAGCATCTCGGCCACCCTAAGGAAATGCAGGGCATATGGGTGAGCACCGGGGCTGTGGCCCTCTATGGACCCCACAGCTGCTCCGATGGCCGACAGCTGTACCCTGAGGGACGAGTGAGCCAGTCCCCTATCCAGGCCTTGCTGGAGAAATAACAGGATAGTGGGCATGTCGGCGAGCTCCGGGTCCATCGCCCGATCACAGCACCATTTGGTGAACACTGCCCGTTGCCTGCTATAGGTGGAGGTGGTTGATGAGCGTCTGGACTGCAGCATCGTTGCTATAACTGAGTCATGGTAGCCCGCGTTCCTTAGTCTTCTCCTCTCAGGAGCCAGACTGTGAGCTTCAGGGTCCTGGGGGTTGGGTGTAGTACTGGGCCCTGGTTCAACATGTCGGGATGGTAGGGCAGTCTGAGGGAAGCCATCGTCATCGAGAGGATTGTGGCAAACCACGTCCTCCTCGGCCAGTAGGGAGCCACTAGAATGATGGTCCGTCTTGAGGAGCGGATCTTGGTGAGCACCTGAGGTAGTAGGGGAATGGGAGGGAAGATGTAGGAGTGGTCCCGGAGCCAAGGTTGTGACAGGGAGTCGGTTCCCCGTGACTGACTGTCCCTGTACCTCGAGAAGTAGTCCATGACCTGCGTGTTCTGAGTCGTGGCCATGAGGTCCATGGAGATGGGTCCCCAGGTGTCCTGTATCATTTGAAAGAGGCTGATGTGGAGATGCCACTCCCCTGGGGTGGACTTGTTGCCGGCTCAGCCAGTCTGCTCGAATGTTGAGCTTTCCGGCGAGGTGGACCGCGCTGAGGTGGGCGAGGTGGGCGAAATGGGACTGGGCCCAGTTGAGGACCCTTGCCGCCTCCTTCAGCATCGCTCAGCTTCGGGTGCCTCCTTGTTTGGCGATATATGCCACCGTCACCTGGTTGTCGGATCGGATCAGCACTGATTGTCCCGCGATAGAGGATTTGAAGGCTGCTAGTGCATGGTAGACTGCTGCATTTCCAGGACGTTGATAGATAGCCTGGATTCTGTGCGGGTCCATTGGCCCTGTGCTGTTCTGTTGGCCAGGCAAGCACCCCATCCCTGAAGACTCGCGTCTGTCTCAATGGAGACCTGGGAGGGAGCCTCCAGTGGGACACCTCTGGTTAGGTTTGAGCGGACTGTCCACCAGGTTAGAGACTTTCTCACCGAAGGAGATAACGGGAGAAAGGTCTTTAGATTGTGTTCGTTCGGGGATCCCCATCTGAGGACGTAAGTCTGTAGTGGCCGCATGTGCCATCTGGCCCATGGGACCAGATCGATGCATGACGCCATGCAACCTAGCAGTTGGGCCAGGTTTGCCATGGATGCCCGACGGCTGGTGCGTATTCTGCACGCCAGATTGATTAGGTTGAGGATCCTTGCCTCGGACGGTCTTGCCCACCCCTGTGCTGTGTCTAGGCTTGCGCCTAGATGCTCTGTCTGTTGCGTGGGTGTTAGGTGGCTCTTGTCCCGGTTTACTACCCAGCCGTGTTGCTCTAGGGCAGATAGAGCGAGGGCGGTGTGTAGGCGAGAGCTTTCCTTGGATCGTGCCGGGATCAGCCAGTCGTCGAGGTACAGGATGATGTCGAGACCCTGTTCTCGGAGTCTGGCCACCAGTACCACTGATACTTTGGTAAAGACTCTTGGAGCCGATGAGAGCCCGAACGGTAGAGCCTGGTATTGAAAGTGTTGGCCGAGGATGTGAAACCGGAGGTACTGCCTGTGAGCCGGCCTGATGGGTATGTGGAGGTATGCGTCCTTGAGGTCTATGGACATCAGGAAGTTGCCCACACGAATACTATGTAGTGTTGACCTTAGAGTGTCCATCTTGAACCTTTGGGGCACAACTTGTTGATTTAGGTGTTTGAGGTCCAGGATGGGGCGGAGGTCGCCGTTCTTCTTTGGCACAAGGAAGAAGATGGAGTAGACTCCTAACCCCTGCTCGTGTGGTGGTATGGGCTGGATCGCCCTGTTGTTGATCAGGTCCCACAGGATCTGTTGTACCTGATGAGCCGTGGCCCTCTTTTTCGTGATCGGTGAGGTGATAAACCTGTGTGTCAGCGGATTCTCCGATAACTCTATCGAGTATCCTTGTGACACGACTTCGTGAACCCATCTGTCGGATGTGGTGTACAACCATTGGTGGCTGAAAAGCGCTAATCTTTGGCCCACGGGGGGGCAGCGCCCCTGTTCCAAGGGGGGCAAAAGTAGCAGTCATTGTGGCTTGCCTCATGGACCCCTGCCTCTTCCTTTCCGAACTCAGAGCCACGGGCTCTGAAGGATGAAGGGTAGTAGGATTGGGTGGTGGGGGTGCGTAGTGAAGTGTAAGAGCCTCTACCTCGAAAGGAAGTGGCCTGGTGTGTATCTCTACGGTTTTGATACGACCTCTGGCCTCCCTGAAATCTCCGTCTAGCGGAGGGTAGATAGGGGTGCCTACTCTTGTTTCTAAGGAGTTCCTTGCCTCGTCTTTCTGCTTCAGGAACTCTAAGAGACCCTCCCCAAAAACATGTTTGCCCTTCAAGGGGAGATTGTGCAGTAAGGTTTTGGACCATTGTCGGCCTCCCATAATTTAAGCCACAAAGCCCGTCTAGCCCTGTTTGTGATGGCTGTGGCCCTTGCGTTAAGTCTGAGGGTGTCAACCGCCATATCGACTAGGTATCTTGCCGCATCGATGGTGCACTCTAACAACTCTGTCTCTCTGGACTTGGGGTTGGCCTGTTCCAGGAGTTCCTCCAGCCAACGTATCTGCGCCTGTGCTGTATAGATGGCTGTTGTGGACGCTCTTGCCGCCATGCCTTCTGTTTCGAAGGCCTTCTTTAGCATGTCCTCGACCCTTTTGTCTGTAGGGTCCTTTAGGGAGATTGTTCCGCAAGGTAGGATAGTCCATCTGCTGAGTGCAGCCACCTGAGGGTCGACCGCTGAGGCGGAGCACCAGGTGTTGGCTTTGTCTTCCTAAACGGATACATCCGTCCAGGTTTCTCCTGTTCGGCATTCGCCTGGTCGGTGGATTGCCACTCCTTATTGACAATGTCTTCGGGGCTGGACAGACTGGAAAACTCTTCAACGGTGGACCTCTGCTGGATCAGGGGTCCAATTTGATTGAGGTTTGTTTTCTCCATTTTCAACCCCATGGTGGTCATGACGATCTTAATGAGCCTGGGACCATGTCAAAGGAGCATAGTTTGAGGTGAGCAGAGGAATGGCCTGTTGCTCCAAGTCTTCTTCATCGGAGATTGCCCCATCTTCCTCCTCCGTGGGTCGACGCCCTCCCCGGTGTCGGGTTTGTGGTTATCCGGGTTAGGCTCCGTCAAATCCATGTGTTCCTCATTGGCCCCTCCCCTGATGTCTTGTTCCAGAGGTGGGTTCGCAGGCAATCTCTGTTGGGTGAGGGACTCCAATTTCTCCATCACCTTCAGCATAAAATTCTGCTGACTCTCCATCATGGCTACGGTAGCCTGTTGGTTTTGTAGAAGAAAGGCGCCTGGATCCAGCCAAGATGAGCCGCTAGGGCCAGGGTTGCTTGGGCCCATGCCAGCGGACTGCCCCATGGATAGGTCGTCATCATCGTGGAGACATGCGGCGCACAGGGGCTCAGGGGCGTGGGGCAGGAGGTTGAAGCTGCATGCTGTGCACTTCTTGGCTTTGACCATCTGAGGAAAACAAAAGATGTAAGCGTTACCATGGGTGCCAACTGGGCCTGCACCGGGTGGTGGGCCCTGGTAGGCCTCGCTATTGACGCGGCTTAGGCTGCACACAAGTGAGAGAGCGAGTATGTAATAAGGATGCATGCTGTCCTCAAATGGGGGTCGCTGTAGTGAGGGACCTACATGGAGGCGTGATTCTGGGGATCGCTATAGAGAGGGGCCCCAGTGGAAATGTTGCTGGAGACTCATATGGGCTGCTGAGGGAGGAGCCCATATGGACAGGCAAAAATGACCAGATTTTCTGCCAACCCCCCCCTTTTTTCTTTTCTTTTCTCTCTCTAGAGTACCCAGGAATGGAGGTGGGGGCAGCACCACGTGCATAGGCCCCTAGTGGACTACGCTGGAGGGATGGACCAGATAAGGCTTCAGGAGGTAGAGATCCCCGGTGGTCCTTTTATTCTTCTGGCAAGGACCACCAACCTTGTTTGTTATCCAGTGCCATTTGAAAGAGGCTGGTCTGGACCCCCCCTTAATGTGTCGCAGAGACCACGCTGCGGATACTGATCTGCTGGCCTCCGAAACGGTGCCGAGGCACTCATATCAGCCTCGAGGGAAGGGCGCTCCTAGGCTGCATCATGCCGCAGCAGTTCGGCCCGAGAGCGAGGGCAGACCCCCTGTGATTTAGAGGCTCCCACTGCGTGGGGAAGGAGGACCAACAAGATTCCCCTGTCTGCAGAAATAGGCCGGAACCAAGGCCCAAGAGGGAGGGGGAAGCACAGGAACGTGGCGTCATGGCCACGTGGTCACGGGAAACTCCGTGGTAGGCCGAGCCACTGCGCCACTACCGAAGACCAGAAGGAGGAGGCGGGGGGTGCCAAGCACCTGTGCCTGAGTCTGCCATCGGCAGGGGCACTTAGAAGCGCTCGGGCCTCCCCTAGAACGGCCCCCATGTGGGCCTCCTGTCTTTTTTGGGGAGGGCGCCGAAAGTGGCGTTGAGCCCGGCCGAGTAGGCCGCACCGAGGAACGTCTTCCCCAGAGGCAGTGAGGCGGAAGGCAGAGCCGCACGGCGAGCGGTAGGAGAGGTAGGCGCCGCCACCCGTTGGATCTAGGCCCCGTGTTGGACTGGTTGGGGGTTCTCTACAGCCATGGAGTCGAGCGCAGCTGGAGCGGAGGCCTAGGCCCCGGAGGATGCCCTGTGGGGGCGTAGCAACGTGGTAGCGAGCTGGGAGCTTGCACCATCGAGTCCTTGAGGAAGTAGCAACAATAGCTGTACCTGCAGTTACGGGAAAGACTAACGAGAGAAACACCTTGTGAGCGCCATCGGCGACACGATGAGACCTCTTATTTTAACAAGAATATCAAGGCAGTAGCAAAAACACACACAGAAACGGAGGTAAGAAAAAATTAACTGTAGCTTGCTAGAACAATGAGAAAGCATAGAAAGGGTGCTCAACAAGGTTGCTCCTTGACTGAAAACAGCAGAGCCAAATATTAAAACAAAAAAGACCTTTACAGATCAGCAACAACAGCAAGAAATTCCCTTCAGGGTTGCCTGGAACCCCAATGCAGTTTTAAGTCAATATGCTTTCTATATTTACACATAGACTTGCTTCACAAGCTCATTGCTATAGTTACTGACCTAAGGATTAGTTTAGATACTGTGATATAAGTCAATTTAAGAGGCTTACCTTGGTAATTAGGACAGCAGGGACCCTGGTGTGCTAGCCTGATCAGATGCAAAGTTTGAACTGGAGAGCAGGGGCTTCTGGGACCTGGATATGGGAGAAATCTGATCCTAGAGTCATGTGCATCACTAGCCTATCAGGTGGGTTAAAACCCATGAGGTAATGTCTGGAGTGCCATGGATGTCAACCAATCACAATTGTACTTTAAAGGATTTCAACCTCCTCTCCCATTGTGCAGTTAATTTTTCCATACAGTGAAGCTGAATCAGTCCCTCCATTGTACTGCCATAGATATGTTGGTGTTTAACCAGTTTCTTGTTTAAATTTTTTTGCCGCTAGCATTAAAGCTAGCAATACTGTTTGGTGTTTTGTTTTCAGGGCTGGCACTAGTAGTCCTAGTATCACATGTTTAGGGTCACCTCAGCATGAGACTCCCAGAAGCATCCCATCACCTCCAAACACTCTTTCCAAAAGGTGCTCAATTCTGGGCCATGCCACATGATATGGGAGTGACCCAGCTGTTCTCTGCAGTTTCTCCTACTAGCTTCAGAGGTGGTGACAACTTTGCTTGGCGCCTCAGGATGATAAAGTACTACATTATGTGGTTCCAGGTGCATTTATTTCCAGGTTGTAAAGTTGGTATTGTAAGAGGGGGCCAAGCACAGTACTCTCCATTCCTCCAGAGTCTGCTTCCGGTGGTGATTTTGTTCCCAGTTTTGTCCCTACCCACTGCCCTCTTTAAAAGCAAGTTTTTCCCTCCTGTGAGGCCAATGGACTTACAGCATCAGCTGCCATGATTCCTGAGTATCTCACCGTGCTGATGGTATTTGATTCAGAGGCTACTTCCTCCGCTCGATTAATTTCTGTTTGACAGCATTTTGCCATAATGTGATGTTAAACTGCCTAATAGCCTTCATGATTCTGGGTGGATATTGATGTCATCTTAAAGGCCAGTCAAGGTGGTAAGAGGAGGGTCTGTGCCAGCCACTGTCCCTCTCTCTGCCACAGTTAATGTATTCTTTTGTTGGGTGGCATGGGGGTTGGGGGTTGTTTGGGTTAGGGGAGGGAAGATGTCAGTGTCTTTTTGGTCAGGTCTTAGGGGTGTGATTGGGGGTTGCTGAGTGTGTGAGGGGAGGGATGTTTGATTAGAGAGGGGGGGATAGAGCTGGACTGGGAGCTGCTGAGTTGATGGGGGTTCATCAT
Source organism: Neoceratodus forsteri (assembly GCA_016271365.2). Classification (NCBI taxonomy): domain Eukaryota; kingdom Metazoa; phylum Chordata; order Ceratodontiformes; family Ceratodontidae; genus Neoceratodus; species Neoceratodus forsteri. The sequence goes on along the minus strand of CM057453.1, from coordinate 1,174,352,333 downwards.
GATACCAGTTGGAGCTGGGGGGGGGGTGCTGAAAAATAAGACAGGGTGCTAGGACAGGGTGAAGGATGGGAACCTGCATTAGTAGAAGTTTTGAGCATTTTTTGTTAAAACTTACTTTACATTGCTAATTGCTGTTGTAGTACACACGTAGGGCAGAGTTTGGCACTTTGCTAACAATTCCCCAGCAAAGTAAAACTTCACAACAAGTCTTCCCCCTACTTGACTCCTGGAGTTCTTTTTCAGGCTTCCCCTGACTAATTAGTTTTGTTGAGAAATAGCTTGTCATTTTAAGTCTAAAGGGAGTTTGTCTAGTCACTTAAAAAAACAGACTCTGGCAGAGCCACTACGGCTGTAAATGCATTAACTAGATAAGGGTGTTTCATGGGCTTAAACATAAATTGCCATTGCATACACCAACTGAATCAAAGTACGGTACATTGAGAAAGGGCAGATATAAAAATAATGCCACCATCTGTATTACAGTTACCTATGTGTTTCACATTTTATTCTATGCACTGTTATAGCAATCAACTTAACAGAACCAGGCCATCATATTCATGCAGGTACTGCACCTTAATTGCAAACACTGCTGAGACAACTATATGTTGTGACAGGGTAGAAGATAAACACAATGTTGAGACATGTTTAGGAAGACATTTGATGTGTTTAATTCATTTTTCTAGACATTGCTATACAGTACACACACACACACACATAATTGGTATAATATAAAAGTGCGTATACCCAAATGTCAATGTAAATCTTACACATTTCATTACAAGTTGTTCTCATGAAGGAAGATCTTACTGTACAAGGCCTAAAAATGGGTGTTAGGTAAAAGTAAACTGGGGTAGGTGTGTTACCCCCTTGGTACATGAAGCGGACATCACGGATGGATTTACCGTGGTCCTGCAGTTCAGTGATAATATCCTTGGTGTCACTTCTGAATAACATGGATCCCCTGAAAGGGGCATCCAGGATGGAGGTCTGGATGTCTTGTGCCCGGCCAACGATCCAGAGCCATGAATGTTGCCAAATGTAGACAACAGTGGCTGTGGTGCGAGCAACTGAGTCTACTGTGTCATAAGTGGCCCGGAGGGCATGACGACAGGAGATTTTAGCCATTCTCACTGTCTTGGCAATCTCGGCCTTAAGCTCCAGCTTGGACTCAAGTGAGGCCAGGGAAGAATTCTGGTAGGAAACCATCTGAGCCACATAATTAAGGGACCTGAGAGTGCAAGTGGAGGAAGAATGGATCTTGTGACCAAAATTGTCCAGCTGCTTAGACTCCTTATCAGGAGGAGACATAATCAAATGTTTAGGTTTAGTGGACCGGTCGTGGGCAGTCGTAATAACAACTGAGTCTGCATTAGGATGGCCAGTAAGGTGTGTGACCCCGTCTAGGGGGGTGGTACATCCTGTCTGCCTTTTTTGAAAAAGCCATAATGGAGGAAGGCTGTTGCCAGATAGTGGATGTCAGGTCTTCATGGGCCCTAGTCCAAGGCAGTTTGGGCATAGGAGCTGTGTCAGTCATGTCTAGATGCTCCACAAGCCTTTTCTGCTTTGGATCCTGTTCCTGGATAGCCCAGCCACAGGCATTTTGTATAGTTATGAGGAGTTCTGCAAAGGAAGGGTCCTCTGGAGGAGACTTTGGGGACTCCTTAGACTGAAGTTCTATAGGTGTATGCATACCAGAGCTGGAGGAGGAGGAGTTGGAGTCAGAGTCCGAAGAGTGCATGCTGGAGGTCTGAACCCTTTTTAGAGGAGTGTCCCCTTTTATCCCTGACCTGGTGTCTAGAGGAGCCTTCTCTGGAAAGGTGGGAATCCACAGGAGAGACTGATCTAGGTGTTGGAAAGGAGGCAGGAGTAGAGGTCGCCACTGGTTTCTGATGGTTAAGCTCTGAGGCTAGGTGAGTCCTGGCCTCCTGAATCAGGGTCTGAAACACTGCCTGGATATCACTCTGAGGCTGCTGTGGAGGCAGAGGCTGAGGAGGAGGAGGAGGAGGTGGTGGAGGAGGAGGCTGGTATATTCGATAGCTCGGCGTCTGATACTGAGGGTTATCCATGAGTCTGATAGGAGTAGGGAAAGCCAGAAGGAGCATACCCTTGATTAGACATAGCTCAGCATCTGGTATCCCGGTACGTAATGGGGTTGATAACCAGGCGTTGGATACCCCGGCGAATACATTTGGTATTGTGGGGGCGGATAGCTCAGAACATTGCCCATAGGTCCAGCCAGAGGCAGAGCTGAAGGCCTGGCAGGAGGTCCAGAAGGACCAGACGTCAGCCCCGTAAGAACATTCGAAGGAGCTTGCACTGGATCAGGCACAGGAATGTCCAGTGCTGAAAGATTTGGTGCCTGGGGGCCCTGACAGAAGGCCATCCAGCGTTTGAGGAATGGCTGGAATGCCATACATACCCTGACCTGGTGAAGGGTCACCTGGCTTCGGGGTTTGAGTAGAACCCAACGGAAGACCCACCGTTGTCTGGGGAGCCGGAGTCCAAGATGGCGGACCTGGTTGTCCAAGGGGGCTTGGGTTGAGGATGTCCTGATGGAAGGTCCCCGGAGGGATTAACAATAGGCCCAGTGGGTGAACCATGAAGAGACTGACCCGGCGAAGGAAGGGGAACCTTCAGATTAGTTCCCACCTCTGGCTCTTGATCTTCAAGCAAGCCCGGAGGGTCTGGTTGGGTCAGTGTGAGTGAGGAACCCCCTAAAGACTGTTGTGTGTCTGGCAGCTGACTCAACTCAATATTGGGGGTATATTGTGACCCCAATAGGAGAGCCTCAGCTATGCGGTCCCCAGAGGAACCAGGGAGTGACTTATCAACTGCGGCTGTGCAGACGTCAGAAGAGCTAACGTCCGACTTGCAGTATCGGCCTGGGCCATGCAGACAGCAACGGAGCTGGAGTGCAGCTTACCGGCTGTGACCATGGGCTCCTTGGTGGGGCTGCAGGGTGACTTTTTGAGCTGGCTGCTGGCGATAGACCGTGAAGAAGATATGGGCCTAAGGAGCACAATAGGGGTTCCGTGTCTCAAGAAGATAACCAACTGCACCATGAGTAAAGCAGGCAAGGAAGATGTTGTCTGATCTGCTGGAGTGGTGGGAGACCTGGCAGTAGGGAAACTTACCTAAGTTGAGGCCCCTCCGGTGTCAGTGGTGCCCGATGATCGCCACCAAGTGGATGGAGACCTATCTCAGTCTCGGTGCCTCTCCTTGTCCTTTTTCTTCTTTTTGAGTTCTGGCATTGGAGAAGAAGATTTTTCCTGCAGATTCTGCAGCTCCTTTTCCATCAAAGCTACAGTAGGTGCTCCTCCAGCAAGTGGACTTCAAACTTTTTATAGTGCGGGGGACCACCTCCACATCAGGTGACCAGTGTCATACGATATTGGTGTAAAGGAGCGGTCCCCCATGCCTACTTTCCAGTTCTTTACTGCCATCAGCTTGTGAAAGTTCCTCGCGGTAGAACAGCGTTCGTTGGTCTTCAAGTTTTAAAACTTTCTCAACCTATTTCTCTATTTTTCGACTTTTTCTTCAACAATTGCTGTGTATGTCATCCCTGACGCCCTCCGAATCGCATAAAAACAAGTGCGACTTTTGTGGTTCCCATCTTCCACACAAGGACGGCTGCTCCTTGTGCCTCTTCTGTCTGGGCCCAGACCACCCCGTGGAGAAGTGCCAGCACTGCCAGAAGTTCAACTCCGCTACCTGGAAGAGAAGGCAGCAGTCCCTGGAAGCCCATGTCCTCAAGAAGAAAATGGCCTCCATGGAAAAAGAGCTAAAAAAGCTTAGGCCCCCGAAGGTCATAAGAAAAAGCGTGACAAGGAGAAGCACCGGGAGCGGAATCGGCTTCCACAACAGCTGCGACTGCCAGAGTCGCGCCCTCAAGGTAACATCCTCTCTGGGAGATCGCCTCCTGACGGCCGCCTTGGTGGCTACCAAGAAGGTGTCGCCTCCCATTGGGCTGACGTCTGGCTCCTTCGGAGCCTCCAGGGCAATGGAGGCTCGCCCCATTAAGCCCACCTCCCTCGCGCCTTCCGCCGTGAGCCGGTCAGGTAAGTCAGACGTCGGTTCCACCGATGCACGCCCAGACAAGGCTGTTAAGCCGCTCTCCTCCTCGGGTGAGTGCCCAGCCAAAACCCCTTCCAACAAGGCCGCCTCTCCTTCGCAACCTTCCTTGGGTAGGGAGTCTGATAAGTCGGACGCCAGCTCTTCTGACGTCTGCCCGGACACTGCTGATAAGTCAGACACTGGCTCCACTGATGACTGCCCAGCCGAGAAGCCTGCACCAAACCCTATTGACCAGTCCGACACCCCAGGCTCTCCACAATGTCTCACCATGTTGCCCACTGAGGTCCCCGCATCCCCTTGACTGACACCTGGGGATTTTAACCCTCCTTCCCTGGTCGTCACCAAGGACCTTGAGACGCTGCCATCAGGGGCTCCCTCCTCCTGCGCTGGACCCCCTGATGCCGGATCCTCGGAAGCCAGTCCCAACGCCAGCCAACCCGACACCATCCGGCATCCCTTTACCTCATGGAAGACCTGTTCCTCCATCAGGACCATTGGACCCACTCGACAGTATACCCACGCTGCGCCTGACGCCCACGGGGCCAATGTTTCCACCGTCTGGCCCGACAGCAGGGCCTCTGCCAGGTCCCTCTGCTCCATCAGAGCCCCTGGTGCCTGGGTACCCAACTCTGCAATACCCGGTGCCACAGTATGTAGCCCCTCAGTTTACGGTGCCGCAGTGCTTGATGCCACACTATCCAGCGTTGCAGTATCTGACACCTCAATACCTAATGCTGGGCTACCCGCCATCGGGTTATAGATATTCTTTTTATGGGTACCCTCAATACCCATATCGCCCACCTCCTCCACCTCCGCCGCCCACTCCTCAGCCACCGGCAGATCTGAAGGAGACCATGGTCTCCTGATAGGCTGAGGCCAAGGCTCAGCTCTCCCGGGAGGTAGAGAGTCATCTCCCGACACCGGATCCGATACCGGATCCCCTACGTCAGAGATGGGAGACTCCCTCCCCCTGCCTGACACCAGAGGAGAGCCCTCCAGTGCCCGAGGCGGGGAGGATACGCGCTCCCTGGAACTCCTCAGAGGGGTCATCCTTCCCCCTCCAAGGGAGGAATCTTCTTTCTCTTCGTCAGAAACTTCTGGCTCAGACTCAGAGTCCGACCACTTTGACCCTGAATGCGAGCCCCATACTCCGGAATGCCCCAGGCAGAGGAATCCTCCAAAGTTCCCTCCGGAGGACCCTTCTTTTCTGGAGTTATTGAGAAAAATCCAAGTAGTACATCAGTGGCAATCAGTGGAGCCAGACCCACAGCGTAAAAAAGTCATTCCCAATCTGGATCTGCCCAAGACTGCTCCTATGCTGATCCCACCCTGGATAGAGCCTCTCGCAGATCTTGTTTCCACCATTTGGAAACAACCTTCTGTGTTAGCCCCCCTTCTGAGGAAGGCGGACAGGCTATACTAGGCTCCTGAGGGTGCAGACTTTCTTAGCCTTCACCACAAGGTGGATTCGGTTGTCATCAGCGCTGCTCACAGCCGCTCCGCCAACCCTAAACACCTCAGCTCATCTCCGCCTGATAAGGAATCCCGGCTACTGGACCAGTACGGGAAGAAGATCTATTCCTCTTCTACCCTAGGCATCAGGGCCCTTAACTGTGTTGTACATATGGGGATTTCCAGAATACCATCCTTAGCCAGGTGGAATCTAAATTAGACTCCCTTCCTGAGTCACAGACTAAGCAGGAAGTAGGTGACCTTGTCCGTTCAGCTCACTTGGCCTGTCGGCACATGCTACTTGCCACTTATGACGCAGTGGACACAGCTGGAAGGAGCTCAGCCTTCGCTGTAGGCCTACGGCGTCATGCCTGGCTCTGTGTGTCATGTTTGGTCCCTGAGGTACAATCTGCTATACAGGATGCTCCCTTCAGGGGTTCGGTGCTGTTCAGAGGTAATGTCAAGGACATCATTACTGAACTGCAGGAGAAGGGTACTGTACTCAAGTCTGTCCAGACTATGTACAGGCCCCCTCAAGGGCAGCGGCGTCCTTTTCATTGCCAAAACTGACAAAGACAAAAGTCGCAAGGAAAAGGTGCCGACAAACATCGGGTCCCTCCAGCAACCAAGACTCCCCCCAGCAAAAAAGCCATGAGAGCCTCGACTGCAGCGCTGCCCCACACCTCCTGACTCCCTGCCTCTCCCACTGCTTCTGGAGGTTCCAGAGGAACTGGTAGGGGGGAGATTCTCCTCTCATCTGCCGGGTTGGGAGAGAATAACATCAGATGCTTGGGTGCTCCAGTTGATATCGGCAGGACACTCAATAGAGTTTCTGCAGAAACCGCCCCGAAGACCACCCCCTCAGTCATCCTACTCCCTACAACATCTTCCTATGGCCCTAGAGGAAATCATCTCCCTTCTCTCAAAGGCAGCACTAGAGCCAGTCCCCACTCATATTTGGGGGACAGGTTACTGTCACAAACACACTCAGCAGGTCAGCCCTCTACTCCCAAAGTGCCAACCTCCAAGCGCAGTCTTGTGAACAGTTAACAAAAACAGGATAATCCTCCTGTCTGTTTTGTGGGTTTGAATCAATCTTTGGTCTCAGTTCTGGAGGGATTCAAACTGTGAACCTCTTGCTAGCATACCCACTGCACAGGCTCAGATAATTCTGTCTTTGGGGGGCCAGATATCTTTGCCTACAGGCACCTAACCAGGTGCACAGAAATGAACCCTTAAAAACTCTAATAAAGACCTCAGATTAATCTTGCCTTTTTCCAGTTTGGTATCACCATTCAAGCTTGTGCACAGTGTCTGCTTTAACCTTATGTATTTCACTTGTTAAAGGAAGAAATTCAAAGACAGACCAAGTAGGCTCTAAAAATAGAGTTTTGCTAAAATAGATAAAAAAAAATATGTAAAACATAAAACACAGAACCATTTATCACAGTTCCTACTACAGTACTTAGATTTTGTCTCTCTCTAACTGTATACTTGCTTAAAGTGCTCAAAGATGTTTCTTTGTCAGAATGTAGATCAAATTCTCTGAAGGAAAACAGAATACTTGTTTAAAAACTGGCTTTGCCCACCTCTTTGTGTGAGGTCACCTAGCTCCTCCTCTGTCTATGAAAAATCATACACCCAGGATATTTTATCATATTAGAAGGTAAGATAATTAAGGTTACATCAGCAAAAACTCCTTTCCCCATGTGACTTCCCCAATCAAGTCTGTAAATTTCCTTTCATCTATAAGCAGTATGCTCTCTCACACAGACATCAAAGCATTTATGACTTTGCACCAGTGTCACATAATCCTGCACTCTTCCCCTAAACGCCATAAAAGTTTATGATTTCCCTCTTAGCAACTACAGCTATAATTAACTTAGATAAATAGGAGATCCTTGATTAAGGCCTGTGCTACTCTGTAATTAGCTTCTGGCCTTCCAGGCAACACCTTGTATCTAAAACGTCTGTGTGTGTGTGTGTGTGTGTGTGTTACTCACATGCTGTTTCAGCATTTCTCATGAGAGACAGTCCATAACACATTTTTATATTACAAAAAATGATAGAGTGATCAGAATCAGCTGTCCAAGTGTCACAGTTACTATTCCCATTTCTTCCTAGTTCCAAAGAAGACGAGATCTGAGGTCCATCCTAGACCTCAGCTCCCTGAACATGTTCGTGGAGTACGAACGCTTCAGAATGTTCTCTTTGCAGAGCCTTCTACCACCACTTTGGCTGGGACAGTGGTTATGCGCTCTGGACGTGCAGGATGCCTACCTGCATATCCCCATATGCCCTTCCCACCACTAATTCCTTCGATTTTGTTTTCAGGGGGACCACTACCAATTCAAGGCCCTCCCATTTGGTCTTTCCTCAGCCCTCTGAGTGTTAACCAAATGCCTGTCGATGGTTGTGGCCCACCTGCATACCCAGGGAGTACAGGTATTCCCGTACCTGGACGATTGGCTCCTGTCGGCCTCATCCAGGGAGGAACTCGTGCACTCCCTTTCCCTTACCCTGCAGGTTTTTACCAGTCTGGATATCACCATCAACCAGGCCAAGTCTCACCTGGTCCCTTGCCAACACCTCCAGTTTATAGGGGCACTACTGGACACGACCACCAGCAAAGCCTTCTTGCCTCCAGACAGGGTAGACACCCTCCAGAATCAGGCTCGTCTTCTGTCCCAGCCGCAGGAGGGTCGGAGCCAGGTCAATCCTCCGCCTCCTCAGGCTAATGGCGGCTGCCATTCTGATAGTCCCATTCACTCGGCTTCATATAAGAATCTCTCAGCGGATGCTTTGGTCACAGTGGGACCAGGCCAGGGACAATCTAGACCAAGAGATGCTAGTATCAGATCCCATGATCAGGGACTTGCAATGGTGGATATTTCAGGAGAAACTGTGCCTGGTAGTTCACTTCTGCATCGATCCCCCCTCCCAGACGTTGACGACAGATGTGTCAGGAGAAGGCTGGGGTGCCCATCTTGTCTTGAACTGAGAGCAGTCCTTTATGCCCTTCAGGCTCTACTCTCCTTCATCCTCCCCAGTCATTTCCTCATGCAATCCGACACCATGTGCATAGTCTGGTACCTCAACAAACAGGGAGGAACATGTTCCTACCCTCTGTGCCGGGAAGTGATGAGAGTCTGGCATTGGGAAGCCTGACACCACCTTCACTTGACCGTGGTTCACGTTCCGGGAGAGGAAAACACACTGGCAGATGAACTCAGTCGGTCCTCAGTCAGGTCCCATGAATGGGAGTTAAATCAACAAGTCATAAACAACATCTTTCAGCGATGGGAAACTCCTCAGATAGACTTCTTCCCCTCTCCCAAAAACACAAAACTTCCTGCTTTCTGCTCGCTCGCTCCAGGGCGAGACATTTTTTGGCGGGACGCTTGGTCTCTTGGTTGGAGGGACAGATTTGTTTATGCCTTCCCTCCCATTCCTTTAATTACAAGGGTCCTGAACAAACTCAGATTGGAGGGAGCTTGAATGATTCTCATTGCTCCCTTCTGGCCCAGGAAAGTTTGGTTCTCTCTTCTGCAACAGTTTTCAGAGGAACCTCCACTTCCTCGTCCTTTGTTGCAGCAATTGTTGACCCAGGATCAAGGGACCCTTGTTTATCCAGGTCTCAGATCCTTTCATCTACATGCATGGCTCCTGCAGACATAGCTAAAGCCCGCTTTGGAGTCTCTCCTCTAGTAGTGGACATTTTGCTGGAGGCCAGGAGGCCTTCAGACCAGGTCCACCAACGTCATGAAGTGGAAGCGGTTCTCTATTTGGGCAAACTCGAAAGACTTTGAGCCTTTCTCATGCCCAGTTAATAAAGTCCTGGAATACATGTGTCACCTCTTCGATCTGGGTCTCAGCCATTCCTCGTTGAAAGTCCACATGGCAGCTATCTCAGCCTACCATATTCCCTTCGGAGACAGGACTTTTGCTCAGTTAGAAGACTCTAAGACTTTCCTCAGAAGGGTTCTCCATTTGAGACCCCCAATCTGCACTCCTGCCCCTCCATGGGACCTGAATTTCATCCTGGAGAAGCTTACACTGCCTCCCTTTGATCCAGCAGCATCAGCTGATTTGAAGTTCCTTTCTTGGAAGACACTTTTCCTAGTGGCCATCACTTCTGCTTGGCGCATTTACGAGTTTCAGGCCTTGATGTGTAAAATCCCATACTTGATTTTCCACAAGGAACATGTGGCTCTATGCACCAACCCTAAGTTTCTCCCTAAGGTGGTGGCTGAATCTATGCTGAATCAATCTATTGAGCTACCCGCTTTCTTTACACACCACTCCAATCAAGGGGAGTATCTCTTGCATACTTTGGATGTTCACACAATCCTGAGATACTACACCAATCGGGCTAAGGATCTTAGGAAGACTGATCAGCTGTTTGTCTCTTTTGCTTACAAAAGAGAAGGCAATGCTGTTTCTAAGCAATGCCTATCAAAATGGTTGGCACATTGTATCAATTTCTGTTACGACAAGTACAACAAGACCCTTCCGGGTCAAGTCAGAGGTCACTCCACCAGAGGAGTAGCTGCCTCTGTAGCTTGTTTCAAGAATGTGTCAGTGGCAGACATCTGTGCAGCCGCAACTTGGACTTCTGTCCATACATTTACCTCTTAGAAGTACTATACTAACTTCAGCCCTGCCACCTCCACCACACTGGCTTATTACTATTTTTTTCCTGCTTGTTAACAGCTAATATGATTTAATACCTGCCTTACAATTTGTATCTTTTTCTGTAATGTTTCTTTTTTTACTGCTGTTTTTTGCACATGACGCTGGGCTGTCTCGGCCCTCTTCTATAGTATGTTACCTAGCTCTTTCCTTTCCTACTAATGTAATATATGGTCTGTTTGATGTCTTGTTGTACTGCACCTGTGCCTGTAACTTCGTACTGTGAATACTGATGAGGAGCCTTTGCAAAAGAGTCCTTGGACTCAAAGGGTGTAATTCCAGTTTCTTAATCAATAAATAAATAAACACTACAGTTTGGACATTGCCTCTTGCCGTAGAGCAGGCTTCGGGTTGGCTGTCATACGCGGTTTTCTTTCATGAGACCTGTTCAGCCCTGAGGTTCCATGCTATGGACGAAAATCCACCTCCTGAGTGCTTTTCATTGTTCAAGACTGCTTGGGACTCAGTCCTATATGTGAATACCTACTGCAAGAGCCCTCTCGAAGTAAGATAATACAGTTACATAAGAACTTACCGTAACAGTAGATATTTGAGAGAGGCTCTTACAGTAGGTATTACCTTCCCGCCCTTTGTCCCCCCAAGTTTTCTTTGCTTCATTTCCATGAGGAAATATCCTCTTCCCTCTCATCTTGATGCCTTTTGGCCTTTGTGGAAAGAATTGAATGCGGAGGCTATGGACCGCCCTTTATACCGACATCGTATGACACCGGTCACTTGACATGGGGGCGGTCCCCTGCCACAGACTGCTAGCTAGAAATTTTTCTGTGGGGTCCTGATGCCTGTCGGCTTAGTTCTTTATGTGAATACCTACTGCAAGAGCCTCTCTCGAAGATCTACTGTTACGGTAAGTTCTTGCGTAACTGTACTTTTTAGTATATCCATGGTCACGAAAAATGAATTTGTAAAGAAACCAAAGCCCCCATTTATCAGTTCATTTAATCACAATACAGCATGTTATGAACTGATCAGATTCTATGTGTAACCTAAGTCAAACAATAATTAGACACACACGCCTACCTTTTTGCAAGTGAAGCAAATTTGGTTACTATTATTCCATTGTAAACACCTATAGTCACAAATTGCAGGTTAAGAACATTCAGTAGAATATAAACAGTAGCCCAGAACTGCTTGCCTGAGAAAATGATGCTGGTGTATTATTTGGAAACAGGCAGCACTGGGACTCTTTGCTATGGAATGTGCCCTGCAAGGTAGCAGAATAATTGCTCTTAGGATGGTGGTATCAAATGGCTTAATGAGGTGCTCCCAGGTGTTGAGAGCACAGCAGAGCTCATTTGTTATGCAGAAAGCTCCAGGAAGTGTTTAACCCATTCTACTTCCAACAGCTTTTTGACTTACTGACACACTACACAAATGGATGCAGAGTCTAACCCATTGAAGGCTGAAGTTTCAGAAAACTATTATGCTAAAAATACCAAGACTTACTGAATTCTTGATGACCCTCCCACTCCCAAGTCACACTTAGTGCTCTATCAAGGTCATGCTCAAATATTGGTGCCTCTACATCCACACCACTAAGCTTTTAATGCCATCATACCTCTTTTGCTGCCATGAGCTCTCCCATTCATGAAGTCCCATTCTGCTTTTGGCATCCCCCCCCCCAAACCAGGTAATTTTCCAGGGAGCAGCTTTTTACACCACATCAACTAAATTATTGCTAAACTCCTTATTTTTAAATATTTTGTTGAGAGCTGTTTGTTTTAGTATATCCATGGTCAGGAAAAAATAATTTGTAAAAGAGACCAAATCCCCCATTTATCAGTTCATTTAATCACAATATAGCTTGTTATGAACTGATCAGATTCTATGCGTAACCTAAGTCAAACAAAAATTAGACACACACACACCTACCTATTTGCAAGTGAAGCAAATGTGGTTACTATCATTCAGTTGCAAACACCTATAGTCACAAATTGCAGGTTATAAACATTCAGTAGAATATAAACAGTAGCCCAGAACTGCCTGCCTGAGAAAATGAAGTTGGTGTATTATTTGGAAACAGGCATCACTGGGACTCTGTGCTATGGAATGTCCTGCAAAGTAGCAGAATGACTGCTCTTAGGATGGTGGTGTCAGATGGCTTACTGAGGTATTCCCAGGGGCTGAGGGCACAGCAGAGCGTATTTGTTATGCAGAAAGCTCCAGGAAATGTTTAACCCATTCTACTTCCAGTAGCTTTCTATGTTGTCTGTACTATCCATTGGTAATCTGACATAGAATGACTGCCAGAAGATAATGAGTTAACGTTCTGTGGGCTCAATCAACTTCTCAAGCCAGAGGAAAAATAGTGCTCTACAGCTTCCTATACACACACAGGCAGCATAGTGATGAGGCTTCAGTGGAGGAATCTATTTTTAACACTCTTATCATGTTGTTTGGTAGCAAGCATGGCATCAGCCCTTTTCTGAATGCAAAACATCCGCTGGGTTACGCCCATAGCCGTAAAAAGCATTGGTATGAATTAACTAGACTTGACATGGTCTTTCAGTATTAAAAAAATATATATCATCCAGTACTTACGGCTTTAAAAAGCAAACTTTAACTCCATAATTCAATTGAGGGTTTCTAGTGACATAATAAACCATGAGAGCAAAGCGCAGTAGGACAATTGTTCAAACAACATGAAGTCTTGCTGTATTCTGACAAATTGCAGTGAGGTCCAACCTTCAAACTGCCCCGGAGATGAAAGAGTTAACTTTCCATGCTAGGCATGGAACGCTGAGCTCGAGCTCGGTTGAGACTCATGTCTGCTGCTGTTTGAACTCGAACTGTCAGATTCTTTACTCAACCTCACTGAACAGTCGCTCCGGAGATTTCTCCTTTGCTCGGTTCAATTTGTTGGTTAAAGTACCGTTTTTCTCAGTTTTCGACCGAATTTAAACCGTAACCTATCGGTTCAGTCTCTGTCTGTGGTATTCGTGAGTACTAGATAGGTTTATTTTTGTTATTATTCTGTGTGGAACTTGTAAACGTGGGATCAGTTCGGTTTGAACCGATCGGGTTGTTTCAAAATCTTTATTTCTGCTTTTAGAGTGTGGTTACCGGTTCTTATCGGTTCTAAAAAAAAGGATTTTATTACCTTTTTTTCCACGACCCGTAACACGGTCAGGAACTGATAAGGGTGTCTTGCCTGGCGGATTGCCGAAAAAAGGGTAAGTTTTTAGTTAGGACTGGCCACGTCTGAGAAACCCAAAAGAAAAACCAGGCCCACTGGTTTTAACACTGTAGTGCGGTGGGGAAGTCTTTTGCTAAGGCTGATCCCCTACACCACCTGTGTTTATTGTCTGGGGTTTGACCACCTCGATTCAGACTGCCAGATTTGTAAAAATTTTCCTGCAGCTACCCTGGAAAAAAGAGTTGGTAGGCTCAGGGAAAGGGAGGCAAAGTCCGCTGACCCGGATGGCCAGCCCGGTTCGGTTCCAACCGAACCAGAAGGAATGTCCTCTGACCAGGGCAAAACTTCTTCGGGCAAAAGGAGAACCGATTCCGAGGAGTCGGTTCCGGTTAAGAGAACAAGAAGGGATAAATCATCCGGTGTGGATCCAAAAGTTCTTTCTCCGACCGCTGATGAAATAGCCAAAGCGATAAAAATTGTTTAGTCGCTATCCTCAGTTCCGACCGAACCGGCACCATTAGGAAGGCGCTCGGTTCGGTCGGTTCCACTGGTTCCGGATTATGATTTAGAGGAATTTTATGAACCGGAGGATGAGGAAGGAGAGTATGAGGAAAGTGAGTGTGATTATGAAAGTCTGGATGTGCCCATTGACCCAGACATCTCCCCAGACAGACCTTCAGGAGTGTCTCCTCCTAGGCTTTCTGAGTCCCCTTCCCATTTCATGTTTTACAAGAAAGTGGCTGAAACTCTTCAGCTTCCTATGGAAGAAGCTGTGGATGACCAGGAGGAGCCTGACTATGTTGAAATGATGGATATCCCAGAGTCCAGGAGGATGTCTATTCCCCTTCATAAGTCCTTTGGGAAACAGACAATAAAAATTTTAAAGACTCCTAATTCTGTACCTCCTGTGGATAAGATAATGGACAAGAGGTATACTCTTTCAGGCTCAGATACGGAGTTCCTTACCCAGCAATGCAGCCATGTTGGGGTAGTGCAGGCTGCAGCCTGTGATAAGGCAAATATACCCTTGGCTTCACACCCCCAGATAAGAACTCCAGGAGGATTGATGCCATGGCAAAGAAACAGTACATGGCAGCATCCTTGGGACTCAGGCAGGCCAAGTATATGGCATATACAGCTAGATATCAGAAATCTAGATGGGACACTGTAATGGCCTTAGCTAAACAAGTCCCTGGCCAGCTTGCCAAGGAGCTGGAGCAGGTAGCTGCGGATGGTATTGAGGCATCCAAGGTGCAATTCCATGCTGCAGTGGACTCCAATGATGTTTCATCTAGAGTCATGGCTACATCTGTGGCCCTTCGTAGGATGGCTTGGCTCAGATGTACTAGCCTGTCTCAGGATACCCAGACTAAGGCCATGGATTTTCCTGTTGTTGGTAATTCTCTGTTTGGGGAGCAAACAGAGAACTACAGGAAGAAAATGGATGAGTACAGGACCACCTATAGGAGTGCTCAGGCCAAGGAAAGGCAAGCCAGTCCTCAGAGGCAGCATCCCAGGGGCAGGCCTTTTCATAGGCCTTTCTACCAAGCCCAGGCCTCCTCTTCTGCTTTTGCTCATAGGGGGTTCTTTAGAGGGAGAAGCAGACGGGGTACAAGCAGACCTGTTTCCACCTCTCAGCCTAAAGCCCCTGCCAAACAGGCACCCTGATGGGTTTGCCAGGGCCAGTTCTCCACTACCAGTAGGGGCAGGCTGGCTTACTTTGTCCAGGACTGGATGTCTTTAACATCAGACAAATGGGTCCTGGAAGTAAAGCCAGGGACTGGTTCTCAGCTTCAAAAATTTCCAAAGATGAGAACCAGATCCTTTCCACCTGCAAATCCTTCAGAGGCACTTGCCCTAGAAGCAGAGTCTCTTCTCTTGGCTCTCAGAGCTATAGAAAGGGTTCCACCCCTACACAAGGAAAGGTACAGTACTTCCTCAACCCCAAAAAAGACAGGAGAATGGTGGCCCATCCTGGATCTCAGATATCTAAACAAGCACCTTTTAAAGCCAGAGTTCAAAATGGTGACTCTGGGAATAATTCTACCCTCTCTAAGGCCAGGGGACTGGCTAGTCTCCCTCGACCTCAAGGATGCCTATTTCCATATTCTCATCAGAAGCTCCCATTGAAAATACCTCAGGTTCGAGCTGCCTTCAGGCCACTACCAATTCAGAGCAATGCCCTTCGGCCTAACCTCTGCTCCAAGGGTGTTCACAAAATGCCTGGCAGTAGTAGTTGCCTTCCCACGAAGGAAAAGGATTTCATCTTCCCATACGTGACGACTGGCTCATAGTAGGCCAGTCCTCAGACCAAGTCAAGTTACACCTACAGATAACTCAGCAACTGCTTACTTCTCTAGGTTTCCTTCTGAATCTTTCAAAGTCAGTTTTAGAGCCTGTACAGCTCCTCACCTTCATAGGCGCAGAGCTAGATACAGTAAAGGCAAGAGCCTTCCTTCCCCTGGACAGGGCAAGGACCCTTATTTCACTGGCCTTTTCATTCACCCTCCAGATGTCTCGACCAGCAAGGCATTTTCTACAGCTCCTGGGGCACATGGCTGCTTCTACAGCAGTGGTGCAGAGAGCGAGATTTCAGATGAGGGACATTCAGTTCCACTTGAGAGCCTTTTGGTCTCAGAAAAAGGATCCTCTGACCAAACTGATCCCAGTGACTCAAACCCTGATCCAGGCATTGCAGTGGTGGCAGGATCAGGACAATCTAAGACAGGGAGTTCCTTTTGTCACTCAGTCTCACTCTCTAATCCTTACTACAGATGCCTCCCTCTTGGGGCGGGGAGCTCACTTGGGAGACCTGACCACACAAGGGTTGTGGTCTCCTCAGGAATCTCTGCTTCACATCAATCTATTAGAACTCATAGCAGTGTTTCTAGCACTTAAGGTTTTTTCCAAGTCTGTTCACAACAAAGTAGTTCAGATCAGGACAGACAATACCACCACAATGTGGTATATCAACAAGCAAGGGGGCACTCAGTCTATGGCCTTGTGCACAGAAGCGATGAAGTTATGGTCTCTGGCCTATTCCCTGAACACCTCTCTTACAGCAGTACACCTCCCAGGCAAGGACAATGTCCTGGCAGATGCTCTCAGCAGGATATCTCAGGGCCATCACGAATGGTCCCTGGATCCCCTGGTTTTGAAGGTGATCTTCTCCAGATGGGGCACCCCACAGATAGATCTTTTTGCAGCCCCAGACAATCACCAACTTCCCCTCTTTTGCTGCAGGCCCCCAGTGTTGGGCTCAGTCCCCCTGGATGCCCTAGTTCTCAATTGGAAAGGGAAGTTTCTGTATGTTTCCCCCCCTTCCCTCTTCTGTTCAAGGTGTTAGTAAAAATCAGGTCTCAACCCTGCAAGGTGATTCTGATTGCTCCAGACTGGGCCAGACAGCCTTGGTACCCTCTCCTGTTATCCTTAGCAGTCCACCTTCCCCTGTTTCTTCCCAGGAATTACAACCTGTTAACCTGTGCTCAGGGAAGGGTTTGGTATCCGAATCTCAAATCTCTCAATCTCAAGGCCCGGCTCTTGAAGAGTTAGAGTTTGCTGATTTACATCTCTCTCAAGGTGTTATGGATATCCTAAAGGCTTCTCGGAAGCCTTCCACCAGAAGCACTTACAACTCTAAATGGAAAAGATTCTCCATATGGTGCTCTGGGAAGCATATTTCTCCAGATTCTGATGGCCTGCCCACAGCCCTTGACTATATGGTTCATCTTAATAGCTTGGGACTCAGACCAGCTACACTAAGAGTGCATCTGGCAGCTGTGTCTGCTTTCCTTTCAGCAGGTAAGCCTTCTTCCCTTTCAGCTCATCCTGTATTCTCTAAGTTTTTCAAGGGATTGCTTCATACCGATCCGCCATTCAGGGACCCTGCCCCTGTTTGGGACCTTAATGTTTGCATTGCTCAGCTTATGCAACCCCCTTTTGAGCCTTTGTCCTCAGCAGAGCTTAAGTACTTGACTTGGAAAACTGTTTTCTTGGTGGCCATCACTTCTGCCAGGCGATAAGCTGTTACAAGCCCTGTCAGTGGAGCCTGATTTTATCTCTTTCCATAGAGATAAGGTGGTCCTCAGGACTAACAGGAAGTTTTACCTAAGGTGGTTTCAGACTTCCACCTTAACCAGTCTATGTCTCTTCCTGTTTTCTTCACTGACCATTCCTCCTCTGGTGAGAGGAGGCTGCACAGTTTGGATGTGAAAAGGGCCCTTAGCTACTACATAGAGCGTACCAAGGGTCACAGGTTTGACTCTCTCCAACTGTTCCTCACTTATGGTGAGGTTGGTAAGGGAAAACCTGCCACTAAGAGATCCATTGCCAGGTGGCTTGTCTCTTGCATTCAGTTTTGCTATGAAAAACTAGGTAGGACTCCACCCTCAGGCCTGAGAGCTCACTCTACCAGAGGTACAGCTGCTTCCAGGGATATTCCTATCTTAGAGATATGTCAAGCAGCTACCTGGGAAACAGTTCACACTTTTACCAAGCATTACTCTCTGGACATCCAGGCTAGGAGTGATGCTCGGTTTTGCACAGCAGTGCTTCAGAGCCTATTTCCTAGGTAGGTTCTGTCCCTCCTCCATGGAGGTACTGCTTGGTAGTCTGCAATTTGTCAGAATACAGCAAGACTTCATGTTGTTTGAAGAAAAAATTACTCACCTTAGTAATGTTGTTTTTCTAATGGAGTCCTGCTGTATTCTGACCTCCCTGCCTTCCCCTCTCAGAACCTTTGTTTTGGGATGTGGGTGGGCAGTACCAGTGTTGGCACTCAAGTGGTGCCCCACCTTTTATTTATCACCCCTTTTACTTTGGGTGAGTGGGTGTTGTGTTTGTTTCATTTTTTGGGTTTCCTGACTTGAGTCTTTGTTTTGGGACCAAAAAATCTGTTTATTATATTTAGTAGCCAATTGGCTAGTGTAGGTTTACAGCTTCCACACAGGACACTCAGTGAGTTTAGCTCGTAAAGATCTGATGGTTTGAGTTCAAACAGCAACAGACAGAGTCTCAACCGAGCTCGAGCTCAGCATTCCATGCCTGGCATGGAAAGTTAACTGTTTCATCTCCGGGGCAGTTCGAAGGTTGGACCTCACTGCAATTTGTCAGAATACAGCAAGACTCCATTAGAAGAAACAACATTACTAAGGTGAGTAATTTTTTCTTTTGTTGTATAACTCACCTAAAACCGTGGCTTTTAACTCATAATGAATGTACTTGTGCTGACAAGCTGTGTGTTCCTTTATTGTCTTTCATATCATAATGTTTTGTTTGTATGTTAAACTTGTCACCTGTGAAAATGGGCAACTTTGCTACAAGTATAAAAAATAAAAATTAAAATATAATATAAGGTCAATCCCTGTTTGAGTTTGTTACCGATGAATAAACTTGTTTTTCTATTAGTAGAATGTTACGTGACTCAAGCCACCGTTGATCTCCACAGAATGTTAGGGAGGCAACATACTGTAATACTGTAAATGTTGCCTTGGACAGAAAAAAAGGCACTTAAGAGGTGACAGATAAGGCTGTTTAGATAACTAAATTATCAGGACAATCCAATATGTCCAGCCTAATACAGGTTCTCATTAAAGCAACAGTGTAGAAATAAGCATTTGTCAGTGAAGGATGTTCATTTGCCTGCTGATGTACTGGGTCCTGCTTGTACATATTTTTACTATATATTTACCCAAGACAGATGAGATGAGATGTACTATATTATTTGCAGTGGGGTTCTGATTTTACACAATTTTATACTGCATTTACCCAGGATGGTAGAGGTGAGATGCAGCATCTCCTTTTCAGTGGGGTTCTGCACTGTGAGGTCCTGTTTTGCACAATTCTGCAATATATTTATCCAGGATAACCCAGCTGAGATGCAGTATCTCAATTTCAATGAGGTCCTGCTTTGACAAAGTTTTACACTGTATTTACCCAGGATAGCAAAGCTCAGATGCTATCTTGTTTTCAGATGGATCCTGCTTTTCCGTATTGTTACACTGCATTTACCCAGAATACCACAGCTGAGATGCCATATTTAATTTTCAGTGGGGTCCTGTTTTTACCCATTTTATAATGCATTTCCCCAGGATAGCGCAGCTGAAAGACAAGTTACCTTTTCAGTCGGGTCCAACTTTTACACTGTATTTTTCCCAGGACACAGCAGCATAGATGCACAGTTCAGTGAGGGCTCTGTTATGCTGGGGTCCTGCTTTTACACATTTTCTTTACTATATATTTCCCCCGGATACAACTGATGATGTGCAATATCTCATTATCAGTGGTGCCCTGCTTTTACACATTTTTAGTCTATATTTACACAGGACAGGCAAGCTAAGAGGCAATATGTGCTTTGCAGTGGGCTCCTGCAATTTGACCCCAGTTTTCCAGCATCGTCTTTTATGACTTGATGTTATGATCAGGACTGGTGGAATTTTTAAAATTCCATCTGAAAGGTGATTTTTGCAGTGCGACTGCGGAAACACATTTTGAAGGGGGTTTGAAAAATGACACCTGTTGTGTTCATGAGGTGGGTAACACAAGAATATGTTGAGCATTAAGGGCCCAAGTCTGCAAAAATAAAATTATGAGTAAATGTTGGAACAATTCAGTGTTTCTTAATAACTTAGTTGCTTTTTTCACATTTTGACCTCACATATTCATGTGTTTGTATCTATCTAGATGACACCCACAGTGATCAACGTGTAATCCCTGAAGTTGTTTATGAAACACAGATGAGTAACAGTAATAGAGAGGTAGTCAGAAAGAAACAGCCAAGACAAGTTTGCATTACAGATTACCTAGAAACGGTAGCTATATGAGAATAATCTATCAGTGGTCCTTCTGTAGAGGCTAAACAGATTAGAGGAAGAAAAATTGTCACTATTGTTATGGAGCAGAAGAAGGTCGAAACCTTTAGGAGCTCCTACATGGGATTATATGATGTCAGGTTACCTCCCTCAAGCAAATACTTATTCAAATTATGGAGAACATATAAATAACAACTGTTTATGGAACACAGAAAGTGATAATTCTATACAACTGGAATAACTGGAATCTGTCTTTGTTAGGGTGGATAATAATACATATGAACCTCTTTCTGAAGTCACCTTAGATTGACCACGTTTATCAGGTAGAGAAGTATGGGGACGTCTCTTATTTTGACCTTACTTCTTTATTAAATTCTTCTTTATTAATTATTTCATGGAATAGTGCCAGAATCTCGAGTAAATTAGAAGATAAGACCTGGATTTCGGAAATAAGAACGTATGATATAATTTTATTGCAGGGGACTTGAATGGGTGAGAATCACATGGTTTATATAAATATTTTTTTTTTGAAATTTGAAATAAAAGGAAGTAAGCCTATTAATAACTGTGGTTGAGATAAGGGAGGCCTCATGACTTTGATTTAATTAAAACTGCAAATGGTACATGAGGCTAGGGTTTTCAAAAGGGATCTCTGCCTCACATGAAACCTATAAGTGAGTGGCCCCCAATTTCGAATAAAGAAATAGAGACTTATATTTTAAGCCAGAAAAATAATAAGGCAGCCGAGGTTGATGGACTGACTGCTGAAATATTGTATTAGGTACTATATCCTGACATGCGGATGCTTGAGATTAATATACTCGACCCCATCATCCCAACTGTTGTGCTGCCCGACTTATCAAGTTCCCGTAATATTGAAATCCCAACTGTTATTAGCGGCTGTCTCCTCTGCTTAACCCGCAGCAGCTCCTGATGTATCAGCCGACTTTAAATTGTGGAAAATATATTTCCCCCACAGAAAAAAAAAAAAGGTTGCATGGTTATACTTACAGGTCCACCCAAACACGCAGCAGCTCCAGTTGTATCAGCTGTATTTGTTATCACCGTCCATTTGTGATCCTGGTCCCTGACTCCTGTAAATTGCGGTAAATATACAGTATATAAAAAATAAAAAGGTTCCACGGTTACACTCACATGTCCACATAATGTGCAGTCGCGACTTTGTATCCAGGTTATACCTGGGTGTAATGATACCTGTCTGTAACCTGCTTGCCATGTCACTGTGTGCTTGACAGAGGAAACCGATTGTGTTACTGGGGTTTGTGCTCACTGTGGAGGCCATTTACTGCTCCAGCCAGGGTTCAGTCTTGGCTGAGCCAGCATCTCAAGTGTGCAGATTTTTTCCCTCACAGAAGGGTTGGGAGAAGATCTGCATTGGAGGCTTTCTCCTTGTCAAGGAGCAGAATGGGGGGGAGCGGTTCTGTTGCTGTTGCCAGAGCCAAAAGTCTGAACATTGTCTCGGCCATGCAACAACTGTTTCAGTGGGTGGTGAACACAGCTTGATTAGCCACAAGGGTCACAACTACTCTCCAGATGCTGCAGATGCACCCATAGCAGAGGTAGCAAAGGCCATGGCAGCTTTAAAGAAACGTACACTGGACACCTACAAGAAACCTGCATAGCTCATACAGGTAGCTGTGTCATCACTGCCTGCTGAAGTGTGCCAACACTTGCCCAAAAAGCAAGCGTAGGTTCAAGCTGTAAAAAGAGCAATGCTTCTCAGTATGCCACCTGATGCCAGGACTCTAGAAGAACTTGCCATACATGATGAGTTAAGGCACACTAATGGGCATCCCTGGCTGGCTTGTGATTCATCTTGTGGGGAGGAAAGGATTCTGTTGTTTATAACCTCTGATAATATTTTGCACCTATCAAATGCCAAATCTTGGATTATGGATAGCACGTTTAAAACTGTGCCATCTATTTTCTGCCAATTGTATTCTATCCATGCTCCAGTGGGAACAGCTGAAAACTGGAGGATTGTGCCATTAGTTTTTGCCCTCATATCCAATAAATATCAAGCAAGCTATCAGAGCCTGTTTCAAGATCTTCAGGATCTTGCGGATGAGAACAGCCTCACCCTGTCATCTTCATATATTATCACAGATTTTGAAGAGGCTGCTGTGAATGCGAGCAAATCAGAGTTTACAGAAGCCGCCAACAAGGGGTGTTTATTTCACTTCGGGCAAATTCTGTGGCATAAAATACAAAGTCTAGGCATGGCAACGCAGTACTGTAGTGACACAGACTTTAGCCTTATGTTATGCCATCTAATTGCACTGGCATTTCTCTCACCAGACGAAATAAAGACTGCATTTCTGGAATTAAAACCAACTGTGCCAGAGAATACTGCTGCATTACTCGACTGGTTTGAGGAAAATTCTATTCTTGGCCACATAAGGAGGCAAACGCGAAATAAAACAGCTATCAGGAGCCCACCCTTGTTTCCTCCCAAATTTTGGTCTGTGCATGCTCAGGTTGGGCTTGGTATACCACGCATGGAAAATAACGTAGAAGCATGGCTCCGAAGATTAAGTACCCTAATTGGCTCAGCACATGTAGGCACCAACAGCTTTATTGAGCATTTAAAAATGGAGCAGCTGGTAACGGAAACCACTACAAAGTAGATTATCAGAGATGTGCCAAGGTCACCACTTAAGAATTGCTATGCTGTGAGAGAGGAAAACATTTCCAATGTTGTCAGTGAAAGAACCAAAAGATCTGCCATTGAATTTCTGAGGGGCATTGCACACAACCTCACACTATAACCACCGGAATATCTTAATCATTTTAACTTTTAACTTTTATAAAAGAATTAAAGATTGTGTTTTTTAATCAAGTGGATTACTGGAAGTTTTATGCTGAGGTGATGAATGAATGAACACTACCTGGACACAACCTCACACTGTGACCACCGGAATATCTTACGCATTTTAACTTTTAATTTTTAAAGAATTAAATATTGCGTTTTTAATCCAGTGGATTACTGGAAATGTTATGCTGAGGTGATGAATGAATGAACACTACCTGGACACAACCTCACACTGTGACCACCGGAATATCTTAAGCATTTTAACTTTTAATTTTTAAAGAATTAAATATTGTGTTTTTAATACAGTGGATTACTGGAAATGTTATGCTGAGGTGATGGAGGAAGAGCCTCTTATGGTAAGTGTACTTTCATGTTATTCCTATCTTGCATTTAACAATTTGTGCTGTATTACATTGTTTATTCTCAACTACGCTATGGAGTCAGCATTGTGTTCTATTTAGTGCTGGCACCGAGTTCCTTGGTAACATTATTTTGTTGGGGGGGGCGGGCTGTTACCTATTTAGATTAGCACAGCTCTCCTTAGCACTAGCACTACCATTAGCAGTCCTGATGTATCAGCTGACAGTAAATTATTTCCACACTGGGCTATTGAAATGTCTAGATTCTTTATGTTGGGCAATTGAAACGTCAGGACTCTGTGTGTTGGGAAATTGAAAAGTCTGGATTCTGTGTGTCGGGCAATTAAAAAGTTGGGAAATTGAATTTTCAGGATTATTTTTGTTGGGATTTTGTGCATTGGGATTTAGTGTGGATCCTGAAATATTTAAGGTTAATATTAGTTGGTCAAATGTGTTGGCTAACCTTTTTACTTTTATTAATAATACAGTTACAATTCCATTATCCTGGTGAATTTGTTCCTATATACAAAAAGGGAGAAAAGGAAGATCCAGAAAATTACAGGCCGATTTCCCTGATATGTATCCCAGCGAAGATTTATTCTCATGTACTATTGGAGAGATTGAAATTATAGATGGAAGAAAAACGTGTAATTTCAGATAACCAGTTTGGTTTTAGAAATAAAAGATCTACAATTGATAATATCTTTATTCTTAATTACCTTGCCGACAAATATGTAAATTTAAAAAAAGGGAGCATGTAATGTTGTGTTCTGGACCTAAAGACCTTAACAACGTTAATAGAAATACTCTGTGGAACATTTTCTCAGACTGGGAGATAGACCTCAAATTATTGGAACTATTAGTGATGTTACATTCAGGTACTAATTCACGTATAAAATATACTCTGGATGGGAAATTAACCAACCAGATTAAAATAAAAATAGGAGTTAAGCAAGGTTGCTTACCCTTATTATTTAAGTTTTACATTGATCAAATTGTCCTCATCTTGAACCTAAATGAAACTGATGCACCAAATATTCTGTAACATGAAGTAAGCATTTTGATATATGTAGGTGATGCCATACTGATCTGTACATCTGCAACCGGCCTTAAGAGCACACTGAATATTGTGGCAGAATCTTTGGAAGAGTTATCACTAGAAGTTAATGGTGGCAAATCAAAAATAAGGATTTTAGGAAGGGATTGTAATTAAAAAAAAATATACATGGGTTATAAAAAAATAGCCATTATAAACTGTTAAAGAATGCCCCTACTTGGGGGCAAATATTACTCATTCTTTTAATTGGACATCACACTTGAAATTAATAAAACAAAAAGGTAGACAAGTAGCGCTGGGTATAAACAGATTAGGAACATTATATGTTGATAACTCTTTCAAAACAATGATTAATGTTAACAATGCCAAAGTGAAGACATCTTTACTTTATGCAGTGGAAATATGGGGATTAGTTCAGTCATGTACTCTGCTTGAACCTATTCAGAATCTCTCTTTAAGAGCTGTATTAGGTCTACCAGTAGTGGAATAAGCAGAGAAACCAAAGTGAATTCACTAACCTACAGCCAAAGTTAGAGCATTGAATTATTGGAAAAGAGTTGTAACTAACCCTGATATTAAATTAAGATATGCATGCTGGGAATAATCTGTATTGTACCATAAAGAAGGAATTTACTATACATCATGGTTAATAGACTCAATTTTATGCTGAGGAAGGTGGGGGCGTACAGTACTGTATACAGTATATGATAACCAGACTGTAGCAAATGTTTCAGGATCAGGGTTCGAATTTAGTGGTGTTCGGTACATTTGGGTACCAAAAAATCATACTGAGTACCAAAATTAAAACCTAATATCCACAATACTTCGATGTTGACATGCAGTACCAGCTCCTGGGCAATAGGTGGCGCTGTTTGCGCTGTTCCTGATAGAGACACTTCAGGATTGTGGAGCCTGTGGAGGATTGTGATGACCTTTGGCGCAACGCAGAAGCTCAGCGAACTGCAGGGACTGCACAGAGCCAGCAGCAGTCCATTCCAAAGTTTGATTTTCCCACTGCATGTCCGTTCTGCAGAGTTTCAAGAGGCTGCAGTATTTGCAGGTACAGTATGTGGAGAAAATGGTGTCGGCACTGTCGGGTGAAGCTTTCCTGAGAGTGTTTTCATGCTTGCTGACTGGTGGCATGATCTATGTGCCAGTGACATTCGTAAGGGAGTTGTCAGATATGAGAGTATAACCATTTACTGAAAAATACCAGTCTGATGACAAGTGCTGCTTCAGTTCAGTTGGAACATTCTATTTGTATGTGCACTATTGTTTATAACAACAAATCGATGTGGTTACTTTTCAGTGAAAATGGTTATACTCTCCAACTCCTTTACGAATTTCAGGCACTTAGATCATGCCACCAGTTAGCAAGCATGAAACCTGCTCGAAACGCTTGCATCTGTTCTGGGACTGGCAAGAAAACTGTTCCTCTGTGAGTAAACTTAAGCAGATTGTCCATTTATGCACTTAGCAGGATCGCGCTGAAGAAAGCTTGTGGCATTTTTTTTCACATGCTCGGTTTCCTCAGATGGCCCCAGTACGTGTTCACTGTGTGGACTGTTGCTGTTGCTACTGGCTGCTGAATTTTGGGGGTTGCAAAGTTGCTGCAGTAGTGTGGTGTTTCTTCCATATTCCGTTAAGTGTATGCCTGAGGCTGCATTTTGCAGGGGGGAAAAACACTGAAGAGGCATCAGATAACGATTGGGGAATGTCGTGATGGCCAGCTGCTTCGTCTGTGTGAGTAGTTGAGAGCAATGTTCCCCAGTCCGTTCAGCTTGATTTAAAATGCTCATTTTGGGAAACCAGATTAAACCTTAACATATTATGCTTAAGTTAGTTTAGTGTCAGGCTGGTTCCTCTCCTTTATCTTCTTTTTGCTTCTTTTGTCTGCCATTATGTGGAATAATAATAATAAGGGCTGTTAGGATTCCTAATAGTGTTGTCTGACTGTGACATTAGCACATTCCGAGGGCTTTAAATGTGCCTAGTGCTGTGAGAGATTCTGGAAGAAACAAGCATTTGTCAATGCCGAATGTTGTCGCGCTGGCATTGGCAGTGGGAGTGGCATAGCTAGAGATGCATAGTGCTGTGATTTTGTGAATGTGTCTCAAAAGGTGATTTCACACAGTGAGCACGCCATTGTGCACCACAGCTGCGGAAACACATTTTGGGCAGGCTATGAAAAATGGCAGCTGGACTGTTGATAAGGAGACGTGCACAAATGCCAGTGGTGAAAATGTGGCATGAAAATATTGCAGATTGACGAAGTTACAAGGGTGCATGTAAACTGCGCAATGCACGCTTGCAACACAGTCATTGCATGGAAGTTCGGCATCAAATGCTCAACATAGGCATTTTAGGACCTCTGCTCATGAATAGTTTCACCGTCATTTCCTCAAACTGTCCCAAAAACTGATTTCGCACAGCGGCCGTGCAATTCTGTGCTGGACGTGCGAAAACACATTTCAGGCAGCTGGAGTGTTCATAAGGAGATATGAAAAAATGCCAATGATGAACAGCTGGAGTGAAAGTATTACAGATTCAGAAAGTCATGAATGTGCGTGCAAACTGTCCAACGCACGCTCATAAAACACTCATTTTATTGACTTTCGTTCCCAAATGTTCTACATAGGCATTTTAGGGCATCTGCTAATGAACAGTGTCACTGTTACTTTCATCATGTGTGTCGAACACGGACTTTCCACAGCGACCACGCTATTCTGCGCTGGAACTGCAAAAACAGATTTTGGTCAGGATGTGAAAAATGACAGCTGTACTGTTCATTAGGAGGTGCAGAACAATGGCACTGTAGAAAATCTGGATTGAGAATATTAGAAGTTTGTGAATGTATGAGCGTGTGTGCAAACTGCACAATGCACGTGCGTAACACAGGCATTTTATGGAGCATTGTCACCAAATTTTCAACACAGGCATTTTAGGACCTCTGCTCATGAACAGTGTCATTGTCATTTTCGTAATGTGTCCCGAACACTGATTTCACACAGCGAACACGCTATTGTGCGCCGAAAGTGCAAAAACACATTTCGGCCCAAGGATGTGAAAAAGGACTGCTGCACAATTCACAAGAAGGTGAGAAAATATTAAGTATCGTACGGTTAATGAAAGTATGCATTGCCAGTTGCCATGCACCTCAGAAACAGTAATTTCATGGAGTATTGTCACCAAATTTCAACACAGGCATTTTAGGACCTCTGCTCATGAACAGTGTCACTGTCATTTTCATAATGTGTCCTGAACACTCATTTCGTACAGCAACTGCGCTATTCTGCACCGGAAGTGCGAAAACACATTTCGGGCAGGATGTGAAAAATGACAGCTGCACGGTTCACAGGAAGGTGTGGTAAAATGCCAATGTTGAGAATCTGGCATGAAAATAGTGCGAATCGCTACTTTCTGAGCGTGCGTTGCAGTTTCCCCACCAAACTTGCAACACTGGGCTTTTGAGAGCCCCTCTCGCAGACAGTTGCCAATGTCTTTTCATTACTTGGTCCCGAAAGGTGATTCTGTGCAGTGACTGCGAAAGCACCTTTAGGGACCGAATAATGCCATGACAGTGCAAGAATTTATGAGAAGGGGTCCCAAAACCCCCATGCCAGAGATATGCATTAAAGTTGAAAAACCCTATTCATTCCATTATACAGCTTACCAGCATTTCCTCAGTTCGCGGTCGGCTTTGAAGAGTGCAGACGTGTTCCGTCCACAGAAGATCGTCGCACCGGACTCTGGAGGTAGGTATGGGGTGAGGGGGATGAGGGGAGGGAGGCAGGAGTGCGCAGTGGGTGGAGTGCAGTGGGGGGCTTCGGATTACAAGGGACGTTTTCATATTACAAGGAGAAAAAAACCCTTGTGAGGGACAGTTTCCTTTGCAGGGCATGTGGCACGCTGGGTGGGCTCCCAGCATGCCACCTAACTAGTTTGGGGGTCAGTGCGACGGGGTTGGGCACCTTTCCGCCCACAACATGGGGTGGAGTAATGCCGACGGGATTGGACACCTCCGTCGCACAAAAGAAAGTGGGGCGTGAGCTGAGGGGATTGGGCACCCTCGGCATTCAACAGTTGGGTGGGTTATGCCGACGGGAGTGGCTCCCCCATCGGCACACAAAGATGGGGCGGAGTGCGAGCCGAGGGGATTGGGCACCCCTTGGCATTCAACAATTTGGGGGTTATGCCGATGGGGGAGGGCTCCCTGGGCACACAAAGACAGCGGGGGTTAACCGCGACACCGGTTGGCAGACGCCCAGGCGTCATTGCCACGACTACGCATATAATGGCGGCGAAGATCGCAGAGAAAAGACCGCTGTGTCTGACGAAGCTTTGCTCGGATTGCAGCGGACCTTTTCTTAGAGATGTGCTCGCCCATTATTTATGCATGGTGTGGTGCTGACATGCAGGCTGATTGGCACGCGGACGCACTCTATTGGTGCTGCCCTGCATTCGCCAAACAGCGACCGCACCTCCAATTCCCCACACTGTCGGAAGATGTTGGCTGCGCAAGCGCGCCAACATAAAAATCCAATGCAGAGATTGAGGGGAAGGAATGTGGCTTTCAGCAACTACAGTATAAATCACAGTGCTGTATGATGTAGTTGTAGAATAAAACAAAATCCATGGGTATATCAGCAGTGGGTTCAGGCTTCCATGTTTTGAATTTGCTCACTTCATTGCATCTCTAATCTGGTGACTATTTTAGTCACCAGATCAGAGATGCAGTGAACGAAGTGAGCCAGTTCAATACATGGGAGCCTGAAGCCATTGATAATGTTATACTCATGGACTTTTTTTTATTCTACCCCTGCATTATACAGCACTGTGATTTAGGTAGGGTCTGTTACTCCAGGCAGAGAAAATGGGAAGCTGTGTGTGGTAAAAGCAGGGAGGGAATGAGGGAGGGTGGATGGTTGGTGCACTAATTTGTCAAATGTGTTTATTTTGGGGGTTTTCATAAAGAGATTCATCGTATTTCAAGTATTCTAGGTTTAATAACATAAAAACCCATTAAATTTGGTGGAATACCAGGTTTCCAGGCGGGATACCAAAATTCTGCATCTGGTATTCCGCCAAGAATACCCCTTTTTTTCTTAAATTCTACCCAAGGAGATACAAAAGAAGCAACTACTGGGGGATGGAGATTAATCTACAATCACATGTATCAAAGGTTAATCTCTCAGTTATTTTTGATCAATACAAGTTGATTGGCATCTAGGATGGTCCTCTGGATTACCTTAAATGGTGTCAAAAAGTGCTGCATAGGAACATTTTAACCAGGATAGGTTTTACTATACAATTCCATTTTAAATCTAAAGTTGGAAGGTGGTAGATTAAGAAGAGAAATGAGAAGACACTATTTCATGGAGAGAGTGGTGACAGGGTGGAATGCATTGCCTGAAGAGGTGGTATCCTTGAGGATGGTGGGCAGCTTTAAGAGGGGGTGGGACAAAGTCACGGGGAAGGTCGCCAGTGAGGCACTAGGGGAGGGGTAACAGCTAGTGCAGGCATGAGATTGGATATGCGGGCAGAAGAGGGGGGGGAGCAGCTGCAGTGTAACAAACTGCTAGTTGCGCACTCGAGTGGACTAGCTAGTCCATCAGACCTGTATCTGCTGGCATTCTTCATATGGGACAAATTAAGGGAGTTAAGAAAATGGGAGGATGAAATTATATCCACTATGCATCTGCTGTTTGAATGCCCATTATTAGATGAAATAAGGAAGAAATGGCTGGGACCTTTTCTGTGCAGTGGCCTAAGAAAGGAGGTGCTTCGTAGTGGTCATCATATTCCCAGCTCATGTGCAGCCGTTACATTTTATTTGGAATACCGCGGCCAATGGAATCCCCGTGGGGGGGGGGGGCGCGGTTCCATGAGGGGTGTCCTCCATCGCCTTTCTCTCTACGTTGCTCTTCTGGTTATTGGGTGGCCTTTTTTTCCCATGTCATTAAGGCCATTTACTTGACTTCTCCCCCTTTTTTTCCTCCCTCTTTTCTTGGAACACTAAGTGATGTCCCACTAGGGTAGCCCTAGGGGACAGATAGTAATGCAGGCCTGCCAAGTTCTACTGCTGTTAATTATTAACGTTGTGTGTTGAAATTCTGACTCAGGACAATCTTGATGACTGCACAGCATGGCTTATTTGTTTGAGCTCACCTGGATATAGGTCTTGAAGATGCCACTGCCAGTACATCACAGTCATCCAAGAACAGTAATGAACGCAATTTCTTAGTATTAGCATGCTGAATGTTTGCTACATTCATACTGTCATGTATGCCATCATACCGTGGGTATTACAAATTCTGTAGAACTGCTTTTTTATGTATATCTGTATTTTACATGTGGTAGCACTGTACTTGCCAGTTCTTATCAATAAAAGCTGAGTTAAAAAAAATTATTTGGAAATGTCACATTTTGAAACTGTAAATAAGATATGTAATACAGAAAAATCTTGTATTTTATGGAAGATAGTTTGAAAATGTATCTTTGTGTGAGTGTTTGTCTTTTGATTATACACTTATTAATAAAGCTTATTTGACAGATCATCTTAGATGCAACATCTCCTTTTCAGTGGGGTTCTGCACTTTAAGGTCCTGTTTTGCACAGTTCTGCAATATTTTGACTCAGGATAACCCAGCTGAGATGCAGTATCTCAATCTCAGTGAGGTACTGCCTTTTTTTTTTTTGTGGTCAAGTCTCTTTCTCTCCTCCTGATCGGAACACACTCAGACTACCTTGCTTGCCTGAACCGCTCTACCGCCCGCTGTGTTCCCCGCCATCTTCAAAGTTGTTACGACTCCCAGGGGGACATGGGGGGTGGGCTACAGCCCCGGGAAGATCGAAGGAGCAGTGGCGGAGAACCAGCATCGGGCATGTGGTGGTGGCACTAGAGGAGCCGTCGCCTATCCGGCAGGAGGGGCATTTTCCCTTTATATGCCCTCCTTCCCCCTCCCATGCGTGGTGCACGTCCCGACACTGTGGCGCATGGCAACCCTGCCTGCATTGGGCCACACTGTCTACATGCGGTCCAGCGCTCTGTAGCACCCGTGGTCTCCACCAGGGGCCACTGGAGCGCCGGACATCCTAGTACCTTCCCCTCGGGAGAGGAGAGCAGCCCAGCGGGTGCTCAATCCAATCCTTCCCCTGCCAACCCCTCGGCACCCGAGCTTGTTCTCAAACCCGGGTCGCCAGCATGGTGCGAGGTGTGGCATTCAGCGCCTCAACCCTCAGTGCCACCAGACTGGCATAGGTCCTGCTTTGACGCAGTTTTATACTGTATTTACCCAAGATAGCAAATCTCAGATGCTATCTTCTTTTCAGACAGATCCTGCTTTTCCCAATTTTTACACTGTATTTACCCAGAATACCACATCTGAAAGGTGAGTTTTGCAGTGCGACTGAGAAAACGTATTTTGGAGGGGATTTTTTTTTCAGTTAAACTTTTTATTGAGTATATATTTTCACACAGACTGTGCAAGTTAAAACCATCAGGATGTACATTCAGATGCGCATGAACAATTGATACACAAAACACATATGGGAGGTTATTAAGACATTTCATTACTACCACTAATGGCTTGGGGTCATAAGGGGGTTTGTACCTAAAGAAGAATCATTAATACTTTAATACCTTATATACAGGGATGTTACATATCCTCGGAAAACTTTTACACATCCTGTCCAGTTGTGTGAATTAAAACAGTTTAGTTCCCTATTCCTTCACGGAGGTTTAAGTAGATCTTTGTGGAAAGAGATAGGAGTACCAACTGCCCTAGATTGTACATATATTATATATTGTCCCCATTCACTGTGAAACTTCTCAGACGAGATTGTTGAAAAGTGCTGCATTCTGGTGTGTAAAGCCAAAGCTTCTAGGGTCTGTAGCCATTCATTGTACATGCAGATGTTGCTGGTGCTCCATTTCCTCAGGAACAGTCTCTTGGCTTCTGCTGTTGCCTGGAGTAGCCATCTCATTTGGTGGCCTGGCAAACAGGAGCTCCCCTGACTGAGGCCTAGCAGACAAAGCGCTGCTGAGCATGGTACATTGGCCTGAAGAATTTGTGAGCACCCCGTAATACTTTATTCCAGAAGGGTGTTACTAGAAGACACAAGACAGTCCCACAAAATGTGCACTAGATCTGCTCCTGCTGAGTTGCATCTCCAGCAGTCATCTTGTTGCAGGATCCCCATGGCCTTCAGCTTCGACGGGGTTCTGTACCACAGATGAAGTATCTTGGTTTGGATTAGGAGGGTGCGCTGGTCTTTACATGCCCTATGCGCCAATATCCAGCATTGATGCTACTCCTCTTCGGCGATTTGCAGCTGAAGCATATTCTGCCAGAGCATTTTGGCCTGAATAGAGGGGTTGACTGCTGTGTCTCTCGCAGCAGTTTTTGTACCTTACCTGCCCTACCTTTACGGGACTTAGCCCAACTCTGTAACGGTATTGTGAGGGGCTTTTCTGTTGGGTGTGCCTTACAAGTGCCACAAGTACATTTATCTTTGGACCATGTATTATATAGATTTCTAATCTGAAGAAACCTCCAGAAGTCATTTTTACGTAGGCTGAATTTGTTCTGAAGCCCCTCAAAGGATTCTAATGTAACTCCATCAGGGAGTAGTAAATCCCTTACTTTGGTTATTTCCCAGACCTCCCACTCCTTCCATCTTATAGGGCGTTTTTCCACAGAGAGGTGTGGGTTGTTCCACAGTGAGTGAGGCCCCCAGTCTGTGGCATCTTTTGTCATCTTTCCCAGTATTATACCATGCTGCATGGGCGGCCTTCAGAGTTAACCACTTTTTGAATTGGGCAGACAGCTGATGGCCTAAGTAGGTAGTGATGGCTGTATCCTGCAGTATTGTTGCCTCCACTTCTGTCCATGTCAGAGGCCTGTCCTCTGTACCCTGTAGCAGTCTGCAAGTCTTGGCTACCTGAAATTCCCACGCATAGTGTGGAAAGTTGAGGAGGTTCCATCCCCCCTTTGACCAATGTACTCTTAGTTTGGCCCTGCTGTATCTGGGGGTTATCGGGCTCCAAAGAAAACTTGCAATCATGTTATTTATTTTTTGGAACCATATCTTGGGAATCTCTATTGGGATGTGGGACAGTAGGTAATAAATCCTGGGTACCATCATCATTTTGACAGCACTGATATTCCCAAATAATATCAGGTTAAACAGTTTCCATCTGTCCATCGCCTCCTTAAGTTTGAGCAGGAGGGGTTAGAAATTTTTAGCCACCAAGTTTTTTAGATCTGGGCTGAGAATTATTCCCATGTATTTGATGGCGTATGGAGCCCATGTTAACTCTGTACCCTTTGCTAGATCTGAGGAGGCTACACTGTTGAGAGGCAGTATTTCTGATTTCCCATAGTGAATTTTTAAGATGGAGATATTCGCAAAGGCTTTCCGGGTCTTTAGGGTGTGCGGGATACTGTAATCCTAATTAGAATCAAGCAGTCATCTGTGTGCAGCTTTGTATGGAATTCTCTGGTGCCCACCTGTATGCCCTCTATCCCAGGGTGTTCCCTTGTAGCTGCCACAAGGGGCTGTATGGCCAGCATGAATAATAGGGGAGATAAAGGGCAGCCTTGGTGGGTGCCTCTATGTAGTCAAAAGGGCTTGGATATGGTATTATTAGTAAGTAACCTGGCCCTAGCGTTGGAGTACAATGTGCAGATTCAGGAACAGAAGCCCTCCCCGAAATTAAATTTCTGTTGCACTGTTAGCAAATATTCTCATTTGACCGAATCAAAGGCCTTTTTGAAGTCAAGGGTGATGGCTACCCTGGGGAAGTGAGTTCTGCTGCCACTTGAAAAAGTAAGATAAGTGCCCTAAGGTGGTCTGAGTTAACCCTACCCCACACAAATCCCACTTGGGATGGGTGGATAACGCTGGGTAATAGTAGTTCCAACCTTGCTGCCAATATTTTAGTTGCAATCTTTGTGTCCGTGTTTATTAAGCAGATGGGCCTATAACTGGAGGGTAGATTCAGATCTTTTCCCTCTTTGGGTAGCACCATAATTATGACTTCTGAAAGAGTGTCCGGGAGCTTCTTGGTTTGGGAGGCCTGTTGTAACATAGCCAGGAGAGGGCCTGCCACCAGATCTGGAACCTGCTGGTAAAAGTCAAGTTAGGAAGCCATTGCTCCCAGGCACTTTGTGTGGGGCCATTTGCTGTATTGCTCATTTTATTTCACACTCTGTGAAGGGGGCTTCCAGTTCCTCTCTCTGGAGGGTGGAAATCGATGGCAGGGATAGATTCTCCATGAAGCTGGTAGCTGTGGCCTTGTCCCAATTACCTTGTGAGGTATACAGTCTTTTATAAAAGTCAGCCATAGTGTCATTTATTCCTTGGAGGGAGGTACAGGGTAGCCCTTGGTGATTTCTCAGCTGCGGAATATGCCTTTTCTCCTGTCTCTTTTTTAATCTAAAAGCAAGTAGTTTCCCAGCCTTTTCCCCCTCCTCCCAGTATTTGTGTTGTAGTCTGCAGATTTGCAGCTCAGCTTTCCTGGTGGCTAGCCCATTTAGACGCATTCTCAGTGAAGTCAGTTTGTACAATAGCCTAGAGTCTCGTAATCTATTAGGGTCTTTTTTGTATTCTTGCTCTTTACTCTTGAGTTGTGCCGCTAGTAGGCCTGCTTCTTTGTCTCTCTGTTTTCTGCGGTGAGCAGTGAAATCAATAATTCTACCCGATAGGGTAGCTTTAAAGGCTTCCCATGTCATGTCTGGGATGGCTGACCCCGGAGGATTGTCTCGGAAGTAGTTCCTAACTTCTGTCCCTATCCACTGCTGAAACTCTTGAGTCCTGCAGTAGCAGGGGGTCTAGGTGCCATGTCAGAGAACAAATCGAGTGGGTCTGAACCTTGAAACTCATGGTGACTGGGGCACGATCTGATAAGTATAGAGGGTCAATAGTGACATCTGAGACATTGCTCGTAATTCGTGGGGATGTAAACCAGTAGTCCAGTCTGCTGGCCATATGGTTAGTGGATGAAAAGTATGTGTAATCCCTTGTGTTTGGGTGTGCTATTCTCCAGGTATCTACCAACTGGTGCAGACCCATCAAGTTTTTAAGTGCTTTTTGGGAATGCGTGTATGGTTCTGTCCGTGAGTTGGATCTGTCTAAGAGGTGGTCCAGGGCTAGGTTACAGTCCCTCCCATAAGGATTTCATGGTTGTCATAGGACAAGTCCATTAGTACTTGAGACGTTGAGTCACAGAGCACGGGTTTCTAGTCATTAGACGCATATCAGTTTGCCAGTACTATGGGTCCCATAGGGGTAGACATTCTGGCTATTATCCATCTGCCCTCTTTGTCTGATTTTTATATTATCAGCTTCCACCCCAGCTTTTTATTGCAAAGAATGGAGACTCCCCTCTTTGCCATACTTACTGTGCTATGAGCTTCCCACCCATTCCTGACCAGTTTTTGGGCCTCAGTGCCACTTATTTTGGTCTCCTGTAGGAATGCCACCTGCATACCCAGTTGTCTCAGTCGGATTAATATTTTTTTTCCTTTTTGTGGGAGAATTTAGGCCTCTCATGTTCCATGTGGTGGCCACTATCGGTGCTATTGATGCCAAGTGAATAATTGGTTATTTTCTTGGATTAAAGCAACTTACTGTGACCCACTGTGAGACAACCTGGGATTTGCATTTGGCACCCCATTGTAGCTTCCCCTTACATGTCCCTTCCCCTTAATTGCCCTTGCCTGTCTTTTGTACTGTTCCCATGCACTGTTGTCATCACGAATTCTGTCTGTCCTATATACAGTATAACCCTGATTATCTGAATGCCACGGGGGACATGAAATTTATTCAGATAATCGGGGGTTCGGATAAGCGGAAGACATGAAATTTCCATTCATACTAAGGTAAGAAGAAGGAGCGAGTAGGCCAAGGCCCATAATGCTCCTATATTATGCCATGGAATAGTAAGATAAGTCATACCCTGACATGATTAAATTGTCAAGACAATGTTTGAAAGTCTCTTTAGTATTACTAGTGACTACATCAGATGGGAGACGATTCCAAGGCCCAGTAATCCTAACAGTGAAAAAATACTTACGGCTGATGTGCTTAAAAGATTTACCAGTTAACTGAAGAATATGACCTCTCATGTTATGAACCGATTTTTTAAATGAAAAACCTAATTCAGACATAATATATGGATCCTGAATAATGTCATATAAAAGAAGAAGATCTCCGCGAATACGCCTAATAGTTAGTGGCATTAATTTTAATATATCCAACCTAGATTCATATGATAACTGTTCTAGTCCCTAAATTTTTTTAATGTATTTACGTTGGACCCTTTCAAGAAAATAATTTTCTGATTTTTTTGAAAGGACACCATAATTGTGAGGCATATTCAAGATGCGGTTGAACATAAGATCTAAATAATGGTAACAACACTTCCTTATCTCGAGATCTAATATTGCGCAAAATAGACCACATAATTTTATTACATGTACTAGTAACAGAATGCATATGCTTAGAATGAGTTAAATTTTCAGATATTGTTATACCCAAGTCTTTTTCATCAACAGTGGTACACAATGGGAAATCATCCAAAATATACTGGAATTTTAGATTGTTGGTTCCCAAATGCATAACCCTGCATTTAGCGGTGTTTAACTTCATTCCCCATTGTGTTACCCAAGTACTAATTACATCAAGATCATGCTGTATACAAGATATTTGATCAAGGTTGGAGCTGGGACCTCCGATCTTAACATCATCTGCATACTTAATAGTGTTAGAGAGGCAAGAATTGGTTAAATCAGAAATGAAAGCCTGAAAAAGACAGGGACCGAGAACAGATCCCTGAGGTACTCCACTAAGCACCTTACCAATGTCAGAAAATGAACCATTAATCATCACTCTCTGCGTCCTATCCGAAAGCCAGTTTTGAATCCATTTGATTACATAGCTATTAATACCAAGAACAGTAAGTTTTTGAATAAGAGCCCAGTGTGGTATGGAATCGAAAGCTTTACTAAAATCAATAAAGATAACATCACATACTACCCTATTATCCAGAAAGGAGTGGAAATACTCATAGAAGCAGAGCAAGTTAGTAAGACAGCTTCTGCCCTTCTTAAAGTCATGCTGTTCCTGGTCAGATTCATCAATTCTAGGAGACACCATATCCTTGAGTAAACTTTCTAGAAGTTTGCAAATGTCTGACGTCAAACTAATAGGTCGATAATTATCCCATGAATGTTTAGGACCCTTCTTATGAATAGGAACTTCAAGTGCTTCTTTCCATTCACAAGGAATGAAATTTATGTAATAAAAAGAGATCAAATAGTATTTTTATTGCAAAAGCAATATATGTGGATACTAAATAAAGTAAGTGACCTGCAATTAAATTTGGACCAGGACAGAATTTACCTTTTAATGATAATAATTTATTAAGGATAGACTCCTCTGAGAAAAGAATAGGAGGATCTGTAGGTACTATACTGTGAATAATTGATTGCTCCTTAGATACAGAAAAACTTGGCAAAATTCATTATTAAAGATACCCAACTTGGAACATATACCCTATGTTTAAAATCATGTGGAGCTGTTATGCTCTGAAAAACAACTGAGTTAATAAACATACACCATAACGTTATCGCAAACAAAATGCAAGAATACATAGTACCCAGTTCTCTTGTGAGGAGAGGATACCCTGGTTGCTGATTCTGTCAGACTCCGCTAATGGGAGATCACCTAGGATCTCAGAGGACCTCTCTGCAGAGGGGATGGGTATACTCTTATGTAATCCGCCAAATAGTGGTGCTTCCTTCAAAACTTTAGTATATCTCACCAAATCTCAGCATCCCCTGGGGATGCAGAGTTAGTCACTACTCGAATGCCAGTCATTAGGACTGGTGTGATAAACTGTGGAGCCCACACCTTAGCTCTAACGGGCCCCTTCTAGTCCAGCAGTCTCCTCCTTCCCTTGAACTCTGCATCTGTTTGGGGGAGAGGGAGTGTTCCACCACTAAATATGTTGAACTCTTACAACTATGTGCCGGGGGTATCGGTGCAATGCTCCTGAGCGTAGCTGAATACCATCATATTGTGCTCCCCAGCTCCTCACTATAAGCTCGCTTTTTGCCTTCAAGGGGGAAGGTTGACTGGGGGACAGCATACCATCCATGTACAATCCCTCGCTCCTCTTGGTGGTGGGGGGAGTGCAAATCGCCTTCTACGCCCTCCTCTTTGTCGCACTTGCAGCACTGCCACTCTGCAACGTGAGGGAGCTGGATTAACAAGGCCTAGGCCTGGGTGCTGCCTCTTCTCTATGTTTTTTTTTTTTTTGTGTGGCCTGTTGTTTAAAACCTTCTCATTAGTGACCATTAGTTATTGCTTAAAGAGGAGCCAGGTAATATGGAGATATTCCGACAACTGTGAATATCTAAGCTGCTACCCTCACGCCCTTCCCCCCATGCAGAAGTTTCTTTCTTAGTCAACATTAGTACATGTAAATAACCTTCTTCATAACTGTAAGCTTGTAACTGTTGAACTATAGGTAGCGACAACAGTAGTGAGCTGCCTGGTAAGCCCCACAAGGTGCTATCCACTGGAGTTCTGCTCCAAGTTTGTACAAGGAAACCACCCTGGAACAGAGGTTGTGCTCTGCAAGCCTGGCCACTCTCCGAACCACTCATAATGAGGACCTTTCATTCACAGTTTGTGTTGCCTCATTGGAGCAGAGCAGCAAAAGGTTATGACCCCCTAGCTTTTACAGAAGTTATTGTGCTGCTGCGTATGTAGGTTTGTAGGCCGGTGAGGAGCGTCTGGAGCCATCTACTGTTGCCACCCTTATCATGAAAACTGGCATTAAACCCAATGTTACCTGACTTCAGGTCATGTAAGTGAAGGACCTCCTGTAGATGTTCCTTCGGCTACCCTCCTCATGACCTGGTCTCCGTATCTTTGGACTTTTGTGATGCACCTTGACATTGTTGCAGAGTGGCCGCTGCAACCTCGGCCTGATCTTCTATGCAGTCCGCCAACCCCTGACACAAATTCCTCCAGTCTGCAGCTCCGATTTCCACTTTGTCTGAGTTCAGCGCTGTGTACACTCCTTGCGACAAGTCGAGCGGGTCAGGGGTCAGCTCCCATCAGTGGAGTGTATCTATTACTGAACTTCATGGGGGTGTCTGTAGGAGAGTTGCTGCTTGTTCCTGATGTCCTGTTCCACCTCTGAAAACTCCTGGAACAGGTTCTACGAGAAGGTTGCTTCTGAGGGGTAGGGTTTTTATTTCTTTTCTTTTGCCTCCTCCATCCCCCTGGTTGCCACGGGTCCTCCACGGGTAATACAGATTCTCCTGGGCTTCGGCATTCACCTTCGTGGAGTGTGGTCTCCATTGGGACTGCAGCTCCACCATGTGGTTTGTACGGGTGCTGAGAAGTTGCAGTTTGGCTTGTCTGTATGTCACACAGAAAGTGCTCAGCTTCAGAAGGGTTGTTAAAAGTCAGAAGTTCTCCCCGAAACTGGATCCTGAGCTGGGCTGGGTACCTTACTGAGGTTAGGATGCCCAAGTTATACATCTGCTGTTTGACTTGGTTGTACACACTCTGCTTTTTTGATAGTTCAGGAGAATAGTCTTGAAATGTCATTATTTATTTATTTATTCATTCATTCTTTGGTAACCAGGTAAGTGCACTGATCCTGGGGACCGTTTTCAGGCACGACCCGGGTCAGCTAGTGGTAACAAAGTACATAGGTATAATAAGTAGTAATCAACAATACAAAATCAGTACACTTAATTAATACAGTACAGTAGTATTCACTGGTAGCATACCCAGAATTACAGGACAGTACAGGTAGAAGTAAATTTAAGTCACTATAAGGTACAGACAGGTAGCAAATTGGAGTGAACAAGTAAGTAAATAATCCGATTCCATATGAGTGTAAGCAGACAGTGAGAAACTTGGGTAGAGGATGCAGAGGGAGAAAGCTGGGAATGGATAAAGATAAAAGAGATAGATTGTTTGGTGGGACAAAGAGAGGTGGGGAGGTACAGTAGGGAGAGTGAGAAGTGCCCAGAGGCGCATTTCAGGCAAGATGAGTGCTAGCGGGAGGGGCAGTGCCAGTTGTATTTGTCCAGGAGCCAGGATTTGAGGCTGTGTTTGAAAATTTGGTGAGTGTCTGATACTTTAATAGGGGTGGGCAGACTGTTCCATAAGGAGGGGGCCACACTAGATAGAGCTCTCTTGCCCATACTGGTGAGGGTTTTGGGTACCTGGAGGAGGGCAATGAAAAGGAACATAGGTTCCTGGTGGGTGTCTGAAATTGAAGATGGTGGTGAGGGGAGAGCCATTGCCAATTCTGGTGGTGGAATCCACAAGGCAACCAAGGGTATAGTCAAATCACCCCTGCAAGGGGAGCCAGCCTAGTGAGCAGTATAGATCATAGTGGTGAGTGGTGTAAGGAGCAGATAGGGCAAAATGGCAGGCATTATTGTAGGCAACTGTGAGCCTAGCCTGGAGGGTGGTTGAGATACTGGAATATATGGGAGAGCAATAGTTGAAGCTAGGGAGTAGGTTTCTAGTGACTATGGCAAGATGAGCCTCGTAGGTCAGGTAAGACTTTAGGCAGTAGGCGGCACCCAGTTTCTGATTTACTCTCCTGACAGTGCTGTTTATGTGATCAGTGTAAGGGAGCGAAGGGTCAAGCAGTACCCCTAGGTACTTAAGAGACATTCTCAAGGGCAGGCCCATCAGGGGGGTGAATGTGAAAAACATCATTAGCATGCAGGACTTTGGCTAGGTAAGGTTTAGAGTTGAACAACATGGTCTTTTTTTTTTTTTTTTTTGACTAGCAGGAGGTTGGATGAGAACCATTGCGAGGCTGCACAGTAGGTTTTGGACAAGATGGAGGGTATACGGGAGAAGGATGGGTCACTGTGGATCATCGGCGTAGAGCAGCGAGCTACTGGTGAGGCTGTCAGTGGGAAGGGAGTTCTTTTTTTATTTTTTTATCTAGTTGTTTAACCAGGTATAGCACACTAAGCTGGAAGCTTTTTTACAGGAGTGACCTTGGAGCACAAGTTAACAAATATAGAGAACAGTAAGGGATCCAGGATGGATCTCTGGGGGACACCCATGAAGACAGATAGGAGAGGGGAGGTGGTGGTGCCAATACACACTGATTGGGAGTGCTCCGAGAGGTAGCTCCAGAACCAGTCTGTGGTTTCAGTAGAGTAGCCAATGGCTGATAGTTTGGAGAGGAGGAGAGAGTGATTGACCATGTTGAAGGCTTTCGATAAGTCTATGAAGACAACACCAGTGGCATGCCCTCGATCCATGTTTGTGAGGATGTGGTCTGTGAGTAGGGCAAGGGCAGTCTCAGTGGTGTGATGCTTTCGGAAACCATGCTGTTGGCTGCATAGGAGATTGTGGTTGGATAGGTAGTCAGTTAATTGGCCGTGTATGACCCTTTCAAGGAGTTTGCATAATTGGGGAAGGATAGATATGTGCCGGTAGTTGTCAGAGGAATGGGGGTGTCCCCAGACTTAAAGGTGGGGACTACTCTGGACGAATTTGTGTCAGGGATGGGCGGACTGCATAGAAGATCAGGCCGAGGTTGCAGTGGCCACTCTGCAACAACGTCAAGGTGCATCGCAAAATTCCGAAGATACGGAGACCAGGTCATGAGGAGGGTAGATGAAGGAACATCTACAGGAGGTCCTTCACTTACATGACCTGAAGTCTGGTGCCTCCAGGCGGCAGGCATAGTGGAGGTAGCCAGAGCAAGGTTGAAGATAGAGATGAGTGGTTTGGAGATCATTGGGGCAGCAAGCTTTAAGAAAACCGGGAAGAGGCCGTCTGGGCCTGGGCTACCTCAATTAGGTAGTCTCCTTAACAT
The DNA here is from genome assembly GCA_016271365.2 of Neoceratodus forsteri. Lineage (NCBI taxonomy): Eukaryota > Metazoa > Chordata > Ceratodontiformes > Ceratodontidae > Neoceratodus > Neoceratodus forsteri. The sequence goes on along the minus strand of CM057453.1, from coordinate 1,174,310,022 downwards.
ATTGTAGGTCACCTTAGGGGTTATAGAGTTGAAACAAAAGGGGGAGTGAGGGGGGGAGCATTAGAGAGGGCACTTGGGGACAGGGTGGTGGGATGGGTAGAGTGTAGTTCATTCTGGGTGGAGGGGGCAGGGTGGGAGAGTGGTGGGGTGGTAGGGGTAGCTTGAGGGTTATGGAGGAAAGGTGGTAGATTGCTGGGTATGACAGACAGGTCAGTAAATTTGTTTAGCACATTTGCAACTTCAGTGGGGTCAGTAAGTAGGCTGGAGGAGGAGCGCAAATGAATATTGGTACTATGGTTGGAGGGATTCAGGAGGGATCCAATGGTGTCCCAGAAATGTCTGAGATTACCAGTACTTTCTCTCTGTAGCCTTAGATAGTAGTCGCTCTTTAAGGACCTGGTGGACTGTTTACATTTATTTCGCAGGTGGCGATACTCATTCTGGAGGATGGGGAGGGGGCCTGTTTGTATGCAGCCCACTTGTTATCATCTACCTTCATGAGGATCAAGAGCTCTTTGGTTACCCATCGTTTGCATCCACCTTTGAAGCACTGAGGGTTGATGGGAAAGTGGCGGTCTTGGATGGCCAGTAGAGTATTGGTGAAATGGATGGTGGCTTGTGATATGTCAGAGGTAGCATAGAGGTCCTGTCAGTTTCTAGCACTGAGATCCTCAGCAAGGCGTGGCATATTGGGGTAGTTAAAGTTGCGGACGGATAGGTACTTTGGGGGAGGTAAGATGGTTGACTCAAGTGGGGAGATTGATGATTTGCACCAGGTTTAGTTGTTTTAGGATAGCATAGTCAGGTTCATGAGGGCTGAGCCAGTTAAGGTTAAAGTCACCAAAAAGGAGGGAATCTCTGGGAGGGGAGAGTGAGCCATAACTGGTGAGGAGGTTCTAAAGACCTTCAACTCCACCATTTGTGGGGCTGTAACAGCACCCCAGGAATAGTTTTTTTTGTTGACCTGAGAGTAACTTCGGTAATAAGCCAGTTGCAAAGGGAGTTGTTGTCGGAGGTCAGGATGAGTGCGGTGGTGATTGATTCATGCATGAAAATTGCAGTGCCACTGCCCTTTCTTTTGCCCTGTCTGTCCTTGTGAAGAAAGGAGTAGCCAGTTAGCTGGACCATGAAGTCAGGGTGATGCGGCTTTAGCCAGGACTCTGTGAGGCATAGTACATGGCGGGTTGTAAAGGGAGACCCAGGCTTTGACTTCAGGAAATTTAGCAGCAAGACAGCAAATGTTCATATGGGCAAGTTTTAGTCCAGGTGGGCTGGCCCAAATGGGGTTGTTTGGTGTGAGTGCAGCTTGCACGGGCCAGGGTTTGTCTCAATGTCACCTGCAAGTTGGAGCAAGGAGAGTAGGAGTAGGTAGGTGCACTGGGGCTATGGGCAGGGAAGGGGAGGGGGAGAGTTAGGAGCCAGGATGCTAGTTGGCATCATTGGAGGTTAGAGAGGATGGCATGGGTGAGTGCCCCAGTGGTAGACTCCCTCCTTGCTGGGGTAGGTGGGGGGCTGGGATGGTGGTAGTCCTCAGTGAAATGTGATAGGTGTAATTGGTCAAAGGCAAATACTGAGGCAGTGAAGTCAGCTAGGAACAGCATGCCCAGCAGAGAGGCCCCAAGTGGAGGGAGGTAAGGGGGTTTCATTATGGGCGATATGAAACAGGAAAGATGGGTGCAGTGGGAGAAGTTGGCAGATCTCTGTGAGAGGTGACAGAGAGCAGGGCACTTTAAGGAAGAGGCATCCTAAAAGAAGGAGGGATGGGCAAGAAGAGGAATGATCAATCGGGGGAGGACAGGGGTTAGTAGGCGGATCTTAATTGTATTTATTAGTCATTGAGGTGGGGAATGGTGAGTGGGCCAAAAAAAGTCCCCTTGAGCAAAACCAGACCCAAAAATGTACCGGTGAAAAGTCCTGGCTCCAAGGCTGCAGTTGGATTCGAGATCCACCAATCGCTGCACAGGAGCCGGGGGAAAAAGCCATCCGGGAGCCAGGAGAGGAGTCAGCAGTCACTGGGGATTCTGGTCGGTGGCCATGGAGCTCAGCGGTCTGTATCTGAGGTTGTGGCGGGCAGCGAAGAGCTGGGCAGTGGCAAGTGCAGGTGCTGCCAGTTGGGAGGAGATCCGTGGTGGGTCTGGCAGTGCCCGATCCAACGGCGCTTCACCTGAGGTTGTGGCAGGTGGCAAAGAGCTGGGTAGTGGCAAGTGCAGGTGCTGCCAGTTGGGAGGAGATCCATGGGGCTGGGAATGCCTGAGCCGACGGTGCTTCACCTGAAGTTGTGGTGGGTTGCGAAGAGCTGGGTAGCGGCAAGGTCAGGTGCCGCCAGTCGGGAGGAGATCCATGGGGCTGGGAGTGCCCGAGCCGACGGCGCCAAGCCACTAACTTGGGCACCTTCCCACTGCAGCCTCCCTCTCTCCCTGGCAGCCATTAGTATAGACTCCTTTACTGGGAATTTTAAAAGTCTGCATAATATTGGCCTTGGTCTCTCACCTTGTTTTGGCTTGGGGCCGAGAGACCGGTGTGCTCTTTTGTTCACTGATCTGTTTGGGAGCACTAACATACGTGGCAAAGCATTTTGAAGAAAGGTGGCCATGTCCCCTCCATCTACACCTTCAGGGAGCCCTACTATGTGGATATTTTTACGCTGGGATCTGTTCTCCATGTTATCTACTTTAGAGAGCAGGTATTCAATTTACTTTTGTTGGTCTCTCAGTTGTCCTTGATGGGCTTTCAATAAATTGTCATGAGCTCGTACTGACTGCTTTGTCCCTACCACTCTTTTTGTTAAAGTTTTTAAATCCATATTAGTTTATGTAGTGGTGGATTTCAGCTCCACTGTGTCTGATAACACCTTGCTCAGCATTTCAGATGTTTTTAGTGTGCTCGATTGCCATGTTTGCCCAGTCCAGTGGCGGAACAGAGTATTGTGCCATCCTAGGGCCGTTCACTGGTACCTTGCTAGTGAATGGCACTGCTGTTCTGAGCCACGCGGCTGTCTTTTCCTTTGTTAATTTCACCCGCTGGTCTGACAGCTGTCAGCGGGCCCAGAGTGTGATGAAATCTGCCAAGTTGTCACTCCGTGTAACTTCAGAATCCCTTGTAGGATTTTTACAAAATGTGTCTTAAATGAATGGTAATTCCTCCTGCTTACTCCGATCCTGTCCTGACCTTCTGCACTAGAGCAGAATAACGCGTGGACAGAGTGATAGTCCTCAGAGGAGCTCTTAGCTCAAATTATGCTGCCACCATCTTAGCTGGCAAGCTCCACTCCCCCCTTTGGAGGGAATTTGAAAAATAACACCTGTTGTGTTCATGAGGTGGGTAACACAAGAAATATGTTGAGCATTATGGGCCAAAATCTGCAAAAATAAAATTATTAGTAAACATTTGAACAATTCAGAGTTTCTTTATAACTTACTTGCTTTTTTCACATTTTGACCTCGCATCTTCATCGTAGTCTTATGACCCCATGTAATGATCAAGACAGGTGGATTTTTAAAAATACTGTCCAAAAGGTAATGTCACAGTAGGACTGCAAAAACATGTTTCAAAGGGGCCAGCACCCTGGTGCAGAGGCAGTGCGTCCATCTGCGATGAAGATGACCTAGGTTTGGAAAAGGACTCAGGATGTTGGAGGGCCGGCCGGGGGGAGAAAAATTGAGCATCTAAGGGACTGCTCTCCTTCTTTGGGGGAAAGGGGGTGGTGTGTCCAGCACATCACAGACCCCTGGTAGAGGCTGGGGGGGGATCCCTTGTAATGGCACCGTAACCTGTGGGGGGTGGAGACGCGGATCATCATTGCACATCCCCCAGGTACAGCCGCATACAAAATCCAGACCCTGAGCGCGAAGCCCCACTCTGCCACTGCTGCCAGTAGTGTCTGCCAGGTGGGGTCCTGCTCCCATGGCACAACACTGGGGGGGTAAGTCAGGTCATGTTACTTTGGATCATGGGGAGGGGCGCCCACCCGGTGGCCCCACCCAGGGGGTAAGACTGGGCATTGGGGGTGGTGGAGCGGGTGGGGCTGAGCCTTCAGGGAATGGGGTGCCGGGGAACAAAAAAAACATGTTTCAAAGGGGATTTCAGAAATGTCACTTGTCTTTGCAGATGACACAAAGATCTGCATGAGGGTTGATACGCAGGGTGGAGTGGAAAGGATGAAAACAGACTTGGCAAGGTTGGAGGAATGGTCAAATGTATGTCAGCTTAGATTCAATGCAAAGAAGTGCAAAGTAATGCACCTGGGAAACAAAAACCCAGGGGAAGAGTACACAATGGTGGGAGAGAGACTGACAACAACAAAAATGGAAAGGGACCTGGGGGTAGTCATATCAGATGACCTAAAGGTGGGCCAGCAATGTGAGAAGGCAGTAAGGAGGGCTGGGGGGATACTGGGATGCATAGGGAGAGGCATCACCAGTAGAAAACAGGAAGTTGTTGACCCTCTTTACAGACAGTTGGTAAGCCCACATCTGGAGTACTGTGTGCAGTTCTGGAGAATCCATCTCCGCAAAGACATAGGCAGGTTGGAGGCTGTCCGGAGTAGGACAACCAAAATGGTGCAGGGTCTACACCAGAAGACATATGAAGAAAGACTAAAGGAGCTTAAGATGTATAACCTCGAGGAAAGGAGGGAGAGGGGAGACAAGATAGAAACTTTCAAATACCTCAAGGGAATCAGCAAAGTCCAAGAGGGTAGCATCTTTCAGAAAAAGAGATGTGCAAGAACAAGGGGGCACAATTTAAAGATAGAGTGGGGACAGCTCAGAGGTAATGTGAAGAAGTATTTCTTCACAGAGAGGGTTGTAGATTCATGGAACGGCCTTCCTGAGGAGGTTGTAGAGTCAAAAACAGTGGGGGAATTCAAAAATGCATGGGACAGATATAAGGCAATTCTAGTGGAGGTAGGAGGACGTAGGCTGTTGGTTAACTAGGATCTGCAGTTTATCCATTTAGTAGGGAAATAGGCAGACTAGGTGGGCCAAGCGGTCCTTATCTGCCATCAAATTCTATGTTTCTATGTCTTGTTCATTACGTCGGTTAACAAAAGGGCTTTGTGCACATTTAGGGGCAAAATCTGCAAGATCAAAACATTTTGAGGAAACATTGAAAAAAAAGTCAACATTTCCTCATAACTTTGTTGTTTTTTGACATTTTGAACCCAGATTTTCAACACTGTCTTTTTAAGACCCCACATTATGATCACGGCAGGTGGACGTTTTTAAATCCCGTTTAAAAAGGTGACTTCACAGAGCAATTGCGAAAACATGTTTTGGAGGAGATTTGAAAAATGACACCTGTCATGTTCATGAGGCGGGGTAACAAGAGGGCTGTGTTGAAAATTGGGTGTCTAAACCTGTGCGCATGTTACGAGTTTGCAATGTTATGAGTAAACATTGAAAAAATTCAACATTTCATCATAACTTTGTTGTTTTGTGATATTTTAACCTCACACTTTCAACATAGTCTTTTTATGACCCTTCCTTCTGAATATGACAAGTGTTTATAAAATACTGGCTGAAAACTCGTTTCACACCACAACTGAAATAACACATTTTGGCCAGGATATAGAAATCGACATGTGACACATTGATGTGATTCATAGTGTGAAAAATTGGCTATGTTGAAAATTTTACGTCAAAATATTGAAAAATGCCAAAGTTATAAACATTTTCAATGTACCTTCATAACTTTTTTATTTTTAAATATTTTCATCCCAAATTTTCAACACAGTCTTCTTATGACCGCATCTCATGAATCAGGGTTGAGAAGATGTTGAAATCCTGCTCAAAAGGTGATTCTGCAGAGTGACTGCAAAATCACCTTTTAGGCAGATTTCAAAATTATCACTTACCAGTTTCATGAGGTGGGGGTCCAAAAAGGTCATGTAAAAATGTAAAAAAAAGAAAAAATGACCAAGTTATAAGTACAAGTTCAAAATGCATTGAAATACATTGACCGCACAATATCCAATTTCCTCAGTTCCCGGTCTGGCATTGAAGAGTGAAAATGTGTCTTTGGTCCAGAGAAGATTATGATGTTGGACTTCTGGTAGGTATGTATGGGTGGGAATGTGTGGGTAGTGGGTGCTGAGTGGGGTGTGGGGTGGGGAGGGTGATAGTTGCGGTGGCGACAGTGGCAACAGACATCTTATTTTTTTACAGGGTGTTAGAAAAAAAGAAAAAATCCTACCAGGGACTCTTCTTTATTTCAGATGTTTGAAAGAGGCATGGGAAGAGACGGAGAGGTGGGCAGTATACTTGGCAGTTGGAGGGAGTTGCTTTTCACTGACAGGCACCAGGGGGCAGTCAGGAGGTGGGCGAGATACTTGGCAGCGGGAGGGAGTTGCTTTTTGGGGACAGGGCTCTAAGGGAAAAGTGAAGAGGTGGGCAGGATACTTGGCAGTGAGAAGGAGTCGCTTTTCACAGATGGGGCACCAAGGGATAATTGAGAGGTGGGCAGGATACTTGGCAGTGAATGGGGGTCATTTTTCACAAGTGGGACATGGGGGGACAGTCGGTAGGTGGACAGGATACTTGGTGATGTGAGGGTGTTTCTTTTGATGAATGGTGCACCAATGGACAGTTGGGAGGTTGGCGGGATACATAGCATAGGGAGGGGTTGTTTTTCATGGATGGGGCATGGGAGGACTCTTGAGAGATGGGCAGGTTACTTGACAGTGGAGGGGGTTGCTTTTCTACGGATGGTGCTTGGGGAAGAATTGGGAGGTGGGTGGGATACTTGGCAGAGGCAGGAAGTTGTTTTACAAGTTTCCGTCAGTGGTGGTGGTGGGGGAGGTCGGAGCTGATCATGAGGCCGCTCATCTGTTTGCTGGGTGGCTTCATGCAGATGAAAGCATCGAGGCATCCTCTCATAGGAATGCTTTGGTCCTTTCAGCTACAAGAAGTTTCCACCCTGTAAGCAGTGACCAGTGTCATGATCAGCCAAGCTGATTTTTGACTTGCCACCATTGAGCCCAGTGCAGCTTGAGCAGCATTTGACCCTATAGTGAGGCAGCTCTGAAATGCAGTTCTTTGTAACAAAATGTTTGTTGCGCATGCATGCACATGGAAACATAAAAATGACTAGTATTCCAGTAACAGTAGATCTTCTTTGAGTCAGTCTCTTGCAGGAAGTCATAACACATGGGATATCAGCCATCATTTCCTCCAGATGACTTCTCAGCAGTCGACCCTGGGACCTCCCCCTAACATTAACACGTATTGTCAGTATGGCACGTATAATAGGGGGAGGTTCCAGCTACTCCTCAATTCTTTCCAAGCGTGACCTGCATGCAACAAGTTCTCCTTCAGAGCTCTGCTTACCAGTCATCGACGAAGAGTTCTACTAAGCAAACGTTCATTCTAAATGGGTTCATCTACTGATGTCTTTGGATCCCTTATTCCAAAAGTGTACCTGTGGTCACAGAATCACTACAGAGGATCTCCATGATGTCTGTGTTTGGTGCCTTGGTCCTGAACACGACACCAGGGATTGCATCCCTCTGTAACTGGTACAATAAGGCTACAAAATGTCGAAGGATTCAGCAGCTTTGTGAGTTCCTCATGGAGCAAAAGGTTGCCCTTCTGGAGCACCAGCAACACTCCAAGACCATGGAGTCTTCGACATCCTCCTCCTCAGGGTCTCACCGCTCTGTGGGTGAGCCTTCCTCGTCGACAGGACAGGGTCCCAGTAAGAAACATGCCAGCAAAATGAAGCGCATTTCTGCCATGCCCTCATCATCGACAACGAGTACCCCGATCACTACAAAAAAGGTAAGTACCAAGAGGAGTGCCACAGTCACATCGTCTTATACACTGTCGACGATTGTGGGCTCCTTTTTTTCCTTGTTGACGGCTACTCTGTGGACGGTGAGTTCCAGGGTGAATTTGCAGCTTTCATCGCTTCCTCCCCTCTCTATGTTTTCTAGCCATCATCTGTCGACGATAGCTTCTGGCCCATCGATGATTCTCTCATCAACGACCAGCCTTACTTCACAGGGCTCTATGCTAGTGCCTTCATTGATGATCCTGGGGTCTTATACACACCCCACATCGATGGCTACTCACTTGGTTCCACTGCCATGTTTAATCCTGTCAGTTGCTCCTATTCATTCAGTCCATTCTACCCCAGCTATATCCGCTGGGCAGATGGCTATGATTGATGTCCAGACCCTAGTAAATACTATCCTGGACCTTACAAAGACCCACCCCCCCCCCCAATGAAGGGTCAGCTCTGGTCTCTGCTTCCTATCAACCTTCTTCGATTCAGAGGACAGCCAGCTCTTCCCCTGTCTCCCCCGAATTTCCTACTCCAGATGTGGACATGGATGACCCTTTCCTGCAGGACTAGGATTTGGCTGACCTGAATGCGGATGAAGGAATGGACCTGGAGGAGTCCACATAGTCCTCCTCAGCCGCCTCGTCAGTGCAAGGTGAACCTACCCCTGAACTACCATGTTCTCCGCCTGATGACCCCACATTTTAGGACATTATGATTTGTCTCTAGAAAATGTTTGAGTTCTAGGGTACTGAGCAAGATGCTTCAAGAAAGAAGTTGGCTCAATATTTGGGTGTACTGGAATGCCCTACTCTAGTCGTCCCCCCTAGAGGATGTTTGGGCTGCTTGGAAACAACCCTTTAAAAATCCCTCCAATCCTCATAAGGCTGATAGGCTTTATCAAGCCCCGGTTAACCACCTCTACTTTATGTCTTTGCCTCAGGCGGATTCTTTGGCGATCAATGCCACTCACGATATGTCCTCTAGACCTCAACACGAGTGCTCAGCCCCTGGATAAGGAATCCAAGAAATTGGATGTTATGGGGAAACAAGTTTATTCCTCGGCTACTATGTCTCTCTGTGTACTCAGTTACATGGGCCACCTCCTGAAATATCATGAGAAAATCCTAAAAGCTGCCTAGGCAACGGTCCTTGCCCTCCCTGTGGGTTCTACCCAGGAGGATCTGACAGCCAAGATGTCTACTGCTGTGGCTGTTTGCTGCCACCTGCTCAAGGCCTCCTATGATGCAGTTGACACTACAGCCCATATGTCCTCTGCAGGGGTTTGTCTGAGATGTCACGCCTGGTTAAGAGTGTCAAGGTTTTCACAGGATGTGCAGCAATCTATCCTTTAATGCTCCTTTTAAGGGTGATCAGCTTTTTGGTCCACAGACCCAAGAAATGTGAAGGATTTACAGGACTTAGGTTGTACGCTTCAATCAGTACGTACCCTGTACCGTCCAAAAGCAAAACCAGTCTACAGGGAGTCTGCTAGGGGCCGCCCCTACAAGTTGCGTCCCAACACTCAGAGCACCTGCCAACAAGCGTAAGCCTCAGTTGACATTGCCTGGTCCTTGAAATGCCCCGAAAATGACCCGTTATGTCCCTGCTGCTCCCCAGCAGGGCCAGCCTTCGGCCTAAAGGTCTTCCTCCGGTCGTGGGACCAGAGACCCTTCACACAGCAATCTGGGACAGGTTTTCCCTGAACCTACAAGGGTGGCAAGCCATCTCCTCCGACCGGTGGCTCCTGTAACTGATCGAATCAGGACACACACAGGTGTTCAAAGAGATTCCCCCTGCTCTGCCACCAAGGGTCTCTCATTACCCCCAAGACCAAGCATTGGCCTTACAGAATGAAATTGATGCTTTGTTCACAAAACATGCCATCAAACCAGTTCCCCTTCCATAGAATGGGGTGGGATTTTACTCCCGTTTCTTCCTGGTTCCCAAATGGACAGGGGACTTATGCCCCATTTTGGATCTGAGGTGTCTCAACCTCTATACAAAAAGTGCAGGATGGTGTCTCTCCCAACACTTCTCCCCCTTGTTGAGCTCAGGAGACTGGCTCTGCTCTCTTGATATGAAGGACACGTACCTCCATATCCAGATGCACCCTGCTCACAGACAGTTTCTCCATTTCCTGTTCCAGGGTCATCATTACCAGTTCAGAGCCTTCCCATTCAGCCTTTCCTCTGCCCTGAAAGTGTTCACAAAATGCCTGGTGGCGGTCGCAGTGGCCCTCCGCAGGGAAGGTCTGTGTGTCTTTTCTTACCTGGACGACTAGCTTCTGAAAGCGTCTTACCGCCAGTGGCTGCTGTACACTCTTACTTGAACTGTTCAGTTGTTCGCCAGGGTGGGGATTGCTGTAAACTATCCGAAATCAAATTGGACCCCACGCAATGCCTCCTTTACATCGGAGCCATGATAGACACTTCCTTGGGGATGTCATTTTTGCCCCAGGCTTGGGAAGACGCCCTGATTCCTTTGGCGCACAGACTAGAGTCCAGCAGATTGGTCTCAGCACAAGACTACCTGCACCTTCTGGGTCATTTGGCGGCCATGATTCCGATGGTCCCCCATGCCAGGCTGAATGTGAGGGTCCTTCAGTGGTCCCTGAGAGTCCAATCTGATCAGCAGGGGGATGATTTCAATGCCCCAGTCCTGATAGCTTCCCCGGCTCTTTGAGCCCTACAATAGTGAAAGTCCATGGACAATTTACTATGAGGCATGCCGTTTCATTCTCCTGTCTCATTTTGACTACAGACACCTCCTTGACAGGGTGGGGAGCTCATCTCTTACATATCCGATCCCAAGGATCTTGGACGCCAGTGGAGTCCTGTCTCTACATCAGTGACTTGGAGATGAGGGTAGTCTTCTATGCCTTACAGGCGTTGGAGACTCTCCTTCCCCCGGGTTGCCTTCAGACAAATCTGCGGTAGTTCACTACCTAAACAAGCAAGGAGGCACCCATTCATACCCTCTCTGCAGAGAATCGATGAGGGTCTGGTATTGGGTGATCCAGAGAAGTATCCGTCTTCTGTCAGTCCACATCCCAGGAGTGTGCAGCACCCTGGTGGATGCCCTGAACAGATCCACTGCCCTGGCCCATGAGTGGGAAATTCTGCCAGACGTCCTAAACGATGTCTTCCACCAATGGGGCCAAATGGAGTTGGACCTATTTGCCTCTCTGCGAAATGCAAACCTGCCTCTTTATTACTCTCTTAAGTGAGGTCCTGGAACTGTGTGGTGGGACATGTTATCTGTTTCCTGGACTGGAAAATTTCTTTACACCTTCCCGTCCTTTCCTCTCATTCAGAGAGTACTACTTAAAATGGTCTGGGATGGGATGTCTATGATTCTCATAGCACCGTTCTGGCCAAGACAGATTTTGTTCCCTCTGCTTCTACAGCTCTCTGACCCAGATCCCATACCTCTGCCAGTTTGCCGGGCTCTATTGTCCCAGGCGCAAGGCTTCCTGCTACACCTGGACCTTCACTCCTTCCATCTGCACACCTGACATCTGAGGACATAGTCCTGTCACGCTTCAGGGTGTCCCCAAAAGTGGCGGAAGTCCTCCAGGCTGCCAGGAAGCTGTCTACATGGTATTCCTATTCAATGAAGTAGAAACGCTTCTCCGTTTGGGCATCTACACAAGACTTAGACCCTTATGAGTGTTCCCCTCAGAGCATCTTGGACTATTTGCTCACCTTGTCGGGGGTCTAGTATGATTGCCCGACTGTAATCCTCCCGATGCCAAAATGTCCGAATTTTCTTTCTCGATGTAAATCTTCCCGTGCATGATTTCTTACCGACGATGATTCTCCCGTCAATGTCGTACTGTCAAAATGTAAAACAGCAACCATGCTACTTGCCACGTTACATTTACACTGACATTGACAGCTCAGACACTGTCAGTGTCAGGCGCCGTAATAAATTTAATTGCACAGCTGATCATTATAGCTGATCATTACCACTGAACATTACATATGCTGATAGGCTGGGCATCTGAAGTGACCATTGTATAAAAGACAGGCTGTCTTACTGGTTTTTCGCATTAACAAATCAAAATGGCAGAAGCTGCCTCGTCTGTTTTGGATGCACAAGTATGTGATATTGTCCCTTCACAGCAGGGAAACCTAAAACTGAGCATTGGTGGCTATTTGTATGTGAAGGAACGAAGTCAGAACAACTTGTTTTATTGGTGTTGCCAAAGCCATAAAGCTTTGATGTGCCATGGCCATGCTTCTACCTTTCTTGTAGGTGGGCAACATAATCTGCAGTCTACGAACGAACATAACCACAGCCCCGATGCCCGTGCTGCTCCTATAGCCTCAACAATTGCTTCAGTGAAGAAACAGGCATTAACAACGCATGACACACCTGCGCTACTAATCCAGTGTGAGACTGCCATTTTGTGTCCTGAAATTCGTCAAAACTTGCCGCCTAAACAGTCACTGCGGCAAGTTGTGAAGCATGCAAGGTGAGTTAATATAGCCCCTGAGCCCAGAACATTGGAGGAGGTTGTAATACCTCACGAATTTACAACTGTGAATGGGCAGTCTTTCCTAGCAAGAGATGTGACTTTTGGCAATGAGAGGGTGCTGCTATTCATTACAAAAAAAAACCACTGAAAAGTTAATGTGTGCAGAGTATTGGGTCATGGACGGAACATTCAGAACTGTGCCAGACTTGTGCCATCAGCTATATTCGATACATGCACCAGTTGGCAATGCTGAGACATGCAGAATACTGCCACTGGTGTATGCACTCATGTCCACAAAATCAGAGTACTGTTATGTGACACTGTTTCAGGACCTACAAGACGTGGCAGAGGAATATGACTGTACCTTGTCTCCCAAACTAATTATTATAGACTTTGAACAGGCGGCTATAAATGCTTGCAAGACTGAGTTCCCCAATGCTGTAAACAAGGGTTGCCTTTTCCACCTAGGCCAAATTGTATGGCAAGAGAGTCAGGGATTTGGTCTTGCAACAATGTATGGCACAGATCCCAATTTCAGCTTAAAAATTAGACAAATTTTGGCATTAGCTTTCCTACCACTGGGCAAAATTTACAAAGAAATAAAGCCAGAAATGCCTCCTGAGAGTGCACCTATCCTCGAGTGGTTCGAGGAGAATTACATTCTTGGAAGGATTAGACGACGCAGAATGCGTAATAACAGTGCAGCAAGAGCCCCCCCATTATACCCACCGCTGTTCTGGTTGGTGCATTCTCAGATGCTGTCAGGGATACCTAGGACACAGAACAAAGTTGAAGCCTGGCACAGGCTGCTTGGGACACTTATTGGCACTTCTCATGTTGGTGTCCACAGGTTTGTAGAGGAATTGTGCAACGAACAAACTGTGACAGATACAACAATAGAAAAAATAAATTACGGCCTGCCAAAATCCCCCTTAAAGAAACAGTACACGAAAAGGGAGGAAAAGAGCAGCAGTGTTGTTGCTGATGTTGATATGCGACCACCAAAAGACTTCATTCGTGGCATAGCACACAATATGGTGCTGTAACTGTTTTTTAAGCTTTAAGCTTTTTAACTTTTTAAACTTTCAATAAAGATTGGATTTTAATTTTAATTGTCTGGATTATACTACTGGATTATACTTCAAGGAATGACTCCGAACATGACTGAGCAGCACCGAACAGGGTAAGTCTTTATTTAATATATTCTGATGCCGTCTGTTGGGATTGTAACTGTCAGTACGTTTTTTGATGGGGAATGTGTATTGTCGGCAAACGAGTGACAGTACAATTCATGTCGGGTAGTTTGTACTCGGGCAATGATACTGATCCCCTTGTCGGAGGGTGGACTGAAATATTCCTCAAGTCCCCCTTCCGGCCATTGCCGCATTTCATTTACCTGTGGACAACAAACCACTGTCCCGGTTGCCTTTGATTCAAACCTTTTTAAAAGGTATTCTACACATTCATCCCCCTATCTGGGATCCAGTCCCAATGTGTGATTTTAATTTTTTGCTTGAAAAATTGACTATGAGTCCTTTTGAGCCCGCTGAATCCAGCGGACTCCATTATCATTCTTGAAAAACTGTATTTTTAGTTGCCATTACGTCAGGAAGACATATTTCAGAGTTACAGGCACTAATGTGCAAGCCTTTCTACCTGCAGTTTCATAACGATAAGGTACCTTTGCGCACCAACCTGTCGTTTTTGGCAAAGGTTGTTATTGAATTTACTTTAAATACACTTACCAGTGTATTAAGCGGACCCTAGAAATCCAGGGGAATCCCTGCCTCAAACTCTTGATGTGCATAGAACATTGAGAATTTATCTTCTCAACACTTCACAGCTGCGAAAAACTGATCAACTTTTTGTTTCTTTTGCTCCTGGAAACCAGGGCGTTCAAAGTTCAAAGCAGTGCTTGTCCACATGGTTGGCCAACTGTATTTCATTTATCTGTACAAAATACGACAAACCTCTCACAGGGATTGTGAAACCCCATTCTACCAGAGGCATGACTGCCTCTGTGGCATGTTTCCAGGGCATCTTCACCTTAGAAATTTGCAAAGCCACCACGTGGTCTATTGTACGTACATTCACGAAACATTACAGTCTAGACATTGCTTCCAAGAAGCGGGCCTCTTTTGGATGGGTCATTTTACAAGGCCTCCTGTCCTAAGTCATAATGGTTTGTTTCCTCCTCCCCTTGGCATAATAACTGCTTGGGAATCTTCCCATGTGTTATGATGTGCTGCAAGAGATAGGCTCAAAGACGATAGTACGGCGGTGTAAGAACTTACTGTAACAGTAGATCTTCAAGAGTATCTCTTGCAACAGGTCATGTTGCCCCGCCTGCCTTCCCCCTTGTTGTTACTTCAGAAGGGTGCTTTGCTCCTGTCTATCTATGACCCCACAAGCTGCTGCCTTATTTCCCTCCTCAGTCCCCATCAGAGGCTTGAGAAATGGTACTCATTCGGTCGCTGGGATGGAAAAGAACTGAGGAGTAGCTGGGACCTCTCTCTCTCTCTCTTTTATACGTGCCATACTGGCACAACGTGGTAACATTAGGGGGGAGGTCCCAGGGTCGACTGCTGAGAAGTCATCTGGAGGAAATGACACCTGTGGCTAATATCCTATGTGTTATGACCTGCTGCAAGAGATACTCCTGAATATCTACTGTTACGGTATGTTCTTACACAACCATACTTTCTAGGATTGGGGATTCAGTTCACTATCCTCACTCTGACAGTCTTCCTGGAGAGAGGCATGTCATTGGAAGTCTTCAAGCTAAGCTTCTCCCGCCACCTGAATGATATATTCTTCACCTCCGTACTGTGACTTCATATCTTTCTTTCTGCTGAAAGAGACTGGTCTCCTTCATAGCTCTGTGGTGTTAAAAGAATTCCAGTGCTCAAGTGCTTCTTTGGTGATTCTTTGACTTTTCAAGTCATAGAAACTTAAACCATGATGAGAGAAAAAGACCAGGGGTCTATCCAGTCTACTCATATTCCCAATAATCTCTGGAACCTACTGTTCCTCCATGGTACTAACCCTTTACATCCTGTCCCCATTCTCCTTCCTGATCTTGTTGCCCCAGGTGACCACTATTGCCTTCAGTCTGTTCCATGCCTGCTTGAATCCCTTTTACTGTGTTTGCACCTACCACCTCAGCCGACAGACTATTCCAGATTTCCACCACCCTTTCTGTAAAGTAGTGTTTCCTCACATCCTTCCTGAACGTCCCTCCTGTTAATTTCCACTTGTGACTGTGTGACCTTGAGCTGGTATTTAGGGCGAATACTGTAATTCCTCACTATTTACCTTGTTAATTCCTTTAAGGAACTTGAAGGTCTCTATCATTTCTCCCCTCTCCCTTCTGGTTTCCAATGAATACATATTTAGTACCTTGAGGTGCTCCTCATAGGATCTACCCTGCTAGTCCTGAATCTTTTTTGTTACTCTGCGCTGCACTGTTTCCAGCCTATCCCTGTCCTTTCTGAGGCAAGGGCTCCAGAACTGATGCAGTACTCCAGGTGAGGCCTCACCAGGGATCTGTATAGGGGAAGTATCACCTCTTTTCTTCTGCTGTCAGTACCCCTCTCAATACATCACAGCATCCTGTTAGCCTTGCTATAGGCCTTGTTGCACTGGCTCATTTGTTTAAGGGAGTTACTGATGATAACTCCTTGATCCAGTTCCTTTTCTGTAGTGCTAAGTCTCACCCCACCCATCCAGCAATCTATATTGGGGTTCCTTTTCCCTGGGGGCACTACCTTGCACTTTTTGGCATTGATTTTTAACAGCCAGACCTTTTGCCTCCCATCTCGTTTTTGTAGGTCCCACTGCATATCCCTTATTCCTTCATTATTTTCCACCCTCCCACATAGTTTTGTGTCATCTGCAAAGAGACACAGCCTGTTCTGGATTCCCTTACCAGTGTCACTAATGAACTTCCTGAAGAAGACCGGACCCAGGACAGATCCCTGTGGAACCCTGCTCATAACCTCATTTTTCTCTGATTTAACCCCGTTGACCACCACCCTCTGCTGCCTCCCTTCTAGCCAACTACCCACCTAGTTCACTACGGTTTTAGCTGCACCCAGGTCTTCCATCTTTTTGAGCAACCTTTTGTGTAGTGCTGAATCAAAAGCCTTGCTGAAGTCAAAGTACAACAGATGCACAGCATGGCCATTGTCTGCCTCCTTGGTCATTTAGTCAAAAAAAATTAGGTTAGTCTGACAAGACCTTCCTGCCACAAAACCGAGCTGCTTATTATCCTGGCACCCGTTGCTCTCTAAGTAGTACATGAAGTACTTTTTGATTAGTGATTCCATCAGCTTCCCCACAATGGAGATCAGACTGACAAGCCTGTAGTTCCCTGGTTGCTGCCTGTCTCTCCCCCCCCCCATTAAACGGTACAACATCTGCCATTCTCCAGTCCCTTAGAGCTTCTTGAGACCTAAGTGAGCTGTTGAACAGCCCATCCAGTGGTTCAGCCAGCTCTGCTGCTAATACCCTTAGTATCCTTGGATGCATCCCATCTGGTCCTAGAGCATTTTCTGTCTTAAGGGCTGCCAGCCCTTTCAGGATCCTCTCGCTACTAAGTATTGGCTGCCTCATTTCTGGGACTCCCTTAGCGGCTGCCTTGATGCCACTTTCTGGCATGGACCCACAGTCCTCCTTAGTGAATATTGAGCAAAAATAGTCATTCAGGACTGCGGCCTTTAGCTCATCCTCTTCTATTACCCTCAACTAGCTGTGCTATGTATAGTAAGTCTGTTGTCTTACTTTAGATACTCTGTTCATCTTTCAGCTCCACTTTGCGATCGTTGATGGAGATCAAGCAACCCTGGTTTAAGTTTTGCACCTGGTGCCAGCAGAAAATGTCGTCGACAGATCCACACCACACATATCTGTACTGCCTTGGGGCGCAGCACAACATCAAGGGATGCCATTTGTGCTGGCCCATGCTGCCATCGTCCCTCGATGACTGGAACACTCGACTAGCCCTTGATCTGCTGAAAGAGCACATAAAGGCCCTGAGAGCTGCCAAGTTGGCTGCATGGCTAGGCATCATGGAAGATGAGGCAGTAACAGCTGCAGTGAGTTCCTTGTCATCTCTGTGCTGTTCCTGGCTGGGGCCAGCATTCAAGGGTCATTTTTAGGTGAGTTCAGAGAAATGTGTCTGTCCCTGCAGACCTTCAGGGAGAGCCCTTCTCACCGTTGCAAGAAATACATTTTCCTCTGAGGTTACGGGACTGGGAAAGATCATGCTGTTCCCACTCCATTGGCTCCCCCGACCACTCAATTTTGGTCAAACTTCCTTCGGTCAAGAGTAAAGTTGAGAGCTCCACAGTACACCTGCTGAGCTTTTCAACCTCGACTTCGATCGTGATATTTCTCGATCCTGTCAGCTGGCTTTCAGAGGAGATTGACAAGGAGTTTATCTCCCAGACCCCTGTTCTACTGGCATTCACTCAAGAGGATGTGGTCCAGTTGGTATCCCCTGCTGGGTCACCTTGGGAGTGGCCTCCACCAGTGGACATTCCCCCAAAGCCTCTTATGCTTATTATATTGAAGCAGATGGTTTACCCCAATCCTCCTGTGTATACTCATTCATGTCAATCCTCGGGTCAACGACTGAGGTCAGGGCGCTGCTTGCACTTTCTATCCTGCTTGACCAGGATGCATCACTGTCGATGCTCCTCAACCTCCTCTTTCTCTGACAAGGAGAGGCATCGATAAAAAATATGTTGACGCTACAAGGAGTGCATCTGGCAACAGTAGATAATTTCTGGGAGGGGTAGGGCTCTGCCCACTTCACTTTCATTCCCTTGGCCTATGCCAGTCATTCCCATACCAGTCTGTGCTTCGCAGATGTCCCCTGCATCTTCTTCTCCACAACTGCCCCTGTTTGAAGCTCTGCTCAAGGAGGTTCATGCTGTTGCCAGCTTGTCAGGCTGGCTTTCAGTGGAGATCACACAGTCTGAAGATACTAGGTGGTCCACAGTGGAAAACGATTAAGAGCCATTTTTGAGGAATCTTCCGATGACTCTAAAGATGAGTCATCTATAATCTTGACCAGGACTCACACATTTGACAGAGAGTCAGCTGAAAAGTTAACCACCAACCATGAACTGGTGTCTTTTGGGGCTATATTTTTACTTACGTCAGAGTCTGTGAATATGCCCTTGGAATCAGCCCAGAAGTGGGCTAAAAACACTACTACTGACATATTGAACAAGGACAGTGCACCCAGGTATTGCCTTTCCCATGGCTAAGGCTAAGGCCATCTTGGTACTGGCTGTGGAGCTTTGGCAGCATACTGCCCACACCCTGCTCTGGTATTGTCTGCAAGTACTCTATCCCTACAGACTCCCTTTCTGGGTTGTTCAACCACCCCTCTACTGAGAGCTTGGTTTTGGACTTGGCCTTCACCAAATCAGGTGGCTAAGGGGACATGGACAAGCCTCTGGATAGAGTATCCAAGAAGACTGACCACACAACATAACAGGTCTATGCTGCTGCTGTGTTGGGTTTGTGTCAGGCAAGCTGTACTCTCATGATGGCCCAGCATTAGCCACTCCATGCTGCGAATGTTAGGAGAGCTCTTTCCCCATATTCTCACCAACAAGTAATTGCTAGTGAAGTTGGTCAGAGACCAAGGGTTAATTGCTGGTTAAGTACCAGCTCCAGATGGTTCTGGACATGGGTGACTTTTCTGCCTGTGCCATGGCAGCGGCTGTCACTATGCATTGTAGGCCTGGCTGAGGCTTTCCACCTTTATGGCAGATGATTAGCACAAGCTGGCCAATATCCCTTCATGAGCACTGACCTCTTTGGCTGTGGGGTGGAAGGGCATCTCACATACATCGAGAAGTCCAGTGCCACCCTTAATTCTGTGGCTTCATCCCAGAAGGACCAAAAGCCTAAAAAGAAGGCCTTCCAGTATCAGCCCTTTCAGCTACAATGACCTAGTCAGCAGTCCCAGCAGGGGCAGTACCAGCACTGGCATCCGAAGCCCACATTTGGCTCTTGGTGGCTATTACTACCAGCCAACACAACACACTATGGTTCTAGCCCTTTAATAACACTCAGTGCTTTTGTGTTGTGTTGCTGAACAAACTAGCTCTCAGCGTGTGAAGTCAGTGTCATGATGTGATCACGCCCAGTGTGATGTCAGATGCCATGATGTCAGCGTGCTGCATCTGGTTCAGTAGTGTACTCTATATAAGGTCACTGCAAACAGCTTGCAGGTCCTGGCCATCTTTGTAGGAAGCACCAGCCGCAGGAGATGCTGCTGAAATGTTGATTGAACAGGTGTGCTCCAAATCATTGTTCTCTCTAAACTGAACTACTGAGTACTAACTGATAGTCATAGGGACTGAAACTAAACACAGTGTTTTTTTTTTATATTGTATTGCCGTAGAATGTGCCCATTCAAAATGGAGGAAGTATATAAATATCATTTTAAAATTAAAAAATCATGCTAGGAGAGTGCACTTTTTGTAAGAGTATCTAAATGTAATAGGATCAAATTCTTTGTAAACCTAAATAAATATATAAGAAACTTTATAGAAAATAACTAAATAGTGATAAATGTGGATGCCAGGGTGATTGCCAAAACATTGGCAGCCAGGCTAGAAAGAGCCCTCCCCCTCATCCTTCACTCCACCAAACTGGCTTCATAAAGGTGTGACAGGGCATGGATAACATAAAGGTGCTAACCAGCATCTTTGGGATGGGCACAGATGTTGGATAATTCACCAGCGCTGGTAGCTATCGATGCAGAAAAGGCCTTTGGCTCGGTGGGTGGGACTTTCTTTTTGAAGTGATGAAACACTTCGGCATAGGTTTAATCCAGTTGGTACAAAAGCCATATGCCACATCTAAAGCTGCTGCTGCTCTCACAAATGGCCTGATCTCTCCAGGCTTTTACTCCACCAAGGTACAAGACAAGGTGCTCACTCTCCTCCTTACTGTTTGTTATGGCACTGGAACCTTTAGCGGAGGCAATTAGAAAACATCCTCATATTGCTGGAATTCCACTGGACCACACATGTAAGTCTGAGCTACACATGGACAATTTGCTGCTAACAGGATCTCAGGTGGAACAGTCTCTACCCACTGCACTTTCAGTGATTTCAGACTACGAGACATTCTCAGGTCCAGAGTCAGGCCTACATGTGAACTAGCTGAAAACAAAGGTATAACCTCTTAAGAACTGACAACAGCAGTGGGGAGAAGCTCAGCAAAGCCAACTAGTCTGGTTCCCTAAGGCATTAGATGCCTTACGATGACTATAAGATCTGATATGGAAGACTGGGTGTCAGCTAATCTTCAACCTTTTTTGAGTGATTTGGCCTGTGATATGGACCAATGGTGACAACTCAACCTCTCCACTCCTGGTAAAATTACTCTTCTCAAAATGATGGTGCTTCCATGGATAATTTATTGTATCAATAATCTAGAAGTCTGTATCCCACTTAAATGGTGGAAGAAGAATGATTGTCTGTTCTCCACATTGCTGAGGAATCACTAGAGGCTAAGGTTCAGAAGGCAGGTTTTTTATACCCTGAAGAGATGGGGGGATGGAATGCTTCTTGGCCATGGGCCTATCACATGACCAAAGGAATCTGAGGCACATTACTGTGATAAACACTGAATAAGATGAGCCCTTCTGGCTTCAAGTGAACAGGGCACTCTTTGGTTCCATACTACTTCAAATCAGACTTAGAAATCTAGTCCACAAGATGTAAGATTGCTTCCCACTTTTGACTATACCAGGTGCTGCTTGAGAATAGTTCAGAATAAATCACGATGGAAGGAGCCTTCATTCGGGCTGAATGAAACTCTTTGCGACAAACCTAGGCTATAAATTGAGAGCAAATGCTCCCACTGGACACATACTCATATATTGAAATCTTTCAGATGTCTACAGTGGGAGTACTCCTTACTGACATCAGATCATTGGTGCTACCTCCAGCTGCGACATGGGCTATGAGCACGATTAGCACCAGACTGTAAATACCACCCCATGGTTATGGACAGGACCACAGGCAAGTCAACTAAACTAACACAGATTAGAAGCAGATCAGTTTACCAGCACAACCAACAACTTCACCAACCTAAGGGATAGACATAAAATGGGTTTGGGACCTAAATCTCGAAATGCCACAGTAAACGTTGGAGAGTTGTTGGAAATGGGCCCACCAGGATTCACCTGATCCCAGGCACCAACTCATTTAGAAAAATATATTTTGTCAGTGTCATCAGACACCTGACAAGTTAAGGCATAAGGGACTCCAGGTTTGAAATGTATACTGTTGATGCTAGCAAGGCCCAGGGCACATCGGCCTTATAATATGTGACAAACAGCTGTGACAGGGTTTAATAAGGCCATGTCCCATTTGTTATGCAGAAAGAGTTAAATGCTAGGATCTGTCCTATCCTCTCCTTTTCTGCCTCTTGTCTGTCTGGTTGCACAACCAAATGTTCTCGTGAAACCTAGAAACTAATCACTCTGATGGTCTCACAATTCTCTGCCTCACGCTATCTCTCTACCTTCACTTGCTGTTTCTATCTTTTCTTTCCCCTTGCATATCTGTGGTTATAAAAATATATGTGAATCTCGGTGTGAAACTGGGATCCCTTGGTTTGAAAATGTATATAGTTATGCTGTTAAAATATTGCAGAAAGCTATTTGGAATTTAGGTGGGTAACCAGAGATGAAGTTTGAGCTCCTCTTAGACTTCTTTACAAACTCTTTTGCAGAGCTGTCGGGGGGGGGGGCAGCTTGGGACATTGTTCTATTTGCAAAGAAACTGGCAGGAACATTTTGTGAGAAACAGGATGTACTCTCGATGAGTTCCCAGGCAAAGACTTCTAAAAAGAGCAGTAATACTTTTGCTAGAGTGAGAGACAGAGACTGAAACTTGGAATTAGAGATACCTTAAGATGAAGGACTTTGTTTTCTCTGTACGCCTTTGTAAATAATAATAAAATGCTACTTGCGAATTTTACAACTACTCCTGGTCTTCCTATGCTTCCTGACCTGTGCCTCGACGACTGATGGTGTCAGCCTAAGTGGGATTTATGCTGTGCATACTCAAAGCAAGGAGTTTTGTGCGTGGTTCTAGAACTGGTGCCAGGGAAGCATAGCAGAAAGATATGGATTCTGCAGCAGCAAGCTCAGGAATCATTACCAGACAAATGGCATCCAAACTAGCAGAAACAGAAGTCCAAGCTGAGGCTGTACAGCCAGCACCAGTCATGGAAAAAGAAGAACAGGCAATGACAGAACCAGAAAGACTGACTGCCTTTTTCAAATGGTGAGCTATACAGCAAAAAGTCACAGAAACTGAGAAGAGAGGAGATGCAGCAGAGAGAAAAAGAAATTCAGCGTTTAGAGGCACAGAGAAAAGTAGAGGCAACAATGGCTGGAGCCCTTGCAGGCTATCAAAACTGGTTGATTTGACACAGGTCCAGCAGAGCAACTAGACACAAACAACTTAAAAGACATTACATTTACAAAGTTGTGTCCCTCAGATGAGACTGAAGCATACCCGGCAACTTCTGAAAGGGTTGCCACAGCCTGCCATTGGCCAAAGCAGCAGTTGGCAGTCAGGCTGGTACCTTACCTGCCAGGTAATGTCCAACTTGCCTACAGCAATATGGACACTGCACAGTCAGAAAACTATAACCTGGTGAAAAGAGAAATCCTGAAAAGATAAGAGATAAGAGAGACCTACAGGCAAAATTTCCAGTCTCTGAAGTATAACTCAGTCAACAAATCTCGAGAAGCCTTCACCCAACTCAGAGGACTCATTAAATGGCTCCAACCAGGTGGCAAAACTGTCTCACAGATCTTCGACACACTTGCAGTGGAGCAGTTCATCAACATCCTTCCTACAGACGTGCAGTTTTGGGTAAAAGAACACTGACCAGAAAGTAGGGACAAGGCCTTCTTAGACAGACGCCACAGCAGTGAGATAACAGCCAAGCACCAGTAAGACCCTATTTTTCCCTGATTAAACTCCAAGTCTGATAAAAACTCTGGTGGGACATATCTGCAGCCAAAGACTTTATTTGGTATAACTGCAGTAAGCCAGGTCATATTGCAAGAAACTGCCGTAGTAAGAAGAGTGACACTGGAGCAGATTTGTTGTTAGCAAATTGCGGCAAGTACTTAACAGATGTCAGAGTGGGAGATAAGACTATGAAAGGACTTACTGATTTGGGAAGCAGACAGACCTTAGTGCATGTTGAAGTGCTGGGAAAACACTGTGCAAAAGGACCGGGTACTTGTGTCATCTGCATTTACGGGGACACTCGATACTATCCCACCATCCAAGTGACTCTGAATATTAATGGGGTGTCACACTAAATAAAAGTGGGGGTAGTACCAAAATTACCTTTACCTGTGAATATTGGAAATGACTTTCCAGAATTTACTGAGTTAATCACAGAGGGAGTAAATCCTGATGTTTCTGCAGCTCTGATGACAAGAGTACAATCAAAGAAAGTCTTGGATGGTGGGGACTCCTTTCCATTCAGTGATTTTGATTAAGGCTTGTTTGAGCAGAGCTTCGACATCTGGAAATCCATGAAAGAAAGAAAACACCTGAAGAAACAATCAAGTCAATCAATCTTTATTTAACCAGGCAAAACACCATTGAGATGAACTCATTTGCAAGGTGGACCTGGACATAGTACAAATACAGTGCAACAATGTAATACAGTACATAATAGTAGTGGTAGACAAAATGAACAAAATACAATAAAGTAGGAGAACACGATTGATAAAATAGGATCACAACAGATATATACAATATATACATAGAATAATTACAGTAATATAGTATGTACAGTATTTACAAGGAGTCCGTCAAGGGAGTGGGAAAGGGCTAGGGTAGAAGAGTATAGAAGGAGGTCAAAGGGAAAACAGAGGAACACCCTAAGGTAGGAGTCCCATCCCTTAGGTCACAGGCAAAAATTATGGGAAGCAGTTACAGGACTCCTTAAAGGAGCATACAAAAAGCCTTTTAAAGGTGTGCAGCTTTACTGGGAGAAGTAGCTTCAATGTTTTTTTGCAGTTTTTTCCATATGGAAGAGAGCGCATGATTAAAAGATGACCGACCAAAACATGAATTGACTCTAGAGATAATTAGTGTGGTATATGAGTGACTCCTTAGTGTGTAGCTGCCAGTGGTACACAGTGGCAGACACGCTGAAATGTATTGAGGAAGTTTCCCAGTAAGTGCTCTAAAGGTCCAGAAGACCACATTCTTTTGCCTTCTGTAATTGAGAGATCACCATCCTATCAGGGAATACAGGGAGCAATGATGAGTAGAGTACGGCGCTCTGGTAATGAATCTTATTGCCTGGTGGTAAAGAGTGTCAAGTTTGGCAAGTAAATAACTGGGGCTGTGGCCATAAAGAAAGTCGCCGTAGTCCAAGAGAGGAATAAAGGTGCTTTGAACTAACCTGGTTTTAGCATCCTGAGTGAGGAGGTGTTTAATTTGATAGAATAAACCAAGTCTCTGTTTGAGTTTTTTCAAGAGCTCTTCAGTGTGGTCCGTGAAGGACAGTTTATGGTCTATCAAGCTATTTGAATTTTGCCACAAAGTCTAAGGATTCTCCTAGGAGAGTGCAGGGGTTGAAATAAGGATTTGGCAGACAGGCAGGAGCCATGAATAGCTCCTGGGTATCAACATTTTCCAGCCGACCAGGAGCTACTCTGACAAAATCAGGAGCTGACGATAAAATATATTAAAAACATGACAAGACACACAGTGGTCAGCTAGGAGGCAGTGTAGCTACTAGGTACCGGTCTAGTTAATACCAACTTGGGAACAGAGAGGTTGCAGGTTTAATCCCCACTAGAGCCAGATACTCATTGTGTGACCCAAGACACCTACACACACCCCTCATCCAGTCCCCCAAGCTGTGAAAATGGGAAGAATCAGGACACCACTGGGAACAAGATGTGGCATCTCAGCTGAACTATCCTAAATAAAATCTAGGTAATCTATAAAAAAAAAAAAAAGAGCTCAGTAGTTAAACACATTGCCAGAAGAGGTAATCTCATTGAAGACAGTGGGCAGCTTTAAGAGAGGCAGGTATAGGGGGAGGGGTAAGGGTCATTGGTAGGGAGGATGGGAGGAGTAGGGAGAGGAGGCAGGGACAGTAGCTCAAGCTGTTAACCCTGCAAAGCTAGCAGACTTAATAGACCAAATGGCCTTCTTGGCTGGCTTCTTCAAATGTCCATACGAGTATTGTAATCTGGATTTTATTTTCCTTGATAATCTGGCTGTCATGGGGTGGGTTTGTAACTCTCATAACTTCTGTGCTCCCTCTGGTATCATAAATAGCTGAAAGAGTTTTTATAAGTTTTGTGGGTAGGGAGTTAAGAGTTAAACATATCCTGTTTTTTTTTTCCATTTTTGTAGCAGTTCAAGAAACTATCAACTGCTGCTTGGGGTACTTTGCTGGCACAGTTCTTTAAAATACAACTAACACCTGCCACCTCATTTTAAACAGAATGCTTGTGAAAATACACATAATTGCAAGAGTAAGGAAGCTTTGCCTTTAAGACTTTTCTGCTTTACTTAATAACAGCAAAGCTCCTTTCATGTCTTTCCTGAGGTGCCTGTTCATATATTAACCCTCCTCACCACTCTGGTTATATTTTTAAATATTTCCTCCCTTCTGATCCAACCGAGCCTGTGGCTTGCTATGTTTTAGCATTCCTCCTAGAGACAACAGCTCCCAGTCTGTGCAGAACATGTTTTCCTGCGTGCGTTTCTGTACAGCATAAGAAGGAGGGAAGAATCAGCTCTGCTTAGTGACATGCAGCTTTGAATTCGAAGCAGAGTCAGAGAAAGCACAAGAGGAGAATGGGGCGTGGATATGCAGAATCGGCGGTACAAACCTCCGATTCTGCATGTCCACACCCCGTTCTCCTCTTGTGCGTTCTCTGACTCGGCTCTGATTTCAAGCCTGCATGTCATTAAGCAGAGCCCACATACTCCCCTCCTTCTTACGCAGCACAGAAACGCACGGCAGGGAAACATGTTCTGCACAGACTGGGAGCTGTTCATGGCGCTGCAGACTTGTTATTTCTTAAGCAGCAGCGCTGAATATCAAAAATACAAGGGCTACTGGCACTTAGCCCTTATTTCGAGCCCTGAGAGTGGTGATATGAGGAACTAAACCTAGGGTCCAAGGATTGGACGAGTTAACATTTGGAGAGACGAATTTAACCTTTGCTTTTTTGGCATTTAGTAAGAGCATTTGGTTCAGAAGGTTTAGCTGCAAATGACTGAACTCTAATTGAAGGTCTTTGCTGACCAGTTCAGGGGTAGGCCTGTCAATATAGAGGGCCATATCTTCCACAAAAAGATGTATGCTAGCATCATTAATACCTGCGTCAATATTGTTAATATAGAGTGTGAAAAGTAGAGGCCCCAAAATGGAACCCTGCGGTACACCTCTCTCTCTCTCTCAAGAGAAGCTTTAGGGGAGATGCATCACCATCTGCTTTGACCTGCTGGGTGGTGACCAGTGAGATAGCTGGAGAACCATTTTAATGCCAACAGGTCCAGGCCAAAGTTCCTAAGGATAACCAGGAGCAGGTCATGGTCCACCATGTCGAATGCCCTCCTCAAATCCAGAACTTTTATTAATTTATTGAAAAGTTTCATCAGGAAAGGCCCGCTGAGCAATTACAATTGCTCATCTCACGGAGCATCCGGGGGGGGGGGGGTGTATACAGAGGAGTACAAATCCAACAACATGCATTTTTCATTTTTTTTTTAACGGGTAGGACATGAATCAAAAACCTACACAGTATGTGTACTCCCGATTAGATACATTCTTTACATTTAAGGATAAAATAGACACCTTTCCTTCGATGTGGGTGGGAGTCTCCACCATATCAGATCATAGCCCAATCTTTCTTGAGGTCGCCATTACCTTTCCCAAGAAAGTGACGCATTGGAGACTGAATACATCTCTGCTCCAAGATAAAGAGACAGTGGACAAAATTAAGCAGCATATTGCAGATTTTGTGGCCGAAAACTCCACACCGGGGATGGCCCCGCAGATTGTATGGGATGCGCTTAAAACAACAATCCGGGGACAATTAATATCTATAGCATCACGGAAAAAAAAGGACCGCTTATCAAAACAACAAGACTTGCACAAAAAACTAATAGAATTGGAGACCTTACAAAAATTAAAATGGGACAGGCAGAGAGACACCGAACTTAAATCTTTGAAAGCTGAGATCCAAAAGCTCCAACAGGTGGAGATAGAGAGGAATCTCTTCTACCTCAGACAAAATATTATGAAGGAGGCCCAAGAGGTACTAAACATTAGCAGCCCGTTTGAGACAACTCAAAGCCAGGGCTACAATAACTAAAATTGTTTCCCAAGTACTGGCCGCTTAACACATGGATCTGAACAGATAACGGAGGCCTTTGTATCATACTACCAGAACTATACATGCCCCAGGAGCCTATACCAGTGCAAGAAACTTTAGACTATTTAAAGACTGTGCCCCTCACCACCCTTTCCCAAGAAAAAGCCCAAATCTTAACCAGACCAATTTCACAAACCGAAATCTCTAAGACCATTAAGAACTTGAAGGGAGGGAAGTGTCCGGGCCCAGATGGCTTCGGAGCCGAATTCTACAAGACATTTACGACAGAAATAACGCCACTGTTGGAGGGTGTCTTTTCGGAGGTCTGGCAGGAGACGAACCCAGTCCCTCCATCATGGCAGTATGCGCTTTACTCGCTTATACCGAAGAGAATAAGGACCTTAAAATGTGAATCCACCACTTAATTTCCTTTAAACTCGGACTATAAGATTTTACATCTATTTTAGCATCTAGACTGAACCCCATTCTTCCAGAACTAATTAATCCTGACCAAGTGGGCTTTTGTGTGGGCAGACAGGCCTGACAGGCCCGCTCAGCTGTCAACATAATTGATGCTATACACCGCACTTCGCCTCCCCGCCTGCCTTATGAGCTTGGACGCCGAAAAGGCCTTTGATAAAGTTTCATGGTCATTCCTATTCTTAGTTTTAAAGCGAATGGGCTTCCGCCGTTTATTCGTTGATTGTATTAAAACATTATATGTTGGCCCACAAGCCTACATCAGGGTAAATGGAGGACTTTCTGGTAGATTCAATCTGGGGAGGGGCACCCGACAGGGGTGTCCTCTGTCTCCTCTCTTATTTGCTCTTTACATAGAGCCACTGGCCGAAGTAGTTCGGACGTCCCAGATGGTTCATGGCATCAAGTGGGGGGCAACAATGGAAGATTTCGTTGTACGCGGACGACGTGCTGCTTTGCCTGTCCCACCCGGAGACGTCTATACCCAAAATATGGTCAATCCTGACAGAATTCGGCAGACACTCAGGTTATACTCTAAATAAAACTAAAACAGAGGTCTTGACATTTAATTATACTCCTCCCAGGAAGTGAAGGAACCATTTCCCTGGAATGGTCAGCATCCAAGATGTCTTACTTGGGTATCTGGCTTACTAGACACAACACCCAACTCTTTAAAGCCAACTACATACCACTTCTTAAACAAATGAAAAGGGACATAGACAGGTGGTTATTGTTAAATCTTCCACTACACTCCAGGCTACAGACGGTAACATTGAATATCCTCCCCAAATACTTATATCTCTTTCAATGTCTCCCAACTTATATTCCCAAAGCACAATTTCAGGGTTGGCAAAGAATAATTTTAAAGTTTATTTGGAATTACAAGAAACATAGAATAAGAGCCCAGATACTCAGATGAGTAAGGCTAGGGAGGTAGAGCACTTCCCATCTTGAAGATTATTATTTGGCTACAAGATTAGAGAGCACTCCAATGGTCTGTCCATACATATTCTGCTAACTGGAAGGATATGGAGAGATTGGAGGAGGAGGAGCATGAACCCCACTGGGTACTGCTACTATCCAAGTGAAGACGCCTCGGCTTACCTCTCCCATCCCTGGATCTGCCAGGGACACCCTGAGGGCGACCCACAAAGCATGGCAGAAATATAAGATAACAAATTCTCTCTGGCCTCTGCATAGACCCTCTTGTGATGTTGATTTTGCCCCTGCCCGATTAGACCATACCTTTAAAACATGGGAGAGACTGGGCCTTGTTTATATTAAACAATACATGTCCGAGGGTGAGGTTGCAGATTTCCAGACTCTGAAGAGTAAATATGGACTGCAGAGAATGGATTTTTTCCGTTATCTTCAAATCAGAGACTATATACAGCACTGCTGTAGGGTAGCCCCCCAACTGAACGAAGTGGCCCTCTTTGTGGAGACCCTCTCCACGATTTTGTCTTCACAGAAGACTTCAGGTCTTATCTCTATAATATATAAAGCCCTTGCAGGGTTAAAAAGATCACCTGGAAAAGCTCAAGAGCAGATGGAGAGAAGGGGGTCAATTCAGAGAGATTAACTGGGATTTGGTATTTAAATGGGCATCCAAAACCACTAGCTCTCCTTCTGGCAGGAATATAGCTGGAAGGTGAGGATACGTTATTTCCTCTCTCCCTTTCACTGAACCGGAGAAGCCCAGACAGAAATGCGCCCTGCTGGAGGGGGTGGGGAGGAGAGGCAGACTACTTACATATCCTTTGGACCTGCCCCACTGGGCATTTACTGGGAGATATCTCCGAGGCTTTCACCGCATGTTTGGGTTGGAGGCCCTTTAGATTGGCCATGTCTCATCCTTGGAGAACCACCCCAGAACCTGGTTGAAGCGGACTTATTATACCTATGGACCCTCCTCCTGACAGCGGCCCACAAGGCCATAACCAAATTGTGGTTGAAGCCCGACATTCTCACCCTGGTCAGTTGGACATTTTTAGTCCAAGGAATTGCAGAAATGGAAGAGCTGACGTATAAAATAAATAACAGAACTTCGACTTATGTCCGGAGATGGGCCAGATGGGAGCTCTGGAGGGAAGCAAACGCTGTTGGCAGCACTCCAGCTATTGTTAAGGCCCCTCCCTGCCCATGGGGGAATGAAGGGAGATGAGGGTTCTCTCCCACACACATTAACGTGGATCCCATACGAACCACGACTCTTGTTTGGCGGCCTGCCTGAGGGAGGTTCTCTCCGAGGTGGAGACATGAAGGGTGATGAGTTGCCTCTAGAGATACTGGACAGGGGCCACTGATATACCTGGTTCACTTCCTTTTCCTCCTTATTATTATGCGGAACGATTAAATGGAAAAGAAATGAAATGAGGGAAATTATTGTCTGTATACGAATATTTATACCAACTTTGTGTAGAAAAATATGAATTGTCTGACCTGCCTGCACCAATTGTACCTGTTGATTGCTAATAAACTTGAATTAAAAAAAAAAAAACCTACACAGTATGGATATTTATGGGACAGACAAAGATATAAAACTAAAACTATATGAGATCAAATACAGAAATAAGTACATACAATTAGTTTACCCAGCACAGGGTTAAAATACATGGATTACAACAACTTACAAAAAAATTGTTGCACAAAAGTTGGTTTACTCAGTACATATGTGCAATGTAACACTGGAGAATAACCTAAATAGAATCAGACTTCAATAGGAAGGGGGAAGGAAGGGTTGTTAGGAGCAATTGTAGGTAGGAGAGAAGAAGTTAAGGAGGGAGACTGAGATGGACCAGGGGAGGAGGAGTGTCTGATTTGACTTGTCAGGGTGTTCCATAGCTTTGGGAGCCTGTGTGAGATGGCACACACATAATTTTTGGCATCTGAGGCATTCTGCCAGTCATTTGTGACCTTGGTGAGAGCAGATATGGTGCTGTGGCATGGTCTGAAACCGGACTGCACCGGATTTAATAGTTCGATAGTCTCCAGATATTTCTGAAGCTGGGTGTTAACTAGTTTCTCAAGCATTTTCAAGAGGATATGAAGCAGGGAAATCAGCCTATAAATAGTAATGTCACTAGGGTCACCAGATTTTAGTAGGGGAATGACATGGGCATTTTCCAGATTGAAGGAAGGTCACCCTGAGTCAAGGAGAGATTAAAAAGGTGAGTAATGGGGCAGCTAATACGTGGTAGCTGATTTTTAGGAAACAAAGATCAATCAGAACAGCACCTGCGCTCTTCCTGGTGTCCAGTTCTAGTAGTGGATCCTCTACTTGCTTCAAGGAGACAGGGCTGAAGGTGAATGATGCATGCGGCACAGGGGTGTCCATTGCTGTACATGCCGTGTCCTGGGTGCAGAGCTGGGTGCGAAGGCTATTGGCAGGAGAGGAGTCAAACCCGAGCCCAGCTGTTGCAGAATGGTTGTTGAGGAGGTCAGTGATCATCTGTTTGTCAGTAGTGGTGCAACCAGCAGAAGAGATTTCTGTGGGGAGAGAGTTTGCCATGGAGTAACCCTCAATATCCCTTAACGTCTTCCAAAATTTGGCTGAACACTTGGTAGAGGAATCCGGTTTGGTACAAAAGTACCTGGCTTTTTCTGCCCTGATGAAATTCATGCATTGATTCCTACCTATCCTAAATGCTGACCAGTCAGAGGGGAGTTTGGTCTTGTAGGCTTTTTTCCAAAGAGCGTTCCTGTTAAGGAGAGTGGTCTTCAGACCAGTTGTGAACCAGGGGTTTGATTTTTTCTTGGTATGAACCTTTAGTAATGGCACATGCTGATCTATGGCATCAAGGACAATATGATTGATGATTTTGTAGGCAACATTTACAGTGGGGGCCAAGTAAAACACTTGCCAGTTCGAGTACTGGAGGCCCGAGCTCGCTCCTAAACCCGGGTCACCGGCATGGTGCAAGGTGTGTTGTCCAACGCCTCATTCCTCAGCGCCACTGGGCCGGCATACTGATCCATATCTTGACAGAAAAGCAGCATTGACATTCTCTTTTCTAGATTTGTGCAGCACTTTAAATTTAAATGGCTGTATTTTTGGAGTAAGATCAGCAGAAGAGCAGAGATCATTGTAGGCTTGAATCTCCCCAGTACACTTCTGTTCTGGGTGCTAGGAGTCATGTACCTCATTCAGGGTACTAGGGCTAAATACATGCCTTTTCTCTTTACAATGGTGACTAAAGTGAAAAGACAAATACTTATGAAATGAAAGCAGGTTGAACCTTCTACTGCCATGGAAAGGGAAGGAGCTAACACCAGGACAGCCTCTTTTTTAAGGGTTCAGCACAGTACAAAATGGAAGATGGCCAAATTTGAAGAGGCATGGGCTACCTTGTTCTGGGAGTTTGAACGACACATGGCATAGAGATACATGTAGGAAATGCATTTTTTTTTTTTTATCAGTGAACACGGAGCCAAGAGGAGGGGAATGAGGACATTATGGCAGTTTTAACAAACTGGCTTGCCCCCGGTCTTTAGTTGATCTTGAGGAGCCTCAGACATGAGTGGCAGACTGGTTAGCGGGATTCTTAGTTGTAGGGAGTAGTGAACCAGGTAATGGGAACAACCCATATGGTGTCTGTATACTTGGCAAGGGGAACTGTTTTTACTCCTATCTGTATCTGACCTAACTTTTGTCTATCTGTTCACTACACGCAGCTCACAATATGGAATAGGAGACATCATTTGAATTTCATTTGGTAATAAGTTAAAAACATAGACTTTGACAGCAGATAAGGACCGCTTGGTCCACCAAGTCTGCCCATTGCCCTACCTATTGGATAAGCTGCAGATCCTAGTTAACCAACAGCCTGCTTCCTCCTAACCCCCACTAGAATTGCCTTATGTCTGTCCCATGCATTCTTGAATTCCCCCACTGTTTTTGACCCCACTATCTCCTTCGGAAGGCCGTTCCATGCAACCACCACCACCCTCTCTGTGAAAAAATACTTCCTCACGTTGCACCTGAGCCGTCCCCCTCTATCTTCAAATTGTGCCCCCTTGTTCATGCACATCTCTTTTTCTGAAAGATGCTAGACAGGTATTCTAGTCATGTTTTTGTTTTTCCGTACTGTTCAGATTTGGTTAATGAACAACTGTTATATATCTGTGTAGTCTAATCTGGTTATATCAATTAGATGATCATTTCTAGTTTAACAATAATCTGTTTGCCTTTAATGTTTTATATGACCGATATCTTTAACTGTAATAAGGTCTTTAAAATTGGAAGTGTTGTGTCTCACTGTTAAGGTAGTGTTTATTCATTTGCACTGGTTGATTATGTCCTTTTGCAACTTTATCTAATTTATATACTCCTATTTTTATGTTATGAATTAGTTTTGTATCTCCATTTGAATTTTCCAGTCAGGATTACTGAATTTTTTTCTGTTGTTAACATGTTTCAAATTTTCCAATATGTGTACCAAAGACAACATAACATAAAAACTTTGCATCAACCTTTGCTATCGGTTGGCTGGTGGGGAGCCGTCCAAGGAGTTTAGGGCTCATTCTACCAGACATACTACTGCTTCAGTGGCTCCTTCCAGGGTCATTCCTGTTGCAGAGATATGCAGGGCTGCAACCTGGAGGAAAGCACACACCTTCATATCCCATTACAATATCAGCATCATGACCTGTCGGGATGCTACTTTTGGATCCTTGGTCCTCTATGTTCGCCAAATAGAGATGTGCACCTTGCCACCTCCTTCTAGATAACAGCTTGGAGTTTGCCATAGTGTGGATAGTGAACTGAATCCATGATCCTAGCAATGTAGGTTACTCACCTGTAACCATAGATCTTCTATGGACTGGTCTCTTGCAGTAAGTCATTACTTATGGGAGTATCCACCAGGTGGCACTGTCACAAGGCAGCTTCTTCCAGCAGTCTTCTGTGGGGACTGCCCACACAACATCACTTCTTGTGGATGTGTATAAGCGTGGGTGGCCCCCAGTACACTCTGTTGATTTTCCTGCCAGCTTCAGCTCGCACACTCAGCTCTCCTGACCTCCTGGGTTGCAGTCTTTGACTTGAACTTGGTCTGGTGCTTCTTTAGGGCCTAGCCTCATTTTTCTTCTGTTGCAGGGCCCAGTTCCATTAGAGCTCCTGGTACACCTGCTGCTCCCTGGCCCAGGCACTTTTGCTGGGTCTGGAGATTCACTAGAGCTGCTATTAATAGCCCAGCCTGATTTTCCTTCTCTCTGCCGGGC
The DNA here is from genome assembly GCA_016271365.2 of Neoceratodus forsteri. Classification (NCBI taxonomy): domain Eukaryota; kingdom Metazoa; phylum Chordata; order Ceratodontiformes; family Ceratodontidae; genus Neoceratodus; species Neoceratodus forsteri. The sequence goes on along the minus strand of CM057453.1, from coordinate 1,174,275,640 downwards.
CTATGGAACACTCCCAGGCCCTGACTTTTCTACTTCCAGGACCCGGGCCTGTGCACCACTCGCTGCACCCCCTGCTCCTGCCTCTGGTCCTGGGTATGTGTACTACTCCCAGGCCCTGGCTCTTCTACTTCCACTAGGCCGGGCCTGTGCTACTTACAGTGCTCCCGGCGCTCCTTGCTCACAGCAACCCTACTGCTCCCTGGCCCACGCTCTCTTGCTGGGCCTTGGGACTTGCTCATGGCTGATCATCCAGCCAGGCCGGAACGGACCTCGGGGGACCACCTTGAAGGCTCCCCGGTCAAGGGCACTCATTCCAGGCATAGGAGGGAGCGGGATTCACACTCCTCACACTCCCTCCGCCTTACTTCATTGACGGTGGCTCCTCCATCGTTGACGGAGCACTCCTGGTAATCGGGGCTGCTCTCCCCATCGACTGAGGCTGCTGGGCTCGTTTTGTCTTCGACAGGCCTCATCCCGTCAATGGAGCTTGTTTCTGAATGTCTCCCATCAACGGGTTGTGTTGCCCCAACAACGGAACGTTCCTCGTCGACTGGGATGCTTCCCCTGTCGACAACACATGTTCTTTGCTCTCCTTCGTCGATGGGAGCTCATCTCCCATCAACAGGACATGATCCTGCTATTCTGCCTGCCGGCTCCTCACGGGGGCTCAAAGACTGACTCACACGTGTGATCTGTACTATGAATCAGGCTGGTTGAACCTATCAAATCGTCTTATTTATCTCACCTGCACAATGGCAAAAAAATCTATCTTGGGACTGACTCCATTATGTATTCAAAACCTGCTCCGACTGAATCCTGGCTCACGGCCCTCCACCAGATCTGAACGCCAACCTTTCCTGGTTCCGAGATGCGGACTGCACAGGGACAAAGATCTTTCGTGACAGGCCCTGACATGGTTCAATGCGCTTAGTCCACCTACTCTATCCTCAACCTCGCTTGAAGCTTTCAAATCCATGCTCTATGCCCACCTCACCACCACTAGCAACTGTGATTCGCGCTAGATAAAGACTACTACTCCTCATGTCCATCCTCACATCTGAGGCCTCTTCCTCCTGACTAATGAACCTCTGGTACCTCTACTACTTCCTGTCTCCCACCCAAACTCACTCCCCCTTTTCCTGTCCTCTCACTTACTCTCCCGCTCACCACCTTTCCCTCCTCTCTAGCCTCCTTTTGGCCTAATGATCACCCTCTCCTGGAAGTTTCCTTAACCTCGAAATTGTCTACCGCTTGAACCTGTTATAGCTTGTTTTTCTATGAAACTTAAAACGTTACTGCCTTAAACTGTTAATAGCAAATTTATGATGTAACTTTCCTGTCTTGTTTTACCTGTAATGTGTATCGTGCTTTGTTAAATGTTCTTTGTGACGTGGAACCTTTGTAAAAGAGCCCTGGCTCAAAGGTATTAATTCCTAGACTAATAAACTAAACTAAATTCTCTCATCGATGGAGGATTATTCTCCATTGACGGGGCACTACTCGTCAATGAGGAAGCCACTCCTGTTGACAGAACGGTGTGTTTTGCATGCCTTGTCGACCGGATGGCTTCCACCGTCGACGGAAAGGCTTGTTTCTGGTCTCTCATCGTTGGGGCTGATTCCGCCATCGATGGAAGAGCCTCTTTTCCTTCCACCCTCGACAGGAATGCTTCCCTTGGCGATGAGGGCCTCCCACCCTGGGACACCCCCTGCTTGGGGCTTTGCTCCCGTGCCCCCCCGCTCGTCTCGGTCTCCCCTCGTTACCTGTTTTGCACCCTTTGGAGGCGACTTTTCCCAGGCCTTTGGCCCTGCTGAGCGGACCCAACCCTGAGTCCCTTACTCCTTTGCTGGTCCCGGACCACAGGCGTCAGAGTGCCTTCCCCCGCTATTCGGGGTCAGCGGTTCCCATGCTGGCTTGCCCACCTCCTGGCACCGCCCTTTGGTGCCCTCCGTTTCTGGACCTCCCCCCGTCACAAGTTCCAGGTATCACCTGCATTGTGCTGGAGGTCCTAGGGTCCATGGGCCAGGGTCCGGCCTCATCCCGTTACCCCTCCCCTCTGCCTGGGCACCTGTGCCTGAATCCGGCGCTTCCCGCCTCCCCCCCTCCTATTTATGTGGACTCTCTTTATGGAGATTCCGGGATGGGTGATCCTTTTGTGGAGGATGTTCCTGGTGGGGACCTCTCGGACCATGGGGACCTGGGTTCTCCCCGTCTGCCTCCTCCTTTTTGGAGGCCACCCCGCCTGCACCCCTTGCTCCCTCCTCACTCCCGGATCTCTCCTTCACAGAGCTCATACTGCAGATCCGGAACGCTTTTGGCTTCCCTGCTGTGGATCAGGACTCCTTTTGTCAGAACATGGCTGCCTACCTCGATGTTCCTGAGGAGCCTGCCATGGTTGTCCCGCCTTTGATTCCTGTGTATTTTCATGTACTCTCTCATATTTGGTCTTGTCCTGCTTCCGCTCGGCCTGCTCCTTGTGGCCCTGATCGGCTCAGCCACTGTCTGCCATGCCCTCCCTTTCCCGTCACCTGCTCCAACCGTGCTTTGATGTGGCTGACGCATTGGCCCACCTCTCGGCCTCTGGAGTCGCCCTTAGGCACTTCGCCTGGCTGCGGGTTTTGGGTATGCCACCTGGCATCCAGCTGTTGGTTGCTAATGCCCCCTTTTTCTGGGAACCTGCTGTTTGGAACTGGTGCTCAGTCCATCCTGGATTCCCTTCAGGCTTTGGGGCATACTCTCCGATCTGTTCAGGACCTCTATCACGGCCCCAGGTCCCACCCCTGTGCCCTCGTGGTTGGGCCACCTCCTGCCCAGCCCCCCTACCGGGGTGCCTCTCAGGACTGTGGTAGGGCCTCCAGGGGGGCAGCTCAGTCTGCCCTTCCACAGCGTCCCTGTCCCTGACGCGGGGCAGGACCCACTTATGCACCTTAACCCGCTTTTTGGGTATCCCCTGCTTCTTCTTACAGGCCTTGGAGGCGCCCCGGGATCTCTTTACCTTTCTTGGAGGTTTGCTCCCGGACTGGACACTTCACTCCTCCATGCGGATCTGATTGGAACTCCTGCCATTCTCCGTGCTGGAGCGCTTCAGTTGTTCCTTCCTATGAACATCCGGGATGTTTTTTCCCGTGCTCCTTTTTCTACTATCTGATCTGCTCTCCTTGTCTATTTACTGACTCTGACTTTGTGCCAGGGCCTGTCGACCTCTGCCTTGTCAGGATGAATCACTGTGCCTGGCCACCTACAGTTCTTTCTACATCATGCCTCCTGCATGGTGTCCTCACCCACCTTTGTGCCTTTCTGTCTGAGCAGGTGTGGTTTGAGTTGACATTTCTCCTAGTTTCATGCCAAATGTCTTCGCCTAATTGTTAGCATATCTGCCTACATGGAAGAGGTTTGAGTTGGACATTTCTCCTGGCTTCATGCCAAATGTCTTTGCCTAGCCGTTCGCCTGTCTGCCTACATGGAAGAGGTTTGAGTTGGACATTTCTGTTACTTATCAAACATTTAGTCCTTACCCCACCCCAGCCTATCTGCCTCTGGGGATGCGGTTGAAGTTGACATTTTATTGTGCTTTTCCATCTTTGGCTTTGCCTTTTCTCCCATTTGGATTTTACTGCTTGGTTATCTCCCATAAGTAATGACTTACTGCAAGAGACCAGTCCGTAGAAGATAGTAGTTACGTAAGAACTTGCCAAAACAGTAGATCTTCCGAGGACTGTCTCTTGCAGTAAGTCCCCTGCCCTCTGTCCCCCTGCCTTGTTGCCTCGAATCTGCAACTCAGAACGTTGGGTGGGATCGCTGTTTTCTGTTTTTCTGGCCCTCGTTTACCTCGGTCCAGGCTGTGCTCGCTGAAGCCAGCGGTGAACAGAGAGTACTGGGGGCCGCCCACTCTTATACACATCCACGGGAAGTAATGTCATGTGGGCGGCCCCCACAGAAGACTGTTGAAAGACGCTACCGTGTGACAGCGCCACCTAGTGGATACTCCCATAAGTAATGACTTACTGCAAGAGACAGTCCTCGGAAGATCTACTGTTACAGTAAGTTCTTGCGTAACTGTACTTTCTAGTATTGGTATTCAGTTCACTTCCACAAAACCCACCTGATCTCTCCTGGCAAGTGGTATCCAGAGCCCCGCTTTCAGCATGCAAAGACTGACATCATGGTATACCAAGAGGCAATGCACTGCACATGTCAGGGCGTTGTGCAGTGAGCTGCGCATCAGAGAGCACCGGTCCAGCACGCCAAGCCTGCTATGGCGGGCTGAAGTAACAGAAACGGGAACCTGTTTTAAAACAAAGATGCTTTTTAATATTTTTGTTCCCCAGTATTGGTACACCTCGCGGTCAGACCCTCTATTATTTTCCCCTCAGTGTTGATAGTGTAAACCTCCAGTTGCAATGTTCCATGCTACCTTTCTGAGTGCAACACCGCTGTAGCGGTTTATTTGAAAGTCCTTATAGTTCGGTAGTCCTTACCGGAGTGGGGCATGTCGAAACTGTATCAGTGGGTATCAGAAATCACCTGCTTTCTTCACAGAGAAACAACACAGAACCATTCAGAGCACCTTACCGACCAGCAGCAGGGAAAGGAGTATCTCAGCTCAGGTGACCGTTGAAGAGCATTTACTTGTGGAATCTAACTCTGCATCACCGGAGTTAAACTGAGGTAAACCCTTCATCTGGGAGCACCAGGCGAAGGGTATTTTCATATTTGAGGGGAATAAATCTTTGGTAGCAAGAGCAGAGGGTAGTGAACCACTGCCAGCCACTAGTGAAATTTATAACGGGGGTTCACAGGTGTTGCAGGCCGCTCTACCCACACCTGATTTAAAAAGAAAACAAAACAAGGAATTTAGTAATTTTTTTGAACCTAATAAGGAAAAAATAAATTGCTTGGGGCTAAGAAAGACAGAAAAGATCTCCTGCTTCAAAGACTGATACCCCCATTCAGCTACAGTTCTTTTAAATTCTCCTGTGTGTATATATGACATTTAAAAAAACAAACAAAAAAAAAAACAAGGAGCAGCCCTCCCAGAAATTGCAAGTGGGAACTATGGCCTCTTCAGTTAAAACCAGGGGATCTAAGAATCAGGATAAAGAAAAAGGGGAAGTCAGTTTGGAAAAAGAAAAAAGTCCGATGCTATGGATGACTTTAATGAGGAAGATGAAGAAAATATTAAATAAACCCAAAAAACACGTTTGAAAGAAATGAAACAGGACTTTTCAACTCTACATTTGGCTGTTACAACACTGACTTCACAATTCTTTGAGGTAGTAGAGAAGTTTGAGAATCTGTCTCTTTGTGTTATTGAGTGTGAAGAACATGTGGGCTAGATAGAAGATGTCCTCCCAAAAATGTCAAAAAACATAGAGAATAGCAATAAAGAACTGGAAGTGCTAAAACTTAAAGTTGAGGATTTGGAATCAAGGTCCAGAGGAGAAAATCTGAAAACTGATAATCTGCCAGAGGGAATCGAAGGCTCATACCCCATGGGCTATTGTGAGGAGCTGCACTCAGCTGCTCTGGGCCTACCATATCCACAGCAAAAGGTGGAACTGGATGTGGCACATAGGGCTTTTGGTCCCAGAGATAATTTAGGAAGGCCTCATTTCATGTTTGTTAAACCTATCAGATACCAGGAAAAAGAAAAGAAATTAACAAAAGCTCGCTTAGAGAAAGGATTACATTACGGAGGAATGAAGCATCAGATCTTCCCCTGGTATTCCACCTACAGTCCTTGCAAGATGAAAAAGTTTTGACTCAATCAGGGACAGGATCTGTAAAGAATGGAATCCCTTTTCTCTTATTATACCCTGCCAGACTCAGAATTAACCTGGATGGGAAAATGCTATTCTTTCATTCTCTCTCTCTCCCCCACCCCCAAGCTGGTCTCTGGTCTTCCTTATTCATTGGCTGTACCTCTTGATGCAGATAGGAAGGCAGGAATTTAATCTCTGCAGCAGGGGATATCCAGCCCTCCACGTCCTGTTTCCCCTCGGTTTACTTCCTGCCTTCAGACCAGCAGGTACTCTGGAAGCAGATCTCTGTCACCACGTGGCAGAGCTGAAGACCACAGACTGGAAGTCAAACAATTTCTTTTACTGGGGATTTATGAGGAATTCATAGCTATATTGAAGCACTCCTGTGTGGGTTCCAATCTCAGCCTTGCAAGCTGCACAGACTAGCCCCACTTCACCGCAGTGGTTATTTCCTGCAATTTTGGACTTGAGATGAAGCATTCCAGTAATTTTCGGCATTTGGGGGCATAAAAACAGCACTGGAGTGCTTATTGAGGCTCTATCCCCTTGCCGATGGCAGCTCCATACATTTTCCGTCAATGGCTGGCAATTTGATCACCTCAGCCACTGATCGACGGTGGGCCTGTAGGGCTAGTTTAGCGACTCGTCAATGTTCAGGGAACTGTCGTCAACAAGCGCTGCTCCATGCATTTTCCGGTGATGGCTGATCATCGATGGTGGGCCTGCATCGCTAGTGTAGCGGCTTATCAGCATTTGAGGATTTCTCGTCGATGACTGCTGCAGTGCATGAGGAGCGCTATTATGGAGCTTCTACAGCTTTGTGCAAGTCTCTCCCCCAACCAGCAATAAGGACGCAGGGTATTCCTAGATAAACTTCAAGCATTTAAATCAATGTACTGATTACAGACTTCTGGTAAGCGCACCGACTCAGTGGCAACTTAACTGAGAAGCTCTACCTCACCGCCTATCTAGCCACCAGAATCGGGAGTAAATTGGACCCATCCAGCTATCAAAAATAGAGAAAACAGCTTTGCTATGTCTTCCAGACATAAAAATAAGGAGAAAACCAATCATTCGCAGGGCAAACAACATAAAACTTTGTTCGACTACGCGCAGCACAGCTTGGCAGGTATGGCCGCGGCCTTGCAGCATTCTACAGCAACCTCCAATGAGCTAACTGAACAAGAATGTACTATAACCTTTAAGCAGCTCTGTGAGATGCTACAAAAGATGAGTGCCACTCTAGAGAGGTTAGAAACCAGGCTGTCCGGACTCCGGAGCCAAAGAAGACCGGAAAAAAATAGAGTCCCTGTTTAAAAAAAAAAAAAAAAACTTGAAGAGGGCCTCACCGAATGCTCAACCACAGTAAATGTGCACAATACCACCCTATTAGACCTGTATAGATGGGAACAAATGCTGGAAAGCAGAATCGAGGAGTTGGAGAATCAGAACAGACAAAACAATGTCCGCATTCACGGACTGCCAGGAGGGACTGAATCAGGACTGATGATCGGGTTTCTAGACTCTTTTTTTAATAGAGATCTTAGGGTGGCCAGCTGATAATCCATTGAGCATAGTACATTGCCCAAGCCAAAAGACCCCGAAGCTCGCCCTCGTTCTGTAGTATTAGCCTTCCTGGATTTTCGTACTAAGGAAGAGATCCTGAAGTTATCATGGTCCAAAGAGGAAATCGCATTTGGAGACACGCGATTGTACTTTGAACAGGACTATACCCCTCAGCTATTGGCACAGAGACAAAAAGTTCTGGCTATGGTTAGAGGTCTTCAACAGAAAGGGGTAAGAGCCTTCGTGGAGTACCCGGCAAAGCTTAAAGTAATCACTGAGAATGGGATTAGATGTTTTGCTGACCTGACTCCTGCGTTGGGGGGGTTCCTTTCTACACTGGGAGTGGAGCTGCCTCGAGACGAAGCTGGGTATCAGAGAGATCGTATTGCTGGTAGAACATGGCAAAGGGCTGGAACCAAGCGAAAAGAGCTGCATGACCACCCGGACGCTTCCGGGTTGTGGGATTCCCTCCAGACTCGTGGAAACTCCAACGCTACAGCAGTTCAACCACTCACGAAGGGGGTAGACGCCATAGAGGAAAATGCAGTTACCCTGCAGCAGAGATGCGAAAGGGCAACTGAAAAGACCTGAAGACGACTTGCAACTCTCAGTTAGAGTGGCTCCTTTTATGACTGTGAGTGCCTAAGTTGATACAACTGTTAACGGTTTACTCACGGGAGTTATTTTCTCAAGCTGGTCCCGTTTGGATGGGATCGGATGATACAGGACTTCAAAGTCAGTGATTACTTTAAGGTGGACATTTATTGTAGGATTTTCTTTTCCCCCTTTTCCTCAGTTTCAGTTTTTATTGGGAACAGTAGGTGTGGGGGTCTACTTATCTCTGCTGCCCAGGGGTCCGGGGAGGCTCGGGGGGGTTGGACCACGGTGCCTGTTCGGGAGGTCTATAACTGGCAAGGCTCACTGCGGGCTTGTTCTGGGTTGGCAGACCACAGCCTGAGACCAGACTGATTACTTTATGGTCCAGTTAGGGAGTGAATGAATTGGGGGATATCCCCAGTGGCTAGATTGCGGCTAGTAGTGCTGGCACTAGTGGAGGGCTCCCTTAAAATGGCAATTGCACAATGAGATCTGGATTTTCATTTAGCCCCAGAGGCCAGGTTGATCCACCTCAGGGGTGGTGTCACTGGCGAGGGGCTTTGAGTATTGAGGCTGGATATGTGGTAGAAGGTCCGGACCTCATGGGGATTGAGTCGGACTGACCTTAGAAACATAGGAAGACAGAATGGTCTTGCCTCTTAGGTCTGCTCTGCATATGAAGGACTTAAGCCTGCTGAAGTATTCAGCTGCCTTTAATAACAGACCACGGATAAGGTGCGCGGTCTTTGACACTCGGGGGCATTTCTCCCCTTTCTCGGGGTGAGAGGCAATGGTGGAGTTCGGGTGGGGCTACCTACACCTTAGGTTTGTTTCAAAATACCCCTTGTGAGGTAACTGGAGGAAGGGATAGAAAGAGTTTTTGTAGACCATGAGTGTATAAAGAGGTGAGATGGGGTGGGGGGATTTCTTTATGTTGGAGAGGGTCATTTACTACTCATTTACTGGAGAGTTGTGCTTTTCTCCTGCTGCTCCTTTATTTGAGTAGTGCGCAGATAATACCTTGCCCTTTCCATTTTTGGGTTAATTTGTATCCCGAGTCGAACGGAGGGCCTTTGGATGTTGAGGTCACTTGACCACACCTCTCAGGGGCTTTTAAGCGGAGAGGGTGGACACAGGGCAATTGTGCCTTGAAGTCAACACTGTTTTTCCGGAATATACCTGTACATAGTTTATGGTTGTTTCATGTTCTTAAATGTTTGGTTGGAATTAATTATAGGATGCTGTTTCATTTGCACAAGACCACACAGAGGTTAGAGAAGATCCGAGGCTTTCTCATCCCCCCTTTTGATGATTATAACTTGGGCCCCTCTTTCCCACCCTAAACAAAATGGCAGATTTAAACATAGTCACAGTCAATGTGCTTGGGATTAACAACCCAGTGAAACGGGTTAAAATCCTACAGGAAATCGCCAGACAGAGAGACAGTATTGCCTTTATACAAGAAACCCATTTAACAGCAGAAGAACATCTCAAGTTAAAAAGGTCTTTGGTTGGAGGGGTTTATGCCTCACACTTTAAGGCGAGCCCACACCGCAGAGGGGTAGCAATCTTGGTGAAAAGGGATGCCCCCTTGGTGGTACAGAAGGTAATAACAGACATGGAGGGCAGATTTGTTCAACTTCAGGGCATGTACAGAGGACAAGAATGCACCCTATTGAATATCTACGTCCCAAATGGAGAGGCCCCTAGATTATTGTTTTTAGAAAAAGTCATAAAGGGAGCAGTTACAGATGCCAAGAGTTTGGTAGTGATTGGGGGAGACTTCAACAAGGTAGTATCTCCAGGGTTAGATAGGTCTGGGACCATGAAGGGAGGTAGCACACGAACAGGGAAACTAATTTCAAGACTAAATCAAGAGCTTGGACTCACAGATAGTTGGCATTTTTTACACCCCAAAGAGAGGGAATACACCTATTACTCCCCCCGACATGGGGGGTATTCGAGAATAGACTACTTCCTGGTCTCCTCCAACTGGCTCCAGAAGATTGTGAAGTGCGACATAGGTCATATTTCTATTTCAGACCATGCCCCGGTCACCCTAGGCTTATTTACTAGGCATACTTCCCTACAGACCAGCTGGAGGCTGAATGTGAGCCTTCTAAATAGAGAGGAATTTAAAGAGTTAATTTTAGATACGATTCACAATTTTGAGCGGAATAACCTTAGAGGGGAGACAGGGAGGGTGTACGTTGGGACGCTTTAAAGTTTTGCCTCAGAGGAGCAATAATCCAGTATTCAGCCAGAATTAAACAAGAGAGGATTCAAGCTAGGGTAAAACTGGAGCAGAAAATAGCTCAGTTGGAGAATCAACTCCAGGTCATTGAGGATGCCAGTATTAAACAAGATCTAGATAAAGCCAGATGCGACCTTAACCTTTTGCTTGATTCCCAAATTGAGGGCCAACTGAGATGTGCCAGGCAGAAATATTTTGAGCAGGGCAACAAAGCCGGGAGACTGCTGACTTGACACCTCCGTCAGGAGGCAGCCAGTAGGGCTGTGGTACGTCTGCGAGAAGAGGTGTGGAACTTGGTTACCTCTGCACTGATTGAAATATTGCAAAGATTTGAGAAATTCTTTGCTGCCCTGTATAAGGCAGAGACCTCACCAGGACATGTGGAGGAGGTGGAGTCCTTCTTGGTTGCTCTCCCCATTACCACCCTGCCTGACGCAGTTAGAATAGCCCTAAACTCCCCGATAACATCCCAAGAAATACAGACCAAAATTAAACACCTGAAAAATGGCAAAGCTCCAGGGATAGACGGCTTTCCGGCTGAATTCTATAAGGCATTTCCCTCCCGGCTCACAGACCACCTTGTGGCAACCTGCAATGAAATACTGCAACATCACAAATCCGTGCAACCCTCCTGGACTCTAGCCCAGATCTCAGTGATTCCTAAATCTGGCAAAGACCCTGAGCTTTGTGGCTTATATCGCCCGATCTCATTGCTGCCACTAGGTTTAAAAATATTTTCAGGAATCCTGGCAGACAGACTGCAGACAGGGATCTCTACCATCATTCATCATAATCAGACGGGGTTTATTTCAGGGAGATTTCTCCAAGATAACATTCACCGACTTTTAAATATTATATCTGCCCAGAGGGGATCAGCATCTTTCCAGCTGGCGATTAGTATGGATGTGGAGAAAGCCTTTGACAGGGTGGATTGGCACTTTATGTCCTCCACCATGTCAAAGTTTGGTCTAGGTGATCACTGTCTCGGCCATAATGGCTCTTTACCAACAACTGGAAGCTAGAATCAGATTAAATGGCCTTCTCTCAGACCATATACAGTTGGGGAGGGGCACTAGCCAGGGTTGTCCCCTTTCCCCTCTGCTTTTTGCACTGACATTAGAGCCACTGGCCATATGGATATGCAATAACCCCAACATCAAAGGTGTACAAGCAGGAGAAGAGGAGGAGAAAATAGCCCTTTATGCAGATGACTTGCTGTTTTTTCTAAAAGATCCCCAGACCTCTCTGACTCAACTCCTGGAGACGCTGGGAAAATTTGGATCCCTTGATGGATATAAAATAAACTTATTTAAATCGGAGGCAGTAGTATTAAGTGGCACCCCCCCAAACAGTTCAAAGACAGTTTCCCTTTCACGTAGGCTAAGAGGAATACCTTTAGATACTTAGGGATTTTGGTATCAGTAGACACAACCAGATTATTTAAAAGCAACTTTACTAAATTATACCAAGTCATGCAATTGGATTTTGCACGCTGGAAGCTTTTGCCTCTTACATTATACGGTAGAAGCCAAGTATTAAAGATGACTGTGCGTCCTAGATGGTTATTTCCCTTTCAGACACTCCCAATTCCTGTCCCTCCCCTGTTTTGGAAACAGTTGACACAAGACATTTTCAGATTTATCTGGGCAGGTTAGTCTCCCAGGATAGCATTTAACACCCTAGTTAAGTCAAGGGAGAGGGGGAGGTTTGGGTCTTCCACATATGTATTACTGTTTGGCAGCCCAGGGAGCACAACTGGTCACCTGGGCCAAACAGAGAATAGACTCCGGTTGGTACCTAATTGAGTCAAACACAGTGCCACACCTTAAGTTGTGGACTCTAACCACAAACCACATCGTCCTTCATGCTGGGCCACCCATTTTAAACCCTTGGGTTAAACATTCTTTGCATATCCTTTTGAGATTTCGGAAGGCCACCCTAACCCCGAACCCGTTGGGGCCGCTCTCTTTGATCCGACATGTGGACAGTTTCACTCCACCTAGATCAGATTTAGGCTATGCATATTGGGAATCCAGAGGCCTCACTACATTTCTACAGTTATTGGATGACACGGGATGTCTCCCCTTTCTGGCCCTTAAAGACCACTTCTTACTCCGTAGAGAGGACTTTTTTAGGTACCTCCAAACAAGACATTTTATCACCAGTGGAGACAACCTCCAAAAATTAGCTAGGGAATTAACCCCTTTGGAATCATACTGGTGGGACGTGATCAAGATTAGGGATACACTAAGGTACTTATTGGTACTGTATTCGGTCCTTAACACCAAGGGTGAAGATTTGGGATTGGAGGCCATCCGGGAAAAGTGGGAAACAGATTCGAGGGAGGTAGTCCGGCCAAGGGACTGGTCCCGCAGACTCAAGAGGGGTTGGCAAGTAACTTCGGCCACAATATGGAGAGAATTCAACTGGAAAATACTTGTACAGTATGTTTCTTTAGGACCCCAGTGATAACCGCACACCTCAACCCACAGACCTCTGCAGCCTGTTGGCGCATGTGTGGAATGCCACAAGGCACACACTATCATATATTTTGGGGTTGCGTTAAGCTGCAGGCATTCTGGTACCAAGTGCACAGAGTGATGGAACAAGTAGGGAGCTTTCCCATCCCCTATACTTCAGACTTAGTCTTAGGTCTCCGCACCCTCTTTTCATGACATAGGAAGGTGGTGGAGCTCTGTCAAATTTTAAGAGTTGCAGCCCTGAAATGTATTACGACCAAGTGGTTAGCATTGGACCCACCATCTCTGACACAGTGGGTTCTGAGGGTAGAAGAAATAGAACGCCTAGAACACATTACCTACACACTACATCTCAGAAAAGAGAGATTCCAGGAACTTTGGCAGCCCTGGCGGGTTTGGAGAACTGATTGGAGGGGGCAGGAGGAGGAGGAGATTGATGGGCCAGAAGGGAGAGATGACGTATCTAACCAAATGGTTTAAATATGCACTTGGGGAATGCAGATAGAACAGGAGAGGGATGACTGTAAGGTTAGATGAAAGGGACAGCCGCTAAACATGTACTGCTTTTCTCCTGGGAATCTTACATTTAATGGGTGGGGGGGGAGGACGGTTGGGAGGTGCTTCCAGTGAAGGAAATCAATGAAATAATCATCAATAAAATAAGGTCATTGTGCAAGTTTTTATGTCAAAATATATATATTTTTTAGTTATTCTGTCCTTTTCTTTTAAGTAAGTGTTTTCCTAGTAATTGACTGTTTAGTACACTATCGAGATCTGTGATTGCGGAACAAAACCAGATGTGTCTGGACATTGTGACAGAGACTTGGTTAACACTGTGAAGAACTGTGTCCATCAATTTCAAGCCTAAGGCTGAGTGCAGTGTACCACACTCGAACATAATGTTAATTTTAATTCTTATACCAGAAGTCTGTCAACCACAGAAAATGTGTGTAAGTTTTAGAGTTATGTAAAGGTATAGTTATACTTTGAAAGATGTAAAACCTGTATAAGATTAGATATATTTAGTATATGGTAGATGAGAAGTTGTGTTGTATTGTACACCTATCTTAAATAAAAGGAAGTTACAAAAAATGTACTGTCTACAGAAAGGAGCTCAGTTTTTTCGCCCTTAAAGGGCCAGCACAGTTCATCAGAACAGTGGGACAATCCAGCTTCAATAGCATTGCAGGATACCTCCGGGGGCACGCTGAATCAAAGGGAATAGGGCCAATTGGTGTCATGGCCTCAGACAAACCTTCCAGGGGCAGAAAATGCCAGGCTGCAAGTCCCAGCTACTAGTCACCTTCGCTGGGTCGCTTTGCCTAAAATGTGAGAAGGCAGCATTTGTGAATGGGGAGGACGTGAGGGAGGCAGCCCCTTCCTCGGCTCAGAATGATAGCCAACAGACAGACAGGTCTGAGAGAGCAGTGGCCACCGGGGAGTCCCAGCAGCCTGCAGCCCCCTCTCTGGCCCCAGACCTCATAGACAGGCGAAACAGGGCCTTTGCTCTGGATCCTGCATGCTTCGACTGGCAACCTCCGGGGTCACCAGATGTGAGACCTCACAAGAAGGCAAAAAAAAGAGGACCTCATCCCCGTCTTCATCCGAAGAGGGGCAGTTGTCCCCACATCACTATGGTAGAAAGCAGAAATCCCGACACAGGAACAAATCCTGGGAGGAGGAGGATCAGCATTCCTCACACCACAGGGGAAAGAAAAGATCCCGGTCTCGAAGTAGATCTAGGGGCACTCATAAGGGAAGGCATCACAGGGAGTGTTCCCCAGACTCCAGTTCATCTCCTGAAGAGGGAGCTAGTGGGCTCATCATCGGACTCAGACAATTTCCCATCCAGAAAGTTAGACCTGGAGGACCTAGATTTTTTCATAAAAAAGGTCATATCCGAGATTCACCTCAGATCTTCCCAGGAGGCTCCCTCCCAGCTGAAACACACATTTCGCTTGGCATCTGCCTCCAAACCGGCTACAGCCTTCCCTATTCCTCCTGTGATAGAGGACTTGCTAAAGGAGGAATGGTAAGGTCCACAACACACACATCTAGTGCCCCGTCGGATCTCAAAGCTTCTGAAGTTTGACAGGAAGCAATCTGAAAAGTGGTTAGACTGCCCCAGAATCGACCCTCTGATTTCAAATCTAATCAAGAAGATGGTCATCCCAGCCAAAGGAGGGGCATTGCTCAGGGATCTGGTAGACAGGAAAGTGGATGCCTCACTCAAGAAGGCCTTCCAAGCAGCAGCGATATCTCTCAAGGCGCTCGTAAATCTTTTTTCAGCCAGAGCTGCCCTGTCACGGGCCTCGGATTTAGCCTTTAGATTCACTGAGCACCCAGAGAAGAACTCACCTATTATTCATCAGCTGCAGTTAATGGGTTTAGCTTTGGCTTATGCAGCAGATGTGTCAGAGGAGATGGTCAGGTGAGCCGCTCGGACCATGTTCTGTCAAACCTCGGCTTGCCTCAACCTCTGGCTTCAGGCCTGGCAAGCAGACGCCTCTTCAGAGAGCCATTTGGTGAATGCACCCTTTGAAGGTAATCTCCTGTTACGTTCAGCCCTGAAGGAGGCGGTGAAGGAATCTGGAGAGGTGGCTAAGGGGCACATGCGCCAGTTTAGAGGCAGGGGCAAATAAATGGTCCTCAGGGTCCAGATGCAATTTTTGTGACAGAGGTTATAACAAGGGTCAGAACTGTAACTTCTCAGGAAAAAGAATATGGTTCTCCTCGCGTAATCAGCATAAATTCAGAGGGGGCGGATCTGGTGGCGGCACCAGAGACACCTGGAACAGCAACAAGAAGTCACAATAAAGCTGTCCGGTCCCATCCTCGAGTAGGGGGCAGACTTTCAAATTTTCTCGAGGAATGGGTCCAAACCATGTTGGACAGATGGGTCCTAGACATCATCAGCAAGGGTTACTTGATAGAATTCGAATCCAAGCCCCCACTACCTCATGTGGTGCCCTCCCCTATCTCAGGTAACCTGTCCAAAAGACAGGTGATGTTACAGGCCATTACAGACCTCCTTTTTTTTTTTTTAACTTCTGTTTCTCCTCCTCCCAGCCTGCCATCTCCGACCCATCGGGAGATCCTAGTAGACATCTCTCTGTCTCTTGCCCTACCTGTACGACCTCCAGATCCCCATGGAGCTTCAGCTACTCCTGAGTTGAACGAGGTGGGGCCCAGAGCACCTTGATACTTATATTTCGTCGGTCTGGGGCCATCAGGCGAGCAAGGGCACACTGAGGACACGTCAGTGGAACTCCGTCTCCCGGCAATGGCAGACTATTTTCGTGATTTTCTTTTGTGGGCATCACTCTAGCCCTGATGTCAAGGCATGACCGCCAACGTCTGCAACGTCCTCCCCCAGCTGCCTACTAGTGCCAGTGAGCTCCAGACCTCCACCCGAGGACCAATTCGGTACTGAGGTGCTCAGCATGTTGCTGGACCCCCAGCCTCTGCCAGGGGTCAGCAAACACTGAGCTGCTTCCCAACCATCCCCCCCCCGGAGCAGGCGAGCTGTCAAAGGATGCTGCAGCCTGCTACCCCTGGCTGGCCCTCCAACAATCCAAGCTCACTCCCGAACCTGAATAGCCGGCGTCGCAGATGGAAATCCAGCCGCTGTGCCGATGGGCTGGCTTCATTACAGATCTTCTGCAAGCAGGGGCTATCATGCCATTTCCCTCCACAGAGATGAATTGGGGGGGGGTCTACTCCCTATTCTTTATTGTGCCAAAATGCACAGGGGGATTCGGGCCAGTCCTAGACCTCAAATTCCTAAATAGTTTTGTTCACAGCAGACCCTTAAAGATGGAAACCTTGTCATCAATCATCAGGGAGTTGCAACAAGGAGATTTTCTAGCATCCATCGATCTGCAAGATGCCTATTTGCATATTCCCTTTCAGGACCTACACAGGCAATATCTCAGGTTCAAGGTGGGGGAGCAGTGCTTCCAATTCAAAACTCTGCCATTTGGGCTCTCTTCAGCTGCAAGGACATTCTCAGAGGTACTAGTAGCGGTCATAGCTCACCTTTAGAACCGAGGGATACAGCTTTTCCCTTACTTGGACGATATACTCATCAAGGCCCTGCAGCGCAACCAAGCTGTACAAACAGTGGCGGAGGTAGTCTGGTGCCTGTCGGCACATGGATTTGTCATCAACTGGAAAAAGAGTTCCCTAACTCTGAGACAGACCTTGAACCAACTGGGGGCAGACTTCGTGACACAAGCCAACAAGGTCTTTCTCCCAGAAATGAAATTCAGGGACCTGCTGAAGCTCATCAAGAAGTTTCACACAGCTCCTCAGCTGCCTGCACAATCCTTCTTGCAACTGATTGGGACTCTAGTATCGCTGGCAAATTCAGTCACTTGGGCTGTAGTCCACTTGTGGCCCATTCAAGCCCATTTGCTCAGGCTGTGGTCCCAGTCCAGACACAGCCAGCACCAGCCCATCCTAATTTCTCAACAGATAAAAACCTCCGTCCAGTGGTGGACTTGGAGGACAAACGCCATGAGGGGTCGTAAGTTGGGCCATCCACACCAAATCCAAATCATGACCAATGCAAGTCTGGGGGTCTGGGGGCTCAGCTGCATCAGCTATCAGCACAGGGCAAGTGGTTGCTGGTAGAAACAAAGTACAGCATATGCATTCTCAAAATGAGAGCAGTACACCTTGCCCTGATACACTTCGAACAGCAAGTCCTCAATCAGGACATACCGATTCTAACAGACAGTCAGACAACGATGGCTTACATCAACCATCAGAGCGGCACAAGAAGCTCAAAACTTCTGCGGGAGTCCCTTCTTCTTTTTCAGTGGGCTGAGCTGCACCTGGCAAGCATAAGAGCGATGTATATTCCAGGACAGGAAAATGTCACAGCAGATCGGCCCAGTCGCAAGGATGTTCTACCGGGGGAATGGGAGCTTAAGGACAGTGCCTTCCACATCATAACAAAACAGTGGGGCAATCCCCAGATAGATCTTTTCACTTGCCGGAGACACTCCAAGGTAAAGCAATTCTGCTGCTTGGACAAGGACAAACTATCGGTGGCTCAGGATCCCTTTTCCCTAGACTAGGGTCAGTTTGGTCTCATGTATGCCTTTCCTCCTGTACTGCTTCTATCCAGAGTCTTTCACAAAGTGGCTCTGGACAAGGCAGAAATGATTCTAGTCTGTCCCCGATGGCCTCGTCGTCCATGGTTCCCTCTTCTCATTCATTGCCGAGGTCAAGTGGACAAGCAACAGTTGGTCCTACCCATGGCCTTTAAACAGCTGGTACTGAGGTCCCTCCACAACCACATGGGACACCTCGGTATTGTCCGAACTCTCAACCTAGTTTGATCCTGATTCTACTGGCCAAAGATGGGGACAGATGTCGAGCATCACGTAAAGACTTGCAGTCAGTGCCTACAGAGAAAAGCCCTGCCCCAGAAGGCTGTCCCACTTGTCAATATCACTACCAGTGCCCCTATGGAGCTAGTTTGTATAGACTTTTTGTGCTTGGAGCCTGACCAAAAGAACATTTGCAATGTGCTGGTGGTAACTGATCATTTTACTCAATACGCACAAGATTTTCCTACCAAGGATCAAAAGGCCTCTACAGTGGCCAAGGTGCTAGTGGAAAAGTTCTTTGTCCATTATGATGCCCCCCAACATATCCATTCTGACCAAGGCAGAGACTTTGAAAGTAGACTAATCAAAGAAATGCTCTCCCTGTGGGGGGTGCGGAAGTCCAGAACCACTCCCTGTCACCTGCAGGGGGACCCTCAACCAGAACACTTTAACCGAACCGTTCTGCACATGCTGGGCACTCTCCAACCTAAAGACAAGCGTAAGTGGAGTCAGCAGATTAGCACCTTGGTACACGCTTACAATTACACCAAAAGTGATGCTACTGGATTCTCTCCCTATCGTCTCATGTTTGGGAGGGAGGCCCGGCTGCCCGATGATGTTTGCTTTGGGGTCTCTCCTGATGGAGTCCGAGCCAAGAATTATTTGCAGTACGTGCAGAAACTGAAAGATCAATTGAACCATGCATATCAACTGGCACAAACTATGGATGCCAAATGAAATCTTGCTAGCAAAGAAAGATATAATCGACGAGTAAAAGCCGAAGAATTGTTACCCGAGATAGGGTACTACTGCGCAATTTGGGACTGCATGAGAAGCACAAAATCATTGACAGGTGGCACCATCTTCCCCACATAGTAGTTGGTAAATTGGATGACCTGCCAGTGTAAAAAGTGTGCCCTGAGAATAACGCTAGAGCCGTCAAGACGATGCACTGCAGTCACCTACTGCCCATCGGTCAACTGATCATTGATGCTGAACCAACACCCGACACTTCTCCCGGGCCGGTGACTCATGCTGCTGCCAAAAAGAGACAGAGTCAACCTGCCCCTGTTGTTCCAGACCTAAGGCCTCCCCCCCCACTCCAACAGGGAGGCCCTGAATGATGATGACTGTCAGTCCATTTCTGATGGAAGTGAATGTGACAATGCCTACTACCCTTCTTATGAACTGAGCCAGTTGTTTTGAGGCAATTCTCTGCAGAATTGTCTGGATGAAGCTGGCTCTTCAGAGCTGCCTAACCCCCCAGCCTCTTCCCTGGAACCAGTGCCCACTGAAAGTGAGGTGCAGAGTATTACGTTTGAAATAGCAGATTCCTTGTGCCTAATGGAACTGTTTGAATTACCTGAGGAGGAATCTGCTGCAGAAAATCTTCCTGGTGACACACCAGAACCTGCAGAGCAATATGACAGTGTTGACCACACCCCTTCAGTGCCACAAAATTCAATGATCCAAGAGTTCCTTCAGGATGAGCAACCTGGGCCCTCTTCAGGAGAGAATAATGAGCAAAGTATTGTGGAAGCAGAATTTGCTGTGCAAGGATCCGATAATATTCTGCTACTGGAGACTTTGCCCAGTGCAGAGGTACCCCTTTCTACTGAAGAAGAGACTGATGCAAATGCTGGTACTCCAGAGACTGTACCTGGTTCCACAAAGAAGTCTGGGAGAGCGGTTAAACCCGTAATATGTCTAAGCTACGACTCCCCTGGAAGACCAGTAGATCTGCCTTTAAATGTTATCCACCAAGGTATCTATGTTTCAAAGGGCTCACTGCCCAAACTGAGCCTTTCTGCTACTTCTAAGTTGATTGTCCATCCTTCAGGACATGGTACCCCTGCCCCATCTAGCTCCAAGTTAGCTGACAGGGATGGGACCCCATCTATGTTGTTTAGAATGCAAGAAACTATAACATGAATGAGTACAGTAATATTATTGTGTGAATCATAGTGAAATCATTATTGAATGTATGAAAACTACATAACTGTTGCCATAATATATATATAATCATATGTATTAGCTATGTTGGATATGTATAGTAATGGTAATGAAGCATATATTTTGTATAAGTATAATGTCTTCAAATAACGTTGTTGTGAGCATGGACTTGACGCAGACGTCAAGTTCTTTCCAGGCAGGGAAGGGTGTAACCCCACTATAAATGAGGGTTCCCAAAAGTCTTTCTTGGGTGTGCTTAAATGCCCACTGCCAGGCGGGCGTTCTGTGTCTTTACAGGTGTAAAAGTGCTTGAATGCGAGTGCTGTTAGCCTCCATCCCTGTCCCTTTAAGAGACATTATTTTTGTAGTGTATAATTAATCTGGATAGGGACCAAGTGTTTCCAGGCTCGAGTCCCGCCCAAGCTGCAATAATATTGCTCTGTTCTGCCATCACTAATTGTGCAGAGGGAGCTCTTTTAGAACTGGTAATTGTTTGCTGATTAACTGCTCTAATGATAATGGTATTATAGTTTTTTAACCTGCCTTTCTTTGCAGCATGGACATTTCTGTATTGCACCAATCAGTACCTTTTGGGGACCATAAAATGGAGTCTGTCCCCAGGGGTCTTGTGGGAATGAATTTCTGTAGAAATTGTAGTTTTTTCATTTTGGCACCAAAATGGACCTGGAGGTGGAGCCCTTGGTTTGACAGACAGATGAATCAATCAACCAACCAAACCCTTTTTGGATCAGAAGGAAGTCCTGGTGCTGCCTGCAGCAGAGAGTCAGTCTGAATTTGGAGTTGAGAGACTGAACTGCTCAAGACATTCGAGCAGCTGCTCCTGGGTAGTAGCGCAGGAAATTGGTGGGAAGGCTATGTTTGGCCTGCCTGCTTCATCTTCCCTTCTGAGGGATCTGCTAGTGAAATTAATCGGACTGAATCCGAACCGGCTTGTGACCAGAAATACCGGATTGTGACTGCACTGTTACCTGAAGAAGACTGAAGATTTGCTTCACGCGATCAGCCTGTCAGGAAGTCTGAAACCACCGCAGAGCGTACGGTTTTCGCAGAGACACTGTGATTGTGACTGGACTGTCATCCGAACTGTGGTACTACTTTTTATTTACTGTAAGTGTGCTGAATGTTCTCAGTGGGTTGCGATTTGGTTCCCCACTCTCCAATTGTGTCACGCTTGATGGAAGCTGAATCTAGTGCTACCGGACTGCCATCTGAGTTGTTCTTCTGGCCTGGGCTCTGCCACCGTGGCCCAGCCTGCTGCTCACGCCCCAGAGAAGACTATCAATGAGAGACCTACGTTGGGATCAGCCCCCTGTTCAGCGTCATGAACAGGAACGACACCACTGTGAATCGTGTGGGTCCTGCTTCTCCTGGCAAACCAGCAAGTTATTCTGCAGTCTTCATTTTGTCCATCCTGCGTCCTGTACTGAGTAGTGTGAGTAAACTCCAGGGTAGCTCCGTGCAACATCAGCTAAATCAAAGTGTGTCGTCTGATTTGATTGTTTTGTTTGATTATCATGAACTGAGCCATCTGGCTCCGGATTACAAATTGTGGGTTACTGTGCATGACTCTTTCTTCCCATCATTAGGGCCCCAACCAGCTGTGATGCCAGCCTACCCCGGGCAACGCTTCAGGCTAGCCTGCATCAACAACTGGGTACCCAGAGTAGTAGTAAAGTAAAAAGTTTATTTTTATACAGGTAGCAGTGTTAAACATCGTTAGGTCAGAGACCCTTTTTCAAGATGTACCTGTAACAATTTACATGTAAAACTAATAGACATATTGCACACATTTCAGACTTATACATTGTACATCATAGCAACAATAATTAATCCACTGTAAGTTTCAGTTCATCCTTCACTACATTATTACACTCACTCAGAGGTCTAAGACCTGACTAATAGACAAAATACATAACTTAGCTAAAAACTTTAGAGTTCAGCCAAATTTCCTAAAATTAAGAAGGCTTCTCTACATTCGTCACATACACTTTAGTCAGTCCATCCATTGAGTAGGCACTTCAACTGTTACACATGCATTTCATTCTTAAGTCATAACCAACAACTTTCATAAAATGTTTTAATTGTTGAATTTGTTTTGTCTCTTCATCTATTGGGGCCCACAGCTTAACTACTTTTGTTCCAAAGGTCATGTCCCCAAATCTTTTATGTAGTTTAGGTGTAACAAATGTATTTCACCCATTACCTCTAAGATTATGGTTATGTCTGTATGTCACATATGACATTTTGTCTACAAGGTATCATGAGTTCTGATTGTGTACCACCCCATGAATCTGTTTTAGCCATTTTTGTTCTCTTTTTTGCTCTAAGTGAGGCCATTGTAGTAACATAAACCCATCACAGTGATGAGTATAATACTCATGTTTAGTACAAATCTGGCCAAATTATTATATAACACTTGAATAGCTCTTAAGTGTGTTTTACTGGCCATGCCATAGACATGGCTTTCCTAGTCAAAACAGGGTATAATCAATTGGTTTATAATATCCCGTCTCATTTTCTGATTTAAACAGTTTTTTGACCTCCGAAAAGCTCATAATATGTTATTGGTTTTACTTAGTAAATCTTTTATGTGAATGTCAGATTTTAAATTTTGATCCATGAATACCCCCAAATATCTGTAGAACTCTACCTGATTTAATGTTTTGTTTTTTTACCATTTTTATAGATATTCAGTGATGAGTACTAGTAACTTTCTGTTTACTTGAAAAAATCAGTTTTTTTGTTACTGTTTAAAACAAGTTTTGACTGACACAACCATGTCTCCATCCTACTAAAATCTTTTTGGAGACATTTTTCCATCTCCTGAATTGAGTTTCCATATGCCAGTATAACTGTATCATCTGCATACGTTCTCGAAACGGAATGCTTAACTACCTTTGGCGCCTCATTCACATACATTATGAATAATAAAGGACCCAATATCGAGCCTTGGGGGACTCCTCTTTTGGAGACAACTGGTTTAGATAAGACTTCCCCAACCTGCACTTGCTGGACTCTTTCAGTTAAATATGACTAGAACCAGGGGAGAGTTTCATTATCTATCCCCAGCCCCAACATTCTGTCAAACAGTATTCCATGATCTATGGTGTCGAAGACCTTGGAGAGATCCACGAACACCGCACCCACCGACCTACCCCCATTTAAATGAGTGGCGATGTTATCTACCAGATCAGTGAGCGCGGTGTCCGTGGAGTGGCCTTTTCGAAAGCCGGACTGGTAACAGGATAGGAGAAAATTATCTTCCAAGTATCTACTCAACTGTCTCTGAACCAGCCTTTCCAAGACCTTCGGCACCCCGGACAGTAATGATATCGGCCTGTAGTTAGGTGGTTCTACAAGAGAACCTCCTTTGTGAATCGGAATAATTTTTGCCTGCTTCCACACTGTCGGGAACCTATTTTCAGTTAAACTCCAATTAAAGAGTCTGGCTAGGACTGGGGATATTACCTCGACGGAATCTTTAAAAACCTGTTTTCTGTCTGATCTAGTCCTGGAGCTTTATTTAATTGAGGTTTCCTAAGTCCATCCGTAACCTCCCTACAAGTAATCGCTCTAAATCTAAATTTTATCCTATTTGGGGGCCATTACGCCCTCAATCCAGTCTCTATGTAATTTTCTTGTGTAATATCTATATCAGGAATTGAAACAAAATAATGGTTCAACCTCTCTGCTGAGTCATGTGGTGACAGTAGGATATCTTTATTCTGAATCTGAATGGGTTGTTTGTTCACCACTGATTTTTCAAAAGATTCTATAAAGTTCCAATACTTTTGTGGGTCTGTACTGTGTTCAAACTTAATTTTAGAATAACATTTTTTCGAAATTCAAATTTTAGATTTATTTCGTTCATTTTTGTATTTTTCCCAACCATTTATGTCCAAAGTTTTATTTGCTTTTTCGTCCATAATTTATTTTTATATCTTATGTTTTGTTTTATTTTATCTGTGATCCATGGAAGTGTTGAGGGACTCTAAAGTGCATGTCATGTAGCCTGATTGAATCAGTTGTTAGACCAATCATTCTGATTACACCCCTCCCTTGTTCAATCCCCCTGAATAAATCAGATCTGACTCTTTTTGCACTTAAACGTTTGTGGTGCATCTCTGTACTAATAGCACTGTATTGTTGTTGCTGGCTGTGTCTAATCTTATTTTACAGGGGGTCTCCAGGGTCAGACAGGTGGAACCAGCCCCGGTGGTAAGTGCAGTCAGAGTGGGGATATATTTGTGGTTTGGGGACTATTGTTCCTGTGTATTCTGTTCATTGTTTAGGCCACTAGAGGGGAAAGGGGGGGTCACAGTGTCCTGGAGGGCTGAACCCAGGTCAGCTACGCTACCACCAACCCTGTCCTCTGGGTGGAGGCACCCGTTTTCAGTACCCAGGCCCCTTTACCTGTAACTAGTCACACAGGCAGGGGTAGTAGCCCTTGGGATAGTGCCACCCAGGGGTTACAGAAGGGAAATATTTCAGAAGGTGTATTGAATTAGGAGTACTGCTTTGTTGTTATAGGATGAAAGCATTATGTAAAATATGTTTACATTCTGGTAGTGGTAATGGGTTAGATTTTCAAGATGGTGGCTACTGGATTTTGTTTTTGTTTGTAGGCTTAGTGATATTGTTCGGTAAGTCAGTTTTTGGAGGGAGGAAAATGAGATTTGGCAGCTGACCACTCGTTTATAGAGTTAATATATGGTCAGCTGACATCTTTCAGCCAATGAAATTTCCAGATTTTGTTGTCATTTTTATAATTAGTATTTAAACTTGCACTTTGGTTTCGATTTAAGGTGTTGACTCTTGCTGCCATCATTTGTGACTGAGTGGCACGTAAAAATGATCGATCTTCCAGGGAATCAATCTTCATCATTGATTCCCACTAGTGGGTCTGAACTGGAGGCGCTAGGACCCAGTGGGAGCCAGAACTTTTCAGGAGTGCAGGCACTGACTCAAGCTGCATACATGCGCAAGTCCATGAGACAGAGATCACGGGCACAGGTTTACCTCAGCAGTGGCCCACAAATGCCTCAGTTCCTTTTTTCTCTGCCATCGAGTGTGCATCAATGACTATGTCACTCACCCACTGGCAGTTGGAACTTCACATCTGTACAACAGTGTTCAGTTCTTCTCAGTTTTAGTGTTTAAAGCTAGAGTTTGTTATTTTTGTGTCAGTTTAGTTTATTGTGATAAAAGTTTTTTCTGTCAGTCTCTCTCGGTCCTACCAAGCATCAATGATCGATGGCCATGGAGAAAGGTAGGGAGCCTGCTCTGGCAAGCTGCTGTGGCATTGGGGCCATGTCTAGTCCACTGTCCCTGTCAGGGAATAGTTCTGACTATGGGGGTCATGAGCCCAGAAGGAAGGACAGTCCTCCTGGAAGCACAGAAAGAAGCAGACCTGAATGCGGTCAGGATCCTGGCACTGCTTGGTCTCTACTTCTTTCTTTTCCTGCTGGAAAGGGAAAAAATGTCACTGGTCGAGGTTGCCCTCTGTGAGGTCTGCCACGAAATCTGCAGTCTCTGGGAACCTTTGATGTCATCTCGGTACTCTGGTTCCAGGAGGTTGGGGTCTCGGGCATGGAGTCCCTCTCTGTCTGTAATTGGGGACTTCGTTGAGCAGTTCGACTACTGGGCAGCTCTTATGGGGCAGCTAGTGCAGCATGTGCCTCTTCCTGCAGACCCAGTTTCTGACCTCTTGGGTCTAGTGGAACTGGAGCCACAGGCAGGGCCTTTAGGTTGGGTGGAGCATCAGGCCCCAACAACAGGCCTTGGGTTCTTGCTGATGACTGTGTCATCGACTCCTGTACCCCTGGCTGCTCCCCCATCCTGGGTGAGGATGGGACTGCCTGTGGTGCCACTGCCGGCTGGGTCGTTGATGCCAGTTCTGGTGGTGGTGCTAGGCTTGGGCCCTGCGGGGCCAGCGATTTCAGCAATGCCTGATTTATTTCTTGCACCTCCCCTGGCACTCACCTCTCATCCTTCAGAGTTGGTGTCTCCAGGGATGCTGCAGCTTCATTCTGGATTAGGGGGCCTGTGACCCACACCCCTCTAGGGCTCTTCTTATGAGGAGAATTTGTAAGAGGACAAGTCTGAAGCCCCACCTCACCATTTCTGACGGGGGTGACAGTAAATTTTTCTTTAGCCTAGACACTTCAGACTCAGATTCTGTGTCCGTACCTCAGGAGGATCTAACTTTTCAGGCTTCGCGCTGTAATATTCACATTGCACTTACTTTCAAGCCCACTGCCATTGACCAAGGTAAATGTCTCAGTCTGGAGTGGTTAAACATTTCCAGTATTCTGGTCAGTTTACGTACTCCTATTCCTCCCACAATTGAAATTCTGTCTGATGCGGTCTGGAGTAGGCCTGCTACAATGGCATCTGTCTGCAAGGAGGATGACAAGAAGTACACTACCCCCAAAGATAAGCCAGTGTATGTTTCTCAACCAGTATCTGATGACATTATTATCCTCACCAAGAAATCACTGCACAAACTGTTAACCAGGAGTAGCACAAGATTGACACTATAGGCAAGTATGCCTATGCATCAGCTACTCTTGGCATGAAAACTGCTACCTACCAAGAGTATTTTTCTAAGTACGAGCATACCCCTTGGAGCAGACTTAAGTTTCTGGCAGCATCTCTGCCAGAGTCCAAAGCTAAATAACATATTCTACTGACTGTTAAACAAGGTAGCACATCCAACAGTCACCTCCTTAAAGCCTCTATGAATGCCTTTGATTCTGCATCCCATTCTGCTGTTGCAGGCCTGTGCATAAAGAGGAATTCCTGGCTGTGAATGTCTGGCTTTTCCCAAGAAGTCCAATAACAGGTTATGAATGTTGCCTTTGATGGAACTTACCTGTACAGACAGCAGGTGTAGAAGTCTCATAAGGCATCTAATGAAACTAGAACAACCCTTAGACTTAGTGGTCAGCCCCTTTTAATCCTCATAAGAGCAGAGGATGTGAGTTCTTCCAGAACAAGCAGTCCTTGTATGGTAAGGGCAGGGGAGCCCAAAACAAATCTCAGATTCCCCAGCCTCAGAAAAAGGCGCAGCTGAAGGCACAAGTGCCGAAAACACCTTTTGCCACCCTCTGAAGCTCCGGCCCCAGTCTTGTATTAGCTGCCTGAGGCAGACCTCTCCTCCCCAGTAGGAGGGCACCCGGCCTTGTTTTACCATCAGTGGGAGTTCATTATGATGGACAAATGGGTCCTCAGGATCATCCGGAAGGGATGCTATCTGGATTTTACAGAACTGCCCCGGACTAGCCACCCAAAAGGCAGCCACTCCAATCAGCTTATATGTTAGGGCTTTTGGTGCATGAAATTATGGCCTTTTGAGCAACAGGGCAATGGAAATAGTGCCAGAGTCAGAGTGAAACACAGGCTTTTACTCTCACTACTTCCTGGCACCAAAGAAATCAGAGGGGGAGGCATGCATCCCATTCTCAATCAATCTCAAATCTGAACAAATGCATGGATCAATAAAAACTGAGAATGATTTATCTGGGTTCTCTGTGTCCTTTCCTAAAACCTAGGATTGGTTAGCTTCCCTGGATATGCAGAATGCATACCAGCACATACTGGTACGCTCCAGCCACACAGATACCATCACTTTGTTGTGCTGGGGCAGCATTACCAGTTCAGAGGCCTGCCTTTTGGACTTTCCTCTGTGCCACAAGTCTTTACAAAGTGCTTTGCAGTACTTGCAGCAAACCTGAGGAAGTTAGGACTCAAAGTCTCCTATGCCTCAACGACTGCCTGACTACCAGCCCATCCAGGCAGGGGAAGGAACAGGCAGTGACAATGCCTCTCAGTTCCTTACCTCAGTGGGGGTTCTGCCGAATCTTGAGAAGTCTCGGCTTCAACCCTCACAGCAACTGCTTTTTATAGGAGCTCTTCTGGACACAGCCAAGGCTCGGACCTTCCTTCCAGAGAGCAGACTGCAAGCAGCCCTGCAGATGGCATCTGCATCATGGAGGGCAAGGCTGTGCAGGCACACTCCATGCAATGCTTACTGGGTCTGATAGCCTCCTTCATGTTTACAGTGCCCCTGACACAGCTACACGTGAGAATGACTCAGTGGATACTCAGTGCACAGTGGTCACAAGCATCACACCCTCAGGCATATCCAGTTCAGGTGGCCATGCTCCTGGTTTGGTCACTCACTTGGTTATTAGTGGAGGACAGTCTCCTCCAGGGCTTCCCATTCTCCTATCTGGACCACCAGATGACTCTCACCATGAATGCTGCCCTGTTGGTGTGGGAGGCCCATTGTCAAGGCCTCCAAACTCAAGGTGCTTGGGATCTATCAGAGACTTGTCTCCACATCAGTGAGTTGGTGATGCAAGCTGTTTTGAACAGTCTGAGAGTCCTAGTTGACCTACTCAACAAAACAATCCTCCTCCAGACAGACAACAAGTCTGTCATATATTACATCTACAAACAAGGAGGAGTACACTCTCACCCTCTCTGCAGGGGAGGTGATGAGATTGTGGTAATGGTACCTGGATCAGGGGGATCCTGCTTCAAGCTATTTATCTGCCAGGAGTTCTGAACACCCTGTTAGATGAGCTCAGCCAAACAGATGCCGATTCTCGTGAGTGGTCACTAGTTCCAGATGTCGTGAGATTACTGTTCAAGAAGTGGGGTACTCCAAATGTGGACCTTTCTGCATCCCCAGTCAACACCAAACTGCCTCTATTCTGCAACAGAAATCCAGGACATGGCATTTAGTGTCAGGATACATTCAGGCTGCAATGGCAAAATCTGTGTCTGCATGCACTCCCACCAATCGCTCTCATGCAGAAAGTATTGCTAAATTTGGAGGCATACAGGGTAAGATGATACTGGTAGCCCCCTGCTAGCCTCGACAGATATAGTTTCCTCTGTTGAGCAGACTGTCAGTCAGCAAACCAAGGATTCTTCTACTCAGGATGGACTTGCTGACATAGGGTCACCTGGTCCACCCCAAACTGTGCTCCCTTCATCTTCAGACTGGGCTCATGAAGAAATAGAAGTGAACCAGTAAAAGGTATCTCGGAGAGTCTGTGAAATACTTTTGGTTGCTCGTAAGCCTTCCTCTAGGAAAACTTACACAGCCAAATGGAAAAGATTTTCCATGTGTTGCTCAAAAACCTGCATGGACCCCTTTAGGAGCTCACCTGACCAGGTTCTGGAGTACTTGTTAGACCTTTCCAATGCTGGCCTACAGTACTCCACAGTAAAGATCTACCTGTGTGCTTGCTATATCTGCATACCACAAGCCCATCAGTACCTTCTACCTTGCACAACAGCAACTGTTCAAGAGGTTCCTTGAGGGCATTTTACACACAAGGCCTCCTGTCAGGAAGCCGGTGTCTGCCTGGGATATCAGCCTTGTGGTGGATATAGTCACTCATAAGCCTTTTTAGTCCCTTGCGATGTGTGACTTGAAGTTTTTAACTTGGAAAGCATAATTTCTAGTGGCCATCATCTCTGCTCGCAGAGTGTCCGAAATCCATGCCTTGGTCACAGACCCCCATCTCTCGTATGCTGTTTTCCATATGGACAAGGTAGTTCCTCACACACACACACACACCAAGTTTCTACCAAAAGTGGTGTCAGAGTTCGATCTTAACCAGTCTCTTTTGCTACATACCTACTTTGCCTTCTTCCAAAATGAAGGAGAGCGCACTGTCTATTCTCTGAATGTTAGGAGAGTCCTGGACAGAACTAAGGGAATTCATGCAATCCAAACAGCTCTTTGCTTCCTTCAATCCTAATCAAAAGGGACAGCCTGTTACAATATTGTGCATGTCTGCTGAATTGCTAGCTGCCTGTGCCACTGCTATGCCATGGCTCAGGTCACGCTGGAGGGCCAGGTATGTGCCCACTCCACCAGAGCGGTTGCCATGTCCCAGCAGAAATTTGCTCGGTGTCTATTGGAGATATTTGCAGAGCTGCAACTTGGAGTTCAGTGCACACTTTTACTAAGCACTATGCCCTGGATGTCCATTCCAGGCTGCATGCCACCTTTGGCAGGACAGTGTTAAATGGATTATTGTCCTGGACAGGCTGTTGCTGTAGGTAACATTACAGCTATCAATACCTCCATGAAAGCCATAAAATAAGTATAATGAAGTACAACCACTGCTTCTATAATAAGAGCAGTGGTGGTAGCGATGTCACTAAATGGGTGGGATGCCCATGTGCAGTTGCGCCCGCTCAATCGGGACTAGCACGGCACTTCCGTGTTCAGCTGAAAATTTCGGCAGTTTATAAAAATTTCACAACTGGTTTAAAAATCATTATCTATGCAGCCCCCGGCTCCTGAAGCAGCATTATAAGGTATGTGGGGACGGGAGCGGGCTGTATAGATACTTTGCAAGTCACCTTTAAAAAGGTAAAAATAAAGACATAGGCTTCCATTTTAACTGTGGGGTCCCACATTCGTCAATTCTGGGAACCCTACTATTCAGCTTATTCCTAAACCAACTGCCGGCCACCTGCTGGAGCCGAATGCTCCTATATGCAGACAACGCGGTCACATTCACCAGAAACCCTCATCCCGAACAGCTGCGGTAGATCTCCAAAGGGGGTTTTCATCCACTGAAAAATGGTTTAAGGAGCACAGGCTAGTCATGAACTGCAAAAAAACAAAGACAATGATGTACTCCAGCTCTCAAAGCAAGTACAAGGCCTTCTGCCTTGCAATCATGATTGACAGTGGAGACACTCTGGAGAACGTCAAGCATTTCAGGTACCTGGGCATCACAGTCGACTCCACACTGTCATATGTGCAATGCATAGACAGTACAGCAAGGGCGATCAGTACAAGAATAGAGATTCTTTACCTTCACAAGCACTGTTTAACATATGAAGCACTGAACCTGGCCATAAACAGTTCAATAATCTCCCTCATCGATTATGGCCTGGCTATATATGGGTCGGCGACTGACATGGCCCTGCACCGCATCTCCATTGCATTAAACAAGGCATGCCGCCTTCTCACAGGTGCTGCAAGACTCACACACAGCTGTGATCTCTACACCCGAGCAGGTTGGCTCCAACTGAAGGATAGAATAAAATACCAATCCTGCCTCCTTGCCAGGAGAGGCTCTCTCAATCAACTACCTGAAGGGGTCCAG
Source organism: Neoceratodus forsteri (assembly GCA_016271365.2). Taxonomy (NCBI): domain Eukaryota; kingdom Metazoa; phylum Chordata; order Ceratodontiformes; family Ceratodontidae; genus Neoceratodus; species Neoceratodus forsteri. Next base: position 1,174,244,524 of record CM057453.1, on the reverse strand, counting down.
AACCGCCTAACCTTGCACACAAGTACCTGACTCACAAGAAACTCCACCACTCAGATCTACAAAGTATCTAGATGCTGCACTGCCTTGGCACAACATGCTTTCTGCTACCGTGCTCCTCTCTGGACCAATGTCTTACCATCTGACATTACTGGTGCTGCATCTATTGGCTCATTCAGACGCAAACTTCGACATCACCTTATTACAACCAGCAACTGTGGCTGCAACCATTAGCACCCCTCTTTTAGCTACAATCACCTACTTGCACTTGCCTCACGTCAACACTGTACATTGATGTATCCCAACCCCAGCACTTCAGGTCACCACCTCACCTCACACCCAGTGCCTCCTCTACTCCTTCCAAACATGACATCCCCTCCCACTCCCCACTCTGTGATCCACTAAGCCTACTCCTCCTTCCTTCTTCCTCTCTGTGCTTGTGACTCAGTAGGGTGTGCTAACTTCAGACACTGGCAAACTCTTATGCTGCCTAAGCTGCTCAATTTGTATGTACCTTTTTGTGACTCTGTTCTCACCAAATGTAATCCTGTACCTTTGTAAACTGACGTGGAACCTATAAATGAGCATCCGCTCACTGGTGTAACCCTAGATCTCAATAAACAGATACAAATAAATAAACTTTGAAGAGAAAAAAAATAGTGAATATTATGATAACTGCAGGAGTTGGGGTAGTGGTAGCTAAAAACAATAACCGACAATGAAAACCCTTGTGGCATACATTAGTTACAGTACCTAATTTGAATTTTAAACCAGTGCAGGCATTTTTTTTTTAATTGAGTAAACTTTACTGAATTTTAATAGAAGAAATGAAAAGAAACAACTAGTAAATCCACAATCAAAAGTACAGGCATTTTTAATGGAAATGTGTACAAAACTGCTGAACCTGACACGTTGTTGGATGGAGGAGGGGTAGATTTCTCTTGAACAGTTTCACCCATCCCTAATTCAAACACATGTGCTTTTATGAACTTCAAGACTATCTTTAAGCAGTTTGGGTCTGCCTGTGCCCATTTAACTGTGTTTCTCTTCCCCCTCTTTGTTTATATTTTTATTGTTTATATTGTCACCTTCCTCCCGTTGCTTCTTTTATTTCCGTCTTTCTCCACTTTCAGCAGATGGGATGTTACATGGAATGTGGTACGGTGGCATTAAATGGAGGGTTTCAGATAGTTTGTTACCAGAATACCCAGGTGACATGTGTTCTTATTTTGTGTGCTGTGTATGGGAGTACAGGAACTCAGTGGAAGACAGCAGGCAGTACAACAGCAGCAAACTCTGAGCACTGCTTTACCCAGGATAGGGAATTGGGTATTCCCATATACAACGTACAAAATCAGGAGAATACAAGTGGTTTAGCAGATTTTCCCAGAAAATAATTCACAAACATTTGCTTAGTATTTAGTAGAGACAGCAATTTTTGGAAGATGCAGACCACTCTCCTGATGTAGTGGGGGTAAACCCTGCGAAACATTAGATACTGTATATATTGTGGCAAGACAGTATAATTATAGTCTTTTTATCTTGGTGAGTGCAGCAGCTCTTGCCACTACTTTTCTGACTACTGCAGGTAGTGCTTAAACTAGCTCCTCTGCCCAAAAAGATTTGTTCTGTGTTACTGAAACTTCCTGTGTTTCCTGGCTCCTAACGTTTTTCCTTACCCATTTTATAAAAACAGTCAGTGTCCAGATCTGCTCTGTGCTACTAAGACCATGTCAGTCTGGCCATTAAATAGACTTTCCAAGGTGCTTTAATGGCACATGCACTGCCTTTTTACCATTTTTAGCAGCATGAGGTCAGTTATATCAAAACCTGTTGCACTGTATACTGATAAGAAATGTGGGTTAAGTAAAAGTGGCGCTGCAATGTTTAAGGTAGGGTTAGGGTCAGTGATTTATTTATCTGTATTCATTGAAAGAGTTTGACCAGGAAAAGCTTACTGAGCTATAACACCTTGTATCCAGGGGTGTTCTGGGGAAGGGGGTATATGAGAATAATAATACAGCTGAAACAGTACAGAGTTTATATACTAGGTTAAACTGGCAGTTTAAACAGGCGTAGGCTTGGCATCACTGATAGATAAACATTTAACCACAGCTGTGTAAACAATTCCAAGCAAATCAGTAGTCACATGTTTCAGAACAGGCAACAGGAGTGGTACAAACACATGTGCGAGCTAACATTGTTATGGAAATAACACAGCTACAATTTTATATACAGTAAATAGCAGTGTTTTTGAATATACTTTATGCAGTGGGGCAGTGTAAATACAAAAGAAGACATACAGAGAGGTAATCCTTTACAGAGAATTTTAAGTGCAGGAGTAAGCATGACTAGTGTGGTTTTCAAGTGAGACTAAATGACTACCTTTGCTCAGTTCTCACTGTGGAGGACAGCGGGTCCATGCCAGAGAGTGGCATCAAAGCAGCCACTAAGGGAATCCTGGAAATGAAACAGCCACTGCTTACTAGTGAAAGGGTTCTGAAAGGGCTGGCTGCCCTTAACATAGATAAGGTCCCAGGGCCAGATGGTTTGCGTCTGAGGATACCCGGGGTAATTAGCAGCGGAGCTGGCTGAACCACTGGTATGTCTGTTCAACAGACTAAGCATGAAGGGGAATAGAGGATGCAGCATCCAGTCTAAGTCTTCTAATTTAGGTGATGATCATGTTTGTAAATTTGTATTGCCAATGTTAGAAGTTTAAACTTAACAAAAAAAGTAGAACTTGAGTTATTTCTATTACAACACAAAATAGACATTGCTATTATAACTGAGATATGGTGGGACAACTGAAATGACTGAATGAACAGGATTCAGGGTTATCAATTGTTTAACAAAATCAGAATTGAAAGGAAGGGTGGTGGTGTTTGTTGCTGCATTAAGAATGACATATGTTGTCATCAAATTGAAGTTCAACAAGGGTCAACAGTTCCCACCGAAACCATCTGGATGGAACTCAAGTTCAGGAATAGGAGGAAAATAATAACAGGAAGCTGTTATCACCCTTCAGCCAGCACCAGGGATTTTAATATATTGCTACTTCAAGAAACAGAATACACACGTCTGTGCTAGGTGATGTCTTAATATTTGGTGATTTTTTTTTTTGCATTTTTTTTCCGTATATAGTTTTTCATATTTTTGGTATTTACTTCCCTAACTTCCCCTCCCCCGGGCCACAGTGTACTCATGCGTGTACACGTACATACATGCCAGGATCTGGTGGCCCCTTCTGCCCCTTCCCTGACTTTTAGTCACTGCCCGTTACCTCCTGCGCGCCCACCGGACCTCCACCCGGTGGGAGCGGGACTACGGACGGGTGGGCATCCACCCCTTGGAGGGAAGAGCCAGGGCTCAATCCCACACCAGCCCTCCCCCCGAGCCGGCACCCCGGTGACCCGAGGTTGTTCCCGAACCTGGGTCACTGGCATAGTGCAAGGTAAGGTGCCAGTGCCTCAACCTTCTGCACTACCGGGCCAGCAGTATTTGGTGATTTTAATACTCCTGGCATAAATTGGAAAGACCTGCAGGGATCCTCCGAATTTGAGAGGGACTTTCTTGATACCATAAACTCTAATGGCCTTGATCAACTTGTAAATTTGCCCTACAAGAGGTAGGAATATTTTAGACCTAGTAAACACAAATCTTAATAATGAAATCTCAGATGTATGTGTACTGTACATAGCTCCTTAGGTTCACTGTAAGGACCATTGTAAGGTTACAGGCTCTTTAGTAATAAGAGAATGCTCCTGGACAAACCCAGACATTTTTAAAGATTATAAGCATGCCAATATGAAATGCATAGGTGACTCATTGGCCAGTATCAATTGGGATAGTCTATTAACTAATCTCGAAGTAGAAAGTATCTGGGAATGCTCAATAAAGTAATCCAGGACTTAGAAGAGAAATTTGTTCCAGTTTTCAAAAAATATAACAATAAAGGTGGAATACCCCCATGGTTAACTAAACATGTACAAAGCTAAATAAAAAGGAAAGAGAAATCAGTATAAGAAATACAAAATGGAACTACAAAAGCTTAAAAATATGATTAAAAAAGAGAAATTAAACCTTGAGCGTAGATAATCATACATAAAAGACAATAAAGCATTTTATGCATATATTAAAAAAAACAACAAAAGTGCAACAAATATGATTGGTCCACTTTGCATAACAGCATAACTATTACAGATCCTAGCGAGATGGTGCGTTTATTCAATAACTATTTCTGTTCAGTTTTCGGGAAGGATAATGGGAACAATGCAACTTTTATTGACCCCACTCACTCCCCAATGTGATTCTCAAGAAATTAGGTTTTAGAAGTATTGAATGACATCAGAGGTAGTACGTCCCCCAGACCAGACTGCATCCACCCCATGTTCTGAAAAACGATGGCAGAACATCTAGCATATCTCCTTATGATCTTGTTTAATGCATCCTTAAGATCTGGTGATGTCCCATCTAACTGGAGGCGAGCTGTGGTGAGCCATATTCATAAAAAAGGAAATAGGAACTATGTAGGGAATCATAGACCCATCAGGCTTAACACCCATATGTGGTAAATTAATGGAAAGGCTGTTAAAACTAATAATTGACAATGAGATTCCCACATTGGGACTGGATGATGTATTACACAGCATGAGTATAAGAAAAGCCTATCCAGCACCACTAATCTTATTTCATTCTACGAACATATCAGTAGTGGTATTAATAGTGGGAAACCTTATGATGTAATTATGCTTGACTTAGGACGGGCCTTTGATACTGTACAACATGCTTCATTGGTGACTAAACTCCACAACATGGGAATGAATACCTGTGTTGTAAAGTGGATTGCCAATTGGCTTACTAACCACTCCCAAAAAGTAAAAATATCTGGTCAGTTATCCAATGATGGCAGGGTTTGAAGTAGACTCCCCCAGGGATCCATATTGGGACCAGTTTTATTTGGATTATTCATGAATGACATGAGCACTAACATTAAGAGTCAGTTAGCAAAATTCGCAGATGACACCAAATTGGGAGGTGAGTTGGGCACTTTTGAAAAACATACGTCTCTCTCCAGTGATTTATGTTCTATGCAGAATTGGGCAATCACTGAGTATATATCCTTCAACCCTGACAAATTAATAGTGCTGCATTTTGGTAGGAATAATCCTGAATACCGATATTATATGAATAACGTTCTTCTTAGTTCAGTCGACAAAGAAAAAGACCTAGGAATTATCATCAATAACAAATTATCTTCTACAGACCACTGCGCACTAGTGTCCAGAAAGACAAATCACCTGATACGCTCAATAAAGCATTCGTTAGACCAGCACTAGCAACTGTTGCCAGCAGTAGAGAGTGATATGGTGTTATTCATGTACCCTTCTGAAGAGTTCCTGGGTCTAATGTCAAATACAGTAATTTCCTGCTCTCCCCTCTCCAGTATTTTTTAATCTGTACACCAGCCTGTTTATCTTCAAACACAGCAGTCTCTTCCTCTTACGATTCCTGCAAGTGGCTCCACTCATGTCTTTAGTATATGTGACTGTTGGTTTTACAGTTGCAGGTAACCTTAGTGTGCTTTTGCTTAGCAGGGTATTGGTGGAAAGATTGGTTGTGTTGGGCTCTGGCAGCCATGCAATTTGAGAAGACCGTAGCTTGTGCTTCTTATCTATCCCTCATCAGTTGTTGTTTTTTTTTGTTGTTTGATAACACCTTCCTTAGAAAAAAACTGTGTAGTCATTTTAAAGGCCTTTAAATGGGAAGTTTAAAAATATTGGGAGCTGAAAGAATAATGTCAGCTAATGGGTTTTGTACTTTTCCTGCAAACAGCTTTGAAATATTTATGACCTTAAAAGCTTAGCATACTCAGTTTAAGCTGTTCAGTAATATATTGAGGATTTCATTTAGAAAATCAATGGGTCCTCATAAAAAATCAGTCTGGGATATATTTCCATAGTAAGTTTTTAGGTGGTCCAGTATTTAGTTCTGTGATGCAAAGATGGTTTCAGTTCTGCCTACCTTATCATTAACTCCCCTTTTCTTGAACAACATACAACAGTCTAAATTTTCATTTGGCTTTTAACTTGGGACTCATTTTTGACCAGGATATGTACAAAAGCTGCTCATAATGGGGGTTGTGCTGTGCACTATAAAGGAACTGTGCACATCACCTTATTCACAAAGGTAAAGAAGGGGAGGAGGCCACCATACAAATAGGGGTCTCGAACTGGCACGTAGTGAGACAGGGCTGATTCTTCTGAAACACGGACACATCCACAGAACTTCCCTTGACACCACCATATGAGGAGTGATAGAACACCCTGCATAGAGCCACTGGAGGAATGTAATTAGATAGATAGAGTTGCAGCTGGGGGAAGAATGGCAGAAGGAAACACTTGATTGGAGCAGTGTTAGTGCTGCATACTTCAGAGTTGCCGACCCTGGGACAGAGAATGGATGGCAATGATGTGACACCTGTCGTCCAAACATCTATGGACAGCCAAGTGTAGCGCAGAGGTGACAGTAGTCTTTGTCATGATCATCTGCTGCCATTACAAGACTCTGAACAGCACTGATGTTGTGATGGAGACACTGTGACACAAGCAGATGGTGTGGGAAGGGATACCAGTAGCAGAGATTTGGCTAGTACCACCCATATCATCACTGCCATCAAGTACAAGTGGCATGTCCTCTGTGGCACTGTAAAGAAACTGGTGTCCCAGCATCCTTAACCAGTCCCAGTTAGGCACAGATGGAGAAGGAGATTAGGAAGTCCTGAACGTCAAGCCACTGAAGGACAACATGGTGGAGATGGTCAGGCAGCAGACCATAGACTATGTAGATGATAGGCCGGACAACATTTACATGAAACACTAGTGATAGGCACCACAACTCATATAGCATGCAACATGTAAACCACTTACCTTTCTACTCTTCCTCCTCAGATGTGCTGCCCCTTTTATTGGATATGGACAGGTATAGGAATAATGCATGGACAAGCAGTACAGCCATGTACAGTTGTGACATGGTGGGTACCCTTTTTTCAGGTCTAATAATGAATAACTTCATGTGTAGGGTACATGCGTGCGTTGCACAGGTAACAAAAACAAAATGGGGATAGGCCCATTACATAAGTTAACATTGCAAGGCCACTTACAGGCAGTGTCATGGTTCTGCAGGCTGTGGGACAAACATTACAGTGCAGCCCAACAGTAAGACATTCCCTCAGTGCTAATGGGGACAGCAGTATTGTAAACACAAGCCAAGAGGGCACAAGCGCCATTGCAACCCATGACAGTCATCACAGCACACCAGTAACCTGTGCATCAACACAGCCACGCAGCACCCCAGCAACCACATCACCAACAGGTGCACTGGATAGTGCATACAGTCCTGCTGGTACATCCCCCCCTCCCACACACACCACAGGACACGACTTGTGACCCACACAGACAGACTGACTGAGAGCAATGACTGAGACTGAGGATGATATAGATGAGGAAGAATTTATGAGTATACTGGGACTTATCTCATCTAAAAAGACTCAGTACCTACTCACAAATCCCTCAGAAAAGCCACTAGCAGGATTTTGGAGCATCTTGATTCAGCTCTTGACATAGATAAAAAAGTGAAAAAGAAATATCAAGTAGAGAAGGAGGGGCTAGAATTTGTATAGTCACACCCTGATCATGTGGGGGTTGTGCAGGCAGCTGCATGTGAAAAGTCAAAAGTGTCTCTGGCTTCCGTGCCTCCAGAAAAAGATTCTAGAAAGCTGGATTATATGGCAAGGAAATTGTACACTTCAGCCATCCTGCAGTTAAGGCAGGCTGCTTACATGGCATACACTACACAGTACCAAAAATCCTTTGGAGTACAGTGCAAGCCCTAAGTAAGATGATGTGAGGTGGATTTGGCAGTGATGTAGCAGCAACTGCTAAAGATGCACTGGAAGCCACCAGGTATCAGTTCCACATGGCTGTGGGTGCAGATGACACAGCCTCAAGGGTGCCAACACATGCAGTAATTCTGAGGCGGTTTGCCTAGTTCAGGGCAACCCTCCTATCAGAGGACACAAAGACAAAGGCTATGGACTTCCTATTTGAGGGACCCTCCCTGTATGGGGTGAAAACAGAAGCTTACATGAAATAGTTTGCTGAACAGGAAACAGCCTTTAAGAATTTGACCTATAAGGAAAGAGCTTCAGGTTGTATGGAAGGGGAGGTCGGGATCTGTTATTTGGACTCTCATCCCCCTTCCTACCCAGTTTGCGACATTCACTAGGGGGTCTTTGATTGCACTTTGCCATGTCACTGATCAACAAATTGAGGTCCATTTGATTTCCCTAAATTTTCTTTCAACACAGTGCTACTAACAGCTGCAGTGTTATTTAGTTTTTATTTTCATATAATCAAATACAAAGGGAAAAAAACATAATTGTTTGTATATACTTAAACTATAGTAGATAAATGTAATAGTTGCTTTAAGGCTGATTACTTTTAATTGTAAGTTACTAATTAATGTCATGTGTTTTTCAAGTATGTAAGGTGATTGCACTCCTATCAGCCCCACCTCTGTTTAAAGAATCGTTGGATTCGAGCTGGAGCACCATACCTTTGCTGTGGAACAACTGTTGGACTTCATCATTGCTGAAATAAATTTCTTTTTGAAAACTTTGGAGTTATTTTCAGCATTTGTTTCTGAGTGCCACTGAACCTTATTGACTATATCTTTGTGTTTGGGGCTGACCACCCTGCTAGTGAGCACCAAGTCCTGCACTGTGGGTCACAGCCGTTTCATTAGATTTCCATTCTATACAACCACTGCATACTGTATGAACAATCAAGGTGGCACCAGATCCACAAAGCTATGCATAGAGGCAATGAGGATCTGGAATTTGGCATATTCCTTAAATACAAAAATCAGTGCTATACATCTACCAGAAAAGGCAATGTCCTGGCAGATTCACTAAGCAAGGTACGTCAGAGAAACCATGAGTGGTCACTTGACCTCACGGTGGTTCAGACTTTATTTATGAGATGGGTTGTACCAGTGGTGGACTTGTTTACATTCTGGGACAATCGCAAGTTACCACTGTTATGCTGCGGGCCATCCCAAAGGGGGACTCAACCCCAGGGTGCTGCAACCCTCAGTTGGGAGCAAAAGTTCCTCTATGCATTCCCTCCACTCCTTCTCATCTACAGAGTACTCTAGAAATTAAGGAGAGAGTCAGCAACTATGATTCTGGTGGCACCAGACTGGGTGAGACAGCCATGGTTATCTCTTCTCCTGTTCCTGTCGGATAGGAATCCCATCTCTCTCCCCCTGTGAGGCATGACCTTCTGACTCTGTCTCAGGGCAGGGTACAATTTCCAAACCTTAGAACACTGAGGCTGAAAGCTTGTTTTTTGAAGACCTAGAATACTCTAGCATGAACATGTCAAGCAGAATGCCGAATATTATGAAAGTTTCAAGGAAATAGTCCATAAGAAAATCAGTGTCTCAAAATGGAAAAGATTTTTCATTTGGTGCTCAGATAAAGGAATTCCTTCCCTAGAAGCTGATTTAACTGTTGTTCTAGATTATGTAGAACATCTGTATACATATAGAATAGTGTATGGTTGTCCATACACAGCAAGGCTATGTTTCCATCAAGGGGATGTGATGACATCATGTAGACCTCGAGAGCGAAGCTCAGGAGGTCCGTATGATGGCATCACATCCCCGAGATAACATCACTTCCTTGTTGTGTATGGACAACCATACACTGTTTTATATAGTATATGGTTCCTCAAAATGTAGAAAGTGTACAGTATCACAGGGTTTCATACCTTGTTTTCACACTACCGCTCCTCAGTGCAGCCCTGCTCTGCTCCTGAATCCGGTTCTCGCTGCCTTCCCGGTCTGTCTTTCTGTTTCTTATCCCTATAGATGTGGAAAATTGGCAGATTTGTTACGTGAAATATTTTGCAAAATTTGGCCGTTTAGTAAAATTTTTCGTGAAAGCAAAATTAAGAATTTTGCCTGTGTAATGCTGGTGAAATTTTGCCTGTGGAATGCAAAATTTCTCCTGTGGAAGGCGAAATTTGCCTTCTGCCGGTGAAATTGCGCCTCTTTAACTGCGAAATTTCTCATTTTGCACTTGGCGAGATATTTTACATAATGGGTGAATTTCATGAAATACAGTATTTCACTTGGTGAAATTGCCGATTTCGCCGACGAAATATAATTTTGCAACATCTCTCTACCCCCTATTATTTACAGCTGCCAGTGATTTAAAACAAATAAAATTGGCAAACTGGAAATTTGTACTTGTAGAGCTAATTATGAAAGTCTGTGTGTCCAAACTATCATAAGCGACTGCTCGCTAACTGGTGCCAACATTTTAATCTGTTTGTTTTTTTTAACAGTGCAATTTCCATCAATCGGGTAGCAGCTCAAAAGGGGAAAGTTGTTGTACTATCTATGTGATGTCAGAACGATAGTACAACAACTTTTTTGACTTTTGAACTGTTCTACAACAAGACTTTGAAAGCTGCTGTTGTCCATCAACAGTGAGCCCTAACCATATACTATAAGTGGTTTAAAGACTTCATCATTGATTGTCCACCTGGCAGGGATAGGCCTGTTTCACCTCAACCTCCCCGTTAGAGAATCTGTCCCACCCTTGGACGTAAATATATGCTTGGCACAACTGGTGCATGCCCCCTTCAAGGCCATGGTCTTTGTGGACCTCAAGTCTGTGACATGGAAGACACTGTTCCTCATAGCTATGATCTCTGCCAGAAGAGTCCGTGAGCTCTAAGCCCTGTGCATCATGCATCATCATGCACAAGAACAAGGTTTTCCTGAGGACAAACAGGACACTCCTCCCTAAAGTGGTGTCTGAATTTCACCATATCCAAACAGTTAATCTACTTGTGTTTTTTCAAACAACATGAAGTCTTGCTGTATTCTGACGTATGCAGTGATCACCAACCTTTGAACTGCCCTGGAGAACAAAGAGTTAACTTTCCATGCAGGGCATGGAACACTGAGCTCGAGCTCGGTTGAAGCCTCTGTCTGCTGTTGTTTAAACTCCAACCGTCAGATTCTTTACTCCGCCTCACTGAACAGTCGCTCCAGAGATTTCTCCTTCGCTCGGTTCAAAAAAGTTGGTTAAAGTGTTGTTTTTTCACTCGGTTTTGACCGAATTTCTGCTACTGAACCTGTCGGTTTAAGTCTCTGTCTGTGGTACCGTGAGTACTAGATAGGTTTTTTGTATTAGTTTCTGTGTGGAACTTGTAAACATTGGATCGGTTCGGTTTGAACCGATCAGGTTTGTTAAAAAACTTCTGTCTTTATTAGAGTGTGGTAACCGGTCCGTATCGGTTCTAAAAAAAACAGATTTCATTACGTTTTTTTCCAAGACCCGTAACACGGTCAGGAACCGATAGAGGTATCTTGCCTGGCAGATTGCGGAAAAAAGGGTAAGTTGTGGTTTGGATTGGCCATGTTTGAGAAACCCAAGAAAAAAAACGGGCCCACTGGGTTTCAACACTGTAGTGTGTGTGGGGAAGCCTTTGCTAAGGCTGATCCCCACTCCCCACACCTCCTGTGTTTATTGTCTGGGGTTTGACCACCTCAATTCAGACTGCCAAATTTGTAAAAGTTTTCCCAAAGCTACCCTGGATAAGAGAGTAGGTAGACTGAGGGAAAGGGAGGCAGAGAAGTCCGCTGACCCGGATGGCCAGCCCGGTTCGGTTCCGACCGAACCAGAAGGAGTGCCCTCTGACCAGGGTGAAACTTCTTCGGCCAAAAGGAGAACCGATTCTGAGGAGTCAGTTACGGTTAAAAGAAAGAAAAGGGATAAATCATCCGGTTCGGATCCACAAGTTCTTTCTCCGATTGCTGATAAGATAGCCAAAGCGATAAGGATAGTTCAGTCGCTAACTTTGGTTCCGGCCGAACCAGCACCATCTGTCAGGGGCTCGGTTCAGTTGGTTCCCCCAGCTCTGGATTATACTTTAGAAGAATTTTATGAACTGGAGGAGGAGGAGGGAGAGTATGAAGATAATGATGATGATGGTGATTATGAAAGTCTGGATGTGCCTATTGACCCGGACATCTCCCCAGACAGACCTTCAGGTGTTTCTCCTCCTAGGCTTTCTGAGTCCCCTTCCCACTTTATGTTTTACAAGAAAGTGGCTGAAACCCCTCCAGCTTCCTATGGAAGAAGCAATAGAGGATCAGGAGGAGCCTGATTTTGTTGAGATGATGGACATCCCAGAGTCCAGGAAATTGTCTGTTCCCCTCCATAAATCTTTTGGGGGAAACAGACATTTAAAATTCTAGTAACTCTTAATTCCATACCTCCTGTGGACAGAAGAATGGACAAGAGGTATACTCTTTCAGCCTCGGACATGGAGTTCCTTTCCCAGCAATGCAGCCATGTTGGGGTAGTGCAGGCTGCTGCCTGTGATAAGGCAAATATTCCCTTGGCTTCACACCCCCCCCAAATAAGGACTCCAGGAGGATTGATGCCATGGCAAAGAAACAGTACATGGCAGCATCTTTGGGACTCAGACAGGCTAACTATATGGCCTATACAGCTAGATACCAGAAGTCCAGGTGGGACACTGTGCTGGCTCTAGCTAAACAGGCCCCTGACCAGCTTGCCAAGGAGCTGGAGCGGGTGGCTGCGGATGGGATTGAGGCATCCAAGGTGCAATTTCATGCTGCTGTGGACTCCAGTGATGTTTCATCTAGAGTCATGGCTACATCTGTGGCCCTTCAGAGGATGGCTTGGCTCAGATGTACTAGCCTATCACAGGATACCCAGGCTAAGGCCATGGATTTTCCTGTCATTGGTAATTCTCTGTTTGGGGAGCAGACAGAGAACTACATGAAGAAGATGGACGAGTACAGGACCACCTACAGGAGTGCTCAGGCCAAGGAAAGGCAAGCCACTCCTTAGAGGCAGCATTCCAGGGGCAGAGGCAGGCCCTTTCAAAGGCCTTTTTACCAAGCCCAGGCCTCCTCTTCTGCTTTTGCTCAGAGGGGGTTCTTTAGAGGGAGAGGCAGACGGGGTATGGGCAGGCCTGCTTCCACCCCTCAGCCTAAAGCCCCTGCCAAGCAGACACCCTGATGGGTCTGCCTGGGCCGACTCTCCAATACCTGTAGGGGGCAGGCTGGCTTACTTTGTCCAGGACTGGAAGTCTTTAACATCAGACAAGTGGGTCCTAGAAGTAGTAAGCCAGGGACTGGTTCTCAGCTTCAAAAAATTTCCCAAGATGAGAACCAGATCCTTTCCACCTGCAAATCCATCAGAGACCCTTGCCCTAGAGGCAGAGGTTTCTTCCCTGTTGGCTCTCAGAGCCATTGAAAGGGTTCCTACCCTACACAGGGGCAAAGGATTATACTCCAGGTACTTCCTAACCCCCAAAAAGACAGGAGAATGGTGACCCATCCTGGATCTGAGATATCTAAACAATAACCTTTTAAAGTCAAAATTAAAAATGGTGACTCTGGGAATAATTCTACCCTCTCTAAGGCCAGGGGACTGGCTAGCCTCCTTGGACCTCAAAGATGCCTATTTTCACATTCCCATCAGGTGCTCCCACAGAAAGTACCTCAGGTTCGAGTTGCCCTCACGCCACTATCAATTCAGAACAATGCCCTTTGGCCTAACATCAGCCCCAAGGGTTTTCACAAAGTGCCTGGCAGTAGTGGTTGCTTTCCTAAGGAGGAAAAAGATCTCCATCTTTCCATACTTGGACGACTGGCTCATAGTGGGTCAGTCTCCAGACCAAGTCAAGTCACATCTTCAGATAACTTAGCAACTGCTCACTTCCTTAGGATTCCTCCTAAACCTTCCAAAGTCAGTTCTCGAGCCAGTACAGCTCCTCATGTTTATAGGGGCAGAGCTGGATACAATAAGAGCAAAGGCCTTCCTTCCCCTGGACAGGGCAAGGACACTAATAGAACTGGCCTCTTCTTTCACTCTTCAGGTGTCTCGACCAGCAAGGCACTTCTTGCAGCTCCTGGGCCACATGGCAGCCTCTACAGCAGTGGTCCAGGGGGCAAGATTCCAGATGAGGGACATTCAGTTCCACTTAAGGGCCTTCTGGTCCCAAAGAAAGGATTCCCTTACCAAACTAGTCCTAGCGACTCGAACCCTGATCCAGGCTTTGCAATGGTGGCAGAATCAGGACAATTTAAGACAGGGAGTTCCTTTTGTCACTCAGTCTCATTCACTAATCCTCACCACAGACGCCTCCCTCTTGGGCTGGGGAGCCCACTTGGGGGATCTTACCACACAAGGGCTGTGGTCACCTCAAGAATCTCTGCTTCACATCAATCTCTTGGAACTCAGAGCAGTGTTTCTGGCACTGCAGGCTTTCTCCAAGTCTGTACAGAACAAGGTGGTCCAGATCAGAACAGACAATACCAACACAATGTGGTACATCAACAAGCAAGGGGGCATTCGGTCTACGGCCTTGTGCACAGAAGCAATGAAGTTATAGTCTCTGGCCTATTCCCTGCAAACTTCTCTGATAGCAGTTCACCTCCGAGGGAAGGACAATGTCCTAGCAGATGCTCTCAGCAGGATATCTCAGGGCCACCACGAATGGTCCCTAGATCCCCTAATTTTGAAAGTGATTTTCTCCAGATGGGGCACTCCACAGATAGATCTTTTTGCAGCCCCAGACAATCACCAGCTTCCTCTCTTTTACTGCAGACCCCTAGTCTTGGGCTCAGCCCCCCTGGATGCTCTGGTTCTGAATTAGGAAGGGAAGTTCCTGTATGCTTCCCCACTTCCCTCTCCTGTTCAAAGTGCTAGTCAAGATCGGGTCTCAACTGTGCAAAGTGATTCTGATCGCTCCAGACTGGGCCAGACAGCCCTGGTACCCACTCTTGCTGTCCTTAGCAGTCCACCTTCCCCTGTCTCTTCCCAGGAATTACAGCCTGATGACATCCTTTCAGGGAAGGATTTGGCATCCGAATCTCAAATCTCTCAATCTCAAGGCCTGGCTCTTGAAGAGTTAGAGTTTGCTGATCTGCACCTCTCTCAAGGTGTTCTGGATATTCTTAAGGCTTCTCGAAAGCCTTCCACCAGAAAAACTTACAACTCCAAATGGAAAAGGTTCACTATTGGGTGCTCTGATAAGCATATTTCTCCAGAATCTGCTGGGTTGCCTACAGTCCTGGACTATATGGTTCATCTCAATGGCTTGGGACTCAGACCAGCTACACTTAAAGTACATTTGGCAGCTGTTTCTGCCTTTTTGTCAGTAGGCAAGCCCTCTTCTCTATCAGCCCATCCTGTATTTTGCAAATTCTTCAAGGGATTGCTACACACCAATCCTCCCTTCAGGGACCCTGCTCCTGCTTGGGACCTTAATGTTTGCATTGCTCAGCTTATGCAACCACCCTTTGAGCCTTTGTCCTCTGCAGAGCTTAAGTACTTAACTTGGAAAACTGTGTTTTTGGTAGCCATTACTTCTGCCAGGCGCATCGGTGAATTGCAAGCCCTGTCAGTGAAGCCTGATTTCATCTCTTTCCATAGAGATAAAGTGGTCCTAAGAACTAACAGGAAGTTTTTGCCTTAGGTGGTTTCAGATTTCCACCTTAATCAGTCTATGTCTCTCCCTGTTTTCTTCACTGACCATTCCTCCTCTGGGGAGAGGAGATTGCACAGCCTGGACGTAAAAAGAGCCCTTAGCTACTACATAGAGCGCACCAAGGGTCACAGGTTTGAGTCCCTCCAGTTGTTCCTCACTTATGGGGAGATCGGTAAGGGTAAACATGCCACTAAAAGATCTATTGCCAGGTGGATTGTCTCTTGTATACAATTCTGCTATGAGAAATTGGGTAGAACCCCACCCTCAGGCCTGAGGGCTCACTCTACTAGAGGTACAGCTGCTTCCCTGGCTGCTGCCAGGGATATTCCTATCTTAGAAATCTGTCAAGCAGCCACCTGGAAAACAGTCCATACTTTCACCAAGCATTACTCTCTGGATATCCAGGCTAGGAGTGATGCTCGGTTTGGCACAGCAGTACTTCAAAGCCTTTTCCCAAAGCACTCACCTTAGTAATGTTGTTTCTTCTAATGGAGTCTTGCTGTATTCTGACCTCCCCCCCCCCGCCTCCCCTCTCAGAACCTGGTTTTTGGGATGTGGGTGGGCAGGAGCAGTGTTGGCACCTAGAGGTGCCCTTTTCTCACCCTCCTTTATTTTGGGTGTGTGTTGTGTTTTGTTTTTTGGGTTTCCTGACTTGAGTCTTTGCTTTGAAACAAAAACCCTTTTTTAACAAATTTAGTTGCCAGTTGGCTAGTGTGAGTTTACAGTTTCCACACAGAACGCCTAGTGAGTATAGCTCGTAAAGATCTGACGGTTGGAGTTTAAACAACAGCAGACAGAGGCTTCAACCGAGCTCGAGCTCAGCGTTCCATGCCCTGCATGGAAAGTTAACTCTTTGTTCTCCAGGGCAGTTCAAAGGTTGGTGATCACTGCATATGTCAGAATACAGCAAGACTCCATTAGAAGAAACAACATTACTAAGGTGAGTAATTTTTTCTTTTCTATCCCATTCAAGTCTAGGTGAACAAAAATTGCACTGTTCTGATGTAAACAGAGCACTCAGCTGCTCTGTTGAGAGAACAAAAGACATCAGATCTGAGAACAGCCAGCTGTTTGTTACCTATGGGGAGGTTGGAAGAGGCAAATCTGCTGCAAAAAAGATAATCTTAAGGTGGTTGGTATCATAATTCTGCTATCAAAAATCAGGTATGCAGCCCCCCCTCCCCCATGGGCTTAGAGCACATCCCACAATGGGCACTGCAGCCTCAGTAGCAACCTCAAGAGGCATCTTTCTGCAAAGCAGCTACCTGGAAAACTGCATGCAGTTTTATTAGGCACTACTGTCTAAGCATTCTCTCCAGAAGAGATGGTAGGTTTGGGGCAGCAGTCTTACAGAAACTTTTTTCCTGAATAGGTTTCTATCTTCCTAGCTTCCCAAGGTACTGCTACATACAGTAGTGTGCCCTTTTGTGTGGTATCAGCATAGGACTTGTATTAAAATAAAAAATTACTCACCATAGGACTGACATTTCTTCGACTGGATCCAGTAGTGAGCCAATACAATCCCATCTCTACTTCCCCTTCTAGAATCATATCAGAAGAAATTTCCTAAATATTATATGGGTTTAAATACTGTTTTCTACCTATTTGAATATGTTTCACACTTTATATTTTAAATGTCTTTTATTAAAATAGTTATGGTGTGCTTACTTAACAATTGTAACAATTTTATGTCTGCTTATTTTGCTGTTTAGCTTTCTATAAGCATTGTAGTTTAACTAGTTAATACTGCCTCTTCTGCTCTTTGCACAAATCTGATGTTAGAACATTTCAGAGAGCACCAGCACAAAACAACCTTTGAATGGAATTGTGCTTCCGCAGCATCATTCCAAACTCCTAGGCAGTATCTCAGAGTAGAGAAGATGCATTTTTAGTCTGGTTCACTTCTGGACCTATTAGATGAAACATCATTACTATGGTGAGCAGTTTTTTTTCCTCCCCCCAATCCTCTCTAGCCTCAGACATTTTTTGAACTTGTGCTGCATAAGGAAAATGAAGATGACGGGGAACCAACAGAACCAGTGGCAAACCCTGAACATGATTTTGACTCACCACCCAGAGTCCATGAGGATTTTACCTCATACTCCTCTTTTGCAAGGCATATGGTGGAGGCCCCAAAATAATCTAGCATGGATGGGTGGTCAAGAGCCTCTTAGAGAGAGTTCATAGGGGCAGAGTTAAATATCACACAGGAGAAAGCATTTCTTCCACAAGCAAGAGTGAAAAACCTGCTGTCCTGTGCAAGGTCCTTCAAGCCTTGCAAACCAAGGCCAGCAAGGGACGTTTTCAACTTCTGGGCTACATGTCAGCAGCAACAGTTGTGGTGCCATGGGCTAGATGTACAGTACTACTTAAAGAGGCACTGGCACCAAAAGCCAAACTCTAAGTCAACCAGTACCAGTCACAAACAGTCTGGTCAAGGCTCTAGACTAGTGAAGGTAGGTGGACAGCCTCAGAGAAGGAAAACTCTTTCAGCAGTTATCCTCAACTCTCACACTGACAACAGATGCCTCCCTCCTAGGATGGGGAGGGCATGTGGAGGAACAGACAGTAAATAGCATCTGGTCCCAGCTGAAACAATGGGAGCAGAAAAACCTTCTAGAACTAAGGGCAGTACTCACTCCTGTCAGTGCAGTTCTTCTCAGCTCTGCTGCAGGATCAGTCAGTTCTGATAAGAACAGACAATACCATCACAATGTACTATATAAGAAACAGGGTGGTACAATGTCCTCAAAGTTCTGCACAGAAGCAATGAGAATTTAGAATCTGGCTTATTCCCTTAAAGCAAAGGTTGCAGCAGTACTCTTGCCAAGAAAAGACAACATGCTGGCAGAGTCCCTAAAAAGGAAAAGTCAGAGAAACCATGAATGGTCACTAGACAAACAGGTGGTTCACATTATTTTCAGGAGATGGGGAAACTCCAGAGGTAGGCCTGTTCTCCTCTTGGATGAATCACAAACTACCACTGTTTTTTTTTTTTTTGCAGGCCACCTCACAAGGAGTCCCTACCCCAGGATACACTTACCCTCAGTCGGGACAAAACATTCCTTTATGCCTTCCGTGTGTTCCCTCTGATACACAGAGTCATGTGGTAACTGAGGATGGAGTCATCCACAGTAATCATAGTAGTGCTAGATTGGACAAGACAGCCATGGTACTCTCCTGCTGTCCCTGTCATACAAGTGTAACCCCTACCTGGTCTGCCGTTTCTATCTGACTGCAATACCAGGTAGGCTGGGTTCGGGGAGGAATATGTCACTCAGCACATAGGCTAGGTTTGGCTACTCTGCACAGGGGCACCCAAGTAACTCCGAACACAGGAAGCAATAACTGTAATGTCCAATACCAGAAGTGGGATTCTAAAGTGTGGCTTTTATTCACATCCAAACAGAATAAACAAAGCATAGATGGACCCCCATGGGGCTACACTCCTGGTAATGCAGATTCAAGGGGACCAGAACACATTCTCATCACTTTAGCCCTCAGGCTCTACAACACACTGGGCACACAGCCCGAACTTGTACACTGCTCTGGGTTTTCCCTGGCTCGTATCCCTTGCCAGCCACTTGGACACTTTCCATATATCATGGAAATAGTTGCTGGTGGCTCCCCATACCACCTAAGAGCACTTCTGCTTCATAAGGGAATCTTCCTCATTAATCCCACATCTGGGTACTTTCCTCAGGCACTGGCCAAGTACCTGAGGGAAAGCAACAGGTGTCTCAGAGCAAATCCGTAGAGGTGAATTTGGTTACTACTGATGGGGGTCTCCCACCTCTCGCTCCCACAATTCATACCTGGCCATTTCTCTGAACTGTAAACACTTCATCCTTTAACACTTTGCTGTGTAGATTCTTGTTAAATGTATTTTGCATTCAGTCTACTTGTCTTGCTTCCCATTTGTGCTGGATGTGAACATACTTATAAGTGGCTTTGTCCATTACTCTAGACCCCCCACAGAGTTAAGTAGTCCAGTCCCCATATCTTCCAACTGTACTTGGCTGTCTTTTCCTGACCCCACAGTAACAATCCCTTTAGTTTCCTTCTGTTTCAGGTGAAAACAACATGCCCTTTAGCAGAGCGAACTCACCCTTCAGTTGCAGGTGCCCCACAGGCATTTCCTCCTCAAGGAATCTCTTCTTGAGCTTCTGGTGCCTCAGCACAACTCAAACAGGCAGCTTCTTTTCCTTAGCCGGACCCAGGGAGGTTGCCCCTGGAAAACAGACCGATACCTTCCCCCATCGCCGCAGGGATGGGGCTCTGAACTGTTGAGTGTGGTCTCCACCACTTCAATTGCAGTTCCTGTGTTCCTCTTCAGGTGGAAACACACACCTTAAACAAAAGTAGCTCTTTACCAGAGCTTAAAGCTCTGAGAGCCTGCACACACTCTGTTGCACTACAGTCTCTACTCAGACTGCACATAGATTGGCTTCAAAATCCCCAGCGTTCTACTCTAACCTCCAACTGCAACATTCCAGTGTGGCTTATGCAGCTGTGACAGTTCTAAAATGATGTCATCCCTCAGTCTCAGCTGAGACTGAGAACAGAATGAGACAGTGTGAAATCCATTTAACTGGAGTTTCACAAGCTGCCTTCCTTCCCTACTACTAGGTCTTACTGGGATTCTAGTAACCCTGGGTAACAGGGGGGTTACACAAGAACTCCATGTCACTGCCTGTGAGACATGACCTCCTAACTCTGTCACAGGGTAGAGTGAAATTTCTAAACCTCAACATACATGAAGTCCGAATCATCCATTGCTTAACCTGACACAAAATGGCCACTCAGGCCAGAATGAGATACTGAGACTGAAGGCATTGTTCTTGAGGACCTAGAATACTCAGGAATTAATCTTTTAGGCAAAGTGTTGCATATTCAGAAAGGTTCAAGAAAACCATCCACAAGAACATCTTCTCAAAATGGAATAGATTCTTGCCATGTTACACAAAAAAGGGTGTGTCCTCTCTAGATGCTGATTTGCTCCTGGTTCTTTGATTACCTGGAACATTTCTACTCAAGTGGACTGAAAGTTCACCTGGCTACACTATCAGCCTTCCTATCTGCATGAAATGGAAAATCTCTGGCCTCTCATCCAGTATGCAAGAGATTTTTCAAAAGCCTGCTTCACGCAAACCTCCAATTGGGGAACCAGTACTTCCTTGGGATTTGAATTTCTGCCTGACACAGTTGGTACAGGCTCCTTTTGGGCAGTGGCCTCTGTGGACCTGAAAGTTATAACCTGCAAAACAGTTGTCCTTGCAGCCATGACCTCTGCTAGAAGAGTCACTGTGAGCTTCAAGCCCTATGCACAGAACCAAACTACATAATTATGCACAGGGATAAAGTAAGTTCTCTGGACCCACAGGAAATGCCTCCCAAAAGTGGTTTCAGATTTATTTTAACCAGGCAGTTACTTTACCTGTAACATTCCCAGCACATTCTAATTCAGAAGAACAGAAACTGCATTTCTTGGAGATCAGAAGAACTCTTAGCTACTGTCTTGACAGAACAAAGGACATAAGGACAGCCATCAGCCAGCTATTTGTCACTTATAGTGAGGTTGATAAAGATAGACCCGCAGCAAGAAAGACCATCTCAACGGATTTTCTCCATGGGTTCAGGTCGTGAGGGCATCGCTGGAAAGCCCTCCCCCCACCCCCCGAAACGAAATCAGATATGGAGTCCTCCTGCTGTGCTTTGCGGACAAAGAGAGCTTCTCCCAGCACTAGCTAGCGTTTGGCACCTTTTAGGATTTCAAATCTGAATATATTTCTCGGCCCAACAGTGAAGATAGTTTTTTTTTTTTCCCCTTTGGTGACAGATATTAATCTTACATTAGGAAGTTTAATGTTTGAAGTAGAATCCTGTTCTGGAGATACAATGCTGCTTTCCATCTGATTGGCCACAGTTTTTATGACTCCTCAATTCGGTTTTAACAAGTGACGCACAATACTTCTGGTGACTGGTTATAAATTCCCTACCTTCTCTTACTCCACAGAGCTCTGGATTTTCTCCGTAGGTCCAGGTCGTGAGGGCATCGCTGGAAAGCCCTCCCCTCACCCCCCGAAACAAAATCAGATATGGAGTCCTCCTACTGTGCTCCGCAGACAAAGAGTGCTGCTCCCAGCACTAACTCACTCTGCAGTCACTTCGCGACTGCTCCCCGCCTGCCCCCCCAATACCCTCCCACCCTTAGCCGGTGTTTGTTTTATACTGTAGTGCCTCGTGATACCTGCACTCCCTCGCGATACGTTTTTTTTTATAAGTCCCTTGTTTCCCATCTGCTCCTTATACTATCTTGCCACTAGAGGTCACCTTAACTCCCATCTTTCGTGCTGTCTTCTTTCCTGCTCTCACTTCTGGTTGCTACTGTCTTCTTTCATTCACCCATCTCTCCACCTTTGCCCCTTGCCCTCCCCCCTTCTTTGTGTCCTCTCTTGCTCCCTCCTTTTATTTTGTTCCCTTGTAATACTCCTATACATTATAGCTACCACGTCATTACTCACCCTTCTCTCTGTCACTCTTATGTTATTGACACTCATAGCGCTCACCTGTCCTGCTATGTTTACTACACCCCACTATGTATGCTCTCCTGATAATTTCTGCTTCTCCAACCTTCTAGCTGACCCCATTCCTACTCCTCTTCCTCCATCTGGGCTTATTGTCAAGCACCTGGGGTTATTAATTAGTCTTATCCAGCTGAGGTTCCCCCATATGCGCTGGTTGTGCAACAAGGGCATACATTATTGCTTCACTCTGGATATTTACCCTGTCCCTTACTCTTGTGGGGGATGTTGAGACTAATCCTGGTCCCGCACAGGCATGTAATCCCGCACAGTCTCTCTCTTTGCACTGCATGCCCCAAACAGTTGGTCTCACCTTTGCTCACATTAACACTAGGAGCCTACTTGCCAATCTCCCCGACCTTGAGGCATGGATCACAGTGAATAGCCCTGATATCTTAGCCATCTCTGAAACATGGCTTAAGCCCTCAGTTACTGATTCCCAGTGCTCCCTTCATGGATATAAAATGCTTCGTGTGGATCGTAAGGGTGCAAAATGAGGCAGTGGCCTGGCGCTCTACCACAAATCTCACCTGAACATCACCTTGTTGTGTGACTCCCCTCTGTCTAACTGTGAGGTCCTTCATTCCATCCTCCTGCTTGGGGGTGTTAAAAAACTCCACATCTTCTGTATATATATATATATATATATATATATATATATATAGTCCTCCCAGGAACTCTAGACTGGGGCTCAGTGAGTTCATGGACTGTTGGACTGTTTGCTATCAATTACTGGGAAAGGTGACATACTCTGTCTTGGGGATTTTAACCTTGACTGGGCTGGACCTAGCTCCTCACACCTATCCTCCATGGTAAACAAGGCCACTCTCTCTCATCTTATTCAGGAACCAACTAGGATCTCCCACAGTGGTGCCTGTGCCACCCTCCTTGACTGGATCCTTACTAATATGAAGGTGTTCATTACCTCGTCAGGAGTACTCCCAGACACCATAAGTGATCACTATCCAGTCTACTGTTTATGGGATACCTCCTCCCCCTCCTTCCCAGCTGAAGTAACTTTCTGCAGTCTCTCCAACCTTGATTCAGTTGCCGTCACTCATGATCTCAACCTAGTTGACTGGTCTCCCCTCTACTCTACTGATGACATAAATTTCGCTACAGGCTATTTCAACTCTACCCTTCTCTCGCTTCAAAACACACATCCCGGTCACCATGTGAAGGGTAAAAGGGAAGGTTACCAATTGGCTTACATATCCCCTGCTCCTTCTTCTGAAATTTAGGGATAAACTGTGGTCTGCATGGAAGGCCTCTCATCTACTTATAGACTATGAAGCCTATAGAGCTTTATGGAACACCTGCAAAAAGGAGATACGCCTAGCTAAAAGTTCTTATTACAGGAATCTCCTTATGTCCTCCGCCTCTAACCCTAAATGGTATTGGTTCCAAATCAAGGAAATACTTGGCAACAACAAGCCTCAGACACCCACAGATATGTATATAAAGGATACCCACTGTAACCATTCGTGCACCATTGCCAATGCCTTTAACTCCCTTTTTTCCTCGCTACCTTTTCCTTCACCCTCTGGGCCCCTAAAAGCCTGGCCTGTTGCCTCTTCCAGAACCCCTACTCCCCCTACCTATCAGCTGGCCCTGGTCACATACCACAAAGTTCTAAAGCTACTCAAAACCATTCTGGCTACTGGCAGCCTGGGCCCTGATGGTATTCATCCTGGGATTCTTAGGCAGTTTGCTGCCTGGCTTGCTGCACCTATTACTAGGCTTTTCAACCTCTCTATCAGCACTTCCACTGTCCCCCTGGTCTGGAAAAAGGCTAGAACAATTTTAAGAAGGGTGATAATAAACAACTGTCCAACTACCGCCCCATCTCACTTCTCCCTACTCTCAGCAAGCTACTTGAGAAATGGGTCCATCGACAGGTCTCTGAGTACCTTACCAAGTTCAAACTTCAGTCCCCTTTTCAACATGGCATTAGGGCTGGGCACAGTACCACCACTGCCCTGACCCAATTTACCAGCGATGTCAAAGGTAATATGGGCAAGGGCCTACTCACAGGTGCGGTTTTCATCGATCTTTCTAAGGCCTTCGATATGGTCCATCACCCACTAATGCTGATGATAGGAGCCACTGACTCTACCCTATCCTGGTTCGGCAGTTACCTTGATAACCACACTCAGGCTGTTGCCTTCCATAAGGCTCTCTCCTCCCTCATTAATATCACCCGTGGTGTTTCGCAGGGCTCTATACTTGGGCCTCTCCTCTTTTCCCTTTTCCTTAATGTATTCCCAGTCCTTCTCTTCACAGTAACATGCTCATATGCGCTGATGACCTGGTGCTTTATTTCTCATCTAAATCCATTGTGACATTAACCTAACTTTCTCATGACTTTCAAACCCTTTAGTCATGGCTCTTGGATAACCATCAAATCCTAAACATAGGTAAAACACAGGCCATGCTTTTTGGTTCCTCAAAAAGTGCCCTCTAGGGCCCCTAAGCTCCTTGTCACAGCAGTGATGGAACTCTGAGTCACTAACCCTCTTTTTCAAATTCATCGAGGGTTCGCTCGACCCTGCTCTTGATTTTGCAGCTCACATCAACGAGGTTTGTCCGACTGTCAGTACAAAAATAGGCGCTGCCTATCGTGTGCGCCACTCTCTCACACCATCAGCCAGACTATCAGTAGCTAGAGGAGTATTTCTCCCTCAGCTCCTCTATGCCCTCCCAGTTCTTTACCCTGCCAATGTCAGTGTGCTCTGCAAATGGGGCGCTTCCTACAACAATATCTGTAGGTTTGCCTTATCAGCCCCTCGCCTAACACATCACTGTCTACTTTACTCTGGCTTAAACTGGCTGTCACCTATAGACCTCCGGACTTATTCCC
Source organism: Neoceratodus forsteri (assembly GCA_016271365.2). NCBI lineage: Eukaryota > Metazoa > Chordata > Ceratodontiformes > Ceratodontidae > Neoceratodus > Neoceratodus forsteri. The sequence goes on along the minus strand of CM057453.1, from coordinate 1,174,219,478 downwards.
TAGGGTGTCTTATTGACTCCCTTGCTCGTCCATCTCGTCCGGACTCTCTGGCTGACTTGCTTATCCTGGCCTCCCAATCCCGCACCCTTAGGTTCTCTTCCGTCCTTATGCTCTCAATACGACCCTGTGCTACCAAAATGGGTGAACAGGCATTTTCCAGTTTTGCTCCTAAGTTCTGGAACTCGCTCCCCTTGCAGGTTAAAAACTCTACCTCCCACCTTGCCTTTAAGCACTCGCTGTTCTCTCACCTCTACACCCTCGGTAACTGCAGTGCACTTAGATGAAACTACTACTAGGCCCCCTTGCTGGTTGCAAACTATGTATAACTTACCTCATGGCATATTATTTATAGTGTTTTAGTTTTTCTTCACTAGATGAGCTAGGGACAGATAATGTGTGAGCTTATCCACTAGCCTATTCACACCTCTTATTGTGCCTATAATTGTCTACTTGTCCTATCCTAAGATATATCTCAACCTGTATAATATTGTTTGTACTATGATGTTGTTATTATTTATGAATTTGTACAATTGTGCTTATATGTATTCTGTATTGTACTCTCCTGGGTTGTGCCTGAAAATAGGCAGGATTGTTGCCTAGCGCACTTACCCAGTTATCAAAAGTGACTAAATAAATAAATAAAATGGCTGATCTGTTGCATCCAGTTCTGACATGAGAAAGCTGGCAAGAAGTTCTCCTTAGGTCTAAGAGCATACTGCACAAGAGGTACTGCAGCGTAAGTTGCCGACCCAAGAAGCATCCCATTGGCAGACATCTACAAAACAGCTACTGTACCTGGAAGACTGTTCACACATTTACAGAGCACTACTGTCTGGACATTTCATCCAGACGAGATGCAAAGTCAGGGACTTTATCCGTTAAGAACCTTTTTCCATAAGTAGGTTCCAGACTTCCCAGCCTCCCAAGGTACTGCTTTATAGTCTGCAGTTTTTGTATGGCATCACTATTGGACTCATGTTGTTAAAAGAAAAAAATACTCAGCACAGTAATGATGTTTCTTCTAATGGGTCCAGTAGTGAGTCAATATAATCCCATCCCTACCTCCCCTTCTAGAACCCAGTCAATAAAGTGTTCACTATTAATAGGTTTTAAATACAGTTTTTTTTCCCGAACATTTTAATATGTTTAAACAGTACATATTTGAATAATTATTTTTAATTTTTTGTTACGTAAAGCAGCAGTGCAAAACAGTTGCTAAAAATATTAGCATACTTGTCAAATCTACTAGTCTTCTTAATTCTGTTATTCCTGACCCTTTTTTCTAAATTACATTTTATTGCTTTTGTATAAAAACAATAGCATATAACATACTCATGCTAGAAATCACATTACATTACAATAGCATACATCCAGTGTATCAGGCTTAGTTAATCTTAGCAGTCTTAATTTTGGATACAGGGGGTATTCCATTTAATTATAGTCCATAGTCAGTCCATAATATGCTGCACTGTACAAGACTTTGGGTGGTCTAATCAATATCAGAAAATGTAAAACCATATAAGTTAGCACAACCTCCAGTGTTGTTATGACCCCCTCTGCAAACATAGCATCCATCAGCTGTAGTGTTCAAAGTGGAAATTCCCACACACCCTGCAAGAAAATAGGGCTACAAAATACAAACAATAATCCCTACTCATCAGGGTTCCAACCCAGTTACATTTAAGCATTGCATTGCAGCTCTCCATGTGATGTCCGCTGTTGCTGCTACAACTTTCAAAATCGGACATAAACAGCCCCCATAATGTATATTATGAGAAGAGTTAGAACCCACTAAATGAGCAAATGACCCATTCTGTTCTATCTAAGGTGAGGAAAACATGAATAGATAACAAATACCAGGCTTAATTAAATTCAACAGTTATTAATCTCATGAAACTTCCCTCTCTTAAAGAAACTGCATTAGCAAGATAGTCCCAGCAAAAGAAAGTGCAGGTACCCTCTTCTTCTGATTCAGATGATTCATGAGGTCTTGCCCGAGAAAACTCTTGAAATATAGCCTTCACTTTCTTACCGGCTTCCACTGGGTCAGTAAATTGAAAGGTTTGTCCACCGTAATACAGTCGGAGCCTGGCTGACATCAGGAGCAAATGAACTACCGCAAGGCTTCGCAGTTTCTGCCAAACCCTGTCAGATGTCTTCCTCCTCATTCTTGTGACGTAAGACAAGTCAGGGAAAGATGTATGGTGGATCCTTGGAAATTCAGCTGTTTTTGTTCCCCGTGCGGCCTGGAGAATACAATCTCATGCCTTTGATCCAGAGGTCACCAAAAGAGCAGTCCGAGGTAAATCGTTGGTGGCTGCAGCAGACCTAGGGTAGATTCGGTAAGCCTTTACCAACATTGCAGCAGAGAGATTAGAATCCAAATGCAAGGCTCCCGGTAACCACTCCTGCAGGAACTACAAAAGATCTTCCCCTTCACAGTGTTCAGGCAAACCCACTATTCCAACATTAGAGGCCCTTTGGGAGTTCTCAAGAACCTCCAAGCAATATCTCAGCTGGGCATTCTCCTGCATCAGCTTGCCTGTTGCTAGGGCCCCAGTCGCTGTAGATTCCGCCGCAGAAGCTGTCTTTTTGGGGACTTCTGTTTCTGTATCTTGCTCCACAAACCTCATCAGGATAGACTCCACCTTCACATCGATGGCCTGCATGGATTGCTGCAAGGCCTTCCATGGTGGGTCTGTCGTCGAAGAAGATTTAGCTGCTCCCTCTGCTTGAACAGCCTCCGCTGGTGGGAATTTCGGGCTGCCAGCAGGACCTTTATTCGTTCGCCCCATTTTCCGAAAGAAGGTACTAATATGTAGCTTTACTTGTAGATCTCGATTCAGCAGTCAAATTTTAAGTTTCTGCTCCTAAAAAGTTTATTTTGTTAGTTTTTATTGCAGATTAGTGCAGAGCTCCAAACAAACACTTCTCATCGGTAGATGTGCTCCACAACGCCCCCACCTTATTCCTGACCCTTGCCTGTTTAGTAATGCTATTTCTAAGCCAACTGTGGTGCCCATCTTTTTTTCTTGAGAAAACACTACATTAAATATTTCAAAAATACTCAGATATTGGTGGAATTAGAACATTTTACAACCATATAAAACTGGAAAATGCCTGAAATATTTAATAGTGAAAAAAGTGAGGGTCACCTTTTTTGCCCAATTTCCTTGCACTATTTCTTTCTGCATATTTTGATAGCTATTTAGCTTAAAGCTTACTGTTTTAGATAAATTAGCACTGCTCCCATCTGCTCTTCAGCACAGACCTGACATTAAAACATTAGAGGGAGCAACAGCACAGCAACATAAATGGAGTTCTTATTCTATCATCATCATTATAAATCTCCAAGGCAACATCTCTGGCTGGAGATGATGCAGTTTTTGTAGTGGCTGACTATTGGACCTATTCGAGGAAACATCATTACTACGGTGAGTAATTTTTTTCTTGACTCACAACCAGTGGTCAAAAGATTTGTTTGCAAGGTTTTTAATCAGTTGTATCCCCCATAAGGAAACAAGTCCCTCCATGGGATGTGAACCTGTGGGTGGCACAATAAGTAGAGCCTACCTTCGAGCCCATGGCTTTGGAAGAGCTCAGGTACCATACCTCGAAAACAGTGTTTTTAGTAGCTATGATTTCTGTCAGCCTGTTCAGTACACTGCAAGCCCTCTGTACAGAACTCCATGTTATTATTTCCCATAGAGATAATGTGGTATTATGGACAAACAATAAATTTCTCCTAAAAGTGGAGTCAGAATTTTACTTGAGCCAGTCAGTAACCCTGCCTGTATATTTCCAATACCTCACGCAGATGCAGGTGAGGGTAAGCTCCCCAGCCTGGCTGTTAATAGGGGTTTGAGCTTTTAGAATCAAAGTGTCAAGAACTGACAGTACATTATATATTAATGCCACTACCGAGATCACTCTTACAGTTGTAAGAGTGGTCTCAAGTGCATTTGTAGGGTATGAGAACTGTGAACTGAAGGTGAGTAGTTCTGATACCCAAAGGGTGTAAGTGAGATCACTCTTACAACCGTTTAGAGTTGTCTCAGTGGTGTTATTAATATATTATTGATCGAGATTGCTTAATAATATATTAAAATAAAAAAAAAAATCTTCCCCAAATGTTCCTGTTTCCAGGGCAGCTGCGCATGAGGCAGTCTTCACAGAATAAGAGTGTCTCACATGCAGAGAAGAGGAGTGCTGTGATTGGTAAGGAGTTGATCCCTCAGTCTTTAAAAACGTTTATCACTTATGGTGATACAGTATATGTTTAGGGCTTATTGTAGACAGAAATCAGTGACTTTTCAAATCTTGTTGTAGGACAGTTCAAAGGTCAGAAAAGTTGTTGTACTATCGTTCTGACGTCACATCAATAGTACAACAACTTTTCAGCCTTGCCCTACCTCCTGTTTGGCTGACTTGAATAGTGTAGAAGAAAAGAAAAAAAAATGGCGACGCAATTAAGTGGGCACAGAGTGGCAGAGCAGTGGATCCTACTCCTCTTGACACAAATAGTCTCAGACAGCTTTGTGTCATGGAACAGTTTTTTTTTTTGTAGTTTAATTTCTAAAAAATGAAAACTGCCGCTGTGAGAATGAGCAGGAGTGATGAGAAGCCCCAGCCAGTAGAGCGCAGAGAACCTGAAACGAGTGGCAGTGGTGACGTGGAGCGGGACCAGGAACTGTGAAGTAACCAACAGTTTTCAAAAATCAATAAGCCCTAACCATATACTATATAAAACAGTGGATGTTTGCCCATCCACAACTAAGGCTGTGTTGCCCTTTCGTGATGTTGATGACATCCGTGAGACCTCTCGAGCTTCGCTCTCTAGGTCTCTATGATGTCATCAACATCCTTCGAGAGAAACACAGCCTTGTTGTGGATGTCGCCTATCCACTATTCTATATATTATGGTAACACTACCTGTTTTCTTTCCAAAGCCTCATTTCAGTATAGGAGAAGAGAAGCCTTCACAGCCTTGAAATCAAGAGTGCTATAAATTATTCCATGTAAGGACTGAACAGTCAAAAACTGAAAACAGGCAACTGTTTGCCACTGATGTCTAGGTAGGAAAAGTTAAGTCTTCTGTGAAAAAGACCGTCTCTAGTTGGACTGTTTCTTGTATTGAATTCTGCTATAGTGAGGCTGGTGTAGAGCCACAAAAGGGTTTAAGGGCATATTCCAGCAGAGCTACATTAGCTACAGTGGCAGCATTAAAGGACATACCCTTGCATGAGGTGTGCAAGGCAACCACATGGTCTGCACTACACACTTTGACTTCTCACTACTGTCTAGACATGCAAGCGAGAAGGGATGCCAGCTTTGGTGCTTTTGTACTACATAACCTTCTTTCCTAAACTGGATCCAGACCTTGCCTCCCAAGAAGTACTGTACTTTGAGTCTGTAATTTGTATGACTTCACAAATACACACTTTCTGCTAGAAGAAAAAAAATACTCACTATAGTAGTAATAATGCTTCTAGAGGGTGTTACTTTTGAGTCATACAAGCCCTCCATACTTTCCCTGCTAAAACCTGCATGAAAGAGGTTATTTAATTTACTTTAGTTTATTATATTCAGAAAACCTTTCAGCTACAAGTAGCCCTTTTTCAGAGGTGTCCATGTCCTTTACAGACAGTACACAACCATACAAAGAAACAATTTCATTTACAATTACAAACCAACTTTTTTGAAAACAAATTTAGTACATAATTTTTAAAAGCATTAAAAGTATTTAAACCACGAATTTTAGAATGAAGCAAATTCCAGACCTTCGCTGCACTAATAGAAAAAAACCTTTGTCCTAAGTAAATTTTCCTGTAGGGAATTTAACATCTATGACATACCATGTTCCTAGTAAGGAATCTATTTGAGACTTGATTAAAGAGTGATAGAACCCCAATTGGGGTATGACCCAGAAGTGACTTTTTACACATAATAACGAGATTGTAATCAATTTGAAAATGACGTGGTAGCCAATTTAGTGCAGTATATAAGTGACACCTATGACTATCCCTTTTACAATTTAAAATCTACAGGCATTATTTACAGCAACATTAATTTTCTCCAAGATAGTATTGCAAGCTACCTAATAGACAACTCATCCATAGTCAACAATTGAAAGAATCAAGCTATTCATCAGTAATTTTTTAACTTCGCCAGTAAACTTATTCTTATTTTGATAAAGAAGACCAGTCCATTTATTAATATAGAATAATTCATGGGGAAGTGTGTGTAATGAGGATTTTATGCACACCTGAGGAGTGTGACACCCCATAAATGCCCAAGGAGTTTTTCAGGGCATCACACAAACCGAGGGTGTGCATAAAATCCTAGTTTAAGCACTTCCTCGTGTTTTATTTTTTATATTTACTGGAAATGAAAAAACAGAAGTGTTCACATGGGTACTTGTAACTGCAATGGGGTTTCAGTATACCGTGGTTTTAGTTGAGGAAAATTCAGTCATGCGCACTGGCAGTGCCAATCGTGAAGAAGTAGTCATTTTCTACTGTTTTTTTGTGACAGTTTTATTAGGAAACTGTGCCCTGCTTTTGTTTCTTTGAACTGCTGAGAAGTCTGTCATTCGTGCTGGCAGTTTTCATGAGGGAACGCGACCAAACGGCCAGCACGAGGACAGACCCTGGCACAGGTGCTTGGCTGCATTGAGAGGTATTTTTAGAATTTTTAACAAAGGTGGTTAACGGAACTCTGTTATTCACATGTGTGAACAACAGAGTTTGGAGGTTCTGCCAGTGATTGATTATTGGCACTTACCAGTAAATATTACTCTTTACAATATAGTCAGCATGGCATATAAAAGACAACTAGGGGTCTAAAAAGATCCCCAGACATTTGAATGATTGAACCTGCTCAATAACCTCACCATTTCAAGTAGTAATAGTGAGAACTGAGCATTTACCAAGACTATGCCTACTCCCAAATATATATGTTGATTAAGTCAGATCAGATATTTAACATTTTCTTGCTTGAGCGTTTTACAGTTTCACATTTTGCAGTTTTTACAGTTTTTCATATTGTGATTTGTGATGTCTTACTACATTTATGTTTTTAATTATGCAGTGTAAGTTAGTTGATTGTTCAGTGCTCTCTGCTGCTTCTTAGCTGTTAATCTGCTTTTGCAATGTCAGGGGGAGCATGGCCACACTAAAAAGTTTGAATTTTAACTTTATGAAATATAACTATCTTTGGAACAGCACACCGTGGCTAAGATATCACAATTTGTGTGCTTCACAAACACATTCTGTAGAAGAAATATAATTTCTGTGCCCAGTTGTGTACTGTGGATATGTGTCCAGCAAAAGAATGTGGGGTTTCAGCTCAAATGCCTACTCACCTTCACTACACTACCATCGCTCTGTTTATGGATTGAGCCTGAAGTTGTCAAATATTTTTGATAACACCCCTTATTATGAACACCCCTTGTTATGTTGGGCACGTTGTTTTAATGGTGCTTCCTTGCAGCTTCTTTTACTTAAAGGGTAATAAAGATTCTGATTTGGAAAATACCCATGTTTGGGGAAAATAAATGCATACAAGCTTAGCTGTAGACTTGATATTTAAAATGGAGAGCTTCAGTATTCCCATTCTTTTTTTTTGTGTGTGTGTCTCGGACATCAACTTCAGTTCCAAGACAACACAGACTTCTTTCTAGATCCAGATCCTGAAGAAATAAGATTTCCTTTCAAATTCCTGGCTTCCTTCATAAAAAGACTTGTAAGAATATATCTTTTTGTTAAAGTTCAACCTAAATGGCAAAGCCATACTGCACCAGTACAGTGCATGAGAGAATACTACCACTCTGCAGGAGATTGATGTGTCTGTTATATTTTTTGAGTGGTCAGGTATAGAAGAATCAGCACTGAAATCCATGCTCGTCAACACAGTTAACATACAATTTTGCAACATACAAGGAACACGGTAACGAGAAAACAGCAAGTCCCCTAGCCCCTTGTCATAACAATAGGTCAGAATACCAATTACTTAGTATGGGCACTCGGCTAAGCCTTTAGCCTCATGTCACCAAATTTGCATAATTATGTAAAAAATTAAGACTGGCTCAAATCTTAATTTATACCTATTGTATGTAAGTTTTAGATAATCAGAAAAACATTTTTGTCACACCCAGATGTGATAAGTAGAACAAATAGATTTTATTTGTCCCTGTACAATTCTTCTAAATACTAATAATTTGCATTGATATAAAACCTTGTAAACATAATTACATATATAGATACATAGACAGTGTCGGCAGATAAGGGCCTGTGGCCCACCCAGTCTGCCCATTTGAGCTTGTAAGTTCAGTTTATGTTTTCCAAGAAGTCTGTTGCCCCTTGCCCCTGACCTCCAGAATTCCTTTATGTCTATCCCATGCATTCTTAAATCCCGTGATTGTTTCAGCCCCCACCACTTCCCCTGGCAGGGTGTTCCACTTGTCCACCACCCGTTCTGTGAAGAAATTGGTCCTCACGTTTCCTCTGAATCGTCCTCCCTCCAACTTCATCCCATGCCCTCTAGTCCTGGAACATCTTTTTCGCTTAAAATTGTGTATTCCTGCACCCTGTTCCTCCCTGTAAGATACTTGTATGTCTCTATCATATCCCCTCTCTCCCTCCTCTCCTCCAGGGAGTACATGTTCAGTTCCTTCAACCTATCCTCATAGGACTTGTGATGCAATCCATGCACCATCTTTGTTGCCCTCCTCTGAACCTTCTCTACCCTGTCTATGTCCTTACGTGAATAAGGTCTCCAGAACTGTACAGTGTACTCAGGTGAGGCCTGCTGGTGTCTTGTAGTGGAATTATGACCTCCCTTTTCCTGCTGGTGATGCCCTGCCTATGCATCCCAGCATCCTATTTGCTTTACCTGCTGCCTTGTCACACTGTTTCCTCACCTTGAGGTCATCAGAGATGATAACCCCAAGATCCCTTTCCTGCTTGGTGCATGCTATATCCTCACCCCCTAACTGATATATTGTGCCAGGGTTTTGTGCCCGATATGCATTATCTTGCACTTCCTTGCATTGAATTTCAACTGCCAAACCCTGACCATTTTCAAGTTTCTGCAGGTCCCTTCTCATTCTGTCTACACCCTCTGGTGTGTCTACTGTGTTACAGAGCTTTGTGTCATCAGCAAACAGTGAAATTCTGCCTTCTAGGTCCTAGCAATGTCACTGATAAAGATATTGAATAGGACTGGTCCCAGCACTGATCCCTGTGGTACCCCACTGGTCACTCTTCCCTCTGTTGAGTGACAGCCATTTACCACCACCCTCTGTGTCCTGTCGCCCGGCCAGTTACCTACCCACCACACTACTATCCTGCCCACACCCATATTCCCCAGTTTGTGCAATAGTCTTCTGTGTGGCACAGTGTCAAAGGCCTTGCTGAAGTCCAGATAGGCCATGTCTAATTAAGAGAAATGTACACATAAAACAACAAAGGTTTCGGAAACTAAAACAAAACAAAACAAACATTCCAGAAAATAAGCAAAACAAAGAAATAAGCAATATTCCAGCACAATGAATAGTATGAGCTCTACACCATGCCTTCAGCATGCTTTTGTATATAGCATAACTTTCTTGCATAAGAACTTGCAAACTCTTTACATTAGCGTCTTGAATTATGTTTCTGTATAAAACTTATTTCAATACTTCATAGCATGCAACATGTGTATATCCCTTTAAAATGAGTACAAGCTTAACCATGTACCCCAATATTTTGTATTCAGAAAGTTAAGTTTATCATGCCACCTCCCCAGCTAAACCAAATTAGAATATTATAAAAATTAATTAAAATCATCCTTAGTCAATCAAAAAAAAACAATCAAAAATGTATTTCTAATACGCTTTTCCAAAACCAAAGTGCATATACAATTCAGAACAACATTAAACAGATAAAACATTAAAATAATGATAAGGCAGCAGTCATAAGACTAAAAATTATCCCCAAATACCAATCCAAATAAATACAGTATGTTTTAAAGGGGATTTAAAAGTCTCGGTGGACAGGCACTCTTGAATCCGACGAAGTAGAGAGTTCCACAGGGTTGGGACTACAAAGGAAAAAGCCCTCGCACCTGATGTCTGAAGATGGACCCAGGGAACCTCTAGCAATCCCTCGTCAGTGGAGCGGAGGGGGCAGTAAGGCTGAAGGAGGTCTTGCAAGTAACCCGGTCCCTGTTCATGTAGGGTCTTAAAGGTCAGGAACGCGACGTTAAAGGGGATCCTCCATCGCACCGGCAGCCAGTGCAGTTCACGCAGCACAGGTGTGATATGGCTAGTTTCTGACAACCCTGTCAGCAACCTGGCTGCAGCGTTCTGTACCAGCTGCAGGCGACGGAGATCCACCCCTGGTAACCCTAGGTATAGAGCATTGCAGTAGTCAGACATCTGGTTATTTGTAGAGGCTTGGTTTTCTTTCTTTTTATGTCAAAATATTGGTGAGTTCTTCTCCTCCTCTTGGATGATATAAAGTTCTTAAGTGGCTTGACCTTGCTATAGTTTCTTCTTTTTCCTGCTCACACTCGAACTCTGGACTTTGGACTCCTCTCTGGCATCAGTACAGCAATGCAGACTTGCTTCTTGGCTGATAAACATTTATTTATTATTATTTAAATTTTGGTGACCGGGTAGGCCCACTGGAACCTCGCGGTCCCTTTTTCAGGAGCGACCCGAGATTAGTTACATGTACCTAGAGGGAGGGAAAAATCAATGCTTTTGATAAGTACAGTACAGCAAGGCTTACATTGACTGAGTGAACACGCATAACAGTACAGGGACTGATACAAATCAATACTTTTGTTAAGAACAGACCATTGAACAGTTATACACCTATGTAAGTGCAGAAGCTGGTTCTACCATCAAGCTGTCGGACCAATTCTGTCCAGTCTCCTGTGTCTTTTTATTTCAGCAGAGATAACACCCTATATTGGATCCCTTTGAGGGACCTAAGGTGGAGCAGCAGCACGGGGGCACCTTCCCAAGGTGTATTTTTAGCCCCTTCTTGAAACCCTCAATAGTGGAGCTCTCCTGTATCTCTCTCGGGAGGTCGTTCCAGAATTTTAGGAGGGCAACCCTGAATGATCGTTGACCTAAGGATGATCTGGCCAAGGGAATTTCTAGTAGTGTCCAATCGGTAGATCTCAGTTCGCATCTTATTGTCTTGGGGACAAGCAGATCACGCAGCCCAGGAGGGGCCCTGGGTGCAGTAGCTTAAAAGCCATGCACAGAGAGTGATACGCTAATCTGGCTTCCAGGGATGGCCACTCTAAGGCCTGGAGCACCTGGCAGTGATGTTCCGTCCTTTCTGCCCTGGCAGTAAACCGGCTGACCCTGTGATAGAGTGTGCCTAGTCACTGTCTTTCTGTAGCCCTCAGTGACTGGAGCAGGGTTGCTCCATAGAAAAGGGTGGGGAGAATTGTCCCGTTACCGATCGCCATTCTGGTTTCTGTGGTTAGTAAGGGGTTTAGTCTGTATAGGAGGCCCAGCTTCTGGTTTACCGCCTTAGTGAGGTGGTCCATGTGCTTTCTTTACGAGACCTCCTGGTCGAGGTACATACCCAGGTACTTTATGCTGTCCCCTACTTCTATCCCTACGCCATCATGGGTGGAGAGGGATAGGAAGTTGGATGTCTTTGGGCCCAGTCTTTTTGGGCCAAAGAGCATGGCTTTCATCTTTTTGCTATTCAGGATCAGCCTGTTGACCTGGCACCAGGTTTCAAGGGCAGCGAAGTCCTGCTTCAACTCCAGATTTAAAGACCCTGTGTCCTTTCCTGTCCTGTACAGTGTGACATAGACAGCCAGTTCTGAGTGCTGTATTATATTTTTTTTTAATATAAAATGTTTTACTGTCTCTGCTGAAAATTCAAATGCTCTAGGAATGACCTCTCTCATCCCCCCTCCCCCAGATTTCAGCGGACAGATGCAGGCCAAGAGAACTGCTGACAGTTACTGGAAGACTTTTATTAAGGATCCTGTTTCTCTGAGCTAATTACAGAGTTGTTAAGTTAATTTTGTTGAGACAAATCATAAACTAGGTTTATGACGTTAAAATAAGGGACGCTAGGATGTTACATAGAGATGTAAGGTTGTAAATGACCCTGGGAAGCCTGTGTGAAGAGGGTACAGCATGAGATCAAAAGAGGTGTCATTGAAACTTGAGTTATACTAAGGTTGCAGAATTAATATTTTGAAATTACATCCTGTGGTTGTATAAAAATATATTTTTGTTAGATATTTGACCAGAGGAGGGCTAGATGACTTCATCCAAAAAGGGATTGGTGAATACTGCTTGAAAAGATTATTCTCTTTCACTATAGAGAGGCATTTTGTATCTGACACTGACCAAGAAAACATCTGAGCGCTGAAAAGAGGTATTTAGAAAGCTTGACAAATCTAAATATAGTTGTAGGAATTGCACTGTTTTAAACCTTGTTTTGTTTAAAGATAGGTATGTCTTGTGATATGAGTTCTGTATTGTATGTTTGACATATTATTATATATTTTAGTAAAAACTCTAATTTTAGAGAAAACCTGGTCTGTCTTTGAATTGCTTTCTTTTGCTAAGAAATATTTATGGTTCAGCAGACACATAGCTTGTATGGTGGCATTAAACTGGAAACAGAAAAGTTTTAAATCTGAGGTCTTTATAATAGTTGTAAAGGGTTCATCTCTGAATACCTGGTTAGGTGCCCATAGGCAAAGATATCTGGCCCCCCTAAGACAGATATATCTGAGCCTGTGCATTGGGTATGCTAGCAAGAGGTTAACAGTTTGAATCCCTCCAGAACTGAGACCTAAGGTTGACTGAACTCACAAAAACAGACAAGAGGGTTACCTTGTCTGTTACACTGTTCACAAGACTGCACTCAGAGGTTGGCACTTTGCGAGTAGAGGGCCTGACCTGCCGAGTGAATTTGTGACATACAGCACTGTGTCATCAGCATACAGCATGACTTTTGCCCCTCCACAGTGTTGGGGGAGGTTGTTAGTGAACAGGGAGAAGAGCATGGGGCCTAAGATTGACCCTTGTGGAACACCTATGGGTACTGGATGCTCGTCTGACTTAGTTCCATTCCACCGAACCATTTGTGACCTGCCACTTTTGGTAGTCTGTGAACCATTTCAGGGCTGTTGCATCCAGACCCTGACCCCTTAGTCATTCAGTGAGTAGCTGGTGAACCAGCCGCAGATTACGAGCTACGCTTTCTGTAGCGGAAAGTGTTATTTTTAGTTGCAGTCAGTGGGCAGTCTCTGTGCTTTTGTTCCGGTGTGGGTGGGAACTTTTAAAAACAGTCCTTAACAACAAAAATGTCTTCAGCACCAGCAGCAGATCCTTCTAGTATGAAGTATAGGCAAGAACTGAGTGGATCATTCAGGGTTTGGCTTTATTACATCTGGTCCAGAGTGGCACCACCTTCTTGCTAGGTCATCATTGCACCAGTTCTAATTGGTCCTTGTACAGCAGTGGAATGGTTAGTTTTTTTTCCCTTCAGAGTCTCTACTTCTTGCTTAAAAGTACAGTCTCAAGACCAAAGTTTGTTTTTCTTCTAATGTTTGTATGCAACAACATACAATCTCCATGCAACCGTTTTTAAATTCAGCTCATTAAAGGCAATCTTTTGAGACGTCTTCCAGGTCTGTAAGACAAATATTTCTGGATATAAGTTAATAATGACTATAACTTTAATTATGAGCAAAGTCTTTTAAAAACAAAGTAATAATTTTGTTTCTCATGTCTCCCACTTTAGGATAAGGAAAGTTTTGTCCAGAAAATCCTTTAGGGAAGTTCTGTAAAGCATGGAATTCCATTGTAGACAATGGGTCTTTCTTCTTTCAAGAAAACATATCCATCAAACTGTCAAATTTGTTTTTCATACTTCTTTCAGATTCTATATAAGATTAAACTTGATATGCTTACTTTGAAGATTATTGTCCCAGAACATCCATGAAGATAATTCTGGTCTCCCATCAGTTACATTTACACTATTTGGCCAGTCAACAAGCTGCAATGTACTCTATTCACTGCATAGGTTTCATGCTGGTAGTATCAAAGATAATTCTGCAAGGAACAAAATTATTTTATTTCTATTGAAGCTTTTGTAAATTCAGTCTTTTCATTTTCCTTCTTGAAGATAGTTGCTGTACCAGCATCGTAAATTTCAATCAAAGTGACATTTTGGCACATGGTCACCATAGGATCTTCTCTGGTCCTTGTTTTGATAAGCCTGTTGCAAGCAGATATCCAAAAGGGTAGGCAATATTACAGCCTAGAGAGGCCAGTTTTAAGGTAGTCCTCAATTCAAACGGGGAGTTTTAAAACTAGACCATTTTTTTTCTCAAAGTTCCACTTAGGCAGGGCATCTTCCCTTTTTCCGAGTTCATGTAAGCAGTTCTTTTTTTCTTGCTTGTAGAGCTCATGTAGACAAGAATGGTGACTAGATGCCTTAGTATGGCCTCTCATTTACCCAAATAAATAATTAAGCATTTATCAAGGACAAGCCAGCTCGGTGGCACTGGATGCCACACCTTGCCCCACGCCGGCGACCCGGGTTCGGCAATGGACTTGGGTCGTCGGGGGTCGGCAGAAGAAGGGAGAGGATCGAGCGTCCCAGACAGCTCTCCTCTCTCTGGGGTGGGTATGGGGCTTGCGTCACTATGCAGCAGCATCTGGCGACTGGCGGTTGCACTGCAAAGTTGCGGTGCATAGAAGAGGGTTGGAGCACGGCAGACGACACGCAAGTGCACTGTATGTCATTGCAGGCCGTCTCCAAGGGAGAACATCAAGAGGTGGCAAACTAGCAGTGCGGTTGCAGCGCTGTGCCCCCGGATCTGAGAGGTGCGCCCCCAGGTATTGGTTCCAGGTCCCCAAGGAGGGGAATACTGTGTGTGCACCAAGCCTGTGGAGAAGAACATGTCGTTGACCAGACTGGGTCTGGGGGTGCAGATGCCGGCGGCCGGATGACCTGCCATGCTCGCGCCACAGGAGGAGAGAGAAAAACAATGATATGATAAAAAAAAGCATTTATCA
Organism: Neoceratodus forsteri; assembly: GCA_016271365.2. NCBI lineage: Eukaryota > Metazoa > Chordata > Ceratodontiformes > Ceratodontidae > Neoceratodus > Neoceratodus forsteri. The sequence continues at coordinate 1,174,204,423 of CM057453.1, read as the reverse complement.
AGGATATAAAATAGTGATTATAAAATAATGCAAAACAATACGATTATAATAAAATATTTGTTATAACTAAGTTTTATTCCTACGCCCCTATATGAGATCATAGAGAATCGCCAAACACCCGGTCCTCTGGTAGAGCTGAGGTAGATAATGTCTTCAATTATTGCAGTGCCATATTGAGACATACTAATCAAGTCACCTTTTGCACTGCAGAAAGGGCTATAGTGCTCACATTATATAAGTCAGTTGTGAGTGTAGACTGAGTGGATGGTAACACCCATTACCAGTTCCAAAGTCAATAAAGAAAAAATGGTCCCTGATCAGTCAGTCTGTGAAGTGCTTGCTGTACTTGAGGGTGCACCATTGTGTTTTGCGTGAACAATCTAGCTCTAGGCTGCCATTCTCTTGCTGTTGTTGTGAGAGGTCGGAGCAGTCATCCATTCCCGCTACTGCAGTTGCTGCTAGAACTGGGCAGCCTAGTGATAGGAGAGGAACTCCAAGCTTTATGAGGGCTTCTCTTACACCTTCCAGTGTTTTAAAGAAATTTGGCCTGGATTCTGTGAAAATACTGAGTTAAATGGTGAGCCTTAATGTTTTTCTCCCTGAGGGTTTTAAGGATAGCCAGAATCTTGCATCATTTGCCCATCACCCTATGGAGACATTGTGATCGAAAAAGAGTCTGGTGTCCCCAGAAAAGACTTCCTTTTTGTCCCATGCCTTTTTTATGAGTAACATCTTGATGCTGTAGTTTATACAGGGGAGGACTGTAGAACAAGGTTAGTGCTCTTTGTCATTATGGTTAGGTGTCAGTGCATGGTGGGCTGTCTAGGTTTCGAGGTCCAAGTCACCAGGAAGGTTCAGCAGTTTCTTTAGAAAGGAGACTGAAAAGTCCTCCACACCCCTGATTTCACTAGCTTTAGGCAAGTCATATAGTCTAAGGTTGTAGTGCTAAGATCAGGACTCCATATCCTCCAGTTTACTTGTAGTGTCCTGTTCTAGGCAGTAAAAACAGAACAGAGTTAAACTGTGTACATCAATCTGCACAGCTGTATTACTGAGGCCCTGTTCAATTTCCATGTTTTTTCCTGCAGTTGTTGTATATCTCTTTTGGAAAGAATGACTCTTTCATCAAGCTTAGTAAGATTTGCACTGATGTTTCTTAATTCTGTGACCAGTATACAAGAAGCAAGAGATTCCTCTTGTTGCGTGGTGCCTGTTGGCTATTCTGGGGAACCACCTATTGCTGAAGAGGCCATGCTTGTAGTCCGTGGTCTTAGCATTTTTTTCTGTAGTAGCTCCTCCAGGAATCCCGCTGCCGTACGATTATGTCCTGCCATGTCTGTCAGATGGTAAATATTGCCGTTTTTCCACTGGGTTTTGCTGAATTAAAGAGGGTTTATTTGGATTGAGCTGGCTGGGTCCAAGGAGCTCAGTTAAGCTGCTGCTGCCTCTTTGATGATGTTACTGGAAGTCCCAAGTGCTGGTCTTTCTAGCTATCTGTGTTGCATTATTAATAATACTGTATTACAATGTTTGCTGTTTTGTGACTGGGTATCAACTATTCTGTTTAATTAGTGAGACACACTAGTATTTAGCTGTGTTGCGCATTTGATCCATTTACACTAATAACTGATCAATGAGTCTCCAAAAAGCTGTGTTTTCCTTTTAAGAAAATGTCTCTCAGCTGACATGCTGGCGCAGTAGTAGCACTATCGCTCATGACGTCGGTGACCCAGGTTCAGGAATGAGCCAGGGCCATCAGTGAGCTGACTGGGGGGGGAGGATTGAGTGTCTCAGTGGGATGCTGTCCTCTGGGGAGGGAGGATTTCACATCCCACTGTACTACCGCCACCTGGGTGAGAAAAGGTGGCGGTGCAGGGGAGACGTGAATGAGAGGTGGGACCATTGGGGCACTCCCACAGGTTGTCTGTGTCAGGACTCACTGGCAGCCTATCCCAGTGTGTGATCCTGGTGGAAGGGTGGGGAAGAACAAGGGAAACAGTGCGCATGAGCCGGGCAGATGAAGCTACTCCAGTGACCCACTCCCGCAGTAGATCTCAGCTTCAGTGCTCCTGGGTGGAATCACACCTTCACCTCTGACCAAGGTGGTCAGGCAAACTGTGGGGAAGAAATGCCACAGTGGCTTATGGCGGACCTGGCCCCGGGGTAAGCTGGGGGGCAGCAGAGGGGGGTGTGTCATGGATGGGTGTTTGGACCAGGGGTAGCTGAAACAAGGTCTTGTTAAAGAGGGCAACTCATGTAGAGACAGTTGAAGGAAGCTTCAACCTGTGGTCAGAAGGAAAATAAGCAATGTTTGGAAAAAAAAAAAAAAAGTTTCTCTTTTACAATGCAGTTATTTTTTTATGTAGCTTAAGTACTTATTTGGTGAATTGCATTTACTGCGATATCATCAGTGGCACAGTATTTAAGTGAAACAGTTTGCCCACAAGCCCTGCCCCTGACGAAGCTCGGTAGAGTAAAGCGTTGAGACATTCTTGGTCATTTCCTAACCTGTAAACAGTGTAGCACTTTTGTTCAACAAATAAATGCACCTCTGGGTCTGAAGTGGATCCTTCATCAGTGCTGTTTATTTACATGGTCCGTGCGGCATTACCCTTTGTTCTTTTTGTATTGTTTCGGGGCTGACCACCCTCTAAATGCTGCACTGACCCTGCGCTGATCACAGCTGTTTTCCTAATTTCTTATACATGAATTAATAATTATCTCCAATGTGAATGTCAAGGAACCAGTGGGAGGCAGTGATTACAACCAAGTAACCGTCTCCCTTATGTCAGGAATAACTAGCTGGGCCTCAGCCACCAGCACTTGGAAACTTAAGAAAGGAGGACTTTGCCAAGATGAAGGACCTGTGGCCAAGGGTCTGAAGTGTTGTATAAGGTCGGTAATGCTGAGTACTTGTAGGGTATGCTGAAGAACGTGCTTTAAGCAGCCATAGAGGTCTACATCCCTGTAAGCAGAATGGGAAGAAGGGACAAGAAGTGGCCCCCTGGCTCGACAGGAGCATAAGACAATTGATCCTGTACAAAAAGGTAGTCCGTAACTGATGGAAAGAGATGGGTATCCTCCAGGCAAGAGAGGAATACATAGCAGGACTGAGGGACTGCAAGAGGAAAGTTAAGTAGTCCAAGAAAGGGTTGGAAGCCAGAATAGCAGCAGGAGTGTCAAATAAAACAAAACCCTTCTTCCACATATAATTGGAAAGAGGGAAGGTTAAGTAGAGGATTGAATCCCTCAGAACAAGGGAAGGTGGAGGCACCTGTGAGAGAGCCAGGGGCAACTGGCTGAAATGCTGAATGAGTACTTTACTTTGGTGTTCACTAATGGGCCTGAGAGAGGGCACTGCTCACTGGGAGGGCCCATGGCATGAGGGGTAACCAAATATTCATCCTGCAGACATTACATCCACTCTGGTAACTGACTACTTAGTGAAAATCAAGGTAGTTGGATCCCAAAGGGTGGACAGGATGCACCACAGTATCATAGTGGAGCTTATGGAAAAATTAATTGGGCACTTGCAGTAATCTTTCTTGAGTCTATCCATACAAATGGGTGTGGGAAGGCTTGAAAATAATCAGCATGATCTCCATCTTTAAGAAGTAGGCAACGGCAATCAATTACAAGCTGGTGTCTTGACATTAGAGATGGGAAAGGTGCCGGAATACATAATCAAGGACAGAATAAATAACTGAGTGAGGCCAAGGTTCTCACCCCCATCTCTGTATCGCTTTATGATGGTAGATTTTACCAAACCTACTTGATCACCTTTGTTGGTTTTTTTTTGGGTGGGGCAACCAGGAAAGTGGGCAGGGCAGGGCCATAGACATTTTTTATTTATTAGTTTTTGTTGACCGGGTAAGTGCACTAAACAAATTTTTGCCTATTTTCAGGCATGACCTGGGGGAGGGGGATACAGATGAATGCCAACTGATTTTGAACTAGATTAAGCTGTTGGTGGTATTTTAGTGAATGGGGGGAAATTTGGCCAGGGCATCGGAGAAATTGCTGTGCTCTTTTTGATAAGTGCCATGGGATCTTTAATATCCACCTGAACTACCACCAGAACAGGCAGATGGGACCTCGGTTTAACATCTCTTCTGAAAGATGGCACCTCAGGAGTGCAGCACCTCCTCATGCTGCACTGCAGTGTCAGTATTGGGATAGTAACCCAAGTGCCTGGTGTGGGGATAGAACCCACAGCCTTCTGATCTCCCAGCCTCAGAGCCGAGTGTGCTACCTGCTGAGCTACTGACACTGTCTCAGTTTCGAAGAAACCTTGACATTGGTGGATGATAAGCTCCTGCTCAAAGTACAGCAGTGCAGTATACATGGGACATACACAAGGTTGATTGCTAACTGGCTTAGGGGCAGGAAGCAGAGGGCTGTGGTGGATAGGAACTACTTCAAGTGGAGAGGGGTGCTCAGTGGTGTCTACTGGGGACCAGTGCTGGGTCCTCTGCTGTTCAACATTTTCATCAGTGATCTGGAATTCGGGGTCACCACCAGGCTGCTTAAGTTAGCTAATGAGACGGTGGTGGACTACCTTTAGGATGGGGCAAACTTCAGGAGGACTGGAACAGGTTGGGTCAGACTCCTGATGCCTTGGATCTAGTGTAGCCAAATACATGGTGCTACACTTAGGAAGGAAAAATAAAGGTAGCACCTGTCTTATATCAACTAGGTAGGACATACTCACTGTGCAGTGGCACCTCGTACTGCAGTGGAGGAGGAGGAGGAGGAAGAAAAGATTTGTGGATCATAACAGGCAAGGGCTTAATGCATGAGAAGCGGTGGTTAGCTGCTGTCAAGAAGGCTTGAAAATTGCTGGGGTACATCAAAAGGGGTGATAAGGAGTGACTAGCAGATCAGGGAAAGTAAACCTTTTGTTTCATTCTGTTTATGCCCGCTTCTCACACTGACATTAGACCGCCAGTGCAACTTACCTGATGGTCGTCTGCAGCTGCCTCACAGCCCTGGTTTGTCCCTTAGGCGGGGTCAGGGGTGGCAGGACCCCCAACACCGTGTACGATTTAGGCTCTATGCAGATGACCCTGGTGATGGTTGGAGGTCGGATATACCAGCGCTACAACCAATAACACTTGATGCCAGGGCCCACGTTTCTCATTTTTCTGTCTCCCCCTCCCCACACTGAAGCGGGCAGGTCTGTGATGTCATGATGCACACATGCACGCTCATTACACTGACATCCGCATGCACCTCCTACAAGTGTGCCTTCCAGCTGCACTACCACCTGTCACCACCCAGGTGGCAGTGCTGCAGCAGAGGCAGCATCCCTCCCTCCCCGGCAGAGGTGAGCGCTGTCTGGGACACTTGATCTTCCTCCCCCTGGTGGGCCCCTGATGACCCGATATCATGCCCGATCCCAGGTTGCCAGCATAATGAGTGGTTGCGCTACCGCTGTGCTGATGTGTTGGTGACGGGGAAGGTAACCCTGCCACTTTATAAGGCCCTGATCAGACCCCACCAGAGTGTGAGCTTTCCAATACACAACTGACATTGAGGCTGTCAAGAGTGTGCAACATGTTTCCACCAAAATTGTCAGTGGTATAGGCAAAAAAATCCATAGGGAGAGGCTGGAGGCTCTTAACATGTTCACTTTGGAGAAAGAAGGCTGAGGGGGGCATGATCTCCATATTCTGCATGCTCAAAGATATCAACAAGACAGAACAGATAGATGCTGAATGTGGTGTGCTTCAACGGGAAACTGGGACATGTTCTGAAGTTGAAAAGTGATAATTTAGGGTAATGTTAGGAAACACTTCTTCTCCCAGAAGGTGGTGAACCTTTTGAACAGTCTAGCAGTGGACAAAGTGGATATGAAGACAGTACTGGCCTTCATTGTAAGTCTGGACAAATTTATGCTTACTGAGGGAATCAACAGATACCCTGGATAATAGGAGGGTGGGGAGTCCCTATAAACGTGTTCTTGTTTGCTCAGCATGTTTAGCAATCCCTGTTTAATAAGCTAAAGGAATCATGAAGGTGGGGGGGGGGTGCAGACCAAATAGGTCTAATGTCTATTCTGACCTTGAATTAGTATGTTACTACTGCATGTAAGAGAGGGAGAAAAACAGCTCCAGAACCAGCTCGGGGTTGCTTACATAAAAGCAACATACTACATTGCAAACAACCAAACACTCACTCACTAGCTAAAGTACAGATCACTACACAAAACTGTGTAAAAAATGTGACAACATTTTATTAACTTCCACATTTAAGACTAGATAAAATGCATAGATGACAGCAGCAAAAACAAACCAACAAAAACCAGAGTGTTTCATTCTGATAGCGCTTTATCAATAGAGTTCGTGGCTGCTGTCGCCTATGCATTTTGTCTAGCCTTACATGTGTAAGTTAATAAAATGTCACATTTTTTCACACAGATTACTTTGACTAGTGGGCGAGTGCTTGGTTTTTGCTATGTTACTACTGTATGTTTCTTACTAAGGATCTTTTATTCATCCATCTACTGCATCTAGTGATGATTTGTTTGGTATGATAGTTTCAAAAAGGCTAGATCCCCTCGGTCCTTCTCCTGACAAAGAGTGAAGGAAACTGGACACCTTTGACATAAAGAAGTATTCTACAGCTGCCCTTTCCTTACGTAGTTACTTTGGATTATGCAGAGAGATACCAACACTCCCTTTAGTCCTGTGTTGTGCTGTTTATCAATAAGTCCTTTGAAAAGGGCAACCAGAAAGTCATCCTCACAGTGTCATATGGCCTGAATGCCTCTAAGAAACATCCTACAGATGGCTGTAAATGTGAATGAGTCCTCAGCCAAAGGGATAATAACAACAGCTGTCTCCATTTTCATGCTTGTACTTAACTTCTGCTCTGAGATTCAGCAAAGCTTTGCTGATCTACTGATTCAAGTTCAAGTTTATTGCAGGAAAGACTCCGTTGAGCAAGCTCATTCACATGGAGGTCCTGAGGCACATACACATACAGTTCGCAATTACATAGACAGGAGATATAAAATGTAGAACAACAAAGAAAAAATATGTAATACAAGAGGTATACACAATATAAGTCCTTATGCTACTGTATATATGCAGTACATTCCAGCTTTAACCTTGCCTTAAGTTATGCAGCACATTTCAGCTTAATAAGTAGAGGGCCAGTTGGTACCTAGGAAGTTGACTTGGCGTTGGGGGCCTAGTAGCACCTACATATGTCTTTTAATTTAGAGACAGCTAGTGTTTTGTAGGAGTTAATTGATACGATGCTAGTTAGCTTCAGCATGGCTTGTAGTTGGTTCCAAATGTTTGGGAGGGCATATGAGACAGCTCTTTGGCCAGCTGTGTACATGTCCTGGGAACATCTAGTAGGATAAGGTTGGATTTTATTAGGGAGTAGGCGCTATGCGAGATGTGTATGAGAGACGTTAAATAGACAGGCAGTTTGTGGAGCATTAATTTGAGGGTCCAAATGCCAGCATGCAGGAGGCGTCTCGTGGCAAGAGAGGGCCACCCAACTGCTGCATAAAGATCACAGTGGTGGGTCCTGTACGCAGAGTTAGTAATGAAGCGAAGAGCACGGTGATAGAGTACGTCCAGTTTAGATAGTTCAGATAGATTGAGTTTCCTAATAATAACCCCCTTCTTTGGCAGATGAGATTTTTTTTGCTGTCTGAATCTCAAGATGAATATTTTCTAGGAAGCTCAATAAAATGTCTTGCATTTCTCAATTTTAGTACAGTGCATCAATACAGAGCCTTGCCTTAGGTTCCAGGCTATAACATGCCTTTTATGTTTGCTTGCATGCATGCACAAAGTGAACATACTGTAGTTCAGGGGGCTGTGTAGCTGTATACAGTATTAGCCAATGGATGTGGACATGCAGGAAGCTTGGCTGTCAAAAGCCATTTGCTCATAAGGCTGACAGTGACAGTGTTTGGCTTGCTGATGGGTTTAAACTTATTGTAGCCCAAAGGAGAAAGCCCCACTGATTAGACTGGTTTTCTGCCCATTAGCCAGCTAGCAGACATTATTAGGCTTTGAAGATAAACATCGAGTCTCACACTGTGTGTGTGTGTCCTTAATTACAGACAGACAGTGTCTATTTGAAAACACTAAATAGAGTTAGGGGGGAAAAAAACAGTATGCAGAATGCAGATATAACAGCCACAAGTATGTTAACAGCATGTCAATAATGAACAGAAAATACCAGCAATAGTTGATTAAAATTACATATTATTTATGTCCCCTTTAAAGAGGCCCTGATACCAGTTGGATAACTTTGAAAAATGTGAGCATTAGTTCAGTTTATCATTCCAATATTTTTGTAACTTTTTCCTTTCATATATACGTTATCCTCCTGCCCCTCTCCATCGGCCCCCTTCTGCTGTCAAACTTCACCCCACTTCCAGGACTTACCCCATCTACTTATTACCTCGTTTTGTGAGTGGGTGCCATGAATGGTGGTGGTGCAGTGACTTTATGGATGTAGCATCATCCTACAGACAGCCAGTGGTGTGAAGTGGCATACACATAGACTGTGAAGATGGAGCACGCTTTCAACTCCTGCCTCCAACTTTCAGTTCTGGTGACTGCTGTGCCACCTATCCTCCACTAGGTGGCAGCCAAGCAGCAGTACACAATGTCCCCTCACCTCAAAAGTGGAGGAGATCCTTTGATGGACACAAAATCCTCCTTCACCCAGCCAGCCCCCGAGCAACCTTGGTCCATTCCCAAACTCAGGTTGCCAGTGTGGCAGGAGGTGAGGCTGCCAGTGCCTCAGCCATTCTCATTACTGGCCCAGCTGCAAGTTTACTGTAGCACAGATTTCCTTAGACAATATTGTTTGTGTCCCTAATGGGAGCTGAACCTTCAACCCACTGTTTTACAGTTCTGTACTTTTACCCTCTGTACCATTCAGCTGGAACTATATTTTGTGCAGTTCTTTCCCTTTTCTCTTTATTACTGAGGGAAGTGACATAAAAATAAGATTACTGTCCCTTGGAGTTTATTAGCTTTGCCTGCTTGTCTGCACATGACATCATAATGCCCTGCTTATGACATTATAATTATCTACACAACAAAAGATTGGTATGTTATAAACATAACTGTGACTGCAGAAGTAGACAAACGGACAGAGCAGATATGGCAGAAATACTATTACCTTGCAGATATCCTTAGTAGTAAACAAAGTAAGGATGACAATTACAAAAAAAGGTGATATATAGGTGAAATTGCATCTACCTTTTATGTTTTTCAGGGTTGTTCCAACAACGTCAGGATCTCTTTAAAGCCCTGCTACACTCCAAGCAAACATTTGGCATTGATAAATGCTCGTTTAAGTTGTTTAAGTAGTGTCCCAGTTTCAAAGGCAAGGGTCAGTGATGCACCTCTAGACAGCTGATTGATCAAAGCCAGTTCTGAGAAATAAGCTTTTATAAATAGAGGTACATACCCACGGACCATGCACAGATTACTACTGTATTTATGGTTGAATATCTCTGCACACTCACAGACCATGCAGGGATTACTATTGTATTTAACCATAAGTACAATAGTAATCCATGCATGGTCCATGGGTATGTAGAGATATCCAACCATAAGTACAGTAGTAATCCGTGCATGGTCTGTGGGTATGTAGAGGTATCCAATCATAAGTACAGTAGTAATCCATGCATGGTCTGTGGGTATGTAGAGATATCCAGCCATAAGTACAATAGTAATCTGTGCATGGTCTGTGGGTATGTAGAGATATCCAACCATAGGTACAGTAGTAACCTGTGCATAGTCTATGGGTATGTAAGAGATCTCCAACCATAAGTACAATAGTAATCTGTGCATGGTCTGTCGGTATGTAGAGATATTCAGCCATGAATACAGTAGTACTCCGTGCATGGTCTGTGGGTATGTAGAGATATCCAACCATAAGTACAATACAGTAAACATAGAAACATAGACTTTGACGGCAGATAAGGACCACTTGGCCCACCCAGTCTGCCCATTTCCCTACCTACTGGATAAGCTGCAGATTCTAGTTAACCAACAGCCTACTTCCTGCAACCCCCAACTATAATTGCCTTGTGTCTGTCCCATGCATGTTTGAATTCCCCCACTGTTTTAGACCCAACGACCTCCTCAGGAAGGCTATTCCATGTAGCCACCACTCTCTCCGTGAAAAAAAAATTCCTCACATTACCCCTGAGCCGTCCCCCCTCTATCTTTAAATTGTGCCCCCCTTGTTCTTACACATCTCTTTTTCTGAAAGATGCTACCCTCCTGGACTTTGTTGATTCCCTTGAGGTATTTGAACGTTTTTATCATGTCCCCCCTGTCCCTCCTTTCATCAAGAGTATACATATTAAGCTCTCTCAGTCTCTCTTCATATGGCTTCTGCTGCAGACCCTGCACCATTTTAGTTGCCCTCCTATGGACTGCTTCCATCCTGTCTATGTCCTTGCGTAGATGAGGTCTCCAAAACTGCACGCAGTACTCCAGATGAGGTCTCACCAAATGTCTGTACAGAGGGATAACCACTTCCATTTTTCTACTTGTGATGCCCTTTCCTATGCATCCCAGTATCTCCCTGGCTCTCCTTACCGACTTTTCACATTGCTTACCCACCTTTAGGTCATCTGATATGACTACCCCAGGTCCCTTTCCATTTTTGTTGTTGTTAGTACCTCCCCTGCTATTGTGTACTCTTCTCCTGGGTTTTTGTTTCCCAGGTGCATTACTTTGCACTTCTTTGTATTGAGTCTAAGTTGCCACATGTCTGACCATTCCTCCAACCTTGCCAAGTCCCTTCTCATCTTTTCTACCCCCTTGTGTATCAGCTCTGTTACAGATCTTTGTGTCATCTGCAAGAGGCATACCTTTCCCTCCAGACCCTCTGCAATGTCACCTGTAAAGATGTTAAGAGGACTGGACCCAGTACTGAGCCTGAGGTACTCCACTAGTAACCCCTCTTTCTTGGAATGTGTTCCATTCACTATTACCTTCTGTGTCCTGTTGTGCAGCCAGTTTGCTACCCAGGCTACCACCCTGGGACCCACTCCCAGGCTGGCTAACTGATTATTAATCTTTTTGTGGGACTGTGTCAAATGCCTTGCTAAAGTCTAGGTAGGCCATATCCACAGCCCCTCCCTGGTCTATTACTTGGTCACCCAGTCAAGAAATCAATTAGATTCATCTGACATGACCTTCCTGCTGTAAATCCATGCTGCTTTGGGTCCTGTGCCCGCTGGCCTCTAGGTACTCAACAGTTCTTTCTTTCAGAAGTGATTCCATCATTTTCCCTACCACTGAGGTCAAACTTACAAGTCTGTAGTTTCCCGCTTCTGCCTTGCTCCCACTTTTGTGAGGGAATCCATCTGCCCTCCTCCAGTCCTCAGGTACCACCCTATCCTGACATGATCTGTTAAAAAGCGTGGTCAGTGGTGTCACTAGGTCCTCCCTTAGTTCTTTTAGGATTCTTTGGTGAATCCCGTCAGGCCCCATGGCTTTGTCCACCTTGAGTTTTAGGAGTTCTTTCAGGACTCTTTCTTCTGTGAATGGACTGGTGTCAACCCCTACCCAGAGTGCTTCTATTGTCTGGTTGGGTAACTCCTCATCTTCTTTTGTGAATACTGAGCAAAAGTATTCATTCAATATCTCTGCCTTTTCACTGCCCTCTGCCCACCTCCCTCTGTTTATTAATCTTCACTATCCCTCCTAACCTTTCTGTGCTCCCTAATGTACCTATAAAAGGTTTTATCCCTCTTCTTAACTGAGTTGGCTATTTTTTCTTCGGTTTGGGCCTTTGCTAGTCTAACTGCCTTCCCCACTTCTTTCTGCTTTAATTCATACAGTTCCCTGTCATGCTCCTTCTGTGATTCCTTATACTTTTTGAGTGCAGCCTTTTTCTTCTTAACCTTCCCTGCCACCTCGTTTGAAAACCATAGTGGTTTTTTACTCCGCTTTGTTTTCTTTATTTGCTTCACCGAAAGGCTTGTTGCCTCTATGATGGCAGTTTTGATTTTTCTCCATTGTTCTTCCACCCCTCCTTTTTGGTCATTTGCTAGTGCATTTTTCAGGTATTCACCCATTTTGCCAAAGTTAGCTCTTCTAAAGTCCAGTATCCTTGTTTTTGTATGGCTTATCTCCATGGTTGTACTCATTGTGAAGCACACTGTGCAGTGGTCGCTTGTTCCCAGATGTCTACTGACTTCTAAATGTGTGATCCTCTCTCCATTTGAGAGTACCAGGTCTAATATTGCTCCCTCCCTCCCAAGTGGATTCCAACACAAGCTGTCTAAGGCCTGCCCCCTGCAGGGCATCGAGAATGACCCTGCTCTTGGATGTGGCTGCAGTACCTGTTATCCAGTTAACATCTGGCATATTCAGGTCCCCCATCAACAGTATCTACCCTTTTTCAGCCATTTTGAGAATGTCCTCTATCATTTTGTTGTCCATTTCCTCCCCTTGAGACGGGGGTCTGTATACAACCCCTGTGCAGATTGTGATGCCATTCCCTGTCTCCAAGGTGACCCAGAGTGCCTATTGTCCTCCCCTTTACTTTTTAGTTCTGTAGCTTTGATCCCTTCCCTTATGTATAGAGCTACTCCACCGCCTCTTTACCTTCCCTCTCCTTCTGTAGATTGTGTACCCTGATATGTTAACATCCCAGTCATGGTTCTCTGTGTACCATGTTTCGTGACCTACAATATCCAACTGTTCATCTTCCATCAGGGCTACTAGCTCAGGAAGCTTGTTTCCCAGACTATGGGCATTGGTACTCATTGCCCTCCATTTAATGTTAGCTTTATCCTTTTCCCCATCCCTGCTCTTACTGTCCTTGTCTATTTTCCATTTACCACTGTCCTGCCCTGTGTTGAGCTCTGTACCTCAGTGTTTACCTTACTACCTGCCATGTTTTGTGGGGGGAGGCTTGAAATTTCCTGCCTTTTATCAGCGCCTCCCCCCTTGGCTAGTTTAAAAGCTTGCCAAGGAAGCATTTAAACCTATCACCTAGGAGCTTGGTTCCTTCGTGGACAGATGCAGACCATCATACCAGAATAGACCTTTATCTCTCCAGGTGGCCCCCAGTCCCCAATGAAGCCAAAGCCCTGTGCTCTGCACCAGTTTTGCAACCATTCATTAAACTGCATGGTGTGCAGTACCCTAGCCTCACTCCTGCCATGGACTGGTAGCACCTCTGAGAAGGTTACCGTGCTTGATACCCATCTGAGGCCCCTCCCCAACTCCACAAATTCATTCTGCACTGCACTGATCCCATGCCTAGCTAGGTCATTTGTCCCAAGGTGGACTATGATATCTAGTTCCCTCTCCTGTGATGCTGCTTCTGCAATCCTGAGGATTCGCTTCCTGTCCCTCCAAGCCATGGCACCAGGCAGGCACCTTACTTCCTTCTCCTCTCCCATTCCCAGGTTTACCCCCTAACAATAGAGTCCCCTATCAGAAGCTGTTTCCTTCCCCTGTGGTGTCCCTTGCCACCCTTTTGTGGGTCTCCCTTGTGGATGTCCTCAGCTTTCTTCTGGGTCTCAACTGAGGGTGCCATCATAGAGGAACCTTGCTCTGCCAGAATGGCATATGATTTGTGTAGAGGTACAACTAGGGAGCTTCGCCTCTGGTCCACCACCCGCACCCTCCCAGAACCCACTGTGGTCCAACTGCTCTTCATACTTGGCAACCTCTGAGGCAGTGGTTGTGGCAGTGGTGCTCTTTGGAAGGGGGAGGCCTCCTTAGTCCTTGCTAGTTCAGCCTGGAGGTGGGCAACCTCCTCCCTCAGAGCTGACAGTTGCCTGCAAATAGGACAGCAACGCAGTTTCCAGAATGTCTCCCGGAAAACTGCTGCCCCACAGCCAATGCATTGCACCACTCCCCACATGTCCCTCTCCTTTATAATATACTATATATATATATATCTTTTTTATTATTATTTGTGGTGTGTACCTACCCTTTTTGCACTGTGCTGGGTTATTAAGGATATGACAATTCTGCCCCAAGACCTGTTGAGGAAGTGATGTCAGAACTGTGGCTATAAAGAAAATGCCACGCCTGGGGCGGGTGTGGGGTAGGGTGGGTGGGTAGTCCACAGCCACTGGTGACTGTTAGAAACAATCAAATATACAACTGCTCCACCACCTGTTGAGTATTGCCCTTTATAGTACTTCAACTAACACCACAATTTACTAGACCACGTCTCCTGCACAAATCACTCTACTGAGTCCAGGGATAAAAATTAACTCACTCCTCAGCCAGCAGGACACTTTTAAAATGTTGTAAAAATATCCTTCCAAATCCTAGGTCTCAACCCCAACAATCAAGCAAATTCAGTTGTATCTCACTCCCTCTGGTTATAAAATTACTACACTTTTAATGGAATCCTGCAATTCTCTGCTTAAAGCCAATAAGGAAAAAAAAATGAAACTTTTTGTAGAAAGCATAGCTCCCTTTCTTTACAAGTATTATGCCTCACCAGGTTTCCAGGTCCTAAATGGAGTTATAGTTTGTTCTTTGCAGTGTAGCAAGGTTCTCAGCTTCCACAGACAAATCAAAGTCAGACTCATACATGCATGGTAATACATGCATGGTCTGTGGGTATGTAGAGATCGCCAACCATAAGTATAATAGTAATCTGTGCATGGTCTGTCGGTATGTAGAGATATTCAGCCATAAATACAGTAGTACTCCATGCGTGGTCTGTGGGTATGTAGAGATTTCCAACCATAAGTACAATACAGTAGTAATACGGCATGGTCTGTGGGTATGTAGAGCTGTCCAACCATGAGTACAGTAGTAATCTGTGCATGGTCTGTGGGTATGTAGAGATAGCCAACCATAAGTACAATACAGTAGTAATCCATACATGGTCTCTGGGTATGTAGAGATATCCAACCATAAGTACAATAGTAATCTGTGCATGGTCTGTGGGTGTGTAGAGATATCCAACCATAAGTACAGTAGTAATCCATGCATGGTCTGTAGGTATGCAGAGATATCCAGCCATAAGTACAATAGTAATCTATGCATGGTCTGTGGGTGTGTAGAGATATCCAACCATACGAATCTGTGCATGGTCTGTGGGTATGTAGAGACATTCAACCATAAGTACAATTGTAATTCATGCATGTTCTATGGGTATCATTCATGTTTGCTGAGATTAAGCCAGGATGCTTTCAATTGTAGCAGACTGTGCTAAGGTTTACTTGGTGAGCAAATTCAGCATACGGCTCTAAAGCAGGGCTTTTATTCCTGTACTTTGCACATTTGTTTTGTAAATTGATTATTTTTTTATTGATTTATTTCAGTTTGTGATTAACACATTTGAGCCACTGGCTCATTTACAAAGGTTCCATGTCAGACATAGTATAGAACAGACTAAATAGCAAAAACAGTATATATACAGAAGTACCGTGGCGTACAGAAGATAGCTTGATTTCAGGTTAAATAGGTTACATCAAGAACAATTGTGCTTAAATTGTCAAGTTACACTTTGGTTACAGATTGTCTCAAAATTTACAAAGAAATTTCACCGTCAGTCCTACATATAAAGAGAGGCATTTTAAGTAAGTTCCTAGAGATAAGCTGTCCAAATGCTGAGTTCACAGGTTGGCAGAAGGGTTTCAGGAACTTGTGCTAGGGTAGGATAAGGCCACCAGAAAGAAAGGCTTTGTTGAAGATGTGCTTGAGTGGCAGCCTGAGATGGCTTTGTCATTGGGGGTGGGTAATTAAATACTCAAACTGCATCTGCCTTATGTAGGAACTTTTTTGGTGAATTCAGACTTAGTCTTAACTAAACTAATGGGATCCCCTTTGGAAGCTGTATACTCACAAGCTCAGATTTATTTTCAAAGAGTACTAATAAGTAATGTATTCATAGAGAGGACAGTCACAGCCTGACAAATAAGAGAACATTTGGCTGATTATAAATGTGTTCCCAGAATAATCCTTAGACCTTAGTCCTTAGCTTTCGTGTAAATAAAACTTCTGGCTTTAGAGGTGTTAACATTTACTTAGGACAGATCTCGGGTCCATTTATACTCTAGCACTGCCAACCGTAAGTAACAGCCCAAACCGCAAATTTCAGATATATCCACACATTTATTGGGAACACAGCAGTGTGCAGCATACTTCTTACAGGAAGTACAGAGGACTGCCAAAACCACCTCCTACTGGTTTCACTTACACAGTGTCCTCCATCTCTCAAATTTGCAGTTTGGTACTAGAATTTTGTGTTTTTTGCCTTGCTTACTGCTTGCACACCTTAGCTCTGGGGGTGGTGGTCCCAGTTATGTGTCTCCATTTATACTCTAGACAGACATTATCTTGCTAGATAGTGTCCTAGTTTTCACACTGTTACTTCTTTGCCCCTTTCTGGTCTATAGGGCCTCCAAAAAGACATTACCCTACTATGTTGTATCCTGCATTTCAGAGTGTTGCTCGTTTACCTCTCACCTACCTCCTTATAGTCTGTGTGCTCATTTAGCTAGGAGTACATTAATTCTGTGGCTGTATCTAGATGTGTCTTCTGTGCAGAGATTTGTACGGCTGGCACTTGGTCATCCATTTGCGGTATAACCCCTGCATACAGAAATGCAAGTCATTTGGCACTGTGTTATACACTTGGTCCTACAGGTTCTCCATTTAAACTCCTCATAGCTTTCAACTTCAACTCCCAGCAAGGGGCTCCTGGGATGATATTCTAGGATTGGTAGGAGGAGGAAGATTCCTTAAATCAGCACCATAATTGGGCGTATTTACAATGGTCTCACACAGGACTGTACTCTTTCAACAGATAAACTGAAGGCCAGATGGGAAAAACAGGTTGGTTACTGCCTAACAGAGAAGGATTGGAAGTGTTGTTGGTCTAATGCCTATGGCACATATAAGACACGGGGGGAGACTTATGCAGCTCAAATCCCTGCTGTATTGGTACAGGACACCCAAGCAGCTGAAGAACATGAACTGGGCGCAGTTGTAAATGAGAGTCTTTTCTCTCAACTTGCTGTCCAATAAATTGACGTTGATGATGATGATGATGAACTTGGTAACCCATTCTGAATGCTGGAGATGTCACCAGCATGAGAGCACTTTGTTACATATTCTTTGGTCTTGCCCTAAGCTGGCAAACTGGTGGAACCAGCTTTGGGGTAGGATAGCAGGTGTCTTGCATTGTTCCATACCTATGGATGTATCCCTCTTGGTCCTGGGCAATACCAACAAACTCCCTGTATTACAAAAGGCCCTCCACTTATGGTTTATGGCAGCTATTACAGAAGTTAAGTGGTTAGTGTATAGGAATTGGAGGTCAGAAACTATACCTACCATAGATGAATGGGAAGACAGTATTTATAAATTGGCTAGTCTGGATCGCTTGTCTTTTATAGAAGCAGATAAATTGCCCTTATATGAAAAAGTGTGGGGGCCCTACCTTTCCTGACCCTCACCATATTTGCAATGCTAGTGAGAGGGTCTGTTCCTCACTTTCATTGTCTGTCTTATCAGCTTTTGGGTTGATGGTGATTTTGGTTAAGGTAGATCACTACCCCTTCCCCCTACTCAGCTTGATCCTACTTTGCTGGTTTATTTAGCTTCAGAGTTACTCCAGCTGGCAAGTATTTGCTTACCCGCCACTCTGTCACATTTATTATAATTTAATGTGCTGTTGTATTCTGTTACTTACTTTGTTACATTCAGTGTTTGTATTAGACTTTTCCTTCAGGCTGTTCTCCTTGCATTTTTTTTCTATTGTGGATAAGATATCTAGGAGACTACACCTTGGTACCTAGATTCTGAGAAAGTATCTTGGGATCTTATTTGATTGTTAGTGGGGGTATAGTTTAGATTTTTGCAGCAGATGATATCTCACTGTACTCTGGATTTAGTCTGCAATCCAAGGAACTACTGTTCCAGATAGGATCAGAGAGTTATAATGGTGTTATTGGTGGGTTGTACGATATTGTGCTTTATAATATAAAACCTCAGTAAAGTATAAATTGGCCGGCCCGGTGGTGCTGAGGGTTGAGGTGCTGGATGCCACACCTCATGCCACGCCGGTGACCCAGGTTCGGGAACGGACTCAGGTCATTGGGGTCGGCAGGGGAGAGGGAGGACTGAGCATCCCGTGACAGCTCTCCTCCCTCTGGGGTGAGTAAGAGGTCTGTGTTGCTCTGCATCGGCAACTGGTGGAAGTCAGGGGCACTTCAGGTAGCAGCTTACAGCTGAGGGTTGGAGTGCGGCAGGCGCTGGCACGTAGTGCTCTGATGCCATTGCATGTCCGGCTCCAAGGGAAGAAAAATACAGGCAGAAAATTGCGGGGTGGTTGTGGCAGCTGATAGCCATGCACTGTGCCCCCGGACATGAGAGGTGCACCTTCCAGGTATCAGGATCCAGGTCCCTATGGGGGGGGGGTCTGCATGCTGGCCTGAGTGGAGGAGAGCGTGTCGCTGGCCAAACCAGGTCCGGGGGTGCGGGTGCCGACAGCTGGATGACCTGTCAGCCTACTCCGCAGTGAGGAGGTAAAAAAAATATTGTGGTAAAAAATAAAGTATAAATCGAAGGGAAAAAAGCTTTTGGGCACAAATATAGAGTATAATGGTCTTAGTGGGTCAGTCATTTAGGCAGATGGCCCTGGGATCAGTGTTTTTTTTTTTTTTGTCAATATCTTTTTATTGAGATTTCAAAATACAAATAAAAGGAGAGAAGTAGAACTGAATGCCAGTAACACAGTAAAAAGGCCGTCCCGGTGGTGCTGAGGGTTGAGGCGCTGGACGCCACATCTCATGTCACGCTGGTGACTTGGGTTCAGGAATGGACTCTGGCTGCTGGGGATCAGCTGGGGAGGGAGACAATTGAGCATCCAGAGGACAGCTCTCCTTTCCCGGGGTGGGTTGCGGGCTCTGCTTGGCGGCCCCCAATGGAGATCTGGGGTCATAGAGGAGCTGGCGCAATCATGGGGTGGAATAGCAGTGGACATCAGCAGTGCGCCTGCACAGATTTCATTGTACGTCTGTGCTCCAGGGGAAACCTCAGCATAAATACCCTGAGGTTCTAGCGGAGATGATGGAGACCTGGGGAACCTGCCCACATCCCACTGCTGGATCCATCCTCCTCGGCTCTCCCGGGCCAGGCTCGATCTCATGGCCATCCCTCTAATCTCAAAAAGGACCACCAAGGGTAATCCGGGGGGGCTGGATGGACCGCGGGATGAGAGGGAGACCAACAAAGGAGGGTTTCAGGTGGGGAGTAGAGGCAGAGTCGAGTGGGTACTCCAGTAGGATGCCCTGGATCCTCAGAACAGAAAAAGAGTCAACCAAAAAACTGAAAAAAAAAAACCAGCATAGTAATAAGATACAAAACTGATGAACAACAAATACACATTTGAATGATATCTTTTCAACTATTTAAAAACAGCTAAAAAAATCTATCAGTAGTCTTACTGTTATTTTTCTGTTGTAAAAAGGGAAGTCAAATAAGTAGGTAATACTCAAGAAAAAGAATAATTAGAGAAATTAAAGAAATACTGTTGTGTTTCCCATTAGAGAGAGAAAGAGAGCGCAAAGCCAAAAAAGATGAAGATGATAGTGAGAAGTAACATCTAGCAGGATGGTAACGAGAGAGAGAGAGAGAGAGAAAGGAAGGCGAGACAAGAAGAGGAAAAAGAATACAGTAGAGAAAGAATTACCTGCTGTATGATGTCTAAGTTCTTGGCTACAATCTTGGGGAAAGTACCGTTGGTATATCATGTGGATTTCCTATTCTGCTGATTAAAATCAAAAAGAGAGCCCCACATTTTATTGAATTTGTTTAATGTCCCATTGAAACTGTGTGCTAGTTTTTCTAGTTTTAAAGACTCTGTTGGATATCTTCATTCTGGAAATGGAGGCAATACTTCATCTTGCAAGTAAAATATTTAAGTATAGTATTTTTTGTAAGTACAGCTATTTAAAGAAATATACTTTTATACTGTAGACATAATTCAGTATCACTTGGAAGTTTCCAACTATTGTGGTGTGGAAAAATATGTTTTTAGAAGTGTTTTTTCCAAAACATTCTTCTGTTCTGTTCCAGAGTAACTGGATATTTGCAGCTGCAGAACTTGTGGGTAAAAGTAAGTTGAGACAACCAATGAGTGCATACTATTTACTGTATGCGCTCGGGTACCGTTCAGTCAAGGGTTGTGCCAGTCGCCGGCACAGAACGGGATGTGGGGGTGCAGGGTGGTGGGTTACTACCAACTGGGGTGGGGGGACACTACACTATGGAAAACAGGGAATAGTGTGTGTTTGTGTCTTTCCTACAGTGATCGGGGGTCCCTACACTATAGAAAAGGGGATCTTGTGCTTTATTGTTATTTCACTCAGTGATTGGGGTGGGGAGGGGAGTCCCTACACTATGGAAATAGGGATCATGTACTTTATTGTTATTTCATTCAGTGATTGGTGCTGGGGAGGTTGGATGCTACACTATGGAAAAGGGGCTAGGGACAGAATGTTATTTTACGGTGCTTTGGGCTGGGGAGTGGGGACCCTACACTATGGAAAAGGGGCTAGGGTACATTTTTACATGTACGATGGTCAGGACTGGGGAGGGGGGAGGAGGGTGGGCTGACACATTCAGCCCGATGCAGAAATGCTAATGAGCCCATAATGGGTATGCATGAGTCCCCTTTACGCCATGCATGGCCAATGAGTTTATCTGCATGTTTGGGCTGAATATCGCCCTTGGAGGACACAGCACATCCAGGTATGCACCACGCATTCCCCCATTGGTGGTCTACAGCCCTGAACCCTGGATGTGCCGTGTCATACATGGCGGCTGTCTGTTGTGCTCTGCGCATCCACGGTCCGATATTCAAACAGAATGCACAATCTGTTCTGATCGTGCATTCATGTTTGACTATTGCGTCAGAGACGGCCGGCGCAATGTTTTTGTGCAGCGCACCGATTTGCACGTGTATCCGTCTGGCTCTGAATATGGGGCCCATACCTCTCAACCTCCTGCCTCATAAATCAGGGACAAGGCTTAAAAAATCAGGGACAAAGGACCAAAATCAGGGACACATCTTCAAAATTAGAGATATCCACCCAGAAAGCTGGTACAATATGGGGCTTAGTGCAAAATGCATCTTCTAAAGAAGAGCAAGTCTGTAAATTTAATGCTTGACATTGTTTTGTGCTTACAGTCCCCACTGTTTAGCCACAAAAACACAAATTTTAGGAGGGACAGAGTAAAATTTTGAGGCAAAATCAGGGACATCCCTGAAAATCAGGGACACTTGAGAGGTATGATGGGGCCCTAGATCATCTGTCTGTGGTATCATTATCGCACCATCTGGCTTTAAGAGGTAAATGATAAAGAGTTGAAACAATTGGTTTGAGTCTACTCCAGAGTTTGTGGAGACAAGGGAGCTGGAGGTTCCGGTGCTACGGGTGACGCCCCCCTTGAGTTTGCCATGGTCAATGGAGGTTCCGGGTCTCTGGCTGGCTGGTAATTGGCTGGGACTGTTTTCCTTTGGCTAGTAGTGGTGTGTACATCCTTTGATTTGCTGTGGTGTTTACCGCCGGATCGTTTTGACAAGAGAGCTTCGGCTGTACCTGACCCGGAATATCGTGGTGGCCTGTTGTGCAGTGTGCATTCTCTTGGAGCTGGAGAAGAGGAGAGAGTGCTGTGCTGTACCTGGGACTCTTGAAGAACACTGTGTTACATGCGGTAGTATGAAAGGACCTGAAAACTCGTCTAATTCTAATGAGCGGCAGACTATTCTCACTATTCTATGGAGGTAGGAGCTGAGTTCGACCTTTCAAATCTATCGTGGCGCTGGACTTGAGAGTTTGGAATTGTGGTGTCACCTTGTAACCTGGTATGAATAAGTACTGACTAATGCTGTAAAGGGTCTTGAGCTACTACAGTTTTGGATTCAGATTGCTAATTATTGCCCTATTATAAGACCAAAGGATGAGTTCTACTATAAAGTGCTGGTTTGGATTGTGTATTGGGCCCAAAGGAGAACTCCTAACTGTGAGAGGGTTTGGAGGGCCCTGTGTTTCTGGACCCAATCCAAGAAGATCTAAGAGGAGCAGCTATAGTGGTGAGAGCCTTGTGCTGCTTGAACTGAGACTGAGACTGTGCTTAATATTTTCATCTCTCTAGTCACTGTGGTTCATAGAATCTGTTGCTGCCCATTGTTTGCAGAAAATTTGAAGTGATATTACCTGTGAGTGAGGAGAGTATCACTTTGATATTGCAGCTATTACAAGTTTTGAAGATCTGACCTGATATCTGACAGAACGTCACCTGCTGATTTATGAACTCCCTGATTGAATTATTTTGATATTCTGTTGTTAGGAGGGTATTGGGTGGGATGGTTCAGGTGTTGAAGTGATTGCATGAAGGGTGAGTGTGTTGTTGAATGTGGAGGTGATTGTGTATGAGTGTGTGAAGGTGTAAGGGAGTTATTTTTAGTTGGTTTGAGCAAACTGTGTGTGTACCTATTAGTATTTGATAGTTATTGTTAAGGCCTGAAAATCTTAGTTGTGACTAATAGTAAAGTAATTCAGGTGTTAAGATGTGTTGTTTAATAGCTCCCAGAGGAGGCATTATCCCCCTCAGGCTCCGCGATCTCTGACCCTTTGACTGTCCCCCATTAACAGTGGAGGTGTATAGGTGCTGTAGAGCACTGGGGATGGTACTAAGGGAAGGGAAGCGGAGATTTGCGGGGTCAGGTGGGGGGAATTTAAATGGGGGGGTGGATTGGGGTGGTGGGAATCAGGAGGCACCGTGGGGCGAAATGGTCCAGGAAAGGGGTCTTCCCTGCCTGGTCCCCATACCCAAGGGCTCCACAGTTGGTGGGCAGGTGGCTGGATCAGCCTTATCTGCTATCCTTCTCGGGCGGTGTTGTGCAATTCCAGATCTGTTGAGAACAAGACAGCAATTATGGCCGATCTTCCTGGACTCAAATCTCCACCACTCATTCACACTTATGGGACTACACTGGAGGTGCTAAGACCCTGCGGGACTCAAAAATCTTCAGGAGGGCCAGAGCCAGGATAGGACCACACACACGCGGTACCACAAGGCTATCTCATGCCTGTATAGGCTATCTCAGTTTTGACCCTCCAACTGCCTCAGTTCCTTTTCTCCCGCTGTCAAGTGTGCTTGGATGTCAACGTCACTCGCCTGCCGGAGTCAAGTCTTCATCTGTACGACAGCAGCTCCAGTCGTTCAGTATTCATTTGGATTAATATTTTAGTGTTCTTTTCTTATTTAAAAAGAAGAAAAGAAGATGCTCTTAACAGCCGCGTTCTTCTACACTAGATTCCATCTCTCTCTTCGATGGGGGTCCGATGAGCAGTTTCACTTCTGGGCCGCTCCATTGGAGCAGGGAGTTCAATGTCTGTCCAGTTTTCCTGGCCAGTGGACCGGGTTCCGGGGCCTCCAGGCATCGGAGCTGCTGGACCGGGGCCGGGTCGATTGGGTCAGGATGTGCGTGGTGCCCTCTTGTTGCCAACGCCATTGTGCCAACCCCTCGTGCCTACCCCGTCTCCCTTTTCCTTGCAGGGGCTGGCATGGGTACCACTTTCTTTTTCCCCCCCTTTTTCTTCAGAATCTGTGGTGTCAATGCCATCAGTGCTGTGGCTGCCGTTGGTGCTGGTTGGTGCTGCGCGGCACCGTGGATGGTGTCGCTGATGTACGCAGTGCTGTGGGCACCTGCGGGTTGTGTCGCAGGTGCATGCAGTGTCGCAGGCACCCGCGGGTACGCATGGTGCCACTGTGGCATCTGCACTGCTCAGTGACTTCCCCTGCCGAAGGTTATGCCAGTGCCGGTGGGTGCTATGCTGCGGAACAGCTGTTTTTTCGTGGATCTCCTCTTCTCTATGGAAGTTGTTGCGGAGTGGTTTTCCGCAGAATGGAGCTCTAGTCCTCGGAATATTTCTGCGGGGCCTTGCAGCTGGAGATCAGTGGAGAATCCAGTTAAATTCCTGTGGTTTTCCAATGGTGGAGCCGTTACTCCACGCTGTTCTGCCAGCGGAATTATGCATCTGTGCAGCACTATTTCTGGTTCCATGAAGTGGCATTGAGCTCCTCGACACCGTTCCAGGTGGGGGAGTCTCAGGCGATTCTGACCTAGACCTCCCTTTGAAGATTCTTCTGGGGTAGAAGTTGTTCTGGATGAGACTCTCCCTGTCCTATTTGTCAGTAACAGTGGATGACTCATTTTAGTGGCTGGAATGCAAGCCTTCTGTAGCACCAGAGTCTGTGATGGAAGATCTTCTTTTTAGTTTTTGCTCAGGGATAAGGGGTCCACCATAACATCTCAGGCGTCTTCTGTGGACCAAAGACTTCTGCATCTGGACTTCTTTCAGTCGTCAGTACAAGTACCCCTTTGGATCACACTACTTCAATTGTCGAGAGCCTTCCGGACTCTTCTGCTCCTTTGATAGGGGTATATAGCCCCCTTGTGATTCTGCCCATACTGTGGCTTACATCGGCAACAGGTGATTTACATCTCTGCAGCTGTAATTATTGGTTCGGTTCTCAGTTTAAGTTATGGACGCTCAGGCTCCTTCTGCCCCCCAGATAAACGACATCATCGTCATTCTTGTAATAGGCAGTCTTTTCAAGGTAGAGGTCTGAGAGCCTTGTCAGGCACTAATTGTTTCAAAAAAAAGAAAGAAACATCATCTCAGCAGAGGGCCTAGGCCGAAAGCACCCGATACCATCCTTCTGGATCTGGCCCAGGTTCCGCCTTCAGCTCCTGAAGCGGTCACCTCTTCACAAAGGTGGAGGGCACCCGACTTCTTTTACTTTTAGAGGAAGTCCAATCCAGCAGAGGTATGGGTCATCAGGTTTTTCCTAAAGGGATTCTTTCTTAATTCAGAGATGTTTCCCAGACCTCGGCAGCGTCCAGTGTGTTGTTTTCTTTCTGTCAGATTCTCTTTCCTTGGATCAGGGCCTCGGAGCAACAGAAGCAACTGCACGGCTTCCTTGCTTGCTTCCAAGCTAACAGACTGCATGCTTCCTCTCTCGACCTTAAAGGTCAAGTAGGTCCTTGTTCAGGAAGGAGTTTTTCGGTATTCATACCTTCGCTTCCTGCACATTGGCTCCGTGTCAGTTACTCCAGGCTAGACTGTTTGGAAGCAGTTGTCTCAGCTTCCTCTCCCTTCCTCAGGAGGGGTTTTCCTTTTTCTGGCAAGGTGTCAGTTTCACCTTCCCAGCAGGTCCTTCTCTTAGGAGCTCCCCTAAACTCCTCAAGGTGAGGGAGGAGGCTCTCTGTCACAGTTATTTCACTTTGGGTAGATGACAGAATTGTGATGCTTTTGTCAGCAAGCAAGGTGGAGCATTTTTCCTACCCCTATACAGGAAGACTGGGGTGGGTGGTGCCTTGAGCACACCGTGCTAGTTTCAGTTGTTGTACAGTCACTTCGATGACTGGGGCAGCCCTAGTCTGGTCCTTCCTGCGTCCTCTCTTAACGCAAGTGTGCCCTTATCCTGCTTCAGAAATCCAGACCCTGGTGTCTTCTGTCAGGATCATTATCGCAATAGACAAGTTCTCCTGTACATTTTTCCCTTGGTTCAGAGAGTGCTGCTCGAGTTGAAGGCAAACTGGGGCAGAGTGATTCCTCATCGGAATGGAAGGGGATAGACTCTGGTTCTCCCAGACCTTCGCAGATGTCCTGTAAATCATGTATAGGCCTTCCACCTGGAAGGCTTACGTGGCTAAATGGATACTCTTCTCCATTTGATGAACTAGCCCACCTGGACCCTTCGGTGTTCACCAAGTAATGTGTTAAAGTGCCTCTTGGACCTGTCTTTCTCAGGTCAGCCATACTTGGTGGTGGAGGTACAGATCTGCACTTCTTTGCTCTAGCTTGAACCAGTAGACTTTCCTTTGACTCTTACCGTAATCAAGTTTTTACCTTAACTACAGAAGGGAAAGGTGCGTTACCTTCTCCTAAATATTAGGCCAGTTCTGTGATTTTCTTCAACAGTACAACAAAGTTACACTTCGAGCAGTTTTTGTAGCTTCAGCATGCCTCAGCTAGATCAACTTCTTGCCTGAGATGTTTTCGGCTAGCTCAGTAGCATGTCTTCAACACTACTATCCTTGTCTCAGACCAAACCGTAAGGCCAGTTTCACACCACTCTATCAGAGTGGTGGCAGCTTTCTGGCAGAGATTTGTATGTGTCCTTTG
The DNA here is from genome assembly GCA_016271365.2 of Neoceratodus forsteri. Taxonomy (NCBI): domain Eukaryota; kingdom Metazoa; phylum Chordata; order Ceratodontiformes; family Ceratodontidae; genus Neoceratodus; species Neoceratodus forsteri. The sequence goes on along the minus strand of CM057453.1, from coordinate 1,174,178,232 downwards.
CAGTCTTCTGCAAGATAGTGAGTCGAAGCTCTGTGCATACCTTTGTAAAGCACTTTGTTCAGGATGTCCTCCCAGATAGCTCTTTCTTTTTTGGCAGGACAGTCCCTTGGACTTCCGTTCTGAGTGAGCCCTATCTCCGACCGCCCTGCTCAGGGTGGGTTGGTTTTAGCATGGTACTCTCCCATAATTGTGAATGAGTGGTGGAGATTTGAGTCCAGGAAGATATGGAAATGATGTACTTAATGTAATTCTTGATCCCTTGGATGCAATCTCCACCACTCATTCACCCACCATCCCCTGGGCTCACTCGCTTTTGTTTCCTTGGTCTTCACTATCTTGTTTGAGCTGTGAAGACATTGTTCAATTGATACCTCTTGCATGGGTCATCCTGTCAAGTTAGAAGACTAACTGCTAAAGTAATAAATCAGATTTGTTCTATGTCTACAATGTTAGCGAGAGATAACACTCACAAGTAGTCGAAAATAAAGTCTTTTTATTATACTCACAGCCAAGCAGGATAAATCACTAATGAGTGATTTGCCAGTCTATTTTGTACGTACTAAGCTTCTAGAGAGCGAGAAACTGGCAAGACAGTGTTTTATATACTAAGATAAGAACTAGCTTATTGATACCTAAAACCATATACATTGTTCTGAACTATAAACAGTGTTACACAATACGTTTTCTATTGGATAATCACTTAGGAGACAGAATACTAATGAGTATAAGAAACCCCTGAAGATTTTTGACTCCCATGGGGTCCTGGCGCCTCCGGCGTAGTCCCATAAGTATGAATGAGTGGTGGAGATTGTATCCAAGAAGATCAACAATTACGGTAAGCACGTAATTTCCATATCTTTGTTGCAACATCTGATCTGGCTTGCATCACCGAGACCTGGCTGGATGAAAATGCCGGTCCTGTTTTGGAATCGACTGTTGCAGTCGGGTACTCGGTGGTACACCACTTGAGAAAGGATCGTGGGATGGGGGTGTGGCAGTCTGTTCCAAATTGGACTTGAACCTCACAGACTTCCTGGTGTGAACAATGAGGTCTTTTGAGTGTGTAGCCATTCAAGCGTCTGAAGGTGTAGGTTGCAAGATCCTTCTCCTCTACCGTTGTCCGGGGGATGAGAAGGAATTCTTGCGGAAAGTCATGGACTTTGTCATCGAACTGGTGTTGGAGTCACCCAGATAGATTATTCTGGGTGACTTCAATGCCTGGGTCAACGATGAACTCTCGCAATTTGGTCAAGACTTCCTCCAACTAATTTCTTTGTTGGGCCTGACACAGGTTGTTACCTCTGCAACCCATATACAGTACATGGCCACTCATTAGACCTCGTCTTCCTGCCTGGAATGGAGGTCTTTGACCTTATGGAGCCAGTCGCTTGGTCAGAAGACCTTACTATGAAGTTCTCATTCGAGGCCCTCCCTGATAGACCTGCCCCTACAGAGATGGTCCAGTACTGCGCTTAGACCCCCACAGGGTCTGATGACAGTGCTGGACCTATCAGGTTTGATGAGTGCATGCGAGGAGAAGGGGGACTGGTTTCTGCTGCTGATTTTTGTGCAGTCGCCATTTGGGGCTCTGTCCACACCCTTTGTCAAGCTCTTCAGTCTGGACATTGTCTCAACAGGCAGAGCAGGCTTTGGACTTTCCGTCATTCAGAGCCTCCTGTCTTACAAGTCTCAAGGAGCTTTTCTGATACCCCCACCCAGCTGACCAGGGTCTGTCCTGTAGTGCTTGGGACTCAGTCCTAACATTGTTATTTTCTGCAAGAGCTTCCCCTCGAAGTAAGATAGTACAGTTACATAACAACTTACCGTAACAGTAGATGTTCGAGAGAAGCTGTTGCAGCAGGTGCTATTTTCCTCCCACCTTTACACTGGTAGCTTCCTTTCCTTTATGGATACCTTTTCACTTTTAGGGGGGGAACCTCCTCGGTTCCCCATATTCTGCATCTGTGCCGGGGTCTCCGGTAGGAGAACTAAGGATGGGATGGGGGACTGCCCCTTTTATACCATACGTGATGTTGGGGTGGGCTGACATCGGGGCCGGTCCTCCGCTACAGACTGCTAGCTAGAATTTTTCTGTGGGGTCCTGGCACCTGATGGCTTAATCTTATTGGTGTTACCTGCTGCAAGAGCTTCACTTTAAGATCTACTGTTACAGTAAGTTCTTATGTAACTGTACTATAAACAACATACAATGAATTAACATAAACAAGGTAATATTCCCCCAATCAACCTGTCAGGAGATGAAATAGAAAACAGAATGAAGCCAAGGTGAGATAATCAAGGAGCACTGTAAAAGCATTTCAGAGGTTACAAAGTAGAAACTCAGAAAAGAGTGAAAAAGAGAAATGGCAGAGATAATTAATAACTGAGCCCACTTGACCCACTTAAGGAGCTGCAACTACAGAAAGTACCAGGTGGGCATTTAGGACTCCTCCTCCCCCAGATCTAAAGCCAGTGGCACCCCTTAGGTGATCCCACCTTGCCCAGAGTTCCATATGTTCACTCAAGAGAGAGACTGAGCTGGGCAGTAATGCGTTCCATGGTTTTGGTTTGGGCAACTCGGGACCTCCAGTCCGCCAATGTCAGAGGGGAAGGGGAGAGCTATCTAGCCATTATACATTTGGTACCTATAAGACACAACAAGGCATAAAACCTCTTTTCCTCCCTCTGCACAATTTTCCTTGGGGAGTGCACCTAGAGTCATGATGAGGAAACTATGGGACAGAGTCCCCCCCATCTTATCTAATTCCTTCCTAACAGCATGCCAGAAGTCGGTGATATGGGGGGCATGACCAATAAATATGAAGATGTGTGCCAGGTTGGCCACATGCCCTCCAACACAGAGGACTGAGACCAGCCCCAAAGTACTGTACTATAACAGGAACATGAAAAAAACAGGCCTCAAGTTTCCAGCGAAACTCCTTCCAGGATAAAGAAGCCGCCACCTGCCACCCCTTCCATAATGACTCCCGATCTTGGCCAGATAGAGGTTCCCCCAGTTCTTTTTCCCTTTGGGTTTTGAGAGTTATGGATGGATTAGTACAAGACTTGAGCAGAAGACAATGTAATTGGGAGATCCAGCTCCCCCTCACCCTCAGGTGGGCTGACCAGTATAGGAAGTCCTCCAGAGGGGTAAGCACACTGGTAAGGTTCGTTAGGCTTACTGTTGAGAGTATGTAGTGTCGGTAAGTAGCTGTAAGTACTGGAAAAAATCAGTGTTGGTGAGACCATACGTAGTCTTGAGAGTCTCAAAGGTAATGAAATTTTACCCCTGAATCAGTTGTTTATAATGTGTGAGGGAAATGGAGTGCCATCTCCTAAAACTGACGTCGAGCCTCAGAGGGGGAAGTCAGGGTTACCTGTAATAATAGTCAGAGGTAAAGGAGAGTCTGGGGTTCCAGTACTATCATGCGCTTGTTGTAATGACTGCAGGACTTGTTTAATCCAGGGATTTGTAATTTCAGCCCATCTGCAGGGCAAAAGCCGGATAAATGGAAGAGCATATGAACTTGCCAGCAGATATAGGCCATATGGTCCATCAAGTCTGCTTGAGTTTGCAGCTAGCAATTATTACACTGCAGCTGCCCCCCACCTCCATATTGGTGACCCTCCCCTCACTTTGTCCCATCCCCTTTTAAAACTGTCCACTGACTTACAGGATACCACCTCGTCGGGCAGTGTGTTCCACAGACACTACCTTTTCTGTGAAGAAGTGCCTCCTCATTTCCCTCTTGAATCTTCCACCCTTCAATCTCAGACTGTGCCCCCTCATGTTGCTCCCTCCCCTTAATTTAAAAATCCCCTCTGTACCTGTCTTGTTTATACCCTTCATATATTTAAAGGTCTCTATCATATCCCCCTATCCCTACTCTCCTCTAGGGAATACATGTTAAGCTCCCTCAGCCTCTCCTCATAAGGTTTATCCTCCAATCCTAAGATCATCCTTGTTGCTCTGTGCTGGACCCCTGCCAATAACTTAACATCCTTCTTTAAATATGGGCACCAGTACTGCACACAGTACTCCAAGTGCAGCCTCACCAACAACCTGTACAATGGCAGGATCACCTCCCTTCTCCTAGAGGTGATTCCGCCAGCAATACACCCGAGTATCTTACTGGCTTTAGCTGCTGCTTTCCTGCTTTATGCTGAGTGATTCATTTGCCCTGTTATCCCAAGATCTTTCTCCTCCTCTTCTGTAGTGGCTATCTGTACCCCTCCCAACTGATAACACCTCCTTGGGATCCTAGCTCCCACGTGCATGACTTTGCACTTCTTAGCATTGAACCATAGCTGCCATGTGTCTGACCAGTACTCAAATTTAGCCAGATCATCTTGCAGCCCCTGCCACCCTACTTTGTCATCCACCACTGCACACCAATCTTTGTGTCATCTGCAAAGAACTAATCTTTTTCTTACTGGCATGCGAGATGTCACTCCCTCCCGCCACCTCTCTGCCCTGCCACTTAGTGGCTCACTACACTGGCATGGCCACTGGCCGCCTTATACCCACCCCCTCACTCCCTCAAACCCCCTCATTACCACAATGTCTATGATTGCTGCCCCTTTCTCTCACCTTACTCCCACCCTCCTCTCCTACCCACTGCCTCCTTTAACCCCTCTCTAACTCCTATCTGCCTCTCTCCAACTATTTGTTTGCCAACTAAGCTCAAGTTTGCCTGCATTAATTGCTTACAGTGTACTCAAACCTATGGTATTGTACCTATTATTGTCATGTTTTTACACTCTTGTTTGTATACCTTTTGTCATTATTGTTCATGTTTTATACACTCTTGTTTGTATAACCTTTGTAATTATTGTCTTCCCTCCCACTGACATGGAGCCTTTGTAAACGAGCTCCCAGCTCAAAAGGTGTTTAATCCTAGATCTCAATAAATAAATACGAATAAATGTCGGGAATGAAAATGCCAAACAACACCAGGCCCAGTACCAAGCCCTGCGGTACCCCGCTCGTTGCAGCCCTTGGAGATGAGAGTTCCCTTCCCACCACTACCCTCTGTTGTCTCCCTTGAATCCAGTTCTTGGTCCAATTTACCATCTTTGTCCCTGCTTCCTGGTATCCCAACTTGCTAAACAGCCTCTCATGTAGCACCGAATCGAATGCCTTGCTGAAATTCAGATACAGGACATCCACTGCATGGCCCTTGTCAAGTGCCCTAGTCACCCAGTCATAATAGTCAATCAGGTTGCTCTGGCAGCATCTGCCCAAGACAAACCCATGTTGCTTTCTGTCCTGGAGACTGTTAACTTCTAGAAAAGTTTCCAACCTCTCCTTAAGGATTGTCTCCATTAACTTACCCACGGTGGATGTAAGGCTTACTGGTCTATAGTTGCCTGGCTCATCCTTGGGGCCACTTTTGTGGAGGGGCACAACGTGAGCCATTCTCCAGTCCTGAGGTATGCACCCCGTTTGCAGAGAGGTGTTGAACAAGTCTGCTAGTGGCTCTGCCAGGACCACCACCAATTCCTTCAGTACCCAGGGGTGCATACCATCCGGGCCTGGTGCCATATCCATCCTCAATACCCTGAAACTCTCTAGTACCCTGTCCACTGAGATTTCCCCATCTGTCACCCCCGTGCCTACCCTCCCTACCTCCAGAGGCAGCGACACATTCTTCTCCTTAGTAAATACAGAACAGAAGTATTCATTTAGTGCTTCCACCTCCTCTGCCCCTTTCTCTGCCCATCCCCGATCCTTGCAGATCCTTCTCTCCCTTATGTACCTGAAGAAGTTCTTTTCTCCTTCCTTGATACCCTGTGCCAGTCTAAGCTTTCTGGAAGCTTTGGCTGCCCTGACTGCTCTGGTAACCTCACATGATTTCTTTTGGTACTTCTCTCTATGCTCTCCCCAACTGGATTTCTTGAATCTTCTGAGGGCTGCCCTTTTTGCCCTCACCTTTTCCAACACCTTCGCGCTTAGCCAACTTGTTTGTTTGGGCCTAGCCTTTTTGCTTTGTGTCTTAGTACAGGAGCTTGTGGTCTCTGCGAGCCCTAGCTTGATAACTCCCCATTTCTGGTTAGCATCCATGTGTGGGTGGATGCTGGCTAGGTGCCTGGCCATTATTTCCCCCATCCTGCCAAAGTCAGCTCTCCTGAAGTCCAGCACCCTTCTCCCTGTCTCTGCAGCCTCCCTATCCATGTTGAGTGAGAACCACACTGTGTGATGGCCACTCCCTGCCAGCGGATCCTCCACCCCCAGCTCTCTGACAAACCCCCCATTAGACAGCATGAGGTCCAGAGTGTTTCCTGACCTGGTTTGCTTGTTTACCAACTGTACCAAGAAACTGTCCTGGAAAGCCTCAAGGAGGACCTGATCATTTGCACTGGAGGTGGCTGGGGGTGCTCCAATCTACCTCTTTCAGATTGAAGTCCTCTACGATCATGGTGTTACCCTTCCCGCTGATCTTCCTTATCTGCTCCGCTAGTTCTCTGTCCAAGTCCTCTGCCTGAGATGGTGGCCTATACACCACCTCCATCCTAAGTGTCCTGTTTCTCGAATCCTGGAATTGTATCCATAAAGCCTCTGTTCTACCCTGCTCCCCCTCCTGCCTGGCACACCTTATACCTTCTCTCACATAGCTTGCCACCCCACCCCCCTTTTCCCTGTCCCTGCGGTATAGCCTGTACCCCGAGATCACCAGGTCCCAGTCCTGGTATTGGGTGGCCAGTGTTTCAGTATTGGCAGCAATGTCCATCTCCCCTTCTGCCATCAGAGCCTGCAACTTGGCCGTTTTGTTTCCCAGGCTTCTTGCATTCAAGGAGACTGCCCTCCAGTATGTACCCTTCCCATTTTTCCCCTTCTGAACACTGTTATTATCAACTCTGCATGAACACTCCCCTGTTCCATCTTTACCGGTATGGAGAGTATGCCCATTTATTGGAGCAGGCAGAGAAAGTGAGTTCTTTAACTCTTCCCAGCGCTTAACCCAGATCACTAAAGGAAGCAACTGGCCTGCTAGATAATGGCTTCAGAAGTTAGGGAGCCTTATACCCGCCCCCTCCCATGTCTGTTCCAACAGTCTGAGGGTCACCCTCTGGTGCCTGCCATTCCACAAAAACTTCAAATGCATCCCATTTAGTGTGGGCCAAAACTTCACCAGGATATGGCCTGGGAGAGTCTGAAAAAAGAACAAAAAGTGGGGTAGCACATTCACTTTTAAAACATTGACCCAGTTGTCCAAAGTGAGGGGGCAGTGAGTCCACCACCTCTACAGATCTGTTATGATGTCTCAGAGGAGGGGCTTATAATTGAAGCTGAAAAGCTGGTATAGAGCTGGAGTATGTTTAATTCCCAGGTACCAGACTGTGTTTGCCTTAGCCCAAACAAAGGGCAAGGTATCGAGAAAGTCCCTGGTGGGTCGGCAGGGGGAGGAGAGGATTGAGCGTCCGAAGGACTGCTCTCCCCTCCTGGGGTGGGTTGTGGGGTAGCTTTGCTCTGCAGTAGCCCCCAGTGGAGACTGGAGGTACTGCAGGAGCACACAGTGGGGAGCCAAAGGAAAAAAAATGGAAAATGCTCCAGGGGTCCGCTGGATGGCGGCTGCCAGTTTCCGCGCAACCGAAAGTCCTCCAGGGAACCAAGTCTGCCTCAGCAGCACACCGGGGCCAAATAGTTAGAGTGCCATCAACCCTGTCTGCCGATGCCTTCCCCCTCGGAAGAGAGGGACCCACCTTGCGAAAGGGTTATGCCGGGTTACTCTGGTGTTGGATGCAGATGTGAGGACAGAGGGTTCAAGTGAGGTGAGTATGGGGTAAGTCGGGACCATGGTGGCCCAAGGGTGGGGGACTCTGGGCGCAAAGGGATAAACAGATAAAGTAAAAAAAAAAAAAAGAAAAGTCCCGGGGGAGGTGCCCACTCAGTCTCAAAGTCTTGGACTTGCCATAGTTCAGCTTATATCCCGAGATTTCTCCATAACTCTCCAGCACTTTACAAAGCTCTGGGACTGAGGTGACAGGGTTATTCAGATGGAATAGAGCATCATCTGCATATAATGAAACCATATGGTCACCATCAGGCCCTCCAATACTCATGATATTCAAGTTATTGTGGACTGCTAGTGCTAGCAGCTCAATCACCAGAGCAAAAAGGAGGGGGGAGAGAGGGCAACCCTGGCGGGTTCCATGAGCCTACGGGAAGTGGACAGACCGTATCCCATTCACCCTCGCTACCACTTCTGGGGTGCTAAACAGGGCCATAATACAGTTTTGGATCTCCAAATCCCATTATTCCCAACGTATACATGAGCAAGGCCCAGTCCACCCAGTCAAACGCCTTTTCGGCATCCATGAACAAAGCAGCTTAGAATTGCGAGGATTGGCATTGAAGGGCCATAATGTCCAGCAGCCTATGGATATTATCATTAATTAGTTGCCCTTTGATGAAACCTGTCTGGTCGGGGTGGATGAGGTCTTCCACATGCTCCTACAGTCGCTTTGCTAAAATCCCGGTAAAGATCTTCTGATTCACATTGAGGAGGGAAATCAGGTGATGATAACTACAGAGGGTGGGATCTTTTTTGTTCTCTAATGAAATCCATATGTAGCTGAACTCAGCCACTCCTTTTGTTTGTTTGTCTCAGATCGTGTGCAGGGCTATTAGCTCTGACATCAATAACTCTAACTTATGCTCATGTGTCAGATGACAGCATGGCAGTGGCTGAGAGAGTTCAGTGGGGAACACCAGTCTGTGTAGATGAATTTTGAAGAGGAGCAGCTGTACTTGTGTGAATGGTGAAAGAGAACGACTCAGCCCTGTATGCTTTTATCCTCGTAAAAGCAGGAAGATTCAAACTAAAAGTGCAGTGCATTCTGTTGCATTAGAACAGTTTATTATTCTGAATGATGAAATGATTAGTTCAGTTGACTGATGTGTGCATTTAAGCAATAAAGCATGACAGAGGGTGCGTTATGGTGCGATAACGGCCCACCTTAGGTGGGTTGAAGCATGAGGTAAAGCCAAATGCTTCCATCACCTGAGGTGGGCTGTTAGCCCACCATAACACAACCCCTGGAATGCCTTACTGTGATATTATGAAATGGGTATATTGTAGTGAACTGAATGTGTTTTTAAAAAAAAATTTTTTTTTAATTATTACAAAAAAACACATTTATGTATGCTATTTCAGTCAGTGTGACTTAAAAAAATAGTTTGATTAGAACAAAAGTGTTTGTTAGCCTGTCAGTAGGTGTCACGCATGCTGCATACAAGCAGCAGTTACAGTAAGTAAGGGCAAAGGGAGGTATTCTTTTCCTTTTTCAAATTTATAAGAAGCCTTTTCTTGTTGAGTTTCTGTTTTGAGGTCATGGCCTGCTCACTGATAGACTGGTATCAGGTTGGAGCCTAGCGGGTTACATTTGCTATCAGTAGCTGCTCACTTTGTGAGGAGGTCATCAGTTACTTTTTTTTTCAGCTGTGATCGACTGGCAGTTGCATTCACTGCCAGCAGCTGAGTTTGTGAGGAGGCTATCAGATATTTAAAAAAAAAAAAAAAAGCTGCAATTGATTGGCAGTTGGCAGCAGTTCACTTAAGTGGCCAGATTATTGCTTTGTGAATCAGGACAACGCTGCGGCCGTGTTCACCGGGATTTGAATTAGGATGTCCGATTGAGGGCTGATTATGGGCAGGAGCGAGGCACTGTTGAGAGGCTCTAGTGGGAGCAGAGTGCCAGCTGATGGAGCTAGCTGATGATGCTGGGGACATATGTTTGTTGTGAGCATTTCCAGTCCTGCAGGTCAGCAGATGACTTTGGAGGTGAGTGATCAGGCCTTTTTTTTTTAATTTGCTATACTTTGTCCCTGGACCTGCAACCATCGGCCAAGCCCCATGTCCAGCCCCGTCACCCTCCCACCATGGACTTACCAAAGCCGGAGATATGCTGTGGCTTGCCCCCCAGAGCGGGGATGTGAAAAGGAGCCTGACCACCTGTCGGACGCTGGTATTATACCCTGGCTTACCTCCCAGAGTGGAGCCTCCGGGAGGGTGCTCTCCTTCCCGTCACACACCAGTATTCATCTCCAGTGGTGCCACCATGGAGGTGCAAGGCGATTGGCATCCTGTTCAGCCTGTCATTTTTGCCTTCAACCCCAGGAGGTGGGCTGTACAATGATGCCAAAGGCGTGGACACCAACATCTGTCCCATCTCCAACAAATGCAGGTGGGGGTAGCTGCTTCCCCCCCACCCTCTGCCAGAAGTCAGTCTCGCGCCGAATACTCAACCCATTCCCCTACCGGGGAAGGAGAGCAGTCCCTGGGATGCTTAATCCTCCCCCCCCTCCCGCCGGCCAGCCCTCTTGGGTCTGTTTCTGAACCCATGATGTTGGTGTCGCAGGTGGAAGCTCTGACCGTTACGTCAATGGCCAAGCCATGATCAGGCTTTTTAACTGGAGGTACTTTCATCCTGGCTGTCATGCTGGGTTAACAGCCCGGCTGAAAGTACCTCTCAGCCAGTCAGGACACAAGATTTATTCTACCCATTTCATAATTTACATTTACTTCTATTTGTAGAATGTAGGTAGTTTTCTCAGCATCTTTTCATTTTCTTTAATAGTTTACTATTATTTTATTTATAAGTCTAACAGTTTACAGTGGGGTGAGGGGTGCATGGGAATCGATGACAGATGAGCGCTAGTTTCAGCTCAGAATGGATGCAACAATCATTTCTCCCATACTCACCTACCTCTCTGACAGTATTGTTCTACGGATATTTTATTTAAAAACATGGTCTTGTATCTAATGTTGTTCTTCCCTTACCTGACAGCCTAGAGGGATGCTCTGCAGTGGTTATTTGGCAGAGTGGTGATATGGGGGTGGGGGGGTGATCAACTGCTGGAAATGACGTGAGTAATGTTGTTCTTATATGGCTAATAAGAGTGATGATTTGCTCACAATGTGATCACCGTCAGTTCTTTGTGTATACTCTTCATAGTGCCGTTTTTATTATCGCTTCTCGCACATTGCATTACTGTCCCCCAGTTTGTGTTGTTTCTCTAGCAGGTTAATTTATTGCACTGCAGTGTTTTTGGGATGAATACCACAAGTGAAGACACAGTGCTATCACTGCTGTCATTTCCAGCAGTTGATCAGCATCCCCCCCCCCCCCGATTTGCAGCACCACCAAGTACAGTAACTACTGCAAAGCATTCATCTAGGCTGTCAGTTATGGGAAAAGTATTCCCAGTTTAAATAAAGAAGTGAATATTAGTATGTGCAGCTCACGCGAAAATGAAGCCAGCAAGCTGATCAGAAGCTGAACCCATGTTGTTCATGCTGGGGAAAATGCTGCCAAGTGCTCACTATAGATCCTTGCTCTAGTCTGTTGGGTAAGGGGAAAGTGTGCCTATACAGGTAATTACTGCAATTGCTCAGTATTGTACTGTACTCAGCTTGCTCTGAATGTACAAACAAATCACAGTGCGATCATCAGCTTGAATTTTAAGTCCGCTGCTGTTATCCTGTCGTTGCAGTGTGAAAATTATTTGTGCACAACAGTGTAGGATAAGCAAAGCAGGAAATATACATTATACCGATATTTCAGTGTTAAATTATAAACATTGCCCCATCTGTATACTTAGTGCGCTATCAAAAGAACAGGAAATTCTTATATACAACCAGCTGACGGCCTACTTTGAAGCCTACTGTGTGCTACCTCTGCTCGGCATGGTTTCTGAAAGCAACATGGAACAGACACAGCCCTTGTCCGCTTCACCACAGACATTCTCTGGGCCATCAATAATGGAAAAGCCACCAGAACTATTTTTATATACTTAACTAAAGCATTTGACCTGGAAAACCATGATCTACTAATTTCCAAATGGAAGAACCTGAGGCTTGATCAACTATCCACTACCTGATTGAGGAATTACCTTACTGACTGAGCTCAGGTCGCAAAATGGAGCAGCAACCTATCCTCAGTGTGAGATATACGTAATGGAGTCCCACAAGGCTCCATATTGGGGCCTCTGTTGTTCTCATTATTTATTAATGAATTGCCCTCTACCTACGGTCAGGCCCAAGCATTATTATATGCTGACAATGCTGTCCCTTACGGAACTGACATAGATGTAAAAGCGATATAATCTGCACTTAATATTGACTTTGCTCTTTTGGAAGAGTGTCTACTGACCAACCAACTTGTACTGAACACACAAAAAAAAAAAAATGTATGCTTTTAGTTTCCTGTAAAACTAGACTCTGATCGGTCCGATTCACTCAGCATAATCCCCTCTGGGGGAGTTAAACTTGAGGGGGAAAATAACTTTAAATATTTAGGTTCTTGCTTGATCCAGAACTGTCCTTAAGACCTCTGGTGGACTGCATCATCAGGATGCTTTCCCAAAAACTTAGCCTACTCTACGGCTCAAGTCCTGCCTCACAAAAGAGGCCTGGCTTTTAATAGCCAGCTGTCTTCTACTCTCAGTGCTGTTATATGAAGCTCATATTCTTGTGTTGCTAAGAGAAACCAAACTAAGCAAGGTCAAGCAATTCTACCACATAACAGGCATGTTTGAAGCTGGAGCGGATAACAAGGAGCACCACTGTACTGTACTCACATCCCTAATGTGGCCAACCCTGGAGGGGAGGCTAAACGACTCAGTTCCCTGCCTTACTTGCAAAGTCCTAACTGGCTCTTTACCTAACCGCAATGGTATAGTGAAAAAAAACCAAAAAAACTCTTACCAGAAGCCTCCACTCCTCCACGCAGTCCCTTTGGGAGATTCCTAAAACCAGAACCTCATTCGGCTGACAATCCTTCTTCAGCAAGGCCATTCAGCTCTGGAATTAGCTCCCAGTCCCCCTTCCCCCCACAAGAATGTCCTTCTCTCAGGACATTTCAAAATCTCCTCAAAGACAATCTTCTCCTTGTAACATCCTGCACTTGTACTTAAGGTTCGCTAAATACGGGAGCTGCCTTCCTGTAATGTCGCTGCTTTCTCATGTCTGTTTGATGTGATTTTCTTATATTGTGTTGTCTTGAACTGTCCTGAAAACCTGTATTGTAATTAATGTAATTGTATTGTTTTCCATGTGTCATCCATCCTCCTGAATATTCGCTACTGTATCTTTGTATCTTGGCATTGCCTGATTGTTGTTTTTAATGTAACTAATTCTGAGTTATCCCTAAAAAAAAAAAAAGGACGTCTGTCTCAGTGGTCCCATCCGGTTAACAAAATTCAATAAATAAATAGTTTATTTTTGTTAATGAAAATTTTGACTTATTTATCAGCGTTTCAATTGCATAGCAGCTAGAGATGCAGGAGGCAATTAAAGACATTATTGTTTAGAATACTCGGCTCGCTCTGCACACAGATTGATGTGAAAACAAGCCGTGCAAAGCAATGAGGTATGCCTGATTCTCATTACAGAAAATTATTGTGTTCTGTATGGAAAAAAAGTTCACAAAACACTAAGATACATATGCTTTTATTATATCGGAAAAGGAGGTATAAAAACATTTCCCATCACCTTTAAAAGAAAATTGTGATGTGATGTAAGTGCAGGACCCAAGGCAGCATGGCTTTACAGAGGGGAGGTTGTGCCAAACAAATCTAATAGATTTTTTTCACTGGGTAACTAGGGTGTTGGATTGGGGGAGGGCAGTGGATGTGGTCTACTTGGACTTCAGCAAGTCCTTTGACACTGTTCCACATAGGAGGCTGGTAAACAAGTTGGGTAGCATGGGGGTGGGCAGTAAGGTGGTGATCTGGGTGAGAAACTGGTAAGGGAATAGGAGGCAGAGGGTGGTGGTAAATGGAGTTTGTTCTGAAGAAGGAAGAGTGACCAGTGGGATACCACAGGGGTCAGTACTGGGGCCAGTCCACTTTAATGTCTTCATTAGTGACATAGCAGAGGAAATGGAAGGGAAGGTATGCCTCTTTGCGAATGACACTTAGATCTGCAACAGGGTGGACACTCTGGAGGGGGTGCAAAGGATGGAAAGAGACTTGAAACAAGTGGTGGAGTGGTCAAAAGTTTGGCAGTTAACGTTTAATGCAAAAAAGTGCAAAATAATTTAATTTCATACAAGCGCCTTTCAAATATCAAGGCGCTTTACAAAAGATTAAAATAAGAATGATAAAATCAATAAATACAGTATAAAACAATAATGATGATCTGACAGGGTTCATTCACACAATGCCATTGAAGGCCTGGCACCATAAAAAGTTTTTAGCGCTTGTTTAAAGCCTCTCACTGTCATGCACTCCCGCAACCAACGGGTTAGAGAATTCCAGAGGATAGGGGCGACATACATAAATGCACGGGCCCCAGAAGATTTCAAAGACACCCTTGCGATCTCTAGCAACCCCTCATCAGCTGAACGGAGCAGTCGCTCTGGGCGATAGGGAACCAGAAGCTCTTTCATGTAGTCAGGGCCAAGTCCATGTAGAGCTTTATACGTCAGTAAACCAACTTTAAAGGTGATCTGCCACTGAATCAGCAGCCAGAGCAGACTGCGGAGCACAGGGGTAATATGAGATGCTCGAGAAGCCCCCGTCAACAATCATGCTGCTGCATTCTGCACTAGCTGCAAGTGGCAGATATCAACCCTAGGAAGCCCTAAGTACGGGGAGTTGCAGTAATCAAGGCACAAGGTCACAAAGGCGTGAACTATTGTAGGAAGATCTCCGGACTGAACAAGGTGCTTGATCCTGGCGATGTTCCTAAGATGGTAAAAGGAAGACTTGACTGCCGACACTTGAGATTATAAGGTCAACCCATTGTCAAGCACCACCCCCAGGTCCCGCACCCGTTCAGAGGTAAGGATCTGGGTGCTCCCTAGATAAATTCCAGAGGGATGACCAGTCCTCAACCCCTCTATCCATTGACCCGGCTTCACAACCATCACATCAGTCTTTCCTGCATTCAACTTTAGCCAGCTCGAATTCATCCAGTCCTGGATTTCAGCAAGGCAGTTGTTAAATACTGAGAGAGCACTATCCTGGTTGGGTGCAAAAGACAGGTAGAGCTGGGTATCATCAGCATAACAGTGAAATCTCAGCCCATACCATCTTACAATGTCTGCGAAGGGGAGCATAAATACTGCAAACAACATGGGGGAAGCAGTGAGCCCTTAGGTACTCCACATGACAGAGAGAATGGGTCCGAGGAAAAGACCCCAGACACCACTCTCTGAGTTCGGCCAGTGAGGAAAGATGTAAACCACCTGAGAACCGTATGTGTCAGGCCACAGATGGACCTCAGGCACCCAAGCAGTACCCCATGTTCCACAGTGTCAAAAGCTGAAGAGAGATCAAGGAGCACCAAAATGGAAAGTCCAGGAGGGTAGCATCTTTCAGAAAAAGAGATGTGCAAGAACAAGGGGACACAATTTGAAGATGGGGGGGCAGTTCAGGAGCAATGTGAGGAAGTATTTTTTTCACAGACAGGGTGGTGGACACATGGAACAGCCTTTCTGAGGAGGTTGTGGAGTCTAAAACTGTGGGAGAATTCAAGAATGCATGGGACAGACATAAGGCAATTTTTGTGTGGGGTAGGAAGAAATAGGCTGTTGGTTAACTAGGATCTGCAGCTTGTCCTGTGGGTAGGAAAATGGGTAAACTAGGTGGGCCAAGCGGTCCTTATCTGCCATCAAAGTCTATATTTCTATGTTTCTCTGATCTCTTGCCATCAGGAGATCATTGAGCACCCGAACCAGCGCAGTCTCGGTACTGTGCCTCTTTCAAAAACCAGACTGGAGAGGTTCATAGATGTTATGGATGGTCAGGTGGTTCTCCAGTACCATGCCAAAAAAACAGACTTGGTAGACCCAGTACAGCATGGATTTACCACCGGAAGGTCCTGTCAGACCAACCTTTTGGAATTTTATGGAAAGGTCAGCAGGGCTGTGGGTGAGGGACAACCTGTGGATGTGGTGTATCTCGATTTTCCGAAGGCTTTCGACAAGGTTCCCCATGGAGAACTTATTGAAGCATTAATACTACAGGACCTACCAGGAAAAATAACAAAATGGGTAGAAGCATGGCTTACCTCTAGAAAGCAATCAGTAAATGTAAATGGGACTAACTCAACATGGGCCAAGGTGACTAGTGGGGTGCCCCAGGGCTCTGTCTTGGGGCCCTACTTGTTCAATATATATATTGCCTCAATGAGAGTCAATAATGGAGTCTGGGTCTCTAAGTTTGCTGATGATACCAGGGTTGGGTTTCCCATAAATAACCAAAATGACGTCACAAAACTACAAGAAGCACTAAATATACTGGAGTCTTGGGCATTAGATAAAAAACTGCTGTTTAATGTGGATAAATGTTGTGTTATGCACCTCGGGAAGGCAAATAAACAGATACCATATACACTTGGAGGACAAATATTAAATACTGTGGAACAACAGAGTGACTTGGGTATTATGGTTATGAACAATCTATCATCTAAAATGCATTGTAATTCAGTTATTAAAAAATCAAGTGGTATCTTACATTGCATAAATAAACATATTACATCTAGAAGTAGGGATGTTCTTCTGCTCCTTTATACATCATTGGTGAGGCTGCATCTGGATTACTGTGCGCAGTTCTGGTCACCCAGTGGAAGAACCGAGATAGTGGCACTTGAGAGAGTCCAGAGAAGAGCCACTTGAAATATACAGGAGGTTAAAGGTCAAGACTGTCAAGAGAGGCTAAACATTCTGGGTTTATATCCCTTGGAATATAGGCGTTTAAGGGGGATATGTGTTTGATCTATAAAGCAACTATTGATCCAGACTTATGGAACTACTGGGCTTGAGGTACAGGGAATTGTCATGTAATACCAGATCACATCCTCTACAACTATATGTGTAATGTCCAAAAACCAAAAAAAGAAAATCCTGGCTCACATTGAGAGTTACCAATATTTGGAATAAATTGCCATTAGAGGTGGTAGCTAGTGATACTGTGAATGCATTTAAAAACAGACTAGATAGCTTCTTACTTAAGCATAATATCCAGGGCTATTAATAAAATGGCGAGCAAAAGGACTAACGTCTATATAGCTCTGTACTTACCTATGAGACCTACCACCACTACTTTCTCAATAACCTTCCATATAAAGGGGAGGTTAGAGATTGGTCTGTAGTTAGCCAGAGAGTCAGGGTCCAAAGATGCTTTCTTCAGGAGAGGTGTTACCACTGCCTCCTTCAGGGAGCTTGGGAAGTCACCCGAATCAAGGGAATACTGGACTATCTGAATCAGGACCGGGCCGATGATGTCACAACATTCCATAATCAGGGAGGTTGGACCCAGATCCAAACTACAGCATGTAGGGTGCATACTCTGGACAATCTGCATGACATCCATGAACTCGGGCAGGTCAAAGGAACTCCAGAAAATACGAGGTGAGGCGACCAGGCACTGATCAACAGCATCCCCCACAGAGCGAGTCAAGAGGATCTCCGACCTGATGTTGGCCACCTTATTCTGAAAGAATCGAGCAAGCTCATCACACTCTACTTGTGAAAAAGGGCTTTGGAGCTGCAGACAGGTTGGGTTACACAACCTGTCCACAGTTTGGAAGAGCTGAGCTGGTCGGTTCTGAGTGGCAGCAATCTCCCCGGACAGGAATTCTGCCTTCTTACGGGAGATCGCTGATTGGTAGGTCTGATAATGCTCTACCAATCTAAGGTGGACTTGGGTCACAGAAACCCAGGGGTGGAGTACAAAATGGGGGGAGTGATACTATCAACGCCCGAGCAGAAAAGAGACCTGGGGATAATCATATCAGATGACCTGAAGGTGGCCAGACTTTACGAAAAAGGAATGGGAGTCATACTGGGATGCTTGGATGCATAGATAGGGGTTACCAGCTGGAAGAGGGAAGTGGTGTTGCCACTATATAGGTCTCTAGTAAGACCACATCTGCAGTACTGTGTCCAGGTTTGGAGGCCACATCTAAGGAAGGACATAGACAGGATGGAGGCCATCGAAAGGAGGGCTACCAAGATGGTACAGGGTCTACATCAAATGTCCTGTGAGTAGAGGCTAAAGAAATTAAACATATACAACCTTGGAGGAGAGGAGGGAGAGGTGGATATGATTGAGACCTTTAAATATCTTACTGGGGTGAATAAGGTACAAGAGGGAGGTATTTTTCAGACAAAAGAGTGCACCAGAACAAGGTCCACGATATGAAGCTGGAGGGGGGTAGGTTTAGGAGAGATGTGGGTAAATACTTCTTCACAGAAAAGGTGGCAGATGCCTGGAACAGTCTTCCAACTGAGGTTGTGGGGGCGAAAACAGTTGTGGGGTTCAAAAAAGCGTTGATAAGCACAAGGGAGTCATAAGGGATAGGTTAAGGGGGTGGCAGAGAAAGTGTCATAGACCTGGAAGGGTCTACAGTGTAAGAAGTGCAACAAAAAAGGGCAGACTGGACTGGCCTTGTGGCCCTTCTCTGCCATTAGCTTATATGTTATGTTTCAAAGTATATGCTGTTTATACATCTTTTTCTTATTCTCACAATGCAGTTGTTAAAAAAACAAACAAACAAAAAAAAAAACAATAAAGGATGATAGGTGCCTGGAACAGACTACCAGTAGAAGTGGTGGAGACAAAAACAGTGAGAGGCTTCTAACGTGTGGAATAAACATAGGGGTATAATAGAAAACAGATAGGGAGGAGGAAGGGTCACTGGAGAGCAGTTAGGGACTTGTTGGGCCAAGTGGTCTTTTTCTGCCAATAAAGTCTGTGTTTCTATATAACACACAATTTTTTTTTTAAAACCTGTTGTGCACCATGAAGATTTTGAAAACTATCATAAAGGTGTTTAAAGTATTTGTGCAGCATGTTGATTTTTAGGAAATTTGGGAAGGATTCCTGAGCAAACATTTTTTTTTAAATAATTAGTAATTAGATATCCATATCAGCACATGCTGGCCCAGTGGCACTGAGGGTTGTCTCTCTGTATGCTACTTCTGCCACCATACTGGTGACCTGGGTTCAGGACCGAGCCTGGGTCTTTGGGGGGTAAGCCTCCTACTCTATGCAGACAATGCTGTCCTTTATAATAACTCTAGGGACCACAAATGTCTCAATGCCCAGATCGTGAGTGACTTCCTCGAACTTGAAAATTGTTTTATCGCCAATAAGCTGGTCCTGAATGCCAAGAAGACCAATGCGATTTTATTTGGCCCTAGGGACCTGGAACAGTCTAGGCAACACCTGCTTGATCTTACTACCTCTGCTGGCACACCCATAAAAGTAGTTGAGTCCACCAAATACCTGGGGTCCACTTGGACCAGGAACTGTCCTACAGAACTCACATTCACCAGATAACCTAGACCTTTCAGCACAAAAATTGGTATACTCTACCACCTTGTTAATCTTACCACAAACGAGTCATCTCTTAAAATTGCTACTGGTACTCTACTCCCCCTCCTGCAGTGTGGTGCCCCTGTTTTGCAGTCCCTTAGATACTCTGAGCTTAATACGTTCAGAGTTTTATAAAATAAAATTGGGTACCTTGCCGCTGGAGCTCCACCCTGGGAACACCACTGCAGTGTAATGCACCCAGTGAACTGGCCTTCAGTGGAAGGTCAGCTTGAATACCCACTCCTCTGCCTGGCCTACAAGCTTGTAAAGGGTCCCTTCCTTCCCCCAGCCTGTGTTATATTCTAAAAATCAAACCCCAGAGGAGAATCCTACGTTCCTCCAGCAATCTTCTATTGGAGATACCCAAACTCATATCCTGTGGGGGAAAGCGGTCCTTTGCCACCTCTGCACTGACTATCTGGAACACCCTGCCTTATGCCCTTCAAGACTTCCCTACCCTATGTGGGTTCCAAAAAGGGCTTAAAGTTGTCCTTCTGGAACAGAGCATCTGTGCTTGCAATAGTTGATAACTCTCTGCACTATGATTGTCCATGCCTCCACGTCTCAGATCAGTTCGGATAATTCTGATACACTGTTGATCAATGATTCTATTCCCTATCTTTTCCTTTTTTTTGTAAACTCTGTTTATCACTCCTAACACCGACCCACAGACTGTCTCCAGTGGGGATGCTCAACTCGCCTCCATCCCGCCCGAAGGCTCAGTCCTGCCGTTCAGTTGGCCCATCTCCATTTCCACCTCTCCTGGTGCCCGTTCCCCCAGATTTAACCCCCCCAGGGCAGGACTGCCATTCTCCAGTGACCTTTCTGGAATCTGGACAGGCATTTAGGGAGTGTAAGCACTGAAGGCAATCAACGCACTCAGCGCTGGGCGTGGGGGGTGGTCCCTGGTCCCCACTTTCGCCTACCAGGGATCAGGGATTTTCCTGTTTACTTGTTCCTGCATGTAGTGTGTACGCACCCGCGCACACTCATAAGACGTCTGCTGCAGCTCCTCCCTTCTTGCAAGCCGCTAGATGCTGTAACCTCCAGCAACTGCTAGGGGCCCCCAGAACAGCGGCCTAACCACCCACCCCCGGAAAAGGAGAGCAGTCCTCTGGATGCTCAGTCCTTTCCCGCCCCTGCTGATCCCCGATGTCCTGGGTTTGTTCCTGAACCCGGGTCGCCAGCATGGTGCAAGGTGTGGCATCCAGCACCTCAACCCTCAGTGCCACCAGGCCGGCTCTATTCCCTATCTTATGTTGACCAAGATTGTTATTAACTTTATGTCATATGTCTGTATGGTCTCACTCATGTATTTTGACAGTGTCATGTATAACCCTATTCTGACAATGTTTCCTTGACAGTGCACTTCTCTGCCTGCCTGTTATATGTAATTAATTCTGGGTCACCACTGAGAAAGGGACAGCTATGTCTCAGAGAGCTGACTTAGTTAACAAAATTAATAAATAAATAAATTTGGCCTGCCCAGGGGAGGAGGATCGAGCGTCTCAGAGGACACTTTCATTTTGTGGGGAGGGAAGGGAATCATGCTATAGTGCAGTACTGCCACCTGGGTGATGACAGGTAGCATTGCGCACAGAGAGAATTACTGGGTGGAGGAGGCAGGTGGTGATGTGTTCCATGCTTGCATGTGAGTTTGTGTACCACCCGGAAGCTGGCATCCCAAGGGAGAAAACCAGGAGGGAAAATCTTGGACATAGCAATGATGATTGGTCCAACCCCTAGCAGGCCCAGCACCAGCGACAGGGTCCTCTCTCCCTGAATTGGATCCGTTCTCTGGCAAGTAAATGGGAGGCCTGCTGACCTAGCCATGGAGGGAGCCATGCGGGAAGAATGGAGATCGAGTGAAGTCTCCGGGATGCTGGGTGACGAGGCTAGGGAGGTCAGACCAGGATAAAAGGGCCTGTACAGAGGAGCATAAACAAATTAACAAGAAAAACAGCAAAAAAACACATTGGCCACATATTAATTTGCTCCACACCAGCTTAATGCTGCACTAAAAACATCATTTGGCTGCCAGGGAGAGATTTTCAGATAGATGGTGCATATTATCTGTCCTACACTGCCTGTCTGACTATTGTGCTGTGATAGCAAGTGAGAAAATGTTATTTGATATAGCACAGCATACTGAGGATTTGAAACACTGAACATACAACTTCATTTAACCAGCCAAAAACATTTAAAACATTTATAAAATCAGATAACAAGCACTGTGGAATCCTTCCTGTTCATAAGTGAGGAGGGGGTTAGAGAGATGTACAGAGACTTGCAAAGGCTAGATAGGTTGACAGACTTTTGGCGGTTGAAATTCACCACCAAAAAGTGCAACGTGATGCACATAAGGAACAAGAACCCCAGCAGAGAGTGCTGGATGGGGGTAGGGGGAGGCAGGGTAAAGTGAGACATGACCTCTGAGGAAAGAGACCTAGGAGTCATCATCAGTAGCTCCCTAAAACAATCAAGCCAGTGTGGTAAAGCCTAAAGTAAGGCAAACAGGATGCTAGGGCCTATAAAAAGGGGTATTTATTGACAGCAGAAGGAAGGTGGTATTACTACCTCTCTTTAGATCAATGGTGAGGCCCTACCTGGAGTATTATGCCCAGTTCTGGAGTCTTCACCTGAGGAAAGATGAGGACAGGGTGACCAAAATGTTTCTGGGGCAGCAGGGCAGATCGTACAAGGATCTTTTCAGGGCACTGTGCATGTACTTGCTGGCAGCTAGACAACAGAGGGGAGATAAGACCTTCAAGTTCCAGAAAGGAATGAACAAGGTAAATTGTGAGGAACTATTTAGTATGAGTAATGGATCAAGAACATGGGGGCATGAGTGGAAACTGTCGGGGGGGAGATGCAAGAGGGACATGAGAAAGTTTTATTTTACAGAAAGGATGGTAGAGACATGGAATAATCTGTAAGCTTATGTGTTGGGTGCCAAAACCATCAATGGTTTCAAACATGATTGGGACAGAATGAAGGGCTTAGTGGTTGCTCAGGGTAATAGTGGTAGTCTGGGGAGCATGGGGTGGATAGTGTGGGTTAGAACGTTGTATGGACAAAAGATCCCAGGTTTGTTAGGGTTTTATGGGCAGACTGGATGGACCAATTGTCTTTTCTGTTGTCAGTGTCTGTGTTTCTAGTGTTCTATAACATATTTAAAATGAGTCCTCTAATGCCAGGGAATAAAGATGGGTGCAAAAAGCCCTTATAGAAACTTCAACAGAGGAGGCATGAAGTTGATTTGAAAAGGCATTTCAAAGGCACTGGGCTGCCACAGAAAAGGTCCTATCCCCCAAGGATTTCAATTGGGCATGGAGAAGCACCAGCAGATTCTCCCCTGCAGAGCGGACTGGCAACAGTGGAGTACATGGGAGCAGCAGGTCTTTTATGTAGTTGGGACCCAACCATTACAAGCACCATGAATATATGCATCATTGCCACAGCTCTCTGCCAGCAACAGGCTCCCAGGAGCAAAGGGAGATAGCGCATCACAAATGGGATAGTGCTATCATTTCTCAAAGTCATATTCAGGGATCAGCATGCTAATGACCAAATACTGTATGGCATGCATGGTGCTAAGGGATGATTTTTATGACATTATATGGCCATTAGCACCCATGTACAAATGTGGGAGGCATTCTGCAGAGCCTCAGCCACCCCCACACCGGAGTCCTACCTTTGCCATCTCTGAAAATCTAGCAGACCCAAACCCTCTCTCACCAGATCCCAGTTTATATTGTGGAACTATATTAAAGCCCTACTCTGGCAGTCTGCTGGACACCCATCCCTCACTTGGTCCCTGTCAGTATTGCAGAACTGTATTGAAGCCTTTCCCTGACAGTCTAGTTGACGCCCTTCCTCACCTGATCCCTGTCAATACTGTGGAACTGTGGTCTTCCCTCGTAGTCTAGTGGGGCCCCCCTCCCTCACCCAGTCTGGTATTGTGGAAAGGTAGTGAAACCCGTACCCAGCAGTTTATTGTTACCACCCCCACCTCACCCAGTCTCTGTCATTGCCCCCCCAAACTAAGCATCCCCCAGCCCCTGACTCACCCATTCATCCATACGTAAACTGCCGTCAGATCCTTAGATATTGACCAGCACAGACCATCTACTCAGCACCTCAGCCAGCTGTGTGACAGGAAGTAAGCACATACAGGTATTTCTATAGTACATATGCATTTACTCCCTGTCAGTGAGATGGTGGCTGGTCAAGGTGGTGAGTGGAGGGTCTGTGCCAGTCACCATCTGAGGTCCTGATGGGGAATCATCTGTGGATGGATGGCTGAGTCAAGGGCTGACTGGGGATAGGAGTGGTGGGTGCTGTTTAAGTGGGCTGGGGGGGACTTTGACAGCAATATAGTGGCAGGTAGCACAAGACTGCCATGGATGGTCTACAGTAGATTTCCACAATTCTGGACTGGACTAGGGAAAGGAGTCCACTAGACTGCCAGGAAAGGGGTTTAGTACAGTTCCACAGTACCAACAGTTATCAGGTAAGGAATCCTTTTTTCTTACTCTCAATTCTGGAACTCTTTATAGACCATTGCTAAGCCAGTGGTCTTTGTTTTCCTTGAGCAGAGGTATTCCTTATTATGAGCCAACTTCCAACTGCACACTGCCTTCCCAGAGTTTCTCTTTCAGTTGGGGCCTGCTGAAAAGAATATCAGTTGGGAGTGGAGAAACAGACTAACCATGATGACATTGCCTCCAAAGTCCACTCTATTTATTTCTGATAAGAAAAATTAATTCAGGTATGCCCTAGGACACATTTTGCAATGAAAAAAAACAGACAGCTGCTTTAAATAGTATTCTCACTAGGACTGAGAGAACTTGGTGATGTTCTGACCCTTATTAAATAAAACTGGAACACGGTGTAGATCTGATTTGTTCTGATTAGTTCTGATTTTTTGACAAATATTTGAAAAAATGCAAAGAAAATGCATAAAAGTGGCCAAAGTTGGTTACATTTGACACAAAGGCCCAAAGGAAATAATTTAATGGATTATCTGTATAAAAATTAATGTACAACTGCTAAATAAAAAAGCAATCACTCACTACTAGCACCTTCATGGTTGGCCTATAGTGGTTGGGCAGCATATCCTGCTCGGGTCCGTGACATGAGTGTGCTGGGAGAGACAGAAAGCGAGAGAGACAGAAAGATGCAAATACCTGTATCATAGCACCACCAAGCACTGCAGGCACTACCAGGCAGCTAGGTTTTTTAGAAAAGGACCCTGTCCCAGTTGTTATGGGGAAAGTGTTTAAATGCAAGGATCTTTCCTTTTCTGTCTCTTCTGTCTTGTTACACAACCACATTTTCCTGTGAGACTTCAGATTTGATCACCCCAACAATCTTGCAATTCTTTGCCTGTCTTTGTCTCTCAGTACTCACTTGCTGTCTGTCTTTTCCTCCCTTGCATATCTGCTAATATAAAAATATGTTCAAATCATTGTATGGAAATGAAACTTATCTTGGGATCCCTATTGTTTAGAAAATATATAGTGTTACTGTTGAAATGTATATAATTATAATTTGAGATGATTGTAAAAAGCTAATGGAAAACTCCAGAGGTTAGTTGAGTGCAAATGTTTAAGCCTTTTGCAAAAGCTGTGCAAATGGGGCCTGTCAGCTCAAGCACACTGTTCTAGCAGCCCTGCCTGGTATTTACAAAAAAGGATGCTTGCTAAGGATGAAGGTTGAAAGGACCTGTAAAAGAGCTAAGCTGCAACTGCAAGGGAGATTTGGAGAACAAGGGACATAGAGACAGAAAGAAAACTATTTTATTTTGCCTTTATAAATAGTTATACTGAGCAAGTTTATTTTATGATACTGCTGGGTAAATAAATAATTGTTGGTGAATTCTACAACTGCTCCTGGTTTTCCTATGCTTCCTGACCTGTGCCTCGACGACAGATGGGTGTCAGCCTAAGTGGGATTTACACAGTGCATACCCTAAGACAGGAGCTTTGTGCGTGGGTACTGGACCTAGTACCAGGGAAGCACAGAGAAAGGTATGGATTCTGCAGCAGCAAGTCCAGGAGTGGTTACCAGGAGAATGGCAGCCAAACTAGCAGAGACAGAAGTCCAGTCTGAGATTGTATAGCCAGCACAAGTTATGAAACAACAGGAGGCATTGACAGAACCTGAAAGCCTGATGGACTTTTTTTAAATGGTGGGCTATACAACAAAAAGAGACTGAGAAGCAGAGAGCAAAAGAGATGCAATGACAGAAGCAGCATATGAGAGAAGAGATGCAGTGACAGGAGCAGCAGTGGCTGGATGCCTTGCAACCTATCAAGGGCAGAGGATCCGGCACAGATAGAGATGAGCAACAAAATGCAAGCAACTTAAAAGCCATTAAACTTACAAAATTATGTTCCTCAGATGATGTTGAGGTATACCTGACAACTTTTGAAAGAGTTGCCACGGCCTCCCAATGGCCAAAGCAGCAATGGGCAGTCAGACTAGTACCCTACCTGACAGGGAAAGCCCAACTTGCCTGCAGCAGTATGGACACTGCACAGTCAGAAAACTATGACCTGCTGAAAAACGAAATACTGAAAAGGTATGACATTTCCGGAGAGACATACAGGCAGAGATTTCGATCTCTCTGAGGTACAACTCGGTCGACAATCCTCGAGAAGCCTTCACCTGACTCAGAGAACTCCTGATAAAATGGATCCAACCAGAGAGCAAAACAGTCCCACAGATCATCGACACATTTGCCATGGAGCAATTCATCAACATCTTGCCTACAGATGTACAGCTCTGGGTAAAGGAACACTGATCAGAGAGTGGGAAAAAAGCTGTTTCTTTGGCTGAGGACTGCCAAATGGCCAGAGAGATGCCACAGCAGCGAGGTAACTTCCAAGCACTGGTATTACGCTCTTTTACCGATTTAAACTCCAAGCCTGGTAACAAATCTGTGCCCAAAGACGTTATCTGCTATAACTGTAATAAGCCAGGCCATTTTGCAAGAAACTGCCATAGTAAGAAGAGTGGTGCTGGAGCAGATTTGTCCTTTGCAAATTGAGGCAAGTATTTAACAGATGTGAAGGTGGGGGATAAGACTGTGAAGGGACTCATTGATTTGGAAAGCTGACAGACCCTAGTGCATGTCAAAGTGCTGGGAAAACACTGTGCAAAGGGACCAGGTACTGGTGTCATCTGCATCCACGGGGACACTCGATACTATCCCACCACCCAAATGACTCTGAGTGTTAAGGGTGTGTTGCACCAAATTAAAGTGGAGGTAGTACCAAAGTTCCCTGTACCTGTGATTAATGGAAATGACTTTCCAGGGTTTACTGAGTTGATCAAAGAGGGAGTAAATCCTGATGCTTCAGCAGCTGTGGTGACAAGACTGAAGGCAAAGAAAATTTCAGATGGTGGAGACACTTTTGCTTTCAGTGATTTTGATTTGAACTTGTTTGAGCACAGCTCCAAGATCCGGAAATCCAGGAAAGAAAGACGAAGCCTGAAGAAACTGCCAACAAATGACTGATGGACATGAAGGGTTAAAATATGAAAATGCTGAAATTAAATTGATAACTGATTGTGATTTTCTTTCAGAACACGCTAACAATGTTTCTCTCCAGGGCTATTTTAAGCAGTTGGGGGTGAAACAAAAACAGGGTGGACCAATGTTTAAAAAAAGTAATGGGTTACTGTACAGAGTTTGGGTTAAACCTCAGACACAGGAACAGACAGAACAATTGGTTATACCACAGAAGTATAGAACAGAGTTATTACAGATAACACATGATAGTCTTATGGCTAATCACTCAGGGAGGGATCGCACCCTTGCCAGGTTGCTGTATAGATTTTACGGCCTGGAATTCATGAAGATGTTGTTACCTATTGTAATTCTTGTGCTGAGTGTCAGAAAGTAGCCCCCGTCACTAGAAAAGACAAGGTGCCCCTGGTGCCCCTACCCTTGATAGATGTGCCTTTTGAGAGAATTGCAGTGGATGTGGTTGGTCCTTTAGACAAAAGTAAAAAGGGTAATAGATTTATCCTGGTAGTATGTGACTATGCTACTCGATACCCAGAAGCAGTTCCAGTGCGTACTGTTACAGCCCCAAAAGTTGCAGCAGAGCTTGCCAAAAGTTTCCGTAGAGTGGCATACCTAAAGAGATTATTACTGATCAGGGTAGTTGTTTTGGTGCTGCATTGCTTAAGGAGCTGTACAGACTGCTAGGTATCACTGCCATAAGAACCTCCCCCATCACTCTGACAGATGGTCTTGTTGAGTGTTTTAACCAAACCCTAAAACGCATGTTTAAAAGGTTTGTAAAAGGGGAAGGGAAAGATTGGGACCAATACTTGCCTTACCTACTTTTTGCTTACAGAGAAGTGCCACAGGCATCAACAGGGTATTCACCATTTAAAATGCTGTATGGTAGGCAGCCAAGAGGGCCACTGGATGTGATAAAAGAGTCATGGGAAGATAACCCCACTCAGCAACAATCTGTAACATCTTATATGTGTGTGCCCTAAGAAAGAAGCTGGCAAAATATGCTGAAATTGCCCATAGTAATCAGGAAGAGGCCCAAAACCAGCAGAATGTACAGTATATTATGACCATGTGGTAAAAGAAAAGGTTTTTGAGCCAGGTGAAAAGGTTTTGCTACTGTTACCCACAACAGAAAATAAACCGTTAATGAAGTGGCAAGGGCCTTCCTTATAAAGTGCTTAAACGTACTGGCACTGTTAACTTCGAGACTGAGACCCGTGAGAGGAAAAATCCGACTAACATATACCATGCTAACCTCCTCAAGAAATGGGTTGAAAAAATGCCAAAAACTACTTTGCTGGTTTTATCAGAAATTGATAACGAAGATATAGATGTAGCTTATGATAGGCTGGAACAAACTGTAAATGCTGATGCTGTAAAGGTGAATGTTTCCTTAATCTCAGAACAAACTGCAGACATTCATAATGTGCTAAAGACATTTAACAGCATTTTTACCACTGTACCAGGCCAAGCAAAAGGGGTTGAGCACGTAACAGTGACAAGGAATGCTCGTCCTGTTAGGCAAAAGACTTAAGGCTGCAAGAGTGGTTAAGAGCTCATATGGTTAAGGAAATACAAAAAATGAAAGAATTGGGTATCATAGAGGAGTTGAGGAGTGCTTGGTCATCTCCTATGGTAATTGTAAACAAAAAAGAAGGGGGTGTTAGAATCTGCCTTGATTTTAGGAAACTTAAGTGTCAGAATTTGACAATTATCCTATGCCCAGAATAGATGATTTGGTAGACAGACTGGTGAGTGCAAAGTATATCAATAGCCTCAATCTCACCAAGGGTTACTGGCAAATACCTTTAGCTAAAGAATCCAGAGACAAAACTGCATTTGCCACCCCTGTAGGATTCTAGCAGTCCACCACCATGCCATTTGGTTTACATGGTGTGCCATCTACATTCCAATGTACATGGATGTCATTTTATCCCCTCACGCTGGTTATTGTGCTGCGTACCTGGATAATGTCATGGTGTACAGTCCAGACTGGAAAAGCCACCTGGAACACCTACGAGCAGTTATCCAAGCTATCAAAAGTGCAGGTTTGACTATAAATCCTACGAAATGTGCATTGGGCATCCAGGAAAGCAGATATTTTGGCTATGTGTTGGGAAATGGAGACGTTAAGCCATAGGTTTCTAAAATATAAGCTGTAGCTAATAGCCGTGTTCCTAAAACAAAGAAACATGTCGGGTCATTTTTAGGGCTGGCTGGTTATTATCAGAGATTTGTTACCAACTTTGCTGAGTTAGCTACTCCCCTCACTGAATTGATGAAAAAACGGTACCCAAATAATGTGAACTGGACCCCAGAGTGTGATAGAGCCTTTCAAGCCATTAAGGCTTCATTATGTTCAGCCCCTGTTTTAAGAAGCCCAGACTTTGAGAAACCATTTTTGTTACAAACTGATGCATCAGAGGTGGGCATAGGTGCAGTACTGTACTGAGTCAAAATATAGATGGGACAGAACATCCTATTCTATACATAAGTAAGAAATTGCATGACAGAGAGAAAACGTACTCCACCATCGAAAAGGAATGTTTAGCAGAAAAGCGGGCCATGGTGTCCTTTAAGTTTTATTTACTAGGAACTGAATTTGTGCTTATAAGAGATCACAGTCCTCTCTGTTGGCTTAACCAGATGAAAGATAAAAATTCTAGAATCACAAGGTGGTACCTGGCACTGTAGCCATTTAAATTCATGGTGATTCACAAATCTTGTAAAGAGAATAGTAATGCTGATTTTCTGTCAAGATATGGATCAGGAATTGAGGATTCTGAAGGTTGAAAAAGAAAATGTATGAGTTTGAACTGTACTGTTTGCTGTACTGTTGTAAAAGAAAATGAAATGAATGATGTACACGTGCTTAATATCTGATAGCAGCAAATGTTATAAGAGAATAGAAAGTTTTGGAAACCTGTCTGATGAAACAGTTTCCCTCTTAAGGACAGGGGTGTATGTGACAGGGTAGACTAGGACCCTGTCCCAGTTGTTATGGAGAAAGTGTTCAAATCAAGGATCTTTCCTTTTTTGTCTCTTCTCTGTCTGGTTGCACAACTAAATTTTCCTGTGAGACTTCAGATTTGATCACCCCGACAACCTCGCAATTCTTTGCCTCACTCTGTCTCTCAGTCTTCACTTGCTGTCTGTCTTTTCCTCCCTTGTATATCTGCTAATATAAAAATATGTGCAAATCATTGTATGGAAATGAAACTGATGTTGGGATCCCTATTGTTTAGAAAATATATAGCGTTACTGTTGAAATGTATATAATTATAATTTGAGATGATTGTAAAAAGCTAATGGAAAACTCCAGAGGTTACTTGAGTGCAAATGTTTAAGCCTTTTGCAAAAGCTGTACAAATGGGGCCTGTCAGCTCAAGCACACTGTTCTAGCAGCCCTGCCTGATATTTACAAAAACAGGATGCTTCCTAAGGATGGCGGTTGAAAGGACTTATAAAAGAGCTAAGCTGCAACTGCAGAGAGGTTAGGAGAACAAGGGACAGAGACTGAAAGAAAACTTTATTTTATTTTGCCTTTGTAAATAGTTATACTGAACAAGTTTATTTTATTATACTGCTAGTGTAAATAAAAAAAATTTGGGGAATTCTACAACTGCTCCTGGTTTTCGTATGTTTCTTGACCTGTGCCTCGACGACAGTGCTGTGTGGGAATTATTTTGATGGATGCTCCAGTCAGAGCCGAACAGGCCAAAGAAATGGATATGAATGATCAAATAAGCAGCACTAAGAGCCCACCACCCTACCCCTATGAATGATGCAACTGCTTTGCATGCTCCAGTGTACGGTGGTATATGGTACACTATCTGGTCCAAGAGAAGGTAATGTTTTCTAGTACTATGAATACTTCTGCTGAATCTGATAAGCATGCCAAATCCTTAAAGAAGAAAAACGAAAGACAAAATGATCACCACCACCCAGGCAGGCAGCCAGCCAGTCACACATCGCATTGGTCAAGTGCAGTGCAGTCATAAAAAAGTTAGCCACTGCCACCTGAAGATCTGATGACAGACACACAACATGACTACATCCTTCCTAGTTCCACAGTTGCTGCCAGCTACTACCAAATAATTTAAGTATCAAAAATAAAATATAGTAATTTAATAATCTTAGCCCAGTTACTTTAAGTGATATGTAACCAGGCTAGCATACCACACACACACACACACACAAGCAATAAAGAAATTATATAAATTTTTAATTTAGTAGCATTTTTTCTCTGAAGTATTCGCAGCCGAATATTTGGGACATGAGAAATATACAAAGAGTATTTATTTTCTGGGTTTCAGGCATCTGCTAAGCCGTGCACTGTATGAAAATTAAAACAGTATAGTCAAAATCGATTGCTGAGGTCGTAAAAAGTGACAAGTGGTAGTAGTAAGGACTGGAATAAGGACAAAAAGTGATAAGTAGTAGTTCTGACTCGTAAGGACAAAAAGTAGTAGTAGTAGTAGTACACAGCAGTACCCTACCTTGCAGATCAGATAGTGGTACCAGGTACCACCAAGTAAGTTTGTGACATGAAATGCAGTTGCTTGCTGTATTTGGACTCTGAACCCACCGATGTTGTTATGTTTTCTATTCTGTGCTGCTCATGTGATCATTCAAGTAATAGTGTCCTGGCCTAGTCTGTCCTGACCTGACTTGCTGCAGTTAGTTGCTACCTCATGTAATAGACCCTATTCACAACAGATTTTCACCACAGGCACAATTCTTGAAAGCGTTTTGTGGATAGGGCCTGCACAGAACAGTCACTGTATGTTTTATTCAGGTATCATATCTGAAATTAAAGTGAGGAATGTTGACTTTGAGAAATGTGAGGTGCTCAGCATTTTCTGGTGTCAAACAGGATCGTGTGTCAGTAATGACGTTACCAGCTAAATTAAACAATCATTCTGAACAGATGCTAGTTGGAGGGCAATTCATATACTTCATTACAATGTTTACTAAAGCAGGCCACATATTTTGTTTGGATTTCCAGTACTGCAAAGGATCAGCATTCTAGATGATATTGGGTTCTGCCAGGTACATTTCAACAATGGTCTGTGCTGAGGCTGTGTTACAAGAGGCAGATGAAGAAGATGTTACAGTTGCATCTTCTGAGTGACTCCAGAGACATGAAGCTGAACCAAGTGACTGTGGTACAGTGCTGTGCTTGACTGGTGGTGAAGAAGAAGATTCTTCTGCAGTTTGCTGGGGGAGGAGGAAGAGGGAGAAAATGCCGCAACAGTACAGGATGGGCCACCTGATGCTGTGCTGTGTCGTGAAGAAGATTCTGAATGTGGTGCTGCTGTTGTATTCTGTTCCATGACAGCATGCACCTCGTCTATTATTTCTTGTTTGTTTATCTCAAAACAAGTGTCATCATCATCACTCAATAGTTACTTCGATTTGTATTGTGGGTCCAAGATTGTTGCTTTAATGTAGTACTCAAAATGAAGCATTTTACATAGTTTGTCATCTTCTTCAACTTTTTTGATCATACGTCTCGTTAGATCTTGTTGTTTTCTGGAGGGCAACCTGTATGTGTCAGCAGCACCGATAGCAGCCTGTGTGATCATGGAACTGTCTTGCTTCTCTAAGTTTTCCCTAATCAGATTCAGTCTGAATTTTAGAATTTTTATTAGGGGTATCACCTGGCTCAGAGCTGCTGTGTTTGCACTGACCTCCCTGGTGATTTCCTCAAATGGCTGGAGCAGGAAAATTAGAAACTCCAGCATGGCCCACTGTGGTGGAGTAATACAGACATCTGTATCACTAATTTTATTTTCTAAGGTGTACTGTCTGACAGCTTTCTTTTGTTCCAGCAGCCTTTGGAACATATAAAAGATCAAATTCCATCAAGTAGAAATGTCTTGGTTCAGTCTGTGCAAAGGTAGACTGTGCTCCTGCTGTATTTTTTCAACCAAGTAATGAGCTTTGCTTGAGTGATTGAAATGAGTGCATATTCTTTTAGCAGTGTTAATGAGAACCTAAATCTCCCTGTCGTCATTGAGAAAACCATGAACTATTAAATTTAAGCAATGAGCAAAGCAGTGGATGTGAACAAAGGCCCCCTCCTCTTCCTCCAAGGCCTTCCTTATGTTGGACCCATTATCTGCAACTATAAAGCCAACTGACAGTCCCTGTGAAGTGAGCCATTGCTATATCGGTTTTTGGAGCTCTTCATTGATGCTGTGTGAGGTATGTTCAGACGGAACATAAAACATTCTTAGAACAGCAAACTGCGATGCTTCACTGTCCCCAATCCTATGTGAATTATCAAAACATGTCCAATGTGCCATGATAGAGATGAAGGGTTTAGGCTGACAGCTTGTCTGGATATCTGTCGTGAGATGCACCACCTGCCCAACAGCATTGCACAAGACGCATCTTAATTTTTTACATATGACATCATAAAGATCTTCAATCCCTGTTGTCGAGAAGTATTTCCGCTATGGTATACTATATCGAGGTTCGAGGTACTTAAGCAGCCACCTGAATCCTATATGTTCAACCACGTTATATGGTAGCAAATCAACAGCTATCATTTCTGAAATTTTTTTGTGTTATTATAACAGCAACAGGGTGAGTCGAGGCATATTTGGCTTTATGCTCATATGTTTCTGAGATGGTAAGCTGTCTCTTTGAAGGAGAAGGGCTTTTGAACACATGGTCACTTTCAGTAACAGTTGGAGGAGTCCTTTGAATTGGAAGAAGTGGTAGTGGAGGTGTTTTAGTAGTGCTGCGGGGGCTGCCACTGCTTTTGCCTATGGTAGTTATCCCTGAGTGTCGCGAGCTATCACTGTCACTTTCTCTTTGAGACTCACAACTTGACTTCTCAGTAATGTTATGACATCTGACTAGGTGCCTTTTTGGTGCTGAAGTTCCCAATGCTCCTTTCTTTTTACCCCTGCTGACTGACCATTTACAGATAGCACATGTTGTTACCAACTCATTGCAACCACTGATGGAGAAGTATGACCAAACAAAAGATATTTTTTTAGTTTTTTTCCTAGGAAGGCACGGCACCTCTGTGACCTTTTCAGGGTCCCCCCTCAGTTTTTCTTGGACCTGTTCTTCTTGTGGTATATTCCCACTGCCCCCCTCTACAACCAAAACATTTCTGCCTGTTTCTTCCTCATGTGCAATTTCCATCCCCTCCAGTAAACCTTGTGCTACCTGATCATTCTCTTCATTTTTATTATTACCCTCATCGGGTTCAACCTCAGAAGAATCAGATGAGGGACTGGCAGTAGCATAGTATGCAATTGTTCCATACCGTTGGGTGCCTCTGCACGTGGTATATACCACACCTTTAGTTTTTTTTAATTACATAACTTTTTTTTTAACTTGGGCCTTTTTTTGATTCAAGCATTCGCTTGGAAGACAAAACCTTAGATGTGAATAAATCACTTTTTGGGGTTTAACTTTGTTTTCCCTTTTCTGGCTGATTGCTGTCTTTTGCAGTGTCACTGCCTTCCTGAGAAATAGAATGCATCTCATCAACATTTTGATCTTAGTATTCTAACCTGCAGTCTCTCTCTCTCTCTCTATCTCTCTCTCCCCCCTATGGATTTCACAAGTCAAAGATTTATTTTGCCACCCTGCTGCCCTTGTCCTGTACACACAGCCACACCGAAGCCAGGAAAAAAAAGTTTGTTTGGGATTTCTGGGACTGTTACATTTATCGTGGGCCACCCTGCAGTCTCTCTCTCTCTCCCCTCTGGAGGTCACAAGTCATAGATTTATTTTGCCACCCTGCTACCCTTGTCCTGTACACAGAGCCACACTGAAGCCAGGAAAAATTTTTTTTTGGGGGGGGGATTTCTGGGACTGTTACATTTATCGTGGGCCCTCTTGTAGTCTCTCTCTCTCTCCTCCCCTCCCTCTGGTCTCCTCCCCTCCCTCTGGATGTCACAAATCAGAAATTTATTTTGCCACCTTGCTGCCCTTGCCCTGTACACACAGCCACACTGAAGCCAGGAAAAAAAATTATTTTGGATTTCTGGGACTGTTACATTTATCGTGGACCACCCTGGAGTCTCTCTCTCTCTGTCTCTCTCTTCCCTCTGGACAAGATCATGAATGAATGTTATCAAGTAATTTTGATTCGTGATTGGATGGCACAAGTCCAAGATTTATTTTGCCACCCTGCTGCCCTTGCCCTGTACACACAGCCGCACTAAAGCTAGGAAAAAATAAATTGGGATTTTATGTAACTGTAAAATTTCTCTTGGACCTCCAATAGTCTCTTCCTCTCTCCTCTGGATCAGGAATGGCACAAGTCAAAGATTTTGCCAGCCTGCCCTTCCTCATATACACAGTCAGCTACAATGTTTACGGCCAAGAAAAGAAAATAACTTTCATTTGGGATTTTCTGTAACTGTAAAATCTCTCATGGGCCCCCAGTAGTCACTCCCTCTCGCCTCTGGATCTGGAATGGCACACGTCAAAGATTTTGCCTGCTTGCCCTTTCTCATGTACACAGCTACATTGACTGAGGCCAAGAAAAGAAAAAACTTTCGCTTGGGATTTTCTGTAACTGTAAAATCTCTCTTGGGCCCCCAGTAGTCTCTCCCTTTCTCCTCTGGATCTGGAATGGCACAAGTCAAAGAGTTTGCCAGCCTGCTCTTTCTCATGTATGTACACACTGCTACACTGTCCGAGTCCAAAAGAAAAAAAACACATTCATTTGGGATTTTCTGTAACTGTAAAATCTCTCTTGGGCTCCCAGTAGTCTCTCCCTCTCTCCTCTAGATCTGGAGTGGCACAAGTCAAAGATTTTGCCTGCCTGCCCTCTCATGTACACAGCTACAGTGACTGAGGCCAAGAAAAGAAAAAAAAATAACTTTCATTTGGGATTTTCTGTAACTGTAAAATCTCCCTTGGGCCCCCAGTAGTCTCTCCCTCTCTCTCCCTCTCTCCTCTGGATCTGGAATGGCACAAATCAAAGATTTTGCCAGCCTGCCTTTGCTCATACATATAGTCATGTAGTACTGTCACACTGCCATAGTTTGCAATTTGCATCCCCCCCCCGGTAGCCACCTGGGCCACCACTATCTCCCCAGTCCCGAGTCGCGACTCCCTCACCCGCCTTCACCCACCCCTGATGATCAGTTTCTATCCACCTCCTTTCTCTGACTCTCCCTAATTTCTTCTCTTCCTTGCCCTCTGGCTCATACATTTCTGTCATTTTTTTGCATTTTTTGGGGGGGTTTCGGTGCTTTTGTTTTGCAACTCTCTCTGCTGAGCCTCCTGCTCCTCCGGTCCTCCTTGCTCATCTGGGTCTGCATTGCGCACTCTGCACGGTTATATACCGTGAGTGTATCACGTGACCTTCTGTTGCCTGATTGGTTGCCATCAGCTGCCTGTATGTGCCGACAGCATCCCCATGGCAACAGACAACAAAATCATGGAAATGGCATCTCCATGGACCCAGAACCGGACTTCTACGGCGATGTCCATATTTATCCGGGTCCATGGATTACGAGTTCGATCTGGGGGTCCGGATCTCCCACAGAACGGTCCGCCCAGCCCTAATTCTCACAATAAAATGTAACAATAATCTACATATTGTATAGAAGCCTTTTGTTATTTTGAGATTTCTTTGTTCTAGAGAGAAGAGCACAGTGCAAACTAATATTAATGGGAACCAGACTCTCTGCAGTTGCTGCCATGCATCACTTTAATAGATTGATAGTGTTTGAGTGCAGGAATTGTGTTCAGAAAACCCATTTTCTCATGGAGGAAATGTTTCTTTAAATTATTATAGCTCTTTCAAACAAAAGAGTGAGTTTGGCAGTAGTGGCACAGTGGAAAGTTAAAGGAGTTAGAGGGGCCATGCACCCTTTCCTGAAAGCTAAATCTTAGTTTTGTGTTAGCTTGGTTGCATTGAAGAGAATCAAATGTTGCAGCATTTTTAAAAAGTTGTAGTACCACCTTTTTGTGGATTCAGTCCCAAATGAATAAAAAACACAGAGTCTGCTAAACAGTTGCCCCCTCACATAAAGTATCCAAAACAGACCACAGAGCTCTTCCGTATATATGTTGCACTCTAGTTCTGCTTTCAAGTCATGTAGGCAGAGAACAGCTATTGGACACGTTTTGCACTGACTAAAATTCGGAAGCAAGGTGCAGCTGTGCTTTGGCCAATGGAAAGGTTACTAGGTACTGTGCATAAAGAGAAGTGGGAGAGGCCACCTGAGGTTAGTATAGGGGTACTTTACCTGATATTGTGTGGAAAAAACATACTTAGAAATGATCAAGAACTGGATTAATGTTCTGTTGATTTATTTTACGCACATTTTCTTACCCCTTCCCTGCTCCATCCAGATCTGGCTGTAGACCATCCACTTGCCTGCAGCCTCAGTTGTCAACACAGTCTTCCTAGAGGGGACCCCACTGGACTGTAATTGGCAGCTGGGAACATGCAGTAGAGCGGCAACATAGAAGCTGGGAATAGTCGTAGGCCTTCATGCACTCCAGCGGTAGGTTTTTTCCCCCGTTACGCCTCTCCCATGGGATGTCGGCATGCAGCAGCTTAGGAGAGCATCCTGCTGATGAGCCACCTACCCTCTCACATCTGTTGTGCTTTAACACTGCTTTTCTTGTTGTCCAGGATTCAGTGATGGTCCTGTGTGAGCCATGCACCAACCCCAGAGGAAGGGGCACATACACTTTGGTCATTCCTGCAGAAGACTTCATGCTGAAATGTTAATTGTAACCTTATTTTGATCTCCCACTACCAGTCAGATATACTGGGACTTTCAGAAACCTGGCTCAAACCCTCAGTACCTGACACTCTCTGCAGTGTAGCAGGATACGGTTTCATAAGGTGTGACAGGTCCACCTCCAAACGGGGAGGGAGAACAATGGTCTATTTTAAATCTCATCTCAATCTATCACTCTGAAACTCTTCCTCCCCCTCTTGTGGTCCTCCCCTTGATTTATGCCATGGTATACTAACCTTAGGTAACTCTAAAAAATGGCACATTTTCTGCACTTATACGCCACCAGCCTCATTGGTCTTTCTTCTCTCATCGATGTAGTTGGTCCCTGTGTGAAAAATAGTGACTTCTTAATTCTTGGGGATTTTAACATAAACTGGCTGGATGGGAACACATCGTCTGTTGAGCTAACCCTTAACAAGATGTTCCTCACACAAATAATCTCCCAGCCCACGAGGATCTCTAACAGTGGTCTTACTGCCACCCTGATAGACAGGATACTAGTAAGCGATGTTGACAAAATCATCTTCTCTGGTGTCCTTCCTGATTCCATAAGCGACCACTCTCCTGTGTACTGTGTCTGGTGAACTAAAACTCCCAACACTCTACCTCAGATAGTACACTTCCGTGACGTCTCCTGCATAGAGCTGTCAAAATTCAGAGCAGAGCTCGCTAACCTAGATTGGTCGTACATGTGGGACACCAATGATGCTGATCTCGCTGCCTCCCACCTCAATACAGTATTCTATAGACTACAGGACAAACATGCCCCCTTACCTCCAGAAGAGTCCATGGACAGAAAACGCATTGGTTAACACACCCTCTGTCCCTCCTGAAGGATAGAGATAGATGCTGGACTGAAGTAAAACAAATACCATCACATTAAACTGCAAATAAGTGTATTTTAATTAAATACCACCACAAAACACCATCTGGTACAGAACACAAAGAACCCTGACCAGTTTAACACTAACGTGCATCCTCAGAGGGATGCTGGGATACCTTCAAAAACACTAATTCTAGTTCTAATTGGATTGCCTATAGATCCATAAGAAATAGGTGGAAACGGGAAATCCGACTGAACAAGAGCAAATACTTTTGCACTTTAACTTCCTCTCGCAATAACCACCACCAATACAGGACTCATCTCAAACAGTCCCTCGGACTTCAGAGTCCCTCCACTCCTTCTGATTTTGACATAGACAGAGTCAGTTGTAACAACCCAAGCATAATATCCAGTGCCTTCAGTTACCTTTTTCTGACTACAGGCCAATAGCAATATTGCCAGTTTTGAGCAAAATACTAGAGAACAATGTTGCTGTGCAACTCAAAACTTATTTAGATATGACCTCCTAAGCCCTGCCCAGCATGGATTTCAAAAAAGCCACTGTACAACTACCGCACTGCTCTCTATAACCAATAGCATACTCACCTCTCCTGAAAGGGGTGAATACTCTGGAGCTGTATTCATTGATCTAACGAAAGTTTTCAATGCGGTTAACCATCCCATCCTCCTCAACAAACTAAGCACCCTTGTTATATCTGAACATGCACTGTCCTGGTTTTCAAGCTACCTTTCTAACAGGCACCAGCAAGTTAGAATTGGCACAAGTTTCTCTGATTACTTAGCCTGCACTCTTGGAGTTCCCCAAGGATCGATATTTGGCCCATTATTATTCTCTCTGCATATTAATTCATTACATCACTGTTTCAAACATAGCTCCCCGCTCCTATACGCTGGTGATCTGGCATTCTTTACCAATGCTCCGAGTATAGCAGATGTTAATATTGCCCTAACCTCTGACCTTTAGGCTGCCCAATCCTGGCTCAAAGATAACATGCTTGTTATGAACCACACTAAGTCTCAATCAGTGCTTTTTTGGAACATCCCATCACCTTAAGTACAACAACACTAAGTTAACAGTTGCTTGCAACAGTGACTCCCCTTTAGAAACTGTCTCATCATTTAAGTACCTCAGTGTCCTGCTAGATCCCTCTCTTGAGTTCTCTCTCCACCTGACCAATGTGTGTAAGGGTCTTAGCTCCTACCTCGGTATGTCATACAGAGCCAGCCCCCACCTGTCCTCGTCCACATGTATGACCATAGCACAAGGCCTACTACTGCCCAAACTGAACTATGGCCTGGCAGTGTTCACTCAGCCTCCAGCACTGTGCGACGCAAATGGGATGTGGCGTACAACAGTGTCTGCCATTTCACTCTTGGGTGCAACCACCTCACCCAGCACTGCACGCTATATAGTACTCTAGGCTGGCCATCCCCAGCAGCCTTCATGGACCTCAACCTAAAAAGAATTATTTACAGGACATTGCAGGATCAGTTACCCCTGTCCTTATCTTCCCACCTAGTACCTTTCAAAACCCTATAGTCCCAAACCTCCTCAGAACACCAACAACTGTCTGTCCCTAGACATAGGACCAATTATGGCAAAACAGCTTTTTCCTTTGTTGCCCCTAAAGTATGGAACAGTTTACTACAAAACCTGTGCTTTTGCTCAGCCCCCAGCTCCTTCTTCCATCAACTCCGCTCCTACCACCTCCAATGTTCCCAATGCACCTGCCCTAATCTCTGACCACAGTTCGTGACCTCATTGTTATTTGATCACTAAGACTGACAGATTATGTTTCTCTGCTTGCGCCATCCCCCTATTCAATGTATTGAATGTATTACCTAATGTTGTTCCTCTGCCATCACACTTTTGATTGTATCGGATGTATTGAATGTATTCCCTAATTGTTTGTACCTCTGTACCTACTGTCATATCATATGGCACTTACAACTGTACTATGTGTTGTCTCCTTGTAAACTGCATCACCCTGCCTTATATGTACTGTGCTACCCATACCTTGTAACCTCCCGGGTCGAGGCAAATGTATGCCTAGTGCACCCTGCCTGGTAAACAAAATCTAAATAAATAAATACATTTTCTACTTTTGCATGTGCAAATACTTTTTTGTTGTGTTTACAGCCACTGTTCTGATGCAGTGCCCCATTTTCTCTTAATTTAAAACTGAATACTAGGGTACTGGATACTGTAGGATTCAGTGCTTAAATCTTCATAGTTTTTTTTATAAAACATGTTTTTCAGAAATGTGAAAGTTTTTTTTTGTCTCAGTATGGCTAGTAACATTGGCGAACCCATTTCAACAATTTTTGTTTTACTAACAGTGACAGTAGCCAGTGCTTAGCAGAGGCAATCCAGAATCATCTTTTATTTTTTGAAATTTTAGTTTTCTGTTTTCCTACTTTTAAAGGTTTGATCTTCACCTAACTTAATAGCGATATGACTGCTAATCATTTTCTGTTTTATGTTCCCCACTTATTTACTTCAGTTTACATGCTGTATATTTGTATATGTAAATAAGATCTGATTATCCTGTAGAGACCTGTTTTATAGTGTTTGAATGATATGATCCAGATTTCCTAAGTATGAGACTTTTGACTACTGGATTCAAGTTTTCCCTGTAATTTACGTATTAAAATGTGATCTCTAAGAAGAATATACTTTTCTAGTTTTAGACGAATGTCACTTTTTCTAAAACCGAACAGAGAAATGGTTGATTGTGCTAAGCTTATAATTATGTCCTTCGTTTGCTTCACTTATATGTTGTCTGCCATGTGTGTACTCTACAATATAAGGTAATAGGGCCTCTGAGGGGTGTATCTTTTGGTAAGAGACTCTTGAGTGTGAGGTTTGGGGTAGAGGATGCAACGCTGAGCAGTTCCGTCTGTCCAAACCTCATGAGGAGAGTCTGTTATACCATAAGAGACAGGTCTTGCAAGTCCTGTAAACATAATATAAATCACTCAAGCAGGGTTCATTTCAACTATTTATCTATGTGGGACACTGACCCACTGGATATAAAAAGTAAGGGTCAAATGAAAAAAAACAATGGGTCATATTGTTCCGCTGAGCCCAGATTCATAAAACAGCAGTTTAAAACCTCTATAATAGTGAGCAGGTTGTCTCCAAGGTAGAAGAAAAGGTGGGTCAAAATTAAAAACTGTGTGCAAAGGTTGTCTCCAAGGTAGAAGAAAAGGTGGGTCAAAATTAAAAACTGTGTGCAAAGGTTGTCCCCAAGGTAGAAGAAAAGGTGGGTCAAAATTAAAAACTGTGTGCAAAGGTTGTCCCCAAGGTAGAAGAAAAGGTGGGTCAAAATTTAAAACTGTGTGCTAGTTGTCCATT
Organism: Neoceratodus forsteri; assembly: GCA_016271365.2. NCBI lineage: Eukaryota > Metazoa > Chordata > Ceratodontiformes > Ceratodontidae > Neoceratodus > Neoceratodus forsteri. Next base: position 1,174,136,424 of record CM057453.1, on the reverse strand, counting down.
CCCCACCCAAAAATGAAGCCTGACTCAAGTAAGCTAGAGTGATTTATACTATGTTTAATTTGTCTTGTTTTCTTTACATTTTGAAAGTTTCTTTAGTTGTCTTCTCCTGGCACTGAAGTGCTCCAGTTCCAACACTTCTGCATGAGAGACCACCCTATGGAGGACAACAGGAACAGTGGCTCCGTGCATTGACGGGCTGAAAACGTGTATCCAGCCTACACTAGCCAGCCAGAAATGCAGTGGCTGAGGAGCTGCTTGCCATGCCAGTAACCCAGGTCTACACCCCAGGCATGGATCACTATCGTGAGCCATCAAGAGGCTAGGGAGATGTCCCTGTGGATACACCCAGTCTCCAGGGGAGAGAGAGAGTGTGTGTCTGGTTTGTCCATGCTCTACACCAACCCACTGGTGCATCCCAAAAAGCAGTGCAAGAAAGGTAGCATTTGAAAGGGGGGGGGATGCCAACTACTGTAGCTTCTCATTGGAAAGCCAATGCATGCATGTGTTTGGAGATTTACAATTGGTGTCCCCGAGTTGGGGAAATCACAGGGGAAAAGTATTGGCACGTAGGATGATGGCCCATATGTGCTCTCAAGCTCCACACCTCTCCCTGAACACAGTGGATCCTGCTCTGGAGTGTGAGCTGCACCTAAAGGCAGTGCCACAGGGGTTAAACTGTGGGCAGTGCTGATCTTAAGTTATCAAGGCTGAAAGATCACCAGTGGGACCTGAGTGGGATGGCTGAGGTGGGAGGATAAAAACTTGTTTGATTTAAAAAAAATAAATAAATAATAATCCAGCCTACAGTTCCCGAGAAACAAAAGTTGTAATCTACAGCCTTTAGAACTATTATCCATGTACAGGTTATCTTACAATAGTTTTTCAGTCGGGGACTAATACAAGTCTCTCATTTGAGCAACATATGACATCATGTTGGCAAGCCTTGTGAATAAGAGATGGTTCTCATACTGTATTTAACATCATGCGGGTGAATAAAAAGAGGCATCCAGTAGAAGATGCTTTTTAAATACTGGTTCTAATTATATTAAGAATGACTCTTTGCTGGCCATTTAGAAAACTCAGTGGGTACTTCTGACTTACCCACTGATGGTTAGAACCATTGTAGAACCATATGATGAAGTTTATATCCAACCACAAGGTTCTGTAGTAGAACACTGATGGATAGTGATAACAATGGAAGAGCTTATGTAGGACATTAATTACATCATATAATTCTTAAATGGTCCTTAGCAGCAGTGTGTAAATTGGGAACGCTCACTGAATTTGCTGTATAGCCAGTAAAGATGGAACAGTAACAGAACTGGAACCAGTAATTAAAAACTACTACAGGAAAAAAAAATTATCTGGAAGTTCAGCATAGTTCTCCTTTAATGATCTAAGGTCCAATTTAGTAAACCTGATGCAGGACCCTAAGGGATCTGCAAGTCACTCAGTATTTTGCCCACTTTAGATGGTTTGATTGAAACACTCACTGATACATCCATTAACATAATCCTTTTCATAAAACATTTTTCAAATACAAAAATCAACTGCAAAAACTCATAACCTGAATACAGTATATTAGGAAATAAATCACAACAAATTCACACTGTGTCCAGGTGAAATCTAGATTGTTGAGACTTCTGACAGCAGTTAGTGGAGTTCATTTCTTTTTCTTATGGTTTCAGCTCGGAGCACAAAGTTGAACTGTCCCTGCTAGCAGCTACATCCCTGTTTCTGATCTTCATTCTGGTTCAGAGGAGATGCTCCCTGGTCTCAAAAATAGCACTGGCACTTGGGCTCTTGGGAGTCTACAGTTACCGGGCAGCCATCGGAAATGTGGCGTTTCCATGGCAACAAGACAGCAAAGATATTTCAAAGTAAGTTCATCAGCAGCTATCTAAATCCATGTTTTAAACAGTTTTAACACTCAACATGCCATGAAAATCATAAATATGGGTGATCTTGCTGAAGCATCATGGGATTGGGGAGACAGTACTAGGTCACAAGCACATTAGTGTTTCCATCACTCATGCATCAGAACATTACTCTAGCACTGAATTATTTGATTGGATCTAATTAATGAGCAAGATCAGGGTTACAAAATTAATCAGTTTTCCTGTGACGGCTGTGGAATTTAGAAAACACTCTTTCAGACTAAGTGGCTTATTTCTGTTCCTTGTAGTTTTACAAAAGAACAAATTACTGTGTAATCCCGGTTAATCTGAGTAGTGTGCAGAAAGACTACTTATTGATATGTGTCCCTTTTTAAGTATGAAAATGTGGCATTTATGCAGTTTTATAGGTATGTCAAAAAGAATGCACTTATATGGTAGGGAAATAAAGATTACTTCATCATGCCTTCTAATCATATAAGCTTGTCAGCATTCCGTCTGCTCGTAGCAAAAGGTGGCCTATCTTTGAGTGTGAACAGCAGTCCTACAGTCATTTTGTCCTATGTAAAGCTAGCATAATATTTGCAATGTACAACATTCGCAGCCAGTAAGTAGTACATGAATATGGTTCTTTGGTACAGTATGTTGCTTTAGTGGTGCTGCCTAAAAACATGATGACATCACACTAGAGATCACAGACATGTATATCAAGCAAAGTGCATGTTTATCAGGTCGTAATGCATACTAGTTAAATCTATTTGTTTAAAAGTTGGTAACCGGGAGAGGCACACTGAACTGAGACTCGTTCCCAGGTGCGACCCAGGGGAGGAGGGAATTGGAGGTACAAAATGCAACAAATAAATGGTAAAAAGCAATTTACAATGAGACAGGCAAAACATACAGTACATGAGTACAATGACATGAGGTGTACCAAAAGTGTCAATGAACAAGATACAATGATTGTCCTGGAAGAGGCAAGTGCATAGTACAGGTGTACAGTACATTGAGCAGCAATGCTAAACAGGCAAGTTACTACCTAGCAGGTAGCTCAGAAGTGCAATGCAGAAAGAGCAGGAACTGCAAACTACTGGGGCTCACACAAGAAGTTGGAGTCAGGGAGGTCAAATTTGAATGGAGGATGCTAGGAGTCGTGGGATGCCAGCAGTGGGTAAGTCAGATGGGGGGCACGAGCAGAGTGGAAGTGGTGAATGAGAGAGGGTCCTTTTAAATAAGTTTAGTGATGGGAGCATTCAGAGTGAGGAGGGCAGGGATTTCCACAAATTAGGGAAGTGAAAGGAGAAGGTTGCTTTGCTAGAGTTGGAGTGAGGTTGAGGAAGGGTGAAGGAGTGAGGGTCCCACGTGCAGAGGTGTTAGGAAGAGTGAGGGGTGGGAGATAGGAGGGAGGCAAGGTAGGGAGTGAGTGTATCAAACCAATACTTGGCAGAGATGATGGAGGTGTGATAGTCATGGCGGGAGGAGAGTGATAGGGAAGAGTAGAGGATACAGTGATGAGTACTGGGAGGAATGTTTAAGGCGAAGTGACAAAAGGCATTGAAAAGAACATCCAATCTGGAAAAGGTGGATATGGAGGCAGACCTCTATACAACATCTGCATAACTGAAAAGTGGAAGGATTGTCCTGGTGAGGAGGAGCTATCGAACAGGGACGGAGAGGGCATCTTTATTTCTGTAAAGAACACCCAGTTTGGTGTGGAGCTTGAAGTGAATGTGGTTAATGTGAGTGATGAAGTCAAAGCGGCTGTTGAGCTAGGCTCCTAGGTACTTGTATGTTGGGACTATGTCTAAAGTAGTGCCATCAAGAGTGGAGAATGGGGGGGTGAGGTTTGGCAAGTTTTTGGGGTGTACCGAAGTTCATTGAGACTGTTTTAGTAGTATTTACTTTTAGATGGTTGTCCTGGAACCAGTTCAGGATGTGATTCAAATCTACTTGTAGTAGGGAGAATACCTCAGAAGCTGAGGGGCCACAAGTGTAGAGGATGGTATCGTCTGCGTAGAGGTGAATGTGGCAATACCCATTAATCAACTGTGACATCATCAATACACTAATCAATCAATTATGGCATCAACTAACATCTTTTGTTTTCCCCTATCACTACCACAACCTCCAAACCAGATTTTCATGAAAAAGGATTTCTCAACATTTTTGGTTACCCTCCCACATCTTGGGTCTGATTTAAAAGATCCCAGGTATGTGGTCATGGTGTGGGTTGGGAAATTGCCCACCCTGAAAATCTGGCCTCAAAATGGCCCAAACTGACCAAGATATTAGTAAAAGTGAAAAAAAAAGTTTGTATCCAGGGGCATGCACGGTATGCTCATTTCAGGATTTAGGACATTTTTCACAATGATTTTTCTGTTTTTGTTTCCAAGTCCAACACAAAGAAAAGTGTGAAAATTGTGAAAATGTTTCTAAGTTTAACATGAACAAAATATTTAAAGCACCAAAACAGTCAAAAAAAATTTACCAAGTCCTAAAGCAAGTTAGTTGGTCCTGCTTTCTTAAGACTCATGTTCTGTTTTGTGCGGGGCCCGAAGGGGCTTTGCGCAATGCGTGTTAGAACTCAGCTTCTGGTTGACAAAAAAACAAATCAGGATTCAGGTCTTGTTTCACACAGGACCAGAAGCAAGTTAGGAATAAGGTCCATTTTCCTGCAGGGTCCTTTGGGCTCTGCGCAAACCAAGGAACAGCTCTGCTTTCTCAAAAAGTAAGGAAATTCACTGGAAACAAACTATGTTAATGAATCGCTGTGGTTCTGTGGCTAGAAAAAGGAGGGAAATGTGGTGTTAGGGTTTTCCAACCTTACTTGCAGCTCACTCTCGCATCCCCTAACCTTGTGATCTAAGGCCAAGCTACTGGTCTGGGGCTATAATAACAAAGCAAATACAGTATTTTCACTGTAGGTCCTTCAGAACAGAAACCTGACCTCATTTCATTCTGGAACTTGATTGTTCTCAGAAAGTTCTGCTTACAGAACTTTAACTATAATTTCTTTGAGACAATAGCACATCCAACCATTTTATCACACAAACCTATACCATTGCATAAATCAAATATAGGTCTCCCTGACGAAGCTCTTGTATCGAAGTGCTGGGGTTAGCTGGCCGTTGGAGTCCATTTTAGGTAAGACAGAGAGCGGTTGCTCACATTTTTGTTTTGTACTTTTTTTACTTCCAATTTGTACTGTTGCAGCATGCCACTTAAGATTGTCTGTGTATCAGCTCTAGCACTGTTGTATTGCTGAGGCAATCTGCAATACACTGTGATGCAGTAAATACTAATGAAGTAAATCTTGTTGTGTGGCATTTGATATCTCTATAATGTAGCTCCTGCAGAGTTTTTAAGTGTATGTACTATCCTGCCCATCCTGTTGCTTGTTCTCACTTATTAAGTGTTTTTTTTCTGGGTATATCTTATCAAGATTAAGAGCCCAAGTCGGACCCATAATGAGCACATCACCTGCACCACAATGCATGAAGTAGTACCCTTTTTGGATTTTCATAAATCAAATATGTTGTGGACACAATAAAAATATACCTGATAGTTTACTTGTGATCCGTGACACATGTGACATCACTTGTGTCTTCACCACCCATGGTGTCACTGGGTTATAGACCACTCATGAAAAATGTCAGGCATATTTTAACTAGGCCCATGCCATACTGCATATATGTGTGTATATATATATATATATATATATATAAAAAAAATATAAACCTACAGCAGAGCCAGTTGCAATGCAAAACAGTAACTTGCAGTAAGTGACAAGTCACAAAATACTGTAGGACAAAAGAGCCAAATAACCATTGAGTTACACTGTTCCTGCAGTGTACTGCAACTTTTTGTGATATACTGCAGTATTAATACATTGCATCCTGGCTGGTGCCGCTGTATGTATATTGTGTGTGTGTATATTTCTGTATCGCTCCATGTTGCCAATGGGGACTTAATCCACTTGGGTAATGTTCACCCCTGTTGTGTAGTGGCATGGTCTAAAGCTGTCAATCGGCATAGAACCCTGGACACATGAATATTGCAAAAGCATAGATTCTCCTGTCTTTGCTGTGCCACTCCAGGAGAAGAGTTCTCTCTGAAGAAGTGTCTGTCTGCATTTATTTTATTATTTTTATTTGATAGGATTGCACAACTGTGAAGAAGGTTGGGGCAGCCTGGTGACGAGGAGCAGCCCCAAATTTAGAAATTGTGCCTGTTAAGCTGCGGCTTTCTGATTGACTATCCTGCCTCTTTTATCCCATTTTCTAGTGCCTCATATGCATGGATTGGGGTCCACGTGCCACTGCAGTAGTTTAGGGTATACTACAGGTCTCCGACCCCACTAGTCTGGTGCCTCAGGTAAGTGACATTTTTGTTTGTTTGGGGGGCTCAGTCAGGTAGCTTTGGGGCCCATTCTGAACAATCTTTCTTTTTTTTTCTTCCCACAGCACTCTCCTGACATCAGACCCTCCTTCCCTCTCTCTTATCTGTGATCATTTTATTAGCAGCAGTTTGTTCTCTGTTATACTGAGCAGTGGGGCTGTCTGAACACTTCCGAGTGTTAGACCCATTTTTGGGTCTAGTTTTAGTCTGTATGCCACCTTCTGAGCCATCTTTTCTGGGCTTAATGTGTTTGTTTTTATTTTTCTTCTTGACAGCTTTCCCAACTCTTCAGAGTATTCCATAGCACTCTAGTTAATAACAGCACTCTTCTGTGCATTTCTGTGCTCTGCAGAGCCTCACAGTTGGTCCTTCATTGCTGGCAGTCTGCCAGCAGGGATTTGCGCCTTTCCTGTGCCTTAGGCGCATCCCTTAGACTGGACTTGCACCCCTGGTACCTCAGGCGCACTCATGCCTATGTGGAGACATCACATGCACTGGTGTGACATCACCCAGTTCACGTGAGCCCATACATGCTTCTTTTAGCTTGCCCAGCACAATCACTGAGGGAGCTCTGTTGAGACTGGAGTACATTCTATTTACTGGAGTTCTTCAGTTTTCTCACTCCAGCAATGTATTTGGATTTCACAGCCAGCATTCACAGTGAGTGAGACAGAATGCTGATAGAGCTCTTACCCAGGAAAGCACCAGTTCTCAGGCTGTGTCCAATTCTTCAGGCAGTGGTCACATTATAGTAACTGCTCTATTTTACTTTCTGTTCAACTTGGGGGGGTAAGGAGGCTAAGGGCAGTGACTTCCCCCGTGTTTGTGCGTGAAAGGTGTATTGGAATCTTACACATTCTTACCAATTATACTTCTTGTAGGTTTTGTGTTTTCAATTGTGGGATTGTCGGAGACCTGTTGTGTTCAAATGATGTAAAATCTGCAGGAGAATGATGAGACCCTCCCTTTAGGGTGTTATTATCCTAATTGTGTAACGCAGTCTAACATGTCTGTTCCAGTCCTTCCTAGCCAAACCCCCGAGCTGGGGGTGCACTTCGGGTACCGACTGAGAGTAGCAAGGCTGAGTTGCGCAAATCCTTTCGGCTTCTCTTAAATGAGCTTCTAAGTTCTGATGTTCTTCAGGACAGCCCCACAACACATGTGAACCCAAATCAGGTTCCTCAGGTCAGGAGAGGGGCCCATACTGGCACATCCAGGTGCACCAGAGCAGAGCGATACTGCTCACCCAGATCCACAGGCAACCCCCGACCTGGACAGTATAGAGAGTGAAGATGAGGATTCGAGGACCAAGGGGAAAGTCCTGACCCAACCGTGCTATTTGATGAAGAGGATCCCTCGGTGGAGGAGGAGAAGGAGGAAGAGGGAGAGTGGATGGAGCCTAAGAAAAAGATTCTGATCCCTCCCCTATTTGGTACAAAGTCTGTCATATCTTATAATGGAAGCTTGTCAGACATTGCAGCTGAAGGAGGTGCAAGTCATGGAATCTCTGGATGTGAATTCAGTTCTGTCTGCTTCCTCCTCTGCTCTGAAGTGTTTTCCAAACTGTGTCCACTGCGACCAGATCCTTGAGCAGGAATGGGCTGGCACAGATAAGTGCAAACATCTACCTAGGTTGAGGGTGAGATGGTGTCCTTTTCTGGAAAAGAGCTTCTAGAAGTGGGAGATCCTGCCTTTGGCAGATAAGGCTGTGCGTAATTCACTTAAGCACATAACCATACCTAATGAAGGGTCATTGACCCAAATGGACATCCACTATAAGTGGTTTCTATGCATTTTTTATAGTTTCCAGAGCCTTGAACTCATGGATCATAGCCCTGGGTACTTTTGTTTCCCTGGACTCTGAAGAGGGAATATTTTGCTCTTGTTATCCATGTTATCTGCCTTTCTGAGGATGCCAGATGGACAACTTACGGATGTGAGAGCTCGCTTGTTATATTGTGGCAGCAATATAGGTGTCTAGCTCCAGGCATTATGTTGCAGATCAAGTGTCAAGTCAAAGCTGTTTAACTATCTTTCAAGATGGACTATTATTTGGATCTGGCTTCGATGACATCTTGAAGGATGACCAGGATAAGAAGGGAAAACTTCTGGTGTCAAAGCAGCAACAAAAAGCAAATTCGACATCAAGGAGGCAAGGAGGTGCACGACAGTGGCAGTTTTGAGGTAGTTTTCATCCCTTTCAGAATTTCAGAAACCAGCAGAAATGGGGAGCCTTTCTAGATTTAAGGGAAACAGTAACAGAGGATCCTTCCCCAACAGGCATAATAAGGGGCGCAGGGCAAAGAGGTGGTAAGTCCCAGTGAAGGTGTGCAGGTCCATCTCTGTCTCCCTTCCCTTGGTGGAAGACTGCAGAACTTTTACCTGAGATGAGCCCAAGTGACGTCAGACATGTGAGTACTGGAAATTCTGGCTCTAATATATAAAACAGGGTTTGCATTTGTACCCACAAGAGGTCTTTTCCTGCAATCCCCTGTTCCCAAAAAACCCAGTGAAAAGGCAGGTGGTTGGATCACTTAATACAGATCGGGGCAGTTGTCCCAGTGCCCCCCAGCAAGGTGAGTGTGGAATTCTATTCAGTTTATTTTGTGGTTCCCAAGAAGTTGAGGGACTTCTGAGTCATTTTGCATCTGAAACATCAAAGCAAGTTTGTATGCCACATGACCTTAAAGATGGAGTCCCAGGATTTCTGGTGATATCATCGCCTGAATGGTTGCTCGGCACTGAAGCTCCACTCCAAGCCTGCCAAAAAACTCCTCCAGCATACAAATTTGATTTTCCCAAACAGTGCCTATAGCTTCAGGAACTTGTGGAGGAGACAGAGTAGCCAGATCTCACTCCCATAATATTCTTAAAAGACAGATGACAGTGGATCCAGTCCGACTAACAGTATGCAGAGCCAGAGCTCCTCTCCCGCCAGCATGGCCGGTCCAGACCCTGACACAAATATGGAACTGGAACACTTATCCATATCACGATTTGAAACCTTGCTTTCTGAAATTAAGAATTTTCAGTCTGAAACCCGACGAGAATTCTGCAGTCTAAACAACAAATGACAAAACCTAGAAATGCACATCCAAGCCGCCGAGAACTGTGTGACAACTGTGGAGGATGGTGCTCTGCAACTACACCCAGCAGTCCACCTTTTTTATAGATCAGTCTATAGCCCTGCAAGATAAAATCCAAGATCTGGAATCCCAATCACGCAGGGATAATCTTCGAATATTTGGCTTACCTGAAAAGGCAGAGACCAACTGGATGACTGACTTTATCGAGGATCTTCTGCGAGATGTGCTGGAACTTTCTGCCTCCTTTCAGTTCTGACTAGAGAGAACTCATAGGGCTTTAACCCCAGAGATGAAGAATCCCAAGGCTAGACCACGGTCTGTAGTGGTTAAATTTTGCTGCTGTAAGGACAAGGAAGAAATTCTCCAGATAGCTTGGGGAAAGAAGATAGTCAAATATGGAGACGCCCATTTATTTTTTGGTCAAGACTATCCTCCAAAGATTCTGCAACAGTGCTTGGCAACATTTGCGATATCTTTGAACCACTGAGGAAAAGAAAAATTCAGGGTCAAGTTACTGGCTGGATCACAGGGGATCTCTTCGCCCAGATGAAGGAAAGGGACAACCTCTGGGAAAAGGCCAGGTCCTCTCACAGCAAACACAACTTCCAGTGCTACAGAGCTGCAAGAAACCACTGCACCAACCGTATCTGCCAAGCAAAGGCCAACTTCCACAAGGAGCAGCTTAATAAAACTTGGGGCAATGGGAAGAGTTTTTGGGAGAACATCAAAAACCTTCTTGGGAAGGATGAGAAGAAGATCCCCCGCTCACTTAACATCAACAACGCCACGATTACTGACTTCGGCACATCGCGGATTCTCTCAATACAGCATTTACTGACCTGACTGGAGTGCTAACCCCCCGCCTACCTGCATCCTGCTTGGGAACAAACAAACTGCACGCCTCAATGGGGCTCAATCTCTGTCTTCTACTTCAAAAAAGTGTCAGTGAAGGAGGCTTACAAACACATAAAAAAAATACTAGGCAAGACCAGAATGGGGAGTGATGGAGTCGATATGAAACTCCTATCTCTAACATTGGATGTCATCATCGTGCCAGTTACAAAACTATTTTACACATCGCTGGCTCTTGTACAATTCCCCAGGATCTGGAAACAGGCTTTCATGACGCCGGTGCACAAGAATGGTGATATGACATGAATCGCCAATTACAGGCCAATATCCATCCTCTCTCCCTTATCTAAAGCCCTGGAAAAGATTGTAGCTGCCCAACTCGCAGATTACCTCAACAAATACAACCTGTTATGTCCCAACCAACATGGCTTCAGGCAGAATCATAGTACCTCCACTGCCTTGCTGGACTACACTGACTACTTGCACAAGGCATTAGACAAAGGAAAACTGGTGGGGTCACTCTTCATAGACCTCACCAAAGCCTTTGACGCTGTCAATCACTCTCTCCTCCTGACTCAACTACAGAACCTAGGGGTTGCAACCACTGCTGTCTGCTGGTTCAAGGACTACCTAACACACAGAAGCCAATGTGTAAAAATTGGGCACACAGTATCTAGCTCCAACGAGGTATCTTTAGGGGTCCCACAGGGGTCAATACTGGGCCCTTACTGTTCAGCCTCTTCCTAAATAATCTTCCTGAAGCCTGTGATACTAAACTGATACTTTACGCAGACGATGCTGTACTTCTCACCAGCAGCTCATCAATAGTCGCCCTCCACTCCGAGCTGTAGGCATCCGTCTACAATTTGGAAGACTGGTTCTGTAGCCATAAACTTCTATTAGACTACAAAAAGACCAAGGTGATGCTCACAGCCAGCCCACAGCACAAAAAGAAGCTCCCGCCCCTCAACATCTCTGATAAAGTCAGTGAGCTGCTAGAACAAGTTCACTCCTTCAAGTACCTGGGGGTCACCATTGATGACTCCCTCACCTTCACCCAACACATCGACACAGTGGTAAAGGCAGTGAACACCAAGCTGGATGTACTCTATAGACATAAAAAGTAACTCACTCCAGAGGCCCTCCGTCTCTTAGTCTCCAGCTCCATCCTTTCTACCATCGACTATGGATTGGTGGTCTATGGCGCAGCACCAGACACTGTACTAAAAAGGATTCACATTGCCATCAACAAGGCATGTAGGCTCACAATGGCTGCAGACTGAAATACCCACACCTGCTTCTTATACGAGGAGACCAATTGGCTGCCACTAAAGAACAGGATTATATTTCAAACATGTCTCCTTGGAAAAAAGGTGCTAATGGATAAACCGCCCCCCATGCATTTCTAGCATCGTAACACCAAGTGCTACCTGCTATACCACCAGAGGCAGGATGAGTGGGGCCCTATCAACACCTTTCTGTCGAACTGTGCAGGGACAGCGTGCTTTCAGCTATAGGGCCCCTCAATGGCTCAATGAAATCCCAGTGCACATTCTAAACTCCCAATGCATCTCACAATTCAAAAATGGTCTAAGGCAACACCTTCGTACTAGGACAGTTTGTGACTGCCAATAGGACTCTAACACCCATAATGCCCAGTCACCCACACTCTCCTTCCCCTTCCTTTTACACCCACTCTTCCCTCTTGCTCTATCCCTCTGTCTGCCTTTCCCCCCACTGGATCAACCTTAAAACCAACCTACCACTACCTTCAACCTCCTAGACAAAGCCACTTCTTTTGGCCGCCCTCTCTCCCCCGTCTCCCTCCCCTCACCTTGACTCCTCCTCGGACTCTCACACTAGGTGTCCACCTCTTTATCTCCTTCTACATATAAATACTGTCCTTTACCCTAGTTGAATGCTGTTGATGCTGTACTATCACCATTGGTACTATGAATGACATTGTAACCTTATTGTATACTAGCTACCTACTATTCGAGTATTGTATATAAACTGTTTGTTATTGTTGTCATTGTCACAGTTTGACGTGGAACCTTTGTAAAAGAGCTCTGAGCTCAAAGGTATGATCCAAATCCCTAAACAAATAAATAAATATACAGGTATCCTGCGGACCCTTAAGGCTCACCATATTCATTTTCAGACACCATACCAGCGAAGCTGCGGGTGTTTTGGGAGTCTGGTACAGCCCTCTGCATCACCCCTGATGAAGTGAGGTAAGCTTTGGAGGAATGTGGGTGGATGGTTCAGCCGCTTAATCTATCCTCCCTACCACCGAGACCATATTGGTTCACTTGGTCCTCTGGTCACCTTCACCAGCATAAGAACAATGGCAAAAAAGCTGCACCAGGCACTTTGCAGGATATTCAAAAGATTTTGCAGTTGTTCCAGGACACTAGGAATCTGTCTGCATCCCGAAAAGACCTTGAAACTTAATCATCCTGAGAGAGACTGTTTCATTGCTACTGTTTTTCGCACCACTGCAACTACACCTGCCCAGCTATACTCTTTTTGCTTTTAATATATTTTGTATTAATTCACCCTTAATGCTTTCTCTCTGTTTATATTACTTAGCAACCCCCTGAGCTTCCATTAAATAGTGTCAGTATCCCACATTTCCTAAACTCCGAGGCACTGACCAGTATTTCAAAATGCTCCACATTCTCAGGATGTTTTCGATATCTATTGCCATTCTAACACTATGGAGATGTTGTGATATTCTAACTCTGCCAGCGGAGGGCTCCATGATCTAAGCACTCGACATCTCGGTAGTCTGAGCATTCAAACTATTTATATGTAGATGTGGAATTTCACATATGAAAAATCAAGGGAATACTGGCTAATTGTTGTGACATGCACAAGCTTAGACCCATGACAATATCAGCACTGTGCAAGGAAGTTGGGGCAAATCAGCTTTCATTTTTCTTCCTCTGGACTTTGCTGCTGTGGGTGAGCAAATGCTGTAATCTCAGGAGGACACTGAATATGTTGAGTTTAATTAACATGTAACTCCTGTAATTACATTTATAACTCTGCTCTTTCATAAAGTCTGTGCTTGAAGGGTCAACTGTTACATTTCCTAAGATGGACTTTCAAAATATCATACCCCATTTTCTTTGAGGGGCACTATAGGCAAGAGGTATCCTAAATTACCTAAATTAATAGGTGGTTGAAGGGCCTACTTCTTTCTATTATTAACAAAGATCAAACTGTTTTTATTGCAGCTCAGCAGACAAAAGACAATATAAAGTGTACATTACACATTCTTTACCATGCCACCTGGTTGAACCTACCCTTCCTGTTACTTAGTTTAGACGCTGAGAAGGCCTTCGACCAAGTGGCGTGGCCTTTTCTTGCCACGACCCTATGTAAAATGGGTTTTCCCTAGTCATTTGGTGAACTTATCCAAACTATATGAATCACAGAGGGCATACGTCAAGGTAAATGGTTGCATATCTCACCTGTTTTCTCTTTTTGGGGCACTAGACAAGGGTGCCCTCTTTCACCGCTGTTTGCTATTTACTTGGAGCCATTGGCACAGCCTATTTGCCAAAATTATATGATCACTGGGATCTCTCTAGGGGGACAGCAACAAAAATTGGCATTGTATGCAGATGACTAGCTTGTTTATTTGACCCACCCAGATCAGGCACTACCCCAATTATGGACCACTCTCAGATTCGGACAGCTGGCTGGCTGTAAATTAAATTTAACTAAAACAGAAGCCCTTCAGGTGCATTATACCTCTCACCTGCACATTCAGCAAAGCTTCCCTTTTCAATGGACCTTCCAGTTTTAAAATATCTTGGGGTTTGCTTTTTAGAGGCCCATACACACTTAGTGCAGTTTAACAATGGTTCTTTTATGAAACAACTTACCAGAGACCTGGAACTCAGTAAAAAACTTTCTTTACCTTTGATTCAAAGAATCTATAACATACATGTGAATGTACTCCCTAGATTTCTATATCTTGCTGAGACTTTACCCGTAACTCCCCTGCCACTTTTTTTAGAAGTCTGAACAGGAAGCTCTTGAGACTTATTTGGAATGATCAAAGACCTTGTATTTGTTTTTCCCTTTTACAGTTACCCAAATGCCTGGGTGATTTGGCACTGCCAAATTTTGTCCAACACCATAGAGAAGCTCAACTATGCACTCTTTTATTGGCTAAGCCCCAACTATCTAGCACTTTGGAAATGCTTAAAAATTCAGGCAGAAGACTTACACCCTTTCTAAAATTCTACTCACATATCCTTCTCCCTCTCTCAATGATATAACTCCTAACCCATACGCTAGAGATACTCTTATCCATTGGCGGACTGTGTTAGAAAGTCTTTCTTAAAAACAGAGTCAGTATCTTATATCTCCCTCCCATATTTGCCAGCCTTTCTCTCTGCTCACCTGGATCATGGCTTTAAAACATGGCAAAGATTGGGCACTTTGTGGTACAGTTCATCGAGGCTGGACAGATACTGTAATTCACAAAACTACAGTGGTGGCACTTTCTACGCACCCGGGACCGGTTTAGGTATATGCAAGGGGTGAATTTCATTAAAACCTTATTAACCCACCCAACTTGATTCAGCTATTCCCCAGATAATAGCAGTTTTACAATCTGCTCTGGAGGACTCTGCCCCTCTCACCCATATGATCTCTTACATCTGTGATGTTCTTCTCCAGTTAAAGGGAGGTTTGGCTGATAAGGTGAAAACAGCTTGGGAGAGGGACCTTAATCACCCCATAGCCACTTAGGATTGAAAAATTCACCTTAAATTTTTGCATTCTATTACCCATTCCCGTGACTAGAGGGAAATCTCCTGGAAGGTTACCATACATTATTTTCAAGTACCTGCCATACAGTCAAAATATATGTTGTGTCGTAACACAACCTGTTGGAGGAGATGCAGACATACACCAGCAGCACATGGTCAAATTTTTTGGGACCGTCCAGTATTGAAACCTTTTTTAACCTCACTTGCGGATGAGATTTCAGAACAGTTTAGAGATGGTGGGGGCTAAAACAATCCCGGGATTTAAGAATGCATGGGATAGACATAAAGGAATTCTGGAGGTCAGGGGTAAGGTACAACAGACTTCTAGGAAAACAAACTGAACTTACAAGCTCAAATGGGCAGACTGGGTGGGCCATAGGCCCTTATCTGCCGACACTGTCTATGTATCTATGTATCAGATGCCTTTAACTGTAGATTTGTTTTTCTTATTTTCTGGGTATAGAGCCACCTGGAATTCCTCACTAACTATAAAACTCCTTAACATCTGCCTCTTGGCTGCAAAAAGTCCATTACCAAAAATGGGCTTCCTTCTGGGGCCCCTGCAATATCCCTGTGGCAGGATATAGTTACTGGCATTTATAAAATGGAAACATTAACAGCACAGTGGAACCACTAACTTGAAAACTTTGAAATCTTGTGGAGAAGATGGATCACGTATATTATGAGGCATCGACAGGATTTTGTCCCATGACATAAAATGACTCTGATAGCTGGTAGGGGGAGACTTGCCCACTATCCTTAGGTGTATGTATCTGAAATGTAATCATAACAAGTCCAATTCCATTAAGGCTTTTCTTTGGCTAAGATAGGGACACATCCCATCAAAGCCATAATACCCTCTTTATAACTTCTCATGGTCCATAACCCAGATGTACTCTATTCCTTCACCCATTTTTACAAGACTTCCCTCCTGAAGAGGCTATATAACCTCTGGGACTGAGTACGTACTCACTTTTTAGGTGTTTACCACTGCCTGTAACCTGTCAAAACTCCTATTGTAGTTATTGTGCATTGTACATTACGTTTCTTACTCTTCTTAGTAGCAAACAGGCTTACATGTGCAGCAGTTTACTGTGAAATTGCAGCTATTGTTCCTTTTTTCTTGTTTATTGTTCTCTGTTGTCTTGTTTTTGTCTTTATTAGAAAAAATTCTATAATAAATAAAAAGTTATAAAAAGAAATTTGGAGTCCCTATGGACGATCATCAGAGCTGTCCAACCAGGGGACTATCTAGCACCCACAGATCTGAAAGATGCCTATCTCCACATCCCCATTCCTTAGTTACACCAGACGTTTCTCAGGTTTGCAATTCAGGAGCAGCATTTCCAGGACCGGGTGCTTCCCTTTGGGCTGGTGACAGTGCCTAGGGTATTCTCGAAGGTCCTGATCATCTTAATGGTGAAGATGAGACAGGAGGGACATCACGTATATCCCTGCCTGGACAACTTGTTTATCTGAGCGTCATCTGCTCAGAGGGTGAAGATATTGGTGCCAAGGATGCTGGAGGTTCTGAAGACACACAGTTGGGTTGTCAGTCAGGTGAAAATCTGTGCCTTCTCTCATCCCAGAGGTTGGAACACTTGGGCGTGAAGTCATCCTCTGTTCATCCAGGAAGGGGACCCTGAGGCGAGAGGTTCAGTGGCTGAGAAGCCAGTCATTGGCCTCGGCTCACAGGCGATAGACCTATTCTAGGATCGTGGATATGTTGTTCATCCACACTCTTTGGCATATCCCCTTCCACTTTAAGATGAACCAGAAGTCTTCAAGCTGGCTTCTCCCACCAACCCGGGTGGTATATACCTCGACTGCGCCCCATGACTCCAGATCTTCCTTTCCGCTGGAAGATTCAGGTTGCCTCCTTCATGCTTACGCATTTCGTAGGCCCTGGCTTTCAAACCTTCGGTTTTACTGAGAATTTGCATTTTTCGCGTTAGCGATCACAAGTTTGTCGCCTCGCTAATGGAAGATAAGTCTTCCCCTGGATTTCGCCAGTGCCCTTGTGGCCAGAAGATGTTGTGCACCAATCCCCACACCACATGCATCTATTGCCTTGGTGTCGACCATGACACCTCTTCATGCACTATGTGTTTGGCTTTTCATCCCAATGTCCTCGACGACCGTCTCGCATGCCTGAAGCTGCGGAGGCTGGAAAAGAGAAACCCTCTGGTGAAATCCAAGGAGGCTCGGTGGGCAGTTTCCGCGGCTGCAGGATCTGCCAAGCAGTTGGAACGCATGCAGGCGTTCGAGGAGGAAGTGGCTTGTGCCGCGGATTCCTGTCAGAGCTGCTTCATTCCACTCCACCTGGGCTCCACCTTCTCGGGTTCCTTCCGGGAGTTGTGCCAGTCTCTACCGACCAAGGGAGAGGCGCCTGCGGGCTCACACTCCTCTTGATCCCATAAGCGGGAGAGGATCCAGGATCGTCTTCCTCTCGACGGAAATGTTCTTGGGAGCGGGAGAGATCTCGGTCCTGAGAGCATGCTGTCTCAACTTTGGTCGAGATAGCTTCTTTGGCCACTGGCTTTTCGGCCTCGCTGTCTGGTCAGTCGACTGAATTATCTGTCGATGAGGTTGAGATCATGATCGATCCCATTGATCCGATATCGCCAACTCCGGTCGACGATTCCCTCGATCAAACCCCTAATCTGGTCTTTCCAGATGAGGAGACCCAGCCTGCTGGGACTCCAGTTGAAGATGTGGTCCCTAATCACGGGAAATCACCAGTCCCGCTGGTGTTTCCTGAGTGACCGAGTTGGCCTGCCTGATCTCGATCGAGGTTTCGGACCCCCTTGTCCAACAGGCCAAGGAAGAGCCATAAGCGCTCTAAAAAGAGGCTATGCCATCGGTTGTCCTTGTCCTCCTCGGATGAGGAGAGGCTCCGGCAGAAACTCCATCGGCGCTACGAGGACCTCATGTGGCAACAGCTGATTTTGACTGGGCACAAGCCCACTCCGGCTTCTACACCAGCCATTACTTGGCTTTCACCTCCTAGGCCAAGGCTGACTCCTTCGGAACCAATCAAATCGATTCCGCAGCCCGTGGAGCCTGCAAAACTACCTGTTCAGCCCAAAACGGCCTCCCAACCGGTAGTGGTGGAACCACCGCCCAAACAGCCTGTGGGAGGAGCTCCTTCCAAGGGAGACAGACCTGACACCGGGCTTCCCCGGCATTTGTCAGTCACGGTCAGCTCGGACCACGCTCGGCGGGTCGAAAGTGACCTGGGCGATAGGGCATTATACCCGGATTGCTCAGATTCGGACATCACCGGCTTCCATTCACATCCAGGCGATGATGAATCGACCATTGGCTTAGAGACGGAGGAAGGTCCCTCATCTTTTCAAAGGATCCTTCACCTCACCTCTGAATCTACAGGGATGCCCCTGGAGCCAATCCAAAAGAAGACAGAGTACCCTCTTATGGACATCCTTAAGAGACGGGATACTCTGACGGAGGCCTTTCCGGTGGCTGAGGCCATTATTGGCCCAGCCTCTAGAACTATGGCAGCTGGCCCTGCCTCTTGACAAGCACCATCTGCCCAAGATGTAATTCAAGCACGCTGGTGTCTATGGGGTCCTCACAGTTCACAGGAGCACCCTTCAGCCAAGAGCTGGTGACTGCCTCTGTGTTCAGGTGCACTGGTAGTTCTGCCAAAACTGACTGACCTCCTGATAAAGAGTCCAAGCTTTTGGACCATTCGGCCAGGAAGGTCTATGCAGCTTCCTCCTTGGATCTTCATCAGACAAGTTCGGCCGTCATCATGGCACGCTTCTCTCACAGCCTTCTGGGGTCGCTAGATGAAGTCCTCCCACATCTCCCCGCAGACATGCAGACCATGGTCAAGCAAGTCTGGGATCAAGGCTATGCTGTGGCCAAACAGCAGCTTCAGACGGCCCTGGACATTGGGGATTTTTGTGCCTGCTTATTGACTGCTGCAGTTGCCTCTTGCCACAGGGCTTGGCTGAGGATCTCCTCCTTCCAGTGGATACTGAGCACAAACTACCTGACGTGCCCTTCCTCTGGACAGACTTGTTTGGCCCAGGAGTGGCCCGTCACCTTCAGCGCATTGAGCAGTCCAGTGCCAACTTGGATGCCACTTCTGCCAAAAGTTCTTCAGGCAAGAACCAGCAGAAGAAAAAGAAGAAGCCTTTTCGGCACTCTTCCCCTCAAGGTGGACAGCAACACCAGCATCAGCAGCAGGCTCAAACTTAGTGCCCTCAGCCCAAGCCTGAACCCCAACAGGCCTGTAAAGGAGGCCGAGGCTCAGATCCTGGAGTCTCCTCTTCCTCCAAACCTGCTCAGTGATGGGGCGGGGGCTGCCAACCCCTCTTCCGTCACCTCAGCTCTGGGTCCTCCCGTTGGGGGCCGGCTCCTCCACTTCCTTTCCACCTGGTCCATTGTCACTTCGGACAGGTGGGTTCTCGAAGTGGTCAGTCAGGGACTGCCTCTGGAATTCGAGCAGTACCCTCCCAGCTGGGCCCGCACCCCTCAGGAGGAATGAGTATCCGCTCAGACCCAGTCGGCTCCTTGAGACAACATTGCTCAGCCCCTCCTCAAGGAGGCAGTGGCTCCAGTGGTGGATCCTCCAGCAGACCCAGACTTTGTCTTCAGGTACTTCCTGGTGCCCAAGCAGATGGGGGGCTGGTGCCCCATTCTAGATCTGCATGACCTGAATCAATATCTCCGGTCACGCACCTTTCAGATGGTCACTCTGTCCCAGATCATAACATCCTTGGAGCAAAACATGTGGTTCTGTTCACTGCATCTGCAGGACACGTTCTTTCACATCCCAGTCCATCTGTCCCATCAGCGGTTCCTCTGCTTCAGGGTCGAAGGGACCCTATATGAGTTCCAAGCCATGACATTTGTCCTGTCATCGGCCCCACGGGTCTTCACCAAATGTGTTGCTGTGGTGGCGGCCCATCTTCGGCTTTGGGAGATCAGGATTTACCCCTACCTCGACGACTGGCTCCTTGCAGGTTCCACCCAATAAGAGGTGGAGAGGTCCAGGGACCTGGCCATCCAGACCTGCTCTCAACTCGGCCTCCTGATCAACGAGGCCAAGTCGGAACTCGTGCCTTCTCAGGTGATGGGCTTCATCGGGGCAGAGCTCGGCTCCTGGCGGACAGGGTGGAAGTTCTTTCCTCCTTTGCCCAATCATTTCTGATTGGGCATTTGCACCCTGCCCGAGACTTTCTGCGCCTTCTGGGTTACATGGCGGTGTGTACCTCAGTGGTGCATTTAGCCCGGTTGCACATGCGCCCCCTCCAATGGGAGCTGGCCACCGAGTGGGCTGAGTGCCACGGTCATTTCGACCAGCTGATCACTGTAACCCAGAAGATGTGGGACACTCTCCAACGGTGGACTGCCCCAGACCGGTTGCAGGAAGGGATCCCATTTGTCCACCCCGAGCCGATGGTTGTCCTCATGACCGATGCCTCTCTCATGGGCTGAGGAGCCCACATGGAGGACAAAAGGGCCCATGGGCTCTGGACCCCTGAGGAGTCCTGATGCCACATCAACCTGTTGGAGCTCAGAGCGTTAGACTGGCACTGTCAACTTTCGCTCCTCAACTCCGGGGTCAGGTGGTTGAAGTCCAGACGGACAATACCATGACCATCTACTACCTCAACAAACAGGGTGGCACACCCCCCCCCCCGTCTGCTGTGCAAAGATGTGATCTGCATCTGGATCCTCGTAAGCCGATTGGAGGCAGATCTCCTAGCCATCCATGTGGCAGGAGCCTCGAACCGTCTGGCGGATGCTCTTAGCTGCTTAGGCCAGACATCCCATGAGTGGTCTCTCCATCCAGAGGTAGCTTACAGCCTGTTCTTCCACTGGGGCAAACTGTTAGTGGACCTGTTTGCCTCAAGGGAAAACACCAAGCTGAGGCTGTTTCATGCCCGCCCCCTCAGCAGGGCTCACTGCAGGGGGATGCCTTCTCGAGGCTGTGGACCCCAGCCCTCTTTTATGCTTTCCCTCCATTTCCCTTGATCCACAAGGTGCTCCTCAAGGCGAGGAGGGACAAGGCGAAGGTGATCCTGGCCACGCCAGTTCTGGTATCCAGATCTCCTCAGCCTAAGCTGCAGGCACCTGGAGCGGCTTTACACACGCCCGGACCTGATCTCTCTCAATCAGGGAAAGGTATTCCATCTGGACCTTCAATCCGTGCACCTCACAGCCTGGTACCTGAGCAGCTAGAGTTCCAGGCTTTGGGTCTTTCCGAAGATGTCTACACTGTGGTGGAGGCATCTAGAAAGGAATCGACCAGGAAATGTTATGCCTTCAAATGGAAAAGGTTTTCCATTTGGTGTCAGGACTAGGGCCTGGACCCTTTGTCCTGTCCAGTGGCTAACATTCTTGACTACCTTTGGTCTCTCTCCAAAGGGGGTCTACGGTCATTGACTCTTAGGGTGCACCTGGCAGCCATCTCTGCTTACTGGGCGCGGGCCGGTCAGCTGACGTTGGCGCAGAAGACAGTGGTCAGGCGCTTTTTCAAAGGCCTGGATCACATATCCCCTCCAGTGTGTGAACCTCCACCTCCGTGGGATCTACTGCTGGTACTGGCAAAGCTCATGGGCAAGCCATTCGAACCAGTGCACAAGTGTGCGTTGTCACACTTGTCGTGGAAGATGGCCTTCCTGGTGGCTATCACATCTGCCAGAAGGACAGGGGAGCTCCAGGCGCTTTCAGTGGACTCCCCTTATCTGGTCTTCCACAGGGACAAGGTTGTTCTGCGCCCCCACCCGAAATTCCTTTCGAAGGTGGTGTCAGGGTTTCACCTTAACCAGGTGTTAACTCTACCAGTATACTACCCTAATCACACCTCGAAGGCCGAGTACAAGCTCCATACTTTCAACCTGAGACATGCTATCTCCTACTACAAGGAGAGGACGGTGGAAATTCGGGGAGAGGTTCGTCAGCTGTTTGTCACCTACGCTGAAACCGCTTCTGGCAGACCTGCAGCAAAATGGACAATTGCAAGGTGTCAAGTTGGTGGGCAAGGAGCCTCCCAGAGAGATAAGAGCTCATTCTGCCCTCCATACCGCTGCATCGGTGGCTGCTTCCAGGGACATCCCTATCCAGGAAATCTGCTGGGCTGCTACCTAGAAGTCAGCAAACACCTTCATTACCCATTACCACATCAACCTTGAGTCACGCCGGGATGCTGGTTTTGGGGCCTCAGTTCTCCAGTCTCTGTTCCCTAAGTAGGGGGTGTGCATCTTGCCTCCTTCCTCCCAGAGAACTGCTAGGAGACTGCCAAAGAGTGTGGATGAACAACATATCCACGATCCTAGAAAAACAGGTTACTCACCTGTAACAGTAGTTCTAGGAGTGGTATATGTTGTTCATCCACACGGACCCACCCGACCTCCCTGGCTGCGGACGCACACCTGTCTTCCAGCAGGCTAAGATCTGCTGTCAAGGGGTGGAGCCGAGGTATATACTGTCACAAATCCACTCAGCAGGTCAGCCCTCAACGCCCAAAGTGCCAACCTTCGAGCTCACTCTTGTGAACAATTAACAGAAACTGGGTAACCCTCCTGTCTGTTTTGTGGGTTTGAGTCAACCTTTGGTCTCAAGTCTTGGAGAGATTCAAACTGTGACCCTCTTGTTAGCGTACCCAATGTACAGGCTCAGATAATTCTGCTCTTCGGGGGGCCAGATATCTTTTGCCTATGAGCACCTAACCAGGCGTACAAAATGAACCCTTAAAACTCTGTTAAAGTCCTCAGAATAAATTCTTACCTTTTCCCAGTTTGGTAAAACCAGTAAGCTTTGTGTAGTGTCAGCTTTAACCATGTATGCTTCACTTGTCAAGAAAACGAAATTCAAAGGCACACCAAGTAGTCTCTAAAGTAGAGGTTACTTCAAAATAGATAAAAAAAAATTAAAATGTAAATACAGAACCATCTATCACAAACATAAAAATCACTTAAACAAAACAGGTTTAAAAGTGCAGATTCCGACCACTAATACACTCAGACTTGCCTGTTCTAAGGTATTCTTATCTCACAGTGCTGTAGATGTTACTCTTTCAGAGTCCAAACATTTGTGTGTAAATGGAAAACAGAATACTGTTTAAAAACTGGCTTTGCCAACCTCTTTGCGTGAGGTCACCTAGCTCCTCCCTGTCAGAATATGAAAAATATATATCTATGCAAAACAGATGTCTTATCAAGGAAAATTCTGTGATCTCAGCACAACTCATTTTCTCATATGACTTTCTTTGATCTTATGATCAGCTTCCCCTTTCCAGGACATCAAAGGGACTTGTTATGTCTCTCTGCCAGATCTCATGGAGGTGCAACATGCTTTGTATCACCATGTGAATTTTACTGTGTTTCCTCAGAACGTTATAAAAGTTTATGATCCATCTTGGCATCTAGCAAGCTGTAATTAGTTACATAAAAAGGAGATCCTAAATTTTAAGTCTCTTCTAGCCTGTAATTATCTCTTGGCCTTCCAAGTAACACCTATTAGCTAAAACCTGGGGGGGGGGGTTGTCATTCCACAGACTGTCAGCATCTCTCATGAGAGACATTCAAGAACACATTTTTATATTACAAAAAGCATATGTTAATCATAACCAGCTGTCTGAGTGTCACATATGCCACCCAGGTGGGTGGGTGGGAGGAGCCAGCTTGAAGACTTCAGGTTCATCTTAAAGTAAAAGGGGACATGCAAAAGAGTGTGGATGGACAACATATACCACTCCTAGAACTACTGTTACAGGTGTTTAAGCTGTTTTTCTGTGGGCCCACTTGCATAAGTGACCCTTCCAGAACAGGATGTTGGCAGCCTGAAATCCAGTCTCAAAGGGCTACCAAACCTTGGTCACGCTTCCATGGTCAGTCAGGCAATCACTGGCATGATGGGAACATTCCAAGAACCTCAGCAAGGGGTCTCTCTTAGAAGCCCCACCAGACCTGATCTTGACAACTGATGGCAGTCTGTTGGGCTGGTGTGCAGTACTGGACCAAGTCCCAGATCAAGGCATTTGTACCCCTCAGGAGTAGCTATTACAGAAAAACTTATTGGAGAGGAGGCAGTGCATCTTACTCTTCATTTCTGCAGTCTAATTCAGTACAAGGCCATGAAAGTAAGGTTGGACAGCGCTGCCACGGTTGCATACATGAACAATGAAAGAGGCACAAGAAGCAAGGAGATGCTGGCTGAAGCAGCCAAAGTGTTCCTATGGGCAGAGAAAAACCTTCTGAGTCTCGGCTGTTCATCTGGCAGGAGAGCTGAACATCCAGGCCGATTGGCTGAGTTGAGAGACAGTCCATCCAGGGGAATGGATGTTGGACCCGGAGGTTTTGAGCTCCTGTGCAGAAGGTTCGGTTGTCCCCAGATCGACCTCTTCGCATCAAAGGAAAGTGTTCAAATACCAAGGTTCTTCATTTGACACTGGTGTCCTCAAGCAGAGGCGGTGGATGCTTTGTCCCAGACGTGGGGAATTCTTCAGAACGTACTTGTTCCCTCTGCTACCATATCTTCCCAATGTTTTTTGCAGGATAAGGCACTCAGAAGGAAGCTTTCTTGTGATAGCTTCAGAATGGCCAAGAAAGGGTGTGGTTCTCAAATCTTGTGAATCTAGCTCAGCAAGTTCTGTTCTGACTTCCGCTTTGGAGGACCTTCTCTTCCAAGGGCATCTTTTGCATCCAAACCTAGAGGTGATGTAGCTGGTGGCCTGACTCCTGAGTGGAGGAGATTAAGACAGGGTTTTTCCAGAAAAGTGACAGACACCCTAATGGCCACCAGAAAGGTGTCTATGTCTGCAGCTTATGACCATGTGTGGAATACCTTCTCAGCTTGGACCGGAGAAAGGTATCAGACCTTCTGAAGCTATGGTTCTGTAGATTTTGGATTTTTTGCTGGTGGGGGTGGAAAGGGCTTGCGTTGAGTACCCTGAAAGGTCAGGTGTCTGTGCTAGGAGCAGCCTGGGGATCTTCCATGGGCTCATCCCTGGGGACTGTAGCGGAGGACATGGGATTTCAAACACAGAAACAGGCAGACAAGATTTTTGCTGCATAAAAAACACTCAAAAGCATTTGTCTTATTTTCTTTAAAATTGAAAGAAAAATATATACAGAAAATAAAGAAGATTATTCAGTTCATCAAAAATAAACATATTTCATTTAGTTTAAGGCTTGCTGGCACTTTATTTTATATTTTTTGGGAAAAGGTGAACAAGGGGATGAGGGACACCTATCCCATCACCGGGCACCTTCTCCTGACAGAGGTCACTCTGTCACAGGGACCAGTCTGTATCTGTTTTCTAAGAGCGTTTAGAAGCAGACCCTTGTTTTGATCTTCAGTACCTCCGTGGAACCTGAATCTGGTGTTGAATGCTCCTTGTAAGGCAACCTTTGAGCCTCTTTCTTCAGTGCTGTTGGACATCCTGTTGTGCATGGTGTTTCTTTTTTACTTTTTTAAACTTTGTTAATTGAAATTTCATCAGTTGTACAAACAAAATTCTACCAAGAATGAGCAGAATCACCAGATAATAGTACATATCACATTTTGTTGTTAAAGGAGAAATGTTACACTACTCTTCATTTAACCTCTGTATGGGTGGGTATGCACATCTTAACTTACCACAAACCTTTGCCCTAATGGAGCATAACGCAGCCAATGCTATTTTATGTTAACTCAAAACACTATGAAGGTTTAATTTACCAGGCTAATCTAAGCCTATCCATAAACTATGCAATTTATATGAAATTAACATTTTAACCTTTAATGAGCATGCTACTCTGCAACGACAAACAGTATGAATTGCCACACCAAAACTGTATAAACTACTATATACCAGAACCCTAGTCTCTCTGCAACTCTCTAGCCTGACCAAAAGGATCATAGGGGTAGTCACTAGTGGGGTATTGCCTAAACAGGATTCGACACAGAGGCGAGGCCGACATACCAACTTATGGCTTCACATCTACTTCTCCATCCTTCCAGACTTTCCAGATAGCCGACAGTAAGTAATTATCCCCACTTCTACTGACGGACGGCATCTTGTGTCACATGCCATAAATACCTTTATACTATCCATTAACTACCCTCTTTAAGAAAGAAGGAAAAACCAGACAGAATAAAGCCCACATTAGAGGTATCTATAAAACCCCTTATTAATGAACTCTTCTTTTATTTCGTATGCTAGCAGATTAGCAGTATTATGGACTGTAAACCAGTAAGTGACACCAACATTAATCAGGCTAGAAACGGTAGTCCTGTAAGCACGAGGCAACTGGTAAAATCAAAGCTGAACGTAAACCAGCTTCAACTTTACATTATGAGCAACTTCTGTGCAGGCAACAGAGAAACTTTCACCCGATATAAAAGAGTGCGATGTTAGAGTTCCACATCTGAAGGCCTCCGACTCAAGCTCAGCAGTATTACCTCTTTTTACTTACGGTTCAGACTCCACTACCTACCGCTTCATCATCTGAGTCAGAGCAGTCCTGATTGTGATCTTCTGCCCTGGGTTGAGCTTTAGCAATGCAGGCCCCCGCTGTTTTGGGGTCGGTAAACATATACATCTTCTCCTGGAGGGTGAATTGTAGTCTTGCAGGGAAACCCAGACGATAAGGAATGTCCATTTCATGTAGTTTCCGGGTCACACCATTGAAGGCTTTATGCCAGTTCCTCGTGGCAAAGGAATAGTCGGGGAAAAGCAGTATTCTGGCCCCATCAAATTCAGTTCTTCCTTGCTCTCCTGTAGCTTTTAGAATCTTGTCCCTCATGATCGATGATTGAGTCACCATCAGCAAGGTATGAGGGCTCTCCTCCATATTGCGGTCTCGTCTGGGAGTGATTCGGTATGCCTTAATGATCACCGGGGCAAACCCCAGTCCCAAAGTTTCTGGCAACCACCTTTCCAGGAAGCTTACTGGGTCATCAGCTTCTGCGCCCTCTCTGAGATGCCTAGCACATGGATGTTGGATGCCCTAGCTGTATTTTCCAGTTGCTGTCTTCGGGCTTTTAAGAGATTTTGCTCCCTCAATGAATTTAAAATGGCTGATAGGGCTTTGCTCGAGGTGCAGTTGGATTCTTTCATCACTGGACCCCTGGCTTCTACAGTGGACTCAACTTTAATCAGACGCTCTGTGTAGGAATCACATTTTTTGTCTAGCAAGTGTATTGAGCTGGTTAAGGTGTTCACTGCTGCCTGCAGCGATTCTAAAGATGCTGGTGTATCTCCCAGGATGTTCGGCTGCTGCACAGGCCCCACCACTTGGGATGAACCCGCTCACAGATGATCTTGCTTTTGCGTGTTTCGTGTTATACCCATCTCTGTCAAAAGTTTGTTTTTCAATACTGTATAGTCTCGGCTACATTTTAATATTAGTTTAAGTTGGCTTTCTTAGCTCTAGTCCCTTTTTAAAAAAATGATATCAATCGTTGCAGAAGAGCTCACTGAAGATCAGCTTCCATGCTGGGCTGCTAGCTCCACCCCCTCTCACAAGGTGTTTCTTAATTGCAATCTGCTCTGCCAGAAGGATTGGCGAGCTTCAGGTGCTGTCCCAAAAAGATCCTTACCTTATCATTCATAAAGAAAGGGTGATATTTGGGAAGATCCCATCTTTTGTTCCTTTCATGTGAATCTGGAAATCTGTCTACCATTCTTCTGTCCTATGGCAGCAAATGCAAAGGAGCATGAGTTGCATAAGGTGGATTTCTGCAGGGCAGTCAGAACGTACCTGAAAAGGACAGCAGAGCTCAGGAAGTCTGAAAGTCTGTCTTTTCTTTTTGGAGCAGCAAAAATGGGTCAAAAAGCCTTCAAGGCCACCTTGGGTAGGTGGGTGAGGGCCTGCATAGCCAAGGCTTATGCAGCAGAGAAGAAGAAAGCTCTGGCCCTCATCAAAACCCATTCCACCAGGTCTCTGGTTACTCCCTGAACGAAGAGATGGGAGGCATCTATGTTAGAGTTGTGCAAAGTGACAGTGTGGTCCTCTGTCCATACATTCACTAAGCACTACAAATTTGATGATCACAATTCCTCTGATGTGACCTTCTGTCACAGAGTTTTGCAGGAGGTGGTTAGCAGATAATTATTGTTTGCTGCCTGTAGGGATTATATTTGGGACAGTATTCTCCCCCCACCCAGTTAGAAAATGGGTACTGCTTCTTAGAACCCTTATGGATTAACTCCCCTTTGACAACATGGAGCAGTACAGAAAGGAGAAATTACTTCATTCTTACCGTGCTTCTTTTTCTGTTAGCTCCAACGTTGTCAATGAGGCCTCACCTGGGAGCCCATAGCTCCTTTTTGGAGAATATTGTCCGATATATCTAAGAACTTTGCATTTCAGCAAGAATGGTTTGTAGGCAATTTTAGCCACTTATCCAGGCTTATCTGCTGACAGTGGAAACAGCTGCAGTTTATTGGATTGCAGGCACGCAGGTCAACAGGCTGAGTTTTTTGAACATGGTGTGGGGCATCCCTGTTACAGGTTTCTGCTTATCTTGTTTTCTGTAATCATGTTTAATGTTATTGCTGGAATTACTGTTTATACATCGTTATGTTACAAGTGTTATCTGCAGCATACCAACCCTGTCAAGGGACCAGTGGTCGGACACATTAAAAGAAGGACAGCACTTTTGCTTGGCAAGACTCAGACAGACAGCTGTTCAGAGTAAGGTAGGGCATCAAGGTATCCTACTTATCATGTCAGATCTTTTTACCATATATTTGCTGGTATTAAGTTAAGTAGAAAATACATTGACCCTGGGAAGCTTGCAGATTATTTGGTTGCCTAGGACTGTATAGGCACTGTGTAGACAAAGGTGACTGGAGAATCTGTGCTCTTGGAATGTTCATGTGCCCAGGGTTCTGTGCTGATTGACAGCTTTGGGCTGTGCCACTACCCCATTAGAGGTGTTCATTACCCATGTGGATTAACTCCCCATTGACAACGCTGGAGCTAACAGAAAAGGAAATTATGGTTAGAAGGGGACATTCCATGGGTTGATCAAAAATAAGCTTTTTATTCATTCTGGAATGTTGCCGACAGTGCTGCAGGGCAGCGATTGGCCATGAGTACTAGGCTGCATGGTTGACATCACGAAACAGTGAATAAAAAGCTCATTTGTGATCAACATATGGGATGTTCTATGTATACCATGGGCAGGTGGGTTATGTTGGTAATCTTTTTACTGATCCATATATTGAATTGATTTTGTCATGTTTGCCATAGCAAATGAGAGTAGTAACCTGTAGGAGTTGTGAATTAATCACCTACCATTCAAACTGCCAAAAAGTGCTGTTTTACATGAAAAAAAAAATGCTTTTATTTCTTTGCTCTGCTTCATTTGCATAACCCTGCCCCTTTTTTTTCTCAGTGCTGCAACCCCCAACCGTGACATCATGCACGGGAAACAAAGTTTCTCACACCAGGAATTCTCCAATATTCCTAACTCTTGCAGTCACCTTTAAGGTAGAACTGCCCGGAGATAGAGTGTATGCTAATGATGGAATCATCATTGGCTCATGCCACTTTTCAAATGCTGCCCTTATCAACTGCCAATGTTCTAATGCTTCAGATTTCAGTCCCCGACAGACAGGTACAGACGCCTGAGTCCTATCCTCACCAGTCGTTTCTGTTGTGCTGATTTCAAAAGCTTAGAGTATTTTGAAGGTAAAACTCTGGTTAGTTTTTATGTTTGCTTGCACGCATGTGCAAGAAACATAGTGCCATCATCCGAGTTTTCGGAGGTGTGGCAGCCCTCTTCCAATTCAGTCAGTGTGTTTGCAGGCGTGGCCGCAGTTCTCCAATGCCTGCTGGAGCTGTCTATGACAGCAGTCCAGCAGTGCAAAAGTGCAGTGGCGTACAGTTGAAAGGGGGAGCTACGCTTCAGTGAGCAGCAATAAGATATACACACACACACACACACACACACGCACGCATACTGCATGCTGGCCCCACGCACACACACTGTATAGCCGGACAGGGTGCCCAATCCCCTGTCGGCTGTGCTAAGCTCCCCAAAAGCGTTCCACATGCCACGCCCGGTGCCCACCCCAGCGTGGCTACACATTCAAGCGACGAGGTGCCCAATCCCCGTCGGCTCCACTTTCTCTCCCCCAGAGTACAGCATGCCATGCTGGGAGCTTACCCAGCGTGGCAACAGATCTGCCGCCGATGGGGTGCCAATCTGTCGGCTCCACCTCCCCAGACAGCCCTCCTTGTGCCACGCTAGGGAACCACCAAGCGTGGCAACAGATGCTGTCGCCCGAAGGGTGCCCAATCCCGTTGGCTCATGCCCCCCAAAAGCCGTCTTTGTGCCACACTGAGAGCCCACCCCAACGTGGCAAGCGTCTCGCTGTCGTCTGTGTTTGTTTTAAAAAAAGAAAAACCTGAAATTGGAAAATGGCCCTTGGTGTCTCTGCCCCACCAGCGCCCATCCACTCGCACCCTGCCCCACACCCCACCCCCATGCTTACTTCGGACTCCGGCGCGGCGATCTTCTGTGGACTGGGAACCGTCTGCACTCTTCAAAGCTGACGCGTACTGAGGAAATGCCGGTAAGCTGTATAATGGGATAGATAGGGTTTTCTAACTTTGCTGCATATCTCAGGCATTTTTGGAATTTTGCACCACATTTTCAACATGGGGTTTTGGGACCCCTTCTCTTGAATACTCTCACTGTCATGGCTTGTCGTGGCCCGAAGGTGATTTACATGTCACTGTGTGAAATCACCTTCGGGACCAAGTAACTAAGACACTGGCACTGTTCATAAGGTGGGCCTCTAAAAGCCTATGTTGAAAATTTGCGGAAAATTCCTAAAAATGACTGGTTTTGATTGTGTATGTGTTGCGAGTTCTACACGCTTGTAAGTTTGCGAATTTTCAATATTTTCTAATCCAGACTTTCAACATTGCCATTTTATTACACTTCCTTATGAGCAGTACAGCTGTCATTTGTCACATCTTGCCCAAAAGGTGTTTCTGCCCATGTAGCGCACAATGGCACAGTCGGTGTGCGAAATCAGTGTATGGGACACATTAATAAAATCACAGTTACACTGTTCATGAGCAGAGGTCTTAAAATGGCTATGTTGAAAATTTGGTGAAAAAATTCCTAAAATGACTGTTTTACGAGGGCGCTAGTTCCTACGCATGCTTGTAAGTTTGCGAATTTTCAATATTTTCACTCCAGATTTTCAACATTGCCATTTTATTACACTTCCTTATGAACAGTACAGTGGCCATTTTTCACATGTCACCCAAAATGTGTTTCCGCACAGGTAGCGCACAATGGTGCAGTCGGTGTGCGAAAGCAATGTTTGGGACAGATTAAGAAAATCACAGTTACACTGTTGAGCAGAGGTCTTAAAATGGCTATGTTGAAAATTTGGTGACAAAAGTCCATAAAATGACTGTGTTACAAGTGAGCATTGCGCAGTTTCCACGCACCCTCGTAAGTTCATGACTTTGTAATATTTTCAGTCCAGATTTTCACCAGTGGCATTTTTCCACACTTCCTTATGAACAGTACAGCTGTCATTTTTCACAACACGGCCGAAATGTGTTTTCACACTTTCAGCGCAGAGATGTGTGGTCGCTGTGGGAAATCATTGTTCGGGACAGATAAAGAAAATCACAGTGACACTGTTCATGATTGGAGGTCCCAAAATGCCTGTGTTGACGATCTGCTGTAAAAATTCCCCAAACTAATTACATTACAGGTGTCGCTGCACAGTTTCTATGCACCCGTGATCACCAGTTTTTAATATTTTACTGCAGATTTGCAACATTGCCATTTTACACCTCCCCATGAACAGTACAGCTGTCATTTTTCACATCCTGTTCGAATGTTTTTGCACCTGTGGTGCTAAATGCCGTAGTCGCTGTACATAAGCAGCTTCGCAACAAACTGATATTGCTACTGTTCATGAGGTGGGGTCACAAAAACATGTTGAAAATTTGGAGGAAAATACCAATGAATGCCTGAGGTATTAGGGTTTCCAATCATAACGCCTCAACCCTGTAGAGAATGACAGGCATCAGGGTGTGACTTGGGATTCTTGCCTGTAATGCTCATACCATTCCACACCCTGCAGCCAGTGAGAGGCATCGAGGTATGCCTTGGACTTCTTCCGGCCCCAAAATTCACCCCATTCTCCTATACCGCACCCATCTCACCATATTTCCTGATGGAATGGGTGCGATATGGGCCAAAGACCCAAGGCACACTGTGACTCTTGTCAGTGTCTGCAGGGTGGGTGTGGTGAAATGGCATGCCCGTTATGCCTGACGACCCAAAGGCACAGCCCAATGCCTGTCACTCTCTGCAGGGTGGTGGTGGGGTTGGCTTCAGTTCAATACTTCACTGCCATTCCTATTATGCAGCTCTGTAACTTTTACACTGCCAATGCCAGCAAGCAAACATCCGGCATTGACAAATGCTTGTTTATTTAGTTTTAGTTATTTCTTTTTAGAATTAACCACTAAATGTGTGAAGGTAAACGATAAACTCAGTTCCCAAGTTATTGGTTCATTTCTGAGCTTTTGTCAGTTCCTGAACCGACCGCAAAGCGCTAAAGACACTTTTATTTTAAAAATATTTTTGTGGTTTCTAATGGTTTACATTATGTCAGACAAACCGAAGAAGAAAACCGGTGAAACTGGTTTCAAGAATTGTACCCAGTGTGGGGAAATCTTTGCCAAGGCAGGCAGACATTCTTTATGTGTTGTCTGCCTTGGCCAGGACCATTTTTCTGCGGATTGTGGCATCTGTAAAACCCTCACTACTAAGATGGTTGAAAAACGTCTGGAAAGGTTGCAGAAAAAATTACAAAAGAGTTTCTCGGGCTCTTAACCAGTCGACACCCTCTAAACAAGCGGGTGAAACCGCAGAACTTGTTCAGACCACCCCTGATAAAAGTGCCCATGGCAAAAGACCCACAGAACTGGCTGACTCCCCAGTTCCTCTGAAGAAATCTAAAAAGACTAAACACATCAAACCCCCTGCCAGTTGGCCCAAGGGGACCTCTACTGTGTCTGCAATAATGCCTTCACCTGAGGAGATTACACAGGCTTTTAAGGTCATACAGGCTTTGCAGGGGTTGGCACTGGTCCCTGCCCCCCTACTCCGGGACAAACCCTTACCAGGCAAGCTACCCCTTCTACACAATCCTCAACCCATGAACGTTTAGAGGTTGAGGACTATGAGGAGGAGGAGGAGGAGGAAGGTATTGAACCAGAAGTCTCCCCTGAACAGGAGTTTGGTTCTCCTCCTAGAACAACAGAAGATTTCTCATCTCATTTTCCTTTTGTCAGAAAGGTGGTGGATGAACTGGATATTACTACAAGTGAAGCAGTGGAAGATGAAGAGGAGGCGGAGTATCTAGAAATGATGGGACTCACACCTACCAAAAAGTTGCCGCTCCCTGTATACAAATTCTTCAAAAAGGATGATCTTGCAAACTCCTCATTATATCTCCCCTGTAGACAAAAGATTGGAGAAGAAATACCAGCTGGACAGGGAGGGCGGTGAATTTTTGTTCACCCGTCCTGACCATCAGGGAGCAGTACAAACCGCAGACTGTGATAGGGCAAAAGTACCTTTAGCTTCCCATCCTCCTGAAAAGGACTCCATAAAGATGGATAGCATGGCCAGAAAAGGATATATGTCTACCTCCTTGGCTATCAGACAGGCCAGCTACCAGGCGTATGCTGCACAGTATTAAAAGACTCTGTGGCAGTCTGTTCTGGATATGTCCAAGAAAGCCCAGCCTGGCCTTTCAGAGGATTTGGCCGAGACTGCCAGGTGTGGGTTGGAGGCTGCTAAGTACTAGTTCCAAATGGCAGCAGATTCAAATGACACTGCTGCCAGATGGGTGGCAAATTCAGTATATTTGAGGAGGTTTATATGACTCAGGCCCTCAAACCTCACTCAGGACGCCCAAGCTAAAACTGTGGATTTTCCCATAGACAATAATTTTCTGGAGACAAGACAGAGGCTTATATGAAAACAGTGGATGAATACAAAGCCACCTATGAAAGCAACTCAGCTAAAGAAAAGCTGTCTCCTTCCACCAAGCCTTATGGAAGGGGAGGCAGGGGTAGCTCTCCCTACAGCAGGCCTTTTTACCAGGCCCAGGCTGTTCTGCAATACCAGCAGTACCCTCAACAAACAGGGTACTTCAAGGGCAGGGGCAGAAGGGCATCTAGGCAAGGTTTCCAGGCTGGCCAGGCTCAGCCTCAGGCAAAACAGACTCCCTGACTCCACTGTCAAGGCCACCTCCCCACTACCAGTAGGGTCAGACTGGCTTATTACTTTTAGGCTTGGAAAAACATCACCACAGACAAGTGGGTCCTGGATGTAGTGAGTCAGGGTTTGTCCCTAAGCTTCAAATCCTTCCCACACCGAAGATCCAGAATATTCAAACCAGCTTCCATAGCAGAAAGGAAGCTACTGGAAAAGGAGGTTTAAAACCTGCTGTTGTCAAAAGCAGTGGAACCTGTGCCTCCACAGCAAAAGGGAAGGGTTTTTTATTCAGGGTACTGTCTCACAACAAAGAAAAATGGGGAGTGGTGGCCTGTCCTAGACCTCAGACTGTTAAACAAGCATTTGACAAAGCCAAAGTTCAAAATGGTAACCTTGACAATGATTCTGCCAACACTCCAAAAAAGGAGCTTGGTTGGCATCCATGGACCTAAAAGATGCTTATTTCCACATCCCCATAAGGGAGTCTCACACAAAATATCTCAGGTTCAGACTCCCTTCAGGTTACTACCAGTTCTCAACACTGCCATTCGGCCTCATTTCGGCCCCAAGAGTGTTCACAAAGTGCTTGGCAGTAGTGGTGGCACACCTGCGAAGGTTGGGTGTCACAGTATTCCCATATCTAGACGATTGGTTGGTGGTAGGAAACTCACCACAACAGGCAAGGGCACATTTGCAGCTCACACAGGTCCTCTTAGAGTCCTTAGGGTTTCTGATAAATCTCAAAAAGTCTGTCCTTCTACCTGCACAGGTACTGCAGTTCATAGGGGCAGAGTTGAATACACTGGAGGGCAGGGCCTGCCTGCCTCTGGACAGGGTAAGAAACATTGTTCAGATTGCGGGCTCCTTCAGCTTGAACAGACCAAAAACTGCAAGGCAGTTTCTTCAATTACTGGGCCATATGGCTGCGGCCACAGGCACAGTCTTGGGGTCCAGGTTCCAGATGAGGGACATACAGTTCCATCTCAGGGTACATCAGTGCAAAGAAGGGACTCCCTCTCAAAGCTTATTCAAGTAACAGAAATGTTACTGCAGGCCCTCCAGTGGTGGAAAGAAGAAGAAGCCAACCTAAGGGAAAGGGTTCCTTTTCAACAAGAGTTCCCATCAGCGATTCTCACAACAGATGCATCACTACTAGGGTGGGTTGCCCACTTGGAGAATCACACCACCCATGGTACATGGTCAAGTGCAGAGTCACTCCAGCATATCAGTCTACTGGAACTCAGAGCAGTATTGCTGGCCCTTCAGGATTTCACCCCACTAGTGCGGGGAAGAGTGGTATAAATCAGAACAGACAATACCACCACAACATACTACATAAACAAGCAGGGAGGGACAAGGTCAGGCCCTCTGTGCACAGAGGCCATGAACATATGGAGCTTGGCCTACTCCTTGGGAGTTTCCCTTCAGGCCATCCATCTGCCAGGGAAGGACAACACTCTGGCAGATGCCCTCAAGTCGAAACAACCATGCCCATCACAAGTGGGCTCTCAACAGACAGGTGCTGGAAGTAGTTTTCAGAAGGTGGGGTACTCCAGAGATAGATCTCTTTGCATCCCACAAGAACGACCACCTGCTAAAGTATTGTTGCAGGCCATTGGCCCAGGGGCCAATCCCCCGGATGCTCTGGCCTTGGATTGGCCAGGCATGCACCTGTATGCCTTCCCTCCGTTTCCCTTGGTGCTCAGAGTTTTGATCAAACTCAGATCCCAACCAGCATCAATGATCTTAATAGCACCAGATTGGCCCAGGCAGCCATGGTACTCTCTGCTGCTCTCCAAGTCTGTAGTGAAACCGATACACCTTCCTCGGAGGCACAACCTCTTAACCTCCACTCAAGGAAGGATCCTGTACCCGAATCTCAGATCCCTCAGACTCAAGGCATGGCTCTTAAGGAGTTAGAGTATGCAGGCTTGCATCTCTCAGAGAGTGTTCTGAATGTTTTAAGGGGTTACAGAAAGCCATTTACTAAGAAAACCTGTGCTTCAGAATGGAAAAGGTTTTCTATTTGGTGTTCCACCAATGATGTGGTACCAGCAAAGGCTGGGATTCCAGCCTTGCTGGACTATCTTACCCATTTACATTCCTTGGGCTTGCAGCCCACAACTTTGAAGGTCCACCTAGCTTCAGTGTCTGCCTACATTTCAGCTGGGAAAGGTGCTTCCTTGGCATCCAATCCTATATTCAAGAGATTTTTCAAAGATCTAGCTCATCTGCCACCCCCCCCCCGATAGGGAACCAGTGCCAGCTTGAACTTGAATGTCTGCATAGCCTAGATCATGGGTCCCCCATTTGAGCCTATGGACTCAGCTCATTTGAAATATGTCACATGGAAAACAGTTTTCCTAGTGGCAATAACCTCTGCCAGAAGGAATCAGTGAACTTCAGGCTTTGTACATTGATCAGGACTACATTTCATTTCATAGAAACAAGGTAGTCCTACAAACAAACAGGAAATTTATTCCCAAGGTGGTGTCTGATTTCCATTTAAACCAGTCCATTACTCTACCAGTCATTTTCACTGAACATTCTAGTTCAGGTGAGTCCAGATGTCACAGTCTGAATGTCAAACTAGCCCTTAGTTACTACATGACAGATAGTAAGGACCACAGAGAGGACAGAAAACAACTGTTCCTGACACTATGGGGATGTAGGAAAAGGAAATCCAGCATCTAATATGTATACCCTTGAGGAAAGGAGGGAGAGGGGAGACATGATAGAAACCTTTAAGTACCTCAGTGGAATCAACAAAGCCCAAGAGGGTAGCATCTTACAGAAAAAGAGTTGTGCAAGAACAAGGAGACACAATTTGAAGATAGAGGGGGGCCGGCTCAGGGGCAGTGTGAGGAAGTATTTTTTCACAGAGAGGGTGGTGGGCGCATGGAACAGCCTTCCTGAGGAGGTTATGGGGTCTAAAACTTTGGGAGACTTCAAGAATGCATGGGACAGACATAAGGCAATTCTTGTGGGGTGTAGGAAGAAATAGGCTGTTGGTTAACTAGGACCTGGAGCTTATCCTGTAGGTAGGGAAATGGGCAGACTAGATGGGCCAAGCAGTCCTTATCTGCCGTCAAAGTCTATGTTTCTGTGTTTAAAAGGTCCATTTCTCTCTGGATAGTTCAGTGCATTCAGTTTTTCTACTCTAAAGCTGGAAAAGAGCCCCCAGCAGGGCTGAGGGCCCATTCCACAAAGGGGCACAGCTGCTACTATAGCAGCTGAAAGGGATGTTCCATTAGTGGAGCTCTGTAAAGTAGCTACCTGGAGAACAGTACACACCTTTACAAAGCATTACAGCCTGGACACACAGTCTAGAAGTGATGCCAGGTTTGGCACAGCAGTCCAGCAGAGTCTCTTTCCAAAGTAGGTTCTGTGCCCACCTCCAAAGGTACTGCTTTGTAGTCTACAAGAGTTAGGAATATTGGAGAATTCCTGGGGTGAGAAGAAACAATTGCTCACCATAGTAATTTTGTTTCTTCCAAGGTATTCTCCAATATTTATAATTCACAGAACCTGCCTCACCTTCTAGAACCAGTGGCCTCTGCTCTCCAAGTTGAGTAACTATGTGTGAATTTACCACACACTGGCATATCTATTTTTCAGCCCTGTGGTGCATTGGTTTCCTCCTCTTCAAGTGATTCTGACATAAAAGGGGATGTTTTCTTCCTCCAGTTGGGGGTTTGTTAGGTTGTTTTATTGTTATTTTTCTGATGATTATTATCATTATTAGATAGCTATAGCTCTTGGTGGGTCCTATCCTTTCAGGCTCTCCATGAAATCTGAAGCGTTAGAACATTGGCAGTTGATAAGGGCAGCATTTAAAAAGTGGCATGAGCCAATGATTATTCCATCATTAGCATACATTCCATCTCTGGACAGTTTAAAGGCTGACTGCAAGAGTTATGAATTGGAGAATACCTTGGAAGAAACAAGATTACTATGGTAAGTAATTTTTATGGCTGTGGGGGGGAGGGCCTACAGTCATCTTGCTGTACGTAGCTGGAAAAATGGAGGAACGTGGAACACTTTTTTTGGGACATTTCAGTGTATTCTTACACAACTATAAATCACTATGCCAAATGAAATAAAATACTCCATTCTTTCTGTTTAGACTGTTGGAGACAGCACTAAAGCTGCTTATCAGATGGCCATTAGGAAACTGAAACAGCTTGTTAAATATTGGTTGCCTTTTAAACTGGAGTTTGTTTACACCCTTCGAAATGCAACAACTTGCACATTTAAATACTTAGCCTTTACACATTTTATTGTTACTAGCTTCAGTTGTTAAGTATTGTCTTTCAAGAAATGTTCATACCTCATAAATGTCACCTTTTCCCAGGAACATATGTACAAAGATTTACACTGTTTTTTAACCTCTTAAGACACTATCTGATAAGCACTGTCTCAGACATATGCCAGGTCTTGTGTGAACTATCAGAGCTACAGTAATTATATAGCATCAGCAGGCATTTTTTACTATGCTTTCTGGGGAAAAAAATATATTGAGCTACAGCAAATACACACCATCCTCATGGCCACAACATTTGAAATAAATACTGCAATCTAATATATTATGGAACAATAAAGAAACTATTTGTCAGTGAACACAGTGAAGTTCCTTTAAAGGGCTAGTGTACTGCCTAAAACTACTATTAGATTTTAAAAGCAGCCAACCATTACCTGTTATATCTGAGGCACTTTTTCTTTTCCCTTTGTTTAATTAGAAGATTGTTTACCTGATGTTGGTAGGTGTGATATGTGGAACAGCTCTTAGCCTGGCAGCTGACATATCTTACTCTACTGCCACACACTATATCGTCAGCACTGTGACCTCAGTGACTGTAACATCACTGCTACTTAGGAACAGCAAGTGAGTGACTGCCAGGTTGTTCACCTGTGATGTCACAGTCAGTGAGATCACAATGCTGATGATGTAGTGTGGGGCAGTAGAAAAAGCTATGTCAGCTGCCAGGCTAAGAGCTGTTCCACACATCCAGCACAATATTATCACATAGACTACATTCTGATGAGCAAAAGGAAAGAAAAATACTTCAGAAATAAAAAATTACAACTGACTACTACTTAAATTTTGTATTATTTTCCTGTCTGCCTATTTTGGCTCCACTAGCTCTTTAAATATTTCTTATCCTATATTTTATATCCTGGATAGCGTTGGGGAGATGCTACATCTCATTGTCATAGGGATCTTCGTTTTACACATTTTTGCACTGCATGTACTCAGGATGACCCAGATTAGATGCAATATCTTGTTTTCAGTGGGGTCATGATTTTACCATTTTTATAATGTATTTATTCAGGGTATCCTAGTCCAGATGTACAATATTGTTCTAAGCATGCTCTGATCTTATGCAGTGCA
This sequence comes from Neoceratodus forsteri, assembly GCA_016271365.2. Taxonomy (NCBI): domain Eukaryota; kingdom Metazoa; phylum Chordata; order Ceratodontiformes; family Ceratodontidae; genus Neoceratodus; species Neoceratodus forsteri. The sequence continues at coordinate 1,174,096,778 of CM057453.1, read as the reverse complement.
GCATAATATTGTGTAGCTTGTAGATCCCCACTGAAAATAAGATGCTACATCTTCTGTGAACTATCCAGGGTAAATATATAGCAATCAGCAGGCATATTCTAGGAAAACAAATTGTAAAAATGTGTAAAAGGAAGACCATATTGAAACTGTCTCCCAGCAGATCTGCTTTGTGCACATTCATGAGAAATAATGGGTAAAAGCATCCCAAAAGCTCTCCACAGCCCTGTCAGCTCTGACCAGAGTTTGTTTCTTCTGGGACAGTATGGGAGGACTTATTAAAGAAATACTGGTCCTACAATCTAAACCCTTCTTTGAAAACTTAAAGGAGAATTGCACTGAACGTATAAGCCACTTTGTCCAGTAGAAGCTGATTTTTAAATACCAGTTCTAATTATGTTACTGTTTCATCTCCACAGACTTTTTAGTTGTCCTAGAGGATGTTTTTGCTTTACTCACAGATAGTAAGTACCATTTTTATAACTGGTAGTAAGTACCATTTTATAACTGTATGATGCAGAATATGTCCCTTGTTCTTCTCTTCTGTTGTCATTATAAAGCAGTGGAACTGCTTCCACCAGAGGACAGCATTACTGTACCTCTTATTGAGCATACGGTTGCTGCCTGCACAGCAGATTCCCACTGCGGTGGCTCTCATTTATCACACTGTTTCACCGCGGCGGAATGTGCTCTGAGAGGAATCCCACTTTAAAGGAGAACTGTGCTGAATCTATAAGTCATTTTCCCCGATAGAAAGTGTTTTTAAATACTGGTTCAAATTTGATTATTGCTCTAGCTAGTCATGCCTTTTAGTTATCCTAGTGGGTGTTTCTGAATTTCAAGCTGCTGATCAGAACTGTGTTAGAACTGTATGATGTAGTTTCTGTCCCTGTTCTACTCCTCTATTGTCACAGTGCATCCATGTTCCACTATAGAACTCTGTGGCTGAGCAGGGATTTAACTCCAAAAATTGATTAGTGTTTTGCTCATAAAAGTGCTAAAACATTGTGAAAATGCATAGCACTTGCCTCACTGTGTTTAACAAACATAACACTTCCAGAAAACCTATATAAATACTTTCTGTACAGTTAGCATTGTCCCAAGAAAAAAATTGCTAATTAATTATTTAAAACCCTGCTGAGAGAGACATAAAGAACAGTACATCACACAGTTCTAAAATGGTACTGAACACCGGAGTGTAAAGGTGAAACACCAACTGAGGTTACTAAAAGACCTGTATAGATGGAAAAATAATAGAAATTTAACCAGTACTTAAAAAAAACTTCTACTGGGAGGATGACTCACAGGTTCTGCACAGTTCTCCTTTAAAGAAATCTGTGCATTCAAGCACAAAACTTCCCCATGAAGTACCACCGCAGTACCTATAATGAGCACTCCTTTAGCTTCTTTTGAATTAAAAAAAAAGAAGACGTTTAAAAAATATATTTTTAACTGTTTCCTCATTATGAAATAAATCACCCTTTCCTGGTACTTAAAGAGATTCACCAACGTCCGTTATTGCACCCGATATATGGGTGCCTTACATCAGGGGAAATCTTTCTAGCGCCACATGTCCATAAATGCTGTAATATTTTATTAGTAAAAATGCTCACAATTTAGTTAAACCAGATCCCGGAGGACTTCCCAGTCTGAATAGCCGCCCACGCTCCACCCCCGCACTCAGCAAAGTTATGACGTGTTGCTTGAGAGAGATCGTGGGGGCGCACTCCATTGTAGTAAATGGGCGGCTGCTTTCTGAGCGTTTTTTTATACTATAATGGTCGGTTTGTGACTAAATGTGGGCACTGGTCGACTAACATCACCGATCTCTTGGATTTAGTTGCCACCCCCCTGGAGGAGGGGAGATCGGTGGGCGCAGTATATGTGGACCTATCTAAGGCATTCGATCTAGTAAATCATCACGTCCTGATTGATAAATTAAGGAGTTTGGGTGTGGACGAAGTACCCAGTAGCTGGTTGTCATCCTATGTAGAGGAAAGAACTCAGTTTGTAACAGTAAACGGTCAAAATTCTAGCTTGGGTTTGGTTACTAGGGGTGTACCCCAGGGATCGATCCTGGGTCTCCTTTTATTTTTGGTATACCTGAACAATTTGCCTGATGTAATTAAAAACTCATATATTAGACTGTATGCGGATGATACAGTTTTAGTTACATCCGTTAAAAATGCGGGTGAATTAGAACACAAACTGCAGAGAGACTTCTTAAACATGCAAAAACATTTCACTGAACTTGGTCTACTGGTTAATGAAAAAAAAAACCAAACTATGTATTTTAGCACAGTTAAGAGGGACAGTATGGGAACTAACTTGTTAATTACGACACAGAAGTGGAAAATATTAGAGCAAACCAAGTACTATAAATATCTGGGGGTCATAATTGATCAAGAATTGAACTTTAATCAGCATGTGACTGAACTTATAAAAAAAGTTAATTCTAAATTAGGGGTTATGAGAGAATATCAAGTGTTTAACAAGGAGATGCGACAGAATATAGTGAATCAACTACTTCTTCCTGTGATTGATTATGGCTCCTACATATAGTAGCATACCCTGAAAAACAAGAACATAAATTAGACGTTCTCTACAATAGATTAGCTAGATTCGTACTGAGGTGTGACTTTGGTACACACCATATGACATGTACTCAAGATTAGGTGAATTCCTTCAGAACAGAGGGCTGAGATTTTTTGGTTAATTCAACTAAAGGGCCTACATAAGAACGGAATCCTTAAATTATTTATTGAATAATCTAAAAAACAGAACATGGATTAAACTTAAGAAGTTGTGGAGAAAGAGGTATATTACGCTAAAATTAAAAACAAATATAGTACAATGACCCTTCAGTATAAAGTATCAACAGCATGGAATAGGCTACCCCCCTCCCTCAGAAATCCTGGTTTGTCATTATCAAGATTTAAATCGGCAGTGAAAAGAGAGGCACATTTTAAATGTTTGTGTTACAGGTGATATTTGAAATTTAATGATGAATGAATTTTTAAATGAAATGTTTGTATGTACTTTATGAGTGTAATGTCTTATGAAGAATGGATGTATTTATAACAGAAATGTTTGTGAGTTAATTGTATGTTAATGTACTCTGTGATATGACCAGTGTTATATGTACAAGTATGATTGTTTACACAGGGATGCCTTGTAAACAGGGATTTTCGAAACCCTAATGGCATATTTTTTCTGTATAAATAAAATTTTACTACTACTACTACTAACATGGGCCTTGTTAGTCGACCAGTGCCCACGTTTCATAATAAATTATGATGGATTGCGCCCCCACATTAACAGCATTTATGGACATGTGTCACTAGAAAGATTTCCCCTGAGGTAAGCCACCCATATATCAGGTGCAATGGCTAAATAATATAACTTGGTGAATCTCTTTAAGTGTTGTGCTACCCATTAAACATAACATTCGAAACATTTGGTGACGGCCTTGCTATTTACATTTCAATTCTGCTTTGAGAGAGATGCTGTGGAGATTTCAGAGAGGCCGTTTGTCTGGGATCGGAAGTTGAAAGGAGCTTGTCTTTGTCCTCTCTCTCTCTGGCTGGGATCTGACAGTTGCTGCGAGGCTTTGCCTGTGTGACTGTGATTCTCGACTGCAGGAGCTTAGCTCGAAAAGCTGACTGTGAAAGGGGTTTCTCCTCATTCCAATGCAACCCACTGCCGACAGAATGAGAAACTGCAGAATGCAGTCCTGGAAAACATAATGCAAAAGGTTCAAATAAACCACTGAGTTTACCAATAAGGCAGGAAAGATGTAACAATAACAGAATTAAAACCAATTTTTAAAAACTGCTTCTACTAAGAAAATTGACTTTGAGGTTCAGCGCAGTTCTCCTTTAATACTAGGCTTCTTTGTAGTGGGGCACTAGATATATCTCTTCCTGATAGCCATCTCTGTGACTGGGAAAGCCCTTATGTAAAACTGGATCGCCAACGTAATACCAGGTATATTCAGTTGGTTTACTATATATAATAGGACATAGGAGATGGAGTTGATTACAATACCACTGCATCTAAAAAAAGAAAAAGATAAATTTAATTCAAGGTGGCAGTTGTACTTAGACATAATGGAAGAGAAAATGGGAGTTTTAGCAATAGGTCAGTTACAATAATAGCAATGTTCAGGACACAAGAAACAACCAGAAGTGCTCTTCTTAAAGTTTTCCTTTATTTCTGTTTATAAGTTTACTATTCAGTTTATTATTCCATTGGTTACAGTACAGGCAGTGTTAAATAGGGCAGGTTGGCAAAAGGGGAGTTTACCCCACAGAGGTTAAAGAATAATTTAGCATGGACATTGTCATCTGGACATGGGCTGAGGCCCTCATAGAAACACATAAAATTGTTGGCAGAAAAGGACCACTTGACCCATCCAGTCTGCCCAGATTTTTGCTAGCTATACTGTCTACGCAGATCTGACCTGGTCTCTGTCAGACCACCACCCTCCTTGCCTGTTTACCAGTATTCCCTTATTTATTTATTTATTTATTAAATTTTCGGAATTACAACCTTTGAGTCAAAGACTCCTTTGCAAAGGCTCCACGTCAGGACAAACAAACAGTTTTGCTAGACCACGGTATACAGAATCATGTGCACAAGCATCAATGCTTAGTGTTACAAAGTGTTGCTTTACAAGTTAACAACAGACCTTTACAAAGTAAGTTACAATACTTAGTTACATACAGCCCTAGGCTGGATTAGCATCCAACAAATGGTGTGTGGGTTGTCTTTCCTCAGTCTGAGTCTACATTTGAGGTTCAGGGTTAATACTAGGGGTTAAGTAGAACCCTGCGTCGAGGAGGGGATAGATGCTCAATTGCAGCTACATTTCTCTGAGGCTATGAGGTGTCTCATGGTTTTGGTTTTAAATTGGCCTAAGGTTGGCGCCAGGGTTATAGCAGGTGGGAGTTCGTTGAGCCAGGTGGGTGCACGGTAGCTGAAAGACCTTTGGCCTAGCGCAGTCCTTCGATAGGGGACATGGATGGGCATGTTTGTTAGGTGCCTTAGGGTGCTCCTGTGGGTGTTAGTTTGTATTAAGGAGTGTAGGCCGAGGAGTGCAGATTTCAGCAGGATTTTCTTAGCCTGGAGACAGGTATGGTATTTTAGCCTTCCTTTAAAGGTCAGCCAGTCCGCTAATTTGAAGAGGTTGCAGGTGTGGGTTAGGTAGTCACTTCCAGTGACCGGTCAGCTGGCTTTGTTGAGGGCAAGGTCGATGCGCTTCAAAGCAGTGGAGTCAGCCATCCCGTAAATTATTATTCCGTAATCTATCAAGGATATGACCGAGCTGGTCACTGCCAGACGAAGGGCATATGTGGGAGGCATTGTCTATGCCTGTAGAGGATCCCTAGTCTAGTGTTTAGTGAGGAGGACAGTTGGTTGATGTGTGCGTGGTAGGTGAGAGATGAGTCTAAGGTGATGCCTAAGTATTTGAAATCCATGACTTGTTCAATTAAGATGCCCTGGTTGTTGTTGATGATTAGGTGGGCTCTTGACAGGGGGCTTTGTCAAGCAGAAAGATCATGGATTTTGTTTTGGTGTGGTTTAATATAAGCCTGTGGTTTGTGAACCAGTCTTCTAGTTCAGAAGTAGGTTTTGCAGCTTGTGTTGAGGGAGTTATGGGAGTTTTCTTTCCAGAAGACTACTGCATCATCTGCATAGAGCAGAAGTTTCCCATTACAAGCTTTGGGGATGGCATTCAGGAAGAGAGTGAATAGTAGGGGGCCTAGGATAGATCCTTGGGGTACACCTGATAGGACCTGGGTTTTAGTGGATAGGGAGGTATTGATTTTAACCTGTTGTGTTCGACCTCTTAGATAGTTCTTGAACCAGGATAATGTGTCTGGTGCAAGGTTGAAGGAGGGGAGTAGGTATAGAAGGAGGTCGTGGCTGACAGTATCGAATGCTTTGGTTAGGTCGATGAAGATTGCTCCAGCAATATCACCACCGTCAAGAGCCTCTTGCACATAAGATGTGAATTCTAGGAGTGCTGAGGTGGTACTGTGTCCAGGTCTGAAACCATGTTGTTCTTGGCAAAGCAGGGAGTGCTCGGTGAGGTACTCCGTGATTTGGTCTGATACGATTCTTTCTTGGGCTTTTGTGAGAGGGGGGAGTAATGTAATGGGCCTGTAATTACCTGGATCTGTAGAGTCACCTTTTTTTAGGATTGCCTATCACATGCATGCTTAAAGTCCCCCATACTGTTTTTGCTCCTACCACCTTTGCTGGCAGACTGTTCCAGGTGTTCACCACTCTTTTAGTGAAGTAGTACTTCCTCACATCCCTGTTAAATTTCCTCTCTTCTAGCTTCATTGCATACCCTCTTGTCCTGGTGCACACCCTCATTTGAAATAGACTCCCCTCCTGTACCCAGTTCACCCCCATGAGGTATTTGTAGGTCTCTATCATGTCCCCCCTCTCCTCTAGGGAGTACATGTTGAGATCCCTCAGTCTCTTCTTGTAGGACTTTTGATGTAACCGCTGCACCATTTTAGTTGCTCTCTTCTGGACTGTGTCCACCCTGTCTATGTCCTTTCTGAGATAAGGCCTCCAGAACTGGACACAGTACTCCAGGTGGGGTCTTTCCAGTGACTGATACAACGGCAACACTCCCTCTTTCCTCCTGCTGGTGATACCTCTCCCTATGCACCCCAGCATCCTACTAGCCCTGCCCACTGCCTTGTCACACTGCCTTGCCACTTTGTGGTCATCAGATATGATAACCCCAAGGTCTCTTTCCTGCGTAGTGACTTGTCACACTGCCTTGCCACTTTGAGGTCATCAGATATGATAACCCCAAGGTCTCTTTCCTGCGTAGTGACTGTTAGTACCTCCCCATCATTTAATACTCAGTTCCTGAGTTTCTATGTCCTAGGTGCATGAGTCTGCACTTTTTGGCATTGAACCCCAGCTGCCATGCCCTTGACCACTCCTCGAGTTTTCTAAGGTTCCTACACACTCTCTCCACCCCTACCTGAGTGACCACCCTATTACAGATTTCTGTAGCGTTCCACATTGTCAATGGGTAATCATAACAACTGGGTATAGTGCATCCCTACCAGGGGAATGACACAGCCCGAGCTTTAGAATGTTGGACACATGACGATTCCAAGCAGCAGCAACTCTCAGTTTAGCTGTGCCATTTGAAGAGGACAGAGCTACTTTTATCTTCTCTGAAGATTTTCAAGATTCAAGATTTCAAGACTTCTTTTGGGGCAGCAATTCTGCATAGCAGGTTGGGGCTCCCTGTTTCGGGGAACACCCCTAAATTAAAATTGTGCCTGTTAAGCTGCCGCTTTCAAATTCAGTAACCTGCCTTTTCCATCCCTTGTGTGGATTGGAAGCCACTTTTGCCTTGTTAGGGTGTTTAATGTTTTCCATTTATTAATAATTAAAAAACAGACAAAAAGACCCACAAAGGTGCCACAGGTAGGTACAATTTTATTCTTCTAGGAATAGCATAAATGTGACTTGATTTATCACAGAAGAGCATACATTTAATATAGTTCTTTACAGAATTAGCTCTTAGTTTTCCCCATATCGGATACAGCCATTTTTCTCTTAATTCTGCCATTTTTGTGCAATCAGGTATCAGATGTTTGATAGTTATGGTGATGGATGAATTGCAGCCACATTCCTGATTCACAATGTCAAAGATAGATTCTAGGAGCGTGGATATGTTGTTCATCCACACTTCTTGGCACGTCCCTTTCCACTTTACATCTTGCCGGAATTCTTCAAGCTGGCTCCTCCCTCCCACCTGGGTGGTATAAACCTTGGCTGCGCCCCATGACGCCAGATCTTCCTTTCCACTGGAAGATGCAGGTTCTCTCATGCTCTTGCAGCAATTGGTAGACCCTGGATTCAAAACGTCGGTATTTAGTTTAGTTTAGTTTTTTTTTTTTGTTGACCGGGTAAGTGCACTAGACAAATCCTGCCTATTTTCAGGCACGACCCGGGGAAGGGGTATACAGATGAATGCCAACTGACCTTGAACCAGATTAGCTATTGGTATTTTTTTGTGAATGGAGAAATTTGGCCAGGGCACGAGGAAATCCCCTGCTCTTTCGAGAAGTGCCATGGGATCTTTAACATCCACCTGAACTGCCACCAGAACAGGCAGATGGGACGCCGGTTTAACGTCTCATCCAAAGGAAGCACCTCAGGAGTGCAGCAACCCCTCATGCTGCACTACAGTGTCAGTATTGGGATATTAACCAAGTGCCTGGTGTGGGGATAGAACCCACAGCCTACTGATCTCCCAGCTTCAGAGGCGGTGTGCTACCTGCTGAGCCACTGGCGGCTTTGCCGAGAGCCGCTTTTAAAACTCGTTCGAGTTAGCGATTGCGATTCTACCGCATCAGATATGGAGGAAAAATCTTTCCCCGGATTTTGCCAGTGCCCCTGCGGCCAGAAGATGTTGCGCACTGATCCCCCACCTAACGTGCGTTTACTGCCTAGGTGCCGGACATGACACCTCAACATGTACTTTTTGCTTAGCCCTCCATCCCAACGTCCTGGATGACCGCATGGCATGTTTGAAGCTGGGAAGACCGGAGAAAAGGAACCCGCCGGTGAAATCAAAGGAGGCGAGGTGGACGGTTTCCACGGCAGCGGAATCCACTGAGCAGCTGGAACAAATTGAAGGCATTTGAGGAGGAAGCAGCTAAAGCTTTGGCCAATCGAAGCTTCTTCGTACCGCTGAACCTTGGCTCCACTTTTTCAGGCTCCTTCAAGGAGTTGTGCCAGTCTCTCCACGCTCGAGGTGAGGCGCCCTCGGGCTCGCTCTCCTCCGACTCTCAGAAGAGAGACAAGGACCCGATGTCTTCATCCCGACAAAGACGTTTCTGGGACAGAGAAAGGTCCAAGTCCCGGGAAACCGCGCTCTCGACTTTGGTCGAGATTGCATCCTCGGCCGCCGGCTTTACGGACCTTCCGTCTGGCCAGGGGACCGAGGGTACTGAGGAAGTGGTCGACGAGGTGGAAATAGTCCTTGATCCTATCAACCCTTTATCGCTGGCTCTGCCCGATGATTCCTTGGAGAGGATTCCTGTCCTCATTTTTCCTGATGAGGAGACCCAGCCTGCTGGTGTCCCCATGACAGAACCGTTCCAGACCCTCGGGTGTCACCGATTCCGGTGTCTCCCAATCAACTGAGTCGGCCTCCCTGATCTCGAGTGAAGTCTAGAACCCCCTCGGCCAAATGATCAAGGAAGAGCCACAAATGCTTTAAAAAGAGGCGACGCCACAGATCATCCTCATCCTCCTCAGACGAGGAGAGGCTTCGTGAAACTCGTTGACACTACAAGGACCTGCGTGTGGCAGCAGCTTATTTTGACGACGGGTGAAGCCGTCGCGTCCCCCGGTCATCGCAGCTTTAAGCCCTCTGAGCCCACAACCGACCCCTTGGAACCGACTCGCCGTTCCCCACCAGCAGGCCGGCCCATGTTCTGGTTCGCCAAAACTGGTTTCTCCACCTATCCGGGTGGAACCACTGCCTAAGTAGCCTCAGGGAGGGGCGCCCTCGAAAGAAGATCGGCCAGACACCAGGCTCCCCCAGCGCCTGTCTATCACTGTCACCCCAGATGTCCCTCGGCGTATCGAGGGTGACCTAGGCGGTAAACTGCTTTATCTCGACTCTTCGGACTCGAACGCCACAGGACTGCACTTACATCCCGGGGATGATGAGTCATCTATGGCGGGGTTGGAGGAAGGTCCTTCCTCCTTCCAGACCATCCTCCGCCTCATCTCCAAATCTACCAGAATGCCCCTGGAGTCCATCCAGAAAAAGGTGGAGTACCCTCTCACTGATATTCTCAAGAGAGGGGATACCCCGACGGAAGCCTTTCCAGGAGCCGAGGCTGTCGTGGGTCTGGCATTTGAACTTTAGCAGCACCCTGCTTCCTGCCCAGAACCATCTGCCCACATGGCCCGCAAGTACGCGGTGCCCATGGGGTCCCTTGAGGGGTTCACAGAGCACCCTTTGGCCGAGAGTCTGGTGACCGCCTCTGTGTTCAGGCGTACTGGGAGTTCAGCCGACACTGACCGACCCTCGGACAAGGAGTCCCAAGTATATGGACCACTCTGCCCGTAAGGTCTATGCGGCCTCTTCTTTGGGCCTTCATCAGGCCAGCTCGGCGGTTATTGTGACACACTTCTCTCATGCCCTTCTTGGGTCATTAGACGAGGTCCTCCCTCATCTCCCAGCAGACATGCAAACTACGGTCAAGCAAGTCCGCAACCACGGCCAAGTTGTTGCAAAACAGCAGCTCCAGATGGCCTTGGACATGGGAGATTCTTGCGCCTGCTGTTTAACAGTCGCAATGGCCACTCACCGCAGGGCTTGGCTGAGGCTTTCCTCCTTTCCAGCGGATACCCAGCACAAGCTTGCTGATGTGCCCTTCCTGGGTACCGACTTGTTTGGTCCAGGAGTTGCCAGTCACCTTCAATGTATAGAGCAGTCCAGTGCCACCTTGGATGCCACTTCTGCTCAGGGTTCTTCCGGCAAGAACCAGCAGAAGAAAAAGAAGAAGCAATTTCAGCATTCTTCCCCTGCAGTCAGGCAGCCCTCCAATCAAGGAGGTCAGCAGCAACAACAGCAGCAGGCTCAAGCTTGGCACCCTCGGCCCAAGCAGGACCCTCAGCAGCCCTGTAAGGTAGGCCGAGGCGCAGGGGACTCCTCCTCCTCTTTCAAGCCTGCTCAGTGACAGGTTGGGGGTTGCTTCCCCCATTCCCATCACGCCAGCTCTGGGTCCTCCCATGGGGGGCCGGCTCCGCCACTTTCTTTCCGCCTGGCCCGATATCACTTCGGACAGGTGGGTTCTCGAAGTAGTCGGTCAGGGCCTGCCTCTAAAGTTCGAACAGTACCCTCCCAGCCGAGCCCGTGCCCCTCGGGAGGAAAGGATCTCAGCTTGCACCCAGTCAACTCTTCGAGACGACGTGGCTCAGCTGCTCCTCAAGGAGGCTATAGCTTTGGTGCCAGATCCATCAACAGATCCAGGCTTCATTTCCAGGTACTTCCTGGTGCCCAAGTGGACGGGGGGTTGGCGCCCCATCTTAGATCTCCATGACCTGAATCAGTATCTCAGGTCTTGCACCTTCCAGATGGTAACGCTGAACCAGATCATACCATCCCTGGAGCACAATATGTGGTTCTGTTCTCTGGATCTACAGGACGCATTCTTTCATGTCCCTATCCGTCCATCCCACCAGCGGTTTCTCCGCTTCAGGGTTGAGGGGACACTGTACGAGTTCCGAGCCATGCCGTTCGGCCTGTTATCGGCCTCTCAGGTCTTCACTAAATGCATTGCAGTGGTGGCAGCCCACCTTCAGCATTGAGGAGTCCGAATTTACCCTTATCTCGACAATTGGCTCTTGGCAGGTTTCTCCTTTCAGGAGGTGGAGAGGTCCAGGGATCTGACCCTCCGAACCTGCTTCCAAGTCAGAACTCGTGTCTTCTCAGGTGATGGGTTTCATTGGGGCAGAGCTCGACTCTTGTCAAGCCAGAGCTCAGGTCCCAACAGACAGGGCAGAGGTTCTCTCCTCCTTTGCCCGATCATTTCTGGTTGGGCACTTACGCCTTGCCTGGGACTTTCTACGCCTTCTGGGTTACATGGCGGCATGCACCTCAGTGGTCCATTGCACCAGGTGGCACATGCGCCCCCTCCAGTGGGAGCCCGACCACCCAGTGGACTCAGCGTCACGGTCACTTCGACCAGCTGATCACTGTAACCCAGAAGATGTGGGACGCTCTCCAATGCTGGACCTCCCCAGGACAGTTGCAGGAAGGGATCCTGTTTGTCCGCTTCTTACGACCGATGCCTCTCTCATGGGCTGTGAAGCCCACATGGGGGACAGAGCCCACGGAATTCTGGATCTCCAAGGAACGATGCCACATCAACCTGTTGGAGCTCAGAGCAGTCAGACTGGCACTGTCAGCTTTCGCTCCTCAGCTCCGGGGTCAATTGGTTCAAGTCCAGATGGACAATACCATGACCATGTACTACCTCAACAACAGGGCAGCACGCACTCCCGTCTGCTGTGCAAGGAGGCACTCCACATCTGGACCCTCGTAAGCCGGTTGGAGGTGGATCTCCTAGCCATCCATGTAGCAGGAGCCTTGAACCAGGTAGAAGATGCTCTCAGCTGCATAGGCCAGACATCCCACGAGTGGTATCTCCATCCAGAGGTAGCTTACAGCCTGTTCTCCCATTGGGGCAAACTGCTGGTAGACCTGTTTGCCTCCAGGGAAAACACCAAGCTGAGGCTGTACCATGCCTGCCCCCCTCAGCAGGGCTCGCTGCAGGGGGATACCTTCTCGAGGCCGTGGACCCCAGGCCTCTTCTACGTCTTACCCCCATTTCCCTTGATCCACAAGTTGTTACTCAAGGTGAGGAGGGACAAGGTGAAGGTGATTCTGGTAGCCCCAGACTGGCCGCAGCAGTTCTGGTATCCAGATCTCCTCAGCCTTAGCTGCAGGCCCCCGGAGCAGCTTTGTACACACCTGGACCTGATATCTCTAGCTCAAGGGAAGGTTCTTCATCTGGACCTTCAATCCCTGCACCTCACAGCCTGGTACCTGGGCAGCTAGTGTTCCAGGCTTTGGGTCTTTCCGAAGATGTCTACACCATGGTGGAGGTATCTCATAAGGAATCGACCAGAAAACGTTATGCCTTCAAATGGAAAAGATTTTCCATTTGGTGCCAGGATAAGAGTCTGGACCCCTTATCCTGCTCTGTGGCTAACATTCTCGACTACCTTTGGTCTCTCTCCAAAGAGGGTCTACGGTCATTGACCCTTAAGGTGCACCTGGCAGCCATCTCTGCTTACTGGGTGTGGGCCGGTCAGCCAACATTGGCACAGGAGACAGTGGTCGGGCGCTTTTTCAAAGGCCTCGATCACATATCCCCTCCAGTGCGTGAACCTCCACCTCCATGGGATCTGTTGCTGGTTTTGGCAAAGCTCATGGGCAAGCCATTCGAACCCATGCACAAGTGTAAGCTCTCACACCTGTCGAGGAAGACGGCCTTCCTGGTGGCTATCACGTCAGCCAGAAGGACAGGAGAGCTCCCGGCACTTTCAGTGGACTCCCCTTATCTGGTCTTCCACAGGGACAAAGTTGTCCTGTGCCCCCACCTGAAATTCCTTCCGAAGGTGGTGCCAGAGTTTCAACTTAACCAGATGTTGACTCTGCCAGTATACTACCCTAATTACACCTCAGACGCCAAGTACAGGCTCCATACCTTGGACCTGAGATGTGCTGTCCCCTATAATAAGGAGAGAACAGCAGAAATTCATGGAGAGATTTGCCAGCTGTTTGTCACCTATGCTGAAGCCGCTTCTGGTAGACCTGCAGCCAAACGGACCATAGCAAGATGGATTACATCTTGCATAGGTCTGTGCTATGAGTTGGCGGGCAAGGACCCTCCCAGAGGGATAAGAGCTCACTCTACCCGCCATACTGCTGCTGCGTGGCTGCTTCCAGGGACATCCCTATCCAGGAAATCTGTTGGGCTGCTACCTGGAAGTCAACAAACACCTTCATTACCCATTACCACATCGACCTTGAGTCACGCTGGGATGGTGGTTTTGGGGCCTCGGTTCTCCAATCTTTATTTCCCAAATAGGGGGTGTGTGCCTTGCCTCCCTCCTCCCGGAGAACTGCTTGGCATCTGCTGAAGTGTGGATGAACAACATGTCCACGCTCCTAGAAGAACAGGTTACTCACCTGTAACAGTAGTTCTAGGAGTGGTATATGTTGTTCATCCACACACACCCACCTGACCTCCCCGGCTTCGGCGCACAACCTTGCTTCCAGCAGGCTAAGATCTGGCATCATGGGGCGGAGCCGAGGTATTTACTACCTGGGTGGGTGGGAGGAGCTAGCTTGAAGACTTCCGGCAAGATTTAAAGGAGAAAGGGACATGCCAAGAAGTGTGGATGAACAACATATACCACTCCTAGAACTACTGTTACAGGTGAGTAACCTGTTCTTCCTTCCCATATCCCGTTTTAAACAGACCCATTCTAAATTTGCAATAGGCATTCCTTTGTAAGTTATCCTCACAGAATGTCAAGTACTTTTCTGCTTGCAGTGTTTGCTTATACTCTAGGTAAGCTCTACAGAAAAGGGTGTCTCTTAATTTTCTTATCTCATTCTGAACATAGTTGTCAATAAGCCTTTGTTTGACTAAGTTTACATATTGTTTTACACTCGTTATTAGTTTATTATCCCATATCTGTGTCAAGCCTATTTGGCAAATGTCCCTTGGTTTTAATCCAGCATTTGGCCAGGAGGCTGTCTTGAGGGGCCAACACAGTTTTTTGCCATAGTCCCAAGGCTCTTAATTGGGCTTGAAGAGTAATTGATTTTAATTGTAGCTCTGTCCTAAGTAAAGCTGTCAGAGTTCGTTGTGGAAGACCTAAGGCCAATTTGTAAAACATATTTTGAACCACCTCCAGCGACCTGGCATTTTTAGAAAAAGCCCAAAGTTCTGCCCCATATAATTGGGCACTAATTACCTTAGAGTCAAATGCCCTTTTTAGGGCAATGTATGAGTTGTCTGCAAAGTTTTTACAAAATCTTAGTAAAGTCCTTGCAGAACTTAAGCCTTGTTTCTTAGATCTAGTAAGTTGTTGAAACCAGGACATCTTTGTATCAAACACAACCCCCAAATAAGTATACTCACTCCTAATTTCAAATGTTAACTTATCAATTACCCAGTTCTGCTGCATCTTATTCTGTGTACTTCTATCAAATATCAAGATAGCTGATTTTTGAGGGTTGATGAAAAAATCTGATTTCTTTAATGTATTTATACAGCCTCTGATTGCACGTTTTAGGCCAGTTTTAGTTAGTGAGCATAGTACAGTGTCATAAGCATGTATTAATATGCCCACTTTATTCCCATTAATACATGGTGCTGAGAAATCCATTGCCTTCATTTCTCTAATCAAACATTCATACTATACTAAGGTTCATACTAAGATTCATAAAAAGAACTAGTATGCGAAGCCCATAATGCTCTTATACTAGGCCAATGAATAATATGATAAGTCATACCCAGACATAATTAACATATCAAGGCGATGTTTAAAAATCTGTTTAGTATTACTGTACTAGCAACCACAGCAGATGGAAGTCTGTTCCAAGGTCCAATAGATCTCACAGTAAAGAAAAACTTCCGATTATTGTGTTTAAAAGATTTACCAGTTAACTGGAGGGGGTGACTTCTAGTATCATGTATTGATGATCTAAAAGAAGGACCTAACTCAGTCATGACATATGGGTCATGAACAATGTCGTATAGGAAAAGAAGGTCGCCTCTAAGGCATCTAATGGTAAGAGGCATAAGTTTTAATGTATCTAACCTGGATTCATAGGAAGTGGAGTCAAGACCAGATATTTTGTTAGTGTACTTTCTCTGTACTTTTTCAAGAGTATTACTATCCGATTTTTTTAAACGGACACCATAACTGTGATGCATACTCAAGATGAGGGCGGACATAGGACCTAAGCAGGGGCAATAACACCTCCTGATCTCGGAATCTAATATTACGTAGAATAGACCAAACAACTTTGTTAGATGTACTAATCACTGAATGCAAATGTTTGGAGTATGTTAAATCATCCGAAATAGTGATTCCCAAGTCCCTCTCATCTGAAGTGGCACACAGTGTTGAACCATCCAAAACATATTGGAAATTTGAGTTATTGGAACCCAAATGCATAACTTTACACTTTGTAGTGTTCAATTTCATACCCCATTTGTCAATCCAAATGGAAACGATGTCGAGATCATGTTGGATGCAAGATATCTGATCTAAGTTAGAGCATGGTCCCCCAACCTTCACATCGTCTGCATATTTTATTGTAAAAGAGAGACAGGAATTGGTTAAGTTGGCTATAAAGGCCTGGAAAAGACAGAGGCTGAGAACCGAACCCTGCGGAACACCGCTCAAAACATTGTCAGAGTTAGAAATAACACCATTAATTATCACCCTCTGTGTTCTGTTACAAAGCCAATTAATAATCCAGGCAATTATATAACTATTAATGTTAAGTCCCCTGAGTTTTTGAATTAAAGCCCAATGAGGCATAGTATCAAATGCCTTACTGAAGTCAATGAAGACAACTTCACAAGGTATCCGGTTATCCAAATGGGAACTAAAGTGTTCGTAAAAACAAAGCAGATTAGGTAAGCAGCTTCTACTCTTCTTGAAACCGTGTTGTTGTAGATCAGATGCATCAATTACAGGAGCAATAATATCCTTAAGAAGACTTTCCAACACTTTGCATATAGAAGAGGTTAAACTGATGGGCCGATAGTTTTCCCAAAGATATTTAGATCCCTTCTTATGAATAGGAACTACAAGAGCCTCTTTCCTTTCAGTAGGAATATAGTTATTCTTTAAGAAAAGATCAAACCAAAGTTCAAGTGAAAAGGCAGTCTGGTCAGACAGTATATATAGTAAATGACCTGCAATGTTATCTGGACCTGGACAAAATTTACCTTTAAGTGTGTGTAATTTTTTAAGAATAAACTCCACTGAAAATATAATAGGAGGATCTGATGGTGTTATAATTGGCTGATGTATTTGGACTTTCGATACAGGGAAGATTTTACAAAATTCAATGTTAAATGCATCAGCAATGGCCTTAGGCTCATGATAAGGATGTTATCTAAAGTAAGAGGCCCCACCATGCAAGGGGTTTTCCTAAGGGAATTAATATAAGAATAGAAATATTTAGAGTTTGACTTACTAGCTGTCTTAGCCAAATTCAGTTCCCATCTAGATTTAGCCTTTCGAATAACTGATTTACATTTCTTATTAGATTTCAAATAAGACTCCCAATTAGATGAGGTCTTATTTTTAAGAAAGTTACAATATTTTTTATTTTTATAATTGACTAACCATTTAATGTTTTTATTCATCCATCTAGGAATCTGTTTACCATTTGAATTCTTAATTGTAGAGGGGATATAAGTGTCACGAAGAGTAGTAATGAGTGACTTGAAAGAAACCCAACTTTGATATGATGATTGATAACTAAAAAAGGATGACCAATCAATATCCTCAAGGTGTTGTTTAATAGCATGAAGATCAGCTTTGTGATAAAAGTATATGATTGAAGTATTAGAATTGAGAATAGTGTGACTCTGTAAAGTAAATAAAATCGAATTGTGATCACTGTCACCAATCGGTGAAGAGATTATCACATCCCTAACATCTAGCTCAGCACTACTCAGGACACGATCTAACATATTATTACCTCTGGTGGCAGAAGTCACCCATTGTTTCAAGTCGAGTTCCAAACAAGTGGACAAGAACTTGTTGCCGATGCCACTAGAGGCTGAAGAAAACTGCCAATTAATATCAGGAAAATTAAAGTCCCCTGTAATTATGACATTACCCATTTGAGTAGCAATTTCAAATTCGGATAAAATAGCATCCAGCATAAGACTGGATGAGTTAGGGGGAAGGTAGCATGTCCCAAGGATAATAAAATCCTGTTTTGAGAGAAAAAGTTTAATCCAGAGACTCTCAGTCGAGAGGTTGTGAGTTTTTATACAACTAGAAATGTTCATAGAATTAATTTTATTATTATTAAATAAAGCGACCCTGCCACCCTTCCTTTCGATACGATTTAGAAAATGAGAAATATAACCAGGCAGTTGCTTGTCCCAAAGGGACTTATCGTCTCCCCATGTTTCACAAACAGAGATAATATCTAAATCCTTATTTGAAGCTGTAATTTGTAGTTCATCAAATTTCTGTTTCAATCTCCTAGCATTAAAACTAAGAAACTGTAAATATTTACTAGAAGGTTTGTGTGAATCAAGAGAAGAGGATTTAGCCCTCAACTCCCCCCCCCCCCATTATTTAGTTTAAATTCTTATTAATTATAGACAGAAATTGTTGACTCAGCAGAGCATTCCCACGTCTGCTAAGATGCAAACCATCAGAACAATAAAGCTCTGGTCTATCTGAAAACTCCTCCCAATGAGTGATACAATGAATATTCTGTCGCAAACACCATTGCCGGAGCCAATTATTAATAGTTTTAATTTTATGATTAAGAAACAAAGAGTAACGTGGTATGGGTAAAATCTCTGAAAGAATTATATCACAACCAAGTTCAATCATTTTATTAGTCATAGAGACAAAAGCTAATTTAATGTTCTGAACAGAGTCCTTGTAAATGTTATTTGCTCCAATATGAATAATACAAAGTGGGTTGATGTCCTGAGAAGCAATGATATTATCAACCATACATGTAAGGTCTACAATTTTTGCACCACTAAAACTAGAACATGTTCTATTGTGCTTGTCAGGTTCACAAATAGCCCTGTCCAAATGTTTAACTATGGAGTCACCCAGTACAAAAGTTTGCCTAGTATTTGTATCTACAATATTGGTAACAGACAAAGAAGATGCAACTTCAAAAGTAGAAGTTGTATCATGAGTGGATGAAAAATCAATCAAAGGAATATCAGCCATAGAAATTGGGGGGGGGGAGTCGGTAAACAAGAGTTAGGCATGCCAGCGTCATTATGGGGAATGTTTATGGGGATTATACCATCAATTGGAACCTCGATAGGGGTGCAATTTGTATCAATAGAAATGGTGGACAGAGGGTCAAAGCTATTATGTAGGGAATGTTGAAGTACTCAGCCCTTCTCCTTTTTTAAGTAAGTTTTAACCTTTGTACATTGTACCAAGCAGTGTCATCTGCACTGTTCTCATGACAGGGCTCTTCCTCTCTTGCTCTCTTTTTTGATGCCTCAGATGAATGAATAACTAAGCTACTATCATAAGTGAGAAAATTATCACTTGGTATATCTTTCTCAGAAGTGATGTTGGATACAGAGGTAGAAGGCGTCTTAGCTAGAGGAGTGTGAGGTACTGCTGTAACCCCATGAAGTGTTTGAGAAAAGGAATCCTGACTTAACTCAAGTGCCAGTAACCATTTGTAGAACAAGTTATTTTCGCATTGCAACACTACATTTTCAGTGCATTTAGGGTACTGGAAAGGGAGATTATTACAGGTAATAATTGAAAAGCTAAACATATTGCAAGACGTACATTGGACACCAATTTCCCCATTAGCAGTAGTAATAAATATATTAACATTGCTCGATAGATTTGAGGGGGATGCCATGTCCTCGAGTAGATAGTGGGGCAAAGGACAACTCAATCACAACTGTATACAGTAAATCTTACTGTGTAACACTTACGAGTATACTGGCTATTGTAAATGAATTTGTTGAACCTCGTAACACCGCCTAACACGCTTAACACGTGCTAGACACACGTGTCTTAGAGCACGTCTTCAAGCACAAAGGTGTGCGCACGCCCTGCTCCCTTGCTCACCTTGCTCGCATGGGGAGAGATTAAATAGGCAGAAGTGACCTGGAAGTACCCAAATAAGGTCACACAGCCTCCCGATGTATGAAGTTAGAAAATCACTACAGAACTCTGTGAAAACCACTCATAAATGGAGCTGGCAGTGTTATATGTGTGAGAGCTGTCCAAATAATAAAAATAAACTGTCCCTGGTTGAGCTGTAGTTCTCCAAAGTATAGAGGAGAACTACACTCACTCTTCCTGCTTCCTGAATGGGTAAGCAAGGCTCCAAGCACGCAATAGCGTGATGCAAGTACAAGTGTGTGCAAATTACAGGTTTAGCGAGGAGATTTAAAATAACATTCAGAGAGAAGCTCTTCACAGCTCAGTCAACAGGTTTAAAATGGCGAAATGAGCAAACCGGGAGAAATTTATACTTGAGTCATGACTTGGAAGTGCCCAAATAAGGTCACACAGCCTCCTGATGTATGAAGTTGGAAAATCACTACAGTACTCTGCGAAAACCATTCATACGTGGAGCTGGCAGTGTTATACATGTGAGAGCTGTCCAAATAATAAAAACAAACTGTCCCTGCATGAGCTGTAGTTCTCCGAAGTATAGAGGAGAACTACACTCACTCTTCCTGCTTCTTGAATGGGTAAGCAAGGCTCCAAGCATGCAATAGCGTGATGCAAGTACAAGTGTGCAATTTACAGGTTTAGTGAGGAGATTTAAAATAACATGCAGAGAGAGGCTCTGCACAGCTCAGTCAAAAGTTTAAAACATTCTACATAGAGATTAAATAGAATAGGTGCCAAAAGGCAACCCTGTTTTACACCTTTTTCTATATGTATTGCCTCAGAAACATACCCCTCTCTTGTAGTTCTGATGTAGGCAGTATTATTTTCATGTAAGCATCTCAAGATATTCAAGAGTTGGTTGTGTATACCAAGATCTAGTAGACTTTCCCATAGCAGGTTCCTAGTAAGACTATCAAAGGCAGCTTTTAGATCCAAAAATGCCATATATACTACACTTTTCTGTATTATATAATATTTTCCAATAAGGTGATTCAAAACAAAGATGTTATGAATTGTGCCTTATTCCTGAAGCCTGCTTGTTCTTCTGAGATACAGATCATTAGATGTCGCCCAGTTCTCTAATCTCTCAAGAATTATTCTTGAGAATATTTTTTCCACTATACATAACAGGCTAATCGGCCTGTAGTTCCCAGGGTCATTCGGGTCTCCTTTCTTATAAGTGGTTATATTTAGGCTTATAAGCCATTCTTCAGGGATCTGCCCTTTTTCTAAGATAGAGTTGAATAGGAGACCTAATTTATTAGCCCACCAACCAGGGAGGGCCTGGAAGATTTCTGCACCTATCATAACCTATCCCGGCTGCTTTGTTTCTCTTCTGGGCCATGATAACTTGCTTAACTTTTTTTATTGTAGTTATATATGTAATATTACCTTGTATGTCATCTTCTGGGAGCATCTGTCTTTGCTTGGGGTTTGCTTTTGGAACTTCGTATTTTCCCTGGAAAAATTCTACCCAGACATGGGAGGATATGACTGAGAGAGTATTAAACTCTATGGTCTTTGTCCGTAGGGCTACTAATTCCCAGAAGTTTTTACTGTCTTTATTTTCTGTACTCTTCTGCAATTCTTGTCATAAACATAAACATTTCTTGTAGTTCCTTTTTTTGTAGTTAATAAGATTTCTATACTCTTTTTTTTTTTTTTTTAACCATTTCAAAGTAGTATAAGCAGTCCAATCCAGTGATTTTTTTTTTGGAATATCTACCAATTTTCCTTAAGAGTTTCCTTTTCTCTTTGCGTTCTTTATCATACCATACAGCTTGCTTTTTCCAAAATGTATTGCTAGTAGTTCTCTCCCTATCCTTTCTTTCTTGGAGATTGCCCTTTAGGTACAACACCAGGTTCATGTAGTCTGTAATGGGGTTTCTAATAATCTCCATCCCCTGTCTTTGGTTATTTTGCTCCAGCTCCCATTTTCCTATGAGATCTCTTATGTGCTGTTCTAAATATGGGGTCCACTTTATTGATTTCTTATTCCTGATAAGATTATACTCCACATCCTAGGGATCTTTTGTATGGTCTAGCTTGCCTTTACCTGTATATATAAATTCAAGTGTAACTGGAAAATGGTCACTTTCCCACTTGGGGTAATGTCCAATTTGTTAACTCTACTGAAGGAAAAAATATCAAATGCCAAATCCAATACACTACCTCCCCTGGCTGTTGGATATGTATACTCCCCTAACTTATCATCTTTCGTCCTTCCATTCAGAAGTTGTAGATTATTTTCTGCATCAATATTCAATAATCTTTTCCCTTTTTGATTAGTCAAATTGTCTTTGGATAACCTTATTGGTATTGTAAATATATCATCTAGGTTCCAATCTGGTTCATACGATTCCATTAATGAACCAACCCTGGCATTGAAATCTCCCATGATTAAAATGAAGGCATCATAGCCAGCCAGCTGGTGCTGTGGGTTGAGGCGCTGGATGCCACGCCTCGTGGCACGCCATGACCTGGGTTCAGGAACGAGCCTGGGATGCTATGGGTCGGCAGGGGGAGGAGAAGATTGAGCATCTAGAGGACTGCTCTCTTCTCCTGGGGTGGGTTCAGGGGAACTCCGCACTCAGCAGCGGCACCTAACAGAGGCTGGGGGCACTCACCCAGTAGCAAGGAACAGCAGCAGGGGACTGGTGATGGCAGGCTGTCTGTGGGAGGTCCCGTGCTGACACCATTGCGTGCTGCACCTGGGGGGACGTAAAAGAGAAATACCCCCTCTGAGCCTGATAGGTGACAGCTCTCCACAGTGCCTGATGCCACATGCCCAACACCGGGTCTCTGTCTCTGCCTCTCCGCCGACCTAGCCAGACACTCTGGATTATAGATAGAGTGCCAGTACATGAAGACAACCCTACCTCAGGGGGCTCAGAGCTGGGGGGATTGTCTAGCTTGGATTCGGTGGAGGACAGTAATATCTCTGCCAAGCAGGACCACGGTGGGCAGTAGAGCAATCCAGTGAGCTGGGGTAACCTGAGGGAGTTCAGGTTTGGGGGGTGAGAAACAGAGTTTGAAAAAAAAATGGAGGCATCAGGGTAATTATTTTGTATATAAGTAACTGCCTCTTGAAAAGTATCCATCATCTCTTTTATTTTAGGAGCAGCCATCGGGGGTAGTAGTTGTTCATAATTATAAGTAAATCATCTTGTACTAGTACAGTTTTAACTATCAGAATTGAGGGGATTTCAAAGTCTATTTGAGTACAATGCAGGACTTTATTGGATTAATCCACCTTTCGGCCTTCCAAATTTATGGTACTTTGTGGCACCCTTAACCCAACTTGAATAACCTGCCAATACGGAAGTCAGATTTCCTCATTCAGGTCTCTTGGAGCAGGATTATATCATATTCTCTAATCATTTTTATCCAGCCAAAATCAGTTATTTTTCCGAGAGACCTGCAATGTTCCAACTTAATATAGACAAGACCTTCTGCTGTCAATTTGAATTTATAGAAATTGTTGTGTTAGTGCTGTCCAATTCTAACTCATCCTCCACCTGTAGATGTACCGAGTTCTCCATGTCAGAGGATACCTCCAGTACCATTTTTGAATTTATTCTCTTACCATGGATCTTCCTCCACCTACAGTAGTTACTGTGTAAGGAGTCTCCTTCACCCCAAGAGTATGAGTGAATTCTGTTGGTGTTATGTAATCTGTAATTCTGGTTTGCAGCTTAATTGAAATTTGTATCTGATTGTTAGTTCCTAACCTACTTAGTTCTGTATCCCCCCCCCCCGTGTCTAGATCATTGTCTGTTATCCCAACTGTTCTTTCTTTTGTCTCTTTCTTTCTCTGGTTTAGCCGTAGAGTCATCCAGATTAGTTCCAAAGTCTCTGAACCCCTCCTTTTTACCTAACATGTACCCTCTCATCATTTTATTTGACTTCAGGACCAGGCAAACCATGCCTTTCATTGATCCTGTCTGGTATCTGTAAGTTGAGTCTATATCATTCCATGTAAATCTTGGAACTAAAACCCCTTTACACAGATTGTAAATTAGCAGTTTAAGCGTGAATGGGTTTTCTTTTTAATTTTTAGGTATGCCATCTACAAAAATTGTTGGTAACCTTAGACCTTGATTCATTTCTGTCTCCTTGTCACTTACTATTTGGGCATTACTCCCTTGCGTTCTGTGAGCTCCGGGTCCTTCCTTCCTGGCCCTCTTTTATCTGATGTTACACTTTTCCTGTTGTGGGCATTCTTAATTTCTCTATTATCATCTTGGATCCCTCTGTTCCATTTTTCCTTTGATCTTGGTCTGTCACTTCCCACCATATGATCATTACTATGTTCTCTTCCCTCAACCAGGGCCTTTTTTGATGTTTCCTTTTCAATATTCTTAATATAGTCCTTTCTCTTATTTTTACATTCCTTGCCTATTGCTCGAATGTCCTTCACCACTTTTTGTGTATCTAGCTCTTCTAGATCTGCTATCTTTTTGGTTATAGCTTGAATTTGTTCTTTATAAGAAGCTAGAGTATCCTTATGTCTATTTGGTTCCTTTATCTTAGCCTCTGTGCTAGTTCCTCTGTCATTGTCATTATTGAAAATCTGTTTATCTCTTAGTATCTCAAGAATTTGTGCCAAGCAATCTTTTTGTTTTGCAACAACTGTTTTAATTACTGAAATCTCTTTACAAATTTCTTTCATGTAGTCTGCCCAAGGTATTATGGGCTCACAGTCTTTGTCCCTGCACATACTAGTTTCAATGCTCGCACCCTTAACTGACGTATCTTCCAGCCCTACACACTCTTTCCCCACTAGATTGTCATTTTCCCACAAGTGTGGGATATCAGGTGGAAAGGTGGTGGGCGGATCAAGATTCATCCTTTCTACACAGGGTGAGATAAAGTTTTTGAAATCTAGGAAAATGCTTTCCTGGTTGTCATACTATTTGTGTTATTTTGTATATCTAGGTCTAGTCTTTATTTTTTTCCTGTCTCTCACATTGTGTTTGTGAAACTTATTTGGGGGAGATATCCACTCAGTTATCAATTCCTTCTCAGTTCCACTACTCATCACTTATCCACTCCTTAAACCCTCCAACTTGTGTATCTCTGCTAGAAGGGGATGTTCTAAGGATAAGGGAAGGGAACATCCTCCCCTAATTGGTGATGAGGTTCTCCTTGGTAAAAGGGAGCCTTTGACTCTCACAATATTATCTGAGCCAATAAACTCTAGCTGAGAACCCGGTGTAACAAAATAGTTTGTTATTTTTGTTGAGATTATGGGAATCTCCTTTTCTGTTGTAGTTATTATTCCATTCTTTTTTTGACCTTTCGGGCTTATTTTTTTCTTAGTCCCCATAAGTCTGTATAGAAAATTGCTTTAGCTAACAAGATTTTAGCACCCAAAGGCTATCAAGTTCTTCCTCTTTCAGGCTCAAATACTGAGCCTGTAGCTTGTAATCTGTCTTAACTAGACCTTAAGCGTTATACAACCAGTTCAGCATTTAATATAAATCAAATAAATTGCTAATCCCATGCCAACTTCGCTACTTGTGAGAAGCTTCTTCACTTCACTTCAGTAACTTTTCATAAAAAGGAACAAATAATCAGGCATCTCGTTAAGGCTGTACAGCAATAATAATAGTGTTACCACCATGTTAAGCAAAAGTCTACTGTTCACCACATGTTCTCAGTCCTTTGACCTTCCTTCCAGGGTTTCTTAATCTTTCCCTCTCCTGGTTTGCTTCCTTGGCTCCCCTTTTGGAGATGAGGAGGGTCTTATTGCGTTTTCACGTGCTGACCATTTCAAAAGTTCTGCTGTAGATCTTAACAAGTGGTTTCTGACAGCTCAGATTCACCTTGAGTTCCACCTAAAAGGGCAAACAAAATAATAAAATGTAATTACGTTTCAAGCGAATCACAATAATTTACCAAACTCTATATATTTGACACCAGCATAAAAATAACAGTCACTAGCTTTGGCTAACTATTCCGCAGTGTGATTTAAAGTTACTAACCTGTTGTCTAGTTACTCTTAGAAGAGATTCAGGATGAATAAATTCTGTTACTAAAATCTTGGTGAGTTAATAAACCTCTCAGAATAAAACAAGGAGCATTAATATGTCTAAGCTATGTCTAAGGTGTAAGAAGTAGCTTGCTTTCTCTTAATACATGCTCAAGTCTCAGGTGCTCAGGTTTTCCTTAACAAACGTTCTGAAAATATGTGGTTTTATTAACAGAATCCTCCTCAATATGGCTATGAGATTCCCTCTCAGAGTTAGGAGAGAAAGAAAACGTTGCACTAATCGATCTCAGAGCTTATCTTAAAATTAATTTCCCTGCCAGTCTACTGTGGCACTTCTCTCCTGCATGTGGGGTTTGAGTGAGCAATGGCGCATCTAACTCTGAGACGCCAGTGCATGCGTTTTAGGCCCTGGCCACACGTGATCCAAAACAACCTATGGCGACCTAGCTAGTTACGTCACTATTGCAGATAGAATTAAAAACTATTATTTAAAAGTTTAGAATTTTAACCCAAACATAAAGGTGCCAACATGGGTAAACTTATGGCTACTTCAGTTAGAACACGGGTCTCCAAACACCTTATTCTTGTAATTCTCCTAAAATTGATTTACAGAGATTGGGCCGCCTTGTTTCAAAATCTCTCACAGCCCACAGTTCCAACCCGCATAATTACCAAAAAACACAGAAATAAGATACACAATCAAAATCAGTGCATGAAGTATACTGCATAAGGACTTTCCTGCATGAGGGAGAAAAACAGAGTCTCTCGCGTCACTCGCTCCTTTTGCTTCTTTCCGCTTGCTGCACTGCAACACTTCTGCTTCTACTTCTGCCTTGGCCCCTCTAGTTCACACAGGATCCCTTCAGGTGACTCCAAGTTCTTTACAGATCAGTCTCCTGTTCTACTGCAAAATGCAGAAATCCCGACCTTCTGGGCCCGAAGTCCTTGAGCTCACGAGGTCTCCACTCCTCTGCCTGGGTCACTCGCCCCCTGCAGGGCTCACCGTCTTCTCTCCTCCCTCACAGGCTCTGCCACTGCTCGGACTCCATGTACAGCTGAGGAGAAAAAAACAGAACCACAGGCACACAAGAGTAGAATCCAGGCAGCACAAGCTGGTCCGGTAAGGAGCATGAAAATACACACATATAAATGTGCTACAAACAATCTGGCAGTGGTGGCATACCTTACATAAATATGCAGTAAGTGTTTCAAACCCCCTGCTTCAGCTGTCCTCAGCTCAGTGTGCAGCCGCCATCTTCCTCCTTCTGCAGAGCCAACTGGAATGGACTGCCAAAGGAAGTGGTAGGGGAGAAGACCGTCCAGCCAGGAGAATTAGCAACCTACAGGCTTTGTCTCACA
This sequence comes from Neoceratodus forsteri, assembly GCA_016271365.2. Lineage (NCBI taxonomy): Eukaryota > Metazoa > Chordata > Ceratodontiformes > Ceratodontidae > Neoceratodus > Neoceratodus forsteri. The sequence goes on along the minus strand of CM057453.1, from coordinate 1,174,069,960 downwards.
AAGAGCCATATCTTGTTATGCATAAGGACAAGGTGGCAGTCAGAACGATTCCCACTTTTGTTCCCAAGGTGCCCACGGCCTTCCATGTGAATCAGAAAATATGCCTTCCTTCCTTCTGTCCACAGCCTTCTCCCCTCAAGGTGAAGGAATTGCACAAGTTGGATTTGTGACAGGCAGTTAGGATCTGCCTTAAACGGATGGCTGAGTTCCAAAAGTCAGATAGTCTGTTTGTTCTTTTTGGAGCAGCCAAGCAGGGTCAAAAAGCCTCTAAGGCCACCCTAGCTAGGTGGGTGTGGGCCTGCATGGCTAAGGCCTATGTTTCAGAAAAAAAGAGGCCTCCAGCTCTCATCAGGGCTATGGAAACCTCCTGGGTGGAGAGAGGCGAAGCCTTGGTTTTAGAGCTATGCAAGGCAGCTACGTGGTCTTCCATCCACACATTCACAAAACATTACAAATTGGATGTTCAGAGTTCTGCTGATGCAGCTTTTGGTCTCAGAGGCCTACAGGCAGCAGTTCACAAGTAATTCTTAGTGCTTGCCTCTGGCATATGGAATAATATTCTCTCCCCTCCCGGTTTATCTGGGTACTGCTTCTTAGAACCCAGTTTTTATATTACCCATTGACAATGAGGAGCACTACAAAAAGAAGAAATTTCTTCATAATTGCCGTAACTTCCTTTTCTGGTAACTCCAACATTGTCAATGGGGCCCACCCAGGATCCTAGCTCCTGTGGGAAAATCTTATCTGGTATGCTAGGAGGGATGTCCTGTTTGAAAAATTCCCCTACTTTTGGACATCTCTTTATTTTGCTGCAATATATATTTTTTTTTAAGTTTTTTTTCAATCAGTCTGTGACCACAGGTCACAGGTTTCGTTATATTTTAAGGTGTTTGTTCCTTGTTGCAGGTAGTCTCACTGAATGCAGTGTTGCCTGGAAGTTACGCTCATTATGTGGTCAGCCTTAATGCCCAGATCTGTGACGATGTGCAGCATGCCTGTTACCTGATTGTTCCTTTCCTGCAAGGAGAAATTGGTTTTCTGAACTTTGAGTCCAGTGAAGAGTATGTCTTCCTAGAATAGCTGCCAGGAAGGTTAGACAGCATTTATTTACAGTGTTTAAGGAATGTTATATAATATGTGAAAATGTGTAGCTACTACGACACTGCGAGGTCAGTAGTGACTGAGAGTTACTGCTGCTTGGAATCCTCATGTGCCCAACATTCTATAGCTTCGGCTATGCCATTCCCCTGGTAGGGATGCACTATACCCAGTTGTTATGAATACCCATTGACAATGTTGCAGCTAACAGAAAAGGAAATAATGGGTAATATGAAGAAATTTCTTCTTTTGGTGTCATCTGCTAAGAGGTATACCTTCCCTTCCATGTCTTCCAAAGTGTCACTTATGAAGACACTGAAGAGGACTGGTTCCAGTACTGAGCCCTATGTCACCTCGCTGGTCACTTTGCCCTCAGAGCGAGTGCTGTTTACCATCACTCTGTCGCCTATCCGTTAACCATTTTTTTCCCCAGTTTACTATTTTGTATCCCACCCCTCGAGTACTCAGTTTTTTTACCTGTCTCCTATGTGGCACAGTGTCGAAGGCTTTGCTAAAGTCCAAGTAGGCCACATCCACTGCCCTTCCTTGATCTATTTCCCTGGTCACCCAGTCAAAGAAATCAATCAGATTAATCTGGCCTGACCCCCCTCCCTGTGAAACCATACTGCCTTTGGTCTTGTAACCCACTGGATTCAAAATAGTCCACTTTCCTTTCCGTTAACAGGAATTCCATTAATTTCCCCCACCACTTATGTGAGACTCACCAGCCTATAGTTGCTAGCCTTCTCCCTGCTGCCACTCTCATGGAGTGGGGCTACATCTGCTCTTCTCCAGTCCTCTGGAACCAGTCCTTTTTCCAGCAGGTTGTTGAATGAGGCCATCAGTGGTGCAGCAGGCACCTCCCTGAGTTCCCTTAACACCCTTAACCCTGTCCAGTCCCATGGTCTTGTCCCCTTTAAAGATTTGTAAGTCTCTTCAGGACTCTCTTCTCTGAAAATGGAATTGCATCCACCCCCCCTTCCCACTGTTCCTGTTGCTCCTTGGTGGTCCATGCCCCTCTCCCTACATTGTGAAGATTGAGCAGCAGTATAGTACCTGTTCAGGATATCCACTTTTTCCTCATCCTCCTCCTCTGTGCAGTCTCTGCTGTCCTTCTTATCCTCACTATCCCTCTGCATGCCTTCCTCTTCTCGCTTATGTACCTGAAGAGAGTCTTTTGCTACCCCTTTGGCTATCCTTTCCTCTATTTGCATCTCTCGTCCCCTCACTGCTTTACCTGCTTCCCTAGGTTTTACCTGGTACACCTCCCTGTCCTCATCTCTCTGTTTCTTTGTGCCTCTTGAATGCCACCCTTTTTTCCATCACCTTCGTGGCCACTTCCCTCAAGTACCATAATGATCTTTTTTTCCTCCTGGTTTTGTTCACTCACTTCCCACAGAGGCTGCTTTCTTCATGCAGAGGACCCTCATGATCATGGGACTTCCTGAACTTCTACCTGCAGTACCTTCTTAAACCTCTTTATGGATTGTACATTCTTACCATGTAAGATGTCTGTTCTGTTTAGTTGTGACATATTAAAATAAAGTTTAAAAAATATATAAATTTAGCATACATTTGAACAAAATGTGCTTATTCCTTTGAAGGGTCTCTTGTACAATCACACTTAAGCGCTCCAGGGCATGGGAATAACATGATTTAGCCACTTTTCTTGAGGTTAAAGTCACTTGGTCTGCAGCCCTGGGACACACCACACAAGGTGAGGATAAATCCCTCAATAACCCATACCGTTATGCCTTTTCGCTTAAATAAGCATTATAAAAATGGATTCGAAAACACATGGCCTCTCGTTGATGGAATCTGATCACTTGACCCTAGTAAATCCTGCAATGATCCACAGTCCATAACCTTGCATTCATTGGTCTTGCATTCTGTTCTGCAAGGATATTGGTCTCTTTTTTATCTTTTCTAAACTTTTTTTAAAACTCAGATTCATTTTATATTTGCAATAAGGTGCTCCAGAGTGTGGTCCGGTGTTGGATTTACCCACTTCTAGGGTGGGTTCCATATTAAATGCATTGGATCTGTTGTATTGTAGTGCTCTTAGATTTATTTCTGGTCTCCCTTGAAAACCCCACCATTGCAAATTGTATGCAGCGGTTGGCTGGATCTCCTTAGCAGTCAGGAGACTGCTCCACTGGAATGAATTTGTTTATAAATTTGTATTAGGTTTAGTTCCTTCTTACCTACTGAATGTGTTACAAACAAACTACATAATAATTATAGTCTCGGGTCAGGTGTTCTTTTTAACTATTTGGTACCTAAGTGTCATACAAAAAAATGCAGTGAACTCACACAACATCTGTTCCACAAACATGGGTCAACTTACAAAAAAAGTTAAAACTGACTACTTTTGTAACTTTGTCTCATTTTAAAATTATTGTAAATAGATTGTTATACATTTGTTGTGAGTGCTACAGGTGAATTTTTCTCACTGTTCCTTGTGTATACTGATCTCTACATTGACATGTAACGTTGCTATTATATGTTACTTTGTTGTGTTTAATGTGATGGATGCAATTGCAAAAGAGAGTTCACTCTCAATTTGTTTTCCAATAAACATTGATTGATTGATTATTTTAGGCACTTGGTTTCACACTGTTCCTCATCAAACAGTGTGTGGATAAAACCTACACAAGCTGTTGTGCCTTATTGCTTCATTAAAGCATGAACAGGAGTTGGGTTACTATCAGTTAACTTATCCCCAAGGGGATCAAGAGGCATGAGATTAAGCGGAGTGCCTTATGCCCTAGGGTTAGCTTAACAGTGAAAAATGTTTTATATTTTCTAATGAATGTTTTTCTAGTTTAAATTCCATTTTTTTTCCTTTTGTACATGAGGGTCTCCAGCCATCAATGTAACCCTTTAAACTACATGTCCACCAGTAAGAATGTTCCATTTACAGCCATTGTTTTATAATGGTAGAAAAGCCATATTTATGGACAGGCTAATAATTGCTAGAGCTTGCACTGCGGTAATGGTCATCTCATGTGAGAGGAATGTCTGTTGGACTTTTGAGCACAATTCTCTAGTGCATACTGTGGCTTCTGCTAGGACTTTCAAGTAACGGGTGTAGAAATCTCACAGATACATTTTGAGGGTGCAAACCCAAGCTAGGAGGGTTTGAGCAATAAAAGGGGTCTAGTAACACGTTCAGTAAGAAAACTGAAATTATTCTGTGGAACCAAATGGTTTACTCTATGTGTCCCGAAGCCCCTACTCTACCTGCTTCACATTTTATGGATCTAGTCCCCCTGGACAAACTATATGGGGTCACATATTCAAAGGAATGTGCAGGTGGGGTGCAAAGGCTTGTGCCATACTTGTGTCCAGTCCGGTTACTGAATATTCAGTCAGACAGCAGGCCGACACTATTCAACTGCATATTGGACCATGCTGGTGCAGCACTACATGAAACTGCACTGCCCCAACATAGACCTGGGCTGTACATAGCCCACACGGAATAGCGCTCTCCAGAACAGATAGCATTGGGTCCCCTATGGGCTATATTCAGCCAAACATGCAAATTAGCCAATTGGGCATGCACGGCACTAAGGGGCCATTTGGGCTGATTTGTAGCATCCCATTAGGGCCCATCCTGCAACGTATCCTATGACATCCCTGGTGTAGTGGCACCCCCCCCCCCATCCTGATCTCCCATCATAAAGCCGTACAGGCATTCCCTGGTACTAGTGGTATCCCTCACCCTTTGGTCACACATTGTATTTATATGTAGCTTTATCCCTGGTTTCCAGTGGTTCCCCTGCCCCCCCAATCACACATCATGCAGCCGTACAAGCAGTCCCTGGTAGCTAGTGGCACCCCCACCCCCAATCATCCATTCCTGCTTATGTCGTGTTATCCCTGGTGTCCAGTAATTCCCCTTACCCTCTGATCACCTGTTGACTGATGTATACATAATCACTGGCAGTCCAGTGTTCCCCCACTTGCCCCACTCACTCACAAATCATCACACATCACACACACCCCTTACCGGTGTGACCAGCGATGTCCCCTGGATCCTGATACATTGACCAGCATAGCCCTCCTTTCACCACCTGGCCGGCTGCCGTATGAGCTGTCACTGCACCACTGATATCATATATGGCATCCAGATGAACAGGTGAGAGGAGGGCTTTGACAGTCGCTGTATTGGATCCATGGTATCTAGCACTACTTTGGGGGCTGTTTACCACTGCAACCTGTATGCAGGAGATGACCTCCTCATTTGCATGGGCTCAGGGGTATTTTAGCACCTTGACACAACCAGGTTCAGGGCATGCTAACTGGGCCTCAGAATATGACCTCTTCCCCAAGCACAAGCCAAAAACTCGGGTAGCGCCAGGGAAAACCATGTTAGCACCAGTGCTAATGTTTGAATATCAGGCCACCGATATTTTTGCCATTGTAACTAACAAACTGAAGGCTGAAGTGGGGGGTACATTTATAAATTCCACACCCACTCCAGAAAATTTCCGAGAAATATCACAGGATCAGTATTGATAGATAGATAGACAGATAGATAGATAGATAGATAGATAGATAGATAGATAGATAGATAGATAGATAGATTTTGGCCTTATTAGTATTAGGAGAAGAGATGGTCATATGAACACATCCTATTTGTGTCTCTGTGTATTTCATTCTTTAAAGTCCGAAACTTTACTTTAGTTGCTTCCTAATTCCCGGCATGCTCTTCAGTTGCAGTTTCTATGAAGCCACTGGGAATAGAAACTCAAACTTGGCATCATTTTAATGCTGCGACTGTCCACTCTAAAATACTGCTAAGCCTTGTTTTTTACCCCAGTTGTTTCAGAGACACTTCCATTTAAAGGTACATAAGGAATTGTGAAGCGACAAGTGTGAGATTTCCATTTTAGAAGGGCTTTCTAATTTAAAAAGAGCTGGAAGTCCGGCTGCCCAAGATTAAAGATCATTGAAAACTCTTAGCCCTTTATACTGTTAAGTTATTTATAAGTAATAAGATAGAAACTCATGACAAAAATGACATCGTATTTCACATGGATTACTTAAGCTGTGAAAATTCAGGAAAAGGCAGCAGTAACACAAATACAATATACTGTAGAGGCACATTTCAACATTTTGTTGTGTTTAACACTGCCTTATTTTAAATGTACAGAGACAGTGAAAACAAAACAGCATGTATGATAGAAGCTAAAAACTATACACAGTATGCACTGACACTATGCCAAGAACGTATTCAAATAAACTTTTAGCGCTCTCTTTACAGTTTATTTTTAGAAATACATGAACACTGACAATAGGGAAATAAGTACAGAGTAAAAGTACTATACTATACATTCTGAAGTACTTCATGATCCCTCGTGTACTGAGGCTGCTACCCACTCCCATCTGGTACCAAGATGTTTCCCCTTTTAACTTATGGGAGCTCCCTAGACACAGTTTCTGGGTACTCAATGGCGAAATTTTGCAGGCCTGTGGATGTTGCTGCAGGTTGGCCAATGGCGGTGCACTTTAAATTTAAGTAAGTAACATTCTTAGATGCAAACCCACAGGTCTTGCAATTGCAAAAATGGCTTTAAAACCTCCAACATGAGGTATTTGTAGGATCCTGACCCAGTGGCCAAATGCAAGAAACAAGTTTTCACAGGAGTAGGGCAAACCCTGATTGTTCTCATAGTTCCCAATTGGATGGCTCCTCCTTTGTTCTACAGGGCCTCTGAACCTCTAATCTCTGCAGTCTCTCTCGACTAGCTGGGCCACCTCTCCCATCCTGTTTCACTTGTTTTCAGACATGGGCTTCAGTGGCTCCATCTGGAGATTCGGCTGTCTCTCTTGCTCTCTGGTAAATATGTGTCCATGATGAACTATATGTCATGGCTTTCAGTCCCTCTGGGCAGTCACACCTGGTTGTGCTGACTACTATCAGACCACACAGCTTTTCAATAGCTTCTCCTCTCTCTGTCTGCAACATGCTGGAACCACAGAGTCATCTCTCATGCTGCAAATTCCACTCTTGTTGTCACCAGGAATAAAGGCTGTACACACAGTTTGTCTTTCACAGATGCTCGCTCTGTGATGGTGCAGCATGAGCTTTCCATCTTGACAGCAGTTCTGCTTCTCTGAGGTCTCTGTTCCAGAAGTTCCTCTTAAGAAAGATACTGCCTTAAACAAAGTAACTGGGTGCCCTGGTTCATGTTGTGCAGGTGCGCTGTACTGTCCTATGTCGTCAAGCTGTAGTCGGCCTCTTGCTACATTGGTGGTGGGTGGCCATCTTTAATGTGTGACCAGAGTCATGTTGTTACATGACACAGGAGGCATGGAAGAAAGCACAACCCTGCAGCTCCTTGCCAGTTCCCCACAGCACTGTTCCAGTCCTAGTGGCCTGAGAGTACAAAAGCATGTCGGCAGCATCCCTGTTTTGGCCAGGGGACTCTGGTAAGCCTTGCACTTTTATGGAGGGGGGGTTTATACAAAATGGTTTTGCAAATTGATCTTGCCTTGTTTTATCATGGTCTATTAAAGGCTCAGCAACTTTATAAACTGGTTCATAAACTGAGGGTAGAAACAGCTGATTAATTTTAATGGATGTTCACATACCATTCATGAATGTTCTTTGAAGTTCCAGAGTTGAACTCCGCTTGACCTGTAGGTTAGCCTCAGAGGTAATCAGGCATTTTATATACTCAGAGGCACCATTCCAGAGAGGCAGTTTGTAAGAAGAGCAGTGTGTAGGTTCTGTAAAGGATGCAAGGAGAGAATAAACGATAGGTGCATATTTCATTCTATTGGGACTCCTCAGTATACTGGTACTTGTCTGAGATTGTGACCGCAATAAACAGAGGAGTTATAGAAACATAGACAGCGATGGAAGAAAAAGACCAAGTGTCCATCTAGTCTGCCTATAGTTCCCTTTCTGCCCTGTGACCTATTGTCCATACGGGGTTCTATCCCTCCCTTTTCACCCCCTGTTCCCCACCCTACCATTACTGACCTGAGTAACCAAGAAACCCTTTGTTGTGTCCCAGCCATGCTTGAAACCATTTATGGTCTTGGCGGCCACCATATCCACTGGCAAGACTGTTCCATTGCTTCACCACCCTTTCCGTAAAATAGAACTTCCACATATCCCTCATAAATCTCCCCCTCCACCAGTTTCTAGTCATTCTTGAATCTTGACTCACGCTAAATAGTTCCCCACAGTTCACCTTGTTTATTCCCTTCAGGAACCTGAAGGTCTCCATCATATCCCCCTCTCTCTCTTGGTCTCCAGTGAGAGCATGTTCAGTGCCTTGAGATGATCTTCATAAGATCTACCCTGTTGGCCCTGCATCATCTTGGTCACCCTGCACTGCACCATCTCCAGCTTGTCCCTCTCCTTCCTTGGGTGAGGACTCTAGAGCTGATCACAGTAGTCCAGGTGCGGCCTCACCAGTGACCTATATAGTGGTAGTGATACCTTCTATTACCTGCTGTTAATACCCCTTTCAGTACACGCCAGCATCCTATTAACCTTACAATAGGCCTTGTTACAGTGGCTTGATTGTTTGAAGCAGTTACTAATGATGACTCCCAGGTCCCTTTCTTTTACCGTAGTGCTCAGTTTTACCCCTCTCATCCAGTACTCTGTCCTGGGATGTTGCTCTGTAGGTGCATAACCTTGTACTTTAGGGCATTCAGGTTCATCTGCTAAACCTTAGACTACCCCTCTAGCATTTGTAGATCCCCTGCAGCTCCCTGATCACTTTGTCACTATCTACCCTACCATAGAGCTTCTTGTCATCTGCAAAGAGACACAGCTAGACCCAGATCTCCTCTCTAGTGTCACTGATGAACATCTGAAGAAGACAGGACCCAGGACAGATCCCTGTGGCACCCCACTTATGACCTCCCTCTCTTCCAGTTTCACCCTGCTTACCACCACTTTCTGCTGTTTCTCCTTCAACCATTTCACATCCATCTAACTATGTCCCTAGCCGCATGAAGGACTCTAGCTTCTTCAGCAATCTTGTGTGTGGCACTGGGTTGAAGTCTTGCTGAAATTAAAGTAAATACACAGCATGGCTCTTATCTACCACCTTTGTAATCCAGTCCAAAAAAACTATTAGATTTGTCTGACAAGGCCTTCCTGCCACAACCCTATGCTGTTTACTATCCTGTAGACCGTTGCTTTCTAGGTAGCCCACAAAGTCCTGTTTGACCAGTGACTCCATCAGTTTACCCACTTCAGAAGTAAGACTGACAGGTCTGTAATTCCCCGGATGGGGATTTCCTGTGATATATCATGTTATATCTGGATATTCTACATTAGGACACTGGTTACCACCGCAGCTCCAGACTAGGTCAGCCAGGTCTGGTCCTCAGACCTCCTTCAGCTGTGCATCACAATCCCATCCTATCCTATGAAGGACCTTTTCCCCAGGACCAGCAGGAAAATAGCCCATTCAGACACAGTCATTGCACATGAAGGCTTGACTTCTGCAAGGATATAATTTCAGGGCCTGAATCTCTCACATAAAGACTTGGATGTTCTGGAAATTGCCAGAAAACCAACAACCAGATAAGCCTGATCCTTTGTAGAAAAGATTTTCAATTTGGTGCAGCAAGTTTGCCATTTCCTCTATCGCTTGCCTAGTTGCCAAGGTTTTGGACCACCTGTTGTCTTTAATGTCTGTATTGTTGAACACAGCCTACTTGAAGCTGCACCTGGCAGCAGTATTTGCATACAGGTCCAGAAAAGGTCTCCTTCAATGGCCTCTGTTATCTATTTTCCAATGAATAGATTTCAGTCTGTATAATGGCTGCTAGGTTGGGCATGGTATCACCTTGAGGAACTTCCTAGTTGTTTTTCTGCAATAATCCTGTTTTCTAGGGTTCTGCAGCCCCATTTACTACTTGCTACAGTTTCTTCTAAAAATATTGTGCTATCTAAGAGTAGTGGTGGAGCTGTTTGTAGAGCAGGTAGGAACTGTGAGTGAGAAAACATGAGAAACGTAGCTCTTGTTATTCTTATGTCAGGTTGCAATATTGTGCTTGGTGCATTTAGTACTAGAGCATTTTATATAGCCACAACTTTTGAGGCATTTCAACATACTGACCTGTTTAGTGGTGTGACCAGAAGGGTAGCTTCAAGTCATCCTGTGTAGCAAGTCTTCCGGATTGGAATCTGCCAAATTGAAGTGTGATGTTTCAAGACACTTAGCATCCTGGATTTGATACAGCTTGGTGCCTGACATCACACAGCTCCATTTCTGTGGGCTGCATTTTGCTAGAGTTCTGACTTGGACCTGTGGGCGGCTGCAGTGGTTTGTGTGGCTGGTGCTGGAAGGGTTAAAATTGTGCAGCCTGTAAGGAACTTGTGTGAGGACTACAGAACTACCGACTGGTCGCAGGAATAAAGAGGCCCAGTCAGGGTCCTTAGCCACAATGTTGAGGAATTGATGACTTAGCTTTCACTTATGCTGGCTGATCAGATAGTTGACCGGTTTATTTTTACCGTCTATGCTATTGCTGATATTTCAAGTTATCTAAGCTACTTTTCAGCTGTGGCAGAGCTAAATGTGTAATAAATCCATCTAAAATAAATTCAGATTAGAGTCTATTTTTGTTCAATTGTTTAAACTGAATTGGTTATCTTTAAAAAAATATATTTTTAACCAATTCATAAGTGTTGCCTTAATTCCTGAGTTCACCTTTTTACTTTTTCTGGTGTACTGTTAAAGTGATTTATGCAAGTTTACCATAACGAATGGGAGTAGTAATCTGTAGAAGTCATGAGTCAGTCTCCTACCATTCAAACTGCCAAAAAGTGCTGTTTTCCATGAAAATAATCCTTTTATTTCTGTGCTCTGCTTCATTTGCATAACCCTGCCCCTTTTTTATCAGTGCTGAAACCCTGAACTGTGACATCATGCAAGGGAAACAAAGTTTTTCAAGGGGCACTGTCAGTTTTTAGTTTTAGATAGAAAAATCAGATATTTACTCTACCCATGATGCCTCACTATGTAAATTAGTATGCAGGCTATAAAATTTCTGTGCTTACTACAGAAATAGGAGACTACATCACTCAGTAAAAAAATCATGTCAGTTCGATACTATATGCACAATGCCTTGTTTTGAAAATAAACATACGAGAGCTTATATTGTTAAAGCCACAACAGAAATATGAGACTGCACCTTTCAGTAAGGAAATTGGAAAATAGCTTCTTATTGTACCCACAATGCCTTACTATGTATATCTACATAGTAGGTGCTATACTGCAGTCACCACTACCAAAACAAGAGGTTGAACTTCTGAGTAAGGAACATTTAAGTCAACTTCGTAATTTACCCAGAATTCCTTGTTGCTGTATTTAAAACATTGACAGCTCCCTTGCATGGCATCATTCTGGGGGTGTGGCTGCACACAGAAAACTGGAGGGCAGGCAGAAACAAAGCACTGATAAAACATAAAAAAAATGGCTGTCAGATTTTTTTGCAAAACAAATTGCAGCTTCCGCATCTGAAGCATGGCTGACAATGGCATACTGTGTGAAAAGGCATTTGGAAACTTGCATAAATCACTTTAAATGGCACACATAGTTTCCCAATATTCAGTACTATTAAGGAAAAAAAATTACTAAATTACTCTCTTGACATAGTAAATCACAAATCCAAGCATATCTTATTCTCTCAGCCATTTGTTGCCTTAATCCTGAGTATCAGTTTACATTAGTAATCTGTTTTGTTTGATCTGGCCCCACCTTGGGACAATGCATTAAGAACCTTTGTTAGAGTCTTTAAATGTGTCTCTTTATCGTAAGAACTGCCTTTTCTATAATAAGTAAAATAAAATGCAAACTGCGCTCCCCTCCCCTCTGGCATGTCGATTATAGAGTGAGGTACTGTGTCTAGAAAGCACTCTCACTAAATGCCTTTTGTTCAAACAACATGAAGTCTTGCTGTGTTCTGACTATATGCAATTAGCCCCAGCACTTGTACTACTCTGGAGAGTAAAGGGTTAACCTATGCCAAGGCATAGAACGTTGAGCTCGAGCTTGGTTTTCAAACCTCTGTCCCTGGTACTCCTCAGTGTAACCGCCAGATTCTTTACTCCGCCTAACTGTGAAGTTGTTCCGGAGATTTTGCCTTCACTTCGGTTCGGTAAACGTTTGAATCAGTCAGTTTATTCAACCGCTTTCTTATTTTATTCTGTATTGTATTCTGATCTCTGTCTACAGTACGGTAAGTGTAGCTAGTAGGTAGTGTGAGTTATTTAGTAGAAATGTTTTTTTCTTCGGTTCTCTCCCGGTCGGTCAGGTTGGGAACTGAAAGAAATCCTTAACTGTTTATTTTGTGTGATATTTTTGTGGTTTCTGGTGCTTATCATTTCCTAAAAAAATCCAGCATTTTCTGGGATTTTTTTTACTGACCCATGACGCGGTTGGAACCGATAAGTGTATGCTGCCTGGCTTAAACGCTGTGAAGGGTAACTTTTTGAATCTGGCATGTCTGAGAAACCCAAAAAGAAAACCAGTCCCACTGGGTTTCAACACTGTACCGAGTGTGGGGAGGCTTTTGCTAAGGCTGATCCCCACCTCATCTTTGTTTGTTGTCAGGGGTTTGACCACCTCAAAGAAGACTGCCAAATTTGTAAAAACTTTCGCAAAGCCACTTTGGAAAAACGTTTATGTAGACTAAGGGAAAGGGAGGCTGAGAAGTCCGCTGACCCGGATGGCCAGCCCAGTTCGGTTGTGACCGAACCTGAGGAGGTGCCCACTGACCTGGGTGATACCTCTTTGGGCAAAAGGAGAGCTGACTCTGCAGAGCCGGTTCTGTCAAAAAGGAAATGCAAGTCAGCCAGTTCAGATCCTACTCCCCATGTTCCGACCGCTGAAAAGATTGCGAAAGCGATTACAATTGTCAAGTCGCTTTTCCTGGTTCTTACCGAACTGACATCGGTTCAAAGGCAGTTGGTTCAGTTGGAAATAGTTGCTTCTGAAATAGATCCTGAAGCATTCTATGAGGGCGATTGGGAGGAGGAAGAAGATTATGGTGAAGGTGAGTTTGAAGGCTTAGATGAGCCAGTAGAGCCTCACATCTCCCCAGGCAGGCCTTCCAGTGTTTCTTCTCCCAGGCTTTCTGAGTCCCCTTCCCATTTCTTGTTTTACAAGAAAGTGGCTGAGACTCTTTAGCTTCCAATAGAAGAGGATGAACAGGATCAGGAGGAGCCCGACTATGGGGAAATGATGGATGTCCCAGAGTCAAAGAGAGTGTCTATCCCTTTACATAAATCCCTGGGGAAATGGACACAGAAAATTATGCAGTTTCCCACATCCATTCCTCCTGTGGATAAAAGAATGGACAGGAGGTATGCTTTGTCAGGTGCTGTGTTGGAATTCCTTTCAAATCATTGCAGCCATGTTGGGATAATGCAAGCTGCAGCCTGTGACAAGTCTAACATCCCCCTGGCATCTCACTCCCCAGATAAGGATTCCAGGAAAGTGGATGCCATGGCAAAAAAACAGTACTTGCCATCCTATTTAGGACTCAGGCAATCAAATTACATGGCATATACAGCCAGATACCAGAAATCTATGTGGGATACAGTTCTGGAGCTGGCTAAGAATGCCCCTCCCCAACTGGCCAAGGAGCTGGAGCAGGTGGCTGTAGATGGTATTGAGGCATCCAAAGTGCAATTCCATGCTGCTGTAGACTCGAATGATGTACATTCCAGGGTCATGGCTACATCTATCTCCATGAGGAGATTTGCTTGGCTTAGGTGCACCAGTCTGTCACAGGATATCCAGACTAAGGCCATGGATTTTCCTGTAACTGGTAATTCTTTGTTTGGGGAGCAAACAGGCTTATTTGAAAAAGATGGACGAATACAGGACCACCTACAGGAGTGCTGCAGCCAAAGAAAAGCAGGCCACTCCTCAGAGGCAGCAATTTAGGGCTGGCAGGGGCAGGCCTTTTCACGGGCCTTTTTACCAAGCCAAGGCCTCTTCTTCTTCTTTCCAGCAGAGGGGGTTCTTTAGGGGAAGAGGCAGACGTGGGATGACCAGGACCCCATCATCCACTCAGTCTAAGCCCCCTGCCAAGCAGACACCCTGAGGTATCTGTCAGGGTCACCTCCTCAGTTCCAGTAGGGGGCAGGCTGGCTCACTACTTCCAGGCTTGGAAGTCTATTACCTCAGACAAATGGGTTCTTGAAGTAGTGAGCCAGGGATTTACTCTCAGTTTCAAAAGGTTCCCAAAAATGAAAGCAAAGTCTTTCAGTCCTCTCTCTCCCTTGGAGACAAAGGCCTTAGAAGCAGAACTCTCCTCTCTACTTCTTCAGGCAGTAGAGAAGGTACTATTTGTCTCAGGGGAAAAGGACTGTATTCCAGATACTTCCTTATCCCCCAAAAAGATGGGGGAGTGGCAACCCATCCTAGATCTAAGATACCTGAACAAACATATAATAAAGCCAAAATTCAAGATAGTGACTCTGGGAATAATTCTTCCCTCTCTGAGACCAGGAGACTTGCTAGCCTCCGTGAATCTCAAGGATGCCTACTTCCACATACCTATCAGACATTCCCACAGAAAGTACCTCAGGTTCGAGTTGCCCTCAGGTCATTACCAGTTCAGAGCAATGCCTTTCAGCCTAACATCTTCTGCAAGGGTGTTCACCAAGTGTCTAGCAGTAGTAGTGGCATTCCTCAGGAGACAGGGTATCCTTCTGTTCCCATACCTGGACGACTGGCTCATTGTGGGTCAGTCCTCAGACCAAGTCAAGTCAGCTCTAGAGGTCACTCAAAAGCTTCTAGACTCCTTAGGATTCATTCTGAACCTAGAAAAGTTTGTTCTGGAGCCAGCCCAACTTCTCACTTTTATAGGGGTGGAACTAGACACTATCCAGGCAAGGGCATTTCTCCCTCTTTCAAGGGTACAATCCCTCATCACTCTGGCTTCCTCTTTTCGTCCTCTAGTATCTCGTCCAATCAGACACTTTCTACAATTGCTGGGCCACATGGCAGCCTCCACTGCAGTGGTACAAGGAGCAAGATTTAAGATGTGAGATTTTCAGTTTCATCTCAGATCTTACTGGTCTCAGAAAAAAGACCCTCTCTCCAAATTGGTTCCAGTGTCTCAAACTCTGGTTCAGGCTCTCCAGTGGTGGCTGGAGGAGGACAGTCTATGACAAGGTGTGCCCTTCCTCAGTCAGGCTTCTTCAGTGATTCTTACCACAGATGCCTCTCTACTGGATTGGGGGGCCCACCTGGACCAGCTTACTGCTCAGAGAACCTGGTCTCATCAGGAGTATCTTCTGCACATAAACCTTCTCAAACTCAGAGCTGTCTTTCTAGCACTTCAGACATTCTTAACCACTATTCAAGGGAAAGTGGTGCAGATCAGGACAGACAATACCACAACCATGTGGTACATCAACAAGCAGGGAGGTACTCAGTCCTTGGTCGTGTGCACAGAAGCCATGAGAGTATGGTCCCTAGCTTATTCCCTTCAGGCTTCCCTGATAGCTGTGCAGCTTCCAGGGAAAGACAACATTCTAGCAGATGCTCTCAGCAGGATTTCTCGGGGTCACTACGAATGGACCCTGAATCCTCTAATTCTTCAAGTTATTTTCAAGAGGTGGGTCACTCCAGAGATAGATCTCTTTGCAGCTCCGGAAAATCACCAACTTCCTCTGTTTTGCTGCAGACCACCTCTTCTGGGACCTGTCCCTCAGGATGCTCTTTTGTTGAACTGGACAAGCAGGTTTCTGTATGCTTTTCCTCCTTTCCCTTTGATATTCAGGGTCCTGATCAAGATCAGGTCTCAGCCTTGCAAAGTGATTCTGGTGGCTCCAGACTGGGCCAGACAGCCATGGTACCCCCTATTATTGTCAACATCACTGACAATATCACTGTGTCTTCCCAGACAGTACAATCTCCTTAACCTCCTCACAGGGGAGGATACTGTATTCCAACCTTCAGACTCTCAGACTCAAAGCCTGGTTCTTGAAGAGCTAGAATATGCAAGTCTGCATTTTTCCCAATGAGTCTTGGACATTTTAAAGGTTAGTAGAAAACCTTCTACTAGAAAATAATTGCTTTGCCTACTTGGGCTGTGTGGCTGGGTGTTTGTGTTTGTCTCTGTCAGTAGTTTAGTTTTGTGGATTTTCATGTGTTTTGGCTTGGAGGAACTAGACCATTCTTGGATATATGATCTATGAAAGTTTCCTGGACTAAGAAACTGGAAAACATCACCAGCAGATATTGGGATTCTCATTATAAATCAACTTTTTTGGAAGTCATCACAATCAAAGTAAGTACAGCTAAGAAATTCTACAAGCTCTGACCTGGGAAGTGCAAACTGAATCCACATTTCCATCTACCTTGTTGCTAAAGGGGAACTGCATGTCTTTGAGAACCATTCACAACTATTTAAACAAAGGGAAGACACTGACAAAGGGTTTTAACTTCCTGCATATGCCCCAGGCCAGTGTTACGGGAATTTAACACATCCTTTGTCTTGTTACCATAGATCAAACAGTTTACTGGTCATTTTCCTGTGGATTTGATTATTTTACATCATTTGGCAATGGGGCAAATCCCCCCCCCCCGGAGGCACACCACCGAAATTGATCTGTCCCTGCTCATGTGTGAGTCTTGGGTTTACCCATGTAAACCTCCTCCTGTCTTTTCTATCTCTCTCCATTTGTTATCCACTGTGTCAACTTCCTCTCTCCTCCTACCCCACGCAACCCCACTGTAAGCATCTTGACATCCTACCTTCATTATGGAACCATGGCAAATACCCTTTATTTCTATCTGAGGCACCTCATTACTAAGGACTGGGTGCAAGCGACCGCTCTGACTGGAAAAATCATATTTGAGCACCTGTCGTTTAGCACCCTGCTTGATGGGACCCTAAGCGACTGCACTGTGTCCAAACCTGCAGCATGCAGGAAAGGCGTTACATGGTATGAGCTACGGGAGATATCCCTCAAACTGCTGCTCCTCCTACTTCTCATGTCTGGTGGGATCCACCCAAACCCTGGCCCTGGCTCAAACATTAAGATAAAGCTGCAGAAACTGAAAATGGGCTGTCCATTGTTACCCTAAATATCTGCAGCCTCCTTCCTAAGCTGGCATCTCTTCAAGCCTTTATTGGACAACATAATCCTGATATACTTGTAATTGTTGAGACCTGGCTAACACCTAGCACTCCAGATCATGCAATCTCACTCCAAGGCTACAACCTCTTCAGACTTGACCAGGTAAAAAGAAAGGGGGCGGATGTGTTATCTATATAAAGGACTACCTCTCATGCCACCTTGCCAGTTTCTCCCCAGAAAACACCCTAGTACAACTTCTCCCTGTCAAGCTTCTCCTTGGTGCCCATAACAAAGTGCTTACCGTGGCTGCAGTCTATATCCCGCCTAAAGACCCACGAGCTGGGCTCCAGTCTATCCTTGAATTTGCAAGATTACAACCTCCTGACTCTGAGCTCCTCCTTCTCCGTGATTTCAATATAAATTGGCTTGCCTCAGATATCGGACCCAGCAGGGATACTATCCTAGCAACCAACCTAACACAGATGGTCAACTCCCCTACTAGAAAAAACTACAAGACTGGAACCAGCACTCTCATTAACTGGATTCTTACTAATCGCCCGGACCAGATAAAAAACACCACCGTTCTCTCTGACTCCCTCAGTGACCACTCCCCTGTGATCTGTATCTGGACAAATAAATTCCACAAACCACCTCCTAAAACCATCCTAAGTCGAATGCTACCGCACGGAAACCTTGCTAAGCTAAAGACCTGCCTCCTACAACAAGACTGGTCCCCTATCTACAATTCTTCTGGATGTGGACGCTGCCCTAGACTTCTTCATTAAAACTTTCAACACTGCCTGTGACACCTGCGCACCTTTCAAAAAACGTAAAATCAAAGCCCTCTCTAATCCCTGGCTAACAGCCAAACTACTGGCTCAGCTTAAAGCACGTGACCATCTTTGGGCAATAGCCAGGGCCACAGACTCACTTAACTATAAACAGGCGCGCAACCTATGCATTTCACAAATCAGGCAAATGAAGAGCTCCTATTTCAAGAATGCTCTAGAAACCACCTGGGGTGACAGGAGATCCTTCTGGGACAATATACGTAATATTACGGGCAAACAGTCTAAATCCTCTCCCACGGCAATGAACATTGATGGCTCCAATACCCGTGACCCTAAGACTATGGCCGATGCCCTAAATAAAACCTTCACTGACCTCAGTGGTGTCCTCTCACCAGACTTCTTCCAGGACTTGTCAGTTCCAAAACTCGTATCCCAAACCACCTCGCCAGACAAACCGCTATGTCACTTTAAAATAGTTAAGACATACGAAGCCTACAGATACATAAAAAAGGCCTGCTCTAAATCTAGAAATAGCAGTGACACCATTGATCTAAAACTTCTGTCCCTCACCTTGGAAGAAGTGATCCACCCCCTCAGCAAAATTCTCAACCTCTCCCTGTGCCAAAGTCAATTCCCCAACACATGGAAAGCCGCTATAGTCACACCAGTGCATAAAGGGGGCGACAAATCCACACCAGGGAACTATCGGCCCATATCTATACTGCCACCCCTCTCCAAAGCTCTTGAACGGACCGTGGCGGATCAACTGTCAGACTACCTGCAAAAGTACGATCTACTCTGCATTCAGCAACACGGATTTAGGAAAGGACAAAGTACGTCGACGGCCCTACTTGATTTCTCTAGTGAAACTCACAAAGCCTTGGATAAGGGTTATTTAACCAGAGCTGTTTTCATAGACCTCACAAAGGCCTTTGACACTGTTCACCATAGCCTTCTAATCTCTCTTCTGTGCAACATTGGGCTAGCCGAGGGACCTGGAACCTGGGTAAAAAGTTACCTGGCACAACGTTCTCAAACAGTAAAAATCTCTGAGGTTCTCTCTGACTCCAAACCGGTCCTCTCTGGTGTCCCCCATGGCTCAATTTTAGGTCCTCTCCTCTTCAGCCTATTTCTAAACTTGCTTCTCAAATCCTGTCCTGAAAAATTAATACTCTATGCTGATGACGCTGTAATTCTCTCCTCCCATAAGGATCCAAATCCACTACGACAGAGCTTGTAGCTTGCTTTCTCATGTGTTGAAAAGTGGTTCCTTGAGCACAAACTGGTCCTAAATCAAAAAAAAACAAGTCATGCTTTTCGCCAGTCATCAAAACAGAAATAGGCATACCCACTCATCATAAAACTTCTCTTGAAATACACTAGAACAAGTGAACACCTTCAAATACCTTGGTATCACTTTTGACGAATGTCTTACTTTTGCGGCCCATATCGATAACACTGCAAAAACAGTGCACCAATGCATTGGAATTTTGTACCGGAACCGTCAATTTTTCAACCAAGCTGCCTTGAGGATTGCTGTTCAAAGCTCCATTATCTCAATCATAGACTATGGTCTAATTGTCTATGGCTCAACTACTACCACTGCACTAAAGTGCATCTCAATAGCACTAAACAAAACCTGTCGACTCCTCACTGGAGCACAGAGACGGACCCACACTTGTGACCTCTACACGGAAACCGGTTGGTTGCATCTTTCCAATTGCCTCATGTATCTCACCTGCATGATGGCAAAAAAATCTATCTTGGGACTCACTCCTCCATGTATCCGGAACCTGCTCTGCCTGAACAATGGCACTCGTACCACCAGAAGATCTGACCACCAACCTTTCCTTGTCCCTAGATGCCGGACTGCTCAGGGACAAAGATCTTTTACATACCGTGTCCCTACCTGGTACAATGCCCTTAACCTGCCCTCCCTATTCTCCATGACATTGGGAGCTTTCAAATCCATACTTTATGCTCACCTCACAGCCTTCAGCTCCTGTGACTGCTTTGACTTAAGTCTCATCCCACTGAGTGCACTTACATTTGTTTCACTCAATGACCATGGTCTCCTCTTTGACAAAGACAACCTGAGTACCACTAACCTGGTTTCTGTCTGCTCCTAAACTTCTTATTTCTCCCTCTCTTCCCTCTCAAGCTCTCCAATCCTTATTCCTTGCCCTTGACAGTGCCTCTGAGTTCCTTTTCTTTTCTGTACATAAATGTTACTGTTTAAGTTGTGGCCTTGTTAAACGGCTTACTGATTGTAACACTGTCTACTATATTTTTGTACTTAATGACGTGGAACCTTTGTAAAAGAGCCTTGGCTCAAAGGTATTAATTCCTAGAACAATAAACTTCAAACTTCAAAAACTTACAATTCCAAATGGAAGAGATTTGGTTTTTGGTGTTCTCAGAGGCATATTCAGCCAGATTTAGCTGATATTGCAACTGCTTTGGACAATTTAGTGCATCTTAATAGTTTAGGCCTCAGCCCTACTACTCTCAAGGTACATTTGGCAGCTGTATCTGCCTTCTTATCTGCTGGGAAGGGCTTTTCTCTAGCATCTCATCCAGTTTTCAAGACATTTTTCAAAGGTCTGGTGCATATTAACCCTCCTTTTCGGGACCCTACTCCTTCTTGGGACCTGAATATTTGTATTGCACAGCTTATGCAGCCCCCTTTTGAACTTCTATCATCAGCTGAGCTGAAGTACTTGACTTGGAAAACTGTATTCCTGGTAGCCATTACTTGTGCCAGGAGAATCAGTGAATTACAGGCTTTATCAGTGGAACCTGATTTCATTTCATTTCATTTCACAGTGATAAGGTGGTCCTTCAAACCAACAGAAAGTTTCTTCCCAAGGTAGTATTATACTTTCATTTGAATCAGTCTGTGTCATTGCCTGTATTTTTCACTGACCATTCTTCCTCTGGGGAGAGAAGATTACACAGTCTTGATGTGAAAAGGGCCCTTAGTTACTGTATAGAACACACTAAGGCCCATAGAAATTACTGTTCACAGCTGTTTCTCACTTATGGGGAAGTGGGAAAAGGTAAACCTGCTCACAAGAGAACCATTGCTAGGTGGATTGTCTTCTGTATCCAGTTCTGCTATTCAAAGTTGGGGAAAGAGTCTCCCTCAGGCCTGAGGGCTCACTCCACCAGAGGTACAGCTGCTTCGGTCGCAGCAGCTAGAGATATATCCTTAGTGGAAATCTGTAAAGCAACCACCTGGAAAACTGTTCACACATTTACCAAGCACTACTCTCTTGACATTCAGTCAAGAAGTGATGCTAGGTTTGGCACAGCAGTGCTGCAGATCTTGTTCCCAAAATAGGTTCTGTAACTCCCTCCTCCAAGGGGGTGCTGCTTGGTAGTCTGCATATAGTCAGAATACAGCAAGACTTCATGTTGTTCGAAGAAATAATTACTCACCATAGTAATGTTTCTTTCGGAGTCTTGCTGTATTCTGACCTCCTTCCCTGCCTCCCCTCCTGGAACCTAGTTGTTTTGGGATGTGGTCTGGCAGTGACAGTGCTGCACCCCAGAGGTGTACTTGGCATACCTCACCTTGTCTGAAGCTTTTCTTGTTTTTATTAAGTATATATTTGTTGTTTTCACTACCTACTTAGATTCTTTTTGGGGTTCTCGACTTGAGTCTTTTTGACCCTAAAAATATGTTCATTGCCCTTTGGCACAAAAATGTTCAAAAACAATTTCTATATTGTTAGTTAGTTAGCATAGTGCTCGTACGAATCTGACGGTTACACTGAGGAGTACCAGGGTCAGAGGTTTGAAAACCGAGCTCAAGCTCAATGTTCTATGCCTTGGCATAGAGTTAACCCTTTACTCTCAGGAGCAGTTCAAGTGCTGGGGCTAACTGCATATAGTCAGAATACAGCAAGACTCCATTAGAAGAAACAACATTATTGTGGTGAGTAATTGTTTCGTTGCTACTAGCAAACTTGAAAGTGTGCCAAACCTGTGGGCATGTTTATTTAATCTTCTTTCACTCTTAGGCTTTATCCACTTCATTGGTCCATGCCTGTAATGCTTACACTTTAAGAGTATGCTTCCATTAGGATTCAGACCTCTTATTTCAAGTTGCAACCATGCTACTTTCCGTCAGTGTTCATATTTTTTCAGCCTGTTTACTCAGCATTCTATGTGTTCTACAACCACACAAGTCTGTTAGTACCCACATTTTTACTGTCAGAAATCCCAGCTTCCTGTAAATCAAGGAGCCATATCTTTTATTTTAGAAACCATCTCATTTTAATAGTGCTATTGGATAATAGCACTACTGCATGAATTATTCTGTTCATATTTAGTGGGGCTATTAATGTTTTCGCTCCCTCATTTCTATTTTATATCAATTATACCCATGCCTCATTGATTTCAGAAGTGCTGCTAACTGAACACGTTACTGTTATAAACAGCTCTTATGCTTTCCAGGACTACTACTTAATATTTTATGACTTATAAATCTGTCACTCCTGTCTATTTACTCTATGCTCAAAAATGGATTAATATGGTGATCTGATAAACTCAGACACACTTTTTTTATTTAAAAGTGCTGATGACAGGATGGGGTATTGTTTATTGTCTGATGTCTCAAAAACATCTCTACACTTATACAGTACTGTATTTTCTTACTTCTTAATCAACTTACTGAATATTCCCTTAAAGGTCATCAATCAAGAGAGGGTCTGTGGGGCACTATAGTTAACTTAATCTGGGATCAGTATCAGGATCTGGAACCTACTCCAAAGGCATCACTCTTGTGTAATCCTGTATATATTATATGCAAGACTGCCAAATTGGGAAACCGGACCTAGCCCCACTAGGGGTTCTCCCTTGGTCCTGCCCCACTAGAGGGCACAATAAAGTCCCTTCTTGTTGTACTCCTGGTGGTTTGCTGGGACAAAGAGTGGCGCAACTAATTACCTGTAGTCCTAGTTTACCTGTCATTAGAATATCTGTACAGCACATTTACATATAAAACACCTACAGCTACATAATTTTAGCTTTAGTAAGCAGTCTGAACTTAGAGTGGATAAGGGGAATGGGAAGGTAGGGACAGAAGGGGATGGGTATGTCAAGATGGGAGATCAGGTGGAGTGGGGGGGTTGGGAAGGGAACAAAGGGAGAAGGGGGGGCGTAACGTAAACTACCTATTATATTTATGTAAAGTCCACCCAGTCAGTTTCTTCATGTAGGCCATAACTCATGTCCAAAGTCCCAGATCTAGTAAGCCAGTATGCTTTCTCCAAAACCATTCATTGTATGGTCCTCTCTTCTCGGGGGTTTCTTTACTTTTTCCAGACCAACAAATCAAATGTTGCCAGGTTATATTTTTCTGCTTTAAAATGCCTTGCTAAAGAGAAATTCTCATCTTCTCTTCGAATTATGCTTTTGTGTTCATTTATCCTCTGTCTTAATGAACCATGATCTTGCCTATGTATGCTCTTTCACAGGGGCATTTAATCATCTACATGACCTGTTCTGTCTGACATGTCCTAAATTGCTTGAGTTCTTTCTCCTCATTTTGTATGGGTTATGAACACTTTTTGTCATCCTTGTATTGTTGCAGTTTTGGCAATTCACAGAGGAAAAAACAGTTACTGTTTTTTTGGTCTGGAAACAAAGTCATTTTTTTGGGTTGGTTCCATTTGGAAGGAGTGGGTAATGTGACTCCCTTTGTTCTTAACAATTTTAACTATTAAAAGAGGTTTTGCCTTAAAAGCTTGCTCCACCCTACCATTGCGACTTGTAAAACATTCCAGTCCCTACGTAGAATCCCTTTAATTTTACCGAAATCATCACTGTAGTCTACAGGAATAGTTTTTCTGTCCATCTTTTCTTTTGTTTTCTTTTATTCATTAATTCTTGTCTACTGTCCCTATCACACCATGTTCTGGCCTCACTACCACTCTTTCTGGATATCGTCTTGCCAGGAATCTCAATTCCAACCCATTTGCTGCTTCCTGATAATCACTTTCCATTGTACATTTCCTTTTTGCCTGAGCTTCTGGCCATAAGGAGTACTGTACTTTGTACTGTATCTCTCTTATGGAAACTAGCGGCGTATAATGGAACATTTTTTGTCTGTATTTTTCCAGTATAACTAAGGCAAGAGTTGTTCATTTTCCTTCAAAATACACAGCTCAAGGAAATTAATGCTGACTGTATCCCAGTTCATCACAAATTTAAAATATTCTGCACATGAATTAATGTATTGAAGAAATCCATTTATTTTTTCTGGGGTGTCTTGCCATATGCACACAACGTGATTGATATCAAGTTTCCACACTGTTATTTTATCTAGATGCATATTTTTCCTAGCATTGTAAATAAAATCCTCTTCAGATTAATCCATAAATACATTTACATAGCCTATGGCCATCAATGACTCCACGGCCATGCCCTTTGTTTACCAATAAAAGGTGCTTCTGAATTGAACATAGTTCTTTGTTAAAACTAAAGTTGACATTTTGATCAGGTACTCATTCGGGGGGGGAATTCTCCTGGTAATCTGTTCTCTAATAATTCCTTGAAAGAGCAGTAATCCCTTCTTCATGCGTCATACTGGTATACAGGTCCTTTACATCAAATGTGACCAGTATACCTTTTGAAGATATTTATATACCATCTAATTTACTCCAAAATCTCTATAGCATTTTTTTGTATCTTTCAGGTATGTCCTAGTGTCCCAGACCGGAGGTTGGATGTTGTAGCCTGTGAACACAGAGAGTGCTACCAGAGCCAAACCCATACCAGCTACAATAGATCTTCCCAGGGAGTTCCGCAAATCCTTATGGATTTGAGGCAGGGTATAGAAGACAGGCATGATTGGGAGTGTTGTGTAAAGGGCCTTATGTTCTCAATATACTAGGAGTATGTACTAGGTTGTTTAAGGAATGAGAAGGCAACAAGCCCATGATAACTCTCATAGCTTAGTCATGGTAATAATAAAGAAGGTTGTCCGATAAAATGTGTCTATCTAATTTATTTTTAAATTCTGATCTTGCTTTACTAACAATGCAGTCTAATGGCAGTGAGTTCCATGGGTTCACCACTTTCATTGTATAAAAGAATTTCCTTTTATTTTGTTTAAACTTTTTTTTCTACAGTTTGCAAGGGATGTCCTCTTGTCTCTTTAATACATGGTTTGAACGTTAATCCTAGGTTCATCAGCAAGTATGGATCCTGCATTACGTCATACGTGAATAAAAGATCACCCCAATACACCTAGTCTCCAGTGACATCAAATTAAGTGTCTGTAAATGTTCACAATATTCTTTGTGTTCCAATCCCTTTATAGACTTTGTAAACTTCCTTTGCACCTTCTCCAGTGCATCTCTGTCTTTTTATAAGGGTGCCATAACTGCAGTGCGTACTCCATGTGCGAATGAATGTATGCTCTATAGAGTGGCAACAACATATCCTTATCTTTGGGTATAATATTCCTCTTAATTGTCCACATCATCTGGTTTGCTGTTTCTGTTGCAGCATTTGTCTGCGTCGAAGTACTCAAGTCATTTGAGATCAAGCATCCAAGGTCTTTTTAATTTTTACATAACTGTAATGTGACTCCTCCTAATTTGTACGTATGCCGTGGGTTATTTTTTCCTAGATGTATCACACAACACTTCTGCATATTAAATTTCATCTCTTATCTAATTGCCCACTCAACTATATAATCTAGATCATTTTGAATGTAATTAATGTCTGTTTGATCTTTACACGTCCCCCCGGTTTGGTATGATGTGCATATTTCATTACCAAACTTGTTGTAGTTTCTGTTAAATCATATATAAAGGCTTGGAAAAGAAATGGTTCCAATGCAGAGCTCTGGGGGACCCCACTGGTCACACTACCCCTCCCAGAAACAATCTCATTTATAGTTACTCTTTGGTGCCTATCACTGAGCCAATCAGTGATCCAGTTGACTGTCCTATAATTAACTTTGGCAATCTGTAATTTCTTAATTTTTGCCTGATGTGGGTCAGATTGAACGCTTTACTAAAATCTAAGTATGTAATGTCGCACAGGTTTTCAGTCTATATTAATTGACTTATTTTCTCATAGAAGCACATTAGGTTGGTTGCACAGCTTCTACCCTTAACAAAGCCTTGTGTTACTTGATTGTTCATAGCCAATGATGTTTCCAATCTATCCTTTATTTTCCCTTCCAAAATATTACAAATCATACTGGTTAGATTGCTTAGTCTATAATTACTGGCATCACATTTACTTCCTTTCTTATGAATGGGCATCAAATGTGCAGTCTTCCATTCTAGTGGTATCTTGCCAGTTCTTAAGGTTTTGTCAAATAGAATCTTTAATGCAGTAATTAGGGATTTTGACATAATTTTTAGCATTTGACCTGAGGTCTTTTCATGGCCAGGAGATGAGTTTGCTTTGAAATTATTTATCCTAGTTTTTATTTCATCAATTGTAATTATTATGCTTTTGCTATTACTAGTATCCAGTTTCTTAATAGGCTGATTCTTCATTCCATATACTCCGCACAAGTATGCATTGAAGATAGTTACCATTTGTGATCCATCCTTTATTACATCATCATGTTGTGTTATTAGACCAACAGAGCAATGAGGTTTCTTCAGTGAGTTTATATATATATATATATATATATCTGCGAAGAAGACTTTATGATTAGCCTTTCTTGTGCCCTGTGCTAATTTATGTTCATTAACTCTTTTTGCCCTCCTTATCTCCTTCTTACACTGTTTCTGAAGTAGTAGAAATTTCTCCTAAAAAGCTTTATTTTTTGTTAATAGATACTGTCTGTGTACTCTGTTCTTCTTATTTATTAGTTTTTTTAATATATGTACTAATCCATTGCGGATTGTTTTTGCCAGACTTTTTTTTTTTTAATCTTTGAAATGTAATCATTACTAAGCTTCAGAATTACATATTTTATATGTTGCCAGATTTCTTCCACAGAGTTGTTCTGCAGTAGTAGTCCCAAATCTAAGTTATTTAATTCCTGCATTATTCTTGCAATATCTACCTTATTATATAGATATATTTCTGTGCAACTCTGTAAAATAGGTATCTCATAGCCTATTTCGAAACTGATTGAGTTGTGGTCACAGTTACATAAGGTTGGTCCTGCCCTGCAATTGATGATATTTATATGCTCAGTACTTAGAATGATGTTTAATATATTTGTTCCTCTGGTTGGCTCCTTTACATGCTGTATTAAGTGCATACTTTCACAAGCTGCCAGTAATTTTTTTCCATAAGTGGTTTCTGTTGACAGGCTATTTTGGTTTATATTTCCTATATTTAGATCAGCTAATATTATTATATCCCCATCATTCTTTGCTTTTTTGCATTGTTTTTCTCAATGCTGTTACCTCTGTATTATCCCTTACCCTGGAAACAAGCCCCAGCTCAGTGTGCCTTTCCCAGTCACCAAATTTAAATAAATAAATAAAATAAAAAAATCATCTCCTGCTGAGTCTGTTTCTGCAATGATGTTATCTATAATATCAACGGAACTACTAGGAGGTCTGTATATGACTCCTGTTGTCATAGGGTTTGTAATTCCCTCACATGCCTTAATCCATATGGACTCAAATTTACTTCATTCCTTCTTAATGTCATTAGAGGTATCAGGAGTCTTAATTGCCTTAGCAATATAAAGAGCCACTCCTACTCCTCTACTAGATCTCCTATTTAAGGTATGTAAGTTAAAACCATCTAAGTGTGTACCCCATTGCTTGACATGATCAGACCACCATGTTTCGGCAATTGCAGTGATATCAAAATTATTAATACAGATGATTGCTTTAAGTTTGTCTATTTTGTTGTTCATATTTTTAGCCTTCACTAAAAGACCTTTTAATTTGCTAATAATTTTTTGTTGTCCACCTGCAGGTATCTCATTAGGTCTGTTATTTGTCTTGCTGACCTATAAATGTGCCCCCTTCATTGTTAGTTTAAATTAACTCCAGTAAAGCACTGCAGGAATTTTTTGCCAAGTGCCTTAGCACCACTTCTGCTTAGGTAAAGACCCTCTTTTGAGAAGTAATTATCTCTCTTATAAAAAGTAGCCCAATTTTCTATAAATAAGTCCACCTTCCCACACCAGGTGGAAAGTCTCGCATTTATTCTTTCAGTGGTTTTATTTTTTTCTTGGTGTGCTCTTGATATAGTTAGGATCCTTGATATTGCAACTTTTTGGCCAAGTGCCATTTGTTACAACCCCAACTCAATAATGGCTGCACAGATATCTTTTTCATGTGCCCTGCCTACATTATTATTTCCGACATTAATGATAGTAGAGGATTTCTTAGGTGACTTCAAGGTTTGCAGCACATTTAAAACATCCTTAATTCTCACCCCCAGCATACAGGTAACTGAAGTGTTACTGTATCATTTTTACAGATGTGACTATCAGTAAATCTTATAATGGAGTCACCAGTGACAAGTCTCTCAGATTGTTCAGTTTCAGTTTCTTTCTCAGCTGGGACATATCTATTTGTGATAGGAACAGGAGGTGCCAGGTGGTTTGGAACGTGCCCCCATCATGTGTTGTTTCCTGAAGATGGATTTGTACCCTCCTTCCTTGTTTTAATTTTCTGTGCTGCACCCTGATCCAATCTTGTTCTTCCAAATCATCTTGCTCCTCCTTCACCCTTTTCTTTTTGTTGTTCCCTGACTCCCCAAAGTTATTGCAATCTAAATCAATCAATATGTTGGAAATGTTTTCTCCAACCCTCATCTAAAAGTTCCAACTCCTATTTCTTAACTGTCTCTGTGGGGTGTAGGTCTGTCTTCCTGTAATTTACTTTGTTGGTCAGGTGTCACAAGTGTTCAGTTCTGCATTTCAAATAATCCTGGATTACTATTCCTCCCCTTATCTGCTCTCTTAATGACAATTTCATTTTAATTTTCCAGCATTCTCAAAGTTATGAATTCCTCCACTCTTAAGTTAAATTTAGATCTTCTGTCTGTCCCATTCTTTTTCAGACAGTCCGTATATTTTTCTGTCTGGTCTATGTAGGTAGTTATATTGGCTAACGCAGCCCCTGGGGCAGGAACTTATTTTCTAGCTAAAGTTTACTACTTTTGCGCCTCTCTTGGGTCTCTTTTTATTTATTTAGTTTTTGATTAGTTGGTAAGTGGGCTAGATAATGAAATTGCCTATTTTCAGGCATGACCCAGGAGAGTAACAGTCATAGGTAAAACACATTTCAGTGGTGACAGGCACATATTGCAGACTTCGTTAAAACACAGTTTAATGGTGAGAGGCACATATTACATAAATTCAGGAGATTAAGTTTAAGTGAGGCATTTCAGCGACACAGGGGAAACAAAAACAGATTCAAGGAAATCAGCTATATGTATAAGCCAGACAGTTGTAGAAAAGAATGGTTTTAATCTCAATTTTCTCTAGAATCTCTGCAGATACAGCTTGAGTCTATGTAAATTTGTTCCGTTTTTCATGGGGACAAAGAACAGTCCCCTCCTTATTCAAAACATTGATCTCTTTTGGTGTTAATGCCCTGTTTCACAAGTTGAAAACTGTTTTCTTTTTGCTGTGTTTTCTCTTCCATTCTCTCTCCTATTGTTACCCCACCTCCTTCTGTTCCTTGTTCTTTTCCTAACCTCTTGTCTGTTCCTGTTCCTAGGTCTCCTCCTTGTGGACCTCTTCTTGGATTCTGATTCCAACTACCATTTCCTCTGTATCTGCCCCCACCTCTGCCTTTCGCTCTGTAGCCCTCTTCCTAAAAAGTATTCTTCTTTATTATATCTTTCTTACCCTTCTAGGCTACTCTCCGAGCTGTAGAGGGAAGATTCTGAGTCTGGGTTATACTTGTAAATATTGTATGGTGTTATAAATCTTCACCATGAATATACTTTCCCATCTTTATAATCATTCAAGTTTCTCTTAAACTTTAGAACTATGATTTCTTCTTCATAATCATCCAAACCCTTATTGAATTTATTTAGGAATTCTTCAAATTCCTTTATATCTTTTTTATTGCATTGTTCTGTGATGTTTTAGTTTCTCCTCCTACTGAACTCCGTTCTGTTGATAGTGCTTCTATCAGAAGTAGTGTGAAGTCCAAAGAACATTTATTTCTGACTCCATTCCATTTTTGCTGCAGATCACCTGTAGTAAACCCTAGGTTAGGCTGTGCTGGTACTTGTAACCCCATTGTGATGGGTGAGAAAATTAGGAGGCAGACACACAGAAATTATGTTTAACACACTGAATTCAGCGTGCTGTTTATTAAGGAAGATTATAATTAGGATACAAAAAATAAGAAAATAGGCCTTAAATGCAGGACAACATACAGACATACTGGAGTTACAGCACCCATAACACTGGAAAGTTTCAAGGCAACAGGTATTTCTAGTGCCTCTACTAGGGGATAATCCGCAAAGCAGCTTCCTTCCCTAGAATTCTGGTCTCTGTCTCTGTTAGATGGAGTGAGAGTCTTATCTCCCCTGAGCAGGAGACCGTATTCCTTTTCTGACTTGAGAGGAGTGATCTGGGCTACCTCAAGTCAGCCTGAAGGTGTCTCTTGTACTCCTCCTGGATCATATGATCTGCCCCTTATTCAAATGAGTAAATGTTCGGGCTTCAGTATCTCATCATGACCAGGTAAAATAGTCATATAATACAGACCACTTGATTTCAAGCACATAAGGGAAGAGTATTAAAAACAGCAGTACAAAGTGTTCCATAAGTAAGTAATAAGACACAACAGGGTGTGGGTTGGACACTTTAACACACGGCTAGGAGGCGTAGTGAGGCACGATGCCACCGGTCGAGTGCATCCAGCCTCCTAGCCGTGTGTTAAAGTGTCTTAACGCACACCCTGTAGTGTCTTATTGCGCTTATGAAATGGTTATGTAAAATACAGATGCATGTCATAAGTAAAATTAACAGTATTTCATAGTGAAATGCTTAAATATTTGTGTTACTTTTTAACAAAATAGTTCCTCCGCCTGTTTGTTCCTTTGAGTTGAGGACTTTTGACCTGCTAGTTTTGATCTGCTAAGGCATTTTTACTTGTATTTTTTTCCCTGTAGTTGTCATGGCACCCCCCCCCCAAAACTAGCAGCACGCCTACTTCATTGACTTTTGAATGTGTGCAATAAGAAATTATGCTGTCCTTTTATTTTTTTTAATTTCTGTATCTTATGGCACCAGGCAGCGCTAGGGAGAACAAGCCGTTTTTGTAAACCGTTACGACGATGCAGTAGCGAGCAGGCAGCAGATTGGGAGACAGCTGCTCGGCGGTTGAGAGGTACAGTGACTGCAAGAAGAAATTATGCATGTTTACATTTTTATACATTTATGTACCTTATGGCACCAGGCAGCACTAGGGAGAACATGCCGTTACAACGATGCAGAAGCGAGTGAGCGGGCGGCGGGTTGGGAGACAGCTGCTCGGTGGTTCACAGCTAGTGTGACTGGGCTTGTATTTTTTTAAAATCATGCAGTCAGCATAAACATTAGCATAAATATTTATGAAACGAGCATCTGAATATTTGCAGATATGTTGACAGAATGAAAATACAGCCTGGTATTTCACTTGCAGTTGGTGAAAACAAAATGGCTGATTTTCAGTTTTCCAACATTCTAACTGGTATGTTTACTAGGATCAGTGCCCACAGGGCACTGCTGGTCCTTTTTCCTGTGCATAAGAAGGAATATCACACAGGTATGGACCAATCAGGATGCCTAAATCTGATGCCCATTTCATAAAGGCTTAATTTGTAACAGTAGTTAAACCAGCATTTTTTACCAAGAAGACAGGACGCAGGAGAGAAGGGGGAACATATTGTACCCAAAGGAAGGAACAAAACCACAGCCATGACAACTGCTCTAACCTTCTGCCAAAATGTTTCCATTTATTACACTTGTGGTTTCCTTACTTTATTTCTTTCGGCACAACAGGGAAACAGGCTCAAGAGGTTAACCCTGTCACACCCCTAGAGATCCTTTTTTGTTTTACATATTCAGCAAGAGTTAAATTTTACTGCACAAGTCCTAACTCTTATTGGTTTAGTTGTTCTACCCTACCTATGAGATGTTTAGTGGTTAGTTCTCCTGCTAACTTTTTCTTACTAAGAATCTCTTGTAAGATTCTGTCTTCATCAGATTTTGTTAATGTTTTTGGAATTGACCTCTCTTCTGTAAAATCTTTAAGAGCCTGAAAAGTTTCCATATTTCTAGTAAATAATTAAGGATTAAGCCATGAGAAAGGATGGGTCTACTGTGGAATTAATCCATGGTTGGGGGATTGGCGACCGAGTGCCTCCAATGACCCAGCCATGGATTTATTCCACAGTAGACCCATTCTTTCGAGTGGCTTAATCCTCTTGTAACATGGCAATGGTTGTATGACTAATATTCTCAGAATTAATGAGGACAGACAGACTGATTTAGTTTTGGAATGCTTTATGCTGAGCTGTAAAACACTGAGTACACAGAGTACAAAACAATTGGAACACACCTATTGGACCGTGGATGCTATTTAACTTTTGCAAAAACAGCATTCATTACAAGTTTTAAGCTTTCTAACATCGAAACATATTTTAAAACTTCTCAAAAACTCGCAGTTAGCTTTCTACACTAGGTTCTTCAATTTTCATCTATGTATATTACAAGATATGGGTTGCACTGCATGATGGGACCATGCTAGGTACATTTTCATGTTTTGTTCCTGCAGTTCCCTTGGCAGGACAACAGATGGCTGTGAAACAATGCTACCAGTATAGCACTGTTTTACACCCATTTTTAGGTCAATTTCCAAATGTACTGAATTGAGCCAATCTGAAAACACTTTCGTAGACCATGTACTGTTTTTGTGAGTATTAACTTCACTTGTTTTCCTCTCTAAATTATCTACCTCAGCAGGAAATAGAACAACATGGCGTTTACTGCTCTCGCCTTTCAAATTCTTGTTTTGACTAGTATTGTTAGTCTCTTTCTTTGATTTCCTTTCGTTTTTCTCACTTTCTTTATTTTTCTTTTCACCCATAGAAGCAGCCTCTTTCTTTGATCTTGCTTTGTTTATCTCACTGTCTTTGTTATTTTTACTTTCTGTTATAGAAGGTGCAGGCTTATCTTTACCACAGTGTGTATTTACCAAGGTATTGATGCCCACTACTCCATACACACAAAAGCTGACATTAAAATTATGCATTGCTCTCCTTCTGTGCTTCACTTGTGAATGGTGATCCACTGGGTGGGAGGTGGGAAAATAAGGGAGTTCTGCATATTTTACGATGGCTGTGAAACAATGCTAGCAGCACAGCACTGTTTTACAGCCATCTGTTGGGCCGCTGTGGGAACTGCACTTGAGCAAAGAATTCCTGGAGCAAGCATGGATTATTAGACAACTGTGCTATGTATTTTATTGTGGTTCATACTGGTATTACACAAGCAACTGTGGTTCTACTGTGGAATTAATCCATGGTTGCTTAATGGTCAGCTGTCGCTGTTTATCCAATCCTTGTTAGTTACTTTAGTCTCTTGTTTAGAGCCATGTTACAACTCAATTTAGTCCCTTCATATTCAAGCCTTTCAGAAGTAGAATGGAGTGTGTGTGTGTGTGGTGGGGGGGGGGTAGTATGATATGAGATACCACAGATGAGGAGGGGGAGAGATTTTTATCAGAAATTAAGCTTATGAGGTCATAAACAGTTCTTAAAGGTTCCAGATGTATGTTTTTTTTTTTTTTTTTTGTAGTGAACCTTTTATATGCACTACCCTGTTTGTATAAAGGAATTTCTTCTGGCTTAACCATGGTTATATGTTAATCCTTCAAAAAGTATGAGGGCCCAATATTACATCTACTGTATCGAATACTTACACAACTTTTGAATAATTGGAAATTCTTAGTCCCAACTGTAGTCCTAATAGTACATCTTGCTGCTTTATTATCACCATCAGGCAAATCTTGGGTAATTCTGATACAGTGCTCGAGGCTGCCTTGCCTGAAACACCGAGATAGTGTTTCAACCATAAAGTATAATACACACAGGCAGTGTGACCCTCAAGTCTGATACAATGCTTGAAGTCTCCTTCCCTGAAACACTGAGATAGTGTTTCAACCATAAAGTATAATACACACAGGCAGTGTGACCCTCAACAAGTCCTAGAGCTGAAAAAAGAAACAAACCAAAAGGGATCTGCTCCACACAGTCTCAGCAATAAATCCAAATATCCAGTGGAGTGAAAAAAGACCCACTTACTAGTTATATAGTTAGTACTTTATATACAAATAACCAGTCTTTAGGTTATTAGTCAGTGTGTACATCAGTTCCAACATTTCATGATCCCCTATTGACCACTTTTTCAGGGATATTGTCTATAAATATTTTGTACACAACAAAATAGGTTCAAAAATAGGTTTGTTGGGCTGGAAAAGGTGGAGAAGTCCCCAGGAGGATGGAATATAAATCAAATTCTTTTGGAGAAAGCAGCATACTGGATTACCAGCTTTTGTACTTTGGACAGACAGTATAGCCCAGAGGTTAAAGTAACGAGCTGTGCATGAGCCTGATATAACTAGCAGACCTGGATTTGATTCCCACAACCTCCACTTGCATACTGTGCGACTCTGAACAAGTCACTTAACCTCCCTAGTGCTCCTGTGTCATCCCTGAAAACAGACACTTGTGTCTAGTGGGCCTTACCTGGGTACCAAAGAACTGAAAAAAAAATGTCCTAAACAATGAAATTGGCGGAGTGTACTGCAATGAAACATAAGGGGTAGTTTACCTTATGCCCCTCTTCTTTCCACCATTTCCCTCCACAAACCCCCACCCCCATGTTATAAAACATACCCACCCCCTTTCCTCCCCCACCCTTCACTTCTACCCACTCACAGCTCAGACAGCTTAGTGAAGCTAACATTTTGTAGCTGTAGATATTTTTAGATGTAGCTATTTAATGATAGGTGAAGTAGGACTACAGGTAATGAGTTTCTCCAATGTTTATCCCAGCCAACCACCAGGGGTATTTTTCCTCAGGTGGCAGCCAAGAAGGCACTTCACTGCGCTCTCTGGTGAATCAGTACCAAGGGTTAGGCCTTAGTGAGGCTAGCTCCAGTTTTCTGTATCAGCAGTCTTGCAAATAATATATTAAGGATAGCCCCTGATTACCCTACAATATATATAGAGTAATACCTCTTGAGTAGGTTCCAGATCCTGATACTGATCCAAGTTCAATTTAACTATAGTGCCCCACCGACTGTCCCTTGATTGATGAACTTTAAGGGAAAACTCAAGCTGATTTAGAAGTAAGAAAATAAAGTATTGTAGAAGTATAAATAAATGTTTTTAAACATGAAGCCATGAATGACGGCCTATCCTGTCATCAGCACGTTTAAATATAAAAAGAGTGTCGGAATTTATCAGATCACCATGTTAATTGTTTTTTGGGCATAGAATAAATTGTCCAGAGCAACAGATTTATAATTTATATATAGAATGATGCATAGTGTTATGTGTGTTTTGAGAATTTAATATACACCTGAGTTGTGTGATGCTACATAAACCCCGAGAGCAAAGCTCGAATGGTTTATTTAGGCATCACACCCCAAAGGTGTATATTAAATTTGAGTAACTACACCACTCCATTCTTTATTTTATATCATTTCTGGCCATCAATTTTTTGCTTCACCCTGAGGTAGTATGGCTACCATAGTTAGCATAGACTCCCACCCAAACAGCCCCAGACTTTCTTATTTTCATCTGACTGTACAGCCAGCACTGTATTTCTTTATTATTTTCCTTCACAGGCTTTTGCCTGCACAGTGCTACTCCGCTCTCCTAACTGTCCTGATCCCAGCTGCTGCTGACCGGAAGCAAACTCTCACCTCCCCTACTCAAAGCAGATGTTAAACACGAACAAATTGTACTTCTGTGAGCATGCTTTGCCTGATCTAACTTTTTATTAATTACGTTATGTGCATATGGCAAGAATGATTTCTGTACAAAAACGGTTTCTGTACAGAAAAATACACTGTCTGTGATAATTGTAAGGTGGAGCAGGGGTGAGACGATCACTGAATAATGATATATTTTTTGAAGTCCGGCAGCCAGCTTGTACAGATCTCAGGAGTCCTCAGCATTTGTAAATTGCACTGTAGTTGCTGTCTGAAACTTAGGAGTCCAGTGCGCATGTTTTGTGTACTGAACAGTAATTGCTGTCTGAAATAGTTAGCTCCCACGTTATCTTCAAACTGAATTGGGAGTCAGTGATGTCAGCATTTCAAAACATGCCACGCGATGACTCCCGATATTGAAACAATCTGTGAAGCCGTTGGGGGGGTTCAGCACTATAAACGGTAGGCCGCACCTTGAATACTGTGTGCAGTTTTTGCGTCCTTACTTAAAAAGGGATATTGCTCTTCTGGAGAGGGTCCAGAGGAGGGCGACCAGGATAATACAGGGTCTGGGGGGGAAGCTCTATGAGGAGCAGCTAGAGGAGCTCAACCTGTTCTCGCTGAAGGAGAGGAGGAACAGAGGGGATATGATAGAGGTCTTCAGGTACCTCAAGGGAATAAACCGGGTCAACCTTGAGGGGGTGCTGCAGCTGAGAGAGGTAGGGAGCACTTGATGAGACTGGTCAGTGGGAGACTAAGGGGGGAGACAAGGAGGCACTACTTCATAAGAGGATTGTGGAGCCCTGGAATGCGCTGCCTGTGGAACTGGTAGCTGTTGCAACTGTGGAGGGGTTCAAAAGAGGTTGGGATAGGTACAGGGGAAGGGTGCATCCCAGAGCTTCACCGGGGGTTCGGGAAGGGAACTTGTGGGAAGGGGGGGGCTACAACAGTGCACAGGGTGGGCACTGATCCACAAGCAGACTCTGTAGACTGTTGGGCCTAATCTGCTGGCTTTTTAGTATGTTAGTATATAGAAAATTCACCGTAAACATCAAATAAAAAAAAATAGACACACACAAAGGCTACTGATGGACATTTCTGATTTAACAATGAAAAACATCAGTAAATCATTTCCTATCTCCTTTAACATGTATAATGGTGTGTATGTGAGTTTGATTGTTGCACTGTACTTAGATTATTAGAGTGTGAGTTAGGTCTGTCTGTGGGTCAAATTATTTTTGGTTTTAAGGGTGGGGTGGTTTCTGGGGGGGTTGTTGGGCTTTGGTTTTGGGGTTTTCTGAACTTGTTGATTTGGGTGGGAGGATAACTGGAGGGTGGTATTGGCATTGTGTGGGTATTAGGACCATTGTAGCAATATGTGTGGGATAGTGACCTCCAGGCTCATCTGCTCCCCATGAAAGCTCATGATCAGAGTCCTTTCTTAGACCTTCCTGCCATTGGCTGCTTACCGTCATTGCAGGGAGGTGGAGATTGTCAGGAGATGTGGAGGTCATGTGCACGGTTTGGGAAGAGCTGATGAGGGATATTATCAGGAGATGCTACGTAGGGAAATGGGACTGTAGACGGGCTGCTTCACCTGGCCTGCCTAGAATCAGTCAGTGCCCTTTCGTCGGCTAAGTGTGAGGAGTTTGCTTGATGCTTCTTGGGCAATGTGTCCTCCTTTCAGGCTGAAATCTCCCCAGGCAGGCTGTGACAGCATTGTGGGATATAGTCGGCGCACTGCATAAGCAAATCTTCTTTGAGGATATCTCTTTCATCAGGCTATGCGTGTGGAACTATAGCCATCAGACGCCAAGACCGCATGGAAACCTTTTTGCTAGCAGTCTACTAGGGGCTGCCCATGACGATGTCAGATGTAGATGTCCTACACTATATAAATGTGGGTGGCCCCGTGCCCTCCTCAGTTCTTTTCCCTCCATCAACCATACTCACTGGACTCCATGGAGATGCTGTTACATCAGTCGACCATTGCTTCTCAGATTTTCTAAGTTTTATTATTTTTCTCACCCTAGCACATTATCACTTTATTTTTAAAGTGTTTTCCGTCATCATGTATGTCAACAAAAGATCCCACTAAACTCTTTTGTTACTGTGAGTGCAGTGGAACAATCTACTCTATTGATGACCGCATCGACTGCGTCCACCGTCTTGGAGAGGCCCACAACATCAAGGCCTGCGAACACTGCCTGAAATTTAACCAAGTCACCCGGCAATGCTGTCAGAAATTCATGCAGTCGTCCCTCCTTGAGCAGAGGGTAGCTGAAATGGAATGAGAGCTCCAGGGGAGAAGTTCCTCTGCATCGCTGGCCCCATCCTCAGGTTCCCACTCCTCCAAGGCCTGGGATAGGTCTTTGGGGAAACATAAGCACCAGGAGAGGGGGTGGAGTAAGGAGAAATCCCCCCAGTATGCTCCTGGGCATCACTCCACTTAGCGCCAACCGCTGCAGTGTCATCATCGCTCTGATACCTCCTGCCACCTAAACCCTCTCTCCCACAGGGTCGGCTTTGGCAGTGAGTTCTGCCGAACCTCTCATGGCTGGTGAAAGCCCGTTGACATCGAGGCTGCTGATACCCTTGTTGATGTTGCAAGGCACTCCATCAGCATCAGAGTTCCAGCCTCCCCTGGCAACAATACAACCCCTCCTACTCAGACCTCTCCCTCAAGGTCAGCTAGCAGTGGCTCCCACCAGACCGCTACGGCTGGTGCTGGCCTGTCAATGTCCAGGCTCCAATGTCTCCCTTTGATGTTGCAGGCCACTTCATCAACATCAGGATTCCAGCATCCCCCGTTGATGTTCCAAGGTGCTCCTGCAATGCAGGCCACTGTTGACATACAGACGGTGCTCTCCTCCTTTGTCAAGATACTTCAACATCTTGCACCTCCTCCAGGTATCACAATGATGGAGGCTACCATACCAGTCCTCATGTCGATGACTGCCATGTCGGTGTACCCTGCTCGCTCCAGAGCGTGAATGTCCTCGATTCCCCTCCTTGCATCCCTCGGAGTCCATTGACGAGGATCAGGAATACAACCCTGACCTCATCTTGCAAGAGGAAGAAGAAGAAGAGGAGGAGGAGGAGGAGGAGGAGGAGAAAGATATGTATGGGAGTCCTACTAACAGGTCTGACTCCACCATTTCCTTCAGGAGTGAGGACTCGACCTTGTATAGCCCAAGGTCCCCCCGAAGACCCCTCCTTCATCTCTGTGATGAAGCCGCTACAATCCGCAATGGGGTTTGATGCTGAAGAGCAAGACATCTCCAGGAGAAACCTGCTAAGAGTCCCTTGAACTACCAGATTCTCCCCCTCTTATTATTGCTCCTCTATTGGCTGCAGTAGAGGATGACACTATGGCTGCCTGGTACAGACCAATTTTGATTCCTGCCATGCCCAGAAAGGCAGACAAGTTGTACCAGGTTCCTTCAGGAAAGCCTTTTTTCACAGTACAACCCCAGGCTGATTAGGTTGTAATAAATGCAGCCCATGATAGGTCTAACAGACCTCAGCATCTCTGTTATCTCCCTCCAGATAAAGATTCAGGAAAACTGGACCTCATAGAAAGAGAACCTTTGATTCTGCCATACTGGGCCTCAGAATTTCCAGTTATCAGGCCCATATGGTCCAATGCAAGGGGTTAGCTACGAATGCCTGACATCCGCAATCCCGACAGATGATTGCCCAACACCGTAATCCCGACATGCTGACGTGACGAAATCCTGACAAATCAAATCATGAAACAGGAGCTAACTATGAGTGCAGCTGCAAAAGAAATTAGAATGTTCTAGAAGTTGTCAACAGGGCTCCTTCAATTATCAAAAATATGCCAACTCCATATAAAGTAGCAGCAAAAAGTCTAAAACAAAATGGCACAATGTATATTAACAAAAGCATTACCTCCAAAAGCTCAGTGTCAGCACCAGAGACCAAATCCAATATGAAATACAGTAGAATTAGGTCCAGAAAACACAAATAAAAACTTTGACAAGGAGCAAAATATTGAAGTAGTGCTGGCCTCATAACTCCAATACACATAGCCAGTCGGGAGGGAAAAACAGGCAAGCCCCGAACAGATCTTGAGTGAAGAAGCTACTTAGGATCAGGAAGGCAAGGATAATTCTCCCTGAGTTCTTCGAACTAGAAATCCACAAAACGCAGATGATATCCCATCAAAAGTCTGTTCCAATGCTGGGGTGCTACTGAAAGAAAATAACATTCAGGCCACTCAGATCCACTAGTAAGGAAGGTAGGAGAGACCCATTAATAAACTATGGTGCTACCACACTATACGATCCTACAGGAATACAGTTTCTTTGAACAAGGAAGGTCAAGAAGCCGTGAAGAGGTCCGGCAAAAGGCCTGTATCTCTAAACTTGAAATGCGAGTGCCGGGTTTATTATGGGGCAGCACTGTTCCTTGATTCTGTGCTACCTATGCTGCTTGTTGAATGAATCTGCATGTAGGCACCTGACTGTTTGTTGACTTGACTTGGCTTGGCTTGACTTACTCTCGATTAATGTTGTAGTGCAGAACTGAACCTGTCGGGATTCCGGTTGTCAGGTTTTTGTTGGATGGGTAATTTTTTGGTGGGATTTCAACTGTGTCAGGATTGCGGTGTCGGGCATTTTGTTGTTGGGATTCCACTTGTTGGGATTTCATACAGATCCCAAATACAAGAATACCTTATGGAAGAAGGCTAAGACAGCAGCCCAGGCCCTCCCTGAGGGCCCTCATAAGCAGGAGATGCTCAAGGCCCTCCAGACTGGGGCTGACATGGGTAAACCCCTCTTAAGGTCTACCTACAATGTCTCAGATGCTTCAGCCAGGGCAGCTGCAGCTGGCATCTGCCTACAAAAGCATTCTTGATTGAGGGTGTCAAGATTTTCTACTGATGTCCAGCAATCCATTATGAACGCCCCTTTCAGAGGATACAAGCTCTTTGGGGCAGATAGGCAGGACATCCTCTCTGACCTGCAAGCCTCAGGAAGGACTCTAAGGTCAGTCCATTCCCTTTACCACACTCAACCCAAAAATAGGCAGAAGGTGCCTCTT
This sequence comes from Neoceratodus forsteri, assembly GCA_016271365.2. Taxonomy (NCBI): domain Eukaryota; kingdom Metazoa; phylum Chordata; order Ceratodontiformes; family Ceratodontidae; genus Neoceratodus; species Neoceratodus forsteri. The sequence continues at coordinate 1,174,029,023 of CM057453.1, read as the reverse complement.
CACAGGGCTACCAACAGACCTAGGTCAGGGGCCAGACAGCAGAGCAAAAGTAGAGCCACTCTGCCTGCCCCATCCTCCTCTGTGGGTGCCACTTCTAAATCTCCTAGAGGAGGTGAGGCTGCAGCCTCCAGTCCTGCTTAAGTATGACTCCTTATTAGACCCCCACCCTCCGCCCTCAATCCAGAGGAGGCAGTAGGGGGTTGACTCTCCCTCCACCTAGACCAGTGGAGAGAGATCACCACGGTTACTTGGGTCTTGCAACTAATATAACAGGACCACGCTCTAGAACTTCTGGAGTTGCTTCTAGAGCTGACATCAGTTCCCTCTACTTATCCTCCAGATAACATACCAGTGCTACTAGAGGAAGCATGTACTTTGCTGCACAAGAGGGCCATAGAACCAGGTCCCTGGGAACAAAGGAACAGGGGGTTCTACTCTCATTTCTTTCTAGTCCCCAAATCCTCAGGGTACTTAAGGCCCATTCTAGATCTGAGGGATCTGAACTTCTGTATTCAGTACAAGAAGTTCAGAATGGTCCCTCTACAAGGCCTGCTACCCCTTGTGAAAAAAGGTGACTAGATATGCTCCCTAGACATGCAAGATGCTTACCTGCATATCAAGGTTTGTCCACCCCACAGGAAGTACCTCCAGTTCCTGTTTCAGGGAGAACACTACCAGTTCAGGGTATTGCCCTTTGGCTTGTCATTTGCGCCATGGGTATTTACCAAATGTTTGGCAGTTGTGGCAGCATCCCTTAGGAGAGAGGGACTGTACGTCTTCCCCTATCTGGCCAACTAGTTGCTCAAAGCCCAGTCCAAGGAGCACCTGTCTCACACCATAGTGCATACCAAACAGATGTTCAAAACCCTGGGGATCACAGACAATCTGCCCAAGTCAATCTTGACCCATTTTCAGCATCTACGGTACATAGGTGCAGTAATGGACATTGCTGAAGGCTTAGCCTTCTTGCTCCAGGACAGGGCGGCCTGCCTGATGGCTCAGGCCCAGCTGCTTTACAACAGCAAGTATGTCACAGGCAGAACATACCTGAGACTGTTGGACCTGATTGCCGCAGCCATTGTCACATTACCCCTGGCCAGGCGGCACATGAGGATCTCTTAATGGACACTAAGAGTTCAGTTTGATCAGTACACAGTGATCTGGAACAGCAGGTTCTAGTAATGTCTCCTGTCTGAAAGGTGCTGTTATGGTGGATGGAACTCTGCAGTTTACTGAAAGGGGTTCCCCACCTCATCCCTTCTCCTCAGCAGATTTTCACCACAGACACCTTGGGGTTGGACTGGGGAGCATATTTGGGACCTCATCAGACAAAAAGAACATGGACCAGAGTGGAGACTTCCCTCCACATAAACAACCTAAAGATGAGGACCATTCTGTGTGGTCTTCAAGCCTTCCAGAACCATCTGTACCTGGGCCATCTGCTGGTGCAGATGGACAACATCAGTGTAGTACACTACATAAACAAGCAAGGGGGAACCCATTGATACCCCCTGTGCAGGGGAAGAGATGAGAGTCTGTTACTGAGCTCTGGAACACAATTTAGAACTGACAGCCATCCATGTTCCAGGCATCCAAAACATCTAGGCAGACTGGAGAAGCTGGTTGCAGTCTCGAATGTATGAGTGGGAGCTACTGACCTCAGTAGTAGAAGACCTGTTCAACAGGTGGAGTTGTTCAGAGCTGGACCTTTTTTTGTCCCCACTCAACGGAAAACTGCCACTTTTCTGCTTGCTCACTCCAGGGCCTGGAGTTTTCTGGTGAGACATGTTGTCCCTCTCTTGGAAAGGGAGATTCCTTTATGCCCTCCCTCACTTTTCTCTGATTCAGAGGGTGCTAATCAAGCTCCAGATGGAGGGAGCTACACTAATCCTGGTGGCTCCATTCTGGCCTCATCAGATATGGTTTCCCTTGCTGCAACAGTTAGAAGGGGAACCCCCAGTGCCCCTGCCTCTGTGCAAGGCTTGCTATCACAGGAACAGGGCGCCCTAGTCCATCCAGACCTCAAGTCACTCCATCTCCCTGCCTAGCTCCTGAGGGTAGAGCCATTGCAAGATGTGGAGTGTTCCCCCTAAGGTGGCCAATGTCCTGGTGGCTACCAGAAAATCTTTCACAAGAGCCACTTACTCCATGAAGTGGAAGCAGTTTGCTTTGTGGGCCGCTTCGCATCGGTTAGATCCCTTCACTTGTCCAGTGAACCAGATTCTAGAATACATGTTGTCCTTGTCAGATGCAGCGCTACAGTACTCTTCTGTCAAAGTGCACCTGGCTCCTATTTCAGCTTTCCATGTGCCTATTGACAGTGGCTCAGCTAGAGGTGGCTCGTACGTTCTTGAGTGGCATCCTGTACTTGAAGCCCCCCTTCCACAATCTAGTCCCAGCTTAGGACCTGAATTTTGTACTGGAGAATCTCACTGTTGCTAATTTTGAGCTAGCTGCGACTTGTAGCTTATGCTTCCTTTATTGTAATGCATTATTTTTTTTTTTTATACTTTCTCTTTATGCCCCCTTCTCGCTGTACTGGATTCCTTTCTTTGGGGATCCCTAGGCTGTGTAATCCCGTAGTTCCGCCCCAGGTACCTCCCTCTGGGTGCTGGTTAGCCTTTCCCCATCCTGCCTCGGTTTACCCCTCGGGTGGGGAGGAGAGGGACCTCTTAGTCCCCTCAAGTATGCGTCGGAAGGCGTCACCAGCCCCATCTGTGGAGCCTGGTTAAGGGTTATCTTGGGACAGCTGGGTCCCATCTACAGGAGCCCAGCACAGGGTTTTTCCGTTTTCCTGGTCCCAGCCCACAGGATGTCTGCACGAAAAGGGGGGTCATGGAGTGAAGCACGTCACGACGTGCTAACGCTCTGGCTCCCGGCAGACGTTCTCCCTCCCCTTATATGCTGTCTCGCTGCACCTCCACCCGTGGTCACCCAGGTGGCGGTAACGCGGCGGGATCCGCATCCCACCCCACCCGTGAGGAGGAGAGCAGCCCCTGGGTGCCTCAATCTCCCCAGCCGGCCCTCCAGCCGCTCGAATCCGCTCCCTCAACCCGGGAGTCACTAGCGCTTCACCACGCGCCCAGTGGCCGGCCTCGTTATTTTAATTGCAGTTACTTGCTCAAAGGATTTAAGCTTCAGGCTCTTAAGTGTGAGCCTTCTTATTGGATTTTCCACAAAGACAGGGTGTCTTTGCATACCAGCCCTAAGTTTCTTCCAATTGTGGTGTCTGAGTTTACTCTGAATCAAACCATCCACCTGCCAGTTTATTTTCTGGAGCATGCTAATCCAGGAGAAGCATTGCTCTACACCTTAGATATACATAGGTTACTCAGATATTATGTTAAGCACATAAAGGACTGCTAAGTCCTTGCAGTTTTTTGTTTCCTTCGCCCCAGGAAAGAGGGCATACTGGTTTCTAACCAGTCCCTGTCCAAATGATTGGCCAACTGTATCACTTTTTGATACAGGAAGTACAGTAAGAAACATCCTGGAGTTGTTCGTGGCCATTCAGCTAGAGGCATTGCCACTTCTGTTGCCTGTTTCAGGAATGTGTGAGCTGCAGAAATTTGTGCTGCTGCAAGCTGGAATACTGTCCACATTCTCACTAGACACTGCAGTCTGGACATTGCCTCTAGATGAAGAGCAGGCTTTGGCCTGGCTGTGCGTCAAGGCCTCCTTTCCTAGGCCTTTAGCCTCCAGCTCACCAGACTCTGTCTCTGTCAGAACTGCTTGGGACTCGTTCCATAGGTGTGGCCTGATGAAAGTGAGATCCTTGAAGAAGATAGTGCAGTTACGTAAGAACTTACTGTAGTAGTAGATCTTTGAGAGAATCTGTTTCATCAGGCCATGCCGTCCCACCCTCCATCCTCCTCTGATTCAGAGCTTCTTCACTCCTGTCTCTCTTTCCAGTATGGTATACAGTACCTGCTGTTTTTCTATCTTATCTGGTAGTGAGAACCTTCTACTTTTTCTCAGTTCCCTAGGAGGAGGTCCTCTGAGTATGATCACTGGCGGGGAACTGAGGCGGGCATGGGGCTGCCCATATTTATATAGTGTAGGACTTCAATGTCTGACATCATTTTGGGTGGCCCCTAGTAGACTGCTAGCAAAAAAAGTTTCCGTGCAGTCCTGGTGCCTGACATCTATAGTTCCATATGTGTGGCCTGATGAAAGAGATTCTCTCAAAGATCTACTGTTACGGTAAGTTCTTACGTACCTGTACTTTTACCTGGCCTGAGGAGAGTTTAGGCCAGTTCTGATGGAAGATGTTTGTGGTGTGATCTCAGAGCTGCAGCCCACCGTTTGTGAACTGGACCCTGGCCCAATGCAATTAGTAGTGAGTGGTGTGGGACAACTGGGTCTGATGTTTGCTAGGCTTGCATAGTGCTCTTTGTGGGAGTTTTTTTTTCTGACTCCATAGCAAACTGCATTGGTGAGACTCCTGAAGAAGCCATGTTTTGACTTGGACAGCCTGGCAAACTGTAGACTGGCCTCCAACCTCTCCTTTTGGGTAGGGTTATTGAGAAAATTGTGGAGTTGCAGCTTGGGGCACACCTCATGGACTATGGCATATCTGAGTCCCTCCAGTCTCGATTTAGGTCTAGACATAACATGGAAGCTGCATTTACTTTTTGTTCTATTTTATTTTGTTATTCAAACTTCACAATGCCACAGGAGGGTACTGACTCTCATGCTTCTTTGTTTTCCTCACCCTGGTCTGACATTGTTTTAGTGGAGCTTACAAAATGTAATAATGCTGTGTGTGATTTTCAATTCTGCTCTATTAAAGCAGTAGCTAAAAGCCCCAAGTAGCTTTATTGGCCATAAAGAGGCCTACAACGTTCAGTTTTTTTCAGTTAGTTTTGGTACATCTTTTTTTTTCTCCTAGTGGCTGAAGATACTGAAACCAACCCAGGCTCTCCACAGAACTAAATTAGTTTTTATTATTCAAATCTTCAAAGTTTTCTTCCCAAATGTGACCTATTTGTGAGCTGGTCTCTTTTTAACCTGCCCCTCTATTTTAGCTTTATCTGAAACTTGATTGAATTCAGTAATTTGATATTCTGAAATAAATCTTCCTAATTACAGTCGTTTTAGGTCCGATAGAAACAGGTATGGGAGTGGTGCCACTTTGTTTATTCATGACTTTATTCCTTGCTCATTGATTCATTTAAATACTGTGGGTAGACAGATTAATTCTGGTTTTGTCTCCTTAAAGTTAGCTGGTAGGGAAATTCTGGTTGATAATTGATACTGCCCCCCTCCCCAAATAGAAGGTAACCCACTTAATCAACTTTAGTCTCTCATCAATTCCTTGTGTGATTTCCCAGTTCAGTTTTAATAGGGGACTTTAATGTCAGTTGGCCTGCTAGTGAAGGCTTAAGACTGAAGCAATCATTTTCACCACTGGGTCTTACTCAATTAAAGGGGAACTGTCAACAGGGTTTCTTAATGTCTGAAAGACCATAAAAAGCTTATTTGAGTGAGCCATTTTGTTTATTTGTGAGTTTTTGCAGTTCAGAGATATTCATATGTACATCAGTCTGTAATTAATAGCTGGGGCAGCCATATGTTTTAGGCTTCTGAAAGGAAATGATGTCACCGAGGATCTTGGCCCTCCATTGACTGTAGATTAAATAAGAAATCGTCTGTTTTATTAAGTGTGTTTTAAGGTGTTATTACAACACTTTCTAAATTTATAATAATTATTTTATATGTGCATTGAAACTAGTGAGTTATCACCCTTACATTTCAAACTGTTAGTAAAAACAATCCATCTTTAAGATTGCTTTAACCTCTAGGCTATACTGCCAGCTGATAATTAAAAACTACACATCTCAAGGCTGGCTCTGTGTTGCCAACAGGTATTGGGGCCCTATATCAGGATTTCTAAATCCTGGCTTTGTTCATGGCAGTGCAGATTTCTGGGGCTGCCACAGCACTAACTTCTGTATTATTCCGTTCCCTCTCTTACAGCATTTTCTCTTATAATTTCGGGTGTGAACTCAGGTTAACTAGATGCAAATGTGGCTACGTACCTACTGGCCTGGCTTCATGGGGCCAGCATTGAAATGTGTAGTTTTTGATTAACAGCTGGCAGTACAACCTAGAGGTTAAAGCAAAGAGCTGTGGACAAGCTTCATTCATCCAGCAGAATGGGGTTTGATTCCAACATGCTCTACTTATATATTATGTGACCAGAGTAAGTCACTTAACCTCCCTGTACTCCCAAAACACACCCAGGAACAAGCTGTAGCAGTGTGCCTTTCCTGGACAAAGACAATAAAAACAATGTGAGCATGTGTTGTGATTCTGAAAATATTATGCTCTTTCTATCCAGATTTGACTTAAAAAAGGAAAAAATAGGACACCATTACTTGTTTATTAATTGCAAAAACAAATGGATGGACAACATTGTTTAAAAAAGCATAATCTGAACTGCATTATTAAAATATAGAATAATATATGGGTGTGTGTAACCAAAGTTTTACACACACCTGAGGTGTGGGATGCTACATTAACCCCGATGGCAAAATCCGAGTGGCTTATAAAAACATCCCACACTAAGGATGTGTGCAAAATTCTGGTTTTTACACCCACCCACCCATATATTATTTTATTTAATTAATGATAATAATGTTTTCCCTTTTAGCACAGTTCAGTTAGTGCAGCACTTCTGTCAGAGAAACACACACACACACTTTCACACTCACACTACACGCACACACTTCACACACACACACACACATCCTGTCTTCCCCTTTGTTTGTTTTTTTCTTTCTTTTTTTACATTACAGTGGGAATGGCATTCTGGAAAAATGCGGTTCATCGGCATAGCTGCAGAGTGTAAGACACGCTCGAAGGGTATGGGCGGCAGGGTCAACCAGATTGATTTTTTTCCTTTACGGTAGAAAATCCTATTCCATCCAAAGTATTTCAGTAAGAAACTGTTATACTTTTAACTTCATCAAAAGAAGTAAAATACTCTTTTAATAATGCATTTCAGGTTATGCATGTTTTAACTGTGTTATCGATCTATGTGTTTTTACAATTAATAAACAAGTAATGGTGTCCTATTTTTCCTTTTTTTAAGTCAAATCTGGATAGAAAGAGCATAATATTTCCAGAATCATAACACATGCTCACATTGTTTTTATTGTCTTTGTCCAGGAAAGGCACACTGCTACAGCTTGTTCCTGGGTGTGTTTTGGGAGCACAGGGAGGTTAAGGGACTTGCTGTGGTCACACAGTATACAAGTAGAGCATGATGGAATCAAAATCCATTCTGCTAGATGAATGAAGCTTGTTCACAGCTCTTTGCTTTAACCCCTAGGCTGTACTGCCAGATAATAATCACAAACTTCATATTTCAAGGCTGGCCCCATGATACCAGGCCAATAGGTATGTAGCCACATTTGTGTCTTGTAGACCTGAGTTCACACTGAAATTGTAAGAGAGGGAATGGAAAAAGACAGAAGTTGGTGCTGTGGCAGCCCCAGAACTCTGTACAGACATGAACACAACCAGGGTTTGGAAATCCTGATATGGGGCCCCAATACCTGCTGGCACCACAGAGCCAGCCTTGAGATGTGTAGTTTTTGATGATCCGCTGGCAGTATAGCCTAGAGGTTAAAACAACCCTAAAGATGGATTACTTTTATTAACAGTTTGAAATGTAAAGGTGATAACTCACTAGTTTCAATGCACATACAAAACAAGTATTATAAATGAAGAAAGTGCTGTAATAATACCATAAAACACACTTAATAAAACAGGCAATTTCCTATTTAACCTACAGTCAATGGAGGGCCAAGATCCTCAGTGCCATATTTCCTTTCAGGGAGCTTCAGTATATGGCGGCCCCAAGCCCTTAATTACATATTTATTTACGTAGATGGTTCATAATGATGGGTTGTTGAATATTGTCAGTATTGTTGGGGCGTGTTTCTAGGCCGCAGTCGAGGATTTCAGCTCAGTCGTGTGTAATATATTTCAAGTATATACCTCGGAATGCTTATTGCGCTTATAAAATGGAGAATTTAATCGTAATTGAAAAAAAACACGAGAAAATATTGTATTTGCATTAAAATATTGGTTTATTTGAACAGTGTTCCTATGCAAGGAAAAATAGTCCCTTTAAACTGAGACTTTTTAATGCAAACAAAATGACAGTTTCGTTGTTTAAGTAAGGAGTGAATCATGTAACAACATTATAATGCAGTAAAACTAACAATGAACGTGAGATAAATGAGAACGAGAACGTGAATTTTTTTTTTTTTCACTGAAACGGCTGTTACCGAAAACTACAGTTTATTCTTTCATGTTTATGAAATTTACAGTGCCATTGAAAGTGACTGGATCACTGAAGTTGAATCCTGTGCTCGGGAAATTTATAGGTGACTGCACGGCTGAGTGAGGTAAAGGATATGCACCCCAAGGGCTACTTCCCGACTTGACAGGTGACTGCACGGCTGATTGCAGTAAAGGATATGCACCCCAAGCGCTACTCCCCGACTTGACAGTTTCTTGCCACAAACTTGATTGAGGAGATGAATGACTTGATGTCAGGGGTGATTCTGCTGACTTAGCTGCATGAGAAGCGTGATCATTTGGCTTTCGGTTTTCTTTTTTTTTTTGGTCAGCAGTACTCTTTTCGCCGGCTTTAGAGTTTCTAGCCACGGACTTGAATGAGGAGCTGGATGACTTGATGTCACAGGTGATTGATTGGGATTTTGGTTTTCATTTTTGGGCAGCAGTATTTGGTTACTTTTTTTTGCTGGATGCAGTGGTATTTCATCCTGCCCCAAAATGCAGCTCCATTTTCTGCGATCGGAGCAATTGGCAGACCAATACGATCGAAGACTGGCTTTGTTTCTGTGGCCAGTGACCGACATAATTTCTCGGTCCTTACAGCCAGCATCAGATAAAAGATGGACAGCTGTGGCACGAACTGAGTGGTTCGTGTAAATTTGTGACAGCACTGCCTCTTTGCTTAGATGAGTCATCATGGTCGAAAGGAAGTTCAGACCCATAGCTTCCCAAGTATACCATGTTTCTTGGGTGTCCAGGAATTCTTGGGGCAATTTACAAGGGTGGCAGTATAGGGATTTGGCATCAACAGGTAATTTTGAAATATATTTCTTCAGACTTTGTACTGGGCAAGATAGGGATCCAGGATTGGCATAAATAAAGCCACGATAGGATTCTTTGTTTTGTTCTCTCGGGTCGCTATGATTTTTGGTTTGTTCATTGAAAGTTAAGGTCGCAAATTCATTGCCGTCTTCATTGTGGTGGAATTGAAAGCTGTTGGGCTTTAACAGATTGAGCTCTTCACGTCTCGCCTTGCCATGTTGATGTATGTCCAGCCACACTCTAAGTAACAAGGCCAGGGCTGTGTTAGGTGACAGTGCAGGAGAGGTATGTAATTTGTGAAGATCGATATTGGTTATAGGTGGATGATGCTTTGAACAGTCTTTTTGCTCTCTTCTGTATTTTTTCATGACAGCAACAAATACGTTGTTGCTTGATGTGAAGGCTTGGTCTGTGATAATGTTTATTTTCCTACCGATTGCCGTACAGTTTAGATGTTTATTTAAAGCAGCCCTCAGGCTACAGAAACTGCTGAGGGCATATTCTTTTCCATCTGTGTTGTGGACTTCCACATAGAACTTGCGGAATGTCTCATTCAACAGTTCGGGTGAAGCTGTTTTAAAATCTAATTTTATGCGCCTTGATGAAGCCCAATCATCGAAAACTTTGACTCCCCATATTGTTGAGTGCTTTGTGTTAAGCTCATTACGGGAGTCTTCGATTTTGTTTAGCTTGCTTTCGTTCACTATTTGGTGCCTGCTTTTTCCCGCCACTGGTTTGAAAAATGACAGCTCTGACTTGGTACTCACTGCGGCTGTCGGAGCTGTGTTGCTGATGTTTCTAGGTACCGTTTCATTACTGCTGCTTTCCGTTCATTTTTTCTAAGTTTTAAATATTTCACAAGCCTGCCTTCTGCTATGCTAATGTTGAAATTTACTAAGCTGTCGCCTGCCATGGTTTGGTATCTGTGTTTCGCTATGCGAGGAAAAAAGATGGCTAACTTGGGCTTTATCAACGTTCTATTTTATTTGTCATGATTCTATTTTGAGCATTGATTTTGTTTGCCTGCTCCTTTTTTTACCTATGTGTAATACATATATGGCACTGCTTTTTGGACCAATCAGTGATGTTTATTTGGAAATGCCATTTTATAAATATGGATAACTCTGGACTGCAAAGACTCACAGATAAACAAAATGGCTCATTCAAATTAGCTGTTTATGGTCTTTCACACATTAAGAAACCCTGTTGATGACAGTTCCGCTTCAATAAAAGATCCAAGCCATTTTGACCCAGTTTGTTTGGTTTCCTTTTGTATGGTCAGTCTTTCCCCTCTCAAATGCATTCCCAAATCTGTTAAATTTTGCTTCTTTAGAGATTTTAACCTGAATGCCTTTCGATTTACTCATAGTCAGTTTGGGAGAACTGTTCTCTTGGTTGAATAGTGATACATCTTGGGATTTATTTCTCTAAGCATTTCACACTGCTTTATTATCAGCATGCCTTATTTGTAGAAAAAAAGAGTGAAATCCAGACATGCCCCTTGGGTTACCATATATATTGTTTCTCAACTCACGGCTCGAGACAAATTATACAAAAAGGGTAAAAGAAATTAAATACTGCTGAGCCTTGGCAAAATTTCCATGCATTTTGAAACCATTATGTTTCTCTCCTTAGGAAATCTAAAGATTCCTTTTTTGACACAAATCTAACAAATGGCAGAAAAAATCCCAAGAAATACTGGTGTTTGGTGGACTCTGTCTATAAGTTGCCTTCTGAGTCCAGCACTACTAATGTATTATATGGTGGGACCACATCTTACTCCAATGAGAGCGTGTGTACTCTTTTTAATTCCTTTTTAGCTGAGGTCCCTGCTGTTACCGAAAAAAGCTGGTTTATTTAATGGTGGCACTGTTAGTAATCTCCACACTAAATGCCCTGCCCCGAGACCAAAGTTTTGCTTTAAAAATATCAGGTCTGGCAAAATATTAAAATTATTACTTTCTCTGACAGAGAATATGGCTAAGAGTATTGGCAGTCTAGACAACCATCTTCTCAAATGTAGTGCTGATATTTTGGCCCCTCCTCTCATTTACCTTTTAGCTCAGTGAATTACCAGAATCCCTGGTAAGCGTCTCTTAAAATTATCCTTTTCAAGAATGCACTGAGAAAAGAACTCATGGCAAGTTCCAGTTGCTTATATTTCAGCTAAGACAAACAACTAGAATGCACTGTATCTCCTTTATTGTTAATGAAGTTTGTATTCTAATCTTGTTCCTAAGACTCCCTGTTTTCTGCCATTGACTACACTCCTTATGGATCTGTGGCTTTATATATCCATATTGTTTACTGTTATGTGTTGTCTGTCTTCTTGTCATAGACATGGAACCACCTGTGCTCAAAGATGTATTCCGAATGACTAAATAAATAAATAAATTAACTTATTTTTGTCTACACAAACATTTCCTATTGCATGGAAGCACTCTTTGGTTATCCCACTACATAAGGGGGTGACAAACAATGACTGATCATTACTGTTCTATTTCCCTCCTTGCTATAGTTTCTAAATTCATAGAAAATCATATTGTGTCAAATTAATGATTATTTGGTTCTTACTCCAGGGTTCCTTTAGCATCAGTAACTGTTGCAGTCAGCTGGATAGCTAACACTGCCCCGGTGGTGGAATGTATGGTAATGAGATTTATGAATTAGCCAATCAGATTGAAACTATGGAGTGTGCTGAGCAGTGAGAGAGAAGGAGACTTTAGAATATTCCTCCACTAGACTGAGCAACACTGCCTCTGAGGTGCTCTTTCCTGTCAAGAAAAAGTTTTCTCCTGGACTGGTAGCTATTTGTCTTGTTTTCTTTTGAATTTGAGTGTGCTTATTTTTTTTTTGTTAGTTTAATGGTTCCCCTCAGTTCTCGGGAACCACATTTTCCCTCGGTTCCACGCAGTTCCCTTTTTTCTTTATTTTTTAAAGTTTTTAGTTATCGTGTCTAGTGTTTCTGTGGTTCCTTGTTTGTATTATTATTATTTATTTATATTGCGGTACCCATTTTAAAGTGGGAACCAACGATTTCACATATTTATTACCTCACTAAAGTCGTGATTCTTCACCACGAGGGAACTGACCATTGGACCATAGTGTTAAATGGTTCAACATTCTTTTTTGGGGGGGGTCCGTTAATTGGGCATGTCAGAAACCCCAAAGAAAAGGACTGGACCCACAGGTTTTAAAAACTGCTTGAACTGCCATAGCATTTTAGCTAAAGCTAATAGTACTCATGACCTGTGTTTAAAGTGTTTAGGCCCAGATCATTATTGTGTTCTTTGTTCCAAATTCTGTTCTAAAACTTTGAGACATAGAGCAGAAAAGCTTAGAGGATTGGCAGGAGAAGGGTCTTCATCTGGTCCCAAACATAGACCCAAGGCTACCGCTAAGGGGCCTATAAAAATAAAAATAATGCAGGTGCTGATTAGTCATCTTTGAAATCTAGTACATAGCTTTCTCTCTATATATCTACCATCTCTCCTAGCAGCTTCTAATTTATTCTAGTGAACCATATTACAACTGTATTTTTTATTGTACATATGTTCTTGAATAATATACACAAATTACTGTAACTTAACATACATACTGTGAATCATTGCACATATTACAGTAATTCCATATGAAAGCTTTAATGTACCCGACAAAGCCTATGGCTGCTTGAAACTACTGTACTTGTTATTGTCCTCACTATATTTTGTATTGTTTCCCCAACATGGAACCTTTGTAAAAGAGCCTTGGCTCAAAGGTGTCTTCCGAAATAATAATAAACTAGTACAGGTGCTGATGAAGTGCCTTTAAAAACAAAGAACACTAAGCATGGCACCGATGAAGCGTCTTCAAAAAATAAGGCTAAAGGAGCTGATGAAGTTCCTAAATCAAAACGAAAACCTGAGCAAGTCACTGATGAAGTGGCATCAAAAAAAATATGTAAGGAAAAAAATCCTGTTGCTCCTCCAGGCAATGCCATTAGTGAGGCTGCATGGGGAAAAAACCAAAAAGATAAGACAAAAAATATTGAAACCGAGGAGGGTGACTCTCAAGATTTTCAGCAGGACCTTCCCTCTATGGAGGATGTGGCAAAAGGCTGGCACCTTTATCAGACTATCCATGGCATGGGATCTATTTTCAGTGCCTCTGATTTCCCCAGACAAACCCCTTCTAATGTTCCCTCTACTGTAGGGGCTGACGAAGGGGATGATGAGGATGACTGTTATGAGCCCCCTGATGACATCTCTGAGGGTAAGGCCCTAGAACCAGATGTGTCTCCTGACTCAAAGTTTGGGACTTCTCCTGAGCAGGAGGATAATTCCTCTCTGTATTGTTTCCTGCAAAACACAGCAAACACTCTTGATCTCCCCTCTCAAGAGTCCAACCAAAATGAGGAGGAAGACCAAGACTATAGAGAGATGAAAGGTATTCCCCTCATAAGAAATTGGTTCTCCCTATTTATAAACCCTTTAGGAAGAACACTATGAAAATTCTTCAAAACCCCACTTCGGTATAAGGGGTCGAAAAAAGGGTTGACAAAAAATACCAGTTTTCAAAAACTGATACTGAATTTCTGTTTGTGCACCCAAGTCATGAAGGAGTGGTGCAACAGGCAGCATGTGATAAAGCTGGAGTTCCAGGTTCTTCCCATCCACCAGAACAAAATTCTAAGAGACTGGATTTCGTGGGAAGGAAGACATATACTTCAGCCTCTCTCCTTCTTCGCCTGGCCTCTTATATGGCTTATACAGCCAAATATCAGAAGGCTCTGTGGAACTCAGTGTTGGCAGTTGTCAAATGAGGTTCAGATTCCATAGCCAAAGATTTAGTGGAAACAGCTAAGGCAGCTCTGGAGGCCAGTTCCACATGGCGGATGATAGCAATGATGCTGCCTCGAGAGTTATGGCCCAGGCTATTTCCCTGAGGCACTTTGCTTGGCTCAAATCAACAAATCTGTCACAAGACACTCAGTCCAAAGCTATGGACTTCCCTTGTGACAGAAATCTTCTCTTTGATTCCAGGACTGAGGAGTATATGAAAAAGATTGCCGAGTACAAGGCAACCTATCAGAGCAACATTACTAAGACTAGGCCTCAGAGGGCCCACAAACCTCAGCATAGGGGTAATAGAGGTAGGGGCTACTTTCCGAAGCCTTTTTACTTCCTTCCTCCTCAGTTTAACCTCTCATAAGTTCAGGGGTTACTGCAGAGGTAGAGGCAGGAGGGGCAAGAGAAGGTCTACTTCTACCCCTGCTCCTGCCACCCAGCAGAAGCCCTGACTCCTCAACACAGGTCACCTCCCCTCTCCCTGTAGGGGCAGGCTCACCCACTACCTCCAGTCCTGGACCCTTATTACGACAGACAGATGGGTCCTGAAGGTAGTGGAAAAGAGCCTGTCTCTTCAGTTCAAAAAGATGCCAGCCCTAAAAAGAACTCGGCTTTCCAAACCTCTAACTCCAACAGAGAAAATTCTGTTGGAATTGGAAGTAAAGCATCTTTTGGAAGCAAAAGTTATGGAGAGAATATCTGTCCATCAAAGGGACAAAGGACTCTACTCCAGGTACTTCCTGACTCAAAAGAAGAATGGGGAGTGGTGTCCTATTTTAGACCTCAGGTTCCTAAACAGGCACTTTCTGAAACTGAAATTCAAGATGGACACTCTGAATTTGATGATTCAGTCTTTGCAGCAGGGAGACTGACTAGCCTCCTTAGATCTCAAAGACGCTTACTTTCATATCCCCATCAGGTTGGCCGACAGGAAGTTCCTAAGGTTCAAACTTCCATCAGGGCACTACCAGTTTGCAGCCATGCCCTTTGGCCTGACATCTGCCCCAAGGATATTTACAAAATGTCTAGCTGTAGTGGCAGCTCACTTAGGGATATCAGTTTACCCATACTTTCACGACTGGCTCATGGTAGCAAAGTCTTCTCCAATTCTGGAACAGGCCCACTGCTTAGCAAAGGACACTCTGCAATTGTTGGGCTTCATTATAAATCTAACGAAGTCCCAGTTAGCACCAACCCAAGTCCTCACCTTCATAGGGGCACAGCTGGACACTTTGCACAGCAGAGCCTTTCTACCTTTGGAAAGAATTCAAAATTTCCTGTCAGTAGCAAACTCTTTTGTCCTGGGTCAGCCCAGGCCAGCCAGGCATTTCCTGCAGTTACTGGGCCACATGGCATCTATGTTAGCTGTGGTCCCAGGGGTCAGGTTCAGAATGAGGGACATTCAGCATTACCTAAGGTCTCACTGGTCCCAAAGCAAGGACTGTCTGTCCAAATCGATTCCATTTACAAAAAACTCGGTACAGTTTTTGGACTGCTGGAAGGATTCCACCAGGCTGTCAGTAGGGGTTCCCTTCCAGGCTTCCTCCACCTCAAAAATCATCACTACAGATGCTTCTCTGCTTGGATGGAGAAATCACATGGACGAATGTTCTGTCAGTGGCTCCTGGACTCCACAAGAGTCACAATCCCACATCAGTCTGCTGGAACTCAGGGCCATTTATCTTACTATCAAAGCTTTTGCTCCACAGATAAAGGGACTAACAGTTCAAATAAGAACAGACAACACAACTGCTATGTTTTACATAAACTAGCAGGGTGGCACAAGGTCCACCGTCCTATGCCTGGAGGCCATGAGGATTTGGGGCCTAGCCTATTCCCTGGGAGTCAGTCTCTTAGCCATACATCTCCCAGGGAAAGACAAAACCCTAGCAGATGCCCTCAGTCGCATCAACAAGGGGCTCAGCGAATGGAGCCTAAACAAAGAAGTGTTGGCCACAGTGTTCAGGAGGTGGGGCACACCAGAAGTGGGTCTGTTGGCCTCCCACCTGAACCATCAACTTCCTCTGTTCTGCTGCAGACCCCCAGTTCTGGGAACTCTTCCAACAGATGGCCTAGTACTGGATTAGACAGAAAGGTTCCTTTATGCCTCTCCTCCTTTTTCTCTAATCTTCAGAACTTTGTTAAAGCTCAGCGATCAGCTTTCAATGATGATACTGGTGGCACCAGACTAGCCGAGGCAGGCATGGTACCCTCTGCTGATGTCCATGTCATGCAGCAAGCCTATTTCTCTTCCTCTGAGTCACTCCCTTCTGTCTCTTCCACATACAGGGGTGTCTTATCCAGACCTAAAACCCCTTCAAGTCAAAGCTTGGCTCTTGAGGAGCTAGAGTTTCCTGATTCTCAGTACTCCAAGCAAGTGCTGAAGATACTGAGAATGTCCAAAAGCCTAGAACAAAAAAGACTTATGCAGCCAAATGGAAAAGATTTTTTATCTGGTGCAAACAGAAACACATTAATCCTCTTATGCTTCAATTCCTAACATCTTGGATTACATGGTATACCTACAGGACTCGGGCTTGAAGCCCTCCTCCTTGAAACTTCATCTGGCTGCTGTTTTGACCTATCTTTCTGTGGTGAAGACCACCAAGTCAGTCTATTCACAGCCGGTTTTCAGACAATTTTTCTGAGGTCTCCTTCATGCCCAGCCTCCAATAAAGGAACTCGTGCCTCCTTGGAGCTTGAATCTCTGTATTGCCAAACTTATGGAGCTTCCTTTTGAGCTGATGGCTACGGCCGATGTTAAGTATGTGACCTGGAAAACTGTTTTTAGTGCCCATTACCTCTACTAGAAGGATTTCAGAGTTGCAGGCCCTCTGCAGTGAGCCCAACTATTTCATTCCACACAGGTAAAAGATTGAGCTCAGGACTAACAGAAAGTTCTTGCCTAAGGTGGTTTCTGAATTCCACCTTAATCAATCCATCACTTTACCTGTGTTCTTCACAGAAAAATCCACTCCAGGGGAGCAAAAGCTCCATGGTTTGGATGTCAAAAGGGCCTTACTCTACTACTTGGACCACACCAAGCAGTCCAGGGGCTCTTCTACACAGCTGTTCCTCAACTGTGGGGAGGTAGGTAGAGGAAGACCAGCTCCTAAGAGAACTATCTCTTGCTGCAAAGTTTCCTGCATTTGATTCTGTTATGACAAGACTGGCAAGCAGCCCCCTGAGGGCCTCAGAGACCACTCTAGGGATACTTCTACCTCGGTGGCAGCTGCAAGGGACATTCCCCTTCTGGAAATCTGCAGAGCAGCAACTTGGAAGACTGCACACTTTCACTAAGCATTACTGCTTAAATATGCAGTCTGGATCGGATGCATGTTTTGGTAGGGTGGTCCTGCAGAGCCTTTTTCCTAAATAGGTTCTTTATCCACCTCTCATCAGCACTGCTTTGTAGTCTGCATCAATTACTGATGCTAAAGGACCCCTGGGGTAAGAAGAAAAAAATTACTCATCATAGTAATCTTTCTTCCAAGGTGTCCTTTAGCATCAGTAACCTCCCACCCATCCTCCCCAGATAACCTTCAGATGAAGGCTGTTTTTTGCCTTAAAAAATTTCAGTATGTTAAACTTTTAATTGCATTTTGAGCAACGTTTTTGTGGTTATTATAAACGTTTTTATTCCTGTTGGCTCTTTCCTGTGGGCATTTGCCCATCCTATCTTTGAAAAAATTCTGAAGTCTCCTTCCTTCTCACTGCTCAGTACATTCCATAGCTTCAATCTGATTGGCTAATTCATAAATCTCATTACCATACATTCCACCTCTGGGGCAGTGCTAGCTATCCAGCTGACTGCAATAGTTACTGATGCTAAAGGACACCTTGGAAGAAAGAAGATTACTATGGTGAGTATTTTTTTCTTAAGTACCATGCCCTACCATGCTTCCATTCAGGTTTTAGATCCAATTTCTTAACCCAAACAGAACTGATTGACTTTCATGATTCTGTTTCCAGAGCCTTAGATCGGGGGGGGGGTTGTGGGTTCTGTTTTTATTGATTTGTTGGAGGCTTTCAATGTTCTCTTTGCTTCTAAATCATTTGCCTGCTCATAGCTTTTCCCTCCAATGTTACTACTTGGTTTTATTCTTATTTGCATGGGATAGCTCAGTCTGTCTCTTGGAATGGCTCTTTTTCTTCACCTTTGTGTTTTTTCAAATGGGGCTCCTCAGGGGTCTGTTCTTGATCCTGTTTTATTTAATCTTTTTGTGAATCCTTTACCCTCCATAGTTGATTTTTTTCTCTTAGACTACACTGTGATGCTGTACATTTTTAGGCTCACAAATCTCCCTCTGTTTTTGCCACAACTCTTCAGTGTGACTTTTTTTAAAATATTTCTTTTTATTGATTTTTACAAAAAGAAAATTACTCATCTACATTTTGAATAACATTAAGGGGTACCATAATAAATACATCATATTACAAATGGTTAATCATACCAGTAGTTTTTCAATTAATCCAGAACAGAAAACACATGCTAAATTAATCAGACCAATAGTTTTTCCATTAGGTTGACTGTCTAAGATATCTACCAGACTCCTCCATCCCATCCAGCCCACTGTCCATTCCCTCCTATCTTCCTTCATGGGACAAAAGAGAGGTCTCGTTCCAAAATAAAAAACACCCAAGGGCGCCATCTAAATTCAAATTGTGTGAATCTGTTATTACACCTGGCTATCAACCATTCCATGTTATACAACTCTATCATTATTTTAAACCATTCCTGAATTGTAGGGAGATTACTCTTCCTCCTGAGGCGAGTAATTGCCTTCTTAGTAGCCAGCATGTATGTGAATAGGACAGAACCCTTTTGGGGACGAAAACCCTCTGGATGGACTGAGAGGAGGACCAATTCTGGGGTAAGCACCACCTCCTCTCCCAGCAAATCGATCAAGGACTCTGCAATTTCCTGCCAATATTGCCTTAATACTGGGCAAGCCCAGAAAGTATGTATCAGATTGGCCATCTGCTCGCCACAGTTTCTCCAGCAACAACGTATTGGAGCAGGGAGAAAGTTCACCAATTTTGTCGGTGTATTAAAAAAGAGAGACCATGCCTTCCAGGCAAATCCCCGCCAATATGGAGCTAAGGATACCCCCAAGGATTTGTGAGCATACTTTATCCAGCTATCATAGGGAACTGGGTCTGATAATTTCCTGTTCCAGGCCTCCAGTATTCCTCTGGTTGAGTCTGACAAATATTCCCTAAGTCCCTCATATAAGAATCCAATTGCATGTTGCCACATAAATCCACGTAATGTAGTCATGAACATGTTTAGCAGAAGCTGCATGCGTTGCCAGGAGATGGTTCCTCTCGGGGCCTTTATGTATCAAAAAGGTCTGAACCTGTAGGTACCTAAGTACTCTCTATTAGTCAAGCCATGTGCAGCATGTAGCTGTGAAAAAGGAACAATTCCCTCTGAGTCTAAAAATTGAAAAATAAATAAGAGACCTCTCTGATGCCACTACTGGAAAGTGTAATCAATTCGGGCAGGTAAAAATTCAGTTTCTGACTTGAGTAACCATAGAAAATATAAAACTGAGGCTAAGGGAGGGAATGCTCTAATTTTATACCAGGTCTGTAAAGTATGCTGAACCCCCATATAGAAACCTCCTAATCTGGGTAAAGATGTCAAAGGTGCGAAAATCACCCATAAAGCATCCTGGAAGTCATTGAGTGCACACGCAGTTTGCTTCTATATTGCATTACAAGTCAGGTTCAGTCAGCTCAAAATCACTCCAAGAACCGCCGCATAGGCATAACAGAGTATATTGGGGAGGTTGAACCTCCTTTCTCTTTAGGAAGCTAGAGAATGGACCATCTGATGTGAGGCTTATGGCCTGCCCCGACAAATCTTACTAACATTCTATTCCAGAAGGTAAAATATGAAGCTGGGGGAAATATAGGAATTGTCTGGAACAGATATAACAATCTAGATAGAATGTTAATCCTAATTGTGTCTATTCTAGCGTAAAAGGGGAGACGTAGTTGCACCCATCTATGAAGGTCCGCCTCTAAATTTTGTGTTAGAGGCTTGAAGTTTGTTAGAGTTAAATTCTGCAGATTTTGGGTTAGATTTACTCCCAGGTACTTAATTTTCGTGTTCCTCCATCTAAACCGAAGTAATTTCTTAAAGGCCTGGAATGGGGTGAAATTCAGAGTCAGGACCTCTGTCTTAGTCGAATTAATTTCATAACTAGAAACCTTGGCAAAATCTCCTAGTAACCTCCACACCACTGGAAGATGACTGTTCTGGATCTAAGAGGGTAAGCAGAATATCACCTGCATATAAGACTAACTTATAGTCTCCCTCCCCCACTTGGATACCTCATACATCTCTGGATCTTCTAAAAGCTATCGCCAGAGGCTCAATATGTAGAACAAAAAGAAGGGGGGAGAGGGGACAGCCCTGCCTAGTGTCCTTCTCCAACACCAATGGGGTTGAAATGGTCCCATTTATCCTAATATATGCTGCGGGGGAGGTGTATATGTTTCCCAACCAAGTAATCATCTCGTCCAGGAAGCCAAAAAGAGGCCAAAATTCTCTACGAAAACCACCAAATTACTCTGTTGAAGGCCTTGAAGGTAGATAGCAAAGACATTTTATTAACATAATCTATAAGGTGAATGATTCTACAGGTGTTGTCAGAGGTCTGTCTAAATTTCAGAAAGCCTGCTTGGTCCATATGAATCACTTCTGTGAGGATGTGCTCCAAGCGGTGAGTTCAAATTGCCATATAAAATTTATAATCTCAGTTTAAGATTGAAATAGATCTATATGAATCTTCTGTTGGGGATCTTTCCCTGGTTTCAGGATTGTCGACAACACCACATAAGACCGTGAGGCTGGAGGAGGGGTTCCCTCCTGTACATCTAAAAATGCTCTTCTCATTAGAGGCAATAAATGGGGTAGAAAGGCCTTGTACCATTTAACAGGGAATCCTCCTGGTCCTGGGCATTTCAAGTTTTTGGCTTTAGATAACACCATTTCTATCTCCTCTTCTCGTTATGGGGCGTAATAAAGAATTCAGCTGTGGTTGGGACAACTTCGGAATAGAAAGGGGGGCCAAAAAAGCCTGTATCTGGTCTTCAGAGTGGGGTGATTGGTTAGCATACAGTGTTTTATAAAACTGCTGGAAGACCTCCAGTGTATCGGAGGTTGACCGGGCTCTTCAGTGTGACTTTGATAAACTTGTGCAATGGTTTTCAGATATTTTTTTTATTTTAAATAACAAGGAGACTCAGTGCTGTTTGCATTCTAACACTCTTTGTCTTTGGTTGATTCAGCCATTTCTATTCCTTTGAGGGACACCCCTCTGGGACAAGTTTATGAATTTAAATACCTCAGTCTTATTTTTTGACCCCTACCCCGCTGACTGTTAAACTACATATTGACAAAACTGTATCTAAAATTTGACATTGCATCTGCCCTATAAAGCATGCTAGTCTTTGTTTGACTGTCAGGGATCGTAAACATATGCCTGAGCAAGCAATTCTTCCCATCCTAGATTATGCCGACACTATTCATCACCACGCCTATGAATCGCATCTTGCTTCCTTAAATACTGTTCAATTCCAGCTACTGCATTTCATCTTGAAATCAAATAGGGATGGACATCATTGCTCCTTATTAGACAAGTTGAATTGGTGATCTCTCAGTTGTGGGTGTAATTTTAACTGGCTATCTCTTATTTTTGAAACTGCTAATAACCAAACTCCTTCATATCTTAAGAACAAGTTAATTGTCCCTGTGCATGAATGAAGCCTCAGGGATGTGCTACATCACAGTTTCACTCTTCCCAAATTTGCCATACACTATGGAAAAGAGTTTTTTTACCTATGGTACCCTTTTTTCCTGGGATAGTTTAACCCCCCAACTCAGAAATTGTTCTGTTGTTGGCTCTTTCATATATGGCTTAAAGGAAAAATTGTTACAAGATCAGTCTTTTTGTAATTGTTTTGTTAACTACATTTTGTACTGCCTGCAGTGTTATAATATTTGTACTGGTGTTTGTATGTTCATACTTATGACTTGGGACGTTCTGCAAATGAGACCAGCTTCTCATAGAACTTATCCTGTATATATGAATGCATAAATCAATCAATCAATAAATAAATGGTGCATAATTACCTACTCATTGTGAGAGATAGAGGGGATTGGTAATTTCTTGTCCTCCTCAATCTCTCATCAGCATTTGATGTTGTTTACAATGATCTGCTGTTTCATTGACTGAAAGAGTATGGAAGGCTCACCTGGAAACTTTTTTGCTTTTGAGATGGGGGGAAGGGGGTCCTGGATGCTTAACTTGGCCTTACTGCAGAGACCTATTTAACCAGAGAAAGTATTCAGGAGGAGTATGCCTCATAGATGCCAAAACACAAACTTTGTGAAGGGGTTGAGTAGTCCTGAGTCTTTCTCAACCCTTGTACAAAGTCACCTTGCAAATTCACCTCCTGGTTTGAGTCCTACCTTATGCGTAGGATGCAGAGGGCAGTGTTTTGGAACTTTCTTCTTGTGCCCAGTGCCCCATCTTGGGGTATTTCCCAGGGGCCGGTGCTATCACCCAATGGTGTTTGCAATATACATGCTGCCCCGGGTGGGATCATTAGATGGTATAACCTGGGTTTGCACTGTTAAGCAGATGATACCCAGTTCTACATGTCTTTTGTACATGGAACACGTGATGTGGGGAAGGTGCTGAATTGATGTATGGGTGAGATCCAAGATCGGATGGCATTGCGCTAGCTGAGACTCAACCCAGACATGACTGAGGTGCTGGTGATTGATCCAGCCCTGAAGAGGGGAGCATTGGCAGCTGAAGAAATGACATGGCTTATGATGTGATCCCCGAGGTTGGAGGCCTTCGCTAGGTAAGAAATCTTGGGGTCATTCTGGATGACAGGCATAATTTAGGCTCGGGTGTCAACAGAAGTCTGGAGTGTCCTTTGCCATCTCAGGAGCATCACTTGGATAAAATCTCTTATCCTGTCATAAGACCTGGCAACACTGGTACATGCTTTTGTACCATCCAGACTCAACTACTGCAATACTGTATACATCAGGGTTAAGGGAGGTGTCCTATAACTCCTGCAGTTGGTGCAGAATTCAGTGGCCAGGTCGTTGATGGGTTTACTTAGGTCATGTCATGTGACCATGGTCCTGCATTAACTGCACTGACTGCCACTGAACTGGAGAATCACCTGGGTTACTAACCTATTAAGCCCTATATGGGATGGCCCTGTCCCTTCACTTGTCCTCATGCCCTCTGTGCTCCACTGATGTGGGCCTCTTGGATATACAGATCACTGGTGAGGCCTCAGCTGGAGTACTGTGTCCAGTTCTGGAGACCATATCTCCAGAAGGACTTTGACAAAATAGAAGCAGCCCAGAGAAGGGCAACAAAGATGGTACATGGACTGTACCAGAAGCCCTATGAGGGAAGACTTAAGGACCTTAACATCTGTTCACTGGAGGAAAGAAGGAAGAGGGGAGATATGATAGAGACTTTCAAGTACCTTAGGGGAATAAACAGGGTATAGGTGGAAAGCATATTTCAGAGAAAACTCTGCACAAGAACAAGGGGGCATGATATGAGGCTGATGGGTGGAAGACTCAAGGGTAATTTTAGGAAGTACTTTTTCACTGAGAGGGTGGTGGAGCCATGGAACAGCCTTCCAGCAGAGGTGGTGGGTGCAAAAACAATACGGGGGTTCAAGAGAGCATGGGATAGACATATGGGTACCCTAGAGATGTGCAGAGCAGGAGAGCCGCAGATCAATTCGGATAGGGACAGCAGCAGTGAATAGGGAAATGGGAAGACTAGGTGGGCCGTATGGTCCTTATCTACCGACAGATTCTATGTTTCTGTGATATTCCAGGCACTAGGTTGAAATCCTTGGGTGACCATGTGTTCAAGGTTGCCTCCCTGGTGATTTGTAACACTCTCCTGAGAGCCCTGAAGGAGGCCCAATAAGTGGAAGCCTTTAAGAAGGATCTGAAATGATGTATACCGTTGTTACCATGCCTCCCCCCACAGTGAAACCAGCACAGCATCAACAACCCGTTCGATGTCCATAGTATCGAATGGGTTGTTGCATTGATGTGCCAACACACCTGACACCTAGTGTTAGCTACTCTTCCTCGACATATCTTTCCGCCTTGGGTTGAGACTCCTTATGTCCGGGCGGGGTGTGTGTGCTGCCCCCCTCCCTGCATTAACACTGAATAGGTGTCAGTGTGTTTTCGATCGTGGTCAGGACCAGGGCGTGTTGGGGATGTCGGCAACAATCTGACACTGTGAGGGAGGTCGCCGAAAATTGTTTCACTGTGACTTGGTAGATCCCTGAAATTCTACCTCTTGAAGGAGGCATTTGGGACCTGTGAATAATCCCGTGATATTTATTTATTTATTTATTTATTGAAACATCAGTTTAAAACCTTTGAGCCAAATGCTCATTTACAAAGGTACCTCGTCACAGAGAGGACAAACAGTACAGAACATGCTTATACAATATGGTCATTAGCAAACAAATAGGAGGACATATGATCATAGGTGGTTACAGTTTGCAGCTACACAGAGGAGCAAGACCAAGTCGGTTCAACATAGATTTATATAGCTATACAGTAAAACTCATTATAGATACAAACAGAGAGGTGGCAGACCACCGAATGAGCTAGAAAAAGGTAAGAAGAAGCCACTCAGGGAGTTTTGTCAGGCAAGTTGAGCAGAAACAGACTAGGTACAATCACAACGGCAGGAGGTGAGTAGGTGATTACGGAGTGAGGTTTTAAAGCAGGAGATTGTAGGAGCGTTAGTGATACTGGTAGGGAGGGAGTTAAACCAGGAAGGGGCTCTGTAACTGAAGGCCCTTTGACCGCGAGAGGTTCTTGCCCTTGGTACTGACAGTGTGGCTATACTGGAGGATTGAGTAAGTAGAGGTGGGTTTGCTAGGTGGATAGAAGCAGTCAACCTAGGTGGGGACATACCAAGGAGAGTTTTTTTTAGTAAGGATGCCGAATTGGTACCGGAGACGTTCATCTAGGTTGAGTAGATTGGCTTGGACATACAATTGGCAAGTATGGGTTAGTCTGGGAGCTCCAGTAATTAACCTACAGGCTTTATTTAAAGTGAGACGGATTTTGCTTAGGGAAGTGTGGTCAGCGGCCTCATAAACTGGCAAACCATAGTCTACTAAGGATAGTATGGAGGATGTGACCGCGAGTCTAAGGGCATCGGGGGGAGACAGTTTTTGTGGCGGTAGAGCATACCCAGCCACATGTTGGAGGCTGAGGCTAAGGCCGAGATGTGGGCATGGAATGTAAGGGCGGGGTCGAAGGATATCCCAAGGTACTTGTACAGGTAGACTTGCTCGAGTGGTACCTTGGAACTGGCGAGGATCTGAAGAGGGAATTTACTAGCTTTATTTTGAGGATGGGCAAAGAGCATGGTTTTAGATTTTTTAAGATTTTTTACAAGTCGGTGTTCTTTAAACCAGGCTTCGACGGTATTATAAGAAGATTGCAAGGAGACCTGGAGGGAAATGGGGTTACGGTCGGAGGCAAATATAACAGCATCATCTGCATAAAGTAAGAGTTTACCCTTACAAGCAGCAGGCAAGGAATTGAGATATAGGGAAAGAGCAGGGGCCCAAGAATGGAGCCCTGGGGGCTGCATCGAGAGGATAGGGGCAGCAGGTGGAGAGTATCCCATAAGTTTAACACACTGGGACCGTGCAGACAGGTAGCTGAGCACCAGGAGACAGGCCCAGCGGCAAAGCCAACATGGATGAGGGCAGCCAGCAGGACGGATGGGCAACAGTATCGAAGGCTTTTGCATGTCAACGAAAACTGCACCAGCTAGAGAGCCAGAGTCCAGAGAGGAGTGAAGAAAGTTGGAAAACCTCAAGGAGGGCGGCATTGGCACTGTGACCAGCACGGAACCCATGCTGTTCTGGGCAGAGGATGCTATATTTAGTTAGGTACCTAGAGATTTGGGTAGATACTATTTTTTCTAAGGCTTCGAGAGGGAGAGGATGGAGATTGGTCAATAATCTCAGGTAGGGTCCTATCACCACCCTTGTGGATGGGGGTGACAGTGGCAATTTTCCAGACGGAGGGAAACTGACCCAAGCAGAGAGATTTATTGAAGAGGCTGGTGATAGGGGCGATTACCTGGTCCAGAACCTGACAAAGGAGCCAGAGGTCCAGGGAGTCGCTACCAGTGGTATTGCTTTTTAAGGCCTTGACAAGGAACGGCCTGACTTCACTGGTACTAACCCGCTAAAAGTGGAGCCAAGGGTGCGAGAGGATAGGGTCAGGTAGGGAGGGGGGGGATGAAAAAAGTTACTCGGGAGAATAGGGCTAAGGTCAGTGAAGGTTTTATTGAGGTAGTTGGCAATATGGGCTAGGTCAGTAGAGATGGTGCCATCATTGTTGAGTTGGGAGGGCGGGGGAGGACGAGAGCCCCCGTTCAGTAGTTTCATATTGTCCCAGAAGGTTCTTGCGTTCCCCCAGGATGAGGTGAGTGAGGCTTTATGGTAATCAGCCTTGGCCTTGCGGATGGCCCAGGTACATTTATTATGGGCAGCTGCATACGTCTGCCTGTCAGCGGGGCAGCCAGTTTCAGTGGCAAGGTGCCAAAGATTATCCCTGTGCTTAAGAAGTTGAACCAGGGGAGGCGTAACCCAGGGGGCATGCCGAGCTTTGGAACGACGAGCAGTGAAGGGTGCAAAAATGTCACAGGCTTTGTTAAACGTTTGGGGGACCAGTCAACTTGGGCCAAGAGTAGCTTAAGGCCTTTCAGTCCACCTGGTCTTAGCCGCCGTCATAGGGTGGGCTGAGCAACGGGTTTAGGTAAGTAGGTAGCCCACCGGAAAAGTATAGGGGAGTGATCACTAAGTCCGCTAGGAAGGATTTGGATATTCCCATTAAATTAGATGATTGGTAAGGACCACGTCAAGAAGAGTGCAAGGTTTCATTCTACGATTCACTTTGTCGGTTGGGCAACGAGTTGAGTTAAGTCAATAGATGCAAAGGAGTCACGGTATCAGAGGAAGAGGGCTTAGCTAGTTAATATTTAGATCACCCACAAGGATTTGATCCGCTGGAATGGGGTAATGAGGTAAGGTAGTCAATTAGCGGTACCAGGGCCAACACCTGGTTTTTGGTGGTATGTAGGCAGCAGTTAGGTAGAGGGGCCCTAGAAGGATCAGGGTCAGTTTTAGGTAAGGGCCTGAGCACTGAACCCAAGGACAGGGGTTGGGAGGGCTAACCCTATGAGAGAATCTTTGATATAGATGGCACAGCCCCCACCCCGTCTGCCAATACGGTCCTCTCTATGTAGGGAGTAACTAGGGAGTGCGACAAGGGAATCAGGGGTAGAAGCTGACAGCCAGGTCTCTACCAGAGCAATAATGTCAGGTTTATGAACTGTGACCCAACATTGGAATGTGTCAAATTTTTTCAGGAGGCTACAGATGTTCATTGACGCAATAAGAAGCCCAGGAGAATCGGGCAACACTTTTTTGAGGGCTGGGCCTGGGTTGGGGTGTATATTCCCTGATAAAAGTAGGAGAAGTACAGCCCTGGACAGAGGGTGGTGGAAAGTAAGTTTGCGTCTGGCAAAATAGGAGGAGGAGTAGGGTAGCTTAAGGATACAGTGGGTAGGCAGGTGGGTACAGCCTGGGAAGGCAAGAACGACAAGACGCCAGAGGGAGCAGGGGGAGTATGTTAGAGGGGGGCTAGGGGGAGGATGAGCCAGGCAGGTGTAACTCGAAAATGTAGAGGAGGAGGGTGCCGGCTCAAGATTCTATTGTCTACTCACTTTGTTGTATATAAGGAACCCTGATCCTCCTGGGAAGGGCCATACTAAATAAACTGCACGTCTCTTACTAGAAGTTATATAATTTATGGGTTCTTGTCCGTACCCAGAATCCACCTGGGACCTTAATTTAGTTTTCTCTGCATTGTTGAGTCTGATGTTTGAGCCTCTTAAAGTTTCTGACTTGGAAGATGACTTCTAACAAAAGGAGAGAAACACATTACCAACAACAGGAGGGGATGCACATTTCAACTATTAATCAGTTATTTGCTTATATATAGGTCAGCCATAAATTATGTTGCTGGCTACCCCAGTGCAGTAACCAATAGTCATGTATAATTCAGCTGCAGAAACTCTTTTAACACAGATATTGCCACAACTGTAACCTCCTTGTTTTTCTTGTAGTTAACATAGCACTTTCTGAGATTAGCTAAAAAAGGGATACTGTAAGCTACAGCAGAGCTGCAATATTATGTTAATATTCTTGTCTTGTGTCCGGAAGGATCTGAGCTGACAGCTGTAATGTTATACCTGTGTGTCTATTCTCTAGGTGCCTGAGCAGGCATTAGGAAATGAAATAAAAAGCATTAAAGAGGAAGGTAAAGAAAGTGAATGGTGCTGACAGTAATTGTTCTCAACCGAGAGGAAAAAAAAAAAACTTGTGTCATTAACTGCTGGGCTTTTTTAGTGCTGCCTTAGCCAAACTTTGTATGCTGTCATTTAACCATCAGAAAATTATTCAGGAAGAGTCTCCATCAGTCCCTAGAAGTACGTTATGGTTTTCATTCCAACTGAGATGGAATTTAAATCCTATTCAGATAGTGAGTCTTAGTCTGTGTTTATTTGTTTTAATCTAGTGTTAAAAGCTTAAGAAAAAAAACGGTACTCTTTCATTGTCCGTGGATTAGTCTGCTGAGCTGAGTACACTCTTATTCCTGGCATGTCAATGAAGATGGAGTCCTGAATTTTTGGAAAAAAAGATTGAGCTTTTTTCTTTCTTTTTTTTTTTAAATTGTTGGATTTGGGAATAACATTGAGGCTGTCTCTTATTTCAGGCTTTTACAGGGCAGATTTCCAGAGGAAGGGGATGTTCTCAAACTCCCAGAAGGAGACCTCAGCATATAACTCTAAATAGTACCTCCTGCTGGTCAAATTCAGAGAGCTGAACTTAGCTATCAACTTATGTTTAAGGGCAGACAAACAAGACACCAGGCTGCACAGTAGTAGGTCTGGGGTGCATAACAGATGTGTCTTGCAAATCTTTTTATAGACATGAATTGTATGAATGGGTGAATGGTCTTTGCTAACATTTTCAATGGAAGTGCTACAGTAAGATGATAAAACAAGAATCACCTTTCTGATTGATTCTGTACATGGAATTAGAATTAATTACATGTTAATAGACTTTACACTGCATAGTAACAGTAAATGATGTTCTCCTTCGCTCCGCACCAGTCAAACAAATAATTTGATTCTGCACCTTAACAGCTGAGGTTGGTTTTGATGATTGAGATAATCATGGGTACAGATTGACTCCATTTATAAATTGTTTAAACTCATTTGAACCTCTGAATAAGATCTATCTGTTTCTCAAACCAGGGACTATTTTTAACACATTTTTAATGCAGTCCTTGAAGGGGGAAAGCAGTGCAAGTGAACTGTTTCATGTAGCCTAATGGATAACCACATTTTATTTTAATAAGCACGTATTCATCTGATGTAGTAGTTTAACTCTGTGAAGATGGCATTTATGTGCAGTTGTTTTCATCAAAGTTACACAAGATT
The DNA here is from genome assembly GCA_016271365.2 of Neoceratodus forsteri. Lineage (NCBI taxonomy): Eukaryota > Metazoa > Chordata > Ceratodontiformes > Ceratodontidae > Neoceratodus > Neoceratodus forsteri. The sequence goes on along the minus strand of CM057453.1, from coordinate 1,173,999,442 downwards.
GCCTTCTCTAGGACATCTTTGAAAATGAGGTTTGCTCTGTGTATTATTCCCCAGTAAAACAAATAAAAATGAATAAAAAATGCACACTTCTTAAAAAGTCTATAATAACCAATTATTTGCAGTTATATCTAAACTCAGGTGGTATAGTTTCTGTAAAAATGAAGTCCTTTTTCCCCCAGATTTAATATACTGTCTTAATTTTTGAAGTAAACATTCAGGCACTGCATCACTCTCATCCTTCATTAGAAACTTCTGTTTTACTAATGAGTGTTTGCCCGGCAGGGATTTCCTTTTTGAAGTGACAATTTGACTTCTAAAAATCTAATTTGGCAAAAAGCAGTTTCAGTGCATTAATTACTTGTTATTAACTGTGTTCTGACCCTCGAGCAAGTTGATTTAAAGCAGCTGCATTTACTAGTTGCCAAACATTTTCATCATATACGTGCTTAGCAAAAAAAGTATGTTTGACATTCCCAGATTCATAATCAGTATCTTTTTAATTTCCTTAAATATGTAGAAAATAGCTTGGATAACTGTTGCTTAATTAATGACGCGAATCATAAAGATAGGCACCACTTGCAATATTTAAAAATGTCCTCCATTCAGGATAACCTTTTGACTGTAAATACTGGATTTATACTGTGGATGTAGTAGGATGCTACTAGCACACATTTCTGATGGTAAACAGCACCGTGTCATGCCAGGATGTTTAATTATTTCATGGTGGCCATTACAAAGGAGCAAGAACTTTTAAAAACTTCAGAATCACTTATCTCCTTTTAACAATGAATGAAAATAAAGAGAAAAATTGGTATCCATATCATAGGCTGTACGTGAGCATTGGTAGGCAGTACTGCCCATTTTTTACTTGTCCGTTTTCTCAAAGGATGTAACCTCCTACTTTGTTATTGAACTGGTGATGATTGTCCAGTCCAATCTTGAATTCCTCGATGTTCCTACATCCCACTACTTCAGCTGGTAGGCTGTTCCAAAAGGACACCACCCTCTGTGATTACTGTGATGTTTGTGACAGAAATACATTATCACTAAAAATATGACATGACTGACAAATAATACTGCTTTAAGATTAACAGTAATCTTGCTTTTGACCATATATTTTGCATGCAGTATGTTTTTGAAAAGTAAGCCCTGCAATGAGTGTCATGCCCACGGAATTGTAAAGTGTTACATTTGTAAATATAGCATTACCTATACTGTATATTGAACTGTTTGGTGGATTGTTTGTTTCTTTAGACATAAAACTAAACTATAACACTTCCTTTTTTGTTAGCTTCCTTTCAATAGGAGATCACACTGTTAACCAAGTTCCGAAGTGCAATAAAGTTTTGCAATAATATTTTCTGAAAATCAGTAAGAGGCGAACCTTCAAAATAAAGCACTGTGTTGCTGACATACATTTGTAAACCAGTGCCACAACAAACAGGCAAATTACTAATAGAGAAAATGGGGCTACCCCATGGCCCAAAGGAAGAGAATTGTGCTTTCATGCTGGTGACCCGGCTTCAAGAGAGAATAACGCTTCCCAACTGAGAAGGAACAGAGCCATTGCCCAGTGTCACAGCAACCACTTGCCCTGGACCAGGGAGCTTACTCCCTCACAAAAGGTAGGCATATTTGTGACTGCTGTGGCACTCAAAACCATGAAGACCGTGCTCAGCATCAGAGTATGGAAGACATAGAATAAGGAACAATCTCCACCCCCCTCAGCTACCTGTGAAAGATGGCAGTCTAGGACCCTGCTTCCGTGGATCCCCTGGCCAACGTGATTTCTTCTCGAGAGCGGATGACCCCACGCGAACCACCACAGAAGCAAACCATTGGTACAGGAATATTCTGACCATTGGCTAGTGAAGGACAGGATGGGGATGTTGTCTCTCAGATGCCCTGGGCAAGGTAGTAGAAAGGATTAAAAAATTTATTAAAAAAAGATTAAAATTGATGACCAAAACAGGGAAAATTGAAGAAGGGTCTCCAAAATCAAATCTTGGGGCATTAGGAATGCTATTTTCGCAGTACATGGAAACCTAGTCAGTGTTGTCAGTAAAAGTACTAGTATTATTCCCTGGGGTGCCGCTAATAGGAAAACTAATAAAGTTGTAACATTCTTCAGTGCTTAGGACAGAAGAGTGGAGAAATAGGACATACCTGGAATTGACTTTGTTTGGTGAACTTTCTGGAAACAAATTAAATGCCCAAAAGATGAAAGTTTCAGTTTTAAATCATTGGAGTTCCCATTGTCTTAAGAAACAGTTACACTTGAAAAACTTAGGAGTTGGGTGATATATCCTCCTTGTTTATTAATGCCCCCCTGAACTGGACTGTTTTCCACACGGAGCCATTTGGTTAGCATCAGACTTTCTCCTGAACTTTGTTTCTTTCAGCAGGAACAGCCATCCAGCTGCTGTATGGGTGGTTCCTTTGTATGATCACTTTTAAACATTATAACTGCATCCCCTGTAGTGGGAGTTGTGCTTCCAGTGGGTCTCATACACATTCCCTGCTGACCCAGTCAGTTTCAGGTGACTTGGCTCATGACAGTTACACGTTGATGGCTGTCTCTTCAGAAACTCCAGAAAGGAATCCAGTTTCTCCAGCCTGAGCCCTCCGTGCAGTTGATGATGGCAACCTCCCTCATTGATGGGGGGGTGGGGGCTTCTGCCGAACAACAGGTTGCACATCATCTTTTCCAGAGCGAGTCTCATTTGCATATCAACCTGTTGGAGCTCCAAATTGTCCATCTGGCTCTGACAGGGTTCTGTCCCCTAGTTCAGTGTCAAGTAATCCAGGTCAATGCATACAGTGCAACCATGATGTTTTACATCAGCAAACAAGGGGTATCCTACCCCTTCAGATTCTGTCAGGAAGCTCTGGGGACATGGGAGTTCTCTTTTTGTTTTGCCTCTAATGGCAGTCCATGTAACAGGCTTGAGCAATCAGCTAGTGGACACTCTCAGCCATGTGTATAATAGCCATACATAACCTGTTTCCACTCATGAACTATGGCAGCCTAGTGCCCAGGTGAGGCACTGAAACTGACCTGTATAAACTAGACCAGGTATATTATAAAGTTATCTAGTTTGTTCTGGGCGGCCTGTATGAAACCCATAATTGTACTGCACTAGAAAAACTTGGCTGGCCACCTTCCCTCTTAGAAGGGACAGATAATGACTTTTTTTTATATAAATGTATTAATCAGAAAGGCCCAAAATATTTAACTGAACTGTTAGAGCAGTCAGATTCCCGATATAGCCTGAGGGATGTGAAATACCAAGGCCTAGATATTCTCAGGGTGCGGTCTCACTACATTCACCATTTGCCTCCAGATCTTGGATCAGAACCCCTACTGAAACCCAGAACACTGGAACCACAAATTGCTTTGTCAGTGCTTCAAATGAATTGTTGCCTTATAGATGTCCTTATTAGATTTTCTCATATATTTAGAGGTACACCTTTCTTTAATCATATCCATTACAGTATATTAATTACATATTGTATGATATATTGCTTGCATGCTAATACATCTATTGGTCTGTAACTTTTCTCCTGTACACCCAGGCCATTATGAAACAATTTATTCAAACAAATCAAATGTGATAACCTCCCAGTGATTATAATCATGTATAAATATTTTAAGAAACTACCCTAAATTATCTTACTGGCAAAAGCCTTACTTTTCTGAATTTGTGTTTGAATAGTTTTTCAGAAATAATTGATGCAGTTATGCCTGTGTCAATGTCCATTCTAATTTTTAAATCATTAATGTTTAACATCACATAATATGACTTTACATACTTGCTGTCTGAACTATATACAGAGAACTGCAGCTCTAGTCATAGTTTCTCTCCTACTGTTAACAGAGAGACTTCTGTTTCTTGGCTGCAAAACAATACATGCGCTGGCAGCTTGATAGGATATGGACTGTGAAATACACTAATTTTCCAAGCTCCTTAAACTGAAGAGGACATTCTGAACTTAGGTGACATTGTTTAACCTGTAAAATATCTTTAAGACACAACACCTCCCCACTCCTCTAGTACTGCTTCCGAACCCTGATGTATAGTTGGGCGCCGTGTAACAGTTACCACTTGGATTGCTACCTCTTGGCAGATCCTCGCTCTGACCCAGGTTTAGTAGGACCCTCCTGTCTGGCATGGTGGCCTTATCTCACACCAGAGACTGCTGTTTATTTTCTCTGTGCAGGACTCGATAAGTCATAGTTGTGTGCACTGTCTGAAAAACATATACTCATTACAGTTAGAAAGGGTCGACCTGTGCAGCAGATATCAGAACAAACATTTGTCAATGCCAGATGTTTGCTTGCTGGTATTAGCAATGGAAGTGCAGGAGTTATACAGATGCAGAATAGGAGTGGCAGTGAAGTATTGAACTTCACGCCAACCCTACCTTCTCCCTGCAGAGATGGACAGGCATTGGGGTATGCCTTTGGGTTGTTGCCCATAACACTCACACCATTTCACCTCACCCTATCCTGCAGACACTGACAAGTATTGAGGTGTGCCTGGCGGTGTTCAGCTTTACAGTCACCCCATTCCATAAGGACATACGCTGAAATGGGTGCAGTATAGGAGAATGGGGTGAACTCTGAAGCTGAAGAGTCCAAGGCACACCTCAGTGCCTGTCACTGGCTGCAGGGTGGGGGTGGAATGGCATTAGCATTATAGCCGGCAATCCAGAGGCACACCCCTGACACCTGTCGGTCTGTACAGGGTGAGACGTTATGGTTAGCAGACCCCTAACACCCCAGGCATTTGTTGGTATTTGCACTACAAATTTTTGACATGGCCTTTTTGAGACCCCCACATCATGAAAGCATTTGGGGCCTCTGCTCATGAACAGTGGCACTGTGATTTTGTTAATCTGTCCCGAACGTTGATTTCCCACAGCGACCATGCCATTCTGCGCCAAATGTGCGAAACCACAGTTTGGGCAGGATGTGAAAAATGACAGCTGTACTGTTCATAAGGAGGTGTGCAAAAATGGCAATGTTGCAGATCTGGAGTGAAAATATTGCAAATTCTCGAAGTGTGCGTGGAAACTGCGCAACGCACGCTCATAACATAGTCATTTTGTGAACTTTCGTTACCACATTTTCAACATAGGCATTTTGGGACCTCCAGTCATGAACAGTGTCACTGTAATTTTGTTCATTTGTCCTGAACATTGATTTCCCACAGCGACTGCGTCGGATGTGCAAAAACACATTTTGGTCAGGAAGTGACAAATGACAGCTGTACACAGTCATTTTTTTTTTAACTCACCAAATTTTCAACATAGTCATTTTAGGTCCTCCGCTCATGAACTGTGTCATTGTGATTTTCTTAATTTGTCCCGAACATTGATTTTCCCACAGCGACTGCGCCATTGTGCGCCACATGTGCAAAAACCCATTTCAGGCAGGATGTGAAAAATGACAGCTATACTGTTCATAAGGAGGTGCGAAAAAATGGCAATGCTGAAAATCTGGAGTGAAAATATTAAACATTCTTGAAGTTACGAGCGTGCGTAGAAACTGCGCAGCGCATGCATGTAACACAGTCACTTTTTGGAATTCTTTCACCAAATTTGCAGCATAGGCTTTTTGGGAGCCCACCTCATGAACAGTGACACTTTTGTTTTGTTAATTGGTTCCGGAAGGTGATTCCGCACAGTGACTGCGAAATCACCTTTCGGGACTGAATAACGAAATGACAGTGACTGAATACATGAGGTGGGGTCCCAAGAACCCCATGTTGAAAATTTGGAGCCAAAAGTTACAAAAATGGTTGAGATATCCACCTAAGTTGAAAACCACCCATTTATGCTTTTATACAGCTTACCAGCATTTCTTCAGTTTGCGGTCGGTTCTGAAGAATGCAGACGTGTTCCCGGTCCACCGAAGATCGTCGCGCCACGCTCCGAAGGTAAATATGGGGTGAGGGGGTGTGGAGAGGTCGGGTGTACAGAGAGTGGGTACAGGTTGGGGGTGGGGGCACCGGAGACAACAAGGGACTGTTTTTTTCTTTCACAGGGTAAAACAAAAAACATTGTGGGAAGGTTTTTCCTTCACAGGTTTGTTTTTGGCACACCGGGGTGGGCTCCCAGTGTGCCACCTGTGTTGTTTGAGGGAGGGCGACTGAAGCCGATGGGGATTGGGCCCTCCATCGACACAGAAGACATGTCTGTTTTGGAGGCATGATGCCGAGGGGATTGGGCACCCCTCGGCATACATAACAATTACATGAGGGGACATTATGCCGATGGGGATTGGGCTCCCCTGTTGGCAAATTAACTGGGGAGGGGGCATGCCGACAGGGGGATTGGGCACCCCTGTTGGCTTTTATGGGGACTATGAGCAGCGGACACCAGGCAAGGCACCACCCTGCAATGACGGGTCGCTCCCTCATTGCAGCGGTTAATTCCTTTCAAGTTGGTGGCACGCTTGCTGAACTAGTGTCAGCAGCAGCGTGCCATTGCATTGGGAAACGAGGGCCAAGTCTGACAATGCAGTGGTGGCATTAGCCGCCACAGTGCCACACCTCCAAAATCCGCTTCTCTCCTAAGCTGCCACATAAGTTTCTTGCACATGCGTGCAAGCAAACATAAAGATAGCATCTCTTTATTGAAGAAATACATAAAGGTTGAACAATTCACAAATACGTTTTTGTCTCTTCTCTGGATCTAGGTGTTTGACCCCTTCCTCCTTTAGTTTTATTTATTTATTTAGTTGTTTAACCAGGTATAGCACACTAAGCTGAAAGCTTTTTTACAGGAGCGACCTGGGAGCACAAGGAGGTTAAGTGACTTGCTCAGGGTTACACAGTATGCAAGTGGAAGCTGTGGGATTCAAACCCAGGTCTGGTCTGCTGGATGTCACCAGATTTGCAGCTCAGAGCCTTAGACCACTGCGCTATACTGCCTCCTTTAGTTGGTCAGAACTGTCCCATCTCCATAACTCAACCTCAGAACGTCTGGAAAAATTTGATGATATCAGTGTATTTCCTTATTGGGAATCTAAGTAAAACCTGTTATATTTATAACATTTCTGCCTTTCAGGTGATCCTCCAGATCAGATATTGGTGACAACAATATTGATTATTACTTTTTTAAGCTAGACTAAGCTGACAGGCTGTATTTGGCATCCTTTTGTCAGCTAATTAACAATACCCAATAACCATGTTTAAACTTACTGACCATTCTCCATTGGCCTGATTCATTATGTAGTGCATCTGCAGTTGTAGGTAACTGGTTTGGCCAGTCAGATTGTTAAGTCAGTAGACCCTATCTCAGTACAAAACTTGCTGCTGTTTTTTTTTTTCAAATGCTATGACATGTCTGCATGAAAGTTAAAATATTTCTAAAATGTTAAAGTTTTGTATCAGTTTCTTTTTTTTATTAGAAAGAACTAATCACATTTTTAAAGCAATGCAGAAAAGCACAACAGCAGAGGGGAAAATTACAGTCCCAAACAATAAGGGTAGCACTGCATTTGTGCTCACTAATGCAGAAAATAAAGCTTGAAAGAAGTACAAGATTCCTTGGAAAGGACACCTAAAAGGACAACCACAGGCAGCAACCTGAATCAGATATGCACCCAGCTGTAGCATTCTAGAGAAGATCTTAAAGAGCTATTTATATCATGGTAGGCGAGCGCACTCCCTCACATGGACATACTGTATGCACATAAAATTTCCCCCATCTAGCCAGCCCAGTGGCACAGATGGCTGAGGTGCTATGCACTTTACGTCTTACCCCTGTGTCAGCCCGGGTTTGGGAATGAGCTCGGGTTGGCTTGGGGGGGGGGGGGATTCAGCATCCAGTGAACTGCTGTCCTCTCTTGGGGGGGAAGGGGGCCACTGTCTCACTTCTTGGCTGTCCCTGGTCTAGGCTGGGTGGCAGTGCTAGAGCTCGAACAGCATGGAAGGGAGAGGCCGCGGTTACGTAGTGTGTATGCACCTCCACGTGCACACACTTGTATCCTGCTGTGGCAAAAAGAGGATGGGAGAAACAGTGGAAAATTGTAGTAGCAGGCTATATGAAGCCTTACTAGACCCACCAAATCTGGACACAGGATCTCCAGGTGAGGAGAGGATGCTCCTCCCCTTCCTGGCCCTGCCATGGGGGGGATCCATGGGGGATATGGGACTTGGTGGACCAGGGAGGCAGGGTCGGGTATGATAAGCCACCTGTGATGCACCCAGGAGGAATAAAATGTATATTAAGAAAAAAGTTCTCCCTTCTTCTGTTAGGCAAATGCAAATGTAAGCCAGGCTTTCCAAGAAGCGACAATTCAGTAGCTCTGTGCCATTCGACAAAGGAGGGGACAGTTGTATCCAACCACTGGTTAAGTATGTGTTTCACGGCAATCATGATTACAGCAGATCATTGATACTTCTACTTGGGACCTATACTAGAATGACCTGGGTCACCTACAGTAAATGCAACATACATGAGATCAGGCCCACATTTACTGTGAGATAAGATTTTCATTCGACATAGTTTCCTGAGAGTATAGTATAGTATAAAGTATGGAAATTTCTGAATTGAAGCCCAATGAATAACCTATTGGTTCTGTAGGGGGAGATCATGCCCCCAGGTGGCTTGATGAGAGGAGATCTGTTAATATTGTGCATCTGAAATGCAGCACAGTTTTCAAAACTGCACCACACCAGAGAACAGTTCTCTAGTTCAACATATTAGACAATGGTATCAGGACAGAAAGCCAAGGGTAGCTGGCCCACTGGCACAGTGGTTGGATTTCTGCTTGTGAGCCGGATTTGGGAGTGGACCCAGGTCGCTGGAGGGCCAGCCGGGGAAAAGACTTGAACATCCCAGGGATTGCTCACCTTCTCCGAGGGGGAGGGGGGACCAAGGCTCGTAGCTTGCCTGACCCCAGGCGGAGACCCGAGGTACAGCAAGTCCTGCTAGTAGCGGGGTGGGCCAGGGGAGCTGCATGGTGGACATTGGCGCCAAGCGCTTTGATGTCAGGGTGTAGGCCACGCAGGAGAGAACAGGGGAAAATGACACTGGAGCGTCAAGGAGGAGCACCAGTACTGGCCATGGCAGCTCCTGCCTGACCACCAGGGGACCCAACAAAACCAGAAAATATTGGGGTGTATGGGCCCCACCTTGTGCCTGCCTGGGGATATAACCACAGCTCCATGGGGGTATCCCGGGGATTTCAGGTAAGGCGGTGAAGTGGAGCAGCTACATGTGTGTCTCCCAACGAAGCGGCGCTTCGGCATGGGAGACGCAAAAAAATAGAAAAGTTAAAAAAAAGAAAGCGAAGGGTTATAGTAAATGGTAAGCTATCAGCATACAAGGAACCAGTGGAATCATGCAGGGTTCTCTACTGAGGCCAGATTTGTTCAATGTACCCAACAGTGATTTGGAGTCGGGTAAGATACAAGTAGCTAGGATGCCAAGTGTGCTTGCAATACATATATAGGAAGTGTAACTGCATGTCATCAGGAGATACCATAAATGAACTGTAGAGAGACCTGGACTCTTTTGGTAAGTGGCAAGAAGAATGGCAGATGAACATCAGCTTTAAGAAAATGCAAAGTGATACATCAAAGTAAGAAAAATATGAAGGTAAAATACTACCTAAACAGCAAAGAGATTACTGAAACTCAGCCCGATAAGGACCAGTGGGATAATGATTAACAATACTTTTAATTGGGGGCAGCAGCTAGCAATGCAAATGAAATCATGGTGTACATCAAGAGAAGCATGTACGCAGATTGAGAGATACAGTGTAGTATTCAAACCCCAGGAAATCTTACTGTATTCTGACTTCTGCATTATGGTCTCACCATAAGACTGCCCCAGAGCTGAAATGGTTAATAGAACCTATGCTAATCATGGAATATTAGGCTCAAACTCAGTTTTCAAACGACTGTCCCTGGTAAACATTCTGCAACCATTAGATTCTTTACGCCGCTTGCCTAGTACAGACGCCTCGGAGAGCCCTCCTTCATCTTTCCTGAGAATTTTATTTTTGTCGGTTTTCTGAAGTAAATTTTATTTCTGGTCATGTTTAAAGCACTGTCCTTGAGTACACAGGTAGATTAGTCTAGATTTAGTGTTATTCCAGTAAGTTTTTCGGTTTCTTCTCATTTCATTTAACCAGGAGGAAACCTAACGTTTGTTTATGTTTAAAAAGTTTTTATCTCACTTTTGAATACTTCTCGATTTATTTGTGGAGAAACCAGGGTAATTCTTGATTTTCCCTTCAGCTGCTAAACCGACTGCAAAAAATAAGAGGATATTCTGTGGTGTGTGTGTGTGTGTGTGTGTGTGTGTGTGTGTGTGTGTGTGTGTGTGTGTGTGTGTGTGTGTGTGGCTTGGGCTCACTAAATCACACTTTTAGGAGTTTTTGGTTGGTTATGTCACTCCACAGATAACTGCTCAAACCCTTTCTTAAGGAGGACTGACTTGCAGAACTGGAACAGTTCTTCATAAAACATAGACTTTGATGGCAGATAAGGACCACTTGGCCAACCTAATCTGCCCATTTACCTACCTACTGGATAAGCTGCAGATCCTAGTCAACCAACAGCCTGTTTCTTCCTACCCCCCACAAGAATTGCCTTATGTCTGTCCCATGCATTCTTTAATTCCCCCACTGTTTTTGACCTCACGATCTCCTCAAGAATGCCGTTCCATGCATCCACCACCCTCTCTGTGAAAAAATACTTCCTCACATTGCCCCTGAGCCATCCCCCCTCTGTCTTCAAACTGTGTCCCCTTGTTCTTGCACATCTCTTTTTTCTAAAAGATGCTACCCTCTAGGACTTTGTTGATTCCCTTGAGGTATTTAAAAGTTTCTATCATGTCCCCCCTCTCCCTCCTTTCCTCAAGGGTATATATATTAAGCTGCTTTAGTCTCTCTTTGTATGACTTATGTAGTAGACCCTGCACCATTTATGTTGCCCTCCTCTGGACTGCCTCCATCCTGTCTATGTCCTTGCAGAGATGGGGTCTCCAAAACTACACACAGTACTCCAGATGGGATCTCACCAACTGTCTGCACAGAGGGATAACAACTTCCTGTTTTCTACTGGTGATGCCTCTCCCTGTGCATCCCAATATCTCCCCTGCCATCCCTACTGCCTTCTCACATTGCTTGCTAACCTTTCTGTCATCTGATATGACTACCCCCAGGTCCCTTTCCATTTTTATTGTTGTTACTACCCCCCCTCCCCACATTGTGTACTCCTCCCCTGGGTTTTTATTTCCCAGGTGCATTACTTTGCACTTCTTTGCATTGAATCCAAGCTGCCATACTTCTGACCATTCCTCCAGCCTTGCCAAGTCCCTTCTCATCCTTTCCACACCCTCCTTGGGTATCAACCCTGTTGCAGATCTTTGTGTCGTCTGCAAAGAGGCATACTTTTCCTTCCAGTCCCACTGCAATGTCACATTGAAAAGGACCAGACCCAGTACTGAACCCTGCGGTACCCCACTAGTAACCCCCCTTTCTTCAGAGTGGACTCCATTTACTATTACTTTCTGTGTTCTTTTGTCCAGCCAACATTTTATCCAGGATACCACCCTGGGACACACTCCCAGGCTGGCTAATTTGTTTATTAATCTTTTGTGTGGGACTGAGTCAAATGCCGTGCTAAAGTCTAGGTAGGCCATGTCCACATCCCCTCCCTGATCTACTACTTTGGTCACCCAGTCAAAGAAATTGATTAGATTCGTCTGACATGACCTTCCCGCTGTGAATTCATGCTGCCTTGGGTCTTGTGCTCCGCTGGCCTCTAGGTACTCAACAATTCTTTCCTTCAGAAGTGATTCCATCATTTTCCCTACCACTGAGATCAAACTGACAGGTCTATAGTTTTCTGCCTCTGTCTTGCTCCCACTTTTGTGAATGGGAATCACATCCACCCTTCTCCAGTCCTCAGGTACCACACCATCCTCCCATGATTTGTTAAAAAGGGTAGTCAGTGGTGTCACTAGTTCTCCCCTTAGTTCTTTTAGAATTTTGTGGTGAATCCCGTCTAGCCCGATTGCTTTGTCCACCTTCAGTTTTAGGAGTTCTTTCAGAACCCTTTCTTCTGTGAAAGGACTAGTATTGACCCCCCTGTCGAGAGTGCTTCTACTGATTGGATTAGGTACCTCCCCTCCTCTTCCTTTGTGAACACTGAGCAGAAGTATTCGTTCGGTATCCCTGCTTTTTCACTGTCCCTCTCTGCCCACCCACCCTCCACTTTATTCAGCCTCACTATCCCTCCCTTTGTCTTCACTCCCTAATGTACCTATAAAAGGTTTTATCCCCCTTCTTAACCGAGTTGGCTATCTTTTCCTTGGTTTGGGCCTTTGCTATTCTGACTGCCTACCCCGCTTCCTTCTGTTTTAACTGGTACAGTTCTCTGTCCTGCTCCTTCTTTGTTTCCTTATACTTCTGGATCTGAGACGACATGAGGGGGAGACATGAGTACAGTATTTAAATATCTGAAAGGAATAACACTGCCAGGCCAAATGCAGCTCTTCAGGATGTACATGGAAAAAAGTATAAGGAACACTCAGTGTCTTTAAGAGGAGGAAGATTTACGGAAAAAATTGAACTACCCTACGGTGTTCTAGTGGACACTTGGAATAGACTTCCCAAACAGGCATTGTCAGTTTCCACTATTTCTACCTTCAAACCCAAACTGGATAAGTGGATTGAAGAAAACGTCACAGAATGTTCCCACTGACTTAGTGAGGGAAAGAATCAGAGGAGCCAGTGTTCTTCTTTCTTTTCTAAATATACATGTCCATAAACAGTAGCATAGATTCCCAGTGGTCTAAGGTGAAGCATTAAGTGTGGTGCAGAACATCCATCTGCCACTTAAGTAACTTAGTTGTATCTGCCTGGAGCTTTCTCAGGGACAGAGAATACAGTTTGGAAATTATCCATTCTAACCCCAGTAATACTCAGGTATTCAGAACTTCTGCAGTGTCCCTTTAAAACTGAACTGCCCAGAGAGAATTTGGAATGGTGTGCAAATGATGGAATCTTTGCACGTGCTATTTTCAAAAGCTGCCTTAAACTAACTAACTAGGTTCTAAACCCTCAGATTTTACTCTCCGCCTGTCAAGACCAGAAGCTCGGAGATCCTCTCCTCATCCACCTGTCCTGATGTGAAAAAACTTATAAAAATGCATAAGTATTTTTCTCCTTTTCATTTGCTGCCTTTTGCTATTTGTTAACATTAGCTAAACCGTTGTTTTTGTATTTAAAATATATTTTTCTCGGTTTCTCCCTGTTCAGTATAACCGGTGGGGAACTGGGGTTTATTCTGTATGTATCGGAGTTCCCAGACTAAGGAACTCCATTAGTTTAGTCTAAATTTGTTTTAAATATTTATTTTGTGAACCGCTAATTTTGATTCTTGAACCGCTAGCTCCGGTTCATTTTTATGCTCAGTTCCTGGTTCCGATCGGGTTCTCATCGGTTCAGAAACTGACTGCAAATGCTAAATAACATTTTTAAATCTTTCTTATTTAGCAGTTAGTTATTTTGGTTATTTTTCTACCCACAGAATGTCTGAAAAACCTAAAAGAAGAACTGGTGAACCTGGTTTCAAACCTTGTATTGATTGTGGTGAGATTTTTGACAGGGCAGTCAAACATAATTTATGTGTAGTCTGCCTGGGGTCTGAACATTTAAAAACAGACTATGATATTTGCAAAACTTTTCCTGATAAAACTGTTGAAAAACGCCTTGAAAGGCTCAAGAAAAATCTCTCTGTTCCTAAGGGTCCCTCGAGCTCTAATCAGCCGACACCCTCTGTTTCTTTGGGTGAAACGACATTAATAACAACTGCTGTAACTGCCACCCCTGAGACGGGTACACAAGCAGTTCCAAAGAGGCTTGCTGAACCGGCTGACTCTCCAGTTCCCTCTAAAAATCTAAGAAAACAAAGCACACAGAACCGCCAGCGGAGCAGCATTTGGGGACTTCTGTGCCTGCAATAAAAATGCGAACTGCTGATGAGATTACACAGGCCTTTCGAGTTATTCAGGCTTTACAGGGGCTGACTGCTCCTCTGCCTCAGACTCCTGCCAAACAGTCTGGCTGTTCTTGTCAATCTTCCGATTTTGAACAAGAACAGTGTTGTTGATATTGATGTGGAGGGCAATGGGGACCCCAGTGAACCGGAGGTTCCCCTGAACAAGACTTTGCTTCTCCCCCTAGGGCATCAGAGGATTTTTCCTCACACTTTACTTTTGTAAGAAGGATGGTGGATGCTAACTTCCGGTGCAGCGCCGAAGTACATGGCAGCCACTTGCTAGAGCCTCAGCGTCCCCTCTGGCAACTATCTAAAAACAGCTGACAAATGGAATAATTAACGTGACCAAATTATATCTATACATGGCTACTAGTTCGACAAAGGGGGCAGTGAACAGATTTAGTAGTTTACTGATCGATCCAAACGTCTCCAATCGAGAGGCTTCCGACTTGAGTGTATCCACGCGGTTGCGCCATTCCTTGTCATGCTCTGCAGCAAAACTATCTAAGAAACAAAGAAAAAAAGCAGAGATAAGCATGGATGGCAAACTAGACAAGATATTAACAGACTTGCAGCATATTAAAGCTGATTTTCACTCCTTCAAGGCTGAGCTAGTCCAGGTTCGAGCTGATGTCTCCGATCTGCAACACACAGCAAGTACCCTAAAGGAGACGCAGGAACAACAAGTACAGGCCCTTTCTGAGTGCCAAGCCACGGTATCACAGCTTGTTGACATCTGCCAGGCACTGGGGAAACAGCAGGAAAATGCCGAAAACAGACACCGCCGTAATAACCTCCGGATCTATGGGATAGCAGAGGGTAGCGAACACAATGACATGGACAGCTCTATTGAACGCCTTCTCCGAGAGACCCTAGACTTAGATCCCGACTTTAAAATTGAAATTGAGTGTGCTCACAGGGCTCTTGGCCCCTGACCTACACAACAAGGAGCCCACCCCAGATCTATAATTATCATATTTTTGAGATACACCACAATTCTACACACAGCATGGGCCAAAAGGAAAACCTTTTATCAAAACGCCAGAATATTTTTTGACAATGATTTTGCCCCCATGACTGTGCAATGCTGAAGGGAATATATTTATCTTTTCCCCATCCTCCATGGACTCAAATTAAAGTTCCGAACATCTTGTCCGGCAAAACTTGTTATCCAGTTTCCAAAAGGTCAAGAATCCTTTGAATCTACTGAGCAAGCTCTGTCATATCTTAGGGAGCATTATTATGAACTGCCCTCAACTGTTCCACTTACACAGAGACCAAGCAGGCAGAGAGACTATCAGAGACGTACCCAGGTCCCGGATCCTCAGCTTCAGCAGGCTACTTTAAACTTGATCAAGCAGCTACTTCGCCAATTTGCTAGAAGTAATCCTGGAAACTGGTTGGTCTGCACAATCCTGTACACTTTGAGCATGAGGGGTAAGTCCTGGAGCTGCCTGCCTGAGGGGCTGGTGGGGTGGGTAACAGTTCAGGGGGGCGGTCGAGCGTCCCTCCTGGTGCCTCGGGATTCGGTTGCCTCACTCTTGGGGTGGGTCCTGCGTGGGGATCCTCACTATATAATAAAAATTAAGAAATTTTACATTCTCATGAGAATGAGTGGGTCGCTTCTCTCAGATCCCCTATCATTTGGTGAGGCTTATTTGGGCTTGGTGGACTGAGCTCAGCAATCTTGGAGACTCTTGGGCCACAGGTCCCGGGCTGTGACCAAGGCAGGTAAAAATGTTTGATAACTGCGGGATGCGGGGGTGGGAGGAGGGTCAGAGGAGGGAGGATTTTCTTTCTCCCTCTGGCTTCTCTCATGGCATCTACGTGCAAACATAAAATCCCACTGAGCCAAAGTTAACTGACAAGCTTAAGAGCTGCTCCGCTGATACCCAGGCCTGCTTGGATAGCTTCCAGAACTTAGCATTTGATAGTCCTGCGGGGTGGAGGGAGGTGTCCTCCTGCCCCGGGGACAAACCTCTGGGGGAGGGACACCTTGGGAGGGGAGCCCCTCCTCTGGCTTGTTACAAAGTTGTTAACCAGCCTGTTAGCTAAGATGATATGGTTGTGGCTTACTCGTGTGGACCTGCTCCGGGGGGGAGGGGACTGCCAGACTTCATATTTAACCTCCTGAACGTGTCTGTGCTCGGGCTTGGAAGGCACACTTGCCCAGATCCTCTGGGCTCCTCTCTGGTTACTTACTTGAGACACTAATAACTATGGCCGTTACATGGCAAAGTGACAACCATATTTCAACTTTATTGCCTGAACGTAAACTCCTGCAAAGAGAAGGACCTTATTTGGGACATCCTTATAATTTTATATCCTGTTGGAATTTTTCCTTTTTAGGATAGCCCATCAGTTGAGAACTTTTAGTTTGACCTAGGAGAGCTAGAATTCACCCCAAATGGATTATAAACTGGCAGGGACTCTGAACTGTTTTCTGCATATGATATCAACGGTTTCACCTTTTTTTTTCCTTTTTAGCTTCCCAATGCTACTTCCCCAAAGTGTTCCATGCTTCTTCTTTGGTTAATATGTTACCTGCCTTTTTCCCCTTGAAACCCACTTATGGGAGTCTAGGATTCTCCGACAGGCACTCTGTGACCAGAAGTGCAGTCACTTTTCAAGTAACCATTGAGTTGCCGCCGCCCAAAGATACACCTGGGCATTTGGAAGTCATTCATAGTATCTTGTATATAGTTTGCTACATTTTTGTCAGTTGGTTGTTAGATGTATATAGTTTATTATATTTAGGAAATGGGGTCCAGAAGGCGACATACCAGACAGAGGCATTTTCAAAGAAATGGGACAGGAGACAGAAAACCAAGAAATCTTTAGGAGAGGCTGCAGCCTTTCAGAGAAGACAGATAGGCAGAAATTATTTGATCCTGGAAGATGTCCAGATTTCATGATGTCAGGGTAATCTCCCAAAATGTAAATGGTTTAAGTGGTCCGATTAAAAGAGGGAAAATATTATCTAACTTAAAAAAATCTCACCCCCAAATGATATTACTCCAGGAGACACATATGAACCCCACAGAACATCAAAAGCTTACAAAACATGGGATGGCGGCTGTTATTGCCAGCTCTCATCACTCAGGTAAACAAAGGGGTACTGCCATCTTAATACCAAACTACTCAGTGTTTCAGCTCCAGGATTCCTTATCTGCTAAAGATGGGACTCTGGCTATGGTAAAGGGAATGTAGTGGGGTGCTCCATATACAGTAGCCAGTATCTATGTCCTCCCAGGAGCAGAAGCTACACTGGTGCAACAGATAATTGATAAAATATTACAATTTAAACACGGGACTTTACTGATAGGAGGGGACCTAAATCTCCTGATGGACCCGGGTAGGGAAAGTTCGAACCCAAACCCACCCCGGCAGACAAAGGGCCAGAGACATGGTCATAGACTGGTGTGAGATTTGGGCCATCTAGATGTATGGCGACACCTGCATACAGGAAAGAGACATTACACACATATTCGGCTGCCCACAATTCATATTGAAGAATTGATTATTTTTTACTTACAGCAGAACATAGAGACCAAATAAAACAAGTTAAGATCCTCCCAATCTTACTATCAGACCACGCCCCCATATTAATAGATTTACACACAGCAGTAGAAAAAGGCCCGGGGCAATAATACTTACCTTCTTAGCAACCCGGACTATGTTAAGTTAATAAAACATTGTATACCAGATATCCTCAACCAAAATACTGCTCCAGAGATTTCCTCTGGAATTCTTTGGGATACTCTGAAGGCTGTAGTGCATGGAGAAACCATTAAGTTTGCCTCTCAAATTAAGAAACAACGAGAGAAACAGCAGAAAGACTTGGAGTCACAGCTCCAGTTTTGGCAAGCTGCACACATGCAGGGGGATAAAGCAGCCCAATGTCAGGTAGTTACTGTTCAGGCTAAGCTACAAGATCTCTTAAACTACAGAACAGAACAAGCATTATTATATTTAAAACAAAGGTACTATGAGGGGGTGGCAAAGGCTTCTAGGTCGTTGGCCTACCGACTCCGGGAACAAAGAAATAGAGGTACAGTAAAATAGATAAGGCACCCTCAAAATAAACAAATTCTTATATGAACAAAAGACATCTTAGAAGGATTTTGGTGGTTTTATACCACCCTGTACACCTGAGACGCTGAACCAGAAGAGGAGAAGTATCTCACTTTCTTCCAATCTATCGCTTTCCCCCAATTAACAACCGAGCATAGAGATAGATTACTACAACCTATTACCACCCAAGAGATACAAGGAGTAATTAAAAATGCTAAATCAGGTAAGAGCCCCGGGCCAGATGGCCTACCCTCAGAATTCTACAAAGTTTTTCAAAAAGAACTTATGCCACCCTTAGGCCTGGTGTTCTGAGATCTTCAGACGGAGAATACCCTCCCTCCCTCCCTCCACCTTCCTGGCACTTTGCAAATCTTTCCACAATTGTAAAACCAGACAAAGATCCCCTTAGTTGTGAATCTTATAGACCCATCTTGGTACTTAACCAAGACTATAAATATTATGCAAGTAAACTGGCCCATCGGTTAGAAACTATGTTACCATATTTCATTAATAAGGATCAAACGGGATTTGTACAGAACCGTAGAATGACAGACAATATTAAGAGGACTTTATATTTATTGGAAAAAGTAGTCAACTCCAACTCCCCATTTATTTTGCTAAGTAGGATGCCCAAAAGGCTTTTGATTGAGTCTCTTGCCAATTTTTATACCACACACTAAAAAAATTTTATTTACCCTCTGAATTAAACAAATTACAGTAATTTGGGCACTTTATACTTCTCCCCAGGCAGTAGTAAAGGCGAATGGTTCCGTCTCTGATTGCTTCCCTTTGACCAGGGGCACGAGGCAGGGCTGCCCCCTTTCTCCCCTACTCTTTGCACTGTATGTGTAACCTATAGCCCAGCTAATTAGGGAAGACGGGGGAATAGCTGGTTTGGAGGTAGGGGGGATGACCCATAAGATGCCATTTTATTCAGATGATCTGCTAATATATTTGACAGCCCCTGACACTTCCTTACCCAAACTGTTCAGTAGACTAACAGAGGTAGAGCACCTGTCAGGCTACAGGCTCAACACTTCTAAAACTGAAGTCTTTAGATGGCAATTTGAACCATCCTGGGGAGTTGATGTCTCAGTTCCCCCTAAAATGGAACACTAAGACCTTCCGCTATTTGGGCATCCAACTACCTAAGGATTTGGAGAGTTTATATGATGTTAACTTTTCCCCATTGACAAAAAAACTAAGGGCAGAATTGCAGAGATGGCAGAACCTCCCCAACCCCCTCATCCAAAGGATAGACTCTATAAAAATGACTATTCTCCCCAGTTTTTTGAATTTATTTCTTAACCTCCCTATTCAGATTCCTACGTCTGAATTTAAAAAAATGGGACAAAATGATCTCCTCTTATGCCTGGCTTGGTAAGAAACCGAGAAAGGCCTTTGGCCTACTGCAACTACCTAAATTAGAAGGGGGGTTAGCATTACCACACCTAAAATCTTATTATCATGCAGCACAATTGCTACAGGCCCTCCAGTGGTGGGACACAGGTACAGACACCCATCGAAATAATATAGAACTTCAAGCCGAGACACGGGGAATTGAGCATGTATTGGGGTCCCCTCCACCGAGACGGAATCAGATAACAGCACTTATTCAATCCCGATTTACTAATCAGATTTTACAGATATGCTGTTTGAAGCTAGAAGAACCACACATAAGAAATCAATGGAGGCCCTAATAATCCCAGCCCTTGACAAATCATTTCTTCCAGCACAACATGATAGCACGTTTCAGGAGTGGGGCAGGAGGGGCCTAAAGCATATTTTCCAATGGTTTAATGGTGGGGTGCATGCTTCCTTTGCACAGATTCAACAAGCTTTCCATCTCAGACGAAATGACATTTTTCGATTTCTTCAGCTTAGGCATTATATACAACAGAAACTGGGATCAGAAAGGGCATGGGATACAATTCATCCTTTAATCCAACTAATGATAGACACTAGAACTAAGCAAATGCCTACCCATACTGTTTCAGTTCTATATAAAGCTATCCAACTGACCCAGCATGACTCACTTCTGAGGATTCGAAAGGCATGGGAGATAGATATAGGACAGGCAATCTCTGACTCTGATTGGGGACAGATTTTAATTACACTCCATGGATCAACTGCCTCATACGGGTGGAAGGAATATGGGTGGAAATGTGTAAGTGAAATTTTTCAAGACCCCCTATATCACAGGTAGATATGATAGGCTAGGCAGATTCGAGTGTTGGAGACAGTGCAGGGAGAGCAAGGCTACACACTGTCATATATTTTGGCACTGCTTGGTGCTCAAAGATTTCTGGAACCGAGTAGAGAGATCAATTCTGGAGATGTTCCCAGAGGTAACTCAGGTAACAATGGGTCTTGCTCTTATGCACTGGTTTCCCCCAGGGGTCCACAGTCAGCACTCTAAGAAACTGTTGACAATTCTGCTATTGGCTGCCAAGAAAGCCATCTCTCGGCAGTGGCTCACTCCCGAACCTCCTGTGGGAAAAGTGTGGGAGGATCTGATACTGTATATCAAATTTACATAATGGAAAAAAAATCACAGCAAAACTCAAATCCAGACCACAGAAGACTAGAGAGTTTTGGAACAAATGGTTACTCTGGGTTATGGGTCACAGATAGGATATCGTTCTTTAAGAGATAAATTTTCTCCTAAAGGGGTTAGTACCCTAATTAATTAACAGAGCTTATGGGTCTTTGGTTATGTTATGTATTTTTTAGTATACCCCAATCGCTGATGTATGGATTTAGTACGTGACTGTCCTCTTAAGATGTATAACTGTATAAGACAAAATGTAACCTGTACCCTATGTATGTTATATGATGTATGTCTCTCAGACTCTTTTTTTTTTTAAATTGCCTTTTTATTACATTTTTGCATTTACACAACAGGTTGTGAGACCAAATATAAAGTACATTTAGGTACATAGTCGAAGTTTTCTCAGTATCACTCATTTTTATACAATCATGTCCAGTTCTAGTAGGTTTGCAAACTCATATGACAGATGCTAATATGGGTAGAGAAAAAATAAGAGCTGTAACAAAATTATTCTCATGCAATGTCTGTTTTGGGAATAAATACAATTTACCTTGTACACCTCTGTGGTGGTCGTGTCTTATTTTCTAGAGTGGGTTACTGTCTGATTTGTATTCCTCCCTTATAGGAGTCAGGTTAGAAAGATAGTGCTGTCATCCCTGTGTTTAACATCTAATGGGAAAGACTCAAGGGCATTAAAAGGTTTGTTATATGTAAAATTAGATTTAAATCAGTCATTAAAACAGGTATGAAGATGTGAAATGGTTAGAAAATAATATATATATATATATATATCCAGGAGGTATATGTTTATGTAAAGGTTAGTATTACCCATGAGAGAGAGTCATTCAATGAGTGTGGGTATGAATATCAATCTTAGTAGGCTAAAAAGAAGTTAGTTATGGGATACAGTCAGGGTAATGAATTGACTGATAGGTTACCCATGCATGCCAAAATGTCTTAAGAGATTTGGTGCGTGAGTTTATGTTAGCTATTATTCTACCTAAATTGTACATTTCACAGGTCAAGGCTCTCCGACATTCCTTCGTGGGAACACTCCCAGTATGCCATCGTTTTGTAATAGCCTTCTTAGCTGCTAAAATTAGGGTTGTAGTTATTTTGAGTATTTGCTTAGAAATCTTCAGGCCCTTTTGAGGGGTAGCCATTAAAATATAGGCGGGAGTGAAAAGATCTTGGTGACCAAAGAGATCTTTCAATTCCAAGAGGATCTCTGTCCAATAGAGGCTCAACAGGGGGCATTCCCAAAGTATATGGGTTATGTTAGCCAGGTGGTTACCACATTTTCTCCAGCATTCTCCCAGTTCCGGACCGCAATATTTATCAATTACGGCTGGGGGCCTGAAAAAACGAATCCTAGATTACCAAGCAAATTCCTACCACTAGGTGGCATTAAAAACTTTTAGAGCCGTGAGGGAGCTAGCTTTCCGTTGGTCACTGTTTATGTCTTCTTTTAGTTCCAGGGCCCATGCCTGCCTTACATGATTTGTGGAGTCGTCCTTATAAGCTTTTATAGCTTTATATAATTGACTAGTTAAATGGAATTGTTCTTGCCCCTCCAGGCCTGCTTTAATAAGTATTATCAAAGAATTTGGAGATTCTGTTATTTTAGCCAAGTGATCCTCAAATGGTAGTAATGTATTTTTAACTTACAGTAGTAGGGACTGGAGAATTGTGGGAGTTTGAACTTTTTTTGAAGGTCAATAAAAGATGATAACCCGATTGGAGTAACTAATTGGCCTACATACCAGACTCGTGTTGACCAAGATTTAGTTATTTCCTCTCTTTGTTTAGGTAATAAATGCATATCTGCATTTAAAGGCCGAAGATAAAGTTTTTCAGAGAAGGAGAGTAATGAATTTGACATAGCAAGCCACGTCTTGTACGGTTCTGCTATGAATTGAGGAAATTGAGTTAATGGGATACATTTTGGTGGGTTTCCGAACAGAAGGGAGAGTATATCCGGATTATTCATTACTGTTAGCTCGAGTTCCTTCTATGGAGCTTTATACATTGGGTTGATATGATTTAGTAGGATCTGTAGTGGGGTTGCTATGGCAATATGTCCTTAAATCTGGTAGATTCAGGCCACCTTTTGACTTAGGCAGCTGAAGGATTGCAAATTTAATTCTGAGGGGCCTCCCTTTTCAAATAAATCTAGAGATTACTTTATTCCAATAATGGAAATAAGTATTATTTGGGGTTATGGGGAGGGTCTGGAGAAAGAATAATAAATGGGGAAGAATGTTTTGCTGTATAGTTTCTATCCAATTAATGAAAGTCAAAGGGAGTTCTGTCCATCCTGCTAGATCTTTAGTTATTTGTTGTGTAATGGGTTTCAAAATTAACCATTTTAAGGTGTGTTAAATTATATGGAAGTTGTATTCCCAGATATCTTATTGATATTCTACTCCATATAAAAGGGATGTTTTTTTTAAGGGAAGGGGAAGGGCGGAAGAGGCATGTTAGGACTTCTGTTTTAGTATTATTGCTCTTATAGCCTGCCAGGGACCTGAATTGTTCTAAAAGTGGCCAGACTGTGGGAACTGATGTTTCCTGGGAGGTCAGAGTGAGCAATATATTGTCTGCATAAAGGTTAATTTTGTGTTGCCTTTCTCCTACGGTGAGGCCAATTATTTTAGGTGAATTTCTGATAACCAGGGCTAAGGGCTCTAGGTTCAGGGCAAATAATAGGGGGGACAAGGGACAACCCTGGCGGGTTCCTCTAGTGAGGGGAAAGGGTTTAGATACAGCTCCATCCAATTTTAAATAGGCTTTGGGAGACTCGTATACCTGCATGATTTGTTGGGTAAAGGCTGGCAGTAAGCCGAAGTATTCAAGAGTGGACCACAAAAAGGCCCAGTTGACCCTGTCAAAGGCCTTTTCTGCATCAAGCTCAAGGAGGGTCAGAGGGATACTATGTTTAGTAGCGTGCTCCATTATGAGAGCAGTATATCGTACTGCATCTCTGGCCTGCCTTTTTTTGATGAAACCCACCTGGTCTTAAGCGATTATAGAGGGGAGCAGGTTATCCAGTCTATGCGCCAGTATTGACATATAGATTTTGTAATCACAATTTAATTTTGATATGGGGCGGTATGATTCTGGATATTGTGGATTTTTTCTAGGTTTTAGGATGGCGGCTATCTCAGCATATTGCCGGGGGAGGGGGGATTTCCTAGTTGAAGTTCCAGCATAGCCACTGTAAGGGTTGGGGATACGTTTTTGTTAAAGTTTTTGTAAAATTCCATTGGGTATCTATCAGGGCCAGGGGCTTTCATTGTTTTTGCTTTTTTTAATTATAACGGTGATCTCTTCTTTAGTTATTGGGGTTAGTAGTGCCTGAGACTGAGCCTCGGTAGGTTGGCTATAGCAAGGAAATTTGCAATTTGTGCAGGCTGGGGGTTGATACCTTCCTTATATAATTTCTTATAGTATTTGGCTAAAGCCTGTGTAATGGCTTGTGGATGGTTTAAAAGTCTGCCAGAGTCAGGGTCCATAAGATGCAGTACCCTAGCATACGATCTGCCTCCCCTTAATTTTCTAGCAAGGTTTCTAGCTGCCTTCGGTCCTCCCTCATATGCATTTAGCTTAAGGTGTAAGAGCTGCTGTTCCACTTGCACATCTAATATTTTTGTAATTTTTTGTTTTAAAAGTTGTAATTTGGGAACAACAGTCTTATCTCCCCCATGCTGAGTCTCCTGGAGACTATTGTATTTTTTCTGCAGTTTTATAAGTTTTCATTCTCTAACCTTTTTCTTATATGATGCATACTTTATTATTTCTCCTCTGAGAACCATTTTCAAGGTGACCCAACTGATTGCATCCGAGGTGGCTCCCTTAGGGTTATCAGCTAGCATCCTAGTAATTGTTTTTTGAATTAGTTCTTTAAATTTTGGATCCTTTAATAACATAACGTTCAGGCGCCAGAAAGATTGGCCCTGTGGGCGGCCCAGTAACAACTTGGTGAACACTGGCCTGTGGCCTGACAGTGGCATGGCACCATATTAAATATCTTGTATAGATTCCAAATGTTCAACTGAGCAAAAAATATAATCAAGTCTGGAGAGACTATGCGTTTTAGGGGATTGATAATATATTTTTGTGTTTTAGGATAAAAGTGCTGCCACATATCGACGAGGCCCAGGCTGGGGAGGGTTTTGACTAGATATCTTTGTAATGGGGAAGCTCTGTGTTTCAATGGGGAACAAGCATCCAGAGTAGGGCTTAAGATGGTGTTTATATCGCAACCCAAAATTAATTGACCCTGTTGGATAGATAGTAAATCTTCGAAAAACTTCTTA
This sequence comes from Neoceratodus forsteri, assembly GCA_016271365.2. Classification (NCBI taxonomy): domain Eukaryota; kingdom Metazoa; phylum Chordata; order Ceratodontiformes; family Ceratodontidae; genus Neoceratodus; species Neoceratodus forsteri. The sequence goes on along the minus strand of CM057453.1, from coordinate 1,173,974,471 downwards.
GACAGTTTAGGTGTAGAATTCAGAGGAAAATAAATGGAGGCTAGGGTTACCAGTTTTGAATAAAGAAGTCACCCTCACTATCACTTAGCATCCCTCCTTATCAGTTATCTGAACTTGAAGGATAAAGGGGTGGCACAGGGGATTAAAATTGCTACACCTCTCCTATGGCCAGAACTGTGTGAGGCTGACAGAACCTTTTGGTAACCAAATCTCTCAAATTTTCCATGTTCCTCAGGTGAGAGGTGGGTTTCCTGAAGGAATATCAGGTCTGGATGTTGAGATTTTAAATATTTTATCAGCCTGGCTCTTTTGATTGGATTGTGAATGCCATTAATATTGAATGACAATATTAATGACTTACTAGTCATATGACTAGTAAGAAATATAGCCTAATGACAATGCTATTCATCTTTCAAACAACATGAAGTCTTGCTATATTATGACCTATGCAGTATAACCCCAGGTTAGAACTGCTCCGGAGGTGAAAGAGTTAACTTTCCATGCCAGGCATGGAACCTTGAGCTCGAGCTAAGTTGAAAACTCTGTCTGTTGTTGCTCAAACTTAAACTGTCAGATTCTTTACTCCGCCTCACTGAACAGTCGCTCCGGAGATTTCTCCTGCTGCTTTCGGTTCGTTTGTCGGTTAAAAGTTGTAATTTTCAGTTTATTGACGAAATTAAACACATAATCGATCGGTTCAAGCTCTGTCTGTGGTATTGTAAGTAATAGATAGGCTTACGTTTATTTTCTTCTGTGTGGAACTTGTAAACGTCTTTTTCAGTTTGGTTTGAACCGATCAGATTGGTTTAAAATAACTTTCTAGTCCTTTAGAATGCGGTTCACGGTTCTTATCGGTTCTAAAAAAAACAGATTTCATTACGTTTTTTTCCACGACCCATGACACGGTTGGGAACCGATAAGAGAGTCTTTTGTAGGATTGCCACTAATGGCAAGATTTAGGCTGGCACTATGTCTGAGAAACCCAAAGAAAACCGGACCCACTGGGTTTCGCACTGTGGCCTCTGTGGGAAGCCTTTGCTAAGGCTGACCACACACACCTGTGTATATTGTCTGGGGTTTGACCACCTCAATGCAGACTGCCAGATTTGTAAGAATTTTCCTGCTGCCACTGTGGAAAAGAGGTTGGTAGGCTCAGGGAAAGGGAGGCCAAAAAGTCCGCTGACCCGGATGGCCAGCCCGGTTCGGTTCCAACCGAACCTGAAGGAGTGCCCTCTGACCAGGGCGATACTTCCTCGGGCAAACGAAGAGCCAGCTCTGAGGAGCCGGTTCCAACTAAAAGGGCTAGAAAGTCAGCTAGTGTGGAGCCAAAAGTTCTTTCTCCAACCGCTGAGGAAATAGCTAAAGCTATTCAAATTGTCCAGTCTCTTTCCCCGGTTCCGTCAGAACCGGCACCATCAGGGAAGCGTTCGGTTCGGACGGTTCCACTGGTTCAAGATTATGATTTTGAGGATTTTTATGAACCGGAGGAAGGGGAGGAGGGGTATGAGGAGAGTGAATGTGATTTTGAAGGTCTGGATGTGCCCATTGAACCGGACATCTCTCCAGACAGACCATCAGGGGTTTCCCCCCCAGGCTATCTGAGTCCCCTTCTCATTTTACGTGCTATAAGAAAGTTGCTGAAACTCTCCAACTCCCTGTTGAGGAAGCTGTTGATGACCAAGTAGAGCCTGATTATGTAGAAATGATGGATGTTCCAGAGTCTAGGAGACTGTCTATGCCCTTGCACAAATCCTTTAGGAAACAGACAGTAAAAATTCTAAAAACTCCTCACTCTATCCTTCCTGTTGATAAAAGGATGGACAAGAGGTATACATTATCAGGCTCTGATACAGAGTTCCTCTCTCAGCAATGCAGCCATGTGGGGGTAGTGCAGGCTGCAGCCTGTGATAAGGCTAATATTCCTCTAGCCTCTCACCTTCCTGAAAAGGATTCCAGGAGGATGGATGCCATGGCAAAGAAACAGTACATGGCAGCGTCTTTAGGACTCAGACAGGCAAATTATATGGCTTGTGCTGCCAGGTACCAGAAATCCAGATGGGATACTGTGCTGGCCCTAGCAACACAGGCCCCTGACCAGCTTGCCAGGGAGCTGGAGCAGGTGGCTGCGGATGGTATTGAGGCATCCAAGGTGCAATTTCATGTTGCAGTAGACTCTAATGATGTTTCCTCAAGAGTCATGGCTACATCTGTGTCTCTTCTCAGAATGGCCTGGCTCAGATGTACTGCCTTGTCAGAGGATACTCAGTCTAAGCTATGGATTTTTCCTGTTGTGGGCAATTCTCTGTTTGGGGAGCAGACAGAGAATTATATGAAAAATGGATGAGTATAGGACCACCTATAGAGTGCATAGGCCAAAGAAAGGCAAGCCACTCCTCAAAGACAGCATGTCAGGGGCAGGGGCAGGCCTTTTCATAGGCCTTTTTACCAGGCCCAGGCCTCCTCTTCTGCTTATGCCCAGAGGGGGTTCTTTAGAGGAAGAGGCAGAAGGGGTTCAAGTAAGCCTGCTTCTACCTCTCAACCCAAAGCCCTTGCAAAACAGGCTCCCTGATGGGGTGGCCAGGGCCGATTCTCCACTACCGGTAGGGGGCAGGCTGGCTTACTTTGTCCAGGACTGGAAGTCTTTAACATCAGACAAGTGGGTCCTGGAAGTAGTAAGCCAGGGACTGGTTCTCAGCTTCAAAAAATTTCCGAAGATGAGAGCCAGGTGTTTTCCACCTGCAAATCCATCAGAGGCACTTGCCCTAGAAACAGAAGTTTCTGCCCTCCTGGCTCTCAGAGCTGTGGAAAGGGTTCCACCCCTACACCAGGGCAAAGGGTTGTACTCCAGGTACTTTCTTACCCAAAAAAAAGACAGGAGAATGGCGGCCCATCCTGGATCTCAGGTATCTAAACAAGCACCTTTTAAAACCAAAGTTCAAAATGTTGACTCTGGGAATTATTTTACCCTCTCTAAGGCCAGGGGACTGGCTAGCTTCCCTGGACCTTAAGGATGCCTACTTCCATGTTCTTATCAGAAGCTCCCATCGAAAGTACCTCAGATTCGAACTGCCCTCAGGCCATTACCAGTTCAGAGCAATGCCCTTCGGCCTCACCTCGGCCCCGAGGGTATTCACAAAATGCCTGGCAATAGCAGTTGCCCACTTAAGAAGGCAAAAGATTGCCATCTTTCCTTATCTGGGCGACTGGCTCATAGTAGGCCAGTCCCCAGACCAGGTCAAACCACACCTTCAGGTAACTCAGCAACTGCTCACATCTCTAGGTTTCCTTCTCAATCTTCCAAAGTCTGTTCTAGAGCCTGTCCAGCTTCTCACCTTCATAGGCACAGAACTGAACACAAAAGTGGCCAGAGCCTTCCTCCCTCTGGAAAGAGCAAGGACCCTGGTCTCTCTGGCCTCCTCTTTCACCCTGCAGTTCTCTCGACCGGCAAGGCATTTTCTACAGCTCCTGGGGCACATGGCTGCTTCTACAGCAGTAGTGCAGGGAGCAAGATTTCAGATGAGGGACGTCCAGTTCCATTTGAGAGCCTTTTGCTGTCAAAGGACAGACCCTCTAACCAAATTGATCCCAGTGACTCGAACCCTGATCCAGGCCTTCAGTGGTGGCAGGACCAGAGCAATCTGAGACAGGGGGTTCCCTTCAACCCCCAGTCTCACTCCTTGACCCTTACTACAGATGCATCCCTCTTGGGGTGGGGAGCTCACATGGGCGACCTCACTACCCAGGGGTTGTGGTCCCCACAGGAATCTCTGCTCCACATCAATTTGTTGGAACTCAGAGCAGTTTTTCTAGCACTCCAGGTTTTTTCCACATCTGTTCAGAACAAGGTTGTACAGGTCAGAACAGACAATACTACTACTACAATGTGGTACATCAACAAGCAAGGAGGCACTCGGTCTATGGCCTTGTGCACCGAAGCAAGGAAGTTGTGGTCTCTGGCTTATTCCATGAACGCCTCCCTTACGGCAGTTCACCTTCCAGGCAAGGACAATGCCCTAGCGGATGCTCTCAGCAGGATTTCCCAGGGCCATCACGAATGGGCACTGGATCCCCTAGTACTGGTGGTAGTATTTGCCAGATGGGGCACCCCAGAGATAGATCTTTCGCAGCCCCAGACAATCACCAACTTCCCCTTTTTGCTGCAGGCCCCAGTGTTGGGCTCAGTCCCTCTGGATGCCTTCCTTCTCAGTTGGGAAGGAAGTTTCTATGCCTTCCCCCTTCCTCTTCTGTTCAAGGTGTAGTCAAAATCAGATCTCAACCCTGCAAGGTGATCCTGATTGCTCCAGATTGGGTCAGACAGCCCTGGTACCCACTCCTCATGTCCTTAGCAGTCCACCCCCGCACCTCCCCAGGAATCACAATCTGTTAACCTGTGCCCAGGGAAGGGTTTGGTATCAACCTCAAATCTCTCAATCTCAAGGCCTGGCTCTTGAAGAGTTAGAGTTGCTGACCTACACCTCTCCCAAGGTGTATGGATATCTTGAAGGCCTCTGGAAGCCTTCCACCAGGGCTACTTATAATTCCAAATGGAAGAGATTTTCCATATGGTGCTCTGGCAAGCATATTCCACCGAATCTGCTGACTTGCCTACAATCCTGGATTATTTGGTGCATTTGAATTCTTTGGGGCTGAGATCAGCTACCCTAAAAGTGCACCTGGCAGCCGTGTCTGCTTTCTTATCAGCAGGTAAACTTTCTTCTTTTTCAGCTCACCCTGTATTCTCCAAGTTTTTCAAGGGGTTGCTTCACACCAACCCTCCATTCAGGGACCCTGCCCCTGCTTGGGATCTTAATATTTGCATTGCCCAGCTTATGCAACCCCCTTTTGAGCCGTTGTCTTCAGCAGAGCTCAAGTACTTGACTTGGAAAACTGTGTTTTTGGTAGCCATCACTTCTGCCAGGCGCATGAGTTGCAAGCATTGTCAGTGGAACCTGACTTTATCTCCTTTCACAGGGATAAGGTGGTCCTCAGGACTACCAGAAAGTTTTTGCCTAAGGTGGTTTCAGACTTCCACCTTAATCAATCCATGTCCCTTCCTGTGTATTTCACTGACCATTCCTCCTCTGGCGAGAGGAGATTGCACAGTTTAGATGTCAAAAGAGCCCTTAGTTACTACATAGAACATACCAAGGGTCACAGGTTTGACTCCCTCCAATTGTTCCTCACTTATGGTGAGGTTGGAAAAGAAAACCTGCCACTAAAAGATCCATTGCCAGGTGGATTGTCTCTTGTATCCAATTTTGCTATGAAAAACTGGGTAGGGTTCCTCCCTCAGGCCTGAGGGCTCACTCTACCAGGGGTACAGCTGCGTCCTGGCTGCTGCCAGGGACATCCCTATCCTAGAGATATGTCAAGCAGCTACCTGGAAAACAGTTCACACTTTCACTAAGCATTACTCCCTGGACATCCAAGCTAGGAGTGATGCTCGATTTAACACAGCCGTGCTTCAGAGCCTATTTCCTAAGTAGGTTCTGTCCTCCTCCATGGAGGTACTGCTGTGTAGTCTGATATGTCATAATATAGCAAGACTTCATGTTGTTTGAAGAACAAATTACTCACCTTAGTAATGTTGTTTCTTCTAATTGAGTCTTGCTATATTAACCTCCCCAACCTGCCCTCTCAGAACCTCTATTTTGGGATGTGGGTGGGCAGGCGCAATGTTGACACTTATAGATGCCTACTTTGTTTCACCCTTTCTTTAGGGTGCCTGGGTGTTATGTTTTAATTTTCTTTCTTGATTCCCCTGACTTGAGTCTTTGTTTTGGGATCAAGAACACAAATGTGTTTTTGTAGTTAGTAGCCAATGGGCTAGTGTAGGTTCGGCTTCACATAGAACCTTAGTGAGTTTTGCTCGTAAAGATCTGACAGTTTAAGTTTGAGCAACAACAGACAGAGTTTTCAACCGAGCTCGCGCTCAAGGTTCCATGCCTGGCATGGAAAGTTAACTTTTTCACCTCCGGAGCAGTTCTAACCTGGGGTTATACTGCATATGTCATAATATAGCAAGACTCCATTAGAAGAAACAACATTACTAAGGTGAGTAATTTTTTCTTCTGCCATGCTAAAAATAGCTGGCATAAGTGGTATTCTGGATAAACTGGAGTGCTCCCACGAATGGAAAGATCCCAAATTTAAATCTCAAAGAAATCTCTCTTCTCTTCCCTTTTGGCTCATCTAACCTATTATTGCTATTCATGAGAAGACAATCAACAGATTTAATAACATCTAGGCTAACATTCTGATAAATAGGTCTCTCTTTAAATATAACAAGGTTAACCAAATATCTAAAACCTGCAGTCAGGTTCAACAAGGGTCAGTCCACAAATTTGTGCAACCACAGTTTAAGGTTGACCAACTGGGTCCAAACTAGAAAACTACAGAAACATTGTCCTAATGATAGAACAACAATTGAAAACATTATAAATGTTATATACAGTGCAGTAACTTCCAAGGTGGGGGCAAGCTTATATGCTCTCTATAAATCACCAAATGCCAAAAAAAAAAGATTGGCAATCAGGTAGAGAACAAAGCCGGAGGAATGGTTCCCCTGGGGAACTAAAGAGCCTCAACATAAAGTGACTATTACAGCATAGCTGGCAAAGCTTATGGGATTCAAAAGAAAAAGTAGGGAAATAGGAAGGTAATCAATCATCGACGAGGGATTGGCTGATGTCAGTACAGCCACTGGGGAAAAAAACAGAATTATAATGAAAAAAACATCTCTGGTTCCCTGCTTTCAGAGCACTAATACAGCAGATAGTAAGGTTTCAAATCAAATCAAAAGCTTTAAGGTAATGTCCAACATGTGTCTGTGGAGGGGAAGTCTTCATGATTGAGTTCCTTCATGTTTTCAGATTAGCACCCCAGTCCACAGTCAGTGAATATCAGATTACATTGTAATCCAGGCCGGAGGTTAAGGAGGGGCACCTTCTACCAGAGTAGGAAAGGGGGATAATGGTTCTTCACGATCCCAAGTGGCACCCGATTCCAGGCTCCCAGTTGTAGAGGGAGTAGATAGAGGATCCAGGGCTTAGAGGGCCGTCTGAACAAGGGAAATATGATATGATTTCCATATCCCCCCCCCCAGCCGATCGTCCTACCTGAGGTAAGACTCGGACAATTTAACAATGCACAGCTGCCTTCTCTGTTCAAGTTGTTAAAGCATTGGTTCTATGGAAGGGCTCAAGTCTCTGCTGTAAATCCTGGGCAACTTTCCTATTATTGTTCCATGTTCTAGCAACTTTCCTCGGTGTTTGCCATCTTGGGGTCCGAGGCTCCTTCGCGGCCATCGCAGTCTGTCTTTCAGGAAGGGTTATGCCATGGGTTGTAAGATCGTCTTTAGCTTCTTGTGCATTGGCATATTCCTATCTTATCTGTGTCAATCTTCACCATTCATCACAGATGGGGTACTGGCTGGAGATCAGGACCCCGCGGGAGCCTTTTTTTTTTTTAAAGGATAGGTGGAGCCGACGCAGCATCGGCGCCGCCCTCAAGGCCGACGTACTGTCGTGGCGCTCGAGGATTAGCCGTTAAGCTGTGTCGACTCCGCCTGCCTACCAGTTCTTCGTCTCCCGCCGTCGAGGTCACCTCGTGGGAAGCCTGTGAAGAAGATTTTCAAAGTTTTAGGCCTTAGCCTTTTGTCGTCGACTGTCCGTCGGTTCCTGCTGGTTCTAGTCTGCCATGCTCGACGTCGCTGGTAAGATCTTTCCATTTATTTTACAGTTTAGCGACGTCAAGTCTGTTTTTGGTGTTTTTTTCCCGTTAGGTCATGTCGCGGTTGGAGGGCAAAGTAAGCCTAAAGCGGGGCGGCCCCCCATGCGTCGGTGCCGATGCGGCCGCCAAGTACTCGTTACCGACCAGCATGACTGGTGTCGCTCGTGTCTTGGCCCACTTCACGACATGGATTCGTGCGATGCCTGCTTCTCCATGGACCACGGCGTCCTCGAACAGCGTGCGTTTAAAGAGTAGGCGAGCTCCGCCCGACTTTCGGGGTAGGTCTCTACTTTTCGTCGGGCCAAGCCCGGCGCTCTCTAGGCCTTTCTTCGGGTCCCCTCCGGTTCTCTCTGGACGAGGAGGGGAGCCTCGGCCTCGTAGCCTAGCCTTGGCCGAGCCTCCTTCCGCGGCGCGGGAGGCCGTCCTGCTTCCTCCCAGGAGGCGGCGGAGGCGCCCGCTATGGCAATCACCCTTGAGGTGAAGGATCCCGGTGTCGCTGCCGGTCCGGAAGGCGGAGGTCGATGCCGTCGCTCGGTGCCGGTCGGGGCCGTTGGCGCCGTTTGCGGCGTCGTGGGTCCTATCGGCGCCAGCCAGTAGTACCGACTTCGTCTTCGGTACGTGGGCCTTATCCGGTGCCGTTTGCAGTGCCGACCCTGCTCGCGCGCCGTGACCCTGGAATCGGACCGCCTTTCGCCATGTCTTGCCTCGGCGCGAGGTTGAGCACGGTGCCGTGGGGCCCCAGTCATCCGTCGGCTTCGCGTCCCTCGGCACCGTTAATTGCTCTCAGTGCGCTTGCGGTGCCGAGGGATCGGCATGGCGTGTTTGGCACTGAGTCCGCCCTGGGGTCGTCGGCACCTCTTTGATCCTCGGTGCGCTTGCGGCGCCGAAGGACTGACGGCACGGCGGCGTCGCCGAGCTGGAGTTTCTGTCGGCGTCATCTCTGTTACTGGTACCGCCCCTGGTGCGGTGGGCAGCGGTGCCACAGCTTGTCCCTAGTTCGGGACCTTTGGCCCGTGCTGCCCTGCTGCCTTCTGCCAGCACCGCTTGCAGGGCTGTGGAGGGTGCAGGTGCTGCCTTGGCCACTGCTTGGACTTCTGGGCCCTTTGGTAAGGTCGCCCTCCCTCGCCCTCCTACCATCTGGCTTAAGGCCTCAGACTCTACCTCTTCGGAGTCGGAGTCGGGCTCGGAGTCGAGCGGGCAGTCACACCCTTCGGGGTTGTCTGCAGAGGAGGATGAGCCGGTGGTCTCCACGACGGGTCTCAGTCAGCCCCCTTCTGAGGTGCGTCTGGTTCCCCCCGAGGTTAGGGTCAGTGGTACTGACCAGCAGGCTGTGGTGCGTGCCACCATTGCCATGCAACCTGGCCTTGGGGGTTCCTTGACCCCTCGGCGGTGGTACCCCTCTGGTGGTGTCTCGATCAGCCCAACTTTGGGGCCCTATCGGAAGCCCACAGGAGGGAGGTGCTGCTCCCTGGGTCTCCCTGGGGCAGCCCAGAGCTGCCAGCTTCTAGGCTGGCCCTTTTGAGGACTAGGACTCTCTCCGGACTCTGAGGGGTCGGGGTGTGGGGTGGCGCGTTGACCTTTCTCTGGGACCCACCCGGGCCCTGGACGAAGCCGAAGCGCGGACTTTCGCCCTTCCCCTTCTGGTTCCTTGAGGGGGTCCCATTCTTTAGAGGCAGGGGACCGTCCTTCTGGATCTATATGGCCCCCGTCGCCTCACTTGGGGGATTCTTCTGGGTGCAGCCTGTACCAATGTGGTTGTACAGCTGTCGGCTGCGGAGTCTTCCAGGACACCCTCCGCGGGGGTCCTTGGTCCGCTCCCTAGCCCTGGCAGAGGTCAGCCGACTTCCTCTCTTGGCTCTGCCCCTTCCCCTCTGCCGCCTTCTCCAGCGTTCCCAGGTATTCTTGGTCCTAGCGGTCCTCTCACCTGGGAACAGTTCAGAGCAGTGGCTGCTTGGTTCCCTGCCTACATTAGGGCCATGGACAGCCAGGTTTTCAACCTCCCCAGAGCCACTCTCCAGGCGCATGGTGACCTCCAACTCCTCATCCCCTCTTCAGGGAGAGGAGCAATCTGTCCATATCTCTCCTGCCACTGATCTCTCCGAGGATTAGCGTTTCCTCGTGAGGATGCTGGAGGACCTTCACCTCTCTCCCTTTCCGCAGGCAATCCCACAGGCATGCAGGCGCTGCACGCCTTTCTAGAGCGATATGTTAGTGCGGCCACCCTTGTGGTGCCGCCTGGCCTGCTCCCTTTCGGGAGGTGTCCATGCGTTTCTCGCAGAGGCCCTTCTCCGGAGTTCCTGCCCCTAGGGACCTCAGCCAAAGGTATTGCTCTCCCCCAGAGTCTCCAGGTTCTATGCCTCATCCACAGTCCGGATTGATGCACCTGGACACTCCTGACGGGCTTCGCGCCCCCAGATCAGGACTCTTCGGATTTTGATTTCTGGGGGAGGAGGACTTTCTACTCGGCATGGTTGCTTCTCTCCATCTCCGCTCATCAGGACCACTATGCAGCCTACAACAGGTTCTTGTGGTCAGCGCTAGGTCAGATCCTAGCTGCTTTGCCTGACTCGGAGCAAACCAGGCAAGCCATCGCACTTTCTGCACGTGGCCTGGTGCTAGCAAGGCATCAAGCAAGGGCATCTTAGACGCCAATGAGGTAGCTACCGGAGTAGTAGGGACAGCGATCTGCACCAGGAGATCGGCGTGGCGGCACCTTTCGGTTGTCACCCCCGGCGGCATAGGGTGATTTGCTCGCTCACCAGGGAACCTATCTCTTTCCTGTGAGGCGAGGCAGAAAGCTGCCCGGGCAAATTCCTTCCCCTCCGGGACCCCGTCTCGCTCTCCCACTCCGGGCCTCCTCAGGCCCAGAAGGTTCCCAATAGTGTGTCACCCACTGAGGGCTAAGGGACACTGTCCCTTAGGGTGCAGTAATCAACCCCTTGGAGGCTTGTACTCACCCATCTGTATGATGAATGGTGAAGATTGACACAGATAAGATACAGAATGCACTACCGTAATTATGATCTTTCTGTGTATCTTCACCATTCATCACAATCCCACCCCCATCCCCTGGGACTCCAGTCTCTGATCCTCCTCCCTCTGTGCCTACCCCTCTTTTGAGGGGTAAAGTTGGGACACACAGGGGTAATTTTCTTCCCAAGGGGCACAGTTAGTGGCACCTCCTCTACTATTTATCCTCACCCCTCCGGGTGAGACTGGTGGTTGCCCTCCTTCTGTTATCCTTCTATTTAAAAAAAAAAAAAGAGAACCCTTTTTTTGACCAAATATCTTTATAGAGAGAGTACTGAGTCCCTGTACCCTGTACCCTGTCCTTCTCCAGAATAGCCGACTCTGCTTTTGGGGTATTGCCAGTTATTCTGTGCCTTGAATTCTGGCAGATGAGCTTTGCCACTCCTTGCAGTTCCTATACAGTCTGGTGACGGACAAGAGTCTTGGATCCTTGTTACCTCTCACTCTCTCCTAAATTCTCTCTCTCCCCCCCCTTCCCTTCTTCCTTTTCCAGAGATTGGGGCCCCTACCCAATCCCCTTACTTTACTTCTTCTATGCTGTCCTCTCAGTCGTTATTTCTCCTTTTAGTTCAGTTTTCTCTTCCTTTTTCTGTCCCTTGGACTCTCTTGTCCCACCCTCCATCCCTACCTCTTACCTCTCCGCGACTCAGAACTGGTAGGCAGGTGGAGTCAACACAACTTAACGGCCTAATCCTCGGCCCACGTAGTGCGTCGGCCTCGAGGGCGGGCGCCGATGCTCGCGTCGGCTCTGCCTATCCGTTAAAAAAAAAAGCTCGGGGTCCTGATCTCCGGCCAGTACCCCATCTGTGATGAATGGTGAAGATACACAGAAAGATCATAATTACGGTAAGTACGTAATTTCTATTTTTCACTCCATCAGGGAGATGTACAATGAGTTTAGCAGGGTATGGAGTGGTGAATTTAATGCCCTTAGCTTTAAGAGTGGAGAGGAGAGGAAGGTAGGCCCGGTGAAGTCAGAGAGTTTTAGCTGCAAATCACGGTCGACATAAAATCTCTGTTGCCCATAGAAGACCTTCTGCTTGTCCCATGCGGTTGTAATAATTTGCTCCTGAATGGCATAGGAGTGAAAGCGTGCACTTGTGGATCTAGGTGCCACATTTGCTGAAGTGGGCTTTGGAGCAAATGCACGATGAACTCGTTCGAACTGTAAATCAGAGTCAGCAGGAAGCTCTAGGGCTGTTTTTAATATTGTTGCCAGAAAGTCCTTAATATCATGACCCTCGGAGCCTTCGGGGATACAGTAAATCCTGATGTTTTTTCTGCGAGCACGATTTTCCTCATCCTCCTATCTCTCCTCGATCATCTCCTGCTGAGCTTCTAACTGCTGAACTAAGGATTCGACATCATCTACATGATTCTCCATGGCTGTTATCTGGCATTCGGAATCGTCAGCTCTCTATTCTAGTTGCATTATGTCTTTCCTAATTTCGCCATAAAGTTGTTTAATTTCGGCTCGAAAGGAACAGAGTTCGTTGTAAATAGTGTCCAGCTTAATTTTTTTGTTTCAGTATTTTGGAGTGTGGCCTGCTGCTTTGGCTGATTTGGAGGCCTGCGAGTCTGTAGCATCAGGATCGGGTTCGAGATCAGAGTGCTCCGTAAGTGAATCCTCAGCCATTTCCATCAGAATTTTTGCAGGTATCAGTTCGGCATGCTTGTTCCCTCTCGGCATAGTAGGCGGTAGATCTTGTAAGTAGTGTTGTTTATTAGATAGGGATGTTTTTTTCACGGTTTTGGCTGAACGCGAGGGCTATGCTGCCATTCCCCTGCAGACCAGAACCGGAAGTCGTGTCTCAGACTCTTCTAATAAAAATGAGAAAAAAAAGAAGGATGGTTGATGCTTTAGACATCCCCACAAGTGAAGTCACTGAGGATGAAGAAGAAGCTGAATACATGGAAATGATGGGGCTGACACCCATTAAAAAGCTTCTCCTTCCTGTTAACAAGTTCTTTAAGAAGGATGCCTTAAAGATTTTGCAAACACGTAATATTGTCCCCCCCTCTGGATAAGAGGTTGGATAAAAAGTATCAGTTGGAAAGGCAGGGTGCTGAATTCTTGTTCTCTCACCCTGACCACCAAGGGTGGTCCAAGTGGCAGCATGTGACAAGGCAAGGGTTCCACTAGCCTCCCACCCTCCAGACAAAGACTCTAGGAAGATTGATGGCATGGCCAAGAAAGGTTACCTTTCAGCCTCCTTAGCCATCAGGCAGGCAAACTTCCAGGCCTATGCTGCACAGTACCAAAAATCTCTTTGGCAGTTGGTCCTTGCCATGTCAGACAAGACACAGTCTCCCCTTTCAACTGACTTAGCTGAAACAGCCAGGTTTGGTTTGGAAACAGCCAAATATCAATTCCAAATGGCTGCTGATTCGAATGACACAGCTGCCAGGTGGATGGCGAACACTGTGGCTCAGAGGTTTGCTTGGCTAAGATCCACAAACCTTACCCAGGATACACAAACCAAAGCATTGCATTTCCCACTGAGGAAAATTCTCTTTTCAGGGAGAAGACAGAGGCATATATGAAAAAGGTGGATGAATACAAGGCCACCTACAGAAGCAATTCTGCGAAAGGCAATTCTTCCCCATCCACCAGACCCTATGGAAGGGGAGGCGGGGCAGATCCTTTCAAAGCAGGCCCTTTTTCCAGGCCATGGCTACACCTCAATACTAGCAATATCCACAGCAGGGATACTTCAGGGGCAGGGGTAGAAGGGGTTCCAGGCATGGCTCCCAATCCCAGGCCCAGCCTCAAGCAAAGCAGGCACCCTGACATGTCTGTACAGGCCGCCTCCCTACTGCCTGTAGGAGGCAGACTGGCTCACTGTTTTCATGCTTGGCAAAAAGTCACCACAGACAAGTGGGTCCTGGAAATAGTGAGCCAGGGATTATCTCTAAGCTTCAAATCCCTCCCACCTTTAAGAACCCAGCTTTTCAAACCATCCTCAAATGCAGAGAGAAAACTCCTGGAAACAGAGGTTCAAAAACTCCTTCTGTCACAAGCAGCAGAACCAGTACCAGTCCAATTAAAGGGAAAGGAATTTTACTCAAGATACTTCCTTATCACAAAGCAAAATGGTGAGTGGTGGCCCATCTTAGAGCTCAGGATCTTAAACAGATACATAACAAACCAAAGTTCAGAATGGTAACACTGGCACTGATTTTGCCAACCCTTCAGAAGAGGGACTGGTTGGCCTTACTGGACCTAAAAGATGCCTATTTCCACGTCCCTGTAAGGGAGTCTCACAGAAAATACCTCAGGTTCAGACTCCCTTCAGGTCATTATCAGTTCTCAACCCTGCCATTCGGTCTCACTTCAGCACCAAGGGTGTTCACAAAGTGTCTGGCAGTGGTAGTGGCACACCTTTGAATGCAAGGTGTCACAGTCTTCCCATACCTAGATGACTGGCTGGTGGTGGGAAAATCACCCCAGTACATCAGGGAGCAGCTGCAATTCACGCAAGAGCTCTTGGAGTCTCTAGGATTGATAAACCTGAAAAAGTCGGTCCTTCAGCCTGCTTGGGTATTGCAGTTCATATGAGCCGAGTTAAATACCCTGCAGGGCAAGGCATACCTGCCTCTGGACAGGGTAAGGAGCATCCAACAGATAGCAGGTTCATTTAGTGTGAACAAATCAAAAACTACAAGACAGTTCCTTCAGCTTCTGGGCCACATGGCAGCTGCCACTGGCACAGTGCTGGGATCCAGATTCCAAATGAGGGACATCCAGTTTCACCTCTGGGCTCACTAGTGCCAAAGAAGAGACCCTCTTTCAAAATTGATTCCAGTAACAGAAACTTTGTTACAGACCCCCGAATGGTGAAAAGAGGAAACCAATATGAGAGAAGGGGTTCATTTTCAACAATAGCCCCCATCAGTAGTTCTCTCAACGGATGCAGCACTATTGGGTTGGGGTGCCCACCTGGGAGATCACACCACCCAAGGCACATGATCAAGTGTAGAGTCACTCCTGCACATAAACCTGCTGGAACTCGGAGCAGTATTGTTGGCGCTAAAGTCCTTCACGCCACTGCTACAAGGAAAGGTGGTACAGATCAGAACAGGCAATACCACCACTATGTACTACATAAGCAAGCAGGGAGGGACAAGGTCGAACCCTCTCTGCACAGAAACCATGAAAATATGGAGTATGGCATACTCCTTGGGAGTTTCTCTACAGGCCATTCATCTGCCTGGCAAGGACAATACCTTGGCAGACACATTGAGTCAGATCAACCAGGCCTATCACAAATGGACTCTGAACAGGCAAGTGGTGGAAGTGATTTTCAGGAGGTGGGGCATTCCAGAGGTAGACTTGTTCATGTCCCACCAGAACCACCACCTGCCAAAATACTGTTGCAGACCACCAGATTGGGGAACAGTCCCCCTGGATGCTCTAATTCTGGATTGGTCAAGGAAACATCTGTATGCTTTTCCTCCCTTCCCCTTGGTGTACAGGGTTTTACTCAAGCTCAGGTCCCAGTCAGCATCCATGATCTTGATAGTTCCGGACTGGCCCAGGCAGCCATGGTGCTCTCTACTGCTCTCCATGTCTGTGGCCGAACTGCGGTATACCTTCCGAGGAGGCACAACCTGTTAACCTCCAATCGGGGAGGCTCCTGTACCCAAACCTGAGATCTCTCAGGCTCAAGGCCTGGCTCTTGAGGACCTAGAATATGCAGGCCTAAACCTTTCTGAAGGTGTCCTGGACATTTTGAGGGGTTACAGAAAGCCCTCCACTAAGAAAACCTATGCTGCAAAATGGAAAAGGTTTTTTATTTGGTGTTCCACCCAGAAAATTGTGCCAACACAG
Organism: Neoceratodus forsteri; assembly: GCA_016271365.2. Lineage (NCBI taxonomy): Eukaryota > Metazoa > Chordata > Ceratodontiformes > Ceratodontidae > Neoceratodus > Neoceratodus forsteri. The sequence goes on along the minus strand of CM057453.1, from coordinate 1,173,958,879 downwards.
GCTGGGGTACCAGCCATGCTGGATTATCTTACCTATTTGCATTCACTGGGCCTTCAGTCCAGTACCCTGAAGGTACACTTGGCTGCAGCATCTGCTTAAATTTCAGCCAAGCAAAGGATTTCTCTTGCCTCAGACCCTATCTGCATGAGGTTCTTTAAGGGCCTTTCCCATTTGCAACCCCCTCACAGGGAGCCAGTGCCAGCATGGGACCTCAATGTATGTATAGCCAAGCTCATGTGGCTCCTTTTGAGCCCATGTCTTCAGCTCATCTAAAATATGTCACATGGAAAACAGTTTTCCTAGTGGCAATGACTTCTGCTAGAATAATCAGTGAGCTCCAGGCTCTCTGCATTGAGCAGGACTATATTTCCTTTCACAAGGACAAAGTGGTCCTGAGAACAAACAGGAAATTTCTCCCTAAAGTGGTTTCTGATTTCCACTTGAACCAAACCATTACCCTACCTGTCTTTTTCACTGAGCACTCTGCTTCTGGTGAATGGAGGCTCCACAGTCTGGACGTTAAGAGAGCTCTTAGTTACTGCATGACAGCCACTAAGGACCATAGGCAGGACAGAAAACAGCTGTTCCTGACTTATGGGGATGTGGAAAAGGGTAACCCAGCATCTAAAAGGTTCATTTCTCGCTGGATAGTACAGTGTATCCAGTTTTGTTATTCTAAGGCGGGAAGGGAACCCCCAACAGGATTGAGGGCCCATTCCACAAGGGGCACAGCTGCTACCATAGCAGCTGCCAGGACTGTCCCATTAGTGGACATCTGTAAAGCGGCTACCTGGAAAACAGTACACACCTTTACAAAGCATTACAGTTTGGACATCCTATCCAGGAGTGATGCCAGGTTTGGCACAGCAGTCCTGCAGAGTCTGTTTCCGAAGTAGGTTCTGTGTCCACCTCCAAAGGCACTGCTTCTTAGTCTGCAGAAGTTATGAATACCTGAGAATTACTGGAGTTAGAAGAAAAAATTAGTATAGTAATCTTGTTTCTTCCCAGTGATACTCAGGTATTCAGAACCGCCCCCCCCCCCCGCCTCCCCTTCAAGAACCAGTAGCCTCTGCATTCCTGGGAATGTTTTTGTGACATACAGTGCCTTCAGAAAGTATTCACCCCTTGGATTTTGTCACATTTTGTTGTGTTACTGCCAAATTTTTAATGCATTGAAATGATTTTTCCCCTTGATTCACACAGCATACTCAACAATTTAAAGAGGCAAAAATATTTTTATTGTGTAACAAAAATTTATGAAACGTTAAAACTGAAATATATTGTTTACTTAAGTATTCACCCCCCGAGTCAATACTTTGTAGAAGCGCCTTTGGCAGCAATTACAGCTTTGAGTCTTCTTGGGTATGTCTGTATCAGCTTTGCACATCTGGATTTGGGGATTTTCACCCATTCTTCCTTGCAGATTTGCTCAAGCTCTGTCAAGTTGGATGGGGAGCATCGGTGAACCGAAATCTTTTAAGTCTTTCCACAGATTTTCAATGGGATTTAAGTCTGGGCTTTGGCTGGGCCACTCAAGGACATTCACCTTCTTGTTCTGAAGCCACTCCAGTGTTGCTTTGGCTGTATGCTTGGGGTGGTTGTCCTGTTGGAACGTAAATCTTTGCCCCAGTCCAAGGTCTATCGCAGACTGATGCAGGTTCTCCTCAAGGATGTGCCTGTATTTGGCTCCATTCATTGTTCCCTCTGTCCTTACAAGTGCCCCAGTCCCTGCCACTGAAAAGCATCCCCATAACATGATGCTGCCACCACCATGCTTCATGGTAGGGATGGTGTTACATGGGTGCTGAGCTGTGTTCGGTTTACGCCAGGCATAGTGCTTTGCATTCAGGCCAAAGAGTTCAATTTTTGTTTATCAGACCAGAGAATCTTTTGCCACATGGTCTCAGAGTCTGCACATGCCTTCCTTGCAAACTCAGGCATGCTATTATGTGGCCTTTTTCTCAGGAGTGGCTTCCGTCTAGCCACTCTCCCATTGAGGCTACATCTGTGAAGTGCTGCAGAGATTGTTGTCCTCTGGACAGGTTCTCCCATCTCAGCCATGGAACTCTGTAGTTCTGTCAGGGTGGTCATTGGTCACTTCCCTGACCAAGGTCCTTCTTGCCCGGTTGCTCAGTTTGGGAGGACGGCCTGCTCTAGGAAGAGTCTGGGTGGTTCCGTAATCTTTCCATTTCCTAATGATGGACTTGGCTGTGCTCCTGGGAACTTTCAACACCCTAGAAATGTTTTTATACCCCTCCCCAGATCTATGCCTCCTCACAGTTCTATCACGGAGTTCTACGGACAGCTCCTTGGTCTTCATGGTAGAGTTTCTGCTCTGACATGCACTGTCAACAGTGGGACCTTATATAGACAGGTGTATTTCCTCTGAAATCATGTCAACCATTTGAACTGACCACAGGTAGACTCCATTCAAGTTTTAGAGTGATCTCACAAGGAAATTGGATGCACCTGAGCTCAGCTTGGAGTGTCATAGCAAAGGGGGTGAATACTTATCAAATCAAGACATTTCAGATTTTTATTTTAAATTACATGTACCAAAAATTCCAGAAGTTTCATTCCACTTTGACATTATAGAGTAATTTGTGTAGATACGTGACAAAAAAATCCCATATAAATGTATTTTAATTTGAGTTTGCAACATCACAAAATGTGACAAAATCCAAGGGGGGTGAATACTTTCTGAAGGCACTGTATTATATAGGTGCCACAGTCAGGCACTATTGTTTATGATTCGGGTTCATTTTGTTGTTTTTCCCCTTCAGGTGATTTCTGATATTCCGGTTTAATGTTACATTTTATGACCTCCAGTTTTGGGGTGTACCCTTCTTGGAGGCATTAGGATGTTATTCCATTATTATTATATTTCTGATTATTAAGGTTTTTATATATAGATGTTTCGTTTTTTGAGGCCTGTCTTTCCAGGCTCCAAGGAAATTTGAGGGTTTAGAACCTAGCAGTGGTGCAGGTGGCAGACAAGAAGTACAGAAACTGAGGCACTGGCAAATACGAAATGCAGAATGAAGATCTTCAATCTGAAGGATAGCTGTGTGAAGGCACGTCTATCTGTTTAGACACTAGTAGATTCAGTTAGAGATATTACAGTGTTTCTACCAAAATAGTACTGTCGTACAAGTCAAATGTTGTTACGGAAATCCTGATTTCAGGTCACAAGGCCATAAACTGTCATTTTATTGCTGGTTTAAGAATTTCAGTTCCAGTGTCAGTGGGAAGAAGTACAGGAACTCTGTTCCTACTGCAAAAAAGAATGGATAGTACAGTGTATCCAGTGCGTTCCTGTTCACTTTTCATCACTGGAACCTAGGCAGTTAGTTTAAGGCAGCATTTGAAAATAACAAGAGCAAAGATTCCATCATTTGCATACCATTCCAAATTCTCTCCTGGCAGTTCACTCTTAAAGGGACACTGCAGAAGTTCTGCATACCTGAGAATCACTGGGAAGAAACAAGATTACTATGGTAAGTCATTTTTTCTTGTTCTCATGCCAACTGGAAAGGGGCCTGGGAAGGACTACTCCTGCCAGCTGGTGGGGCTAGTGACCAACCTGGCTTACCCAACATGCATTGGTTGGATGTAAAAAAACTGCCCACTTTCAGGAATCATAGGGCTAAAACCCAGTCCCCTCATAAATGGGCTCCAGGTGAAAGAACCTTCATTTACCCAGGCAGCTCAGAAAGAGTCCTTCTCTGACAACAGAACTGGAATTCTTTCACTGGTCCAGGCTTTCTTGTGGTGTCCACTTGCAAAGGAGTCGGACCCTCCATCAGGACAGACAAGAGGATTTATTGAGATAGGCCTTTGATATAGTCAGTAGGGACTTACTGAATGATAGGGACTGTATTCCAAGTCCTACATTATGTTATAAATCAGCATCAGTCCAACATCAAAGTGAGGTATAAGGGGTTGAATCTTGCTGTGTAGCAGGGAAAGCAATCCATCATAGACACTGCACTGCTCAATAAGAATGACGGTTCAGGGGTGCTCAGAGATAATTCATGTTGTATTGTAACATGTTAGTTACTCTTTCTGTACGGGAAGTCTCAGTAACTCCAGTTAATGGTTAATCCTACCAACTAGATGACTTTTTAACAGAGATTTTTAGAGATATAATTAAGTCAATACTAAGGACATAATGATAATATCAAGATTATATGTATCAGAATATTGTAAGTTATAACAGAGCTTATTACTGAGCACCTACTTATAATCTAAAATTAAGGAATTGTTAACTAACATTAGAATATGCCTTACTAAGGGTCACCCATTAGCTGCATGCACATTTCTTGTTCCACAAAACATGGGACAGAGGCTAGAAGGGAAGTAAACCAGCAGTGAAGCCCAACAACCAGACACATGGAGGTCAGGTAGTTGATTCAGAGGAATATATTCCTCTTAATCATGTTTGTTTTGCCCCAGAGACTAAAAGGCAGATGCTGCTATCTCTCCAGACCCACCTATACCTCTATAAGAAGGTGTCCCGATGTTATCTGCAATGTCTCCCTACAGCTTGGAGATATTTGGAAACCAAGGCATGTAATGAAGTTTTGATACCAAGTGCTTGCACAGTGATCTTGCAACCTTAATGATGTGAAATTGTATTCAGACATTAGTTATTGTCTGACAAACATTTATTTATTTATCTTTTGTTTACCGGTAAACATATGGGCCAGAGACCCTTTTTCATATCAACTTGGCTGGGAGGGCCAGTTCCAGTCTTGATGCCAAGACTTTTACTAAGATCTGGACAGCCAGGTTTATCTGAGAAATGGGCAGTAACTGTGACAGAGGAAATTATCTTTGACAGTTGTTTTCAATATTATAACGTCATCATCCCAAAGTGTATGATGGAGCACCCTAATGTCCAGACCTTCCTGAAATAATTGTAGCACTACTGGATGAAGATTGCCTGTCAGTGTGTCATTGAAACTGCCCCCCAAAATATCTGGGCCAGGGGACTTAGGACCTGTTGTATAGGAGGGAAAATAGTCTGTGCAAAATAGTGTCATATATTAGTAAAGCTATGAGTAACAGAAGCAACCAAGTCATCTAGTGGTGGTCCATGGCATAGTAAGCATGAAAGTTACAGGAGCAATGTTCAACCTCCGGCTAGGGGGAATTCCCCCTATTTTAAATGGATAGAGCTGCTGCCTTTGAGGCTTTGGATCCCTGCTTTGATGCCCAGCAAGGACTAAAGGTACTGTATATTTGAGAGGACAGACATAACAAGAGCCATAGCTGCGATCACTCAACTTGCTTCTAGAAGGGATTGGGCTATTGCAGCAATAAAACTATACTTCTGTGCACCTGAAGATGCACAAGAGAGAGCCAGAAACTATCCTGCACATCTAAAGTGAGTTCCTGGTTTCCATTGTAAAGTTGGGAGCAGTACTATGCAAAGGTTCCATTAATCTCCAGGGAATCTTGAGTAAGACAACCTAATGTGGTGTGCTGAATTTGAGTGATAGAGTTTATTCCTGCTGCTTAAGGTGCAGGACCAGCAACTGCCTGATTTCTTTCCGTGCTCCACATTCTACAGCTTCATCCTAGTAAGGGTAAACTGCACATCCTACCCCACTAGTCTGTCATACTCTTCCTTGACTGCAGCCCAGGTATGCCAGTTTGCATCCAAGATATCAATCTCTAACACAGATTCCAGGGGCTTAAGTCTGGCTGTTAGAGTTCTGATTTTCACTGATCAAGATGTTTTCCTCTGTGAAGCTAAGTTAATAAAGAAACATGCACTAACGAGTCTCCCAGGTTGTAGCCCAGAAAGTACACTTCATTTCATTTTCATTAACAATTGCCTGGTTGCCTCCCAAATCAGCTGAACAACATCAGTGGGCGTTACATCTCATGGCTGACGAGGACCCAGCCACAAGGATCACTGATACTGATGCAGGTGCATGGTTGGAGATAGCTATAAGATGGTTGTTCATTTCTGTGACCCCATTAAGAAGCATTGGGGAATGAAGAACATAATCAACAAGCTTGAACTATGGCCACTAGAGCAATCATGAAATCCTTCACATCCTTCAGGGATCTCAAAGGCCCAGGCCAGTCAGAGGTTTCTGTACCACCTGTTAAATTGAGGAAGTTATCCACAACTTCCACACATCTGATCCAGCACTGGATTTGCGTAAAGTGTCAGGCAGCTCCCCCCCCCCCCAGCATAAGGGCACTGTGAACAAATGGGGCCAAGTGTGGAAGGAGACCCAGGAAGATCAGTAACAAGTGTTTTTTGAAAAAAGACCACTGCTTTAATTTAAGAATCAGAATGATGGGGCCACATGGTGGCCTTTCATGATATCTAATAACAAAAAAGTCGAGCTAACAAACTTGAACTTGCAGACTAGTTCAAGTGAGCAACCATGCTCAGAGGATTATGTCCAACAAGCCAGTTCCCAGCTGTTGCTGAGGAAAATCCAGTACTGCTCCTGATGAGGCATTTTATGAAAGCCTGATAACATGACTTATTCTCCATCAAATAGAAGACAACATTCCATAGAACATCATAAGGCCCAAGGCTGTAGTTGTTGCCACTGAATGATGTCTGCCTGTGGCTACTCGGGGTTCTTTATTTATTTATTGAAAATTTCGGAAATTACAATCCTTTGAGTCATAGACTCCGTTGCAAAGGCTCCATGTCAGTACAAAAGCAGAAACATTACATTTAGCCATATTATACATAGTTCACAAAAGCAGAAACATTACATTTAGACATATTATACATAGTTCACAAAAGCAGAAACATTACATTTAGACATAGTTTACATAGTTCACAGTACAGTGTATTTACATTGGTTGGTTACCATCTCAAGGGTCTTTAGAGGACCTTGGGTTATCAAAGTGAGATAGGTCAGTTTACAGATTCGGAGGGACTTTGCCGAGCCCTGAGTTGAGGTTTAAGTACAGAAAGGTTGTAGGTCTAGGTATGAAGTCATGGAATAAACTAGTTTTCTATCAAATTCAGACAAGGGGAGGACTGTTGGAAACAGCCACAGGCCTCCGAGTAAAAAAAAAAAAGGCTATTGATACCAGTTTTAAATTGGCCAAGACTAGGGGCCAGGGAGATGGAGGATGGTAGGTTGTTAAGCCAGAGGGGAGCACGATAACGGAAAGACCTTTGCCCTAGTGAGGTCCTACAGTGGGGACTATGAGGGAGGTGCTTGCTAGGCGCCTAGGGGTACTCCTGTGGGGGGGCTGGCTGGATGAGGGGGTGGAGACCCTTAGGTGTAAGATTCATAAGTATTTTTTTGGCTTGGAGGCAAGTGTGGTACTTAAGTCTCCCTTCAAAGGTCAGTCAGTCTGCTAGCTTGTAGAAAACACACGTGTGGGTTAATCTATCACAACCTTTAGAAACAGCATGGGCAATTTGATGTGAAGGGCTTGAGGGCAGCCTGTGGATTGGCACTGCTATGGATCCCACTGGGGGGTATTGATCCATGTTAGGTACTGTGTAGCAAGCTGAAACAAATTTTACCTTAATGGAGCTTGTCCTTAATGAATCTGCACTATCATTACTTGTACTGCAACTCAGGACTCAAGTCATTGAATACACAAAATCTTTGAAAACACGACCATGCAGATTTGCCTGGTGTTGGATGCTCCTAGATAAATTCCAGAAGTATTTTCCTCTGTAGCTGAATACTTACAGTTGCCACTTTTGGGACTAAGGAACCCAGGCTTTTTATATGGTGTCCCATCAAAACAGCAAAAGCAAAATGGCGCAGTGAAAAATAGCACCGTCATAACAGCATGTGCAGTTTCAGAGGTAGTTTATCTAATCTAGCGTGGTTTTGGACCTCAACGTTTTCTACAGACTGAGTGGTAGGGATGGGCGGGACGGTCGGTCAAGAATCAGAACCCCCAGGATCTCACAATGTCCGTCAGACTCTGGTAAATAAGAACTCCGGGTGGCAGTGTACCAGGTCTGCCAACAGAGCTTAAATTTTTTTTTAACAAAAAAATAATATGTAAATAAATACCCTATCCACCTTGATTCCACAATGACAACAACAACAAAAAATATTTTATTTTACATTTTCCATGTGGTCTGGTGCCTGCCATAGGACTGCACACTCTCTCATGCAAATATTCAAGTGCGCATGTTTTAAGCATAAGAGGGCGCGCATGGGAGTCATTGACCTCATCAAGTGATAAGAAAAAGAATGGATGCCGTGCACCTAAAGAAAGACAACTCATCTCTAGTGTGTGCGGGCTACTATTACGAGTGGTCCAGCGCAGTGGTAGCAGCGGCGATAATGCCAGTGGCGGGTCGCAAAGTGTATGCTGGCGGGAGAGCACAGGCAGGTGGATGTACCATACAGCAAGCGAACAGAATCCAGACAGGCGAGCGGGTGAGTGAGTCACTGAGTGGGGGAGGAGTGATGACTCAAGAAGAGAGAGTTATCACCTCAGGGTTTTATGCTTTTGTGTACATAATATAACATACAGTGTGGTGAGATAGGGAGAGGGAAATTATATCAGATGCTGCTTGATCTTGTATACCTCTCAACAGTCCCACATTATGAGGGACTAGTGATGTCTCACATTTGGCCCCTCAGAATTTCTCTGCCCCATATCTGCTACACAATGGCTAAGGTGCTGCTGCCCTGACAGAGAGGGTGCTGTAAACTCAAGCTTTAAAACAGCAACTGTGAAACAAAATTAAACTTGGCACAAAAATAAATGCACTAATTAATTTCCAGTATTCTGAGCTTGTATCTTTTCTAGTTTGATGAGGCATCCCACATTTTTAGCACCAGAGTGCCACATTTCATTGTCAGAAGGTTGAGCGTTATGCGTGGCAAGAATCTGTCAATTAGCAGATAGGAGTATAGGTTTAAGAAGGTATATGACAAGAAAGTCAAGGCTTACGAGTTGATTTTTTTTTGGGGGGGGGCACTGTGGGCCTTGGCATCGATTTTGGTTACTCATACACACTGATCCCCATTCCAACGTCTGTTATGTGATTTAGCATGTACTGACTGTACTCGCACTAGACTGTATATTTATGCCTTTTGTTATGTTATTGTTTTTTATTATCTGTGTTTGCATTTTCTCCCTTGTACCCCCTTTCCTGGGCCACATCTTGAAATGTGCCTTGTGGTGTTCACAGTCATCAGTTTCTAAATAAATTCTTGTGCTCTGAATGTGTAAAATGAAGTACTGCTATAAATGTCTCTGTTAGCATTTCTGAAGTACAACTGTGTGTGTGTGGGGGGGGCGGTGGCGGCAAAGAGGAGACAAAAAGGGTTCTGGTATAAAAATGTTATTTTTCTAGCTACAGCACGGAAGGTCTGTCAACATAGACTGGGGAAGGAGATCAAGTTGAATATATTGGGCAGAGTACATGTCAGCAGATGGGGTGGGATGTGTATAGTGGGTCAGAGTAGGTGTCTGCAGGTGCAGACAGTGATTTCTTTTTATACTGGGGTATTGTGAGTGTTTCTGCATAAGGAGCGGGATGTACATATTGGGGCAGGGTGGGTGTCAGCACTACCAGACTGGAGGGACTGTGGACTTGTACACTGAGTTATGGTGGGTGAAGGAGAGATGTTTAATTGGTCAGTGTCAGACAGAGGTGTATGGGAATGTATGTTTTGTAATGGGGATGGCATTTGTCTGCTGATCAGTCAATCCAAGAGTGTGGCGCTCAAGTGGAATCTTTTCAGTAGAGAAAAATGGGAGACAGAACAATAAAATGCTCAGAATGGTGTCAGAAACACACTCGGGTTAGCAAAATGCTTTATTTTCAGTTTTTTATGGCATTTAGTGATTGTTTTCAGGTATTAGTGTTAACCTCCTAAAGGTTCTGATTTAAATCAGAACTAGTCAGGATCCTGCCCTGGATCCTGGTTCTGATAATAAGGGTCAAGGCCTTTTCGGATCCACCCAACCCTATCGTGTGGCACCCTTTTTTACCCGTGCCGTTTTGCTTTCATTCTTTTGATGTGAAACCTTTTATACCAGGAGCAGCTGAAAGCTTGTCTGCCTAACAGGAGTGGGCAGACGCAACTAGGATTAAACTTCTAAAAAAAAAAATAATAATGGAACATTACCATACATAGTTTAACCCTCCCTCCCTAAAAAATTTGCTATGGTGATTGGGGCTGTCACACACTATTTATAATAAAATACTGGTAATACGCACTAGGATTAGGGAGGCAGAAACACAGAAAACAAAAGAGGGAATAAGGCAAGCGTAGACTCCACAGAGACAGTAGGTCCTGGGTTATGATTGGGTGATATGGGCAATCTAGGTGGACTGCCAGTCTTTTTCTGCTGTGATCGTCTGTGCTTCTATGTTAATACTGTTGGTGCTTGTGGCACTGTGCTCTCTCTGCAGTATGCATGCACATAGTGCTTGCTGGTACCAAACATTCTGGTTCCTGCAGGGTCCTAGCACCTCTGGCTGTAAGACCAAAGAGTGCACTTCTTTAAAGAAGTTGTTCTTGAAGATTTAGAGTTATGGTACCTAACTTTCCTTATCATCAGATCTGAATGGTTTATAGGGGATAATGCATGACCCCAGTTAGAATACATTGTTTATTTCTGTCAGGTCCCTATGAACTCTGTGACCTGGGGAACAAGTGGCGTAGTGATATGAAGCCCCAAGTTTAGGACACAGAGTTCACAAAATGCTGACAAAATTGAATCATGACTTTTAACTTATGACATAAAAGATCATATTACTAAGTATAGTATTCAAATCTCCTGAACACTGACAAATTGGTATTAGTGGAGGACTCCGGAACCACTTACGCTCTTTTGAGAATGGTGCTTCACTCTGTGCCATGTCACCATGCCGACTCTCCCTCCACACTCTTATGCACGCTCCCTCTATGCTCCTAGATTCCTCCCCTGCCAAGCGCACTCTGTCCCCTCTGTCCACACTGACCTTTGTTCTTGTCTTACCACTGGGTCATATTTAACTTTGTATAACTTTGTGGGTATTACTGATTCAACCTGATACAGTTTCATCTACATTATTGATTTAACTGAAAATCAGTTTCTGATGGGGAAAAAAATGAAAGAAAAGGGAAAAAAATACAATAAATATACAATAAAAGTCACCTTTAAAATGTTAAACTATAGTAGCAGAGGATGTTTTGAGCTGGTTAGTGAGTTTCGGGGTAGGGGTGGAAATAAGAGAGGGGTATGGGGCAGAGCCCCTATTATAAATGCACTATAATTAGTTCTGTGTTTTTATGGATGGGGGCTATGCCTCCACAGACTTCCCTCAGGGAAGGTACTGCATGATTGTTGGCTGGGGTAAGACCACTAGCTAAAACCACGAGCTGGTTGAAGACTCAAGCCGACAGTGGTAGTGCTCAGCGCTCTGTTACGCAAGTAGCGTAGCAGTAGAATATCATAATGTATGCAAATTCTGTGGCATACCACTACACTACTTGCTTGGGTCTGGAGTTCTCTACCAACGCCGACAAATTGACTATGAATAAAACATGGTGATAGCATAGCTAGTGTGAAAATAACATGTTATTTATATCCTAGCTACAGTAGAGTATATTTTATAAAAATGTTTTCACATACATTCATAAATAGGGGATATGTGATGTGCATTTGTGTGATATGGAATTTATCTTCATGAGTAGTCGGTGATCTTTTGACTTTCATAGTGGCGATGCCATGAGTGAAGTCAAAAGAGGTCACTTTCACAGAAGAAGATAAATTCCATATCACATAAATGCACGTCTCATGTGCATTTTACTGTATATAGTAAACATTAGCATTATATGATGAAAGTAAAAGTACTAATTCATTGTGCTGGCAGGAGGACGTGGCTGCATAGAGTGCGAGTCACAGATGGTTGCATTAAGATCAGTGTATGACATACCCTGGTAGCTAGATAAATTTAATGGCATACCCTACTGTGAACATAAACAATTTATCTAGCTACTTAGGGTTCTGTGTGAGTGACAGTGTTTTTATTTCAGTGAAGAAACATTAATGTATATCTGAGCAATAGGGCATGACAGGGTGTGCGTTGTGCTGGGATAATGGCATGCCTCGGGTGGGTTGAAGCATGATGCCAAAGGCAGAGTTCTTCTACCACCCAAGAAGTGCCACTATTCTAGCACAATGCCCACCCTTGAGTGCCTTAATTGTTGTTATGAAATGAGTCTACCATAAAATTGGAAAATATAATTTTTTACTGTAATTATTAAAAAAAATAAAAACTGGAAAGTTGTCCAGTTGAGGATGTGTAGTGTTTATGGGCATCCAGAAGGTGGCAGCAGGAGGCTATTTTTTTTTCCTTCAGTCATGTATATGTATACTCATTGTATATGCTGTGCCATACAAACTGCGAGCATTGAGGTCAGCGGGAGCGCTGAACTGATCTGCGGCCGTTAGTGAAAGTGAGAGGCATGAGGGAGATAGAAACACTGGGCCCGATTCCAAGACGGGCTAGGCGGGATATGCCAATCCCCATGGTGTATCCCGCGACTTATGCCACACGATAATGCCCATTGCTATTCCAGGAGGACACCTACGCCATTGTGTCTGCGGGCTGTGACAATCGCAAGATACGACCACACTTACACCACAGCCCTGGCATACAGCGCACTGCAGGTTCACGACAGCAACAGCCCAATTCCAGAAGGCCGCTGTCACAACCTGTAATTGCGGTTCCAGGACACGCAGTGGTGCAGCTGACTTCTGACAGCTCGGAGCTGTCATAACTGGCATCCGATGGCTGCCACTGTTGGATGCAGCCTCGCGCTTTACCATGGCAGCGGCGCCATGCTGTCACCCACTAGCACACCCTGCCCCAAACTAACCATGGGGACCCCGAGTTCCATGTCAGTAAGCGCTCCCCGGATGCCTGTGTCTATCTTTGCCCCCATGCCTCTGATGTGTTCTGCAGTGGTCCGGGCGGGGGCCTCGGGGGGGCCGCTGGCCTTCCGTTGTGAGATGTGACCTGCGACATTGATACACCATGCATGGGCTACTGCCACCGCGCATGGCGTATCACGCAAGTCACAGTTGTCACAATCCTGCCACTTCTGGAATGCGGCATAGGGTCCATGGCGTAGTGGCAACTGACGTAACTCGCAACTGTATGCGAGTTATGCCGGCCGTCTTGGAATTGGGCCTATAATTCATTACTTTGAATCTGTGCCTACACTTGTTAGCAACGACCTGGCAGTGACAGCAGGAGATATAAGGGAGGCAGCGCCGACAGCCATTACTTGGAGATGCAGTAGTGAGAGATGACAGAGGCAGGGTCAAAAGACATTTGCTGGAGCCACAGTCTGTGGCTCAAGTTAAGACTTCAGACACAAGGAAACAAGGTATTGAAATCACAGTGGGGGCATAGAACTGGTGTATGTGTCTTATAATGCAAGGTTTTAATACAAGTGAGCAGGCAGTTGGCAGTAGTAAGGAGTGATAGTCCAGAGGCTGATCGGTGGTAAAGCAGACTGAACTTTTTCCTGTGCTGTTTTTCTGGGATATCAGCACAGGGTTCTGAGGTCCACAGCCAATCAGATTTCTAGATTTCCTTGACCCGTTTCCTAATGTGTAAATAAGGATACGGCATTGGCTTAATATAATATGCCTGGTATTTTCTGAGGGTCAATGACCCCATGAAATCAAGAGAAGTGAAGCTACAAATTATGTGAAATGAATTATAGATCACAAGTAAAATAACGAGAATGATTTTATTAGGCCTGTGCCATATTTGATTTGTGCAGTGGCATCGGTTTGTGTGTTAAAACAGTTGGCTATGCTGCTATACCGAATTGCTGGTTTTGGTCCGTATTAAGTCTGCAGTAGAAAAGTATTTACCATTGACAGAGTAAAGGCCTATGGCACATTCATAAGGTAGAAAAAAAATGGGCAGACTGGATGGGCCTTGCGGTTCTTATCTGCCCGTCAACTTCTATGTTTCTATGTTACGTGCTTTCTCACACACTGAAATAAATTGATGTAATATTTTGTGGTTACATTTCATGGGAATGGACGCTCTCTCATATGTCTGTGCCTAGACTGTGCCAGCACTGGACAGCACCGATACTGCATGTCATTGTTAGCTTTTTTCTGAATGAATAGTGCAAGCTAGCTTTCGTGCCACCTGCCAGGTGCTGTCTTTGCTGCAACTGTTATCAGCAGACAGACTTCTGTGAAAGTTCAGAGGGCTTCGCTCGCAATGCATTTACTCCTGATTCGGCAGCTGTGCTTCAATGCATGTTGTGCTGAAGACAGTGATATCTATTTACCTACTGCTTCATATGTAGGAGTGCATCTTTATATGTAAGAATGAGTGACTGGCTCAAATCAGTTGTATCTACCGTCATGATGGTACAGTTCATCTGGTACACAGATATAGACATAGAAAAAATGAATTTTTAAAATAGAGTCTGTAGAACTTATCCTTTGCTCTTTTTACAGTGTTTGTAATTATTGTCAATACTTAGTATGTACAGTATCAATAATCATGTGCTGTAAATACCACTCTGAATACATCCAGTGCAGTCTGATGCCTGGATCTGTATTTTGTCGGTTTGCAGTGTTCTCACTGTTGTTTGCCTGCTTTATTTTTTGTTCAGTATGTGTCTCAAATACCAAAATGATGGCTTACATAACTGCTGTGTAACACTCTACTGAAAGCAGCTTAGTATGAGAAGATTTGTATTTTCCTAACTGATCAGCCGCAGATGGTTACGTGCTGCCGAGACAAGTCTGAAGTCAGTCCCAGTCGCACTTGCATGTTCAGATAAGCTACTTCAAATAACATTTTAATTAAACATTTGGCATTTGAATTTAAAAGCAGTCTATAGTGCTGACAGAGACAATATTTGACAGTGCTCAGCAGGCTTACTATAGTTTATTTACACAAGTAAACATTTGGTGATCTATACAGGACTAGAGTACCCTGCTCTGGAGTGAACGATGGTTACAGTGGCAGCAAGTAAAACCTGGCAGTGACAGATATTTACTTATACGATTTAATATTCAATAAAACACATGAAGACACTGTATAGATATTATTATAGTCCTCATAATAAAAGACATGACACCATGCTGTTTGATCTGCATGTATCAGTGATGCTAGGCATTGAGAAGTAGAAATATACATACATTTTTTGTTCATGGGTTGTGTGAGTTTTACTACAAAATTTCTTACTGCCCGTACTATAGATGACAAGATTGTTAGGGCTATTTCTATTGACACAGTCAATAAGCCTTAGTAAAATCAGTGATTAGCAATGTCAGTGGCTCAGCAGGTAGCACACTCACCCCTGGAGCCAGAAGATCAGAGAGTCCTAGCTTCTAACCCCACACCAGGTACTTGGGGTAATGCCCATAAATGACACTGTAGCGCAGTATAGGAGGAGTGCTGCACAACTGAGCTGCCGTCCTTTGGATGAGATATTAAACCGTGGTCCCTTCTGCCCATCTCTGGTCACTGTCCAGGTGGAAGTAAAAGATCCCATGGCAGTTATCAGTGAAGAGTAGAGGAATTTCCCCAGTGACATGGCCATTATTCCCCCATTCAGTAAAACACACCCCAGGATGCACCTGGAAACAAGCTATTCACAGCTCAGTGTGCCTTTCCTGTTCAAAAACTGTAAATAAATAAATATGGTAAATAAAATGTAAATGTAACATTATACCATTGTTCTCACTGAAGAGCTGCTGTCTGTCCCTTCTTCTGCACCACTTTCAGTCAGCCCAGAGGCATCTGATTCAAACACAGTATTGTGAGCAGAAGGTTCAAAAGAGTATGGCACAATTGTACTATGTACATATATGTGGATATATTCGCTTTCATCTGACATACTGTGACAGTGAGCCTTGAGAGTAAAAAAAAAATCTTTACTGCAGCACTAGTGACAAGCTGTTTGTAGTTTGCGCTTAAGTGCTAATGGTAACCATGACAGCAAGTTATGCAGATTAGCACCTCCAGTTACATACGAGGTAAACTAAATGCCTATGCTGCTTCAGCAGACTTGGAGCTAGAAGCGGGCAGCATTTTCGGTCACTCAGATGGGAATTTAGCTGTTATTGTGAAAACTAGTTAAAAATATGATGTAAACAGATTACGATACTGTGAGATATGTTACAGCACGTAGATTTATGAATTGGTACATTACAGTGCAGAAATTTATTTGCTAGTGATCTTTAAAGCAGCAGTATTTGCTAGTCTGCAAAAATGTTATCATATAGTTTTTTTAGCAAAATAAAGAATAATGGTTATGCAACTGTGTGTTATGGAATTTTTTTACACACCCGAGGGGTATGATGACCCATAAACCTCAAGAGCGAAGCTCAAGAGGTTTATGTGGTCATTACACCCCGAGGGTGTATAAAAAAATTCTGATAACACCACAGATGCATAAACTTTACTTTTTATAATTGCTGGTGCCGACTTTCAGTCTCTCCATTACATAGACACACTGACTCACACACAAAGACACTTACTCACTTTCACAGAGACACACACACTTTTTTCCCCGTTCTCCCATTAATCATTGACTGACCTCTTTTGTGAGCTGCGATCTGTTTAGGCATGTAGTCAGTGTCTGCTGATTTGGGGAGACAGCGGGAAGCAGGATCAACCAGATAATCAAAAAAATAGCAAGGGTAGTAAAGACAAACGGCTTGTCCGAGAGCGAGAATCCGAGCTGACATATTTTTTTACAATGCTGAGGCTGCCCACATGCAGAGAGTGAGCCAATGAAGAGGCACAATAGAAACTGTGTAGGAGGAGACTGGTGCTGACTGCCGAAAATGCCGTAGTAACCATTTATTACGGCATTTCCCGGTTATTACGGCATTTGAAAATCACAGTTCAGCCATACATTAAAGGGGTCATCAATAATTATAATGTATTTCTGACATTCTGAGATTCATAATCAGTATCTTTTTATTTTCTTCAGATATTTAAAAAAATACTTTTATAGCTTTTTTGTAATTAATGACTCAGGTCATTAAAGATGGCCATCACTTGCAGTGTTTAAAAATCTCATCCATTGAGGATACCCTTTGACTGTAAATACAGGGTTTATACTGTGACTGTATTATGATGGTGCCAGCACATGTATCTGATGGTAAACAGTGACACACTGCACTAAGATTGTTGTTCTAAGTACATCTCAAGAAAAAAAGCCTGAAAGTGGTGCAGAAGAAGGGATAAGATGGCAGCTGTTCACAGTCAGGTCAGTGGTATAAGGAAGGTATTGTGAAGCATAAGCAAGGGAGGACAGTAGAGGGAAGGCAGAAGTATTGAACAAATACTTATGCTCAGTATTCATGAAAGAGAAGGATGGACCAATAATACCCCAGGAAAGGATATGCAAACCGGGGTGGAGGTTGGGGGTTGGGGTTGGGGTTGGGATATAGATCTAAGGAGTTGATCACAGCTGGCAGGGTTTTAAGGGACGTATAGCACTTAAGGTACATGAATCTCCCAGACCAGATGGGATGCACCCAAGGGTGCTGAGGGAGCTGCTAGCAGTACTGGTAGACCCACTGGCCAACATGTTCAGTAGCCTCCTAGACAGGCATGGTGCCTCGAGAGTGGAGAACCACAGATGTGGTGCTGTTGCATAAAAGTAGCGCTAGGGGCAATCAAGGGAAGTACAGACCTGTCAGCTTGACATCAGTCATCAGCAAACTGATGGAAACCATTCTTATGGAAAGGTGGGTCGAGTTTCTGTAGTCAAGCAGGCTCCAAGACAGAAGCATGGATTTTTGGCATGGAAGTCATGCCAAACAAACTTGATTAATTTTTTTTCATCTGGGTCACCACAGCATGCTGTTCCTGGATCCATCAAGGCTTTTCATTTCGTTCCCATAAATGATTGACCAAGAAGTTGGAAGACTCAATCCTCCCAACCAAATGTTGACTATCTCGCAAACCCTCATCTGGACTTATATTTTGGCTGCCAAAAAGACAATAACTTGCTTTTGGATGAAGCCAGAACCGCCAGCACTGGGGTTGTGGCAATACAATATGCCAATAGTTCAAAAAATGTGTTTTACTCAACCCAAAAAATGTGTTCTAATATATTTTATTTCATTAAATCCAGTGTTGTCTTCTTCATTTTTGTGTAAATTTATATATCCAAAATCTTGGTTCTCATGCTCCTAAAAATGTATTTCCACAATAAGTAATGTTTCAGAACTATTACTATGTTCTATCATCAGACTTGGAGCTTTAATGATGTTCACTGTTGAAAATAAAAATTAAAAAATTTCTAATAATGAATTTTAAACATTGATGATTTATATCATTTTTACAATAAAATTAAAGTTCTGTTTTAGTTACTGATTTATCTTGGTGAGTTGTGTTTGAGCTCTGTGACCTCACGAGAAGCAGAGCAATGAAGAGCCACAAATGAAGCCAGAGAGGGCACGCTCAGTGAGTCAGGTTAAATCAGTTACTTAAACCAACCTTCACTGCTGTTGGGGAGGTTGGTTAGCACAGAATAAATTGAATCTGTCACAATAAATCATGGAATTGTGAGGATAACTCATGAAGTGGGAGGATAAGTCATGAAACTATAAGGATAAATCATTTATGCTTATTTCAGACTACATAGTTGTGTGAATAAAACTTTTTTTGTTCAAAATCAGACTCCCATTTCAAAGATTGATACAGTATAGTACAGTACAAAACAATGCAATAAGTGCAATACAATACATAACAGTGCATATGAACAGGAGGAGGAAAGCCTATCAAGTCTGTTCTTGCTACAGTAGCTCAGCTGGCATAACCTCTGAGATCCTTGTTCTGTAGGAAGGTGTGGACTCATGATCTGAATGCCGTTAGGCATGCTGACTCCACCACTGCAGTTGGTAAATAATTCCACAAATGTGTGACCCTGTCAGTGAAAATGTTTCTCATCAGATGCATATCATGATTCAGATTGTCTAGATTTTATGAGTGCCCCCTAGTGTTTTTGAAAAAGTTACATCGGGGGGGGGTGTATAAAAACACTTTTTTGATCTTCCACAAATGCATGGGGGACCTGGATTAACCTGTCATTTCCCAACAGGTTGAGGGACAGATCATAAGTATGGGGTATATTTTGAAAAAACATTATTACCAACAATGTAAAATATCAATTATAAATAGAACTGGTATTTGTGCCTTATTTACAATTCTGACCATTTTCAATCCTCTAGCTGAACGGATTTGTCATCTCCTGTTCACTTGAATGAGAAAAAATGTTAAATAATGTATGATCATAAAGCAGGTCATGAGACATGAGAACAAAAGAATATTCCATTTGATTCCTGTTCACATCCTTCCAGTGATGCCCAAAAGTAAAAATTAAAAATAATATCTGGGATTAGTATTTTATTCTGATAGGGAACAAAAGCACAGGGATTTTTGTTAGATATTCCCAAGCATTAACATTCAGAACAATACACAAAGAAACTTTAACTTTTAATGTTTCTCAGGCAGGACACCTTGGAAATTCCTAGATGCTCCATCAGTTAGCAGGTTGGGCACCTAAAGTGAGTGCAACTATCTCAAGAGTCTCCTGACGTAACATGATGATGTGCATTGCTATGCACCTGATTCCTTGCCTGAAACATATAAAAACACATCGCAGAGCGGGCGATACACCTCTGCACCTATAGAGAGCGCAGGAGGTCACACCACTCTCTGCGACCATTTGAAAAAAAGTGTGTATAAAATTTGGTTCTGAAAAAGTAAATAAGTTGTAATGCTTGAAGTAAAAGTAGAAAAAACTATTTTGTTGAAACAAATTGAGTTTGGAAACTGAGAGTTGTCTGCTCCTGTCTAGATATTCACAAGCAAGGGAACACAAACAGAAAAGACAAGGGTAAATATTAGCACAAAGTATTTAAGCAAAAAACCTTTTTTCTCTTTCAAAAAATGGTGGCATTGAAAGTAGCCTAAATTTCAGGTGCTCTAACTTGTGAAGGCTACGTGTAGACATTATCATATATAGCATATATAACAATTAAATACAAACACAGAATGGACAGAGGAATCATTGCTAATGGCCCAAAACCATACAAACAGCTGTTGTGCAAAAGTTATAAAGCGTGTTTGAACATGACAATAAATGAATCCAAATAAATGTAAAGAGGTTTTTAGGTAAACTATAAAAAAAAGGTATTAAATAATGAAAACAGTTTCAATATTTGGTTTGTTACAGAATAAAAGTGAAATAATTGAAATGGTAGTAATTTAACAAAATAATCGCCAAAGAATTAAATGGCAGTTGAGCAAAGCATTTATGGTTCAGTGTTGATTTACCTTCTGGAATTATTTTTGGTCTGCAGGACCAATTAGTTAAGTGCTTCTTTATTGATATTTAGGTGTTTAATTAAATGATGGTAGAGACAGAGTGTTGACACAATTCTAAAAGTTCTAGAAATTGGTGAGCAGTATCAAATGTTTTGTGCCCCATAATATGAATTATTAATATTTGTTATTTATGGAGTGATGAATATTTAGAAAATATTGTTTATGTATTTTTTTGGTAACAGATACAGTTCAACACTGATGAAGGATTGTCCGAAACATTTGCCTGATGCTTGAATTCTGTATACTGTATTTCTGACTTAGTAAAAAATAATTTGATTATAAAACCTGTTGGGTGAGTGGGCATTTTGCAGCCAGTTTGCACAAGACTGTTAGCAGCACCCAATTGGTTCAGGCTCCTCCCTGAATAAATATATTTCTTTTTATATTGAGGCTGGCTGAGCTGGACAACTACTATTTTCTGTCTTTGCACATTGCTTTGAATTTTTCAGTTCCTTCAACACTATTACTCCCAGATCATTTTCATCAACTACCACATCCAGAATGCTTCCTTTTAAGGCAATTCATGCATCATTTTTCCATGACCAAAATGGTATTAAATGTCATACCCATGTGTTTGCCCACTGCTGTTATATAATCAAAGCATTCTGTAAACATACTGCCTTTTGATTTGAAGTAACTACATTACCAATTTTGGTATAGTTGGTGAATTTGGATACATAACACATTTCAAACAACATGAAGTCTTGCTGTATTCTGACAAGTTGCAGTTAGCTCCAGCTCTTGAACTGCCCTGGAGAGTGAAGGGTTAAAATTCTATGCCAGGCATAGAACGTTGGGCTCGAGCTCGGTTGAAAACTCTGTCTGTGTCCTTTTGAAACCCAACCGTCAGATTCTTTACTCCGCCTCACTGAACAGTCGCTCCGGAGATTTCTCCTGCTCGGTTCTATCGCGGTTAAAGTTTCGGTTTTAGTCTGATTTTCGTTCCGTTTTTTGGTTCGAGACTCTGTCTGTGGTACCGTAAGTACTTAGTTTAGTAGCTGTTGTGTGGAAATTGTAAATTTTTTTCCGATCGGTTCAGCTGAACTGATCTTGTAGTAAGATCTTAAAAAAAGTTAGTGTGTGGTTACCGGTCCATATCGGTTTAAAAAAAATGTAATTTTAGCTTTTTTTCCCCTCACCCGTGACACGGTGAGAAACCAATAGGGGAGTCTTGCCTGGCGGTTGCCATATAAAGGGTAAGTTGGTTAGGTTGGCCATGTCTGAGAAACCCAAGAAAAAAAACGGGCCCACTGGGTTTCAACACTGCAGTGTGCGTGGGGAGGTCTTTGCTAAGGCCGATCCCCACACCACCTGTGTTTACTGTCTGGGGTTTGACAACCTCGATTCAGTCTGCTAAATTTGTAAGAATTTCCCTAAGTCTACCTGGAGAAAAGGTTAGGTAGACTTAGGGATAAGGAGGCCGAGAAATCCGCATACCCGGAAGGCCAGCCCGGTTCGGTTCCTACTGAACCAGGAGGAGTGCCCTCTGACCAGGGCAATACTTCTTCGGGCAAAAGGAGAGCCAATCCTGAGGGATCGGTTCCTACAAAGAAAACAAAAGGATAAATTGGCGGTTCGGATCCAGAGCTGCATGTTGCGACTGCCGAAGAAATAGCCAAAGCAATTCGGATTGTGGAATCGCTTCGTCCATTCCTGACCAATCCGGCGCCTTCTGGCAGGGGTTCGGTTTGGTTGGTTCCCCCGGTTCAGGATTATTCCCCTGAAGACTTTTACGAACCGGAGTTTGATGAAGAGGATGATTACGATGGTGAAAGTCTGGATGTGCCTGTGGATCCAGACAACTCCCCAGACAGACCTTCTGGTGTTTCCCCTCCTAGGCTTTCTGAGTCCCTTCCCCACTTTCTTTTCTACAGAAAAGTGGCTTAAACTCTCCTGCTTCCTATTGAGGAGGCTGTAGAGGATCAAGAGGAGCCTGACTACATAGAGATGATGGACATCCCCGAGTCTAAGAGACTGTCTATTCCCCTTCATAAGTCATTTGGGAAACAGACACAAAAAATTCTTAGATCTTCCAACTCTGTACCTCCTGTTGACAAGAGAATGGACAAGAGGTACACCTTGTCAGGCTCAGATACGGAATTTCTTTACCAACAGTGCAGCCATGTTGGGGTAGTGCAGGCTGCTGCCTGTGACAAGGCAAACATCCCCTTAGCTTCACACTCCCCCAGACAAAGATTCCAGGAAGATAGATGCCATGGCAAAGAAACAGTACTTGGCATCATCTTTAGGACTCAGGCAGGCTCATTATATGGCCTATACAGCCAGGTACCAGAAGTCCAGGTGGGACACTGTACTGGCACTGGCTATACAGGCCTCCCCTTAGCTAGCCAAGGAGCTGGAGGGGGTGGCTGCTGATGGGATTGAGGCATCAAAGGTGCAATTTCATGCTGCTGTGGACTCCAATGATGTGTCATCAAGAGTCATGGCTACATCTGTGGCTCTTCGGAGAATGGCTTGGCTCAGATGTACTAGCCTTTTGCAAGACACCCAGGCTAAGGCCATGGATTTCCCTGTAGTAGGTAATTCTCTGTTTGGGGAGCAGACAGAGAATTACATGAAGAAAATGGATGAGTACAGGGCCACTTACAGGAGTGCACAGGTCAAGGAGAGGCAGGCAACTCCTCAGAGGCAGCAAGCTAGGGGCAAGGGCAGGCCTTTTCACAGGCCCTTCTACCAGGCGCAGGCCTCCTCTTCCTTTTCTCATAGGGGATTCTTCAGAGGGAGAGGCAGAAGGGGGATGAACAGGGATGCATCCACCCCTTAGCCTAAGGCTCCTGCCAAGCAGACATCCTGATGTGTCAGCCTGGGTCAACTCCCCCATTCCAGCAGGAGGCAGGCTGGCTTACTATGTCCAGGACTGGATGTCTGTTACCTCAGACAAGTGGGTCCTGGAGGTTGTAATCCAGGGGCTGGTTCTCTGTTTCAAAAGTTTTCCAAAACTGAGACCCAGATCCTTTCCATCTGCAAATACTTCAGAAACCCTTGCTTTAGAGGCAGAGGTTTTGTCTCTACTGGCTTTAAAGGCCATAGAGAGAGTCCCTACTCCATACAGGGGCAAAGGTCTGTACTCCAGGTACTTCCTTACCCCAAAAAAGACAGGGGAGTTGCGATCCATCCTAGATCTAAGATACCTAAGCAAGCACCTATTAAAGCCAAAATTCAAAATGATGACTCTGGGAACAATTCTTCCCTCTCTGAGGCCAGGGGACTGGCTAGCTTCACTGGACCTCAAGGATGCCTATTTTCACATTCCCATCAGGTGCTCCCACAGAAAGTACCTCAGGTTCGAATTGCCCTCAGGCCATTATCAGTTCAAAGCAATGCCCTTCGGTCTAACTTCAGATCCAAGGGTGTTTACAAAGTGCCTAGCAGTAGTGGTGGCCTTTTTAAGAAAAAGGATTTCTATTTTCCCATACCTGGATGACTGGCTTCTTGTGGGCAGTCTCCAGAATAAGTCAAGTCAGATCTGCAAGTCACCCAGCAAGTTCTCACTTCCCTGGGGTTCCTTCTCAATCTTCCCAAGTCAGTCCTCGAACCAGTACAGCTCCTCACTTTTATAGGAGCCGAACTGGACACCCTCAAAGCAAGAGCCTTCCTTCCTTTGGAAAGGACAAAAGCCATCTCTCAGCTGGCCTCTTCCTTTCTCCCTCTGGTTTCTCGACCAGCAAGACATTTTCTGCAGCTTTTGGGCCACATGACAGCTTCCACAGCAGTGGTCCAAGGGGCCAGGTTTCAGATGAGGGACATTCAGTTCCATATGAGAACTTTTCATTCCCAAAGGAAAGATCCTCTTACCAAGCTAGTTACTGTTACTCAGACCTTAATTCAGGCCCTTCAGTGGTGGCAGGACCTGAGCAATCTGAGGCAAGGTGTTCCATTTGTCTCTCAGACTCACTCTGTGGTTCTCACCACAGATGCTTCCCTTTTGGGATGGGGAGCCCATCTGGGGGCTCTCACCACCCAGGGACTGTGGTCCCTTCAGGAATCCCTTCTTCACATCAACCTCCTGGAGCTCAGGGCAGTACTTTTTGCCCTACAAGCTTTCTCTCCGTCAGTACAGAACAAGGTGGTTCAGGTCAGGACTGACAACACTACCACCATGTGGTATATCAGCAAGCAGGGGAGGCACTCGGTCTACGGCCTTGTGCACGGAGGCCATGAAAGTATGGTCCCTGGCATATTCCCTGCAGACCTCTCTAATAGCAGTCCATCTCCCAGGAAAGGACAATGTGATAGCAGATTCATTGAGCAGGATTTCCCAGGGCCATCGCGAATGGTCTCTGGACCCTTTGGTGTTGAAGGTGATTTTTCTCAAGGTGAGGCACTCTGGAGATTGATCTCTTTGCAGCCCCAGACAATCACCAACTTCCTCTGCTCTGTTGCAGACCCCCAGTCTTGGGTTCAGTCCCTCTGGATGCTCTGATTTTGAACTGGGAAGGGAAGTTTCTTTATGCCTTCCCTCCTTTTCCTCTGTTGTTCAAGGTTCTAGTCAAGGTAAGGTCACAACCATGCACAGTGATTCTGATTGCTCCAGACTGGGCCAGGCAGCCTTGGTACCCCCTGTTGCTGTCCTTAGCAGTCCATCTTCCCCTGTCTCTTCCCAGGAATTATAATCTACTAACCTCCTCTCAGGGGAGGATTTGTTACCCCAATCTCCATTCACTCAATCTCAAGGCATGGCTCTTGAAGAGTTAGAGTATGCAGATTTACATCTGTCCCACGGGGTTCTGGATATCCTCAAGGCTTCTCGAAAGCCTGCCACCAGAAAAACCTACAACTCCAAATGGAAAAAGTTCAGTATTTGGTGTTCCAAGAAGCACATTTCTCCAGACACTGCCGAGTTGTCCACAGTTCTGGATTACAAGGTTTACCTTAATAGCCTAGGCCTCAAATCAGCTACTCTCAAAGTGCATTTATCAGCTATCTCTGCTTTCCTGTCAGTGGGGAAGTCTTCATCTCTGTCATCTCACCCTGTATTCTGTAAATTTTTCAAAGGGTTGCTTCATACCAATCCCTCTTTTGGGGACTCTGCTCCTGCCTGGGATTTGAATATATGTATTGCTCAGTTGATGCAACCCCTCTTCGAGCCTATGTCCTCAGCAGAGCTCAAGTACTTGACTTGGAAAACTGTGTTTTTGGTTGCTGTTACTTCTGCCAGATGTATCAGTGAATTGCAAGCCCTGTCAGTGGAGCCTGACTTCATTTCTTTCCATAGGGATAAGGTGGTCCTTAGAACCAATAGAAGGTTCCTACCTAAAGTGGTTTCTGATTTCCACTTAAACCAATCTATGTCTCTTTCTGTGTTCTTCACTGATCACACCTCCTCAGGGGAATGGAGGCTACACAGTTTAGATGTTAAAAGGGCCCTTAGTTACTACATAGAGTATACAAAGGGTCACAGGTTTGACTCCCTCCAGTTGTTCCACACTTATGGGGAAGTAGGTAAGGGAAAACCTGCCACCAAGTGAATCATTGCCAGGTGGATTGTGTCCTGTATTCAGTTTTGCTATGAAAAAATGGGAAAAACTGCACCCTCAGGCCTGAGGGCTTATTCCAGTAGAGGTACAGCTGCATCTCTGGCTGCAGCTAGGGATATCCCCTTGTTAGAAATCTGTCAAGCAGCCACCTGGAAAACAGTTCATACCTTCACCAAGCATTACTCTCTGGATATCCAGGCTAGGAGTGATGCTAGGTTTGGCACAGCAGTACTTCAGAGCCTATTCCCAAAGTAGGTTCTATCCCTCCTCCTTGGAGGTACTGCTTGGTAGTCTGTCACTTGTCAGAATACAGCAAGACTTCATGTTGTTTGAAGGAAAAAATTACTTACCTTAGTAATTGTGTTTCTTCTGATGGAGTCTTGCTGTATTCTGACCGCCCTCCCTGCCTCCCCTCTCAGAACCTGTTTTTGGGAAGTGGGTGGGCAGGTGTAGTGTTGCACCCCAGGGGTGTCTTTAGCCCACTCCTGTTGTGTTGGGTGCTTTGTGTTGTTTAATAAAGAATTTTTAGCTCTTATTGCCTGATTTTTGTTCTTTGGGTCTCCTGACTTGAGTCTTTTAGGGAATCCAAAGTCTCTCTTGCCAGTTGGCTACTAGGAGTTTACAGTTTCCACATTATTATTATTAGTCAGTGAGTTTTAGCTCGTAAGAATCTGATGGTTGGGTTTCAAAAGGACACAGACAGAGTTTTCAACCGAGCTTGAGCCCAACGTTCTATGCCTGGCATAGAATTTTAACCCTTCACTCTCCGGGGCAGTTCAAGAGCTGGAGCTAACTGCAACTTGTCAGAATACAGCAAGACTCCATTAGAAGAAACACAATTACTAAGGTGAGTAATTTTTTCTTTTCCCCCTCTAAAGCACCTATACAGTTAACACCACTGGATCCAGTACAGACCATTAGGGCACAACACTTACCACTGCTAACCAGTCTGTTATTACTCCATCCATCACCATCTTTGGACTCCTAGTTAACCAGACTTCAGTCCATTTTTATAGATATTTGTTAATACCTAGGCTTTCTTGTTTACAAATAAATTGTTGGCACAGGTCCTTATTAAAGCCTTTGGTAAAGTTGAAATTGAGGTATCCCAGATCAACTGGCCAACCCCCATCCACCTCCCTTGTTACTTTCTCCAGGAATATCAGTAGGTTGGACTGGCAAGATGTACCTCTCTTGAAACCGAGCTGCATATTCATGTGAAGTCCCTCCTCCAGAAAGTCATGCAATATTCCTTTTAGCAGAGAAACACAATTGCACATACCCCAATAATGCAAAACATCATGGGAAGCATATGCAGATCCCCACAAAGGAATTTGGACTGACTCAGTTTTAAACAGAATTGCATGGTGCTGAAATGTCTTGCAATGCAACCAGCAAAGGCTGAGATCAGCAGAAACAGACATGTGTTTCGTCCTTGTTTAGGACTCATCAGTGTGCCATATCTGTATCTTATTCCAGAGGAAGGGAGCCAGTCTTAGGAGGGTCTTACTTGTTTGGGTCATGGGGAGACCATAGGGTAGAACTACAAAAGACAAGAACCCCAGAGCTTGGCCATACAGCCAGATTTCAAAGAAAAATACAATTGCACATTCCCCAGTAATGCAAAGCTTAATAGAAAATATATGCAAATCTCCATGAAGGAATTTGGACTGATTCAGTTTTAAGCAAAAATTGCATGGTACCAAAAGACCTCACAGTGCAATCAGCAAAGGCTGAGAACTGCAGAAACAGACATGTGTTTCATCCTTGTTAGGACTCATCAGTGTGCCATATCTGTGTCTCAGCCCAGACTGAGGGAGCCAGCCTTAGGAGGGTCTTACTTGTTTCAGTCATTGAGGAAGCGGAGCCCATAATAGAGCACAACTACAAAAGACAAGAACCCCAGAGCAAATGCCCTGAGGCAAGGGTTACCCTGAAAAGGTAATTAGCCATACAGCCAAATTTCAAAGAGAAACACAATTGCACATACCCCAGTGATGCAAAGCATCATGGGAAGCATTAGCAAATCTCCACAAATTAATTTGGGCTGGCTCAGTTTTAAAGGGTACCTAAACAAGCAGTTTTTTAAAACTGCAAACTTCAAAATTCTGGCTTCATAATGAGGTAAAGTAAAGGCTGTTGTTTACATTTATGCTAAAACTGCATTTACGTGAATATCATAAATGCAGTTTCAGTTTCAAAAAACAGCCTTGCTTGCTCCCCAAAATGTCTGCCAAGTGTGTAAAGTGACATCATTGGAGTTAGAGGCAGAGACCATTATGACTCCCTATAGTGCTAACTAGTTCTTCTTTCCCCCTTTGTTTTGAATTGTTTCACCAGAATAATCAAGATGTAGAGAATAATGAATGACTAATTATCGGTAACAAGCCAGTTAGTTCATAGAGAGGTTCCTATGGTGACTGCTTGAACCTCGAGAGTGCAGCTCGAGAGGTTTGGTCGCCATAGGAACCTCGAGATGTACTAACCATATCTTGTTGCCGATCGTTAGTCATTGTTTTCTATAGTGTAGGATGGTAAAATAAGTAAAATAAATGCCGTCCTTAAATATTTTAAGCTTACTTTGGATTTTTTTCTCATCAAATGATGAGCTGTCAACGCTGTGGCTGCTGCCGAGTAGAGGGAAGATCATGCACTGCGCATGCGCGATCTTGTTCTAAGTTGTTATGCTGCACTAGCTACATAGGTAGTACAGTATAACAACGTTTTGACAATGATGGAATTCAGTGTATAACAACGTTCTATCATACACTATAACGTGTTAACACATGGATTATTTTGATCAGTACACATGTTAGGCTATGTTTTGGTTCATTTTGTTTACTTTAACTTGCAGAAAATGTTTTGTAATCCAGCTGACTTTCTCTTTGGCTAACCGCAGTACAGTACAACACTTCAAATACCTGATGATCTAGCGGTTATGTGATGCCCTGAAATTTGTAGCGAAGTACTGGTCTGGACCAATTACAATGCTTATGCTTTCTTAGTAATCCACAAATAAGCTTCTCTTGTAGTCTTTTTCCACATGAACCCCCTGTACCTAACCTGCCTTCTGTTGAACACCTCACCATCCATTCTCTATACTTAGTACTGCCTGGGGCCGGATATGAGCTTGCGGTCTCATGAAGAGAATTATCACACCTCAGATTGTAATCTTGTACTTCAGAGAGTTCTGCACACCTATATTGATACACTTCATCAGCTGGCACTGTTAAAAAAAGCCTCCCAAATCACTCTTCAGTCCACTTTCTCAATGTTTGACTTCTGCTCCCACAGTAAACATTGAGTGGATCACCACCATTCTGCACAGTGAAGGCATTATGTACAATCCCCCTGTTGTGTTTTTTTCCCACCTTATTAACCAATAACTTGGTCTTCCTAGAGGCCAAGCAGTAAGCATCAGGATACACCAGAAAAACTGCTGTTCATGCCCTCATAAGGGCTGCACTTACTATGGATAACAATATTATTAGTAAGAGAGGCATACTAATGCCTTGAGCAAATCCACCCGACTTACAGTGTCAGTCTACTCCTTTACTTGTGATCTGCAGAACCCCGCAGGACAGTTCCCAGCAATTCTTCTCCAGAACATTTCTATGCCATACTCCACAATGCGAGTTGGCCGGCTACCACCCTTCTGAATCTTGAATGAGCTATACACAGCTCCCTCGTTACTGTCCTAACAAATGTCAACCCCCCCCCTTCCAAGGGTAATCTCCCTACACTGAATTCAAGTAACAGTTTAGGTGCAACCCTGCCTCTCTGAGTATTTGTCGTCGCTGGCTGCTCTCATCCACAGTCAGGTAGTGATCACGATGCTGGCAGCCCCACATCTCACAATGATCTGCTCAAGCCAAAAAGATTGCATTCAGGCAATACAAAAAGACACAGGCAGAAGGGGATAGGGAGAAGTACCAGGAGAAACAAAGGGAGGCAGGGAAGTCAGTAAGGGAAGCCAAAGCTCAGACAGAAGAACACATTGCAAAATCAGTGGTTAAAGGGGACAAAACCTTTTACAGGTACATAAGTGAAAAAAGAAGGACAAAGGGAGGGATAGTGAGACTGAAGGGGAGGATGGGAGCGTGGAGGATGACAACAGTAAAGCTGACATATTGAACAGGTATTTCTGCTCAGTCTTTACTAAGGAAGAGGGGTAATGGGTCTGAAGGAAGTACAAGAGGTGAGAATGGTGCAGAAATGGACACAAGTCCCTTTACACGAAAAGGGTCCTGAAGGAACTGGAAGTAATAAGAGCTGATAAAGCAATGGGGGCCAGATGGGTGCACCCAGGGTCCTTAAAGAACTAAGAGAGGTGGTGGCTGAACACTCTGGCTATCCTGTTCAGCCAATCACTGGAAACAGGAGGTACCCAAAGACTGGAGGACAGCAGATGTAGTCCCCTTATACAAAAGTGGGAACAAAGAGGAAGCAGGGAACTACAGACCAGTCAGCCTCACCTCGGTAGTGGGAAAGATCATGGAAGCACTACTGAAGGAGAGATTGGTGGAACATCTGGTTGTCAATGGACTACAGGACCCAAGGCAGCATGGTTTCACCAGGGGAGGTCATGTCAGACCAACCTCATTGAATTTTTGACTGGGTGACTAGGGAGGTGGATCAGGGAGGGCAGTGGACATGGCCTATCTGGACTTCAGTAAGGCCTTTGACACTGTGCCACATAGAAGACTATTACACAAACTGGGAATATGGGTGTGGGCAGGACAGTAGTGTGGTGGGTAGGTAACTGGCTGGGTGGCAGGACACAGAGGGTGGTGGTAAATGGCTGTCACTCCACAGAGGGAAGAGTGACCAGTGGGGTACCACAGGGATCAGTGCTGGGACGGTCCTATTCAACATCTTCATCAGTGACATTGCACAGGATCTAGAAGGCAGAATTTCACTGTTCGCTGATGACACAAAGCTCTGTAACAGAGTAGACACACAGAGGGTGTAGACAGAATGAGAAGGGACCTGCAGAAACTTGAAGAATGGTCAAGGGTTTGGCAGTTGAAATTCAATGCAAAGAAGTGCAAGATAATGCATATGGGCACAAAAACCCTGGCACAATATATCAGTTGGGGGTGAGGATATAGCATGCACCAAGCAGGAAAGGGATCTTGGGGTTGTCATCTCTGATGACCTCAAAGTAGGGAAACAGTGTGACAAGGCATCAGGTAAAGCAAATAGGATGCTGGGATGTATAGGCAGGGGCATCACCAGCAGGAAAGGGAGGTCATAATTCCGCTATACAAGACACTAGTGAGGCCCCACCTGGAGTACAGTGTACAGTTCTGGAGACCATACCTACGTAAGGACATAGACAGGGTAGAGAAGGTTCAGAGGAGGGCAACAAAGATTGTGCATGGGTTGCATCACAAGTCCTATGAAGACAGGTTGAAGGAACTGAACATGTACTCCCTGGAGGAGAGGAGGGAGAGAGGGGATATGATAGA
Source organism: Neoceratodus forsteri (assembly GCA_016271365.2). NCBI lineage: Eukaryota > Metazoa > Chordata > Ceratodontiformes > Ceratodontidae > Neoceratodus > Neoceratodus forsteri. Next base: position 1,173,927,554 of record CM057453.1, on the reverse strand, counting down.
GACATACAAGTATCTTACAGGGAGGAACAGGGTGCAGGAAAACACTATTTTTAAGCGAAAAAGATGTTTCAGGACTAGAGGCATGGGATGAAGTTGGAGGAGAGCGATTCAGAGAAACATGAAAAGAATTTCTTCACAGAGCGGTGGTGGACAAGTGGAACACCCTGCCAGAGGAAGTGGTGGGAGCTGAAACAATCAAGGATTTAAGAATGCATGGGATAGACATAAAGGAATTCTAGAGGTCAGGGGTAAGGGGAAATAGACTTCTAGGAAAACAAACTGAACTTACAAGCTCAAATGGGCAGACTAGGTGGGCCATAGGCCCTTATCTGCCGACACTGTCTATGTATCTATGTATCTATGTACCTTCCCCCTTCCTGTCTTCCCCTAACCTGAATATAGCTGTACTCTGCTGGAATGGCTTCTTCAGTCCCTCTCTGGCATACATTCTTCTCACCCGCTTCCCATACCAAGAACGGGTGAGCTCACTACCCTTCCACATCATGAATGCAGTTAGTACAGTTTCCTGTGTTATTTTTACATATTAATAATAAACAGGATATTCTGCTAAGCCAGGCTGGTAGCATGGCACAAGTGGAAAAATAGGCTTTCCTACCCATATAAGATCTAAGCCACCAATGACACCAATGATTAGGCACTATTAAATGACATGCCTAATGATGCGCACACCCATCATTTAATAGTGCCTAATTAAAGGTAGCCTAGCTCTTTTAAGGATAGGAAAGCACATCTTTCCCCTTGTGCCCTGTTGCTGTAAGCCTGACTTACTGGAAAAATCTGTTTAGTTTTGTTATGTCAAAAAACCCTGGGACTGTACTACCAGCATTTGCGATGCACAGGGGTGATGAGCTCACCAGTTTTTGGTGTGGGGAGAAGGAGTGAAGAATGAATATCAGAGAGGGATTGAGAAGGCCACTCCTGCAAGGTACTGCTATATTCAGGGAAGAGGAAGACAGAAGGGGAGAAATATGAGCAGATCACTCTGAAAAATAAGATGTGGGGCTGCCAGCACCATGATCACTACCTGACCCCATTGTCCTGGCCAACATTCCCCTTCCCATAAAACCAGTTCATGCAATTGTCCAAGGCTGTGTGTGGGTATTAATGTGTAAAATTGTTGCCACTACACATTCAGTCACTTCACTACCAGTCTAACATTGCTTGTAAACCACTTTGGGATACAATGTGTATGAAAAGCACTATAGAAATGCTGATTCTTATTATTATTATTTCACTTGGAAAAAGAAGACAAGACAAGCATATTTTTGATTTCATAGAAAGTATGAACTCTGGCATTGGACTACACAAGAGCTTTACTACAAACAACTGTCGGATCTAGGGGTGTTGAAAGGTGTGACTGCACCCCCACCATTGTAACATGCTTGCTGCTGCTGCATTTCACTTTGTTGAGGAAGTCTGATTTATTGGTTGTACAAATGTTTGCATTGAAAACTATGGATTACATTTGTAGGGTCTGTCAAAAACGTACTAAAAAGAATAATAGCAGACAATATAAAGGTTTAATAAAATGTTAAAACGTGCATATCAAGTATGCACACCACTCCAGCACCCCCATTGTAACATCCTGGTTCCGCCATGACCACTAGATCACCAGGTTATTTAAGATTTGTACTGCACTGTGGTTTACCAAAGAGAAAGTTGGTTGGATTAAAACACAATTTCAGCATATTAAAGTAAACAAAATGAATAGAACCGCAGCCTAACATGTATTGATCAAAATAATGCACGTTTTTGACCATTTGGTGAAACAATTCTAAATAAAGGGAAAAAAGAACTAGTTAGCACTATAGGCCCCGTTCGCACTAGGGCATTTGAAAGTTCTCAGTGCTTGAACCGTTTAAAAGCGTTGGCCGGATCGCGTTAAGCACATAACCCGCTTTTAGATCGAATTTTGAGCGTGCTCAAACCCTGATGAGACCTGGGCTGAGCGCGCTCCAGAAATCCATTTTCAAAGTAAAGCGATTTACCTGAGAGTGCTAATCGCGCCAGCTCGCTTTCCTTTAATGCACGTCAAGCAAGCGCCAAGAGCATCACGGTAAGCAGCTTTTCATGCTGCTGAATTCGGTTTATAGTTGTCACGGATCTCTGCCGCAGTGTGAACCCTGTAAAATGCATTGCCTAATGTGGATCACAGGAAAGGGGTTGCAGTATGAACGCTACAGCACGGTAAGTGTTAATCCACTTTTAAAAACGTTTTGCCCAACCGTGCTGTAGTGTGAACAGGGCCATAGAGAGCCATATAGCTCTCTGACTCTGGTTCCAATGATATCATCACTTAACACATTTGGCGGCCATTTTAAGAAGCAGGTAAGGCAGGTTTTTTTGAAACTGGAAGGCTAATTTTACATTTTTCAAATGCTTTGGAACTGCATTTAGGTAAATTATGTAAATGTAGTTTTAGCATTAATGTATACAGCAGCCTTTTTCTTTAGTCCCCTATGAAGTCAGATTTTTGAATAGTTTGTTGTCAAAATGTTGTTTAGGTATCATTTAAGCAGAAGTGCATGGTGCCAAAAGGTGTCACAGTACAACCAGCAAAAGCTGAGAACAGCAAACACAGTACATGTGTTTCGTCCTTGTTAGGACTCATCAGTGTGCCTTATCTGTATCTCAGCCTAGAGGGAGGGAGTCAGCCTTAGGAGGGTCATACTTGTTTGGGTCACGGGGAGACCATAATAGAGAAGAACTACAAAAGACAAGAACCCCAGAGCAAATGCCCTGCGGCAAGGGTTACCCTGGAGGGTATTGGCCATGCAGCTAAATTTCTTTGAAAACTTTGAAACTTTGGGGTGTTTGTGTCTGTCCATGCCTCAACTAATAAATGCACCGGTTTTCACTGTAAATAGCTTGTGAGCATTGTTTTGCATGCTCTCTTAGTCTTTTGAATTGTTGGGTACAGTTTTTTTTCAGAGTGCTGCATTTTTCTAGTGTGCCTAGTCAGCTTCTTTTTGACCCCAGAATACTGTTCTGGTGCTGTAACCACTGAGCTACAGGCTGACATGGTTGGACCTGGGGTTCCTGGACACCCTTCCTTTCTCTGGTACTGCATATCCTGCAACAAGGAATAACCAAGTAGGTCACATCATTTCTTTTTCACTGCAGTTTGTGATTTAAATTGCTTAGCAGTGGCTAATACTGCACCAAAAACATTGAATTGTAATCTCGATTATTCGTTGTTGCAGGATATGCAGCACCAGAGAAAGCATGTGTGTCCAGGAACCCCTGGTCCAGCCATGTGAGCCTGTACCTCAGTGATTAGAGCAGCAGGATGATATTCTGGAGGCCTGGGTTCAATTCCCAGTGGGTTACATTAGTTCTTTCTCACTACAATTTGTGATTTATACTGCATATAGAGAGAGCTTGGCTTTAATATTACAAACAGAGGGTTTTGTTTAGCAAAGCTTTCATGCCCTATACTGATCCTGCTTTTCTAATAAACTACTAAAGAAATGGTTACATAGTCAGCATGTACAATTTTCCTAACAGAACCCCAACACTGGGGCAAATATTAATCTAATCTGACATAATGATGTACCTGTGATGTAGAAGACAAGTTATCTGAGGGTTTGTACTAAGAGATTGGGTACTCCAGCCTCTATTTACTGGCACATTGGAACAGGGCTGCAAACAGTAAGTGTAAGTAGCAAATCTCAAAACATTTGAAACTGACTTCCAAAACACCTTTTAACTTAAAGGACAACAATCACGATTACATAAAAAACAAAAACAAACAAAAAGATTCCCCAAGCCCCCCACTGGTGCCTTATCTGCTTTGAACCTAGAATAGTCAGTCTATATCTCAAATTGTACTGTCCTCTAGATTTGTAAGGGAAAGGGATTGTAATTCATGGATCTGAGAAGCTGGTCAGCAGATCGCTTCCCATTCCTGCTTCGGAATTGTGAAAGCTCAGCCCCTGGGTCACCAGTCACTCTTAAGTTTTGTGACGTAGTAGTTTGTAGAGTGTGGGAGCGCTCTCCATTGTTATCAAGGTGAAGGGATCTGGTGGCTGGCTCCTCCAAGACATGCATTATGACCACTTCCCCTTACAAATCTACTGGAAAGAAAAATTGGATATAAGGCCGTTTCAGTCCAAAACTGGTAAGGCACCAATGAGGGGCTTGATAGAAGCACTGAAACTGGTGCTATTTAAGGCAGGGACTTTCATCCAGGCAAAAACTTTGGTATACAGTACTTATCAAATTATGTAGTTTCTGCTGGTTGTTACCAAGATCTGAACATGAGTTTTAATGAAGAGCTGTCAAAAGCAGGACGAGCTAGCTATACACATTCAGTGATTTATCTCATATATTAGCACAGCAATATGTATTGCAGCTCCATACTAAAATTGCAGTATAATGTGTTTTTTTTTGTTTGTTTGTTTTTGCTTTGGTGCAGTGAAGTGTTTTCATTCTTTCAGAACCAGGTTCAAGTACCAGTAAGATACTTAATTACATGGGGCTCCTCAGGCAGTGATTTCATTGGATCTTGGCCGTCACCCGACAGTGCAATAATCCACATTATCAGCAATGTCAGGGTGACGAGGTTCACCTTGGTAAAGATCAAGGGGCAGAACAGTCCCTGTTTCTGATGGCACGCAGCAAAGCAAAACAGCAGCCATTTGTAAAAGTACCAAAGTGGTACAGAATGCCCCGTGTAGCAGTGCTTTGCTGCTGAGTCGCCGCACACTATTCACCCTGCCAGCTTGTCCTGCTGTCTCACTCGGGGCTGTTAGCAGCAAACCTGCTGTCTGTGTGGTTATTGGGGCTGTATAGCAGAAAAGCTGTGGTCTGTGCGGGTATGTCATCTCTCCTATCACCAATCAGTCCCCACATAAAACCCCATGGAAATACAGTGAACATCGTCACATCCATCATTCCCTTATCAGGTCCGATTGTACCCACCCTCCGCCCCGCAGTTCTCAGACACCACACGCAACATGTACCCCCAAACAATCAATTCACACCCTCAGGAGCCCCATGTAATACAGTGTGGTAGTTCATGTGTGAGCTACCAGTCTGCCCACCCACCCTGTGGACCTCATGCTCCTATGGACAGTGTAGCCATAGCAGGCAGTTCCTACACACTGTGCTTACCTTGCAGATCGCATCTTGAATTGCAGGTGTCATCATGCTCCCTTTCTACCCTCCCAGTACATCTTGGACACCCTGCGGTCAGTATGACACCAGTGGACACTCATGTCACAATGTCATCACCTCCCCGGTAGCACCTGGTGACCCGTAAGCAATGATGTTCCTTGCGCAAATAGGTGTTTCCCACCAAGCCGCCCAGCAGACCTACATACGCAGGTCACACAGGGAAGACACTGTGGCCACCCGGCACAGCAGCTGGCCCCATCCCAGTAGGTGCAATCCCAGGAAGACCTCACTCCACACTGTAAACTGAGTAAATTAGTGACAGGGGTGGCATATATCTGTAGCAGCTCATAACTAGGATTTGCGGCAGTGCATCAACCCGCTGTCATGGTGGGATGCACAGATCTGTCTTTGCCACCCACCTGCCCAGCGGATCGTGACACAGAGACCACACAGTAGAGCCACAGTGCCCTGTCGGTACAGGAGTTGCTCCGGTTCCACTAGCTGCACAGCTAGAAACTCTCCAGAGACGCAGTGTAAACACATTACAGTATTGATAGCAGCACCTGCTTCCCCTTTCTCCTTTATTCTCCAAGTCCAGCAACCACTGTGATATGTAGTGGGAGCAGCTCAGCGGAGTACTGCTGCGGTACTGCTGCAGCGGACACACAGAAGAAGCAGTAACAGCGTTTCCAAGATATAACGGGTCCTGTATATCATTTCGCAAAAGCCACCAAAGCACTGTAAATGTTCTGTGCTCCCTATCACAGACTGTGAGAGTTCTACCCAGTCAGGTGCCGACAGCCACATATTCCCTATCTAGCCGTGTCCGCAGCTGTCCATTAGGAAGCTCTTGCAGCCTGGCAGCCGGTAAGCAATTAAACACACAGTATCCTGACAGCAGTGCAAGTGCAATGATGAACACAGTCTCATAGTGAGTGCAGGTATACTACTGACACAGAGACAGGATGAACAAGTGATGTAATAGGAAGCATTGTTCTCCTTATCCATGGAGCATTAGGCATGGCAGTGGCAGCCCCGCATGGTTGGTAGCCGCAGCAGCTGTGGTGATGACATTGCCTGCTTAACATGTCAGTAACAACACTCGTATCCCTGCAGCAGTAGTAGTCATACTTCACGTCGTTGCACAGTGTGCTGTACTTGCATTTCAGTCTGTGTTGTTAAATGTGGGACTATTTTGCAGTGCGGAAGAACATTCATGAAAGTGAAGCATTTCTGCTAGCTGAAATCGTCAGTCCTGGTGTTTTTTTTTCAGCAGCTGTTGTGCACATTAAACAGTTGTTTTGCCCCATTTAATAAATGCATTAACACACTCAAGGGTGTGCTGATAATGGGGATTAACATACACCTAGGTGCTGTGAGGGCACTCGGCCTGTGGTCTTGTGTCTCACGACGCACTCAAGGTGTGCGTTAATCCTCATAATCAGCCCACATTGTCATGCATTATTGCCTACATAATTGCTGGTGTAAATTTTTATCAATGGGAATACTCAGTTGATATTCCCCGTAATCACCAGTCGGTTGTTATGACTTTCATGTGCATACAGCAGTTCTGCATCAGCATTCCAGCCACTCCACAATAAACTGTAAGGGGCACTTCTGCCATAGCTGCCAGATCTGTCGGGGGACAGCAGCCTTTAATTTCAGGCTGTATATTCCCCAACCTGAATAGTGCCCAAGGGAATGCAAAAGGAATCTCCAATACAAGAAGCTGTCTTCTAACAATCTTTGGCCAAACTGTATGATTTACCAGGGAGTGTCCAGAAACATTTTTCATGCAGCTTCAAAAAACAGTGGCCGGAATAAATGAAGACGTCCAGTAATTGAGTCAAATTTTGATTAGAAGTGAGTTGGCGGTGAGATAAGAATGGATAATTAGTAATTTGTTGCCTCCCTGCGTGCCAAAAGCATAATAAAAGAACTAATTTAACTCTTTTCTCCAAAGCTCCCTATGTGTCACGTAGATAAGTTTAAGACTGTCTCTTAACTCAAGGCACTGCATAAGACGGACCTCCGTAACCATGGCCACGAACTGTCGTGCCGTAACTGAAAGTGAGCACACGGACATATAAAGCTGACACAGGTCTCACAGCCAGTGATTTTTTTTGTTTTTTAACCACTGCAAAGTTATTAAGAAGTTTGTTTTGGGCTCTGAATACTGACAATGATGTTTCAGTACAGTGCAGCATACAAGGGAAAATGTCTCATTTACTTCAGTGTGTTTTTTTTTTTCTTGTTTTGCTTATTAAAATAGCCAGTGTATGTCACTATGTTATGCAGTTCTTGTAAGGTAAGACTGCTCCTATTTTTTCTGCTTGTGTTTATAAGCTTGTGTGTTCAGTTAGCTAAATTAAAAAGCTTATTTAAATTCTCAAACTGTGGTGTTGCTCAACATGATTTTGAATAGTTTGTGTGTAGAAATGTAACTCTCTGGCTGGAAAAAAAATTTATCCCAATAATTATAAAAAATAAGACATGGAGGTGTACATTATGAAAATTTAATGCTTCGCTCTCGGGGTTTAATGATGCATCCCTCACCTCGGGTATGCATTAAATTTTCATAACATTCACCTCCCTATGCATTATTCTTTATATAACTGATGACTGATTAATTACATATGCACAATTTGTGTGTTTCTCTCCCAAGCATGCGCGCATACACACTTACTTAAAAGAGAACAGGACATTATTTTTAATTGTCAGCTTCTTGTAATGTTCCTTTTTTTCAGAAACAATATTCATACCAATAAATTATCTATATTTAATTATAACTAAATTAAAGTTATGAGGAATCTCCTATTTTGTACTGTTTTCTTTATATCGGCAAGATGCCTCAAAGTTCTCTTCATGGAACCAAGGAATTGGATTTCTGACTATGTAACAGTTTGTGTAGAGAACTCTGAGCACTGTTCTGAAAGGTCAACAAATCATGCTTATTCTGTGTACAAACTATGAGTTATAAAATGGGTTTGAAATGTTGTGTTTCCTGATAGGCTAAATAAGTTTGAGACCCATATGTCAATTACCCAGAAATGCACAGGATGGAACAAGTTCAGGGAATGGGATTTGGAATTTGGGCCACTCGCATACAGAAGTCATGAGCCACTTCACTCATCCCTGACTGCCATCACAAACATGGCTACCATCTCATTGAAAACCTTCAACAAGGCCCTAAAAAGTAAAACTCCCTTAAATTTTGAAGAAGAAATAAATCATTTAAGATTCTTTTCTCTCATGATATTTTCCTAGCACACATACACAAACTTAAAAAAATGAAGTACTGTTCAGTTTTAATTCCTGGGGTTTCTTTGGTGAACATGAGAAATCCCCTTTCTTTTCTTACCAGGCCAGTCTCTGCTGCTTGCTCTGCTTCAGATAAAATTGAGACCTTGACTCAGTATAAGGCCTTCTGTTGTGTGTGAGGGGGTAAATATTCTGCCAGAGGAATTCTACAGCAGTCTGAATTTTTGTTTTCCATAATAAACAAACCTTCCATCTATTGACTGTGTAGAAAGACAGATACATGGCAAGTGGGGAAGGACTAGTTACTTACAACAAAAGAAAATACCTGTTTTTTTTTTATTCAAAAAATTGCATTTTTTTTTTAATTGTGTCCAGGTTTACCCATTTTTATAAGTGCAATAAGACACTTCAGGTCATTGGTTGTTTGGGATTAAAGGACAACTAAACAGAGTAAAACACAAAACTAACAATCCAGAAATCCGAAATAACAGAATTGTAGGTTGTAGTCTTACGTACAGTAACATGTGCTCCATTTGGTAGAAAACTGGGATTTCCCCTTTAAATACTGGCAAATTATGCATGCAGTATCTCCGTTTATAAAGAAACACAATGTCCTTGAGCCCCCTAGGATTGCCTTATCATCCCTGCTAGACTCTGCTATGCAACCACACTCAATATCTGCAGTATATAAAGAAATGCAGTCTCTCAATGCGAGATTGCCATCGGGCATAAGCCAATATTGGACAAAAACACTGTCTCTCCCACTTACATCTGACTTTTGGCAACAGCTCTGGGACAACCTGTATAGATTTATCAAACAGAACCGTCTGAGACTCATACAGTTCAATGTAATGCAGAACATATGCTATACCCCTCAAAGACTCCACCAAATGGGCAAGACACTTACCCCCCCTTGCCCTCGTTGTTCCTGCAGGAGTGGGGATCTCTACCATATGTTATCGGCATCTCCTAGAATTCAGTTATTCTGGAGAAGTATACAAACCTCCCTGAGCCCAATTCTTGCTCTGAGTCTGCTGTTCTCCCCTGACACATGTTTACTTAACATCTTCCCAGTAGGAACTTTGAAGCAAAGGAAGTATTACATGGCTCTCATTTCTGCAGTGGCCAAACTTATAATTATGAGACACTGGGCCTCGGACACCTTGCCCACCACACAGGAATGGCATAAAGAAATGCTACTTGCCCTGCAGCTAGAAAAGCATATTGCTAATATGAACAATCGATTAAGTATGTATACTGATAGATGGGGCACCCTGAATGCACTGCTAGTTGCAGAGAACCCAAAGAATAGTTGACTGAATGAGCATTGTTTCCTGCCTAATAGCAGGCCTGGGACTGGAGGGAACACTGTTCTGAATTGAAGGAGATGAACAGGATCAGTGCTTAATGGTGCTTTACTAGAGAGAAGAAAAGAAAGAAGGATAGAGATAAATTAGCTCAGAGAGAGGGGGATTTAGAGGGGTGGGAAGGGATGGGGAGGGGTGACTGTTTTTTTTTTTTTAATCTCTCTTACCCCTTTTCTTAATATTACCACCCTTCTGTTAACCGTAGGTCTAAAGTGATACTTTGCTAGGGTTATAGCACATTACTATTTTTGAAACCTAAACACAGTTACCAGAATGTAAACTGAGGTGCTACAAACTACCTATGTATAAGCTATCTGGTCTAATATATAATAATGAGGGTAACAGTATTCCTTAAAATATCATATATCTGGTTTTTATATGATTTTCTTTTATTTGTTTTAATGTGTTAATGTCTTACTGTTCTAAAAGTCAATAAAGCTTATTGAATTATAAAAAAAAAGAAAACTGGGATTTAATATTGTTTTGTCAGGTTTAAAGTATGTACACAAGCTACGCTATCTATTCAAAAGCCCCGCTCCAATAGATGCCAAAAATGGCTGGGACGTCACTGTGCAGTGACATCTTCAGGGCCTTAGTACTCCAAAGCGATCATTCAGTATGCATAGGGACCTTATAAATATACATATGCCATCAACTTTAGATTGCATATCTCAACAAAATCCTTTAATGAGCATGTGTGACAACCTTTTTACACATGCATAGTAAATGATTTTGTTGAAAAACACAATCTAAAGGTGATGACATATGTATTTCTGATCCCCTCGAATAGTTGCTTGAGCACTAAACTCTGATGACATCCTTGCGCAATGACGTCCTGGACATTTTAGGCATTTACTGGAGCGGGGCCTTTGAATAGATAGCACGGATTATGAACATACTTTAAACCTGACAAAACAATATTCACAGAAATTTGATGGCAGGAAAGGACCACACCGGCCCATCCAGTCTGCCCTTATATCCACCCCTTTAAATCCTTGTTTTCTATCAAATGGAGCACATGGTACTGTAGGTAAGACTACAACCTACAGTTCTGTTGTTTTGGATTTCTCGATTGTAAGTTTTGTGTTTTACCCTGTTTAGTTGTCCTTTAATGCACTTCCAGGGAATAAAGGCACTTGGTACCTAAGCATTCATTAACCCCTGATAACCAACACCTTGTGGTGTCATACTACTTACATAGTTAAAACTCTAAATTTCTGGGTCCACAAAGAGATCAGTTGCTCCAAAAAATAAACAATAAAGCAAAACAGTTTTCATATCGGTGTTCATTCAAATATAGTTAGATACAGATCATTTGGAGATGATAATTAAATTTCTGGTAATAGGAATATCGACATGATTTGGCAGGTCTTCCTTTTTTATGTTATCTTTTATTTTTGTAGCAGCCCTTACTACGTCAGCAGTCTCACAGTTATAATTGCAGTTATATGTGCACCATATCTATTGTCGGTTTTATAGATTTTTTGTGTACCGTGCCTACTTGGAGGGCTTTGACACAGTAGCACTGCTTTTCAATAATAATCCCTACAGTGGTTCAAGTCCCCCACACCAGGCAATTAGTTTTATCACCCCAGCATCAAACTCATTATAGCACCCCTCTCCCCATATCACAATTTATTTCATCCTCTGGTGGCCCGGTTGGACATCAGACCTTCAGGTAGTTGGGAGGGATAAGGAACGTTTCCAGCAACCCACTCAGGATAATATATATAAGCACAGCAGCAAAAAGTAAAGTGCTTGTTCAGATTTATTTTGAAGCGCTGTAACATGTGCTACATGAAAAAGACCAACAAAAAATAAATGTGAACAAGCACATTGCATTTTGCTGCTGTGCTTATATATATATGGTAATGGAGTGGGTTGCTGGGTGCAGGAATGTTTTTCCTTGTCTGTCTGTCTCCTTTTTCCCCTAGGACTAACGTCGGCAAGTGCATTCAATCCTTTCTTGAGTTGGGGGAGAGGGACATGTATTTTTTTTATCCCCTGACAGGCCGGGTTGAACTTGGGATTCATCAGGTTGTTGAGGGGAGGGGGACAGATTTATTTTCTGATCGTCCGGGTGTGGCCCTGGACTCATCGGGTAGTTGGGTGGAGGAGGAGGGATAGATGTTTTTATTAACAGATCGTGTTGCGCACTGGATCAGTTAGGTAGTTGGGGAAGGGGGGAACCAGATTTTATTTATTCCCTGATAGGTCAGGTTGGGCACTGGACCCATCAGGTAATTTGCAGGAGGGGGACAGATTTTTTGTATTCACTGGTTGGGCACCGGATTGTTCTGCTGTGCATCAAGCTAAGCTTGAGCATGCATGGCAGTTTGATCCCTATGTGCATACTGAGAAGTGTGCAGAACCGAGACTGAGCAGTGTGTGAAGGAATGAGCAAGAGAGGGACAGTCGGGCGGTGGATAAGTGACACTTGGGGTTACAGCCCCGGAAGTGTGCGCCATTGATTCCCCTCTGTAAAGTCTCCCACACTAGTGCACTGTGGACAGGAGCAGGCACAGATCCCTGAAGAGGCTGGTAGCAGCAGCAGTGCCCCAAGCCTCCCATGCATTGTTTGAGACCCTCACTGTGACCTGAGTGGAAGGGCATGAGGAGAGCAGTGTTTTACTACTATACCGATTCCAGCTTCCACTCACCACTTTGCTGCTACTCCTCCTTATCCCTATTTGACTTAATGAACAGGCCAAGCTGAGAGTCAGACTCATCAGGTAGTTTGAGGAAGGGGCACAGTTTTTTGTATTCCCTGATGAGTCAGTTGGGGCTCCGAACTGGTAAGATAGTTGTGGGAGAAGATGGGCAGATTTTTGTTCTATTCCCTGACAGGTTAGGTTGGGTACTGGACCTGCCAAGTTGTTGGTGGGTGGGTCAGATGTATTTTTTGTTCTCTGATGGCTGGGCTGAACACTGGCCCTGTCACGTTGTTGGGAAGGGGGTTTTATTTTCTGACTGGCCAGGTACGTCAGTAAAACTTTATCTCTTATAGTAGATGCTGCTAAGCAGCACTCTTCTTGTGTCAGAACTACAGTGGACTTTTCCTTCTTGTTATTCTATGTGTTGATTATTTCAGAATGTGTTTCAGGGTATCAGTCCTTGTATTACCCTACAAGTATCTCTCATAGTGTGAAGAAGTTTCTAAAAACTATTGTAGTCATCTAACAAAAACAAAAAATCTACACAGCCACTAATCAGCAATCTACTGCTTGTCACATTAAAATATATTTCTCAGGGCCGGCCCGGTGGCGCTGAGGGCTGAGGCGCTGGCCACCTTACCTCACGGCATGCCGGTGACCCGGGTTTGGGAATGAGCCCGGGTCGTCGGAGGTCGGCAGTGGGGGGGAGAGGGCGGAGCTGGATTGAACTGCCGACAGGCAGGCACTCCTCTCCAGGGAGGCGATGCGGCATCCCTTGGCCAGTGGTGACCCCTAGTGGAGGCTAGGAGCTGCACAGGCTCAGAGGGGGCCAGGCGTTAGGCCATGGGGTGGGGGATAGGGGTCGTAACTGGGGCTGTAGGCACATGCGCGTCTCCACACGCATGTGTTCCTACTCCTGGGGCTCCTGGGCGAGAAACCGGCGGCAAGCAGGATGATGACCGGCTCCGCTCCTGGCCCGGGTACAAGGTAAGTGCCGGCGATTCCAGGGGACGGGGCTGGGGAAGTCGGTCGGATGGGGGCGGCCGACCGGAGGAGATAAATAGGAATAATAAAAAAAATATATATATATTTCTCAGACCCTGAGTTGGTTGACAGCTTTTAAAACTAACGGTACTGTAAGTTCCACCACCCCTGTCTGTTTTCATGGAAAGCCACAGCTTTCACATAGCACTGGGAAAGTGACTTGGAGCGACCATCCCTGAATGTGCTCCTTTCATTTCCAGCCTTTGTAATCTGCTCTGAAGGTGTGGGCTGTCTGTCTTTTTTAATTTTTTAAATGGCAAAAGAAAACTGAGAGCTGCTGGGTGCCTGGACTACTGTGAGAGAAATGGAGTCTCCGGAGGGAGCGACACCACAAGTCATAGCAGTGGTAGCATGGGCGAAATGGGTGACAGTGCAGGTGGGCACAGGATAGGCAAGGTAATGGCAGTTACTCGGGCCATGGATCAGAATCCTGAAAAAAGAAAATGTCTAAGAATTGCTACACAGGGTTAGTTAGCTAGCTAGTTTATTAGTTAGTTGGGAAAAAATGTTTTTCACGTGCCTGCAGTGTCATACTTGTGGGGTTGGGATGGGTAGGTATTATGTGTGATGTGTAGAAATGTTAGTTAGTGGGTTAGGGCAAGTAATGGGTGTTTACCTAAGTAACATAGCTGCTAGATTTATTTTTTTAAACTTTCTGGAAGGCATGGATATGTGGGGTGCACTGCATCTTGATTGCCAGAAAAGTGCCATCCTCAGGGGTGTTGCTGTATAAACCCATAGCTGATGGTGTCACCTGACTAATCAGGCCACATAATTTTCCCTACCCATTGTATAATGTGGGGTAATGGCTCAGCTTGGGACATGAGGCACAAGGTAACGCTGACTTCCTTATGCACCAGAGAAGTGCCATTACCCTAAAATTACGCAGGCACCTTGATGTGCCTTATTGTGATTATAAAATGGTCCCTCTGATTTTCATCTTAAAAACTGAGTAGTGAGATTCAAAAACTTAAGTATTTCTGATCTGTGCTGTTGGGTTACAGTAATGCATGGTCATGTGCCCACATCTAACCAATCACATATCTTGTTTCTCTTACTAATTTTTTAACATCAGTTAATATAACCATAGGGGAATTATGAGATATGAGGTGAAGCTGAGTGTCTAGTACCCCTTGGGTTAGTTTAATAAGGGAAGCCACATACTTGGAGTGCCGTAATGCTGTTATTAAAGTTTTTTTTCTGATAGCCCTCAAAAAACTTTCAGAATATAGTGTTTAGACACACTACAGCATATAGTTAAATAATGTTCTGTGTTTTATATTCCTCATTCTTTATTAATGAGGCATTCACAAGAAAGCAGGATCTAATTCCTTCACATTTTGTCTTATTCTCTTTTTTGGGGGGGGTGCCAGGGACCTGCGTGGCATTGACCCCTGGTGGAGGCTGGGGGTCCATCTCATTCTCACTGCTTTCCTCTCAGGATGCTGTGTTTGTGGCATAACAATCTGTTGCTGTGGAAATGATTACGATGTCAAAAACAGCATATGAGTGGAAAAGCAGGAGGATGAGATGAACTCTGGGAGTCTCAAATCCTGTTTTCATTTACATGTCCTCAATAGTAAAGAATGGGGGAAACAAAGACCATTAATGAAATATAAACTGTATTGTGTCTAAATGTTTTATTTTTGAAGTTTTCCAGGGTTTCGAAAAATCACTTAAAACTAAACTGTTTTTATCCTTGTAGACGTTTTTGTAGATTACATTTTAATTGTTTTATTGCACAAGGGTTTCACAAGCAATGCAGAGGATACTATATGGGCAGCCATACACAACAAGCTAGTGTCTGCATCAAAAGAGTTCCCTGGTTGGCATAGAAAACTCAAGATGAAGACCCAGGCTTGTCTGTATATGGATGCCCATGAATTATCTTTTATATAGTATGGGCATCCATGCCTATTTCAGACACATTGTTTTCTTGCGGTGAACTGAATTGTTTTATTGCACAAGGGTTTCACAAGCAATGCAGAGGATAATATATGGGCAGCCATACACAACAAGCTAGTGTCTGCATCGAAAGGGTTCCCTGGTTGTCATAGAAAACTCAAGATGAAGACCCAGGCTTGTCTGTATATGGATGCCCAAGAATTATCTTTTATATAGTATGGGCATCCATGCCTGTTTCAGACACATTGTTTTCTTGCAGTGAACTGACGTTTGGGGAGGAGGCGCTAGAGGTTTTTTTTTTTTAATTCAAAGTTTAATAAGGTTTTAATATACAGCATGACATTACACACAAAAGCTGAGATGAAATACCAATTACAGAAAGGAGTCATGCCCCCCATCTCCCCCCCCGGCTTCACATCTTACTGGTAGATAACCCTAGCGTTACCAGAACCCAAGACCAAATCCTCTTGAAAACTGGTTAGATTCCTCCACCTGATATCAGCAGAAATATTTCAAGATTAGTTTATTTGAAGAGTATATGGGGAATGAAATCCCTCCCATATCTTCCTGTAGCAGGGCAAAGAGCCCCATAGGCTGGCCCTCAGTCTTTCTGTACTAAGATTGAATAGTAGATCTTGGAGCCATTCCGTATACGAGATACCTTTCCCATCCACCCAGTGATGCAGCACTAGTTTCTTCACTGTCAGAGATATCAGAGCCATATGGTATATACGTACATGCCCTGCAATTGAAGAGAAGGCTCCAAGTATACAAATGTCTGAGGTAAAGAGGTCCTCCAGTCCTAACAGGGGTTCTACTTTGTTCCGTATAGTCTCCCAAAGTTGCTTAATGGGAGGGCACTCACATAGTGCTTGATATAGGGTACCCTCTTCCGCAGAACATCTGGTATAGTGCGGTGGTGCTATGCGTCCTATCTTATGGAGGCAGGCAGGAGTCCAATACATATTGTTAATAATTTGGTATTGTGTCAGTCGAAGCCTGTCCTGAGGAACATATCTGTGTAAGTCATTCCAAATGCCTTCCCATTTGTCCTGAAAATGGGGGAATATATTCAACCAATATGTGGGGGCAGCATTCTATACATCTAATGACTTCCCAGAGAGAGCAGTATATAAAAGGGAGACAGCATGGGGCTTGACACACATATCAAATAGGGAGTGTTCCCAGGACTCCCCTTGAGGCAATTCTCCTTTCCCTTTTAAGAACCGGATAATCAAATGGCGCAGTTGAAAAGCTTTGAAAATCAGGCCCCTCTCTGTCTTTAAGTTAGCCTTGGTGTCAAACACTTACCTTCCAACTGTAAATCATTAAGGGTATAATCTTTTAGCTGAGGGATCCACAGAGGTGTAATGCGCTGTCCCCCAAACCTGAAATTGGGGTTGCCCATTAAGGGCTGGTGGGGGCTCTGAGTGTGTTTATACTTCAAGAAGGTACATACTTGAATGTGGATGCGCAGTGAAGTTATCATGGGAGAGTCGGTCAGGGGGTTTGGTGGATCCCTTGGAGATATATAGAGCATAGCTCCCAGAGAGATCCCTGCCTGGGAGATCAACTTTGTCTCCAGGATCAACCACAAAGGCGTATAGTGGGTCGTTGCCATAGTGTCAAGGGGACCTATTCATCTCAGATATTTCTTCAGGTGGCTCGCCCAATAGTATATCGCTATATGTGGCAGCGAGGCACTCGAAGGTTGGTGGTAGGCTTATATTATTGATTCAGTGTACAGCATTTTCTCTGTAAGTTCAAATTTAATAAAAAAACAGCTTCCAGCTCAGTTGGATAGGGGAAAACAGCTGTGTGGCATCATTCTAAGTTGTTGTGCTGCAGTACTTGCGGTGGCGAGCTCATAAAAGCAACACTGCCTACTGAGTTTGTAAACTACCTATGAACGTATGAACCTATACCGGTAGTGGCATCATTACTGCAGCACAGCGACATAATGATGTCACTACTGCAGCACAAAAAGCACATTCCAGGCTTGGAATTCCATGCATGACAACATTCCACCATACACTATGACACTCCAGGGTGTAGGTAAGGCTGAGAATATCCTCCCACCCAGGGGCATAGTGGGGCCCAACACCGCAGGCCTTACATCCCCTGGAAGGGCAGTTATCTCAGCCTGACCCACACCCTGGAGTGTCTTATTGTGTTTACAAAATGTGAAAACTAACAAAAATTAAATAAAAAAAGCCAACTTTCTTTTATTCATCAAAAAGAGGTATTTTCTTTTGTTAAAAGTAACTAGTAAAATGTAGTCCCTCCCCACCTGTCAATCTGCTTTCTATACATACAATAGATGGGAATGTTTATTTGTTATGGAATACAGGAACTCTTACTTCTACAGAATTCCTCTGGCAGAATGTTCACCTTCTCACATGTGACAGAAGTCCTTACATGGCACCATCATCTCTGTTTTATGTGTGGCAGAGTAAAGAGCAGAGATAACCCTGGCAAGCTTGTCAGGATAGGAGGGGGATTTTTCATGGTCGCCAAAGAAACACCTGGAATTAAATATATGAATAGTACTTCATTTAAAAAAAAATGTGTTTATATGTATAAGGAAGGGATCATGAGAGAAAAGAATGTTTAATTATTTTTTATTTATCGAAAGAGTAAGGGTAGCAGCCATGTTTGTGAAGGCAATCAGGGATGAGTGAAATAGGTCATGAATTTTGTATGATGCTGAAAATTCCAAATCCCACTGGAACTTTTTCATACCTGGACATTAGGCTGAGGTAAATGTATGGCTGTCAGGTAGTGTCAGCCAGTCAGGTGGCAGGATTTTTCTTGCCCATTTTATAAGAGCCATTAACCTGTCCCTTTTAAAATTCTGTCAACCAGCTGGAGCAGCTTCAGTTACAGGCATTGTTTTATTCATTGGAAACAACAATTCTTCAGGATACATCTTAGCGGATGACAGGTGTGTGCATTGAGTAAGATGTGCTTGAGGAACAACACTAAAGAATGAAGGATGGGGAGATTTATTTGATACAAGGTTTAAGTTAGATTGTAGTACCCTGACAGACTGGGTCAGTCACAGAGGAAGTTTACCACAGACTAATCTTTGTAGCAGGGCATTTTAAAGAGAGACTAGTGGAGTGGGCAATAATGAAGAAAACACGTATGAACACAGAGTGTGTTAAAAACATTAAAAAGTCTGGGTTGTATACCACACTGCTTTCATTTTTCATATAAGTCTTAAATTAATAGAAACATGTACCTAATTGCATTGTTACAAATTACTCTTTACCAGACAGGCAGCTCATTAGTTTTCATGGATCTACAAGTATACTCATTAACTAATGCTCTCAAGTCATTAATGTCTATTATTAAAACCTCTTTAGCAACCAGCAAAGCAGAACTATAAATAACAGGTAAAATTTAGCAAGCATCTTTAGCTTCAACTAAATATGAATTTATTGCCAAAGTGTTTCTTCTATGTGCAGTAGTTTATGTAGGGCAAGAATAGAAATAAGCAAATTGGTCTTCTGCAGGCATTCTGAGTAACTCTGCATAATTTATTTGGTGGGGAAGGGGGTGGCTGCATACCATGGTGAAACATTGTTTAGTTAATTGTTTATTTCCAGGCTATTTTTTTCACATTGTCCTTAAAATGAGCATTTTGTGGCTGTTGACAGCTACAGAATCTGTTTTCTTCAGTATTAAATATTGTTTTGAAATTTTCTGTATGAATGCAGTGGGAAGGGCACTAAAATGTTGGCATGCATAGGAAGGGTTTCAAAGCAGGAGAGGTGATCTTGCCACTGTACAAAACCATGGTCAGACCACACCTGGAATATGGGGTCCAGTTCTGGAGTCATACTGGCAAAGGACAAGGACAGACTGGAAAGGATCCAGAGAAGACAACAAAATGATGTGGGGCTGCAGGGGTCATATGAGGAGAGGCTGGGCGGGAGCTGGGTCTGTACTCACTGGAAGAGAGGAGAAGGGGACATGGTAGAGACATTCAAATACTTGAAACGCATAAACAGGGTGGTAGTTGACAGCATATTCAAGCTGAGTAAGAACAATAACACTAGGGGGCATACCCTTAAACTGGAGGGGGGGCAGATTCAGAGGGGACATCAGGGGGAGGTTCTTTACCAAGAGGGTGGTACAGCCATGGAACAGGCTACCGGAATGGGTGCTGGGACTGATACTGTGGAGAGTTTTAAGAGGGCATGGGACACGCACACAGGGCTGGCGAGCAGAGGGCAGGCTGGAGAGGGACAGAGGGAATCTTCCTGGGGGAGGAGGTGTAATGGGCAGACTGGATGGGCCAAGGGGTCCTTTTCTACCAGAAGATTTCTGTGATTCTGTGAATGCAAGATACATATTTTATTTGGTATTTTTTTCCAGCAGAGAACATGCTGTGCTACAAACAGCTTGTTTCTGTGTGTGTCCTGGGTATAGGGTACATTATAGGGAATGCAGTTCTCGGTGTACAAGCATATCAGTAGCGTGGTATACTAAAAATAGGGGATACACAGTGGTCAGACTCAGAATATGCCATTTATCTTCATGAGCGAGGGACAGGACCGTTAACTCACAGGTGGCAGGGCCACCTGCACCTAAGTCTGACTCCTAGAAGGGTGGCCTCCTATAAATAAAGAACTTAAACTGTCTGCAAAAATTGTAAGAGCCTGCTTCAGTACAGGCAACTGATAAAAAACATTGGAGAAAAGGTACTGTACCAAGAGTGGGCAACAGATTTATATTTGCGCACCCATCTCCTAAAGGGTTTGTACAAACAGCTGCTTCTGAAAAAAGTAGGACTTCATTATCATCAGCCTTTTCTGACAAAGATTTGAGAAAAATAGATTTTTATGCTACTAAGTACTATTCAGCTAGAACCTGGCACTAAGGCAGGCTTCCTTTATCAGCTAGTCTTTGGTATACTGTGAACAAGGCGTCCGCAATTGAGCGCCTACAAAAACATCGACTCAGTTATAGTACCTGTGTTCAGGGCTACCAGGCAGGTAGTGCCAGGATACCAGGGTGGGCGAGGTAGGGTGACAGGAAGCTATGCATGCGCAGACGCGCACGTGGGGGGAAGGGAAGGGAGGGAAGGTATATAGGAGGGTGTGCTAGCAGCTGCTGGGCTGGAGCACTACCGTGATGGGGAGGGTGGTTGGTTGGGAGGTGCAGGGTTTGGTCTGACACTGCCCTTTTTTTTTTTGCCGGCAGCGGATTTTATTTTTTTCCAAGTATTTCACCCTCCTGACATGCACCCCCAGGAGGAGAATCCATTAGTAGGGGGTGCAGGGGCGGTAACCCCATGGGGAGGGTTTTGGGGCACAGCCCCCACATTAAGAAAAGATCCCATGATCTCTGGCGCCCTCTTGGTATTTGCCATTTTCGGTGACGTACACTTGCCCTAAAGGCAATCGCTCTTCCACAGTCGCCGTTATGACATAGAACCCTAGTCTTCTAATTATCAGTTTTCTCTTTGGTCTTCCATACTGCCTCTGTGTGAGAATATGGCAAAAGAAGACAAGGTACATATTGCCCATGATGTGAAAATAGATTTCTTTTACTAGGTGACTAGGGAAATAGATCAGACTGGAGCGGTGGACGTGGCATACCTTGATATCAGTTAGGCTTTCAACGCCATTCCACATTGGAGACTCGTAAGGAAAATGGGCAGCTTGGGGCCCAAAGGTTGTAAACAGGGTAAGAAATTGGTTAAGGAATAGGTGACAGAGGGTGGTGGTAAACAGAGTTCACTCCGGAGAAGGGAGGGTGACCAGTGGGGTACCTCCAGGCGTGGTGCTGCGACCAGTCCTCTTTAAAGAGCACCTTTCATACTCTGTTACAGAATACCCCCCAAAGGCCACAAAGGACCCTTACCTGGCTCCGAGTTCAACGCAATGAAAAAAAACACTTCTGCATGCAAGCATTTTCAGGAGCAAAGGGATCATATTTTGGATCCGAGGAGCCAAGCCGCCAATCCCTTCCACTTTCCGGTTTAGAGACATGCCCCAGCACTGTTCCATATTCTGATATCACAGTGTGCTTGCTTGGGGAATGCACTCCAGAGATGCCTGTGAGCATGCCCCATGCAAGCACACTGTGATGTCAGAATATGGAAAATCGTGGGGACATGTCCCTAAACCGAGAAGTGGAAGGATCATCGGCTTGACACCTCAGAGCCAAAATACAATCCTTTCACTACTGAAAATGCCAACATATAAAAAAGTTTTTTTCATTGCATCAAACTCTGAGCCAGGTAAGGGTCCTTCATGGCTGTGAACACTCACACCACGAAAGGTGCTTTTTAATGTTTTTATAAGTGACATTGTAGATGAGCTGGAAGGGAATGTCTGACCCTTTGTGGATGACACCAAAATCTACAATAAGAAAGACACTCGGGGTGGAAAGAGTATGTAGAGGCCTGAGAGAACTCTAGGAGTGCTCAAGGGCACGGCAGCTGGGTTTCAATGCAAGAAAGGGAAAAATCATGCGCTTAGGGCACAGAAACCTAGAGGCGGAGTACAAAATGGGAGATGAGGTAGTGATGACCACCAAACAAGAAAGAGACTTGGGGGTAATCATATCTAATAACCTAAAGGTGGCCAGGCAGTGCATAGGGAATGCTGGGGTGCATAGGGAGGGCTATCGCCAGCAGGAGGATGAGGGACATGGTCTTGCGGTGTATAGATTACTGGTGAGATCCCAATTAAAGTACTGTGTCCAGTTCTGGAGGTCACATCTCTGGAATGACATAGACAGAGTGGTGGCTGTCAAGGACAACAACTAAAGCAGTGCAGGGTCTGCAGAAGATGCCCCTGAGGAGAGACTAAGGGACCTCAATATGTACATCCTGTAAGAGAGACAGGAGAGGGGCATATGATATGGAACTTTAAATAATTCACAATACTAAATAAGGTACAGGAGAGGAGTATTTTTCAGAAAAACTGATGATCAAGGAGAGGGGGACATGTGGTGAAGCTGGAGGGGGATAAATTCAGGAGAGATGTGAGGAAGTACTTCTTCACAGAAAGAGTGGTGGCTGTCTGGAACATTCTTCCAGTGGAAATGGTAGGGGCAAAATCAGTGTTGGGGGTTCAAGAATGCTTGGTATAGGCATAAGGGCATCTTAGTGGAAAGTAAGTGGGGGAGGAGCCATAGATCAAGTAGGGTCTGCAGTGACACTGTAGGAAGAGAGAAAATGGCAGACTGGGTGGGCCAAGCAGTCCATATCTGCCATCAAATGCTATGTTTCTATGAATTGTTTGGAGGTTTCGAGACAGCAGCTTCAATTGTATGCTGATTTTAATGTCACTGCAACCAGGATTATGAGTAATGCAGTAGTCAGTAGGAAATTGCTTGGCTCAGTACAACTAATCTGTCTACTTGCCTGCAGCAAAAGGCTTCTGATTTACCCTTTGCAGGAGACTCTCTGTTTAGTGATAGAGCAGAGAGCAACACGGTGATGGTCAAAGCAAAATCATCTGCAAGACCCTCACCCAACAAGATATCAGAGGTCATAGTTATTTTAGACCTTACTCCTGCAGGATTATGAAGGGGGCCCAAAGCAAACCCTGTTTCCAACCTGATTTTTTGTGTCAAGAGGGGCTACCAGAGGTAAAAGTAGAAGAGTATGCAGACCTCAGACTTATTCTGCTCATCCTGCTCCTACAACTTTATTCCTGCTTGCTGTGTCCATGCTATCATGCTAAGGGGTCCTCTTTCTTTGTATCTCTTGGAATGGAATGAACACCACAGACCACTGGGTCCTGGAGTTAATAAAAGAGGACTTATTTCATGATTTGTAACAAAACAAAAAAATTCCAAAATGACGTCCTTATAAAACAAATGACCTTACCCTCAAAACACCTGGCTTTGCTCTGATGAAAGTAGAACAATTGCTAGCACTAAAAGCTAAAAAACATGTTGCAAAAAAACAATTGGAAAAAGATTACTTCTCCAGATGCTTGCCAGGGTCATCATTAGCCCAATAAATGGGAGCATGTGCCCCCCCCCCCCCAGTTTAGACTGGTACCTCCAACCAGTCTTTTCTCCCACCCTTGATTAAATAATAATAGGGCTGTGGAGCCCAGCAGCAGCACCACCAGGTCAGCAGCCTCATGGTAGCCCTCCTGGGCACCTCCTGCCCCTGAGTTTCAGCCCCACCCTCTCCCTCCCACTAGTCATCATACCCATTTTCCTCCTTCTCAGCTGGCTGTCCATCTTCATGGTGTGCCGTCATGTGCTCCAGACTTAGCTCCTCCCGATCCTCTCTCCTGACCCTGAAGTCACTGGTGCATCTGCCGTAACAGTCACCGCTTGAGCTCTACAGCTGTTGGCAGCATTTGGCAGGACTTGAGTATGGTCGGGACTCCCGACCATCCTCTGAGTCCTGCTGAGTGCTACCAACAGAACTCAAGTGGTGATTCTTATTGGCAGTGTCTGTGAGTTCAAGGGCCGGAGGGCCTGACGACTGCCCTGGTGGTATAGCGTGCTCATCATCCAGCCTCACATACACCGTGGCAGCATTGGAATAATGAGCAGTAGCATTGAAGGCAAATGGGGAACTGAAACTTTCTTTTTGTCCCTAGAACAAGGAGAAGTTTCATCTAAACAAAAATATATATATATATTTTTTTCGAACTCTGTTTTTGTTCCACCCCATCCTTATGCCCCACCGAACTCTCTCCGGTGACCTTCCACTCGTCGGACTGTACCTCCCTGCTTGACTCGACTCATCTCCACTCGGCCCGGCACCGGGCATCCCCTGGGCCTACCCTCTGGGGAAGGGCCTCCCCCACCCAGGGCGCTCTTTCCTATAGTATTGAGCTCCAGGCCGAGGTGGAGGAAGACTGAGGAGGGAGCTGCGTCCACCTTCTGGGAGTGTGGTCCTTGGGTGGGAGGTGACGTCACCTATCGGAAGGAGGAGGGGAGGGTGTTTTACTAGTAAATCCCCCTGTGGAGCCAGGCTGTCAAAGCAAAGTACTCCACAGCTCCACCCCAGGCCTTTGCCACAGTGCTACTTTGGGCTACCTCTAGCCGCCACCAGAGGTCACTCCTTGAGTGGTCACTTCCCCATCCCTCCCCAGAAAGAGAGAGCAGTTCACTGGATGCTCAATCTCTCCCTCCTGCAACCCCGGTGCCCGGTCTCGTTTTCACACCCAGGTCGCCAGCGCAAGCGAGGTGTGACAACCAGCACCAACCCTCAGCACCACCGGCCGGCTAACAAAATATTTTTTCACGTAAAATGTTCTCTACTTGTTACTTAGCTGTTTGGGGGAGATGAGATAATAGAGAGTCTACCTGGCTTCCTTCTGGTGCAGCAGCAAACGCAGTTGATTTGAGTCCCTCCCAAACTCATTCTTGTAAGAATAAAAACTGGATGGAAAAGAAAAAAGGATTAGAAAAATTTCATAAGAAGTAAATAGGAGGGAGGAGGAGGAGGAGGAGGGAGCCAGTCACCAAGAGACACAGAGACTATACAGCAGGCTGAGCGCCACGGAGGTGCAGGTACAGAGACAACAGCAGCAGAAGCCAAGGTCCAACCTAGGAGGAACGAACTTTCTGGAAGCTGGAACAAAATACATTCAAAAGCTACGAAGCTATATATATATACAGATAAATGTAGATAGTAAGGACTGGGAGAGAGCCAGGTGGAAAGCAACAAGAGCAGGCCTCTGTAATGAGCAGCTTCAGCCTGGAAAAGCAGCAGACAGACAACAGCCTGCTGCTGCTGCTGGCTCTGTCAGTAAGGCAAGCAAGGAAGGAACTGTCTGAAAGGAATTAAATAATAAATAAACTAGCTGATTAAAATAAAAAAAAAAAGAGGTGAGAGAGAGAGAGAAAGAAAGAGTGTGAAACTGAAAGAAGGGTAAGAAGGCCCCACAGGGTATTTCTGTTTCACCTACCCCAGAAATAAATAACAGCAGTATTTGCTGGCAATGCCTGTCCTGCACCCATCGTGCTTTATTGCCTGCAGGGTTGTTTGTCCTACCCTAAAATAACAGCAGTGTTTTCTGGCACAGTCTGTAGTGCTTTATTGCCTGCTGGGTTGTTTGTCCTACCCCTAAAATAACAGCAGTGTTTTCTGGCACAGTCTGTAGTGCTTTGTTGCTACAGGGTATTTCTGTTACACCAGAAAATAAATAACAGTAGTATTTGCTGGCAATGCCTGTCACACATTCCAGAGTGCTTTATTGCCCACATTGTATTTCTCGGACTCCTACCCCAGAAAATAAATAACAGCATTGTTTGCTGGCATAGTCCATAGTGCTTTTTTGCCCACAGGGCATTTCTCTAACCCCCGAAATAAATAACAGTGGTGTTTGCTGAAACAGTCCATAGTGCTTTACTGCCCACAGGGTATTTCTCCTACCACAGAAAATGAATATTAGCAGGGTTTGCTGGCACTTTAATTGTTTTATTGCCTACAGCCTTGGTTTGGGTTAGGTGTAGGCAGAGTTTCGCATGGATAGCATCGATATGGGCAGAGAAGTCAAGCTTACTGTCAAGCCACACACTGAGGTACTTGAAGGATGGGAGCACTTCAAGAGGGGAGCCACCCAGTGTGGAGAAAACTGGTGGTCTTGAAAGCCAATCACCAATTTTCCAATAGATAAATAAATAAGCAAGCAATCTAATTGCTTTTCGGCCTACTGTGTGTGTGAGTGGGGTGTATCATTTCTTCTTGACCAGGGCTTTCACATCATCGTGAACTGCTTTACTGGCTACAGCCAAGACGGTCTCAGTTGATGTAGCCTGTGGTACTGTTTTAAGATTTTGGAGCAAGTTCTACTAAAGGTGAAAAGCAAAACAAAAGAGACACTGAGTCGTGACATAAGGTTTCTCTTTAATGTGGAAGCAATAACAGATGGCAAAAGAGGAAGATTAAGTTGACCAGCATCATCATATACTGCAAATGATAACGTGCACAGACTGAATGATAATTGTTGATAAAGATACATTTTTCAGTGATCAAACAAGTGGCCCAGTATGTCAGACTGAAGACCTCATTACTACTTGAAGCAGTGCAACAGTGGATGTAAATACTGAACAATCTTCTACTTCCAGTGAGTCAGACTTGTCACAGTCACTTACAGTTTCTGCAATTTCTGATAATAACAATGCTCCTACTGACCTTGGCAATAAAGAGAAAGGCCCCACTTAGCCTATAACTAATTTCAGTAGTACAATTTATCAATCAGTCAATCAATCAATCAATCAATCAATCTTTATTTAACCAGGCAGAACATCATTGAGTAAGCTCATTTTCAAGATGGTCCTGGAATGCCAATAGGCACTTACAGCAAGCAGTGGACATGTACAAGCGAACATAACAGAAAACGCGTATGTAGTGCATGGCAAACACAAAGTGAGAGACTTGAATGGATACACAAAGGAAGAGGTGAATAATAATAGGATATACAGGGGGTTACATAGGAATCAAGTGCTTATCTTCAAGTAGTGGATGTAATACCTACAAGAATCCAAAAACAAAGCTACAACACATCCTTACATGGGATATACTAGGTAGGAAGCAATGTAGGTGGAATAAGGATAATTAAGTGCTGCGGGGCGTGAGAAGACAGAGAGAAAAATTAGGAGGGTCAGTGGAAAAGGGTGAGGAGAAAAGGGGGGAGATGGGGAAGTAATTTGAGGGGAGTAGGAGAAGGTAAAGGCAGTTAGAAGGTGGAACGTAGGAATGGGGAAGGAAGGGTAAGGGGAAGGGAGGGATGAAGGAAAGAGGAGCAACTTAGGGTAGGAGATAGAGGTGAGAGAAAGGAGAGTGGGGAGGTAGGGGAACAAGAACGGGGACATTAGAGGTGCTAGTAGTGGGGTGGGGCGAGAAACGTGCCAGATGGGGTATAGAGTAGATTAAAAGTGAATACTGTATCTGTCTGTTGTTATGGTTAGGAGTAGCAGTTGCACGCTTCCGTCAGGGAACGATTAAGCAGGGATTTAAAGATGGATATACCAGGTATATGAGTACGTTTTAGGGACTTTTGAAGGGCATTCCATAAAGTAGGTAGGGCAAAGCTTATGGTTGCAGCACCGTGATGTGTTCTGACCTTAGGGACATCAAACAAGACAATGAAGTAACGCCTCAGACAGTAGGATCCCTGTGTCCATGAAAAAAGTACAGATATGTATAGGGGAAGTTGATTAGTGATCGCTCTATGAATCCAAAGTGAGGCATTTCTTACCCTCCTCATGCAGAGAGAAGTCCAACCTAACATTACGTGCAGCGAGCAGTGGTGCATGTTAAAAGGGGCATTGGTAATAAATCTTGGTGCACGATGATACAGTGTGTCAAGTTTGGTTAGGGCGGATTTAGGACAGTGGCTATAGAGAATATTGGCATAGTGAATCAAAGGGAGAAAAGTAGTTTGCACCAGTTTTAGTTTTGCCTCATATTTGAGGAGATGTCTGATACGGTAGAAGATGCCCAGTCTTTAATGTAGTTATTTGGCTAGTTCATCAATGTGGAACAAAAAGGAGAGCTTGCTGTCAAGCC
Organism: Neoceratodus forsteri; assembly: GCA_016271365.2. NCBI lineage: Eukaryota > Metazoa > Chordata > Ceratodontiformes > Ceratodontidae > Neoceratodus > Neoceratodus forsteri. The sequence continues at coordinate 1,173,899,676 of CM057453.1, read as the reverse complement.
AAAAGCCCAGGTATTTGAACTTGTCTACTGTTTCTAGCGGCTCCCCTAGCAGTGTTCAGATATATAAGCTAAGATTATATAAATTGGAGGTTGTTTGTATGGAAGTGTAAATAAACATAGCCTTTGTTTTTTGGCGTTGAATAGTAATTTCAGCTGAATAAGGTTGTGCTGTAAGACATCAAAATCTACGCTGCAGCTCTGCACAAGCAAGCTCAGGATGGGCCAGCGGGTAAATACTGTGTCATCTGCGAAAAGATGCATTAGCTGTACTGATTTTGGAGTTAGTGATATTTATGTAAGTAGCAAAGAGGAGTGGTCCCAGGATTGACCCTTGGGACACCCCTCTCTGCAAAATTTTGAGCGGGGAGAGGTCCCCTTGTGCTTTGACTTGTTGCTTTCGATCTATATGATAGCAGCTAAACCGCTTCGTAGCAGTGTCATCAAGGCTGAGGCAGTGCAATATGGACAGAAGCTGTACATGGTCGACAGTGTCGAAGACCCTGCTTAGGTCAAGGAAGAGAGCACAGATGTGCTTTTTCAGGTCAAGTGCGTTTTGCCAGTCATTTGTCACCTTGGTGAGGTGAAGACTGTACTGTGTTTGGGTCTAAAGCCGGACTGGATAGGGTTTAGCAAGTTATTGGACTCCCAAGTATTCTCTCAGCTGGTAGTTAACTAATTTTTCAAGCAATTTAGACAAGATCGGCAGCAGGGAAATGGGCTGATTAGTTATTGAGATCACACGTGTCACCAGATTTGAAAATAGGGATAATATGCACCATTTTCCAGATAGACTAAAGATCACCTAGGGATAAGGAGAGATTGAAGAGATGTGTAATGGGGGCAGTCAGGTGGTTTTGTCCTACTTTAAGGAAAAGTGGCTCGAGGAGATCAGCGCCAGTGCTTTTCTTAATGTCCAGAGGGAGTAGGAGGTCCTCGACCTGTTTGAAGGATATGGGACTAAAGCTGAATGTGGATGGGTATCGGGTATTCATAGGATCAGGGCAGGGAGGGTCTTTAGTGCAGGACTGGGTGAGGAGCTTGCTTGCTGGAGAGGTATCACATGTTAAACCTGCCATGGTAAAGTGGTTATTAAGTTGGTCCAGGATGCTGGCCATGTCAGTATAGGTATTGTTTCCAGATATAATTTTGGAGGGCAGCAGTGAGGATGGCGTATAGCCTTCTAAGTCCCTGAGAGTACACCAGGACTGGACAGTATTGTTTTGGGATGCTTCTAGAGAAGTTTGGAAGTGTTTAGCTTTTTCAGCTCTTACGAGTTTGGTGCAGAAATGTCTGGAGGCTCTGAAGGCCATCCAGTCTGTGTTTGATTTTGATTTGCGGGCTTTTTTCCATAACCTGTCCCTGTCTTTTAAGGCAGTTTTTAGTGCAGGTGTGAACCAAGGACATGATCTTTTTCTGGTCTTGGTTTTTATGAGAGGGGCATGTTTATCAACCACCTTCAGAACAAGGTTCTGAAAGATATTATAAGCCTCAGAGATGGAGGATGCCAAATAAAAGTCCTGCCCCTGATCTGGCTTAACTCTGCCAGGAATGCAGGCTGACTGAAATTTTTAAGGTTCCTTTTGACTTTGTAGGTGGAGGTGGAGGTAAGCTTCACAGTACATCTTACACATGCTACTGCTCTGTGATCACTTATGTCATTATGAAATGCCCCGGAGTGGGAAATATTATGAGGCTTGTTGACCAGGATTAGATCAAGGAGAGAGCTGTGAGGGTTTTTTTTGGGGGGATGAGTGATGTTAGGGGTAATTTGTGAGAGGCTGTGACTATCACAAAACTCTTTCAACTGTTTGGAGCAGTCGGTGTTCCAATCAAGATTAAAGTCTTCCATTATGATATACTCTGAATTGGTGGTCTCCAGTAATTTACAGAGATGGGATAATTTCCCGAGGCCCCCTGATGGAGGTCTGTAACAAGAAGTTGTATATATATATTGATTCCATAAAGGATACAGACACCCTTAATGTAAGACTTTCTAATTCCTTTGGGACTGTGGAGGAGTCTGTGACTGATACAGAGAATTTATCCTGTATATAGATTGCAACCCCCCCCCCCCCGGGAAGGACGATCAGATCTGAATACAGTATAGGAAGGGATATTTATGTTGTGATCAGGGTGGTGGATCTGAGTCATGTTTCAGAGATCATTAACACATCAGGCCTGGCATGGTTGACCCATGCGTGAATCATGTTCTGTTTCTTAGGAGGCCACAAGCATTTATATGCAGGAAGCTATAGTAATACTTTTAAGCTGAGGTAACTCCGAGTGGGCATGTCATAGGCAAGGGGGGGAGGCTGGGTTTAGTTCTGTGTTCCCAGAGCATAATAGAAGAAGAAGAAGCAGAAGTTTCTTAGCTGGATTATGAGCCCCTTGGTAGTCAGTGTTCGGTGTCGTTTTTGAAGTGACAGTCTGAGGGAGGGTTGGCAGGGGGCTGAGTGACAATTAGAGGGACAGCGCATATAATGCTGTTTTGACAGAAATATATATCGTGCATGGTGGTAGGGGGTTGGCAGATAGTGTAAGATGGGCCTGGTAGATCCCGGAGAATCGGTACTAGTAAAACAGTACAGGGCCAAGAGTGAGGGTGAGCCTAGGGTAGTAACAGGGGGGTCCTTGGCACTGCTGGAGTCTGCAGTGATGTAAAGGTTAGTAATAAGAAGGAGGCATCTGAACAGAATAAAACTGGCTGTGGGGAACAGCATGTTGCCTTGGGAAGAGTAGCAATAGGTTGTGTAGGGAGTGAACTGCAGTCCAAAAAGGTTTTAAGAAGAAGAATAGCCGTGTCTTGGACCTGTTAGTAGGGCAGCTAGAAGGGGAATAAAGGGTGATAAGTGTGGTTAAGCTGTTAGCAATAGTAATATTCCTTGGAATTATCAGAGCAGAGTAGGAGTTGGCTTTAATAACGGGGTGCAGGGTAGGAGTCGGCTTTAAAAACAATGTGTGATGGGGTTGTAAGGAGCTAAATCAAGCTGGGCATGTCAGTATTGAGAAAAATTAAATGCAGACAGCTACTTGGGGAAGCGAGAGAAAGATTGTGGCAAGGCAGGTCTCACAGAAGGCATACCTCTCAACTGTCCCTGATTTTCAGGGATGTCCCTGATTTTAACTCAAAATTTTACTCTGTCCCTCCTAAAATTTGTGTTTCTGTGACTAAACTGTGGGGATTGTAAGCACAAATTAATGTCAAACTTTAAAGTTACAGATTTGCTCTAATTTAGAAATTTAATTTTACACTAAGCCCCTTATTCTACCAGCTTCCTGAGTGGATATCACCAATTTTGAAAATGTGTCCCTGACTTTGGTCCTTTGTCCCTGATTTTTTCAAGCCTTGTCCCTGATTTTCGAGACAGGAGGTTGAGAGGTATGGAGGGATGAGGCAAAAAGGAGAAGCAAATTAGGGAAGGGAATGAACAATTTGCAGCAATGCAGGTCTCACTATGTTTGAATGTCTCATTGTGTTTGGAAGAAAGATTGTGGCAATGCAGATCACACTATATTTAGTGCTAGTCCCCCTAGTGGCTGTGTGGTATAACGTGCTAGTGGCAAAGAAGGCAATTATAAAAAAGGATAGGACAGCCTACTTAACCCAAGTCATGTGACCACTAGAGGCTGTATAAGCAGGGCCCCTGGTGTTCTGTGGCAGCATTTTCTAATTTCTGCGTCATGATTTATTCATTTCTCTGGCAGTATGCAGTCCTGTCATTGGCTAAATATGATGTGATGTCATCGATGGCATCATATGCTGAGCATAGAGGAGGGGCTTCAAGATAAACGAGGTGGGAAAGAAAGCCTGACACTATGGAAAAACAGTATATTTATATGAAAATTCACCAAAAAGAATGAATTCTGCAGCACTATACATATTCTGCGGCATGATGCAGATTCTGCGGCAAATTCCATAACCATAGAACCGCAGAATTCCAGGGGCCTTGTGTATAAGTAAATCGTTGAGCAGGGCGGGGAGGGAGGGTGGGTGGGGTTTGCCTGGGCAGCAGCTCCGTACCTTCCATGCAGGCAGGCTCACTCCGAGGGGAGGGCGGGTGGCTTTTTTGAACGACAGGAGTGGTTTGGTGCAGAGCCAGCCTGATCAGGACTCAAAGAAAGCCTGGGAATAGGGGGAAGAATAAAAATATATTTTAGCAGAGACAATGGGTGGGAGGGTTCAGGAAAGAGATGTGGCTAAGGGTGGGGGTTGGGAAGAGAGAGGAGCAGCTGAGAAGAGGAGACACGGCCTAACAGTACATTCAAATCAGGATTGAGCACTTGGAATTTGAATTACAGAGCTAAGTACAAACCAAAAACTGTTTTCAAATTTAAGCCCAAATCCAAAAACTGTTTTACAATATAAGTCCAAGAATACATTACAATAACTACATTTGATTTCACAGTAACAGCTGCAGGGGACTTTAAGAGCCCATAGGACATCAGAGCTAGCAGGAACAGAGAAAGGGTCCAAGGAGAAAAAAAAGGCATTAGATTCAGTTTGCCTGGGCAACAACGCTCCATACGTTCCGTGCAGGCAGGCTCGCTCCAAGGGGAGGGCAGGTGGCTTTCTTGATCCACAGGAGCGGGTCAGCACAGAGTCAGCCTGATCAGCGCTAGAAGAAAGCCTTCCATGCAGGCAGGCTTGCTCTGAGGGGAGGGCAGTTGGCTTTCATGAACCACAGGAGCGGTTCAGCAAAGAGTCAACCCAATCAGGGCTAGAAGAAAGCCTTCCATGCAGGCAGGCTCGCTCCGAGGGGAGGTGGCTTTCTTGAACCGCAGGAGCAGTTCTCCGCAGAGTTAGCCTGATCAGGGCTAGAAGAAAGCCTTCCGTGCAGGCAGGCTCGCTCCAAGGGGAGGGCGGGGTGGCTTTCTTGAACCACAGGAGTGGTTTGGTGCAGAGTCATCTTGATCAGGGCTAGAAGAAAGCCGGGGATAGGGGGAAGAATAAAAATATATTTTAGCAGATTTTAACAATTTATGGAGGTAAAAGATGAGGCTTTAACCATCAGTGATACAAGGATTTTTGTTGAAATACAGCTGGGAAAAACAGAGTGCATTCTGCTCTGAGTGTAGATGTTTCATGCATGGGCAGGGATGTGCTGATGAAGCATTTACAGTTCGTGGGTTGAAAAAGACACTAGAAAAATCTACAACACATACCTCACCTCACACACATAGCAGTGCAGTGGCTGCGTGGTCTGCATACAAGTGCACAAATGAAATGGGTAACATTGTTATAGAGGAAGACAAGGGCAAGGTTAAGGAAATTCTAAAAAGAAGAGACCATGAAGAGACTGGTTGAAGTAACTACATGTGGGTTGGCTATGGTTATCTTTCTGTAATCATAGTGAAGATGAGCTGAGTTTTAATAACGGAAATTTCAGCGAGACTTTAGATTTGATTAAAAGTTTGACAGAGTGCTTCAAGTTAATGATTCCATCCAATAAAATACAACATATATCTCAGCAGAGTCTCAGAATGGTGTGATTCAGTCTGCCGCATCTTGTGTTACAGATGCAATTGTGCAAGAAGCAAAAAATAGTAAATTTGTATCTATTTTATCTGAAGTCAGCAGAGACATTTCATGTCAGTAACAGATGAGCCTATGTGTGAGATACTGTATGGTCATAACTGTAAAACTGTGTAACGTTTTCTGTGTTTCATTAAAAGTCTCAGAACTGGATGCAGGGGGCACCTTTTACAGGTACGACCCGGTGTACAAAAGTACAATAAAACATACAAAAATATATCTTCTAAAAAAGATTACAAAACATTTCGATATAAAATAACATAAAACATTAATGAGACTGCAACAATTCAAGCAGAACAGACATAGTTCTTCATTGCTGAATAATATAGCTTCAATTCTTTAGAGAATGTAGTAAAACTGGCTAATGATCTAACTGAAACTGGACTGTTGTTCCACAGAGGAGGAGTCCAAAAACTGAATGATTTTTGACCCATATTTGTTAGCATACGAGGGGCAGACAAACATCGATTTTGGACAGATCTCAAGTTAAGATTTGGAGTAACTGATTGAAGCAAGCATGCTGGACTAGCAGGCTGCTTCATGCTCAACACTTTAAAGCTAAAATTAGCTAGAGTTCATTTTGATTTCATATCAAAGGGAAGTCAACCCAAACCATTCAAGATCGTGCAGCGGTGCACTCTGTTATTACAGTGACATGTAAACTTTGCAATTTTATGATATAACGCTTTTTTTAAATCGAGATTAACTTTAGGTGCCGCATCTGCAACCAGAAAGCCATAATCTAATAAGGGAAGCAGATACTGTTTTGCTATACTGAGTCTAGCATTGTTCGTAAGACGTGTTTATTCAATAAAGCTGACCTAATTTTTGGTGCAACTTAGAAATCAGATTCTTAATGTGGGCGCCGAATGCCAAATATGAGTCAATATAAATGCCGAGATATTTAAAGACACTAACAGTGTTAAGAAATTCACCCGTATGGATTGACACTGAAAAGTTATTAGCATTAGATCTGGTTTTTGATGCTGAACCCAGAAGCATTACTTGAGTTTTTGTAACATTAATTACAAACCTGTTTTTCTCGAACCATCTGTACAGAGAATTAAATTTAGTACTTTTTTTTTGTTTTGTGAACTTACTTTCTGCTCTGGACCTGGGAACTCTGTTAGGCAGGCCCTGCTCACCCCTACTGCTCTACCACCCACCTGGTGCTCCCTCACCAGGAAGTTGGGGACAGACACTCCCCACCCACACTGATCCGACGGACCCCCCGGTTCGGAACCCCCTGAGGTGAGGCCTCCGTCTGCCCTGGTGCTCTATCTAGAATCTAATTTGTGGGACCCAGGGCAAGGTGAGGGCTTGGGAAAGCTGGTGAGACGAGCCCCTCATTGGATGTGTGGCTGCGGGGCACTGAAGGCTGCTTTTGCCTATCCCGTGACCAGGGATTTTCCTCCAGTGGTTGCCCCCAAAGCAGTGTGTAACCCCCCTGCAAATGGGGGTTCCCAAAAGTCTTCTAGGAGCTGGTTAAGTGCTCCAAGCCCGAGTGGTGTTCGGCGTTTGAGCCGTTTATCTGTGAGTACTTTTAGAGCCTCTGGTACTGTCTCTTTAAGAGCTGCCGGCTTGCAGGCTAAATTAGCTTGAATGGGGGGACTGTGTAGTTAATGCTCGAATCCCGCCCTGAGTTGCTGTCTGATCGCTCTGTTTCTGCAGTCACTAAGAGCGCAGAGGGAGCCCATCTGAAAGATGTAACTGTTTTCCTGAAATCATTTAGAGCATTTGTAAGATTGCAGTTTGTCTAACCCGCCTCTATTGCAGTCTGGACTGTTTTTGCTTAGCCCTCCATTCTGGTATTGAACTGCTGACTTGGACCAATCAGGATGATAGGGAGACCTTAAAATGGAGCCTGTGGATGAATCAGAACTTGGACTCTCAATTTTGAGCCAGCCTCAAGGGGATTGTATGGGCAGTGACTCTGGGTAATGTAGTTTTGACCTTGGCACCTTTTTGCACCGACAGAGGGAGCCCTGCAATGACTGACAGCTGAATTCACCAACAGAACTGGTGTGGAGCCAAAGGAAATGCCCTGAACTGTTGCTGGCAAGCTGAGATCAGTTGTGACAGTGAAGAGAGAAGGAGCTCTGTGCTTCTGCGTTGCACAGTTTGCACGGAAGCGCGTGAGAGGCCTTGAAGTTAGCCTGCAGCCATTGTGAGCGATAGTTCGGATTGAATCCGAGTTCTGAGGAGAAGGAAGTCTGAAGAGTGGAAACCAGGCTCACCCTGTAGAAGACTGGAGATATTGCTGAATCGCTCGGTCTGCCAGGAACTGAAGCTGCTGTGTGCTCCGGGTATTCTGCAGTAAGTGCGATCGGGATCGGGGAGCAGCCTGCCTGGTATAGTACTTTCCTTTTACATATGAATGTGCGTAGTGCTTGTGGGGAATCACTGTCTCATGTCCCCTGTACTGTGAGCTGTGTGCTGAAGCTGGAAGCAAATCCCAGCTTGTGTCGGACTAAATCCGTTTGCTTTCAGCTGCTGTTGGGTCCAGTCACAAGGACCTTGTCTCCATGCCCTGTTGTTTCTGGCAGTCCAGCAAGAACACTCACCATCCAGTTCTCAGCTTTGGGTATTGTGAGTACAAATCAGGGTATTCCCCTGCAGTCTGTTATCAATTAAAAGTGTGTCATCTGATTATTGCTGTTTCATTTCTTCACGAACTGAGCCATCCGGCTCCAGATTACAATTGGGTGTTGTGCATATATTTTCTTCTTACAGGGCCTCATCCATCTGCACCAGCCGGCCAACCCCGGGCAACGGAACTGGCTAGCCCCCCGCCCCCCATCCTGGGTACCCAGAGAGTGACATTTTGGACCTTATATGCATGCACAGTACTGTGATTTGAATATTTACAAACCAAATCAAACTGATTGCCCCCTCCTTGTTACTGCCCCCTCTAATAAATCAGATTTGTTGTTATTGAACTATATGCTGTTTGTGGTGTCAGTACATGTAGGAAAAGTATTGCATTTTGCTGTGTATGTTGTTTAACCTTCTTCTACAGGGGTTTCTCAGAGACGTGCTGCAGAATCAGTCTCGAGGGTAAGTGGTATCCATATGTGTGAAAAGTGTTCATATGTGGGGTATTGGGAAGGCAACTCCCGTGTACTGTGTGGGCCACTAGTGGGAACAAAGGGGGGTCACAGTGTCCCAGAGGGCTGTACCCGAACTAGTTTAACCACTACTAACCCTGACCTCTGGGTGGAGGCACCCGTCATAGAACCTAGACCCCTTAACCTGTCACTAGCCCGACAGGCAGGGGTAGTAGCCCTTGGGATAGCGCCACCTTGGGGTTACATCTTGGGGGCACCTTGGTATAGACAGAACACTTGACTTGGTGAGATCCAGATTCTGTTGGCCTAAGATGGGGGCTGATGTTGAGCAACACATTCGAACTTGTAGTCGCTGTTTACAGAGGAAAGCCTTGCCCCAGAGGGCTGCCCCTTGTTATTATCACCACCAGCACCCCCATGGAGCTGGTCTGTATTGACTTTCTGAGTTTGGAGCCAGATGAAAGAAATATTAGTAATGTGCTGGTGGTCACTGACCATTTTACGAGATATGCGCAGGCTTTCCCCACCAAGGACCAGAAGGCATCCACCATGGCAAAAGTACTTGTAGAAAACTTTTTTGTTCAGTATGGGACTCCACAAAGAATCTATTCTGATCAAGGGAGAGACTTTGAGAGTCGTTTGATGAAAGAGATGCTTTCTCTGTGGGGGGGGGGTGCGAAAGTCCAGAATCACCCCTTACTACCCCCAGGGGGACCCACAGCCTGAACGTTTCAGCCGTACTCTGTTAGATATGCTGGGCACCCTCCATCTCAAGGACAAGCCTAGATGGAGCCAACAAATCAGCACCTTGGTACATGCCTACAACTGCACCAAAAGTGATGCCACTGGGTTCTCCCCCTACCGCATGATGTTTGGAAGAGAAGCCCGACTACCGGTAGATGTGTATTTTGGAGTTTCTCCGGATGTGGTTAGAGCTGACAACTATTTGCAGTATGTGCAAAAGTTAAAGGCCCAGCTAAATCATGCGTAATAACTGGCTCAAACCATGGCTGCCAAAAGAAATCTGGCCAACAAAGAAAGGCATGATAAAAAGGTGAAAGCACAGGAACTCCAGGAGGGAGATCGTGTATTGCTAAGAAATCTGGGACTGCATGGTAAACACAAGATTGCTGACAGGTGGCATCACCTCCCTCACATTGTAGTGGGCAAACTGGATGATCTGCCTGTGTATAAAGTAAGGCCTGAAAATAATTCAAAAGATGTTAAGACAATGCATTGAAATCATCTGCTGCGTATTGGCCAAATCTTGATCGAGTCTGAGCCTCCAGAAAGTGCTCCCTCTGGACCGGTGACCAGAGCTGCTGCTAAGCAAAAGCAAAGAAAGCCTGCACCTACAGATGCTGAGCTAAGGTTTTCTCCACAGCCAGTCCTTGTTGAAAATGACTGTCAGTCTATTTCAGACGAAAGTGAGTGCAACTTTGGGTACTACCCTTCTTATGAACTGAGTCAATTGTTCCAAGGCAATCCCCTAGTCAATTATGGAGATGAAGCTGGGCCTTCTGGACTGTCTAAGCCCCCAGCTTTGTCCCCGGAGCCAGTGCTCCCAGAAAGTGAGGTTCAGAGTGTTAAGTTGGATGACATGGAATCACTGTGCATGGTGGAACTGTATGAACTTTCAGAGGAGGAAAATGATGAACTGGGACAGACTGGTGATATACCAGAGCAAGAAGAGCATTTTGAGTGCCCTGTTAGTTCACTGCTAGTGTCAGAAAACTCTCCATGTGAGCCAAGTGTTGTGGACTCAGAGATTGTAAATCCTGGAGCTGAAAGTGCCCCAAGTTCTAGCCTCTCTACCCCAATGGACACTCCCCTGACAAGTAAGGACAATGCTGAAAATGAGTCTCAAAGTGAAGAGACTGTAACAGTTCCCCCTAGAAAGACTGGATGAGCTGTGAAGCCTGTGGTGCACCTCAGCTATGATTCTCCTGGGAGGCCTGTAGACTTGCCTCTCAATGTTGTCCATAAAGGAGTGTATGTGTCCCCGAGCTCATTGCCCAAACTGAGCATACGTGCTAACTCCAGGTTACTTGTTTCACCCACTAGGTATGGTGCCCCTGCCTCATCTAGCCCCAAGGTAGCTGATAGGGAAGGTCCCCCTCTCTTCAGGTTTCATGTACAGGAGGTAATAACCTGAGTTAAGGTACAATGTGTGTATAATGCTGTGCAAAAGGTAGTGCGCTGAAAAGTATCAGAAATATGTTTATGGCAAAGGTGATATGTTGACTGATGACTGCACGTATAAGCCTAATGTGTTAGTGATGTAAATGTATATGGTTTTGTATTGAAGTTTATGGGGATACTTACTTGACGCGGCCGACAAGTTTTTCCAGACCAAGAAGGGTGTAACCCCCCTGCAAATAGAGGTTCCCAAAAGTCTTCTAGGAGCTGGTTAAGTGCTCCCAGCCTGAGTGGTGTTCGTCGTTTAAGCTGTTTATCTGTGAGTGCTTTTAGAGCCTCTGGTACTGTCTCTTTAAGAGCTGCCTGCTCACAGGCTAAATTAGCTTGAATGGGGGGACTGTGTAGTTAATGCTCGAATCCCGCCCTGAGCTGCCATCTGATCGCTCCATTTCTGCAGTCGCTAACAGCGCAGAGGGAGCCCATCTGAAAGATGTAACTGTTTTCCTGAAATCATTTAGAGCATTTGTAAGATTGCAGTTTGTCTAACCTTCCTCTATTGCAGTCTGGACTGTTTTTGCTTAGCCCTCCATTGTGGTACTGAACTGCTGACTGGACCAATCAGGATGATAGGGAGACCTTAAAATGGAGCCTGTGGATGAATCAGAACTTGGACTCTCAATTTTGAGCCAGCCACGAGGGGATTGTATTAGCAGTGACTCTGGGAAATGTAGTTTTGACCTTGGCGCCTTTTTGCACCAACAGAGGGAGCCCTGCAGTGATTGACAGCTGAATCCACCAACAGAACTGGTGTGGAGCCAAAGGAAATGCCATGAACTGTTGCTGGCAAGCTGAGATCAGTTGTGACAGTGAAGAGAGAAGGAGCTCTGTGCTTCTTCGTTGTACAGTTTGCGCGGGAAGCGCGTGAGAGGCCTTGAAGTCGGCCTGCAGCCGTTGTAAGTGATAGTTCGGATTGAATCCGAGTTCTGAGGAGAAGGAAGTCTGAAGAGTGGAAACCAGGCTCACCCTGTAGAAGACTGGAGATATTGCTGAATCGCGCTCGGTCTGTCAGGAACTGAAGCTGCTGTGTGTGCTCCCGGGTATTCTGCAGTAAGTGCGATCGGGATCGAGGAGCAGCCTGCCTGGTATAGTACTTTCCTTTTACATATGAATGTGCGTAGTGCGTGTGGGAAATCGCTATCTCATGTCCCCTGTACTGTGAGCTGTGTGCTGAAGCTGGAAGCAAATCCCAGCTTGTGTCGGACTAAATCCGTTTGCTTTCAACTGCAGTTGGGTCCAGTCACAAGGACCTTGTCTCCATGCCCTGTTGTTTCTGGCAGTCCAGCAAGAACACTCACCATCCAGTTCTCAGCTTTGGGTATTGTGAGTACAAATCAGGGTATTCTCCTGCAGCCTGTTATCGATTACAAGTGTGTCATCTGATTATTGCTGTTTCATTTCTTCACGAACTGAGCCATCCGGCTCCAGATTACAATTGGGTGTTGTGCATATATTTTCTTCCTACAGGGCCCCATCCATCTGCACCAGCCGGCCAACCCGAGCAGCGAACTGGCCTAGCCGCCCCATCCTGGATTGCCGAGTGACATTTTGGACCCTATATGCATGCACAGTACTGTGATTTGAATATTTACAAACCAAATCAACCTGATTGCCCCGTCCTTGTTACTGCCCCCTCTAATAAATCAGATTTGTTGTTATTGAACTATATGCTGTCTGTGGTGTCAGTACATGTAGGAAAAGTATTGCATTTTGCTGTGTTTGTTGTTTAACCTTCTTTTACAGGGGGTCCTCAAAGACGTGCTGCAGAATCAGTTTCGAGGGTAAGTGATATCCATATGTGTGAAAAGTGTTCATATGTGGGATATTGGGAAGGCAACTCCCGTGTATTGTGTGGGCCACTAGTGGGAACAAAGGGGGGTCACAGTGTCCCAGAGGGCTGTACCCAAGCTAGTTTAACCACTACTAACCCTGACCTCTGGGTGGAGGCACCTGTCATAGAACCTAGGCCCCTTAACCAGTAGCAGCTCTAGCCACAAATGGTTACCAGGGCACAACAGATGGCAGCCAGGCACTGATATATTGTTACAATGGGGAGGTTCTGCACCATATGGGGCACCAACTGGGGCACAGCATTTCAGGGCACGTGCCCTGGCGGACCCTGATGTAGAGCCGCCACTGCCCTTAACCTGTCACTAGCCCGACAGACAGGGGTAGTAGCCCTTGGGATAGTACCACCTAGGGGTTACAAGTGGATGTGCAATGATGTCAGTGTGGTGAGGGAATGGGACTGCCCCCTCCCGTAGATGTCCACCGCTGCCTCTACCAACATTGCGTCCCCACCTGATGCATTGCCCCTGATCTCCACGGGGAGCTACTGCAGGCGGGGAAACCCCTGGATCCCGGCCCCGGAGATAATAGCAGTCCTCAGACGCTCGATCCTCTCCTCCCCCGCCAACCCCCTGATGGCCTGAGTCTGCTCCCAAACCCAGGTCGCCGGCATGGAGCAAGATGTGGCGTCCAGCACCTCAGCCCTCAGTGCCACCGGGCCGGCTCACTTAAAGTATTGTTAATGACTGAAATCTCTTTTGCATGTGTAAAGAGTACTGTATTGTCTGCATAAAGCAACATGCTTGCTTTGTTGCAGACTTTTGGGGCATCATTTATAAAGAGTGAGAATAACAGGGGTCCAAGTATTGACCCCTGTGGCACTTATGAAACATCCCTAACACTTGAAAACACTGATCCAAATTTAATCTGTTGTTTCCTATCATTTAAATAGTTTGCGAACCAAAAATTACTGGAGGCCCAAGGCATAATCTTTTAAATATACTAATTAATAATTGTCACTCCTGTAGCTGCACTACCTTATGGTTCCCCCCATCCCAAGTACCCATGTTTCCTCCCTCCCCCATACTTCCTCGTCCTACCTTCTCTTCTGTCCTCTCCTACCAAAAACTCCTTCTTCCATTCACCCAATCTCTTGTGCATCTCCTATACTCTAGGATTGAGGAAGAGGGGCGAAAGACCACTGTCCTTAGTAACTTCTGATTGGTTTTCACCAAAGAAAACACAGGACCTATGCCTGAAAGTGGTCTCAAAGCAGCCAGTAAGGGGATCACACAAATGGAATAACTGAATATTACCACACACAGGGTCAGGGAGTCACTAGCATGCCTCAAAATGGACAAAGCACCAGACCCCTTGGCATATTTGGTTAACACATCAATTCAGACAGGTGTTGTGCCGGGAGACTGGAGAAGGGCAAGTGTGATACCACTCCACAAGGGAGGGAATAGGGAAGAGGTAGATAATTGCAGACCAGTTAGCCTCACATCAGTTGTGGGGAAACTGATGGAGACCTTAGTCAGACAAGACCTGGTGGAATACCTGGAGAAGAATAGTCTTCAGGATAGCAAACAACATGGGTTCACAGCAAGAAGATAATGCCAGATAAACCTCATTACATTTTTCGATTGGGTTACTAAGGAACTTGATAAGGGCCACCCAGTAGACCTCCTCTTCTTCGACTTCATCAAGGCATTTGACTCGTTGCCACATTACCACCTGATAAAAAGTTGAAGGACCTAGGTACTACTAAGAGCATTGTCAGGTGGGTGAGAAATTGGCTAAAGGACAGACGACAGAGAGTGGTAGTAAATGGGGTGAGATCAGGCGAGGGAGAGGTCACAAGCGGAGTACCTCAGAAATCTGTCTTGGGCCCGGGCCTCTTTATCATGTTCATTAGTGACATCGGCAAAGAAATGCAGGCAAGCTTGCCCTCTTCGCAGATGACACTAAACTTGGTGGAAGGGTGGACAGTGCAGAAGGGGTTAGAGACCTACAGAAAGACCTCATCAGGCTAGAAAGATGGTCCAGTGTCTGGCAGCTGAAGTTTAATGTGAAAAAGATGCAATGTGATGCACCTGGGAAAGGGAAATCCTAGGGCAGAATAGTGGCTAAATGGGGTGAAGCTCAGTACCTCCTATGAAAAGAGGGATCTGAGGGTCATCATAAGTGACATCCTAAAGCAATCGAGCCAGTGCAACAAAGCATACAGCAAAGCAAATAAAATGTTGGGCTGCACAGGAAGAGGAATCAACAGTAGGAACAAGGATGTGATCCTCCCCTGTATACAGTAGGTCCCTGGTGAGACCTCACCTGGAGTATTGTGTCCAGTACTGGAGCCCTAACCTAAGGAAGGATATATATAGGTTGGAGACCGTACAGAGAAGGGCAACCTGGATGATATAGGGCCTCCATGGACTCTTTTATGAGAAGCGCCTAAAGTCATTGAATATGTACTCACCCGAGACAAGGAAGGAGAGAGAGGATATGATTGAGAATTTCAAGTCCCTAAGAGGTCTAAATAAAGTGCCGTTCCTAGAACTGTTCAACACAGTCACCAGCTCAACCACTAGAGGGCACGAATGGAAGTTGCGGGGAGGGAGCTTTAGGAGGAACTAAGGAAACTACTTTGCTGAAGGAGAGGTTGTGGAACCATGGAACGGCCTACCTGCTGAGGTGGTGAGAGCAAAGACCGTAGCAGCATTCAAGCATGGGTGGGACAGAGCAAGGGTTCAAATTAAAAGCATTAGAATGGGGAAGGGAAAAATTGATAGGGGGGGGTAGGACCAAGGATCTACAATAGGTCCTAGGTAACTCATGGGCAGACCTGATGGACCCTTGGTCTCCTTCTGCCATTACGTTCTATTTTCTAACTCTGGAAGTCTCTAGTTATGTGTTGGTGCCTTTCTGGGAAGCACAAGGATGCAATGGACTGGCATCAGTGCTGTGGGACCTGCCTTGGCCCCAGCACAATATGTGTGTGTGTGTGTGGCGCCTGCTTCTTTATGGACGGTCGTACCCTAGAGATTCACACAATGAGATGGGGTCATCCGACCCCAACCTTTGGTGGTAGATGCTGCACACGTGCAACCAAGGCACAGACTTTAAACCTTTCCCTGGGCCTCTTCTTGGGATTTCTGATTCCAAGGAAGCACAGCGTCATCCTTGACCTCACCCTGCTGAGGCATCAGAGGCTCTGATGGTTGCTGGAGTGGACAACTGGCTCCTTCTGGACAGCAGGCTGTGAACCCCTCATAGTCTGCCTGCCCTTAGCAGCAGATGTCCCCAGTGGCAAGGCCAAAGCTATACGCATGGTCTACACTGGCGGACACCTGGCACTGCCCGTGGTGTCAGTGTTCACAGTGGTGACAGGTCGAGTGGCATAGTGGACAACGTGGGGCTCCCCTCTGACACCGTTTGCTGTGCTGGAGGTGAGACCAGCACTGAGGCAATTGTTCATTTGGTTGTTAAGGTGGAGATTGTCCTTTCTGTCAGTGTCGCGAGTACCATCAAAGGAGGATTCTAACACCAGCCTTACTGCCAGATGAGGCAACACAGTGGTGTCTGTTCTGGGGTTGTGCTTGACTCTAGCCCAGGTGCGAGGCTGGCGACGGTGTCACCCATGGGGTCGTGCATGACCCTAGTATCACTTATGGCCCTGGGGTTGGCCCCATCATAGCTCATTGTGCTGGCGTGAGGGATGGCTTTAGGGTCAACACCACATCTGACACCAAAGGCTTGCCAGCTGTAGTGACAGAGATGAACCTGTCTCCAGGAAGTCGTCAACCCTGAGCCCAGTGCTGTAGGTGGCATCGACTTGTAGTCTAATGGCTGCCCAGAGGGGGTGTTCTCTCTAGTGCCACTGGACGACACTGCCACTGGTGAGGTCTGGAGCCGCTGTATGGGGACTGCATTGCTCCATCCTCATCCCGTGGGAGTTCCCCCATGGGCACTAATTGGGTCACACATTTCATGTAGGAGGACCACTTTTGGATGACTTTGCCTGGCCATCCTTAGGCAAGGCCCCCTGCGCAGTCCTGCAGCCCAGATCGAGGCCCTCCAGACCCTGAGTCTCATCCCCCTCCAGGGTCTTACCACTTTTTAGAGGGGTTGCCCACATTCATAGGTTCTGAGGGACACTGATTTGGGAGCAACACAGAGAGTTTGTGGGTGCCCTAGATAGTTTTCTTAGAGATTCTGATAGGGCCTAGTTCAGGCTCTTCTCCCTGGCACCAACAACCTCTGGGGTAAATGCCTCATCTCCATAGACATCCTCCTCAGAGGATAATGAATCATCCTTCCACTTGACCTTAGTTGCTGAGTATTCTCTGTACCAGCGATTCTTGCTGGAGATGCTCCTTGCACTTGATCAAGGTTCTTACTCATACTGCGATCTGGCAGCCCTGCCATTGGGAATCATTGAGGTTCCCAATGATGACACAGTAGTCATCCCTTCATGACTTACAGCCTTTGGATAGGCATCAAGGGCAGTGTGAAGGCATCCCTTCTCTTGTCTTCGAGCCCACAGGGAACTCTTCCTCCAGTATTGTGTAGGGTCTGCAGGTGTGGGTCTTTGCCCCTTTTCAGGGATGGAAGTACAGCAGACCCCATTGGGGCCTGGATGTCCCAAGCATGATTGACCTCCAAAGGCAGATTCTGCTCAGATGGATGCCTCTGGCAGAAAAGTGTTGACCTCATCACATACCCTCATGTGCATATCTGCACACCAGGCACATCAGGTGACCTTCAACCATTGTCTGTGGTTGCAGCCTGGTCAACTGTTAGCTGCCATGCCTCAAAGTGAGTTAGTAAGGCAAGCCTTTGGCCTTTCTGCTTAGGGCCTTGTGGTGGCTTGGCTTCAGTCAAGGGCATTGTATGATGCCAGTCAGGTACTCTTTAGGCTAGCAGGAACTGCAGTCTGCTCAGGCAGATGGCATGGCTTCATCTTTTCCAACTGGCACCTTTGGGCCAGTGTAAGCTGCTAAATTCACATTTCCATGGGGCTCATTTCTTCTTACCTAGGGTCAGATGGCCACTGTCAGGGTGCTTTCCCGCTCCTGTGCCACAGGAGGCCCCGCCTGGCCCTGGCCAGTCTCAGGTCTCGCAAGACCTGTACGGAGCCCCTAACACTCAGATGTTCTCCCCCACTCAGAAAGCTGAGGGTATCAGTTACCCTCAGGGTGAGCCACCTCCTCCCTCAAAAGAAGGGACAGCTTGGTATTCAGGCCCTTCAGTGGGACTCAATGGTGAAGATTGCTTCCAGGAAGATAGGAAAATTATATACTTACTGTAATTGTTGATCTTCCAGAATGTCTTCACCATTTATTACCACACCCCACCCACCATGCCCTGCTCTGACAGAGCCAAGGCCTCTGGGCAAGCTCACCTTTTTGGTGCTGGCAGCACCAGTGACTCTTGGGTCATCTCCCCAGTTACACTTCTTTAGGGGGTGTTTTGTCTTATAAAATGTATGAAAATGGAGTTGGGCACTCATACAGGATGTCCACCCTCACCAAAATAAATAATTAATATAAAACTGGAGTGAGGTCCCTTTGGGGCCTTCCCACTCCCACAAAAGGGGGGAGGGGATTGTGGAAGGTGACTCCTTCTTTGCTTTTTCTTTCTTGTCATCCTCCATGCCAAGGGTAAATCCCCTCTGTGAGTATATCCCCATTAGTTGTTATGTGCATCTTGTGTCCCTGGGCACTATCCAGTCTAATCCCACTTTGCAGTTACACTGCATGTGGGAGGTGGTATGCACCTTTTTGGATAATTTACACTAGCTTTTACACAGGGTAACTCCCTGTGGGTGCAGGAGATCCAGGTTGTTTTCTTAATAGATCTTTTTCTTTTGACTATGTCAGACTGTCTTGGTTGGTATGCCCCTTTCTTCCTTTGTGTAACTGGATCGTTAGCCCACTACCCTTAGGGGTGCCTGGAGATATATATATATATATATATATATATACATATACATCTCAACTCCCTTAGACTGTCCAGTTCTGCAACACCATATGCACCTAGGATCTGCCTTTCTTCTTCTTCCCTGATGGAGGAAAGAGGAACATGGTTAACAGATGCATTTAGTTAGTCATCTATCTGGTAGCACTGAGTTGCCCCTTTTTTTCAGGAGTCTGTGTGTCTCAATCCTTTTTGCATTGTGCCATTTCATTTACAAGGGGGTCCCAATTCTAGGTATCCTCCTCTTGCTTCTGCGAGAGCCACACCCCTGGACTGCTGCCTTTTTTTCTAAGGCCACTAGCCATCTTCTGTCTAACTAGTGGTGTCAGGCTCTGACTCTGTACCCAGCTACCCATTTCTGCCACCTAGTGGGCCCTGTTATTTATCTGTAGGTTGGCAGTCAGTTTTATTTTGTTGTTATGTTTGTATCCTATATCCTTTTCCTGGCCCTTTGGGCTTGAATGTCTCTAGCCCTCTCCTGTTTTTCTCCACTTTGTTTCCTTCCTGGCAAAAAGAATTGAGGTGTGTGAGGGAACAGGCATGGCTGGCATGAAGTGCTACATGGGGTACGCAGGTATCATGCTTAGTAGCCAGTGCTGAATCCCTCCCTGCAAAACATTTGCTCCTGTGGGGTCCTGGTGCCTCTGGCCCCAGACCCATAAGTAGCAATCAATGGTGAAGATATTCTGAAAGATCAACAATTACAGTAAGTATGTTATTTTCCTTTCTTGGAGAAGGAGCTCCCTTCTCCTTCCAGAAAGCAGTGTGATGCTTACTGTGGGTGTCTCTCACCTGGGTTGGTGTGGGCATCTAGAGGGAATCTCGGTGAATGATGCATGATCCCTACAGGAGAGGTTGGGACACATCTACCTGTTGGAACTGAGAGCAGTGTTTATGTTCCTCAAAGCATTTTGTCAGACAGTTTCAAAACAAAGTGGTGCAAGTCAGAACAAACAATACAACCACAGTTTTCTGCGTAAACAACCAGTGGTCCCAGATCTTTAATATTATGCCAAGAGAGTTTAAAAACCTGGAGCCTTGCATTCAGATGCTAATTTTAGATCTTTTCAATTCACCTAGCATGGAAGCTGAATGTGTTGACAGATTCTCTGAGCAGACTGGCCACTCTACACACAAATGGTCTGTAGTCCAGAATGTCGTGGATTATTTTTAAATTTTTATTTATTTCCATTTTACCAGGAAGGTGGACTGGATCAAAAGGATCCATTTTCAGCCATGCCTGGGGGAAAGAGTACAACATGAGGGGTATCACAAAACATACAGAAGTACACAAATAGTATAAATTGGTAAAATCATCACAAGAAATCATTATGTACATATACATATATTTATTGAATAATAGAATGGGGAGGGAGGGAGGGGCCTCTGGTGTCTTGGCAGATTCTGTAAGCAACCACATGGCCACTTTTTGTGTCCTAGATTTTCGCTGTCTTAAACCCCCTCCTTCTGTGTTTCAGACCAGATCATTTAAAAGGGTAGATTATTCCCTGTTATAGTCTTCTTTGAGGTTAATTGATTGGTCATTTCTTGAATGTATTCCAAATGTGGACAAGGCACTAGATCTTTTTTGCGGCCAACGTCTTCCAATTCAGGAATCTCTTTTCCCTTTGTGGATCATTCGGTGTAGAGGTTCTCCGACTGGATGGTTTGGTCCCAGTATTAAGAAATTAATTAAGGAGCAGCATAGTGCTTGGACTAAATTTAAATTATCTCCCAGTAGAGCTTCAGTGTATCTCTACCATGGACTTCGGAATTTAGTCTCTCAAACTGTTAGAAATGCTAAAAAAGCTTATTTCATGGATCGCTTTGAAGATAGCTAGGCAGATCCAAAGAAGTTTTGGAATAATGTAAATTCTTTACTTTCTCCTAAATCAAAATCTGAAATCCAGAAGTTAAATGTTAACAAAGAAATTGGTGACTTGCCCAAAATTGTTAAATTGTTGAATTCTAACTTTTCAGATCTTTCTAAGTTTAGATCTTTTTTTCCTCCGGCTGGTAATACTAAATCCTTTTCCTCTGTTCCTTTGGTAGATGGACCCAGGTTTTTGTTTGAGGAAGTAACATCAAATGAAGTTTTTCATCTTCTGCAGTCTCTCTCAAATAAAGGGACTGACTGTGGGGAAGGGTTTGATGCCCGCTTCTTAAAATTGGCTATCCCCTTTATTACATATCCCCTTTGTTATATTTTTAACATGTCATTGGCTACCGGTGTTTCTCCCCTGTCCTGGAAGAAAGCTAAAGTGGTTCCAATTCCAAAAAAGAGCTGTGCTACTTCCATGGATGATTATGGGCCAATAGCAATACTGAATCCCCTTAACAAACTACTTGAGCGTTTAGTGGCTAAGCAAATTGATGCCTATTTGGTTACCCATGATTTGTTGTCAGGGCAACAACACAGGTTCCGCAAGCATTTTGGTGTGGGCACGGCCTTGGTTGGGTTCACGAACACCATCCTACGTGGGTTTGAGAAGGGTTTGATGACCGGAGCGGTGTTCGTGGACCTAACCAAGGCTTTTGATTTGATTGAGCTGGTTTGGCGTGCACAGAATTGAATGATCTGGGGTTTTCTGATGTCGCTGTTTCTTGGTTCTGTGATTATCTGAGTAACAGGTGTCAGTTTGTTCAAGTAGGTTCTGTGGTTTCTGATGTCTTGCCAGTTAGTTGTGGTGTGCCTCAGGGATCCATTTTGGGACCCCTGTTATTTCTATTTTTATTAGTCAGCTTCCTGGAGTTTGTAAGTTTAGTGAATCAGTGCTTTATGCAGATGATCTTGTAATTTGTGCTCAGTCAAATTCTGTGTCTGAACTTTCTTGTTCCCTAGAAAAGGATTTTGGTGCTGTCTGTTCTTGGCTTACTTTAAATGCTATGGTTTTGAACTCAGCTAAAACAAAAGTTATGTTATTTGGCATGCAATTTATGTTGGTGGACACCCCGGAACTGAGGATATCTGATTTTCAGGGTGGTCTGCTTGAACAAGTGTCTCCATTTAAGTATTTGGGCACACTATTGGATCCCAGTTTGACCTTTTCACCTCAGATTCAGTCAATGGTTAAGAAAGTAAATCAAAGAATAGGGGTGTTATACAAATTCAAGTCATTCCTCTCACAAGCAAGTAGATTAGCAATTGCTATTGGTTCTCTTCTTCCATATTTTGATTACAGTTCTTGTTTATATTATAAGATAGGTACAAAAGAAATGCAAGCACTAACTGTGGCCTATAATAATATTTGTAGATTTATTTTAGGAGCCCCCAATAGAACACATCAGTGTAATCTTTATTCTCGGTTGGGGTGGTTTTCCCCTAGTTGCAGAATAGAATATTTTGTTGGCTGTTTGATGTATAAATGTTTTTACTTTGGCTCCCTTTTTCCTCTTTCTGATCTTGTTGTAATGAGAGAATTGCTTCCCAGCCTGAGGTCAGCTGATGGCCCCCTATATTTTGTCCCCAGGTCTCGGCTTAGTTTAAGCTCTAGAGCTTTTTCAGTAGCAGCACCCTTGTATTGGAATTCACTCCCACTTGATGTTAGTATTGCTCCCTCTGTTTTAACTTTTAAACAAAAGTTAAAAAGTTATTTATTACATAAATCTGTTTGTAACTGCAATTTGTAATTTGTATTTTTTGGTTTTGTGTTGTTGTTGATTGTATTTGTGTATTTTTGTATTTTTTTTGTCTAGGCCGGGCCTAAAAAGGGACCTTTGGTCCAGTGCCTTTACCCGGTTACCAAAGAATAAATAAATATATATATGTATATATACACACACACAAAATATCTTCCAATTACAATGTAAACTTTACAGAAATCAGATATAAGCTAAATTAACTAGCCTTTACACATTGGCATGTGGAAGATACTTGCAAACTGTTAGCCATGTTTCATTTAAAAATAGACTATTTTGCTGACATATCAAAACCCTGTTACATCAATTTATTTAAAATCTTAGGACCATAATAAGAAAAAGATCTTTCTACGGTTTGTTTACATTTTTCTCTAAAATATACTAATGAACCATTCTGCAGCGATGTACTTTTAGTACTTTGGATCAGATTTTTTCGTAAACATTTCAGTACATTTGTTGCAAACACTTTTTGATCAAAGCTTGCAGCCTTTTGAAATATTCTGTCCCGTGGTGCTAGGACTTGTACATGAGCATATAAATCGCAATGATGAGTATACTTACAAATGTTCGCAGGAAATCTACAGATATTATTAAAAGTAACTGTGTACTTAGACATAGTACTTTCGGAGGCTTGATATAATACGATTGAGGTATACTCCAGTGCAGGGAGCAATACTTGTTTTGCTATTGTATTTTTAGCCTCAGTTGTCAGGTTATTATTTCTATATAGAAACCCAACTTACTATCCACCTTTTTGGTTACATTGTGTACATGTTCCTGCATAGTCAATGTTTGATCAAGAACTATACCTAAGTAATTAGAAGTTTTTGCAACACTCAGTGGTTCCCATCAAATCATTTTATTGTAAGATTGTGTCCATGCTCACTTAGTCTCTGTCTAGTTCCAAAAGTCATCACCTTAGTTTTTTTTTTACTTGTATAACAATAACCTGTTATTGCAAAACCAGTTTTGTAGACTGTTACAGGCATCCAGAAGGCACGCCATAAGTCCGGCCCTGTCTAAGCAGAACCATACAACACTGTATCATCCACGTACATTGCTATAGATATGTCTTTACACATTTTGGGAAGATCATTAATGTACAGAGAAAAGGAGCATGCCCAGGATGGAGCCCTGAGGCACACCGATACCAATTTTTTGAGGTCTAGATTTACTATTGCCAAGTTTTGTTATTTGTACCCTGTTTTCTAAATAATCCTGAGACCATTTAATGGTGTTGTCACTAACTTCGCAACATTTTAACTTTTCGTATTAGTGTAGTGTGGTCCACCAAATCGAGATCCTTAGGCGGGTCGATGATGATGGTCCCAGTCAGCATACCCATATCCATATTACTGTGGGCATCTTCCATCAACATGACCAAACTAAACCTATACTGTTCTGAGGCTAGCAAATTATTTATTTCCAAAAAACCCGACAACTGACAACATACAGCTTTCTCCAAAATCTTGGATAAGGTTGGCAAAAATGATATGGGCCTATATTGCAGTTTGTAGTCTCAGTTTTGTCTCTGGACTTGAAAATTTGGGTTAGTATTGCAGTCTTCCAAAATATTAGGACCCTATTTTGGCATAAGGACATATTTATTATGTGGGCTATAGATCTAGCCAGATATTTTGCCCCGGTTTTTAAATTACCATTAATAGTTTTCAAAAATGTAATTATGTTTTCAATTTGATCTTAAAATTAAATTTGTAAGTCTACTTTTTCAGTTTGACCTTGTAATTAAATTTGTAAGTCTGCATAATAGCTTCAATGTTGAATTTTTGACACGTTTGGGAAATTTCATTTATTTTTCTCTATAAACTGACATGTTTGTGAAAAAATTCATTTAGCTCTCTTACAATTTCCTCTTCTTCAAAAAAAATGTCACCAACTTTTATGTTAGTAATACCGTCTTTTCTTGTTGGTTTTAGGAAATCCTGCAATGATTTCCAGAATAACCTTGGATTTTTAGTACTCTCCAATTGCTTCTTTTTATAAGAATCCTGCTTTTCCTTTTTTATAGCTTTTTACCAGTATTCCGTTGATGTCTATATTCAATAAAATCAGGATCCAACTTGGTCTGCTGATATATTTTTTCCAACATTTATCACTTATTGTCATTAATTTTAACAATTTTGTGTTCATCCATGGACTCATATTTTTTACTTAATCTTTGTCTTTTTACGGGTGCATGCTTATTAATTATATTCCCTAATTTACTTTTAAAAATGTTGACAGCATTATCAATATCCAATGTTCTGTATAATCCAAGGCCTGCAGGCTCCTTAGAGGCGCACCCAGACTTACTCACACCTGCTCGCTCTATACCTCTGCCAATATTCTCAACCTTGATGAAAGGCTCCACTACCAGACCTGCTTACTCTCCAAGAAAATACTGCTCGGACTCTCCCCACCTGGGGTCACTGCCTCTCTTCAGCCTACAACCCCCACTATCTTCACCCGCAATTCAGAGAAAGCTCCTCTGGTTGTGCCCAGGGTAAAAACCTCCCTTGCCCAGAGATCTTTCCACCATAGGGCAACCACATGGTTTAATGCACTCCCAAGCACCATCACTAGTGCACCCAAGATCGCCCATTTCAAAACCACTCTTCGCAACCACCTCTTCAATATCCGCCTCCTGCAACTGCTTCTAATTCTTTTCACTGTCTTACCCTCTGATCCAATATTCTCTGACAAAGTCCATTATGGATTGCAACCTCCATCTTTAACACCAAACCCATGATTAGGTCTGACTACTATGTTTAGATGCCTTCTCAGCTTATAATGCCTCAGTGCTGTTATGTTGTAAATATCGTCATCCAAAGGTTATAAATAATGTCAGAAAATACCTACTTCCAAATCTTGTAAATACTGTCTTGTGACAAATGTCTGTAACACATGCTTAATGTAACCACTGTTATACCATGTATCTCATGTTTAATGTAATTGTTGTTATACCTACTCTATGTTTCCATCTGTCTTACATGTGACGAGGTACCTTTGCAAATGAGCCTCTGGCTCAAAGGTTGTAAACCGATATATCAAATAAATAAATAAATAAAATCCTGACCAGTCAACATTTTTTAGATCATTTAAGATGTCACCTAAAAGACCTTCTTTCTTGAATTATTTTGCCACTTTCATCTTCTTTTTTCTTTTTCCTAATGCCATAAATGGGACAGTAGTCTGATACACTGTCCAAAGTAACACCAACAGTTGTTATGTGATTGGGCTTATTTGTAAGTGCCCAATCAATCAAAGATCCCTTTTTTTTGGTTATTTGGTCTACAGTAGTAACATCATTAACTAATTGTACTAAATTATTTTTAGATAAGTTACAGGCCAGCCTGGTGGCACTGAGGGTTGAGGTGCTGGATGCCATACCTTGTGCCATGCTGGCGACCCGGGTTTGGGAGTGAACTTGGGCCACCAGAGGTCAGCAGGGGAGTGAGAGGATTGATTGTCCGATACATAGATACATAGACAGTGTCGGCAGATAAGGGCCTATGGCCCACCCAGTCTGCCCATTTGAGCTTGTAAGTTC
This sequence comes from Neoceratodus forsteri, assembly GCA_016271365.2. Classification (NCBI taxonomy): domain Eukaryota; kingdom Metazoa; phylum Chordata; order Ceratodontiformes; family Ceratodontidae; genus Neoceratodus; species Neoceratodus forsteri. Next base: position 1,173,873,923 of record CM057453.1, on the reverse strand, counting down.
AGTTTATGTTTTCCTAGAAGTCTGTTGCCCCTTACCCCTGACCTCCAGAATTCCTTTATGTCTATCTCATGCATTCTTAAATCCGTGATTGTTTCAGCCCCCACCACTTCCTCTGGCAGGGTGTTCCACTTGTCCACCACCCGCTCTGTGAAGAAATTCTTCCTCATGTTTCCTCTGAATCGTCCCTCCTCCAACTTCATCCCATTCCCTAGTCCTGGTACATCTTTTCGCTTAAAAATAGTGTATTCCTGCACCCTGTTCCTCCTGTGAGATACTTGTATGTCTCTATCATATCCCCTCTCTCCCTCCTCTCCTCCAGGAAGTACATGTTCAGTTCCTTCAACCTGTCTTCATAGGACTTGTGATGCAATCCATGCACCATCTTTGTTGCCCTCCTCTGAACCTTCTCTACCCTGTCTATGTCCTTACGTAGGTATGGTCTCCAGAACTGTACACTGTACTCCAGCTGGGGCCTCACTAGTGTCTTGTATAGTGGAATTATGACCTCCCTTTTCCTGCTGGTGATGCCCCTGCCTATACATCCCAGCATCCTATTTGCTTTACCTGCTGCCTTGTCACACTGTTTCCCTACCTTGAGGTTATCAGAGATGATAACCTCAAGATCCCTTTCCTGCTTGGTGCATGCTATATCCTCACCCCCTAACTGATATATTGTGCCAGGGTTTTTGTGCCCCATATGCATTATCTTGCACTTCTTTGCATTGAATTTCAACTGCCAAACCCTGACCATTCTTCAAGTTTCTGCAAGTCCCTTCTCATTCTGTCTCACACCCTGGTGTGTCTACTCTGTTACAGAGCTTTATGTCATCACGTAACAGTGAAACTCTGCCTTCTAGGTCCCAACGAATGTCACTGATGAAGACGTTGAATAGGACCGTCCCAGCACTGATCCCTGTGGTACCCCACTGGTCACTCTTCCCTCTGTGGAGTGACAGCCATTTACCACCACCCTCTGTGTCCTGCCACCCAGCCAGTTACCTACCCACCACACTACTGTCCTGCCCACACCCATATTCCCAGTTTGTGTAGTAGTCTTCTATGTGGCACAGTATCAAAGGCCTTGCTGAAGTCCAGATAGGCCATGTCCACTGCCCTCCTCTGATCCACCTCCCTAGTCACCCAGTCAAAAATTCAATGAGGTTGGTCTGACATGACCTCCCCTGGTGAAACCATGCTGCCTTGGGTCCTGTAGTCCATTGACAACCAGATGTTCCACCAATCTCTCCTTCAGTAGTGCTTCCAGATCTTCCCCACTACCGAGGTGAGGCTGACTGGTCTGTAGTTCCCGCTTCCTCTTTTTCCCGCTTTTGTATAAGGGACTACATCTGCTGTCCTCCAGTCTTTGGGTACCTCCCCTGTTTCCAGTGATCGGCTAAACAGGATAGCCAGAGGTTCAGCCACCACCTCTCTCAGCTCTTTAAGGACCCTGGGGTGTACCCCATCTGGCCTCATTGCTTCATCAACTCTTATTGCTTCCAGTTCCTTCAGGACCCTTTCTCGTGTAAAGGGACTTGTGTCCATTTCTGCACCATTCTCACCCCTTGTACTCCCTTCAGACCCATTATCCTCCTCTTCCTCAGTAAAGACTGAGCAGAAATACCTGTTCAATATGTCAGCTTTACTGTTGTCATCCTCCATGCAGCCCCATCCTCCCCCTTCAGTCTCACTATCCCTCCCTTTGTCTTTCTTTTTTCACTTATGTACCTGTAAAAGGTTTTGTCCCCTCTACCCACTGATTTTGCAATGTGTTCTTCTGTCTGAGCTTTGGCTTCCCTTACTGACCTCCCTGTCTCCCTCTGCTTCTCCTGGTACTTCTCCCTATCCCCTTCTGCCTGTGTCTTTTTGTATTGCCTGAATGCAATCTTTTTGGCTTTCACTTTCTTTGCTACCTCTTTGGAAAACCATAATGGTCTCCTCTTCCTTCTCCTCTTGCTAACCTGCTTAATGCATGTTCAGTTTGATGAATAAAGTCACACTAGAATCCTACTCTGGTATTGAACATTGGTAGTATGTTTCCTGTTCAGATTTCACTGGGTGCCCTGCAGTAGCCAAACTCAGGCCTTGTGCCGAGTAACCTAGTCTCCCCGAATCCAGTCCCCACCTGTACTGCTGTCAGCCTACAGTATACCACCGGTCATTTTGTAAAAAGCAGGTGTGGTATAAAAATGGAGGCACCACTTGATTTTAAATTAGAGAAGGTGTTGGCAGGGCTAGCGTTGGTTATCTGGCAGGGTAGCCCAAAAGCTGAAGTGAAGTCATCTAGTGTGTCGCTGTGTGTTGTGGTTTATGCTGTTAAATGCCAACGTTTACTAAGGAGCAAAAGAAATAGTATGCCTTTGTCCTGCACAACATATTTGCATGCTTTGGCTGCTTTTAAAGAACTATGTGTATAAAGAAAGGGGAAGACTAGTAGCAACAGGAAATTGTGCCTGGACGTTGAAATGCATTTGAAAACTGAGGACTTGCGTGAATGGCCATGCTAAATGGCTGAAATGGCTTCCGCCGTGCAGTCGTCCTCAAGAAAAAAAGTGGTTTGTAGTTTAAATTTGCTTGCCGGTGATCGCTGTGAAGAAAAGAGTACTTTGGTGAAAGAGGCTCATTTGCATGGCGTCGTGTGATTGGTGAGGCTGCATTCAGTCCGCCCCCGTCAGCTCTGTGACTGCCCAGATTGAGAGGAGTGAGAGGCGCGTGTACTGGCTTATGAGGAGCATTGCGTGATTAAAAAGGTCTGTGTGGACAGGCTAGACTTTTCTGTTTAAAATCGGCTCAACTCGGATCTCGATCGACTGATTGGAGGTGGTGTCTGAGGACGATCGCAGGCTGACCACCGCCTTCTGAGGCCTCCAGATTGGCTGCAGGCTGCTTCCATCGTGAGCAAACAGTTACTGATAACAGGATACTAACAGTAAAAATTGCTCAAAACAGTGATTTCGCCAAAAGCCATTGAATATGGTAGCCGTTGTCGAATAAAGACTGTGTCAAGTTTTACCAGCTAAAGCAAGTCTGTAAGTCATTGACTGTGAGTGTAGTTATGGATTCAGCATCAGTTTAATTTTCAAAGCCAGACAGACTGAGTTGTAGCAAATGTGCGTTAGTTACAGGCAATCCTGTACTTGAAACTTGAGGCTTTAAGAGATTGTGAGTTTGAAATGTTTCTGCAAGTGAAAAGTCTGTGGCAAATCATATAAATGTGCTTGAAAAGAACAGTGCAGGTTTGTGCAGTTTTGAGCAAAGTCAGTAGTGTGTAAATCGATGCTAGTGGCTTGACCCAATTTTGAGTGTTGATGTTAGGAGGCCCGCATTACAGGGTGGGGTAGTAATGTAAACACAGCAGAGGATTTATTTTGTTAAAGAAAATGTCTAGTAAGTGGGTCTGTGCAGTAGCATTTGTTTGTTTTCCTACAGTTATGTTCTCAGGACCTGCTACCCGATCATGCCTGTTATGGTAGTATAAGTAAATAATTATGGCCATTGAAAGGTGTTCCTGGAGGACAACTGCCTTCATGGCGATTCCTGATATCCAGGCAGTTAATATGCTTAAATGCTGAAGGACGCTTCATGGTACCTCACTGTTCTGGGTGCCTGAGAAATATGGTTTGTATAAAGTGCCCAAGATTGTTTGGGTCCCACGGACAAAAGTTCAGGAACTGTGGTTGGCGGAAGACATAACACATGTGGAGCCTGTTGAAGAAGCCCTCGGGGAGTGTGGGCAGAGCAGAGGTGTGGATTTAGAGACAGAACAGTATGTTGATGTTTCGGATGCTGGACTGCAAAGGACACCAGACAGCATCAGACCCTTGGGGGAGGCTAGCCAAGTCTCATAGGAGAAGATGAGATGAGGAGGTTTTGAATGGGAGGTGTTGACTTGCGCCTAGATGGTGGATAGTCTCTGGAGGAGACAACGTCTCCTGGGCAGGATTCTCAGTGAGGAAGAAGATGAGGGAACGTCGGCCTTGTGAAAAGGAACGGGTACACTGCCTCAAGCCTTGCCCTGTAGTAGTATGAAAGAGAGTAGATGCTACTGCCCTGGCTGTGCAAGAAGAAGAAGTCAGGATCCATTTTCATCTCGTTGAGAATGCACTGGCAGAACTAGGACTGGCACCCTGCCAGGCTTGGCTGTCTCAGGCTGACCAAAGCTGGGAGGAGAGAGACTGGTCTCAGGAAGGTTAATGAAATCTAGGAATGTCCTTTCCTACCTTTCCGAGAGTCTGGAGGAGATTAGAACAGCAGGAACCTTGAACTGGGTCAAGCAATGAAAGGTGTGTATCCTGGGTAACAAGCATGTCAGGATCAGAATGTTCTGCAAAAATACACCGAGTGGAAAGAAGCTGTACACTGTTTGTGGACACTGTTCGAATAGTGATGGAGAGGAAGTGAAACCTTCAGTGTGAGTATGTACCCAGACGGTGTGGTAGTCCGCCCGACCCCTGTACCGTTGGCCGCAATGCAAGGACTCTCCTAGCAAATGTGCCCATGCCTACTAGATGAAAGCAGAGCAGTGGTAATTCACTCCACACCAGCCTTGCAGTGCCTTGTTTTTCCGCCAGTAGACATCCAGGATCAGGTGCCCACATTATAGTTCTACAGTGTACTGGCTTTCCAGAATCCACCCGTCAGCCCACCAGATGACTTCAGATTCGGTGAGACACCATTTACGTATCCTGATCCATCCCTGGTAATCGGATGACGCCAGCAGCTGTTTTCCTTTTCAACAATATGAAGTCTTTTGTATTGTGATATTGTAGTAGACCGTAGGTTAGAACTGTTCGGTGAATAATAGTTAACTTTCATGGGCATGGAACTTAAGCGTGAGCCTGGTTGAAACTCTGTCTGTTGTGCTTCAAACACAACCGTCGATTTTTACTCTCCACTGTACAGTCGCCCGGAGATTTCTCTGCTCGGTTCATTTGTCGGTTTAAAAGTGTTATTTTTCGTTTTTACTAATTCAACCGCAATCTGTTGATCGCTCTGTCTGTGGTAATGTAAGTAATAGATAGGAATTTATTTTCTGTGTGGAACTTGTAAACTTGTAATTTTTCTCGTTTCGGTTTGAACCGATCAGGTTGTATTTAAATCTCTGGTCCTTAGTCGGTTCCCGTCTTTATCGGTTCTAAAAACGATTTCATTACGGTTTTTCCACTACTCCGTGACGGTTGAACCGATATGGTGTCTTGTTTGTGATTGCCAAACGGGCAATTGGTTAGGCTGGCATTATGTCTGAGAAACCCAAAAGAAAACCGGACCCACTGGTTTCAACACTGTAGTGTTTGTGGGGAAGCTTTTGCTAAGGCTGACCCACACACCACATGTGTCTATTGTCTGGGGTTTGACCACCTCAGTTCAGACTGCCAGATTTGTCAAATTTCCTGATGCCACCATAGATAAGAGAGTTGGTAGGCTCAGGTGAGGAGGCCAAAGTCCGCTGACCGATGGCCAGCCCGGTTCGGGTGCCAACCGACTGGAGGGAGTGCCTCTGACCAGGGCTATACTCCTCGGCAAACGAAGAGCCGGGTTCTGAGGAGCCGGGTTCCAGCAAAAGGACTAGAAAGTCAGCTAGTGTAGAGCCAAAAGTTCTCCCCAACTGTTGAGGAAATAGCTAAAGCACTAAATTGTGTAGTTCTTCTCCGTTCCACCTAACTAACACCTTCAGGTGTTGCCGGTTCGCCTGTTCCACTCGGTTCAAGATTATGATTTTAGGATTTAAGGAACTGGGGAGGAGAAGAGGAATATGAGGAGAGTGAATATGGTTTTGAAGATCTGATGTGCCCATTGATCCGGACATCTCTCCAGATAGACCCCTAGGGAGTTTCTTTCTCCAAGGCTTTCTGAGTCCCTTCTCATTTCATGTTTCATAAAAAGTTGCTGAAACTCCAGCTCCCCTGTTGAGGAAGCTGTTGATGACCAAGAGGAGCTAGACTATGTAGAAATGATGATATTCCAGAGTTCAGGAGACTGTCTATTCCTTTGCATAAATCTTTTCGGAACAGACAATAAAAGTTTTAAAAACTCTCACACTATACCTTCTGTGGATAAAAGGATGGACAAGAGGTATACTTTATCAGGCCTGACACTGATTTCCGCTCAACAATGTAAGCCATGTGGGGTAGCAGCTGCAGCCTAAGACAAGGCTAATATCTCTAGCTTCACACCCCCCTGAGAAGGTCTCCAGTAGGATTGATGCTATGGCAAAAGTAAACAGTACATGGCAGCATCTTTGGGACTCAGACAAGCAAATTATATATTTATGCTGCTAAGTACCAGAAATCCAGATGGGATACTGTGCTGGCCCTAAAAACAAGTCCCTGACCAGCTTTCTGCAGGGAGCTGGAAACAGGTGGCTATGGATGGTATTGAGGCATCCAAGGTGCAATTTCATGCTGCAGTGGACTCTAATGATGTTTCATCAAGAGTCATGGCTCATCTGTGGCACTTCACAGGATTGCTTGCCCAGATGTACTACTCCTGTCTCAGGATACCCAGTCTAAGGCCATGGATTTTCTATGTTAGGGAAATTTCATTTGGGGAGCAAACAGAGAATTACATGAAGAAAATGGATGAATATAGGACTCACCTATAGGAGTGCACAGGCCAAGGAAAGGCAGGCCACCCTCAAAAGCAGCTTCCTAGAGGCAGGGGCAGGCCTTTTCATAGGCCTTTTATGCTCAAGCTTCCTCCTCCGCCTATGCTCAGAGGGGGTTCTTTAGAGGGAGAGCAGATTGGCACAAGCAGGTCTGTTTCACCCTCAGCCCAAAGCTCCCTGCAAGCAGGCACCCTGATGGGATTGCTAGGCCAATTTTCCTCTACCTGTGGAGGCTGGCTTACTTTTGTCCAGGACTGAAGTCTTTAACATCAGACAAGTGGGTCCTGGAAGTAGTAAGCCAGGACTGGTTCTCAGCTTCAAAAGGCCTCCAAAGTTGAGAACCAGATCTTTTCCACCTGCAACTCCATCAGAGGCACTCATCCTAGAGGCAGAGGTCTCTACCTCCTGGCTCCTCAGAGCTGTGGAAAGGTCTCCTCCCTCACACCAGGGCAAAGGTTTGTACTCCAGGTACTTCCTTACCCCAAAAAGACAGGAGAATGGCGGCCCATCCTGATCTCAGATATTTAAACAAGCACCTTTTAAAGCCAAAGTTCAAAATGGTGACTCTGGGAATTATCCTACCTTCTCTAAGGCCAGGGACTGGCAAGCTTCCCTGACCTCAAGGATGCCTACTCCATATTCCTCATCAGAAGCTCCCATCGGAAGTACTCAGGTCTCGAGCTGCCTCAGGCTACTAACAGTTCAGAGCAATGCCCTTCGCCTCACTTCTGCCCCAAGGTATTCACCAAATGCCTGGCTGTAGTAGTGTTTACCTAAGAAGGCAAAAGATTGCCATCTTTCCTTACCTGGACGATTGGCTCTTAGTAGGCCAGTCCTCAGACCAGGTCAGTTTACACTTCAGATAACGCAGCAACTGCTTACTCTCTAGGTTTCCTTCTGAATCTCTCAAAGTCAGTTCTAGTGAGCCGTCCAGCTCTTACCTTCATAGGCACAGAAATGAACACACAGGAAGCCAGGGCTTCCTCCCCTGGACAGGGCAAAGACCCTAGTCTCCTGGCTCTCTTATTACCCTGCAGGTCTCCTGCCAGCAAGGCATTTCTGCAGCCCTAAGACATGGCTGCTTCCAGAGCAGTTGTGCAAGGAGCAAGATTTCAGATGAGGGACATCTAGTTCCATTTGAGAGCTTTTTGTCTCAAAGAAAGGATCCTCTTACCAAGCTGATCCCAGTAACTCGAACCCTGATCCAAGCCCTCATAGTGGTGGCAGATCAGAGCAACCTGAGACAAGGGTTCCTTTGTCACTCAGTCTCATTCTCAATCTCTACTACAGATGCTCCTTCTGCTGGGAGTTCATATGGGCGACCTCACCACTAGGGTCTGTGGTCTCCCAGGAATCTCTGCTCCACATCAACCTGTTGGAGCTCAAAGCAGTTTTTCTAGCACTTCAAGCTTTTTCCAAATCTGTTCAGAACAAGAGTATTCAGGTCAGAACAGACAACACCACTCACAATGTGGTATATCAACAAACAGGGGGCACTCGGTCTATGTGCACCGGGTTTTGTGATGAAGTTGTGGTCTCTGGCTTACTCCTGAACACCTCCCCACGGCAGTTCACCTCCCAGGCAAGGACAATGTCCTGGCAGATGCTCTCAGCAGGATTTCCCAGGGCCACCACTTAATGGTCACTGGATCCCCTGGTCTTGGGAGTAGTATTTGCCAGATGGGGCACCTCCGCAGATAGATCTTTTGCAGCCCCAGACAATCACCAACTTCCTCTTTTTGTTGCTGCACCCCTAGTGTTGGGCTCACTCCCACTGGATGTCTTAGTCTCAGTTGGAGGGGAAGTTTCTATGCCTTCCTCCCTTCTCTCCTGTTCAAAGTGCTAGTCAAAATCAAACCCTAATCATGCAAAGTCATTCTGATAGTTCGGATTGGGCCAGACAGCCCTGGTATCCACTCTGCTGTCCTTAGTAGTCCATCCTTCCCCGTCCCTTCCCAGGAATCACAATCTATTAACCTGTGCCCAGGAAGGGTCTGGTACCAATCTCAAATCTCTCAATCTCAAGGCTTGGTTCTTGAAGAGTTAGAGTTTGTTGATTTACACCTTTCCAAGGTGTATGGATATATTGAAGGCCTAAGGAAGCCTCCACCAGGGCTACTACAATTCCAAATGGAAAAGGTTTTCCATATGGTGCTCAGAAAGCATATTTCCCCAGTCTCTGCTGATCTACCCACAGTCCTGGATTATATGGTCCACCTGAATTTTGGGGCTGAGACCAGCTACCCTGAAGGTGCACTTGCGCTGTGTCTGCTTTATTTCAGCAGGTAAATCCTCTTCCCTTCAGCTCATCCTGTATTTTCAAGTTTTAAAGGGTTGTTTCACACCAACCTCCATTCAGGATCCTGCCCTGCCTGGGATCTAATGTTTGCATTGCTCAGCTTATGCTAACCCCTTTGAGCCCTTGTCTCAGCTGATTCTTCAGTACTTGACTTGGAAACTGTGTTTTTGGTAGCCATCACCTCTGCCAGATGCATAAGTGAATTACAAGCGTGTCAGTGGAGCAGGAGTTTATCTCTTTCACAGAGATAAGGTGGTCCTTCGACTAACAGAAAGTTCCTGCCTCAAGGTGGTCTTCTGATTTCCACCTTAATCAGTCTATTTCACTTCAGTGTACTTCACTGACCACTCCTCCTCTGGGAAGAGGATGCTGCACAGCCTAGATGTGAAGAGAGCCCTTAGTTACTACATAGAGCGTACCAAAGGTCATAGGTTTGACTCCTTCAACTGTTCCTCACCTATGGCAAAGTTGGTAAAGGGAAGCCAGCCACTAAAAGATCCATTGCCAGGTGGATTGTCTCTTGTATCCACTCTGCTATGAGAGTTGGGTGAGTTTCCCCCTCAGGCCTGAGGGGCTCACTCTACCAGAGGTACAGCTGCTCTCCTGGCTGCTGCCAGAGTATTCCTATTCTAGAAATATGTCAAGCAGCTACCTGGGAAAACAGTTCACACTTTACCAAGCATTACCCCTGGACATCCAGGCTAGGAGTGATGCTCGGCTCTGGCACAGCCGTGCTTCAGAGTCATTTCCCAGGTAGGTTCTGTCCCTCCATGGGGGTACTGCTGTGTAGTTCGTAATTGTTTATAATATAGCAAGATCTATGTTGTTTGAAGAAAAAATTACTCAATCTTAGTAATGTTGTTTCTTCTAATGGAGTCTTGCTATTATGACCTCCTCCTGCCTGCCCTCTCAGAACCTCTGTTTTGGGGATGTGTGGGCAGTACAGGGTGGCACTTTTTTGATGCCCACCTGTTGTTTTTCACCTACCTTTGGGTGAATTGGTGTTGTGTTTTGCATTTTTGGGGCTCCTGACTTGAGTCTTTATTTTAGGCCAAAAATGAGTGTTTATGTTAGTAGCCAGTTGGCTAGTGTAGGTTTACAGCTTCCACACAGAACCTTAGTGAGTTTTAGCTCAGTAAGATCTGACATGTTTGCGCTGAAGCACAACAGACAGAGTTCAACCTAGCTCAAGGCTTTAAGTTCCATGCCTGCATGGAAAGTTAACTATTTCACCTCCGAGCAGTTCTCACCATGGTCATACTGCAATTGTCATAATATAGCAAGACTCCATTAGAAGAAACAACATTACTAAGGTGAGTAATTTTTTCTTTTGTTCCTGTTCCAAGGTTCCATCTCCAGAGATGACATCAGTCCAGCAGTTTCCAGATGTGCCCTCCTGTAGTTCCCAGAAGATGTCTGCCCAGCTGTATTAGAAGAATGCTGCTAGGGAGAGTCTTGGCTGAAGAGCAGGTTGGGCGGTATTATTCCTTCTACAAGGGGCTGGTAAGTCCAACTTTTCTATCCTTATGACATTGCAGTACACACCCCTACACTAGCAGACTCTAGAATGTATGAACTGTCCTCAAAGACTCTCTCTTCAGGACTTTGTGCGAACTGTGTGCTTCACCGGGCTCCGGCCCAGGAGAGACTCTTTAATGGACTAGCCTTGGGCACTGTGGTCACTAGATGGGACTTTTAGGCACTCCATCCCCAAATGTGTATTGTAAATAATGTCATTGTTTTTTACTGTTTTCTAGTGTATATACTGTTTTTCTACCTTTTCTAAAAAATCTTTTGGGATTCTCCAGTGTCTTGATGGTAGGGGTTTAGGTAGACTGCAAGCAGATTAGGAGTGTGTGTTGTCATTCTTTTTTTCTTGCAGGTGGTCCTGAAGAAGATAGAAGAGAAGACAAGAAGAAGAGGAGGGCTCATCGGAGTTCCTCACTAGTACTTTAGTGTGTAGTATTTAAAGTACTGTTGTGTTATTCTTGTTGTTACTGTAGTAACCCTTCCTTCCACAGGTGTGGTTGTGGGGTGGAGGCAGTAATGTAATGTGATAGATGGTATTAGTTCTTGTGTGTGTGGTTGCAGGGTGCCCAAGGTCGGGAGGGTCCCGGGTTGTTTTGTTTTGGGGTGTTAAGTTAGAGGCAGATAGATTTTCCCTAGAGAGCTAGGGGGGATAGACAGGCTGTGGTCCTGAATGGCCATAGGGACTGCAGTGCTGAGCTATTAGGGCTATGCTCTGGACAGTTCTACCAGAGCCACTAGGCACCCATAGTAAGTGGGTAGAGTAGAGGCTGATATGTCAGCTAAAGGCCTCTAGGCCCTTAGTGTTGCCTGCCTGTGCTCGCACATGGTAGGAGGGGGCCTGATCACCCCCCTCCGCAGGTAGCACATAGGGTGGGATGGCCTAAGCCGGGTAAATAATGACTGCCGACAGTCATTTTCCTGGTCCAGGATGAGTGTAACCCCCCTGTTACCCGGGGTTACTAGAATCCCAGTAAGACCTAGTGGTAGGCAGGGAAGGCAGCTTGTGAAAAACTCCAGTTAAATGGATTTCACACTGTCTCACTCTGTTCTCAGTCTCAGCTGAGACTGAGGGATGACATCACCATAGAACTATCGCAGCTGCATGAGCCACATTGGAATCTGCAGAAGGGAGTTAGATTATAATGTTGGGAGTTTTTAACAGTGAGCAGCAGTTGTGTGTGAGCTGTCTTGAAGAGAGGAGCACAGTAGTCTGTGCACAGGCTCTTGTTGCCTAAGCTCTGATATAGAGCTACTTCTAGGGAAAGGTGTGTGTTTCCGCCTAAAGAGGAACACAGTAAGTTGTTCTTGAAGTGGTGGAGACCGCTGATACGGGTCTATGTGCCCCATCCCTCAGGGGATGGGGTGGAAGGTTTGCCTGCTATTCCAGGGGCAACCCCCTGGTTCTTGCCAGAGAAGAAGCTGCCTATTTTTCTGAAATGTGTTGTGGCACAAGAAGCTTTCAAGATTCGCCCGTGGGGCACCTGCAACCAAAAGGTGAGTTCTGCTCTTTTCAAAGGCCCCATGTTTCACTTGCACTGTGTTAAAGTGGAGATCGGACTACTGAATTAGTGGGAAGCCTGTAGGAATAGGCTTAGCCAAAGTAAAAGTATGTTCAAGTCCAGCACAAGGGGAAAGTCAGGACGTGTAGAGAAGATGTGCTATACGTCTACCCTGTAATCTACATTGCCAAGCTTTCAAAAAGAGTTGTTTAGTGTCCAGAGAAATGGCCGGGTATGGATTGTGGGAGCTGGAGGTGGAGACCCCATCTTTAGTAACCAGGTCCATCTCTACGGATTTGCTCTGTGGATCTCTACTTGCCTCATACACTTGGCCAGTGATGGAAGTACCCAGACATGGGATTGGAAGAAATTTCCCTTAAATTGAAGGCTCTAAGGTGGTTTAGGGAACCACCAACCCGAAATTTGGTTCACTGCCATATGGACCCGTGATCAGGCTGGCGGGGAGCCGGGCCAGAAAAACCCAAATAGTTACAAGTCGAGCTGTGTACCCAAAGCTGCATGCAAGTCCGGGCTGTGTGCCTGGTGGGTTCAGAGCCTGAGGGCTGAAATAGTGAAGAAGTGTTCTGTATCTCTTATCTGCATTACCAGGAATGTAGCCCCGGGGCCTGCTAGTCTATGCTTTGTTTGTTCAGTTTGGATGTGAATAAAGCCACACTTTTAGAATCCCATTCCTGGTATTGGACATTACAGTTATTGCTTCTGTGTTCGGATTTACTTGGGTGCCCTGCAGAGTAGCCAAACCTAGTCCCTATGTGCCGAGCAGCCTAGTCCTCCCCCGAACCCAGTCCCTAACTGGTACTGCTGTCAGCTTCAACAGCATACCACCTGTCGCTTTTGTAAAAGGCAGGGGTGAGGGCTTATATGTGAATGTACAAATTATGATTTTGTTGATTACATCAAGCCACAGTTGGTTAGCAAATAGGTGGGCCCCATATTCAGGAACAACCACTAATTCCGCACAGACAGGAGTGCTGCATGGCACATAACTGATGTCCTGCTCTGTGCAACATTCAGAGTTAGCACACTCCAACTTGAGCTTGCTAACCATTTGACTGTAGAGCCAATTGGCAGCACAGTGCATAGTGACTATGCTTGGTGATGTCACAACATGGGGCTGCACATGACCCATAGGAGCCACGAATGACCGTGCAGCCCAATGGGATAGCGCTATGGCACCTAAGGGCCATATTCAGCCCTTGCATGCAAATGAGTGATTTAGACATGCAAGCTGCTAAGGGGCCATTTGCTTGCCCATTATGGGCTCATTTGCATGCAATTGTCAACAGCCCCTAATGCCCATGCCATCAGCAGACCTGTAGTCTGTTTGACCCCTCACACCCACTCCCCATCCATATTACTATATTAAAGGACTCAGATTCCTGAGGCCTTCCTCAACCATGGAGCAACACAAACATCATATGATAGCACAGCACCGGTTTTAGCCTGATGCTTTGGGTTTGTAGTATGACTCTTCTTCTGAGGCCCCCAATGAAGAGTCATGCCCCTAACGAAGGGCAATGCTACAGACCCAAAGCACTGGGGCTAGTTTAGTGCTGTGCTAGCATGTTTGGCGCTAAATACATTTTGTGATTTATTTTGAGGACTGAATGTGATTTTTCTGTGTTGCTCTGTGTTCTGAATCCTACCACATTGGTTGTGTTGCTTGTGCACATAGGACGTTGTGACTAGCAGCGTCCTTGGCAGCATGCTCTGTAGCACTCCAAGCACTGAGCTCCTGAGTTCACCCACTCCCAGATCTTGTCTCAGGCTCACAAGGACATCCATTCCCAGCTCTGCTGGAAGGCTCCCGAGCCCAGCCACCCCAACCCTGAAGGATGGTAGACTCAGGAGGTGGAGCTGCAAGAGCTCAGTAAGTGGGGGCATTCAGTGTTGTATTGTGAGTGTCCTGGGGCCCAGGAGGTAAGAGGTGTCCAGGGGGCCTAGAAAGGGGACCAAGGAAGGAGGGAGGGTGGGATGGAGGGTGGTATTAGGGGGTTCAAGAGGAAGGGAGTGTTCAGGGACCAGGGGAGTGAGATGTCTGGGGGTACAGGAGAGACAAGTGTCTAGGGAAGAGGGGCATCCCAGAGGCAGGGGAGAGAGATTATAGGCCAGGGCAAAGGCATCAATTGAGGGGGCCAAGAGGCATGTCTAGTGAGGAGGGATGTCCGATGAGCCAGACAGGGATGTGTCTGGTGGGTCAGAGATGAGAGTTGTCTGAGGGAGGTGGGAGGGAGGGAGGGAGGGAGAGTGTCTGAGAGGCCATAGAGGGAAGGACAGTAGTGGTGGCAGGGGACTGTAGAAGAAGAGAGGTTTTGGGGTCCGAGGAGGGGGCATGGAGGAAAGAGGTGGTGTGGGGCTTAGTGTTGGGTCTTGGAGAGAGGGGGTAGTGTTCAGGGCTGTGGGAGGAGGAAGCACTGTCAGGGAAGGGAGCTGTCAGGGCACCTCTTTTCCAATGGAGGTCTTGCATCCCTCTTGCCATCCAGTAAAAGAAATTCTACAGGTGCTGGAGTAGATAAGGTCAAATGTGATAATAACATGGACACCTAATGCTGCACACCATCCCTGGATCACTCCACAACACTCAAGACTGCATACCACCCAGATGATCACCTCCCTGCAGCTGGATCCACACAGCACATTTTCCACCCACTGACCAACTGGTTGCTCCCCACCAACTGGTTGCCCCCAACCAACCATTCTCCCTGCAGCTGGAACACTCCCACACTCTGCTATAAACAGACACATCTTGTTAGGATGTTTGGGAACTCTTTGTAGAGGCCTTCAACCCCTACCTTTTTCCATGCACTGGCCTTGAAACCCCCCCCTCCCCAGTCAATGGCCTGTGCCTCCCCTACCTGTGCAGAGCACTGCAACCCCATACCCAGGCAGTGGCCTAGTCCCATGCATGGACCTGCACCTCACACCCTGCCAGTGATGGTGTTGCAGCCCCTTCCCATTTCACAGTAAAAGGGAAATCCCACAAAAGCACACCCAGTGGGGGAGAGAAGGGCAAACCTCCAAACGTGCATACCCTAAATGACAACCCTCTTACAGATGGGCCTCCCCAGGACTACCGCTCCCACCTACTGACCAGTATCCACACCACCTGTTCTCTCGCAGCTAGCACCACCACCCCAGGGCACATTAGTGTGTTTCAGGACACCATTTAACAGTTGCCCCAGGAACCAGTGTTTGAGGGGAAATCAGTTTGGGCACTCGATCACTCCCCTGCAACATGTCCAACAAAAGTACCCCTTCCTCCACATACACACCCCACACAGAACAGATACTCCTGAGCCTGTTCCCAATCAGAGCAGCCCTGAGCCTGCATATTGTTTTCAGCATAGCCCATGCAGAAGCCCTCACCAGGCAGTACTGCCTATCCCCTTAAAGCAACAGTATTCATTGGATATGAAAAGTTCTGACCTTCAATTTTTATTGTTGTGGAATGAAGAATAGACATTTCGATTGCAGATTATCATTGCCTCCGTGTGTTACATGATTTGTTTAACTTGGTTTTTAACTTTTTTAAATTAGTAACTTGGGTCACATTTGCCATTTTATCACACTGTGCTGGAGATGTGCGTGTTGTGTGTAAACTTGACCCACTCACCTCTGACAGATTGATTGACATGCTGTCAGCATGATCTTCTCTCCTACTTCCTTGTGCTCTGTGACTGAAAGGTATGCCTCTCTAAGCATAGTCAATGCTTGGAATGTGTCTGCACATCTCCATCCAGGTAACCAGTTATTAATATATTTTGATTAATTAATTAATGCTTCCTTGGCTGTTGTTGCGGCCCTCATGTGGTTATCTGTGGGCTGAATCCCACTCCCTAGATGCACTGCGTCTCCCCCCCCTTCTTCTCCTTTTCAACCCCTCCTCGGGCTTGCACACAGCTGCAGGCAGCTTATCCATTACTCCCCTTGAGGAGCCCTTAGTCCTGCCTGCTTCCATAAGTCTTTTACAATTTAAATTAAGCCTGCTGGGCATTGCCAAAAGCCATGGCGTGGCTTACAATGTGCAGCACCTTCTGCTACTATTGCCGCCTTTCACCTCCGCATGCTCTCTCTCTCTCTCTCTCTCATCAACCCTCCCCCACTACTGCTGTGGGAGTGACTTCTTTGCTGTTTCAGTCCTTTCTACATCTCAAGCCCCTTAGGGCAAAGACAACTTTGTCAGAGCAGTGTTTCAGGAAGGTGGGGGGGAGGCATTTCCATCCATTGTCTCTTCCACCTCACACTAGCTCCTTTCTCTCCCTCTCCCAACAGCCTGAGCTCTGTATGGACTGGGAATTGTAAGTGCCTGCAGGCACTTTCACTTCTAGTGCAATCTCAGTATGGGGCTGGCTACAGCTGCAGTCCCGGTGTGTCCTCCTCCTTGCCACTCAACATATCAGCATCCACACTACGCTAGGGCTCATGAGCCCCCACTAGACCCAAGGGAATGGTACTAATTTATTCAAAAAAACTGCTGGCTTCACCCACTAGAGAGTTAACCCCCCAGGGCTAAATTTACATAGTGCCCCCCCCCGAGCATATCAAGCCTACAGGACCACCAATTTTTTTTTCATTTTACCAAATGGCCTACTAGCCCAAAAGAGCCCGCACTAGCCCACCTGGGCTACCAAGTAAAATACTAGTCAATTGGTCACCAATGGGAACCAAGGGGTTTTGCTGAGCCCACCTAAAAAAACATAATTCCTTTTCTGTCTGCTTCTGCTACATGGGCGTAGCTGGGGGGGTTTCCTGGGTGCTCAGAAACCCCCCTCACACCTCCCGCTTGCCGACTGTGTCCCACCACAAAAAAATCTTTCATTTCTTTTAGCCATAGACTCTGCACAGAGAGTCAAGTCACTCGTGATGCGACCCCCACCCCGATTTACTTACAAACAGTCGATCTGCCTCCTGAAACCAAGACTGTGCTGCCCTGCCCATGGCCATGACTTTTCCGACCAGCACCGCGATTCCCAGGCATTTAAACTTTAAAAAACCCTGATGGCCGGTCAGCTGATGAAGCCCTGCCTCCGCTGGCAGTGTTCAGCTTGCTCACGAAGAGGTCTCGGCCCACCCTGGCTCTGCATCACATGTGATTACAGATTGGAAGTCACATGATGCTGAGAGCCGCCACGCACCGAATTCACACACTCTCTTGGCAGTCTTCATTCCGGACCCGCCACGGAGGTGCTCTGAGCAGCTAGCTTGCTGCCCATAGTGTGTTCAAGGCCGTAAGGAGGATTCAACATGGCAGCTGCAGTCTGGGAGACGGGGGAGTAATGGACAGCCTCAGCAGCAGGGGGGCATCTCGGGGAAGGCCGCAGTAAAGGAACTTGGGCCTCAACATACTCACTGGGACAGGCAAAATTACAGGCCTTCAGTGAGATGGTGTTAGAAGCCTGGAGACAGACGGGTGACCGAGCGGGGTGCAGCAGTGAAGTCAGAAGGGGGGATATTTCAGGTAGCTGAAATAAAAATGCACTGCAGCTGAGCACTGAGGTGAAATGGGGCAAAAAACTAACACTAAACATGGATTCAGGAGGGGAAAGGAAAAATTACCAATGCGAGGGGGGGGTACGACCTAACAATTTCAGTGCTGTGGCAGCTGAGCAGGCAATAAGGAAAAATTACAAGGGTGGAGGGCAATTTTGGTAAACTAAAAGTGGCCTAGAAGTGGGGATTTCTATAATTCTGTGCTGATTCATCACACTGGGGCTGATGTGACCTGGGGGTCTAAGGTCAGGAAATGAAAACATGGCTGTCTGGCTGGTCACATCATTGAACAACATAAACTAAGAGGGCTAAATAAAAATGATGATATGGGTTGATGGAAAATTACCATGGGGGTTCTCGACTTCGGTTCTATGTTTTTTTACTTCTCTTTATTCGCCTGATTTGTACGTCACCCCACTCAACTGGATCCCTCAATCCTTCAAAGCGTCCCTTAACCTCCCAGGAATATGCTCCTATAATGTCCCCACCCAAAAAAAAATTTAGCAGGAACACCGGCTGAAATACCTGGGACTGCAGGGATGGATGAAAGTGATGATTTGAATTTTGATACTTTCTGAGACTCTACAGTTATTGCTTAAAATGCCACGAAACTGCACCATTTAACACCTACATTTTCAAAAGTTTCCAGGGAGGCATGCCCCTGGACCCCCCTAGAAGTGTTTGGGAAATCCCCCACCACAAAATCCTGGCTACACCCCTGTGCTACTACTGTGTTTTCCCTCCAGCTAGCTGATATTTTCCTTTATTTTACAGTCAGACTGGATGTGGACTTCTTCACCATCATATAAGTATACTTTTTTACCTACTCCATTCTTCACACCCTATTAACCCCCTAAGTGCTACAGATCCTTTGTAACCCCCTTTCTATTCTTTTTTTACAGGTGCAGCGGATGACATCCCTTTGAGACTCCTACCTCTGGCTCCCTAGTGATCAGGTAAGGCCTTCTACTTGACCTATATTGGGTGGGTTGACTGTAACGGGGTGTCCATGTCTGTTACAGGGTATTAGGTGTCACTGGACTGCAGTGACTGCTTTTTTTAAATATGGGATAGGGAGAGTGAGGGGGTGCTACTGGACACCAGGGACTTAATTTACATGGAATCGGATGAGAGAGGTGTTTGCCAGTGGATGCTAGGGACTTTTCTTTTCAGCAGGTTTGATGGAGTTTTATTTTCAGTTCCCTTCCGAATGGCCGGATGCAGTTTCTGGGCAGAACACATCCTCCACCACCATAATAATCACAGCCTTCCACTCAGCGTTGGATTTCTGTGTTGTCAGCTGTCTAGTATAGGGGTGATTGATAACTTTCCCTCTCAGGAGCAGCCAATGAAGAGCAGGAGGGAGTAGGCAGGACTTCTGCCAGGAAGCTCACAAAAGGTCAAGCTGATTGTTTGAGCATGAATGTTATCAGTGACTATCATTATCACCGTTTTTTTGCAAGGTCATTTTGCATATGGAGAATGGAATGGTGATGCGAGATCAGCAGCACAAAGGTTGGTGGACTTGTGGCATATTGGTTTGTTTGTTGGACTGATGGATGGGTGGGTAGCCAGCTTGGTAAGCAGTCCAATCATTCTCCGTTCTTAAGTGGGATGAGAAGCATAGGCATGGAGAGGGAGCCAAGCTCAGGACTGCAGCTCCTGTGTGTGTGTGTGTGTGTGTGGGTGAATAGCTTCTATATGTGTGTGTGTGTGTGGGGGAGCACAGCCTCTGTGTGTGTGGTTGCAGAAGAAGCACAGTTTCTGTGTGTAAGTTTGGGTGGGGGAGGAAGCACATTTTCTGTATGTGTGGGTAGGGGGAAGCACAGCTCTGTGTGTGTTGAAGAGAAAGCACAGCTTGTGTGTGTGTGTGTGTGTATGTATATTGGGGGGAGCACAGCTCCTGGGTGCTGGGGACCAGAAGACAACAGCTCCTGTATTGGGGGCCAGGGAGTGCAGCTCCTATGTTGGGAGGGTGGAGTGCAGCTCCTGTGTTGAGGCATCGGTATAGCAACGCTGTGTTAGGAGAGTGGAGAAGCACAGCTGCTATGTCGGGGCATGAGGAAAGCAGCTCCTGTTTCCTATTTATTTTTTTGTTTTGTTTTATTTTGTCCTCTGTCACTATATCTGTGTTTTCCTTACTTTGGCGTTAAACAGCAACTCTGGACTTCAGCAGGTGCGTTCATAAATAAGATGTTTCAACTGCTACACTTACTAGAAAAATACATTTTTTTTTTTTATTTTCCATATTCCTTTCCATGATTTACAGCACATCTTGATAGTCCATTTCAAAACTCTGTATAGAAAACATTGGCCTCTCCCCTGTTAACCTCACAATGCATTTGTTTATGACATCAGAGTGCTCACCATGATGGACTGTGAAGTCTCAAACAGCAGTTGTTTTTTTCAGTCTTTATTTTTCTCCCCGTTTTTCCATGCCCCCGTTTACCCCACCCCATGCTGTGGCTGCGCATGAACAGGTGGAGGCATGTGCATGCCATGGTCCCATGGTGCCCTCTCTCTCTCTCTCCATGCTGCCCACCCACCTATGGTACCCTCAGGCCTCCATCTAGGGGCAATAGAACTACAGAGGGGGAGTGACAGGATCCCTCCCCAGGAGAAGAGAGCTTGCCTTGCAGCTATTCAATCCTGCTCTCTCCTGTTTCCCACCTGCCGGCTCCAGACAACCCTGGCCCATTCCTAACCCGGTCGTGAGGCGTGGCAGGAGATAACGATCCAGTGTCACTAGGCTGGCCACAAACAGCAGTTGTATGTTTAGTAGGGGCGAGTCAGATATATTTGAAAGACTTGGTGAAATAAGTGCTGCATTTATATTTAGTAGACCAACAGCACGGGAAAGTAAAAAAAAAAACAAGAAACAAATAACTAGAAAACAATAAAGTTAAAACTCAATTGGTGTAAATGTAATGTTTTTTAGCTTTTTATTATAATACAGAGTTGCTCTTTAAAACTATCTTTTCTGCTAAAACTTGGCTTTCTTTACTCCTATGCTGTAGTGTACCTTTGTATCTCTCCGCTCCTATCTCTGCTCACAGTACTATAAGTTCCTCATACTTACCTATTTTTATCTTTATTCAAGATGTCTGGCCAAACCTTAGCTGCCATCACCAAAGTCAAATACTAAATTTAGTATTAAAGCTGTCATTTATGTGTCTTTAAAGATTAATTACAGTAATTTCTAATAAATTTTGGTCATCAACGAACAATACAGCCTCTAAGAATACTAAATTCTAAGAAGTATTCAATAAACTATGGGCTGGATATTCAAACTCGCCATTCTGAGGCATGAAGCCCTTCCGCTAATGCAAAATAGTTGCGCAGGGGTGTGGCGAAGGCGATATTCAAAGGAATTCTGCGCTATTGAGCAACCGCACAGGCATATCACCCCCCAGCCACAGCCACTGTGCATGGCGCAGTGGAACTTGCGCCACCGCAAGTTGTCAGAGTGGAGCATTCAACTTGTGGCGGTGCAAGTACCATTGCGCCATGCGCAAAATCACACTATTCAAAAGGTGACATGCAAATGGGGCCATAATTCATGCAAGGCATGGGGGGGCCATTTGCATCTGATTATGGCCCCATTTGCATGCCATTAGCATGTAGGTGCACCGATCCCTGAGGACTTGCGCCTGGTGCCCTGCCAGGCAGCAGCCGTCGGGGACTGACGCACCCTGCAGCCCGATCGCGGGCAGCAATGTAGCTCCCCCACCTTCTCCCGAACATATCCCTGGTGGTCCAGTGGACCGAAATGTCCGATCGCGGACGGTATGTTTAATAACTCCCCTCCCGTTCACATCCCTGGTGGTCCAGTGGACCGAAATGCCCGATCGCGGGCAGAAAGTAAACTGAACCCCCCGAACATCTCCCTTGTGCCCGATCGTGGGCAGAAAGTAAACTGAACCCCCACCCGAACATCTCCCTGGTGGTCCAGTGGACCGAAATGCCCGATCGCGGGCAGTAAGTAAATTGAACCCCCAACATCTCCCTGGTGGCTAGTGTCCCCACCCCACCCACCCACGAAGCCCACCACCCGCTCCCCGGCAGCCAGCGGGCAGCAGCATCCCACCCGCCTGCCACCCGCGCCCGCCGACGGACTGCCCGGTAGGGCAGCACGCTTGACAGGAGAAGAGTTGCGGCGTAGTTTAGACAGAGATAGTCCAGATTTGTGAAATGAACATTCATTCACAAATCTGACTGTCATGTACGGTATGGGCTGCACGCCCATTGGCTCTTGCTCTGTGGGGGACACTAGCCACCAGGGAGATGTTTGGGGGGTTCAATTTACTTACTGCCCGCGATCGGGCACAAGGGAGATGTCTGGGGTTCAGTTTACTTTCTGCCCGCGATCGGGCACAAGGGAGATGTTCGGGGTTCTGTTTACTTTCGCCCGCGATCGGGCATTTCGTCCACTGGACCACCAGGGATGGAACGGGAGGAGGGGAGCTATACTGATGCCCGTGATCGGGCTGGTGGGGAGTATACCTGCGCCCGATCGGGCTGCGGGGGGCACAGGGACTGAGTTGGGGGCAGGCCAGGTGGCAGCTGCTGTGTTGCTCTGCAATACAGCAGCTCACCTGTGGGTGGCCCCGACTTAAGCCTTTTTTGGCTCAAAGTCCTGCAGGCGAGGTTGGGGATTGCGCCTGAGCAACTCTGCACAGCCCGTTGAATATCGGCTGTGTAGTTTATGCATGGTTCCTCCTCCAGTTGAGCATGCATTCATTTGCATTGTGCTGTTGCTCAGCCTGTTTTCAGTGGCGCAACTGCCTCCTGCTGAATATCGCAGAATGGCGCAATTTAGGACTTGCGATGAGCAACCCTGTTGTATGGCGCAACCCTTTTGAATATCTGGCCCTATTTGTTTAACTGTAAATTATTACTAAATGGAAACTAGAAATAGATCTGCATTGCGCTTGAAAGTACAGTTTTTTATACTCACTGAATCATAACTGAAGACTACAGCTGTCTCTGCCAGCTTCCTGTGAGAAACTGAAAATGCCTCAGTTTGACTATCCTGGATAAAGAAATGGTTAAAAAAGTGGGTTTTTGAGAGGGCACTCGTATATTGAGCCTTTACCCCCCATTATTTTTCTGTAATGCATAGGGTAATTTTTAAAACTAATCTGTTAATATTTTCTGTTATTTTAAATAGCTGCCCATAAAACAACTACAACTCCCAAAATCCATTGTGGAGGGGAAGCACCTCCCATGAGACGTGATCTCCTAAATCCTTTGGGGGCATTCTTCAATATATTGAGCCTCTCTGTGTTTTAAATTCTGTGGGCTAGAGATTACATGGATTAGCTTACAAATTGTAGGTATGTTTAAAAACATACATCTTTTCAAACTGAATCTGTTATGTAGACTATCTCATCTTGAATGCTTAAAGTTTTTTTTACAGTGTGTATTTCCTAACTGCTAGACTGCTTGAATATGTGTATGTGTGTGGCTGTGCTTTTAGTATTTAATTTGATTAATTTGCATGTAAATACATTACTTTAAACAGTATAAAAGGCTGGGATCCATGAACTATTTTATTCTTTTGTTGATTGTGAAAATATATTTTGTGTATACTTGTGGAATGTCTGTTTCTGTTTGCTTGGTGTAATTTCACTGTTTCTGAAAAGCATGCCTTAAACTGATACTCCTTGTGACTATTTATATAAAAGGTGCTTTGCTAAGTTTTTTTACAGTATATTCCATATACAGCTGCTGTACAGTTTCTTATCACTGAAAGTACAATAGAAACAATTCAGTTGTACTGTTTTGTTGGTCATTTGTGCTTGCTTGTTGAAGTGTGTGCCTTCTGCCACATACTGTATGTTTAGCGTTTACATTTTTGGTTTGGAGTCTGGTTTTATTATTATTAATTGACTCATGACTTGTCTCCTGTTCATTTTAAGGAGCAACTCTGCACTTCAGCATGTGCTTTAATAAGTAAGATGTTCAAAGATGTTTCAGAAGTTAGAATTTAATAGACAATATTTTTTTCATTTTCAATGTTCTTTTCTAAGAATATATACTTTTGCAGCCTGCTTCAAAGTGGCCTAGGGCACACAGTTATGGATGGCCATTGTAAATAAACAGCTTTTGCATTGCAACGTTATTATCTCCTCTTATTTTCTTCTCCCCAGAGTTATCCTGACTTGAATAAGTCTCCCACATAGTAGTGCAATGTGTTACCCTCTGTACAACCAGTCCATCTGCTGTCTTTTCTAAACTTGGGTTACCCCAGAAAGCTTTATTTAATATATGTCTTATTTTGCAGGTCTTAGAGGACATACATCTGTACCTGTCAGATAACTATATGTATTTTTATATCTGATTTACACGTAGTTTAGATCCCCCTTGGTCCTTCATGTGCTCTAATTTATTATTTTTATTTTCAGCTATTCCTTAGGCTCAGCTTTGAGTATTGGCTCCACAACTTGGATTGGCAAGGTAAGAGACTTACCCTTTGTAAATGAATGTTAAATATATTTTTTTATTTCACAAATGTTTGTGTAGGCTAACCCTGCTGAACAGCAATATCTCATTTCTCCCAGAGGGTTCCTCTTTCAGCCTATTCCCATAGCTGGGTGGATTGAATCATTGATCAAGCAATGAGTACAGTATTTGGCTTTAGCAAGTTTTGAGCCATAGATACATAGACAGTGATGGCAAAAGGCCTGTCAGCCCATCCTGCCTATTCACCCTACCTAGCTACTCTGCAGTGGCTGTAGTGGCCAGCCCTTTGTTTTGCCCCTTTTCTAACTAACTCCATATGCCTGTCCCATACCTGCTTGAAGCTGTTCACTGATCTGGCCCATACCACTTCTCTTGCTCACTGCCCACCACTTTATATGAAAAGTGCTTCTAGATGTTGATTTTGACCCCCATGAGTTTGAGTTCCTCTTATCCCAGTAGTTGAGCTCAAGGAGAGAAGTTTCTTGGCAGCCACCCTATTTGTCCTGTGCAAGTATAGTACTTGTATGTTTTGATCATGTCGTCCCTTTCCTTCCTTTTCTCAAGGGTGTCCAGGTTCATGTCCTGTAGCCTCTCCTTGTATGTCTTTCCCCTACTCCACAGACTATCTTAGTTGCCTCTGCACTGTACTGCTTCCACTTTGGCAGTTTCTCCTCATACCATGGATTTCAGTACCTTGCACAGTATTTCAGCTGTGGTCACATAGTGGCCAGTATAAATGGGAGAATCACCTCAGCATCCTTTTGGTTTGTCCACTGCTCTAATACATTGTACTGTTTTTAGGCTCACCTGTATTGTGACCCCTACGCCCTTTTCCTCCATGGTGCTTTCCAGCACTGCTGCACCCATTTCATATTGCACTCTTGGGTTCCTCTTCCCAGTGTGCATCACTTTAAACTGAGCTACTGGTTCCCAAGCTTGCTGTCTAACCAGTGAGAATTCTGAGGCAGTGTGGTAAGAGAGAGTTAGAAGTAGTGTTGCTCAGCTAGTGCTTTTGTGGATCCTACCACTATCTGTCAGATAGTGCTGGTATCCTACCTTGGACCCTACTAGAAATCCTACCAAAGGATGTAGGATCCAGGGTCAGATAGTGTTGGATCCTAGGTCAAATAGTTAGGATCCAGGGTCAGATAGCAATAGATTCCAGTTAGGATCCAGGGATCCTATGTCAGATAGTTAGGTCTCGGGGTCAGGATAATGATGGATCCTAGGTCAGATCCAGGGATCCTAGGTCAGATAGTTAGGATCCAGGGTCAGATAATGATGGATCCTATGTCAGATCCAGGGATCCTATGTCAGATAGTTAGGATCCAGGGTCAGATAATGATGGATCCTATGTCAGATCCAGGGATCCTATGTCAGATAGTTAGGATCCAGGGTCAGATAATGATGGATCCTAGGTCAGATCCAGGGATCCTAGGTCAGATAGTTAGGGTCTGAGCTAGATCCTAGTGGATAGGAACCATGGTCAGATAGTACTGCTATCGGACCAAAGCAACTATCTGGCCAAATGGGGAGGTATCTGTTGATATTCTAATTTCTAGGAAACTATCTGAGCAACACTAGTTAGGGGTCTATAACGCAATATGATCTAATGGGTTGAGCACTGACATGGGAACCAGGAGATCTCAGGCCCAACTGCACAGCTAGAGCCAAATCCTCACTCTGTAATTTTGGGCAGTTTTCTTAACCTTCCAGTGGTGTGGGCCACCCAGCTGTGGAAATGTGTAGAAGCAGGACCCCAATGGAAATGAGAAACTGCATCTCAGTTGGGTATCCATGGAGATATAAAGATGTATATCTATACTATGCAAGCATCCAGTGTATGATGGTGTGGGGTAACTTAATGAACTGGAAATGTGAAGCTATTGCAGGGTTAATATGTGTTTTGAAATAATAAAAAAGGCAGAAAATCTGCAGTGCTCCCCACCAGTAAGTCACCCCCACCCAGATCTTAACCATTTAGGCACCTCACCAATGAGTGCCTTCTGTTATACCTGCAGCCTGCCCCAAAGTGCCCCAGACCACACACATGCTTATTTTTAATCTCTTCTTCATTTGCCCCATGCTGACCTCCAACCACCCCACCCCATCTAGTCATAGAAACATAGAATTTGATGGCAGATAAGGACCGCTTGGCCCACCTAGTCTGCCCATTTTCCTACCTAACAGATGAGCTGCAGATCCTAGTTAACCAACAGCTTACTTCCTCCTACCCCCCACTAGGACTGCCTTATGTCTGTCCCATACATTTTGAATCCCCCCACTGTTCTTGACTCCACGACCTCCACAGAGAGGCTGTTCCATGCATCCACAACCCTCTCCATGAAAAAATACTTCCTCACATTACCTCTGAGCCGTCCCCTCTATCTTCAAATTGTGCCCCCTTGTTCTTGCACATCTCTTTTTCTGAAAGATGCTGCCCTCTTGGACTTTGTTGATTCCCTTGAGGTACTTGAAAGTTTCTATCATGTCCCCTCTCTCCCTTCTTTCCTCAAGGGTATACATATTAGGCTCCTTTAGTCTTTCTTCATATGTCTTCTGGTGCAGACCCTGCACCATTTTGGTTGCCCTCCTCTGGACAGCCTCCACTCTGTCTATGTCTTTGTGGAGATGGGGTCCCAGAACTGCACACAGTACTCAGATGGGGTCTCACCAACTGTCTGTACAGAGGATAACAACTTCCTGTTTTCTACTATAGATGCCTCTTCTTATGCATCCCAGTATCCCCCAGCCTTCCTTACTGCCTTCTCACATTGCTTGCTCACCTTTAGGTCATCTGATATAATTACCCCAGGTCCTTTCCATTTTACTGTTGTCTGTATCTCACCCCCATTGTGTACTCTTCCCTTGGATTTTTGTTTCCCATGTGCATTACCTTGCACTTCTTTGCATTGAATCTGAGCTGCCGTACATTTGACCATTCCTCCAACCTTGCCAAGTCCTTTCTCATCCTTTCCACTCCATCTTGTGTATCAACCCTGTTGCAGATCTTTGTGTCGTCTGCAAAGAGACATACTTTTCCTTCCAGTTCCTCTGCAATGTCACTTATAAAGACATTGAAAAGGACCGGTCCCAGTACTGAACCCTGCGGTACCCTGCTAGTAACCCTCCTTTCTTCACTGTGTACTCCATTTACTACTACCCTTTGCGTCCTGTTGTCTAGCCAATTTTTTATCCAGGCTACCACCTTGGGGCCCACTCCAAGGCTGGCTAACTTGTATATTAATCTTTTGTGTGGGACTGTATCAAATGCCTTGCTAAAAATCTAGGTAGGCCATGTCCACAGCCCCTCCCTGGTCTACTACTTTGGTCACCCAGTCAAAGAAATCTATTAGATTAGTCTGACACGACCTTCCCATCGTGAATCCATGCTGCCTTGGGTCCTGTGCCCCACTGGCCTCTAGGTACTCAACAATTCTTCCCTTCAGAAGTGATTCCATCATTTTCCCTACCACTGAGGTCAAACTAACTGGTCTGTAGTTTCCCTACTCTGTCCTGCTCCCACTTCTGTGAAGAGGAATCACATCTGCCCAGTCCTCAGGTACCACCCCATCCTCCCATGATTTGTTAAAGAGAGTAGTCAGCGGTGTCACTAGTTCTACCCTTAGTTCTTTTAGAATTCTTGGGTGAATCCCATCAGGCCCCATTGCTTTGTCCACTTTCAATTTTATTAGTTCTTTCAGAACCCTTTCTTCTGTAAATGGACTGGTATCGACCCCCATCTTCAGAGTATTTCTCTTGTTTGGTTTAGGTACCTCCCCCTCCTCTTTCTTTGTGAATACTGAGCAGAAATATTTGTTCAGTATCCCTGCTTTTTCACTGTCCCCCTCTACCCACATTCCCTTCCTTTTATTAAGCCTCAGTATCCCTCCTTTGGTCTTTCTTCGCTCCCTAATGTACATATAAAAGGTCTTATCCCCCTTCTTAACAGAATTAGCTATCCTTTCCTCAGTTTGGGCCTTTGCTATTCTGACTGCCTTCTCAGCCTCTTTCTGCTTTAACTGATAAAGTTCTCTGTCCTGCTCCTTCTGTGTTTCCTTATATTTCCTGAGTGCTATCCTTTCTTCTTAACCTTCCTGCCACCTCTTTTGAGAACCATAGCGTTTTTTCCTTCATTGTGTTTTATTGATTTGCTTTACACAAAGGCTTATTGTCTCTGTGATGGCTGTTTTGATTACTCCCATTGTTCCTCCACCCTCCTTCTTGCCTGTTTGCTAGTGCTTTCTCAGGCACTCTCTCATTTTCCCAAAGTCAGCCTCCTAAAGTCCAATACTCTTGCTTTTGTATTGCTTGATTGTATAGCTGTGTTTATCGTGAATCACACTGTTTAGTGGTTGCTTGTTCCCAGATGGCTACCCACCTCCAAATCTGAGATTCTTTCTCCGTCCCCATTTGAGAGTACCAGGTCTAAGATTGCAACCTCCCGAGTGGGTTCCAATACTAGCTATCTGAGGCATGCCCCCTGTAGGACATCAAGAATGAGCCTGCTCTTGGATGTGCCTGCAGCAAAGGTGCTCCAGTTAACATCTGGCATATTTAGGTCCCCATCAACAATATCTCTCTTTTCTGCCTTTTAAGGAAGCCTTCTATCATTTCCTTGTCCATTCCCTTCCTGAGATGGTGGTCTGTATACAACCCCGTGCAGATTGTGGTGCCATTTCCTGTCTCAGGGTGACCCAGAGTGCCTCATCTGCTCCTGTTTACTCTTTAGTTCTGTTGCTTTGATCCCTTCCTTTACATGGAGGCTACTCCTCCTCCTCTTTACCCTCCCTATCCCTCCTGTAGATTGTGTATCCTGGTATTTTGACATCCCAGTCATGGTTCTTTGTGTACCATGTTTCTGTGACTGCCACAATATTCAGGTAACCCTCTTCCATCAAGGCCACTAGTTCAGGGAGCTTGTTACACAGACTACTGGCATTGGTACTCATCACCCTCCACTTTTTGATAGCTTTACCCCTTTTAGCCCCATTGCTGTCCTTACTGCCTTTGCCTTTTTTACATTTACCTCTGTCCTGCTCCCTAAAAACTTCTCTACCTTGGTGTTTACCTCACTAATTACCATGTTTTGTTGGGGGAGGCTGGGATTTCCCTGCTCCTTTTCAGTGCCTCCCCCCTTGGCTAGTTTAAATGATTGCCAATGAAGCATTTAAACCTCTCACCTAGGATCCTGGTTCCCTCCCTGGACAGATGCAGACCATCGCACCAGTATAGAGTCTGCATCCTCCAGATAGCTCCCAGTTTTTCAACCACTCATTGAATTCCTGGTGCGGGTGCCTAGCATCACCCTTGCCATGAGACAGGCAGCACCTCTGAGAAGGTTACCGTATGTACTACTTGTCTAAGGCCCTCCCAACTCTACAAACTCCTGTTGCACTGCTCTGATCCCATTCCTAGCCGGGTCATTTGTTCCTAGGTGGACAATGACATCCAGTTCCCTCCCTCGTGCAGTTCCTCCCATGATCCTGAGGATTCGCTTCCTGTCCCTCAAGCCGTGGCACCAGAAGGCACCTTACCTCCCTCTCCCTTCCTCCACCATTTCTACCCCCTAATGATTGAGTCCCCACCAACCACCAACCCTATCATCCCTTATCACAGTCAGCGAAGATCCAAGTAGGTAGATCAGGCTTTGCCAGTGGTTGTTATTCTGAAGTTAATAGGGGCTCTTCAGTTTTCCCGGTTTCTCCATCAGAGCCCTTCTACCAACTGAGCTAAGGCTTGCAAGACCCCTTGGTGCCAGCTCTTGCATTTCCTGCTATCCTCCCAATAGAGGTCCAAGCTCCTTGGCCAAATGAAGTGGGTCACAATAGCTGCGGAATTCACCACCAGCCCCTGCACTGCTGGGACACGTAGCAGTTGGCAGCATCTCCTGCACATGCTGCTATCCTATTAATGGAGTAGCAAGCTCCGTGGCCATCTGCTTGGGGTTATTGTGGCTGCAGAATGTACCAGATATCTCCTGTGCTGGGTTGCATTGCATTTGGCAGCATCACTCGCACATACTGCTATCCTATTATTGGAGTATTAAGCTCCATGGCCCACTGCTGGGGTCACTGTGCTACAGAATGTACACTAGGCCATCCCCTGCTGGGATGTACTGCAATCAGCAGCATCTCTTGCAGCCAGCTTCCAAAGTTCACTCCCAAATCTAGTGTCCAAGTGATGCACTGCTACTGGGCATACTGTATGTTTCTGAGTTATAAACAGGAGCCAGCAAGAAGCAGATTGGAGTTATACAGCAAGAAGCCGGTTTGGATTAGCTGACCCACTGGTGCAGTGGTCATGCTACCACTCGTGGTGCCAGCGACCTGGATTTGGAAATGAACCTGGGTGGTAAGGGGCTGGCTGGAGGAGAGGGCAGCTGCCTATGTATGAATGCCCCCCGCAGTAGTGCCAGAGACATCATAGTGGCCATCAAGTTAATGTGGAGGAGTGTGTCAGCTTGCACATGTGCACGCCTGTTGCATGCATGTGGTGTTGACACCACTGACTTCGAGGGGAGGGAGGGAGGAAATAAAAATGTAAAAATTGTAGCAAAGAACCATCAGGGCAGCAGGATAATGCTAGTATCCCACAGGACCCTCACCTACTTACTAGGCTGTTCCAACTGATCACAGATTCAATCTCACTATGGGGCATCTGGAGGCTCAAGGAAAGCCCTGGGGATGTGATGTGACAGAGTTGGGGGTACTTGATAAAGAGGGCACACACTGGCGACCCATGGTCTGGGAATGGCTTTGTGTTGCTCGGGGGCCAGCGGCGAGAGACAGGGTTGAGCATCTCTAGGACAGCTCTCCTTCCTTGTGAAGGGGGATTCGTGTGGTGCACTGCTTAACTGCCATCCAGCAGTGGCTGGGTGGCAGCACATGTAATGCCACTATGTAGGAAGGAAACTAAACCCATGTTCAGGATGTCAGGGTGTCTCCATGGGACTGAGCTTGCTAATCACACCCAATGCATGTCCATTGTCCCAGGGCGAAAACCAGTGGAAAAACACCCAAGGCAGCAGGAGGCACGGACCACCACCCCAGACCTGTGGTCGGAGGCGTCGGTGTAGGTAAGCCCGGAGAAGCCAAGTGATGGGACTTGGAGGGGGGGTGGTCGGAAGGTGGCAGCCGAGGATAATAGCAGATAAACAGATTATGGAAAAAAAACAGACATTATCTGCTCTTGCTGCTTGTCCACCAGTTACACCACAGTTCCCCTGTTTATGACCTCACAATTACCTCCAGCCCAGCAGGTTATTGTGTCATAAACAGGATTGTGATGTCAAGTGACAGGTAGCAAGAGCAGAAATGATTACCAGATATCCTGATTTCCTGTAAATGCCCTTATAATTAAAGAATAATGGTGGGAATTTTAGAAAGGAATATGAAATATAAGCTTAATTGTGTCGAAATATATTTTTTCAAACCTGTCCCAATGGCGTTGGGGGCTCCATAACTGTCTACTTACTAAGATGAGCCACAAGACAGTTCTTCTGTTGTATTTTTTTTAAACAGCCTGAATGCAACCTTTGTCTTCTTATTCCAGTGTGCTAATTTTTTATTTATGTGCATTCTGCTCTTCACAGGGCCTGTTCTGATTGCCAAAATGATTTAGGGTTGTAACTCAAACCAAGGTTGCCTGTAGGGAGTTAATTTAGCCAATTTTTTAAGTTTTTTTTGTGAGTGATTACAAGTTCTACTTTAATGCCCTGCTCATAACTTCTGTTCTGATACTTTTAATCACTTAAAAAAAATTCAAACATGGGCTAATTAATCTTCAGGCAGGCAACTCCTTGATATGAGTTGCATGCCTGTACCACGTCAGTGGCTTTTTTAAGTACAGTGGGACAATGGGATGACTTTTTGGGAATATGGAGCCTGGTTTGGGGGATCAGTTTATAAAAATGGAAAACTATCCTAATGGCTCATATTAGTGACTTGGCAGTTCAAAGATGCTGCTTGGCAAAATCTGTCCTGATTATGAATTAGGACCCTTTAAAAAGCACCTTTCTCAGTGCTCAAAACCAACAGACAAAAAAAGCAAAACAAAACAGGGAGGTTCCCTTACCTGAATAGGAGCTCATGGCTGTAATGTTTTTTTTTAATGATGCCCCAGGTGTTCCAGATAATATTGGCACATGTAAAAGTATTTTACTCATCAGTTTTGAAACTTGGTGAGTAAAACAACATTTGGATGTGTACAAGTGCTTTAAACCTGGGAAAGATTTGCACCTTTTAAGGCACCAATAATGCTATGAAGCACTGTTTCATGGGGTGTGGAGCATTTCCATGTGTTGGGATGAGGACCAGTACATGCTAAAAAAAAAAAAAAAAAAAATTTGGAAGACTTTTCCTAATATTGAGAGTACAATAGGCCGATATCACCTTTATCTGGAGCACTGATGCCCTTTGGAAGGGAAGGATTGTAATTTGCTCCCGAGGGTTGGCTGCTGGATCCCAGCTACGGTATGTCCTGATCACTGACTCTGCATCTGCTCTCAGATGTTTTGCGATGTCTGTATAGGGAGAGCATGGGGCATGCTCTGCTTAATTCGATGGTGTGTCTTTTCGTTAATGCTAGTTTTCCTACTTTAAATCGAGTTTTGGTAGAAATCAAAGCCAGGTTTCAACTAACAGTCACAAAACATCTGAGCATGAAGTGGACTGTAGATAAGAAATTGATCAAACGGCCAGCTCCTCGATGGAAGAGCACCCGGTATTTTCTTCTGTGCATCTTAAAATCACAGTAAAGATATTCATCAAAAAGTTCAGGCGAAGTGATCAGTGGGGTGCCACAGGGAGTAGTACTAGGCCCAGTCCTCTTTAATGTAATTATTAATGACATTACAGAAGACTGGAAGGGAAAGTATGCCTGCTCGCAGATCACACAAAACTCGCAGAGTGACTGAACCAGGTTTGGTGGGGGGGGGGATGGAAAGATTGAGGGGTGATAAAAAGCTGGAAGAATTGTCATGAGTTTGGCAGCTGGGTTTCAATGCTAAAAAGTGCAAAATCATGCACGTGGGGCACAGAAATCTGGGGGCAAGATACCAACTGGGAGGAGAGGTATTAAAAGTCACAAAGCAGAAAAAGGATGTGGAGGTGATCATTTCTGAAGACCTGAAGGTAGCTAAACAGTATGACAAGGCAGTGGGGAAGGCTAGCAGAATGCTGAGATGCATAGGTGGGGAAATTACCAGCAGAAAGAAGGAGGTAGTAATACCCCTGTATAGATCACTGGTGAGACCACACCTTGATAACTGTGTTCAGTTCTGAAGGACCCATCTCCACAAAGACATAGATAGGGTGGCGGCAGTACAAAGGAGGGCAACCAAAATGGTGCAGGGCCTGCATCAAAGCCCTACAAGGAAAGGCTTAAGGAATTAAATCTGTACTCCCTGGAGGAAAGGAGGGAAAGGGGGGATATGATAGAAACATTCCAATACCTCACAGAAAAACACAAGGTACAAGAAGTTAGCATTTTCCAAAGAAAATGATGCTCAAGGACAAGGGGTCACACTATGAAGATGGAAGTGGGAGGCTCAGAGGCGAAGTGAGGAAGTACTTCTTCAGAGAGGGTGGGTGAATTCATGGAACAGCCTCCCAGCAGAGGTGTTGTGGCTAGAATGGTTACAGGATTCATGAATGCATGGATAGACACAAAGGTTCTTAGAAATGGGGGTGAAGACTGGAGAGCAACTAGGGTCTGCAGTGTCACTATAGGTAGCGAAAATAGGGCAGAATGGGTGGGCCAGGAGGCTTTTATCAGCTGACAACTTCTGTGTTTCTATGTAACCTCCCAGTGCACCCATTTACCCAGTTAGGGAAATGTGTAGAAGCAGGATCCCACTGAAAACGAGGTGTTGCAACTCTTAGCTGAATTGTTCTGGGTAAATAAGATTTGGACAGACTTCTGGCTTTTTTTTCTTTCTTCAGACATCTGACCATTTGTTCTCCATTTACCCGCATCCATGCCATGAAGCCTGGCTTTAGCCTGAGCTCTGCATGCACTAAGGTAAAAATCCACTGTATTTTGCACATAGCCTCTCTTCAGAATTTGAGCACAGTTGTGCTTGCCCAGATGGCCTTGCCCTCCTTTTTTTATATAATTTTTTGCTCTACCCTGCCCCTGGAGTCCCACTCATTCAGGCTTCCAAGCTTTGGCCTGCTGCTGACCACCCTAATCCCTTTTTTAACCTCTACAGGTCCTTCCCCACCAGCTCAGCTAATGAGTATTTTTAGTCTTCATACTGACCCACTTTCCCTTTTATGTCTGCAGGTCTGACAGGACATTGAGCAGTTGTAGGAGACACTGACCATACATATCCGATAAGTATTGTTTCTTGTTTACCCTACACCGTTTGTCACAGTTAGTTCGTAAAGAGCTGCAGATCCTTTGTGACCCCATTGATGTTCTTGTTTTACAGGCCCCCTTATCCCAGGCTCCACAGGAATCAGGTAAGAGATCTCTTATCTGTGCTAGGATGTTAACTTATAATGGTGCAACCACAAGTATTATGACACTGTAGTTCTTCACTTGTTAGGTAGTTGGTGATACAGGTTTAACATATCTCCGCTATTCTGTTACGAGTCCACTATCACAAAGTGTGGGGATTACTGTGAAAAAGTACATTAATGCAGATGCTAGGATGGAAGAATGTAAAGCGACAAATAAAAAAAATAGGGTTTTGAGTCCTAGGAGTCTTGATGAATTGGTTGCGTGGTGTTCCTTGGTGTTATCAAGCCTAATGCCCATAGCCTCCCCTAAGCAAACATTTCTTGTATCATGCAAGGCCCTGTGGGAAGAAAACTATTATAACAACTGGTGACCCCCGGTATCAACCCATTTTTGAGACTTGTAAAAAGTCATATCAACCTGTGAGTTGATATGGTTTTTACTGTCTCATGCCAGGTTGTGTGTACCACACTAAAGCACTTGCTGACTCAGAAAATTGAACTGCTCACTGTTTTTTTTAAACTTTAAAAAATGAAGAAGCTGTCGAACCTTCACCTTGTCGTCATAACCACAAAAAAACTAAAACAATGTTGTTCCATGGAACCCCACAACAAGTATAAGGACCATGAGCTCATAATTACAACAACGATGGCGTGCTCTTGAGCAGGTGGATATGTTTAAATATCTGGGCCTGACCCTTGACTACTCCCTCTCGTATACCAAACACATTGACAATATCATAAAACTGTGAACTCCCGATGGACTACTATACAAGCATATACATTGCTTAACGGCTGAACCCTTGAACCTCGCTATCCAGAGCTCTGTTATCTCAGCTATTGACTACGGGCTTGTTATCATTGGATCCACTACTGATACTGCACTCCAGCACATAGCTGTAGCCCTTAATAAGGCATGTAGACTCCTTATTTCAGCTACCCGCCTTTCTCACACGTGTGACATTTACGAGCAGGCTAACTGGCTCCAGCTATCCAGCAGGCTAAAGTACCAGACCTGCATCCTAGCTAAGAAGACATCACTGGGCCTTATGCCCCCTGGAGTCCAATCAATATTGACCCCACAGCGTGTCCGCTGCCTAACTAGAAGATCGGACAGTCTAATCCTTTACAATACCTCGCTGTCGGACCTGTCAAGCTCAGCGTTCTTACCTTGTCAGAGTCTCCACCTGGTTCAACTTGCTACCTACAGAAATCTCCAACATTGCCACGATTGGTGCTTTTAAGGGTAAACTGCATCAACACCTCGTGGCTAGTGCCTTCAGTGATTGCTTCTTATAATCCCCTCCAGGCATACTACCCTCAAGCATCCCTCCTCACTGCCTCAGCTCCTCCTCCTCTCCTACTCCCCATTACTGGGTATAGGATGAATCTGTCTCCTTTTCTTTTTCATCCCCCCTTTCCTCCTCCTCCTTGCTGTTTCCCATCTACCACATACCCAACGCAATGCCCTCCCCATTTCTCCTCTCCTCCCTCTTTCTCTCTCTCCCATACTACCCCCTCACCACCACTCTTCTTTCTCTTTTCCCACTAACCCACTCCTAACAAAGCGTCACTGAGCCGCCTATGACTTGTACTATATAATTAACTCGCAACACAATTCCTTGACAATGCCTTTGGCTGCTATTATTGTAACCTTGTCTTTTTTTTTTGTAAATTCATTGTAATGATCATGTTATGTTTTGTACCTTATTGTCCATATTGCCTTGACGTGGAACCTTTGTGAAAGAGCCCTCGGCTCAAAGGTGTCATCCGAAATACAAATAAATAAATAAATAAACAATAAAAATAACAACCAGCATACCATGGAGCCCATACAGAGGTTGAATCCGCAATGCAGGAAGCATGTAATGCTAACACTCTGAGCTTTGTTCACTCAGCACTAGTTATTATAAAAAATAACACACATGAAGGTGTGTGATCTACAGTTGTTGTTACACACCCTCAGTGTGTAGAAAAACTGCATATCACACACCTACATATGCATTATTCTCCATATAGTGTATAGTAGAGCATTGTTCTGTATAGAATTCCATCCCTTTCAAAATGCTGTTGTGCCACAGTTTAAGGTCATGGAAGCACAAAGGAGGAGAGAGGTGATATGATCAAAACATTCAAACACCTTAAGGGCATTAATAAGGTAAAAGAATCTACATGTTTCAATATAAGAAAAACAGCAAGACAAGAGGATACAGCATTAGATTAGAGGAGACTGATTAAGGGTAATGTGATGAAGTTCTTTTTCACAGAAAGGGTGGTAGATACATGGAACGGCCTACCTCAGGAAGTGGTGGATATGAATACAATGCAGGGATTCAAACAGGCATGGGATAGGCATAAGGGAGCAATACAGATGAGTATGAATAGATAGGCCATTGACAGAGCAAAGGCCGATGGCACACTCATAAGGTAGAAAATGAAATGGGCAGACTGGATGGGCCTTGCAGTCCTTACTTGCCATCAACTTCTATGTTTCTATGTTCCTCAATTTTATTTTGCAAACTTCTAGCATTAAGAAATAAATGACTTACTTTGTTTTCAATAATTTTACTATCTATTTCTAGAACTTTGATCATATTAGTACTGATATTTTTACTATTGACAATTGGAGGCCAAAACACCTGTATAATTGGATTTAAGTAACTGCTATAAATGTCAAATATGGCATGTCTAGCTATGGCCCCCTCCCCCCAGAAATCAGTTTAAATATTTATTGATAAAACAATTAATGTCTTCTGCTAATAACATGGATCCCCTTTTGCTGGGTTGAAGATTAAAGCCACAAAAGTAAGGAAGTGTAATGTTAGGGTTAAAAGTGCCATGAGTCATGGTGAACTTGTGGGTATGCATTCCTTGGGCTCTGAACTATCGTGCAATGAAAAATTGTTGTTGCCCTGATTTTGGCACTGTCTGTCCAGGAACCAAATAAATTCTTTGAAAAAAATGTTTGGAGATTGGATGCTACTGTCAGGGCACTGCCAGTGCTGCATTGCATTCATACCCAGAGGAATGCCAGGTCACAGATTTACCATGGTTCAGGGGACTTTTAACCCTACTGTTAATTTCCTTACTTTTGTGGCCTTAATATTCAAGCTGAGCTGTTGCTTTAATACAGTTTTTTTCCAATGACTTTCCTTTCATTTAAAAAGTATTTTAAAAATAGATCATTACTTTGTATTGACAATGGTGGTAGGTGGGTGGTAAGGTCAATAGTTTTAATAGTTAACTGAATACAGCCTTGGGCTTATACTGCACTTTGTGTATGGTCCTGCAGGCCATACACAAAGGAGCTGATTCACTACAAACCAAGTGTGGCCACAGATTGCTTTGGGAGTGTCTTGCAGGCTATACACAAACCACCAAACACACATGTTAAGTCCATCTTCACAAATGTAAAAACCTGTTTTAGCAGAGGAAAAATGATAACTGCATCTGAAAAAGTATAAATAGTTTCAGCAGCTAAATAAAACTAAGTCCATCTGTAAAAGCTCATCTTTTTTTGATGCATGAACAAATGCAGTCAGAGTGAGCCCTACTACGTGAAACTTTTTAAATCATAACATCTTCACTAGATGACCTACTTTCTTTGAAGTTTTGACAGTCTTTTAGTTGTCCCACTCCCATGGTCATGCAACTATTATTCAAAACACAGACATTTTACAGTGGCTAACTACATGACTCCTGTTGTCACAGCTGAGACAACAGCAAAAACTTGATGTCACAAATGGTCTTAAATACCAACTGGTATAGGAGTGCACTTGTGACAGTGAGCACAGGCACTGTGACAGCAATAATTACAGTATGAGTAGTGCATGACTTTTTTTATTGTTTTTTTTTTCTGCTCCTCCCAATCCAAAACACGACTGAAAAAATGTCCACCAAACTTGCCCCATCTGAATATTCTAGGTCACACTTTTTAAGGTTTTGTGAAAATCTTTCAAGAAATGGACAAGACAAAAGTGTTTAAAAATTGTGATTTGACATTAACCTCCCTACTCAACTCTAACTATGGTGGCACTGTCGGTAGTGGTACTGCCTTTTTATTAGGGGTGACTTAGTGTGTGGGTCAAAGCAGGAGTCATTCTCAGCTTGTACCTTGACAATCTTATTTCCTAGGATTGCGAAATTCAGTGTGCTGCTTCTCAGTCCCGTGGACTAATTTCTAGGCAGGTTTGGGAAAAAAGAGTTTTTCTCTATTCAAAAGTTATCAGTTAGGGGGCTGGCACACTGGTGTGGTGGGCTGAGGCATGCCTTATCATGTCCGTGACTAGTTGCTCATGGGTTGGCCAGTGGATGGAAGGTTGAGAATCCATTGATGGCTTACCTCCTTGGGGAAGGGGAGA
The DNA here is from genome assembly GCA_016271365.2 of Neoceratodus forsteri. Classification (NCBI taxonomy): domain Eukaryota; kingdom Metazoa; phylum Chordata; order Ceratodontiformes; family Ceratodontidae; genus Neoceratodus; species Neoceratodus forsteri. Next base: position 1,173,835,194 of record CM057453.1, on the reverse strand, counting down.
CAGCTTGTGTTGCTGCTTGACTACTACCTAGTGGAGGCTAGGTGACACAGCAGCAACTGCCTCCTGATTGCACAGGCACAGAGGCAGAGTTCTTGTGGCATCTTTATGGTACCCGCCCACATCACTGCATGTTTGCTGGCTTTGGAAGGGATGAAAATAAGGAAAAGATTAGCATGATAATGGACAGAGACCCTGAAGGCTCTGCATGATCACCCTGATGCACCCACATGCCTGCTGTAGTTCAGGCAGATATGGTGAGTCCCAGGTTGTCGGTGATGGGGCAGGGGGTTGCTGTCAGAATGGAGCCAGTCAGGAAGCACAGGTAGCAGAAACAGAAGATGGAAAAAAAATAATTTAGTGAAATTACATAAAATCCAAGATTTATAGTCACTTTTTTGATTATGACTAGTGAAAAAAGTACCTCAGCTCTAATTATGAAACTTACAAGTTTGTTAGCATTCATTTCAAAAGCTCTATATATTTTAAAGTTTGCAAATGTGCTGATCAAAACAGATCACAGGAAAAAAAAAACTGCCAAAAAATGCAAAGCATTTCACTGAGTAAAGATTGATAATGAACAAAAACTTTAGAAAGTTAAAAACTAAGGCTGACCTGCAAAGCAGCAGTATTGCTACCACTTGTGGTGCCAATGACTCGGGTTTTAAGCTAATCCTGGCTATCGAAGGGCTGGCAGGGGAGAGGAGGATGGAGTGTCCATAGGACTGCTCTCCTCCTCTGGAGGGGAGAGTGGGCAGAGTCTGATGCTTGCCTGACCCCTGGCGGAAGCTGGGGGTAAGGCAGCCTAGGTCAAGAATGTCAAAAAGCATGGCAGACATCAGTGCACATTGCATGGGAGGGCGAGGCATGCATCGTGATGTCATTGCATGCCACCCATCTCCGGGAACAAAAACTGGGAAAAAGAAGTCCAGTGGCAGTAAGAAGACAAGTGCCTGCAGGTCCCGTGTCTGAACTGGATCCATTCTGTGGTGGGGCTTGGGGAACCCTGCCAACTCCATCAGGGGAGAAAAGCTCTGGGGGCAGATGGCTTGCAGGTAGGTCCTGGTGGACATCAGGGTGATGGTGTAGGGGTGCTCTTCAGAAGGAGGTCCAAAAAGGAGGGAGGGAAAAAAAAGCTGAAAAATACTTAACTCTGTAGGTTGATAGTTTAATGGTTCATCAGAAGAAAGTCATTTGATATGTCTGAACTGACTTTCAAAAAAAAATTATTAAAGTTAGTATTTTAGTTAAACAAAGTATCTGTGATTGACTTTAAAAACTGTTGTAATTAACTTGTATGAATGTACTGCACACATATATGATGCAGTGTGTTGTTTGAGTAATACTTCACATAATGGAAAACACCATCAAAATGCGTGAAGTACCGTACAAAATACATGAACAATAGTCAAGAAAATGACCACCCAAAAAATGCATACATTTATTACTGTACTACAAGTGAAGTCATGACTGATATTATAGAGAGAAAGTTAGGGCTCGTGCATCAGGCCCAAAGGGCTATATATATTCTGCATCTCATAGGGCCTAAAAGAACCCTGCACAAAGCAAGTTAAAACTCTACTTCCTCAATAAGTAAGGAAATTCATTGCGGGGAAAAATACATTAATTCTTATGTTAGGTTAACAAAGCCACAAAAGCAAGGAAACAGTATGTTAGCATTTCTTTAACCCTAACACCCACCCATCTACATAGCCCCTACCCTTATATCCCAAGACTAAGCAACCGGTCCAGACCATGACCCAGGGAGCTGCTTTTTCAAGATGTAGGTCTGGGGCCCTGTACAATGAAAGTTATGACACATCTTATGCTTCATGCAGTGCTCTGCACAAAAAAAGTTATGACTAGCCTCATGCGTCATGCAGGGATGTGTGCTGTGTTGCATATATCTGGGTTACAAAATCAAGAAAGGGAGGAAATGTAGCATTATGGTTTTCAACTCTAAATTCTGCCCTCTTCATCCAAAAGCTTTATTACCATAGATCAGTCTTCAAGTACTCTGTCATGCCCCATGGGCTTGCTGGTTCAGGCTACAGATCTGAGCCATTATCCCACTGGTGTCCCATAGCTATCTTATTTGATGTAGTCTCCTACTCAAAGAAGTAAACTCAATGGACATGGCCCCAGACTTGTACTTTCCTTTGTAGGGTCAAAGGAGTCACCCTGTGGTGCAAAGCCTCAAACCTGAAAGCCCACAGTGAAGCAGAAGCACTATGGGTCACAATCCCAAAGTCAGGTGCTGGTGTCAGAGGGGGTGCAAAGGATGCCACTGCACCAGGGTCCAGACCATCAGGAGGGCCCATGGCCCCCAAAGTCAAAATTTGCATTTATTTTTTTATTTTTATTTAATGGTGCAGTGCCCCCAGTCGGTAAAATGCTACCACTGCCTGGCCTCGGGCCCCGCGGCACCCGTCTGACATCTGCCCATGTCTGTGCCATCATCAGCAGCCATTCAAATCCCCTGGGGCCCACTCCAGCCATTTAAACAACAAGGAAGAAGAAGAGCCTGTGCCTATGCACTTGAGTCTGACTGGCTGCACACCACTTCCCCCTGCCCCACCACAGCTGCTGCTAGCTAACCTGCTCCTCATACCTCAGCTTGGCTCCTCCTTGATCCTCCTCCTACCTCCTCTCCTAGGCTGGCACTGGCTGCTGTTGTGCTTGCTCCACCTCCACCCATCCTCGGCAACGAGCAGCTCCTTATCCTCCATGCTGGCTGGTTGGCTCTCTGCTGGGCTGGCATTATGCTCCTCCACAGCTCCACTCCCTGCCACCTGGCCCTCCTCCTCCTCCTCCTCCGCATGCATGCAGCACTCGCAGCTCCTCCTTCCTTCTCCAGTGCTTCCTCCTCCAGGCTGATACAGTGAGTGGCTGCTCACTGCTACGACAACCAATCACCACACTGTCACCATATAACTTGCTCTCCCGATTGCTACCTGGGGTCCAAGGGCCAGGGGGGCAGGCTTAGGATCCACAGACAGGCTGCTCAGCTCAGTCAGATAGGCTGCTCGGTGAGCAGCAGGAGGAGCCAAACTACACTTTCATGACCCAGTACCCTCCCTCACACAATCTCACGGGATTAATGTCCAGATTGAGTGATTGGAGGTAGTGGTCAGATGCAGCAGCAGCAGTTTTTGTGTGTCTTCAGCTAGCTTGGAGGCTCTCTAAGGCCTTAAACAGCACCAGCATCACTGTGTTGTGCTCGTTGTGTATTTATTTTAATTTAAACAACGAATGAAATCAAGTGAAATAAAATAAAACATACACCCTCCATCACTTGTAGACAGTGTGAAAAGCTGAGCTGACTGACTACTTAGTGCCTGAGTTAGTTTGGGCGGGTGGGCAGACCATGGCTGGCTATGGTTCAGCAGTTCAGCAGCTGCTGGCAAACTAAAGTGGCAAACTTGGGGTGGGGAGGAATTGAGAAGGAGGTCAGACTCAGGAGCAGAGCTTGGGGCCTCAGTGACTGGCATGGGGGAAGGAGAAGCAGAAAAGATACCAGGTTGGTGTTGGGCCTGGCGGCGGCGACCTCCTGCTAGCTCAGTTTTACGACAGTGTCATGAATAGGCTGGGCACAGTCAATGGGTAGGCAGTAGGGGGGAACAAACTTTACAGGGTGTTTAGCAAACAGCAGCAACTGCTGCACTGCAGCTCAACTCATGATGGTGATTTAAATAAAGTTCTTTCTTAGTCTCTCCATGGAAAATGCAGAATGCTGAGAATAATAATACAACAGTACACTAGCTTGTAGTTTTGTTTATATTTTTGGGGATCAATATAAAAAAACTACCAGTGATAGTAGAAGATGATTACAGTGAATTGCAAGCAAGTGAAACTGTCCACAAAACAGACTAGAGAGACAGAGACAGACTTTGGGATGAGTCTGACTGAGTGAGTGAGACTAAAACAACTGTAGTAGCAACTGTAGTAGTGCATGGGCCTGTTGGATAAGCTGGAGAAATGGGGTGGGGAACCATGATCAGATGGATAGGCAATTGGCTCCAGGACCGGACCCAGAGGGTCGTAGTTGGTGGGATAGTCTCATCCCCAAGGAGGGTCATTAGTGGGTCCCACAGGATCAGTCCTTGGGCCCCTTCTGTTCAACGCCTACGATCTGACATAAGGACAGGAATCAGGAGGAGATGAGTCTCTTTGCAGATGACTTGAAACTGGGGGCGGTGGTGGATGGGAGGAGGGAGGGGGCCCTCAGGGGACCTGGAGGCTCTGGAAAGATGGTCTAGAAAGTGGAAGCTGAGGTTCAATGCAGCGAAATGCAAGGTACTCCACCTGGGGGCCAGAAACCCAGGTCAAGTGTACACCCTGGGGGGAATGCTCAAGTCTCGATGGCTGAGAGGGACCTGGGGTGGTGGTGGATGTCAAGATGAACAACTCTGAGACTTGTTGGAGGGCAGCAGCCAAGGCCAACAGGATGCTGGGATGCATCACTAGGGGGATCACTTCAGAAGGAGGGAGGTGATACCCCTCTGTATAACAAGCTTGGTGAGGCGCACCTTGAGTACTGCGTGTGCTTTGGAGGCCACACTTAAAGCGGGACATTAACCTCCTGGAAAGGGTCCAGATGAGGGCAACAAAAATGATTTGGGGCTTGGGGGACAGGACCTATGAGGAGAGGCTTGAAGAGCTAAATATGTACACATTGGAAGAGAGAAGGGACCGGGGGGACATGATAGAGGTCTTTAGGTACATGAAGAGGGTAAATAGGGGAGGAACAGTCGGGGTGCTTCGAAGGAAGGAGGAAGGGGCCACTAGAGGGCATGGCTGGAAGCTGGAGGGGGGAAGATTCAGGGGAGAAAGGAGGAGGTGCTACTTCACTGAGAGGGTGGTGGAGCCATGGAATGCACTGCCTAGGGGGCTGGTGGAGGCAGACACAGTGGAGGGGTTCAAGAGGGGGTGGGACAGGTACAGGGGAAGGGTTCTGGAAGCAAAATCCAATGCAGCAAGAATATCCGGAACTGGGAAGGGAGAAGCCAGAGAAGGCAAGGGGGACAGCAAGGTCAGCACCCAGGTTGGGGACTGACCAAACGAGCAGACACGAAAGACCGTTAGGCCTATTCTGCTGGCATTTTAGTATGTTAGTATGTTAGCAACAGAAAGATGAATTCAAACAAATAACTAACTAATCCAAGACAGGTAGTTTTAGTTAGTTTGACTGAATAGTTTCCTTTCCTGAATGAGAAGAGTAAACATAAAAAATCCAAAATCCTACTTAATTCAATTCATTGTGTGAGATATCTCTCCCTCCTCCCTCCCTCCCTCTCCTCTCTCTCCACTCCTGCTGTTTTGCAATTGCTCTTCCTGTCCTGTCCTGAGGTTGTATAGAAGAATAAATTAGAAAAAAAATAGTTCTCTCAGATCTCTGATGTCAGGCTCTGCTGTGACTGCTTCAGAACTGGAAGTGAGCAGCCCAAGCCCACAGTGCCCAGCCAGCAAGTACGCATAGTCTGCTGCAGCCTGCTTAGTGTCTGCTTGGCAAGACAGCAGCAAGCACTGTAGTCAGCCTAGTACTGTAGGAGTCACTGTTTGGCATTAAAATAACAAGATGTTCTCTGGCTCTGCTGCTGCAGCCTATCTAGTCTTCTTCAGAGCAAGCCAGCAGCAAGCATTGTAGCCAGCCTAGTACTGTAGGAGTCACTGTTTGGCATTAAAATAACAAGATGTTCTCTGGCTCTGCTACAGCCTGTCTAGTCTTCCTCAAAGTAAACCAGCAGCAAGCATTGTAGCCAGCCTAGTACTGTGTAGGAGTCACTGTCTAGCATTAAAATAACAAGATGTTCTCTGGCTCTGCTGCTGCAGCCTGTCTAGTCTTCTTCAAAGTAAACCAGCAGCAAGCATTGTAGCCAGCCTAGTACACGTGTAGGAGTCACTGTCTGGCATTAAAATAACAAGATATTCTCTGGCTCTGCTGCTGCAGCCTGTCTAGTCTTCAAACTAAGCCAGCAGTAATCATTGTAGTCTGCCTAGTACTGTAGGAGCCATTCATTTTGGCATTATTATAGAGCTCATATTCATTCAACAAAAGTCTTTCTGTGACTGTCTCTGTGCTGTGTGTGAACTTGACTTGTCCTGGAAATGACATGTTTTTGTCAGGAGAGAGAAATTAACCTTTAATTTCTGACAAGAAAGAAAGGCGACACATCCAGATTATTATTGCAAAAAATACTTTATTTTGCAGAAGTAGTAAAGAACAGCAATACATTCTCGACTGGCTCTGTTTTCTTGCTCGCTGATTGAAAGTTAGGCAACGACTGCAAGCATAGGACTCAGGAGCAGCACATCTATACATTTTTCTACACAAATGAGCCTGCCCTTGCACCTGTCTGCTAGTGCTAAGTGAGCCACCTGCAGCTCATAGATATTATTGAACTTTAACTGAAGTAGTCTAGTCAAAAGTACATTTTGTATTCATAAAAAACTAAATAAATAAACATAGCTTAGCTAGCAAGGCAAACCTTACCTAACAGAAACAAAAGGAAAGAAAAAAATTGACAAGATGTTGAATCCTGTAGCACTACCAAAGTACAAGTCTGGTTCTGCAAAACATAAAGAACAAAAATGACAGCTAGAGTTGACTCAGAAAGAAGCAGAAAATGCTAGCAAAATATTTTGTAAATGGTTAAGTTGTCCACCGGCAACTGCAACAACAGTGTCTGCATCTGGTGAAAGCAAAACAAGTGAGCAAGAACCATCAACCTCATCACATGAAACAGCTGTAGAGGCAGTAGTAGAGAGGGAGATGACTGGGGTGGAGCTGGGGAACCATGATAAATCAGATTCTGACTCAGAAAGAAATGTACAGCTAGAAGAAATACATGAAAGAAATGTACAGCTAGGCCTAGAAGAAATATATGACGATTAAAGAAATGTACAGCAAAGAGAAATACATCAATGTATTGAACCGCAGTCAGGTTGTGACATAAACCCTGAACCCAGTCAACCACCTTTCATGTATAATTTTTACAACCCAGCTAACTGGCCTGAAAGTTTTGCTACAGAGTCAGAGTGCCTCATGGTTGAAATTGTGCAGCATAAGCCTCTGTAGATGAAGGAAACTGACACTGAGTTCCCTAAAACAGCTGGTCACCGGTTTACTTCAGCAAACTATGAGCGTAAAGTAGAATCCTCAAAGATTCACAGGCATGGTTAGTTTACTCCAAGTCTGCTGATGCTGTATTTTGTTTCTGCTGTAAGCTTTTTGGTGAGGATAGGGGCGTGTTTACACAAGTTCCTACAACTGGCAAAAATTATCACAAAGACTAACTCAACATGAAGCATACCCATCACAAATGGACAATTTCTACAAATGGAAACATTTAGAATTAGGGTTACAGAAAAGGGTTGCAATAAACTGGAGTTTGCAAGAAAAGTTGGATAAGGAAAAGGAACAATGGCATGGTGTGCTTTGTAGAATTTTGGACTGTGTTTTATATTTAGTAACCAAAACTTAGCCTTTAGGGGTTCAGTAGACATGGACAACAATGGTAATTTTCTGAAATTGTTGGAACTGTTGTCCAGGTATGACACTATTATGGCTGATCACTTGCAACATGTTCAGCGAGGAACAAATATTCATTATTTAAGCAAGGATAGCCAGAACAAATTTATGCAGATGCTAGCTAAGGCTGTGACTAGTAAGATTAGGCACAATATACACAATGCTTGCTACTATAATGTGCTGATGGACTGCACTCCAGATATTTCTCATAAAGAGCAGTTATCACTAATGATTTGTTATATTGAAATCAATGATAATCAAGCTGAAATGTGGGAGAGCTTCCTGGAGTTTCTACATGTTGAAAATACAACAGGAGAGGTTTTGGCTGAATTATTGTTAAATTGACTTACTGAACATGGCATTAAAATTGAAGACTTACAGGGGCCTGTGTTATGATAACAGGGCTAACATGAGAGGTATCCATCGAGGAGTTCAAGTGAGAATACTACAGGTGAATGAATGTGCACTGTATGTTCCTTGCTGTCCTCATAATTGGATCCTTGTGTTAGAACATGCAGCTGAATCATCCTTGGAAGCAAAGAATATCTTTGGAGTACTACAGCGGGTTTACAGAATATTCTCTTGGTCCACCTAATGTTAGGACATCTTCGTCAAGCACATGAAACAATATACCCTCAAGCCACTTTCAGAGACCCGATGGAGTGCCCGTGCTGATGCTGCAAAGGCAGTCTGTGAACAACTGCCTGAATTGTTGGATTTGTTGCTGGAAGTATCAGAAACTACAAATTGCAACAGCAAAACACTGTCTGACATCACAGGCCTTGTGAAAACACTTGGAATCATTTCCATTTATTGTATGTTTACTTGTGTGGAATGAAGTCCTTAGTACCATCAATTGGATGACAGTGATTTTACAATCATCTGCTTTAAATCTTTCAAATGCCATAGATGTGGTTTTATCCATAAAGGAACAACTGTCTGATTTTTGAAGAGTGTTAGAGGAAACAAAGCTGCTAGCCCAAACCAAACCATGGACATCAAACCGACTTTTCCGGAAAAACGCACCAGACAGCGAAAACGCATGCCAGAAGAGCTTGCTGCAGTCGTGCCCTTAACCGGCCAAGAAAGCTTTGAAGTCAATTTTTTTGGATGCCTATTGGATAAAGTACTGATGGAAATTGAAAAACGATTCCAATTTCTCCATGACTTTCAGTCACTTACTGTTTTTCTGTTTAACATAAAAACATATGGACATTTATTTATTTATTTATTGAAATGTTTCACCAGGAGGGCACACTGAACAGCAAGTTGCTCATCTCATGGTGCAACCTGGGGGGAGGGGTTACATAGGGTTGTGAAGGAAGATCAGTTACAATAGTATGTGGGTAGTACAAACAATACAACAAATAAATAAACAGTAGTGGAACATTGAGTAAATTACAATACATTTCCAAAATCATACAAAAGAACATATGAATGTACAAAACCTTTAGAAGCATTTATAGTGCATGAGTGTACCACGAGCAGGCTCAAGGTAGTATGCAAGTGCTGTTGGAATAAAAAGGATGGGTTTAGGTTGTGCACACTGGTGACCCAGAAGGGCAGGTGGAGAAGTGGGGGAAGGCGAGAACTGAATAAGAGGAGAAGGGGTAGCCATTTCCTGATTTCCCCCTTCAGGATTTTGAGAACCCTGCCGGGGAGGGGGGTTATGGTAGGAAGGCAGAAACTGGGGACAGTTATTAAGGTGGGTTAAAGCAGGAACAGCTGAGGGAAAGGTAATTGTGTCGGGCAGAGGTAAGGGAGTAGTTGGAGGAGGAGTGTCATATTTCAGTGGGAAGGGAATTCCAGATTTTAGGGAAATGATGAGTGAAACCAGTCTGACCAATGAGCGTGGAGTGGTAAGGGATTGTCAAGGTGCAGGAGTCATTTGATCTGAGAGAGTGGATGGAGGGAGGTGGAGTGGACAGAGAGATGAGAAATGGAGGGGAGCCCACCAAACCAGAATTTGGAGGTTAGTCTGGCACAGTGAGAGATGCGTCTGTGAGACAGCGGAAGGAAGGTTAGAGAGCGATAGACTTCATGGTGGTGGGAGCAGGAAGGGGAGTCGATAGCAAAGTAGCAGAAGGAGTTAAAGAGAGTGTCCAACTTGGCCAGGGAAGTTTTGGGAGCAGCACCATAGACTATGTCGCAGTAGTCAAAGATGGGGAGTATCATCTTCTGGACAATTTCGCACCTTGCAGTCAGTGGGATGCAACTACAATTCCTCTACAGAGCACCAAACTTGGGGTACAGTTTCCTCAGGATAGCATTGATATGCACAGAGAAATTGAGCTGCTGGTCCAGCCAAACTCCCAGATATCGAATGAGGAGGTGTCCTCCAAGATGGTCCCATCAAGGGTGTGTAAGATGGGTAGGGCCAGGAGCCTAGACAGTCTCTGCCTGGTGCCAGAGGTCATTAACACTGTCTTCTTGGCATTTTTGAAAAGCTGGTGAGAAGCAAACCACAGCTGAACTTGGTTGAAGTCATGCTGTAAGCTGGTTTGCACAGCAGTAGGGTTTTTACGGGAACTGTACAAAAAAGTATCATCAGCGTACATGTGGATAGAAGATGATGAGCAGGCTGTGGAAAGATCATTAAGCAAAATGGAGAAGAGTAGGGGACCAAGCACTGAGCCTTGAGGGACACCAGTGTTGATGGGGAGGGAGGGAGATGAAATCAAGGATTCTCACCGACTGGGTCCTGCCAATGAGGTAGGATTTAATCCAGTTGGTGGCTGATGGAGCAAGGCCAGCTGAGAAGAGTGAATCAAGAAGTAGCGGATGGGAAACAGTGTTGAATGCTTTGGCTAGGTCAACAAAGATGGGCGAGGTAATCAGGCCATCATCCATCCCTGAAAGGATGAAGTCAGTAAGCCTGATGAGGGAGGTGGTTGTTGAGTGGTTCTTCCAAAAACCAGATTGGAAGGGGTGAAGAAGGAGGCATCAGAGAGGAATGGTGATAGTTGAGAGAGAACTAAATGTTCTTGAAGCTTGGCAAGGGTAGGAAGGAGGGAAATGGGGTGATAGTTGCCAGGAGTGGATGTGTCACTACCCTTGGGGAGAGGAAGGACTACAGCATGTTTCCAGGATGAGGGTACTTGGGCAGAAATAAAGGACAGGTTAAGGATTAAGGAGATAGGATAAGCAATTGCAGGAGAAGAAAGGTAGAGAAGTTTAGGATCAAGTTCATCTGGTTGAGCCTTTAGAGGGGTTGAGGGATAGGAGAGCATTAAGAGCTTTGTCAGGGGAGGTAGTAGAAAAGGAAAATGGAGGAGGAGTAGGTACTGGCTGAGGTGAAGGGCTGAAGTTAGTAGGTGGCTATGGGGACAGGGAATTTAGAAGAGATGTTGCCCATGAGGTGTAGTAGGCATTAAATTCATTGGCCTGTGTGAAGCAGCTGATACACATGGCACAGCACTAGACCTATAACTTGCTTCTTGAATAAGCAGATATGTGGGTCACAGCTCCAGACTTGTAACTTGATTTTCATGGGGTCCTGCATGCCGTACATGAAGCAGCAGACACTAGTGGCACAACACTGGACCCAAAACTTGCTTTATGAGTAACAGATATGTGGGGCACAGCTCAAGGCCTGTAACTTACATTTCATACAGCCCTGTAGAACTCTACATGCAGCTGCAAAACTCTGTGGCATGACTTCAGACCTGTATCATACTACACATGGCCCTGTGGGCCCCACAAGAACAAGCAGAGTCATGAAGCATGGTCCCAGTCCGGTAGCTTGAAGTAGCATATCTGTGGGTCATGAAACATAGAAACATAGAATCTGTTTGCAGAAAAGCACCACTTGGCCCAGCCAGTCTGCCCAGATACTGCATAGTCTGTCTCCAGCAACATTCCCTCCTCCCTTGCTTATTTACTAATATTCCCCTTTATGTATTTCACTCATGCTTGTAGTCACTTATTGTTTTCACCTCCACCAGTTCCACTGCCATTCTGTTCCAGATGTTCACCACTCTTTCAGAGATGTAGTACTTTCTCACATCCCACTTAAACTCCCCCCACACACACACACCCCTCCAGCTTCACTGCATGCCCTTTGGTCCTGGTGCACTTTCTCATTTGAAAGAGCTTCCCGTCCTGCACCCTGTTCACCCCTGTGAGGTACATGTAGGCCTCTGTCATGTCCCGTCTTGCTCTCCTCTCTTACAGAGTTTACATGTGGAGATCCCACATTCTCTCCTCATAGTGCTTTTTATGCAACCTCTGCACCATTTTAGTTGTTCTCCTCTGGACTGTCTCTAGCCTTTCTATATCCTTTCTGAAGTATGGCCTCCAGAACTGGACACAGTACTCCAAGTGGTGTCTCACTATTGAACGATACAGTAGCAACACCACCTCCCACCTCCTGCTGAAGATACCTCTCCCTATGCATATCAGCATCCCATTGACCCTACCCACTGCTTTGCCACACTGCCCTGCCACTTTAAGGTCATCAGATATGATAACACCAAGGTCCCTTTCCTGCCTGGTAACTGTCAGTACCCCCCATCTTATACTAACCTCCTATGCTTCAGGTGCATGATTTTGCACTTTTTTGCACTGAACCCAACTGCCATGCACTTGACCAATCCTTAAGTATCCCAGGGTCCCTACACATTCTCTCCACCCTCCTGAGTGTCCACTCTATAACAGATTTTGGCTTCACCTTCAGAAATGCATACCTTCCTGTTCTTCCGTAATGTCACTTATGAAGACATTGAAGAGGACCAGTCCCAGTACTGAGCCCTGCAAAACCAAGACTGGTCACTGTCCCCTCATTAAAGTGAGTGTCATTAACCACCACCCTCTGTTGTCTATCCATCAACCAGTTTCTACCCAGTTTACCACTTAGGATCCAACCCTAGGCTGCTCAATTTTTATGTTTGCTTGCATGCATGTGCAAGAAACAGTGCCATAATCCAAGTTTTCGTAGGTGTGGCACCCTGTCTTCCAATTCAGTCAGTGTGTTTGCAGACATGGCCACAGTTAACCAAAGAATGCTGCAGCTGTCCATGACAGCAGTTGAAAATGCAATGCTGTACAGTTGAAAGGCAGAGCTCTGCTTCAGTGAACAGTGATAAGATATGCTGATTAGCATATTGCATCATGCATTCCACCCCACACACATGCATATTGCATGCTCATGTGCTCCCCCCCCACACACTGTATGGCCAATGGGTGTGCCCAATCCCCCATTGGCTCTGCTGTGCTACCCAACCAACAGAGTTCCATGTGCCCTGCTGGGAGACCACCCCAGTGTGGCAACAGTTCGGCTCCACTGTCCCCCTCCCAACAGACTACCTTGTGTCATGATAGGAGCCCATCCCAGCATGGCAACAGTCTGTATGGGTGATGGGGATGCCCAATCCCCCATTGGCTCTACTGCCCCTCCAAGCAGCCTTCCAGCTCCCATGCTGGGCTCCCACCCCAGGGTGGCACAAGTCCCACGTTGTCTACAAAAAAAAGTAACCTACAAGAGAAAATGTTCCCTTGCTGACTGTCCTGTCCCCCCTCCCCCCACCTGCACCCACCCTCTGTGCACCTTGCCTCCCGACAACCCCCACCTCACCCCATACTTTACCTCCGATACCGACGAATGATCTTCGGTGGACCGGGAACACGGCCTGCACTCTTCAAAGCCAACCGCTAACTGAGGAAATGAAACTAAGCTGTATAATGGAATAAATAGTTTTTTTTCAACTTTGATGCATATCGCAGGCATTTTGGGGAATTGTTTCACCAAATTTTCAACATGGAGTTTTTGGGACCCCACTACATGAATTCTGTCACTGTCATTTTGTTAACCAGTCCCAAAAGGTGATTTCGTGGTCACTGCAGAGAACCACCTTTTGGGACTGATTTAAGAAACAACAGTGCAACAGTTCATGAGGTAGGTTCCCAAAAACCCTATGTTGAAAATTTGATGAAAAAATTCCCCAAAATGACTGTTTAACAAGCATGCATTGTGCTGTTCCTATGCACACTCGTAAGTTCGTTAATTTTTAACATTTTCACTTCCAATTTTCAACATTGCTGTTTTACCACACCTCCTTATGAGCAGTACAGCTGTCATTTTTGACATCTTGCCCAAAATGTGTTTCCGCACATGTAGCGCACAATGGCACAGTTGGTGTGAGAAATCAATGTTCGAACAGATGAAGAAAATCACAGTGATGCCATTCATGAGCAGAGGTGGCAAAATGGCTATGTTAAAATTTGTGAAAAATTCCCAAAATGACTGTTTTATGAGCATGTTGCACTGTTCCTATGCACACCATAAGTTCACGAATTTTCAATATTTTCACTCCAGATTTTCAACACTGCCATTTTACCACACATCCTTATGAGCAGCACAGCTGTCATTTTTCACATCTAGCCCTAAATGTGTTTCCACTCATGTAGCTCACAATGGCACAGTCGGTATGAGAAATCAATGTTTGGGACAGATGAAAATCACCATGACACTGTTTATAAGCAGAGGTGTTAAAATGGCTATGTTAAAAATTTGGTGAAAAAAATCCATAAAATTACTGTGTTATGAGCGACCACTGTGCAGTTTCCATGCACCCTCGTAAGTTCATGCATTCCTCATATTTTCAGTCCAGATTTTCACCACTGGCATTTTTCCACACTTCTTTTTCACACCATGGCCAAAATGTGTTTATGCACTTCCAGCGCAGAAATGCGTGGTCACTGTGGGAAATCACTGTTCGGGACAGATTAAGAAAATCACAGTGACACCATTCATGAGCAGAGGTTCCAAAATGCCTGTGTTGACAATCTGCTGTAAAATATCCCTAAACTAATTGCATTATGGGTGTGCGTTGCACAGTTTCTACGCATGCGCGTGACTTCACAAGTTTTTTTAATATTTTCACTGCAAATTTTCAACATTGACATTTTTTGCACCTCCCCATGAACAGTAGAGCTGTCATTTTCCACATGCTGTTCAAAATGTGTTTTCGCACCTGTGGTGCCAAATGGCATAGTCACTGTGCAAAAAATCAGCTTTCAGCTAATGAACTGATATTGCCACTGTTCACAAAAAAACCATGTTGAAAATTTGGAGTGAAAATGCCGATGAATGTCTGAGGCGTTAGGGTTTTCAGCCATAACACGCCACCCTGTAGACATTAACAGGCATCAGGGTGTGACTTGGGATTCTCGCCTGTAATGCTCATACCATTCCACACCATGCAGCCAGTGAGAGTCATAGAGGTGTGCCTTGGACTCTTCAGCCCCAAGGTCACCCAATTCTCCTATACAGCACCCATTTCACCATATTTCCTGATGGAATGGGGTGAGCATAAGGGTCACAGACCCCAAGGCACACCGTGACACTTGTTGGTGTCTGCAGGTTAGAGTGTGGTGAATGGCATGGCCATTGTGTTAATCACCCAAAGGCACACCCCAATGCCTGACAGTCATGCAGGGCAGTGGTGGGGTTAGATTCAGTTCAGTACTTCACTGCCATTCCTATTGTGCAGCTCTCCTAACTCCTACACTACCGATGTCAATGCCAGCAAGCAAACATTCGGCATTGATAAATGCTTGTTTTATTAGTGTCTGGTGTGGCGCAGTGTCAAAGGCTTTGCTAAACTCCAGAAAGGCCATGTCTGCTGGCCTCCCCTGTTCTATATTCTTTGTTACCAAATTCATCTGGGGTGAACCCCCACCCTCAGTGAATCTGTGCTACCTTTGATCTTGTATGCCACTGGATTCAAGATACTCTACCAAGCTTTCCTTTAACAGGGTTTCCATTAATTTCCCCATTACTGATGTGAGACTGACTGGCCTGTAGTTGCTAGCCTCCTCTCTGCTGCTCTTATAAAGCAGGACCCATCTACTGTCCTCTAGTTCTCTGGAATGATACCTGTTTCTAGTGAGTTGTTGAATAAGGTCATCAGTGGGGAAGCTAGTACATTCCTAGGTTCCTTTAGTAACCTGGGATGTATCCTGTTCATTCAATTGCCTTGTCAGCTTTCAGATCTGCCAGTCCCTTAAGGACTCTTTCCTGTGAAAATGGACTTGTGTCCAACTCCCCCTTGTTCTTATTAGCTTCCTGGTGGTCTGTCCAAACTACTCCACTGTGAAGATTGAGCAGAAGTATCTGTTGAGGATAACTGGATGTTCTTGATTCTCTTGTGCAGTCTCCCTGTTGCCCTCCTTTGTCCTTCCTATCCCTCCACTTGCTTTCTTCTTCTCAGTTACAGTGTATACCTGGAGAAAGTCTTATATACTTTAGCTGCCCTTTGGCTATCATATCCTCTGTCTGCACCTTTGCTCATCTCACTGCCTTCTCTGCTTGCTCTATTTTAATTGGTATAACACCCAATCTTTCTCCTTCTTCATTTCCTTATACCTCCTGAATTCCACTCTTTTTCCATCACTACTTTTGCCACTTCCATATAGTACCATATTTTTCTTTACTTTTACTGGCTTCCTTCATGCAGAAGTTGATTGCCTGAGTTATGACACTCCTTATTTTCCCCACTGTCTCTAACCATCCCTAGCAATCCCCATCAGATAATTTCTGAGGCAACCTACCATTTCTTTAAAATCCAACCTCCTAAAGTCCAGGACCATCCTCCTCATATGGTTTGCCTCTGTTCATGAGTTAATATTAAACAAACTGTGTGGTGATTGCTGGTACCTAGGGGACTGGCAACTGTGATGCCTGCAGTGTTGTCCCTGTTTGCAAGCACCAGATCCAGAACTGCCATAAAAACATATAATTTGATGGCAGATAAGAACTGCTTGGCCCACTCATTCTGCCAATTTTCCCCTACCTATTGTACATTATTACAGCATACTACATCTGGTCTACTGCTCTTTCTCCCTCCCCACTTCCTTTCCACTAGGATTCCCTTGTGCCTATCACATGCATTCTTGAACCCACCACTATTTTTGCCCCACCACCTCCATTGAAGGCTGTTTTAGGAAGCTACCATTCTTTCTGTGAAGAAGTACTTCTTCACATCTTTCCTGAATCTACCCTCCTTCAGCTTCACAGCATGTCCCCTTGTTCTTGAACACATTTTCTTCTGAAAAATACAGTACTCCCCTCATGTACCTTATATACTCCTGTGAAATATGTAAATGTATGTGTCATGTCCCCCTCTTCCTCCTCTCTTCCAGGGTATACATATTGAGGTCCTTTAGTCTCTCCTCCTAGGGCATTAATGCAAACCCTGCACAGCTTTAGTTGCTCTCCTCTGGACCACCCTCCATTCTGTCTATGTCCTTCTGGAATCCTCATCCCTACTGGGTTCCTTGATTAGATGCCTGAGAAAAGCCTCTTGTAGGGGAGTCAAGGATGACCTTGCTCCTTGCCAAAGCTGCAGTTGGAGCTTCAATCCATATCTGGCAGATTGAATTCCCAAATTAGCAGCACACCTCACCCTTACTTGCCATCCTTATGATGGCTTCCCAAGTGCCTTATCCAACTCCTCTCCTTGTACTGGAGGTCTGTGTACAACCCAGGTACAGAAAGTGGTCCGAGTGCCTGTCTGCAGGAAGATCCACAGCACCTCCAGCCTGTCCTTTTGCACCAGGTGCCCCTGTACTTCCATGGCTTGGATTTCCTCCCTCACATATAGTGCAACCCCTCCTCCCTTCCCTACCTCTCCTGAACTGAGAGCAGCTTGGCATGGCCATGTTCCGGTTATGGCTGTAAGTGCACCACCACTGTTATAGCCATCAAATCTAGGCTATTCTCTTGCCATGATCTGCCTTCAGGTCTGGAATTTTATTTTCCAGACTCCTTGTATTGGTGCACATGGTTCTCCATACCTTACATCATCCTACCTGGTTTCCTGTTTCCCAACCTCCGGCATTTGCTGTTCCTGAAGCTCCTACTGACACTCTCTTTCCTTACTGCCTTCTCTGTTACCTTTCTTTACCTTTTCATTGCTTTCCTGATTTATGTTCCACTTGTCCTCTGTCTTGTCTCCACAGCAGTCTTCTTGTGCCCCTGCCCTGGGGGAGCTTTTCCCTCATGATCTCCCTCCATGCTGCTTCATCATCTAGGAAGGGGCAATTTTGCCTCTTTTGGTTTTACAGCCTCCACCTGGCTAGTTTAAATGTACATCCAAGTAGCATTTAACCTCCCACTAAAGAGTGTGGTCCACCTCCAGGAACAATGCAGGCTGTCTCTCCCATAGGGGCCCATATCCTTCCAGGTTGGCTCCCATCTCAAATGTAGCCAAAGCCCTCCTCCATGCACCATGCAATCAATCAATTGTTAAAAGTTCTTGTACAATGTCCTATCCTCTCTCTCTGGCCGTAAATGGGTAAAACTTTGTAAAAAAAACAACATGTGTGACACCTGTTTGAGGCCCCTCCACAGCTCCCTAAAATTTTCCTGCACCACCCTATCCTGTCCCTTGCCAGGTCACTTGTCCCCAGGTGGACATTGACATAAACTGTAGCTTCCTTCAAACTCACACCAATGTATGATTCCGTGTCACAATTATGCCTTCTCATGTTTCCCACCAATCTGCACAGTTTGAGCCCCAGAATCCATCATCACAAACATCCACCTAAGTTCCTGAACCCCCTGTACCAGTGTGGTTCTAATAAAACCCATCCATATGCATGACTAGTCCTCCACAGCATGTATTCTGTATATTCCCATTGCATAGTAACATACATCAGTATTATGAAGACTGAACCCCTGCTGAAGTTCAGCAGTGACTCTACTCAATTTGTGTATGGGCTCACCTTAAAGTTTACCAGCTCGAATCTGTCTAATCCCACTTTGAAATCATGAGTGGTGCTAGACTGCACAGCCTCACTGGGTAGACTATCACATACATGAACCACTCACTGTATAAATTAATATTTTCTAATGTTTTTCTAGTCCTGCCCTCCACGCTTTTGGCATCATTGAGCTGAACCCTATTAATCTCATAAGTGCTTATTTGTGCTGCAGTGAACTGAACTGGGTTTTTCTCAGTGTCACATCTCTACATACATCCCCCTGTTCAGCCTGCACATCTCCCATAGCTTCAACCCCCCAAAACTAACAATTCTTCCTAACTTACTAGCTGAAAACTGACACAAAGTAGTTATTTAGTGCCTCTGTAAATGTTTTTGCCTCACTCAGTGCTTACTTTCCTGCTAAAGATTAGGTGCAAACCTTACCCCTTACTTTTGTTTGCTCCATTTGTGTAGAAAAAAAGGAAGTATTCCCTTTTCCCTGCACAGTTCAGTCTGCCAGACTAACCTTGACCCTGCAGTCCTTCTGCAATGTCCTTTGCTCTATGTCCCTCACACTGTACTCAGAATCCTACCACTTATCATATGCCACTGTTCGCTTTAACTTCACCAACCTGGATTTCTTCAGGTAACCATGGAGGGACTCCACTTTGTCTTGTTTCCCATGATGCCAGCGAGGGGGGCACATCTTGTCACTGCATCTTTTATATGCTGCCACAGGGCCTTCCACTTGGTATAAAGCAACCCCACTTAGTTGTGTATGATTCAGTTTAGCCACAATGATCAACTTCACTTTATCAAAATATGTTCTCTTTACATTTAGCATTCTGAACTATTTTTTTATGGTAAAGTTGCTTATTCCTATCACTTAACGAGGTAGTGGACTGGACGGGCTGATTTTCATTTGTATTTATTGCTTCAAATAGGTTCTACTGTAAGTTGCTGGCTTCCTTAACAGGAATGAACAAGAGCACTGACTGCATTTTTATTTTCCAGATTTATATTTTTTCCAGTTCTTACAGAATGTGCAGCACCATTCTCAGAGGTGCTGGCCCATATTGACACATTGGAGGGAAGCCATGGTTGTGCGTATGTGGAGTGGTCCATTTTTGTAACACGGTACTTAAACTTTATTTTATGTTGGACTTTTATTACTGTGTTGTAAAACAGCTTGTAGGTATGTGTGAAAGTATAACAGGCTAAATCTGCATTTAGAAAGGTAAAATGCAGCTGTCTTTTTTTATGTACTGATGAGTCACTGAGAATCTTTGAGTGCAGCTCCAGTGCAGCACAATACAACTTGTACTGTAGCTGCCTCCAGTTCCTACCCTCATATTATACAGCAGAATATGATAGGTTGCCTACCTTTGTGACAAAGAAAGTTGTCCTGTTGGTAATGAAGTTTACCTGGAGAACTGTAAAAATAAATCTTACAAAGTTTCGTTATCTTTCTGTGCAGGAGCAAAGTTTCATGATCCTTCTATACAGCAGCATTTGTATTGACCAGAGAAATAAATGCAACTCCTGACTCCTGAGTTGAATGTAAATGAACTTAGGCTACAGCTCTGAGAGTGCAAACTTTTTTTTTTATTTCTGTTCATAGTTCATATAGGAACAAGTTTTCCTGAGCATTTTTAAGTGTACCACCACCCCATAAAAGCAGCTATCTTTATTACTGTATGATGTGAACTAGTCTGTCAGTCAGTTAATCTGCTAAGCTATCAAGTTATTGTACTTCAAGTGCCCCCTTCCCACAGGGAAACATCCTCTCATGACATCCAGTCAAATTCCTCACCACTGCCAGCCACCCACCTACCCTTTGACTACCCATCAGAGACCCCACACCCCCTCCACATCTACTTTCATAGTGCCTCTGCTCACCTCTGTGGCTGGCCACCATCTGAATGACTGAGTGCAGTCACAATCTGACAGTGTAATACAGATGGATTTGGATTGTGCTCATTTATTCAGGTGGAGGCTGGCAGTGGAGGTTAGCAGAGGGACTCTGCCAGTCACTATTAAGGGATAAGGGCGACTGTAGTGGGTAGTGGACAGGGGAGCTACTAATATTTGCTTAATTATTCAGCTTAGACAAATATATATTCTACATTAATGACTAGGGACACTTACCACACTAGCTCAGCCCTTTCTTACAGGGTTAGAAAAAAGTGCAATTTCTCAATCCCTCTCACTAAAAACAGATTATGACGGTAACAAAAACAGACTGGAATTGCATGCCCAGACAACAAAGCTACTAAGGACACATATGTACAAGAAGATCATAATGTTTATGAAGAAATCCCAACTAAGATGAATTTAACATACATGTTACACTGTCCATTCTGACTACATAACTGTCATTGTTCTGCACAATTTTCCTCTTGCAGTGCCACTTTCACCATGGAGGTGTGCATAAACTGCCCATATCTAAACTGTGTCTGTCAAAAGATTGCTGACAGGCATATTTTGATACTGACTGAACAGCTTAATTAAAACCTTCAGATGGCAACATTTCAGGTAAAATCAAATAAACACAATACTCTTATTACAGAACTTGGACTGTAAGGTCTCAATACACTAGCTGTTTAAAATTCAGTCTTTCAATGATCATTGTTACCAAGTGATTCACCCTGCCTTACTGACCTGACCAGGTAGTTCCCACCACTCAGCAGATTAAGTACTAATTAAAGACATCAAGAAAAACAAGACAGTCCTTCATAACTTACAAGATATCCCTCCCTTCTTCCACTAAGCACTTTCCATCTCTCAGTGAGTGTCGGGTACAGTGAGTTGAAATCCACTGTGGGTTAAGGGCCTCATAGTTGATGACCTTTAAATTTTAATTAGCAGTTTCTAGTCATCTGCTGTACTACCTGCCTGTTTTTATAATACAACCTGAATTGTCTTTTTGTCTCCTTGGATCAAAGTACCAGTCACAGGCATTTGTGTAGGGCACCTTCTCACTCCCTTTTTCTTGCTTTCTTCAATCTATTCCTTAAAGTATTAAGCAACTCTTCCAGCTTTTTGACCACCACTGCCCTTCCAAAAGAGACTACTCCTCTACTCTTGCAGCCCACCTTATTCCCTCCTCCACCAGGTTTCCATGAGACCAAACACATCATGGCTCACATCAAGAAAATTACCCTCCAGTTCATCTACCTTGTGAACCTAATTGCTGTGGGCCCCTCAGGGCAGGCCTTTTTCATTTTATCTCCTGTTCCTCGCTTGGGCATGGGTGATCTACTCCCATATCTACCATCCTTTTTTTTTCAAGTTAAAATAGCCTTCCTCACCACTCTATATATCCTGTGTGCATACTTCCACCCTATCTGGGCTCAGGTAAGTCTCATACATAGTGTACAGACATTTCCAGCCTCAGCACAGTTTCCAGGTTGTAAGGCCCATAAACACTTGCTCCTTAAACAAATGCTTAGCCACATATTCTACTTCCTAATCCCCTGCTGCTTCACTGGTCCTGTGTAGTATAACAGAAAAAATACTACTTTGAGGTCCTGCTCTTAAGGCTCTTTCCTAGCTCCCAAATCTATGTTGCAGAACCTTTGGTCTCTGCCTACATCACTGGTGCTGACATGGGAATGACTCCAGACATTGACTCAGAAAAAAATAGCTGATGATATTTTATATAAAATCTCATCTACAGAATCTCATTTGCAGTCATACTGGTTGTCTCAGTAAGAGGATGCGGACTTTCATTTATCAGAGATCAAAGCCCCCCAAACTCCTCTCCTCACCCACCCAGCTCCAACCCACTCTCACCAATTTGAACATTTTTTAGAGATATGTTCAGTGAAGCTATCCTATTTGTGTGAGTGATCACGTTGATGTAGTCTCATTGTGGCATGTTTGTTGGAATCACTCTAAACTTCTCACATCCTTGATTAGAATATACCTCCAACATACACTGTGATGGTTGGTTCCTCTTCCCCCACCTCAGAATCTGTTGATTCCTGCTGTGATGTCTGTGAACCATGCACTAGAAAAACAAATGGCCAAGCAGTCCCTATGCATTCAGTGCACCAGCTCTCCACCCATCATTCAGACATAGCTCACAATACAGTCCCACACCTTCCTGCCTTTCATTTCTCCCCCAACCTTATTGTAATGTAAGAGCCCTTACACATAAGCCCCCAGCCACTGCCATCCCAAAACCACCACCCAACTTCAATGCCTGTGGCTGGTACCTAGTTTAGACAGCCACCAGTGGGGGCCCCTGCCTCACCTCAGAATCCTGCTCCTGTTGTCCCCTTCCTTCCTTGAACCTGTTGCTATCTATGACACCTGCATCCTTCATTTTGGTCCTCTTCTCCATTATACAGGCCATGACTCTATCACCCTTACAACCTGGGAGCTGGCTCGTTGCTCCGGAGCATACTGACTCTGGCACTGAATGATGTGACTAGCTTGCAACAATTACAGAATAACTTTCTGTGGCCATGCCATAAATGCATGCATTCCACAACCTTGCAAGACATTTAGCACACTACTAGGCTCCCATAGTGTTAAATTCTAACTTTAACCTGTTGCCAAAATTTGTTAGTTTCTTGGTAGGCTCCCTTCAGTTCAAACTCCAGTCAGTCAACTCCCAGTTTTCCCATGCATTTTTACCAATGGCCTTCATTCAGTGCAAGCTCACCAAGTACAGTGTCTGGCTTACAATGCAGTGTGCCTCAGCCCTGTTGATTAAAGTAACACATTTCAGCTGCATTAATAATATTTGGACTACTTTGCAAACACATGAACTTTTGCTGTTAGGGTTAAATTAAATTGACTGTTCCCTTGAAATGAAAATAATTTTCTCGCCCCTGAGATTATACTAGACAATATTCTGCTCCTAAATTAAATTATTTAGCTCTTCTCCTGCAGTAGATTATCTCCCACATTCATTCCTTGCCAGTTTAGTTTAAACAGTTAGTCATTCTCAACTGACCCATACCGCTTACATTCTGTATGCGATCCCCACTTACGTTTGCTTGCTGCACCCAATACAAGTATGACAGGTTTTACCTTTAAACCTTCAGGTGGAAAGTCCCTGTCTGGAGTTGCTATTCAGAACAGTAATAGCATGGTGCTTTTTAAATGGTGGAATCTTCAGACAAACTGCATGCTAGGACAGTACCCACCAGGCAATCAGGGAAGTAACCAACCTTTAAAAAAGTGCATGCAGAAGTTAATGACTAGGCAATACTAGGAGTTCATACTAATAATATTAAGAAGTGCAGGAGGCTATTGGCCCATAATGCACTTCTCACACATCAGGGTCAACGATCCCAAGAAAATGTTCTTTATTAGATAACTATCCAATCTTTGTTTGAAAGATTGGAAGTAGCCAATCAACAACTGCACATGGAAGAGAGCTCCATTGTGTAATAATACATTATGTAAAGAAACTTCCTCTTAGAGTCCTTTAGGATTACTGTGCATAAATTGTAGTTGATGGCTTCTGAGGTTAGCTTCCCTGTGATTTATGACCATCCCTAGATCATTCAGTAAGATTTATCCTCTACAATTTTTAAATATTAACAAAAGATCCCCGTAATGTTCTAAGTTCAGTGATAGAGTTCCAATTCCTAATCTATCCTCATAACACATATGCTGGAGGCCATCTAACAGCTTAGTAAGTTTTCTACACGCCTTGAGTCTGTTTATATCTTTCACAAGTAGGGCTCCATAATGGTGAACAGCAGTCCAGAATTGATGTACATATGCTTGATATAGTGGGATAATACATGCTCTATTTCTACTAGAAATTTATCTTTTCATGCAACTTATGAGGTTTGTAGATTTTTAACCATGTCAGTGCAATGGTTACTAAACTTGAGGTCATTGCTAACAAGGACGCCAGGTCCTTTTCATTGGTAACAGATTTTTGGTGTTTACCACCTAAAAGGTAATCATTGCATCGGTTGACTTTACCCAGGTGCATGACAACATATTTTTCATGGTTAAAACTCATACCATGTGTACTGGCCCAGCCTACTAAATTAAGCAGACCCTTACTAAGTGTAGACGAACCCTCACTAGCATTAACATCAGCCACAAATTTGGTGTCATCAGCAAATTTGATGGTAAAGCTATTTAACTCACTGCTTAGGACTGAAATAAAAATGGAAAATAAAGATGGACCCAAGACTGACCACTGAGGGAGTCCACTGGTGACATTTCCCTTTTCAGAATAATAACCTCTAACCCTGACTACCTGTTGCCTATCGCTCAGTCATACTTGGATCCACTTAATGAGTATATAGTCAATACCTAACCTATCCATGCTTTCCATCAAAGCCTCATGAGGGACCTTATCAAAGGCATTGCACAGATCAAGGTAGACAATATCCACTGATTTATGATTCTCCAAGAGGGCACTAACCCTCTCATAGAGTACCAGGTTTGCAGTTAAGCAAGACTTATGTGCTCTGAATCCATGTTGTGATTCATCCATCAGGTTTCTGGAAGCAATTTCAGCTTCCAAATGATCTTTAATAGCCTCCATGGCCTTTCCCAGGATACAGGCCAGACTTACAGATTGATAATTAGTAATATTACTATAATCGCTTTTTTTGTAAATTGGTACTACAACCACTTGAAGCCAATCTCTGGGTACTTCCCCAAACTCCAAAGACATGTTAAAAAGGATGTACAGAGGTTTCATAAACCATTGTTCAATTGCTTTTAGGATTTTAGGGTGGATGGCATCCAGTCCTGGCGATGTATTGGTTTTTATTTTTTTCATTTTGAACATAATTTCCTCCCTGGTGATCTTTGAGGAAGAATTACAGTAGCTCAGAGGTGACCGTTTACTGTATTTGTGATGGTTAGATATAATTTTAGACTGTTTTGGGTTAAACACCGAGCAAAAATAATCATTGAATAATCTTGCCATTCCATTGGGATCAGTAATAATGACTTGACCCCTCTTAATTGGACCAATTTTCACAGTGGTAGATGTTTTATTATTTATGTATAAATAGAAACTTTTACCTCCGTCTTTCATGTGCACTAATTAAAATTTAATTTTGTGTTTTTCTTTCTTAATTCTAGATTTATAATTTCTCACTGCCTCCTTTTACTTGTGTTTGTTTTAGTCATTATCATCTCTTTTAAAAGCTCTGTAGGAACTTCTTTTGAGGGAAATTAAATTTCTGATTTTTGTGTGCCATGAAGGTGTTTTCCTTTTTGTTGTATAATTTTCAGTCTGGGATATAGTTTATCACTGAGATAAGTGACTTTGTTTTTTATCTTGAGCCAAAGTTAGTTAAGTGAAGTGATACGTAGCTTTTAAAAGAGATAATAATGACTATCAAACACAAGTACAAGGAGGCAGTCAGTCTGTCTGAATTAATTGATCGTTCTTGCCATTGTATACTTCCCTGCTGCCAAACCAAACTACACTGTGTACTTTTAGCCTACATTTATTCTGTTAAGAGTTTAAATCTGTGTCTAAATTACTGTTTAGTCAGTGTCTAAATTCCTGTTTAGTCTGTGTCTTAATTCCTGTTTAAATCTGTGTCTAAATTCAGTTTAGTAGCCTGTAAAATTGTGTACTTTATTTGCCTTTCTAGTGCTAAAGAAGTCTAATTTTAGCCTGGTATTTTCTTTTACTTTTCATGATACTTGCTCAGCATGTACTGCTAATATAACTTTGCTCAGTGATTCATGTTTCAAAGTAGTAAGGGCTTGCAGATTTCAGGCAAATCTCTGTAGACTTCCAGACCCCCTTCTCTCTCTCTTACTAACCCCCTCCTTCAATGTTTACCTCACTTACCTCTCCTGTTCTCCTCTCTTTCCACAACATAAAAGCTCCCCCCCCATGGGAGGACAGTCATGAGAGCAAGAATAATAGGGTCCTCCCAGAGCTGCAAGGCATCATTTTTCCCACCGCATACCCCAGGGCAGGTATGGAATTTAAATGCACCACAATGCTTAATGGACAAGTTCGACCCATTGATGCTTTGCGTTGGCTACCCCACCACTACCCTTGTTGAACCTCTTCTTATATAGCTGGGTTCACATGACACTACAAACCTATCAGCTCACTTTCCCATTGGTAGGCTATTACCTCCTTCCACTAGGGGCCGCTCCATTGTATGCTGTACTGCATTGTATCTTACCTCATAATATCCTCTGTTTTGACTTTCCCCCCTCACTTCCCTCAAGGATCATCTGAATTGAGCAGTACTCTGCTCAATGTGCCTTCCTGGTATAACTCCCAATCTAGTAAATAAATAAAGTGAAAAAGCTCTTTCCTTAGCATGGCTCTGTCCTAGCCTATTATACTTCTCCTCCACACCTTGTACCTCCTCACCATAGCCCCCTTGGCTCTATACCCAAGCAGGCTCTTCACAATTACACCTGGTCCATGTGCTGCCCAAACACTCTCCTGCGATCTTCACCAAAACAACCACCCTGTATCCCACCCACATGCCCTCCCTTATCGGCCCAGGGAATCTACCCACTCTGATGCTAACTCCCTCATCACTCATCAGGGCTGTCAGACCAGCCACCATAGCCATTCTGCACACCAGGAGACTAAAATTCCCTGCCATCAACTTCTTTCTCCTTCTCACCCTTCTCCTCTCAGGTGGCATTGAACCTAACCCAGGCCCTCTGAACAGTCACCCAACCACTGTGCTCCACAAAGGGCTCTCAATTGCCCATATAAACATTCATAGCCTCCTGCCCAAGATGGACCAACTAAACTGCTGGATATCTGAACACTCTCAATGTCCTATGCCTTACTGAAACCTGGCACTCTGCTAAAACCCCTAACTATGCTGTAAACATTGCTAACTACAACCTGCTTAGGCAAGAGTGAGGCAAACGTGGAGGTGGTGTTGCCATCTATGCAAAGGAACCCCTTTCATGCACAATCACTCTAAGAGGCTTGCCCAAGCCCCACAAAGTCCTCATGATCCAAACTGCCCTCCCTGCCTGTCTGTCTATTTGTTGGCATACTACATGCCACACCTCGACTTGCTCATGACTCTCTTGTCTCCATCAGAATTACAATTCCTGACCTAACCTCCAAAGGTGAGCTAGTGCTAGTAGGAGATTTTAACATGGATTGGCTAGCCCCTTCCTCTAAGGCCCACATTCCCAAAATAGAGTCCCTAAATCTCATGCAGCTAGTAAATGAACCCACCCACTACAACCCTCACTCCCATAACCACTCCCTACTGGACTAGATCCTTATCTTCCACCCTCACAGGATATCCTCTTCCAGTATCCTTGCAAGCACACTTAGTGACCACAGCAGAACATATTGTATCTATAAAACCTGCATGATCAAGTCTGCATCAAAGTTTATTTACACTCACCCCCTTAATGCACTGGACACTGAATCCCTATTAGCCAGCTTCAGTCATGCAGACTGGCACCAGGTGTAATCTGCCCAAATGTGTGGCCTGTACACTGCCTTCTTTGCCTTTCTGCACACTTTCACAAGTACCTGGGACTCCCATGCTCCCTAAAGAAACTTAAGGTAAAGAGCGCCACCATCAGTGAATCTCCAACTCCCATCCTCCCAAATGCAAGGCCAGAGACAAAGCCTGGTATACTTTCAAATCTCACTCTAATCCTAAAATCAGGCAGGCTTAAAACTCCCTACAGAAATGGCTGCACTAAAGCCATAAGACATGAAAGCTGAGTACTTGAAATTGCAGCTTGCCTGGGCCCATTCCTCCAAATTCTGGAATGTTGTTCACTCGCTGTTTGATCCTCCAGCACAATTGTGCTCTCCAGACTTCCTGCATCTCGAGTGGCTTGTCACTGACCCCAGTGACATTGCTGACACCCTAAATTAATCCTTCAGTTCTAGTGCCGTACCTCATGGCCCCCAACCCAGTATTGCCACCCCTACCTCCCCTTCACCAAACCTACTTACGTTTCCCACCCATGGATGAACAAGAGATCCTCACCACCTTCCACTCACTGA
Source organism: Neoceratodus forsteri (assembly GCA_016271365.2). Classification (NCBI taxonomy): domain Eukaryota; kingdom Metazoa; phylum Chordata; order Ceratodontiformes; family Ceratodontidae; genus Neoceratodus; species Neoceratodus forsteri. The sequence continues at coordinate 1,173,806,995 of CM057453.1, read as the reverse complement.
ACTCCAATAAAGCCAGCCCAGATGGGGTCCACCACAAGCTCCTGCAAATCTCTGCCCCTGCAATCTCCAAGCTACTCAACTACTTACTCAACTCTCCTTTTCTTCAGGCACAGTCCCTCAAGCCTGGAAATCAGCCTCCATTATCCCCTCCACATAGGTGGCAATGCATCAATGCCGGAAACTACAGGCCAATTTCCTACTCCCAACCATTGCAAACCTGCAGGAATCCCTTGCCCACTCCAGACTATCAGAATGTCTGACCACTTACAATCTCCTATCCCCTCACCAGTCAGGTTTTAGAAAACAACATTCCACCACCTTCTCCTCCCTCCTGCGGGTCACAAACCACATTCTCACTGCCTCTGACCAAGGCATGCAAACTGCTGCTGTTTTTGTCGACCTTGCCAAGGCCTTAGATTCCATGACTCACCCTCTCTTCCTAGTGAAACTTGAGTCAGCTGGCTTAGCCCCCCCATCTCATTACAGTGGTTTAAATCCTACCTCTCCAACGGATCTCAGTCTGTCAGAATCTCTGATGTCGCATCCTCTCCCAACCCCCTCCTAGCTGGTGTGCCACAAGGCTCTGTTCTTGGTCCCATTCTGTTCTCCCTCTTCATAAATGACCTTCCCTCTGCCTGAACAAAATCCAGAATACACATGTATGCAGATGACACCATCCTCCTTACATCTGGCCCAACAACTCATGAAGTGCAACATACTCTCCAATTCAATTTCAATAATATCCAGCAATGGTTCAGCCAAAAGCAACTCAAATTAAACAGTACCAAAACCATATCTATGATATTTGGCACTGCTCAGAAGCTTAGCAAATTCCCCCATCCACCCCTAATCACCTCCCTGGATGGTACCCCACTAGACCAGGTCACAAAGAACAAATACCTGAGGGTTTGGCTCAATCTCCACCTATCCTACACCTCCCACATTGACACTACTGTTGCCAAATTGTGCCCTAGATTGCATATGCTTTATTGGCAGCATGATTCCCTCCTGCCCCCAGCCAGACACCAGATACTAAACAAAATGATCCTCCCCATCTTCAACTATGCTGACATGGTCTATGGCACAGCCTCTGTTTACACTCTGTCCAAGCTGGATACCCTCCTATACTCCTTTTTCTGTTTTGCGACAAATTCTTCACTCAGAACTAGAGATGGGTGAAGTGGCGTCAATTCGCTCCACAAAGTGATTTGCGGAGTGAAGGTGAATTCACAGAGTGCTCCACAACACGAAGTGGAGTACTTTGTGTTATAATAGGTAACGCGAAGTCCATTGAAAACAATGACTTCACATTACTCCGCCTTCCCAAAGCACTACTCCACCAATTCTTAAGGTGAAGTACATTGAAAACAATGTACTTCACCTCATTTCGCCTTGTTTTTAAGCTCCAAAGGCAAATTTTTCAGTGATTCATGGGATTTCAGGTCACATGGGCTCTAGATTGTTCTGCACAGCCTTAGGTTGGGGTAGTGCATGTAGGAAGCTGTAGGAAACAAATCTGCTCTGAGAGCTCTCTGTGATTCAAACCTTCTAAAAGCTGTTAATAAAGCTTTTCTGAGTAATTTTTTTGCATTTCAAACTTTAGTTCATCTATTATAGGAAACCCTCCTGTGCTCATATCATCGAGCGTTTAATGTTTGCGTGTCGATTTTGAATGTTAATGTACAACATTCAGTCTGTGTACTGAGAGACAGTGGAAGTGTGCTTTGGGGGAGAGGAGTATCTGTGGTGTAGGTAGGTTAACTTGGAGAAAAAGGCAGTGCTTTCTGTTTTGGTGATATTTTTCTTGTATAACTGTGTTAATGTACACACAGTAATATTTTCAATAATTCTTGCCATTTTTTTGCTGATTGTTGTGATGCAGCAATGCATAATTTTATTTTGTTTAAAATATGTGATTATATTACTGAAGTTTTCAATTTGCTACTCATTACTTACTGTGTGTGTGAGTATGTGTGTGTGACGTGTGTCATCAAATCAGACACCTTTTGTTGTGCCACATAATAATTTCAGCAATGTGAACCTGCTATCCACTGCAGCTGTGTGATTTTTGTACTTCTTTGTGGTATCTTTACTGGTACTAGTACTAGTGACTGTTACTGCAGCAGTGCAGTACACTGCCCCCCACTGCAGCCTGCCCCGACCGGCAAAGGTATTCTTTTACAGATTTGAATTTCTGATGGTGAGCACTGGCTAGGTGTTGTGCATTTGCATCTGCATCTCTTCAGTGCACAGCTCAATCTTAATCTTTTTGTGCATTTGCATCTCTTTAGGGACCAATCTCCATCTGTAACTTAAGTCACAGCTGTTTCTTTGGCTTCCTTTCAGAGTACTGGACAGGAGTGGTGCATAATTCTGCATGAACACTGTACTCATTAATAAGCGTTTTTAAGTCAGGGCCATCATCATGAGTCACTTGTGATACAAATCATGTTCTTCATCATCACGGTCACAAATGCAGCCACAAATCATGATTCATGATCACGTCACGAATCACAACATTAATTTTTTGACTAGCTACTTGGATGTATTGTAAGCATGTTTTGTAGTATCTCTCCAGGCTTCACCACCCCACAATTGTACTCATTAATGAGCATTTTGAAGGCTGGGAGTTTGTGCTACAGCTCATCAGGGAAGTACAGCCGTAGGCATTCTCATTCCCAGTACAGTTTTCATATTGGTTATCACACCATTGACACTGATTCACGCTCTTCATCATCACGGTCACAAATGCAGTGATAAAACATGATTCATGATCACATCATGAATCACAACATTCATTTTTTACTAGTCACTTGGATGTATTGTAAGCATGTTTTGTAGTATCTCTCCACGCTTCACCACTCCACCATTGTACTCATTAATAAGCATTTTTAAGTCTGGGAGTTTTGTGTAACAGCCCATCGGGGAAGTACAGCCATGGATATTTGCATTCCTTCCCATACAGCATGTGACTTAGAGTACTGTAAGTAATGTTGGGCGAAGTGACCCCAGTTTGCTCCGTGAAGGGATTCACTGAGTAACGTGGAATCTGCGGAGAACTCCACAATGTGAAGTGGAGTACTTCACTTCATGATGAGGAATGCGAAGTCCATTGAAACCAATGACTTTGTGTTATTCCGCCTTCCCCAAACTACTTCTCCACCAAGTTTAAGACAAAGTACATTGAAATCAATGTAATTTGCCTCACTTCGCCCTGTAACTGAGCTCCAAATTAAATTCTGAATTTATTCATGGGATTGTAGGTCACACGGGCTCTAGATTGTTTGGCACAACCTCAGTTCTGGCATGGGTAGTGTGTGTGCAGTGGTAGCTGGAGACAGTTTGGTCTCAGAGCTCTGCAATTCAAAATCTCTCAAAGCTGTTTAAAATGCCTTTTTGAGTAATATTATTTGCTCTAAATTTAGTACATCGATTAAGGAAACCCTTCTGTGCTCATACCATTGAGTGTTTATTGTTGTATGTGGATTTTGAATGTTAATTTAGAACAGTCAGTCTGTGTACTGTGAAGTATGCTTTGGGAGAGGGGCGTATTTGTGGTGTAGGTAGATTAACTGGGAGAAAAAGGCAGTCTTTCGGTTTTGGTTATATTTTTCTTGTATAACTGTGTTAATGTACACACAGTAATATTTTCAGTAATTCTTGACATTATTTTGCTGATTGTTGTGGTGCAGCAGTGTTCAGTTTGTCTGTTTAAAACATTTGGTTATATTACTAAAGGTTTTCAATTTGCTACACATTACTTGAGTGTGCGTGTGAGTGTGTGTGTGATGCATGCCATTAAATCAGACACCTTTTATTGTGTTACAGAGTAATTGCAGCAGTGTGAACCTGCTATCCACCGCACCTGCATAACATTTTTATACTGCTTTGTGGTATCTTTACTGGTAGTGGATTGGTTACTGCCGTGCACTAATCCCCCAACTGGTAAAATGTATTCCTTTCCAGATTTGGATTTGTGACTTGTGAGCATTGCTTAGGTGTTGTTGTACCTTTTCGTATTCATCCCTTGAGTCTACAGCGCAATCTTAATCTGTCTGTGCATTTGCAATGCACCATTAATTCTGGAAGACTGCATTTCTCGTAACGCTCTCATTTCACTTCATCAGTACTGGAGAATTTTCTGGACACAAGACAATAGCATTTTGGGGATGCACATTAATTTTTGGTGACTCTGTGTGTGACCTGATCACTGTGTGCATGACTGAGTGCGCTGTTAATTCTGGGAGACTTTTCATTTCTTATTACACTCTCATTTCACTTCATCAGCACTGGGAAGTTTTCTGGACACAAGGCAATAGCACTTTGGGGGTGCACATTGATTCTGGTGACTGTGTGGGTGGGATGCCACCAATATTGTTGTCATTCCACCTTACTTTGCATTTAAGGCGGAATGACAATGTGAAGTTATAATAACAAGGTGAAGTGAGCCTTTCCTATGGGGTACTCCACGTAGTGAAGTGCCAACACAAAGTGGCCACTTCACGTTCTCTTCACTGGCCGATTTTAAATTCCTGCTCTGTTGAGAACTACACAAATTCTGGAAGGACTGTTGTTAATTACTTGCAGGCCTTATATCATTGTTGTTACTGCAATTTTTTTCCATTTACATCATTTTCCTTTAGTTTTACTGATATTCTTCTTAGACACATAATACTGACAAAATGTGCCATCACCACTGCCAGTCACATGTGCCACAGTACTCTTAGTTTTGTCACTCCTTCGGTTTATTATGTTTTGATGCCCGTCATGGATATAATTTCTTGAAATAGCAGCAGCTCACCAGAGAAGTTGCACTTCTATACCCACCTCAACAATGCCCAACATGGGTTTAATTTTTAGAAACGGCAGCAGGCTTATTCAGAGCAGCTGCACCTCTCATGCCTGCCTCAGCAATGCTCATAATGGGTATAATTTTTAGAAACAGTAGCAGGGTCTATCAAAGCAGTTGTGCCTTATCATACCTGCCTCAGCAATGCCCACCAGGAGTATAATTTTTAGAAATAATAGCAGTTTCGTTAAGAACAGCTGCACCTCTAGTATCTGCTTCAGCAATGTCTCCCATGGGTATAATTTTTGGAAAAGTAACAAATATTGTAATACAGCCATAAATGGCTATTGTTTCACTAACTGCTGCAGAGAGGGGCAGTGTAACTGATTACATCAGTGTAATAAATGACAGGGCTTAAGCCACCTCAAGAAGCAGTCTAATAGAATATAGCCTGCAGTCAAAAATAGTCATTCACATTTTGTTATGGTCAGGGTAGGGTAACAGGGTAATAGAATGATTAGGGTAGAAACTACAAGATCTGAACCAACTACCAGTTTTTCATAAGGATATTTTTAAGTATTTTAGAGGTACCCATGGGTAGATTTCAGGTCAGGTGTTTCACTAAAGTACTTCAATTGTGATGGTGGCTAACATTTACTTTTATTTTAAAGCACTTTACAAGGCCTAGCAGTAGCTGATAGACTGCTTGATAAGTTGGGGTTGGCAGATTGAGCATTTTCTTTTAGTTGATGATTGATTAGTTTTACCTCCAGTGAGTCAGTCTTCTTGTTGACTTTTAACAAGCACCTTAACTATTATTCCCCATTGATTGAAAGTTATACAATCAGCCTGGATTGATTTTCACAGTGTGTGCACCTTAGCTCTCCACTCTTGAGGCAAGGTGTCTCCGGTGCCAGTAAGAAGCTGCATAGAGCACAGTTGACTAAGTGCAGCCAGTGCAGTAAAGCTTTACTGTACTGTGTGGAGACTGAGGTGATTTGAACATCGCAGATGCAGTTGAAGTTACTGAATTATACAAATTGAGAACAATTCCTGACTCTCTTGAATTCACAGGGTATCAGACTGGCTGGTGACCTCTTTTAAATAATGGGTACCATGTTTTTTTTTTCCATAGTCCTGGAATGGGGGAAGGGGTTGCAGCTGACTGAAGGGGTGGGGGGGTTGTAGCCAACTGACGGTGAGGGGGATGTATCTGACTGAGTGTGAGGGTACAGCCATAGAGGTATCCTCATGGAGTCACATAGTCTGGTTGCAGTCAGGTCACCCACCCCCTCACAGTCAGTGTAGTGTGTGTGAAAGTTCAGTGGAGGGATAGGATCAAACAGAGAGCAGCTCTCATGTTCAGCAGCCTAACTGTGAGCAGCTCTCATCAGCAGCCTAACGTAGAGTAGCTCTGTTCAGCAGCACCTTGCAGGGCCTGGCAGTAGTTGGAGCTGGCAGCTAGTAAGTATTGAAAATGGCAGTGAGATTTCTTTGAGTAGTCATTTAGAGGGATGGCCTTTTTTCCTTTCTTCTCATATGCTTGTGTGAGGTTAAGTGAGGTAATGATCTGCCAGTCTCAGGGTATGTTTGGGGGTTGGGCTAACAGACTGAGCAAGTGTAGCAACAGAGGCATCTTGGAGCTGTGTGGCCTGCCAGTTGGGTGTGGAAAGATTCAGGGGAAGGAATGGAGAGCAGCTCTCTCGGCACCTGGCTAAATTTCATTGACTGTCAGAGTAGGAAGTGCATATTGAAGTGGTGAAAATTCCTTGGAAAGAGAGGGTGAGCCATGTTTTTAATGTGTCATCTGGGTTTGTGAGGTTTTCCAGGCTATTTGTATTGGGGGGAGGTGGTAGCATGCTGAGGGAGGGTAGAATCTTCATGGTGAATTTTTCATGTTACCTCTTGGGCTTCTATAAGGTCTGCTAGGAACAGGGTATGATGGGGTGTTGTAACAGACTGACATAGGGTACAGTCTTCATGATGGATTTTTTTATGTTTCCTCTCGGGTTTGTATGAGGTCTACAGGGCTCAGGGTATGGGGGTAGTGTAGCAGACTGATGGAGGGTAGCATCTTGATGGTGGATTTTTCATGTCTCTACTTGGTCATGTATGGGTCTGCTTGACTTAGGGTATGGGGGGTTGTAGCATAGTGAGGGAGGGCAGAGGTGTCATAAGTCTCACTGACTTGAATTCAGCTGGTGTGTGGGAAAGGGATCAAGACTGAAAGGAAGTTCAACCCTTTTCACCTCAGCAGCAGTTTGTTTACTCAAATGTGTATGTGCATTTATATATAAATTTTTCAGTAAAAATTAACAAAATTTTGCCTTCTTTTATTTGGTGGTTGAAAGCACTGTTTTAAGTTTGCTGTTTTGGGGGACAGGGTTATCAAACTCAGAATATGACTTTTATTATTTAAAACCATTTAGTTTACATCAGTTCTATAATAGAAACATTTCTCATTGCTACATCATTCATTAGCAGACAAATTTCAGTGAATCACAAGGGAAAAATAAGAGACTCATGTAGCTCTAAAGCACAAGTTTTTTAAACACTCCTCTTCCCCTGAAATATGCTACATGTTGCTCAAAAATCTGTTGTCAAATGAGTCCTCAGACTAAAACTACTTACATCGATAATATCCTACCCAGCTTGTGAGGGACATCTTCTGTAAACTGAATTACAGGAATGTGTCAGATCCAGGGATTAAGTCTTGCTTAGTGTTAGAGGCAGGCTAATCCTTAAACTCAAAACAGCAATATAACAAGTATTAAGGTTTAGATTCTTCATATTAAAGTGCATTTGGGAACAATCAGAAAAAACAGACAGATATAATTAGAAATGTATAATGAACAACAAAAGGAACAGAAAATATTTTTATATGCTAGTCAGACTCTACACAAGACTTCTTATTATCTATGAATTATATACACTATGGTCTCTATTTTCCAAGACACCATTAGATTGGCACATACTGTGCCAAACCACCACCTGCAGCAAACCCAGGTGTGCCAGGAAGCTGTGATTAACTTTAGAAAAAGCAGGGTCCCAGCGCCAAACTGTCTTTGTTTGCCACAAGCTGACAGCTGCACCAATGAAATAGTACACTAGAGGGGAATGCCGCAAGCCATGGGTCATGCCTGTGGCAGTGGTGGCCAGTGATGGCAACCCCCCAGGGTTCCATCATCGGATGGCACCCATCCCAGTATGCCCGTCATTAGAGCACCAGGAATTCAAGTTCAAATCCCCCATATAATGTGGGGGGCTGTGTCCCAATGTGTCCCCCACCCCCCTATATTTAGATTCTAACTCTGGGGGGGGCAGACCTCAGGGAAGGGTAGGCAAATCAGCTATTTTGGCACCCTGTTGACAGGAGCACATGGACTGGTGCACAGATAGCCAGAAGGGACCCACTGGCCAGTTACACTGGTGGCTTGTGGGCATACAGGGCAAGCTCTGACTTGTGGGAAAGGGTGAGATGGGTCAGACAGGGTGTGGGAGGGGTGAAAACTACCCCTGACAGGGCAATGGCAGGGACAGTGTGGGCCAGTGGGGGGGCAGATGCACAGCATCACCATGGGTCAGTTGCAGGCTTTGACCTGCCATGGACCACCGGCCACTCCAGTGGTGGTCTGGCAGGTGTCAGGGGATAAATGGGTGCTGTCCCATGGGGGGACAGTGTTTCCCCACCCAGTGAGGGCTGCAGCAGTGGCACAGAGCTGGTTAGACAAGCTATAGGATGGTCTAATGGCAAGTCCATGCACCCATTGGGGTGGCTTTTAAAATTCCAAATGAATCAGTATTGGAACCCCACCATGGCACAAGACCCTTTCTGTCATGACACACTGGTGATGCCATCGCAAAGATGGCACAAGCCCAGCAGGTACTGCCAACCACCCCAGTGGTGCCAGCTGCATTATGCAAATCAGTACTCATGCAAGGTGTGGCACAAGGAGCTCCTTGAGCCATTTCTCCTTGACACAAGCCCCTTGTGCCATTCCCAATAGTTTTTAAAATTGGGCTATATAGCTTTTTTATATTCACTCTTATGTTTGAGTACAAAGCAAGCATAGTGGTATGATAGTTGGGTTTTGATAGATGTGTCACTATTGGTCCAATGCAAGGCAGTCTGCAAGGGTCTCATCAGTGTCAGACCAATCATCAGCCAGACTGATCATGACACTGTTCTGGTCTTGCTGGGTGAAAACTTCATGTAGTTCGAGGGAAAGAGTCAGCCCAATCATAGAGCAGCTTTTTCCATCAATCTGCATAAAGCGATTCACCAAGCAGAGCTGACCAGCACCCTGATCAACCTGCTGTGGTCCCCCCACAACACAACCTGAAATAAAGAAAACCATCCCACAATCCCTCCCACCTCTTACTGTCAATTTTCCAACAACAGGTGCCCAGACCCTAGGGTCGGCTACTACCCCCAACTCAGCATGTTTTCATTGTGTGACACCGGGGAGCCCACCCCTGGTGCCACCAAACATAACACTGACACTGGGGTACCCAATCCCCACTGTCAGTACCTGAAATAAAGAAAACCATCAGTAGAAGTCTTTACTGTTTATTTTATACACCCTCTAAAAAAGAAAACTGTTCATCAATGTCTGTTACCCTCCCCCCAACTCTCCCACTAAGTGCCTATTCATTTTCTGACACTGGGGTGCCCAATTCCTGCTGCTGGCTACTAACACCCACCCATCTGTTTTTATTGTGCAACACCAGGGAGCCCACACCTGATGCTGCTAAACATAACACTGTGAATAGGGTGCCCAGTCCCCAGTGTTGGTACCTAAAATAAAGAAAACTGTCACTCATAGACTTTATTTTTATACACCCTGTACAATAGAGAACTGTCTATTGATGTCTGTCACAGCCACCACCATTACCCTCCCCTCACTTGACCCTTCCACTCAGCACCCAGCATCCCACACCCCCTCACACCCCTTTATTGTGCACCCTGGGTCCAGCACCATAATCCTCTCTGGACTGGAGACACGTCTTCACTCTTCAATGCCAGACAGGAAACTGAGGAAATCAGATATGCTGTTCAATGTATTTCAATAGGTGTTAAACTTGTTCTCATAATGTGGCCATTTTTGCATATTTTCCCCATGAATTTTCAACATGGCCTTTTTGGAACTCTTCCTCATGAACAATAGCAGTGAAATTATTCAAAACCATCCCAAAAAGTGATTTTTGGTCACTGCATAAAATCATCTTTCAGGCAGGAATCAAACATTTTCTCCACCCTTGTTCATGAGGTGAAGTTATAAGAAGGTTGTGTTGAATATTCGGGGTAAAAATATTAAAAAAAAAACAAAGTTATGAGTTTGCATTGACATTTTTTAATGCACACTCACAACGTTGGTAATTTTTTGCATTTTCACCAAAAAATGTCAACGTAGCCATATTTTCCTAACCACCTCTTGAATGTGCCAGCTGTCATTTTTTCAAATCCTGGCCAAAATGTGTTTTCTCTCTTATGGCACAAAATCAACTTTCTTGCAGGATTTGAAAATGTTTTCTGTCCTTGTTCATGAGGTGAGGTAATAAAGAAGGCTATGTGGGGTCATAAGAAGGCTATGTTGAAAATTTGGGGTAAAATATTAAAACAAAGTTATGAGCATATATTGACATTTTTCAATGCACATAACGTTGGTAATTTTAATATTTTGACCCTAAATTTCAATGTAGTCATTTTTCACACTACTTCATATATGTGACAGTTGTCATTTTTCAAATCCTGGCCAAAATGTGTTTTCACACTTGCACAAAATCAGTTTTGGGTAGGATTTGAAAATTTTCCACCCTTGTTCATGAGGAAAGGTCATTAGAAGGCAATGGGGACAAGAGCAAGCACCTTTGAGGTGCAGATATCATCTAAGGGAGGGACTATAATGAAGGAAGTAGTAAGAAAAGTTGATAGGAAAAAAATATTAGTAACTGGGGACAGGAAGGGAGGTGAATCTCAATTTGGATGTGCAAGAGGTTGTGCACTGTTACTCTGAAGATACAGCAGATGGACCTAGATCTATGGTATTGGAACTTACAGGGGACAGTTGGAGGTAACCAAATTTAAAAGTGCATGAGGGAACAATTTGTTTAAGTAAAAGGAGTATGGAGGAGGAAAAGGTAAGCTTTCATGCTCTGGGAAGTATAATCAAAGCAAGGGCAGATGTGGTAACATTCTCAGAGGCACTACTTTGATGACACCTGAATAACAGAGAACAGTTATATCTATATCTGCTCAAAGTATGGATTAAAGGAGAGTAAAATTATGGATTTCAGCTCCTTGAGACTGTGGCCTAACTTGGAAAGGATGGCTGTTCTTTAAGACATAGGGCATGTGTCCTAATAAGGAGGGTACATAGTGTTGGCGAGGAGATTTGCACAACACATCCAGGAAAATTTCAACAAGAAATGGGCAGCAGCTCAGTTGAGTTTAATATAATCACAACTGCATGGGGCCTAGCAGGCCTCTGCTTAGCAAAAGCAAAAACTAAAATAGGTAGCAAGAACATAAAAAAACAAATAAATCCAAGCAAAGGGTGTTGGAGTGTCATGAGCACAAATGCCAGATGTCTGGGGTACAGACTCTCAAATTTGCAGGCATTTGTTGCCAAAGGCAGCTATATATTATAGCAGTCTGAGACAAGTGTGCTATATGTAACCACAACTGGGACATGTATGTGTAAGTAGAGATGGGTGAAGTGGCTCCAATTCGCTCCATGAAGTGATTCACGGAGTGAAGGCAAATGAGTGGAGTGCTCCACAATGCAAAACGGAGTACTTCACATCATAATAGGTAACTCGAAATCCATTGAAAACAATGACTTTGCATTACTCTGCCTTCCCAAACCACTACTCCACCAATTCTTCAGGCGAAGTACATTGAAAACAATGTACTTCGCCTCACTTTGCATTGTTTTAAGTTCCAAATGCAAATTTTGCAGTGATTCATGGGATTTCAAGTGACATGGGCTCAAGATTGTTCTGCACAGCCTCATTTTGGGGTAGTGTGTGTAGGAAGCTGTAGGAGACAATCTGTTCTGAAAGCTCTCTGCTATCCAAACCTTCTAAAAGCTGTTAAAAAGCCTTTTTAAGTCATTTTTTTTTTGCTGAAACTTTAGTTCATCGATTATAGAAAACTCTCCTGTGCTCATATCATCTAGCGTTTATTGCTTGTGTGTGGATTTTGAATGTTAATGTACAACATTCAGTCTGTGTACTGAGAGACAGTGGATGTGTGCTTTTGGGGAGGGGCGTATCTGTGGTGTAGGTAGATTAACTTGGAGAAAAAGACAGTGCTTTCTGTTTTGGTGATATTTTTCTTGTATAACTGTGTTAATGTACACACAGTAATATTTTCAAAAATTCTTTCCATTTTATTGCTGATTGTTGTGGTGCAGCAGTGCATAAATTTTAGTTTGTTTAAAATATGTGGTTATATTACTGAAGTTTTCAATTTGCTATGCCTTACTTAGTGTGAGTGTGAGTGATGTGTAATGCGTTCATCAAATCAGACACTTTTTATTGTGCCACATAGTAATTTCAGCAATGTGAACCTGCTATCCACTGTAGCTGTGTGCTTTTTGTACTTCTTTGTGGTATCTTTACTGGTACTAGTATTAGTGACTGTTACTGCAGCAGTGCAGTACTTCTGCCCCTCCCCACGGCCCACCCCAACCTGCAAAGGTATTTTTTCCAGATTTGAATTTCTGATGGTGAGCACTGGTTAGGTGTTGTGCCTTTGTGTCTGCATCTCTTCAGTGCACAGTGCAATCTTTAATCTGTCTCAGCATTTGCATCTCTTTAGGGCCCAATCTCCATCTGTAACTTAAGTCACAGTTGTTTCTTTGGCTTCCTTCAGAGTACTGGACAGGTGGTGGTATAATTCTGCTTGAACATTGTACTCATTAATATGCGTTTTAATTCAGGACCATCATCACGAGTCACTTATGATACAAATAACGTTGTTCATCATCACGGTCACAAATGCAGTCACAAATCACTATTCACGATCACGCCATGAATGACAACATAAATTTTTTGTAGTACTTGATGTATTGTAACCCTGTTTCAGTATCTCTCAGGATTCACCACCCCACCATTGTAATCATTAATGAGTGCTTTTAAGTCAGGTGTTTGTGCTACAGCTCATGGGGTAGTACAGCTGTAGGCATTTATGCTCCTCCCAATACAGTTCCATATTGTTAATCTCACACTGTCGACACCGAATCACGTTCTTCATCATCACAGTCACAAATGTAGTCATGAATCATGATTCACAATCACGTCACAAATCACAACACTCATTTTTTGACTAGGTACTTGGATGTATTATAACCTTGTTTTGTAGTATCTCTCCAGGCTTCACCACCCTGCCATTGTACTCATTAATGAGCGTTTTTAAGTTGTGGAGTTTGTGCTACAACTCATTGGGAAAGTACAGCCGTAGGCATTTGCATTCCCAATACAGTTTTCCTATTGGTTATCTCACACCGTCGACACCAAATCATGTTCTTCATCATCATGGTCACAAATGCAGTCACAAATCACGAGTCACGATCACATCACGAATCACAACATTCATTTTTTTACTAGTTACTTGGATGCATTGTAAGCATGTTTTGCAGTATCTTTCTAGGCTTCACCACTCCACCATTGTACTCAATAAGCATTTTTTAAGTCTGGGAGTTTTGTGCTACAGCATATCGGGGAAGTACAGCCATAGGATGCGCATTCCTTCCCATACAGCATGTGAGTTACAGTACTGTAAGTAGTGGTGGGTGAAGTGGCCCCAATTTGCTCCATGAAGTGATTCACTGAGTAATGTGGAATCTGCAGAGAACTCAACAATGTGAAGTGGAGTACTTCACTTCATAACTTTGGGCTCTAGATTGTTTGGCACAGCCTCAGTTCTGGCCTGGGTATTGTGTGTGCAGTGGTAGCTGGAGACAGTTTGCCCTCAAAGCTCTGTGATTCAAAACCTCTAAAAGCTGTTTAAAATACCTTTTTGAGTAATATTTTTGTTCAAAATTTAGTACATCGATTGTAGAAAACCCTTCTGTGCTCATATCATTGAGTGTTTATTGTTGTGTGTGGATTTTGAATGTTAATTTAGAATAGTCAATCTGTGTACAGTGAAGTATGCTTTGGGAGAGGGGTGTGTTTGTGGTGTAGGGAGATTAACTGGGAGAAAAAGGCAGTCTTTCTGCTTTGGTTATATTTTTCTTGTATAACTGTGTTAATGTACCCACAGTAATATTTTCAGTAATTCTTGAAATTTTTTTTGCTGATTGTAGTGGTGCAGCAGTGTACAATTTGTCTATTTAAAACCTTTGGTTATATTACTAAAGGTTTTCTATTTGCTACGCATTACTTGAGTGTGCATGTGTGAGTGTGTGTGCAATGCATGCCATTAAAACAGACACCTTTTATTGTGTTACAGAGTAATTACAGCAGTGTGAACCTGCTATCTACTGCACCTGCATTCATTTTTTATACTGCTTTGTGGTATCTTTACTAGTAATGGATTGTTACTGCCATGCACTAATCCCCCAACTGGCAAAACATATTTTTTTTCAGCTTTGGATGTGTGACTTGTGAGCACTGCTTAGGTGTTGTTGTGCCTTTTCATAAGCATCCCTTGAGTGTGCAGTGCAATCTTAATCTGTCTGTGCATTTGCATGGCACCAATAATTCTGGAAGACTGCATTTCTTGTTGCACTCTCATTTCACTTCAACAGCACTGGGGAATTTTCTGGACACTGGACAGTAGCATTTTGGGGATGCACATTAATTCTGGTGACTCTGTGTGTGATCTGACCACAGCACACATGACTGAGTGCACCATTAATTCTGGGAGACTTTGCATTTCTTGTTACACTCTCATTTCACTTCATCAGCACTGGGGAGTTTTCTGGACACAAGGCAGTAGCACTTTGGGGATGCACATTGATTCTGGTGACTGTGTGGGTGGAATACTGTCAATATTGTTGTCGCTCCACCTTATTTCACATTTAAGGCAGAATGACAATGCAAAGTGATAATAACAAGGCTAAGTGAGCCTTTCCTGTGGGGCACTCTGCGTAGTGAAGTGCCAACGCGAAGTGGCCACTTCGCTTCAGTTCGCTGGTGGATTTTAAATTCACAGCATCTCTACTCAGAACTCATCACTGTGACCTTTATTCTCACCTCAGATTTGCCCCGCTGTCACACAGGTGGTATATCTACTCCCTAAACCATATATCTAGATTCTGGTTCAACATGCTACCCTCCTGTCTGTCCGACTGTCTCTCTCTCTCTCCCACCACCATCGCACCACATCAGCTGAGGCAAAGAAATGAATGCTCGTTTAGCATCCCCAGCCCATCTTCCTCATCTGGCCTTGCTGTATTTTCCTTCCGCTGCCAAGTTTGTGGAACAGACTCAGCCCTCTATCACCAGCTCCTCCTCCCATGCCATCTGTAAAAATCAACTTAATTTTCTTCTTTCACCCTCATGCCTATGCTCCAGATGACTACCTCTCATTTCCTACTACTTCTAGATGTACTTTCTTCCTGTGGATTCCTCACCATGCATTTCCTCATCTGACCTAAACTGAGCTTATGACCCATGATTGAGCTGCCAAATAATCACCGTTTTGACTGTATATTCCACTGTGCTGTCTTTTTACAGCTATATTGCTGATTAACCAAACTGTACTATGGTAACACCTGCTACTGCAACCCATGGAAACTATGTCTATTTTCTAAGTGTGTGTATCTTATGCAAATTTGCATGTAATCCAAATCCTCCTCGGTCACACCTGTAATAGAGCCCGACTCAGTGTGCCTTTCCAGGTTACCAACTGTTTAAATTAAAAAATAAATATTTGTTGTCCAGTCCCAACTGTAAAGTTCTGCCAACATTGAACTGAAGTCAGCATTTCTGATGCCTTTGATTACAGTGATACCCATTTTCTATTAATGGAGATCTCCAAGGAAAAGGTTATGACGTTATGATCGCCATTGAGCAAAGGCTCATAAATCTCAAGATTATGGATTTTATCTTAGATATCACCAAATCAGGTATATTATTTTACCTCTAGTAATAACCAGTAGTTTACCTCTGTGGTAACCATTTGTTGCAAACCATTGGACATACATAATTCTAAAAATGTTTGTAGGTGGAAAGTAAGTGGTGTATGTGTCTCCCAATTTAAACCAGGTGATTAAAGTCACCCAATAAAATGATATCCTTAGATTTAAAGTGACTATATTCTGAAACAAAAGGTTATGTTCATTTGTTCTGATATCAGGAGGCCTATGACACACCCCCACAATCAAATTCCAGTGATTGTTTTCTTTTAATTTCTACCCAATACTCTGGAGATCTGGAGACTGCTTAGACTCCTAGAAAATGTTTTCATTTTTGATGCATTCTGGTGCAGTTTGGGATCAATTGCAGGAGTATTCAGTGCCCTGCTACCATGTCCTGTTTACATATCACTCTTTCTCTTTGCTGACCCCTGGTGACCGAAGACAGACTGCACATTTTGATTTTGGCATCTACTGGTGAAGCGGCCCTAGCAGGTCTGTCCTTACTTACGATGTTCTCATCAATGATGAGTGCATAGTAACTAAGTACTCATGGCTGTTTAAATGCTTAAGAACGATCATTTAAAATGTTACTGTTCAGAACAGGGTTTCTGATGTTCTATAAATAACATAGCAGGACATTTCTATTTTATTCATTCATTGCACACTCTTCTACTCCACTTACATTCACAAATCACTTAGTTATTTTTTTTTAAACAGTTTTAAACTAAGATTCATATAATTTTCTTTACTCTGTAACTGTTATTGCACTATACATAGGCATCATTTACTGCAATTACAATTAGAGAGTACAGATAATTAGATGAATATAGTATTCATCTAAATTCTAATCTCTATAGTAAAGTGCTTACGAATTTACAATGAATTCTAAGGTAGATAATCATTATTTAGTATCCCATTTCCTAACAGTATATGCAACATTATATCTAGTAGGAATAATTTGATTAACTGAAGTGTGAAACAGAGATCAACGTTTTTCTTACCATATTATAATGTACTGCCAGCAGCTGGAGGGTTATGGAAAACTGATTACAGTGTGAAAGAAAGGGCAAACTTCACTATTAACGTAAACTATTGTGATAATGGATTCCTAGTGCTCCAAGACAAGGAAAGACTGTTTTTTGTAACAGTATAATCACTTGATGTCTACTAGTGGGTCTGGCAAGGACCCTGCCATCAATTAAGGAAGGATTAATGACCACTGGAAAGGACCTTGCAAATTAGTATGGATTTAAAAGGACCACATGTTTGTTAACTATAAGACAATTTTGACTGGTGTAACTGTCGCCAACAAAAGCTAGGAAACTGTTTTGTAATATCATTTCAGATTTGAAGTTGTTACTTGTAGTACTAATATAAAATCAGCACATGTAAAACTGAAGAAAAATCATGACATGGTGGTAACACCTGAGTGACTTAATGTCTCGCTAGTCACTATAACTGAATTTAATAAGCAAGCAGTCGTTAACATGTTCTGCTAGTTTTTCACTTACTGTATATTGTATACATTACACACTTAGTCAAAAAATTAAACTGCAAAGTGCAGTTTTGTCACACAATTTAAAAATACAAGTACACCTTTCTGATGTTCAACGGGCAGCAATTTTTTTAAATCCTGCAGTTTATATTGTGTAATTTGTGTAAGAAAAAAAATAGTCAATATGATATATCCTAAAAATAAGACAGTGCAGGCTAAACTGCATTTAGATTCCAAATGTTCAGCAGGTTATCCAAAACTATGTGGCCTCATGTGCATTGGTAAATATAAAACTCATGTCAAGTCGTGACTTTGATAATTTTAGTGAAACAAGTGTACAGACTTTAAATGCAGGGAACAAGTTAGCACTATAGATTATCTATGTGCAAGTCACTCTGATGATGCTATTATGTCTGACGTCTTCAAGTCAATTTGTAGAAGAACTGCAATAATGGATTTTTGAAATGCTAATGCTGTTTCTTTTTTTTTGTAGATATAGTACAAATCTGCATGTATCTTACATTTATGAAAAGTTTCGGTATCAGTGTGATCATTAACCACTCTATAACCCGAGTTTGAATTTTTTTAAAAAAGAAGAAGTGTATGTCAGCCTATCGGCACAGTGGTTGGATTTCTGCTTGAGATGCCAGTGACCTTGGTTTGGGAACAAACTCAGGTGCTGGAAGGCTAACCAGCGGGGAGAAGGCTTGAGCATCTGATGACTGCTCGCCTTCTCCCAGGGGGAGGGAGGTTCTGCAGCTTCGTGCTTATTGACCCCTGGAGTAGGCTTAGGAAACAGCAAAGCATCAGGCAACCACCACATAGAGAGCATGACGGACGTTGGTGTGTGCCTTGACATCAGTTGCATGCCATGCTTCCAGGGGATAAAATGGGAAATGGAGCTCCCTGGCCAACTGGATTACAGTTGCCAGCTCCCACTGCTGTGAAGGCCTGAACAGAACCAGGCCACCTCAGCAGCACCTTGGGACGAGGTAAGAATAGTGTGCTGGCCAACCCCCACTGTTGCCTTCCCCCTCTGTAGGGGGGACCCATTCAGTGAATGGTTATGATGGGCTTCCCAGGAAGAGCTGCAATGTGGGGTGGTGATTGGTGACAGGGGCAGAGTGCTGGACGGTTCCTAGGTAACCCGAAGGATTGGCCAGTAAGGGAGCATAAGAGAAGCAAAGTTCTTCATGTGTCTTTATCTCATGAGCAACCAATGAATGAAATACAGAACATTGCAATGCAAGCCAATCATAAAAAAAAAAACAAACAATGATCTGGATAAGAGTAAGATAATTCAGGTGAATTATATCATCCGATATTGCCAGTACATGAAGATTAAAGCAAGACAGACATTTGCCTTCCACTACAAAGAAGAAAGCCTCGAATGACTTCATTAACATTGATGTAAATGTCAGAGCGCAAGTTCATGAGTGCATAACTTGTAAACCTATTCTGTTTCCTGGTTGAGTGTAAGTAGTTTTTACATGTTTTGGACAACTAAGGCTTTGTTCTTGTGTAGCCACACTCACCAGCTTAACTGCCAGAGTTATCAGTACTTTATTGATGTTTTGGCAGAATCCTGTGTCAATATGATCTAGGGTGTTGATCAGTATCAATTGCAACTTAATAGAATTTTTGTGATCTGACAACTTAGCATTCCATCTAGTAAATTCACTACAAAATTTGTCATTTGATGATGTGTTATCTACAGTAGTTCAAATCCCTTGAAAAATTCTTGAATGCTGATATCATCACTGTGCTGAAGTTTGCTAGGTATTAATATCTGTGCATTGTAGCCATGGCACTTAATGGAGGAACCTGAGAGTGGTGGTGGGGCCTCTATTGCATAAAGCCTAAAACTTAGGCAACCTTCCTCCTTACCTTCCTTATTCTATATGAAGCCCTTTGCTAATGCACCCATTCACATACCCACCTACTCATCCACTCACTCACCTATTTTGTTATCTGAGATATCATGTATTTAGTAAAATCAAATGTTAGATCATTGATGACATAGGATGCACTACACACACTGGTTTATTAAATCAGTAGTTAATTCATTTTTCTGTTATGGTACAGTCTATTTGCTGTTCGTTGCTTTTTATTTTAGTTTGAAAAAAAAGAGCTTTATTGTCAGTGTGGCTTAGTTGGTAGCACATCCATCTCTGGACCAGAAGTTTGCAGGTTCTCATCCCCCACCAGGACTGGACTCATACCTAAATGCTGGCATCCAAGTGCAGTATTTGGGGGATACTGTACTGCTGGGGTCAGCATCCATTGGATAATACATTAAACCAAGGTCCCTTCTACCCATCCTGGTGCTGTCCTGGTGGGTGTCCAGGTGGAAGTAAAAGAACCCAGGGAACTTTTCACAAAGAGTTGGGGACATTACTGGTGTCCTGGCTAACATTCCCTTTCCCATAAACCGGATCATGTGTGGGTGTTGATGTGTGATATGGCTGCCACTACACATTCAGTCACTTCACTACCAGTCTAGCATTGCTTGTAAAGTGCTTTGGGATACATTGTGTATGAAAAGTGCTATATAAATGCTGATTCTTCTTCTTCATCTTTATAGTTCTTATTGAAAGTGCAAACTGCAAACAGATTGACCATGGATGTCTTCTCCTGGACTGTAGATTTGTGGGCAATTTAGATGCTTAAAAACCTTCAGTGGGATCTTCTCCATGTACAGATCTGCCTTCAGTTCTCTGGGAAGATACCAACACTGTCATAACTCTGAAATGATTGTATGGTATTGTCAATGTTTATCAAGAATACTATTATCTGTGTGATTGTTGAATAATATGTTAAAGACCTAATAAAACTAAGTTTTAAAAAAAAAGAAGTCTTTCCTGATAGCTCAGTGTCGTGGAGGACTGAGGTGCTGAATGTCTTACCTCCCTGCCGCACCAGTGACCAATGCTCAGTAGCAGACTCAGGGTGCAGGGGTCGACCAGAGAGAGGAGAGGAGAGGGAGAGGAGGATCGCACATTCCACAGGACACTCTCCTCTCCCGGGAGGGAGGATGCCATGTCTCACTGCAGCACTGCCACCTACAGATATGTGGGTGGTAAGGTGAGCGAGACATGGGGAGAGAGGGACATGCACTGCATATCATGTGAGCATGCACCTGCACACTCATGCAGGGGACATAGTCCTAACACCATTGTCCCTATGGGGGAGGGATAAAGTGACAATTAAAGGAGGACAAAACAATGGAGAAAAACACCTTGGCTGGCAGCATGACTGATGACCTCCACAGGCTCCCCTCCTGACAACTTAGGTTCCTTCCCTACCATACATCCCCAGCCATGAATATAAGACATGGGGGATTGGGGATGGAGGTAAGTCCTGGGGGATGCTTGGGGATGGAGCTGGAAGGATCAGAGAAAATAAGGGCCAGACAGGGTGACGGGAAAAATAGTAAATCACAAAAAAAAAAAAAAGAAATCTTTCCTGAAGTTCTCATAATAAGTGATCAATAGATGAGTAAAAAAAGTTCCTTTTGTAGTGTTCCACAGAAGTGCTTGATGATGCATTGCTATAATGGATCTGGAGCCCACGCACATGGGGCAAGGAAGGTTCTAGAAAGACTTTAGCATCAAGGTTACTTGCTTCTATGAATAATTTTGGGAAGTAATGATCGCTTCTACAATCTGAGAGAGTCTGTACAAGACTTTCCACCTCTTAAGCCATTTCAAGTGGATCACAAGAAGTTTTCTGAATAAACAAACGAAGTGGAAACAAATATTGAAGAATATCACCTACAATTACAAGCATGATGATGTACCTGAATTTAGTCAATGAATATAATGAATATAGTGGGACCTGAAGGCTCTGGAAAGATGGTCTAGAAAGTGGAAGCTGAGGTTCAATGCAGGGAAATGCAAGGTACTGCACCTGGGGGCCAGAAACCCAGGTCAAGTGTACACCCTGGGGGGAGAAATGCTACAAGTCTAGATGGCTGAGAGGGACCTGGGGGTGGTGGTCAAGATGAACAACTCGGAGACTTGTAGGAGGGCAGCAGCCAAGGCTAACAGGATGCTGGGATGCATCGCTAGGGGGATCACCTCCAGAAGGAGGGAAGTGATTCTCCCTCTGCATAACTGCTTGATGGGGCCGCACCTCGAGTACTGCATGCAGTTTTGGAGGCCACACTTAAAGAGGGACATTAAACTCCTGGAGAGGGTCCAGAGGAGGGCATCCAATATGATTTGGGGCTTGGGGACAGGACCTATGAGGAGAGGCTCGAATAGCCAAATATATACACATTGGAAGAGATGAGGGACCGGGGACATGATACAGGTCTTCAGGTACATGAAGGGGTAAATAGGGGAGGAGCAGTCAAGGTGCTTTGAAGGAAGGAGGAGGGCCACTAGAGGGCATGGTTGGAAGCTGGAGGGGGAAGATTCAGGGCGAAAGGAGGAGGTGCTACTTCACTGAGAGGTGGTGGAGCCATGGAATGCACTGCCTAGGGGCTGGTGGAGGCAGAGACGGTGAAGGAGTTCTAGCGGGGTGGACAGGTACAGGGGAAGGGTTCTGGAAGCAAAATCCAATGTAGCAAGAATATCCAGAACTGGGAAGAGAGAAGCCAGAGAAGGCAAGGGGGGCAGCAAGGTTAGCTCCCAGGGTGGGGGCTGACCAAACGAGCAGACACAAAAGACTGTTAGGCCTATTCTGCTGGCATTTTAGTATGTTAGTATGTTAATATACAATTCTGACAACATTGCTTTCAAACTTCGAGACCTTTTCTACTGTGGATACTACTGTTATGAATGTATCCCTAAGTTTCCTTAGTGAATTGGCATGATTGATTCATCTAGTATCACCTGTTCTTGGAATTTCAATACCATCACCTTAATTCAGTTCACCATCTTCTGTGTCTATTAGGTCATGGAACTCTTAGGGTTCTTCTAGGTAAATGTGTCATTTTTTCACTACAGTTTGTATTTAAAATTGCTTTGTTGGCTGTTCCCAACATATTTTTTTACCAGAGGGATTGTTCAATCATGAACAATAACAAGATTTAAACTACGACCCTTGCTAATGCAATAAACAGCAGAAGGAGACACTTCTTGAATCATTTGTTGTGTTCCACAATATTGCCCAGGCATACAGTATTGCTCCCAGAATCATACCCTTGAGCTTGTACTGTAGTTTAGTAATAACCAGACAGCATGCATTAATCCTTGCTAAAAATATTTTGGCAAGGTCCTTGGCAGTAGAGGAATGAACTTAAATGAATTCAGTGAAGTCCTCATGGGTAGTAACCAGCTTCACTTCCTTCAATGAAGCAAATAAAAATTGCTGCTTGGTCTTTCTTACTGCAATCTTTAGTCTCATCAGCCATGAATGCCCAAAAGCCACTTTTCCGGGCAGCTGTAATTATTTTCTTTGAATCTGCATTCTGATAAAATGCATTAACTCATTTTGAGTTGCCATTGACAGATAGGTAGAATGTTTATGATGTGATTTATTTAGATGTATAAGTAAAACAAGATAATTTCCAGTTTCAGCAACATGATGCAAGATAGCCATAAAATTACTTTTTCAGGTATGTGACCAAGTAGAGGGATGTTTCAATGACCACAAAATATTGCTGATTTGATTATCTGAGACAAAATATGTTTAATGTTTTATGGTAAGCTCTGGACAGTTGTTGGCATATGATAGGTTTTCCACGTTGTGTTATTGCATTAAAGCCATCTGCATGACACAGAGCTATCTGATGTTCCTTTGTTCTTTGTGTCTGTCTATTACTGTACCTTTGATGCATTTGATCAGTTTTTAATGGTTTTCTGACAAGTGTAGTGTCTTTACTATGACAAAAGAGGAAACATGGGCACAGTACAGATCATCCTGATGTCTGGAATAATGAATGAAGGATTCCTTCAAAGACTGAAATCCATTTTCGATTTTTGACTTTTCACCAATGCCTTGGTGAACTGGGAAAATGTAGATTTTGGTGGTATCCAGTGCCTTGTTAAAGCTTCAAGTTTGTCACTGTCAGTCACTGAGCCTTGAACAAGCAGACCAATGTCACTGTCCTCTGCATCAGTAGTGGGCACAATTTCTGTAATACATCTGGACTTTCACAAACAGATGCTGGTTCTTGTACTGTGAGCATAGGATTATCAGAGGTTGAAAATGTACATGCAAAGAAACTACACAATCTGCAGCTGTTGTAGTGTTAGAAATGGACAGGTTGTGTGAGACTTCTAGTGCAAGATCTTCAGAATTAACATTTTCCTGCAATGTGCTTACTGCTGTATTTCAATGTTGGAAGTGGTATTTGTGCTTGTTTTCCCTGCCTTCTGTCTTATCTTTAAAGCCAAACTTCTCTAAAGTTTATTCAGTATGCTACCTTCTGCCTAAGCATAATAAGCATTAAATACATTTTGAGTAATACGTCTAAGTTTCATAATACCTTAGTAAATATATATTTTTATGTTACATTATATCTACTTTGAACTATCAGAAATTGTTATGGTAATGGCTAGTTGTGGATACTGCATAATACTGAACTAATAAGGCAACTGTAAGTTAAAACAATTATAAATACTTGACTGGTGATTTATTGCTAACTTTGAATTTTGTAGAACTCTCATTAATTGAAAATCAAAATGTAATGGCAATATTAAAATGGAGTAGAAGACCTGTAATTCCATGTGCAATCTGTCTGCAGTCCACAAGATCCACTTAGTGACTGAATTTGGAGAATTTTCCCTAGTTCTACACATTGTACAGTACACTATATTCCAGAAGCCTGGATGACACTACTGAAACACAGTGACCAAGTACAAAATGTTATTTACTTCATCTGCTGTACATACTATCCTTACATGATGTTACAGCAGCCTGTCTATTGGTGACTTCCTGCACTTGTGCTTCACATTCCATTCTATTCACTGCCTGAGTGACTGCTCCACATACTGCTCTGTTCTGATTTGAAGTAATAGATGTGTTAGTGTATGTACAATCAATCTATTGAGAGAATTAGAATATCACAAACAATCTCATTACATGCTCCAAACATTATAATAACTTCAGGGCTGCAAACACTAGTAGGTTCTTTGCCTTTTATTGCCACCCACAGCTATTGAGTTGGGTACACATTGAACTTTTAGCATTATCTCACCAATCAAATAGCTGTGGGATCTGTGTAGGGAGAGAGAGAGAGAGGACTGCACCGGCTGATCCA
Source organism: Neoceratodus forsteri (assembly GCA_016271365.2). NCBI lineage: Eukaryota > Metazoa > Chordata > Ceratodontiformes > Ceratodontidae > Neoceratodus > Neoceratodus forsteri. The sequence continues at coordinate 1,173,782,408 of CM057453.1, read as the reverse complement.
GGAGACCACAGAATGTGAGACTTGGACAATCTTGAAGCACGATGCTGACACAATTTCAAAGTGAAAATTAAGGTAAATTTTACTTAACTGTTTTGCCAACTTACAGAAAGTTAGTATAAAAAGTATCATTTAATAACATCAACATAGACTTTTAGCAAATAACTGTGTTTTGAATAACTGTTTGAGCATTTAAACCCTTTGATTTTTTCCACAGGTCTGTACCATCTATCCCCAGAGACTGTAGGCTATGCCATCACCCACCAGCCCTCCAGTTACTCTAAATCGTAACCCAGCACTAGGCCACACCTCAGACCTCAGTATCTCCATATTCAAATTACTTTGCCTTAAGGGTTTGCAGTGGCTACTAGGCCTATATCCACCTCAATCCGCCCACTCACGCCTTACTACTAGATATCCTTGCCTGGTATCTAATACTGTAGCTTTAACTTTAAATATGTTTAACTCATTAAACATTGTCCAAGATCTAGGACTAACATACAAAAGCAATAGAGAGCAATATTGCTGGAGAGTGGGGGCATAGGCAGGTCCAATGGAGCCATTGATGTAGCCCCACAAGATGGAGTCACATTCAAAACAATGCCGTAAGCACGGACATGGCAGCTCGTTTGGCCATTCACCATGATGCTCCCTCCACTACTTTTTAATGGTCATGATACACAGTTTCCCCTCACAAAGTATAACTGCTGTAAAAGTCCCATTAAGACAATGGAGATCCCAATTCAGGACCCAAGACAAAAAGCAAATGTAGAGTGTAAATTATGTGTGACCCTCTGCTCATAATGTGGGCATCTTTGTACTGTGGCACTTGTTTATAAAGTTGATCCTGCTGCTACCATGTTTCTAATTTTCGCATGTGAATATGTATATGCACTTTTATTTCAATGTTGTTTTCTGTCTGATTTTATGACATAAAGCCTTGTAAAGGAGTCTCTAAATCAAAGGTTTATAATTCCAAAATATCAATACAATAAACAATAAAAAATTAAAAATAATGTACAGAGCACCTTGTGGCATCATAAAATCCTTCCTGAGCAGGACTGTGCTCATGGCCCTCCCCATCTAATCCCACTCTCCAGCTAACGACACAAGCAGTTGGGTTGGGAGGCTAGCAGGGGCAGGGGCAGGGCTGCACTCTGTGGCATTTCCCTTGAGTATCAATCAGGAAGTCTGGTGTTTGGCTCATGGAGAGCATAGGTGGTAAGTATGATCCTGATATTTATTTTTATTCATTTATTTAGTTTTTGTTTACCGGTAAGTGCACTAGCCACAGCAATGACTATTTTCAGGCACACCACGAGGGTACAATACAACAATACAGGAAGACATTCCAATGCAAGTACAAAAATAATTGACACTAGCATAAAACTAGTTTTGACAATAGCATACAAGCAAGTTGAAAGAAGTAGCCATAGAACAAGGAGTTGCAGTTGCAATGTAGGAAAAAAGAGAAAAAATAAAACAGGAACAGTACAATAATCAACATTACACCACAATTTATTTGAGGAAGAAGAAAATAAGAAACATGACAGATTAAACATTTTAGTGTCAATGAGGATAGCTTGTCTGGGATTCTCTGCTCCCTACCACCCTACCCTATCACTCCTCCAATGATCATCTGCATGGAGAACTCTGAGGTGGAAATGGCAAAATTCTGCTTCATTGCTGACCCATAATTCCAACTGAAAACTGATGTTTGGTCCAGCTCCACACCCCTTCCAATGCATGCAGTACCATTACTCATCACTTCAGAATGATCAGTGATGATGTTGGATACCTTGTGTCACAACCCCACTTAGCAGGTCCGGCCCTCTGCTCCCACAGTGCCAACCTCCAAGTGCAGTATTGTGAACAGTTAACAGAACAGGGTAACCCTCCTATCTGTTTTGTGGGTTTGAATCAAACTTTGGTCTCAAGTTCTGGAGGGATTCAAACTGTGAACCTCTTGCTAGCGTACCCAATGTATAGGCTCAGATAATTCTGCACTTTGGGGGGCCAGATATCTTTCGCCTATGGGCACCTAACCAGGTGTACCAAATGAACCCTTAAAACTCCATTAAAGACCTCAGAATAAACTCTTACCTTTTCCAGTTTGGTAAACCAGTAAGCTATGCCCAGTGTCAGCTTTAACCATACATGTTTCACTTGTCAAATAAAGAATTTCAAAGGCACACCAAGTAGTCTCTAAAAATGAGAAGTTTACTTAAAAATAGATAAAAATGTAAAATGTAAATACAGAACCATATATCACAAAACATACAAATCACTTAAAAAAAACAGGTTTAAAAGTGCAGACAAAATCACCTACCACGGTACACTTAGAATTGTCTTTTCTAATGTATACTTATCTCCTAACAGTGCCTGATGTTGCTTTTTTCAGAGTCCAAACATGTGTGTCCCTTAGTGGACAACAGACTGCTGTTTTAAAACTGGCTTTGCCAACCTCTTTGCATGAGGTCACCTAACTCCTCCCTGTGAGAATATAAAAATCATACAAACAGGATGTCTTATTCAGAAGGCAAATTACATTCTGTGACCTCAGCAAAACTCATTTTCTAATGATTTTCTTTGATCTTATGAGCAGTGTCCCTCTCCAGGACATCAAATGACTTTTATGACTTCTGCCAAATCTCACTGAGGTACAATATGCTTTGTAACACCATATGAAATTAACTGTATTTCCTCTGAACATCATAAAAGTTTATGATCTATCTTGGCAGCTGGCAAGCTACAATTAGCACATAAACAGGAGATCATTAATTTAGGTCTCTTCTAGCCTGTAATTATCTATTGGCTTTTAGGATAACAGCTTGTAGTTGAACCCTGGGGGTGGGGTTGTCATCCCAGGCCCAGGATTCTCTCATGACAGACAAGCATACTATATTTTATATTACAAAAATCATACAGTGATCAGAACCAGCTGTCCAAGTGTCACAGTCCTCCCACCTAGACTGAATTTGGAGGCTTTATCTCCTGCATGGGATGAGCTTCCAATCAGATCACCCTTGTAGACATGAGACAGCCCATCGGAGTTCTAGTTTTTGGCTCCATCCTATGTAGAATTATCATGTCATAACCTTGCAAATCAAGACTCCATCTTAGCAATCTACCATTGTTTTTCCCCATCTGTGTCAGCCAAACCAGGAGGTTGCAGTTAGTCTGTACCACAAAATGCTGCCCATACAAGTATGGCTCCAACTTCTTTAGGGTCCACACTATGGCAAAACACTCCTTTTCCACAGTGGAGTATGCCTGCTCCCTGGGAAGTAACTTTTTACTCAGGTATGCTGTTGGGTGATCCCTCCCTTGGCTGGATGTCTGACCCAGTACTGCCCCAATACCCATGGCTGAGGCATCAGTCTGAACTAGAAAGGGTTTGCTATAGTCAGGACTTGTCAAAACAGGAGCACTGCACAGTGCCTCCTTCAATCTGATAAAGGCTTCTTCACTGGCTGGTCCCCAGATAATTTTCTTTGTCATCCTTTTCTTTTCCAGGTCAGATAGGGGAGCAATTAGGGCACTGTAATTGGGTACAAACTTCTGTCCTGAGGAAACTCCTGACTTGCTTCTGCATTTCTAGTCTGGGCTATGCCTGGATTACCTCTATTTTTATTTGGTTATGACAGAGCTGTCCTCGGCCTACCACATGCCCTAAGTATGCCACTTCTCCCATGGCCACCTGGCTTTTCCCAGCTTTAACAGTGTACCCGGCCCTCTGTATCCTGCCCAGCACTTCACTAAAGTGGGACAAGTGTTCCTCCCAGCTGGTACTAAAGATGGCAATGTCATCCAGGTACGCCACGGCTTACTCCTCAGCACCATTTAACACCTGGTTCACCAAACTTTGGAAAGTGACCATGGCATACTTCATTCCAAAAGGCATTACTTTGAATTCAAATAAGCCTATCAGAGTGATGATGGCTGACCTCTCCCTAACTCTGTCCATCAACTCTACCTGCCAAAACCCCTTGGTCAGGTCAATAGTCGTAAGGTAGGTTACCCCTCCCAACTTGTCCAGGAGTTCATCCATCTGGGGCATCGGGTGGGCATCTGACTTTGTGACTGCTTTCACCCATGATAGTCCACACAGAAATGAATAGATCCATCTGGCTTAGCAAGGACTATGGGTGAGGCCCTGGGGCTGTGGAATCTCTGGATTAACCCTAAATCCAGCATCTCCTCCACTTCCCTCCTAATGTCCTTTTGGACAGCCTCTGACATCCGATATGCTGTCCGCCATATGGGCGACTGTGTCCCTGTCTCCATATCATGCGTCGCTACAGGGGTTAGCCCAGGCTTGGTGCTAAACAATGGGGCAAAGTCTGCTAAAACCTCCTTTACTTCCTGGATCTGGTCCGGGGCCAGCTGGGGAGACAATTTTACTGCCTTCACAGAGGACTACTACTTGCTTTCTTCCAGCAAGTCCAGAAGGGGGTCCCCTTCATCTGTCCCCTCCCCAGGACTACACACTGCAAACACAATGTCAGCCTTATTTGCATATGGCTTCATCATGTTGACATGGTACATCCTTTCTGTCTGTCTTCAGTCAAGTAACTCTACAATATAGTTCACGTCATTTACTTTCCTAACCACTTTGTATGTTCCTGTCCACTCAGCCTGCAACTTGTCTTTCAGGAACGGAGTAAGGACCATGACTTCCTGACCCACCATGTATGAGCAAACTCTGGCTCTGCAGTCATACCATACTTTTTGTTTCTGTTGGGCAGCTGCCAGGTTGCTCTGGGCTGTCCCCATAAGCTCCTTCAGCCTTTCCCTAAACTTAAGGACGTAATCCACTATGGGAGTTTCCTGGGTGGCGTGCTTGCCTTCCCAGTTCTCCTGGATCAAGTCTAGGGTCCCACATACCTGGCGTCCATATCAGAGTTCAAACGGGGAAAATTCTGTTGACTCTTGGGCACCTCCCTGCATGCAAACAACAGGTGGGGAAGGCATTTCTCCCAGTCCCTCCCATGCTGTTCAGTAAATGCCCAGAACATTGACTTCAGGGTACCATTGAATCTTTTCACAAGTCCATTGGCTTGTGGGTGATACAGTGCTGTGCATTTTTGCACCACCCCACACTTCTCCCATAAACATTTCATCAGGTCTGACGTGAAGGAACTCCCTCAATCGGTGATAACCTCCTGCAGAAACCCAATGCGGAAAAAAATCCCAAGAAAGGCATCTGCCACTTTGTCTGTCCACAGTGAGGATAGGGTGAGTGCCTCTGGGTAACGGGTGGATAATCCACCACAGTCAGAATGAATATCTTCCTGTGGAGCTGGGGTATTTAAAGGCTCTACAATATCCATTCCACCCTCTGGAATGGCTCCTTCACTATGGGCAATGGAATCAGGGCAGCTTGGGTTTTCTTGCCCACCTTCCTATTTCTTGGCACCAGTGACAAGACCGGCAATACCTTCACTTGCTGGGTCAAGTTAGGCCAATAGAAATTCTGGGCCAATGGCTGCATAGTGTGCGTGATTCCCAGATGACCAGACAAGGGTATATCATGTGCAATCTTTAGCAACTGCTCACGATACCCCTGGGGAATGACAAGCTGCCTGCCTAGCACTCCTCCCTCTGTCTGCACAGCCTGAGTATACATCAGTCCATTTTCCCAATATACCTTATGTCTGCCATCACCTCCCTATGCCCTGTCAGAGTCTGCCCAAGCCCTCAGCTTCTCTAGACTAGGGTCACTTCTCTAAGCAGCTGCAAACCCCTCACACATTCCCAAGGCATGGGACAGGTCCCCTTCAGTCACTAAACTAGGGTCCCTAGCACTATCCTCAGGGCACTCAGGATCACTGTCAATCCCAACCCTCTGACAATGAGTCACCACTCCCTCTTTGGAGTAACCTTCCATAGCTGTGTGGTTAACTGCTACTGGGGAAATTTCTACCCCCTTTTCATTAATCTCTCCATCTGGAGTTACAGGCTGGGGAACTAGCCTCTCAATGGTTTCCATAATGGCTTCTGTGGGGTTCAGGGAACTACAATTTTCCCTTGCCGCTTGGCTATGGGTAGCTGCGCACAACATCCCCTGTTTTAGATTGTAGTCCAGGATCACATCCACTGCTAAGATTTTGGCTACAACCACCTGTTGCACAGTCCCCCCATTTCACCCCAGTCTAGGAGAACTCTAGTGAGGGGCAATGTTTTCTCTTCACCAGTAAAGTCCTGTACAGTGATGTATTTATTGGGTATAAGCTGACCCAGCTCTACTAGCTCCTCCTTTACCAAGGTCAAGGATGCCCCTGTGTCAGTTAACCCTTGTGTCTGTACACCATTCACCATGACTGGGTGCATGTGTTCCCTCATGTTCACTGGCTTCCAGGTACACACAAACAACCCACTTCCTTCCTAGTCCCCTGTTCTGTATTGCTCACCTTTTTGGGACACTGTCTGGCAATATGCTCAGTTTCTTTACACAACCAACATTCATTTCTTTTCTCAGAGAAATCTTTTCTCTGAACCTGGGGCTAACTGATTTTGGTGGATGAAGTGAGGGTTTTAGCTGCCCTGAAGGCGTGCTTTTCCCTTTCTGTGCTGCCACGCCCACCCCATTTGCTCTCAGAGCAGGTCTGCTGTTGGCATAGCGGTCTGAGAGTTCAGCAGCCTCTTGCACTGTTTTGGGATCTCGGTCCTCCAGCCAGGTTTTCAGCTGTGCTGGGTATGCCCAGAAAAAGTGTTGTAACAGAATCACATTTTCAATTTTATCAACAGAGTTTGCTTCAATTCCTTCTCACCAATGTTTTAAAAAGTGACTTTGCTTCATGGCTATCTCCTCGTAGCTCATGTCAGGGCTTCTCCTGAGTTTATGGAATTTAGCTGTGTATGATTCAGCACTTAATTCAAATTTATTTAACAGTGCAGCTTTAAGTTTGCTGTAATGATCACTATCTTCATTGTCCATTTGACCCAATGCATCCTGAGATTTCCCGGTAAGTATTGGGGATAGCTGGAAGCTCCAGGACTCTCTAGAAATTTTAGCCTGAATACAAACTTTTTTAAAAGAATTTAAAAAGGCATCCATATCCTCCCCCTCTTTAAATTCAGCTATCAATTTGTAACCCAGTCCTGTAGTCCCAGTTAAACCCAAGCCACTTGCCTGCTCTTGGGCCACTTGTTGGAGTTGTAGCTTCTCCATTTCATGTTGCCTCTGGCGCTCACGCTCCTCACAGTCTGCCTCTCACTGTTCATGGTCCTCTTCTCATCTGCAGCTTGCTGGTGCTCACGGTTTTCACGCTCAGCCTCCCGCTGTTCTCATTCTCTCCTCTCCTGGAACTCCAGCTCCATTCAGCGCAACTCAATCTGCAACCTGAATACTTCTGGCTCCAGAATGCTGGTAACCTTCCCCTGCTGCTGTGGCCATTCGCTGACAGTGGCCCTGCTGCCCTCCCCATTTGATCTGGGCACTGCCCAGGCTGCTAGCCCTTCCACATTCAAGGTTTGGTCTCTTACAGTCACTGTCTGTGACTCGGTACTCTGGGTATCTGCTACCACTGGGCATCTACAAGGTTCTGTTTGGTGGCTTTCACCTCGAACAGGACTCCTCTGTCCTTGCACAACTGCTTTAAGTAGTCTACAGTGTGCCTGCTGTAGTTGGAAGCCATCTTCCTCCCTAACTATGGCTACTCTGACTTGCACTTTAGAAAAAAAATTAAAATCGGTAGGAACTTGACTGTACGCCAAGTGATATAGTTCTGTCTCCTTTTTAAAAATAAATCACTGTCTTTTTCTTTCTTTGCAAGTGAGCTGATGGTCTCAAGCTGACACACTGAACAATAAAAGCTTGTAATACCAAAATTATCACACCGATGCCAACCAATCTGTCACAACCCCACTTAGCAGGCCTGCCCTCTGCTCCCACAGTGCCAACCTCCGAGCACAGTATTGTGAAGAGTTAACAGAACAGGGTAACCCTACTGTCTGTTTTGTGGGTTTGAATCAAACTTTGGTGTCAAGTTATGGAGGGATTCAAACTGTGAACCTCTTGCTAGCATACCCAATGTACAGGCTCAGATAATTCTGCTCTTTGGGGGGCCAGATATCTTTCACCTATGGGCACCTAACCAGGTGTACAAAATGAACCCTTAAAACTCTATTAAAGACCTCAGAATAAACTCTTACCTTTTCCAGTTTGATAAACCAGTAAGATATGTCCAGTGTCAGCTTTAACCATATATGCTTCACTTGTCAAAAAAAGAATTTTAAAGGCATACCAAGTAGTCTCTAAAAATGAGATGTTTTCTTAAAAATAGATAAAAAATGTAAAATATACAGTAAATACAGAACCATATATCATAAAACATACAAATCATTTTAAAATACAGGTTTAAGAGTGCAGACAAAATCTCCTACCACAGTACATTTAGAATTGTCTTTTCTAATGTATTCTTATCTCCTAACAGTGCCTGAAGTTGCTTTTTCAGAGTCCAAACATGTGTGTCCCTTAGTGGACAACTGAATACTGTTTTAAACTGGCTTTGCCAACCTCTTTGCATGAGGTCACCAAGCTCCTTCCTGTCAGAATATAAAAATCATACAAACGGATGTCTTATTCAGAAGGTAAATTCATTTCTCTGACCTCTGCAAAACCTATTTTCCCAATGACTTTCTTTGAGCTTATGAGCAGTTCCCCTCTTCAGGACACCAAAGAACTTTTCATGACTCTCTGCCACATCTCACAGAGGTGCAATATGCTTTATAACACCATATGAAATTAACTGTGTTTCCTCTTAATGTCATAAAAGTTTATGATCTAGCTTGGCAGCTGGCAAGCTACAATTAGTCACATAAATAGGAGATCCTTATTTTAAGTCTCTTCTAGCCTGTAATTATCTCCTGACTTTTAGGATAACAGCTTGTAGTTGAACCTGGGGGGCTATCCCAGGACCAGGATTCCTCATGACAGACAATCACACTACATTTTATATTACAAAAATCATACAGTGATCAGAACCAGCTGTCCAAGTGTCACACCCTGCACTGCAGCAACTCAATTCAAATTTCCATTCACATTTACACCCAGTACGCATTTCAGACAGAAAGGCTGACACCAAGCTCAACTTTTAAAATCTTTAAAGTTCTAGACAAGTCTGGGCTAGCAGTTGCCAATTAACTATATGCACTCCTTTCTTCATTACATTTACCCCCCTCACACACACACACACACACACACACACAGGCACACACAGACACACACACACACACACACACACACCTAAAATCATTGTGGTATTATATTGAGAGTCACCATTTCCCCAAAAAATAATGAATGTATGAACTACCATGAACAGACCTTTCTTTCTAATAAATTCCAAATTAGGGAGCCATGACCCTTCCCTCCACACAGGTGACTCTCACTCCCATCACCAAGGGGCACCAGAAGATTGTAAAGGCAGAAAAAGCAACAAGGCACACTTTTTATTGATATATTTATTTATTTGGGGGTAGAGATGATCAAAGATGGGAAACTTCACTCCATGAATTAATTTGCATATTTAGCACAATTCACAGATTAATTTGTGGCCATGAATTGCAAAGTTCCACCCACAAAGTGCAAAGTTCCACAGTGAAGTGCAAAATTTCTCCCATGAATGGTGGAATTTCTCCTTCGAATTGTGGAATTTCACCATTCGCTGGTGAAATTCTGCACTTTGCAACAAAATGTCACCCAAAAAAACTGGTGAAGTTCGATAGGCAAATGTTTTGCCTAGCAGCAGAACCTCATGGATTGCACCACAGAAGTGAATTTCCTGACTTTCCTGGAACTTTACCAGTAACTTTAAATGTCGCTGCATCTCTATTTGGGGGTAGGGAGGTTAAGGGAACAGTATCATCTAACCAGGTGCAAAAAATGCAAAGCAATAACAATTGTGCACAAAGCATATACTAGATGCAGAGAAATACAATAAGGTGCATAAAGTTAAATAAATTTGCAAATGTACAAAAGCAATACAAGTACAGGGTAAGAACAACACTGTACATTTTTTTGCATGATAAATTATACCAAGATAAAACAAAGATAATTCAGTTACAAATTGAGTAAAATGCACTATACAACAGCACAGCCCTAAAGTGTATAATTGCCTAAATTATACAGCTGAGCTCCATCTCCATTATCGTCTCAACTGACATCTGATATCAGGAAACACAATTAGAGAACATGGAGTGAGAAAAAAGGTAGCGAGAAAGCAAAAACTTATTTTTTGCAGTTAATCATTTTATTGAGTATCAGAAAGGCAGACGAAGTACAATACAGTTACAAAACACATGCAACAGTTCATCACATTACAGCGTGTGCCAATCAACAGTCAGGAAACTTTATACATGAAATCATGACATTGTTAAAAAGGTTGTAAGCATTGGGATACATTGAGCCTACAATCAAGCAACCAGTTCTTTAGCTCCTGGGCAGTCCGTGCATTATCTATCGTACAGAATCACTGTAAGTCCAGCACATCCTTGCTCATTTGCAGTTTGAGTGAGAGAGAGCAAGGAAGTATGGGGTATCCTGTGTCTGTGCCAGTGTGGAGGGGCAGTAGGGGAAGAAGTTGAGAAGAAGGGGTGGAGGTGGAGGAAAAGGGGGATGTTTCTTTCTATTGTTAACTTTCTATTACTTGCAACATCTAGAGGGTTATGTCTGGATTACAGGTGGTTTCAGCAGGTCCTTTTTCCAGTCAGAATGGGCATTTTAATTCTGAACTCTATATATTGCAGATATAGAACCTACACTGACTGGTAACCCTGTGTCATCTGCACTGAGAAATTTAGTAGCCTTGAGTTTATTACCAGGCCTTCCATCACCTTACACCATTCTCCCATGTCAGGGGCCATTGGGAGTCTCTGTCTCAAAAGCAGTAATCACTTGGCTTCCACTGAGGCCTGCATGAGCCATTGCCATTGTTGTTTCAGTAACTTTACCCCCAGAGGAGGAAGGCCAAAAAGGAGTAATGCAGGACTGCAGGGAATACTAACCCACAGAATAATTTCACATTCTTTCACCACCCTAGCCCAGAAGGAATGTATGACAGGACATTCCCATAGCACAGTATGAGAAGGTTTGTTCTTGCAGGGTTACATCACCAGCAGGGATCTGTGGGAAGGAAGTCCAACCTATTCAGGAGTGAGGTGGTGTGATACCAAAGATGGAGTATATTTTTTGTATAAGAAGACTTTTTTGGTCTTTATAGGCTTTATGTGCCAGCTGCCAACAGTCAACCCACTCCTCTTCTAGTATGACTCTGCCTAGCTGCACTTGCCATTTGGACTTGGCCTGCAGGGATGACTTGGGCTTTCTGCTTAATCATACGCTTAAGTATGCCCACCAGTCCTTTAGGGTTGTGTAGCCACTGGTCTAAGGGAGGGTTTAGGGTGCGGGCTGTACCATTATTGCACCATTGGCACTTGCAAGTGTGTCTCAGCAAGACCAGATAGAGGCCTCATCTGGAGATATCGCCAGTGATCTGACTTAGGATGTTGAACTGGGCTTGCAGCTCTTGAAATGATATCATCACCCCAGTGTCTTCATCTAACAAATCCTAATCCTATCGATATTCTTACCTTCCAAGGCCTCTCATTGAATGCTTTTGTTCCCTATCTGTAAGAAGGGTTAAGCCAGGGGAGTATAGGTCCCAGGATGCATTCATATACCAGCGAAGTTCCCTACCTCTCAGATGGCCGTGTGTGCAGGCTTAATGGTAAGCCAGAATGTAAACTGTTTAGGGAGTGGGGAGGTAAAGTACACTGCAAGTTGAGCTCCCCCGAAGGCTGAAATCTCTATCTGAACCCTGGTCGGGCATTCAGTAGATGATTCTGTGAACATTGTGATTGACATAGCTATATTGCTTGAGACAGAGAAGTGATAGAAATCTGGTAGATTCCACCCCCTCTGTCCTTATGGGCCTTCAGTTTCGCCCCACTGAGTCTTACCATGTTCTTTTCCTACAAAAACCTTGTTATGATCTTGTTTATCGTCTTGAACCACATAGCTGGGATTTCAACCAGGCGATGCAACATTACATAACAGATTCTAGGGGCTGCCATAGAAACACAGATGTTGATGGCAGATAAGGACCACAAGGCCCATCCAGTCTGTCCATTTTTTCTACCTTATGAATGTGCCATTGGCCTGTACTCTCTCAATGGTCTATCTATTCATATTCATCTGTATTGCTCCCTTATGCCTTTCCCATGCCTGTTTGAAGCCCAGCACTGATCCATATCCACCACTTCCTGAGGCAGGCCGCTCCATGCATCCACCACCCTTTCTGTGAAAAGAACTTCTTCATATTTCCCAATCAGCCTCCCTCTAATCTCATGCTGTGTCCTTTGTCCTGCAATTTTTCTTATATTGAAACATGTTAGGCTTTCACCTTGTTAATGCCCTTAAGATGTTTGAGTGTTTCGATCACATCACCTTTCTCCCTCCTTTGCTCTAGGGTATATATATTAAGCTCCATTAATCTGTCCGCGAATGTTTTCTGATGCAGTCCCTGCACCATTTTGGTTGCCCTTCTCTGGACTGCCTCCATTTTGTCAATGTTCTTGTGCAGGTGCGGTCTCCAGTACTGCATGCAGTAGTCCAGATGGGGCCTAACCAGTGTCTTTTAAAGAGGGATTATTACCTCCCTCTTACAACTTGCGATACCCCTACTAATACACCCTAACATCCCTCTAGCCTTACCTACTGCTTTAGTGGTCTGCCTGGATGATTTTAGGTCATTTGTGATGATAATGCCCAAGTCTCTTTCTTCCCTTGTGATTACCAGCAACTCCTCCCAACATATAGGTGGCTTCTGGGTTTCTGTTTCCTGTTCATGATCTTACTTCTTTGCATTAAACCTAGTTTCCACTCTTGATAGCTTCTATCTTGCTATTCAGGGTCAATTAAGGAGGGCCCATCTTTCCGTCCTGTAGAAGGGCTTTAATGAGGGATTGAGGTTGTTCGGCCTAAATTCAAAGGCTATTAGGTATCTAAATACCTAGGTATTTGATGCCAGCTTTTTCACAGGATAGGCCTGAGGTCATCACCTGATGGGGGTTCCACCATCGGAAAGTGCCTGTCCGAGTGCACCCGTCATTAGGGTGCCACAGTTTTAATTTCACTGCCTGGCCCCCTCAGGGGAAGGGGTGGCGAATTCTGAATTTTGGCGCCCTAATGACAGGCACACTCAGACCGGTGCACAGATGTTCAGAAGGGCCTGATGGGGAGTGGGCCCTGTTAAGGGCAGGATTTCAGATTTACTGACATTTATGTGAAGGCCTGACAGATCGGCAAAGGCTGTTAGATTACCCATTATTGGTGGTAGGCTTATCCCAATTTCCTCTGCCAGTATCAAACAATCATCTCGTATAACTTAGTACTATATACTGAGTCCCCCATTTTAACTGCCTTGGTGAGGGATGGGCACATAAGGCCTTGGCAATTGGCTCAGTGGCCAATACAAAAAGTAAGGGGGAATGGGGGCACCCCTGCCTTGTCCCTCTATAAAGTGGAATAGGTTCTGACAAGATATTGTTTGTCAGGAGTCTAGCCACCAGGGCTTGATACATCGCGCGATCCACCCCTGAACCCGCCTCCTAAGTTTCCTGTTCCAGCACTGCATGCAGGTATTCCCACTCACCAAGTTGAATGCATTTTTGAAATTCCTAGCTATGGCAGCCACTGGAGTGGGAAGGCTGCCGCAGCCTGGATCACGGATATCAGGGCTCTCATATGGTCTGTGCTTGTCTGCCTTTTATAAAACCCACTTGAGCTGGGTGAATTAGTCCAGCAAGAAGATGTTCTAGTCCAGATGCTAGCACTTTTGCCAGTATTTTGGCATCCATGTTAATTAAGGAGATAGGGTGGTAGCTTGCTGGGGACGTGGGGTCTTTGCCCTGTTTTGGAAGCACTGTTATTATAGCTTCTAAAAAGTGGGAGGGAGAGATTGCTGCTTCTGCACCTGTTCTGGCTTGGAGAGCAGGGGGGCAGAGATGGTTTCCAAAACCACCTTGTAATAATCCGCTGAGTAGCCATCACTTCTGGGGGATTTGTGGGGAGCCATTGCTACAGTAGGATGGCCTGTTTTATTTCTTGTATAGTGAGAGGAGCATCTAGGGTTTCCTTCTGTTCCTGTGTAAGCTTAGGTAAGTGGATGTTCCTCATAAAGTCCCCAAAGGCCTGTCTGTCCCACTGTGTGTGTGAGTCATACAGTTCTTTATAAAAAGTTTCCATGAGCCCATTAATCTCTTTGAGGTAGTAAAGATCCGGCCTGATTTGTCTGCCAGCTGGGCGATGTGCCTCTTAGCCTGCTGTTTCTGTAGGCGATAAGCCAGAAGCCTGATATTTTTCTCTCCACCTGCCCAGTACTTGAATTTGATGGTCTGTATTTGGAGTTCTGCTTTTCCAGTGGCTAGCTTGTTCAAGTTAAGCCTTAAAGAGGTCAGTTCATATACAAGGGAGGTGTTTTGCAATTCTTTAGGGTCCTTCTTGTATATCTTTTCTTTCTGTGCTAAAGCTTTCTACAGATCTACTACCTCTTTTTCCTCTCTACTTCCTATGATGGGCTGCATAGCTGATTATCTTTCCCCTCATGGTGGCCTTATAACCCTCCCATATCCCTGCCAGGGTCACTGAGCCAGGTGCTATCCACAAAGAAGTTATGAGATTCTTTCACTAACCACTCCTGGAACCCTGTGTCCTGCAGCAGAAGAGGATCAAGTCTCCACTGTGGAGATTTAGGTTGTATGGATCTAACCAGGTAGTTCAGGGTTATGGGAGCATGGTCAGAAAGATATATTGGGGCGATGCCTGTTTCGGGGGATGATGTAGTTATGCCAGCAGAGGTAAGCCAGAAATCCAGTCTGCTAGCGATTGCGTTTGCTGCAGAGAAGTAGGTGTACTCCCTTCCTGAGGGCTGGGAGGACCTCCATAAGTCCGTTAACTGGTGCAGGGCTATAAGGTCCTTAAGGGCGTGGATTGCGTGTGTGTGTGTGGTTTTGGCCTAGAGTTAGAACAATCCAGAATATAGTCCAGGGTAATATTAAAGTCCCCATCCAGAATGATATCTGGATCATCATAGGCCATGTTCATTATAGTCTGAGACAGGCTATCCATGAATTTGCGACAATTCTCATTGGGAACATATGCACTGGCTAGTACGAGATGACCTTTGGGCATTGCCAGCTTCACCAACACCCCCCCCATGTTTGTCTGACTTTGAATCCAGCATCTGCCACTTAAGCTTTTTATGCCCTAGTATGGAAATCCTCTTTTTACCGTTCTGGAGACACTGTGCACCTCCCACCCCACCCATTCCTTTTTCAATTTACAGGCTTCTTTATCAATCAGTTTGGTTTTTTGGATGAAGACAACCTAGGTGTGCAATTTATTTAAGTGGGACAACACCGTCTTCCTTTTTATTGGGGAATTCAGGCCCCTCACATTTCGTGAGGTGGCATTTACCACTAATTTGGCAGCCACAGGAGTAATCTTTGATCAGTGCTATCAGGATGTAGGTCACTGCCCCACTCAAAGGTGGTGCCCTGCCATTGCATATAAAGACATCCTGTCTCCTGCTGCCCCTCACGTAACCCATACTGACGAAACACTTTAGTGGAATCCTGTTTGGTCTGAGTTTCCTGACTGATTCACCTTTCTGCAATACTTCAGCTTTGTGCCTCCACATACCAACTACTTTTGGCCTCATCTGCATCAGCCCCATTATTGAAACATCTTTATCCCTGTCTACTAGTGTAGGGGTCCTGAGCGCTAGTGGCACCTTCATTGGGGCATTTTAAATAACTCTAAACACGTTAGTAACACATAAACATTTACAAGAGGTCAAACATCCAACTTTCATTAGCACCTGGAGGCTCACAGTGACAGTCAGGCTAATTATCTCACAGTAGCCCAAGACCTTGAAGGTCCCCAGAGGGGGAAATCAGTTCAGACCCTACTCCACTGGTACAATCCACGCTGACCAGCGTGTATGATGGCCTATTTAATACTTCTATCAGAAGCAGTGAAGCTTCCCTAGGACCAAAGTACATTTACCCTACAACTGGCCCCATTTGCCTTTATAGTGCCGTTCCCAGCAAACTAGTCCTAAGTACTGTAAATCATTGGGCATCACCGCATTTTCACTGAGCACTGGATCACTCCTCTATCAGGGTCTCCTTTTCAGCACACCCCCTCTTAATATTTCTGTCTTTTCCCAGTGTCCACATGGCTCTTCTGTCAAGACCAACACTGGTACTATAGGGCCTAGCTCGAGAGGTGAGCGGGAGTGCGCGTAGATTGCAGGTCCAGAATACAACGAGGTGGATCGGGGTTTGTGCCCTTGACCCAAGGGGGGGGGGATGATACACATTGCTGGGCTGGCTTTGTTACTTCTAGACAGGTTACTGTAGTCAGATACTGGTCAGTTATGATATGCAAGGTGGAGAGGGCACCCTGAGCCAACGAGATGAGGGCATCAGAATTATTTCATTTATTTCTTTGGTTTTACATCCTCCTGATTAATACAGCCATCCCCACATTCTCTTGGCCTCTGGCCTCCATTCCCCTCCCCCATGCAGCAGCATTGTCTCCTGTCCCTTATGGTACCACAGATCTTTGGCGTGCTTGGAACAAGTACTAGCTTTACAACAACCTATGCAACTTCTAATAATCACCTTTTAACTGGTACTGTATGAACTAATGAAAATATTGAACTAAGAGATGGAGCCTTTTAACATCAACCAGCCTCATCATGAACAAAATTAGTAGCACTAGGGTACTGTAAGCTCCCTTCCACTGCTTAATCCCGGAAGTAGTGATATCAGTTACAGCGGGACTATCTCACGCTTAATATTGCCACTTACTAAAACAAGAAGGGCAACCTCTTTGATCGCGACTGGCTCAAAGTGAGATTTTTAACCACATTTCTTCCACTTACGGTTCTCATGAACTGTACCTTAAAGACCAAAGCATTTTAACACTCTTAACATTGGGGTGTCATGCAGTCTGGTGATGGTCTTGCTCAAAATGTTCAGTTAATTGCAATGTGTAGCTGACTTTGTGCAGGTTTGCGAGAGGAGAGAGCACCACGTGGCTGTGTCAATTTCAAGTCAGTTACATTCTTGCAGGATCAAACCCTGAACTGACCCGTGTTAAACCCCCGAGTCCACCTCGCTTTGTCTTGCAGGTAATCACCCCACTGTTCCTTGTATGGCTTCTGTGGTCAGCTTAGATGATCCTGGGTGGTAGGTGACACTGACCTTCCACATTGATCGTGATCTGCCCAGGTCTGGCAGATCAGGGCCCAGTCCTCATCTGTGACAATGGTCAGGGGGTTAAGTATTGGAGTCTGCCCCTTCCAGTCAAGTCAAGGGTTGCTGGAGTGAGCCTCAGAGTAGCAAAAGGATTTGCTATTTTCACAGAGGTATCTGAGGGAAAGGTGCTACTCATGCCTGACAGTTGGTGCTGACTTTGATGCTCTTTGACTGCTTGTAGGGCAGCAGTTCCTTGGTGTTGTCAGGGTCTTTATTTCTTCATTCCTAATGACCTCTCTGCATCTGCTGCCGGGCTTCCTGCGTGGTCGGGTCGATGGCCTTGGGAGGCTCATTCAGTTGGAATTCCATGAGAGTTGGTGGGGCCAGTTGCCACGCTGGTCCATTCAGTGATGAGCACAGCTGGGGTTGCAGGGGCATTTCATGACACATGTCCCCCAAAAACTGTTCCACCTGCAATGGGTTCTCAAACATTAGATGCTCCCCTTTGTACATTACTTGGAGCATGGATGGGTAGTGAAGGGAGGCCGTGATGCCAAGATGAAACAGCTCCTGCATCACCCCCCCATAGACCCTCTGCTTCTTTGACAGTTGTTGTGAATAGTCTTGAAACAACTGTATACAATGGTCACCCCATTGCAGCATTCCCCTCTCCCTGGCCATGTGGAGGTATAGGTACTTGTCAGACTATCTGAGGAAACAGCAAAGAATAGAGTGAGGTCTGTCCCCTTCTCTCATCTTGGGTGCCAGGGACCCGTGTTCCCTCTCTAGTTCAGGCTGCAGAAGGTTATTGAGATGTAGCAGATCCAGGAGAAATGAGAATGAAAACGAGAACATATTAGCAGCTTCCTGCCTCCGGGACTCTGATAATTTTCAGTTGTTTCATCATGACCTATTCCATATCTGTCCACTTTAGTTAATAAGTATTGAATTTGGCTGTGATGTTGTTGGAGATGGCACTGATGAGAGTGCAGGTTTCTCATAACAGTTCTTTTTGTCCCCACTGCTCGCGTTGATAGTGCCTGCATCTCAAGTACAGTTTTTGTGGTGGTTTCTTTTAGTTGGGCACTGTCAGTAAGGATTTTATTCAGTCTGTCCGATATAGTAGACAGCTCATTAGCAATACTGTTTTCTGTTTGCTGTGCCATTCTTGCTCTTCAAAAGTGCCCCAGCACATGTTTGACAGCCAAGCCAGACGTACAGAAGCTGACTCCAGGTCATGGATGTGGGCCCTGTCTAGATGTGACACTTTGAGGTATGTGCCTAGGATCTTTGGAGTCACTGTAGCTATTAAAATGCAAAGTGCCTCAGGTTGAGAATGGTATCAAAATGAAGTTCTTAGTCTCAGGGTTGCAGCAGTCTATTTTTTTAATGCCAGTAAGACAGTTTGGACCAAGGAAGCAGCAGATTATAGATTCTGGGGATGCCCCTCTGGAATTAAGATGCCATCATCTTTCCAGGCAAGCTCCGCCCTGAGAAAGCAAAATCTTTAAAGGAATTGCAGATTTTTTAAGCAGCTATGTGGGGGGGTTGTGAAATGGATTCTGTTGATTTTATTGTTTTTCTTTTTGTAGGCAGCCATCTGGCTGTGATACCCCTACCTTCTCCCCCTCCCTGTCCCCCTGTGAACTAGGTCATGCCAGACGCTAGCACCACAGACCACAGTGGCTAGCATCATCTCACTGGTGGACCTGAGGAGACATGGGATCAAGCTATTGCATCAGTATAGTAACAACAGAGTGTGCCTTTCTGCAGAGTAACACTTCTGATGTTGAGATGGTGCCTGGTGTCAGGAGTCTTCATGCTCTTCCACCAATCGGTTTCTACTACTAACAAGGCTGGGCACATGGGGATGGGACTGGGACTAAAGATATGTTTGTGTGGATGACTGTTTGGCTTTGACTACTTAGGCTAGGAATTATAATCCCCATGTTCATTAGTATTTATATTACATAATGGTATTCATAAGTGTGTGAATACATAAGGGATAACACGACAGCATGTGTGGCTGCAGGGGAATAATGATGGTGGTTATTAGGCACAAAGTGTAGCCAAGTAATGAAACCACAAGAGAAAGTGCATTATTTCCCTTACCATAGCACACCTTGGAGTGTCATGGTCCACTTATAAAATGGGTTTTCATTTATTTAAAAATCTATAGTTCAGGTGAGGAGTGCGGTTGTCAGAAAATAACCAATGATCATGTGACAACATGCGACCAGTGAGGTTACAGGATTTTCATGGCACATTTTATAAATAAGATTCACAGATAAAATCGGACCAATTAGCTACCCACAAGGCTATCTTCCATTTTGAACCAGTAGCAATGGCAATGACACACTAAATGATAGCTGTGTGCTATTAAAGTACGGTGCCACTGAGCAGAATACACCTAAAAGGTACAAAATACATGAGGAAAGCGAAGTCCATTAAAAACAATGACTTTGCCTTACTTCGCATTGCCATTCTGCCTTAACGCCATAGTAATGAAGGCTAAGTGAGCACTTTACGCTGAGGCAAATGTGAAGTGCCCATTTAGAGGTTCACTTCACCGCGTAAATTTAAATTCACTGTATCTCTACATCTGACACCCAGGGCTCACTTCTACTATTACTGCACCAGCAAGCTGGCTTACATTGTATTTTAACTCAAAGCCAAATAGAGCCACACCAGAGTAGGCCCATGCCAAATGGCCGATCAGTACAGTTGATAAAGCATTCCAAGCCATTACTACTTAAAGAGAGTCACTAATGCAAAATAAATACCCCAGCACCTGAAATATAGGTGTCTTATCACCACAGGACTGCAGAATTGTGAACTCTTGCCAAATATAATCCAGTTAGCAAAAAACTGTATCCCTCAGAAATTGTTGTAACAGGGTTCCATGGACTTCCTTATAAGTGCCACCTCGCCTGCCACTGCGCTCACCAATGAGGGATAAGGTATTTACACTGATTATATATTTGGCAAGGTTCAATCTGCAGTCCTGTGGACGTAAGGCACCTATACTTTAGGTGCAGTGCCTTTGATTACTGAATCTCTTTAATGGTTAGATCATTTATTTTTATTTTATTTGAATTTTGATGACCGGGTAGGCCCACTGAGACAGTCATGGCCCTTTTTCAGGGATGACTCAGGGAATGGGGACATTCCATTAGTAGAGAGGTGATACATTGCACAATTGGAGGCAAGAGCCAATTGTATAAAGTATATGTATAATATGAGGCAAGAGAAAAATGTATAAGTATAGAGATATAATACTGTAGTAAGGACAATAAATCAATGTATTTGGTTGCAGATCGTCGATTCCCTTCTGATCCTTTGAAGTCCATCTCTGATAATCCTTCGCTGGGTCGAGGACTAAGGTACAAGTGCATGGCTAGCATAGCCAAGTAGCAATTACAGCATATACAATCACATAATACAAAATTTTACCTATGTACAAGTATAAAAGCAGAGAAAAGTGAGAGCAGGAGTAGGGGTAGGAGAAGTTAGAATAATCAGAAGGGACGGGGAGGAAGGAGGAGGTGGCATAGGAAGATGGGATCGGTGCAGTTATCACTGCAAATTGAGGGGAAAAGAAGATTTTCTTGAAGTGATTCTTAAATAGGGAAGAGATGTACATGAACGAGATTGTGTGGGAGTGTATTCCACTTTGAGGTGCTGAGGATGTGAGGACCACTTGCTATGGCTGTGTAAGCTTTGTGCAGACTTAGTAATGGGAGGTGGGAGTATCTAGGGTCCTAGGTGAAGGATTTCAGAGTGAGCAGGTCAGAGAGGATGGGTGGAGAAGGAAGATGGATGAGTTTAAAGATGGTGCATACCACATGGAAATCCATTTTGCTCTCAAAGGATGGACAGCCTAGGGACTTGAGTATGTTGCAGTGGTGGGCCTGAGAAGGTGCCATGGCAGCAAAGCAAGTGATTGTATGATAGGCCTGTTTAAATTTGGCCAGAATAGAGGTGAATTATAGGCACACCATAAAATAGGCCAGGGAGAAGGGTAGCCAAGGCAGTAGTCTTCCTCACATGAGAAGTAAGGTAGGGGGCAGTACGATAGAGAGTTTTTGATTAGCCATTTTGATAATGTTATTTGTATGCATGTTGAAGGATAGATTCTCATCAAATGTCATACCCAGGTATTTGAAGGAACCCACCCCTTCAAGAGGCACACCAGATGATGTATTAACAACCAGAGGAGGCTGGGAGGTTATGTCAAAAGAGGTGTGATGGAACAACATGGTTTTAGTTTTCTTTGTGTTCAGCACCAGCAGATTATTCTTGAACCAGGCTTTCAATTGCTGGAAGTCTTTTTCCAGGTCAGATTTAATTGAGGAGACATTGCCAGATCAGTATAGTATGGCATTGTCTGCATACAGCTGGATCGATGCCCTTCCCCCCATGATTTATAACAGCAGTTCACTGATAAAGACAAAGAATAGTAAAGGCCCAAGAATTGATCCTTGGGGGATCCCGTCCATAATTAGGGATAAGGAGGAATGAGCCCTGGCCCATTTGACACACTGAAATTAGTTTGATATGTAGTTAGAGATCCAAGAGATAGAGTTGGAATCAAGACCAAGACAGTGGAGCTTGGAAATGAGGAGTGGATGGTTAACAAGGTTGAAGGCTTTTGTGAGGTCCATAAAGATGGCCCCCGTGGCACAACCCTGATCCATGGTCTGGAAGATGTCTGAGGTGACTCTAAGAAGAGCAGATTCAGTCCCTTGTGATTTCTGAAAACCATGTTGTTGTATGGTAAGGGCGTCTGTTTAAGGAAAGAGTATAGTTGATTGTATAAGATTCTTTCCTAGATTTTTGCAATAGGACAAAGGATGGATATAGTTCTATAGTTCTCAACAAGGTTAGTCAGGCCATTTTTGTGTACAGGGACAACAGTTGCTGTTTCCATTTTTCCAGGATGGATTGTGTGAGGAAGGATCTGTTAATCAACTGGTGATTGGGTGAGTCAACGTCAGTGCTCCTAACCTAAGGAATTTAGGTGGCAGGGTGTCAAACTGAGGAGAGCTATCAGGGCTGAGACCCATTAAGAGCTTTAGGACTTCTTTACACGAGGTGAGTTTTATATGGAAGAGGGTGCGATGGGCTTCAGCATGAGAAACAGTAGCTGGTAGACCTGTCTTGTATACGTCAAGGTCAATGAAGAAGATATTTATTCTGGTGGTGATCTTGGGAAGCGAGGATAGCATTGAGCCTTTCAAGACCATATTTTGAGGGATATTCCTCTCATTGTCCTTAAGTAGAGCATTGATCTGCATCCAAAAGCATTTGGGGTCGGCGAGGTGCATTACTTTCAGGGGTTGTAGGTAGTTCTACTTTGATTTTTTAGCTTTAGTTTCACAGGCATTCTGCAACTGTCGATAGGATTGGCAGTCCGATTGGAGGCCAGAACTTTTGAAGGATCACTGTGCTTTGTCTCTGGACTGCATTAGGAACCTTAGCTCCTGGGGGAGCCGGGGGAGTGGGTTCCTTTGGATCTTCTTAACATGAAAAGGGCATGGAGGTCAAGGGTGGAAGTGAAGGTGTTAAGTATTCTAGTGTCTGATTTATGTAAGGAAGGGAGGTACTAGAGGTCCAGTCAGTGGAAGCAAGACTTCTCAGGAATGCGCCATGGCATTAAAGTTGGTTAGGTCTCTGATTAATAAACCAGGCTATGTTCACACCTGGACAGTCACACAAAGAACATATATTTCATACAACAAGTGTTGGTCTTGTGCTTATCACTTCACTCCCCACAAGAACTATTAACTGCATCATGAAAAAACAGTCATCAGAACATTATTAATACTGAAGCCTAGGCACAAAACTACCCTGTCCCGAAATAATTTCACTGAAGTAAAAAAGATAGCATTTGAACAGAGTATAAACTACATTTCAATCATCAACATGAATTAAAGTAAAAGTAAATATGCAGTAGACATTAGTAAAATATTAAATAAAAATACACCAATCTCCCTTTTATAAGCCTGAAAACTTCCTGGCTGTTCTGCTTCTGTAATACATTACTATCCAATCTAGGTAACTTCTTTTTTTTATTATTCTTTGGTAACCAGGTAAGGCCTGCTAGGCACAAATGCCTGTTTTCGGTGGAGACCTGGGAGCACTAGGGAAATGACATGACTTTCTCAGAGTCACACAGTGTATGCAAGTGGAGGTTGTGGGAATCAAACCCAGGCCTTCATTCATAGCTTGTTACTCTAATCTTCAGGCGATACTGCCAACCCAACTAATAAAGTGGAGTCAGTCACGATGAAGTGCAGTAACTTGCAGTGATGACATGTCACAAAATCCTGCATGACAAAAGGGCTTAATTGCCATTGACTCACAATGGCCGTGCAGTAAACTGCAGCATTCTATGATATTCTGCAGCATTTCTGCATTGCATCCCAGCTGTCACATTTGTATGTCCAACTGGTCCATAGCTCTTGTCTTTACCAGCTCTCTAATAACTTAAAAGGAAAAACTTACTTTTGTTCCCTCCAGCCAGTGATGAGTCTAGTAATGGAGACCAGCCAGGGGAATGCAGCGGGAAGTAGGGAAGTTCTGAGACTTGAGAGTATTAACTGCATGAGACATAAAACAGCAGGCTTTTCTTCTTTGTGACAGCAGGCAGTGAACTGCTATACACACTGGTGCCCCAGCACACTACAGACTTATCTTAAGATTGGCTGTAAATATCTAGTTTTTTGAGTCAGAGATCAGCCCCCACTTTCATAGAATTTACTCCATGATGATTACAGTATAGGGTTGCAGTGTTAATTGTGCAAGCAGGCTGTACTATTTTTTAATTTAACCCTTCACACCTGAATTAAATCGAAGTCAATGCAAAGTGAGGTTTAAAATGGCTCTTTGGTAGGTGTTAGGGGTTAAATTACTGCAGCAGACCGATATTGATTCCTTTTTAACTACAAAAAGATGACAGTGACATTTTTCTGTATGCATGTGGATATGGGAAGTATGCATGGTTACGCCACTGCAGGCAATAGTAATATAACCCACTGTCACAGACTGTTTCACTCCCAGAACTCAGTCTGAAATGGTTGTTACCAGATTCACAACCCCTTAGAAACCTGAAAGGGTTACCTTGGTATGCTACCCCGACTTGTTGCATCCTCACTTGGGAGAATCTGTAGACCCAAATCCCACCAGGGCCACTGCTCACAAACAGTACAGTGCATCTCACTAAAGGGCAAAGGACCCACCTCTTCTGTTATAGGTGAGAACACTTTGGCTTAAGTATGGTAACTGTCACCTGTCTTTTTGAAAATGGAGCGCAGCTTTGTCAATATACCCTTGTTATCTATACTTAAATGACTCAGACACATGAAGCATGAAGTATATATAAATAATATTTATTAATCTAAGATATATGCATATGTTACAGGATAATACACACTAAACCATGAGGAAACAGTATTTTATAGAGATAATAATAAGATCTGCAAAATAGAGGACACACAGATGAATCTAACTCAATTCTATCAAAATCCTAAGTAAAAAGAAGCTCACCACAACTGGGATCTTGGTGAATTATGGCATATTTCAACCCTTGATATTGCTTGTTCAGAGTCCCATATCATGACTTATTTCTCAGGGCCAAACATACACCACAAGTCCCTTTGGCTGGCCATTCCACAGCACCACATCACCGTACATGTCTGTCTCTGACCTCTCAAGCTCGACCATCTCTTTATTCCCTAGTGAATCACCTAGCTGGAGAACAGATCTAAACTGGAATTGTTATCTTACCTCAGTTATACAGATTCTAGCCTCATCCTTACTTCTCCTGTCTGGTTCTAGCAAGCAGGAAGCTGTCTTGTTTGACCTGGCCCTGTTTAAACTCACATCATGGGCCAGATTTTCAAAGGTCCCTTAGACAAAAGCAAGGTATGTCAAATATCCACTTTGTGTCAGATCCAGGCATGCCAAATGTGTGCTGTATTTTGCAAGAAAAGCATTTTCTGTAGCAAAGTCCCTAAAATAACACAGGAGGTCTGCCATGAAAAATATGACACATGGGGTGAGAATGACAGAAGCTGAAGCAAAGAATTTGGCAAATGAAATGGTCTAGACAATGGCATTTCACAGCCCCAAAAAGCTCTAAACTAGTCCTGCAGGGAAATATTGGCTCTATAACCAAACCTTTATATAATATACCCTCTGTATTCAATCAAATACCCACATGGTAGTATTGACAGGAACTAGGCATGGGTGGGTACTGAAATACCTAGTCTGAAATGGTACCCATGGGTGCCTGTAGACTACCCACAATTACCCTAAAAATACCCTAATGATAAACAGGTAGTTGGTTCAGGTCAAGTAGGTACTATCCAATTCTCTCTACCCTATTACCCAACCCTGACCATAACAAAATGTGAAAGACTGTTTTGACTGTAGGCTATATACTATTACACTGTTTGTTAGGTGCTCTGAGCCCTGTCATTTATGAAGCAGGTACAAGAGGCACAGCTACTCTGATTGAGCCAGCTGCTGTTTCAAAAACTTATACCCATGGCAAGAATTGCTGAGGCAGGTTCAAGTGGTGCAGGTGCTCTGAGTGAACCTGCTGCACTTTCCAAAAATGTATACCTATGGTGTGCATTACTGAGGCAGGTATGATAGGTGCAGCTGCTGTGAGTAAGCCTGCTGCTGTTTCCTAAAATTATACCCATTGCGGGCATTGATGAGGCAGATTCAAAAGCTGCAGCTGCTCTGAATGAGTCTGCTGCTGTTTCCAAAAATTATACCCATGGTGGGCATTGATGAGGTAGGTATGAGAGGCACAGCTGCTCTTACTGAGCATGCTGTTTTTTTTTTAAATTATGCCCATGGTGGGCATTGATGAGGTAGGAATGAGAAGTGCAGCTGCTCTGAGTGAATGCAAATTTAAATAATGGTGCCAACATTGTCAGAGAAATGACAAACATGCCTGTTTGTCCATGAACTGTGGATGACCATAGCAGGATTTATGTTAGATATCCTTCCCCTAGCTGACACTGGTGATTGTGAAGAATTCATAGATGTGCTATTATCTATGCCCGAGGTGCACTCTGAGGGTTCAGCAGAGTTTGACAGCTATACATCACTAAATGGTGTTGGTTTGGGCAATGTCACATTTGGTTAGTGGAAGATCTCTCCAATACTCAATGTCTTCCCTGCAGGAAGGATGGCTTCAATGTTCCCTTTAAAGCGGGGATCTAGCAATGTAGCCAACACATAGGTGTCATTCTTAAACATGGCATTTATTCTCTGATCAGTTGATAGTCTGAGACTCAGGACATCTGCCAGCGAAACAGCAGTGGTGTCTTCTTTTGACTGAAAGTCTTTATTTATGTTATCAAGAAAATATGAATAAATCTTATTTGAGGAAGAATTTGACTCAAAGTTGCAGTCTAAACTGACATCACATGTGGCAGCCTCAAATGGCTCCAATAAAGTGACCAAAGATTCATGTACAGTAGACTCCAACTGCTGAAACTGGGCATGATGTCTACTTTACCTATTTGATTCTGCAAGGTGTAGTCATGTACAGCTTTTTTTCTGTTCAATGAGCCTTTCCAACATGTAAAATGTTAAATTCCAGTGGGCTGGAACTTCCTGCTTTAATGTATGCAGTGTTAAGTTGTTTGACCAGTGCAGCCCCTTCAGGATTTTTTTGAGCTTTCACAGAGTGGCTGAAATATCCATATATTTTCCTAGAAAGACCTAACAGGTTTTCAGCATTTCTGTTTCCATTTAAGAAATTGTGGATGAGAAGATTTAAACAACATGCAAAACAACATATGTTGGTAGCTGCCATCTCTAACAGCTTTGACTGTTTTGGCACCATTATCTGACACTATGAATCCTGGCAATAAGGAAGATGGAGTAAGCCATTTCTGGAATAGTTTTTCCAGCTCCTGTAAAATATTCATACTTCGCAGTGGTGTGGTTTTCTTCAAAACTGGTGACACATAATATAGCCTGCTTCCTACTGCTTGTGGGGATTATTACTTTTTGACTGAAAACTTGCCCAATGAGCTGTAACAGTCATGTAATCAAATGTTTGGTTGCTGGTCCATATATCTGAAGTTATGTGACCCTGTCTCACCTCAGAGTTTCAATTGCTTAATGACATCAGTACACACCAAGTCATGCAACTGTGGAATAACCTTTTTGAGAAGTATGTTCAATAGGGAATGGTGTACTGTGGTTCAATGCAGTTCATGAACTTTAGGAAACCTTTTGGGTAACAAAAGTAAAGGGTTGACAATCAGCCAAAAGCTTTGCAATTGCTGTATGTAACAGTTGGCATGTAGGATGCTGGTGGGTAAATTTAGATTTTCTCACAACACTTTTCTTTAATGTTAGTTGATGAGATCTTTTAATTTTGGGGAAATATATTTTCACCCTTTTTGGTGGAGTACTGCTTTGGGATTTTCCAGTACTTGATGGTGTCAGAAAACTGTCTGGGAAGACTGCAAGGACACATCAAGTGATTCAATGTCCTTTGTGCTTCCAGTTCATTGTCACTATGGTCACTGTCACCACCATCTCCTCCAATGCTGCCCATATCAACCGCACTGCCCCTAGCCCTGCCCTTCTCAATTGGGTGTTTGCCTTTGCATATCACATCATTACTGATGTTTCAAAATATTTTGGTTTGCCCCCACAACTGATGCTCTTTTTGCACAGACTGCATACAGCTCGAGTTGTCTGCAGGGTCAATGTAAAATAAATTTCACACTAAAGATTTACCTTTTTTGCTTTATGCCATGGTGTCTGGCACTATTCCTTGTACAGTCAAGGGACCTGGAGGAACCCTACTCTGCCATTTCCTTGTTGAGATGAATTGTTCTCAATCATACTCATCTTCTTATTCTTTCATATAGCATATGATTTGTTTTGTACTTTCTTCTCATGCTTTACAGTGGCGTCCTCTCCTACCCCCTCATCAGTACTACTGACCTCACTGCCACAAGATTCAGAAGAACCTGAGTGCTGTCATCATTATGTGGGACATAGCATGGGCTATCCCAGTCCCCACTATCACCACCATCTCTGTCAGCATTTGCTGCCTCAGCATCTGAGCTTATATTTGAGAAGGATGTATCCTTGCATGCTGCTTCTGCACATGGAAGAATCCCAGAAGATGTGGCAACACATTCAGTACCTCTACGAGTAACTTCAGCCAGTTCTTTCTGAAATACTATCATTTTATTGCTACCATATGTTTTTGGTTCAGAACATTTAGTGTCCGTCATGGTGATGTTATTATTATTGCCACTATGTTCTTTATTATTGCTATAATTCATATTGTCGATATTATTAACAGTTGCATGTGCAGCAACACTGTGCTTCCTTTTAGTAGACTTAGACTGGGAAGTACGAGGCATAGTAGACACTGCCATGAAAGGATATTGTTTCACTAACTGCTGGACAGACAGTGCAGCTGACTATAAATGACAGGGCTCAGAAGCACTTAACAATATAGCCATAAAAGGCCATCACTATGCTGAGAGAGACACAGTGTAGCTATGTCACAATAATAAAATTACAGGGGCTCAGGGCCCTAACAAACAGTGTGATACAGCTGTAAAAGGCTTTCACTATGCTGCACAAACAGACAGTGTAGCTATGTCATAGTAATAAATGTGCTCAGGGCACCAAACAAACAGTGTAATACAGCCATAAAGGTTTTCACTAAGCTGCAGAGACAGACAGTGTAGTGTAATCTATATCATAGTAATAAAATGACTGGGGCTCAGGGGCACCTAACAAACAGTGTGATACAACTGTAAAAGGCTTTCACTATGCTGCAGAGACAGACAGTTGTCACAGTAATAAAATGACAGAGGCTGAGGGGCACATAACAAAGTGTATACTTTAATTTCAAATCAGCTACCCAGTGTCTTCTGTTTTTGTCTATGTCTTTTCCCCCACCTTTCTTCCCTGTTCTCTCCCCAGTCCCTAGCACCACCTTCATGACTGAGGCTGGCCTGATCCCACTCCACCTGGCTGAGATAGTTTTTCAGTCCCCCACTATTTCTCCCTGTCCCTTTGCTCCTTGTAGTGTAGGTCAATTAACTAGTTAAAAATAAACCTTTTTGTTTTTGAACTTTTTTGTCTTTGTCTTTCCCCCACCTTCCTCCATGATTGAGTCTGGTCTGACCCCTGTCCCCCTGGCTGAGATAGTTTCTTAGTCCCTCACTATTTCTCTGTCACTTTGCTCCTTGACAAATTGTAGGTTTAGTAAAATATAAAAAAAAACCTTTCTTTTGGCTTTTTTCAGGCAAAACGTCATTGAATTGTGCTGCAGAGTGAGCACCCAGACAGAGCTGCTTCCACACACCATAACACACACAAACAGACTGCTGCTGGCTGGATTCCACACAACTGATGGAGCACAGACACCACTTACCAACCAGATGTCAGAACGATGTCATGTGCTCCCATTCTGCTACAAGTTAGTGAAGGATCCCACAGGCTGCCCGTAATGCCTATTTCCAAGTCCTTTCCCTGTTACCCATTATCCATGTCAAATTACCTGACCCGAGAACTACCCTGTTATGTTAGGTAGGGTAGTACGTTACCCGAGCTACCCTATCCAGCCAAAAATAGGTGATACCTGCACTATCCGACCCAGCTACCAGGTGGGTAGCCCAAGTCTAACAGGAACTATATGTGCTTGTCTCTGCAAGCAATATTTTATATGCTACATAAGAACATAAGAATTTTCTGGCAGAATACCATGCTGTCCATCTAGTCTGCCCGAGATGTCTACCCCTCCATCTACTTCTCTTGTTGAGGTGAGTACATTGACTGTCCCATGTCCGTTTGAATTCTCTGACAGTCTTGGCTGCCAGCACCTCAGGTGGCAGGCTGTTCCAAGTTTTCATGACCATCTCTGTGAAAAAGTACTTCCTAACATTGGCTCTGAATTTACTGCCAACCAGGCATAAGTTGTGCCCTCTTGTACATGCAGTCCTATTTTCCTGAAAGAGGTTACCGATATGTACTGCGTTTATCCCTTTAACAAATTTAAATGTCTTTATCATGTCTCCTCTGTTTCTTCTCTGCTCTAGGGAGAACAGATGTAACTGGCTGAGCCTATTCTCATAAGGTTTGTGGTGTAGTCCCTGCACCATCTTTGTGGCTCTACTCTGCATGGATTCCAGACCATCAATGTCCTTTTTTAGGTTTGGCCTCCAGAATTTCACACAGTACGATGTTTACAATGTAGAACCCTTGCAGAAGAATGCCATTCATAGTAAGAGTCAAGGTCTGCCAGCCTGCTGTGGGCCTCTTTATATCATTGTTTCATGTCAGTTAGACCAGCTTTGGCTGGTCTAATCACTGACAGGACCATCAAGCTTTGAAAATCCCAGAAATGGGGATGGTGCATAATTTTTGGATGCAGGTCCCTTTCTAAGATGACACAATCATTGTTTTGATGCAAGCATGGTGCAAAGCTGGTCTGGAGGACACAGAACTGTTTTTGACATGAGCACTGTTAAAAATGGAACTAATGCAAGTTTTGATGCAGCTTGCACCTTGCATAATCTTTATTCTATGCAAGTGCCATGCATCATTCTCTGCTCTTTGAAAATCTGGCCACATCTCTTTTGTTATCAATGTTATTGACTCTTTTCAAGATTCCCCACTCATCTATAATACTATAGAGCCCTAGCTGACAATCAAACAAAAATGAAAAAAAAAATGGAAAAAAAACCCACAGTGAAAATATATTACTAGTAGTTACATCTCCATCACCTGAAAAAAAATGAAAAAAATCTTTCAGCAACCCTAAATGATGTTTGTTTTTCATGGCAGCAGGTTTGCTCTATCTGCTGTAACCCCAGTTTTCTCTTTGTCTCTGACATGTCATTAATTCTTGGAAGCATCTCACTTTCTTTACTGGACCACTAGTTACTGACTAGTCAAACCATCAGCATTGCCATGCTGTGACCCACTGTGGTACCAGATGTCTATATTATAGGACTGCAGCACCAGGCTCCATTTTAACAACATGGGGTTCTGTTTGCTGGTCCTATGGATCCATGTGAGAGGGTTGTGGTCAGTGACCAGTGTGAACTCCCTCCCATATAAATATGGTTGCAGCTTCTGCAGAGACCAGACAATACCCAGGCACTCTTTCTTTGTTGTGGCATAAGCCTCCTTTCAGGGCAGCATCTTCCTGCTTAGGCACACAGCTGGGTGTTTCTCCCCCATGTGCATGACCTGACTCAGAACTGTACCTAACCCATGATCAGATGCATCCACTTGCACAATGAACCTCAGAGACTAGTCTGGACTTGCAAGCACAGGTGCCCAGCACAATGCCTCCTTCAATCTGCAGAATGCTATTTCACTGTGATCCATCCACTGCACTTTTCTTGCATTTTCTTCCTTGTGAAATCAGATGGGGTTTGGTCATGCTGTTGAAGCGTAGCACAAACCTTTGATAGTTTCCTCTTTGTTGTGGATGTGGCCCATCCCAGTATGGCTTCAATTTTTACTGCTCAGGACAGATGTACTCACTCCCCACCCTGTACCCAAGATATAACATATTTTCCATTCCTGTTTGGCACTTCTCCATCTTGACTGTCATCTAAATAGCCTTCAGTTGGTGAAGCACCTTGGTCATGGGCCTGACATGATCCTCCCATTTCTGAATGTATGTGGTTATGTTGTCCAGTTATGGCAGAACAAAGTTTCTTCCCCTTGACAAAATGCGGTCCACAAACCATTGAAAGGTGGCTGGCACATTCTTCATCCTGAATGACATTACTCAAAATTCAAATAGGCCAAATGGAGTGGTGAAATCTGACCTCTCTCTGGCTTTAGGAGTCAGAGGTACCTGCCAATGGCCTTTGTCTGGTCTATGGCACACAGGTGCACACTTCCCCCTAACCAATCTATGACCTCATCTATCCTAGGCATAAGGTATGATGCCATCTCCATACAGCTGTTGAGGCTGCAGTAGTTGGTGCAGAACCTTGTGGTCCCATCTTTCTTTGGAATCAGTACAACTGGGGATGCCCAGGGACTACTGAACTCCTGGATTACCTCAAGAGCCAGCATTTTCTTCATCTCCACCTCATTGACATGTTTCTGTCCCTCTGAGACTCTGTAGGGTGGCTGCCTCAGTGGGGCCTGGAACTCTGTATCCACGTGGTGCCCTGCCAATGTGGCATACCCCAGCTTTCCAGTGAGCATTTCACTAAATGTGTGTAGCACCCCACACATGTTGACAGCTTGGGCCAGTGTCAGGCACTCCAAGACAATGACAGCATCCACCGAGGAATCTCCTTCAATCTTTCCAAGTAGATTCACCACTGGATCTGTGTCTGCTTCTTCATCTGGATAGCTACATACAGCCAGGACCATCTCGTCCTGGTTATGGTATTGCTTCTTTATGTTTACATGGTAGATTGGCTGCATGTTCCTCCTATCTGGTAGCTCCATCATGCAATTAAAACCTTTCACCTTCCTGGCCACTGAGTAAAGATGCTCCCAAGACACCTGGAATTTATTCTGTTGGATGAGGATGAGTACCATCACCTGTTGTCTGACTTCATACTCCTAGGGTCTGGCCCCACGGTTATACCACATCTTCTGTCTCTGTTGTGCAGTGACTACGTGCTCTTGGGCAAACCCCATGAGCTACATGAGCCATGAACTGACATTCAGGATGTACCCAACAACAGATTCCTATTGGATAGCAAGCTCACCCTTCCATTCATCCCTTGCCAAATAAAGGGTACTCCTTACCCTATAGCCAAATAGGAGCTAGAAGGGTGATCACCCTCTTGACTCCTTGGTGTCTTCCCTATATGCAACTAAGATGGGGTAAGTACTTGCCCCACTCTCTCACATGGTAGTCAATTAATGCCCTTAACTAAGAGATGCATTCAATCTCTTGACAACACCATTAGTCTGTGGATGGTATGAGGATGCTCCGAGCTTCCTCACCATACATTTCCACCAAAGACTAGCCATTAGGGCAGATATGAAAGTGGTGCCCTTGTCTGACAGAACCTTTTATCTCCTGCTTGTGTGACTTGGGGTAATGAGTGCCCCTACAATATCCATAGCACCTCATCAAAATGGCTCTTAGGCAGGGGAAATATAGCAAGGTATCAGTCAGTGTGATCCACAATTATCTGAAATATAAAACACACCTGGGAGGACCCTGTTCCAACTGTGTATCAAAAATACTATGATGAGGATGGAAATGAAGCTCACTCACCACAGTTCCAAATAATATAAATATTTCTTTGTTTTTCACTGTCAGTTGGAAAACTACAAATGTTTCATGCTGTTGTGATTTATCAGGGAGAACCATACAATGCAAAAACATATAACATAAAAATAACCTAAATCATCATAATTTTTGTAGGTGATACTTATAACACATATATGACTTTACATGTATAATATTTGATATTTACATTTTCTCAAATAATCAGAATTAATTCAAGATATGTGTGTGTGTGTGTGTATATATTCTATGCAAAACAACTGTGTTAATACATCATTTAGGGTTAAAACACAAAAAGTCAAGAAATGAGACCTTTAGGGTTGCCCCATCCCCCTCTTGTAGACCCGCCTATCATCCCGAGATTGACAGCTGATGAGGTGTGTCATTGGAGTTATGAGGCCTAAATGTCACTCCATTCCATCTGTAATCATATTCACAAGCCACAGTAAAGAAGAATGGGATGACATTTAGGCCTCACAACCCCAATGACACCCCATCAGCTGTCAATCTTGGGATGATGGGCAGGTCTATGAGGAGGATGGGGCAATCCTAAAGGTCTCATTTCCTGACTTTTTGTGTTTTAACCCAAAATGATGTATTAACAAAGTTTTTTGAGAAAGAATAGAAAAGGAGAAAGTTGCACAAGTTGGTGGGAGTGTGGGGCCCTTCAAGCCCCGTGCTCCCGCCAACTTGCAAATTCCTGCCTAAAATAAGAGTACAAGTACTGAATATCATATGTATTGCTGGCAGTGCATATGGGTGGGAGTGTGGGGCCCACCACCTTGAATGAAAGCAAAGTGTCAGTCATCAGTGGCATAATTCAACACCTGTTTGCATGTCAGACACCTAACCACTACAAATTACCTTTATGGCAACTGAAACAGAAACATAGAAACACAGAATTTGACTGCAGATAAGGACTGCTTGGCCCACCCAGTCTGCCCATTTCCCTACCTAATGGATAAGCTGCAGATTCTAGTTAACCAGCAGCCTACTTCTTCCTACCCCCACTTCCTAGAATTGCCTTATGACTGTCCCATGCATGCTTGAATTCCACCACTGTTTTTGACTCCACAACCTCCTCTGGAAGGCCATTCCATGCATCCACAACCCTGTCTGTGAAAAAATACTTCCTTAAATTACCTCTGAGCCGCCCCATATCTTCCAATTAGCCTCTGTTTCTTGCACCTCTTTTTGAAAGATGCTACCTCTTGGACTTTGTTGATTCCCTTGAGGTACTTGAAAGTTTCTATCATGTCCCCCTCCCCTCCTTTCCTCGAGGCTATACATATTAAGCTCTTTAGTCTCTCTTCATATGTCTTCTGGTGCAGACCCTGCATCATTTTAGTTGCTCTCATCTGGACAGCTTTCATCCTGTCTATGTCTTTGCAGAGATTGGGTCTCCAGAACTGCACGCAGTACTCAGATGGGGTCTTACCAGCTGTCTGTACAGAGGGATAATAACTTCCTGTTTTCTACTGGTGATGCCTCTCCCTATGCATTCCAGTATCCCTCCAGCCCTCCTTGCTACCCTCTCACATTGCCTGACCACCTTTAAGTCATCTGATATGACTATCCCCAGGTTCCTTTCCATTTTTGTTGTTGTTAGTATCTCACCCCATTTGGACTCTTTCCCTGGGTTTTGTTTCCCAGGTGCATTACCTTGCACTTCTTAGCATTGAATCTAAGCTGCCATACATTTGACCATTCCTCTAACCTTGCCAAGTCCATTCTCATCCTTTCCACCCACCTTGTGCATCAACTTTGTTGCAGATCTTTGTGTCATCTGCAAAGAGACATACTTTCCTTCCAGTCCCTCTGCAATGTCGCTTATAAAGACATTGAAGAGACGATCTAATACTGAACCCTGCAGTCTCCTAGTAACCCCTTTCTTAGAGTGGACTCCATTTACTATTACTCTCTGTGTCCTATTCTCCAGCCAATTCTTTACCCAGGCTGTCACCTTGGGACCCACTCCCAGGCTGGCTTACTTGTATATTAATCTTTTGTGTGGGACTGTGTCAAATGCCTTGCTAAAGTCTAGGTAGACCATGTCCACAGCCCCTTCCTGATCTACTACTTTGGTCACCCAGTCAAAGAAATCTATCAGATTCATCGGGCATGACCTTCCTGCTGTGAATCCTTGCTGCCTTGGGTCCTGTGCCCCTCTGGCCTCTAGATACTCGACAATTCTTTCCTTCAGAAGTGATTCCATCATTTTCCCTATCACTGAGGTTAAATTAACAGGTATGTAGTTTTCTGCTTCTGCCTTGCTCCACTTTTTAAAGGGAATCACATCTGCCCTCCTCCAGTCCTCGGTACCACCCCATCCTCCCATGATTTGTTAAAGAGGGTAGTCAGTGGTGTCACTAGTTCTACCCTTAGTTCTTTTAGAATTCTGGGATGAATCCCATCAGGCCCCACTGCTTTGTCCACCTTCAGTTTTAAGAGTTCTTTCAGAACCCTTTCTTCTGTAAATGGGCTGTTATCAACTTCTGTATCCAGAGTGTTTCTATTGTTGTGTTTGGTACCTCCCCTCTTCATTTGTAAATACTGAGCAAAAATATTTGTTTAGTATCGCTGCCTTTCACAGTCACCCTCTGCCCACCCCTCCTCCCTTTATTAAGCCCCACTATCCCTTCCTTGGTCTTCCTTCGCTCCTGATGTACCTATAAAGGTTTATCCCTTCTTAACTGGGTTGGCTATCTTTTCCTCGGTTTGGGCCTTGCTGTTCTGACTGCCTTCCCAGCTTCCTTTTGCTTTAACTGATACAGTTCTCTGTCCTGCTCCTTCTGTGATTCCTTGTACTTCCTGAATGCTTTCTTTTCTCTTGAACCTTCACTGCCACTTCCTTTGAGAACCATAGTGGTTTCTTACATCATTTTGTTTTGTTTATTTGCTTCACACAAAGGCTTGTTACCTCTGTGATGGCAGTTTTTATTATTCCCCATTGTTCTTCTACCCCTCCTTCCTGCCCATCTGCTAGTGCATTTCTTATGTACTCATCCATTTTGGCAAAGTCAGCCCTCCTAAAGTCCAGTACTTTTGCCTTTGTATGGCTTGACTCTATTGCTGTGTTTATTGTGAACCATACTGTTCAATGGTCGCTAGTTCCCAGATGGCTACCCACTTCTACACCTGTGATCCTCTCTCCATCTCCATTTGAGAGAACCAGGTCTAAGATTGCTCCCTCTCGAGTGGGTTCCAATACTAGTTGTCTAAGGCATGACCCCTGTAGGGCATCTAGAATAACCCCACTCTTCGAAGTGGCTGCTGCAACTGCACTCCAGTTAACATCTGGCATATTCAGATCACCCATCAGCAATATCTCCCCTTTTTCTGCCATTCTAAGTATACTTTCTATCATTTCCTTGTCCATTTCCTCCCCCTGAGAGGGGTCTGTATACAACCCCTGTGCGGATTGTGGTGCCATTGTCTGTCTCCAAATTGACCCACAGTGCTTCTTCTTCTCTCTGTTTACCCTTTTGTTCTGTTGCTTTGATTCCTTCCCTTATGTAAAGAGCTACTCTTCCTCCTCTTTTACCCTCCCTGTCCCTCCTGTAGATAGTGTATCCTGGTATGTTTAGGTCCCAGTCATGGTTTTGTGTGTACCATGTTTCTGTGGCTGCCATGATATCCAGATGTTCCTCCTCCATCAAGGCCACTAATTCAGGAAGCTTGTTACGCAGACTACGGGCATTGGTACTCATTGCTTTCCATTTTTTGAGGGCTTTACTTTCTGTTGCAGCATCCCCCACTGACCTTTCTACCTGGGTCTTTTTCTCATTTAGTACCCTGTTTTGTAGGGAGAGGCTGGGATTTTCCTGCTGCTTATCAGTGCCTCCCCTTGACTAGTTTAAAAGCTTGCCAATGAACCATTTAAAGCAATTGCTCAAAAGACTTGTTCTCTTCCTGGACAGATGCAGACCATCCTGCCAGTATAGGCTGGTGTCCCTCCAGGTGGAACCCCAGTCCCCAATGAAGCCAAACCCCTGTGCTCCACACCATTTTTTCAACCATTCATTAAACTGCATGGTGAAAGTACCCTCACCTCACCCATGCCATTGACAGGCAGCACCTCTGAGAAGGATACTGTGCATGCTACTTGTCTTAGGCCCCTCCCCAACTCTACAGAGTCCTCCTGCACTGCTCTAATCTCATGATGAGCCAAGTCATTTGTCCCTAGGTGGACAATGACATCCAGCTCAGAATCCCGTGCAGCTGTTCTCACGATCCTGAGGATGTGCGTCCTGTCCTTCCAAGCCAAGACACCAGGCAGGCACCTTACTTCAGTTTTCCCTGCTACCCCAGTTCTATCCCCCTAATAATTGAGTCCCCCACCAGGAGCTGCTTCCTTTCCCTGTGGTGTCCTCTGCCTCCTTCCTGTGGGCCTACCTTGTGACAGTTGTCCTCAGCCTCCTTAGTCTCCTCTTCAGGTGCATCCATAGGGACTATGCTCCCCCAGAATGGTGTATGGATTGTGGAGTGGAACAACTGACTGGGTGTGCCTCTGTTCCACCATCCTCACCCTCCCTGAGCCCACTGTGGTCCAACTGCTGTGCTTTCTTCGCAACCTCTGAGGTAGTGGTGGTGGCTCTGGTGCTCCCTGGATGGGGGAGGTTCCCTTCCTACTGTCCAGTGTGGCCTGGGGGAAGGTTCCCTTACTACTGTCCAGTGTGGCCTGAAGATGGGCAACTTCCTCCCTCAGGGCAGAGAGTTGTCTGAAAATGAGCAGCATCTCAGCCTCCAGAAAGACTCCCGGAAGACTGCTGCCCCAGCCATTACATTGCTCACCCACATGTTTATCTACTTTTTTGTGTGTGTGTGTGTGATTGGTTTGTTATATAGAAATATATATATTATACAATGTGTATGCTTATATTGTCAGTGCAGTGTGCTAAAGAGGATATGACAGTGATATGCACCTTGCACTCTTAAGGAAATGATGTCAGAACCCCAGGTATAAATGAACTATTTCCAGGGGTGGGTAGGGTCAGAGGTGGGCAGGGGTTGGGCCTAAACTGTGCCCTCACAAAACAATCAGCTAAAAGCTCTGACCCACCGCTGCGATGAGTGCCTTCCTGTCAGCAAGATGCCCTACACAACAAATTGACAGCGAAAATGCCCTGCTAATCAAACAGAGAAAAATCCAGACATCCAAGTCAGACACAGGTAAACCTCCCCAGCCCCAAAACAGCCTGGTGATTTGTGCTCTGAAAGCAGTCAGCTCCAAAATAAGTCAGCTGTGCACCAGGACAGACACAGTAAACCGTATTCCATCCTCAGGGTTTAAACTCTTCCTGCACTGAAAATCTTAACAATTGTAACAAAAGTAAAGCAAGATCCACCTCCCTCTGTTGCTTGAAAGACTGTCTTTCCTGATAATTCTACGTTCCTTATTTCACCTTTCAGTTAGAAGTAGCCTCCACCTGCAGAATATCTGCTACAAACCAAAGACAATTATAGGTTCACCTCCCTCTGTTGTGAGCACAACTCGCTTCTTGCAAATCCTATGTTCAGTATTGCAGCTTCCAGCCACAGGTAGCTTCACCTGAAGAATATTAGCTGTTCAATAATGCTAGGCACCCTATAAATGTGAAGCCAGTACCACAATGTAAAATGCCATATGCAAAACATAAAGTGTGTCACACAATATGGGTGAAGCAAATGAATTTTCCAACATCTAAACACCATAATTCACATGGACAGCACAACCCCTCAACACACTCCAAATTTCAATGTAAAAGACCAAACTGTTTCTGAGATATAAAATGTGAAAGTTTCAGATTTTCATTCATTGCACTGGCAGAATTCCACACCCATTAACATTTTACACACCTAATGACTGAAAAGTACATCCATGGCAGTAAGGCTAGCTACCCTAGTAATTTCAAGCCACTACCACCATGGAAAACACTGTCTGCAAAACGTAAACTGTGCCATGCAATGTCAGCAAAAAATATATTGTCCAACACCTAAACACCATAATTCACATCTACAGGACATGCTGTCAACACCCTCCAAATTTCAAGTTAAAAGACCAAACCATTTCCGAGATATTTAATTTGAAAAATTGTTAAAATTGTGCTATCTCATCCCTCCAAATCTGGACATCTAGTCCCTCCCTCGCGATCAAAGAATCTCACAATGAAAGAATTTGCAGGCTCGCAATCAAAGAATAAAGTTAAAACTCAATTTTTAGAGAAAAATACATGAAACCACAGCTATGACTTGACAGAACAAAGGCCCCTGAGCAGATCCCAACCTAGTTTGCCTTTAGAAGTGACCCCTGTGCTGAGAAAATTGAATTTTTCATGTGGCCATCTAGGCACACCCTCACGATCAAAGGTCATGGTCAAATAATCTTGCAATCAAAGAATTTGCAGGGTCATGATCAAACAATAAAAAATGTTAAAAGTAAATTTTTAGGCAGAAATGCATGAAACCACATCCATGCCTTGATAGAAAGAAGCCCCCTGAGCAAAACCCACCTCATTTGACTTAATAAGCAAAATCTGAGCTGAGAAAATTGATTTTTTCAAGTGGCCATCTAGTCACGCCCTCGCGATCAAAGATCGCAGTCAAAGAATCTCGTGATCAAAGAATTTGCAGGCTCACGATCAAAGATCATTAGAGAGCCACGATCAAAGAATAAAAATGTTAACAACTCTATTTTTTGACCATTTTGA
Organism: Neoceratodus forsteri; assembly: GCA_016271365.2. Lineage (NCBI taxonomy): Eukaryota > Metazoa > Chordata > Ceratodontiformes > Ceratodontidae > Neoceratodus > Neoceratodus forsteri. The sequence goes on along the minus strand of CM057453.1, from coordinate 1,173,742,172 downwards.
AAGAAACCACAACCATGGCTCAATAGAGGAGGACCTCTGAGCAAAACCCATCATAGTTTCACGAGAAGTCCCCGGGCTGAGATATTTGAATTTTCTGAGCATAAATTGAAAACAAGATGTCGGCCATCGCGATCAAAGATTCTTTGATTGTGAGCCTGCAAATTCTTTTATCGTGAGGCTGGACTAGATGGCCAGAAACCCATTTTCTTTCGCAAAATAGCCATATAAATTTTCCCATTGACTATATAGGGAACTTAAAAGTTTAATAACTTTTGAATGGATTCATATTTTTCACCAAATGAAAAGTGGCATTTCCTTGATCCAAGCTAATTCAGATGAGCCAAGTTGCACAGCAGCACACCACATGAGGGCCATGCAGCACCATGGACAAAATCCAGAAAACTGCCCACATAACTGGCGAAAAGTGCATTTTCAGTATTTTGGTATGCAAAAACTGTAAGTCCAACTGAAATGGAATTTGGCAAATCAAGAGATCTGCCATGCCCACTGCATATACGAAATTTCATGTAAATCCATTGAAAGGTCCAAGGTATTAACACACAAATGTTTGAGTTTAACATAGAAGTGGCTTCATAACCATAAATATGGGGTGCAACTGCACCCTATAATATATTCCATGTCTGAGCATGTGGACACACTACAGTAAAGGAGAATTTGGTAAGAATTAGGCCTCATGACTTCATTGACACACCCGGCATCTGTCAGACTATGGAGGATCAGGGTGGCATGTGTGAGTGGGAGTTTGGGGTTCAACCCTAATGTCTCATTTCCTGACTTGGTTTGCTTTAACCCTAAATGAAGCATTAATGCAGTTTTTTGCATAGAATTTCCTTGCTTTTGGAAAAAGTGTAATATAAGTAGTAAAAAACACGTATTGGTGGTAGTGCTGAGCCCAGCTCCCACCAAGTTGCCAATTTTTGCATAAAAGTATGCCTCCTGGGCCCAAGCTTCCACTTGCACAAACTATGGAGCCATGCAGCAGCACTATAGGGCAGCAAACCCTTGTAATAGTAATTTGCATATCTGGGAACCGTAAGAGCTAGAAAAAATTCTAGCATCATTGTAACCATGACAGTAGTACTTCATGCAACATCGAAAGATTGTACCCATATCTCACATCATTTCTGAGATATGGGCACAAAAAGCACTGGACAGGCACTCTTTCAACCCTTGTGACAGTAATTTCACAATATCTCATGAACTGTTCAACGTACAAACAAAATTCCACGGCAGGCTTACTCTATGGTTCCAAATCTTTCTAAGCCTTCTGTGTGAAAAGTCTGTATCTCACTTCATTTCAGAGATAATGGCACTAAAGTCATGAGACAGACAGCAATGTAATCCTATGGGAAAAATGTCAATTACATCATTGAATATTTCTGCAACCAATTATTTTCCCAACACCTAAATAGCATAGTTCACATCTGTATGACATCCCCTCAACTCCCTGCAAATTTCAAGTAAAAAGATCAAACTGTGATTGAGATATGGGCATCCCAATTTAGGCCATCTGGTCTTTCCTAGGGCCATCTGGTCTTTCTCATTACATTTAGAAAATACATATAAATGTTCCCATAGGATATAAAGAGAATTTCAAATTGTAATAACTTTTGATCAGATTAATATTTTTCACCAAACAAAAGTGGCATATTCCTTGACCCAAGCTCTTTCAATGTACCCAAGTTGTAGAGTGGCACACCACACAACAGCCACACAGCACCACAGACAAAATCTGAAAACCTGCCCCGTAACTGGTGAAAAGTGCATTTTTCAGTGTTTTGTGTGCAAAAACCGTAAGTCCGCCTGAAACAAAATTTGGCAAATCAAGAGACCTGTCATGCCTCAATACACACATACCAAATTTCATGCAAATCCATTGAACAGATCCAAAGTTATTAACACAAAATTTTGAGTTTAATATAGAAGTGGCTTCATAACCCTAAATATGAAGCGACCATGCCCCTATAATAATAACCACTCAGGTGGGAAGACGCCCATGCTCCCACCAACTTGCCCATTCTGCATAATGATATGCATCTGAGGGCCTGAGCCCTCTGGCCTCGGCGCTGCCTACTTACGATAGCTACAGAGCCATGCAGCATTCCTACTACAACATGAACTTGTAACCGTAATTTGTCCATATCTTGGGAACCATAACAGCTAGAAAACAATTCAAGTGTCATTGTAACCGTGACAGTGAGTTGATCATACCACAGTCACAGACTAAACCCATATCTCACATCGTTTCCGAGATATGGGCACAGCACTGGACAGGCACTCTTTCGACCCTTGTGACAGTAATTTCACAATATCTCATGAACCGTGCAACGTACAAAAAAAATTCTACTGCAGGCTTACTCTATGATTTCAAACCTTTTTCCAATAGCTAGATCACTTAATGGTGCTCTAAGCCATCTGTTGCAAAAAGTCTGTATCTCGCTTCATTTCTGAGATAATGGCACTGAAATTCATGACACAGACTGCAATGTAATCCTATGGGAAAATGTCAATTACATCATTGAATTTCTCTGCAACAAATTATTTCCCCAACACCTAAAGAGCATAGTTCACATCTCTATGACTTCCCCTTAATACCCTGCAAATTTCAAGTAAAAAGACCAAACTATGACTGAGATATGGTCATCCCAATTTGGGCTATCTGGTCCTTCCTAGAGCCATCTCGTCTTTCTCATTAACATTCAAAAAATACATATAAATTGTCCCATAGGATATAATGGGAACTTCAAATTTTAATAACTTTTGAACAGATTAATATTTTTTCACCAAACAAAAAGCGGCATGTTCCCTGATCCAAGCTCTTTCAACTTGTCAAGTTGTAGAGCAGCACACCACACAATGGCCATGCAGCACCATGGACAATATCTGAAAAACTGCCCACATAACTGGTGAAAAGTGCATTTTTCAGTGTTTTGGTGTGCAAAACCCGTAAGTCCGACTGAAACAAAATTTGGCATATCAAGAGATCTACCATGCCCCACCATACACACTAATTTTCATGCAAATCCATTGAATGGGCCCAAAGTTATTAACGCACAAACCTTTGAGTTGCCCCATCACTCTCTGCTCTCCAACACATTACCTCCAAAAACCATATAAACGCTACAAACAGGTATCTGCCTCTATCTCTGAAATCAAATAAAGGGCAGAAGACACTGCAGAACAGGACACTGCGGCACAGGAGCTAACACAACAATACTCACCCAAATCAGGAACCAAAACTAAACAAGCACAAGAAATCCCAAAAACTTCTGATCATAGGAACTCCATGATTCGGGAGTTGATACCCATCTCTCAACCAGGGTGATGGTCAGATGTCTCAGGTACATCAGCATGGAGAGACACTGATCGCATTGCTAAAATTGTTCACAAAGCAGGAGAAAACATTGATGTCCTAGTACACATAGGGACTAATGATCTCACCAGCGGTCAGTTGTGGAGACCAAGAACACCTGACTAAGCTGGGTGACAAACTATCATCTATTTCATCCGGCATCTCCTTCTCTGAGATCCTGCCAGTCTGGGAGAAGGAGCAGATGGACGGAAGGTCAGAAGGGGAGATAGGGGAGCTAAACACGTGGCTCAAGGACTGGTGCCAGGAAAAGGACACAGATTTGTAGGGAACTGGCAACAGTTCTGGGCGAAAGTTCTTTAAATTTGATGGACTGCATCTGACTAAAGAGGAGTCAGTGCATTGGGCAGAAGTTTGGCGTCTTTGCAGAATATTTAAACTAGCAAATGGGGAGAGGGTGCAGCACCCCATCGTCGAATGGGAACACCCTCCCCTCAGCTAGTGGTCAAACAGGAATTCAGCGTGTTTGCCATTCAATTGCATCACCAGGTAAGAAAAAAGGTTTGTCTCCCACACGATGCACAGGGTAATGCCAAACTTCACCCAACAACTAACACACCAAAATCTGGCCAATGGAAAATCATGTACACAAATGCTCACAGCCTGGGAAATAAGATCCCAGACCTGCAGGCAATAATGTCAGAGGCTAAACTGGACATAGTAGCAATTAGTGAGCGTGGTTTACCAGTAACCACGCAGGAGACTTCGGTACCTGGCTATGTATTGTTCAGAAGAGACCGAGGTGCAAGGGGAGGAGGCCCCTATGTCAATGAAAATATCAAAGCTACAGAAATTCAGAATACACATAAGGAGCCAGAAGAACTGTGGGTCACCCTGAAACAGGAAATGGGACAGCCATAAGAACTGGGGTTGTCTACAGGCCCCAGACCAGAGGAGGACATAGACACATTACTGTTAGAAGATATACAAACATGACAGCTAAAGGGAGGTTCTGATAATGGGAGACTTCAACATGCCAGATATAGATTGGTCAATACCAGCAGGAACATCTGCCAGAACTAGACTCATAGTGGATTCCCTGCAGGGGGCCTCAAACAACTGGTACAGCAACCCACAAGAGACAGGGCTATCCTAGATCTAGTACTGACTAACAAAGAGGATCACAGATCTCCAGGTAGAAGGTCACCTGGGGCCAGTGACCATCACATGGTATGGTTCAATTGGCTACTACATCTAAATCATCCCATTCCAAGGCAAAAATATGGGACTTCAGAGGAGCTGACTTTGATAAGATGGCCAACAGAGTTAAGCTAGCCCTGGCAAAAGAAACACAGGTGGGGAGGTACAGGCAAAGTGGGCAAGCATTAAGGATACAATACTTGAAGCAACATCCCATTGTGTGTTAGACAGAAAAGGAAGTGCAAAAAAGAAACCACTTTGGTTCTCAAATACAGTAGCAGAAAGGTCAGAGCAAAAGGCTGGCCTTCAGGAAATATAAAGGGAACACAGCGGGATGAAGATAGGGAGGCATACCAAACTGCCCTAAGGGAAGCAGGTAAGGCAGTAAGGCAGGCAAAGTCCCAAACTGAGGAAACACTAGCACGAACAGTAAAAGAAGGTGACAAGACTTTCTATAGATACATTAGTGAAAGGAGAAAGTCCAGAGGGATTGTGCTAAGCAATGGAGAAAGGAGCATGTGAGGAGGAGGACCCTGTAAAGGCATCTATCCTAAATAGATACTTTTGCTCAGTATTTACTGAAGAGAGGTAGGGCAGGGCCCAGCTCAACATCATGGACACAGGGGGAGGGTGAGCTACTCTCCCTTCACAAAAGAAAGGGTCCTACAGAGCTTGCTAAGCTCAGGGTGGATAAGGCAATGGGACCTGATGGCATACATCCCAGGGTACAAGGAGCTAAAGGAGGAACTAGAGCCATTAGCAGAATTGTTTAGTGAGTCTCTGAGCACAGGAGGGTCCCAGAAGACTGGAGAAGGGCTCATGTGATCCCATCCACAAGAGTGGTAGCAGGAGGAGGCGGGGAACTACAGACCAGTCAGTCTTACCTCAGTAGTGGGCAAGATTATGGAGGCACTCCTTAAGGAAAGGATAGTGCAACACCTGGAATCCGTGAGGGGCACAGGATCCAAGACAGCATGGGTTTACAAAGGAAGGTCCTGTCAAACTAATCTCATAGATTTCTTTGACTGGGTAACCAGAGTGGTGGACCAAGGGGAGCAGTTGATGTCGCCTACCTTGACTTCAGCAAAGCTTTTGACACTGTTCCACATAGAAGATTGATAAATAAGCTGGTAGGCTCGGGGTGGGTCAGAAGTTGGTCAACTGGGTGGCAAACTGGTTGACTGGCAGAAAACAGAGAGTGGTGGTAAATGGTATACAGTCAGAAGAGATGCAAGTCACAAGTGGGGTACCTCAGGGATCAGTCCTGGGGCCAGTCCTATTCAACATCTTCATTAGTGACCTCATAGATGGACTAGAGGGTAAGGCTTGTCTGTTTGCAGATGACACCAAGATCTGCAACAGAGTAGATGATCCAGATGGGGTGGGCAGAATGAGAAGAGATCTGGATAAACTAGCAAAATGGTCAGAAGAGTGGCAACTGGGATTTAATGCAAAAGTGCAAAATCATGCACATAGGGAAGAGAAACCTGAAGCCACTTATAGGCTGGGAGGGAGTTGCTAGCAGTCACAAAGGAAGAAAGAGACTTGGGCATCATCATCACTGATGACCTAAAATCATCAAGCAGACCTCTAAAGCAGTAGGTAAGGCTAGGGGGTGTTAGGGTGTATTAGTGGGGTATCACAAGTCGTAGAGGGAGGTAATAATCCTCTGTACAAGACAGTAGTTAGGCCCCATCTGGACTACGTGCAGTATTGGAGGCCACACCTTCACAAGGACATTAACCAAATTGAGGCAGTCCAGAGAAGGAACCAAAATGGTGGCAGGGACTGCATCAGAAGACATATGAGGACAGATTAACGGAGCTCAATATGTATACCCTTGAGCAAAGGAGGGAGAGGTGATATGATCGAGACATTTAAACACCTTAGGGGCATAAACAAGGTGAAAGAGTCTAACATGTTTAAATATAAGAAAATAGCAGGACAAGAGGACACAGCATGAGATTAGAGGAGGCCGATTAAGAGGAATATGAGGAATTCTTTTTCACAGAAAAGGTGGTAGATGCATGGAATAGCTTACCACAAGAAGTGGTGGCTATGAATACAGTGCAGGGCTTCAAACAGGCATGGGATAGGCATAAGGGAGCAATACAAATGACTATGAATAGATAGGTCACTGACAGAGCAAAGGCCGATGGCACATTTATAAGGTAGAAAAAGAAATGGGCAGACTGGATGGGCCTTGCGGTCCTTATCTGCCGTCAAATTCTATGTTATGTTCTATGAGTTCAACATCTTAAGCATAGCTGCAGAGCCATGCTGCATTCCTCTTGGCCACCAAATGCTTGTAAACGTAATTTGTCCATATCTTGGGAACCGTAACAGCTAGAAAAACAATTCAAGAGTCATTGTAACCATGATAGTGAGTCGATCATACCACAGTCACAGACTGAACCCATATCTCACATCGTTTCTGAGATATGGGCACTGAAAAGCACTGGACAGGCACTCTTTCAACCCTTGTGACAGTAATTTCACAATATCTCATGAACCGTGCAATGTACCAACAAAATTCCACTGCAGGCTTACTCTATGATTTCAAATCTTTTTCCAGGGGCTAGATCACTTGAAGGTAATCTAAGCTACTTATAGCGAAAAGTCTATATCTCGCTTCATTTCCGAGATAACGGCCGAAAGTCATAGCGCAGACTGCAATGTAATCCTATGGGAAAATGTTAATTACATCATTGACTATCTCTGCAACAAATTATTTCCACAACACCTAGACAGCATAGTTCACATCTTTATGACATGCCCTCAACACCCTGCAAATTTCAATTTAAAATACCAAACCATGTCCGAGATATAACATTTTAAAGTTTGAGATTTTCGTTGGTCAGAGTGGCAGAATTCCACACCTGTTTACATTTTACACACCTTACAACTGAAAAGTATGTCCATGACAGTAAGGCTAGCTACCCTATAAATTTCAAGCCACTACCACAATGCAAAACGCTGTCCACAAAATATAAACTGCACCACGCTATATCTCCACAATGAATGTATTTTCCAACACCAAACACCACAATTCACATCTGAAGGACATCCTGTCAACACCCTCCAAAATTTCAAGTTAAAAGACCAAACCATTTCTGAGATATTTAAGCTTAAAAGTTGTTAAAATTGGGCTATCTGGTCCCTCCAAATCTGGCCTTCTAGTCCCTCCCTCAGGATCAAAGAATTTTTGATTGTGAGCCTGCAAATTCTTTGATCATGAGGATGGACCAGATGGCCAAAACCCTCATTCGTTGCAAAATAACCATATAAATTGTCCAATAGTCTTATAATGGGAACTTAAAACTTTAATAACTTTTGAATGGATTCATATTTTTTCACCAAACAAAAGCAGCATGTTCCTTGACCCAAGTTCTTTCAACTTGTCAAGTTGCAGAGTGGCACACCACACAAAAGCCACGCATTGCCACAGACAAAATCTGAAAAACTGCCCACATAACTGCCATTTTTCTGCATTTTGGTGTGCAAAACCCGTAAGTCCAACTGAAACGTAATTTGGCAAATCAAGAGAACTACCATGCCCCACCGTGCATTCCGAATTTCATGCAAATCCATTGAACGGGTCCAAAGTTATTAACATGCAAAATTTTGAGTTTAACATAAAAGTGGCTTCATAACCCTAAATATAGGGGCATGATTGTCCCTATAATATATGTTATATATATATATATATATATATGTCTATAAACTTTGTTAATGGATCATTAGGGTTCCAGCATCAAAAGTAGGAAATGACATTTTAGGGTTCCCACCCTAAGACCCCCATCCTCAGTTTCCAACCCTATCACACCAGTCCCACCTTGCATGCAGCAACAGATGTGAGGGTGTGCCCTGGGGTTGTGAACCTAATGCTCACCCCATTCAAGAGTAAGTAGCTAAGATGTATACAGAATAAAGACTGGGGTGAGCATTAGGGTTTGCAACCCCAAGGCACACCTACTCACACCTATTGTGCATGCAGGGTGAAATATATAATGTATTAATTGGAGAAACCGAGGGTCAGGGTGGGTCTTAGGAGGGAACAAAGATGTAATTTCCTATTTTTGACACTGGAACTCTAATGTTCCATTACTAATTTTGTTTTGCAGAGAATTTCCTACTTTTGAGAAAGTATAATCGTAAGAAACCCTAATGATGCATTAACAAAGGTGTTTGCAAGAAATGTCCTTACATTTTGGAAAATATAATCAAATGCTTATTTGCTTGTGGGAGCACAGGGCCCTCTGGACCCTGCACTTCCAACCCTCTATAATTTTTTAAAGAGATTGTAGTTGTATCCTTAGTTCTGTCTCTCTCCATACTCCTCTGCATATTTGTGTGTAGGTGTGCAGGGCCCAGTGGGCCCTACGCTGCTATCCATGCATCTGTCCCTAGTAGTATACATATCTGTCTTTGGGAACACAGGGCCCTCGGGTCCCTGCACTGCCATCCATGCATTACTCCTTAATAGTATTTGTATTTGTATGTGGGAGCACAGGGCCCAGAGGGCCCTGCACTCCCATACATGCATCAGTCCATAGTAGTATTCGTACCCTATGTCACAAACATCATTGTAACATTAACCCAAACAGCTATCTCTAGCCTTAACTCCAGAATAAGTAATATTTAATGAGGGGCAAACACAACAGAAAGTATACCTCAGTACCCTGAGCAATATTAAATATATGCCACACATTTTCTCCAATAGACACATACCCTAACCCTAACCTAACTCCAGAACAAGTAATATTTAATTGTGGGCACACATGATAGAAGGTGTACCTTGGCACCTTGAACAATGTCAGATATGTGCCCCCCATTAACTCCAACAGACATATAACCCAACCCTCACCCAAATCCTAATGCTAACTCCAGAACAAGTAGTATTTAATCGGGGGCACACATGACAGAAAGTGTACCTCAGCACCACGAACAATATCACATATGTGCCTACAATTAACTCCAACAGAGACATAACCTAACCCTAACCTAACTCTGGAACAAGTTATATTTAATGGGGGCCCACACAATGGAACATGTACCTCGACACCTGAACAGGATCAGAAATGTGCCCTCCATTAACTCCAACAGATATATAACCTAACCCTAACCCAATCCTGCACAAATGCAAAACTTCCTATAGAATAACATTAGAATCTTCACAGGCCATTGCTCACTCATAATTTGGAGTTAACTGTAACACTATATATGAAATGAATGATCTCACTGAGTACTACAACATTAATGCATCATTCCATGGACAGTCATCACAGGGTACACAGCACCCCAATGTTTTCACCTAAATTAAACAAGGTGCCAAATGCAGAATTCAATATCAATCTTCACAAAACTTCAGAAACGTATGTACCTCCTCTTAGCCTACATGTTAATCAAGTGTCAGACAACTCCCTTGCAAATTGACAGAGATATAGCTGCAAATCCCAAACCAGATTTATATCCATGATTCCTAAACCAATGGGAGTTAAGTGTAAAGCTAAACTTATGTTAGTCTTTGGGTGAACCCCATAGACTGGTGGGATCACAGTCCCCCTCCTACCCTTTCTTGAATGTACCAATTTCCTTTAACCATAACATCAACTCTAACCCTAACCCTAATTCCTAAACTACCCAGAGTTAAGTGCTAGTCAATGTATATGTTACTCTGTGCAACAAGCCACACAAGGTGGAGGGGTGCAAGTCCCCCTCCTAGGCTTTCTTGAATGTACATATTTCCCTTAACCCTCCATAATTATTTTAAGAGATTGTAATTGTGTCCTTATTTCCCTATGGGAGAGCAGGGTCCTGCACTCCCATCACTTCATACTCCTCTGTGCATTTGTGTGTGGGAGTGCAGGGCCCTCTGAGCCCTGCACTGCCATCCATGCATTACTCCTTAATAATATCTGAATTTGTGTGTGGGACCATGTATCAGTCCTTAATAGTATCCGCATTTCTGTAAGGGAGTGCAGGGCATGAAGTGACAAAGAAACGCTTTTGTACACCTCACATTACGATATTATCCTATGGGAAATTAAGCAAAATGTTATGCCACAGAACTCCAGAACAAAGTAATATATTTTCACCAAACCAGCAGAAGCTACATCTGTGAGGCAAGTTCTCAGTACCCTGAAAGTTTCAGAGCAAAATTGCAAACCATTTCTTAACACCATATTGACAAAGAAATGGCTCTGTAAACCTCCAGTACAATGTTATCCTATGGAAAATCAACCAAAAATCAAATCTGCAGAACTTAAGCCAAAGTAATAAATTTTCACAAAACTAGAAAAAGGCACAACTGTGGAGCACACCTGAAAATTTCAGTTCAAAATTCCAAACTATTTCTTTGTTATGTGGTGACAAAGAAACAGCTATATACAGTTTATTTTTCACAAATTGTGATCAAGAATCCTGTTTTGCAATCAAGAATCCTGTTTCATGATCAGGAATCCTGTTTCATGATCAAAGAATTCAATTTTGAGCCTCACATCTAAATTTTCAAATAGGAAATAATGGTAAACTTTGAAATCTAATAAGTTTTGAATGGATTAATATTTTTTCACCAAACTTTCAAATGGCACATCTGTGATCCAAGACCTTCTGTATATACCCTGAAAATTTCAGACCAAAACCCCAAACCATTTTTGCGCAGTGGCATGACAAAGATTTTGACAAACGGTGGTAATTTTCACTTTTTTTTATACTGCATATTTCCGTACTGCACATTTGACCGGAACAAAAGGGTTTCACTGAAAACAGTGAAAATCTATGTAAAATCAATGGTTAACATGATGAAACTGGTCTCAGACTAGTTTTTAGATAACTCATTATTAAAAGTAGTATAACATAGCTTTTTAAAAGAGGTCTTGCTCAAACAATTAGTGTAATGTTGTAAAATTCATTCAGTGTCTCACCTAACTATGAAGGAATATGTGTCTTCTTCATGGGGCATCTTTACACATCCATTTACTACTTAAATGACTGTTAATGAAGAGACTAGATGATGATTCAGTCAAGACTTATTACACTCAGAGGTGATAAAGACCATCTACAACTACCTCTGAAAACAATGATCATATAATCGGACTGATTGTTCTTTAAACATGCTTTACTGCCATTGGAATAATGGGCAAAAATTGGGACATCCAAACAATGTTTTTATAAATAGGATGTTCTTATATCTGATGTTCTTGTAAGTGGGCTCCACTGTATATTAGTAGTTAACCACTACACTTGGTATTACAAAATAGAGACACTGAGGAATACAGCAACAGATGAGGACATTGTTATTAAGGAACTAATTACATGCCAGAGTGATCATATTGTTTACATGTTGAAATGTCCTTGTGACCACGGCCGACTGAATAGCAAGTCTGAGCTGATTGTTTATTTTACAGCTGCAGTGAGTGTAGCCTTGCAGACATCTTGGGATCACTGTGGAAAAAGGGCTTTCCAGATACTAAATGGACTTTTTAAACAGTGGAGGCAAGCGGTAATCACTGTGTGTCCACCGCACTATTTTGTCCATCGGTATACAGACTGAACTCCAACGGAACAGTCTGCTGTATCCAAGATGGCTGCTGGAGCCCAGTGCTCATGCGCTAGTCATCACGCATGTGCTGAAAACTCTGGTGGCTATCTGGGACACGGTGGACAGTGCCATGCTCCACCAGACATATTGGCTCTTGCTAGATCTTGATATTTGTTGTTTCAGCTTTTGCAGTGTTTCTAGCAGGATCGAGGTACAGAAGCTGACAGTGGCTGTACTGCTGAGAGGATCTGGCTGCACTCTTGTTTCATCCACTCCAAGGGTCACTGAGTGAGTGCTTGGCTGTAGGACATATGGCAACTAATCAGGAGCCACTCAGAAAAGGCACCAAATTGAAATCCACTGGTGTCACTTTAAATGCTGCGAGCTGCCCATTTCTGCCCAGACCACAGCCAACTGAATAGCAAGTTGAAGAGTCTGAGCTGATTGTTTATTTTTATTTGTTGTTTCAGATTTGCAAGGCTTTTACCATGATCGGGGGACAGAAGCTGACAATGGCTCCAGTATTGAGAGGGTTTTGGCTTCACTCTTGTTTCTTCTGCTCCATGGGTCACTAAGTAAGTGCTGGCTGCACTTCCATCCACCTACCAACTTCCTCTGCTGTTCTTATAGGCATAGCAATTTGAGTGACAGCATGAACTCCTAGTTCAGTCCTCCCTACTGCCAACTTTATTGGGAGCTACTGGGAGAATATTAGGAACTTCCTGTTAGAGGTAGGATTGTCGCTAGATTTTTTCTTCACAAGCACAAAGGAACAGTTTTAACAATAAAGCTGTCCCTTGCCACTGAATGATGAGTCACTAGCTGTTGTTATTGTTTGTGTGTGGGGAACAGGGATCTACTAATCCCATGAATTTATTAGTGACACTGCCCACCAACCCATGTATATAAAAACAACAAACCAAATGATAAGCAGCATAATTTTGCAAAGGATGTGGTAAGTTGCTAGCTGTGCAGGGCACTTGTCTTCCTGAATATTCTCTGGAGGGTGGGTCATTGCCCTATGTGTAAGAATCTGAATGAGCTCAGGGCTCAGCTGGATGTAGCTAGGAAGGAGATAGCCAGGCTGCATCATCAGCTGTACTGGAGCTCACTCCCTCCACATCCTCTCACCCAGAGGCTCACTGGCCCAGGGGGGTGGAAGATAATTGGGCGGGGGGGAGAGTTGCAAGAATCAGTTATGTGAAACCTGTTCAGCCCAGTATCATCTCGACCACCAACCAATTTGCACCCCAGGAAAAGGTACAGGACCCTGACTCAGAGGGGGAGATTTTGAGTCAGTTGAGAGGACAAGGTAAAGCAGAGAAATGGCATCCAGTGGAAGAAAAGGAAAGTGGGGTAAAAATAAATGTATGCAAACACTTGTTGTAGGAGACTCAATGGTAAGGGGAGTTGAGTCCCACTTAAGTAAATGTACACAACCTATGGTGATGGTCAGATGCCTCCCTGGTGCCTTGACTATGCATGACATGGAAAGCATTGGGAGAATCATAAACAAACTGGAAGAGGGACTCAAGGTACTGATTAATCTTGGAACTAATAACCTGGTGAATCAGACAGTGGAAGAGCGATACAACTTCATTAAGTTGAGGAAGCGGCTGGTGGCTTGATCGATCACCCTGGCATTCTCAGAGATCCTCCCATTATGGGGCAAAGGGGATAGCAAGAACAGGACAAGGAACAAGGAGATTAAAAAATGTAATGCCTGGCTTCATGAATGGTGCCAGAAAAAAGGATACCATGTGATAGGTGCCTGGGGGAACTTCTTGGAGAGAAGGCTTTTTAAGTTCAACAGCCTTCACCTAACCAAAGAAGGGGAGAGTGTGCTGGGACAGAAATTTGATGTCCACCTCAGGTGTTTAAACTAGGCAGGGAGAAGTCTGACACTAGGAAACCAATCCGTAACTGCACTAATGATGGGAACTTAGCTGTCACTCCTCCACAAGTGAATGACTCTCTACTACAATCAGTGTATAATTGTAGGAAGCAGTAAGAAACTCCAAGGGACTAGAAAGGGGGCCATGATATTGGAAACCAGCAGAATAATCCAAAAAGCAGGAAGATGATTAAGGCTTCTAGTGTATGGAAGGGGGTGTGCCTCAATGCCATGAGCCTGGGCTGATGGATTCCCAGGTATAACTGGTGTCCATAGTGCCAGGCTCTTTAGACAGGATAGAATGGGAGACAGAGGGGGAGGGGTACCACTTTATGTTAGGGATGGACTAGTGGCCACACTGTTCAATGACAGCAGAAAGAAGGGAGTAGAATCCCTGTGGGTACAGCTAAGCTCAGCATCGGGGAAGAAGGTCTACATTGAGGTGGTGTACAGACCTTCAGGTCATTCAGAGGTCAGGGACAAGAAGTTTCTGGAAGAAATCAGATGTGTGACATGGAAAGGGGACACAGTGGTGGTTGGAGACCTGAATGTGCCTGATGTTGACTGGGGCATCCCAATGGCTAGATCATTGAGAAGTTAATCTGTGGTAGAATCCTTACATGATTGCCTTCTCATGCAACTAGTAAGTGAGCTGACTAGACAAGACACCATCCTGGATATGGTCCTCACCAACTTGGAGATAGTGTGATTAGGGTTGGTGAACCGCTAGCAAACAGTGACCACAACTCCATTTGGTTTGAATTATCCCTAGGGATGTAAAATCTCAATCCAGGGCAGAAGTCTTAAACTTTAGAAGAGCTAGTTTCAAAAATGATGGAATTAACCAAGGGAAAATTGGTGAGATCCATGAGCAATTGGAAGCAGAAGACATATGGGATCGATTAAACAAGCCATCTTAGAGGCTACACAGCCCGTACGTAAGGACAGTAATGAAAAGGAATAAACATACAGTAAAAGACCCATATGGTTCACTAAACAAGTCAAACAGTGAATAGGACCAAAGAGAAGCTTTTACAACTTTAAAAGGAATCCAAGTAACAGTGAATGGAAATATTACATTCAGAAGAATAAAAAAGCAAATAGGATGGTGAGACAAGCAAAAGTGGCAGATGAACTTAAGATAGTGGAGGAGGTCAAATCAAGGAATAAACAATTCTTTCAGTATATACAAAAAAAATAAAGAAAGGGGAGGGTAGTTAAACTTAATGATGGTGACAGGATAGTAAAGATGACAGAAGAGGCTGCTGCTTTGAATAACTTCTTCTGTTCAGTGTTCACCAAAGAACACAGCAGCCCAATGCCTGGCAGTGGTATTAAAGCAATTGAATAGGGGGTCTCACAAATGGAGATGCCAAAATTCACCACCAGTAGGGTCAAAGGGGTGCTTGAGTAAATAAAGGAGGGCAAACCACCAGATCCAGATGGAACACACCCAAGAGTGGTAAAGGAGTTGGCAGGGGAATAAGCGGACCCCTTGGTGCATTTATGCCAACCTTGTTAAATTAACTCCCCGTGTCCCTGCTGGAGTTACTCAAATTGAACTAATTTAAATCATCTCTGAGAAAATACCTTGCCCCACAATATGTATGCCTGTGCAATCACTCGCTAGGTCTTTCTAACAATGTCTACCCTAGCTGTGCTACTTGGCATGCCTGGATTACTGTAGACAAAGTTACTTCCCTGCAACTGCCCTTACCTTGGACAATGCATTGCCTGCTGCTACTGCACCTTGTATTATTCTTGAGCATAGGAACTAGTTTCTGATTGATCCTCTGAATATTGTAAATATTGTAAATGCACTTGGATCTTGCATGATCCTTTCATGCATGTTTTTGCATTGGACTATACCTGTACACTACCTGTATCTCTGAAGTGGAACCTTTGTAAATGAGCTCTGCTCAAAGGTGTTACTCCGAATATTCCAATAAATAATAAATGGATAAATATGTCGGCATGTGCCAAAGATTATTTGCAAGCCCTGTAAAAAGGGTCTCCCAAATGGTGCAAGTTAGACCAGGAAGCTGTTCTAACTTGAGACATTTGGCACTTGGGATTGAAAATCCCAATCATAGGCTGGGAGAATGCCGCAAGCCCTGTACACCAAAGGATCGGCTCACCAGGGGCTTGTGGTATTCTCAGGGCTTTGAAAATTGTGCCCAAGTACTTTACTTTAGATGATCATAACTCTAGATTATAAAGTAGGATATTTTTAATATAAGACTCCTCAGTCTCTATACAGAGATTTGATCTGTTAGCACTAATAAGGCTACTACCCCTTTAAACAGCTCTGCTGTTTGAGATAGTGTGGCATCTGTTACCAGCTGGAGCGAATCATGGAACATCTGACATTATCACATAATGTGGTGAATCTGACATCATTGCAATCATGCTTGGGCTCTTGTCTGTATGGCATCTGGCAATAAATAGGGTTCCATTTCAGTAAGTCTCCCCTTTGCCTTACTTGGAGTCAGGACCTTTACAACATAGGTCATTTGCCAATGGGTCAAGTATTCATGTTTACTGTTTGAACTAAAAACAATACCACCTGAGATATTTAAAATTCTCCCTTTTGACTTTTGACTTTTTCAGCACAATTTTGAAGGTGCACCCACAGAGTAAGGCAGTGTGATTACATACATTTTCAAAAGGGATAAGTTCTGGTGTTTCAATTGTGGCTACACTTAAGTTTATGAATAAGTTAAAACTGAACATTTGGAACTGGATTTTGACCAAACATTTTGACAACACATCATAATGCATCAGACTGGATGCATATGGAATCCTTCTAAAAAACGAATTCAGTACTATGTTAGTGGACATAGTGGGCTCAATTTTCAAAGACCTGAGAATGCGGGAAGCCCCTTGTGCACTGATCTTATGGCACATGGGGCTTGTGGCATTCTGCCAGCCAGTGATTGGGATTTTCTGTCACAAGTGCAAACTGCAGTAAGTTAGACCAGCTTTTCCCTGGTCTAACTTGTGCCATTTGGGGGACCCTTATTGGGCTTGCACAAAATATTTGGTGTAAGCTGCTGTAAACTGAGGAAATAGTTACGAATGCACCCGACAATCAATCAACAAATCAATCTTTATTCTACCAGGTGAAACACTATTGAGATGAGCTCATTTGCAAGGTGGACCTGGACATAGTACAATACAGTATAACAATGCAATGGGTACATAAACAATGAAATCATCAGAAGTACAATGAGGTAGGTAGAAACAATATAAATGCAGGAGCGGCAAAGGAGTTTCATGCCCCGTGCCAAAAAATGACTTTGACACCATGTCAGCCTTTGGAAATCAAGACCACAGTTCTAAATATTAGGTTTACTATTATCATATTGACTTTAGAGATTAGAATGGCATTGTTTAAAACATTGAAAAATATTTAGTTGATCAAATAAAATGTTATGAACAATATACTTTAACTTAAAGAGATATAATATTTTCTTCTTAGAAACAAGAAAATAAATGAGAATACTGGGAGATTTATGCAATCATTAGATGGGGAGTTGATATATTATAATCCTTTGATAATAAATCATAGTAGTGGCAATATTTATTAAGCATAGATTTATTTTACTGTTGCATTAGGTGCAAGGGATTATAAGAGGCACTGGGCTTGAGAATGAAAGTTAAAATGTCTAAAATGTAAACTGTATTAGAATATGAATTTATACTTACACACTTGGATTCAGCATAAAGTGGTGTATTACACATAATTAACATGTATTACAATAGTACCAAGTGTAGTGGATATATATATATATATATATATATATATACACACACATATATATATATATCTTGAGTTAATTCTGATTATTTTATTTGAGAAAATTAATAAGTATCACTTAAGAGCATTATTATCTAGATTACGTTTATATTACGTGTTTTTACAGTGCACAGTTGTCTGTGATGAAGAGCAATAGCATGAAAGGTTGGTAGTTTTCAATTGACAATCAAAATAAATATTTATATTATTTTGAATTGTGTTCAGTAAGTTTCATTTCCAACCTATTAGTAGAAGGGAAATAAAGCTGCTTTAGCATTGTCCTCAACATGTTCCATTCACTGGCACTGCAAATTAATCCAGCAGTAACTTTGCCTCATCTTTAAGACTACTAGGCCATTACAATTTGTCAGTCAGACACCTTTTTGTATAGCTGATCTAGAAAAAGTATGTCATGGGCAAGGCCAGAAGCTGCTTCCTATATTCCCTAGGAACTACTATCTGTTGGAGTACCCCTTTCTCTGGTCCTCCCTTTGGAACTCGCTCATGATATAGGAGCCCTTGCTCCTACTAAACTTCCCTTTTCTGTGAACCCTGAGAGTCACCTTCCAACCTGGTGGCTGCCTCCATTAATTTCAGTAGGGATAGGTCAGCTTGCTGAGTTCTCCCCAGCTCTACACACCTGACCTTCCTTAAAACACAATGTCATGCTGGAGAGTCGCTCACAGCTGGGCTTTCCTCAGTCTGTAGCTGTGACTCAGAACTGCTTCTCACAGCTCATTCTTCAGCTACAACTTCCCCTGCTGCTGGGGGAGAGGTTGCTTCCAGCTGCACTGCCTCCCTGTGTCCTCAGGAGCCAGTTCCCCTGCCTTACTATGGGTAATGACACAAACAATGTTGGCCTGACTGTAAAAGTCATTACCTGTAATTACATCAGTGGGTAGGGTCTGGTGCAACACCCACCTCTGGTGTGCCCTAGTCACCTTCCAAACTGAGATCTGGGCCATTGGCACTGAGATGGCATGTCCCATCACTCCTCTAATTCTGGAAAACAGGCCCTGCAGGATCTGTTCCTCATGAAACAAATCCTGTTTTACTATTGAAGTTGAGGCCGCAGTGTCACTCAATCCCTGGGTTACCATCCCATTTACCAACACACTGTGCATGTGTGCATGTGTGCAGTGGAGTTAGTGGGAACTGCATTCTGGGTACAGGCCACTAGTGGCTGGGAGAGCTGCACTCACACCAATTGCCATATGTTTTGGACAATCATGCATCAGATGTCTTTTATTTTGGCAGATACAGCACCTGCCTTCCTCTAACGCCTTACTTTTGAAACCATTTGGCTTCCTGTTTTATTCAGGCATAGGCTGGCTTCCCTTAGTTTGCCTTCCCCTACTCAGGGTTCCTTAAAACGATTCCACCAAGCCACTGCATTAAGAAATTTGTTGAAGTATTACAGTGATGGCACAATGCCGACAGCTGGCATTGTGCCATCACTGAAACAAAGTGTTTTGTGTGGGGGGCTTTTCCCACTGCACCCCTGACTTTTGAATTATTAACTTTGAGTCTGAGTTGTGTCAGGAGAGGGCACAATCACCGGGAAACACTGTCGGTAGAGGCCGGACCATTACAGCAATCTGTGGATTTTTTTTCACTGTAATGGTCTTCGCGGTAATGTAGTTCTGGAATGAATGGTATATGCCTTAAACCACCTGATGTTTCTAACCCATTCTTTGTGCTGAAAGCATGGTCAGCTGGCTACAAACTGGTCACCCTTTCTGATGCCTCATTCATGGAGTTCGAGTCCTATCCAACTACCATATTCTAAACTCCTCTGGTATAGCCTTTAAGAACAGTTCCATAAGAATACATTTTTATCTGTTCTAGCCATTGCACACTCTAACCATCACTCTAACAGACTGCATAGTTGTACACATATTTTAGAATAGTTATCTCCTGGTGCCTTCCTTAAACCTCTAAATTTTTCTCTACAGGCCTTGGGCATTAATTCAAAATGTTTTAACAAGGCATTTATTGCTTTATTATAGTCCATACAGTCCTCATTGTTTATTCTGCCAAAGGCTTCTAATGTCTTGCCCATAAGGTATGCAAAAAAGTAAGTTGCCCAAGAATCCCTGTCCATTTCAAATTACCTGCAAACTCTTAAAGATTAAAAAATAAAGTCAAGATCATCCTCCTGATACTTGAGAACCATTTTGGAATTCATTTGGCTTCTTGGGTTGAACCCTTGATGCCAGTACTTATGTTTTTGTGCTATCTTCTGGCACAGAATCTCCAACTTCTTCTCATTTTATACTCTCGCCTTCTCTCATCTGTATCTCATGCTCTCTCAGCTGGATCTTACGTTGGCAATGCCATTCTCACTCCTCTTGATCTTTCTCTCTCTCATCAGCTTCCAGATTTGCACTCTGCAGCTCCACATCTGCTTTTGCCTTAACTAGAGCAAGCTCCACCTGCATCATCTCTATCTGTATAGCTGCTCCAGATCTAGGCTCTGAGTCACCTGCACGCTCTCTAGACTCTGTCTCATGACTTTGACTAGCATTGACCCTTTTTGCACCACTTCCTTGGTCACCTTTTCTGAGGATGTCAATGAGCTTTGCCCATGGCTGACATTCCTCAAAGACAAGCCCTCTTCTTTTGCACAGCTCCTCAATGTCTGCCTTTGTGCATCTCCCATATGGCCCAGACATAGTGTCTTCTAACTACCGACTCTTACTTACAACAAAAATAAAACTAGTAGAGTATACAGTATCCCCTTTAGTATATCATGTTTTGTGAATGGACAGATAACTTTTTGTACTGACAAACTGTTTATAACAGACTGTTTTACTCCCAGATCTCAGCCTGCAATGGTTATTGCCAGTTTCACAACCCCTCAAACACCTGAAAGGATTACCTTGGTATGCTATCAACACTCACTGCAGCATCACTCTGGGTATCTAGGTTCGAAACCCGGATCACTGTTGAAACTGTGCATGAATTAAAGTGCTGTTAAACATAGTGCCTACATAACAGCACTTGCTAACATTAGCACTTGCAATAATATCGGGGCTGAAAACATCGCAAAGTAAATACTGCCGGGGAGCACAAATTACAATGTGAACTTCTGCAATAGTGAATCCTATTCTACATCTCAGCTCAGCACAGTGCTGTATTTCTATCTACTTACTTGTCTGTCTAGATCAGTAGTAGCTACTTACTTTTCTGTCTGGGTCACTAGTAGGGCATTTGGTCTGGTGTTCACTGTTGATTACCTGGTGCCGATAATGAAGTGGATGGAAAACACCACACAGTATTTCAATCTGCACATGCACAAGCCACACAAGTCCATAGCAAGGTCACTTCAATACATGTAACCCTCGAAGGATGCAGATAACGTTTGCATATGCCTCCAAGCTGGTGAGGTTCCTCTATATTCTTCTAGCTTGTATAGCTACTTTTTCTAAGTCAAAATAAGCAGTGTATATACTGGCAGGAGGTTCTGTGGTTTCAGCTGATGCCGCTCCCTCAGGGTCATCACAAATTAATGGGTTTGAAGCTCCAATACCCAGGAAAATAGCACTGCTAAATAAGAGGATACTGTTATCTACATGCAGGTCCTCAATATCTGAGGACATGACAGTGTTATGAGTAAAACCACTGTGCACAACACATGGCGTTGTAGTGAGCTCAGACTCAAAAACAGGCAGCTGGGAAATACTGTGCAATGTGCAATGGCATCATCTTTCCCTGATATTGTACCATTCGCTATTATGTCAACAGTGCTTATTTGTCTCATTAGCTACTATTGTAGGTGCTTTTATAACAGCGCAGTTATTTGCCACACTAATAATGTTGCACGATATTCACCGGATACCTCAAAACCCACTAGCACAACTGCTTACACACAGTACAGTGCTACTTAACAAAGGACAAACAACTCACCCCTTCTGTTATAGCTGAGAACACTTCTGCTTAGATATAGTAACTTTAACCTGCCTCTTCAAAGATGGATCACAGCATAAGCCACTGATTTACTGTGACTAAAGTAGTGAAATTCTGTTTTCAAGACTTGAAATTCCAGGAACTGCACCAGTGAATGTTAGTCTAATTTCCAGATTTTACCGTGATTCTACTGTCATTCTTATAGCATGTGCATAAATAATCAGAATAAAAGAAGACAAAACATTAAATGAAGCTAACTGAAAATAGTACAGGAAGCAAGAATATGGAAAATACAAGTTCTGTAGATTTAATGAGCTGGTATTAAATGCAAAATTCTGGAAATTATTTGTTTTTACCAGAGTGCAGGCAGAAACAAATTCTGGAATTTTACTGGGTTTATGGTAAATACTTAAAACCAGGGGCCTTGATCACAGCTTTGCTGACTCAGTCATAGAAAGCATGTGATAAAGATGACCCAGGAGATCTGAGCATCCAGAGGACAGCTCACCCCCTCAGGGGCGGGAGGGTTTAGGACCTTCTCAATAGAGTCCATCCTGATGGCAGTCATGGGGCAATAAGCCTGAGGTCCTGTTAAGTGCAGAGACTGGTGGGATGTGGTAGACATCAGTGAGTCATGCACGGAAGCATGTGTGACGGCTCATGATGTCACTGCACATCCGTTCCTTCCAGTGGACAACAAGATTAGTGAATAATATCACTTACTAGACAGGTAGTGCTGCTCTTACCACCATGCCTACTACTGGACCCTGCCCACCTGAGCCTTGTACTCCCTTGGCCTTCACTTCCATCAGGTTTGGAATTGAATTTCATGTAGGGAGTCCACATGGAGCTGAAGGCATCCCTTCCTTGGGGCAGGATAAGTGGGCCTCCCAAGCAGATAAGACAAGGATGAACTGGGGACTGGGGCACCAGGTCATGGTGGCTCCCAGTAGGGCAGGATCAGGCACTGAAGTTGGCCCAAGGAGCTTCCATTCAGTGGAAGGAGGATAAAAGAGTTAGAAAAATATATTTACATATGTTACAGAGTAATGAATATTAAGACTATGGGGAAACAGAATTTCTACTGAGATAAAAGTAAACATTTGGTAAAATAGAGAACACACAGAAGACTCTATCTCACGTCTCTCTAAATCCTTAGCAGAGTAGAGATTTACTCCAACTGGGAACTCATTGAGTTATGGCAGACTTAAACCCTTGAAATTGCTCATTCAGAGAACAAAAGCATAACTGACTTTTGCAGGGCCAAAAGCAGGCCACAAAGGCCTTTGGCTGGCCAGACCACCACACCACATCATCATCATGCATGCCTCTCTAACCTCACATGTTCAGCCATCTCTTCATTCCCTGGCAAGCCACCCATCTGGAGAACAGTTCCAGACTGGAATTGTTATCTCTAGCTCCATTATGTAGATTCCGGGCCTCATTCTTTTGTTCTCTCATCTGGTTTGCCTAGCAAGAAACTGTGTCATTTGGCCCTGGACCTGTTTAAACTCAGTACACGTCTTTTGTTATTGAACTCAATCCTTTCAAGTTTTCTCAATCAGCTCAAATACCTACAGTGGCCTAGCTGATAATCAATCAAAAATTAAAAAGAAAAATAACTCACACAGTAAAAATAGAAGTCTTTACAACCCCTGTACAATTCAGTTACAGCATCTACGGTATGCCTTGTACTTCACACAATACTGCACTAGAATAATGCAGAAATGATGCAGTGGACAACAGGGGAAAAATAGGAGAAGGAACACGATTTATTGTGATAACAAGAAGATGACTCTGGAAAGGAAAGGATAAGTTATGGCAGTCAAAACAACTCTAATGATAGCCAGAGTTTTCACCCCAACACCTACCAGCAATTCCTATGCATTTCCTCACCTTTGAGTGCATGTGAATTATAGTCACACAAGTCCCTGGAGCTCTACAATATCTTTTATGGTGGTACATATGAATGGCAGAAAGCAGATGCTGAGCAGGGTATTGAAAGGAGTATGATGTCAAACTGAAGTACATGCTGGAAGAACAGACTTTGCTGACAGAGAAGAGTGAAAGTACCTAGCGTTCTCTTAAAGGTACATTTATGTTTATTTATATTCTCTTCATACTGAAAGCAGCAGTGTATGTGGGGGAAAAAAAAGATTTGTAGGCTGTGCTTAGTGAACTTTGAAACTTTTCTTTACAATTGTAACAGGTGGTGTGGCAGAAACTAGCTCAGTAGATTAATATTGGGCTGAGTAGATTCAGGAAGCCCTACGAATCAAGTGTGTAACTGGGGCGGAGCTGAGGGAGGCTTAGTGCCTTCTAACAAAAGGCAGCAGATTTAAAAGGTCAAGTTAGATGGGGTCCTGAGCTGGAGGAACAGAACTGCGCTGACAGAGAGGAGTGAAAACACCTAGCTTTATTGTAAAGGTACATTTATATTTATTTATAGTCTCATCATACTGAAAGTAGCAGGGTACAGTAAGAGGGGAGAAAAATATTTGTAGGCAGTGTTTGGTGAACTTTGAATCTTGTCTTTAAAACTGTAACAGGTGGTGTGGGGGAAACTAGCTCAGGAGATTAATCCTGGCAGAGTGGATTAAGGAATCCCTGTGAATCAGGTGTGTAATTGGGAGGTGGAGCTGACAGAGGTGTACTACCTTTTTACAAGAGCACTATAAAAGCACTTGCACTCTTATGCATCCGGTACATTCATGTTCCAGCTAGAGCTGTGCAAAAAAAAAACAACCTCCGCCAGTGGAATTTGCATAAAAGTTGGACTTTCACTTCCATGAAAGTTCAGAAATAATTTTAGAAACTATTTCAGAAATTCCAACTTAGAATGTTGGAATAAATGTACAAACTGTGGATTAATGTATTAAACTGGGGAAAAAAATTCCACAGAACTAATCACTGTCAGAGGTCAGTTCTGCGGAATTTCTTTCTGCAGTTTAATACCTTACTCTGCTATTCATGAATTCATTACGCAGTTCATTGAGTCACTGAGCTTCAAAATGAAAGTATAGATTGTCTGTCACTGGCAACATACCAATTTAATATATTTCTCTGGTGTCTAATGGCACTCCCCACCCTCCAATGGCTGGCCGTGTATTAATTTAATAATATGTTTCCCTGGAGTCTAGTGGCACCCCCACCCTCCAATCACTGGCCTCATATTAATTTACTAATATGTTTTCCTGGTGTCTAGTTGCACCCACACCTCTGATTGCTGTCACCATATTCATTTAATAATATGTTTCCTTGGTGTCTAGTGGCACCCCACCACATCGCTGTGTCCCCTTAATTTAGTAATTTGTTTCCTTCATGAGCTGTGCACAGCAAGGGGATTGCCTATGAGGGCATGACAAAGAATGCACTCATGGAAGCCCTGGTGGCACAGGACCAGCTGCAGGAGAGGCAGACAGTCTCATATAAGCAGGGCCAAATACCTGCTCAGCTAGCAGTCACAGAGGACAGTGACTCAGGTAATGAAACTAAGGTCACAGTGGCAGAGTAAGGAGGCACCTTGTGGCACAAGCTGGGGAAGCTGTGCAGCCCACTCAACCTCGGCTGTGGATCCTGAAGGCAGATCTTGCTCTGAGGAAGGCTGAAATGGAGAGAGAGCAAGGCTGGAGGCTGAGGACAGAGAGAGAGAGCCCGACAGCATGAAATCCAGATGCAGGAGGAGAGAGCAAGGCTGGAGGAGGAGGAAAGGAGAATAGTTGCCAGCATGACATCCTGATGTGAGAAGAAAGAGAGAAGGAAAGAGCAGGGCATAAGAAGGAATGAGCAGAGTGTGAGAAAGAATGACAGCATGAGACTGAATTGGAGAAACTGCGATAGCAAACAGTTCGGCAAACTGTAAGTAATGACAAAGGTGGTTCAATCCACAAAGTCACAATTAATTCTAAAATGTTTCCACAATACCAAGAGGAAGATGATCTGGATTTGTTTCTAAAATAATTTGAAATGGTCTGTGGGCAATTTAAATTAGATAAGGCTTTGTGGATGATCCAGCTGACCCCATTACTTACTGGTCATGCCTTGCATACATTTGTTTGAATGGATGATAATGATTACATGAACTATGATCAAGTTAAAAGAATGTTATTAAAATGTTTTGAACTGACCCCTGAGGCTGATAGACAGAAATTTAGAGAGTTAAGAAAAGGCCCAGGAGACAGCTATGTAGAACTGCATGTCCAAATGTGTGCTTATTTAGACCACTTGGTGGATGGGGCTAAGGCAAGGACTGTAGAGCAGGTTAAAGATTTAATTGTAAGGGAACCGTTTTTATAATTGTACCTGATGACTTGCATATATGGCTGCTGTACCAAGCATGCAACTCCACAAAGGTGGCAGCAGAAAGTGTTGATTTGTGTGTGGCCAGCAGACCACATTTGCAGAGCAAGAACTATGGGGGTGGGGCAGCCAAAACTGTGCTCCTCTATTTATTATCCATTAGACATTCCATATTCTGATTATATATAGAATAGCAATCTATGATGACCTATTGTGGTAGTAAAGCAGTCCCTTGCAAAAATATTCAACTCTTAATACACTATTTTGTTTAGGAAATTGTTACTTGTGCTGCAAAAATGCTTTCTTCTTTACATTTAATTAAACTTACAAACACTATGAATTGCTTTGGATCACTTCCTCATTCAACTTGAATTTATCTTTCAGTTGCTCGTTATACTTTTCATTTTAATTTCCTGTTATTGATACAGGCATTAATATCTAGGCAGGTGCATTCAAACACTCAAAAGCAGTTACTAGTGCTTCTTTTTATTAAAATATTACAGCACATGCTGTTAGGATATGGATTCTTCCTAGTATGCTGAATTTTTTACCAGGCTAATTTCGCCATCATTACTTTTCTCTGTTATTTTTCTTTCATAAACAACTTCAAGTTATTTTTGAGACAAGGCAAAATTCATGATTTCTATCATTCTAATCTATCTATTTATGCAGTTACATATTCATGCGCTATTGTTAAAAACATTCCTGTGTGTCATTTCAACATTATGATTCTCCTTTGCATTTAACAACTTCAAATTTCCTTTAAGACAATGCAAATTTTGTTGTTTTTCTCATACTAGTCTTATCTATTTCTGCTGTTTCACATTCATGTGCCATTGCAGGAAAAATTTCTATGCATTTATCTAACAGGTAATTGTCCTAAGCTGTTACTGATGATTCTATAGTTCTAACAAGAATATCAGCTTTCTCATAAGGTTTTTGTTAAAACATACCGTTTCTTCATTTGAATTGAAGGCGCCCTCTGCTGTGAAGCTTGGCATGGGGTCCTTCTCATCTGGCCCATAGTGGGAATGTCCTCACTCCAGACAGAGCTTCAGTTGTCTAACTCATTGGCAGCACCTCTTGATGTAGAATTTAAGACTTCAGCTGCCAAGTTGTGGGGCCTTTAAGACCAGGATAGCCCTTTTGGCTATGGTGATGTAGTGGCACCTTTGAATGCTATTCTCCCTATGACCACCTCTAGTTCACCTGGTCTGTTTTAGTCAGTAGGCCAGCTGAGTGCCTCAGCAGTCATCACTCTCCTTCTCCCACCTTGGGGTCTGCTCTTGCTTCAAGAGTACCCATTGTTGCAGAGGCCTCTTGCAACCCTTCATGGCGTTCCCATTAGAGGGATTGTGAGAGCTTTCCACTAAATTAAATATTTCCTTCCCTTGGATTGGTTTCTAAATTGCAGTAGCAGAGCCATCACTTAATAAACTACCTCTAGCCTGGAGGAAGGTGGCCTATGTCTTGGATCCTCAGAGAGTTCCTCCTTTAAAAGGGTGTTTTTCCTGTCCTCCATGCCAAAGGTCATAATATGTAATTAGTTGTTAATAGTATATTCTCTAGTTTGCTTAGGTAGGTTTCTGCTGTTGAATGGAGATGCATGGTAGCCCTACTTCCTGTTCCCTCTCCTATTAAGAAGCCCCTAATATCATCAGTGCAGTCTATTTTATCAGTGTAATCCTGACAACCTGCTTATCTCATTCATATTCTTCAAGCAGTCTCATTGTTGTCAATCTGCTCTCAACCTGGTAGTCAACATTTACTGCTCAATACTCTTTTTGAGGCTCTTTCCTAAGGTACCTTTAGCCAAGGGAATCTTTTCCCTGGCACTTCTAAGGGTGGAACTCTCCTTGAGGGTTCTTTGCCTTTGGTACCCCTTCAGGGTGGCAATTCCCCATGGAATAGAGAGTGTGAATGGCCAAACAATTATCACAGTTGCATAAGCATAACACTACTCTGGTTTCAAAGGCCCACTGAATAAGAACTGAGACCTCTGTAGTTTTCTTTACTAGTAGCAGAAGCACTAGCAGAACATTAGAGCCCTCCACTATGCCTTGAGGCATAAATTCTCAATTAACCCTTTTCTACTAACACGTAACTTCTATATTGGTCCTCATTGATTGGATAGTAAGGGCTGTATTTTCAGCCATGATCCTGCAGGTGCAGGTCCAGATTGTGGGCTACACCTAAAGCATCATATATGCAGCACAACATTCTAATTCAATTTTCTAATGCTGTTCTAAGTTTACCAGGCAGACTGGCTGGGCCAAGTGATCCTTATCTGCTGACAATTTCTATGTTTCTATGTTCCCTATTTATGGCAGTTCTGAGTGGTTCCCAGTAAAGTAATGATGCATGCATCATTATAGAGTATGAATTTCACCGAATATCGCAGCAGATGCACATGATAATTAACCTCCCTTTTAGGTGATCTAAGTTATCTGCATGAGCATGGGGAATGCAGCATGATCGTGCCACAAATCCCCAACATTGGTATGGAAATTCAGCTTGATATCACCATAATCAGACATATTTAGCTTGTTGAGATTGGTCATATTTCAGCTAGACCTCCATATACTGTAGCACCCTCCTCTATGAAATTTTGGTTCTTAGGCCATTAACATGTTCTTCAAAAGAAAGGTTATTATCAGTCATCTTGCCAAGATTTTTAAATATGGACAGAAGTTCAAGCTTCTGTACCTGATGTCAATACTTTGATTGGCAGTGCTGAGGACTGAAGCCACCAGCATCTGCTTGAGAAGAATAGGGATTTTGATTTGGAGTTACTTAGATTTAAAGGGTACAGAGGTATGAATTACAGTGGCAGCCATAGACATGATCAGATATTTCCGGAAATTTCTGTGCTATGTGAAAATGTCCTGCCTGCCTGGAGTACCACTATGGGTCATCAGAGATAGTCTCTTTAGATCAGGGTTTCTCAAATGGTGAGGCCAGCCTCCCTGGGAGGGCCCAACCTGTTCAGGGGAGGCTCAAGCAAGCTTTAAAATGTACTATATTTTAATGTCAAGTTTTGGCTGCTTCGTGTGAAAAGATGCAGCAAACTGAAAGCGAATAACGGCATGCAAATTTATGTACAAAATGGTTACCAGGAAAGACACGCTGAACAAACACTTGTTTCCTGGTATGACATGGGGAAAATACAATTCTTGGAAACTGTGCAAAACAAAATTCAAAATAATGCAAATGAATTGGAACAAGGTAACAACTGACCCATTATACTGGCACAGAAAAGCACAAATACAAAGGCTAAGCAGAGAGATACTAGGAGCAAGAGCAGGAGGGAGCAAAATGGTCCCTGTGAAGGTGTTTAAGAGCAGGGTGAAACTGACAAAGAAAGCAATCTGACTCATGGAGGTATTGCAACAAGGGTAAATAGAGTCCTAAAGTCAAGTGTGGAGCGAGTAGGCTGGCCTGGGGAGGGGGGTTATAGAGAGGGAGAATAATAAGTTCAATAAAATGAGAATAAACCACTCACATGCACTTCATTGTATTCTTCCCGTAATGTACAAAGTATGATAGTTGTTCTAACTATGGGGAGGACCAAAATTATTTCTATATTAGGGGGAGGCTCAAGATCTTTTCCAAGGCTTGGGGGAGGCGCACTATGACAAAGTGTGAGAACTCCTGCTTTAGATATATCATTAAATATCATGACATATCTGATCATATCATGACTGCGAGTAGCAACTATTTTTAATGTTCCTATTTCAGACATTGTATTTCTAGCCCAAAATAATTCATACTTAACCATACCTGAATAAATACTGATGATAAATCTGCATTTGGTATTATTTTCTTTTCATTGGCTATATTGTGTGCAGTTTTAGTCTTTATGGAACCCAGAGTCTGGGGGTTTAACTGCCACTGCATGGATTCACAGCTTTGACCATGAGTCATTGATCTTTCAGAGCATTGCTTTGAGTTCTTAGTCCATGCAGTGGCATAGTGAAAACTAGATTTCTGGTTTATGAAGAGAACTGGACAGAAAGTTGCCCTTAGAAAAAAAACAATACAATATACAGTTTCCTCTTCAACTGTTATTGGCACAGGGTCATAATGTCACTAACGATAATAGCACGGCAATCAATGCTGCATGCAAAATGTTGTGTGCCTAAAGAAGATCGGGAAAAACATTGACCTTATAAAAAAAAGCACACACCCATTGAAAGCAATGGTACTTCTTTGGTTTTGTGGGTAGTCCACCCAACACCCCCCAATATGGGGGGCTTCACCCTTCGCACCCCCAGAATAAAAATAACCAACTCTGAGGGGTTGTGGACTTTGAGGATGGGAAGAAAATTGGGAGGGGGAAAACTCCTTTTTCTTGAAAAAGTAGCAACACTCGTAGATCTGGGAACTGAACCATGGGCCCAGGCCTCAATATGACAGTGCACTGGTGCCTTACCTCTACCACAGAAGCGTCTCGACCAGGCACCACACCCATGGCAACTTGATCCCTTACTTGGAACAGCACAGAGTGACAGGGTTGCAGTTATTCCCTACCACTATTATACCCCTGTTGGTCTAAATGCTGTCAAGCTTTCCACTCGCGCAGTTATTGAAGCACTGTTTTTAAGTGCTATATTGCTCTGGTACCCTTTTATTCAGGTATAGAGACACAAACGGATCATTTCACGGGTGTGACTATCATTTTGGAAGGTAAGAACGTTACCATACCTGCAAAGTAGCACATTTTGATTAAACCACTACAACAGTCTGTTAAAATTGTACTAGGCAACAGATTGCAATCCAGTCATAATTTTACCAATATATATTGTGGCCATGTCATCTGCATGCATAGTAATGTCTGAGTGTACACAGGTAGTTGACATGTCATTTATAACACATTTTAAATAGGAAGGACAATATGGAACCCTGGGGCACACTATAAGTCACATCTTGCAGATCCAAAATACAGTAGGGTTGTTAACCAGGGTGAAATATTTCTACCAACATCAGTGAGCCCAAATTGTTTAATTTTGTTTACCAAAGTTCATGGTTGACTGCATCAAATGCATCATGCAGATTAATGTATATGACTATGCCAGACAGTGTATTATCATGACTGTGCATGATCTTATTGGTATAGCCAGCCAGAGCTGCAGTGGTTGAGTATCCAGTTCAGGAACCATCCTGCTAACTTATTAAAATGTGTTTGCCACTGAAGTATTAAGCAGGGACTGGACAGGTTTTTTCAGCAAACTTTGATACTGTGTGCTGGACATTATTTGTTATAAGCTTGTAGTTTCCCACCTGGTCCATGGGGCCCACCATGAATCTGAGGGTAATTTGGACTATTTTCCATTAACTGGGCATTATTATAGAGATGACAGAAATTTATTATTTTGATTATAGTGTTAGCTATAACTTGGGCTACAGCTGCCAGCAATCCAATGTGTCATGTATATATTCTGAGCTGACAGGACACTGAGGAAAATTAGGTCATTACTGTCTTGATTATACAGTATCAGCAAACCACTCACAGAAGGTTCTCCCAGCTGGAGAGAAAAAGTCTGTGGGATGTTGCATGAAATCATCAATTAAGACAGGCAATAAAATAAATTTTATACGTAAGAAAGGGGCAAGCAGTACCTATACTCAATGTGCAATAAATAAAGCCTGGTTGGCCTCATATTGAGTAAAGTAATGGATTTTATATGCATTACCATTAGGCATTAGTTAGTTAGTTAGTTCCAAGATTTTACCAGGAAAAGCATAGTGTGGTGTTATCAGCTCACTTCCACGTGTGTCCTGGTGGAAGGGGAAATGGGGAAGAAAGAAAAGAAAGTTCCTGGTCATCAGAAGGACTCAGCTGCATAAATTGTAGTTAACCAGGATCTTTTCCACATTGATTTCATCTGTTCACTGTGCTTATTCCTGTTATGATGTCATAATTCTTAGTTTTCAACGTCACAGCCTGCTGCCATGATATCACAAACAGTGGATTGTGAATTTAGGACAGAAAAAACAACAGGAACAGAGGAAGTTGAAGGGGTAAAAAGCCTGGTCATGTGAATATCTTTAGTGATAATGAATTGAATGACAAGAAATTAATTTGGATATTTAAGTCCTGGTGATCTCAGCAGCCATTGTTTTGCAGGAAACTGGAAAATCACTAAGCACTGGGAGAAAAACTATTGCAAATTATTGGAATTTATTTAAATTTCATCTCAGTTTAACCATTTTATAATCTCAATAAGACCCTTCAGGATGTGAGTTAGGCTGAAATAACTGCCCTTCCAGGGGCTGTAAGGCCCTTTATCACCATATTACCCTAGGCATGCAGTATCTCAACATAACTCTTTCCCTGTCATGTTTATTGCTTGCAATATGCTGTTGAATACATTTGAACATGGATTTGCTCAGGTAGAACAAAAACATCATACTGCTCTGTCAGAAAGAAGAGGAAAATAGTGCCCTTTAAAAACAAACTCTTATACTATGGCATACATTTTGAATGTGTTCTTACATCCATGCTTAAAACTAGTCTTCTTTTCAACAAATAAAAACAATCATTGCACTATTTGTATCTGGATCCAAACATAAGCTTCTAAGTCTGGCCGACAGTATGGCTTAGAGGTTAGAGTAATGAGCTTTGAATGACCTTGGTTCATTCAGCAGACAGCCCTGGTTTGATTGCAACAACCTCTACTTACATACTGTGTGACTCTTAAAATGTCACTTAACCTCCCAGTGCTCCCGGGTCACCCCTGAAAAGAAGCACCTGTGCCTTACCCGGTTAACAAAGAACAAAGAACAAAAAATAAGTTTGCTCTAATATAAAAAGTTGTAAGGTAGTCGGTAACTTAAATATGGATCCTGTTTGTTGAAGAGTTGCCTGAGACTATTTACAGCTTATGTCACCTGACAACTCCTTCATACTCTGTTCAATCAAAAAAATAATGCTTTTTGATCTCTTTCTCACATCCCAGACTAGACATAACCTCTAATGCATTTGAAATAAGTTGCAGTCAGAAGATGACAGTTCAAACTACAAACTTAAGGTTAAAATTGAATTTAAAATGAAATTCAGTATATAACATATGGTCCCTTACTTCTGAGGATAGCTCCAGTCTCAGGTGTTAAACTTCTGATGACTGCTAGTGTTTCATATGTACTATAAGTATTTTATTCCAGGCACTTTCAAAAACAAATCCACACTGTTGCTTGGATGGCAGTTTTATGTATGGTGATTGTAAATGTTGCTTCCCTGCTTCTGTTGGAAATTATATTTCTAAGTCCTCCACCTGATGTGATGTTGACTGCGAAAACATTTTGTAATGGGGGGCAAGCTAGATTCATTTATCTGCAGTAGGTTTAAACAGTGCCTGCATTTACTTTGTAAATGTTGTATAGAAACTTTTTTTTTAGCATGACAAAGGACTTTGCATTAATTTTGTATAATTATTAGTTATCTATTTTATGCCAGTTGATGTTGACTTGTTGGGGTATATAGGCAGGGGTATCACCAGCATAAGGAGGGGGGTAGTGATGTCATTATATAAAACCATGGTCAGGCCTCACATGGAGTACTGTGTGCAATTCCTGGAGGTAACACCTTTGTAAGGATATTAACAGGCTGGAGATGGTACAGAGCTTGCAACACAAGACTTATGAGGAAAAATTAAGGGACACCAATATTTACTCACTGGAAGAGATGAGGGAAAGAGGGAATATGATAGAAACATTCAAGTACCTCAAGGGTATCAATATAACTACTGAGAAGCAGGAGACAGCTGCTACAGGCACATGTTCCAGCTTCTGTGTGATATTCTTTTGTTCTTATAAATTTGTAATCTCCAGTATTTCAGTAACCACATGACCACACTGCCTTCTTTAGACAATTTTACGCTGGTTGATGCCTGGTGTCAGATGGCAGACAGAGTGCTCACCAGACTGTGTTGCCATTTGAAAAACTTCATAGAGTGTTCTTTTACTGGTAAGCATTTTGGAAAGCTGGTGAAGGTCTCACAGTATTTATTATGATTTTATCTCCTTATGTCTGTCCCCTTTGGTCCCCCCATCCCCACAACCCAATAGTCATTAGTGGCCACAGCTGCAGCCTTCTTCTTGCCAAGATGATGGGTGAGCAGCTGTCTTCACAGTCTATGAAGTCTGATGTCTTTCAGTGCCACTTATTGGTCATCTTCCAACACAGGCAAGGCACTGCCAGCCCAAAACTAACTCAGGACAAGCAGCTTTCTAAGTGTGGAAGAAATGGAGTGAGCAAGACTCAAGTACTCATTCAGATGCAGCATTGATTTTAAGATCAACATACCAGTGTGGACTCTGCAAATAGAACCCCAGCTCTTTAAGCAGCCTTATGAAGATGAAAGGCTTCTCAAAGCACTGGGGTTCTGTTTATTGTACTGTAAGTGGGCTGCAATCTAATTCGGTAATTCACTGTACCTTACATCTGGATGTATGGTAGGCCCAACTTTAAATAAATACTGCACCTGAATGAACACATGATGCCATAGAAACACAGAATTTGTCAGCAGAAAAGGACTGCTCAGCCCACCCAGTCTGCCCAAGTGTTATGTACCTGCTTGTAACTCCTGCCTGTATACAGTATGTTACTGTATGTCTTATTCTGCCTGCTTCCATCAGGACCTCCTTGTGAATGAGCTTGCTCAATGGATTTTTCCTGCAATGAACTTGAATTTACTCCATCTCCATAGTCTCCATTGACCGATGCAAGCTGCATCCTGCGATTCACAGACATCACCTGGTGGGAGAAATTCTAAGTGCCCTTAGACCAGCCAGGGCAGGTGTAAGAGAACTTAGACATTCTCCCCTGGGTGACATGCCTGCATGCGGCACACCATGGGTGATTGTCCACCCACCATACACCCCTGAGTGTGACCCCATATGGGTGGCCCCCATCCTAGTGGTCCAATGACACCCCCGCAGCTCCCCGATGCCACTATGTACCATGTCAGTACCCCTGTCCTTAAGCTACCCATACTGGTAGTGGCTCTCCTGATCACTGATGTCCCCCCCATTGGTGCTACTGCAGCACCAACTTATGATGGTACAGTGCCTACACATGCCCCAGCAGGTGGTGCCCCAACCCCCTGTACACCAGTCCCAACTGCTCCCTGGCACCCGGCACATTCCACCACTAACCTCTGTGGCCAGGCAACAATTGCACTGAACATGGTGGGGGGACACTAGCCCACCAGGTTGGGTCCACATGCCCATCATCTAGTGGGACGGGGGTCCTGTGTTAATCTCAGGTGGTCTGTGGTGAGCCTGTGTGGTGTGACAGGAGTTTGCCGCAGGGTTCCGGAAAGCACAAGTATGGGGACTTAGCTGCTGAGACCCCTCTTGCACCTGAATCAGGTGCAGGGTCCCTGGAGCACCAGGCATTGGTGCAAGCTGCTGTTTGCCGCAGCTTGCACCAGACACAGGCCCCTATGAGAATCGGGCACATGTAGTATAGGAATGGCAGTAAAGTATTGAACTGATGCCAACTCCACCCCACCCTGCAGAAATGGACAGGCATTGGGGTGTGCCTTTGGGTCATTGCCCATAACGGTTATGACATTTCACCTCACCCTACCCTGCAGACACTGACAAGTGTTGACATGTGCCTTGGGTGTTTGGGCTTTACTCACCTCATTCCATAAGGAAATATGCTGAAATGGGTGCAGTATAGGAGAATAGGATGAACTCTGGGGCCAGAGAGTCCAAGGTGCACCTCGATGCCTGTGACTGGCTGCAGTGTGCGGGTGTTGGTGGAATGGCATGAGCATTACTGTCAACAATCCCAAATCACATCCCTGACACCTGTCAGTCCCTACAGGGTAGGGCGTTATCGTCAAAAACCCTAACACCGTGGGCATTTCCTGGTATTTTTACTGCAAGTTTTCAACATTGGCTTTTTGTGATCCCACTGCATGAACAGTGACACTATCAGTTTATTAGCGGAAAGGTGATTTTGCACAACGACAGTGCCATTTGGTGCCACAGGTGCGAAAAACACATTTCGAACAGGATGTGAAAAATGACAGCTGTACTGTTCATGAGGAGGTATAAAAAATGGCATTGTTGAAAATCTGGAATGAAAATATAAAAAAACTGGTGAAGTCACGAGTGTGCATAGAAACTGCTCAATGCACACCCATAATGTAATTAGTTTTGGGATTTTTTGCAGCAGATTTTCAACATAGGCATTTTTGGACCTCCACTCATGAACATTGTCACTGTGATTTTCTTAATCTATCCCGAACACTGATTTCCCACAGCGACTGTGCTATTCTGTGCCGGAAGTGTAAAAACAACATTTTGGCCAGGGTGTGAAAAATGACAGCTGTACTGTTCATAAGGAGGTGTGGAAAAATGCCAATGTTGAAAATCTGGACTGAAAAGATTATGAATTTGTGAACTTATGAAGTTGCGTAGAAATTGCACAATGCACGCTCATAACGCAGTCATTTTATGGACTTTTGTCACCAAATTATCAACATAGCCAGTTTAAGACCTCTGCTCATGAACAGTGTCACTGTGATTCTCTTAATCTGTCCCAAACATTAATTTCATGAACCGACCACGCCACTGTGCACTACATGTGCGAAAACACATTTCAGGTGATAAGTGAAAAAATGACGGTTGTACTGTTCATAAGGAGATGTGGTAAAATGGCAATGCTGATTGAGTGAAAATATTAAAAAAAGCTCGACATTACAAGCATGTGTAGAAACTATGCAAAGCACGCTCGTAAAACAGTCATTTTGGGGAATCCTTTTCACCAAATTTTCAACATAGGGTTTTTGGGGGCCTACCTCATGAACTGTGTCACTGTAATATTCTTACTCTGTCCTGAACATTGATTTCGCACACTGACTGTGCCATTGTGCACTACATGTGCGAAAACACATTTCAGGTGAGATGCAAAAAAAATGACAGCTGTACTGTTCATAAGAAGGTATGGTAAAATGGCAATGTTGAAAATCTGGAGTGAAAATATTAAAACTGCTCAAAGTTACGAGCGTGCGTAGGAACTGCGCAATGCACGGTCATAAAACAGTCATTTTGGGGAATTATTTCATGAAATTTTAAACATAGGGTTTTTGGGGGACTACCTCATGAACTGTGACACTGTTGTTTCGTTACTCCGTCCTGAAAGGTGGTTCCATGCAGTGACCGCAAAATCACCTTTTGGGACGAAATAACAAAATGGCAGTGACTTAGTTTATGAGGTGGGGTTCCAAGAACCCCATGTTGAAAATGTGATGAAAAAATTCCTCAAAATGGCCGAGATATGCACCAAAGTAAAAAAAAAATACATTTATGTCATTATACAACTTACCGGCATTTCTTCAGTTCGCAGTCGGTTTTGAAGAATGCAGACATGTTCCCAGTCCACCAAAGATCATTGTGCTGGGCTCTGGAGGTAATTATGGGGTGAGAAGGGGTGTGGGGAGGTGGGTACACAGAGGTGGGTGTGGGTTGGGAGGGACCACCAGAATCAACGAGGGACCGTTTCTAGTTTACGTTTTTTTTAACAAAAACATTGCGGGAAGGTTTTCTTTTTTCAGGAGATTTAATTTTGGCATGCTGGGGTGGGCTCCAGCATGCCATAATCATTGCTGATGATGCAGTAGATAGCAGGGGATTGGGCACCCAGTCGGCACATATCGAAGTAGGGAGGCAAAGCCAGAGTTGGGCACCCCCTCAGCACACAAGAAATTGGGGTGAACATTAGGCCGATGGGGAGTGGCCTCACCCATTGGCACATATAAGTGTGGGAGGTGGCAAGAGCTGAGGGGGATTGGGCACCCTCGGGTGGCTTTCTTTTTTTTACTTTATTGAAATGTTTCACCAGGAAGGCACACTGAAGGCCGGCGGCGGCTTTCCATTGGTTTTGTGGGGACTGTGAGAGTCCAATGGAGAAGCTGTTGCCATGGCAACACAGTACAATGGTGCTGTGTTATTGGCTGCTGCAGTCAGGGAGGCCCCACCATACAAACAGCTGATTGCATAGTGACGGGCTCTCCCTGATTGCACAGGCTCAGTTACTTTGATCTAGTGGCCTGCTCATTAACTGCCGGTGATCAACAGCAGGCTTATCTATTGGCCGAGGCAGTCACCAGCCCCTGAATGGGCTGCTGCCATTCGGCACAACACTACCATGCCTCCACAACCCACTTGTAAAGAAACCATGATGCTGTGTTTCTTGCACATGCCTGCAAGCAACATAAAAATACAGTAATTTGAGCCCTGCAGATGACTGCTCTTGATTTCTGGAGTACATATTTTGTTTTTAAGGCAAACCAGAGCCTTGCAGTCAGTGCAGCCATGGATCCAAGTTAAAACATAAGCAAAATGCTGCATGCTTATTTTCAGGTATTGAAGACTTTAGGCTGGATTTCCATAAATTTATGGCATGATTATGCCAAAATTGCACTAACTGCACCACAACTGTTAGACCACAAAAATGAGATCTAACTTCTTAATGTAATTACTGCTACGCATAAAAAATGATGCAAGCATCAACATTCTGAGGCATACATCATTTTTGTGCAGTAAAGTGAGTAGTGTCACAAATTCCTCAGACTGCTTGAAAATCATATGCAAGCATTTTGGAACATTTATGATGATGCAGCTGCAGCAGTAAACTGCAACAAATGTAGTGACAAAACCTTCAAGTCTTTCAGACTGGCAACATTTCCAGTCCACAGCTTGGCACCAAAAGGCTCAACATAAGCTGTCTTGCTTTTAAAATGATAAAAGCACAACAGACATCCCTCTGTTTGGATCCCAGCAAGGTATGTTTGCTCATCTCATCAGCATACACTCAATATTTTAATTCCTCTTGTTTTGGAAAAAGAGCAGGAAGCATTATTTATGAGGAAAACTGTAATGACAAGAACCCGAATACTGTAGCTCAGGAGTTGCACAGGCAATGAGAATCCTCTAATTATGTATATTTCTATAAGATGTTTATCCATAGCAGCGTTTATACAGGTGCTACTAATAGTGAAGTCAGGAGGACCTGTGTAGCTTCCATTCATATAAAATAGTATATAGTGTCACAACCCCACTCAGCAGGTCAGGCCCTCTGCTCCCACAGTTCCAAAATCCGAGCGCAGTATTGTGAACAGGGTAACAGAACAGCGCAAACCTCCTGTCTGTTTTGTGGGTCCGAATCACCTTTGGTCTCAAGTTCTGGAGGAATTCAAACTGTGAACCTCTTGCTAGCATACCCAACTGTACAGGCTCAGATAATTCTGCTCTTCAGGGAATGCCAGATATCTTTCGTCTACGGGCACCAAACCAGGTATACAAAATGACCCCTTAAAAACTCTATGAAAGACCTTAGGTAAATTTTTACCTTTTCCCAATTTGGAATACCATTAAGCTTATGAACAGTGTTGCCAAAATCTTAACCATCCATGCATCACAGGCAAACAGGAAGGACTTGGAAGACATAGGCAGTCTCTTTAAAATAAGAGGTTTTACTTAAAATGAATAAAATATGTAAAATGTAACCACAGAACAATATATCTCAAGACATGCAATCACTTAAAAGAAAAAGGTAAAATACAAACATAAACTCCTACCACAATACACTTAGACTTGTCTATTTAATGTATACCTTCTTACAGTACTTTAGCTAGCTGTTGTTTTCAAGGGAGTCTAAACAGCAATGTCTGTAAGTGGAAATACAAAATTCAGTTAAACTGTCTCTAAACCTGCCCCTTCCATGATGTCACCTAGCTCCTCCATGTAAAACATAGCAATTAATACACACAGGATGTCCCATCACTAGGGGTATATTAAATAAGGTGACATCAGCAAAAACTCATTTCCCCATATGACACTTTGATCTTGAGTCTTTTCCTGCTTTTTAAAAGACATCAGAAAACTTTTACAACTCTTCAGTTTTCTCACCTTGCTGCAACTTATTTTTTCAGCACCAGTTGAAATTAACTGCCCTTCCTGAGGATGCCATAAAATGGATATTTTAGTTCCTGGCTTCAAGCACACAGATGCTAAACAAGGCTATAAAATGTGACTTCTTGGAAGTTAATCACACTACAGAGATCTGTTGTTTAACATATCCCATTCTTTGAACTGAAACCTGGGGGGGGGGGTCATCCCAGGAGCACAGGATGTCTCATGAGAGACACTCAATAGCACATTTTCATATTACAAAATCATCGAGCAATCAGAACCAGCTGTCCAAGTGTCACAATCCTCCCCACCTAGACTGAATTTGGGGGCTCTTTCCCTGCACGGGATGAGCTTCCCAAATCAGTTCCCTCCTCATAGACATGAGACAAGCCATCTGAGTTCTGATTGGTTGCTCCAGCCCTATGTAAGATTGTCATGTCATACCCTTGCAAAGCAAGACTCCATCTTAACAATCTACCATTAGTTCCCATTTGCGTCAGCCAAACCAGGGGGTTGTGGTCAGTTTGTGTCACAAAATGCTGCCCATATAAGTATGGCTCTAAGCTTCTTTAGGGCCCATACTATCACAAGACACTCATTTTCCACAGCAGAGTATGCCTGCTCCCTGGGAAGTAACTTTTACTCAGGTACACTACCGGGTGAGCTTTCCCTTGGTTGGATGTCTGGCTCAGTACTGCCCCAATACCCACGTCTGAGGTGTCAGTCTGAACTATAATGGGTTTGCTAGAGTCAGGACTTGTCAATACAGGAGCACTGCACAGGTCCTCCTTCAGTCTGGTAAAGGCTTCCTCACAGGCTGGTCCCCACATAATTTTCTTTGGCATCCTTTTCTTTACCAGGTCAGATAGGGAAGCAGCCAGGGCACTGTAATTGGGTACAAATTTCTTATAGTACCCTGCTGTCTCTAGAAAAATCCAGACCTGCTTCTGCATTTCTGTTCTGGGCCATGCCTGGATCACCTCTATTTTTATTTGGTTAGGACAGAACTGTCCCCAGTCTACCACATGCCCAAGGTATGCCACTTCTCCCTTGGCCACCTGGCACTTCTCAGCTTTGACAGTGAGCCTGGCCCTCTGTATCCTGCCCAGCACTTCCCTAAGGTGGGACAGGTGTTACTCCCAGCTGGCACTAAAGATGGCAATGTCATCCAGGTATGCCACAGTGTACTCCTCAGCACCATTTAACACCTGGTTCACCAAACTTTGGAAAGTGGCCAGGGCGTTCTTCATTCCAAAAGGCATTACTTTAAATTCAAATAAGCCTTTCAGAGTGATGAAGACCAACCTCTCCCTAGCTCTGTCTGTTAACTCTACCTGCCATACCCCTTGGTCAGGTCAATAGTTGTAAGGTAGGTCGCCCCTCCCAACTTGCCCAGGAGTTCATCCGTCTGGGGCATCGGGTGGGTGTCTGACTTTGTGACTACATTCAGTCCACAATAGTCCATACAGAAATGAGTAGAGCCATCTGGCTTGGGCACAAAGACTATGGGTGAGGCCCAGGGGCTGTGGGATCTCTGGATTACCCCTAAATCCAGCATCTCCACTGCTTCCCTCCTAATGTCCTTTTGAACAGCCTCTGACACCCGATATGCTACCCGCTGTATGGGTGTCTGTGTCTGTTTCCCTGTCTCCACATCATGCGTCGCTAAGGGGGTTAGTCCAGGCTTGGTGCTAAACAGGGGGGGAAAAGTCTGCTAAAACCTCCCTTACTTCCTGGATCTTGCCCAGGGTCAGCTGGGGAGACAATTTTACTGCCTCTACAGAGGACTCCCGCTTGTTTTCTTCCAGCAAGTCCAAAAGGGGGTCTCCTTCATCCATCCCCTCCTCAGGACTACACACTGCAAACACCATGTCAGCCCTATTAGCATATGGCTTCATCATGTTGACATTGTACATCCTTTCTTTCTGTCTTCTGTCAGGTAACTCTATAATATAGTTCACATCATTTATCTTCCTAACTACTTTGTACGGTCCTGCCCACTCAGCCTGCAACTTGTCTTTCTGGACTGCAATAAGGACCATGACTCCCTGACCCACCATATATGAGCGAGCTCTGGCTCTGTGGTCATACCACACTTTTTGTTTCTGTTGGGTAGCTGACAGGTTGTTCTGGGCTGTTCTCATAAGCTCCTTGAGCCTTTCCCTAAACCTAAGGACGTAATCCACTATGGGAGTTCCCTGGGTGGCGTGCATGCCTTCCTAGTTCTCCCAGATCACGTCTAGGGGTCAGCATACCCAGCGTCCATATAAGAGTTCAAAGGGTGAAAATCCTGTCAACTCTTGGGGCACCTTCCTGTATGCAAACAACGGGTGAGGAAGGTATTTCCCACTGTCCTTCCCATGCTGTTCAGCAAACACCCAGAGCATTGACTTCAGGGTACCATTAAATCTTTCCACAAGCCCATTGGCTTGTGGGTGATACAGTGTCATGCATCTCTGCACCACCCAGCACTTCTCCCACAAACATTTTATCAGGTCCGATGTGAAAGAACTGCCTCGACTGGTGATAATCTCCTGCGGAAACCCTAAAAGGGCGAAAATCCCAAGTAATGCATCTGCCACTTTGTCTGTCCTCAGTGAGGATAGGACGACTGCCTCTGGGTACCGGGTGGCATAATCCACCACAGTCAGGATGAATCTCTTCCCTGAGGAGCTAGGGGTATTTAAAGGCCCCACAATATCCATTCCCACCCTCTGGAATGGCTCCTCTACTTTGGGCAATGGAATTAGGGTGGCATGGGTTTCCTTGCCCACTTTCCCTATTTCTTGGCACCGGTGACAAGACCTGCAATACTCCTTCAGTTGCTGGGTGAAGTTGAGCCAGTAGAAATTCTGGGCCAACCACTGCGTAGTGCACACGATTCCCAGATGACCAGACAAGGGACTATCATGTGCAAAGTTGAGCAACTGCTCACGATACCCCTGGGGAACGACAAGCTGCCTGCCTAGCACCCCTCCCTCTATCTGCACAGCCTGAGTATACATCAGTCCATTTTCCCAATAAACCTTATGTTTACTGTCACCTCCTTGTGCTCTGTCAGAGTCTGCCCAAGCCCTCAGCTTCTCTAGACTAGTGTCACCTTTCTGAGCAGCTGCAAACTCCTTACACATTCGTAGGGTATGGGACAGGTCCCCTTCAGTCTCTAAACTAGAGTCCCTAGCACTAGCGTCAGGGCACTCAGGATCACTGTCATTCCTAACCCTCTGACAATGGGTCACCCCTCCCTCTTTGGAGTAACCCTCTGTAGCTGTGTGGTTAACTGCTACTG
This sequence comes from Neoceratodus forsteri, assembly GCA_016271365.2. Classification (NCBI taxonomy): domain Eukaryota; kingdom Metazoa; phylum Chordata; order Ceratodontiformes; family Ceratodontidae; genus Neoceratodus; species Neoceratodus forsteri. Next base: position 1,173,698,979 of record CM057453.1, on the reverse strand, counting down.
GGGAAATTGCTACCCCCTTTTCATTAGTCTCCATATCAGGAGACACAGGCTGGGGAACCAGCCTCCCAGTGGATTCCACAATGGCTTCTGTGGGGTTCAGGGAACTACAATTTTCCCTTGCTACTTGGCTATGGGTAACTGCACACAATATTCCCTGTCAAGATTGTTTCCAAGGATGACGTCCACTGCTAACGTTTTGGCTACAGCCACCTGTTGCACAGTTTCCCCTGTTTCACCCCAGTCTAGAAGAACACTAGTGAGGGGCAATGTTTTCTCCCCACCGGTAAGGTCTTGTACAGTGACATATTTATTGGGTATAAGCTGACCAGGCTGTACCAGATCCCCTTTTACCAATATCAGGTCCTTAACCCTTGTGTCTCTACACCATTCACCATGACTGGGTGCATGTGTTCTCTCATATTCACAGGCATGCTTCTAGGGACACACAAACAATCCACTTCTTTCCTAGCCCCCAGTTGTGTACTGCTCACCCTTTTGGGACACTGTCTGGCAATATGCCCAGTTTCTTTACTCAACCAACATTCATTTCTTTTCTCAGAGAAATATTTTCTCTGAAACCTGGGGCTAACTGGTTTTGGCGGAGGCAGTGAGGGTTTTAGCTGCCATGAAGGCACGCTTTTCCCTTTCTGTGCTGCCACGCCCACCCCATTCACTCACACAGCAGGTCTGCTGTTGGCATAGCAGTCCGAGATTTCAGCAGTCTCTTGCACTGTTTTGGGATCTCGGTCCTCCAGCCTGATTTTCAGCTCTGCTGGGCATGCCCAGAAAAAATGTTCTAACAGAATCACATTTTCAATTTTATCTACAGAGTTTGCTTCAATTCCTTCCAACCGATGTTTTAAAGACTGACGTTGTTTCGGGCTAGCTCATGTCAGGTCTTCTTCTGAGCTTACAGAATTTAGCTCTGTATGATTCAGCAGTTAATTCACATTTTTTTAACAGTGCAGCTTTAAGTTTGCTGTAATCATTACTGTCCTCATTGTCCATTTGACCCAATGCATCCCGAGCTTTCCCAGTAAGTTGCAGGGATAGCTGGAAGCTCCAGGACTCCCTAGGAATTTTAGCCTGAATACAAACGTTTTCAAAAGAATTTAAAAAGGCATTCATATCCATCCCCCTATTTAAATTCAGCTATCAATTTGGAATTCAATTTGTAACCCAGTCCTGTTGTTCCAGTTAAACCCAAGCCACTTACCTTCTCTGGTGCTGGTGATTGGAGTCATAGCTTCTCCAGTTCATGTTGCCTCTGGCGCTCTCACTCCTCTCAGTCCGCATCTCGCTGTTCATGGTCCCTCTTCTCCTCTGCAGTTCGCTGGCGCTCATACTCCTCACGGTCTGCCTCGCACGGTTCACAATCCATCTTCTCCTCTGCAGCTCACTGGCACTCACGCTCCTCTCTGTCAGCCTCCCGCTGCTCCCACTCTCTCTTCTCCTGGAACTCCAGCTCCATTCTGCGCAACTCAATCTGCAGCCTAAGTACTTCTGGCTCCAGAATACTGGTGACCTTTCCCTGCTGCTGTGGCCCTTCGCTGGCACTGGCCCTGCTGCCCTCCTCATCGGATCTGGATACTGCACTGGCCGCTAGCTCCTCCACGCCCAAAGTTTGGTCTTTTACAGTCACTGTCTGTGACTCGATGCTCTGGGTATCACCTCGTACAGGACTCCTCTGTCCCTGCACAACTGCTTTAAGTAGTCTACAGTGTGCCCACTGTATTTGGAAGCCATCTTCTTCCCTAACTACGGCTACTCTAACTTGCACTTTAGAAAAAAAATAAAACAGGTAGGAACTTGACTGTAAGCCAAGTGATATAGTTCTGTTTCCTTTTTTTAAAAAAAAAGAAATCACTGCCTTGTTTTGCAAGTGAGCTGACAGTATTAAGCTGATACACTGAACAATAAAAGCTTGTATTACCAAAATTATCCCACCACTGCCACCAATCTGGAAATTATCAGCACCGCTGCCACCAATCTGTCACAATCCCACTCAACAGGTGAGGCCCTCTGTTTCCACAGTGCAGTATTGTGAACAGGGTAACAGAACTCGGTAACCCTCCTGTCTGTTTTGTGGATCCGAATCACCTTTGGTCTCAAGTTCTGGGGGGATTCAAACTGTGAACCTCTTGCTAGCATACCCAACTGTACAGGCTCAGATAATTCTGTTCTTCAGGGAATGCCAGAGATCTTTCACCTACAGACACCTAACCAGGTATACAAAATGACCCCTTAAAAACTCTATGAAAGACCTTAGATAAATTCTTACCTATTCCCAGCTTGGAATACCATTAAGCTTATGAACAGTGTTGTCAAAATCTTAACCATCCATGCATCACAGGCAAAAAGGAAGGACTAGGAAGACACAGGCGGTCTCTTTAAATAACAAGGTTTTACTTAAAATGAAAAAAATATGTAAAATGTAACCACAGAACAATATATCACAAAACATACAATCACTTAAAAGAACAAGGTAAAATACAAACATAAACTCCTACCACAATACACTTAGACTTGTCTAGCTTATGTATACCTTCTTACAGTGCTTTAGTTAGCTGTTGTTTTCAAGAGAGTCCAAATAGGAATGTCTCTAAGTGGAAATACCAAATACAGTTAAACATAGAAACATAGAATTTGACAGCAGATAATGACTGCTTGGCCCACCCAGTCTGCCCATTTCCCTACCAAATGGATAAGCTGCAGATCCTAGTTAACCAGCAGCCTACTTCTTCCTACCCCCACCCCGTAGAATTGCCTTATGACTGTCCAATGCATGCTTGAATTCCACCACTGTTTTGACTCCACAACCTCCTCTGGAAGGCAATTCATGCATCCACAACCCTCTCTGTGAAAAATACTTCCTTACATTACCTCTGAGCAGCCCCCATCTTCAAATTGTGCCCCTTGTTCTTGCACATTTCTTTTTTGAAAGATGCTACCCTCTTGGACTTTGTTGATTCCTTGAGGTACTTGAAAGTTTCTATCATGTCACCCCTCTCCTCCTTCCTCGAGGCTATACATATTAAGCTCCTTAAGTCTCTCTTCATATGTCTTCCAGTGCAGACCCTGCACCATTTTAGTTGCCCTCCTCTGGACAGCTTCCATCCTGTCTATGTCTTTGCAGAGGTTGGGCCTCCAGAACTGCATGCAGTACTCCAGATGGGGTCTCACCAGCTGTCTGTACAGAGGGATAACAACTTCCTGTTTTCTACTGGTGATGCCTCTCCCTATGCATCCCAGTATACCCCCAGCCCTCCTTACTGTCCTCTCACATTGCTTGCCCACCTTTAGGTCATCTGATATGACTACCCCCAGGTCCCTTTCCATTGTTGTTGTTGTTAGTATCTCACCCCCCATTGTGTACTCTTCCCCTGGGTTTTTGTTTCCCAGGTGCATTACCTTGCACTTCTTAGCATTGAATCTAAGCTGCCATACATTTGACAATTCCTCTAACCTTGCCAAGTCCCTTCTCATGCTTTCCACCCCAGCTTGTGCATCAACTCTGTTGCAGATCTTTGTGTCATCTGCAAAGATACATACTTTTCCTTCCAGTCCCTCTGCAATGTTGCTTATAAAGACATTGAAGAGTACCGGTCTTAATACTGAACCCTGCGGTACCCCACTAGTAACCCCCCTTTCTTCAGAGTGGACTCCATTTACTATTACTGTCTGTGTCCTATTCTCCATCCAATTCTTTACCCAGGCTATCATCTTGGGACCCACTTTCAGGCTGGCTAATGTGTATATTAATCTTTTGTGTGGGACTGTGTCAAATGCCTTGCTAAAATCTAGGTAGGTCATGTCCACAGCCCCTCCCTGATCTACTACTTTGGTCACCCAGTCAAAGAAATCTATTAGATTCATCTGGCATGACCTTCCCCCTGTGAATCCATGCTGCCTTGGGTCCTGTGCCCCTCTGGCCTCTAGATACTCAACAATTCTTTCCTTCAGAAGAGATTCCATCATTTTCTCTATCACTGAGGTTAAACTAACAGGTCTGTAGTTTCCTGCTTCAGCCCTGCTCCCACTTTTGTGAAGGGGAATCACATCTGCTCTCCTCCAGTCCTCAGGTACCACCCCATCCTCCCATGATTTGTTAAAGAGAGTAGTCAGTGGTGTCACTAGTTCTACCCTTAGTTCTTTTAGAATTCTAGGATGAATCCCATCAGGCCCCATTGCTTTGCCCACACGTCAGTTTTAAGAGTTCTTTCAGAACCCTTTCTTCTGTTAATGGGCTGGTATCAACTTTGTATCCAGAGTGTTTCTATTGTTTGTTTTAGGTACCTCCCCTCTTCATTTGTAAATACTGAGCAAAAATATTTGTTTAGTATCTCTGCCTTTCACAGTCACCCTCTTCCCACCTCCCTTTATAAGCCTCACTATCCCTCCCTTGGTCTTCCTTCACTCCCTGATGCACCTATAAAAGGTTTTATCCCCCTTCTTAACTGAGTTGGCTATCTTTTCCTCTGTTTGGGCCTTTGCTGTTCTGACTGCCTTCCCTGTCTCTCATGAGACATCCTGTGCTCCTGGGCTGACAACCCCCCATTTTTCAGTTCAAAGGATAGGATATGTTAAACAGCAGATCTCTGTAATGTGATTAACTTCCAAGAACTCACAATTTATATCCTTGTTTAGGATCTGTCTCTAAACCTGCCCCTTCCATGATGTCACCTAGCTCCTCCCTGTAAAATATAAAAAATAATACACACAGGATGTCCCATCACTCAGGGGGTATATTAAATAAGGTGACATCAGCAAAAAAATAATTTCCCCATATGACCCTTTGATCTTAAGTCTTTTCCTGCTTTATCAAAGACATCAGAGAACTTTTACAACTCTGCAGTATTCTCACCTAGCTGCAACTTAGTTTTTCAGCACCAGTTGAAATTAACTGCCCTTCCTTAGGACATCATTAAATGGATATTTTAGTTCCTGGCTTCTTCTCTGGCAGGGATCAGGGCTTTGTCACCTCCCACATCTTGGTCAGCTTAACCAAAGCTTTCAGCATGGCTGCCCACTCCATTGTTCTGGACAAGCATAAGGAAGCTGAACTGTCTGCCTCCTCAGCTGAGTGGTTCTGCTCCTTCATTGAGGGTAGATTGCAAGCTGTCCATATTGGAGAATTCATTTCCTCCTCACTCCCAATTAGGTTAGGCATCTCCCAAGGGTCTGTCTTTGGCAAAATTCTTCAACCATTTTTCTAAACAACCTCCCCACTGCCTGCTCCTCTGTGTCCATTTATATGTACGCAAATGATACACTATGTTTTACCTCTGGGTCCCCCAACTGGACTTTAACAACATCCAGCTCTGGTTCTGAGAAAATCTGTTATTCTTCAATGCAAAGAAAACAGTCTTTATGAGTTTTGGCACCAGGCAGAGGCTTGCTAGAGTCTTCCCCACTTCCTTCCTTCCACACCCTTGAAGATGTCTCCTCCTTCAAGTAGCTCCGGGTCTGGCTGGATCACCACCTTAATTTTCCTGTTCATGGGAATGCTTTCCACAAGAGCTGCAGCCAAAACATGGAGAACTGTACAGTAATAAAAGAAGCATCCCACTTGCTTTATGCAGAGAAATGCTCACGAAGATGATGCTCACCATTTTCGAGTACGGAGACATTATCTGAAGTGTTACTCTGAAGTCCACTTTAACTAGACTGGACCCCCTCTTTTACTCCTTCTGTCAATTTGCCCTTGACAAACCTCTGCATACTCATGACAGTTAGTTGTATACCTCCCTCTTCCTCCCCTCTCTTGATGCCAAGTGCCTTACCCACTGTGCCTCCTTTATCTCCAAATTTTGGTTTGGCTTCCTATTCTTGTATCTTGCTTCTTTCATCTTTCCCCCCCTTTTACCTCTTACTCTCTTTGCAATGATTGCTTTCACTTTATTGCTTTTCCACCAATTAAATCTACTGCTGGATAAGTTGCCTTCTCATTCCACTTCCAAAATCTTTGGGTCTCTCTCTCCCCTTTCCATTCACTCTACTCCTTCCCTTCTTGCTCTATAATTTCTCCCCCATGATTTCTCTCTTCACTCCTACATTTGCTTCTAATATCGGGGTCACCTGCCTTCCACCCTACACTAACACTAGCACAGCCCATTTCACCTATTTCATTGGTCAGCACTCCATGCTCCTCATATTATTGTTTTGTTGTTGTCCGGTGTTTTATGCTATTTTGCCTACTCTGAAATTTACTCCATGGTACTTACTGTACGACAATGTTATTCTTGATGTTTTTGTAGTAATTTGTATATGTTGTTTTACTTGTTTCCATATTATTGCACATATTTGTACAGTACATTGTAATTTGTATCTGTTCTCCACCTCCTCCCCCCCCCAGGACACATCTGAAAATGAGCTGATACCAGCTCAGTATGACTTTCCTGGTAAAACGTTTGAAATACATACATACAGTTAAGTTACATATTAACTGAAAGGTGCAGGGATTCACTTCCATAAAAGCAAACTTCATTAAACAGCAATGAGTGCTTTAGCTTTCAGATTATGAAATGAAAGCAGCCAACTGAGCTGTAGCATCATTTGCAGTGGGTTTCTGATTTTCTTCATTTTTTATTTTTTTTAGTAATCTTTTTTATCATGGTTGTAAGCTCATGAACAGTGTCAAACAGTTTTCAGTTCCTGATATCCTTGCCCAGGTGTACAGCTAGGAGGTACTGAAGCCCATGTGCATCAGATGATGTCCTGAAGGTCCCACAGGGACTAAGTGTCTCTGAAAGGATTCAAACGGGTGATATCCTGGTGATCTTCTTATGGATGGTACAGACATAAGGGCTTGGTAAGGACATTCCTCACTGATGGGTCAGGAGGCCTTTTTCTACAAACAATTTCTATGTCTCTGTGCTGCATCTCCTGTCTTGAAAGATGACCTTCCCTTATTTTAAGCCTGATTTAGCATTTTGTTTAAATTTAAAAAAATGAAAATGAGCACTATTTTTAATAAGGCTATTTCCATGTTTTCATCATTATTTCCTGCTGTTTTTATCAACCATCACCCCAAAAGATGGGGAGCAGTGTCAGTTGCATTCTACTTTAAATTAGTCAGAAGACAAGTGATGTTGAACAATTGAGGCCAGATGTTCAAAATGTTGCCCAGTGTCTGCACCTGTGCACAACATTCAAAGGGAGCTGTAGCATGCATTAAAAGGATTAACACACACAGACACACACACACACAAAATAATGTAAGCGGTGGGCAAAGGAAGGGGCGGGGACAGGAATCCTAGTGCAGCACAGTATTCAGTGCGGTAGAGCTGTGTAATGGGATTAGAGCAGGCCACTTTTCACTGCACAATTACCACTGAAAGAAGTCCTACTTACTCCTGCCAACCCTAGCAGCTGGTGGAGCCACTGTAGCTAACAACCACTTTGACAGTGGAGGGGGGACTCCTTCTCCCTGCTGGCTAGTGGCATCCCTCAGCCTCTGAACCCTAGACCCATTAAAATAAAGTAAGTCTACTGGTCCCTCCACCCTCTGATCATCATCCTGTTACATGAAAAGAATATCCCTGATGTCCAGTGGTGCCCTCTGCCCTCCAATCACTGGCCCCATATTTGATCACATATTCCCTGATGTCTAGTGGTACCTCCACCCACCGATCACCATCCCAATACTAGCGTAATATTTCCCTGGCATCTAGTGGCCCCCCACACCATGGGCACTGAACAATCCCCCTGCCACCCCCCTACACCTTATCTGTGTTGCTAGTACCTCAGCAGCCCATATGGCAACCAGCACAGCCCTCCTCTCACCACCTCGTATGGCCACTGTATGCGATGAGATGGAGTGCACATCTGTACTGTGAAGGGAGCATGTGTACTGTCTACTGTGGACAATATGCATGATCCCTTTATAGTACAAGGGACAAGAACTCCATGTCATTGCATACAGCAGCCAGCTGAGGTGGTGAGAAGAGGGCTGTGCTGATCACCATATGGGTTCTTACAAAACTGCTGACACCGGTAAGGTGGAGGTGGTGTGGCTGGTTGCCCACAGTGCAGGAGAGGACACTAGATGCCAGGGGAGGATTATGCTTTTACATGGACAGGGATCACTGGGTGGGGGGGTGACCCTAGTTGCCAGGGAATATGTGATTGAATATGGGGCCAGCAACTGGAGGCTGGGGGAACCAATACACACCAGGGACTTCATCTTCTTAGACCAGGGCTGATGATCAGAGGGTGGGGGAGCTCACTAGACACAAAGGACATTCTTTTAGTGTAACCAGATGGTGATTGGAGGGTGGGGGTACCACTGGACATCAGGTACATTGTTTTTATTTAACAGAATGATGATAGGAGGGTGGTGGAGACCACTGGACATCAGGTACATTGTTTTTATATAATGGGATGATGATAGGAGGGTGGTGGAGACCACTGGACATCAGGTACATTGTTTTATATAACGGGATGATGATAGGAGGTTGGTGGAGACCACTGGACATCAGGGACATTTTTTTCATTTAATGGGATGGCAAGCAGAGGATGGGTGGTGTCACTAGACACAAGGGAAAATGTCCATTTTATGGAACCGGGTAATTGGGGTGGGGGCAGAGCCACACATTGAGCTCAGATCTGCTGTCACTTTTCATGCAAATGTGCCCATGGTTGGCATGCAAGTGGCCCCTTAGCACATTGCATGCCCAGTGGGCTGATTTTCATGGGGCCATCTGAATTAGGGCTGGGAGAACTCAGTGAAGTTCTGACCCTTATTAAATAAGAACTGGAACATGGTGAAGTTCTGATTAATTCTGATTAGTTCTGATTTACTGACAAATATTTGAAAAAATAAGAAAAAAATGCTTAAAAGTGGCCAAAGTCAATCTTATTTAACACAGAGGCCCAAAGGAAATAATGTAATGGAGTATTTGCATAAAAATGTATGCAAAACTACTAAAAAAAAAAGCAATCACTCACTACTAGCCCCTTCATGGCTGGCCTATAATGGTGGCATATCCTGCCAGGGTCCATGACATGAGTGTGCTGGGAGAGGCACAGAAAGAGAGAGAGAGAGACAGACAGACAGATGCAAATACCTACATCATAGCACCACCAAGCACTGCAGGCACTGCCTGGCAGCTAACATTTTTTTTTTTAATTAATGGTGCTGTGAGGGTATCATTTTGATGGATGTTCCAGTCATAGCCGAACAGGCCAAAGAAATGGATATGAATGATAAATAAGCAGCACTTAGACAGCCCACCCACCCTGCCCATGTGAATGATGTAAGTGCTTCACATACCCTGGTGTACTGTGGTATATGGTACACTAACTAGTCCAAGAGGTGGTAATGTTTTCTAGCACTATGACTACTTCTACTGAATCTGATCAACACACTGAATTCTTAAAGAGAAACAAAGACATAGTGATCACCACCACCCAGGCAGGCAGTCAGTCACACATTGCATCAGTCAAGTGCAGTGCAGTCATAAAACATTTTGCCACTGCCACCTGAAGACCTGATGACACACAAATCAATTACATCCTTCCTAGTTCCACAATTGCTACATGTCACTGCCAAGTAATTTAAGTATCAAAAATAAAATATAGTAATATAATAATCTCAGCCCAGTTACTGTAAGTGAGATGTATCTAGGCCAGCATACCACACACACACAATGAAGAAATTACATGAATTTTCAATTTAGTAGCATTTTTTTTCTGTGAAGTAATCACAGCCAAATATGGGGGATGTGAGAAATATACAAAAAGTCCTCAGTTTCTGGGTTTCAGGCATCTGCTAAGCCATGCACTGTACGAAAATTAAAACAGTATAGTCGGGATTTATTGCTGAGGGTAAACAAAGTGGCAAGTAGTAGTAGTAAGGACAAAAAATGATAAGTAGTAGTCATGACTCATGAGGACAAAAGGTGATAGTAGTAGTAGTAGTAGACAGCAGTACCCTACCTTCCAGATCAGATAGTGGTACCAGGTACCACCAAGTTAGTTGTGACATCAAATGCAGTTGCTTGCTGTGTTTGGACTCTGAACCCACTGATGTTATTATTTTTTCTATTCTGTGCTATCATTCAAGTAACAGTGGCCTGGCCTAGTCCATCCTGACCTGACATGTTGCAATTAATTGCTGCCTCATGTAGTAGACCCTATTGACAAAAGATTTTCACCACAGGCACAAATTTTTGAAAGTGTTTTGAGGATACATCCTGCTCAGAACAGTTGGTGTATGTTTTATTCAGGTACCATATTTGAAATTAAAGTGAGGAATGCTGACTTTCAGAAATGTGAGGTGCTTAACATTTTCTGGTGCCAAACAGGAGCGTGTGTCAGTAATGACATTACCAGCTGAACTAAACAATCATTCTGAACAGATGCTAGTCAGAAGGCAATTCATGTATTTCATTGCAATGTCTACTAAAGCAGGCCACATATTTTGTTTGGATTTCCAGTAATGCAAAGGATCAGCATTCCAGCTGATATTGGGCTCTGTCAGGTACATTTTAACAATAAGAACATGTCGGCAGAAAGGGACTGCATGATTCATCTAGTCAGCCCAGATTGCCTACCCCCTATCCTGTTCTTCTTCTGAGATTACTGCAGTACTTGTCCCAAGCTAGCTTAAAAGCAGTGACTGTTCTGGCCTCCATAATCTCTGGTGGTAAAATATTCCAAGGGTCTACCACCCACTCTGTAAAGTAGAATTTATGAATATTAGTTTTAAATTTACTACCTGTTAGTCTCAAACTATGCCCCCTCATCTGCGAGTTCTTGTTTTTGTGAAAGAGGTTTTCTGCTGTACCTTATTTATGCCCTTTATGCATTTGAAGGTTCCTATCATATCCCCTGTTACTCCTTTTCTTGAGAGAGAATACATTTGCAGGTGCTGTAGTCTAGACTCATATTGGTCCTGGTGCAGTTCCGGTACCATTTTAGTAGCTCTCCTCTGTACAGCCTCAAGCAGTCTATGTCCTTTTTAGATGTGGCCTCCAGATTGTACAGAATACTCAAGATGTGTCCTCACCAAGGATCTGTACAGAGGGAGTATGACCCTCTCACTTCCGCTGTAATGCGCCTGCCAATACATCTGAGGATGCTACTAGCTTTCTGTACTGCCTTTCACATTGTCTACCCACCTTTAAATCTTCAGAAATAAACACTCCGAGATCCCATTTGAGTTTTGTTTCTGTTATTTGTTCACCATCGAGTGAGTATGTTTTCTTGGTTCTCTTTTACCTTGGTGCATGACCTTTCTTTTGGCATTGAATTTCAACTGCCGGTCCCTAGACCATGATTCTAGGCTCTTTAGATCTGCTTCCATTGCTGCCATTCCTTCAATTGTTTCTAACCTATTGCAGAGCTTTGTGTCATCTGCAAACAGGCATACCTTACACTGCAGGCCATCAGCAATGTCACTGATAAATATATTGAAGAGGATTTGGCCAAGGACAGATCTTTGAGGCACAACACTGATCACCCTTCCCTTGCTAGACAGTGTTCCATTGACTATGACCCTCTATGTTCTATTGTGGAGCCAGTTTTGAACCCAATTTACTATTTTGTGTTCTAACCTGGAGTGCTCCAGCTTATTGACCAATCTTCTGTGGTGAACAGAGTCAAAAGCCTTGCTGAAATCAAGATAGACTATGTCTGCTGCCCCTCCCTGGTCCATTATTTTGGAGACCCAGTCAAAGAATTCATTCATATTCTTTTGACATGACCATCCTGCTGTAAGTCCAAGCTGTTTAGTATCTAGCTGCCCTGTTTCCATAAGGAACCTCACTATTTTTTCCTGAAGTAGGGACTCCATCAGCTTCCCCACTACCGAGTTCAAGCTCACTGGCTGGTAGTTTCCAGTCTCCTCCCTGCTTCCACTTTTGTGCAAGGGTACCACTGTGGCCCTTTTCCAGACCTGAGGTATTTCCTTGCTCTCTAGAGACTATGTGAATAATTCTGCCAGTGGGCCTGCAATATCCTGTGCCAGCTTCTTCAGAATTCTAGGGTGGATTTCATCTGGGCCCATTGCTTTATATGCTTTTAATTTAAAAAGCTCTTTTAGGACACTGTGTCTTGTAAATGGTATAGCATCTGCTTCTATGGTGAGTCCGCTTGTGTTCTGCATTTTGGGTCCATTCCCATTGTCTTCTTTTGTGAAGACTGAGCAGAAGAAACTGCTTAGAATCTCTGCTTTTTCATGGGTCTATGTGATAATGGTGAATGCCTAAAGGTGATCGCCGTTATCACTCAGTCAGAGTGCCAAACACATTTTCGGCACTCTGACAACCTAAGCCTCAGCACAATGGCGCCAAGACATATTTTACTACTTTCTGTGGGGGCACAACCCCTACTTAAGGATTCTCAACTCCAGAGTGGTGAATCTCGAGCGGGGTGAAAGTAGTTAAAATAAAGGATCGGGCCTGGCGCAATAAAAATCGCACCAATGCCAGGACCTGAACCGGTACCTCAGCCACCTCAGTCATTGCCCAATCCCGACACCACGCCACAGCTTGACTGATGACCACAGTACCACCCTACAGCCTCTCCACCCCCCTTGCCCATGCTCCTCCACCCCCAGCGTCCGTACATATAGCGACATCCTGTTGCCTAGTTCACCCACCCCTCATCCGGTCTCCCTACCTAGTCACCATGAGTGGATTGCACGAGGAAGGTTTGCCATAATGGATGGCGCCCTTCCTCATGCACCCACTTCACGGGTTACCTTATTCATTATCTTTTCCTGTCTGTTTGCTGTCCTTGGTTGATATTCTTATAATGCCTCGTTTGTTTTCCTTTTTCTCTGACGTATCTACAAAAGTTTTGTCACCCTTCTTCACTCCTTGTGTGATCTCTCTTCTGGGCTTTGGCTGCCCTTACTGACTTCCCTGCTTCTTTTAGCTTCATTTTGTAGCCTTCCATATCTCCCTCATTGTTAGTATCCTTGAATCTCTTGAACACTTTCCTTTTATCTTTTATTTTTGTTGCTACATCCTTGGTACACCATAGTAGTTTCCTCCTTTTCCTTGACAGAGAGATCTGCTTCGTGCAATGGGCAGTTACTCTGAATAATGCTTCCTGCAGGGCTTTCCACCTCTGTTTCATTGTGCCCCATTTCCCTACTAAGTATTTGTTTTATGGAAGCCCTTATTTGAGTAAAGCCAGCCTTCTTGAAATTCTGAGCCCTAAGTTTGCTGTGGATGACTTCCTCTTTACTGCTGATGGTGATCCAGATGGTTCTATGGTCACCGGTACCCAGATTGCTACCGACCATTGTGTCAGAGATTCTGTTGCTATTTGACAGCACAAGGTCCAGGATGGCTTTCTCTCATGTTAGTGTGGTCATCAACTGTTCTAGTCCTAATCTCTTTAGTGCTAGGAGGAATTCTTTGCTCCTTTCCATAGAGGCCATGTGTGAGAGCTAATCCACATCCAGTAGACTGAAATCACAGACCAACAGCAGTTCTCCATTGTCTGCCATTTGTAGGATGGCCTCCAGGAGGTCCCTGTCCAAGTATTTATCCTGGGCTGGGGGTCTATATACAACCCCAACTTGGATAGGGTACTTACTTCCTGCTCTGAGGGTTACCCAGAGGATTTCCACATTGCTACTCTGTCCCTGGGTTTGTCCCTGGCTGATTTTTATATACATTGCTACCCCTCCACCTTTCTCACCTTTGTGGTCTCTTTGGAATAGTATGTATCCTGGGGTAGCTACATCCCAGGTGTGGTTCTTGGTGAACCATGTCTCTGAGACTGCAACCTAGTCCAGGTCTGCCTCTGCCATTATGGTGGTGAGATCCGGGAGAGTTTGTTCACCAGGCTATGAGCATTGACACACAATGCTCACCTTCCTTGGTTAGAATTGATCACTGTGGAACTTCCCTTTTTTTGGTATATTTGCAGAAGACATTGTCTTTATGCTAAGTAGCCTTATCGGGTTCTTAAATGTGCCAATAAGGTGTGTGTTAGTGTTGTCTTGATCTGGTTGTGTGTTCATAGGAGACTGTTGAGGGGTGGCAACAGTTGTCCCCTGTGGTTCCTTGGGTGCTGCTGCCCACTCCCCATTAATTAGTTTAAATTAGAAATGAAAACGTCAAATTTCTGGCCTAGCACCTGGGTGCCCTCCTTGGTAAGGTGCAGGCCATCATATCGAAATAACTGCCTTTCCAAGAACATATTCCAGTCCCCTATGAATTAGTAGCCCCTCTCTGCACACCAGTCTCTGAGCCAGTTGTTGAGCTCAGAGATGTCTTTATCTCTGATTTTCTTCCTGCTAGCTCCTTTTTCTCATACCAGAAGAATCTCAGAGAATGAAACATTTAATGAAACTGGAGAAAGTTTGTAACCTAAAGAGATCAGATGCCTCTTGGTCTCCTCTACCGAATGATTGACAAGGTCATTGGTGCCTAGGTGGACTAAGATGTGCAGTTTTATCCCTGTGTTCCATATGATTTTCTCATTGGGGTTAGTGTCTCTGTGCGTTAATGATCCTGGAAGGCACCTGACAGCAACTTTTGTACTTCTGCTCTGTTGTAGGTGAGACTCTATTCCCTGAATCATAGAATCACCCATGACTAGTACATGATCTGCAGTTCTGTCCTGTGTCTTCCTGTAGCTTTGTTTTGCTCACATGAGCCATGTGGTAGGTATGGGCTCCTGTGACCTCTGTCTCATGAATGGCATGGGTGACAGTGGCTCAATCTGTTTAACATTTTTATCAGATTGTTTGTCTTATGGCATGATTGTGCAGCTCAATGATTTCTGACTGTCTGCCAGCCCCCAGGTTTAGTTGCCTCTGTGGTAGAGGTATCCATGGCTGGGGTGTGTGCTTAGGGCTGGTGGATTATAGTGCTGTGGTCTCCTGAATCTTTGTTCTAAGAATGACTATTTCAGCCCAAGTGGCATGGATCTGGTTTCTTAGATGTCTCAGAACATAACATGTGGGGCAGTGTCCTATATTATGGGCAATTGTTTTGTTGAATGGAGTCCCATAGTACTGCAGTGGACATAGTCCATTATGAGTTTGTTGAGAAGTTGATGGAAGAAGAGGTGATGGTTACTACTTGTGAGAGAGTAGTGGATGAAGGAAGAGTTGCAGGTTTTTGTTTAGAGGAGGATGGATGGCAGCAGTTGGAAGAAAGTGAAAGTTAGAGAGAGAAGGAGGCAGAATATTTTTTGGTTGTTTATTTTTTGTTTTTGCCCCAATGTGCCTATGTGAGGGCAGGAAGTATGGGATTCTGGAGGAAATATGCAGGCAAGTCTTAGGTAGTGGAGATATAAAAGTAAATGTGAGGCTCAGGACGAAATAGAAATGCAGGTATTGTATGTATGTCCCACCTTTGTAATTAGGAGAGGCAGGAAGGGGGCAGGGCCATGTAGACCCTATAAAGGCGGAGGATGACCCAGGGGTGCATGGGATTAGGAGGAATGGTGGGTGGGCAGAATATTTGTTTCTGCTACCTGTAAAAACAATCAGTGATGTTCTGCCTTTTAGATGTACCAAGCCTTTGTAACATCAATTGCACATAAGACCAAAGTACACACAGAACTGACAGGATGGAAAGGAAACTTCTTGTTTTGAAGTTAAGGGGGCATGGAGGAAGAGGCTAAGTAATAGGGGTCATAAGATGGAGCCTTGCAGGACTCCAGTGGTCACTTTCCTGCTATTAGATAGGATATTGTTTATTTTCACTTGTTGATTTCTATCAGATAAGTAGCTCTTAAACCATAGATACATACATAGATACATAGACCATGTCGGCAGATAAGGGCCTATGGCCCACCCAGTCTGCCCATTTGAGCTTATAAGTTCAGTTTGTTTTCCTAGAAGTCTGTTTCCCCTTACCCCTGACCTCTAGAATTCCTTTATGTCTATCCCATGCATTCTTAAATCCCGTGATTGTTTCAGCCCCCACCACTTCCTCTGGCAGGGTGTTCCACTTGTCCACCACCCGTTCTGTGAAGAAATTCTTTCTCATGTTTCCTCTGAATCGTCCTCCCTCCAACTTCATCCCATGCCTCTAGTCCTGGAACATCTTTTCACTTAAAAATAGTGTTTTCCTGCACTCTGTTTCTCCTGTAAGATACATGTATGTCTCTATCATATCCCCTCTCCTCCTCTCCTCCAGGGAGTACATGTTCAGTTCCTTCAACCTGTCTTCATAGGACTTGTGATGCAATCCATGCACCATCTTTGTTGCCCTCCTCTGAACCTTTCTACTCCTGTCTATGTCCCACGTAGGTATGGTCTCCAGAACTGTACACTGTACTCCAGGTGGGGCCTCACTAGTGTCTTGTATAGTGGAATTATGACCTCCCTTTTCTTGCTGGTGATGCCCCTGCCTATACATCCCAGCATCCTATTTGCTTTACCTGATGCCTTGTCACACTGTTTCCCTACCTTGAGGTCATCAGAGATGACAACCCCAAGATCCCTTTCCTGCTTGGTGCATGCTATATCCTCACCCCCCAACTGATATATTGTGCCAGGGTTTTTGTGCCCCATATGCATTATCTTGCACTTCTTTGCATTGAATTTCAACTGCCAAACCCTTGACCATTCTTCAAGTTTCTGCAGGTCCCTTCTCATTCTGTCTACACCCTCTGGTGTCTACTCTGTTACAGAGCTTTGTGTTATCAGCTAACAGTGAAATTCTGCTCTCTAGATCCTGCACAATGTCACTGATGAAGATGTTGAATAGGACCGGTCCCAGCACTGATCCCTGTGGTACCCCACTGGTCACTCTTCCCTCTGTGGGAGTGACAGCCATTTACCACCACCTCTGTGTCCTGCCACCCAGCCAGTTACCTACCCACCACACTACTGTCCTGCCCACACCCATATTCCCCAGTTGTGTAATAGTCTCTATGTGGCACAGTGTCAAAGGCCTTGCTGAAGTCCAGATAGGCCATGTCCACTGCCCTCCCCTGATCCACCTCCCTAGTCACCCAGTCAGTGGTCTTAGCAGATAGGTCAAGTGCCAGTAGTTTACAAAGTAGGACATTGTGATTAATGGTATCAAATGCTTTTGTTAGGTCAACATATATCAACCCAACTATTTGGCTGATGTCAAGTGCCTCATGTATAAAGTCTGTGTAGTCCATCAGCGCAGTAGTGGTGGGTGCTGTGGCCCTTTCAAACCCATGCTGCTAGAGGTACTGAATGTTGGATTTACTGAACTAGTTGACCAGTTGGTCTGAGACAATTCACTCAAGGGCCTTGGACAGCGGGGGCAGTGTGGAAGTTGGCCTATAATTCAAGTGCAGTGCACGGTCTCCACTTCTGTGCACAGGTGCCACCACCGTGGGTTTCCATCTCTTAGGAAATTGCACCTGACAGAGGGACAGGTTAAGTATTTTTGTAAGTGAAGGTAAAACTTTATCAAGGGACAGGGCAACGAGCTTTAAGTCTAATTGGTCATGACTGTGTGTGGTTTTTCCAAGGGTGCACTGTAGGTATTTTTTGGCTTCAGTGGTGGAGATTTTTTTTTTAAAAAGGAGGGTTTCCAGTTTGGTGGGCTGTGGGATTAGTTGGTGAAGCTTCAGGGGTGCATCCTTTATCATAAAATATTAGCAGGAGGATGGAGCTGAGGTCAGAGAAAGTGATGTTAGAAGTGTCCACAATGGTTTTGGGTCCTGAGTATTGTTACCATCTACTAATAGCATGGATGGGGAGCCTTACTGCTCTTTCCCATTATTTCAGTTCAAGTTTTTCCAGAATTGTTTCCCATCACCCCATGTTTTACTCAGAGAATCTTGAAATATTGTGCTTTGGTGAGTCTTATTTCATGGGTACAGTTGTTCCAGGCAGCCCTGTACTTTTTATAGTCAGCTGGATTACCAGTGGCCTTTGCCTTGTGCCATAGGTGGTCTCTCTAGTTACCATTAGGTTTAGAAGTGATTGAGTGATCCAGCTGTGATCCTTCCACACCTTTCTCCTTTGACTGCTCCTTTTCCACCTTCATCCTTTGCTAACCTCCTGCTTCCTTGAATAACTTGCATCCTGGTGGGACTCTCTCCCTTGGGATCTCCCTACTCTCTATCTCATCTTGTGGTGGCCTACTTCTTCCTCCTCATTTCTTCCATCACCACCCCAGCTAATTTAAATGTCCATCGAAGTAACATTTGAATTGTCCACTGAGGACTGTGATTGCCTCCTGGATGAAAGCAGGCCATCACCTCGGTATAGGCCTACCAGGTTGGCCATAGTCCCCAATGTAGCCATACCTCTCCTCTCTGCACCATTCCTTCTACCATTACTTGAAGGCCTTGGTGTGGAGCTCCATCTCCTTCCTCATATAATACAACACACACTCACCACTCACATTTTAAACACATGGGAAACACAGGATCAACCAGATAAATGATCTATCTTTTCCAAAAAATGAAATTTACACATGGAGCTGACTATGACAATTCATCTTTACATTTAAGCTGATGAAACACCCTTAACAAGTTAATGCATTAGCAGCCACAGTGGCTATGACCAGAATTAGTTTGAAGTAGTGGTACTGTGTGTTCCCCCATCCTGTTTGCCATGGATGTGGTGTCAGGATGACAAGCTGATGCTGTGACATGGCAATTCACTGGTGCCACAGAACTTCTGCAGACATTACAAACCACTGCCTCAGAAAGTGTATGACAGATGGTAAGCTTGACACAGAACATGGTCTAAATGTGCCACAGAAAAGTTGGGACCTTGCTTATTGCTTACTTAATGCACACCCTAGTGTGGCTTATTGCTAACTTACACAACTGTTTTCTCCAAATTCTCAGATTGGTATGAGTTGTGCACTGTGACATGGATCACAAATGCAAACCAAAACTTCAGTTCCAGCAGGATTTGTGCAGGGGAATACAGGTGTTTCTAAAGATTATTCCTGTGACTTCATACAATGAACAACTTCTGGGAGAGTCATTGATGGGAGACAATAACAGTCACTGAAGAAAAGAACAGGAATTGTCCCTAGGTTTTGATAATCATGGCGCATATGGTTGAAATACTTGTGCCTTCAACGGTGCTCTTTCAGCTTTAAACTTCTTTTGATGAAGTACACCACAGCATTTGCATGATTCTGACATGCTGTAGGAGTTTAAAATAGTGAGGGAATGATCCTACAACTTTCCCTCACTGAATACCAAAATAAGTTTCACTTAACCAACAAGTTGGACTTTCATAGGGTTACATTACAGAGATATATGTATCATCCAATTCTATAAGTTCCTTTACTGAATACCTGTTACTACCACTGGGGACATACATTCTCTAGATGTAAATAATTTCAGATACACTACATGTACAAGAATACAGGAATACTTCCTTAGTTAATAATGGCCTTACGATTTTCAGGAAGCTTAAAGAGCTACCAAGTCAGCTTGCTTGGTTGCACCTAGAAGATGTAGCAGTCAGATGAGGTTCAGAAAACAGCCCTGAGAAGTTAAATCCCAAAAATATAAATATAGCCCTGAGAAGTTAAGTCCCACTTATTTATCAATTTTTCAGTCCTTTATATTTGCTCCTAGCTCCAACAGGGTCACCCTGATTGTTCTTGAAAGAACCCCTGGCCCCAACAGCTGCATTCCTGACTCCATGTCCCCTATAGCTTCTCTCCTGTGGTGGTGCCTTACTCATCCTCCTGGTGGCACTTGTCCTTTGAGCTCCCCTCTACCTGCTGGTGCCTGTTGAAGGGCTGATCAGGAGGAACTAGACTCTCATGCAACTTGTATGCTTAAATCAATTGTGCATGTTACTATGAAACTCTCTGTATTTTTGTGTACTATTTTAGTTACCCCTTACATACCGTATTTGAAGATGTATTTTATTATTTTGAGTTTGCTTTAGCATGTTTGTTACATTTAAAATAATAAAAAGGGCACACCTTTAATATGGCTCTCTCCACATTTCCATTACTATTTTCATGCATTTTTAACACTCATTTGTCCAATATTCAGGAGCACTATAGAAATAGAGAAACATAGAAGACTGCCAGCAGATAAAGACTGCTAGCCCATCCAGTCTGCCCATTTTCCCTACCTGAATCTGCTGATGGTAACCCTGTGTGGTCCCACTCTAGCCCCTTTCCCATATCTACTCTTTCTTTATGCCTATCCCATGTGTTTGAACTCTCACTGTGCTTGCTTCCACCACCTCCTTTGGCAGGCTATTCCATGTATCCATCACCTTTCAGTGATGAAAACATCCTCATGTTTCCTCAATCTTCTCCCTTCCAAGCTCATGCTGTGTCCTCTTGTTTGTGACCCTCTCTTATACTAAAACATGTATTCCACTTGCACCTTATTTATACCTTTAAGATACTTGAAGGTCTCACTCATGTCATCATGTTCCCTCCTCTCTTCCAGCATATACATGTTAAGGTCTTTTAATCTCTCCTCACATGTTTTATGGTGCAAGCCCTGTACCATCTTAGTTGGCTTCTTTGAACTGCTTCCACCCTATCAATGCCATTGCGAAGATGTGGCCTCCAGAATTCTACACAGTACTCCAGATGAGGCCTCACATGATTTTTGTACAGTGGCATCACCACCTCCCTTCTCCTGCTTGTGATGCCCCTTCCTTTGCACCCCAACATGCCATTGGCTTTCCCTATAGCCTTTGTGCATTGTTTGGCCACTTTAAGGTCCTCTGTGATGATAATCCCCAGTGTCTCTCTTCCCTGGTGGCAGTTAGCAGTCCCCCCACCCCAAGCCTGTAGCTCATTGCAGGGTTTTCTCGCCCTAGGTGCATGATTTTGCACTTTTTTGCATTGAATTTTGGTTGCCACTCTATGAACTGTTTGCTGCATGTTCATTTTAGATGCAGGTAAAGGGATGTTGAACAATGGGTGTTCAGAAATACTATAGATGAGACTACTGATGACAAATACCAGGAAGTGGAGATGGACTTCTCTCTGGCAATCCCATCCAAAGGCCTTACAACCCTGTCCCTTGAAGTCAGGTGATACACTCCTAGAAAACATAGACAGAATTCTTTCAGAAATTAACATTCATATAGTGCATAACACAACAGGAAACTGTTGGTTAGTGATACACAACATACAGTAGCAGTATGCAGATAGTTTTAATACATTTTACAAGCAGAAATCATGCTTATTTCTATATTCAAAGTTACCAACCACCCTTGACTGACTTTGAATCCTACCTTCACTCCTCCCATATCTCCTTCCCTATTGCCTCCATTACCCATCCATTTAATATAGAAAGCACCAATTGAGGCTGGCCAGATCCCTAAGGAAACCAAGCCATATTTGGATCAGTCATTTTGGAGAAGCTCAAGGACCAAGGTAATTTTACAAAGTTTGTTACAAATGGTGAACTGGGCTCAATGCAACACACATAGCAAAGGAAAAGAAAATAATATTTATTTGAAACAAAGAAGCTCCTATCTGACTGTTCCTTAGGTCATAGAAATGTCTGTATGCTTATGCATTTGGTTATTATTTCTGCTTCACGGTACAGTATAATAAACAGAAAACAGGCCCAGGGCTACTTTGTTCCTCTATCCCACCTCCTAGCTGTATAGTACAGTACAGTGACCGTGAAGTGTTCCCCTCTTTTTCATTCTCAGCAGTTTGTAGGTCTGCACAAATAGGGATGAGAGGACACAGATGTTTTTATTTTAGCATAGCAGTTCTGGCTCTTACTACAATGCCCATAAGTGGTTATTTCATTGTTTGGGCAAGCTGGCTACCCAAGAGCTGCCTTTGCTTTGACACACTCATCTGGACATCCAATAGGGATTATTTACTTAACTTAAAGAAAAACTCATAACCAAGGTCAAAAGCCAAACATGGTTAACATTTGCCAGATGACTACCTCCTTTTGTATCTATAAAGCCTTTTCTCCTGTGGACCAGGTGGACAACTATCAGCTGTGTCCCTGCTCCCTCCAAGTGGCACTCAACTCCTGTGATTCAACAGATCAGCCTCTCACAGATTTCCAGCATGGTGGGGCTAGCAGGGGTAGGGCTGTTTTTCCTGGCACACAATCCAGAAGTTTCAGGTGGCTGGTGATGGTGTGGGCAAAAGGAAAGTGGACATGGCTTCACATATCCCCCATATGTGTAGAAGCACATGCACATTGTGGAACTTTGATCCTCCTTCTATGTCACTTGTGCTTCCCTACTCCAGGTCTCCACCAGGTGGCAGCCAAGGCTGAGATGGCATGCTTTCCTCCCTGATAGAAGAGAGTAGTTCTTGGGATGTACAGTCCTTCCATCCTTGACTGACCCCAGTAACCTGAGTCTGCTCCCAGTCCTGGGTAACCAGCGTGGCTGGTGGTACCTCGGCCTCCAAACCACTGGGCCTGTTAGGCTACCTCCTTTGATACCTACAGCCTCATACACGCCCAAATGGAGCAAATACTTCCTAATAAAGTTCAGTTGCCCCCAGGCCACCACTTTCTGGGCTCAAGGTGGGGGGATATATAGAAACTGAAGCAAAGCACAGACCAGATGACAACAGACAGAAGACTGAAAGGAGAGAAACTTGCTTCTGGATGGCCAGCCACAAGTAAGGCCAAGAAAAAGGAAATCACAGGCTATACCATATGTAAGTAAAAAGGAAAAAAAAGTGTTCTTCTAGGGCTATTTAGGGCACACCTTGAGGAACTTCAGATGCAAGTATGCAAAAATGCCTAACGTAACAGCTACTGCTGAATGTGCCACCTCTGAGTTTCAGGGAGTGTTACCTCATCCAGTTGGATGACACCAGATCAAACATATTTGTCTATTTGATCTTGTTGATACACTTGAGCATGTGGAAACTGAGACCATATATTATTTCCTCTCAGCCTCCTTTTTGTGGCTGTGGGTGGAGCCTACAGCCATTCTGCTTTCCCTTGAAAAATGTGTTTCCGTGAAACACATCTTTTAGGAGTTTTCAGTATATCCTTCCATTCTGCAAATCTCTATGGCACTTAAAGAAACACTCCCTTCTTTTTACTTAACTTCAGGGTCAAGTGGAGGCTAATGGGATTCAAACCAACTCTCCAGGTTTGCAACTCGGTGCCTGAACCACAACACTGTACTCCCTACTGTATAGACAATATACATTTCTGTTTTGGTTCAGACATGTATCCACTATATGCAGCATTTCCTTCAGGCAGCCTGCTTTGTTAAAAATTACTACGCTGAGCCAAACATATGGTTTACATCTTGTCATACTTAATTTAACAGCAAATCCTGAGCTATACCTCTGAAGTTTACCTAAAGGTCAAAGGTTATCCTGAGATAACAGCACGCAGAGAGTCTACCCACGATATTATGCCATTAGGTTTCTACTCACTAAATTATATGTCAAGTTAGAAACCCTCCCAAAACACATGCTTCCAGAATGAGATACTAACAGCACATAGTAGAATGCAGCTCAACTCGCTCAGAACTCTGTATGTTTGAGAATACGGTCAATAAAATGCAGATAACCCTAGATTCATAAATTGCATGCCATAATGTGACTTATTGGCAAGTAAAAACAATCCTAAAAGTACAACAACAGAAAAGTCTGTACATGGCATATGGAGGGATTAAAGTGGTAGTTTACTCAAAGCGAGTAAGTGTATTACACTGTATGTAATGTACAACTAACTGGAGATATTTTCCCAACATACTCTCAACCAGGGATTATGTTCCAGAAACCTAAAGGCCTTCAGTGTTGTAACAAGATGCTATACATGATAATAGCAATTGTCAGTATAAGTGCCAGATAAAAAGATCTACTAGTCAGAGACCCCCAAGAAATTTAGTCTATGCCATCTGATATGTACCGATTCCAATAAAGTGTCAGTGTATCATAAAACTGATGCATTTACAGAAACAGTCTATAGAATCTAAACAAGAACTCCTAGGAATTAAATCCTCCCCCTCTACAGGTCACTGGTCAGGCCACACTTGGAGTATTGTGTGCAGTTCTGGAGGCCATACATGAGGCTGGATATCAAGCTACTGGATGTAGTGGTGGGTAAAGTGGCTCAATCCGCCTGTGAAGTGATTCGTGAGCAAAGGAGGATTCATGAAGTGATCTGCAATGCAAAACGGAGTACTTAGCATTATGATGGGTGACGCGAAGTCCATTGAAACAATGACTTTGCGTTACTCCGCCTTCCCAGACCACTACTCCACCAAATATTAAGGTGAAGTGCATTGAGAACAATGCACTTCTCCTCACTTTGCCTTGTTTTTGTGCTCTGAAGGTGAATTTTGCAGTGATTCATAGGATTTCAGGTCATATGGGCTCTATATTGATCTGCACAGCCTCAGTTTGGGGTAGTATGTGTAGGAAGGAGTAGGAGACACTGTGCTCTGAGAGCTGTCTGTGATTGAAACCTTTTAAAAGCTGTTAAAAAGGCATTGTTGCATTTTTTTGAGGGGATCGAACTTTAGTTCATCGATTGTAGGAAACCCTCCTGTGCTCATATCATCGAGCATTTTTGTTTTTGTGTGGATTTTGAATGTTAATGTAGAATATTGAGAGTGTACAGTGAAAAACAGTGAAAGTGCGTGTTGGGAGAGGGGCGTATCTGTGGTGTAGGTAGATTTAAGTTGGAGAAATAGTGATTTCTTTGTTTTTTGGTTATATTTTTGTTACATAACTGTGTTAATGTACACACAGTAATATTGTCAGTAATTGTTGAAATTGTATTGCTCATTGTGTGTTGTGTGGATATGGTGCAGCAGTTCATAATTTCAGGTTGTTTGCATAATAATACATGGCATATTACTGAACTTTTCAATTTGCTACGCATTACTCGTTCAGCATTGCAGACAAACTGTTCTGTGTGTGAGTGTGTGTACAGTGTTGCGTGACATCAAATATACACCTTTTATTGTGCCACAGACTAGTGTAATTGCAGGTGCAGCAGTGTGAACCTGCTACCTATTGCAGCTGCCTGATTTTGTACTGCGATCATGGTATCTGTTCTTTGTTTTGCTGCTTGTACTGCCATAAAATCTGCAGTCGTTGCTCCCCCACCCCCACCGGCAAAAGGAATTTTTTACCAGATTGGATTGTTTTTGTGACCTCATCAGCACCACTGGTAACAGAAGTTGTTTTCATTGCATGACAGACTATTTTTCTTATCTGTTGCTGAAGCTACAGTTGTTTTTTTGGCTTCACATCCAGTGTCCCCCCAATCAGAGAGTGAACGTATCAAAATCTAAATTTGGTTATAATATTGTGGTTGATCCTCCAAAATTCCCCTAAAGAGACGTGCAAGCAAAGTTGTTTCTCGCAATGGCAATGTTGGCAGCAACATAGTTTGTGGACGTGGTAGAACGCAGATGCAGAAGTGCATTGCTGATGTGAGGGAAGGTATTTCTCCTGCAATGTTTTTACAGCCCAATCAGTAGCTTCACTCATAGTTGGAGGAGATGATGTTTTCCCAGCTGGTGGTAGCTAGTGTTACTGGTGTTAGTGGTGGTAGTAATAGTATTGGTGCGTCAAGTTCGAATTCCAACCATTGTACCATATCCAAAATGATTGAGTGTGAAGCAGTGCAAGTGAGTGGCAGCGTAGATAATGTCATACTTCTGAGTAACATCCCAGTAACTGAACCTGAGGATTCTGATAATCATGTCAACAATAGCATACAATGTGATATTCTGTCCACCATGGCTGTTAATGTCACACATTTTCAATGCAGTGATTCACAGTGTGGTGAAAAAATATCAGGTGACGGTGGTGTAGATGCTGATGATGAATGTGATGATGAGGATGATGTTGCTGTTGTTGTAACATGCAGTCCACATGCTAGCATCCAAGCAGAAGATGTGGATGTGTGTGACATTGATGAATATGATGATGATGTAATTGGCCCCAGTTGGGAACCGGAGAAAAAGAAATTCAAAGTGGCTGCATCTGAGTCTGTTTGCAGGAATCCTCCCCCCCCCATAAAAACTTGTGACTTACCGGTTTTAGTTGATGATGATGATCCTGTAATAAATATGATTGGCAATCGTGGTGGTCAGTCGAGTCTGGGTGTGTAGTGCCCGAATCATCATGTGCCCCCCACACTTCAGTGCTTAAAATAACAGACTTAAATAAGCCACCTCATGGACATGTTAAAAGCAGAGCACCACAATCCCTTGTTTGGGATTTTTTTGTTTAAGATGCAAATGATGAGTCAGTTGCAGTCTGCCAGGTTTGCCATGTGCATGTGAGTCGAGGTAAAAAGGGGAGCCATCTGGGTACAGGAGGACAACATACACTTCTTAAGAATAGGCACTTGGCACTGTGAACCCAGCACAAGCTGGCAATTAATACCACAGTGGGCCGTTCACCCTCATCACCGGCAACCATAACGAGCATGTTATCCACTTCCATGACTGTTAAGTCCAATAGTAAAGTAAACTTGTGCAGTACTGAGGTAATAAGAGCAGAGGATTACTACAGGCATGATGAGGTGGAGGACCATAATGACTTTGAAATGTTGTCCAGTGCTGGTGAGAGTAGCAGTTTTTGTGGGGGTGGTGGTGGTGAATGCAGTATGTCTAGTGCAAGTGGTACATCAACCCTAGTTGGCAAATCTGGCAAAATAACTGGATTTCTGGGTTTGTCATCACCGCCTGTGCACCTGTCTTCATCAAACGTCCACACTCCACCCCTGACAATGCCATTCATCACAGAACACAACCATTCGTGATCACACCCCATGTAAAACATTTAAGCCAGCCCACGTTACAGAGTGTTTTTGTGCATAAACTGAAGTACCCCCGAATCATAGTGTCATGTGAAATTAATGCTGCTGTAGCTGAAATGCTGGCAATTGATCTTTTGACCTTCTCCTTTGTGGAGAATTCTGGTTCCAGTGGTTTGCTGCACGTGCCTGTCCAAAATGGAAAGTCTCATCCAGGACATGCTTTTCTACCCATGCTGTCCCGAGTTGTTCCACCCTGTGTCCGATTCAGTAAGACATGCCCTTCAACATTCCTCCTCTCCATTCATCCATTTAAGTATGGATATGTGGACAAGTGGCAAAACAGCAGGGAGTTCATATTTGTGTATAACTGCACACTGTGAGCAGTTGCCATGGGTTGTTTGTGATGTTGGTAGTGTGAATAATCAGTGCAGTAAGGGGGATTGTCGCGGTAGCAATCTTCCAGGAATTCGACAGCATGCAACGATTGCTATTCACAATGTGACCCGTTCACACACTGGTGAGAACATGTTGGACGTGGTACTGACTGAAATTGACAAATGGCTAAACCCTCTGTCCCTGAGAGCTGGGTTCATAGCAAGTGACAATGGGTCAAATGTGGTGAAATGCATCACAAATGTTTTTTTTTTCATGTTCCATGCATGGTCCACTGTTTAATTCTTGTGGTGTAGGAGTTATTGCAGCACCCTGATATAAAGGAAATGCTGACCGTTGCATGACATATCTGCTCTCTACTTTCAAGATCTGGAAAGGCCTGGTGACCAGCTGCGGCAGTTGCAGATACAAAACAGCCTGCCTCAACACCACTTGAAGCTGGAAGTTGTCACTCGATGGAACTCCACTTTATACATTGCAGAGAGAGGTTGTATGAACAATACAAAAGCCATCTCAGACTATCTTGTAATGCACACTAGCCGTGACAGTTCTGGGGCCTCCATGTCTATGACGACTGAACAGTGGCGCCTCATGGACTCTGTAATAATTTTGTGGCCTTTAGAACATGCCACACAGGCAGTGAGTGGCAAGTCTGCCTCTATTAGCCAATCAATTCCATTGCTGTGGGTGCTGAGGCAGACATTGGTGAATGCACAGCATGGCCTTGATGTTGCCGGAGACAGTGGTAGCAGTATGTTGCTGCAACACATGCTGACAGTATTCGACCAGAATCGTCATGTTGTGAGCATCCAGTGTAGTGACAACTTTGCCATAGCAACAATGCTGGACCCACGGTGCAAACGTGAATTGCATCAGTACTGGAGGGAGGGCCTGAACAGGTAAAAATATCAGTGGTCAACTGGTGCGCTTGGTCTAAGGGGCACAGAAGTCATGTGCCAAGGTCAGCAAACCTCAGCAACATAATCCAGCTGAAGGTGTACCTGTAAGACTATCAGCATATCCTGCAAGGGGAGGGGACAGCAGTTCCAGGTGGTCTGTCATCCAAGTGACTGGCATCAGCCTGCTTTAGGAGGCTTTGTCCAAGTGGGTATTTGTGAAATAAATGATTCAGGAGAACAGGATGATGCATCAACAACTGATTCAGTGCAGCTCAGAGAATGGTTGAGTTATACTTGTCGGAAAACAGGCATCTGACAACTGAAGATTCTCTTTTGTGCTGGAGTGGAAAGATCAGTGAATGGTCAGAGCTGACTGCAGTGGCACTGAAGTTCCTCACATGCCCACCCTCCAGTGTAAGTATTGAGAGGGTGTTCAGCTCAGCAGGTGCAATAGTCAGGGATCATTGGGCAAACCTGTCTCCTGCAAATGTTAGTTTGCTAACATTCATTAAAATGAGAATGAGAGGCACATACCAGCACTGACTGCAACCCGGTATTCGTGAACCCAGCCTAGTCATGGTAGTTTTGGTGATGTGGAGATGGACCGCCCCAGGGCACTGGCAGTGGCTGCCTGAAATGGCCCACCACTGACGAGATGATGACACAATGGAGAAAGAATTTTCCAGTGGTCAGTCTTCAGACATAGATGACTGAGAGGAAGCCATCTTTAGGGAGGAGGATGATGATGTGGTTAATGCTGGCAGGTTTTAACTGAAGTTGTTAAAGGTGTGTGCCACCCTGGACTGCCAACACCACCACCGGACTGATGTTAGCCACTGCCACCACTGAGCATGAGTCTGTCTGGCTCCCAGACCACCACCACTGGGACTGATGTTAGCCACTGCCACCACTGAGTATGAGTCTGTCCAGACCACCACATCCATCAGCCACAGACACAGTTTCATAATATTTATACCATAAAGTGAGTATGTGTACCCGTGTTTGTTATGCTGCTTCACTTCCTTTAGTTGTATGTTTTGTTTTCTGTAGCTTTTCAGAGCCACAATGGTAAAACACATACTGTACACTTATTTTGATTTTTTACAGGTTAACAAATAAAGTCTCCATCGCTAAAACTCAGTGGAATGGTATTGTAGCTGTACTGCATAGAGAGGAACCTATGGAATATCCATGTAAAATCCATTCTGGTAAGTATGAAGATTTTATTTCATCTGTTTCATTGTTTTGAAAGACTGCAGCAAATATTGCACACAGGTTGTGTTAGTTGACAAGATGTGGGTTTGAAATGTAACTTGACTTGAGATTGAGAACCAGGGAGGGACAAATAACAATTAAGTTGTAAGAAGTCATTCATTTCTTTTTTTAGGAAACTTCCAGATGCTTTGTTGTTCTGTCAAAGTGGTCTTATCCAAAAAAGTTCTTCAACATCATCAGGCACCCCCCTCCCCGGGATTGGGCACACATGCAACACGCAGAAGTCATTTCATTAGATGACCATGACCATCATTAACAACCAGACTCCAGAAGGATGCAGAGGAAATCTGTGAAGAAGTAACAAAATAAGAAACCATTACAGACAAACCTGCAAATATGATTCCCCCCACCTCCCCAAAAAAAATACCTACCTTCATGTGCTTGAGAATTATCCATTTCCAATTTCAATGTAAAAATTCTCATTGAGCACTGAATGTGCCAGCACTGCACGCATGACTGAGTGCACCATTAATTCTGGTGACTTTGTATGTGCTGAAATAGTCTCATTTCACTGTGTTAACACTTGTCAATTTTCTGCACACAGGAGGATGCATGTTGGGCCTGCAGTAAAAATCTGGGGACTCTGTGCCAGCACTGCACACATGACTGAGTGCGCATTAATTCTGGGGACTTTGTATGTGCTGAAACAGTCTCATTTCACTGTGTTAACACTTGTCAATTTTCTGCACACAAGGAGGATGCATTTTGGGCCTGCAGAAAAAATCTGGGGACTCTAGCCACCACTGCACACATGACTGAGTGTGCCATTAATTTGGGATGCATTTTGTGTGTTGTGTGATTGTTGTGAGCTCATGATGTCATACTGACATTATCAATTAAAGCAGCATTGTAAGAATGTTGTGACAATTTTGAACTGTACTTTTATGCTACTTTACATTGCCACAGCCAATAGTTACCGCCAGTCATGACTTGAATATCACGCTTCTTTTCACAATTTCTGTCTGCTTTACTTAGTTGACTACTTTTTTTTAGGTATGAAAAGAAAAATAAGCATGCCTTTCAATATTGTTCTGACCAGGTTTATATTTATTTGCAGCTGCTTTTCAATAAATATTGTTCCGTGGTGTCATAAAACACTGCCTGCTGCATAACTGTTAATTTGCAACAGAAGTGATATATAACAACTAACTGATGTGATGGAGAAAAGCAGAAGAAAACAATGACAAAGACCTGGTCAGCACCAATTTAAAAGGAATGCTCCTTTCATTATTTCACACATGAAAAAAGGTAGTACAGCAGACTCAACTACTGGAAATTCTTGTATTATTCCAGTAAGGATGTAAGTAAAGGAAGTTGTAATATAGCATTAAAAAATATAGGTCAGAATTCTCAACAGATTGTTGCGCTGCATTATAGAGATTCACCATGTTACATAGTTACGTGATGCACATAACTTAATATGGGGTTTTACTCTAGTGGAATATTTTTGCTCCAAGAGTCAATATATTTCTGGAGAAATCCTGTATTTCATTACAGTGTGTCATGTGGTGGAGAATTCCTGTTCAGAAAAGTCGCCCACATTCTGCCCTCCTTCTCAGCAATGATAGGACATCATGCCAGGGGAGCGAGGTGCATGCCCCACTATAGTGAATGTCCAGCAGCTATCCTAGTGCTGTGTTATGTTATATGTTCACTTTGTGGTGAAATGTGGAACGCTTCCACTAACAAGGCTCTTCTTACTGAAAACGTGCCTCACACTCTTTCACCACAAACTGACCATTATAACATAAAGAAACACTTGGAAAGCTGCCTAACAATTGACATTCACTTAATAGAGCACGCATCCATGCTCTCCCTGGCATCAAGTCCCACATTGCTGAGAAGCGGTCAGAATGTGGGCAGCTTTTCAGAATGGGAATTCCTCCGTCACGTGACTCACTGTAATGAAATTATGGGCAGTTTTCACAGAAATGTACTGCACTATGTGGAGCAAGCAAGACTCCTCTGGAAGGGAAAATTTGTATTATTATTAAACAACAACAATAAAAACACACAACAACAGTACAACACAGTAGTGGGGGGGCAGAAAACAATCCCTTAATGTGGCTGTGGGATGCCATGGTGGTCCAGCAGCAGGTGCAGAATTGTCAGTATTTGCTGCTGCTGTTCTTGTATTCTGTCAACCTGCTGCTGCAAAGCACCGACCCTCTGATTACTCTCCTACAGGGCTGCCCACACCAGGGCGATGTCAACCTCTGTTGCAGGGACTGTGGCGGGGTCCACTGCAGGTGAAAATCCAGGTAGTGGAGGTGGAGAGGGTGGTGCTTGTGGCTGTGGTGGCAGTGGTGGTGGTGGTGGTGGTGCAGCTGCTGTACTGGCCCTCCTCCTGCTGTGGCAAGGCACAACTTCAACCCCAGCAGCACCCTCATCCACTGCCACAGAAGGGCCAGCAGGTGGACACCTGGCCCCTTCCATGGCAGCCTGCCACTCTGCTTTGTGGTGGTTGAACATGTGGGTGCATTGGCCACCGGTCCCCAAATGTGTCCCACAGGAGCCACGGCACATCAGCACACCACATAGATGATACACCATGACTGTTCTGTGTCCCCCACAGAGTTAAAAAACTCCCACTCTGGGGAGCTGCAGGGGGGACCAGACACAGTCCTCGCACCACCTATGGTTTCCAGGAGCACCTCCTGTGGCTGTGGAAGTAGTGCTGCTGGAGCCTCTACAGCTGCTACCAGTGGTGGTCATAGTGGCGGAGAAGGTGGACACACAGCAGCCACCAGTGGCATTGGTGCTGCTGCTGCTGCTTCTGTTGCTTCCACTGGGGGGGGCAACACCCAGGAATTGGGAGCAGTCCAGCATCACATGACTGCCCCCACATGTCCAATCCTGTCCTCTGACCGTGCCCATGGGCCAGTGACTCACATTCTCCAGGGTCCACGTCCATCCTTCCCACTCAAGTCCCCAGCACACACACACACACACTCACACAGTCAGACACACACAAAACAAAACTTATAAAAAAAAATTAACTACCAAAAAAAAATCACAAACACAATGCAAAAACTAAATAAAGATAGCTTTTAAAAAAGCTGTTGTTTTCTTCACAGAAAGGCAATGAAGCAGTTTGTCACTGACTCCTACACTGCTCTCTCACAAAGCCTCCCTCTATGAATGCAAAGGAGAAAGTGAAACTGCTTCTCTGACTCACCTCCTTCCTGCCTGGCTAAAGCATGTGACTTACAATACTGTAAGCCATGTGATGTGTGGGGGGCTGCCTATTTACTTGTCACTTCACCTTACTTCACGTTAGGGCATAATGGCAACGTAAAGTAATAATGATAACATCGGCGAGTACTTTACAGTACCCACTCTACATGTTGTGCCCTGCCAATGCAAAGTGCCCACTTCACATTCACTCGCCAGCGGATTAGACATTCGCTGCATCTCTAACTGGAGGGAGGCAGTTGGGCAATGAGGATGATACAGGAAATGGAGGGAGAATACAAGAACAGGCTGGGGAAATGAATTTGTACACCCTAGAGGAGAGGATGGATGGGGGACATAATCAAAACTTTCAAGTATCTGAAAGGAATCAACAAGATGGAGCCAACGGGTTTTTAAACTGAGGAAGAGAAGGACACTAGAGGACATGGGCTAAGAATAGAGCGGGATAGATTTAGGAGGTAGATGAAGAAACATTACTTCACAGAGAGAGTGGTGTGGAAGTGAAATGCCCTACCAGAGAGGGTGATATCATGCAAAACTGTGGGTAGCTTTAAAAGGGCATGGGACAGAGAACAGAGGCGTATGGGTGGGTGAGACTGAGAATGGCCAAGGGCAGACAAAAGGGGAGGAGGTGGGGCAGCTGCAAACTAGGAGGGCCGCTGCACACTCAAGCAGACATTGATAGACCAGGAGGACTGTTTCTTCTGGCACATTTGTATGTTCGTAAATGCAACCATGAAAGGTGCATTAATACATAAATATACTTATTATAGGGTGTTTTTCTGACACCTCCACCATGATTTTTGCTGTATTAAAAAGACATATGGTTGGTACTGAAAATGAGACCCAGTGATGGTTTAATTTTGATATAGATGTATAAAATGTATTTATGAAACTGGGAAATCATCACCTTTATAAGACCTTGAAATCATTTTAATATTTTTTAGCATGAATGACAAAGAGAACTCAAGGAAAGGAGGGAGAGGGGGGACATGATAGAAACTTTCAAGTACCTCAAGGGAATCAATAAAGTCCAAGAGGGTAGCATATTTCAAAAAAAGAGGTGTGCAACAGCAAGGGGGCACAATTTGAAGATAGAGTGGGGGCAGCTCAGAGGTAATGTAAGGAAGTATTTTTTCACAAAGAGGGTTGTGGATGCATGGAACGGCCTTCTGGAGGAGGTTGTGGAGTCAAAAACAGTGGTTGAATTTAAGCATGCATGGGACAGTCATAAAGCAATTCTAGGGGGTAGGGGTAGAAATAAGTAGGCTGCTGGTTAACTAGGATCTGCAGCTTATCCATTAGGTAGGAAAATGGGCAGACTGGGTGGGCCAAGCGGTCCTTATCTGCCGTCATATTCTATGTTTCTATGTTTCTATATTTGCAGCACTTAATGTTATACGCAGTACCAACTTTCTGATATAATCCCAACAGATATATGGGAAGGAAAAGGGAAATTATTTAAACAGGAAAGGCACACTAAGCCAGAACTTGTTTCCAGGTGTGACCTGGGAGCACAGGGAAGTTAATTGACTGGCTCAGGGCCACACAGTATGCAAGTGGAGGTTGATGGGATTCAACCCCAACTCTCCAGGTTTGCAGCTCAGTACTCTTAACCACAACACTGTACTGCCTACTTTTATAGACAATATACATTTTCTGTTTTGGTTCAGACATGTATCCAGTACATGCAGCATTTCTCTTGCAAAGTTTTTTTCTTCAATACACTATTACACTACCTTCAGTCCCTGAATGTCCTAGCAAGAGCTCTTATTTATAGCCAAACTTCATTTAGCAAGCCTTTTCAGGTGTGACCTGGGAGCACAGGGAAGTTAAGTGACTTGCTCAGGGTCACACAGTATGCAAGTGGAGGCTGATGGGATTCAAACCCAACTCTTCAGGCTTGCAGCTTGGTGCTCTTAACCACAACACTGTACTGCCTACTTGTATAGACAATGTACATTTTCTGTTTTGGTTCAGACATGTATCCACTACATGCAGCATTTCTTTTGCAAAAGGTTTTTTTTTTTTCTTCAATACACTATTACACTACATTAAGTCCTGAATGTCCTAGCAAGAACTCTTATTTATAGCCAAACTTCATTTAGCAAATCAAAGTACAGTAAAAGGGGGGTACTTGTTTAAGCAGGAAAGGCACACTAACCCAGAGCATGTTTCCAGGTGTGACCTGGGAGCACAAGGAAGTTACATGACTTGCTCAGGGTCACACAGTATGCAAGTGGGAGCTGTTGGGATTCAAACCCAGGTCTCTAGGTTTGTAGATCAGTGCTCTTAACCACTACTCTATACTGCCTAGTAAGAAAAATTCAGTCTTTCTGTCTGAATCTAAAAGAAGTCACATTTGTTATAACAAAAGAAGTACAATGATGAAAACATGCCCCTCCAGCAATATCATGTTGTGCGATTGCTGGTATGATTAGGATAGTCTACTGTATTAATTTTCACCAAGTCTTTATGTGTTACTGGACTAGGGGCACTATGACCATTTAACACCTCAGAGTAAAAGTTCAAAGCATAACTCATATTTGCTAAACACACTTGTGTGTGTGTGTGTGTGTGTGTGTGTGTGCGTGCGTACCGACAGACAGACAGACAGATTTTCCAGTTGAGATGCACTACTCTGTTTTCAGAGGAGTAACGCTTCTTATGTTATAAAGTCTGAATAACACATGAATTTTTTTATTTAAAATTTTGGTGACCGGGTACGCCCACTGAGACCATAATGGTCCCTTTTTCAGGGGTGACCCAGGATTAATTACAGGCAACAGTAGAATAAAAAGTTGGAACGATTCAAGGGAAATTGAGCAATAAAGACATTACAATCAGGACATATTGTACAATCACAGGCAGGTTAGGTACACTTGAGGATTAACATGAAGGGTAAAATAGTTTCACAAGAATGACAGTTACATAATGTTCATTTGATGGGACAATTTACAGGAATTACAATTACAAGTGTCTCATCAGCGAAAGGTCCAAAATGGGAGTAAGGGCATGTCAGCCGTCTGACAGTAGCTACAGAGGTAGTCTACTATACTGGTCCTCAGCAGTGGCATGCACAGAGGCTTAGCCCCAACAGGTAGGTCTTGAGGCCTTTTTTAAAGCCCCAAAGGGAGCTGCAGTCTTGAAGATTACTAGGAAGGCCATTCCAGAGGGACAGAATGTAGGTCACGAAAGACCGAAGACCTTGACATGTACGGACTCCAGGGGTGTGGAGGAGTTGTTGATTAGAGGACCTTAAGGTTCTTCCAGGCTGTTTAAGCATTAGGGTGCAACTCAGATTGGGGGGGGCATTGGTTTGTAGAAGCTTGAAGGACAGACATAGGGAAAAGTACACCAGCCTGCCCTCGAGGGAGGGCCAATTTAGTAAGTGCAGTACTTTACAGTGGTGTTCTCGAGGCAGGGCACCCAGGGCAAAGCGCCCGACTCTATGATAAAATTTTCTCAGTTTTTGCATCTCCATGTTTTGTAGTGAGTGTATCACTGGGGCCCCATAGAATAGGGTGGGCAGGAGCATGCCGGTGGCTATCCTTAACTTAGATGTCTGAGTGAGAAAAGGGGTCAGACGGTACAGAAGACCAAGCTTTTGGCTTAACGTCTTGGTTAGTTGATCAACATGAACCTTGAAGGAACAGTCTTGATCAATGTAATATGCCCAGGTATTTAATGCAATCCACAACATCTATAGTATGACCACTGGACAGGCAGGGGACAGTAAGCATGATCTATCAGGGCCCAGCCTTTTAGGTCCAAATAGGATGCCTTTGGTTTTTTTCACATTGAGGACTAGCCGATTTGTCAGGAACCAGTTTTCCAATATTGAGAGGTCATGGTTCAGGAGTTGATTTAGCTGTGCTGCATCCAGAGCAGATCTGTACAACACGGCATCATCAGCATAGAGGGTCACCTTGGCTCCTCTGCAGTACTTATGTAGGTTATTGATGAATAGGAAGAATAGGAGGGGCCCCAATATTGAACCTCGGGGACCCCTTCAGAGATGGACAGCTTGCCAGACTTCACCCCTGCCATCTGACTATTTGAGATCTACCATGCAGGTAATCCATGAACCACTGTGCTGAGTGATTGTCCAGTCCAAGGGACCTGAGCTGCAAGATGAGTAGTTGATGGTCCACCAGATCAAAGGCCTTGGTAAGGTCTATAAAGATCGCACCAGTTAGTTGGCCTTTGTCTTGGGCTGCGAGGATGTCAGATGTAAAGCTAACCAAGGCAGTATCAGTGCCATGTTGTTTTCAAACTGTTGTCGTGGAGTAAGCAGGTTATTCTGTTTAACATATTCCTGGACTTGTTGATACACAATTCTCTCAAGCATTTTGTTTATTATGCAGAGTATGTAAATCAGTCTGTAGTTCTCGACCAGCTCACTGGGCCCCCCTTTGGGGGAGGGGGGTAACCAGAGCAGTTTTCCAGGCTGTGGGAACTTTACCTTCCATCAGCGACCTATTGAATAACCACGTGATTGGCGTGGCAATTTCATGGCCTGCTAGTCTGAGTAACCTTGGTTCTAGTTTGTCATAGCCTGCAGAGCCAGTGACCTTAATATTCCTGATCAGCTTTAGGACCTCAGTTTTAGACACCAACTTAAGGTGGAAGTTGGGTGATGAGGGAGAATCCTCTGTATCATCAGAGGATGACTGGCTAGGGCTGCAGGGATGAACCCTATACCTGTCAAGATCAGTTAGGAATATGTTAAAGGCATTAGCAGCATCTTGTGGGTTTGTGTGGCATACACCACCCGCAACAATATCGCAGGCACTTTGCATGTGATGTCCCTTCAGGAGCGTGTTAATTTGAGACCAGAATTGTCTGGGGTTAGAGAGATTTTTTTGATTGCAGGTTCTTGAGGTACTGTTGCTTGGCCTGTTTTAAATCTCTTTTACATTTGTTTCTGAGCATTCTGCACAGGGCCCAGTTGTTGGTCTATTTAGTGGATTTGTACCTGCCCCAGGCCCTATCTCTTTCCTTCATTAACTTTTTAGATCCCGCATCAGCCACCTGGACTGCTGCCCTTTGACCCTCATTTGTTTAAGGGGGGGCGTGCTTATTGGCAGC
Source organism: Neoceratodus forsteri (assembly GCA_016271365.2). Taxonomy (NCBI): domain Eukaryota; kingdom Metazoa; phylum Chordata; order Ceratodontiformes; family Ceratodontidae; genus Neoceratodus; species Neoceratodus forsteri. The sequence continues at coordinate 1,173,661,492 of CM057453.1, read as the reverse complement.
AGAGAGGAAATTCTTGGTGAAGAGGTCCAAGGCCTTGTCCAGACAGTGGGTGAGTTTTATCTGAGCTCAGTCCCTTGCTGATAGGGTACCTTGGAATGAGTTTACGCCAAATTTAGAGTAGTCAGTTGTCAGAAAGGTTTGGGGGTGGAGTTGGATAATCATTTTTCCATATACCAAAGATAGGGCATGGTCACTTAGGAGCTGGCAAAAGTGCTGGCTCACTTGAATCTATTGGGGTTGGATACCAGGATCCAGACCAGAGTGGTGTGGTTACCAGATTTCAAATTCAGTCTTGTACGGTAGATTCCTGGATCAGTTGAGTAAGGTTGGCCTCTTGCAAATTGGCCTTAATGTCACTTTTAGTCGTGAGCCCAAGTGGAGATTAAAGTCACCGAGGATTATTTTCTCCCTTACCGGAATGGTAATAATTTCACACTTTTAAAATCTGGTACTTCCCATTTCTGCATATTTTTTCCATCAAATTATGTTAGGGGTTTGTTCACTTAAAGCTGCAGTATTTGTTAATCAACATCAATTTTATTTTTTAGCAAAAGATGCATTGCATTCATAATCATATTCATTGCATTCATAATCAATATATTTCTAACTATCTCACATACTTAAAAGCAGATTTTATAACTATACAGTATTTGCAGTTAATGGCTCAAGACATTAGAATGGCTGCCACTGGCAATACTTAATCTCTGTGGTTGACAATATTTTATACTGTTGCATAATAGTGTATATAAAACAAGCATTTGTCAATGCTGAATTTTTGCTTGCTGGCATTGGCATTGGTAGTGTAGGAGTTAGAAAGATGCGTAATAGGAATGGCAGTGAAGTATTTAACTGATGCCAACTCCACCACCACTCTGCAGAGACTGACAGGCATTAGGGTGTGCCATTGTGTCATCAGGCATAACGGCCATGCCATTTCACCACACTCTCACCCTACAGACACCAACAAGTGTCACAGTGTGCCTTGGGATCTTTCGCCTTAGACTCACCCCATTCCATAAGGAAATATGGTGAGATGGGGCAGTATAGGAGAATAGGGTGAACTTTTGGCCAAAGAGTCCAAGGCACACCTCGCTGCCTGTCACTGGCTGCAGGTGTAGGTGGGGTGGAATGGCATGATCATTACAGGCGATAATCCCAAGTCACACCCCTGATGCCTGTCAGTCTCTACAGGGTGGGCGTTATGGTCGGAAACCGTAATGCTCCAGGATTTTTTGGTATTTTCACTCCAAATTTTCAACATGGGTTTTTTGTGACCCCCACCTTATGAACAGTGGCAATATCAGTTTGTTAGCCAAAAGCTGATTTTGCACAGCGACTACGCCATTTGGTACCACAGGTGCGAAAATACATTTCAAACAGGATGTGAAAACTGACAGCTGTACTGTTCATGGGGAGGTGTAAAAAATGGCAATGTTGAAAATCTGGAGTGAAAATATAAAAACTGGTGAAGTCACGAGCGTGCATAGAAACTGCACAACACACACCTGTAATGTAATTACCTTGGGGATTTTTAACAGATTGTCAACACAGGCATTTTGGGACCTCCGCCATGAACAGTGTCACTGTGATTTTCTTAACCTGTCCTGAACACTGATTTCCCAGCACCACGTATTTTAAGCTGGAAGTGTGATAACACATTTCGGCCAGGGTGTGAAAATGACAGCTGTACTGTTCATAAGGAGGTGTGGAAAATGCCAGAGTTGAAAATCTGGACTGAAAATATTACAAATTCGTGAACTTACCAGGGTGAATGGAAACTGCACAATGCATACTTGTAACACACTAATTTGATGGACATTTATCACCAAATTTTTAACATAGCCATTTTAAGACCTCTTCTCATGAACAGTGTCACTGTGATTTTCTTAATCTGTCCCGAACATTGATTTTGCACACCAACTGCACCATTGTGCGTTACATGCAAGAAAACACATTTTGAGCAGGTTTGTGAAAAATGACAGCTGTACTGCTCATAAGGAGGTGTGGTAAAATGGCAATGTTGAAAATCTGGAGTGAAAATATTAAAAATCATGAAGTTATGAGCGTGCGTAGGAACTGCGCAATTCACGCTCGTAACACAGTCCTTTTTGAGATATTTTCATCAAATTTTCAACATAGGGTTTTGAAGGCCTACCTCATGAACTGTGACACTGTCATTTTGTTACTCAGTCCCAAAAGGTGGTTCCGCACAGTGACCGCAAAATCACCTTTCGGGACTGAATAACAAAATGACAGTGACTGAATTCATGAGGTGGGGCCCCAAGAACCCCATGTTGAAAATTTAGTGAAAGAATTCCCCAAAATGGCCGAGATATGTACCATAGCTGGAAAAAAAAAATTATGCCATTACACAGCTTACCGGCATTCTTCAGTTTACTTTGAAGAGTGCAGCAGTGCAGACTTGTTCCTGGTCCACCAAATATTGTTGCGCTGTGCTCCGGAGGTAAGTATGGGGTCAGGGGGTGTGGGGAGGTGAGTGCAGGTTGGGGAAGGGGAGGCAAGACAGCCAATGAAGGACTGTTTTTTTTTTTGTTTTCTTATTCAGGAAGATGACACAGGACTTTTGCCATGCTGGGGTGGGCTCCCAGTGTGGCAGCTGGAAGGTTATTTTTGTGGGGGGCAGGTGAAACTGACAGGGGATTGGGCACCCTCATTGGCATACAGATTTTTGCCATGCTGGGGTGGGGTCCCAGCATGGCACCTAAAAATCTGTGTTTCTTTTGGGGGGGGTACAGTGAAGCTGATGGAGTATTAGGCACCCCTGTTGCCCATGAGGTTTGCCATGCTGGGGTGGGCTCCCAGCATGGCACCTAGACGTCTATCTGGGGGGGGGACAGTGGAGCTGACAGGGGATTGGGCACCCCATCAGTCATATAGTGTATGGGTGTGGAGGGGAGTGCATGAACATGCTGGGGTGGGCTCTCAGCGTGCTACGTAAGTGTTTGTGGGGGGAATGACGAGCTGTCTATGACAGTTCAGATGCAGTGAAGACGTACTTGTAGGCAATTTGCATACTGCTGACAGCAGTATGCAATTTCCTACCCACTGCTGCTTGTGGTGGTGTTTTCCAGAGAACTGTACTCCACTGCATCTGAACGGCTGTCACAGATGGTTTAGGCATTCATTGGTGTGGTGCAGTCGTGCCTGCAAAGGAGCAGGGCATTGGAAGGGGGGCACCTCTACGAAAATTCATTTGCTTTGTAAAAATGCCCTTTATACCTTAACAAATGCCATTCCAATTTTCAGCATTCCCATCTATTTCCATCTTCTGGCACCCTGTCTGTGAGCATTGCTACCCGTCAGAGATGCTCTTCCAACCTAGACTTCCCTGGTCAGCAACAGGTAGACTGATTACATTCTAATATACAGCACAGAGCAAGATGAATTATGTTAAAATGTTTAGTGACTGCAGTGTACAATTAGAGATTATGTCTTCATCTCAGTTTGACTGCTGGAAGCTGTATAAAGATAAAAACAAGCATTTGCCAATGCTGAAAATTTCCTTGCATGGTGTATGTGGGATGGCATTCGTGGCACTCATGACGCTCGCTACTAGGAACATCTTCAATCTCCCTATAGCCATATCAGCTCTGGCTACAACTTGTTTCAATGTGATCACATTAAGGGTCACCAGTGTCTCTTATAGCTTTTGTTTTCATAGCCATGATAATTTCAGAGGCCCTGCATTGCACCCCCTTGACAGCAGTAATGTTCTTTGTGTATTGGGGAGCCCAGCATTGCATGCAGTAGTCCAGGTGGGGTCTCTCCTGGGCATTGTAAAAAGGCAAGATAAATTCCCTGGCCCTGTTGGCCACTCTCTTTTGATGTACTCCAGCATTCTCTGGGTCCTCACTGCACACAGCTCGCTATGCTTCTTCCCGTTGTTTATCATGGCACCCAGGTCATTTTACTACTCCACTGCAGCTAGAGGAGCTAGTGTATGTCCTACCTCTCTTTTTGCTCCTAGGCATAGCAGTTTGCATTTGGCTACACTATATGTGACACTCTAGTAGTCCAACTAATTGCTTAGTGTCTTCAGATCTTCCTGATATTTGTCCTATCCTCATTGAGTCAATTATCCTGGTCAACTTAAAGTCATCAGTGTACTTAAGCAGCCTACTGGACACCCCAGTTTCCAGATTGTTGATCATAATGTTAAGCAGCATTGGCCCCAGTACTAATCATTGAGGGACACCCTTAAGTACTGTATGTCTCTAGTCTCCACTTGGAATAGTGCCATCTGCCCAATCATATGCTTCCTGCTACCAAGCCAGTCAGCAATCCACCTTGTATATGCCTTGTGCATGCAACACCTTTGCACTTTGTACATTGTAAGGATTCTTTCCACATGCCACATGCCACATTTTCAAATGCCTTGCTTAAGTCCCAATAGACTATGTCTATGACCATGCCCCCCAAGCATTCCTCATTACAGCCTAAAAGATACTGAGCAGGTTGGTATGGCATGATTGGCTCTCATAAAACCATGCTGAGAGGTGTCAAGAACCTTGGCCTGAACCATGTACTCCATAATTCTATCCTTGATCATGACTTCCAGGACCTTGTCCTGGTGTCTGTGCATGCTGGTTGTGGTGTGGGTGAGGCTGGACACATGTGTCTGGTATCTTGCATTATAAATTCAGCCAGGTAAGGTGATGCTGAATACAACACTGAAGTCAAGATGACTGTTCTGTAGTTTCCACTGTCAGACCTAGTCCCCTTCCTGAAAGCTGGCACAACATTGTCCCTTTCCAGTACTCCAGAGCCACACCTGTTTGGAAAGACTCCTGAAAGATTTTTGCAAGTGGCCTGACAATTATTACTTTAGCTTTACTATGATTCTGGGGCAAATCCTATCCACATTTTGGGACTTAGAGTACCTGGCTTGATGTGTCACTCAAAATTGCAGACCATATATGCATCCAGCCTCCCACAGCCAAACCACCATGCACAAACACCTCGCCAACTACACAAAACAATAACCTCATTATGCTCTTATCCCAAAACCATAGGTGACCATGCACATGGGATGGAACTACACATACTGTACACAAACTGCAATGAGATAGTGAACTCACGCAGCCCTCTAATGATTGCATCCGCCCCCATGATGGCAAGAAATGTGCAATCCTAATATAGCCTGAAATATTGCTTTCTCAAACAGCAGTGGCTGAATGCAGAAATGGGTATATAACAGGAGAATTGTGAAATGAGCATGGAGAGAGATGGTTTCTGCATGGAAATTAGTGACTTGCACACATTTATGGTGAGCTTGCAGAGAGAGAGAGATGAATTGCCTGCCCATGGTGAGGAGTGCTATTAGGAGATTGAAGGGGAGCTCAACTGCCTGACAGAGGTGTTGCAGTGTGGACTAGACTTATCATGGTTCCATGTGATAAGGGTGAATTTGGAATGCCAAATGCCCTTATCACAACTCCACATTGCCGAAATTCAATTTTGGTGATGTGGAATCCCGGAGCTAGTGAAAGCAGCTCAAAAATCATGTTTTTTTTACTTTTATGCCCCCCGCACCCTACCGTGGGGAGCTTTGGGCCCCGCACCCCCCCTAAATTTAGATTCTCAACTCCAGGGGGGTGCATGTCAGGGTGTGCATCCTGCCAAAACCCACCTGTCTCAGGCCAGGAGCAACAAAACCTACCGGCACCTGGTCCTGAACCCGCATCCACGCCACCCCAGGCCAGCACCCATCCCACCATGCCACAATGCTAGCTTGGCAGCAACCAGTGGCACCACCTCACAAACCCTTCTGCCCCTCGCTTGGACACTTGTATCCCCCTGCATGTATACATGCATGATATCCCATCACCATTTTGTGAAACCTCCCTATCTGGTCACCAACCCCACACACTTGCCATTGGGGTAGTTACCACAAGTGGGTCACCATTTTGGCAGGTGCCCACTTGCAGTGTGCCCATATCACAGGATATCATTCATCGCCACAACACAGACATGGTTGGCCAGCCAAAGCTCCCATCCTGGCATCTCAGTGATCCCTGGTCCACAGATCATGATGCCAGCTGAGTGGTCAGTGCCACAGGCACTTGACCCAGTTTAAGACTACCATTAGTATGAAACTCATGACAGTTTCTAGGACCTGCTACATCCCTACAAACCAATAGGAAGGAGAATTCATGGGCTTACATAAGACACAGTACACATCACTGCAAGTCCCAGGAGTTCTGGCAGGCAGTTGTACCAGTCCATGTAAGTAAGCAGGATACTGAATTGCCATGGTATAAGCCATAGGTGTTGATGGCAACCATGTATACTGATACCCACTCTACTTATGCCACTGCATTTAACATCATGCTGATACACAGAATTCTGCTGCACAGAGGAAGCCATGTCAGGATATAAAGGAGAGCCCAACGTATCACCCTGGCAGGCATTAGTACCTGGAGTGTGAGTGGTACCTGAAGGACCCCTATGTATGTAGGGAGGGGTATGATCCACCAGAAGGCCCACATATCAGTGGGCATTAGTGCTGGCTACTCATGAGGGCATTCGTGCATATCCATGAGTGCCCCTGGTATCGTGTGAGTAATATAAAGTGGTTGGTGTAATACATCTCAGTAATTGAGAAAAGTCTCACAGCTGATCACCACTAACAATATTGGCCAGAGTGCTATGAAGCCCCGGCTAGGATGTGCTGCATCCTGATTAATAGGACAAACACTAACCCCATAATTGTTATGTTTACGCACATGTAATCCCCCCACCATTAAGGGTTTGCTGTTGGCATAGCTCCTAGGGATTGTGCCCACAACAGTGAGCTATATTTATTCATTCCTGGGGTAGCACACAGGTGGTATCCAGTCAAAATCGCTAAGAAAAAACAGCATAGTAAAAGCCGCAACATAACAGCATGCACAGTTATTGGACACACATACTTGAAGGTATATCAATGAATAAAAGTTTAGTGTATTGAGTACTTGTTTTAATAGTTGACATTGCAGCTTCTGCTTTTACTGAGAAGCAGCCCCTACTGGAACTGCAAGGGTACTTTAGACAAACACATCTTTCAGTTTCAGATATGTAACCATGGCTCAAATATTAACCCTGAGATTACAGGTAATTCATCTCGTGGGGGCTGTTCCAGTGGCAGGTACCTGAATAATCCCTTTGTCATTCTACAAGCCTTCTCAAAGGAAAATTCTCAGGTGCACAAGTTAAAGGGGAATACAACTCTTTTTTTTAATTTGTATTTTATCCTCTTCCTCCAGGAAGACTCCCCAACCAGTGGCTTTGGCCCTCCTACCAGAGGGACACTCTCTCTGGGCCCATCTGCACCCATGCCTACTGACCCAAGAATGTCCCCCATGGATTGCCCCCCACAGTGGGACCAGGAAGGAAGTGGAGCTCTACACTTCCCCCTGGAGACCCAATCCAGAAATCAGGGCCGGCCCTTAGGTGTGGTAGCCATGACTGAGCACTGGCCAGGGCTCTCCTTTTTCCACTTTTCTCCTTCCCCCCTTCCCACCAATGCATGCACATTGGAAACGTGCCTCCCAGCCTGTATTGGCCATCGCCAGAGGGCAGTTAGAGAGTGGGACAACATGCCACCCTCCCACTGTGACAGAAGAACAGTCCTCTGGATGCTTGATACTCTCTCCCCCTGCCAACCCCCAGTGGCCCAAGCTCGTTCCTGAACCTGGGTCACCAGCATGGTGCGAGGTGTGGTGTCCAGTGCCTCAAACCTTAGTGCCACTGGGCCAGCCCCAAGGAATACAACTTAACCACTTTACCCACATTGTGCCCTGGTTGTGGCAAGTTCTGAGATAGAACTCAGAAGTCTGTATAGCATGTGGCCATATAACTAATTGGATCTGACTGTGGATCCCCAGTCATTGACAGTGAGCATTTACCATGGAACAGTGAGATTCTGCATTCAGGAAGGACCCCAAACAGGAGCTTGACCCTCAATTATGGGTCACTATGGAGAAAACTGTCCAACCACCAGCCCACTCCATAGATTTCTAAATGCATACATTATTACAGTACTTCCAATGAAGAATTGTTATTTTCAAAATCTTAGTATCAGCCACAAGAAAATGAAATCAATGAACAATTATACTTAATGTTTACAGTGCTCAGTGGAGGGGAAGGCTAGGCAGTTTCAAACTTCAAGCCCTGCAATGAGCACATCTAAAGACCTTTAACAACCTGTATGCTATGCAGTTGGAACTGACACCTCCAATGTTCTGAAACATTTTCTCCAATTTGTAAAATCTGGCTTTCATGACATTCCTACCTTTCTCAGAGGTGCTGCACAAAAAAAAAAACTACCTAGCAAGGTTAAATCAGACTATGGGGCCCAGATCAGATTCTCAAGTCCACCTATACTATGTTCTCCCATGGGCACCTGAACCTATGGCTTATGTAACTGAACCCCCTCGAGTCCCTAGGAAAAGAGTGCTAGTCCGACCACCACAAGAGCTACACAGTGAAACTAGGCAGGGTGTACAAACTAGATGGCTGTTGGGTCATTTTCTGCCATCTTTTCCATTTTCTTTGACCAGGAGCACCCTGAGCCCCTCACTTATTTAGGATGCCCCTACATGATGATTTATTCCCAAATGGGTGCTAAACGCATAAATGAAGCCCAATTGCAATAGCAGCCTATAATTTCAATGCATATGTACCTTCTCAACCAACCCTTCAAGGAACCTGTGCCACTTCCAAACTCAAGTCCCATTGCCACCACATGAGCCTGGCAAGCCCCTGAAGATCAATTACAGGCAGCACCATTGACAGGGAAGTTTGACAAATGTTCAGGCGACAATCTTTGCTTATAACCCTGAAAGAGATTAGAAGTAACATAATACAGCATTTCAAAATGCACCTCTTATAACAGGCATGAGCAGTAGTAACTTATAACATACAGTGAAATAGTGACAATATATGGCTAGCAGAACATTACATAAAATAACAAGCTGACATCAGCATAGCAAGGTGGCAGAAAATATGAAGCAGAAAAACAGTGAGTACAATGATGCAGAGCAAACAGATTAACAACTGGGCTGAGTTTCAGGTATAGGTGGAAACGTACAGCAAATATGGCACCTATGGTACATTGGAACCAGACAACAGACGTACACCATTCAACCACATTTCCACATGTAGTAAACATATTACCACAGCTGGTGCTCTACAAGAAAAATCTAGTTAACATTATAATCTAAAATTCTACGGTCCATTTTCTTGCCAGAAATTGTTGATGCTTAAAAGTTTATTATTTTAAAGTGGCATTAGCAGAAAGCAGTATTAAAACAGCATATTCCTCCATTCTTATGTGCTGTGTATGATGGCAATCTATCCATTTACTCTTCTTTAGTTGCCAACTTCTGTTTCCTAGCTTCTGTGCCATTTCTGGGCATCTGACTTGTTTGCCTGTAGAATAGTCTGCAATACTACAGAGAGCCACCAACTTTCATTCCATATTGACATCTCCAGATTTGCATGAAACAACCCTCCCCCCCCCAAAAAAGGCTAATCTGTTCTGTTCAGAAATTATAGACTTTATACCAGAGTTTGCTTTTATATTGGGTCTATACCTCTGAATTACATCATCAAATCTGAGCAGGGGCTAGCATAAATCATAACTGAATACTTTCATGGTATAGTTTGTTAGTGGTAAATAATTACATTGATATGAAGGTTGAGGTTTTACAAAGGGGTTATTAATTTCTTTCACACTGACTACAGGCATCCTGTATATGTGATCAGTGATGCCCATCCAATATTTTTCCTGGATATGAAACAGCAGGAAGGTTCCAAATGTCCTAGAGAAACTGAGACACTGCTGCTGCTAGGTCAGTGAAGCATGCAAATAGATTTGCTTGTGGAGTATACCTTCTCATGCTCAACGTGTAGGTACAGGGCACTGGAAGGTAACGCTCAGTATTGCAGGTTCTTTTGGGTTACTTCAAGATTTGAAAAACATAGGTGCCAGCTATGGTAATGAACAGTTACTGTCATCTGCATGAAAGGCTGCAGGTGGTGAAAATGCTGTGAGAGTTCTGATAGAAACAGCTGTTTATGAATATATCACCTGACTGTTTTGGGGATTTGTGCTGGCTGACAGTGAGGTAATCATATGATATTAATAATAGGTTTCATAGGTTTCATAGGTTTTCAGAGTTTATAAAGACTATAGTCCATATACTCGCCATTGATTTATGTATATCCCAGAATATTGTTTTGATCATATATTGATCAATTAGCTTCTTAAAGGATTCCATTGTTCTGCTAACTATTATTTTAATTGGAAGCCTATTCCAGATCTTAACCACTCTCACCATTAACCAGTACTTTCTTCTGAGGGTTTTAAACCTATCTAATTTAATCTGCAATGGATGAGCTCTAGTGCCATAGGGTTTATCCCTTAATACCAAATTTAGCTGTTCCCAAAGTGTGGGTCATTTAGTGCCTTATATATTAAACATAGGTCACCACGTATTCTTGATATTCCAAGGTATACAGGCCCAAAGCTGTCAGTCTCTGTTCATACTCCTGCCCCTGGACCCCAGCTATCCTCTTTGTGGCTTTCCTTTGTACCCTCTCCAAAGATCTTATATCGCCCCTGCCCCCTGGTGCCCAAAACTGGGCGCAGTATTCCATATGAGGGTGCACCAAAGATGTGTAGAGTGGTAAGAGAACTTCTTTATTAATTTATTTATCAATAGTTTAAAAGGAAACTTTGTATGGTTTCAAAACTTCTTATAATACACCAGAGAACTACTGTATTATTTAAATCTTGGTCAACTTTTGAGGGAGTTAAGATGGGGCATCTTGTAGTTCCATAGTGGTCTCTATTTACAATATATGATAAAGTGTTTGCTGTTGCCTCCCCTGTAGAATTTCCCATCATCCATCAAAGTAGATGAATTTACCACCCGCAACAGTCTGTAAACAGATATTAAACACTATAGTCCGATATCCAAAGTGTAGTGCCAGTGCAAACATGGTTAATACTGGTGCTAACTTGGGTTTGTGTGGATACTCTAGCCAGTGCCATATTCAGAGACCCCCAGAGCATTGCTCAAACCTGGCAACATGGTCACACTAACCGTATCACTGCATTTATGTAAATGAGGGTTCCCTCATGAATACTGGTGCAGTGGTATATTCAAAGATTTGAGATGGTACTAAACAGCCCACAGAGTGGTGCTATTTACTGCAGCTGAAAACCACATCTTATCATGGTGCTAAGGCCCCACTCCCTGAAGGTATGGTAGCTATACTGCAGCCACCCACCGTGTCATGCATTTCCTCCCCCCCCCTTGATCACCTATGCTATATGTCAGTAGTGACATCCTTGGTAGTCCAGTGGTCCCCTCATCTCCATCACCCATGCTATGTGATGTATAAATAGCACTGATAGTCTAGTGGTCCCCCACCCCCACAGTCTAGTGATCCCCACCCCCCATCACCCTTGCCATGTGATGAATATATAACTACTGTACATGACTGTATTCTGTAACTGTCAAATGGTGACTGTCACAATAGGTGAGTGAATGGCTGTGCAGGACACTGCTCTGCTCCTGTTTTACCAGTGAAGGGTGATTGGGATGAGGGTGGTGTGGTGTGGTGCATGTGTCCTGAGTGAGTGGGTTGCTGGGAGTTGGCAATCCATTGGAGGAGCCACTTGAGTACCAAGGCTATGTATACATCACATGACATGGGTGATCAGGCGGTGGGGGTACCACAAGACTACCAGGGCTATGTATACATCACACAAGATGGGTGATCGGGGGTGGGGGGATCATTAGACTGTTAGAGAAGTATTACCACTGCTGCCCTTCAGCGGCATTAGGGATCCACTGCACCCATGCAGATGAGCCCCTTAATAGGCATGCAGATGGCCCCCTAGTGCCTTGCATGCCCAGTGAGCTCATTTGCTTGCTCAGGCAGAATATGGCAACAGCAACTCTGGTACAGTGCCATTTCAGGCAGCATTATCTCCTGTGGGTCATATGCAGACTTGGTCTGTATTGGTGCAGCACATATCCACTTAATGCTGTGCTTACATGGCCCGATATTCAGTCAGTTAGTGCTCTCTGTTGGTGCATATTAACTGGCTGACTATTGCTCAGAGTCAGCTGTACAGTATTGCAAGTGATTCACTATGTTTGTGGCCAGCAATGCATATAGGAGCCTGTCATAGGGTTGGAGAAAACCCTTTCCCATTTGTTTTGCAGAGGGATTACAAGCAAGGATCTATTTTTAGTTTTAGTTTATTTTGTTTTATTTTATACTGGAAAGGTATGTGAGCAAAAATGCCCGTTTTCACAAATGTCGAGTTATCCAAAAGGTCACAGTGATAAAATAAATGCAGTGCATATAAGACAAAGTGTATACAAGTAGAGACGACATCATGAATAACTGATATAGTAAAAAAAGTTAATAATATAAAGCATATGAAAAAAATATAAATTTACAAAGGTATATACATTTAAGGTAAGAACTGATTATAGACTGTTACAAAACCATCATACAGTGTATCACAAGACACCAGAGGCAGTACAAAGCAATGCTAGGTAGGGATAACCAGTGAAGAATAGCTGGGTGGAAGATGTGATGGGGAAGAGGAGGAAGTGGAGGAGCAGGGAAGAAAGAGATAGGGTATACCAGTGGAATGAGTGGGTAGTTGATGTCAGGTGACGCCAGGTAGGGAGGAGCAATCGCAGGTGAATTTCATGAGAAGGTGACCTTTAAGAGAGCTCTGGAATGTGTCGGTAGAGGTGCAGGCCTGAATAGTGGGAGGGAGTTCATCGTAAAGCTTAGTGCCCTTAAAGGCAACACAATTTTGGACGAGAGAGGAGTGAAAAAAGGGAATGTTGACAACAAAGCTAGATGTATTTCTGGTCAGCCAGGAAGGAGCCAATTTGGGGAATAGGGCAGAGACACAAGGTGGCAACTTGTTTAGATGAATTTTGTGGAGGAAAGACAAACTGTTAAGAAAGAAACACCTCAAGAGGCAGCCAGCCTAAAGCATTGTAGAGGGTACAGTGATGAGTTCTCCAAGGAAGCCCAGTGACAAATCATGTGATGTTTTGTAACTGGATCTAAGTTTACAAAGAGTTGAGAGTTAGCGAGGGAGGTGAGAGTAAATTATGGAGTCATAAGTCAACATTGGTATGAGGAGGGAGCAGGCCAGACAAAGTCGTGAATTAGATATAAGGAATCGCTGGATCCTGTAAAGTAACTAGCCTTGAGTGGAGCTTGCTAATAATATGTGAGATGTGAGATGAATGACAGGTGAGGCTCTAGAATGATACTTATGTATTTAAATTGAAACAATTTCAATATCATTACCAAGGTAGTCTGAAAGGGTAAGATGGGGGGTTGCTACTTTTCTTGGAGCAGAGAAAACCATAAATTTGTTTTGTTTTTTTGAGTTGATGACCATGCCTTTTCTGGAGAACTAAGTGTGCAGCTTGAGGAAGTCTGATTGAAGATCTTTGATCATTACATCCTGGTGTTTGCTGCTGCAGTAGAGATCGTCATTGTCTGTGTACAGGACCATTTTGGCATTGGAGATTTCAGGTAGCTTGTTTATGAAGAGTGTGAAAAGAAGAGGGCCAAGCATCGAGCCCTGAGGAACCCAATACTTGATAGGGGATACGAAGGAGAAGTGCCCATCTATATTGTTTTTTTGTGATCTATTGGTAAGATAGTTCCCAAACCATTTGACAGTTTCATCTGAGAAATGGAGATCAGAGAGGGAATATTGGAGAAGACCATGGTCTACCAGGTCAAAAGCCTTTGTCAGGTCCATGAACACCAAGCCTGTGTACAAACCATTGTCGATGGCTCCAAATATGTCCGTAGTGAACTTGACAAGGGCAGTTTAGTGCTGTGGACAGCTCTGAACCCATGTCAAGCACCACTAAGAATGTTGCAACAATTAAGAAAAAAGGTTACTTGGGAGTGAACTACTTTTTCCAGGATCTTGGAGAGGGGGCAAGGAAAGAGATAGGCCTGTAATTCCCAACCTTCATCCTTGAACCTGATTAAATACATTTTGACAATAGCAGTTTTCCAAATGGGGGAAAATGCCAGTGCATAGGGAGAGATTGAAAATGTTAGTGAGTGGACCTGCAAGGGGGACAATTGTGAGTTTAAAGATTTTGTAATTAGTCTCATCACCAATTTAACAGGGATGAGGTTGTATGATCAGAAGAGCTTGACTGTGTCAGAGGAGAAAGTACCCAAAGTAGAAATCAGGACTGTAACCTGGGTGAAGAGTGGGTGGAGGGGGTGGGTGGGTGAGGCTGCAGATACTTTGTGGGGGGTGCAGGGGTTAGGTTTATATTTGTCTAAGTCCCAGAAGAAGCTGTTAAATATGTTGGCAACCTCAGAGGTGTTACTAGTAAACAGACCATTATAATTCGGGATGATGGGTTTGGCTTTCCTGACCCTACCAAGGAGGTTGTTTAGGGTCCTCCAAATTTGTCTGGGGGTTGCGTTATCTCCAAGCTGCTTGTTGTGAAGATAATTAACTATACCTGACCTAACAGCCACCTTACATTTGTTTCTGAGGATTTTGTAAAGTGCAGGTTGGGCGGGGTCACCATGCCTTCTATGGTTAAACCAGGCCCTGTCTCTTTCCCTCATCTGCTTGAGGATGCCAGGAGTGATCAAATCACAGGCGTTACCCCAGATGTGGATTTGTTTGGGGAGGAGCAAATTTGTTGCAGATTCCCTTGAAGATACCTGAGAAGAGGGCAAAGACCTCATCAGCATTGTCCATGATAGTAGTGAAGGTCCAGTCAACCTGATGAAGACATGGACAATGTCAGTGAGGACATTGTCATTCAAACATCTTAAGAAGATGAAGTGTGGAGGGGCTTGGGGAGGGAGTGGACCAGTGACAGAAGGTAGCACAGTGGTCACTTAAGCAGTCAGGGAGTGTCCTGTCATTAAGGATTCTTGCAGGATTGGAGACAACTATCCAGTCAGTGAGTGACTGGGAGCCAGATTAGAAGTTGATCCTGGCAGGGGAGGTAATAAGCTGTTGAAGAACAAGGTCAGAGACTACAGATCTGGCAGGCTCTGAATTGCAAGAATTCCAATTGATGTTGAAATCCCCCAGGAGTATGCACTCCCTATTGAGGAGGAGGTTATTTTTGATGCCAAGAAGGCAACTGAGATCTGAAAAGGAGGTACCAGGTTTGAAGTAAGCAGTGGTGATCATGAGAGTTTTGTTCACACTTAAGAGAAGATGGATGGAGAGGGACCTCGAGTTTAGTAACTATTATATTTGCACAGAATTTTCTCTTCTCCTATTCTTCCACTTGTCTATCTCTTATCTGTCTGATTACACAATCAGCTTTTCCTTGTGATACCTAGGAATTGACCACTTCGTTGGTCCCATAATTTCCTCCTGTTATCTCCCTTCCTTCATTTGCTGTTTCTGTGCTTTCTTTCTTCCCCTTATATCTCTGAGGTTAAAAATGTATGCGAATCCATATGTGAAACAGGGATTCCTAGCTTGCAAATGTATATAATTATTATTGTTGAAATGAATGCAGAAGGCTATTTGGATTTATCTGGAGTACAGTGGGTTAACCTTGAGGTGCATTTTGACCTCTGCAAGCTTGTTTGCAGAATTATCATCAGGAAAGTAGCCCAGGAGAGGTTATCTTAATGGTTGCACCTGTTAAGAAGACTAAAGTACTCTACAGGCAGGTTATAGGAAGGTCAGTGAAGAAAGTATTGCTGCATTTTGTGAAAACATGATGAAACTTCCAGAACAAGATACAGAGGTTAAACTGCCAAGTAAAGTCATATTATATAAAGAATTTAATGTTTAGTCTAGCTAGAGAGAAATGGAGGTTTTAGAGAGAGACTCAGAGGAAAGATTCTGTTCATGTTCAGCAGGCTGCCACACTGTGTTCTGCACTTTTCAATAAAATTGGTTAACACTGATCCTGCATCTTGGAGTGTGAATGCAAGGTATTTATATTTTAAATTTGAGATACTGTAGTTGGACATTGATGGGAAAGACTTAGTAGTAAGGAAATGTGGGTATGTAAAGGAGACATAGTGTCTGTTCTATGAACACAGGTCACAGAAGAAAATTAAATGTCAAACCATAGAAATGGACAGAAAATATCCATGTATGAATAACGAAGGAAAGGGTTACATGAACATCGTATGTCAGGGGGCCCAGGCTGGGCTGTCACAGAGGTGCTGATTAGAAAGTGCTTGTAAACAAAGGACATTTTGATAAACTTTCATATTTTGTAAAATAATTTCAAAATTTATTATCACCTAGCTTATACCCTATTGACATCATGGAATAAATTTTGTAGCTATAAAAGGACATATTTAGATGTCTTCAGGACCTACAGAAACTTACAAACAGATGAAAATACTTTGCTTTCAAAAGTATAAATCATACAGAAATTTGAAATGCATCATTAGGTAGGTCATGTAAAGACCAACATGAGTTTGTACTTTATGGATGGGTTTTATTGCTGGATAAAGTTATTTGAACTGATATAAGAGGCAAGTGAAAAGTTTCTTACTTAGGACTGCCCATAATAAAACATAATTTGACAGGTGATGTTATCCTCGTGAATACATAGCAAGACTTTAATCACTGGCTAGAGATCAAGAAACAACCAATGGATGTCTAAGTGGTTGACTCTCTCTTGTCTTTATAAAACCGGTGAACACCACTTGGAAAAGCTATAATTTGTGAAACTTACAAGATTTACGAAATGCCCTAGATTTTCTTCAAATCTCCCTAATAATGATGCAAGAGGTAGTGTGGTCTAGTGGGTGGAACACCAGATTGGGAGCCAGAAGCTTGAAAGTGTAACCCTAATGTACTGGTACATGTTGGAAGGTAATAATAAACAATTTCAAAATAAAAAATAATGAAAGTCAGTGTGTCAGCTCAAGTGATGCTGTAGTTTGTTGCTAAACTGAGATTAGTCACTATGCAGAATGTAGCAGCAAGATTGCTGATGGGAGTGAAAAGAACTGATCATATTACCCCAGTCC
The DNA here is from genome assembly GCA_016271365.2 of Neoceratodus forsteri. NCBI lineage: Eukaryota > Metazoa > Chordata > Ceratodontiformes > Ceratodontidae > Neoceratodus > Neoceratodus forsteri. Next base: position 1,173,644,434 of record CM057453.1, on the reverse strand, counting down.
CCTGCAAACTGCACTGGCTACCAGTCAGGTGGAGGACTGTCTTCAAGGTAGGGCTTCTGACCTACAAGACCCTACATGAAAAGGGCCATTCTATCTTTAAAATCTCCTTGTGCCCCATCGCCCATCCCAGGCTCTGCGTTCTGCCACAGGGTGCCTCCTTGGAGTTCCCGGGGCAAGACTGTGGCATTCAGGAGATCATGCATTTTCGATGGCTGCACCTACACTGTGGAACTCCCTGACTAGATATTTAAGGGAGGCACCCTCAGCAGAAGCCTTTAAAAAGAATCTCAAGACTTTTCTCTTTCAGAAGGCTTTTACTGTTTAAACTGGTCAAAATGCCTTTTTTTTAACAACTCTATTTATCCACCCACAGAGCAGATCTCCATGATCTACAGCCACCAGCACCCCCCGGCCCAGTCTGGCACACCCACAGAGCCGCCATTATCACTCACGCTACTCTGTGGAGGATCCTCCCGGGACCGGAGCACCAGGTATGCACATCAGCTGCCAGATAGACACCCCACCATTTTTACCTGGTTTTCTAGTCCCTTGTGGAGTGCAGGTGTGCAATGATGTCTGGGCACTATGTGCCGATGTCTGCCGCCCACCCCTTGGTTGCCATCACTCTGGTAGTGCACCCTGGTCATTACCAGGGGCCACTACAGAGTGGTGGTTCCCTAGATCCTTTCCTGAGATAGGAGAGCAGTCCTACGGATGCTCGATCCTATCCCTCCCCTGCCAACCCTTGGTGGCCTGGGCTCACGTCCGAACCTTGGTAGTCAGCATGACGTGCGGTGTGGCGTCCAGTGTCTCAACTCTCAGCACCACCGAGCCAGCGGTCAAAACGCTGTTTAGTGATTATTATAGATAGTTTGACTTAATGCTGACTCCCAGTTGAATGTAATAGGATCGTTTGTTATAATGACTATTTTTATACGTGCTTTGTTTTAAATGTACAGCACTCCAAGACCCCGGAATGGGGCACTTTATAAATAAAATAAATATCTATCTATCTATCTATCTATCTATCTATCTATCTATCTATCTATCTATCTATCTATCTATCTATCTATCTATCCATCTATCCATCTATCTATCTATCTATCTATCTATCTATCTATCAAAAAAGACTGATGAGACTTACAAGGTATTGATAATGTGGGCAGTAGAAGGCCAACATACTATAGCTGAAATACTATCTATGAAAGAATACGTAATGTAGTTTTGATTAAACTGTGTGTGGAAAGAGACCTTCTCTGTGAAGGAGTTTCTATTATCTGCTAGTAGGAGGATCAGTATTATAAATAAGAAAATAGAACTCTACAAAAAATAATCCTTTTTGTCTTCTCTTTGCCCTCCCAAAGTTGTATACATAACCCTGTTAGTTGCCATTACCCATTATATACCCTCTGCTGTACTCAGAAAATGCAGATACATAGTAGGGGTCACACATCAAGGGGCAGCACTAGATGCTCCCAAGCAGGTCATCCATTTTCAGAAAAGAGCCTGGGTCTTCTTCATTTGGGTGACTGCCAGCAGCACTTTCTGAAAATGTAGTCAGCTTTGCTTTGGCTACTTCTATAGCAACCATTGCAGCATGGTGCACCTGCACCACAGGTGTACTGTGGAGATAGAGCATGCACATGGTCCTGTGCAGGAGGGATGGAAGGAGAGGGATATTCCCTTATGGACATTCCCGGATGTTTCAGCAACCCCATTCATAATTTTTTGCCCAGTTCATGACGTCATCTAAGTATTTAAAATCCACAACAAAACACATGGGTTTGCATGCTTGTTTTTATGTTGCATGGTGAGACTTAATCCTTCTTAATGAAAATAATATGTATGGGGTCAGATTGGTTTATGTAATTAGAAAATCCTCATTTTAGATGTCAACATGATTGTGAAGTAAAGTGAAACATGAACACATTATTTGTCATAATGTTTGCTTCATGTTCTTTAAATGCAATAATAAAGATTAAATTACCGGTACTATGACACCCTCTTGAACTAACATTCCCAAAATGTGGGAAATATTTGTGTTTTTATGCATTATTTATTTATTTATTTATTTTGGTCTAGGATTACAAATACCTCTGAGCCAAGACGCTTTTACAAAGGTTTCACGTCACAGGTTACAGCAGGACAACATGAATGGCTGTATAACATTGAAGTAGGTTCAAAGACAGCACTTAACAGCACATATACTAAGTGAGGAACTAGTGATGAGAAGAAGAGGGAAAAAGTGAAGGTGGATGGAAAGGGGTCGGGAGGTCAGGAGGGAATAGGAAGAAGGGCATGAGGGGCGGGGAGGTCAGGACAAGGAGGAGGCTGCAGCCAGGTGGCGTTGGGGATAAGTGCATAAATGGTGCCAGGTGTAGGCAAAGTGCGAAAGAGGCAGTGGCCCCTCAAGCTGACACAGGTGATGGGAGGACTGTTAATTAGTCAAGGCAGTCACAGGTGCTGGAGGCAATGAGGAGTGATGGAGCCTGGATTTGAAGGCACTGAGTGAGGTGGTGGAGGTGGTGTCACTAGAAAGACCATTTAGCCAGATGTGGGCCCTATAAGCAAAAGATCTTTGACCTTGTGTTGTGCAACAGCGGAATTTGAAACAGCTGTGGCTTAGATCCCTGGTGTTATGGCTGCTGTTTCTGGTTGTAGGAGAGCACAGACTCTAGGTGGTGCAAGACCCATCAAACTTTTCTTTGCAACCACGCAGGTTTGGTATTTTATTTGATTGTCAAGTTGCAGCCAACTGGTTTGAGTGTAGAGGTCACAGGTGTGTGTAAGATGTTGAGAGCCAGTGATGAGCCGACAAGCCTTGCTGAGGAGGAAGTTACATGTTTGAGTGTGGTAGCAGTAGCTGAGCCATAGATGACAATGCCATAGTCTACAGAGGAAAGGACGGCGCTCTGAACGGCAGTTGCCAGTACCTCGGGGGTTAGATGTCTCCTGTGGCAGAAAAGCAGGCCCAGTCTGGAGTTAGCAGCTTTGGCAACATTATTAATGTGGGCAACGTAGGAGAGGTGAGAGTCAAGGGTATTTGAAGGTTTGGACCTGTTCCAGTAGGCTACCTTGACTAGTGTTAGTGGAGAGGTGGAGATGCTTATGTTTATTATGGGAGCTGCTGAAGATCATGGTCTTGTTTTTTTTCTGGTTAAGGATCAGCTTATGCTTTTATGAACCAGTTCTCAACCGTGGAGAAACCCTGCTGAAGGTTTTGTTGCAGATGGTTCGGGTCCTGGTGGAGGCTAGGATTACCATGTCATCGGCGTAAAGTATGATTTGCTGAGAACAGGAGTTCAGGAGTGTGTCAAGGACAAACTGAAAAGTAGCGGGCCCAGGATAGAGGCTGTAGAACACCAGAGCAAACAGGTTTGGCATCTTAGAGCTTATTCACAATTTTTACACATTGTGACTGGTTTTCAAGGTAGCTTTTAAACCAAGCAACAGATTCAGTGGAGAACCCAGAGTTCTGTAGTTGGCCAAGGCAATGGTGAACAGTATCAAAGGCCTTGGTCAAGTCAATATAGATAGCTCCAGTGAGTAGTCCATTGTCCAGAGAGCTGTGGATGACACCAGTGAACTCAAGTAGGGCGGTAGCAGTGCTATACCCTTTCCTGAAGCCATGTTGCTGCAGGCAGAGAATGTTATATTTGACCAAATAGTCAGTGAGCTGGTCTGCTACTATCCGTTCCAGTGCCTTAGGGGGTGGGTAGGATAGAGATTGGGCGATAGTTTCTGTGTGCGGTCTTGTCACCACTTTTATGGATCGGAGTGACTGTGGCTGATTTCCATTTGTCTGGGAACTGGTTAAGTGAGAGGGAGATGTTAAAAATCCTGGTAAGAGGCCCCAGGACTTCTTCTAAAGTGAGGGACAGAAGATCTGGATTTGTTAATTGCTTTGGCAACGTATTTGTGAACTTCATTCTTTTTACTGCTTTGAAGTAGAAGGGGAACTGGCAGGGGCAGTGGGGTTGATGGATGTGGAGCATCATCATCATTGAAAAAATCAGTAGGAAGAACACTGCTAAGGTTGTGAATGCAATGTTGAAGGCGCCAGCAATGATTTTATGGTCAAGTGTGGTAATCCAGTTAACCTTGAGCATGGTCGGAGGTGATTTGGACTGCTTCCCAGTGACTTCTTTTATGTTGTTCCAGAAATCTCTCCCATTACCCCAGGTGTCAGTGAAGACTTTCTTGTAGTAGTCAGATTTCTGTTGTCAAATGGATTTGGTGCAATCATTACATGCACATTTGTAGTTTTGGATGTCAAGTTGCTTACCAGTGGGATCTAGCCAGTTCCCAAAGGTGGTCCCTGGATTTTAATTTCTTTAGGAGGGTACCTGATAGCCACAGGTTGCAGCAAGATTTAACTTTGCGCTTTTTGAGAGGAGCGTATATGTTACAGGCTTCATTAAAGATGTGGATGAATTGGTCCAGAGCGGAATTTGTATCGGTTGCCCTGATAATAGGAGACCAGTCCTGTAGGACTAGGTGTGATTTGAGGTGAGTTAGCGGACCATGAGGTAGAACTCTGCCATAGGTTATCCCTGTCATGCATCTGAGCTAATAGATCAGGGGTGATCCAGCCTGATGCAGTGCCGTGGATAATACATTTCTTCAGAGGGGCAAATCAGTTGCAGACTGCCATGAATTGATTTATGAAGTATTCAAGGGCAGTGTCAATATCTGGGATGATGTCCAGGTAGCTCCAGTCAATCAGTACCATGTACTCTTTGAAGTCTTTGTTCCTGTCTTTGCGAAGGACCCTACTGGTTATAATACAGGGGAGGTGGCTTTGGGGTTTCAGCAGACCATACACAGTGCATAGGAGAGTGGTCTCTGATTGAGACTGGTATGACAGAGACATCATATAGCCTTTCCAGGTGGGTAGCCAGGATTCAGTTAATTAGAGTTTTGGTTCCTGCTTTGTAGTTGGCTCTAGTGCAGTCAGTGACTACTTGTGTGTAAAGAACAGGCTAGCCACAAGGTCACTGTGAACCACACTTTCCATGGTACAGTTTCAGAGATGATCTGCTCTTGAATAAAATTATTGAAAAATCCCATAAAAACTATAAAACTTGACAGAAAGTTATTCAAACAATTCAAAAGTACATGCAGAATGTCAAGGACTTTAAAAGAAACATAGTAGTGAAAGACAGACAAACATGTATTTGATTTATTTTATTTATTGAAATTCCGGAATTACAATCCTTTGAGTCAAAGACTCCTTTGCAAAGGCTCCACATCCATAAACAGAAACAACACATAGTGACAAATTGTGCATTGCTAACCAGGCAAACAATACATTAAGGCACTATAACATGGTTGAATCAGTACAGAGTAATTAGCTTGCTAGGTTAGTTTCTCATGGTTTCACTACAGTTGTATAGGAACCCAGGGTCGTTGCAGTGAGGGGGGGTTGGTTGCTAGTTTCAGATGCTAGGATTGGGTTGAGCTTAAGGTACCCAGAGCTTATGCTGGCCTGTTAGGGAGTTGAGGGAGGCATTGGATTCTGACTTCAGCCTAGTGTGGGAGGACAGGTTGAAGCAGCCACAAGTCTCAGAGTCCAGGAGAAATCTCTTGAGGCCTTTTTTATATAGGCTAAGCTGGGGGCTTGGGAGATGGAGGAAGGGAGTTGATTAAGCCAGAGTGGTGCTCAATACCTGAAAGACCTTTGCCCTAGTGAAATCCTACAGTGGGGGATTAGGAGTGTGGTTTTAGCCAGATTTCGAGGGGTGTTCCTATGAAGGGTTGGTTGGATGAGGGGGTGAAGACCCGAAGGTGAAAGTTTCATCAGGATCTTTTTTGCTTGAAGGCAGGTGCAGTACATTAGTCTCCCTTCAAAGGTCAGCCAGTCTGCTCGATTATAGAGCTCACATATGGGGGTTAATCTTTCTGCATTAGTGACCAATCGGCAGGCTTTGTTAAGAGCTAATTTGATGCTATTTAGGGCTGTATTATCGGCTGTGCCATAAATCGTAATCCCATAATTGACAACAGACAGGACTGAGCAGGTAACAGGTAGTCTAAGCGCCGGGGGGGGGGGCAGTGCTTGTGCCTGTAAAAAATCCCCAGTCGTATGTTGACAGAGGTGGAGAGGTATTTAATATGTGAGTGGTAGGTGAGGGATGTGTCCAGTGTAATGCCCAGATACTTAAAGTTTGTGACCTGTTCGATTTGGGTGCCCTGTGGATTGGAGATAGTTGGGCACTACTATTGGGGTTTTGGTGGTGAACAAAGATCATAGATTTGGTCTTGTTGTAGTTAAGTAGAAACCTGTGATCAGTAAACCAGGATTCAAGTTCTCAAAAGCAGCTTTCAGGATATTTTGAAGGGAGATTGATTTGAGTGTTCCAGTATACAATGGCATCATCGGCGAGAGTAATAGTTTACCACTGCAGACCTGGGGAGGGAGTTGAGAAAGAGAGTGAAAATAAGGCCTAAGATTGACCCTTGGGGACTCCAGAGTGAATAGATAGTTTGGTAGATAGGGTGGTGTTGATTTTGACCTGTTGAGTCCGGTCTGAGAGATAGTTCTTAAACCAGGAGAATTCTTCTGGGGCAAGATGGAGGGAGGGTAGTGAGTGGATAAGAAGTGTATGACTGATGGTGTCAAATGCTTTGGTCAGATCCACAAAGATTGCCCCTGCTAGTGACCCTTGATCCAATGCTTCATGTATGTAGGAGGTGAATTTGAGGAGGGCTGTAGTGGTGCTGTGCCCTGATCTAAAACCGTGCTGTTCTTGACACAGCAGATTATATTTGTTCAGGTACTCTGTGAGCTGGTCAGCCACAATTCTTTTGAGCACTTTAGAGAGTGGGGGAGGATTGTAATGGGTCTATAGTTACAAGGGTCAGTTGGGTTACCCATTTTTAGGATAGGAGTGATGATACCCCTTTTCCAGAGAGATGGAAAGTATGTAAAGTCACTGCAGGCATTCAGAATACCACCATTACGGTGCCATTACAGCACCAAAATCTGGATTTGCTGCCCCCTCCCAAGGTCTGTCTGCCCTGGAGTTGGTATCTCTAGTTAGAGGGGTGTTGGCAACATTCCCAATTGGCACCCTAATGACTCTGCACCATAACGCCAGCATGTTCCAAAGGTGGAACCATGTAAAGTGCTTTGAAAGATGTCAGTGGCTGCTATTATGGGAGCTAACTTTCTCAAACGACTACACATTTGCCTGCGCAAAAACCAGGTCAGCACAACACTTATTCTTCTTCGTGTTTTTAATACTTGGTAGTAAATTTCCATCACCAGACATTTAAAGCAACAAACAACCAAAAGCAAGCTGGCAGGGACTGTATCCACAGATAATCCATAGTATTTGAAAAACTGGCCAATAAGCGGTACCATAGAAAATTCTCAATCCGCTGACCTAAAGTTACCCACGCCAGCTGATCCACATATGCTAATCCTTTCAATGTCTAAACCGATACCATCATCAGAACTCTGGTAAGGTGCACCCACATTTTTACTTGTTTGCCAATTTTGTTTTTACTTGTTTGCCAAATACAGCATTACTTTTTGGCTGAGTTACTAGACTTGTGACTTTTTGAGCTAACTTCCTCACTTTCATCCTGTATCTGTTCTTAGCTGGACATGATATAATAGGCTAAATCATTATTCTAATAATGCTTCCATATATGTAAGAATGTACTTACTCTAACAAACAGCCTTGAACATTTTTTTGGGTACATTAGAAAAATGGGAATTTGAAACACTTGGGAATGCCTCTTTAGCATGCTGAACATCCTTTAGAGTGAAGACATATTCAAATCCCCATGGTGTCACAATGAAGTATGGATGGTGTACAGGTGCTGCCAAAGACTTGTTCAGAGATTTCCAGAGATTTCCTGATATTTATATAGAGATTCTCTCTCTGGTGGCTCTTCAGTGTTACAGCAGGCAGGCAGGCAATGTCTCTAGAGACTTTACAGGAATTTCTTGAAGTATCCAACCATGTCTTTGGCTGCAACTGTACTTGTGTAGTTCTGGAACAGCGGACCCACTTCCCCACCAGATCTGAACAATGTTAAGGGGGGTGCCTCCAACCCAATGTCCTTATTGTGGGGGACAATCAAAAAAAAAACCAAGAAGTGTGTCAGCCAGTCTGGGACTATGGGATCACCAGTGGCAGTGGGGAGAACTAGATACAATAATCTGAAAGTGAAGTGTTAAGACATGTACCACAGATTTTGGTATATAACTGAAATACTGATTCTAAACAGATATATGCAGCTACAACACATGAATAAACAACGTTCTGGCTTGGCACTGAAAATTCTCCCAGGGAACTCAAATTCACCTGTCCCTGAAGCCTAAAAGACCAGAAAGGTAAACAATCAGAGGTTAATCACAAACTTGCATTCTAGACCAGTGACAAACACTTCATGCAGTGTACCAGATCTGTGGAATGAGTTCTCTGCTAACCCTCCCATGTCCTTGATTTTACAGTCCAGGGCTGTAGTTACTGCCCTTTTGAATGGTTCAGTGGTACAGCATGACCAATCTGTTGTTACTTTCAGATTCTCTTTAGTCCCCTTGCCCTAGTTGTTGTTTTTGCATTTGTTTAGTACTGCTGAATATTTGCCCTGCCTACTCTTCTTAGATGGTAATGTTTCTCTGACGTACTGCACTGTTGTTGCCTTTGACTCACTGGACCTAGCCTAGCTTCAATATTTAAAACACCTGTTACTTAAACAGTTACTCTGATAAATTCTATTACCTCAGTCATAGAATCTTAGTATTTATATCAGTGCCTCCATATGGTTAATTTCCATTCTAAGTGTACAGTTTTGAGCTGCCACATTAGAGCACTAAGTGTACAATGAAATATGTGTCACATGACTTCTTGAACACTTAAACTCACCCCATGTTACAGCATATTACTGATTTTTACTGTTTTATTTATTGTCTGCAGATATGAGTATCGTGCTTGTTTTGCATATGCCTCTGCTCACCACGGTTCCATGTGACATGGGCCAAGAGTAAATCCCGACTGCCAGTGCAAAGCGCCAAAAACAGAATTGGTGATCAGCACTACACCAATGGGAACAATCAGCGATGACACAACACTACCAATAGGAGCAGACATGTGAACTTACTATTTATACTGGGGGCTATGCCCCCCGCACCTGCCCCTTTGTGGGCGGCTAGCCCCCTGCACCCCATATCTAAATAATCAACTCCAGGGGGGTGGATACTGGGAAGACAGAAAAACAAGGAAGAGGGCTACTCCATGGGGACAGGAGTAGCAGGGGGATAATGTCGGGTGGGCAACCTGGGCAAATGCAGGAGAGGAATACACAATGGGGGGAGGTACTAACAACAACCAAACTGGAAAGGGACCTCAGGGTAGTCATAACCAACGATATAAAAGTAGCCAAACAATGCGAGAAGGCAGTAAGGAAAGCTGGGAGGATGCTGGGGTGCATAGGGAGAGGTATCACCAGTAGAAAACAGGAGGTGGTGATACCGTTATGCAGGCAGTTGGTGAGGCCTTCTCTGGAGTATTGCATGCAGTTCTAGAGAGCTCATCACTGAAAGGACATTGACAGGGTGAAGGCAATCTAGAGAAGAGCAACAAAAATGGTGAAGAAACTACACCAGAAACCATATGAGGAGAGATTGAGGGAACTCAATATGTGTACACTGGAGGAAAGGAGGGAGAGGGGGGATATGATGGAGACATTCAAATACCTCAAGGGATCAATAGCGTTCAAGAGAGCAGAATCATTCAGAAAAAAAAGTATGCAAGAACAAGGGTCACAATATGAGGCTGGAGGGGAAGACTCAGGGATAATGTGAGGATGTATTTTTTCACAGAAAGGGTGGCAGATGCATGGAACAGCCTCCTGAAGAGGTTGGGAGAAACAATGGTAGGCAAATTCAAGAATGCATGTGACAGGCAGAAGGCAATACTTGGGTGAAAAGGAAATAGGCTGCAAATCATGTAGGACCTGGAGTTTATACAGTAGTTAGGGAAATGGGCAGACTAGGTGGGCCAGGTGGTTCTTATCTGGTGTCAAATTCTATGTTTCTCTGTAACCTGCAGGTAAGCGGGGAGAACAAAGTCAGGGTAATGGGACATCTACAAAAACAAATCAAACAATAAAATGACAGGAAAAAAACAACCACCTGCCAGTCCTGAACCCCAATCCTCCAGCTTCCCAGATTGTAACCCTAACCACCATGCCAGATGGCCAGCTGGAATAAGCCCTCACAAACAAAGCACTATAACCTTCTCTTACTGGCTCTTCCTTGCTATTGACTCCCTCAACGTCTTTTCCATTCGCTGTCATTCCCCCTCACTCTTTACTGACACTCACTGTTTGCACAGGCACTCAAATTGAGTTGCTCAATTTGAGTTGCCCATACCATGAGTTACCGCTCACCACTGTGTACAATTATAGTTGAAGACTGCCTCATGTTTTTACATTTGCCACTGTTTTCTTCCATGTACTTCTGTCAGTCTTTTTCTTCCCCTTACCTTTGATGGCAGGTGACATTGAGCTTTACATTAGCCCAATCCCTGACTCTCATGTCCCACCTATGCTCCCCAGTGTGTTCAAGGAGGTTCACATTTAAATCCGCAATCTTCTTCTAAAGATGGACCAACTCAGTCTATGGTGCCTTTAATTTAGGTCAGATGTTTTTGTTGTCTCAGAGACATTATGATTATTATTATTTTTATTCAGAGGTTTGTCCAATTAAATGCGTAAGGTTTGGCCACCTATGTATTCAAAAGCATTAACTTTAAGCTGGTCCTTACCTACATTAGTCCCTTGTCCAATCAATTATTAACTTTCCTTTCCCTATCATTACTTAGCTTCATAATTGGTGTTTACTGTTATCCTGGTACTTCCCCTAATGCCCACTTGGAGTATGCTGGTATTTTCATCTCAGTCTCCCTGGACACTTGAAGTGCGCTTTTGATCTTAAGTGACCTTAACACCAACTTGTTATGCCTCTCTTCAAAGACCAAACAAACAAACAAACTAAATAAATCATGGATATCCAAGAACTTCACCTCACCCAATACATCAAGGAGCTTACCTTTTTAAACCATAGGTCCTTCAATCACTCCGTTATGGACGACCTTCTCTCTGCCTACCCTAGTGGATAGTATCTGTAGATATTCTGTCAGATATCTTTAGTGACCATTGCCAATTTTCTGAATGAGAAAATTTCATAGCACCAAAGTTCCCCCTGGTATCCTCTCCCATGCCTTCCAAAATCTGGAACTTCCTTGCTTATTGGCTGACGTGCAGTATCTTTGATAACCTTAACACTGATGGTGAACTTCTTTACATTCAGAGCAACTTCATCAAGGTCTGTGATATTCATGCTCCTCTCCATAGATCCAGGACTAAGGGGAACCCTTTTGCCTGTGTATCAGTAGACCATTTTGCATGAATTCTCAGGCTTTTCTCAGACCTCCTTTAATACAAACTACTCTGAAATGTTTGCCTCAAGAAGCTGTGAGCTGCCAAGTCACATACTTTTAAATCCACTTTCCAATTCAACATTAATTGCCCACCCCATTTTTCAATATATGTTCACTGATTTTATACAAGTACATGCAGTATAGTAAACATATGAGTAAGACCACTGTACATCTGATTCAAATAGATACATTAGAAGATTTGATTACCTCCAGTTTGTTACAGCTTTTGGGGAGCAGCACTGAATTCACAAGGAATTCTCCATTGTTACAATGATCTAAATCACACTGGCCAAATTGCAGCCAGTGGACTTGGACCTTTTGGGGGGATTCACAAAGCATTCACGCTTGGTGCATCTCAGCTGCCATGGTGCAAATGAGATGTGCCGAGCCCAAACTATAGTATTCTCAGAAGGTGCACCAGAAAATGCTCCTGGTGAATCCCCTCTGTGAATACCACAATTCAGTCCAACCCGAGATGTGCCTACACAACCCCCCCCTGGTTGGGCTGGTAAACTGATGGGGCAGTGCATCCCCAGACGTGCTGAGCCCAAGGTTGGTATTCACAGCCCCATACATGCAAATGGGGCCAATAGGCATTCAAGGCACAATGGGACCATTTGCATGTCATTATTACCCCATTTCAAGTACCTGGGAATCACACTGGACATTGTCCTGTCTTACACACAGCACATTGACATCACAGCCAAAGCCTTTAACACCAGGATCAGTGTCCTCTACAGGCACAGACATTGCTTGACCTGTGAAGCTCTGAACTTGTCAATTAACAGTTCACTCATCACTTTGATTGACTATGGCCTAGCTGTCTATGGCTCCACTACTGACACAGCACCCCAACTCCTCTCAACAGCCTTAAACAAAGCCTGCCGCCTGTTCACTAATGCTTCAAAATTGATCCACACCTGTAAGCTTTTATGCACGATTGGCTGGTTTCAATTGAAGGACAGAATACTTTATCAAACCTGCCTACTCACAAAAAAGGTCTCACTAAACTTACTTCCTCAAGGAATTCTGAGTCTTCTATCACCACCTCTACATGCTAGGCACACCAGGAGATGGACTACACAAGTATTTCATGTGCCCAGGGGCCACACAACTATGGCCCAGTGATCCCTTTCCTCACCGGGCCCCTGTGTGGACAAATGGTCTACCACCTGACATAGCCAGAATCACAACCCTTGGTTCCTTTAAATGCAAACTCCATCAGCACCTAACCTACAATAGTACCTGTAGGTGCCCGATAATCTGCACCTGCAGCTTTAGTCTACCTCAGCACTTCCAACTCCGCCAAGTTAAGTCTTTGCCCAAGCACTTGCCTCCAACCCCTAACCCATGGCTCTTTTCTTTCCCTCTTCCCTTCCTATCCCAGCCCCCACTGCCCCTCCCTACCTTACCCTAACAGTCTGCCTCTGCCTCTCTCTCTCTCTCTCTTCCACAGGACGCTGGCATACCATGTACTGTGCCTTAGAACAATTTGTGTAACTGTTTGCCATTGCAACCCATGTACTGTTAAATTGTTTTTGTACTCTGTGGCCCAGATATTCAGAAGGATTGTGCATGGCACAACACAGTTGCACCATGCGCAACCCACTGATGTGCCCTGGCATGATGTTCAAATGGGGGATTGTGCCTGGCACAAATCCCGATGCACCACAGCGCATCAGTAATGTATGCTGCGCAGGTGGGAGGGCATGCCAATGCATACTCTGCACATCCTGATATTCAGCCCGGGATATGCTGAGCCCATGCATGCACAACCCCTATTTGTGCTGCACACAGGTGAGCCAAAAAAGGAACCACGGCTGGCCACCCACGGTGAGCTGCCATGTTGCAGAGCGCAACATGGCCGCTGCCACCATGTGGTGGCCACCAACTCGGCTGCACCTTCATTGGCGGCACCGCCCATGCCTGATCTTGGGCATAAGTACAAACGTAAAGTCCAATATCACCCACTGAGCCCCACCACCCTGCTCTCCCTCTGGTCAGCGGCAGGCGGCAGCTTCCCACCCACTTGCCACCCCACCGCCCGCCGACTGACACTGTACAGTAGGGCTGTATGCTCATTGGTCCACGCGTGAGCCAATGGGCATGCAGCCCATACCGTACTACACAGCCCAGATATGTGAATGGATCCATTCACATATCTGACTGTGTAGTATGGTACGGCTGCATGCCCATTGACTCACGCTTGTGACCAATGGGTGCACAGTTCACCGTATAGTGTCAGTCAGCGGGGTGGCAAGTGGGTGGAGAGCTGCCACCCGCTGCTGACCGGGGGGAGTGGGGCAGTGGGGCTCAGTGGGTGGATGGGAAGGGGGGTACTGCTGGACCACCAGGGATATGGGACTAGTATTTTTTATGACATATGCCCACGATCGAGCTGCAAGCGGTCCACTGGACAACCAGGGATACAAGAATACTTTTATTTTTACTTATGCCCGCGATTTGGCTGCAAGTTGTCCACTGGACCACCAGGGAAATAGGATGAATGTGTTATTCAATGTATGCCCACGATCGGGCAGTGGGGCACATTGCCGCACTGTGCAGGGGGCGTTGGTCCCCGACGGCTGCATCCTGGCAGGACGCCAGGTGCAAGTCACTGGGGATCAGCGCACCTGCATGCAAATGGGTTCATAATGACATGTAAATGGCCCCATTTGCACCTTGCATGCATTATGGCCCCATTTGCATGTGCACTTTTGAATATCGCAGTTGTTGCACCTAGTGCAATGAAACCTTGCGCTAGCGCATCCAACTGCTCCACTCTGGCCACTGCGCCATGCGCACTGCGGGTGGTCAGGCTGCAATATTCAATGCTGCTGTGCCATGGCGCAGCTCCGTTAAATATCACCCTGTCAACACCCCTGCGCAGCTAAGTTGCGCTGCGCCCAGACTTGTGCCACAGCCTGGTGCAGTCTGAATATCCATGCCTGTATGTATAATTTACTGTAACTATATTGCATCTTCTTGTGTTGATGTATCTGATGTGGAACCTCTCAGTGAGCATCCACTCACCGGTGTCATCAAATATTTCAATAAATAAATAAGTTTGCATGACCCCTGCATGGTTGTGCCCAGCAGAATGTGCCAGGTGCTCTGCAAGGGCTGTGAGCTGAACACATATTCCCTGGAAGTCTAGTGGTACCCTCCACCCTTCCCTGACCAGATTGCACGTTGATGTTCACAAGCCAAAGTATCCCTGGTGGTCCAGTGTTTCTCCCCCGACCCAAATCCCGGAAGTAAAATAACATAACCTGGTAACAGCCCTGGTAGTCCAGTGGAACCCCCTTCCCTGCTCATATCCCTGGTAATAGGAAATGAAAAGTGGCAAAATCCCTGGTAGTCTAGTGGAACCCCCCTCCTTGCCCCGACCTGATCGCAACACCAAAGGAAGCCCCAAGTTCTCTGGTGGTCCAGCAGACCCCCCACCACTCAGCACCCCCACCCCACACCACTCCACTACCCCTGGCCTAGCATGTTCCAAATGTCAGCAGACAGCTCAACCCACCTGCAAACTCACGGCTGCCCACTGGTTATAGCTGTCAGTGAATGACAGCATTGTATGTTTCCCTGTAAGCCCATTGGTCGACAGGGTCTACCAATGAGCTTCCAGGGAGTACAGTAGCTGTTATTCACTGACAGTTCTGTTGGCAGGCAGCCATGGCAGTTTGTGGGTGGGTTGAGCTGCCTGCCGATGTTCAGGAACATAGGATGGGGAAGCAGGGTGGGGTGCCTGAGTTGGTGGGGGTGGGGTCCACTGGACCACCAGGGAGACTTCAGGACATCCTTTGGTGTTGCAATTGATCGGGCAGGAGGGTAGTCTTCCATTAGACTACTAGGGATTATGCCACTTTTCATTTCCTATTACAAGGGATACGGGAAGGGAGGTGGATGCCACTGACTGCCAGGAAACGTGGTCAGTTATGTGTGTTACCAGGGCTATGGGCAGGAGGAGGGTTACACTGGACTACCAGGGCTGTTACCAGGTTATGTTATTTTACTTCTAGGATTTGGGTGGAGGACCACTGGACCACCAGGATATTTTGGCATGTGAACATCAACATGCAATAAGGTCAGGGAGGGTGGAGGGCTTCCACTAGACTACCAGGAGTGTAGACAATTTTGTGACTTACAGAGATATGGGCAAGGTGGGAGGGACCTCTGGACTGCATGTGTTGGCAGGCTGCCATGATGCTGTCTGAAGTACGGCAGCCTGCCTGTGGGTGGGACCCACTTAAGTGTAGTTTTGTAAACCTATCTTTGGATGTGAATCTTGGACTTTCTCCAGAGAACCATCTCCAAGGTGGGTTGTGAATAGGACTGCACCACATATGCATGGGCATGCCCTCTGCACAACCCATCCAGATGCACTGCATAACATTAAGGGTGGTGTGCAGCGCATCTGTGATGTGCCGGCGCATCACTGCCCTTACATAACTGGGCGCAAGTCAGGGATGCACCAGTGCATCTCAGATGCACTGGGTGCATCCCTTTTGTGAATCCCCCCACTACGTTTAGAAAGTTAACTGTAGTATAACAGACAGGCTAATCCCACCTGATAAGTCCAGAATTATTACTTCAGTTAAACAAATAGCATTGACTGAGTCCCACCCCACATCAATATTGTAAACATGACATTACCATTTTGTAAGAAAAAGCAAGCTAAACAAGATGTTATACATTTTTTTGGTATCAGATTGTGATTCACCATCACCTAGGAACAGACAGATCTGCTATTATTCAAAGTTCTTTATCAGGGGATAAGTGACCATCATAATTTCTACTTTTTAATACCCAGTATAGTCCTATCACTCATAAAGGGTCGGCCTCTCTGAAGCTGGTTTTGGGAGCATACTTTAATTACAATCTAAGTTCCAAGCTGTATTTGTTTCCTTCCTGTTAAAAATGTTCAATCATAAATTGGGACCATTCCTTGTAAATCAGAAAACTACTGCTCTTCTATTTTTTGTAGTTTTTTTTTGTTTGTTTTGTATTTGCATTCAACTTGTCAGTCCCAGGGAAAATAAGATCTACTGTGGTTTCTCTACCCTGTGTGTCTATGTGTAATCCCAGTAATATTCCTCCTAGGTCAAATGACTAGTCTCTTCCTTGTGTCTGACTTACTATTTCTTGATTTTATCCTAGAATGATGCAAGTGTGTACATGTTACAAAGACAGACATCGTATTTCCAGTTCCTAAAAAGCGTTTAGGACATGCTTCAGTGATATTCATTTTAAATGTATGTAACATTGAGGGAGTATTATAAATTCTGTGTAACAAGTTACATTGTGTATACTTAAATCTTACACTCTTTTGAGACTTTGTGTGAATAATAAATAACTTTGTTTCATCTACAGTATTTTAATTTATTACAGTGCCCAGCTACCTTTCACATGCATTTTTTAACAATGTAGGGGAATTCAGTTCATTTTTCTTTAATAACCTATATATTTTCCTTATTATTTTCCTTGTTTTTGAATCGAACTTCAAATGGTGCTAATGGAATATTTTTGTTTCATACCCTACTTTTTTAAATGTAGTCTATCAACTCTAAATAGGGCAGACAATCTCTACCAGAAAAGGTGCATCTGTCATTTATATCACGAAAACTCATCAACTTCTGAGTTCAGTACTGTAAACACTCAATATTTTGCATAGCTTTTGTTTTCAGTGCTTTCCATATATGCTAAAAGCCCAGATTTTTTGGGATGACAACTCTCATATATTGTTGATTAACTTTTAATTTTAATTGTATGACCCAATAATATATTTGTGTATTTATATAATTTAATATATTTTTCAAAAATAATGATGTTTTTTAACTGAATATTTGAAGAGACAGGCAATGTCATTAAATTGTTTCACTCATTTCTGATAGATTAGTGGTATTTAATTTTAAATTCAGCCATTGTGCACTGGGTACATCCACAAACCAAATATCATCAAACCCCTCACGTTGTGAGACCATATAGTAGCTAGAAAATCCAGGGGATAATTTCCACCTCTCTGCAGCATACAGTTTTCCATTTACATTTTTCTTTTTAATTCTGCCATAAAAGCTACTAAGTCTTTTTTCCTAAATCCACAAAGAAATACTTTGGACACAGATGGGAAGGCTTGGTGGGAAAAGAATCCTTGGCAAGACATTTATCATTATTATAGTAGCCCTCTCCAGCGTCAGGCAAAAAAGTTCATCTTTCTAACTACAAAATTATTTTTTTCTAACAATGGAAACTAACTGATCCAAAAAATGTTTTTTCAAATCTTTATTTAAGATTATTCCTAAGCACCTAAATGAATCTTTTGTTTGGGTTATAAAACTGTATTATCCTGTAGGATCTCTATTCAGATGCTCTACTTCAGTTTTTGTTTTTGGCAATTAGGTTTATATACAAATGCATTTATGAAGTCTTCCACCAGTTTGAATAGAATCTTACCTGAAATGACAAAGTTGTTCAAATAGATTAATACATCATTCATTTAGAGTGAGATGGGGTGCTCTATAGTTGGCACTTCTATGTTTCTGGATTATTTTGTACAGTATGTGTTGAGTAAAAGACTACATATACAAAGAAAAGAGTGTGGGGAGGCAGTGTGCCCTCCGACTGGTTTCTTTAGTAACTTATCTATAATAAAGAATTTTAGTATACTCACTCTCAAATTAATATAAATGGTTATGACTATACCAACTTATTTTGACCCTTGCCAGCCTTTGACAGGGTGGACATAAGAAGTCTCCAGTCTGCCCTATTGAATGCGTTCTGTGCATCAAATGCAGTAGTGCAGTTTCTTGTCTCTTCTTGTTCCATTGTAACAGTTATTAAACTGTGACTCTTTAGAGATTAGAAGAAAAACAAAATCTGGTCAGATCCACCACGGCTGCATAATGAAATTAGTGAAGTTGTGTGGAATTGTTAAGGAGGTATGGAGAAACAACACAATGATTTGTAAGTAGTGAGATTTGTTTTAGTTTATGTTCTAAGGAAGGCATACACATTATTAGGAAAATATATGGAGGTGTACATTTTAATGGAAGGAATAGGAAGCTTACAAAAGAACTGCAGAGCAAATGCCACTGATGTATGTGTTATCCCAGATGATACTGGCCAGACAGCAAAATTTTAAAGAAAACACAATTGCACATATCCTAATAATGCAATGCATCAAGGGAAACATATACAAATCCCCATGATGGTACAGAAGGTGGTAGTACATGAAAAAGTAATGGCTGGCATTTGTTCAGCCTTGGGATTATTTACAGAGTTTTTTTTTTAAGAAAAACAGGATTTTTGTCCATGAAGTGATGAAAGTTATATTTAAGCAATGTGATGATGTCAAGACGTCAGGTGTAATCTTGATGGACTGTTAGATAAAATGTGATAATAACTTTCAGAGGGGGTCGCTTTTGATAAGGGCAAGGTAGTTATGCTAGTGATAATGGGAATATTAGGAAAGTATGAGGTCTACTCAGAAGTGGAGTACAAATATGCACAGTTTCATAAGTATGTGCTCAAAGTGCTGGCAAATGTGATATGCAGGTTTGTTTTAGAAATAGGTAAAAATAGCAATACATGCAATTAATAGAAAGATAGATAATTGCATAGACATATAGATAGAGAGACAGAGAGAGACACACACACACACACACAGACAGACAGGCAGAATAGAAATGGCAGCGAAGTATCAAAGTGACACCAACCCCACTCCCACCCCACAGACATGGTCAGGCATTGGGATGTGCCTTTGGGTCATTGGCCATAACACTCTCACCATTTCACCTCACCCTACCCTGCAGACACAGACAACAGTCGAGGTGTGTGCCTTAGGTCTAACTTACACCCCCATTCCATAAGGAAATATGCTGAAATGGGTACAGTATAAGAGAATAGAGTGAACTTTGGGGCTGAAGAGTCAAAGGCACACCTTGATACCTGTCACTGGCTGTAGGGTGGGGATGGGGTGGAATGGCATGAGCATTACTGTTGACAGTCCCAAGTCACACCCCTGATGCCCGTCAGTCCCTGCAGTGCAGGGTGTTATGGCCAGAAACCATAATGCCCTGGGTGTTTCTTGGTATTTTCACTCCAAGTTTTCAGCATGGGCTTTTTGTGACCCCACTGCATGAACAGTGACACCATCAGTTCATTAGCCGAAAGGAGATTTTGCACAGCGATTGTGCCATTTAGCACCACAGGTGCAAAAACTCATTTTGAACAGGATGTAAAAAATGACGGCTGTACATTTCTTGCTTCAGTAACTGCTCAGCACATCTGTTGCATGACCTGCTTATTGACATTTTATATCTGCTATGCAATGTACTGCTGCTATGGCTGTGTGGCTGAGAGAGACCTGGGGGTGGTGGTGGATGTCAAGATGAACAACTCAGACACTTGTAGCAGGGCAGCGGCTAAGGCCAACATGATGTTGGGATGCATCACTAGGGGGATCACTCCAGAAGGAGGGAAGTGATACTCCCTCTGTATAACTGCTTGGTGAGCCCGCACCTCAAGTACTGTGTGCAGCTTTGGAGGCCACACATAAAGAGTAACATTGAACTCCTGGAGAGGGCCCAGAAGAAAGCAACCAAAATGATCTGGGCTTGGGGGAAAGGACCTATGGGGAGAGGCTCGAAGAGCTAAATATGTACACATTGGAAGAAAGAAGGGCCAGGGGGGACATGACAGAGGTCTTCAAGTACATGAAGGGGGTAAACAGGGGAGGCAAAGACATGGTGCTCCAAAGGAAGGAGAGAGTAACTTGAGGGCATGGGTGGAAGCTGGAGGGGGGAGACTCAGGGGAGAAAGGAGGAGGTGCTACTTCACTGAGAGGGTAGTAGAACCATGGAATGTGCTGCCTGGGGACTGGTGGAGGCAGACACTGTGGAGGGGTTCAAGAGGGGATGGGATAGGTATAGGGGAAGGGTTGTGGAAGCAAAGTCCAATGAAGTGGGAATACCTTGGACTGGGAAGGGAGAAGCCCGAGAGGGTGGGGGGCAACAAGGTCAGCTCCCAGAGTGGGGACTGACCAAACAAGCAGACACGAAAGCCCACTAGGTCTATTCTGCTGGCATTTTTGTACGTTAGTTTGTTGGAATGCTTACTACACCAACATCATGAACCATAAAACAGATGACTGACATTACTTGGGAGGCAGTATAGCACAGTGGTTTAAGGCTCTTAACTGCAAATCTGGAGATATGGGGTTGACTACTACAGCCCCACACAAAAAAAAAAAAGAAAATCTTGCCACAGAGCAAAATCAGCACTAACTGCTAATAGAATGCTGATGCATACATTTACAGTTTAGCAAATACTTGAAATCGAACTGAGTGGGGTTTCTGTAAGAAAACAGCTAGTGTCTTTATTAATGATAGCACTGATGATCTGGGCAGTTTATGTGCTTTTATGGTTGTGTATAGTTTGATAAAATTAAAAGTTTTAAAATTGAAACACTCCTGCTAGCTAGACTTGACACACATAGAAAACAAAAATAGTGAATTAGAGCTATTTAGTAGCTGTTGTCTTACAGAAACCCCAGTTAGCTAGCTGTCCCCTGGACTGGGAAGGGAGAAGCCTGAGAGGGTGGGGGGGCAGCAAGGTCAGCTCCCAGGGTGGGGACTGACCAAAACGAGCAGACACGAAAGCCCACTAGGCCTATTCTGCTGGCATTTTTGTATGTTAGTATGCTTACTACACCAACATCATGAACCATAAAACAGATGACTGCCATAACTAGGTAGGCAGTATAGCACAGTGGTTTAAGGCTCTTAACTGCAAATCTAAAGAGCTGGGTTTGAATCCCACAGCCCCCACACAAAAAAAATGAAAATCCTCTTATAGACTACAGTCAGCACTAACTGCTAATAGAATGCTGATACCTACATTTACAGTTTAGCAAATACTTGAAATCTAACTGAGTGGGGTTTCTGTAAGAAAACAGCTAGAGTATTAATTATAGCATTGATGATCTGGGCAGTTTCTGTGCTTTTATGGTTGTGTATATTTTGATATAATTAAAAGTTTTAAAACTGAAACACTCCTGCTAGATAGAACTGACACACATAGAAAACAAAAATAGTGAATTAGAGCTATTTAGTATCTGTTGTCTTACAGAAACCCCAGTTAGCTAGCTCTCAGGTATCTGCTAAACTGTAACTGTTGATGTGTATGTGACCTAGGCAAAATTACACTTAAAATCTCACAAATAAATAAATAAAATATCAGAACAGCATTTATTTTAGTAGTATCTTCTTTCTTTTCAGGTGCCTATGACACTATGGCCCAGATATTCAAAAGGGTTGCGCATGGCGCAACAGTGTTGTGCCATGCACAACCCACCGATGCACCCCAGCATGATATTCAAAAGGAAAAGTGCGCACACAAACCCGATATGCCGGAGCGCATCAGTAATGTATGCAGGCACAGGTAGAGAGTGCCCATGCATAACCTGCACAGCCCAATATTCAGCCCGGATGTCAGAACCATCTACATGCAACTCTCGCTTGCGCTTGCACAAAGTTAAGCCCCAAAAGAGGAACAGCCACCGAGTTCCAGCTGCTCCTGGCGGTGCCTCCATGTGCGATCGCGGGCATATGTTGAACAATAAACTCCCATCCAATGTCCTGGCGGTCCAGTGGACCACTATGTGCCCGATCGCAGAGCATGTGTTATAGTAAAAGGACTTCCATGTCCAGTATCCCTGGTGGTCAGTGGACCAAATGCTGCCAGTCGCTGGCATCCGTTTAACGAAATCTTCTTTTCCTGGTGGTCGGGTACCTCCCACCCGCCCACTGAGTCCCACCGCCCACTCTCCTGGTCAGGCGGTGGGTGGCAGACCCACCCGCCTGCCACCCCACGCCTTCGATGGACTTGGTAGGGTTGCACACCCATTGGTTCACAGCATGAGCCAATGGGCTGCAGCTCCCTAACAGACATATTATTCAGATATGGAATGATTCCTTACACATTCGAATGTGTAGGCTGGCATCATTGGCTCACTCGTGAACCAATCATGGCAGCCCCACCGAGGTGTCAGTTTAGGGTGGCGGGTGGCAGGCGGGTGGGGTGCTGCCACCCGCTGGCTGGACCAGGGGAACAGGGTGGTGGGACCCAGTGGGCGTGTGGGGAGGGGGGTACCCTAGACCACCAGGGAAATAGGAAGATTTCTGTTAAACGGATGCCCGCGATCGGGCAGCATTCGGTCCACTGGACCACCAGGGATATTGGACCAGGGTTTTTTCATTGGAACAGATGCCCACGATCGGGCAGCATTCAGTCCACTGGACCACCAGGATATTGGACCAGGGTTTTTCTATTGAACAGATGCCCGCAATCGGGCAGCATTCAGTCCACTGGACCACCAGGATATTGGACCGGTTTTTTTTTTCATTGGAACAGATGCCCACGATCGGGCAGCATTCGGTCCACTGGACCACCAGGGATATTGGACGGGGGGGTTTATTATAACGATGCCCATGATCGGGCACATAGCAGTCCACTGGACCACCAGGGATTTTGGAGGAGGAAGTCTATTTTTAGACAAATGTCCATGATCGGGCTGCAGGGGGCATTGGTTCCCAATAGCTGCTGCCTGGCAGGGTGCCAGGTGCAAGTCGTCGGGGATCGGTGCACCTGCATGCTAATGGGATGCAAATGGGGCCATAGTGACATGCAAATGGCCCCATGTGCACCTTGCATAAATTATGGCCCCATTTGCATGTCCCCTTTTGAATATCGCAGGTGCTGTGAATGGCGCAATGGCACTTGCGCTAGCACATCTCCATGCTCCACTCTGGCCACTTGCACTGGCGCAGTGCCACTGCGCCATGCACAGTGGGGGTGGCCAGGGTGCGATATTCAAAGCTGCTGAGCCATAGTGCAGCTCCTGAATATTGCCCAGGCCACACCCCCGCAGCAGCAGGTTGAGCTGCACCCAGGCTTGTGCCACAGCCCATCGCAGTTTGAATATCCGGGCCTATGTATATATATATTTGTATCTTTTAACTTCAAAGCACTAAATCTATTCAAATGCAAAAAACACAAGACTTTATTCTCTTCACACAATAGTGTTAAACTTTAGATCCCAGAAAGGCCAAGAAACAATTTAGACTTCACTCTTGCATGCCACTGTCATGTCCACTTCTCATGCAAACAACAATCACAGAAACTGTGTACACTCCCTGGTAGTCTAGTGGAACCCCCAACCCCCCACCTTTCCCTGACCCTTTACATCAGAGAGACATAAATCTTACAGAACTGCTAAGAAAACAAATTTATCAAGACTGGTTTTCTGCAAGAAAACAGCTCCTAAATAGCTTTAATTCATTATTTCTGTGTTTGGTGTGCATCAGGTCTAGCTAACAGTAGTAAGTGTTTTCATTTTAAAATGTTATTTCATCAAACTACACACAACAATAAAAAGCACAGAAATTGTCCCAGATCATCAATGCTGTAAATAGTGAAGACTGTAGCTGTTTCTTACAGAACACCTACTCAGCTCTCAAGTATTTGCTAAACTGTAAATGTAGGTACCATCATTCTGCTAGAAGGAATTGGAAGTTAGGGTGATTTTACTCTGTGACATGATTTTCATTTTTTTGTTACAAATATGAAGTTTCTTTTAATAAAGTATAAAATATATATGTGTGAGTTATTTAGTTTGGAGAATATTTGTTTTATTATTTGAAAAAGTGTGATACACTAAATGTGCAGTTTGGTGAACCATTGTAATATTGAATCAAATGTGTAGCTGAAATAACTGCGTGACTGTTGCAATTTTTGCTCACTGGATAAGAGCAGCTACACAGTTCTGCTGTTGTGAACTGATTTGAAAGCAGTGCACATGCTAAATCCTACTGCCACATTCAAAACACTATCCCCTACCTACTTGCCACATATAAACTCAATTATGTTTAAAAAAAAATTCTAGGCACTTACCCATTTTTCATTCCCCAGTCCCATTTACAGCACTGTTACACTTAAATATAATACATACTTCTCAAACTTAAAAGAAAAAATACACTTTATCATCAAAGAGCTATATTTACCAAGTACTGTGCTCACTATTAAAATAATTTGAACCTCCTCCCCAAAAAAAGGGCCCTCACATGAAACTGCAGGCCAGATATTCAAACCTTTGTGCCTAGTGCAAATTCCGCCGAGCACCGGAATAGTGCTGGATTTGCACAAGGCTGCAATATTGAAAAGCCCTATTAGCACAGGCGCTGTGTGGTAGCGCTGATGCTAATAGATAATGTTATGCAGGGGCGTGGACTGGAGCGCACCCACGTATTCCAGCAGTGCAACATATTCAAATGTATAGTGCTGTGCTACAGGCATTAGCGTGACCTGTAGTGCAGCGCTAGATACCACCGGAAAAAAGCTGGTGGTAATGTAGTGGTACCCCCCCCCATTGTGGAACCCCGTAGCTGCCTTATAACACGCTTTACCCATGAAGTCAAGTGGTCCCCCACCCCTAGCGTGTATCATGACACCCATTTCAATTAAAATGCAACTCTCCCCTGTTTGAAATAAAATGAAACACATTTCCCTGGTAGTCTAGTGGTCTGCCTCACATTATCCGATCCCAGTTCCTAACATTAGACTAGTTTCCCTGGTAGTCTAGTGGTCCTCCCACCCCAGCATGAATCCCAACCCCCGTTGTAAATAAATTAAGCCAGTTGCCTAGTAGTCTAGTGGTCCCGCCACCTCCAGCTCATATCCCGACCCATTACTTCAATTAAAATGCAAGTCTCCCTATTTGAAATAAAATGAACACAGCTCCCGGTAAGCCCAATGCCCCTCACATTTATCCTCATCCACAGTTCACATCACTAGACTATTTTTCTAGTAGTCTATGGCTCCCCTCGTGCTGCTCCTGCGCCACCCACTCATCTGCCAAGAAGCGAGCCGGTGATTGAGCCAGCCTCTCATCGACTGACGCTGGCCACTGATTGAGGAATGAATTAATTCATTTTTCAGTCAGTGGCCGGCTGTGGTGGTGTGAGGAGGGCTGAGATGGCTGCCAGCTCACTTCTTGGCAGATGGGTGGGCTGAGCAGGGGCCGCGATACCGGGTGGGGAGGTACCACTAGACTACCAGGGAAAATAGTCTAATTTGATGTGAACTGGGGATTGGGATCAATGTGGTGGGGGCACTAGACTACCAGGGAAATGTATTTAATTTTATTTCAAACAGGGGAGAGTTGTATTTTAATTGAAACAGGGATCAGGATACGAGCTGAGGGTGGGGGGACCACTAGACTACCAGGGAACCAGCTTAATTTATCTACAACAGGGGTCAGGATACATGCTGGGGGGGGGGACCACTAGACTATCAGGGAAAATAGTCTAATGTTATGTGAACCAGGGATCGGAATAAATGCGGGGGGCAGGGACCACTAGACTACCAGGGAAATGTGTTTCATTTTAATTAAAATGGGAAGAGTTGCATTTTAATCAAAACAGGGGTTGGGATACGTGCTGTGGGTCAGGGGACCACTAGACTACCAGGGAAATGGCTTCATTTATTTACAACAGGGGTCAGGATACATGCAGCAGGGGTGGGGGGACCATTAGACTACCAGGGAAATGGCTTAATTTATTTACAATGTGGGTCAGGATACTTGCAGGGGGTGGGAGACCACTAGGCTACCAGGGAAATTACTTTTCATTTAATTGCAAATGGTTTGAGATTCATGCAGGAGGAGTGGGACCACTAGACTACTAGGAATTTCTTTTAATTCTATTGTCAGTGGGTCAGGATTCATGCAGGGAGTGGGGAGACCATTAGACTACCAGGAACTTACTTTAAGTCTATTGTCAATGGTCAGGATGCACCAACTGTGCTTGGCAGCACACAGTTCCTGCTAAGCTTCCGGACTGTATTTCTTTTCCGACCAACAGGGATGCTGTGGGTATGCCTTGGCCTGCAGCATCCAGCCTGTACTTCCATTCCGACCAAAAGGGGAGCTTTGTGCTCCATGTAGTAGCACCGGGCAAACTGCATGGTAATGTATGCTAAGCAGCATAATGGGATGCAAATGTACCTGTTTGCCTACAGATTACCTAAGTAGGCTCATTTGCATGGGAGCTTTGAATATAGCTCCCATTTGCCCCGGGCTAACCAGTTTGCACTGGACTAATTTGTTAGCACTGTGCAATCAGGTTAGCCCTGGGCAAACCTCACTTCAGCATAGCACAGTTCTGCAGTGTGTGGCTTACATTGTTGTTTGTAGTCATACCTCTGAACTGTCCCTGATTTTCAGGTGCATCCCTGATTTTACCTCAAGATTTTACTCTGTCCCTCCTAAAAATTGTGTTTTCATGACCAAACAATGTTGGTTGTAAGCATAAAATAATGTCAAACATTAATCTTACAGATGTGTTCTTCCTTAGACAATGCATTTTACACTAAACCACTTATTCTACAATCTTCCTGAGTGGATATCACCAATTTATAAAATGTGTCCCTGATTGCAAACCTTTGTCCCTGATTTTTTTTTAAGCCTTGTTCCTGATTCATGTGGCAGGAGGTTGAGAGGTGTGTTTGCAGTAGATGTGAGACATCTCTGTGGAATCACACACAATATTCTCCACCTGCAACACTGGCTTGATGCAGAGTCTAATGAGCTGCAGTTGCAGTTTGCACTTCCCTGTTGCTATATTCAGTGCTGTCTATTCCCAGGTTATTTTGCATTGCACTCTAGACCGTTTGCCTGGCTTCCTTAGACTGCTATATTCAGCATGAGTAGCACTGGCTATTTCTTTTGAATATAGCTTGCTTTGTACCTGGCTAAGTTTGCCACCGGCAGTGCTAATTTAGCCCCGGGGCAAAGTTTTGAATATCTGGCCCTGCATGTTTAACTGTAAATACAATTAAAAATGTATTTCTAAGTACAGTACTAACACCAATGCTTTCAAAGTTTTGAAACTACTAAAAGAAAAACTATATATATATATATATATATATATATATATGTGTGTGTGTGATATGTGTATATATATATATATATATATATATATATATAAACAAATATTATTAATCCCAAAAGCTGAACTTTATATTTTTAGTATATAAATGTTTAAGAAAAACCTGTGGCTCTTTCAGCTTGAATCATGTCTATTGTTTTCCTTGGGAGCTGTAGTTTAAGGCATGCCTTAATTACTCTTTCCATCTGAGGTCCCAGGTGGCTCTGATAATCATTTGTTCCAAGGGTTTGTAAGTCAATTGGAAGGCATTAAGTATCTTCTGTTCCTCTCCACAGACTTGTTCTGTTGCTTGGTCCAGATCCCAAAGTACTGTGTCTTGTTCCAACATGATAGACCCACCTCATGCCCCTCCCACATGAATCAAAAAAAAGGTGGGGAGGGATCTTTAGGAGCTTCTTGGGTGGAGTTGGGGGTGGATCTTACTCCCCCCAGAAAACTAATGCTGCCTCCCACTACTCAGGTTTCAGTTCTTGTACCACCCATTTAAGAAAGAAAATAGTACCCTGTAACCATTGACTAACATGAAAGCATATTTATTTGAGGGCGGAAAACATTTCTTGGAGAAGGATAAGGTGGAGGAGACTATTTACACCTTCAGTCAGTTCCACGGACAGAAAACATGACATCACTCCTTTTGTACATGCAAAATGTCTGCAGGCTCTGCCTACCGCAGCCGTACAAAATGGGCAGTCATATTATTTAAGGTAAGATCCCCAAATTGTCTGATTATATTAAATGATCAGGATTTAAATGTTTAGTAGAACATACTCTTTGAGAAATTAGAAACAGAGGGTTGCTCTCACCTCTCCTCCCCCCACCATTGGGAGCAACACGGAACAGCAGCAAGACAGGCTGTTCTCACCTTTCCTCTCCTCCCCATACCATTGGGAGCAGCACAGAACAGCAGGAAGACAGGTAGTGCCTCCTCTCATTCTGTTAAGCTCCTTGCACTGTGCTAAAAATAATTTTGTCAGTGTAGGAGTGCTGATTTACTCCAGCCTGTGTTCAGCCCTCGCCATATGTACTGTTTTGCTCAGTTTTGCCTGTACTTTAATTACTGATGTTCCAGAAGTGTTTGCCTGCTGATTTTACTGCTGTGATGCTTAGCTTGTATTTCAAGTGTTTCCTACTAATGTGTTCATATTTTGTGGTTGTTTAGTTATCTCTATTGTTTCAATTCTTACCCCTTGGAATCCATTCAGTTCCTGGGCCAGCCGCACTGTGCATTCATGGCTGCCCCAAGGCAAGGTCAGCTCCCCTCCTTTCTGTCTCAGTCTCCTGCTTTGACCTGACTTTTTTGTTTCTCCTGTAACCTCTTAAGCCCTTACAAATGATTCCATTTACTCTTTCTCTCCTCCCCACACCATTGGGAGCAATGTGGAACAGCAGCAAGACAGGTAGTGCCTCCTCTCATTTTGTGAAGCTCCTTGCACTGTGCTAGTCCATCACCACTACTGCAGTGACTGCCCTGCCCACTCCCCACCCTCCCAACCTGGGTGGAGTTTTACTTTATAGGTAAGGGAGGTCAAGTGACTAGTCATGTGCACCACAGCTCTTAGATTTATCGCCCCTATTTCCTGCTGCAGGTCATGTGCCAAGCCACTAGGAGCCACTGTTTCAAATCACTCCCATCTCTCAACCCTAATACTGTATAAAGTTCCTTTACTGTGTTAGGAGTTGCTCCAAACCTGCCACAACCCTATCTAATCAATTCCACATCTAATAAAATTCTTACCCCCCCATCTTTCATATGCAATCAGATTCAAACCCCTGACCCTTTACACCAGAGTCAGTAACCCTAAACTCTAGTCTATCCCAGCAGTAATAATTAGCCTTAAGCTTAACTTACCCATTAACGCCAGGAACCCCCACCACCACCACCAACCCTTGGAACCCTCTTGCAACTGTGCTCTGCCTTCTGTCCAAGCCACTTCATAAGGCTCTCTCACTAACATTATTAGTTGCCAGGTACATATCTTGAAACATTTCATTGATAGCTGATTAAGAAATTCTTTTCCTTCTTCATTGTTGTGAAGTGTCCTTTTCCTCATGCTCCCCATTTCACTCACACCATGCTCCTCTTTGTCTTGCCTACCTCCTCCTATCTGCCCCAATGTCCCTCCCTCCACCTCCTTTCCAGCCCTTCCATATGCTATCCTCTGCCCCTTCTTCCTCTCCACCTCCCATTCTCCTGCCTCCCCCATCTCCACTCTCCTTTGTGCCCAGGTGCATCCATCCTCCAGTCACCAGGAATTCAATTAGCTTCCCTCTACACATCTAAACCTCCCCACAGTAGCACCTCTAATCTGGCCACCACCGCTCCTACTCACCTACCATCTCTGCCTGGGAGACAGATATCCATCCCCACCAAACTGCTTATAGTATTACTGTTTCTCACAGCAGGGGCATTGAATCTAACCCCAGAACCTCCCCACGCCTCTTTCAGATCTGTCTAAAGGACTATGTATAGTACATCTTAATATGAGAAGTCTTCTCCTAAGATTGTTCTTTCTCAACACCTTATGTCCAGCTTAAAAGCCTCTGTCCTCATCATCACAGAGTCTTGGCTCAACTCAAAATCCCTGACACTGCCATCTCCATCCCTGGTTACTCCCTTATCTGGCAGGACAGAATGACTAGGGCTGGGGAGTGGCTATGTATGTTTCACTTCCATCCAATCTTCAATCTGTCTCCACTCCTGGCCGGTGGCACTGAGGGTTGAGGTGTTTGACGCCACACCTCACGCCACACTGGTGACCTGTGTTTGGGAACGCACGGGACATCGGGGTTGGCAGAGGAGAAGAAGGATCGAGCATCTGGAGGACTGCTCTCCTTCTCCGGGTGGGGGAACTCCAGAGTGTCAGCGCGATTGTCCTCTAGCGGAGGCTGGGGCACAAAGCATGCCACACCTAGACATGAGGTGGAGCTAGGACAGACGCACTCCCCTTGCATCATTGCACGTCCTAGCTCCCAGGGGACTGTAATTAGGAAAAATCACCGGCCCCCACGTATGAGCCAGGCACGGTGCTCGACCCTTCAGCCATGACAGTTCCACTTCGGAGGCTCCACTCCAGGGGGGTTTCTCAGAGTAGGAGTCTGGTACCATGGCCGGAGCAAGCCCATTTGCGGGGGTAGGGGGCTAGGCCAGAGAAAGAGATGTAAATTGCCAAAAAAAAAAAAGTCTGTCTCTCCACTGCCTTCCCCTCTGCCTACAAACTTTTGTTAATAAAACTATCCCTCCCATGTTCCCTTCCCATCTTTGTGGGTGGAGTCTACTACTGCCCCAGCCTTCCCGTCTCTTACCTATCCTTTATCACTGACCTCCTCTCTTCTCTCACCACCCTTGCATCCTTTGGTGAACTTTACATCCTAGGGGACTTCAACATTAATTGGCTGTCCAGCACCCAATACAAAATCTGCAATCAAATATCCTCCTTAAATCTAAAGCAACTCATCAATGATCACATGTGACTAAATCTCAAATCAGGCAAACATACCCTAATAGACAGGGTACTGGTGTTTCACCCACACCAAGTCATCACCTCAGGTATACTACCAGAGGTGCTCAGTGATCACCATATGGTATTCTGTGTGCAAAAAATCCACTGGGTAAAAACCCCTCCAAATATTCTCTACCCTCACGCCTTCTAATCCCTCGACCTGTCCTCCCTTCAAAATGAAATTACTGGTACTGACTGGGTGCCCATTGCCACTGCTTCCTTACTCAATTCAGCCCTGAGCTACTTCAGCTCTCAGTTCCTGAATGCTTGGAACCAGAATGACCCACTTAGGAAGACAGGGGTCCATGGCAATCACCTCTCCTGGGTCTAAGCCTAACTGCTACCCTGTCAGCATGCTCGCGATCAAGCATGGTCAGTTCATAAAGCTTTGAGAGCACTAAAGGATTTGCTTAAGTATTGCTCCCTCCACAGCTCTTGCACCAGGACTATCCACCTTGCCAAAGCAGAGTATTTAAATTCCTTCTTTCATGAAAACCTTAGCAGTCCTTCCAAATTCAGGAAGGTTTTTCATGCTTTATTTTCTCCCCTGCCCATCTCCCCCTCCTGTTCTAAAGGTAGGGAACCTCACAGTCTCTGACCACCCCCTATGGCAGCTGAATTCACCAATTTCTTCACCAGCTGTGCCTCCTCCCTCCTTGCCTCCCTACCCCACTGTTCTCTCACCAGCCCCCTCCACTAGCATCCCTTCTTCCTCATGCTTTTCTTTCCAACCTGTCTCCACTGATGACACCCTGCGAGAATTATTAGCTCTTAATCCTCACAAGGGAAAAAGCCTTGATGGCCTCAACCTCAAGCTGCTTCATCTCTCAATTTACACTATATCACACCTCTAGCAACTCACTTGAACCTATCCTTCTCACTCACAACCATCCCTCAATGCCTGGAAGGTCACCGTTGTTGTTCCCCTTCTGAACTGCGGTGACCCATCCAGTCCCTGTAATTTCTGCCCTATAGCTCTGCTCCCAATCTTGGCTTAATCTTAAGATCATCTGACTCTGGCACAGCTCTCCCCTTTCCTTAATTCTTCTTCCTTCCTCACCCCCTTCCAGTATGGGCTCCGCAAGGCCCACTCCACCACCACCTCCCTTCTTTGGCTCACTGACTCCATTCTCTTAGGCATGGATTAGGGACAAATCACCTCTGCCTCCTTTGCCCATCTGGCCAAAGCCTTTGACACTGTTTCTCACTCCTTTCTCCTCATCAAGCTGACTGTGGCTGTCCTCTCTTAATCTGCCACTAGCTGGTTCCAGTCCTATGTCATGGCAGATCCCAGTCTGTCAGGGTTGGCAACACCCTCTCCCCCCTCAATCAACACTAGTGTCCCCCAAGACTTGGTACTTGGTCCAATATTATTTTCCATATTCCCGAGTGGCCTACCTGATGCCTGCCCATCTGTTAGTATCTACATGTACACAGATGACACCATTTATTTCCTCTGGTACTTCTCCTTGAGGTGGTGAACAGCCTTCAGTTGGACTTCAGCAAAGTCCAGTGCTGGTTTTGCACAAATCAACTCTCCTTAAATGCCAAAAAGATGGTCTCTATGACCTTTGGCACCAGGAAAAAGCTCACCAGGCTCAATGCCACTTCCTCCTTCCATAGCCTCGATGGTTCCATACTGGAAGATGTCTCCTCTTTCAAATACCTCGGGCTATGGCTTGACAAGAACCTCAACTTTGTGGGGCATGAGGATATCATCCACAAAAAGCTATTCCCCAGACTCACTGCTCTGTACAGACACTGCAGCTGCCTTCCCCTGCAAGCCCACAGAGAGATCATCCAAAAGATGATTCTCCCTATATTTGACTTCGGAGACATAGGCTACAACTTTGTCCCCAAAATGACCCTATCTAGACTGGACACTCTTTTAAACTCCTTCTGCTGCTTCACTCTTGGCTGTCCACATTGTGCTCACCACTGTTACTTTTACACCTCACTGTCCTTCCCATCTCTCAGTGCCAGATGCCTTGCCCATAGTGCTTTTAATTGGAAGTACTGGCTGGCACTCTGCCAGTTTTCCTGCACTCCCTCATCTCTGTCCCACCAACCTCCCCACTCCTCCATAATCTCACCACAGGGCTCTGCCTCTCCCTGGGGTACCACTTCAGGGCAAGCTGCCTTCTCCTATCACTTCCCAAGTATCTGAACTCCTCCCATTAGACATCTGCTCCACCAGTCCCTCACTTCCTATCCCTCTTTCTCTGACAACACATTGCTCCCACTTACAATTTCACCTGACTCCATCTCCCCTATAGATCTACTTTCCACCCTTTAACAATGTCCAGCAGATCTGGTTAATTAATCTCACACACCCTTTCTACCCTTGTGAGATCTGGTATCCCAAAGGAGTGAAGGCCTTTAACTGACCTATCTCCCTCCCACCCCTGATCCCCTAGTGTAACTAACTGACCTCAGCTCCTACCTTGTGACTATATAGATTACCTAATAACTGGTTGGTTCTAGCACTTTCCCTGCTGTTTCCATCTTGGCAATGTATAGCTTAGCACTGTGCATGCACTGTGATTTGGTTCTCTCTAAAGTAATTGTATATGTTTAAGCTTAAGTTTTATGTAACTGCATATCTGGAAATGTATAGCTTAGCTCTTTGCATGTATATGTGATTTGGTTCTCTATAAAATAATTGTATATGTTTAAGCTTCAGTTTCTGTTATACAACTGTATATTCTCACCTGTTCCCAACTGGATGGTGTGTACTGTTTATTTTGTATATCACTCTGTAAAGTTTTTGTTTTTTGCCCATTCCTATATATCCCCCGCCCCCTGGCCGCATCTGGAAATAAGCTATTGCATCTCTGTACATCCTTCCTGGTGAAAATTTCCAAATAAATAACCAATAAATAAATAAATTGTATATCCATGGGATAAAAACTCAATTTGACACAATAACCTTCAAATATGAGGCTGTACAAACTTCAAGTATGATGCCTCCTGAAATTAGACTCAAAACTACATTATTAGCATTTAGTAGTAACTTGAGTGATGAATTTCTGACTATTTTTTTCTGTGTAATGAAATGATGTGAATGAGTTTGTTTAACTTCAATTGGAACTTTTATGTTGTATGGATTGGGTAATTAAAAAGTTACTGCATTATAATTTATTGTTTCTGATAATCTGCAATATGTATTTTTGTCAGTAACTTTTAATACTTTTATTTATTTATTTATTTGCTTTTGTTAACTGGGTAAGTCACACTAGACAGCCAAGTGCCTATTTTCAGGACAATCTTAAAAACAGAATTTTGTAACTCTAATTATCTCAACTGGTATAAAAACAGACATTTTACCTGCCTAGCTCCTTTGAATCTAGACTTTTTTGACAGGCAGAGAAATCAAGGTAACTTTCAAGGAAATAAATTAGAATTGTGGTAAGATGCTTATTGGAGATTTGCTGCTCAAAATTTTTAAATGTACTGCTCTCGTAGGTTGGCTATATCCCTTTTAAGAAGACCTTGGTGCCTTGGTATTAACTTTAAAAAAACATAATTGTTGACAGATTTTATTTTATTTTGATTTTGTTTCAGTATGTATAACATAACATTTAGGTATCAGGGTTGAAGAAAAAAAACCTCAAAAGTAAGGACATGTGATGGTAGTATATAAAAATCCCCATAATCTTGGTGATCATGTGGGATAGTGTTTCTCATGGCTCAAA
This sequence comes from Neoceratodus forsteri, assembly GCA_016271365.2. Taxonomy (NCBI): domain Eukaryota; kingdom Metazoa; phylum Chordata; order Ceratodontiformes; family Ceratodontidae; genus Neoceratodus; species Neoceratodus forsteri. The sequence continues at coordinate 1,173,609,773 of CM057453.1, read as the reverse complement.
TGATTGCTTGAATCACACTGACATTACCCTAAAACTGGCATTATCTTTCAAGAAACTGAAATGTACCTATACACCAATGGTTTCCATGAGGGTGCCACTGTTATAGTAATGCAAATACAGCTTTAAGCAATTTTCCAAACCCAAGAAATTCTACACCACATATTCATCAACATACAGGGGACTTTCTAACATTCTTTCAAAAAACTACATAAAGATAATGCTGGGAATGCAAATGAATCACAAAAAGCTAGGAAATGCTTAGTTAGTGTCAAAAAAGACCCCAGCTCTGCATGTTCTGTGTAAGCAAAATGGTAGGATTTCATTTCTCTGATATCTGGATCAACGACTCCTCGATTTTATGCAGAAACCAACTAATAACACTATGAAACCCCACTACATTGCTTACAAATACTAAGTATGCATTTGTATAAAGTTGTTTAAAAGTAGGAAACCATATTAATCAAGCTATATTCTTATAACACATCATTTTGTTTTTTATAGTTAAACTTTCTGAAGATACAAAAAAATTAAGTAAATATATGTATTTTTAATATGAACATAAGTAACACAATGTTGAAGTTTAAGCAATAATCATTTGGATTGGGTTCTGTTCTTGATCTGGGTAGGATAACCTGCTTGATCAACCTACCAGATACTTTCAGTGATCATTCCCTGATTTACTGTGGTTGGTCGAACAAGTGGGCAAATAGCAAATTAAAATGTGGTGTTGTAGGAGCTTCAGAAACATGGGAGTTACTCAACTTAATGCTTACATAAAAAAAATACAGACTGCACCTACACTATTTTGACATCATACCACCAGACATTGATAATGCACTGGATTTTTTGTATTAATGAGCTAAGCAGAATCAGGGATGAACTGGCACCATTTCTTAACTTGAGACTAAGTGCTATTTTACTAACCATTTACTTGCTTTAGTTAGAGACAGGAACTAGGACTGAAAATCCTGGAAAGCTTCTGGGAAGAAAAGTCATTGATTAGCTACAAGGTCAAAAGAACTAGGAGTAAGTATATGGTGAAATGGCAAAATCTAAGTACTTTAGAGAAAAGCAGTGTACCTTGAAAAAGGGACCTCCCAGTTTTGGAAATTAATTTGCAACCTAACAAATGTAGATAATAAATTTAGCCCTAAGACTTAGGGATTTCAGTCCTTATGAAAAGACAGAGATTACTGAGTATAGAAGTAATTGTTTTTGGGATTATAGACACATGTTAAAAGATCTGTCTTACCTTAAAACCTTGAACTTGGGAGATTCCCAAACCTCAGTTTTATTTAAAAAAAATCCAATAAGTTCCACCATAAGATATCTCCAAAGAGTGAACTATAAGGGGTCAGGGACCCTCAGTCAGTGGATGGGTGGAAGGTTGGTGAACACTCAGTGGGGTGGCATGACCACTAGATTACTAGTAAGTTACTGTTAAAAGGCAGGGTGGGTGCTTGGGGGTTGTGGGGACAACTAAATCGCCAGTGATGTACTGGTAAATGCAGAAAGGGTTATCAGTAGGTGGGGGCTTGACCACCAGGATCTATCTATATGAAGAAGGATGGGTGTTCAGGTGATAGACCATGAGCCTATACTGCTGCTGCAGCAGCACTAGATGTTCACTTTGCTGCATGCAAATGAGCCCACAATGAGCATGCAGATGGCCCCTTAGTGCCTTTTCATGCCCAATGAGCTAATTTGCATGCTAGGACTGAATATGGACCACAGGAGACCTGGGCTATATGCAGCCTTGGTCTGTGTTAAGTCAGAACAGTTCCACATAGCCCTGTGCCAACATGATGTGATATTCAGTCAGTTAGAGCTACACTGCTGGCAAGTGCTAACCATCTGAATATTGCTCAGAGCCATTTATGCGATTGTGCCAAGCTCTGAATATGGGGCTCTTGGAGTGCTATATTGCTGTAGAGATTGTATCCTAGAGCCAGCTTTACTACCTATAGTTCACATCTACCTGGTATCATTGATTGATTATGGACTACCGATTTACTTTGCAGCAAAGAGAACTACATTGTCAAAGGTACAAAAATGTAATTGTATTTGTCATTACTGCTTAAAATCTAGTTACAATATGCACTATTGTAAATTTATATAATTCACTGATTAGGCTTCCTCAACAAGAATGTATTCAACATTCAAATGCAATTTTGGTTTGGAAAATTTTAAAACACTCCATGTCCCACAAGTCTTAAATCAATTATTAATTTCCTATCTAGTCATGCTATTGCCAGGCCAATCCTAAAAATTACTCTTGTTGTTCCAAGATGTTAAACTAAAATGGGTCAAAACATATTTTCATATACTGCTTCTAAGAGACGGAATCTTTCACGTTTATTTATAAGAACAGCCCAGACTGTAGCATGTTTTAACAATGCACTGCAGGTGTGTCTGATGGCTTCTTATAAATGCATTTGTTTTAATACTGACTGACTGATGCCTTATTGATTGACCACAGTCAAGTTCATGTTGTCAGTGTACTGTTATTCTACTGTTTTTATCGTAATGTATTCTTGTGTTTTGTATTGTATTTTGTTTGTGCTATACAAGTAAGAAAACTAAAGTCAAAAGCCCACCTAGTTATGAAAGGAGATGGAAAAAGCTGTAGATAACAAGAAGGCAGCCTTCTGGAAGAATAAACATACTCAAAAGAAGAAGGATAGGGTGGATTACTCTGCAAAGTCAAGAGAGGTCAAGAGAGGTGAGCAGAGCAGTTAGGATGGCAAAGGATAAAAGGAAAGTACAGCTAGCACAGGGGATTAAAACAGGGAGAAGGTATTTTTCATATATATATATACATATACATATATATATATATATATATATATATATATATATATATATATATATTTATTTATTTATTTGCTGTTGGTAACCGGGTAGTGCACTAGGCATAGTAATGCCTATTTTCAGGCATGACCTGGGAGGATACAGAGTACAGAGATAAAAACAGTTTGTGAGAACAACATAGTGGGTGGAAGAACAATGGCTACAGATTGGTACAGTATCAAGCAAGCTTGCAGTACATTCAAGTCAACAAATAGATAATACTAAGTAAAACTTAAACAGTAAACATCACAGCAAGTGCAGGTTAACCCATCTAGGGATGCAGACTTGGAGAGATAGCTCCGCTAGGCACAGATGTGAAGTCAACACACAGAATAGACAATTGGCTTTAATTGAGGGTGAGTGCTTTTTTTCTGAAGGAAGGAAAGAGCAGGGAAAGGGGACTTAGAGAGAGAAAAAGGAGGTGGTGGGAGAGAGAGTATGGAAGACATGGGTAGGGTAGAAAAGAAAAGATGGGAAGAGAAAGTGGAGAAAGTAAATGTGTAGGTGGAACAGAAAAATAAAATGTGGAGGTGAAGAAGCCAGGGAGGAGGGTAGAGGTTCTATGATGGCTGGAAGCAGGCACAGGGGTAGATCCAAGTAGATGATCACGGTGTGACCTCTTGAAAGTGGCATGGGATGGAGCAAAATGAACTGCTTGAGGAAGAGAGTTCCAGTATTTTGGCGCAATATGTGAAAAAGTTCATGTCCCCATTGCTGTTTTGCATCTGGGGATGTGGAGAAGTGCCTGTTCAGTGGATCGAGCTCATAGGAGACAGTTTGCATATGCAACATAGAGGCAAGGGACTGGGAAGACAAGATCTGTTAATGCTATCAGTGAGAGATCCAAGTGACTGGAGCTGATGGGCAGGGGAAAGCTATTTAAGTTCAGCATAGAGCTGGCAGTGGTGTTTGTAGCGGTGGGATGCAGAGGCATATCTACAGATATTATTATAGGTGGTGTCCCACTTGAGAAGAGAGGTTGTTGAGGCTCCAAGGTAGGTAACTGACCCATAGGATAGTGCCAGAAGAAGAAGAATGTCTTGTGCAATAGCGAGCCTGGCTGATGGGGTAAGGGCATAGCTAGTTCGATAGGTACCACCGAGTTTAGCATTAACGGCTTTGCAGGTAGTGTTGATGTGCTGATCAAAAGCCAGAGATTCATTAAGCAGAGTGCCCAGGTATTTGAAGGAGCTAGTGTTGACCAGTAGTGAGCCATCAGAACAGGAGATTTTGAGGGGGGTTTCATTTGTTCGGAGTCTGGCAGAGGAACCGAAGAGCATTGCATGCATCTTATCTACATTTAGAATAAGGTTGTTTTCGATGAGCCAGGACTGGAGTTTGATAAAGTTTGAGGAGAGAGAGCAGTTTATGTCAGAGGTGTTCCTTGCAGTGAAATATAGAACAAGGTCATCAGCATATAGCAGAGACAAGCAGTCAGGAGAGAGTGGGAGGTCATTAACAAGAGAGAGAAAGTAAGGGTCCCAGAATGGATCCCTGGGAACACCAATATTAGTGGTAGAGAGTTCAGACAGGATGGAGTTGTAACTACAGCCTGTCTCTGTCTGACAGGTAGCTATTGAACCAGACCACTGTCTCTGTGGAGAAACTAAGGCACCAGTTTGTTGAGAAGACGGGGTGGTTTACCAGATCAACGCCTTAGTTAAGTCGATAAAAATCATGCCAGTGGTGAGGCCTTTTGTCCATTGCAGTACAGATATCATTTGTAAATTTTAGAAAGGGTGACAGTGCTGTGGCCTTTGCAAAGCCATGCTGGGAGCTGGAGAGAAGACTGTGTTTTGTAGATAAGTGATGATTTGAGTGGCTACTAGTTTTTCCAGTATTTTGCTAAGTACGGAGAGAATGGCTATGGGCTGGTAGTTTGCCATATTTGTGGGGTCTCCCTTTTTTATATGGGAGTGACTTTTGCTACTTTCCAGATGTCAGGGACATAGCCATGGCATAGTGATAGGTTGAGAATTCTGGCTATGGGAGAGGCAATCATAGGAGCGTCAAGTTTTAAAAGTTTGGGCACAAGACCATCCGAGCCCATAACGGTATTATCGGGGATGTCTAGTAGCATTTTTAGGACTTCCTGTCTAGTGATAGTTCAAAAACGGAAAGGGGGTGGTTATATTAGGATCCACTATCCGCGGGGGAAGGAGGACTACATGGAGGCAGTGGTAGGGAAGAAGACAGATATTTTGATATGTCAGAGAATTGCAGGTTGAATGAGTTTGCAATGGTGGCTGGATTGTTACAATGGACACCATTTATAATCATATCATTGGAGATTTTGTTTTGTTTGGCTCCTAGGAAAGTTTTGATGGTGGCCCAGAACTTTCTGGTGTCTCCTGCTGCATTTATCAACAAGCCTTTGCAGAAAAGCTCTTTGCATGGTGGTTGGTTTTTTACATGAGTTTCTTTGAGTTCTGTAGTCATAGTCAGAGGGGAGGCCCGAGACCTTGAAACACTGCCAGCTCTTGTCCCTGGCTCTGATTTTGGTGAGTAGGCACTTGTTGAGCCATTTGGTGTGGGCACCACTTACACGAGGAGTGGTGAGGGGCGCATGGGTATTTTGGAGGGACCCAAACAGGGTAAGGAAGTGATCCAGGGCTGTTTGGGCATCGGTGGTTGAGTAGATGAGGCTCCAGTCGAGCAAGGTGAGATCACTCTGAAACTGGGCTATGTCAAGGTTGGCTAGGTTTCGAAAGGTAATGAGTCATGGTGGGGGTGCAGGTTGTCTAATCGAGCTCCAGACACAATATATTGGGGTGTGGTCACTTATAGCATCAGCCAGGGTACCTGCTGAGAGTATACAGTCAATGAGATTGGTCAGAGCCCAGTCGATTAGAGTAATGGGTCTTGAGGGAGGCATAATCCTATTAGGGTCAGTGATAAGTTGGTGGAGACTGTGACCTTGTGCTGCTGTGTGGAGGGATTTGTTTTTTTTCCCAGTCCAATTTATGTTAAGATCTCAAAGGATAAGGACTTTGTTGTAACCCACTACTGCATCGAAGTGCAAGAGGAGCTCCTCAAGACCAGCAGTGTCACCAAGTGGTGGGTTATAAGCACATACAATGTGAAGTTTTTGGGGGCCAAGCTGTAGGGTGGCGAGGATGGATTCACAGTGTGAGAGATCAGGTGTGGTGATGTTAGAGAGACTAAGGTGTGTTTTGTAAAAAATGGCGACTCCACCACCCCATTTAGAGGTGGGCCTGTCTCGCCTGGTGAGGTGATAGTTAGGTAGTGAGCATCGGAGTTGGAGGTAGAGGGTTTGAGCCATGTCTAGGACAGACAAATGATATCTGAGTCATATTGTAGGACCCAGGCTTCTAGTTCTGTCCAGTTATGGAGGAGGCTTCTTATATTCATGTGAGCAAGGTGAAGACCCTTTAGGTCCTTCCATGATGAATCCAAGTTGGGGCGAGAGGGCCAGGGTTGGGTTCAATACCCCATTCTCCTATACCTCTAACTGCTTTACACATGTGATGGGGTAAGAGTTAGGGACATGACCCCAATGAGCACCCCAATGCCGATTGGGTGGTGGGCTGGGGTTCAAGGGGTTTTCAACCCCTAACACCGAATTTCCTCACTTTTGTCACTGTGGAACAACCCTAACTGATGCATTAAACAGAGTTTTTTGCTATATGTGTATATATACATATATATATATATATATATATATACACACACACACACACACACACACACACACACATACATATATATTTTCTTTGCAAAAAACTCTATTAGTGCATCAGTTAGGGTTGCGGATAAAGCAACAAAAGTAGGGAAATATGAGGGTAGGATTTCCAATCCCTAACTCTCCACCCCACCCTGCACACACTAACACCCTTACAAGGTGTGCCTTGGGGACATCAGCCCTAACTCTCACCCCATTCTACTATACTTGACCCATATCAGCTTATTTACTTATGGAATGGGGTGAGCATTGTAGCAGATGACCCTAAGGCACACCACCAATATCTGTTGGTGTGCGCAGGGTGGGGGTGGGTTGTTAGGGTTGGAAATCCTAATGTCATATTTCCCTACTTTTGTCACTTTATCCTCAACCCTAACTGATGCATTAACAGATTTTTTTTGAAAGAATATTCTTACTTTTAAAGATAGTATAATCTTATCCTCATTTCCCTCCATAAATTCAGACATGCATGTTGCTGTGGAAGTGCAGGGCCATCCGGGCCCTGTGCTTCTGTTTGTATCAAAACAGCAACCAAATGGGCAGCATAGCCTTTTTATTACCACACCTCATGAACCCGGCACTAAACATTTTGAAATCCCTCATGAAACATTATTCCGTGCCACTGCAATTCCATACAATGCCACAGGCACAAAAACATAGTTTGGCCACAATTTGAAGAATGACAGCCGTCATGTTTATGAGGTGGTGCAAAATAACAGGTATGTTAAAATTACCGAAGTTATATGCGAGCATACCAAAATCTCAACGGATGCATGTAACTTTACAATTTTTACATATTTTGATGCCAATTTTTCAACATAGCCTTCTTATGACACTACCTCTTGAACAAGGGTAGAAATTTTAAATGCAGTCTGAAAAGTGATTTTGTCAGTCATCTGGGAATTCACCTTTTGGACTTGATTTGCGAAATTCCACCAACTTTGGATCACGAGGCGGGGTCCCAAAAAGGCCATGTTGAAAGTCTGGGGTCAAAATATGCAAACATGACAAAGTTATGCATCAAAGTTGAAACCCTCATTGAAATATATTGAACTGCACCCACCTTAGTTTCTCATATTTCAGTTGGCAACTCCAGCAGCAAGATGTGTCTTCAGTTGGAGATTGGATCTTTGTCCTGGGACCTGTGCAAATGAGTGAGAGTGTGTGGGGGTGGGGAAGGTCAGATTGGCGAGGGATCATTTTCTTTTTTAAAGGGGTTTAAAAAAAGAAAAATACATCAAGGGATGTTTTTTTTTTATTACAGCTGTTACAAAATATGGGGGTGGCAATCGGAGGGTGGGGGGGTGTCACTAGACACCAGGGAAAAAGAGGAAGTTATGGTTTGTTAAACTTTCTATGTTATCCAATATGACTTTCCAACATTTAATGTTTGTGCTGTTTTATATAGCCCCTTCATTTTTTAAGGGGAGGTTATGTATTATTCTAGCAGTACAATTTGTCCACTAAAGAGGAAAGGAAATGAGCCAAGACTCCTTGCAGTTGAATATCATTTTTCTCATGCCTAAAAATTCCAGTTGTTTTAATTTATTTTTATACATTAACTCTTTCTCTTCAGCCAATGCTTGTTGGACTGTTAAGTAATTGAGCAATTTCTTCATACGGTATCTGTTGTCCTTGTGTATGTGTAGGGAGGAGAATGCAAATCACAAATCTATTCTCTGTACTGTACATGAAATACAGTAAAAGCAGTGTACTGTTTCATCCTAAGCATTATTAAAGTGTAGTGCAGTGGTTTAAGGCTCTGAGCTGCAAACCTGGAGACCTGGGTTTGAATCCCACAGCCCCCACTTGCATACTGTGTAACCTGAGCAAGTCATTTAACTTCCTTGTGCTCTCAGGTCACGCCTGTAAACAAGCTTCAGCTTAATGTGTCCTCCTGATTAAAAAAAAAACTATATACTATATATATATATATATATATATATATATATATATATATTCATCTTTGTCAATCATTTGTGTCTGTTGCTCCTAATAATGAGAGAGTAGCTCTGAGAGAGAAACCAGGAGGAGTTGACTTAAACATAAGAAAAGCAGCTGGAGAAAAGGCAGGAAATGCATACGACACTAGGACCAGAAAGGTAGACAGAATGAGATATTATAGCTTTAAGGGTCTTATACATCTGCTGGATTTCTATTATGAGTAATTCTAGCCTTATATGTCTGTTTCCATTAGAGTGTGTGAACAGAACACTTGTGGCGAGTGACTGCTGGAAACTGAAGTAATACCCTCATTGTCTCAGTAATCAGAATAAATTGAAGTACTAGACATACAACCAACAATTTCCAAAGCAAAGAGTTCTGTAACAGTAATCGGTATATAAGGAGACCCTCTGAGATGGGTTTGGTTTAAAAATGCAAAATTAATTAAAGCAAGTTGAAATCGGAGGAGCAGCACTCACCTCATATGGGCCAAAGTAGGGGGTGAGTGCTGCTGCTTTGATTTTAACTTGCTTTAATAAATTATGTATTGTTAAACCAAACCCATCTCAGAGGGTCTGCTTTATAGGTAACTGGAGCCTCCGGCATAAGAACTATCATTTGTCAGTTTTGTTACTTGGAGTTCAAGGTACCTCTAAGTACTGAAACACAGCCATGTTAAAATTTGTAGATTATGATCTCAGTAGTCTAAACATGGGAACTAAAGGACCGAATGTAAAATACATTCATTTGAAATCCTGAGCTAGCAAGCTGGCTATCATACCTGTCATGTCTGGTTCATAAAATATGTATTGAAACATGCTGCAGAACTAAGATGGAGCAATTAATTATTTTTCAGAATGGTGATTTCTGATTTTAACAATAGAAAGTTGTAGTACAGAAAGTTATTGTTGGTCAGAAAATTGTTAAACTAAGCGACGATGTCACAGCAACTACCCAGAAGAGAGGACAAAAAGAGCTAAGAACAAAATACTGGAGAAATAGAAACAAGAGAAAAAAACCTCTGAAAAGAACAGAAAATAAACAAAAGAAAGAAAAGAAACACAAACAAACATGTAACAATCAAAAAATAAATTATACACAGTAGTAAAAATCATAAATGCCACAACAAAAAGAAAAACAAAGCAAAACAAGCACAATAAAAAAAAAACAAAACAACAGCCAACTGAAAGAAAGCAAGAACTATAAACTACAAGCAGAGCAAGAAACAAAAACAAAATGAGAAGAAGAAAAACCGTAAACATAAACAAGAATAGAAAACAAACAGCAACAAACAAACTGAGAAAACATACTAACACAACAAGAGAAAAACAACAACAAAAAAACAAAGAGAGAGAGAAAAAACACAAAAAGCAGAAAATACAAATATCCAAAAGAAAAACCAACCACAAGAACCAAGCAAAAACTTAACAGAAACAAACTAAACACTGAAAGAAATGCAAACTAACTAATAAGTAAGATAGCTAAGTAACTACTTCCCCAAATAAAATCCACAAGGCAACCTCCAATCATAAAACTATAATGAAAAGCAATTTTCCTTTCACAAAAAAGAACCTTTTTCATGACTCATAATATAAAAAAAATTCTATTTTATATCACATACTCATGAAAAAAATTCATAACAGTAAATAAAAACTCATTTGTAGGGCATATCTCTATACACTGAAGTGCAGATTGCACTGAAAGGGTCCCGATCAGCCAGCTAAGTGTGATGGTCTATCTCCAAGATGTCATTTTGTAGCTTTTGAAAGTGTTTCTTTTAAGAAAAATGGAAACAAGATGGCGAAAAATGAGAAAGAATTTTCCCATACAAAACAGGATTCCTTTTTAGATTACATACAGCTAATTTTTAGTGCTTACTGAGTATGCTCAGAAATTTTTTAAATTTTGTAATTGCAAAACCTAAAAATGGCTTATTATTTTCACCAGACTAGCAAAATGCACATCTGTAGGCTAGTTCCCTTCTGCCCTGAAATTTCAGACCAAAGAAACAAACCATCTGGGCTGTAGGCAAGCTCAAAGACATATCCCAGCAAAGTCAATTAGCAACAAAATGCTTTTCACCTATCTGGAACTCGAAAAATGCACATCAGACCAGAACATAACATTGCCACATCCAGAGATTTGCCTTGGGTGATGGAGCATGTCAATTTTCATGTAAATCTGTTGAACGGGTACAAAGTTATTAAAGTGCAAAATTTCAATTTAACACTGATGTGACTACTCAACACTAACTAGAGTATGCCATCGCACCACTGTATGATTAGATATATATATAAGCAAAAACTGTGTTAATGCATCAGTTAGGTTAAAGTGACAAAAGTACAGAAATGTGGTGTTAGGGTTTTCAACCCTAGGACTTCATTCCCCACCCTGCACAGATCTACAGCCAGGGGGAGGTTGTCTTGGGCCTGTGAACCCTAATGCTCACCCCATTATCCTATGCTGCAACCATGTCACCTTGTTTTCTAATGGAATCCTATGAGTGTTAGGATTCACGGGCCAAAGACGGCCCCATTCACCCAGGTTGTGAGTTTGTGCAGGGTGGGGAATGGGATGTTACGGTTGAAAGCTCTAACATCTCATTTCCCTACTTTGGTCACTTTAACCCTAAGTGATGTATTAATGCATTTTTGCATTTATTTCCTTTCTTTTGAGATAGTATAATAGCATCTTTATTTTACTGTTGGAGTGCAGGGTCCTTTGGACCATGTGCTCCAAATCTTCCATAGATGAGCATATGTATATAGGTGTGGAACTGCAGGGCCCTTTGAACCCTGCGCTTCCATGTGTTAAACAACAGTGACCAGATTGACAGCATAGCTATCTTATTACCCCACCTCACATACCCCGGTACAGAGAAATTGTGAACTGCAAGGCAAAACATAATCATGCGCAACTGCAATGCCATTCTGTGCCACAGATGCAAAAACATGTTTCAGGCAGTATGTGAAAAATGGCAGCTGTACTGTTCATGAGGTGATGTGAAAAAATGGCTATGTTGAAAATGTGGTGGCAAAATATTGAAAAGTTCCAAAGTTCTGCATGTGCATAGGAAAAATTCAACGGATGCACATAACTTAGGTGTTTTTGGTATTTTTGCACAAAATTTTCAACATGGGCTTTTAGAGCCCACTTCATGAGCACTGGCACTGTTCATTTCATTAATCAGACCTGAAAGATGATTTCACATGACCATGAAATCACCTTTTGGGCCCAATTAATGAGATGGCAGTGACAGTGTTCATGAGGTGGGGTCCCGTAAAGGCAAAGTTGAAAACTGGTGTAAAAATTCTCAAAATGAAGTTATCAATCTAAGTTCAAAACACCATTGACAGCCATTATATAGCACTTACCTTTATTCCTCAGTTTGCATTTTGACTTTGAAGATTGCAGACGTGTCCCGGCCCATGGAAGATGACAGCCCTTGACCTCTGGTGGTAAGTATAGGATAAGGAAGGGTGTGGGGTTGTGGGATACTCAGTAGGAGGATCAGGATGGGGAAGGGGAGGTGGGGATGACAAGGGTCAGTTTTATCTTTTTCAGGTTAATTGAAAAAATGTAAAAGATGTCAGGGGACAATTTTTTTTTCAGCTGTACACAAACAATTTAAGACTTTGGGAAACTAGGGGTGGGCCCCCCCCCCAGAGTTCTACACTGCTGGGGGTTTAAATGCCAACACAGGATTGGACCCCAGATGTCAGCACTTTATTAAAGCAAGGTACTGTGGGTGGGGTCATCTGACACTGGGGTGGGCATCCCAGTATCAGAATGTAGAAAAGTGAGCAGGTGATGGAAATTGGAGGGTTGGGGCCACTAGACGGCAGGGAATGGGGACAGTCATCAGGGAGTGATGGGTTCCACTAGACACCAGGGAAAACGGAGGCTGCAGAACAACAGCTGCAGCCTCCTCCCGCTAAGCTGGGCACCCAGGAATTCGGGTGTTCAGAAAAGGTATTTCTGGCAGTTATTTAAAAAAAACAAAAGTCAGAATCTAGCTAAATGGGACCCGTTTAGCTAGATTTTAGTGTTTGTTTTTTAAAATGACAACATTTGTATGTATTTCCCAGATGTTCTAGTTTATGAAAAAAAAACAAGATGGTGGCTCACAAACAGGATTTTTTCCTCACGAAAAAGGATTTCAGGTCTCGCAAAAAAAGGAATGCTTTCACAAGACTCAGTCCCTTTTCACGAGATCAAATCCTTTGTCGAAAAAACAGCTGTCCAAAAGATTGGAATGTTCAGAAAAGTCCTATTGGATATAATGGAAAATAAAAAACGTAATAAATTTGCAACAGATTAATATTATTGCACCAACTGTTCACTGTCTGTTATGCTATCAAAATTCTTTATACACTACAAAAATCATGCATAAATTCCACACCATCTAGCCACAAGGCGATGAGGAAAAAACTGAAAAAAAAATGTTGATTTTAACTTTTTTTCACTATACGTATCTCAGAATCCACACATCCAACTGGAATTTAACTTGCCACATCAAGAGAACTACCCCTCAGGACAGCAGACACCAAATTTTGTGCAAATCCATTGAATGGTTGCAAAGTTATTAAAATTCAGAATTTGAGGTTTCACATTAAACACGCTACTCAATCCTATATACTGTGGCCCAGATATTCAGAAATGCGCCAAAGGCCAGCGCAAGTCCAGCACAGCGACATCCAATGCTCTGTGGTGCAACAGGAGCCATATTCAGAGCTTGCACCTGCCGCACTGTGCCAGCACAACCTGGCTGAATATGGCACAGTTGCACCATGTGCAACCAGGCTTGCACCATGGCACTAGCACAGTTGTGCCATGGCACAGAAAGAAAACTCAAGCAACTGTGGGAGCAGGCAGCAGAGCAACAGAGGGTGCCTGGCACAGATAAGAGATCCAGGGAAAGAATCAGGAAGTACAGTGACAGGTCACAGTAGGCCACCACAAACAGGGTACAGCAGAGTGCACACAAGCACCAGACCCACCCCAGAACACAACAATGGCACAGATAGTAGGCAACAAAAGGGGCCAATGGCCAATGGAGGGCCACCAAGGAGCTCCCCTGCAGGCTTCCAGGCTGTATCCCCCACACAGCTAGACCAGAGCAGGCCACACCCAGGACCATGCAGCCAAGCCCACACACACATATGCTGAACAGGCACACAGGTGGCCCACACAGTAGGAACAGAATGCACCAGGAGCCATGTAGCATGGCAGACCACATGGGACAGGCCGCACAACACCAAGCAGGGGCCCCAACACAGCGTGGGGCCAGTACCTGACCAAAGACCATGGCCGTGTGCCATCACCATGCACACATCCACCACACACCCCTGACAGCTGTCCCATGGGCACCCCAAGGCACAGTCACCAACTGTGGGGAGGGACATCACCATAGTAGGTGGTTGTGAGGGCCTCCATGCTCCCTGCCCTCCCCCAAGATGGACCCCCAGCAAAAAAGCCATCAGTATTGTAGGTGGTGATGAGGGCTTGCCCTCCCCCAAGATGGATCCCTGCTGAAAAAACCATCAGGTATGCTGCAGAGCCATTCAGGGAGATGCAGGATTTATTTGTACTGCGTGTGTGAGGCCCTCGCCGGTGTTATGCGCTGGCTGCCCCACCACCCTCACCACCACCCTTGGTGAAATGAGAGTTATATAGGCTGTATCACATGCAGGATACAACTAATCAGCCCACTTTCCCATCTGCACATTATATGAGTTCACCACTAGCGGCCACCCTAGTGCTTTCCCTACTGCCATTTTTTCTGCCAGCAATATGCTACTCTGGTATCTATCAATATTATGCCTGCTAACACCCCTAGCCTCCCTTCCACTCTCCATCTACCTCCTGCCTCAACCAAACCCCCTGGCTCTCTACCCCAGAGCAGAGCCTCCACCACATTCACCACTTCCCCTTATGGCTGCTGCACTCATGCCCCTGAACAATTGTACTCTAGGAGCTTCCTTCCTACTGCCCTCCTCTCACGCAGCGCTGATGGTAAATTGGCCCCAACTATTCCTTGCCATTCTCTCTCTCAATCCCTTCCCATCCCAATCTCGCTCTCCACTACCCCCACCAATGGTATAGTCTCCAGACGTCATAGGCATATCACTGCTCCTCTAGGGCTGATTGCACTACTCCTCCTTCTATCTGGTAATGTCCACCCAAACCCAGGCCCACTCACCAGCAACCAGCCTCATCCATCAACAATCAACAACCTCAGGACTCAAAATTGCCTCCATTAACATCTGCAGCCTGCTAAAGAAATTTGCTAACCTGCAAGTCTGGGTCACCAGCACCAACCAGATGTGCTGGCACTAGTCAAAACATGGTTATTCAAGACAACATCTGACAGTTCATCTCCCTCCTGGGTTACTCGCTCTACAGGGAGGACAGAGTTGGGAAATGTGGTGGGGGCTTTGCCATCTACATATAGGACTCCCTCCTATGCCTCCCCCTTCAAAACCCACTGCTAGAGAATGGTGCTCAAGCTATCTCACTAAAAGTCACCCTGGGCCCCTCAAGAGCCCCACTCATCATCACAGCTGCCTACATTCCCCCACACCACCAGAACCGTACCCTGCAATCCCAACTAGACTACATCACTCATAAACCCAGCAAACGGAACAAATTATCATGGGTGACCTAAATATTAACTGGCTCACCAATGCTGGGAACAGTGCCAAAGATGCCTTTGCTGAGCTCAATCTCACCCAACTTGTCTCATCCCCATCCGCCCCCACCCAACTACTGGTAGTGCCACTCACTGGTCCTGCTACTCTCAAGCAGGCCTCATAAGATCACTGATTTGATAGTACTACCAAATGCCCTCAGTGACCACTGCCCAGTTGCTTTCTCCTGGTCATGTAACCTTGAGAAGCCTAATCCCGTCCTCATCTCCAGGAGGTGCCTGTCAGTGGGTAACCTTGCCTTACTCCGTCGGCACCTTGCCAGCTGTGACTGGTCCCCAGTAAAACTAGCTCCCAATACTGACATTGCCCTCAACTACTTTATTTACTATTTTAACAGGGCCTGCGATGCATATGCACCCATCTCCAAAACCATACAAAGGAAACACAACTCTCCCTGGATCACCCCTGCTCTCATAAAGCAAATGTGTCTCAGGGATGATCTTTGGCACAGAGCCCTGGAGTCCAGGAAGCCTGCTAACAGACAAGCCTATAGAACGGAGCACAACAAATGCACCTGGTCTAACCATAGTGCAAAGACAGCATACTACAGGAATACCCTTGCATCCACCTGGGACTACTCACGCAAGTTCTGGGACAACCTAAAGGAACTTAACGGCAAAGCCAAGTCCTCTCCCACCCTCTGTATTGCTAATGGGCTGAATGATGCCTTCTCGGATCTCTTCTCTACCCTACCTACCAACTTTTTTTGATCCAGCCCCTGACCACCCTACCACCACTCTCCAATATGCACCCTTTTATTTCCGAGCTCTCTCCCTGTCTGCTTCCAGACCCTATCTGATCAAAGCCCTAAAGGGTTCCAGACACAGTAGTGACTCACCTGATCCCTGTCTTCTCTACTGTACTCTACTCTGGACGTTGTTCTCACCCCCCTCACTGACCTTCTCAACCTCTCCCTCCGACTTGACCAATTCCCCCAAGCATGGAAAAGAGCTATTATCACCCCCATACACAAGGGTGGTGATAAAATGACCCCAGTCAACTACAGACCGATCTCCATCCTCACCCCCCTGCAAAGCCCTAGAAAAAGATCATGGCTGACCAGATAACAGACTACCTTACTATGTATAACCTCCTCTGCAGGGAACAGCATGGCTTTCGCCATGGCTTCAGCACCACAACTGCCCTCATTGAGTTCTGCACTTTCATTCACTCTGCCCCGGACAAAGGGCATCCTGCTGGGGCAGTCTTCGGTGATTTGTCAAAGGCCTTTGACATGGTCTGCCACCCTCTTCTTATTAACACCCTCACCCAGCTTGGCTTCACCCCAGGCCCTGTAAAATGGGTTGGCAATTACTTCGCTGCCCGTACCCAGTGCGTAAAAATAAACAATATCCTCTCTAACCCTCATCTGATCCGCTCCGGTGTTCCCCAAGGCTCTATCCTGGGGCCACTACTCTTTAGCTTATACCTAAACATGCTGCCCAATGTCTCATCAGAAAACATTCTGCTTTATGCAGATGATGTGTTCCTCTTCACATCTCACCCCGATCCCTCCCAACTCCAGCTTATGCTACAATCTGCTTTTGCCCAGACTGAGCAGTGGTTCCTCGACCACAGGATTGTGATCAACCTGAAAAAACGAAAACTCTGCTGTTTACCCATAATCAGAACAAACTCAAGAGCTCTGCACTGTCCATTCAATCCCTCTCCCACCACCCTATTGAGCAGGTTACCTCATACAAATACCTAGGTATCATCCTCGATTCCTCCTTCACCTTCTATGAACACATCCACACCCTCTGCTCTGCCATAAATTCCTGCAAAGGCTTGCTATATCGGCACAGAGCCTGTCTCCCCCCAGAAGCACTAAGACTCGCCATTGACTCATCTGTCCTGTCCCTAGTGGACTATGGACTCCTAATATATGGTGCAGCAGACAACATTGCCCTGGGCAAAATCAAGCTCTCACTCAACAAGGCCTGTCAGCTACTCATTGGGGCTGACAGGAAAACCACCTACTGCACACTTTATGCCTTATATAATGTCCTCTCCCTTGAAGAGCGGCTACTCTACCAGACCTGCCTGCTCACCCAAAACATTTGTGTAGGATTACCCCCGGACCTACTAAACTAATCAGCATGGCCACCCTCCTGTCCACTCATAGCTCCACTGAGACCCTGCTAGTAGTCCCCAGGGTTAGGATGACCCTCGCTCAGAGATCCTTTCCCTACAGGGCACACTCCTCGTTCAACACCCTCCCTCCTGATACCATGTCTGAGCTCAGAATTGGACTGTTCAAGTCATTCCTGTGTAACCACCTTCTCAGCTTCTGTCATTGCAATTGTAGATAACTGCTCCACTGCTGGTCCTTATCCAACCACCTAACCCACACCACCCACCCTGTACATATCCCACAATTGCTGAGCTACAATCATATAAAACTACTCCTGCAATTTTGAGCTCAGCACCTCACTGGCCATCTACCACTACTGTCTTCAAAGTATATATGCCTAATGATCACTTCTTCTTGCTTAGCTACCATCATGTATGGGACTGTCTCCTGCAAGAAGGGGCCTTTCTCTCGCTGTTATGGGCCATCCAGATGTTTTCAACTGTACAAATTGTAATTGTATATATTTATGCCATGCTACTGTTCCTGCACAACTGTCTGTTCTCCACTCACTATATGTTTTTCTCTTCCCTGTCCTATTCTGTGTATGATGATGAGCCTTTTTAAATTAGTCCTTGACTCGAAGGGTTGTAATTCTGATACTGTAATAAATAAATACACCACAACACACAGCAGTGAACCACAGAAGCACAACACACGCCCTGACACATGCACACCACTTGGACAGGCACTGGGCCACTGCAGCATGGCTCCTCACACCAACTGCAAAGCAAACACTGACACAGGCAGGCAAGTCAAAATTGATATATTTCAAAGAAACTATATACAGCAACAAGGGGGTGGGAAAAGGTAGGAAAGCGAGGGAAGGGGTCAGGGAACAGAGACTGTACAGTGGGAGGGGGGACAGTAGGGGAGGTACAGCAGGGGAAACAGGGAAATGCTGGGGCCCATTCACTGGCGGCCACGGCCTGCTGCCCCTTGGCACCCTTGCCACAATAGGCAGTGGGAATACACACCCCCGGAGGGCCAGTACAGACCATCCAGAGGGGGGGTGGGCCAACGCCTGCCAGCAACGCTGCACACCATGACAGTGCATAGAGGTGGTCCCTGCTGCACAATGGCCACCCGACTGCACAATGACAGTCATATAGTACAGTACACCAGCAGTACCACAGCAACATCAGTGGCAGCCGGGCACACTCCCACCCCACCAACAGCTCACACACATGTCCAATGTATGTGCCACAGTGGCAAGCACCATGCACAGTGTGACACACACAGCTGCCACGGCACATGGCACAGGCAGCCATGCCGCATGCAGGTCCCGCCACCCCCCATGTAATGTGTGAAGGACCATGTGCCTACCTGCCCCTGCGGTCCCACTGGTGCTGGAGTCACTCCTGTGCCACCTCTGTGGCCCGCTGCAGCCTGCTGACCTGCTGCTTCTGCTGCCGCCATTGCCACTCTCCAGTGGTTCTCAGGCCCAGGGAATGGAACATAGACAGGTACACATCAGTAAACATCACAGCAGCAGCCCACCACCCCCACCCCTGTGCACAGGGTGAGTACCTGCCCAACACAACCCACAGCTGCACTGCAACACAAGCAGTGGCTGGCAATGCCACCTGACGATGTGCACGATGGCAGTGCACCACTCTGCAGGGCATGCCAGTCCAGCCTAGCCAACACCACAGTACAGCACCAGGGCACACATGCAATATGGGCCTACTCACCTGGCTGTGGCACAACCCCACACCTGACATGTGCCTCAAGCCTCCTCAGGTGTTCTGGGTCCCCTCCTCCACAAGGTCGCCATATCTGTGGCAGCACTGCTTCCCCATTCTGGCCTCCCTGGTTCGCTGCTGCAGTGTGGCAGCAATCCCCTGCCACACTGTGACTCTGGGCTGCTGCAGGGGTACCTGGCCAAACAGTTGGGGGTGTGGGGCTGGACACAGGTGACCAGGTTCACCAGATCAACTTGTGTCAGTTCTGTGCTCCATTGACCTTTGCTGCACCATGCTGTGAGATGAAGCCAGAGAGTGAAAAGGAGGCAGTAAGCGCACGTGGCTACAACATGCACCAGATGCGTGATACAAGGGAACATGCGCTGTGTCCACCCATCACTCAGTCTTGGAGATGCATGGCATGGGGTGGCTAGGCGGGGTCACTGGGTGAGGGGGTGACCCAGGGGTCAGGGGTCACAACAGGGGTCAGGGGACACCTGCCTCTGCATAGTGCACACGTGCGTGATAGTAGGCCTGGCACATCATGTGCCATGCCCCCCATCGTGCAGTTAGTGCACAGTGTGCGATTGACAACATGATACCATTCAGTGCATGCGCACTGCAGGCCTGCATACCACACATGTGTGCGCATTTTGCCATGACTTGCTCTGGAGCAATCTCATTGCGCATTGGAGCAAAATCGCGATATTCAGATGCCACATGCACTGGTATTGTGTCCTTTCGGGGTAAGTTGCGCATGCCACTGCAGCTCACTGGGAGCAGCCAGCACAGCAGGGTGGGACAGAACTGGGTGATGCTGCCACTGACACACAGGAAGTGACATGTTGGGATGTGAGGAGGGTGAGGAGCATGGGCCTGCTCACAAGCGCAGGCCCAATTTCACAAAGATGGAGACAGAGGCCCTGTTCAATGCGTACCTTGGCAGGGAGCCCCTGTTGAATGGTGCCATGGGTACACCACAGGCCAAGGCTGGGTCCTGGGTCCTGGGAGGAGGTGGCGGCATGCATCAACCAGAAGGGCAGCCACCAGCAGTCAGAGCAGAAGTGCAGAAAGAAGGAGGGCACGAACAAGAGGCACATCAAGGAGAAGGTGGTGGCCATCTGTGTATTCTGGAATGCCACCAGAGGGGCATGCAGTTGGCCACTGTTCACAGCACAGGAAGAGTTGGTGGCAGCCACAATGTGCCGCAGCATGGTGGAGGGTGTGTCTGGCAGTGGATTCCAGATGGGTGGCAGCCCATCACTGCATGATAAGTATGCCAGCCATGCACAGCTGGGGGTGTGGAGGGTGTGTACATGGTCATGTTGGCATGCATGCAGCTGGCATGCATGTCATGTGCATGTGTGTGCACCCACATGCATGCCATGCTGCAGGACACATGCAGTGGCAGTGTGGGGGGGCACATGTGGGCAATGCATCACTAACATGCCTCTCCTTTTCTTGCAGCACCAGCACACATCCTTAGAGATGATGGGGAGCCAGCAGCGGCAGCAACCGTGGACACTTAACTGGCCCCAGATGACCAGCCTTCACCTCCATGGGGGTCCAGGTGCCTGGCAGGCTGCAGCTCACCACCACTGTGCAGGTGGATGTCCTGGACTTGGGTTGGATGAGGCCCTGGATGTGTTCCTGCAGGACGCCAGCCTTGGAGTCCTCTGCATGGAGGCACAGATCAGGGGCGAGGTCGACACCAATGATGATGTCACATTAATCCTGGACAGCATTGCCAACTATTGTGGCTGAGACACTCCTGCTGGCCACCGACGCATAGGACACGCGCCAGCACTCTGCCAGTGGTGGAACATCTGCCCACCACCACTGCAGGTGCAGCGTGTGTGCTGCTCTGGCTGTGCCCTGTAGCGGTGGTGGTGGGGCTGTGCAGGTGCTGGGTGGCGTGCAGTGGCCAGACAGGTGACAGCAGCAGGCTGCAGGTGCCACTGGGAAGCCAGACACAGGGTCCACCGACGGTGTGCCTGCTGTGACCATTCCCCCACCAGACCCACTGTGCAGCATCCACCAGAGAGGGGGGCTGTGCAGCATGGCCGGTCACCACATGGGGATCGGCATCCAGCCTGGGTGCCCCAGGATGCTGACCCACTGGCTGAGCACACCCATTTGCTGTGGGCATCCGTTCAGCAACAGGTGCTGCTTGCCACTGGGGTGCACGCACTGTGTGCAGAGGTGCACCAGTTAGCCGAGCAGCAGGAGAGGGAACTGCACTGATCCTGGCTGGGATGCAGTACATGCTAGAGCATGAGCCAATGGCCAGTAGCTCATATCAGATAGCAGTTCAGATATGGAATGAATTATTCATTCATCTGACTGCCTTTGCTGGTATGGCTGCACGCCCATTGGCTATGCTCTGCACCAATGGGCATGCAGCCCTACCGAGGTGTCAGTCAGCGGGCGGCGGGCGCAGGCGGTGGGTGCTGCCGCCCACCAGCTGATGGGGGCAGGTGGTGGGGCCCCGCGGGTGGGTGGTGGGTGCCACTAGATCACCAGGATGACATTCTTGGGGTAGGATGCCGCCCGCGATCTGGCTTCGCGTCAACTGGACCATCAGGGATCTTGGACTTTGGGCGGAGGACTTAATGCCCACGATCAGGCTAAGGGGATAACTAAATGCCCACGATTGCGCTAAGGGGGAGGGAGAATATTGTAATGCCCGCGATCGGACTAAGGGGGACAATAACTTTATGCCTGCGATCGGGCTACTCTAGGTCCACTGGACCACCAGGGATATTAGACATTGGGGGGTCTGATGCCCACGCTCAGGCTACTGGGGGGGACTTCAGCCCATGATTGGGGCATGAGGGGGCACCACCAGGTGTGGTGGGAATGAGTGGAGGGCCACCCACAGGTGGCAGCTGCTGTGTTGCACCCTGCAATGTGGCAGCTCACCTGTGGGTGGCCCCTCGACCTGATCCTTGTTAAAATTGTGCAGGCACAGGTAGGGGTTACACCTGCATAACCCTGCATGGCCCAGCTGAATATCGGGCTGTGCAGTTTATGCATGGGCATGCCCCCCCCCCCACCTGTGCCTGCATACATTAATGATGTGCCCCAGTGCATTGGGATTTGTGCAGGTGCACTTTTCCCTTTTAAATATCGCACCGGGGCGCATCAGTGGGTTGTGCATAGTGCAACACTGTTGCGCCATGAGCAACCCTTTTGAATATCTGGGCCATGGTCTGTAATATTGTCAGGTCCCAGTGTAGTTTTTCCTTTTTAATTTACCAGCTTATTTATTATTTTGTCTACTGTCAATAACAGATGGTTGTATTTTTGGTGGACAATTGGAGAAGCATTACACTGTTCTGGGCTGTGTATTCCACAACAATTTTCATTAGATATATTGGCCATATGTAGTTGATTATGTATCAATTCTCCCTTGTACATTATTGGACCAACTTGACCAACTGGCTTTTTTAATATATTTATGTAAGCATAAAAACTCTTGCTGTTATCTTTATTTGTGGTTTTGGCCAAACAATACTCCAATTTCCTTTTGGCTTTTCTGATTGTTTTCTTAATTTGTTTTTTGTGTTTTTGTAATGTCAGATATGCATCCCAAGTTTGACTTGTATTTTGTTTCAGAAATTCATGGTATTTTTTGTTTTTAATTTTTATTAACCTTTTAATTGTTTTATCCATCCATTTGGAGTGATGTTTTTGTTTGTATTTAAATCTAGATGATATATATTTATTACATAAGTTCACAAGGAATTTTTTAAAATGTTCCCAGCAATCAGGCATCGAATAGTTCTGAAATTCCTTATCCTAATCAAGTTTTGCTTAATTGATGATTTATTTCTTTTATATTGGCTTTCACATCTAGAAAGACTTTAATCTTACCACTGCTATAAAATAACCCCTAGAATGGGTAAACTTAATGGTGTTGTGGTCACTATTTCCTAAAGGTGAGGAAATGAGGGAATTTTTTTTATAGCTCAATCTGTGCATAGCACAAGATTTTTCCCCTTGTTGTAGGTGATAAAATGTATTGTTTTAGTCAAAGATGATCGCAAGTAGAAAACTTTTTACCATTAGGATTAAGTGGCATATAGTTTTTCCAATTTATGTCTCCCATATTGAAATCACCCATAACCAAATTATCTCCGAGTTCCCCAGCAACTTCAAGTTCTTTTAAAATAGCATCACAGGTCTCATGTGGACAGTCAGGTGGGTGATAACAGGTGCCCAAAAGAAATGACTCGGTTTGATTTAATATGAGTTTGACCCAGAGTATTTCAGTATTAATACCATGATTTTTTTTACCTTCTCTGTTATATCTACAAATGTCATCATATTGCTAATGATCAGTGTAACACCACCTCCTTTTCTGGTTACACTATTTTGTTTATTTAAAAAGATTTACCAGGAAAGACATACTGAGCCACAAAGCGCATTTCCAGATGTGTCCTGAGGGGAGTGGGAGAATATAAGTACAATAAAAACAATAAAAAAGTGCAGTAATTTGATAAAGCAAAAGGTACAGCAATGTACAATGTATACTGTACAGTTACATATTGGCATAATTAAACAAGCAGATTGACTAATTAGGAGTGTAAGGTAACCCAGCGTTCGCAGGCTGTAATGTCAGTTTATACATATCATAATTAGGTAATTTAAAATCTCATGATGACTTGCTACCCACAACATTTCAGTGGCTGAAATTGTAGCTATATGTTCTTGAATTATTCGTATCTTGAGTTCATCAGCCTTATTAGTAAGGCATCTAGCATTAAAAGTAATAAACTTTAGCTCTGTACTATTTAGTGTGCTTTATTTGGTCTCTCCATCTCAGTTGGTCCATTTCTAGTGTATTCCCATGATGAGGTTTGTTTAGATTAGATTAATCAAAATACTGTTTGACTTTTTATAGCTAGAATGTTTGTGCTCAGTTTAATCAAATGTAGTCCATCCCTTGAGTAAAGTTCGCTTTTATTTGCAAAGAAGGCCCAATTCTGAATCAGATGGATATGTTTATTTTTACAGCAATTGAGTAATCTGCTGTTAGTCCTAGATGTTGTTTTGTTTTTCTCTGGACGGCTTTGGGCACCGGCAAAATGTCAGAGATGGCTGCCTTGTGCCCTTGTTCTTTAAATTATGTCCCCAAATTGATTAAGTCCATGCAGATATCTTTTTCATGACTCCTGTCCACATCATTTGTCCTAGCATGAATGATGATTGATGTGATGAGGGGAAGGTGTAGCTTATCAATACCCTTGTTAACATCTTGAAATTTAGAAATTAAAAGGCAAGATCCAATATTGATCAATTTGTCTTTCTGGCAAATATATCCATTGGGGTATTTGACAATGGAGTCACCAATGACAATTTTAAATGGTGAAGGGTCATTTCTTGATTTTGGAGGCTGCATCTTAAATGAATTCATTAGCAGATTTATAGTAACGGGGGACTATTATCAGACTCAGACCCTGTCGTCAGGACTGTGAATCTATTTTGTGTGTTTAATGGATTAACCTGGGTTTTTTTGTTCCTTTTTACAAGTTTTGGGATATCCATAGGTAACCTTACTCCATTCATTAATCTTGTCTTTGTAAAATTTTTTAGCTTGATGTTCAGTGGGTGAAGAGCTTAATTTACTTTCTTCAGTGTTCTGTTGCCTTTTCCTTTCATCCTGGGAAATATTGCTGCAGACTAGTGTTTCTTTATCAATTGAATTTACCAGTTTTTACGACTTATTTTTTTCAGCCATTTTGTGCAGTTCAGTTTTTAAGATATCCACATCAAGCTGTAGAGCATCAAGTCTACTGCACTTAATACAAATTGGAGTTGAATACAACCCCATACTGAACATGTTACACTTAGGACATTTTTGTAAGGCACCTTGTTTAAGTAATAGCCCTAGAAGATAAAAACATATTCTCCATAGTCACAGTAAACACAATAATGACACACAGCACTCACTTTATAAGTCCTGACAATCAGAGTGGAGTGGTCTCCACCCTCTGCTTCCTTAGCTGATGCAGGCAGATGCAGCTTGCCTCAGTCCGTGCTCACCTCCACTCACTTAGGCAGCTGTATTTATAACTGAGGAACCGGAAGTGGCATTGCATCAATGTCCATTCACTCACAGTACTACAAAACTTAAAATAGTGATTTAAGTTAGCTATCCAGTTTAACTGCCTTTAAAAAGGCACTAGAAGTGCAATAAGGGCACTTTGAACTGCAGCAACACTGCAGCAGTGTTTAACAACAGACCCAGGTAGAAGGGGTCAAGGGTCACCAACCAGCAGTCTCACTGCCCTCTTGAATGACACAAATTCAAAGTAAATGTCCACACAAGCTGTTCAAATAAAATTTAAACTCCAGTCCCTATTCTCAGGCTTACAAGTTAGAGGAGTGTTTGGAAATACCTCCACTCACTTAGGCAGATTTATTTATAACCGAGGAACTGGACGTAACATCATGCCAGTGTCGGTTCACTCGTGCTGCTATAAAACTTAAAATGGTGATTTCAGTCAGCTATACAGTTTAACTGCTTTTAAAGAGACAATCAGAAGGTACCAGAAGTGGAATAAGGACACTTCAAACTGCATTAACTCTACAGCAGCATTTCACAACAGACCCAGGTAGAAGGGGGTCAAGAGTCACCCACCGGCAGTCTCACTGCCCTGATGAGTGACAGAAATTCAAAGTAAACATCCACACAAGCTGTTCAAATAAATATAAACTCTAGCCCCTATTCCCAGGCTTACAAGTTAGAGGAGTGTTTGAAAGTGCAAAGGTGAGGGAGTGAGCTGTTGAGCAGCTGCAATTCAGTTACAAACTGCATATTGACTGAAATGCTGTGTTCTGGAAGTAGGTGCATGGAGGCAGCTGACTGCATGGTTAGAATGCAACAGGGAGCTGTGAGAGGGAGTGGCACTTCAGAGAGAGCCCAAAAATCAGGCATATAGCAGCAACTGATGATAGAGGAAAAAGATCCATGCCCAACAAGGAGAGAATAAGGAATCTCAGCATGTACACACTGAAAGCAGGACAGCAAGATGGGACATGATAAAGACTGCAGGTACTTCATGGGGGTGAACAGACTGCAGGAGAGGAGTCTCTTTCAAATGAGCAGAAGCACTAGAATCAGTGGTCATGCAATGATGCTGGGGGGAATTTAGGAAGGATGTGAGGAAATACTACTTCACTGAAAGAGTGGCGGATACCTTGAATAGCCTGTCATCAGCAGTGGTGCAGGTGAAAACAGTAGAGGGCTTCAGCATGCATGGGATAGACATACAGGAATATTAGACAATGGGCAAGGAGGAGGGAAGATCATTGGAGACCAGTTATGGTCTTCAGAGAGAGAATATGCATATACCATCTGGGCAGACTGCCCAGGTTAATTGGTAAATCATCAGTCATGATTTTTGAAGGTCAGTCATGACTGATAATTGTTAATTATCAAATGTCACCATAAGATCATCAAAGGAGATCATGATCTAAGATCATCATCTAGATCATGATTTAATCATCAGACATGAACTTTCAAATCACCAACTGATAATTATTGATTATTTTTGTAAGCTTAAATCAGCATGATGGATGTTGATGATCTATGAATGATCAAATAATGATCATTGCTGATTATATTATTTCAGTATTATAATATTGCAAGTCATAGAAGTAATACTTTAAGTTTTATTTGTTAATTATGAAAAGATGAATGTCACATATCAGCAAAGACTAATTATTTATGAATTATAATGTAAATCATGTGAAGTCAAGTTTTAATCCCATTAGGAAGAGTACATGCAATGTCTGCTATAGAATGCATATTTGCATACCTAATTTTTATATTTCAGCAGCACAGCGTATGCAACAAAACAATGGTAATTTCTATTTTTAAATTAATTTTGCATTGATAGTATTAGTTTGCAAACTATTGGGAAAGATTTTGAGCACAAATCAATTACTTTTAGGAACTCACCACAACCATAAAGGGAACTACTTAATGGGGATATATAAACCAATGAGTCTTTCTAATACCAGAAAGATGTGATATATCAGGGTAAACATAACTGAAAGCAGTGAGCTTCTAGAGAAAAGGTGTCATAACTAATTATTACAATAAAGATATCTAAATACAAGATAAATTCCAAAAGTATAGAGAAATGATAAATTGAATTTTTAAATTTATTTCTGTAATCTTGACCATGGGCAATCATGAAAAATCATGATGATATGAGATCATCATTAATCATAATCATTATCTCCATAACTTCATGTTTTTTGACTGGTGGTCATTTAACATTGACAGTTATTTATTGTTAATGATGATCGCAATGATGGGTTTTGAAGCTTAAACATGATCTCTGAACATAACTGAATAATGTTTATTCATGATACATCATTAAAAAATTATCATCTTTTCAGCAGGGTAGGTGGGCCAAGCAGTCCTTTTTCAGCAGATACATTTTGTATTTCTATGTTTCAGTGGGGGCACCAGTGGAGTTGTGTCTGGACAGGCAGCAGACAATGGGAGCTGGGGCCATGGGGCTAAATGATGAATAACAGCAACTCAAAGAGAAGGGGCCCCAAAACACATGTCAAAAATGACCATGCATCAGGAAAAACTGCAGGGCACAGAAGAATGCAAGCAACTAGAGCAAGGAGCACTGGGGGATCCAGCATTTTAATAGGTGAAGTAGATGGAGCCTGTTTCTTCTTCCCCCACTGAAACACAGCCATAGCCATCCCAAATCACCCCAACTCACATAGTGTATCCGTTCTTTTCAACATACAGTACACTGAGGAGAGTCAATGACTTGCTTAGAATCACTCAGTATGCAACTGGAGGGTATTGGAATCAAGCTCATTCACGGCTTGTTGCTCTAACTTCTTCCAAATTCTGTTTGTCTCTCTTTAGCATTTCCTTTCCATTTTTTTTATCTTTAAAATAGGAAAAAACTCTATCTAAATACTGATTCTATGTAAACATCTTTAAACCCCATTTGACTTCTCTCTTCTTCAAAGAAATCCTGTGTCTGGTGCTTCAGGCAGGATATGATATCAGCCTACACTGAAGGGTTGGATGATATCATGATGTTGTGCTAGTGAAACATAGGAGATGCTCAGGGCAGACGTAGAGATAAATGAAGCCAAGAGTCATATAGACAGACTAGAAAAAAGTCTATAAGAGTTCAAATGAATATTCTAAATCATAAGGAGAGTTGAAATTATGATTAAAAATGGAGATCAAGAACAGGGTAATAAGTAATAAGGCATGGCAGGGTATGTGTTATTGTGTAATAGTAGCACGACTCAGATGGTTGAAACATGAGGCTGCAGTCTGAGTGTGTTCAACACCTGAGAGGTGCTGTTATTACACATTAGCACACACCCTGGAGTGCCTTATTACTATTATAAAATGGCTCCCTAAATTTATAATGTAAAAATAATATGAATACAGTTTTTAATTAATTGTTTTAGTGGATTTATTAGTGTGGGAGAGTATGTTAACAAAAGTTAGTTCCTTTTCTCTGCTTCTGCAGTGGGTGGTACTGTTTACTGTGAGCTGTCTTTGTTGTTTGTAGCTCTATGTTTCTTTCTGTCCCCCACCCCACCCAGCTGTGTGCTTGCGTTGGTCTCGGTTTAGTGTTTTTCTTGGCCATCCTGCATTCCACTGTGGTAAGTTATAATGATATTTTTTTGGGGGGGGGTTATTACAAAGAAGAAGACTTGGCTGGCAGTTTTACTTCAGTGTGGCTGCAAAGTCGAGACCATGACACTCTTTAAGAGTGCACATAGTAATGTCTGAGTGGCACATGGCATTTCTTTTACCATAATTTCTTTTTTTAGGTTCTCCCAGTACAGTGTCTATGTTTTCTCATTTGTACTAGGAGAACACCACTGGAGAATGATGAAGGTGCACCAGTGAGCTGAGACGCATCAGGGAGCAAAGGATGGGTGAACATGCACCTGAGAAGTCACTCCATGTGGCGATTTATTTAAATGTGAAATAAAATGCTTGAGGCATTTTATTCCAGGAAGGTGGGTGAACATTTAATGTCTTTAGTGTTCTGAGGATGGTTTTCTTTCTTTTTTTTTTATTTTAAGAGTTTCGGGCTGGTAGCTGGGGAATGAAAATACAGTTTGTTACACTGTGAGCAGTGTCAGTTTTTGCTGTTTACTCAAGCCACTCTGTTCTGAGAAAGAACAAAAAAAGCAAACATCAGCACTATCTGTTTGGTATTCTGCAGTATTTGTTGTGGTCAGAATTGCTAATTGGGAGGTGGTGATATTGGAAGGAGGTGGGGGGGGCTGAAGTTGTTTACTGAGGACAGAGGAATGGAGTGTGTGTGAGTGTGTGTGTGTGTGTGTGTAGGTGTGGGTGAGGGGCTGAAGTTCTTCACAGCTGGGAGCAGCAATAACCGGTGGAGAAGTCACATGATTTATGCCTCTGTCATGCAGACATATGTGCGCCTGGACCTCATACAGTGATGTTATTGTGAAATGACATCACTGTTCCAGGCACCCACTGGCCAATCAGAAATCAAGAAATGTCCTTGCCATTGTGTAATATAGATTAACAGACTCAGAAAGGCCAGCATCACATACTGATTCTGATAGCAGTGGGGATTATTATAGGCCCACAAAGAGAATAAAGTCTGGTCAGAGCCTATACGGCTGCTCAGGGTGGCGACAGCGATGAAAGGAATAGTCAGTGCTCTTGTTGCACTGTAATCAGCTGTACTCAAGATGGCAGCAATTGCAGAAGAAAGGGTAGTGCCCTGCAAAGTGGATTTGTTTATGTGGCCGGCGGAGGGGAAGGGTAGCATAAACACAACAAGTGGACCTGTGCCAGATTACTGTGTAAGCATGCCAGACAGCAGTCCTGCTACATGCTTCCACAGTGCTACTATACAGAATTACAGCAATACATCTGTGGAACTCCACCCACACAGCCGTAAAAAAATCCTCTATAGAAGTAGAGGAGGATGACTTAGGCCTAAACAAAACAGAGGCTACAAACAGAAACAGAGGTTTTACTGTGAATCTTGGGATTCTCGGGAAGCACAAAATTTAGGAGGGGAAACAGAAACTGAAGGAGAAATAGATCCAATAAACAGAAAAACATGTGTAGGACCATCCAGGATGAGGTAAGAAGCTTGCACACATTTTATGTGAAGGGAGTTATGCAGGAGACAGTAGTACAGTGTTGAACCCATCTAGGAGAAATTTAACAAACACAGAAAGGTTTAGGATTCTGTATAAATGACAAACAAAACCCTTTTGAGGTTAAGTTATAGTTAGAACAATTATTTAGAAAATTGAAAATTAAATACTTCTTTGAAACACAGGAATCTGAAACTAATTATGAATCTATAGAAGAAAAATGATGGAACCAAAAATTATAACATTACTTGAAGATAAAGGAGTGTTTCCTGCCACTGACTGGAAAAAATGTTTCAATAGAAAAAAAACTTTAGATAGAATCAGTATTTAGACTGAGTTTTTTTTCTATTTTAGACCAAAACATATTAAGAGGAACTGCTAAAGACAGACAAACAGGATTATGTTTATTAGTAAGGTACAGAACTATTTATTTATTACTACTATCAGGGCAAATTTAAAAAAAAGAGGGGAAGTTTAAATGTTTGGGGCATAAGCCTTTAATATGCACTATAAGCCAGCATGGAAAGTTGACTTACAACCTTACCGACAATTGCAGGTTAGTAAGGCACTAAACCTAGTAGTGGTTGCGGTAGTGGTACCACTACACAACCCATATCCCCCTCTGGTGGGGCAGGACTGTCCCTTGGAGGCACCCACAGTAGTGACAATGGAGAATGTGGGGTCCTCTGTAGGGAAGTCCCCGAGCATGGTGGCAGAGGACCCCAGGATAGGATGAAGCAACTTCTGGTGGGGGACTTCATCATTAGGGGCATAGATTGGGTGATAGGGAGGGAGGGGGAGAGGGAGGTTAGGTCCCTACCCGGCACCCCAGCTCAGAGGGATGGGAAATGGATCCTGTGGCTCACTAGGGCAGCAAGATGGGAGGAACAGCTAGATGTCCACCTAGGGATGAATGAGCTGGCTATGGACAAAGCTAGAAGAGTGCAGGAAGAGTTCAGGAAGAGGTCTTAGGCAGGTAGCATGCTTCGCGGTCCTTCTGAGGTGTTGCCCCTATGACATGGGGGAGAATAGGGTATACCATAACAAGAGCTTCAACCAATGGTTGAAGGATTGGTGCAGAGAAGAGGGATTTGGCTACACTGGGGACTAGGGTCCCACCTGGAGGAATAGCACATGTGGTGACCCGTCACAAAAAATGGTCCCAAGGATGGCCCAGGGAATTACAGACCAGTCAGTCTGACCTCAATTGTTTGCAGGCTCATGTAGACCATACTAAAGGAAAGGTTGGTAGAACATCTAGAGAAGCATGGTCTCCAGAATGCGAGGCAGCAGGGGTTCATGGAGGGGGGTCGTGCTAAACAAATCTGATTGACTTCTTTGACTGGGTCACTAAAGCAGTAGATGGGGGCCAAGTGGTAGACATCTTCTATCTGGATTTCAGCAAGGCCTTTGACTCTGTGCCCCACAAAAGGTTGATCAGGAAGTTGGAGGATCTTGGGGTTGGGGATAAGATGGCAAGATGGGTGGAAAACTGGCTGTCGGACAGAACCCAGGGGGCGGTTGTGGGACAGAGTTACCTGGTACCAGAGAGGTCACTAGTGGGGTCCTTCAGGGCTTGGTGCTGAGGCTGGTGTTGTTCAATGTCTTTATCACTGACATTGGGGATGGCATTAATGGCAAGTAAAGTAAACACATCTACACAGAAACCATGTTACAAATGCATTCAACTACTCCCGAAGGTGGCATATAATGGGGAATTAATGCATGGTAGGGTGGTTGTAGGCACTAGGCCTTCGGCCTTTTTCATGGATGACACCAAGCTCTGTGGGAGAGTGGATACAGCTGAAGGGATACAGGATCTACAGGCTGATGTGGAAAAGCTGAGGAGGTGGTCTGGGATCTGACAGCTTGGTTTCAATGCCAAGAAATGCAAAGTTATGCACATTGGAGCAAATAATCACAGAACGGTGTACTACTTTGGTGGAGTCCAGGTATCTGCATCAGAGGAGGAGAAGGACCTGAAAGTGATGATCATTAGTGACCTGAAGCACTCCACACAGTGCAAAAAAGCAGCAACAAGGGCAAACAAGATGCTGGAATGCATCGCTAGTGGGATCAGTAGTAGGTGAGAGGAGGTTATACTTCCCTTGTATAGGTCACTGGTGAGGCCACATTTAGAGTATGGAGTTCAGTACTGGTGCCCACACCTCAAAAAGGACATTAACCAGCTGGAGAAAGTCCAGAGGAGGGCTACAAAGATGATAGCAGGTCAGCACAGTAAGGCATGAGAAGAGAATTTGAGGGCACTGAACATGTACTCCCCTTGAGGACGATAGAGATAGAAAGAAGGAGGGAGGGAGGGAGAGGGGGGGAAGAGAGAGAGAGAGAGAGAGAGAGAACATGATTGGGAAGTTCAAGTACTTGAAATAGATAAATAAGGTGGATAAGGAGAGTATCTTTAAGCCAAGTGGCAACCATAACATGAGGGGTCAGGGGGCACAGTCTTAAGCTGGAGGGGGGCTGTTTAGGAGAGAGGTCAGGAAGCTCTTCTTCATGGAAATGGTGGTGGGCACTTGGAATGTGCTGCTGGAAGAAGTGGTCTCATTGAAGATGGTGGGCAGTTTCAAGAGATCCTGGGATAGGCATTGGGGAAGGTAAAGATTATGAGTAGGGAGGATTGGAGGAGTTGGGGGGAGGGACAGTAGCTCAAGCTCTGGATCCTGCAATATGAACAGAGTAGATTGACCAAATGGCCTTCTTCTGCTGGCTTATTCATATGTTTGTATGTCTGTAACTAGTGTGAGAGCCTACTCTTGAGGGAGCAATACTGGACATTGTACTCATACTTACCAATGGGGACAGTATTGCAGCGATCATGGTGGGTGGCCACCTGGGGACCACTGATCACCATATGATGTGGTTCAATATAAGCACTATGCCAGAATCAAGCCACCCAATGGCAAGGATCCTGGACTTCATGAGGGCCAACTTTACTAAGATGGAGGAATGCCTCAGGGATGCCCCAGCAGGGAGGGGACATGGGTGGAGTAGAGGAACAGTGGGCAAAACTAAAAAGGGCCATAGTGAAGACAACTCACCTCTGTGTCAAGTAAGTAAGCAAAAACAAGAAGAAAAAGTGACCACTATGGTTCTCAAAAGAGGTGGCTGGGAAGTTAAGGGCAAAAGAGTTAGCATTCTGGAGGTATTAGGAGACCCAGAGGGAGGAGGAGGATAGGGAGGTATATCGTGCGAAGCAGATGGAGGCAGGAAAAGTGGTCAGGAGTGCAAAGGTGCAAACAGGAGAGGAGAAAATAGCCCAGGCAGTAAAGAAAAGGGACAAAACATTTTTGAGGCATGTAAGTGAAAGGAAAAAAAAAACAGGAGAAGGATTGTAAGGCTAAGAAGGGATGGGGAGGAGTGTGTGGAGGGGGAACAGGAAAAAGAAGACATCCTGAACTAATATTTTTGTTCCGTGTTCATTGAGGAAGGGGAAGGCAATGGACCACAGATAAGTGAAAGGAGCATAGAAGGAAGGGAAGTGGAAACTAGTCCATTTACAGAGGCGAGAGTCCTGAAGGAACTCACAAATTTGATAGTGGACAGGGCAATGGGGCCAGATGGGATTCATTCAAGGATATTGAACTAGCTCAGAGAGGTGCTGGCTGAACCACTGATTTAAAAGTCTTTTTTTATGGGTTCAGTAACAAGAAACTAATTATTTAAAATTTTATTTAGAGGTATGCAGTCTCATATAAATACTGAAACCTGAGAAAATAAGATAACCGTGATGTCAATAATAAACGATTTTTAAATTTATTTCTAGTTATAAAGCTACGTAAATTGTCAATAAAACTGATTCTTGAAAAAGTCACAAAAGGAATATTTGACATAAAGTATATAAGAGAAGGTCTATAGTAATTATGTTAAATACAGTTTATGATTAAAGCACATAATTTACATTTAGTGAAAGAGGTTACAAAAAGTATATTGCATGTTCTTTGAGGGTTATGGGTGAACTCTATGAGTCAATTGATATTTGAGTAACACATAAGCGTGACATTTACCATTGAAAATGTTAATTAGTCTAGACTCATCCTTTCCCAATAAGTAGGCAATAACCCACGACAGGGTGTGCGATTATTGGGGATTAATCAACACCCCAGGGGCGTTGTGAGGTACGGGGCCTCAGGCTGAGTGTCCTCACAACACCCAGGGTGTTGATTAATCTCCAATAACCATACACCCTGGAGTGGGTTATTATGCTTATAACATGGGAAAAGTCAGTAGTTTGAAAAAATAAACAATAAATGTTTTACATGACATAAACAGTGGGACTTTATTATGTCTCCTTACCCCAAAGCAGAACAGAGTATCACAAACCATTAGTATTGTGCAGTACAACAAAATAGTGCTAATTGTTGCATATATATCTCTGCAGAACTGTTGTTATATTGTCATATATGTGCTCTTTGTATAACATAATTAACAGTTCCATTAACATACCACGTGCTTATTCACATTCTGTTACAATCTTTACACTTCTCAGTACAATAACATCTATTTAACTTATAATGTTTCTAACTTATAAGTAAGCATTAAACCATGATGAAAGTGGCATCTAATGGGGAATTAATGCATGGTTGGGGAGTTTGTGGCACACGAGGACGAGGCCCTAGTGCCTACAACCACCCTACCATACATTAATTCCCCATTATATGCCACCTTCGGAGTAGTTGAATGCATTTGTAACATGGTTTCTATGTAGATGTGTTTACTTTACTTGTGTATGTCATGCTGTGAAATAAAGAATAAAGAGACATTCTGCACTGTTCCAATAAGTTTCCTGCACTTTTGGCACTTATGTGACAGGTAAAGAAACATTTACTTATATTGTGATGTGGTAAAAACAAGTTTAGATATACTGAAACACATAGTTTTCTTAAACATGTTTCTTGGATTTTGGGACAAATATATATGGCTATTATTTTCATAGCCATTGTTGGAGGTCTACGGTTCGAGAATCTGTCGCTTCCATTACCTCTCGTTCTGAGTAATTTGCATATTGTGTCTCCTTTTCTTTGTGTCGGCGGCATCTGTTTCATTCACATACTGTTTGCGATATGACCGTAGATTTAACTGATGGCACATTTTTAATAATTCTGAGCCCCCTCTGTTAGGTTTGTCGCTATTGTAATGGGAATGAACTGTGAAGGACTGAAGATTAAACTGCGGTGCCATTTGCAGCTGCGGCACTGGCATTGGGGTTCTGTGTTTCGGAACTCCTTCTTTCATTGTAGCACCGATGCTGTCCATGGTAGTAGCACTTCCTGGTCTGGGTGGGTTTGTGCAGGTGAGTGAGTGGGATAAACAATGATTGCTTGTTGTACTTCAGGTGCCGTTTTGTCCTGCAGTGCTTTTTCCCTGTGTATGGATCTTTTCGGTACTCCACTTCAGGGATGGCATTATTGCTTACTTAATGCCGTGTCCAAGGTAGGTCATCTGATGCTTTTCCTCCAATGCTTTCTGCTTATTTTAGTTCTCCTAGTTTTGCCATGTTACAAACCTTACATAACTGTCATCTTTCTTAGAAATATTAAACTGGTTAACTCTGGTAAATGTGCTTCTATGCTTTTTCTATTGTCAGAATTTCAATATAGAATGACTCAGTGTATGGTAGTGGAAACTGACTGTTCCATAGTTTTGAAACTGTTCAAATTTAAATGCAGCAGCAAGCATTTCTGCATCACTGACTTCTACCGAGGACACCGCTGCTTGTGCTTTGACTATTTCTTTCTTTTTAGGTGTTGTGTTGCAACTGTATGGTTCCCTACTCTCTGTATCACTTGTCAATTCTGTATTCTGTGCAGATAATCCTGCTCCTGCAAATGTCAGAAGGCTACTCCATTTCTGCCTGTCTGTGACTGAAGCTGACCAATAGCTTTTTAAGCTCGCTTCACATTTGTGACGTGTCACACTCATTATTTCACGGGACGCTAGACCAGCATTAGATAAAATTTGCACAGCTGTGCTTCTGATGCTGTGATTAGTATAGCGTCTTGACAGCTGTGCTCATTCAGATATTTTAGGCATCAGACTGCCCAAGTAGTTCACACCCATAGGCTGATGACTGTACCATACAGTGTCACTAGGGTGAAACACTGTCTTTGGATGCAAATACAGTGCACTTGCTCCTGGTGGGCAGTGACTGACATACTGTTTGAACAGCTGAACATGACAACAAGGGTTCTTGGGGTCACAAAACAGAAATCACATAGACTCTCTTTCTTTGTTTCTGTTACAGCTTGATGGTTTTTGCTATGTGGATTGAAAGTGAGTGACATATATTCTGTGTCATCAGAAAATGTTTCCATTGTGAAAGAGTCCTGCTGTAGATCTCTCACTCCTTCTCGTCCATGGTGAGCAAGGCCAAGCTGGATCTCAAACCATAGACACTGTACTAGACCTGTAGTAGTACATGGAGAGAGCGATTCTGACGACCACAGTTTCACTAAATCTTCCTGACTTATTGCAGGATGGTGACATGAGCGGTCCTTACCTTCCTTTCTCATTTTCTTCAATCTAGCTATGAACACATTATTTGCGGATTGAAATATTGTATCACTACAGATATTTATATTTCTCCTATTCTCCACATTATTGATAAACCTATTAATTCCTGCTGTCACACAGATAAAAGAACTTGCAGTGTACTCTTTCTCTCCTACTTCTTTCACTGTTGCATAAAAATATCTCTGTGTTACACTGAATTCTCTCATGTCCACTGTTTTAAAGTGTATTTGCTCCTTATTACTATTCAACCAGTCCTTCAGCACATTTACTGCCCACATTGTGCTTTTCTGCATATTTTTGCTCATCTTTACTCTCTTCCAATTGATCTATTTCTTGAATGCTCATTACTTCATGTCTTCTCTTACTCTTTCTGTTACTCTTTCTTGTTTGGGTTTTCTCAATGACAGTGTTCTGCGCTTCACTACCTGTCACTATTTTTTCAGACACCCTTCTCTCACATCCGTTACCCTCACATTCTGCTTTCTCTTTCTCTGATCTGTAAGATTCTGCAATAGCTTTCTGAACTGTTATGCTCTCGTCTTTTTCACACATCTCTAACAGTTCCCAGTCTGACACTTCATCTGATAATGACCTTCTCTCTCCACAGTGTGACATCCTCTCTCTGCAAGTGCCAGCATCAAGAATTTCTCTTCTAAATATCTCAGAATTCACTTTACTTCTCTTTGCAGGGATTCCATCAGGGGATCTTTACTGCAACCGTTTGTTCACAGACCATTTGCTTAGAATTGAAAACTTAACTTCGATTGCTAACATTTTCACCACTTCAACTACACTGCCTCTGTCTCTGCAATGTTGTTCAACTGCTTCCTCACATTTGAAAAATGCCTGTCATGCTGCAAAAGGTTCCAGTTACAGTACAATGATCTTGCCATCAAACTCCTATTTCACTCCCCCACAGTATGAGACACAGGTGCAGAAACACTCGCTTGTCTTATACACCACTAGAACACAAGTATTCTGCTTTGGCCATGTTATGACACACATCTGTGATGCTGAAATCTGTTACAAGACACATATTCTGTGTCTACTTTGAGTACCCCTAGTTGTGTTTTGTTGTACACTCCGCTGCAGCATCTCATCCTCTTGCACGTTCACTGCTTCCCCGTGTATTACCTCCCTAATGTGCACTTTTACTATTGTCCCACTGCTCAGCTTTCCCACATCACTTCTTTTAAATCCACTTTGGCACCGACTATTCCTTTCAGACGCATTACTTTCTGCCGCCGATCATCTGTCCTACACTATCTCTCTATGTCCTCTGTGTGTGTCCCTCACTGGCCCCCAGAAACTCCTTCTCCTTGTGTGTTGCCCTGGTCTGTTCTGCACTACTGCTCCACAAACAATTACCTGCTCCTTCCTTTCCTTGCAGTACCTCTCTCCATTTCATTTGGACTAAACTCTGCCACACTCAGATATAATCTGGAACCTTTCTGCCTAGCTACTTTGATCTGCTACTTCTCCAGAGCTACTCTTTCCCATCATACACAGGTACTTGTATATCAGACTTCCTGGTGTCTGTTTCTCTCACTAAGCTACTTCTCTGATCCTGTTTCTCATCGTGGTGCTTTCTGTGCTACTGGAACTGTTTACATTTGTGTGCGACGGACAGTGTCCATTGGGTGGATGGGTGGGACATTTCTATCAGTATCTTTTCTTCAAGTATGGCTACTTGTGTGTTCTACTCTACTAGTCAGATTAACAAGTCTGGTACAGGTGGCTCTCTGAGTCCTACGTGACGGCTCACAACATCCGCTTAGTGTAAAAATATGAACAATTAATGAACGCTCACGTGCTCTTCAGTAGCCAATTACTTTTCAGTATCTAGATACCCATGTTATAAAATAAATGTATTTATATGAAAAAATGAATAATGTAAAATCTATGATTTTTTTTATTTATAATGTATTATTTATAAGGTTTCATAAGAAATCTCCCTGATACACTGACTGTGTCATGAGACATTTGCAATTTGATGGCTGCTAAATTAAATACATTTTGAAGACATACTGTATGTTGAGGCTGTCCTTTCTTTGATTTCTTGGGCTGTCTGAATTGTTGGGAAAGGGAGAGCTCCCTGGATTTGACCTAGTAAAAGGCAATAAAAACAAGCAGTATGCAATGGCAAGAAAAAATCCTGGACTCTGATTGGTCAGTCTTGGGCTGGACCCGTGCTGTTATCCCAGTACAACATCACGGGTCTAGTCTCAGCCTCACTGTGAACCTGTAGATGAGCTTTTGCTTGATTATGTGCTGCTTGATGTGCTTGATGACGTGCTTCATTGTTTCATCTTCTTTTAAAAAATGAAAATATTTTTCCACACAAAAACATCTTTAAAATGATTTTTTTTATTCTGTATAACAACGAGCCATTGTATAATAGCAATAATGCCCTCCAGGGTGTGTGTCATTTGGATAATGTCATGCCTCAGTTATTGGGCGACTGCCTGCGGCCTGTGCCCATCCACCTGATATGTGATTATCCTGCTACCCACACACATCCTGTAGGGCATTATTGCTTAAATTGTCAATGCCAAACATTTGCTGCTGGTATGCACCTCTTTTTATTTATCTGTTGTTAATTATGACCTCAACTTTTGAAGATACTTGTTTTAGGATTTGTCTTATAGACAAGACACGTACCATTTATGGTATATTGGCTGAAATGTCATTTTGCACCAGAGATGCAAAAACACATCTCTTCCAGGATAAAAAAAAATTACACATGCCACGTTTGTGAGAGTTTGTGTAAAATGGCAATATTGAAAGTTTGGCGTCAAAATATTCAAAATTAGCAAAGTTATGAGTGAATGCATATAGAACTGGAACACTACACACTGTACCACTTTTACTACACCCCCCATTATGAAAAAAGAAAACAGTTGTTCTGTTTAAACTTATAGTGCTAGCACACTATATACTCAGCACTACTAACACAACTTTCTGGCACCATCCTCACCTGCTCAATGTGGAACAACCCCCACTCCACTAATAGCAGCCAACATGCACCACAATGGAAACCTTTACTGTGCCAGATTTACTACATTTTCCATGTCATTACCACCACCAGTAACAACAAAAATGTTGTTCTGCTTAAACTCAGCTCTAGCACATTATGTGCTCAGTGCTACTCACACAACTTTGAAGGCAATCTTCCTTCCCAGCTTGACGTGGCTCTACCATGCATCGGGTAATAATTAACGGAATCCACTCTGAAGAAAGGGGGGGGGTTACTAGTGGGATACCGCAGAGTTCAGTACTGGGTTCAGTCCTTTCTAATGTTTTTATAAGTAACATTGCAGAGGGACTGGAAGGAAAAGTATGCCTCTTTGCAGATGACACAAAGATCTGAAACAGGGTTGATACACAAGGGGGGGTGGAAAGGATGAGAAAGGACTTAGCAAGGTTGGAGGAATGGTCAAGAGTCTGGCAAACTAGATTCAATGCAAAGAAGTGCAAAGTAATGCACCTGGGAAACAAAAACCTAGTGGCAGAGTACACAATGGGGGGGGGGTACTAACAACAAAAAGAATGGAAAGGGACCTGGGGGTAGTCATATCAGATGACCTAAAGATAGGCAAACAATATGAGAAGGCAGAAAGGAGGGCTGGGGGGGATACTAGGATGTATAGGGAGAGGCATCACCAGTAGAACACAGGAAGTTGTTATCCTTCTGTACAGACAGTTGGTGAGACCCCATCTGGAGTATTGTGTGCAGTTCTGGAGACCCCATCTCCACAAGGACATAGACAGGATGGAGTCAGTCCAGAGGAGGTCAAGTAAAATGGTACACGGTCTGCACTAGAAGCCATATGAAGAGAGACTGAAGGAGCTTAATATGTATACCCCTGAGGAAAGGAGGGAGAGCGGGGACATGATAGAAATGTTCAAGTACCTCAAGGGAATCCAAGAGGGTAGCATCTTTTACAGAAAGAGATGTGTAAGAACAAGGGGACACAAATTGAAGATAGGGAGGGACGGCTCAGGGGCAATGTGAGAAAGTATTGTTTCATGGAGAGTGATGGTGAACACAATGAGCAGCCTTCCAGAGGGAGTTATGGGGTCAAAAACAATGGAGGAATTCATGAATGCATGGGACAGACATAAGGCAATTCTGGGGAGGGGGGTAAAGAAGAAGTAGGCTGTTGTTTAACTAGGATCTGGAACATATCCAATAGGTAGGGAAATGGGCAGACTAGGTGGGCCAAGTGGTCCTTATCTGCCATCAAAGTCTATGTTTCTATGTTACCCCACTCCACCAACCACAACAAAGAAACTTCCTAATTATTTTTTCCCCCATTAAGTATTAGCATCCTACAAGTGGAGGGCTGGGGGTAGCACAGGAAGTCTGAACAACATCGAAGGGAGTGGCTGATGTTCTATAGTGTGTGTGCACCACTATGCATGTGCAGATTACATGCAGCCACAGCAGTGGATCCAAGGGGAGAAAGTGTAAAAATGGTCGACACAGGTTTCATGAAGCCCTACTCACCTACACTGACCCCTACCATCACCTGGACCACCAGGCCAATTCAGGATCTGAGTCATCAGAACTGGGCAGGATGTCACTCCTTTTCCCATCTCTGCCATGTGGGGGACCTCAGGTTTGGTGGTTCCAGGGGAAGTGAGTCCCAACGGTGAAGGTGAGAACAGGGCTGAGGCCCCACCTACATCAAGTGTAGCGGTATGTGTCACATTAATAAACACACATACACAGTAACAGGCACGGTTGCACCATTACAGTAAACCCAACAAGCATAGGTAATAAATAGATGGTCTTTTACCTGAGTACAGGGATCCTGAGATAGGAGCCTTGAAGAATGACATCCGTCTGACCTGTAAAATGAAATATAGGGAAAGGGGTCACAAAGAATCTGTCATTCTTATGGAGTAAATAGGAAAGATAGGACATGATAGACATAGAGCAATACCTATCTGATGCAGTAGTCAGCATTCTGTCTGACCTGATAAGGAGAAAAATAGGTTAATATGGATAAAATAGAGTAGTGCGAGCAGAGATAAAGAGAGGAAAAGGGGTATAGGACAGCACTGGAGTTAAAACAAGCATTTGTCAATGCCAAATGTTGTCTCACTGGCATTGGCATTGGTAGTGCAGGAGTTAGAGATGCATAATAGGAATGGCAGTGAAGTATTGAACTGACGCCAACATCACCCCTACCCTGAAGAGACACATTTTCAACATAGCCACTTTGGGACCTCCCCTTATGAACAGTGGCACTGTGATTTTGTTAATCTGTCCCAAAAGTTGATTTTCCACAGTGACCATGCCATTCTGCGCCACAGGTGCGAAAACACATTTTGGGCAGGATGTGAAAAATGACAGCTGTACTGTTCATAAGGAGGTGTGAAAAAATGCCAGTGTTGAAAATCTGGCATGAAAATATTGCAAATTTGAGAAGTTACAAGGGTGCGTGAAAACTGCACAACGCATGCTTGTAACACAGTCATTTTATTGATTTTCTTCACCAAATGTTCAACATACACATTTTATGACCTCTGCTCATGAACAGTGTCACTGTCACTTTCTCAAACTGTCCTGAAACCTGATTTCGCACAGCGACCATGCTGTCCTGCACCGGAAGTGCGAAAACATATTTCAACCAGAATATGTAAAATGACAGCTGTACTGTTCATAAGGAGGTGTGGAAAAATGCCAATGTTGAAAATCTGGAGTGAAAATATTA
This sequence comes from Neoceratodus forsteri, assembly GCA_016271365.2. Lineage (NCBI taxonomy): Eukaryota > Metazoa > Chordata > Ceratodontiformes > Ceratodontidae > Neoceratodus > Neoceratodus forsteri. The sequence goes on along the minus strand of CM057453.1, from coordinate 1,173,567,339 downwards.
CAAATTCACAAAGTTATGAGCGTGCGTGGAAACTGCGCAATGCACACTCATAAAAAAGTCATTTTTGAGATTTATTTCACCAAATATGAAACATAGGCTTTTTGACAGCCCACCTCATGAACAGTGGCACTGTCATTTTGTTAATCAGTCCCGAAAGGTGATGCCTCACAGTGACCACGAAATCACCTTTCGGAACCGAATAACGCCGTGACAGTGACTAAATTCATGAGGGGCCCAATAACCCCATGTTAAAAATCTGGTGCAAAAATTCCAAAAAATGCCCAAGATATGCGCCAAAGTTGAAAAAAAAAATTTATTTATGCCATTTTTTTTTCCAATTGTTTAACCAGGTGAGACACAGTAAGCTGAAAGTTTGTTTACAGCTTACCAGCATTTCTTCAGTTCGCAGTCGGCTTTGAAGAGTGCAGATGTGTTCCCAGTCTACCGACGGTTATCGCGCCAGACTCCAGAGGTAAGTGTGGGATTGGGGGTGTGTGGGGAGGCAGGGTGTGCAGAGGTGTGCGGGTGTGGGGAAGGAGAAGGACAGACTGCGAGGGACGTTTTCTTCTTTACAGGTTTAAAAAACATTGTGGGACTCCTTTTTTTTTTTTTACAGGGGCATTTGGCACGTTAGGGTGGGCTCCCAGCATGCCATCTGAGTGTTTGGGGGGGGCCAGCCAATGGGGGAATGGGCCGACCTATAGGCACATACCGAAGGGGGGCTAGAGCCGAGGGGGATTGGGCACCTCCCTTGGCAAACAACAAATGGGGGGGGCATTATGCCGATGGGGAGTTGGCTCCCCTGTTGACACATGAACTGGGTCAGGGCATGCCGACAGGGGTACTGGGCACCCCCGAAGTTGGCATTGTGGCAGACGGTGGTGGCAGTCACTTCCACCATATTTACTACAATGCTTCACCAGGAAAGGCTTGTCGGGAGGTGCGACGAGCTTGGCTCTCATTGCAGCGGACCTTTCCTTAGATGTGCTCGCCACATTATGTGTTGCTGATTTGGCGCCTGCATGCTGCCTTATCGGGGAATGAGGGACACATCTAATGATGAGTGCCCTGCATTCGCCCACAGTGACCACACCTCCAAATCTGCTACTACTGCAATATGTTGGCTGGCGCACAAGCGCGAGCCAACATAAAAAGGAGCTTTAGATAAAAAGTTACACTCAGGATAAAACAGGAGGATAGAGATATAGAGACAGAGATATGGAAAAATAAATAAAATGAATAAACAGAAAAAGAGAAATGAAAGTGTTATGGGGGGAGGCACAGCACAAGCACGTATCACCCCCACCCACCCAAGATGTCCTAGTTGCCAGTAAGGTTGCAGCTCAGCTGCCATGATGAAGACCAGAGTTCAGAAGCAAGCCCGGGAATTCATTTCAGAAGGCCATAACTGAGACAGCTGCTGCTCGCAGTGCATCTCAGTTTAGGGTTGGTGGTTCACTCTACAACCAAGGCCAGGGAGCTTGCCTCACAGGGTACACTGCAGATGTGCACAGCCATTACAGGCACTCATTCCCACCAGGGATGGAGGAAGGAAATTAAAGGGGGAGAAAAAAATGGATAGCTGTCAGAATGATGACCAGGTTTAACCTGATGAGGGTATAACCCTGCAACAATGAGCTACAGGCCAGGAAGACATATCTCTATGGAAAAAAGTAGTAGCCCAGGAAGTCTACTGGGGACTCTTATGGGCCAGTGGCATTATTAAAATAATTGAGCACTTGTGGTGGTGGGGGCTAGGGTTGTCCCAGGGAGGTCAGGGACTTCTATAACACCCCTGGTGGTCTTGTTTCCCTGGTGGCCAGCGGCTTATGTATGTAATAGATAAACCACTCTGAGGTGTGCGGTCACGCTCTGATATATGCATGCCTTGATGTGCGTCAACCGCCCAAGGCATGTGTATATCAGAGCGTGACTGCACACCTCAGAGTGGTTTACCTATCTTATAAAATGTAAACATTTTTTTGGTGGGGGAGTAAAAGTGCAGGTGTGCGGTTATGCTCTGATATATGCATGGTTACCTGATGGTCTTTCACCAATTGATTAGCTTCTTTTTTCAAACCCGTTTTATAAAGATATATATATATAGATAGATATATATATAGATAGATATATATATATATCTATCTATATATATCTATCTATATATATATATATCTACTGATTTTTTTTTAAACTTTATTTTTATTACACACACACAACTGAGCTCCAACAGCACCCTAGGTATCAGCACCCTATGGTTACTGTATTGCTGATACAATTGCTCCCTGAACACTGACCTCTGCACAGTGTCAAAACTCATGTCATTATTGGTACTGTAGCAAATGCTGTGCCACTGCCAGTATGTGGTGTGTGGTATAGTTGCTGCCAACCGGGTTGTCTCACTTACTGACCTCCTATGTATCCCTCTGTGTCACTCGGTTGGTGGGCTGCTTGCTGCTGGTGTCGAGGGTCCAGAGACTTGCCATGCTGTGCATGGATTAGCTCATGGGGGGTAGCACATCTATATCCTGCACTGTCCCTGTCATTGTTTGCAACTACCAGACCAGAGCAGCAGCTGCCAACACTCCCAAGATCTGCTGGGCGACTGTGCAGGGAAAGTATCTCTCTCTCTCTCTCTCTCTCTGTCTCTCCCCCCCCCCCCGCAGTCTGTCACTCTGCCTCTCTCCCTGCTGTGCTGCAGTGCACTAAAAGCAATTCACCCATGATGACAGAGGAGACAGACTTTTGACTGCACAGCACATTAGGGGAGAGATCAGGATGCAGCGGGCAATGAGGGTTGTGCTTCATTACTCTGTCAGTGACATGGGGGTTGGGGCTGCCACCACTACAATTCCCATTGACAGCAGTGACCACTGAGTGAGGCACGAAACATCCTGGTCCCATTAGTGTGCCCTCGGTCTTGATGTCTAAACAGTGGTCAAACATAAAAACAACAGTGTCAGTGGCTCAGTAGGTAGCACACTCGCCTCTGAGGTCGGGAGATCAGAGGGCTGTGGGTTCAGTTCCCACATCTGGCACTTGGGTTAATATCCCAGTACTGACACTGTAGTGCAGCAGAGAGGGGTGCTGCGCTTCTGAGGAACTGTCTTTCGGATGAGATGTTAAACTGAGGTCCCATCTGGCTGGATTGGTGGTAGTTCAGGTGGATGTTAAAGCTCCCATGGCACTTATCAAAAAGAGTAGGGGAATTTACCTGGTGTACTGGACAAATTTTCCTCATTTCACTAAAAATACCACCAACAGCTTAATCTGGTTCAAGGTCAGTTGGCATTTATCTGTATCCCCCTTCCCCAGGTCGTGCCTGAAAATAGGCAGGATTTGTCTAGTGCACTTACCCGGTCAACAAACAATAAATAAATAATTAACTTTGGTGCTCTCCTCCCAAACTGCTGCGCTATTACAGAAACTCCATATGCAGCCAGTTTTATGTGTCATGTGTCTCTCTTTCGTTCTGAATGCTGTCAATGAAATGTGTGGTAAACATCTATTCCCTAACAATGTGTGAGTCGGTGAAAGGGGAGTGGCACCCACGGGAACAGAGGACAGGCTCCACTGCGATGTGTCAGTAGCCACAGGACAGGATGTCACACTGTAAGTAAGACACCAGGCACCTTGCATGGATATCAGACACATGGGAGAGTTGGAAACTGCTTTGCCAGCTCTGCAAGCCTGACAGAGACACACACAAGCGCATTATCACAGACAACATACACTGAGCAGAGAAGGGACAAATTATCTCTCTGTCTCTCTCTCTCTTTCACCAGCCATTTGCACTACCTCTCTCTCAACGGCCATTTGTCCAGCTCACTCTGTCTTATGAGGGAAGACATTTCACATTGAGCCATGGGACCCATGCAGGGAGAGATGTGACTCATAGCCACTGGACAACTTGTATTGAAAGCCGATAAGCTGCTTGCTGGCTGGCGAAGCCCTCTCTAATTGGAGAGGCTTATTTCTTGGAAGTACATACCAGCAAGCAGGGAGTTGTGTCATGGCCACAGTGTGTGGTAATTGGTGTAGACTGTCGAGCTCCTTGCAGTTTTAATTGCAATGGGTTTCAGCAATGACATACCCCTGAAATCCCCTTGTACTTGTCCTAAAACGTTTGGTGCGCAAGCGCAGAAAACTTAAAAAGGGGTCAGGCACTAAGGACTTTAAACTTTCAGCAGCGACTGTCATTGCTTGCATATCCGTGAGGATAAGAGGTGTTAGCATCCTTGGGATGGTTGGAAAGAAAATGATAGGAACACCATACTGATATTAGAATGACAGATGGCAGCTTAAGTACTGCTGTCTGTCTTTATAGCACTGAGTTTCTGTCTTGGAAAAGGTAACACTGCCTTGAAGGACTCACTGTGTGAATGAGGGGAGGGGCAAGCTACAGGGAATGCTGTGCAAGGTAAGGGGGGGGGTTATGGTTAGAAGATAACCTATCACTAGATGGAGGAAATCTGCCAAGATAATAACATATAATTGCAAAACAATTAAGAAATATGCAAAAGTTCAAAAATCCTCATCAGAACAATGGGTACTGCATTCATGCTAAAGTGTCAAGCAGGTATTTTAAACCCTGAAAAAACTACTTTAACTTTTGTGTAATTTGAAGCTGTGATCTCTTAGGTCACAGTCATGTGTTTTAATAAATAAAATGAACTGTCTCCTACTGTATGTCTGCACTGGCTTCCTCCTGAGAACATTTATTTAGTATTTCAATTGATGGAATTAGCAAAAAATGCTAAATCTGAACTGGACACTGTTTGGATATGTAAGTAATATGGCACATCACTGCTGGTACTGTGAGGAACTGATGCACAGCCCAGGTCTGTTGTGAAGCACAAGGCTTAGATGCTAATTTCAAACAGTCTCTGTTTCCTGATCTTTATTATACCATTAACATGGGAACTTGTTTTCTGTATGCTTATGGGCACTATATTACAGACCACAGTGTCCATTGTCATTTTAGATCATCCATGCTGCTAAATATAACAACAGTGGAGATACAAAATGGCATGATAGAAAAGTGATAACTTTTGCGCCAACGTCAAGATGTCATGCTGTCTTGTTGTTAATGTTGTCACAATGGCTATCTTGAGAGTCATGATAATCATCATTAAATAATGAACCAATCAGAGAGCAGCTTTCACAATGCTAATGACATCAGAATTGACCAGCGCTGCACTAATACCATCAGTTGAAATCACAGAAAAATAGTAAAATCATCAAGCAAAGTGTAAACTTAAATGTTAAAACTAGTAAACTGCAGTTGTATAAATTGAACATGTAATGGTCTGTCTCAAAATACGCACTCCTTCACTCATGAGTTATTATTCAGCGCCTGACACTTGAACATAAATTGAATTTTTTGAGTCAGGTCATTGCCTAGCTCCTTTTTACTAACTGAACACCCCAGCTGGAAGTCAGAATGCCTGTTTTTACTCTGCTTCTGAAAAAAAAATCGTGCTGTGAGGCTGATTACGTTCAGCTTCAGAAAGACTAGATAACCCAATGACTCCTTCACATCCAATTCACAGCTCCATGGTCAACCAAAGAAAAATACATTCCATATATTGCTTGGGGGTGTTAATTAAGTTCATTCTAAGCTAGTTTTGCTTCTTAAGAAAAAAAAAATAATCCAGCCATAGAAAAATTGTCCTCAGCAAAAATCACAGCTGCACCAGATCCCCCATTAAATTGTCCTTTGAAGGCCCTTCGCCTTAGGCTGAAATGTTCTCTGATGAAGCAATGAGAGTCCCAGAATAGCAGCAGGGCCAATAGCTGTTACTGCATTTTGCCATAGGTGATACAGTGTAACCACAAAGGAAGAAGTATTCCAGTGGGACACCAGGAGCTATACACGTTTAAGCTACTGCCTTGCACATGACCTTGAAACATTTTCTTTCTTCTAGATTTCCTTGAAAAGGGAAGGAGAACACATTAGGCCAAGTAAAATTATGGTTCATAGAAAATAGTCATGGTTAAATTGTCACTTGAACAATATTATCTATAATTGTTACATGCAAAGCCAGCACAGTGGCAAATTGTCCTATGGCAATACTTGAAGAAACATGTTTAGCTATTTATGAAAGGCAAGAATGTTTATTGCAATTTCTATGAAGTGAGTTGGCTTGCCTGTACAGTTTATTTCACCACTCAGTGGAGGGTTTCTATTTCTATACTGATCTATGAGCCTTCTATCAGTAGAAACAAAATACTGTACCAGCTAAATGACAAAGCACAAACATTAAGATTTCTAACTTAAAAGTTACTTTCATTTATTTTCTTTTGCTTTATTGACCAGAATATTCATAACCAAAAAGCAGTGTATTCAAAAACTCATAATACTGAAAAAGACTCCTATAATGCAGAGACTTGCACTTATAAACATTTTTCCAAAATTCATTAATTTTGGTGAAGTTACTGATTTTTGGTATTATCATTTTTATATTACTACAACTGTGCCTTGACACTAACAGATGAGAAGACATTGTAGGCAATGAGTCTGGAGCTTGAAGGGGAACTTTCATGACATGTGCCCATCTCAGTTTGAAAGCACATGCAAAACTCTTTGAAATGAGGTATTGGGCTTACCTGTAGCTGCAGCAGTCCACATACATGAACAATGATTATGTGTGCTGCACATTGATACTATATTGCCACCTCTTTTTAGAAACTTGTGATGTTGCTGATGATCAAGCAGAGTCTAACTATATTGCAGTCAAGCATAATCTAATTAAGCAATAATAGCATGCACAGGTGTTATTGTGTAATAACGTCACTCCTGGGGTGGGTTGAAGCATGAGGCGAAGCCGATTGCTTCCACCACCCCAGGAGTGACATTATCACACAATAACACACACCTTGGAGTGCCTTATTGCAATTATACAATAGATCGATGTTATACAAACTAAAAAAATATTTTAAAAATGTTTTAGTAGATTTTTAGTGTGACAATATATCTTTGAGTGGGCATCATGCTCATCTGCCATATCCATACTGTGATGTTATTGTGTAATAACATCACTGTCTCAGGCACACACTGACCAATCAGAGTCCAGGAAATTTTCTTGCCATTGTACAACTGTCAGTAACATCATAATGCTATAAAAATGGTAGTAGCACTGTATTATCAACATGGGGCTGACATAATCCACAGTATCTCAGGACTGCTGCCAATTACAGAGGAGTTGAATGTCTCATTTAGAAGAACTATTCATGGGCTTTCAGAATGTGATGGACACTATTCATAAATGCTCACCTTCAAGGATTACAGAACAAAAATACAGAAATACATGTCTTCTATCTGAATGTTTGAATATGTTTCAACCTTTATGTTTAAAGCTCTGTACCACATGTATTATATGTAGTACATGTGGTACCACATGTAATACATGTATCATATGTGCAATGATGTTTTGAAATCAAAATTTAGATTATTAATTTAAATAAATAAGTAAAGTGTTATACACACCATATTATACTCAATTGTACCTAACTCAGGGAGGATTTAGCTAAACTCAAGCACTGCTTAGGTGTGTGGCAGTTGGCCTTTAATGCTAATAAGTGCAAGGTCATGCACCTCAAAGCCAGAAACCCCAAGACCAGCTATTGACTGGGGGGGGGGGTGCGCTGATCAACTTCAAAGAAGGAGAAGGACCTGAGGGTACTAGTCACAGGGGATGTGAGAGTATCAGCACAATGCAGGAGGGTGGCAGCAAGGGCCAATCAGATGCTAGGGTACATTGCCAGGGGTATCACCCCAAGAAAGTGGATGTTATCCTGCCAGTGTACAGATCACTGGTGAGGCTGCACTTTTAGTACAGTATGCAGTACTGGTGCCCTTACCTAAAAAAGGATGTAAGATTGCTTGAGGGAGTCCAGAGTAGGGTGACAAGGATGAACATGGGTCTAGGGGAGGAACCCTATGAGGGAAGATTGAGGGAGCTCATCATGTATTCCCTGAAGGACAGAAGGGAGAGGGGGAACATGACAGAGACCTTTAAATACTTAAAAGGCATTAACAGGGTCAAAACTGGAGGATTATTTTGCCTAAAGGGAGGACGGGTCAAGAGGGGGCACAGTCTGAAGTTGGAGGGGGAAGATTCAGGAGGGAGATTAGGAGGCACTACTTCACAGAAAGAGTGGTAGCAAGGTGGAAAACACTGCCTGAGGAGTTGATCGCACTGAAGACAGTGCACAGTTTTATGTGGGAATGGGATCAAGTCAAGGGGAGGGTAAGTATAGACAAAAACAAAAAGGGGGAAAGTCTGGGGGGAAGGGATGAAGGAAAGGGAATGGGGGAGCAGCTGCAGGAGAAGTAAACTGTGAGCAGCAGACTCAGGCAGACTTGATAGACCTATGGGCCTTTTTCTGCCAGCAACATCGTATATTTGTGTATTCGTAATGCCCATTTTCTCCCCAGCCCCTATCCTCGTGTCCTAAGGACAAGCTACAGATACTAGCCCATGCCCCAAGCCACAGGTCAGGAGCCATGCTCCCCAACTTTGGTTCTCCACTTAGGGCCCACAGAATCAGTCTTAACTTTCTTCATGCAGGACATCACTAATATCTTTCTTCACATTCATATCTTTCTCCTCTGTGGACCCAGCAGGGAGCAGGAGATAATTTGTAATTTTCTTCACACAGGACCTGAATGCCCAAGACATGCAGCTTGTGCTTGGGTCACATGGCTAGATGGTGGGGGAGGGGGTGGGCATTAGGGTTGAAAACCGTAAGGAACACTACATCACTGACTTTGCCATGATTCGTGAGTCTAAGGCCTCCATATTCAAAGCTGGCTGTTTGTCCTGCAGGAAAGGGGGAAAGAGGAAATCATTTAACCAGGAAAGGAACACTAAACCAGAGCATGTTTCCAGGTGCAGCCTAGAAGAACAAGGAAGTTAAGGGACTTACTTAGAGCAACACAGTATGCAAGTGCGGGCTGAAGAGATTCAAACCCAGGTCTCCAGATTTGTAGCTCAGGGCCTTTAACCACTATGCTGTACTGCCACCTTTTTGCGGTAGTAGTAGTAGTAAGATATTTATTTTTATACAAGAAACGTCTCCCCTACAGTGATTTTTGGAAATACCTTCAGATGAGAAGCCTCTACCAGTCTTGGGTTAAGAAAAGATGCATCCGTGTCACTTGTAAAAAAATGTAAAACTGTTAGACCCTCTCTTCCTAAAGATGACTGGATTATGCATTCCAAAGGCAGGGCTGGTCTTATACAGAGATTTCAAAGAGATAGTGCTCCCAACCCCTCTCTGCCGGCCAAAACCAAGTGGACCGCCACATTAAAGATCACCATTACAGATCTACAATGGCGACAGTGCTGGTTGAGAACTCGCCAGACCTGCTGCATCCCCAAAGCCTTCTTTTACAGAACAAAATACTGCACCTCTGGTATTATGCCCCGTCCCAACTAAACAAGATGGGTCTTCTCTCCTCCAACTGCTGCTGGAGATGTGAGGCCCCAGAAGCGGATCTGCTTCACATCCTGTGGCCATGTACTCCTTTGAAGTCCTACTGGGAGGCAGTAATCCTACATAGCTCCCTTATCTTAAAGATGTCCCTTCCAGCAGATCCTGGTCTTTGGCTGTTAGACCTTATATCCGAGGTTCTCACCCTCCCCAAAGTCTCTACACTGTGGCTCATACAGGCATCGGTAGAATGTAAGTGTCTTATCATACGTCGCTGGAGATCCCTAGAGGTCCCACCCCTTGTAGAGTGGCTCAGTGCCATAGAAAGGTTGGCTGCCCTGACCAGGATATCTTGTGTTAAAAACCAGTGTTACAATAGGTTTGAAGCAGTTTGGGCCCCTTATTTAACCTATGTTGACTACATTAACCATGCCTTGCCCTCCAGATATTCGAAGGACAAACTGAAACCTCCATGACCACCCTAGTAGTAATGGTCGATTGATTGTTAAAAGACTGCAATTGCTTTTCCTTATAGCTATCTTGAGTGTTCCACCTCCAGATGGTCATACAGTCCCCCAGCAAGTTTCTACACCTTATGTGAAGAGGCTCTGTCATTCTTATTGCTGCCTTTTTAAAGTGAGTAAATACCTTCTCTCTGGATTTTTCTTAGTATACCCATGGTAGGATTTTCCAGGTTTAATGATGCTTCACAGCTAGTATTTCATTAAGCTAGTTGCAATACATGTACACCTTCACGATATGGTTGTTTGTCTGGTGCCTTGGCTGTTTGTATTAAGTGGAATGGTTGTAAACCACTTTGTCAGCCATTTGGTCTAATGGTTCTACATATGTAATAATCTGAAATCTCCTAATAAAAAGATTAACTGCAACAAAAAAAAAAATTATACAGGAATAGAAAACATTGTCATTAGGGTTTTTCACCCTGTTTACAAGACAAGTACTGTGGTCAAAGTTTCCTTGTTGTTCAAAAAACTACATACAGATACAGTATAAATACAGTGAGAACAAATCATACATTCCATAGTGCAGACATCGTTTACCAACAAGCATCTATACACAGTTGCAAATAAGTATAAAACATTCTTCAAGAGCTGTAATAAAGGCAGGATGGGAATACATTGTACGTAATTGAAATGGAAGATCTTTCCATATCAAAGCAGCTTGGTGCCGTAATGTTTTATTTCCATATTTTGTTTCAGTTTTTACTAAATTAATTTTGTTTATGTGTACTGAACTCTTCAACACCTTGATCAAATTGGTATCTTGATCATATGCAATATGACAAATATAATGCTCAGTGTTATTTATTACATACTTATATAATAGTTTTAGCCATGTTTTTGCGGTTCTACAAGTTATTGTTAACCATTTCAGCCGTGAGAACATTGTACAGTGATATGTTAAAATTACATCCTAAAATGTACTTAGCAATCTTGTGATGTACTATGTCAAGTTTACCCAATAATGTTTTGTTTGCAGTGCACTATATTAAATTGCCATATTCCAGTATTGGCATTAGCAACTGTTCTGCTACTTTCTTCCTAGCTTCCATATTTAGGCATTTTATGGTACTACTTAATACTCCTATTTTTTTGTTAGTCTTTGCTACCAGCATTAGAATATGATCTGCAAAAGTTAGTTCGTCATCAAATATTATACTCAAATAATTATACTTGTTGATCTAGTCTATACACTCATTCCCATCTATCTTAATACTAATAGTTGTTGAAGTTTTTTTTGTTGAGAAATATAGAACTTTGGTCTTCTTTGTGTTCTTCTTTAGCCCTGACCTGGTGAACCCCTCCCCTTCCCTCCACAATCAAAATCTGCCTGAAGTTTATCCTGGAGTTCTGATAGGTTTCTACAAGAGGTAACTATTGCTGAATCATCAGCATATAACCTCAGGGCTGAGTGCTGCACCACCTCTGACAAATCGTTATTAAATAACACAAACAGAAGGGGTCCCAAAATGGACCCCTGGGGTACCCCTCGAGTGACTTTTAAATTTGCTGAGAGGCAGTGCTCCACTGACACCCTCCTTCAGGAGTGCTGCATGTCAATCATTACACTACCGGCTTATGGCAATATTAGACAATTAACATGGTTGAGCCAAACTTTTACTACAGTACACAGGATGGCGTAATGACAGACAGTAGCTGACCAAGGTGGTGAGTAGAGGCTGTTCCATTCACCATGTCAAATGCCATAGTACAGCATCAGTGACCAACACAGTTGGTATGGGGAGGAGGGTCCTGAGCGTGAGGGTGAGGAAGAGGGGCAGTCAACCTTTTAGGGGGGGACACAAGACCACCAGGATAGGGATGACTATAATTAACATGAATGGTCATGCGATCGGGATGTTGGGGGCCACTAGACAACCTGTATAGGGATGATTATACTTAACATGAATGGTCAGGTAATTGGGGGGGTGGGGATACCACATTTGTAAGGGTGTAGGTGTATATTTTGAACGACAGTCTGTTGGGTCACCGCAGTACACCAGGGGCCTTGAATAGGGTGGTGCTAGTCATAGTCAGCATGGCACTAACCGAGTTAGTGCAGTGCTAACTATTTGCATATGGATGCCTGAGAAGCCTCATTTTCTGATTTTCTTACCTTCTCCACATTATGTTTTTTTCAACCCTAATACATGCATTAACAAAACTGTTTGCAATTACTTTTCTTAGTTTTTGAGAAAGTAAGCCTTAAGTTGCTTTGTGTGGGGCCCTTTTGTTCACATCAACAAAATTAAGCTTATGTGTGCATGAGATAGTGTGGTGATATGTCCAACCTGAAAATTTGGGGTCAGTCGGTCCACAAATGACCAGGTTATGGCTAAAAGTTTTAAAAAAATGCTAACAATTAACTAAGAAATGGCTATGCACAGTAGGCACACTTTCAGATGTAGATTATTTTTTCCATTTTTTTATGTTGGCTTGCACACCTGCGTAAGCAACATCTTGTGGTAGTAACACATTTCAAAGGTGTGTCAGTGTTGTGACGAATGTAGGGGATGCTTTGGTGGGTGCATCCCTCAGCCACCAATCAGTGAGCATGCTGCCAATGACAGCAGTTTCAGAGACAGCCACAGACTTGAAATGAATCTGCCGCTGCAATCAGAAACAGGCTCGTCATTGCAGCAACAGATGACACGCCTCGATTACATGCCTTTCCTGGTGAAACATTTCAATAAATATGGTGGCTCCTACTGTCCACCACACAATCTCCAGAAGCTGATATCAGGGTGCCCAATCCCCGTGTCGGCATCCCCCCCCCCACATTATGTGGCACATCATAACATAGCGGCTCATGCTGCCCGCCACACACTCCTGAAAAGCCAACTTTGGGATGCTCAAACTCCATATCAGCATCACCCCTCTTAGTGTGTCTTTCCTGGTTAAACAGTTTCCCCTTTCCTTTCCAACACCAGGATGCCCACTCCTGGTGTTGGATGTGCGCCCCCCCCTTCTGTACACCTTGCCAACATCGGGGTGCCCAATCCCCATGTTGGCATCCCTCCCCGAATTGTGGCACACTGACAGACCACCCCATTGTGTCTACTTTTTTTGTGTGTGTAACCTGTAAATGAAGAAGACCTTCCCTTATGGTCTTTTTTTTTTCTCTGCAAACAAGAAAACAGTCCACTGTTGTCTCCTCATCCCTCTCCCATCCCCACCCTCCCTCTGCGCACCCACCTCCCACACCTCCCTCACCCATACTTACCCTCCGGAGATTTGGAGCCGTGATGTTCTCTGAACCGGGACACATCTGCACTCTTCAAAGCCAAACTGCAAACTGAAGAAATGACAGTAAGCTTTATAATGCAAGGCAATGGGGAGTTTCAGCTTAGGTTGATATCTCAGCCATTTTTTGGAATTTTGCCCCCAAATTTTCAACATGGGGTTCTTGGGACCCCACCTCATGAACATGTCACTGTCATTTAGTTTCTTGGTCCTGAAAGGTGATTTCGCTGTCGCTGTGTATAATCACCTTTTGGGACTGATTAATGAAACTACAGTGTCACTGTTCATGAGGTGAGGTCCCAAAAATCTCATGTTGCAAATCTGGTGAAAAAATTCCAAAAAATGACTGCGTTATGAGCGTGCATTGCACAGTTTCTATGCACACTCGTAACTTCGCCAATTTTGCATATTTTCATTCCAGATTTTCAACATTGCCATTTTTTCACACCACCTCATGTACAGTACAGCTGATATTTTTCACATCCTGCCAGAAATGTGTTTTCACACCTGTGGCACCAAATGGTGCAGCCGCTGTGCAAAACCACATTTCGGGATTGAGTAATGAAATGATAGTGCCAATGTTCATAAGACGGGGTCACAAAAATCCCATTTGGAAAATTTAGAGTGAAAATACCAACAAACAAATGGGACGTTAGGGTTTCCAACCATAACGTCCTACTCTGTAGAGACTGACAGGTGTCTGGGGTGTGACTAGGGATCCTCAGCTGTAATGCACATGCCATTCCACCCCCACCCTGCAGCCAGTGACAGGCATTGAGGTGTGCCTCAGGGTCTTTGGCCCCAACGTTCACTCCATTCTTCTATACTGCAACCATCTCAGTGTATTTCCATATGGAATGGGGTGAGTATAAAGCCCAAAGACCCCAAGGAACACCACAACACCTGTCAGTGTCTGCAGGGTAGGGTGAGGAGAAATGGCATGAGTGTTACCGCCCACGACCCAAAGGCAAACCCTGAATGCCTGTCAGTCTCTGCAGAGTAGGGGTGGGGATGGTGTCAATTCAATACTTTACTGCCATTCCTATTATGCATCTCTCTAACTCCTGCACTACCAATGCCAATGCCAGCAAGCCAGCATTTGGCTTTGACAAGTGCTTGTTTAACTTACAGCCATGACATGGTTATTTGTGGGCAAACTGACTCCAAATTTTTAGGGACACTATATTGCCACTTCACCTCGTAAACATGAAAGTGTTGTTAATTTGCCCCTAAAATGTGTTTCTGGGGGGTTCACGCCAAAACAGATTTCAGGATAAGCCCAAAGAAATTACAATTATGTCGTTTTCTGGTGGGGTGGTAATATGGCTATGTTATGACTAACAATTAAAAAAGGAACAATAAAAACTAAGACCACAACCAAGTGCAGTATGTGCCTTTTTGGACTTACTACAGTTTGATTTTTAGCAAAATGAGTCAGAAACATCACAATAAAGCTCAGGACATTCTGGCTCAGATATTCAAACTGCGCCCAAAAAGTGTGTAACAGCAGGAGAAAGCGCAAGTTCATTGCGCCCATGTGCAAGAGGTGCGATATTCAAAAACTGCGCTGGCCAAGATGTGGCTACAGCTGACAACTGAATATTGCACCACCTGTGCCATAGCACAACTAGGGAGGTGAAGCTGAGCATATCTGATGCGCCATAGCGCAACAAGGAATGTGCAGCTGAGCAGTCCAGATGTGCCATAGCACAACCAGGGATGCCCCCCAGCAGCAGGGCAGCAAAGGAACAGCACAACCAGGGATGCAGGGGCCCACCACCCATGCCACAGATGGGCAGAGGAACACACAGCAGAACAGACATCATCCCCCCACACCCCATGCACTGCACAACTGGGGGAAGGCTGGAATAACCACTGGCCCATGGAGACCAGCAACCAACCCACAGCTGGGCCATGGTGCTCCATCACTTCCCCTGGCAAGCTGTGACCGGCACACAAGGAGGGCCGACCACCCCGTGCCACTCCATCCCACCAATGCAGAGCACACCCTGCACCATGACCCCCAGACACCCTGCCCAGGAGCAGCGTCCACCAGTGAAGGATACCCTATGCATGCCACCACCCCCTCTGTGACAATGCAACCCTGTGCACCACAGAACCATTCAAGGCAGCCCCACCACAAGCACCCATCAGCGGGTGGCAGCACACAGCGAAGCTGAGAGACCGGCCATGCATCGGAACATGAGGTACCCCACATGTGACAGGTCATGCCCCGGACCCCACCACCAGTGGTACAGCACCCTGTACACCCTCCCAAGGACACACCCCGACCCAGCACTGGCCACAACAGCCAGTGCAGACACCCACAGTGGTGCATGGAAGCATGCACCACACAGGATGCAACACAGTGCATGGACAAACACCCACCCATACCCAAGGGCACACCAACACAGGGACACAGTAGTGGGGCAACCAAGCCCCCAGTGTGTGGCCATGGGACCCGTGTACACACGGCCAGCACTCCTCCATGGCACAGGAGTGCCAGCCACCCTGTGCAGGTACTGTGGAGCTGTACGCCACCAGCATTTGCCCGGAGCACAAGTGACAGACAGTGGTGCACATCCCCTGCAACACACACAAGCCACAGCATGGAGGTGGGACAACAACAGCGAAGGCCATAGTGTCACCCGAGGCAGACATGCACCACACCAGTGACAGGAGGCAACCCAGCATTGTGACGGGTACAGTGGCTGTCCTGCATGGACAGCCACCACTGACATGCCAGTGGACCGTGCAGGTCACAGTCATGCAAGGGTGTCAGCTGCACAGACCATGGATGGGCTGACAGGTGCACCATGGACACAGAGCATGCACCATGGACCACTGTGCACAGTCATCCAGAGCACAGGGAACAACACACACACACCACAGACAGTGACTGATAGCTACTCCCACACCATAGTCACTTCCCCATGGACACACACACATACGCATATGACTGCACCACCCCTAACGCCATGCACACCACAGCAGCTGAGCACCTATAGCCCACTGCAAAACAGAGACCACCACATTAGGCATATCAAAGCAAACATATTGTAAAAAACACACAAAACTATTTACAGATATATACAAAAGGTTGGGGAAGGCCACAAACAAGGTGGGGGTGGGTAAGGGGCAGGAGTGAACAAATGGTAGAAGGAAGAAGGGGTGTGAGGGTGGGTCCAGGGACGTAGGGAATATTAGGGGCATTAGGATGCTCATCAGGAGCCTCACTCCCCACTCTGGCTGCTCCTCCCACCATGCCGCTGTCTGACTCCCACACGGTCAATCTTCTCCAATATTTCCAGGGAGGCTCTGGCCACCTGCAGTATCTCCTGCAGCGTCTGTCTGATGGCTTGCAACTGCCATCCACCTAGGACAAGGGAGCAGAGTCAATAGGTGTGAATGCACAGCCCCATGCAGCCCACCCACTGTGCATGGCATATGGCCATGGGACATGCCTCTGTGATGGTGTGTGACCACCCACAGTGATCGCGTCCACAAGACCTGTCCACCCAGGCGCACACAGCCATGCGGACTGCTGCACACACCCACCAGCCAAGTCCTGCACAGCACCACCATGGCTGTTCAGTGACTTGGCTATGTGGTGCGAAGGCAGTGGCACTGCCAGGTACCCAGTGCACGCATGGACCACCATTGACGCACTCCCAGACATGCAGTGCCACTGGACAGTGCTGAATGTAACAAGTTGTGTGTATGGCAGTGATGTCAATGGATGGTGGCTATGCCCCACTGCCCGCCCTGTTACACAGCATGCAATAGTAATCATGGATGTAAGGCACTCACCATCATCAGGCTGGTCCCTCTGCCTCTGTGGACCTTCGCCCCTCCCGGACTGATGGTCCTCCTGCTGGTGCCTCCTCTCCCTCACCAGCCATCACTCGTCTGGGCCTAAGCAAACATGGAGAGAGGAACATCAGTACAATCCTGTAGCAAAGTCCCCTGCCCCCATGTGTGTGCAATCCCACACAGCCAGGACCTACCCACCCCACACCCTGAAAACACCACCACGGCCAACACCGGACGGTCCCCCCCCCCATGTTCCGGACACATGCAGCCGTGATACTCATATGGAACATAAAAGTGTATGGATGTTGCACCTACCTGGCCATGGCACTGTGCTCCTCCTGGCATGTGCCCACAGGTGGGCAAGCAGGTACAGGTCCCTCCGCCTCAGGTCCCCATATCTGTGGTGGCACTGCTCAGCCATCTGCCCCATACCGGTTGCCTCCTCCAGGGCGTCAGCCACCTCCTGCCACACCTGACTCCTGGACCTGTCCAGGGGTGCCTCACCAAACAGTGGGCCAACAAGTGGCTCCACAATGGCAACCAAGTTTGCCATCTCTACCTGGCTCCACTGGGCAGCTCTCCTCCGTGCCATCTCTATTGCTTGGTTGAGTCAAAATGGCACTCTGCAGCGTGGTTCTGCCACGTGCAGATGCTGCGCAGTACAGCGCTGCCATTCCCTATCACGCTGTCACTGAACAGCACGATAGTGGTGCACCATTGTCACCAGCGTCCTCATCGTCCCCATCGCTGTCCCCCTCTTCGACCTGTACAGCTATCCCACATTCATTGGCCATGTTGTGCAGTATGCAATAGGCCAGGAATAGCCCGCAGGTCTTTGAGGGGCTGTACTGTAGGGCATCACCGAGGTGTCCAGGCAACGGAAACATGCTCAGCATCCCAAACACCCACTCGATGACATTACGTGGTGGTGGCGTGTGCCTCATTGTAGCGTTGCTGCGATGGGGTCGAGGCCGGAACGGTGTGAGCAGCCAGGGACAGAGTGGGTATCCACTGTCACCTGTGTGTAGAGGGTGGAGGTTAGTTTGGTGATCAGCATCGCCCTGCCCCGGGCCATGTAGGCCACTACCCATGTCAACTCTGACCATGCCCCTCCCAAGGCCTATGTTTGTCCATGTGGTTTGCATACTCACCCACTAGGTGGCCAGTGGGGATGTCCCCACTCTCGAATCTGTGGCACAATGCTGACTGGTGCCAGATGAAGACATCGTGTGCTCCCCCAGGGTGCATGGCACAGACATTGATTATGCCCCCCTTGCATCGCACACCACCTGGCAGTTGATGCTAGCATAGCCCTTGCGATTCATGTATGCGGCCCCCTCTGGGCCAGGTGGTGTGCGGATGGCCACATGGGTGCAGTCTATTGCCCCTAGCATGCCAGGCATATGTGCTACCCTGTGGAACTCCTGTATGTTTGCTGTGCACTCCGACGATGTGCTGGGGAAATGGATGTACTCCGCCGCATGTGGCAGCTGTGCGCTGAGGAATTGGGTGAGGTGGCGTGATGCGGCCGACTGGGTTATGCCTGTGGTGTCCCCTGTTGGTCTCTGGAAGGTACCCGTGGTGAGCAAGCATGTGCAAGCTGTCACTTTAGTCTACACTGACAGAGTATGGCTCCGTCTTGTGGGTGCCTGCATCACATCACTGCACAGCTCACAGAGCCACCTCAGAATTGCCGATTCAGGTGGTACCGGCCCACGATCTCAGTATCACTATACAGCTCGAAGCTGGTGTGGGCTCGGTACTGCCTGTTGGGGGCATACTGCCGATGGGCCTTTCCACGGCCATGCCCCCCTGCTGCCCACCTTCTCACCCCCTCATTACTGCCTCCATCTGGATGGTGGCACTGGCCATGTCCCTGGCTTGTGTTCACCCCCGGCAGCTGTTTCTGTGTTCCCCCCGCTGTCCTGGCTGCTACTTCCCCTGCACCGGGAACACCTGACTGTGCTGGCTTCAGTGCTGTGTGGCACTTCCCCCTTCTGCACTGTGGCTCCCCACACCTTCCCCTGAGCCTGTGGGTTCCAGGTGCCCTTTCACTGTCCTACCCTGTGTGTGTGTGTTGCCTGTGTGGCTGGCTATAGTTCAGCAACTTGTGGCTTCCCTGTAGCGTTCTTATGCCTCTCCCTTGTTCCTTTTTATTTTGGTTTATTTCCGCTTATGGCGCAACTTGCTTGTTCTTATTGCGATGGCTTATGTTGTTGAATATCGCACCGCGCTATTTATGCATGGTTCCTCCTCTTCGTTACACATACATTCATTATCATTGCGCTATTGCTCAGCGTGATTTGAGGGGCACAACTGCCTCCCGCTGAATATCGCAGAATGGCGCATTTTCAGACTTGCGCTGGTGCAACCCTATTGCGCATGGTGAAACCCTTTTGAATATCTGGGCCTCTGTGTACATTCTGGGGTCCTAAACCCCTTAAGTACCCCTGGATGTACACTTTACATCTTGAACTTTATGATGATGTTTCTAACTCATTTGTGCACTTTTTAATGCAATATCAGTTACTGTGCATCCACAGGACATCCTATAACATGAATATAATAATTCTGAACCTCTGTATATCAGAAACAGGTCAAATAAGTAAAACATGTATACAGTTATTTTATATTCAAAGTGATTTTCTTTTATGGAAGAGAGAAGCAATGGCCACAGGATGGCACTGCAGGGTAAGGACAGAAACTGGTTCTTTATACACTGCATAAAAAGAAATCGAGAACTGTTTAAACTTCATTCACCTATATTTAAAGAAATATTTTTAGCACTCTCCTTGGAAGTGAAGGTGTTAAGGGGTTACCAGGTACTACAGTCTGCTAGCCATGTGTGTCCATGAGATAATGCACAAATAGCTTGCTATCTAGAAACTGAACAAAAGAGAAGATAGACACTTAACACAGAAACATAGAAACATAGAAATCCTCAGCAGATAAGGACTGCTAGGCCCATCCAGTTTGCCCATAAGCCCTACACTAGTTTGCAGCCTCTGACCCTACCTGGTCCATTGCTTTTCACCACTCCTTCCCGATTCAAAAGTTCCCTTATGCTTGTCCTAGGCACGTATAAATCCCTCCACTGTGCTCGCTCTCACCAACTCCTGTGGCAGGCAATTCCATGTGTCCACCACCCTCTTTGTGAAGAAAAACTTCCTCACGTTTTCCCTTAACCTGCCACCTTCCAATTTCATATCAGGCCCCCTCATTCTTGTACTCCTTCTAAATTGAAATATGTCTCCTCCCTGCACCTTATTATGCCCTTGAGGTACTTGAATATTTCTATCATGTCCCCCTGCTCCCTCCTTTCCTCCAGTGAGTACATACTGAGGTCCCTTAATCTTTCCTGATATGTTTTGTGGTGCAAGCAAGCCCAACACCATCTCAGTCGCCTTTCACTGGACCACCTCCACCCTGTCAATGTCCTTACGAAGGTGCAGCCTCCAGAACTGCACACAGTGCTACTTTCCAAAGTGTGAGGTTTCTGTAAATTCACAAAAAATTAAAAGCCTCAAAAGCATAATGAGCATGTAAATCTGTGTGCTTGTATTTGTGTGTGTGTGCATGCACACGCACGTGTGTTTTGTGAGGGGGAAGCTGACTAGTAAAATGCCTAAATGTTTTTCCTACAAAAATCAACAAGAACAAGATGCAGAGTGCCTGAATGGGTAGATAAGCTGTAGCAATTCTCTCCACCCTCAACAAACTTTTTGAGAAAATTGTCACCTCTCAGGTTAAAGGCTTCCTGAACAAACCCAACAGATTACTCCGTGCCAACATGGTTTCAGGAGTGGTCATACTACCACTACAGCTCTCTTAAAACTGACTAATGACATCAGAACTGCTATGGACAAGGGGATTCTCACAGAAGCGATATTCATAGGCTTAACCAAGGCATTTGACCTGTTAGATCACACCCTGCTGCTAGTGAAACTGCTTGCTTTAGGCTTCTCATCTCCCACGCTGTCTTGGTTCAAAGGCTACCTGCCTGGTAGACCACAATTTGTTGAAATAAGTGGTGCCAAATCAGGTCTTGTCTCTATAGAGGTTGGAGTTCCCCAAGGGTCCATCCTTGGGCTGCTACTAGTCTCTCTATTTGTCAACAACCTGCCCAAATCTCTTAGCTCCTGCAAAGCCCTTCTGTATGTGGATGACCTGGTCCTCTAAACCAGTGCTGCTGACATCACTGAGATTAACAACAAACTCAGTCTGGATTTTGCCACCATCCAATCATGGATATCACACAACAAGCTCTTTCTCAAAGCGAAAAAAAAAAACAGTCACCATGCTCTTTGGCTCAGCACCCCTGCCCTTCTATGCTTTTAAGGGGGCCTGGAAGCTCCTCTCTCAACATGGTGGACTCTTTCAAGTATCTGGGCATCACACTCGAATCACTCCATCTCTTGACTTCAACCTTCATATTTCAACTGTATGCAGATCTGTCCACATTAAGCTTGGCATCGCCTATAAGACTCACCACAACCTTACCTCCTCTGTGAGATTCACCATCGTTCAGGGTGTACTAAGGCCTGGCCTCACATATGGCTTCTTATCATACATGGATGCCAATAACGCTGTTCTAAGAAAATGGGAGACCTATCATTATAGCATCTGTTGTTTTACCCTATCTATGCCAAGGTGTACCAACCGCTGTATGCTTTATGCTGACCTTGGCTGGCTGTCCCCTCCCTCATACTGGGCATATGCTGCTGGTTGAGCCATAGACAAAATAATCAGAGAAGGCCTTCCTGCGTCTATGGCTTGCTAGCTCAAATATTCCTTACCGACCTTCTCCCTGCACTCAAGTGGATAACTCTCTACTGGATATCCACAAATACAACACTAGGATGGGCAAGTATGCCTTTGTGGTGTCTGGACCAAACCTCTGGAACTCTTTCCCTAAGGAACTGAAACTTGTGGCAGTCCCACCATATCTTTAAAAATGGCCTCAAAAGCCACCTACAAAACAAGAACAAATGCTCATGCCCCTAAACTATATGGTGTACTGACCTGGTTCTTGTCTCTCCCGAAGGTCCCACCAGCACTTTGGGGACTCCCCCATCCCAGCTCACGGCTCTTAGAACCAAGCTGCTGGCCACTTACCATTGACTCCCCAGTTAGCCCTCTGGGTAATTCTTCCCACCATCTGTTTCATGGTGCCCTCTGTACTTACATGTGTTATTTTTTTCCCCCTTACAGTGATGATTGCCTGCTGAATTCCTTGTACTCTGGAGTATATTCATTGTATACCATGGCCCAGATATTCAAAAGGGTTGCGCCATGTGCAATAGGGTTGCTCCAGCGCAAGTCCGAAAATGCGCCACTCTGCGATATTCAGCGGGAGGCAGATGCACCCCCAAATCACGCTGAGCAATAGCACAATGATAATGAATGTATGCGCAACTGAAGAGGGAGGAACCATGCATAAATGGTGCAGTGCGATATTCAACAACATGCGCCACGCGCAATAGGGGAGCAAGTGGAAGTCACATGATAGCAGAAATGAGCCAAAATAAAATGGAACAAGGGAGAGGTGCAAGAACACTACAGGGAAGGCACATGAGGTTGAACCGTAGCTGCACAAAGAGGGCAGGAGGAACACACAGGGCAGGCCAGGAAAAGGGCACCCTGAACAGAGAGGCACAGGGAAGGTGTGGGGAGACACAGCCAGTGCAGAAGGGGGAAGTGCCACACAGCACAGAGGCCACCACATTTAGGTGTTCCCGGTGCAGGGGAAGTAGCAGCCAGGACAGCGAGGGAACACAGAAACAGCTGCCGGGGTGAACACAAGCCAGGGACATGGCCAGTGCCACCATCCAGATGGAGGCAGTAATGAGGGGGGTAAGAAGGTGGGTAGCAGGGGGGCATGGCCGTAGAAAGGCCCATCAGCAGTATGCCCCCAACAGGCAGTACCGAGCCTGCACCAGCTTCAAGCTGTATAGTGATACTGAGATCGTGGGCTGGTACCATCTGAATCAGGCAATTCAGAGGTGGCTCTGTGAGCTGTGCAGTGACGTGATGCAGGCACCCACACAACAGAGCTATGCTCTGTCAGTGGAGACTAAAGTGACAGCTTGCACGTGCTTGCTCGCCACGGGTACCTTCCAGAGACCAACAGGGGACACCACAGGCATAACCCAGTCGGCCGCATCACGCCACCTCACCCAATTCCTCAGCGCACTGCTGCCACATGCGGCGGAGTACATCCATTTCCCCAGCACATCATCGGAGTGCACAGCAAACATACAGGAGTTCCACAGGGTAGCATGAATGCCTGGCATGCTAGAGGCAATAGACTGCACCCATGTGGCCATCCACACACCACCTTGCCCAGAGGGGGCCGCATACATGAATTGCAAGGGCTATGCTAGCATCAACTGCCAGGTGGTGTGCGACGCCAGGGGGTGCATAATCAATGTCTGTGCCACGCACACTGGGGGAGTACACAATGCTTTCATCTGGCACCAGTCGGCACAGATTCAAGAGTGGGGACATCCCCACTGGCCACTTAGTGGGTGAGTATGCAAACCACACAGACAAACTTAGGGCTTGGGAGGGGCATGGTCAGAGGTGACATGGGTGGTGACCTACATGGCCCGGGGCAGGGGAGATGCTGATCACTAAACTAACCTCCACCCTCTACACACAGGTGACAGTGGATACCCACTCCATCCCTGGCTGCTCACACCGTACCGGCGGCCCGCAACCCCATCGCAGCAACGCTACAATGAGGTACATGCCATCACATGTAATGTCATCGAGCGGGTGTTCAGTATGCTGAAGGCATGTTTCCATTGCCTGGACACCTCCGGCGGTTCCCTACAGTACAGCCCCTCAAAGGCCTGCGGGCTATTCCTGGCCTGTTGCATCCTGCACAACATGGCCAATGAATGTGGGATAGCCGTACAGATCAAAGAGGGGGACAGCGATGGGGATGATGAGGATGCTGGTGACAATGGTGATGGGCAGCCCCCTTGGGCAACAGGACCCCCGACTGCTCCGGCTGGCACAGCTGCACTGGGACACCATCATGGAGGAGCACTTCAGCCAACCCAGGTAAGTCATGGGGCCATGTGCAACCACCAGTGGCAAAGGCACAACCCAGAAACACGCATGGACACACACCAGGGGTGCATTACGTCAAGGGAAGTGGCCGGGCATGGAACCACATACACCGCCAGGGATGGGTGAGGTCTAATATGGCACGCGGTCAGACACATACACACACACACACACACAACTCACCAGACATGCACAAAGGGTAGGAGGCATGCTGACCCAGAATGCCACCCCTAGCCACACACATGTCCACAGACCACCACCATGCCCACTGCCTGTCATTGTGCATGGGTCAGACACTGGGCACCATTGCACAGTGGTGTATAGCGCAATGCAAGCATCATCATGCACACGCAACTGCGGACAGCAGCCGGGAGGGTGTGCAGATGGACTGTGTGTGTGCGTGCAGGGCCAGGTACCCACCTGTGCATTGCCCACTGAATGACACAATGCACACAGGGCAGCATCAGACAGTAGCCATGCTGGGAGACAGGTCAGTCATGCTCCACAGTGCCACGGCCACCACGGATGCGTGGGCAGCCCCGACAAGACCTGCCAGCAGTGACAGGCTGACCGCTGGCTTCATGGGGTGGCACCGATGGTCTCCCAGGGGTTCCACTGTGTGAACGCGACCATGCTTGCGCAGGGGTCTGCAACACACCGAACATGCCTGCACCAGGCATGCTCGGGATGCCCACAGCTGAACCCGGTGTCGACAAGGATGGTGTCGCATGATGCTGGGAACGGGGGGTGGACAGTGCACTGCGTGGTGTCTGCGACACATGGGCACATAACTGTGTGCCCATTGTGGCCATGACAGCAGTGAATGCCTGTGTCTGCCTGTCAATGGCAGCGGTCACATCCTCCCGCAACTGGTTCATCCCTGCCAGGAACAGAGCGGTGTCTCTGCTGTGATACTCCTCTGCCTGGAGCAGAGCCGCACTCAAGTGCATCCACCACCGTCACAAGCCGCATCTGCTGATTGACTGATGCTTGCAGTATGCAGGTGTGCTCATCCAAGAGGTCATCTGCCTGATCGACATGCTGTCCCTCAGGTTGTTCGTGGCCCTGATGCTCATCACCCCTTGAGAGTGGGCGCTGCACATGAGGGCCAGGTCTGGGCATGTCCACAGGTGGTGCACTGATGCCACCCCCTGAGACTGTACCCCCATGCCCATTGGCCTATTGCTGATGCTGCCCCTCTGGCTGCCACTCCCCAGGGCTCAATGGTGCCACCGCAGAGGCCACAACAGTCCCACTGTCCTGTACACACACCAGTGCTGCCCCACCGGTGCTGACAGGCACAGGCTGGGACTGTGATGACATGCAGGCCTCCACAGTGGCACCACCCATAGCCATGGCCGCAATGTAACCTGCTGTGTGGCCATCCTGTGGCACACACGTGTCACTGCCCATGACTTTAGCAACATCATCATCGGTGACGGATCCGGCACCAGCCCGAGTCTCAGCATGCTGGCATCCATGGACGCTGGCATGCTGGGACATGGACAGGGCCTCCTCCGCACCTGCTCCACCAACATCAGTCTGGATGTCCAGGCGGGCCCATTGTTGCCCTGACCCATGTATTCCTGTGGAGGTGGATGGGCCCTCCTCCATCTCCATGTGACTGGCCTCAGTGGAGAAGCCCACCACTGCTGACCCATGCAGATGCTCAGGAGCTGTAAGGGAAAACAAAGTCACGTTACTGCATGTGACCTACCCTGTCCCCCCCCAATAGACAGACCATGACCTAGCATGCAGTGACAGGCTACCACCCATCTGGAATCCACCACCCGGAACAACCTCAATGGAGCAACACTGCATGCTGCCAGCAACCCACTCCTCCTGTGGGGTCAGGCATAGCACCTCCGGCTGTCCCCCACCTGTTGCAGACCATGCTGCCCTGATGGCAGCCACCTTCTCCTTAATCCTTCGCCTGTCTGTGCCCATCTTCTTCTTGCACTCCTGCATGGAGTGCTGGTGGCTGCCATGCAGGTTTACAGTACGCGCCACCTCCTCCCATGCAGCAGCATGGGCCTGTGGTGTTCCCTGGTGTCCACTGAGAAGCAGCTCATGGTCTAGGTAGGCCTTGAACAGGGCATCTGTCTCGGCCTTAGTGAAATTCAGCCTCCTCTTCCTCCCACGACTCTGTTCCTCTTCCTCCACAACACGCACAGTCATGATTCAGCCTGTGAGAATGACAGGTGTTACTTGTGACTGTGCAGTCCCATTCATGTCCCAAAATACACAGTCCACACTCCCAAACAGCATGCAACTCACCGCAATAGACTGCAGTAACTGACTATGGCCTGTGCAGCCCAATGTCGCACTTTTATAGCGCAACCCATGCAAATGAGGCAAAGCGCATCTTTAAGTGGATGCAAATGCAGTGACTGTGCCATTGAATGGCTGATTAGCTGATTTGCATATGCCGGTTGAATATCGCGCTGTTGCGCTTTGCGCAATTATGTTGAGCGATATGAGCAAGGCGCAGTTCTGTGACATCATGATACCACCTAACTCGCATGCCGGATTGATGATGCAGGCGCCTGCCGTGCTACTGACGTGCTGTGCATGGGAGGCAATGCAGGGCACGGCCACCATTGTGCCAGTGGCGCTACGGCGCTGTTCACCTATATGGCGCTGTGGCACTGGGGCGTCAAAGGCACACTGGGGCAACAGTGCGGTAGGCCACTACAGGAGGTGGTACACAGGCACCAAATCGCACTACATGCATTGGGTTCCAATCGCACTGTGGCTGTCCATGTGCCACAGACCCTTGACCCTGTGCCCGACCTTTGCCCCCTAGGCACCATGCGTCAGGCATGGGTGCACCATTTTGACTGAACTGAGCAGCAGAGATGACACGGAGGCGTGCTGTGCAGTGGAGCCAGATGGAGCTGGCAAACCTTGTTGCCATTGTGGAGCCACATGTTGAGCCTTTATTTGGGGGAGGCACCCCTGGACAGGGCCAGGAGTCAGTTGTGGCAGGAGGTGGCCGACGCCCTGGAGGAGGCCACCGGTATGGGGCAGATGGAAGAGCAATGCCACCACTGATATGGGGACCTGAGGCGGAGGGACCCAGACCTGCATGCCCGACTGTGGGCACATGCCAGGAGGGGCACGGTGCCACGGCCAGGTAGGTGCAACATCCATACACTGTTATTGTCCATACAGGTATCACGGTTGCATGTGTCCGGGACATGGGGGGGAGGCCATCCGGTGTTAGCCGCGGTGGTGTTATCGGGGTGTGAGGTGGGTGGGTCTGGCTATGTGGGATTGCACACACATGGGGGCGAGGGGGAAATGCTGCAGGATTGTACTGATGTTCCTCTATCCATGTTTTGTACCTTAGGGCCTGCAGAACACCAGCAGGCCAGAGACCGGAGGTGCCACCTGGAGGAGCAGCAAGCCAGGAGGGGTAATGGTGGTCAGCGGCGCATGGACCACCCTGATGATGGGGAGTGCCTTACATCCATGATTACTATTGCATGCTGTATAATTGGGCAGGCAGCGGAGCATGGCCACCATCCAGTAACACCACTGCCATGCACACAACTTGTTACAGTCAGCACTGTCCAGTGGCACTGCATGTCTGGGAGTGCATCAATGGTGGTCCATGCATGCACCGGGCACATGGCTGTGGCACTGCCTTCCCACCGCATAGCCAAGTCACTGTACGGCCATGGTGTTGCTATGCAGAACATAGGCAGTGGATGTGTACCGTGGTCCACATTGCTGTGGCTGCCTGGGTGGGCAGGTCATGTGGACACGGTCACTGTGGGGTGGTCGCACACCATCTCAGGGGCATGTCACATGGCTGTATGCCATGCACAATGTGTGGGCTACAGGGGGATGGACAGTCACACCTATTGACTCTGCTCCCTCGTCCTAGGTGGCCAGACTCCCTGGCAGATCCAGAGGGACATCCAGGAGCTGCTGCGGGTCGGGAGGGAGACTTTGGAGCTCCTAAGGCACATCTACCGCCACGGGGTGAGGAGGAGGAGGAGGCGGAGATCACATCAGTGCCAGGAGGAAGAGGACCAGGGTGGCCAGTGATGTCCCCATGCCCCAAATACCACCTTCCCCCCTTTGACCCACCCTCACACCCCTTCTCTCCTCTCCCATATGTTCACCCCTGCCCCTTACCCGGCCCCACCTGTTATGTGGCCCTTCCCCCACTATTGTATATAGTTTTGTATATGGTTTTACTGTACATAGTTTTAAAATATACATTTTTTTATAACAACTGTGGTGGTCTCTGATTTGCAGTGGGCTACAGGTGCTCAGCTGCAGTGGTGTGCATGGCATCAGGGGTGGTGCACGCATTGGCGTGTGTGTGTGTGTGTGTGTGTGTGTGTGTGTGTGTGTGCAGAGGTGAACCACCTATGGTGTAGACAGGGGGATCAGTCACTGTCTGTGGTTTGTGTGTTGTACTCTGTGCACTGGATGCCTGTGTGCAGTGGTCCATGGGGCCTGCACTGGGTGCATGGCACCCCTGTCAGACCGTCCATGGCCTGTGCAGCTGACACCCTTGCATGTCTGTGATATGCACAGTCTGCTGGCATGTCAGTGGTGGCTGTTCATGCTGGATAACAACTGTACCCGGCACAATGCTAGGTTGACCGCCATCACCAGTATGGTGCACGTCTGCCTCCGGTGGCTCTGTGGCCTCCACTGTTGTTGTCCCCCATCCATGCTGTCACTTGTGTCTGTTGCAGGGGATGTGCTCCAGTGTCTGTCACTTGTGCTCCAGCAGCATGCTGGTGGCATACAGCTTCATGGTGCCTGCGCAGGGGGGCTGGCATACCTGTGCAATGTAGGGGTGCTGGCCATGTGTACACGTCAGCCATGGCCACATGCCAGTTGCTTGGTTGACCCACTACTACGTCCCTGTGTTGCTGTACCCTTGGGTATGGGTGGGTGTTTGTCCATGCACTGTGTTGCATCCTGTGTGGTGCATGCCTCCATGCTACACTGTGCGTATCTGTGCTGGCTGTTGTGGCCAGTGCTGGGACGGGATGTGTCCTTGGGAGGGTGTGCAGGGTGTTGTACAGCTGGAGGTGGGGTCCGAGGCATGCCCTGTCACATGTGGGGTACCTCGTGTGCTGACGCATGGTCGGTCTCTCAGCTGTACCTCGGGGGGGATGTGCAGGGTGGCACTGTGTATGCATTTGTTGCATCACTGTCTGCTGCTGCAGCTGCAGGATGTCCAGAGTGGGGCTGCCTTGCATGGCTCCATGGTGCACAGGGTTGCATTGTCACAGTGGGGGTGGTGGCATGCATGGGGTGTCCTGCACTGTTGGGTGCTACTCCTGGGCAGGGTGTATGGGGATCATGGTGCAGGGTGTGCTCTGCATTGGTGGGATGGTGTGGTACAGGGTGGTCGGCCATCCTTGTGTACCAGTCACAGCTTGCCAGGGGGTGTGATGGGGCACCATGGCCCAGCTGTGGGTTGGTTGCTGGTATCCATGGGCTGGTGGTTATTCCAGCTCTCCCCCAGTTGTGCAGTGCATGGTATGTGGGGGGACGATGTCTGTTCTGCTGTGTGTTCCTCTGCCCATCTGTGGCATGGGTGGTGGGCCCCTGCATCCCTGGTTATGCTGTTCCATTGCTGCCCTGCTGCTGGGAGTGTCCCTGGTTGCACTATGGTGCATCTGGACTGCTCAGCTGCACATTCCTTGTTGTGCTATGGTGCATCATATATGCTCAGCTTCACCTCCCTAGTTGCGCTACAGCGCAGGTGGTGCGATATTCAGTCATCGGCCATAGGCGCATCTTGGCCTGCACAGTTTTTGAATATCGTGCTTCTTGCACATGGGTGCAGTGGACTTGCACTTGCTCCTGCTGTTGAGCACTTCTTGGGTGCAGTTTGAATATCTGGGCCCATGTGTTTATCATGTACCCCACTGTTTTCTATGCTGTATGCTGTCTGAAACTCCTCTATTATAATATGCTGGTTTTGTCTGTATCTGTCCCGGATTGTGCCTGAAAATAAACAATGTTGTTGTTTAGTGCACTTATCCAGTCAACAAAAACTGAATAAAATAAATAAATAAAATTCTTCACAACTTGTAGGTATCTGATCTAGCCAAGTACACTACATAATTTGAGACAGCAAAATGCTGCACCACTGTTTTCACACCATCAGCATCAAAAATCAATTTAATCTGGCAATAGTAAAAGGAAGACCTAATATCAACCAACACTCAGAGTCAGCAGAAGCACATTCTCACAGCATATTCTCATAAGGATATGCAGCTACAATTGTTTGAGGTTCCTGCCGTCGTATCTGTGATAGTAAAATCTAAAGTCTTTTTTTTTTAAAGTTAATGGGCTTTATTAATGTTTTTATAAACTGCATAGAACAAAAACAGGTTAAACAAGAAACACCACAATAATGAAACATAAATTACAACAAACTACCCACAAACCCCCTCAACATCTTTCCTCCCTCCACCCATCACTCCCGCCTAACCCAACCCACCCCGGAGCACAGCTAGATATTTCTATGACACCGAAAAGGAGGGGTAAGAGTCAGAGAGCCTGGTGAAAAAGGGGGGCATTAATAGCCAGGAGCCCCAGGAAGAGCATTCAACTATCAGGTCAAAAGGGCTTCCAAGGGCTCCCAATGTTCTCTGTAGATCTCAGGTCTGTCATGCAAGTAATATGTTTCTCTACTGCCAAGGCTCACAAAATTTCCTGTTGCCATTTGCAAAGTGGTGGAATAATGTCATCCATTCCATGATGAAGGATAACCAGTTTGGCAGTCATTGAAATTAAGGCTATGTAAGAGCTGTTGGGGTCAAAAAGCTCTTCTGGGAAAGAACCGACAAGACAGCTCTGTGGGGTGAAAAAAGAGTCTAAACCCAACCAGGGAGCAAGGGAAGTAGGGATGCAGGATCAGAAAGGAGTCAGTTTGGGACAGTCCTATAAAATATGCTTTAGGGAACCCACCCCAGATCTGCAGTGAAAGCACTGTGCCGAGGCTATTCTACCCATCCTGTGCCACCTTTGGAGAGTGTAACAAATGTGTAGAATGCGAAGTTGTGTAAAGCAGTATCGATCTTGTTTGATATATCTATAGAGCCTTTTCCAGAGCATTTGCCATTCCCTGGGGTCCAGCTGCAGATCTGGCACATGCTGCCGACATAAATAGACCCCAGATAAACTTCTAGGATCTTTAGTCTGGAAACAAGTATAAAAATTAGAATTGGGGTGAGGTTATTCAGCAATTGATAAAAACTCAGACAGGTGGAGGTTGGACTGAGTGGTTGAAAAATTGGGAACCAGAAAACTGGCAAGTGCTCTGGAAGGTTGGAGGTGTTTAAAATGATGGTACACTGGAATGGAAAATCATTGCTGAATCACTGCAGGACAGCCTACCTTACCATTGTCAAGCAATGCCTCCAAAGAAGCATACCTGAGAGGGGGGCAAAAGCCAAATGGTATGGGGCACTTAGCTATTCAAATATTGGGGTTTCCCAATATAGGTTGCGTGAGATACTTGGATCAATCAAACTTTAAGTACTGTACAGAGAGAGTTATTTAAGGGCTTTGAGGGACCACATTAGGTGAGTATTAGGGCACTGGAACGGAAGAGAGGATGGTGTAAGGTACAACAAGCTGACCAACTGCAGACCATTTTTGAGAAAGACTTGGGGCTCTGTGGTAAGCCATAAGGGAGAATAGTCCAGAGCAGAGAGGGAATCCGGTGGATGACCCCACCTAAGAAATTTGCTGCTGTGTAGGGCACAATAATATAAAAAGAAGTTAGACAGGCAGAGACCCCCTTCCTAGGGAGCGTCAGTTTAAAATACACTCGGCAGATGACCCCCTTCTTCCATAGGAATTCCGATAAAAGGCTCTGCAAACAGGAAAACCAAAGTTTAGGAAGGAAGAGTCCGGGTATAATGTCTAAAGTCTATTTACTGATGTAGCCAGTGGAAAGAGGTAAAGTGCTGCTGAGAAAAAAGAACAATATGTAGGATTTGTAAATGATACAAGAAGGCAGACTTTCCAGTTTTGTGATGCCTGTAAACACACATGCAATCAAAGAGCCCTATACATTATGCCAACATGCCACAGAAACTGGGTGTGTAGACATAAATATGCTGGAATGACATGCAGTGGGGGTCCTGTGGATCCCTGGCTGCATTCACCAAAAAGTGCACTGGCCAGGTGCACACATAATTCTCCAGCTGTGTGGGCAGCTACATGCCAGGGTGGTTCGGGGGAGGGTTGGGGGTGTGCCCACACTACATGCCATTCACAAAGACAGTGCTGCTCGCAGGTGGGTGTAGGAGGGTGCTGATCATGGCAGGGTGAACCCTGCTGTAAAGGCAGTATGCGCCACATGCACACAGACACCCACCCAGTCCAGGTAGCTGGTGGCAAATCCCCATCCCCAACAGCAACCCCACTCCTGGTTCATATGCCAGAACCCCCCCACCACACAGCATAGCCCTATCCACAGCAGAGTGATGAAACCCACCACCCTGCACACATCAGTGCCCCAACCCTGTATTGGATGTATACCCCCCAACTTGAGCCATGTCATGATGTACTCAGCACTGTACAACACAGCCCGACCACCCCCAATCCCAGACCCTCTGGCCGCATATGGGTGTTCAAGGCCCACACTCCCCATGGCAATGACATCAACTTCTCCCCAGCCCCCATACCTGTAAGTCAATGCCACAGCTCTGGACAGCCAGTAGCACAGCCCTACGCACACTTCTATGGCCGCTGACCATCCTACTGATGCTGTGAGCGTGCTGTCTATAGTAGCATAATGTCCATTCTGCTTCCTGGAATGCTAACCCTGTAAGAGCAGGTTGAGTGTAAAATCAACATACCACCTCTCTTAAGGAAAGGAGCTACAGTATATAGAGGACTGAACTGGGAGACACGCAGCTTGCACTGGGCAGTCAGTTGTTCAGTTAGACATCAGGAGCTACATGGGACTTTTGAGTGTGGGTGGAACAATAGGGAAAGTCTGGAACTTCAAGTTGAAGATGAATAGAAGGGAATGGCACTAGCACCTGAGACTGCTTTACTAGCTGTAGGGGAAGGAGTGGGGTTGCTCTTATACATGGTGCTGCCTTTCAAGTTGAAGTACAGTGTAAAAAAAAACTCCTTAGAGCAGGACAGCTTTATTAGTAAAAATACCACTGCTGAGACTGCTACTTGAGCTTCAATCTGACATAGATTAAAGTGTGTGTGTGGGGGGGTCAAGCTTAGATAGGAGGACTAGATATTAGATTGGTGGACAGTGTGGACTGTGGTAGTGATAGCAGTGGTGATTGGTTCTTAGCAATGGGGGGGTAAGTGTTAAGAGGGAAAAGAAAAGAAAAAATACTCCCCTTTTTAAAACAAAGAAATTAACCACCACGTTTCAGGACTATGTCATATTCAGACACCCCGATTTTAGTTTTTGCAAGTGAGACAGCTAACAATGCTAGTGAAAGCTAGGAACAACCTGTGAATTCATCTGCAAACCCCTTGGACTATGTAGAATATATTCTACATTCAGTAACTGCAGCAAATCCATTCTTAATTGATAATCCGGAGTCAGAGGTTCTATAACCTGAGGTATAATCATTATATTCATCTTTTAAAAAGTTAGAAAGATTGACCCATCAGTTATGACGTATTTATTGGAACAATACAAATTTAGAAGCTTATGTCGAAGTAAAAAGGGTTCCAAGGAGCTTAAGGCTCGTTAAAAATCCAGCTTGTGAAACTAATAATGAAATATTTATAAATGAAAGGAGAGAGATACTAATTGATGTGAGTCTGAGGTTAATGAAACTCTTTATCAAATATGGAAAGGAAAAAGAACAGAAATTGAAGGAAGAAATAAAGCAACAGGAAGTGGAGGTACTTAAATTTAAAACACATTATGCATTTGGCCAGCAAAATAAAAAAAACTCAAGGACTCAATTATTAAATTGGATCATGACTTACAACAATAATTAAAGAGAAACAAGTTTTTACGAGACAAAGGGGATTGGGAACGTGACACCATATTTTCTTGGAAAAGACAGAATCCAAAAGGAATCTTAAAAACACCTAGACAATGAAGAAATGTATCATTCGAATATGCTACTGATATGAATGATTCTGAAGGTGAAGAATTGAGAAGAGAACATCATTTTTTTCTCAAGAAAGGTCCATCCTTAGACCCACAGCCAATAAACCATCAACAGGTGAACAGTGTTTACGAATGGCAGCCATCCCTCTCCTCCATCAATGCCCAGGAGGGGCCCGAGATTCTTAGAATGACCACGAGATTTTCAAGAACGAGAACAAGATGGGGAAAGAGACGTTATAAATCAACATCAACAGAATTACATGAAGAATCTCCACTTCAGTTACAACAGAGGCAAACGTACTTACAAGAAAATTTTCAGGGGACGAGGTCGGGGACGGCAGAGTAGGTAAGCTAATTTCTCCCTACTTCAATTGTCAACCTTTCTAAACATGTACTTACTGTAGCAGAGACTTCTCTACTGGCTAAGGGCTTGGGCTTCGCACCAATGAAAATCACGGTCAGGGTTGGAACTTTGGTGGATTTGAACCTGAATTGTCATAAATTAAATCTTAAAGCATTCTTTAGTAAACCACTGAATGATGTAGGAATACAAGATAATACAGAAGTTACCCCCTTTACAAAGCTGTCTGTTTCTTGCCCTCCATTATGTGCAGCTGTTTTAACATTCAAGGAATTAGTAACCAATGATTTTGAACAGTTTTTTGAAACACCACACTTCAATTTTTTTAATAACTTGAGTGCACAAGAAAAGGAAGCTGTTAAAACCTTACAAATGGATACAAATGTGGTTATAAAACAAGCTGACAAGAGGGGAGCTGTGGTATTACAGGATATTATAGCATATGTATCAGAAATAGAAAGACAATTACAAAACAATGAGTTTTACCAGAAATTAGCATCAGATCCCACATATGACTTTAAATATAGCATAGATGAACTAATTTCAGATGCTTTCTTTAAAGGGTTCATTGACATTAAAACCAAAGAATTTTTGACTATGAATTATCCGACCAGGGCAACTTTCTATACCTTGCCAAAGATTCACAAAAATATTGAGAATTCTCCATGTTGTCCAATTGTGAGCAGTATAGGTTCATTAACTGAACCCTTGTCTCAGTATTGTGACTTCTATTTAAAAACCAATGGTTACAGAATTGCCATCTTACTTAAAAGCTACACAAGATGTTTTGAACTTACTCCCCACTATTAAAATCAACTCAGATATGCTCTTTATAACTTGCAATATTGAGGCACTTTATACTAACATGCCACATGAAGGAGCATTAGATGCAGTGGCTTTTTTCCCAAATACGTCGATGAAACCCATACCATCTATAGACTTTTTATTAAAAATGTTAGAACATGTTTTGAAAAGTAACATCTTTTTATTTGATAAAAGTCTATACCACCAAATAAAGGGAACAGCCATGGGAGCCACTTGCGCTCCCTCAGTTGCGAATTTGTATGTGGGGAAATGGGAACGAGAGGTTATCTACAATGGAAATGTGAATTTGTTTCTTCCAAAATTAGTGGTTTGGAAACGTTTTATTGATGATGTGTTTATTGTTTGGCAGGGAACTTTGGAAGATTTCAAAGATTTTTTGAATTATATACACAATAGTAATTCATATCTCAGATTTATTTTTTCTAGTAGTAGTACAGAGATACGATTTCTGGATTTATTAATTACTAAAAATCAGATGGGAGGATTCGAGAGTAACTTTTATAGAAAAGAAACAGATGGCAATATACTATTGAGAGCAAATAGTTGTCACCCCCCTCATGTGGTTACAAATATACCAATGGGACAATTTCTTAGGATCAGGCGTAATTGTACTCAAATAGAGGATTTTGACAAGGGAGCCGACGACCTCGAGGTGAGGTTAATACAGAGGGGATATAATCACCATCGAGTGAGAGAAACTAAAATTAAAGTAAGAGCTTTAGAAAGAGATCACCTTTTAGAACACACCAAGGAAAGAACAGATGGTAGTCAAAGATTTAACTATGTAGCAGAATTTTCTGCACAATCTAGGGAGCTGGAAATTATTTTAAAATGCCATTGGCACGTCTTGACGGCTGAAACGAGACTACAAGAAGTATCTAAGCAGCCGATTAGAATGTGCTACAAAAAAGAATTAAGAGACCTCCTTGTTCACAGTCATTTTGTGGACAAGATTGGAAATTGGCTTTCTAGACCCCTGGGTTGTTATCAATGCAAACAATGTACAGTGTGTCCCCATAGTTCACCATCAAAGAATTTCATGACTTGTAATTTGAAGAAAGAATACCATATAAGACAGTGTATTACATGTGACTCAGAGGGGGTAATTTATCTAGCTATTTGTGCTTGTTTTGCCTTTTATGATGGCAAAACAAATAAAACCCTCAAGATTAGAGTGGGAGAACATCTGAGAGCAGTTCACAGAAAAGACAATACATATGCTACTGCAGCACATATTATGGATAATTCAGCTTCTAACGAACACTGTTTTAAATTCACAGCTACCGATAAAGTCTGCAAAAATCCGAGGGGAGGAGATTTCGAAAGCCTGATACTAAGAAGAGAAAACTTTTGGATTTTCACTTTGGGAGCCACTATAAAACCAGGCTTGAATATGAAATTGGACATTAGACCGTATCTAAAAAACAGAATAAAAAATATAAAGTCTTAAATTGGTGAACATTAGAGCTCTTAGATGAGAGCTTATAGTAAAATCGATAAATACGTGTTTACATCCCCCCTGAGCCATCAAAGCCATTTAATTTGAAGTTGATCTCCCTCAAAAAAAATAATTGAGATATCCGATTTTATTTGCAGACATTTTGTAGCAGTGAATATTAGTTTTTGGTCCTGAAATAGGAAATGGGAATTTAAAGACATCATATTTGAAAGTTACTTCTTTTAGGCTGTTAAAATACAATCTTTTTTGAGATAGTTTTTCACCCTTTTGTAAATATACTTGCTTCTCAAAGAATATAAAAAAGATTGAGAATGTTTATACATGAAGGTATATTTTGTTGTTTGACTATAGAACTTCTACAAAATAAGACATGTTACAATATGAGGTACTTGAAGCTAAGATATAGAACTGCTATTTTCTAGACATCATCAGTAAAATCTCCATGAAATGTTGTTTGAATTTTGATATAGAACATAGATCAACAATGACGAAATGATGTATAGTATAAGATATAGCTCCGTGAATAGACAGTTTAGAATATGTTAAAAACCTGTATTTTATTCTCATTATTTCATTTGGTCTGCAATTTTTCTCATTTTTTTGTTTCTCCATTATTTGCCTTTTTTTCATATACATATATATATATATATATATATTAATTTATGAATTGTTATGGTGATTGGTTTGAAAACATAGAGAGACACGTCATTAAAGAAGAGGAGAAAGAGAGATAGCAAAATGGGAGCAGCCCTTAGGGGCTGGTGTGCTCTAGTTCTGGCCAATACAGCTGGGACCAGACAGAGGGAATGGAACTGTAGAGGTGTTCCTCTCAGAGGTGTACCATGATAGCCTTCTGGCATGATTATGGCTCCCCTGACAAGCTGTAAGAGACCCTGTTATTGGGGATGAGCTCACTTGCTACAGAAGATGGAAGAAAGAGGCAGAGTGAGTAAACCTTTGGAAAGCCATGTGAAGATGTGCAGCTGTAAGGTAGGAGGAATCCAGTCTCCAGACCAAAGGGCCCTAAGCATGGGTTGTGCTGTGGTAGCATTTGGGAAGTGATGTAGTAGACATTGTTCTGCATTGCCTCTTTGGCTGTAAAGCAATCTTTGTATGAATAAAGTGTGCAGTATTTGAAAATCCTTCATGGGAGGGCAGAGCACTGTTGTGACTGAAGATGTAGCACCTGCGTGCTAAGTTTCATTGTGAATCTGACTTCCACAGCCATTAAGCCCTAGGGTGATCCCACAGAGACCTCTGTGACCTGCATTTCTGACATGGAAAGAGAGAAATAGTCTGGCAGTCACTGATTGAGTGATAATGTTGAAAAACATGTGAAGTGTGGGCACTGACTGAATAGGGAATTCATACATTTGAGCATATGGGTCTCGCATTCCTCAGGAGACTGCTCCATAATAAATTTATCAGCAAGGGAGTACAGCTGCTGTATTTACCCATGTATGTCAGGGATGAGGGAGTAGACCTGTTATTTAGTCATCTTCATATTATGTATCCAAAGAAATTCAGTCACCTTGCATGTTGTGGAAGAGGTAGTAAAGCTGTTATGTATAGATATGCAGCGAATTTAAAATCTGCCTGTGAAGTGAACGCAAAGTGAACGCGAAGTGGTCACTTCACGTTGGCACTTCGCTATGCGGAGTGCCCCATAGGAAAGGCTCATTTCGCTTTGTTATTATTACTTCGCGTTGTCATTCCTCTTTAAATACGAAGTAAGGCGGAGTGACAATAACAGTGGCCACACCACACCCACACAGTCACCGGAATTAATGTGCAT
The DNA here is from genome assembly GCA_016271365.2 of Neoceratodus forsteri. Lineage (NCBI taxonomy): Eukaryota > Metazoa > Chordata > Ceratodontiformes > Ceratodontidae > Neoceratodus > Neoceratodus forsteri. Next base: position 1,173,528,717 of record CM057453.1, on the reverse strand, counting down.
TCCCAAAGTGCTACTGTCTTGTGTCCAGAAAACTCCCCAGTGCTGACGAGGTGAAATGAGAGCATAACAAGAAATGCAAAGTCTCCCAGAATTAATGGTGCACCCAGTCATGCTCACAGTGGTCACACACAGAGTCACCAGAATTAATGTGCATCCCCAAAATGCTACTGTCTTGTGTCCATAAAATTCCCCAGTGCTGATGAAATGCTACTGTCTTGTGTCCAGAAAATTCCCCAGTGCTGACGAAGTGAAAAGAGAGTGTAACAAGAAATGCAGTCTCCCAGAATTAATGGTGCACTGCAAACGCACAGACAGATTAAGATTGTGCTGCGCACTCAAGGGATGCATAAGAAAAGGCACAACACCACCTAACTAGTGCACACAAGTCACAAATACAAATCTGGAAAGGAATACATTTTGCCAGTTGGGGGATTAGTGCACGGCAGTAACAATCCACTACCAGTAAAGATACCACAAAGCAGTATAAAAAATTCATGCAGGTGCAGTGGATAGCAGGTTCACATTGATGCAATTACTCCATGGCAAATAAAAGGCGTCTGATTTAATGGCATGCATTGCCACACACACACACACACACACACACACACACACACACTACAAGTAATGCAGAGCAAATTGAAACCTTTAGTAATATAACCAAATGTTTTAAACAGACAAATTATACACTGCTGCACCACAACAATTAGCAAAAAAATGTCAAGAATTACTGAAAATATTACTGTGTGTACAGTAACACAGTTATACAAGAAAAACATAACCAAAACAGAAAGACTGCCTTTTTCTCCCAGTTAACGTACCTACACCACAAATACACCCCTCCCCCAAAGCACACTTCACAGTACACAGACTGACTGTTTTAAATTAACATTCAAAATCCACACACAACAATAATCACTCAATGATATGAGCACAGAAGGATTTCCTGCAATTGATGTAGTAAATTATGAGCAAAAAAAAAAATGACTCAAAAAGTTTTGTTTTTTTCCTGTTAAATTGTTAATTAGCAATTTCCTTTTTACAATAATCAACACCAACACAGAAAACAAGAGACTTGAAGGAGTTGTTGGTTACAGTGACAACTCAGACATCAAAGCAAGAGAAAAAGAACTGTTACCAATTAACAGGTACTCACCCCTGTATATGTGGTGTCTAACTTAAGGTGTCGGAGGGACAAGGCTTCCATGCTCCATAAAATAACATTGTAGTTCTCTTTACAGATCCGGGTGCTGTTTAGGTTTCTGACACCCTGAGTAATAGCAAACACAAAGAATCACTATTCTATATACTATGCAACAAACTATTTACACATGGAGATAACAGTGCAGCACATCACAGGTACATAGACTCAGAAAAGTGAGTAGGAAGAGAACCATAACTATATTTCAGATACCAGGCAGTAGTCCTAAGTATTGAATTCTCAACTCACCCCTGTCTTGGGGGTGGCATATCTGGTAAAGGGGGTCCAACATTTCTCATATGTTTCCAGGGAGTTGTGGGCCAGGTGGGAGAGTTTGTCCATAGTGGCTATTTGCACCATAGAGGACAGGAGCTCTTGAACACTAGGAATTTCAGCAGTTCTCCATCTACAAATTAGGAGTCACTTGGCCTGCATAGCCCATAGGGCCAGCCAACGATGTTTCAGGTCTCGGACGTGGGGGGCTTCTGATCTCATACCTAGGAGAAGGAAGGAAGGGGAGGGGACCGGGAAACATATTTCTATAATACTTTAGCCCCTATCTCACAGACCTGATTCCATATCCGTTGTATCAAGGGACAAGACCAGAGACTATGGAGCAAGTCTTCAGGTTGGGAGTTACACCTCCAACATAAATTGGAGTTCAACACCCCTGCCTTATGTATTACCACTGGTGTACGGTACCAAGAATGGAGGATCTTATTTTGTATTAATCTACTTCTTGTATCTGTAAAATACTTTTGAGCCCCTTTCCAGCATTCTTTCCACTGTAAATCTGTAATCTCCAAATGCAAGGCCTTCTCCCATTTCTGCTTGGATTTCTCAGTTTGACTGGGTAGAATGTCTCAGAGAGCAGCATATATGGAACTCACCAGATCTTTTTCTTTTTTTAACCAGGAGGGAATAATCTGCACATCTCTTTTTGGTATGTGGGACATAGACTTCTGGGTTGCACTGCGCATTTGCAGGTATCTCCAGAAATCCGAGGTAGGGAGTGACCAGCGGACTTGCAAATTAGCAAAATAATCTGTTATCATAGAGGATGGGGCCAGTATATCTCCTATCATAGTAATTCCCCTATCTACCCACCCCTTCCAATATACAGATCTTTTATCAATACACAGTTTCTCATTTCCCTACAATGGGGTCATCTTAACTGGTGCCAGGATCATTTTCAGCTTCCTCATTAGCTTGGCCCAGCATTGCAGGGAGGCTCCAATAGTAGGATGTGTTTTAAGGCTTGCAGGAGGGGTATTGTACACCAGAAGTGCCAGGGAGATCTTCTGACTGACAGCTAGCTCTATGTTCACCCATTGAGGCTGAGGGTTGGTACCTACACCCAGCCAGCGTAATGATTGTGCCATATGGAAGGCCCATTTGCAGCCTTCAAACCATGGCAGGCACCACCCTCCTACACTCCAGTGTGCGCTAAGCTTATTCCTGCTGTACCTAGGGGGGGTTCCTTCCCACAAAAAGCCACCTATGGCCTTGTCCAACTTCTGGGTCCAGCTCTGAGGGAAGGATAGGGGGATATGTACTAGAAGATAAAAGATTTTTGGCGCCAAGATCATTTTGATCACAGCTATCTTGCCTGCTAAGGTTAAGCGGAGTTTAGTCCATCTGGACATATCCTCTTTCATATCCAGTAGGAGGGGGTGAAGATTGTAATCCCATAGTTTGGAAATTGTAGTGGAGAAGCGGATACCAAGATATGTAATACTCTCCCCTGCCCATTTCATTCCCCAAAATTGATGGTTGACACCTAGGGTTAAGAGGGAGTACTTCTGTCTTGGTGGGATTAAGTTGAAGGCCTGACAGTCCTCTGAAATGGCGGAGAGTATTAAGTAAAGAAGGTAGCACTTCTGATGCATCTGCTAGCAGGACCAGAAGGTCATCTGCATAAAGAAGAGTGGTATACTCCGTGCTACCAACAGGGATCCCGTGGATCCTTTCATTAGCTCTAATGGTGACAGCCAAAGGCTCCACAGCCAACACAAATAACAAAGGAGAAAGAGGGCACCCTTGTCTAGTACCACGGGCTAAACATAGAAACATAGAATTTGACGGCAGATAAGGACCGCTTGGCCCACCCAGTGTGCCCATTTCCCTACCTAATGGATAAGCTGCAGATCCTAGTTAACCAGCAGCCTACTTCTTCCTACCCCCAACCCCTAGAATTGCCTTATGACTGTCCCATGCATGCTTGAATTCCACCACTGTTTTTGACCCCACAACCTCCTCTGGAAGGCTGTTCCATGCATCCACAACCCTCTCTGTGAAAAAATACTTCCTTATTTATTTATTTATTTATTTATTTGAACAGCAGTTTGAAAACCTTTGAGCCAGAGGCTCATTTACAAAGGTACCTTGTCACAAAAGACAGAACACAGCACAACAGTATGTTACAACAATAATGAATACAACAATGGGGGAATACAACAAGTTGGTACAAATAGGAATGATGCATACAATAAGATTGTTAGGCAGTCTATAAGCAGCTAAACAGGTGGCTTTGTCATAACGATTGAGTAAGGCTAAAACTAGTAACGATTACAGCTTCGATTATTAAGCAGGTGATTCCGTAGGGATATTTTGAAACAGGATATCGATGGGGCATAAGAGATAGAAGGGGGCAGTGTGTTGAACCAGGATGGGGCTCTGTAGCAGGAGGCTCTTTGACCGTGTGAGGTCCTGGCCCTGGGAATAGATAGGGTGGTTTTGCCAGAGGTATGAGTATGAACCTGCAGTTTTGCAAGGTGGATGGTGGCTTAAATTACCTCTGAGCCTCCCCCCCCCATCTTCAAATTGTGCCCCTTTGTTCTTGCACACCTCTTTTTTTGAAAGATGCTACCCTCTTGGACTTTGTTGATGCCCTTGAGGTACTTGAAAGTTTCTATCATGTCCCCCCTCTCCCTCCTTTCCTCGAGGCTATACATATTAAACTCCTTAAGTCTCTCTTCATATGTCTTCCGGTGCAGACCCTGCACCATTTTAGTTGCCCTCCTCTGGACAGCTTCCATCCTGTCTATGTCTTTGCAGAGATTAGGTCTCCAGAACTGCATGCAGTACTCCAGATGGGGTCTCACCAGCTGTCTGTACAGAGGGATAATAACTTCCTGTTTTCTACTGGTGATGCCTCTCCCTATGCATCCCAGTATCCCCCCAGCCCTCCTTGCTGCCCTCTCACTTTGCTTGCCAATCTTTAGGTCATCTGATATGACTACCCCCAGGTCCCTTTCCATTTTTGCTGTTGTTAGTATCTCACCCCCCATTGTGTACTCTTCCCCTAGGTTTTTGTTTCCCAGGTGCATTACCTTGCACTTCTTAGCATTGAATCTAAGCTGCCATACATTTGACCATTCATCTAACCTTGCCAAGTCCCTTCTCATCCTTTCCACCCCACCTTGTGCATCAACTCTGTTGCAGATCTTTATGTCATCTGCAAAGAGACATACTTTTCCTTCCAGTCCCTCTGCAATGTCACTTATAAAGACATTGAAGAGGACCGGTCCTAATACTGAACCCTGCGGTACCCCACTAGTAACCCCCTTCTTCAGAGTGAACTCCATTTACAATTACTCTCTGTGTCCTATTCTCCAGCCAATTCTTTACCCAGGCTGTCATCTTGGGACCCACTCCCAGGCTGGCTAACTTGTATATTAATCTTTGTGTGGGACTGTGTCAAATGCCTTGCTAAAGTCTAGGTAGGCCATGTCCACAGCCCTCCCTGATCTACTACTTTGGTCACCCAGTCAAAGAAATCTATCAGATTCGTCCTGGCATGACCTTTCCGCGAGAATCCATGCTGCCTTGGGTCCTGTGCCCTCTGGCCTCTAGATACCAACAATTCTTTTCCTTCAGAATGATTCCATCATTTTCCTATCACTGAGGTTAAACTAACAGGTCTGTAGTTTCCTGCTTCTGCCTTGCTCCCACTTTTGTGAAGGGGAATCACATCTGCCCTCCTCCAGTCCTCGGGTACCACCCCATCCTCCCATGATTTGTTAAAGAGGGTAGTCAGTGGTGTCACTAGTTCTACCCTTAGTTCTTTTAGAATTCTGGGATGAATCCCATCAAAGGGAGGGGACAAAGTAGAGTTAGTTAATAGTCGGGCTGAGGGAGAATTATATATAGCTGTTACCCATGATCGAAAACGAGGACCAAACCCCAGCTTTTCCAAAACGGCATGCAGATAGTCCAATTCCAGGGAGTCAAAAGCCTTCTCAAAATCTATGGCTACCGCAACTGCTGGGGTCGGAAGTTGGGAGGCGACTTAAGCCAAATTAATCAGAGATCTGATATGATCTGCACTGTACCTGCCAGGGACAAAGCCTACTTGGGAGGGATGTATGAGTTGCGGCAGTAAGGGTCCTATTCTTTTTTTTTTTCAATTTAAAGTTTATTGAAAAAATGTTTTAATATTTTCCACCTCTACATACATATGGCAGATACACATGAACATGAACATGATACATAAGACAACCGATTCACATGAGTCTGCCCCCCACCATCTCAACTATCCCCTCCCCCTCCTCCATCCACTCTACCCACATTGAGCATGGAAAATCCATCACACGACCTCATTAGCACTATTTCAAGTTCCTGGTTAGCAAACTAGGCACATAAAAGCCTTATAACCAGGTTAACCTTATTGTAAAGAGTATAAGGTGCATAAGGGATCCCAGATTTTCTTGACTTGTTCCATTCTATTATTAAGGCTGGCAATAGCCCTTTCTGTGCAAAGATTTGCCAAAAATTCAGACAGCCATTCATTATAGGTGATCTCCTGCTGGTCAATCCAATGTCTTAATATAAGTTTTTTGACTGATATAGCTATGAGAGTTATGTGATATTTGCGAACGCACACTTTAACCTCGGAAAGATCACCCATAATGCACACTGCAGGACTAAACAGGTCATTAAGCCCCAGAAGGGGATCTGCTGACTGCTTAATGGCAATCCACAGGGGAGCCACTTTGGGACAAGACCAAAATACATGAAGTAGTGTTCCTTCCTCCTGTAAACACCTGAAACATGTTGGGGAAGGCTTTAGGGCCAATTTAAATAACCAAGATGGTGAATAATATGCATTATGCAGGATATACAATTGCATTAATCTAAGCCTGTCTTGAGTCACAAATTTATGGCAGTTGTACCACAGTTTCGGCCACTCCATATTATAATTTGGGAACAGGGATACCCACATGTCAGTGGGCCCAGAACAGCTGGGGAATTTCCAGTTATGGATTGTACTGTAAATTGCCAAGGCTGCGCCAGGACGACCACAAAACTTTGAGAGTTCTTGACAAAAAAGGAATACTATTCACCAATTGAGGAATTCTACCGAGGACTTTCATTAAAGAATGTCGTAATTGCATAAGTCGGAAACTGTATTTATTAGGGATCCCCAGATGGATTATTAAGCCCTTGGCTGGGAGCCAATCACCACTGTCCATAATAAAGTTAGTAATTTGCATGCCTTGTAAACCAGGTAGCCAATCTGAGTCACAAATTTATGGCAGTTGTACCACAGTTTCGGCCACTCTCTATTATAATTTGGGAACAGGGATACGCATATATCAGTGGGCCCAGAACAGTTGAGGAATTTCTAGTTATGAATTGTACTGTAAATTGCAGAGACTGCACCAGGACAACCACAAAACTTTGAGAGTTCTTGACAAAAAAGGAATACTATTCACCAATTGGGGAATTCTACAGAGGACTTTCATTAAAGAATGTCATAATTGCATAAGTCGGAAACTGTATTTATTAAGGATCCCCAGATGGATTATTAAGTCCTTGGCTGGGAGCCAATCACCACTGTCCATAATAAAGTTAGTAATTTGCATACCTTGTAAACCAGGTAACCAATTTGAAGGAATGAGTTTACCATCTATTAGAAATTGAGGATTTCCCAGTATAGGTTAATTAGGATCTCTACCAGGTTCATATCTAAGGTACCGGCAAATCTATACGTGAATCTTTAATGAGGTTTTAATAGTAGGATTTACAACTTTTAAAGGTAGAAGACTCTGCTTAACAAATAATAATTCCTCTGGATTCAGGCCACATGAGCAGATTAAAGTAAATTCAATTTTAAGCCAAGCCGGGGCAAAATGTAGGTTATCCTCAGTAAGCCATCTTAGATACTTATTAATATGACTGGCCCAGAAATATGATGCGAGCTGGGGGAGACGCAATCTCCCTTTTGACTTGGGAGCAGTCAATTTGTAATAAGCTATCCTCGGGGGTTTATTCTGCCAGATAAATTTCATGATAAGAGATTGTATTTTATTAAACCATGACATAGGAAGCCAAATGTTAAGCATAGAAAGGGGATAAAAAATCCAGGGGAAAACATTAATTTTGATTAAGTTTGTTCTGCCCCACAATTACAAGGGAAGGGATGACCATCTATTGAGATCTTGGGAAATTATGTGGATTGGGGGTCGAGATTTAACTTGATGACTAGTCCAGCACACCTGATTAACTCAATACCCAGATATCTCAGTGACTCGTATTTCCAACTGAGCCCTAACGCCAGAATATCCGCCTTAAGCACCTTATGATTTAAAGGAAAAACTCTGGTTTTACTAACATTTAATTTGTAATTCGAGATTCTGCTGAACTCCTCAATAATGTCTAACATAGGGGGTATGGATACATTGGAGTTCGCAAGCTGAAGAAGCAGGTCATCCACATATGCTAAGACCTTCACCTCACATGGGAGAATTGGGAACCACTGTACCTCCTGATAAGCTATTCGTTTATGGATTAATAGTTCCAGAAGGATGTTGAACAATAATGGTGATAAAGGGCACCCTTGCCAGGTTCCTGACTGCAACATGAATGCCTCTGAGATCACCCCGTTACACGCAACTCAAGCAGATGGGGAACAATATAAAGCCCTGATCCCTTCAATGAATTTGACTGGGAAGCCGAAGGCTTCGAGAGTTAAGAACAAGTAACGCCAATTTACCCTGTCGAACACCTTCTCGGCGTCCAGCGAAACCAATACGGCTGGATAAGGTGCATCCCTACACGCCAAGAAGATGTGCGACAGGGTGCATATATGATCCGAAGATAACCTTCCCTGCATAAAACCCACCTGTTCAGGGCCTATCAGGGTATTTAATACAGTATTGAGACAATTGGCCATCAACTTGGATAACATTTTTATGTCTATATTCATAAGAGAGATGAGCCTGTAGTTAGTAACTATGTCGGGAGCCTTGTCCGGTTTCGGTATTAAAACTATTAAAGCTTCGAATAGAGAAGAATCTACCACTTGCCCTGATGAAATCTGTTGAAATAAGGGAAGAAGCATCGGGAGTAAGTGGGTTTTAAACTTCTTATAAAAATTAGCAGAATAACCGTCCAACCCTGGGCTTTATTCACTGGTAAATTCCCCAACACCTTGGAAATTTCCTCCACAGAAATGGGGGCTATACTGTTCCACTGATCCTCGGACAACTGGGGTAAATTAGCATCTTTCAGGTAATTGCACATGGTCTGTTCCATAAGGGGTGATAGTATGGGACCATATAAGTCCTTGTAATGACTGGTGAATTCCCTTAAGATGTCCTCGGGATGGGTTTTGGAGGTAGCATCTAACCTGGAAGTTATCGAGGATATATATCGAGAAGACTCCATTTGTTTAATCCTAAGTGCTAAAAGGCACCCCGCCTTTTCCCTTTGGTCAGTGTAAGATGCCTGAGTTTTTAACATGGCATATTCTACTTTCTCTCTCAAAATTTCATTGTATGCAGCTCTTACTTTGATTAATTCCTGTCTAACTGAGTCCAGGGATTGTGGGGAAAGATTCTTCTCCAGCACCCTCATTCTAGTTAGTAAACTGGGATGACTTTGAACTAGCCATTTTTTTCCTATGAGTGGCTATGCTGATTAAGATACCCCTCAAATAGGCTTTAAAAGCCAGCCATAGCATATCCGGTCTCCCCGAGGGGTCGAAATTGTGCTCGTAATATCTTTGAATATGTTCTTGAATATGCTTAACTAAATCTGGCTCTAAGAGCAATAAATCATTCAACTTTCACCTTGACCCCCTATTGGGTAATGAGACTAGTGACAATTGACAGGCAGCTATAGAATGATCTGATAGGGGACCTGGTAATATCTCTGGTTCTATCACTCCCGGTATTAAAGAGTGGGATTGGAGGATGTAATTAATTCTGGAGGAAGAGTCATGGACAGGGGAAGTATAAGTATACGCCCTCTCCTGGGGATGCAACACCCTCCAAATGTCACAGAGACCTATCTGGTCTGTTAGCTCCCTGAGTGCCCTCTGGGCAGGAGATAGGCCCTTTCTCTATTGACCTGTTTAATCCACCGTGGGATCATAAACTAAGTTAAAATCCCCCCCAATGATCATGGGTAAAGAAATAAACGATAATAACACCTGTATTAACTGTGTGAAAAAGCTTGGTGTGTCCTGATTAGGGCCGTAAATACTACCCAGCAAGATTTCTTTGTTAAAGAGCAAACCATGTACTAGTAAATATCTTCCTAGAGGGTCCTTGGAGAAAGGGTCCTATTCTTATGGTCATGGCTTTGGTAAATACCTTACTGTCCACATTGAGGAGGGATATTGGGCGGTAGCTACTCAGGGAGGTAGGATCTTTTCCCTTCTTTGGCAGCACTGTAATCACAGCCTCTCTCATAGTGAGGGGTAAAGTCCCTTGTATTTCTACTTCGACATAAGTTTGCTGAAGAGCAGGGGCAATAATATCAATCAGGGCCTGAGAAAATTCCACTGAGTAGCCATCCCCACCCGGGGCCTTCCCTGCTTTAAGGGAAAGTAGGGCCTTCTTCACTTCATCTACCGTAAGCGGGGTGTCAAGTTGTTCAGCCTGTTGTGGAATTATAGTGGGAAGATGTAGTGAGTGAAGGAAAGAGTGGATCACTTGGGGGTCAGCAGCCCTGGAAGAGGCATACAATGAAGTGTAATATTCTGCCATAACTGTATTCAGTTCAGTATTTTTGGTATGTATTGTCCCTAAAGTGTCCCTCAACCCAGCTATATGACGCTCCATCTGCTGCTTCCACAACCTATAGGCCAACACTTTCCCCCCTTTCTCACCTCCCTCCCAGTAGTTATGCTTCAGTCTCAGTATAGAGAGTTCAACTCACCGTGATATGAGAGAGTTTATCTCCACCTGGAGACCCAGTATTTTCCTTCTAAGGAGTTCTGCAAAGCTTTTCCTTTCTGTTCTTTATGTTGCTGCTCCGCTATTTAAGCTCCTTTTCAAGTACCTTCAGTCTTTGCTCCCTATGCCTCCGTCTAGCCCCTGCATAAGCAATAATCTTACCCCTCATGGTGGCTTTGAATGACTCCCACCTTATCCCCACTGTGGTGCCCTGAGCTGGATTTTCCTGAAAAAAATAGCTTTGCCTCAGCCTTGGCCCAGACTAGGAACTCTTCATCTTTAACTAACAAAGGGTCCAACCTCCAAGAGGTAGAGGTGAGGGTAGGGGGGCCCCATAAAATGTTCAGTCGAACTGGGACATGATCAGAGATTATTATAGGGAGAATACTAGATGCTGTTGCTGTCTGTGTAATCTGAGGGGACGTCAACAGGTAAGCAATATGGCTATATAAGCCATGTACAGGGGAGTAAAGAGAATAATCCCGCACTCTGGGGTTCAGTACCCTCCACATATCAGTCAGTCCTTGGTCACTCAACCACTTTAACAGGGCTCTCCTACCATTCCCATGCATATTGCCTCCTTTGGTTGTGGTTTTATCTAGCAGGGGGTCAGGCACCAAATTGAAGTCCCCACCCACAATAGTGGGTATATCACCTTTATTCGTATTAAGGAGAGTTTGAGAGGCCTGGTGGAAGAAAACTGGGTCATCTTCATTAAGTCCATAAATATTTCCCAACATAATAGGGCCGGTAGGGGTCTGAAAAATTCCAAAATACCCACCTGCCCTGTGGGTCGGCCTTGGGCATACTGAGAGACCAATGTAGTTGTTTGTGTATTAAAATAACCACCCCACGCTTCTTTGTTGGAGCTGAAGCGTGAACCTCCACTCCCACCCAGTCCCTTCTAAGGAGCTTGTGGTCTTTACTAGTAAGTTTCATTTCCTGCAAGGAGGCCACATGGGCCTGGGCCTCCTTCAATTATGACAGTACCTTCTTCCTCTTCACCGGTGTATTCAAGCCTCTCACATTCCAAGTAATGTAAGTTAGGTCAGCCATAGTCATAATTGTTGGGAGATAATGGGAAGTAGAATAAATATAAACCACCGGTGAAGGGGAGGAGGCCTTGCCTTGAGAAGGATGAATGAAAATGGCTGGTGCCACTCTCTTTTGCTCCAAGCAAAAGGAGCCTTCTGGGAGTATTGTAGTAATGGGGTCTGACAAACCACTTGTGTAACCAGAGGAAGCACCATGAGATGGTGTAAAGATTTTTGGACCAACTTGAGAACTGGGGACCTTGTCAGCTAATAACAATCCAGACATTTTGGAGTGGCTACTTAATGTTGCCCTGAGAAGAATGCATATCTGTGAACTACCTGTGGTCGAGATCTTCCCCCCAGCACACATTCGCAATGGGGTTTCTTCATATTCATCTTTAGATATACGTATCCCCTTTATCCAGTACCAACACAAAAACAAAAACCAAAACCAGCCTTTAAACATATTTATAAAATGCACTATCGTGCTCAGTTGGAGCCATCCTGCCTGTAAGGTCCCTTGCCAGACTTGGAAGGGTAGGACTTATAGAGTGGCTCCTGTGGACATGGTGCCTAAAATTAGGTCCAGTCAGACTTCCTTTGGTTTCCCATTAACTTAAAGAGAGGGAGTCTGTAGCTTATGAGTAACTTAAACAACTACCAGCACCGCTGTTATGTATATTATGGACTGCGTGGTGATCTCTATTTCACACCATAGTAGTCAGTATAGGGGGTTACTATATATAGGGGGGGAGCGGTAAGCCATATGATACATTACCTGGGGAACCTCCAGATTGGGGGATGCAAAAAATGTGGGAAGGGGTGGGAGTGGGTTCACAATCCAGCAGCTCTGAGGCAGAGAGAAAGTACCTTCGACAAGGGGATGATCCCCCAGGGATGTCCAGCCCACATTAGCCATAATCCAGGGGAAACTCAAGATTACCATAAACAGTGACACAAACTCCAGGGGCCCCCCTTTGTGCTGAAAACTCTCATACCAGGATCAAATTAAGGCATAGCCCAAATCCACAGCACCCCCCATCACACTTCCCCACACATTAATTACAGAGGGCTTAAAATGTGGCTTGGAGATCAACATGCCTGATGGGGCAAAAGTCTCAATGTCTCGTGATATCTCAACCGGAATAACTAAGCAGTTAAACTCAGCAGTGCCAACACACCCCTTACAATTATAATAGAACACAGTAACAGAATACTTATCGAAAACATATTTCAGGGGTATTTTCCGATGGTCACGGGGCTCTGGGAACTCGCAGTCGTGTCTGCAGCAACCTGGGTCTCTTCACTATCTTCAGTTGCTACACCAGAGGGACACTGCATCACCATTAGGCCCACGGCTTCTTCCCGATGTAGCCCACTGTCAGGTGGCATGCTTGTGGCAGTCTGGAAGGGCGCTTCAGTCGGGAGGTCTTCGTCTTGTAGGAGATCTCTAGATGAAGGCGTGGGAGAACGCAGGGCTTCATAAGGATTGCGGGTCATGTATCTCACCAATGCTGCGCTTGCATCCCGTTGTTCCCTGACTGCAATTTCTGAGTGGGAACTTGTTCTGAGAAGGGGATGGTCTCTACGCTGGTGGCTGTCTCTCGTCATTCACTTCCTGCTATGCCATGGGATCCCACCATGGACCTCAGGTTGAGTGTCAGTGTCCATGGGCATTTCTTTGGAGTCCGGGAGGTCTATATGACTGGTAGGCCTGGGGGGGGTGCATGTAGGAGTTCTCTGATTGATCTCTGACCTGATGTACCAGAAAGTCCTCCAGAGCAGCTGGCGCCTCGAAAAAGAGCGGGACCCCGTTGTGCACTATTCGCATAGTGGATGGATAACGGAGAGAATATTGGATGCCCAGTTTCTGCATTTTATATTGGACTTGTGTATATTCTCTCCTTTTGTTCGTAAGTTCTTTTGAAAAGTCTTGATAAATAGAGATTGGGTGCTCCTGCCACTTCAAGCGACCCACTTGCCTGGAGCACTGTAACAATGCCTGTCACGTATTGTATGCCAACAATTTAATTAGGATTGCCCTAGACTTCCCCCCTTTCTCCGGCATCAGATTGAGAGATCAATGTGAGCGCTCTATTTCTGGCCGAAAATCCGTCTGGAGGCCCAGGATTTCAGGAAGGGCCTGCTGGTGGAACTGGACCGTGTCCTGTTTTTCTACTCCCTCTGGAAAGCCTAGCAGCTGCAAATTGTTCCTTCTGCTACGATTCTCAAGTTCGTCTACTTTAGCCAGAAGTTGATTAATTTTAGATTGCTGGTCCCTTTGAATGCCCCTGATCTCATCTTTGCTGAGTCGTATTGTAGTACCTGGTGTTCTATTTTAGGAAAACTTCCTGATATACTTTGAATAGCCATTGTAGTATGATGAGAAGCTTCTGTTACCTCATCCATTCTCTGCAGAAGCTTCTCAAACATTGTGTTAATATGATTAAGGTCTAGTGTTGAGCCAGGCGCCTCTGCCATGGTGTAGGCCGAAATCATTGAGGGAGCACGATGGGTAGAATATCGGCCAATTTGCACTGAAGAGGTATGACCAGAAAGCCACAGTTCTAGCGATTTTGAATTTTGCATAATCAGTAGTCAGCGGATGGTTATAATGTAAAAATTGCCAGATTTAGCTGTACGCATGCTGCAGCTCACAATTCAGGCTGCCATCCTGCTTGCCAGTTAAGCCATGCCCCCTCAAAAAGGTATTTTAAACAGCTTTTAGAGGTTTTGAATCACAGAGTTCTGAGAGCAAACTGTCTCCAGCTACCACTACACACACTCTACCCAGGCCAGAACTGAGACTGTACAGAACAATCCAGAGCCCATCTGACCTGCAATCCCATGAATCACTGCAGAATTTCATTGGAGCTAGATTACAAGGTGAAATGAGGCGAATTACATTGATTTTAATGTACTTCGCCTTAAAATTGGTGGAGAAGTGATTTGGGGAAGGCGGAATAACACAAAATCATTGGTTTTAATGGACTTTGTGTTCCTCCTTATGAAGCAAAGTACTCCGCTTCACATTGTGGAGTACTCCACGAGTTCTGTGTTACTCCGTGAATCACTTCGTGGAGCGAATTGGGGCCACTTCGCCCACCGCTACTTATAGTACTGCAACTCACATGCTGTACAAGAAGGAACATGAATTCCTATGGCTGTGCTTCCCTGATGAGCTGCAGCACAAAACTCCCTGAGTTAAAAACACATATTAATGAGTACAATGGTGGGGCGGTGAAGCCTGGAGAGATACTACAAAACAGGCTTACAATACATCCAAGTAACTAGAAGAAAAATGTATGTATTCGTGACATGATCGGGAATCGTGATTTGTGGCTGCATTTGTGACTGTGATAATGAAGAACATAATTTGGTGTCTATGGTGTGAGATAACCAATATGAATCTGTATTGGGAACACGAATGCCCATGGCTGTACTTCCCCAATGAGCTGCAGCACAAAACTCCCTGACTTAAAAACACATATCGATGAATACAATGGTGGGGTTGGTGAAGCCTGGAGAGATACTACAAAACAGGCTTACAATACATCCAAGTAACTAGAAAAAAAATTAATGTTGTGATTCATGACGTGATCATAAATCATGATTTGTGATTGCATTTGTGACCGTGATGATTAAGAACGTGATTTGTATCATGAGTGACTCATGATGATGGTCCTAACTTAAAAACGCATATTAATGAGTACAATGTTCATGCAGAACTATGCACCACACCTGTCCAGTACTCTTAAGGGAAGCCAAAGAAACAACTGTGACTTAAGTTACAGATGAAGATTGGGCCTTAAAGAGATGCAAATGCACAGACAGATTAAGATTGTGCTGCACACTGAAGAGATGCAGACACAAAGGCACAACACCTAACCACTGCTCACCATCAGAAATTCAAATCTGGAAAAGAATACCTTTGCCGGTTGGGGCGGGCCGCGGGGGCAGGATTGGGCACAGTACTGCACTGCTGCAGTAACAGTCACTAGTACTAGTACTAGTAAAGATACCACAAAGAAGTACAAAAATCACACAACTGCAGTGGATAGCAGGTTCACATTGCTGAAAGCAATACAAGAAGGAACATGAATGCCTATGGCTGTACTTCCCTGATGAGCTGCAGCACAAAACTCCCTGACTTAAAAACACATATTAATGAGTACAATGGTGGGGTGGTGAAGTCTGGAGAGATACTACAAAACAGGCTTACAATACATCCAAGTAACTAGAAAAAAAATGTATGTATTCGTTACATTAGGCCCAATCTCATCTGTAACTTAAGTCACAGTTGTTTCTTTGGCTTCCCTTAAGAGTACTGGACAGGTGTGGTGCATAATTCTGCATGAACATTTTACTCATTAATATGCGTTTTTAAGTTAGGACCATCATCATGAGTCACTCATGATACAAATCATGTTCTTAATCATCACGGTCACAAATGCAATCACAAAGCACATTTTCTGGAGCTGGAAGGACACTACTGCTTTATTCAACTGCAAGCTGTGTGAGAAATCTTATATTGCACTTGATATCTGTAACAAACATGCACTTTTGCTTAATTCTGTGGGAGGTGAAACTAACTACCCTTGGTAATTGCTTTTTATTCACATATTTATTTAGTGTTTAACCAAGAAGGGGCTTGCAAACTCTGTTTATCTTGTTAGTAACTTCAGAAGGATTTAAATACTGCATTTGGGTAGGTCCTTGGAGGTAGCTAGATTGTCTACTAGGATTTTCTGACAGTTAAACTATTTTTAAAGGAATTACAGGTGGCTGAGGAGTTGAAAAAGAAACTTGCAAACTCTGCTTATCTTGGAAGTAACTTCATAAGTGTTTGAATACTGCATTTTGGTTGTCCCTTGGGGGTAGCTGGATTGACTACTAGGATTTTGGGACAGAAACTATTTTTAAATAATTTACTGGTGCATAGGAGTTTGTGATAGTTAAACTATTTTTAACAAAGTTACTGTGGTTAAGGAGTGGTCATAGCAAAACCTGCAGTGTGAATTGAAACACAGACAGCCTTAGGGGGCAGGACATTGTTTTCAGACCAAATAGGTTGTATAGGAACAGGAAGGGCTACTTCATAACCATTGGCAACAAATTGCCCTGGGTGGAGATATCCAGACTAGGTCAGATTACTATAAGTTACTGGAGGCTGAAATTTTTAAAGACACAAAGCACATTTTCTGGAGCTGGAAGGACACTACTGCTTTATTCAACTGCAAGCTGTGTGAGAAATCTTATATTGCACTTGATATCTGCAACAAACGTGCACTTTTGCTTAATTCTGTGAGAGGTGAAACTAACTACCCTTGGTAATTGCCTTTTATTCACATATTTATTTAGTGTTTAACCAAGAAGGGGCTTGCAAACTCTGTTTATCTTGTTAGTAACTTCAGAATGATTTAAATACTGCATTTGGGTAGGTCCTTGGAGGTAGCTAGATTGTCTACTAGGATTTTCTGACAGTTAAACTATTTTTAAAGGAATTACAGGTGGCTGAGGAGTTGAAAAATAAACTTGCAAACTCTGCTTATCTTGGAAGTAACTTCATAAGTGTTTGAATACTGAATTTTGGTTGTCCCTTGGGGGTAGCTGGATTGACTACTAGGATTTTGGGACAGAAACTTTTTTTAAATAATTTACTTGTGCATAGGAGTTTGTGATAGTTAAACTATTTTTAACAAAGTTACTGTGGTTAAGGAGTGGTCATAGAAAAACCTGCAGTGTGAAACAGGAAAAGACAGTCTTTCAAGCAACAGAGGGAGGTGGATCTAAGTTTACGTTTGTTTGCTACAATTCTTAACATTTTCAGTGCAGGAAGAGTTTAAAGCACAGCTGACTTATTTTGGGGCTGACAGCTTTCAGAGCACAAACCACCAGGCCTGTTTTGGGGCTGGGGAGGTTTACCTGTGTCTGACTTGGATGTGTGGATTTTTCTCTGTTTGATTAGCAGGGTATTTTCTCTGTCAAATTGTTGTGTAGGGCATCTTGCTGACAGGAAGGCACTCATTGCAGCAGTGGGTCAGAGCTTTTAGCTGATTGTTTTGTGAGGGCACAGTTTAGGCCCAACCCCTTCCCACCCTCACTCCACCCACCCCTGGAAATAGTTCCTTTATACCTGGGGTTCTGATATATCATTTCCTCAAGAGTGCAAGGTGCATATCACTGTCATGTCCTCTCTAGCACACTGCACTGACAATATAAACATACACATTGTATAATATAAATATATATATGTATATTTCTATATTACAAACCAAACACACACACACAAAAAAAAATGTGGGGAGTAGTGCAATGTAATGGCGGTGGGGCAGCAGTCTTCTGGGAGTCTTTCTGGAGGCTGAGATGCTGCCCTATTTGCAGACAACTCTCTGCCCTGAGGGAGGAAGTTGCCCATCTTCAGGCCACACTGGACAGTAGTAAGGGGACCTTCCCCCAGGCCACACTGGATGGTAGGAAGGGAACCTCCCCCATCCAGGGAGCACCAGAGCCACCACCACTACCCCAGAGGTTGCGAAGAAAGCACAGCAGTTGGACCACAGTGCGCTCAGGGAGGGTGAGGATGGTGGAACAGAGGCACACCCAGTCAGTTGTTCCACACCACAATCCACACACCATTCTGGGGAGCATAGCTCCCCATGGATGCACCTGCAGAGGAGATTAAGGAGGCTGAGGACAACTGTCACAAGGAGGCCCACAGGAAGGAGGCAGAGGACACCACAAGGAAGGAAGCAGCTCCTGGTGGGGACCAATTATTAGGGGATAGAACTGGGGGAGCAGGGAAAACTGAAGTAAGGTGCCTGCCTGGTGCCATGGCTTGAGAGACAGGAAGCGCATCCTCAGGATCAGAGAACAGCTGCACAGGAATCTGAGCTGGGCGCCATTGTCCACCTAGGGACAAATGACTTGGCTAATCATGAGATTAGAGCAGTGCAGAAGGACTTTGTAGAATTGGGAGGGCTAAGACAAGTAGCCACACAATCTCCTTCTCTGAGGTGCTGCCTGTCAATGGCATGAGTGAGGCAAGGGTACTTTGCACCATGCAGTTTAATGAATGGTTGAAAAAATGGTGTGGGGCACAGGGGTTTGGCTTCATTGGGGACTGGGGTTCCACCTGGAGGACACCAGCCTATACTAGCAGGATGGTCTGCATCTGTCCAGGAAGGAACAAGCCTTTTTGAGCAATCGGTTTAAATGCTTCATTGGCAAGCTTTTAAACTAGTCAAGGGGGGAGGCACTGATAAACAGCAGGAAAATCCCAGCCTCTCCCTACAAAACAGGGTACTAAATGAGAAAAAGACCGAGGTAGACAGGTCAGTGGGGGATGCTGCAAAAGAAGGTAAAGCCATCCAAAATGGAGAGAAATGAGTACCAATGCCCGTAGTCTGAGTAACAAGCTTCCTGAATTAGTGGCCTTGATGGAGGAGGAACATCTGGATATCATGGCAGTCACAGAAACATGGTACACACAAAACCATGACTGGGACATAAACATACCAGGATACACTATCTACAGGAGGGACAGGAAGGGTAAAAGAGGAGGAGGAGTAGCTCTTTACATAAGGGAAGGAATCAAAGCAACAGAACAAAAGGGAAAACAGGGAGGAGAAGAAGCACTGTGGGTAAATTTGGAGAACGGCAATGGCACCACAATCCGCACAGGGGTTGTATACAGACCCCCTTCTCAGGGGGAGGAAATGGACAAGGAAATGATAGAAAGAATACTTAGAATGGCAGAAAAAGGGGGAGATATTGCTGATGGGTGATCTGAATATGCCAGATGTTAACTGGAATGCAGTTGCAGCAGCCACTTCAAAGAGTGGAGTTATTCTAGATGCCCTACAAGGGGCATGCCTTAGACAACTAGTATTGGAGCCCACTCGAGAGGGAGCAATCTTAGACCTGGTTCTCTCAAATGGAGATGAAGAGAGGATCACAGATGTAGAAGTGGGTAGCCATCTGGGAACTAGTGACCATCGAACAGTATGATTCACAATAAACACAGCAATAGAGTCAAGCCATACAAAGACAAAAGTACTGGACTTTAGGAGGGCTGACTTTGCCAAAATGGGTGAGTGCCTAAGGAATGCACCAGCAAATGGGCAGGAAGGAGGGGTGGAAGAACAATGGGGAATAATAAAAACTGCCATCACAGAGGTAACAAGCCTTTGTGTGAAGCAAATTAACAAAACGAAACGATGTAAGAAACCACTATGGTTCTCAAAGGAAGTGGCAGGAAGGTTCAAGAGAAAAGAAAGCATTCAGGAAGTACAAGGAATCACAGAAGGAGCAGGACAGGGAACTGTATCAGTTAAAGCAAAAGGAAGCTGGGAAGGCAGTCAGAACAGCAAAGGCCCAAACCGAGGAAAAGATAGCCAACTCTGTTAAGAAGGGGGATAAAACCTTTTATAGGTACATCAGGGAGCGAAGGAAGACCAAGGGAGGGCTAGTGAGGCTTAATAAAGAGGAGGAAGGGTGGGCAGAGGGTGACTGTGAAAAGGCAGAGATACTAAACAAATATTTTTGCTCAGTATTTACAAAGGAAGTAGGAGGCACCTAAAACAAACAGTAGAAACACTCTGGATACAGAAGTTGATACCAGCCCATTTACAGAAGAAAGGGTTCTGAAAGAACTCTTAAAACTGAAGGTGGACAAAGCAATGGGGCCTGATGGGATTCATCCCAGAATTCTAAAAGAACTAAGGTAGAACTAGTGACACCACTGACTACCCTCTTTAACAAATCATGGGAGGATGGGGTGGTACCCGAGGACTGGAGAAGGGCAGATGTGATTCCCCTTCACAAAAGTGGGAGCAAGGCAGAAGCAGAAAACTACAGACCTGTTAGTTTAACCTCAGTGGTAGGGAAAATGATAGAATCACTTCTGAAGGAAAGAATTGTTTAGCATCTAGAGGCCAGAGGGGCCCAGGACCCAAGGCAGCATGGATTCACAGCGGGAAGGTCATGCCAGACAAATCTGATGGATTTCTTTGACTGGGTGACCAAAGTAGTAGATCAGGGAGGGGCTGTGGACATGGCCTACCTAGACTTTAGCAAGGCATTTGACACAGTCCCACACAAAAGATTAATATACAAGTTAGCCAGCCTGGGAGTGGGTCCCAAGATGACAGCCTGGGTAAAGAATTGGCTGGAGAATAGGACACAGAGAGTAATGGTAAATGGAGTCCACTCTGAAGAAAGGGGGGTTACTAGTGGGGTACCACAGGGTTCAGTATTAGGACTGGTCCTCTTCAATATCTTTATAAGTGATATTGCAGAGGGACTGGAAGGAAAAGTATGTCTCTTTGCAGATGACACAAAGATCTGCAACAGAGTTGATGCACAAGGTTGGGTGGAAAAGATGAGAAGGGACTTGGCAAGGTTAGAGGAATGGTCAAATGTATGGCAGCTTAGATTCAATGCTAAGAAGTGCAAGGTAATGCACCTGGGAAACAAAAACCCAGGGGAAGAGTACACAATGGGGGGTGAGATACTAACAACAACAAAAATGGAAAGGGACCTGGGGGTAGTCATATCAGATGACCTAAAGGTGGGCAAACAATGTGAGAAGGCAGCAAGAAGGGCTGGGGAGATACTGGGATGCATAGGGAGAGGCATCACCAGCAGAAAACAGGAAGTTATTATCCCTCTGTACAGACAGTTGGTGAGACCCCATCTGGAGTACTGCATGCAGTTCTGGAGACCCAATCTCTGCAAGGATATAGACAGGATGGAGGCTGTCCAGAGGAGGGCAACTAAAATGGTGCAGGGCCTGCACCGGAAGACATATGAAGAGAGACTTAAGGAGCTGAATATGTATAGCCTCGAGGAAAGGAGAGAGAGGGGGAACATGATAGAAACTTTCAAGTATCTCAAGGGAATCAACAAAGTCCAAGAGGGTAGCATCTTTCAAAAAAAGAGGTGTGCAAGAACAAGGGGGCACAATTTGAAGATAGAAGGGGGCGGCTCAGAGGTAATTTAAGGAAGTATTTTTTCACAGAGAGGGTTGTGGATGCATGGAATGGCCTTCCGGAGGAGGTTGTGGAGTCAAAAACAGTGGTGGAATTCAAGCATGCATGGGACAGTCATAAGGCAATTCTAGGGGGTGGGGGTAGGAAGAAGTAGGATGCTGGTTAACTAGGATCTGCAGCTTATCCAATAGGTAGGGAAATGGGCAGACTGGGTGGGCCAAGCTCTCCTTATCTGCCGTCAAAATCTATGTTTCTATGGTTCTATAAATTACTATGTGGCACAATAAATGTGTCTGATTTGATGACATGCATCACACACATACTCACACACACAGTAAGTAATGCATAGCAAATTGAAAACTTCAGTAATATAACCACATATTTTAAACAAACTAAAATTATGCACTGATGCACCACAACAATCAGCAAAAAAATGACAAGAATTATTAAATATATTACTGTGTGTACATTAACACAGTTATAAGAAAAATATCACCCAAACAGAAAGAAATGTCTTTTTCTCCAAGTTAATCTACCTACACCACAGATACACCCCTCCCCCAAAGCACACTTCCACTGTCTCTCAGTATACAGCCTGAATGTTGTACATTAACATTCAAAATCCACACACAAACAATAAATGCTCGATGATATGAGCATAGGAGGGTTTCCTACAATCGATGAACTAAAGTTTCAGCAAAAGAAAAGACTTGAAAAGGCTTTTTTCACAGCTTTTAAAAGGTTTGAATCGCAGAGAGCTCTCAGAGCAGACTGTCTCCTACAGCTTTCTACCACACTACCCTGAACTGAGGCTGTGCAGAACAATCTAGAGCCCATGTGACCTGAAATCCCATGAATCACTGCAAAATTCACCTTTGGAGCTTAAAAACAAGCAAAGTGAGGCGAAGTACATTGTTTTCAATGTACTTCTTCGCCTTAATAATTGATGGGTAGTGGTTTGGGAAGGCAGAGTAATGCAGATCATTGTTTTCCAATGGACTTGATGTTTACCCATCATAGGATACTCCATACGCGTGCAGACACTCCGGTCACCTTCCTCCATGAATCACTTGAAAGTGAATTGAGCCACTTCCCATCTCTAGTTATGTAGTCCCCCCCCATACTTTGTAGATTTCATTTCATTTCATTTTTAATTTTTATACTGGGAAACCTTAATGGGCAAATACCCTCTTTCATAAGTGCCCCGCTGAGTGAACAGTCATCAGGTTACAAACGAACATAGTGACATTTGAGAAAACAGAAGACTATTACAATTGAAGTGTGCTAGAAGCAGTTACATAAGTGCAGGGGAGAGTTACGATATGAGTCAGAAACGGTTGCAAATGGCTTGGAAGGATAGGTACTGAGCACAGGCGTGATTGAAACTGGAGATGGATGTCATTTCAGTAAGAGAAGTGCACAGATGGTTATACCAGGAAGTGGCCCTGTAGGTAAGAGATCTTTGTCCTAGGCTGCTGTTCATTCTACAGGTGTAGAAGCAATGGCCCTCAGATGATCTTGTGACTCTTTTTTACCAGTTCCTGAAGATTTCCGGGATGCTTGGGGGGGGGGAGGAGCAAGACCTAATGCTACTTTCTGAAGAAATGCAAGTGCAAGGAGTTTAATACAAAGGTCCAAGGGGAGACAATTTGCAGTGGAGGGATGGAGGCAGTGGTGAGTTCAGGATGGAAGGTTAGGTTGGAACCTACAGATCATGTTATAGAGTACCCTAATCACAGACAGAACAAACTCACCAGAGGAGGAATAAATTAGCAAACCATACTCAATCAGTGACAATAGAAGATCATCTGATAACATTTTCAGAGTCAGCTGTAAGGCATTTTTTAACTCTGGGTAGCACACCCAGCCACTGGTGAAGTTTTTCCGTAATGTACGCAACATAGGGTTCAAAGAAAAGTGAGTTGTCAAGGAGGATTCATTGTCTATCTCTATTTGCTCTCCTGAGGAATCCGACAGGATTAGGGTGCTGAGGCAGGGTTTATGTGAGCCTGAGAAAAGCATGATTTTAGGCGTTGTTTTGTGTTATGCACCAGTTTGTGATGGTTAATCTAGCTGTCCATGGAGGACAGGTCAGAATAGACAATTTTGTTAATACTGTTGATGTCCTTGTCCACACTAAACGTGACTGCATCATCGGTGTAGAGGACAACGCTCATTTGGGGGCAGGCTGCTGGTAATGAATTTATAAAGAGACAAAATAGGAGATGCCCCAGGATTGATCTCTGAGGTACACCACAGGTAACCATGACCAAGTCGGAGAGGAAGTTATGAATTTTCATCCTCTGTACCCTGTTGCTCAGGTAGCTCTTGAACCAGGCCACAGCATTGGGGAGAAGCCCAGCTTCACCAGAGCATCAAGTTGAAGCAGATGTTCAACAAGGTCAAATGCCTTGGTTAGATTGGTTAGATTTATTTATTTATTTATTTGTATTTCGGATGACACCTTTAAGACAAGGGCTCTTTTACAAAGGTTCCACATCAAGGCAATAAAGACAATAAGGTACAAAACATAACATGATCGTTACAATGGAACTTACAAAAAAAAACAGCAAGTAAGGTACCCCAGGGGTGTCACATCTGGGTAAGGATAAAAAGGCCAGTAAGGTGGAGGGGACAGATGATGCTATCTCCGCCAAAAGGGTGTGGTTAGCCCTCAAGGCTCTAAAGAAAGACAAATCTCCTGGGCCGGATGGCATTCATCCGAGAGTACTATGGGAATTGGCGGACATACTGGCTGCACCCTGGTGGAGCTTTTCAGCAGGTCACTTGAGACAGAGAGGAACCTAGGGATTGGTGAGAGGCACATGTGGTACCAATCCATAAAAGGGGTCGAGGAAGTACCAGGTAACTATAGACCCATCAGTTTGACCTCGGTGGTGGGAAAATTAATGAGAGTATACTAAAGGAACGATTGGGGTGTACTTGAGGAGGTGGGACGTCGGATAGTCGGCAACATGGGTTTGTGCGGGTAGATCATGTCAAACCAACCTTGTGGAGTTCTATGAATGGGTAACATCAGAACTGGACAGGGGTAAGCCTGTGGATGTATTATTCTTGGACTTCAGCAAGGTGTTTGACTGTCCCCCACAATGGTCTGGTGGAGAAACTGATGGGGTTAGGAGTAGGCCCTTTGATGGTCAGATGGATTGAAAACTGGCTAGCTGGATGCACTCAGAGAGTAGTGGTCTGTGGGGAGCTCTCGAACCCTAGAGAGTTTGGTAGTGGGTACCGAGAGGCTCAGTCCTGGGTCCGATCCTGTTTAAGGCATACATATCGGACATCAGGAGGGTATAGGGTGTGAAATGAGTATCTTGCAGATGACTCCAAGATGGGAGCAGTAGTTGAGAGAGAGAAGAGGGAGGTTGGCCTGCAAGGGACCTGGATACCCTGGAAAGCTGGGCTCACACATGGAAATTAAATTCAATATCACCAAGTGCAAGGTGTTGCATCTTGGTCGGGAAACCTAAACACAGGTACACCCTGGGAGGGAGGCGCTGGAGGCCTCAATAGGGGAAAAAGACCTAGGGGTCATGGTGGATGCATGTATGAATAACTCTGAGCAGTGCAGGAGAGCGGCTAGCAAGGCAAACAGGATGTTGGGATGCATCGTAGGGGGATCACCTCTAGGAGCAAGGAAGTGATTCTGCCGCTGTACAATGGACTGGTTAGACCACACCTTGAGTACTGTGTACAGTACTGGAGACCACACTTGAAGAGGGACATACAGCTCCTGGAGAGGGTACAGAGGAGGGCAACAAAGATGATATGAGGGCTAGGGGATTTGGCGTATGAGGACAGACTTAAGGAGCTCTGCCTGTTTTCATTGGAGGAGAGGAGAGACAGAGGGGACATGATTGAGATCTTCAAGTACCTCAAGGGAATAAATAGGGTAAACATGGAGGGGATCTTTAGACTAAAGCATGGAGGTATCACCAGAGGGCATGGTTTGAAGTTGGAAGGTGGAAGGGTGAGGGGGGAAAAGAGGAGGAGGTTTTTCACTGAGAGGGTGATGTACCCTTGGAATGCACTACCTGGTGAGCTGGTTCAGAGATCCACAGTGGAGGGCTTCAAGAGAGGGTGGGACAGACACAGAAAGTGGATGTATCAGATGATGGCCTGTCCCAGGGGGGTGGGGATGGATGATACGGGTTTCTGGAGCACAAGGGATGGGAGGGTCTCGGCACCCAACTAAGGATCTAAGGTTCGAGCAGACTCGATAGACCGTAAGGCCTAATCTGCTGGCAAATAGTATGTTAGTATGTAAGGTTACAATAATAGCAGCCAAAGGCCTTGTCAAGGAATTGTGTTGCAAGTTAATTATACAGTACAAGTCATAGGTGGCTCAGTGAAGCTTTGTTAGGAGTGGGTTAGTGGGAAAAGAGAAAAAAGAGTGGTGGTGAGGGGATGGTATGGGAGAGAGAGAGGGAGGAGGAGAGAAATAGGGAGGGCATTGTGTTGGGTATGTGGCAGATGGGAAATAGCAAGGGAGGAGGAATGGGGGGGATGAAAAGGAAGAGGAGACAGATTCATCCTATACCCAGTAATAGGGGTAGGAGAGGAGGAGGAGGAGCTGAGGCAATGAGGATGGATGCTTGAGGGTAACATGCCTGGAGGAGCTGAGCTGCTATACTCACCCTTATGTAATATAGAACTGGCATGACTGTATGGAGAAAGGCAAGATCAAATATCGGGTCTCCTGACCTAGTTGTAACTACAGTATGAACTTGAACAGTTAAAGTAAAGTTGGAAGTGGGTTGCACTACTGTCTTTAGTGTCATTTATTTGGGTCTCACACTGACAACGTTCATCCCCATAATTTAGAGCCAAGAAGGATCTGGGAATTAAATATAAGTATTCACTGTAAAAGATACCTCACATGAAATTCAACCCTAGACAGGGATGATCAGGGACATCAGTCAGGGACTGATGGGGGTGCCTACGCCCCTGTAGATACTCTCATCAGCGTAACCAGGAACCAGTAAGTCACAAATGAAGGGGGTTACTGAAATATCACAATTTCAGCCAATCATATATTGCACGCTACTGCTGATACCAATGTAATCCACTGGTAATTAATTTAATTTGTCACACAGGAAACAGTGATGTCTAACTGCAGAGGGATTCATCCTGGTTGGAGGCACTGTACCAGTGATTGCCTGGAACTTGTGAGGAAGTTAGAGGGATATGACACCAGATACCAGGAAATGCTCAATTCACAACATGTGATTTGGATCAAGTCTGGTGCAAGATGTACACTACTAAAATGTAGCATAGTGGCTTGCACTGGACACATTTTACATGAACTAGAATGGAGTAGGTGAGCACTATCTGATGATGGTAACCAGAGCACCTAACAATTGAATCAGTGATTATGCTGGGTTTGCAGGTGGGACTCCTGCATTGTTTATCACAAGTTTGGGTGATACAGCAAATGAGTGGATACAAAGCCCTCATTTTGTGATGCATACAAGTAAAATTCATAATTATGCCTCAAGGGCAGCAAATTCAAATCTCATGTCTCTCCATTTGGAAAAAGATGGCAGTACTAAAGAATGCTCAGCAGGTGGCAGCAGTTATAGAATCCACACAGCTCTCACTCCATTCTGACCCCTTTCCAGAGATGTACATAGTAAGTTTAGGTGAGAAGGCACTTTAGGGTCACAAATCCCTCCCCCCCCATGTCATAAGCAGGGATGAACATAAGAATGTATTTTGAGCAAACATGTATACTTATTCATAGGGATTCCCTACCCACTCTACTATAAAGACTATTGAGCCCCTTGGTAAGCATAGATGTGTCCAGGCTCACATTAAAGGCCTGAACATACTGTTTGTTTTCATATTCACTGTTTCTGCTGTCAGGTTGTTCCATAGGTTCACACCCCACTGAGAGAGAAAGTGCTCCCAATGTCACCCTAGAATTTACCACCTATGAGTGTTGGGGTGTGTCACCACATCCTGCTAGTATACACAAGATCAAACATCTCCAAATGTTCAATCTTGTTAATACCCTTGAGTATGCAGAATTCTACCACTATGTCCCAGTTCCATGTCATAACGGCGATCACAGAAAAGCGATCACCATTATGGTGAGTGTACATCACCAAAAATCAGTTTCAGTGATGCACACTCACAGCGCACAGCAAAAGGGCACTGGAGAGCGGGATCTTCACACCTGCATCCCCCTATTAAAGGATTCTGAACTCCGTGGGGTGCAAAACAAAAAAAAAACAGAAAATCCCGGACTGGCACAAAAAAAAAAATGAATGTGGCCAGAACCGAACAAGGCACTCTCCCAACTCTAGCCTGCCACCAACCCACCACACCACACATGCCTGCTTGGCAGCCCACCACCATGCTACACCTCACAAACCCTCCCTCCCTTTCCACCCGTCACATGGCATGTTCACTCCCTCCTCGTGTGCGTGTACATATAGCAATATCCTTTCGCTATATTCGCCAACCCCCCCATCCGTTCGCCCTCCCTGTCCAGTAGCCCTGTGCACAGATGCTGTGATTGAGTCACCGTTTTTGAAAGAGCTCCATCATGGTAGCCCTAGTCGCAGGCTACACCATGTCCCCTCTCAGCCAAATTTCCTCCAAGGTGAACATGTTAAGGGCTCCTAAACTTTTGTCCCCCATAC
This sequence comes from Neoceratodus forsteri, assembly GCA_016271365.2. Classification (NCBI taxonomy): domain Eukaryota; kingdom Metazoa; phylum Chordata; order Ceratodontiformes; family Ceratodontidae; genus Neoceratodus; species Neoceratodus forsteri. The sequence continues at coordinate 1,173,500,643 of CM057453.1, read as the reverse complement.
CCTTGATTATTTTGGTTGCCCTGCATTGCATTCTTTTGACTACTGTAATATTGTTATAGCATTGAAGAGCCCAGAACTACACATAGTACTCCAGTTTAGGTCTGAACAGGATCTTGTAAAATGGCTAGAGTACTTACCCTGCTCTGGTGGTCACCCCTTTGTGATGCACCTCAGCATTCTGGAAGACCTCTTGGTAACAACTACATACTGATTGTTATACATCAGCCCCTTATCTATTATAACACTCCTGTTCTATCCCATCTCCACTACAGCAAGAAGATCCCAACACAGTGTGTAAGTCCTACCTTATCCAAATGTAGCACCTAGCACTTGGCTACTCTGAATAGGAGGCTCCAGGAGCCTGTGTAATCATGCGGCTTATTCAGATCCTCTTGATATCTGTCCCATTCCTCAGGGTAGTCAAACACCCTTGCCAGCTTATTATCCTTGGCTTACTTCAGCAGACTGCTGAACACCCTAGCTTCCAGAACATTGCTGAAGATGCCAAACAAGAGTGGCCACAGCATTGATCTTTGAGGTTCACCACTTAGTATACCTTTCCAATCAGAGTAGTAACTGTCCACCACTCCCTCTGCTTCCTGCCCCATATCAGTAAGCAATCCACCTTTAGTATGTTTTATATACACTGCAGTGGGGTACTTTGCCCAAATGTTTGTCACATGCTGCTGCAGAGTAGCCTTTGCTGAAGTACAGATGGAATACAGCCAAAGCTCTGTCCATCTCCATGGACATTCCTCTCAAAAAAGGTGATCAGACTGGTTTAGTTTGATCTACCCTTCATAAACCTATGCTGAGAATGGGCAAGAAATCTGGCCTCAGCCAAGATCTCCATTATCCTATCCTTGATAATGGCTTATAAGACCTTACCAGCAGCCTGTAGCTATGCAGTGAAAAAAAATGCTCCTTTCCTGATACATAATCTTGGCAAAAAACTTTGTTAATTCATCAGTTAGGGTTTCAGTGGCGATAGTTTGGAAATGCGCTGTTAGGGTTTTTAACCCTAACACCCCACCCCCAACATGCATGTGGCAACAGGCATAAGGTGTGTGCCTTGGGGTTGTCAGCTCTAATGCTCACCCCTTTCCATGAGTAAGTAAGCTGAGATGGGTACAGTGTAGCAGAATAGGGTGAGCATTACGGCTGACAACCCCAAGACACACAACCCACACCTGCGGCTGCGTGCCGGGGGCGGGGTGTTAGGTTTTGAAACTCTAGCACCACATTTCCAAATTTTTGTTACTGGAACCCTAACAGATGCATTAATTAATTTTTGAGAGATTGTAATGGTATCCTTATTTCCCCATGGGAGTGCAAGGCCATGAGGGCCCTGCATTCCTATCAGTGTACAATCCTATCTGTATTTGCATGTGGGATTCCAGGGACCCTCATCCAACCATAATTCTTGAGATAGAGTGGAGGACCCTGCGCTACCATCTCATAGTGTGCAGCACCAAAAGACACCTCTCATTGCAAAGTTATCCTATGGAGAATGCAGCAAAATCTGAAACCTGTGTAACTAGGCACCAAATTAATACATTTTCACAAAACAAGCAAAGGGCATATTGGTGGCATAAGGCCTTAGTACCCTAAACATTTCAGAGCAAAATTATAAACCATTTCTTCACAATGTAGTGACAAAGAAACTACTGTCTAAACCTCACATTACAATGTTATCCTATGGGAAATAAACCAAAGGTTAAAGCTGCAGAACTCCGCAGCACAGTAATATATTTTCACCAAACCAGCAAAAGGCACATCTGCAGGGCAAGCCCTTTGTACCCTGAAAATGTCAGACCAAAATCAGCAACCATTTGTGAACTATGGAGTGACAAACAAACAACTGTCTTAAAATTCCTTTTTCGAAAATTGCGAAAAATAATCCTTTTCTGTGGTTCCTTTTTCACAATTTGCAGAAAATGAAAATCCTTTCTTGCAAATTGCGAAAAAGGATTCTGTTTCATGATTCCTTTTTCACAATTTGTGGAAAAAGAAAAATCCTTTTTCACATATTGTGAAAAAGGATCCTGTTTTGCTGCTTTTTTCCCATGGTTTGCGTAAAAGGATTTCCACATGTTAAAAAAACACATCTCTGAGTGACTTACTAAAAACAGAATTGGATTGTATGGGTCCCGATTAAGTAAAGACAACTGTTGTTGTCTACTAAACTCATGCATTTTTTAAGTTATTTAATTTTGTTGTCACCAATAACTGAAAACAAGACAGCGGCAGCACAAAAAAACATTCTGCATTTGTGGCAAAAGATTTCATGTTTACGAAAAAGGATTCTGCATTTGTGATAAAGAATCCTTTTTTGAGCGGAACATCTATCTGGTCCCATAGGAAATAATGGGAAACTTTAAAATGTAATAACTTTGGAACAGATTAATATTTTTTCACCAAATCTTCAAAGGGCACATCTGTGGCCCAAGACCTATATACACTAAAATCTTAGGCCAAAATTCCATAGTTTTTGCGCAACAGCATGACAAAGAATTTCACCAAAAACAGTCATTTTTGCATTTTTTGACAATCCATATCTCTGCATCCACACATGTGACTGGATTGAAACTTGCCACATAAAGAGATCCTTGGTCCCTGACCAAGGCATGCAAAATTTCATGCAAATTGCTTAACGGAGAACTACTGGCAAACTTAATGCAGCAATCGCTGCAAAGTTCAGGGCATCAGTACCCTGATCTGCACTGTACTCACACTATGCATAGCAGGATTTTTATAGCTCAACACTAGTAACGTTTCCAAATCTGAGGGGTGTAGCTGACATTTTCTAACATGCAAGCATTGACCTTCCAAGACTGCACTGCAAACAACGTGATACACTGATGCTGCACTGCCCCTTCATGTATTGTGCCCTTATATATGGAGATTTAAAAATGTCCCTACTTCCTATGCCCAGTGCTATTTTTACACAATTTGCCTAAATACCATGTGCATGCCTGGCATATACATGTCATACACATGGCAGGGGTGGGCCAAGCAGTCCTTATCTGCCATCAAATTCTAAAAATTTTCCTTGACACTTTTTCTACAAGTGGGAAAGGCAAGGAACTGTGTACGTTTTCCCAGTAAGTAAAGTTCACGTTTCTTGTTTTACTGGGAAAGATCTATAGAGCAAGGCTCATTTTTAAAAATATCCCTTAAAGAGGGCTTGATGCAAATTTCATAAGCAAAAACACTAAAATAAAAATACAAGCAACATCACAGTTTTTGATGTTTACAGTAAAAAAGACAATAAATAAAATACATGGAACAGCACAGATTTGAATGACCTAAGCAACAACATTTTACAAATTCTAACAAAATGAAGGTATATACACAAATAGGATTCTGCAAATTTTTTAGTTATAGTTATGAGTGATCTTAGACACTTGAAAACAGGCAGGGAGGGTAGTAAATGATTTAGACTTGACCGACTGTCATGGATGCTAAATTTCTAGATAAGATATTTTGTTAAGAGTAAGACAACAATGACGGACATGCAATGACATTTTAGTTTAGCATCATGGATTAAAATAATTTCACTAATTCTTTTGTGAAATGTGTTAAAGAAACTATAAAAAAGGGATTCTCAAGATATTTGAACTGTAAACTTCAGGAGGCTCTACAAAAGGTGTTCTAATCTTTTGAAATAGGCATCCAGCTGAAATGATGAAGTGAATTCAATACGTTTCCTCCTGGTAAACAAGATAAACTATCTAACATAGAGACATAGCTGTCTTCTGTTCTGGTCATTGCAGTAAACAAAGGAGGTACAAAATCCTTTTAACCAGGAAGGAATGGTACAGCATAGTGAATGACATCTGTTACCATAACGAATGGCCCCCATGCACTAAGCTTACATGTCACATATCCACAGCAGGTAGGCTTCCCTAAGTGTGTCAGCCACACAGTGGGGGTCCTGTGGACCCCTGTAGCATTCAAAGAAGGGGTACATGCACCTTCTGGACCTAATTCCCTGTCCATCCATGCAAATATGCACTCAGATGGATTGGGGGAGTGGCCAGGGGGCATTCCCACACTCTGCACCATTCACTAAGGTGTGGAGTGCTAGGAGAGGGGAGTGCAGCTATGTGGGCAGGGACCCTGGCATAGTTGCTGCATGCCTCCCACATACCACACCTGTTGGCTGTGGCAGAACATCTAGCCCTCCCTTTCATGTTGCCCCAGCCCACATATCAGGAAGAGAGTACTTGGTGCAGCCATTGTAGTACCAGCCCGACATGACTGTATTTTTGGGATGCATGGTGACCCACAATCCCCTGTTCCATATAGAGCAGGGGATTCACATTATACCCAGGATGGGCATATGAATGGATGCCTGCCTGTGTCTGCCACTCTGACCCCATAAACCAATGCATGGGTGGGGCGGGGTCATGAACAAGCGACCTGTGTTAGCCAGCAGTAATGAATGTCATGCCCTGTACCTGACTTGTACACTCATCCCACATTAGGGCAAAGGCCCCTATTATTACCCTGACACTTCTCTTTTCCTCCATGTGCCACACTATGACAATCACCCCATGGCTGCACCCAAATGATGAACACAGGATTAAGTGGCTTACACATAAACTCTGCTTCCTCATGAGGCAGCACAATGCACTGTAGCCACACCAATTGGCTGTCCCACAGTAATTTATTATGGGTGAGATATTCAGAAATGCGCCAAAGGGATGCACAACCATGGCGCAGCACAAGTCAACTGAGCATTGGTGCAGTGACTGTTATATTCAATGGTTGCGCACTGCAACATGTGCCAGTGCAACATGGCTGATTATCGCAGGCACTGCACCATGACACAGTGAGAGGTGCATCAGGAAGCAACCAGAAATGCACCATAGCACAACCATGGATGTTCAAGGGGCAGAGGAAGATGTGCCAAGGCACAGCAGGAACAGCCACAGGCACAGCAGGGAGCCAGGCAAGGGGGAAGAGGGGGCAGTGCAGAAAGGTGGGGGCACCAGGCCAGGAACACTGGCAGGGACACAGCCAGCACACAGGGTACCACTGCACATGGGGTGCTGGTAAGCAGCCGGCGTCCCCCCGATGGAGGACACAGGGCACAGGTGGCACTGATGTCCAGGGGCATGCACCCTAGTCCACCACGCACCGGAGGGCACGCGGCCACCCGGCCAACAATAGGCAACACTCTGACACACGGCACCCACCACACACACACGCCACACAGTCCAAACTGCCAGCCCAGTGCCACTCCATGGCACAGTCACTGACCAAGGGGCATGCCAACACCATGCATGTGCCACCCCATGACACAGGCACACTACACAGCCACCCACCACATGACTGCAGCATGGACCCATTCGCCAGCTGCAAAGCAGACACGGACACAGAAGGGTAAACAGGTAACAGATGTAATAGTAACAAAGCAACACAGCTGAACAGAATACAGTAAACAAAGGGGAGGGGATGTGTAGCTGGGAAGGGGTCAGGGAACAGGGCCTGTACTGGTGGAAGGAGGAATGTAGGGGAAGGAAGGATGGACAGAGGTGAGAAGGGGGCTGGGGAACATCATGGCCGGCCACGACCTGCTGGCACCTGTCGCCTCCCCTTGCGCCGATCCTGGAGCAGGATCCGCCTGGTCTGGTCGTCGATCTCCATGGTATGCGACATGATCAAGATAATTTGAAGCAGCAGGCAGCAGTATAACGGGAGCCTGGAACCCCTCTGGACATCTATGGCAGAGGAAGGGACAGGTGATCAGTGCATGTCCAAAGCACCCTAGCCCTCCCCCATGTACAGCGGACAGTGAGAACACACGCCCCTGGTGTGGCACCCTGACCACTTGCAATAGGTGGGCCTATGCCTGCCGCAAACCCAGCAAGCCACGTCAGTACACCACGCTGGACTCCACTGCCCAAGGGCCATCCAACAGCACAGCGGCAGGCAGGAGGCATGGTGCTGCAGTGGAACCGCAATGGCACAAGTAGTAGCCGGATGCACACCCGGTCCACCAACAGCTGCCACACATGCGCAATGGCTGCCCCATGGTGCCACGCACAATGCATCATGTGCCAAACTCAGCTGCCATGGCACAAGGCACAGGGGACCAAGGCCATACGCCACCCCTGCTCCCTACCCTGCACAACAATGTGGGAATGCACAGTGCCTACCTGCTCCCCATGGCACTCCGCGCACTGGTCCTGGCACTGCACACCTGTCCAGGCCTCTTCCAGCAGCCGATGGGCCCGCAGCAGCCTGCTGCAGACCACTAGGTACCCCAGCCACCCTGGCAGTCCTCTGGTCTTCAGGTCATAGGACAGGAACACAGACAGGCACACATCAAACCACAGCCACAGCATGACACCACTGCCCCCACCACCCAAGCACAGAGTGCACCCCAGCCTGGCAAGGCTGCAGGGCAGTGGCACAGCACAACCAGTGACTGGCAATGTCATGTTACAGGGCATGCAATGACAGGCCCCCCAGCCTGGCATGCAGCCCTGCCAGTCACATGGAACAGTGGATGTGCACAGAAGCAGACAGAGCCCACTTACCTGGCCATGGCACGGCCCCCCTCTGGCCATGCGCCTGCAGTGCCCTCAGCCTCTCTGGATTCCTCCATACTAGGTCCCCATACTGGTGGTGACACTGTTCCCTGGTGCGCAGCCCACCAGTGGCCTGGACAAGCCCTTTGGTAATGTCCTGCCACACCTCAGTCCTGGGTCTGTTGAGGGGCTGCTGGCCAAACAGGCCAGCAGCATGGGGCTCCACTTGGGTGACCAGGTTCACCAGCTTGATCTGACTCCAATTACTGGCACGGGGCACTGTGCAATGCGGCATGGTTCTGCAGCAATGTAGCAGGCCAAAATGGCACCCAGTAGTGCATGTGCACAATGTGCACGGGATGCACACCTCACACAGAGATGCGCTGTCCGCGGCAATTGTGCATCTCCGGGGATGCATGGCATGGGTGTGGCCACACCGACACATGGGACAAAAGTCTCTGGGGAGCATAGGGCAGGGCGTGGATCAGGGGTCAGCATGTGCAATGTGTGCATGAGCGCTATTGGGCCCATAACACATGTTGCGCAAAGGGCCATGAGGGCACCAGGCCCCATAGGCCCTATAGTGCCCCAGCAGTATAGGCCCTATAGTGCCCAAGCACCATAGTCTCTATAGCACCTGAGTGCCATAGGACCTATAGCACCCCAGTACCATAGGGTCCATGGCACATAGGGCATGATGGCCCCTATAGCACACCTAGCATATGCTGTGTAATAGGCGGTAGCAAATGCCATTGCACATGTGTGTTGGCAAGTGCCCACTGTGCATGTCACAGCATTGCACAATGACATACACCAGAGCAAGTTCATTTCATGATGCGTAACAGCACGATATGCAGATTAGCTCATCAACCTATCCACGGCACAATGAGGGCATTTGCACGTTATTACAGTTGTGCATCGGCTCATTTGCATGCGATTCACTATAAAGGCACTGCACAACATCACAGGCCATGGACCGGTATTGCAACCATCAGAAGTAAGTTGTGCCTGCCAAGGGAATGGCCAGCACAGGGTGCTGGATGGCTGGGGTGGGCCACTGCAGCCACTAATCAAATGTCCATGTCCACAGGAAGCATCATGTCCTAGCACAAGGAGGGTGAGGAGCATGGGCCTGCCCGGAAGCGCAGGACCAACTTTACGAGAGTGGAGGCAGATGCCCTGCTCAAGGCATACCTCTACAGGAAGCCTTTGCTGAGTGGCACCACAGGCACACCCCAGGCCAGGGCCGTGGCCTGGGAGGAGGTGGCGGAGGCCGTGAATCAGCAGGGCAGCCACCAGCAGTCTATACAGGAGTGCAAGTAAAAGGTGGGTACTGACAAGTGTTGGATAAAGGAGAAGGTGGCAGCCATTCGGGTCTCCAGATTGGCCATAGATGGTGGCCAGGCCACCGTGACACAGCTTACGCTGCAGGAGGAGATGGTGGTGGCCACCATGTGGCATAGTGCAGTGGAGGGTGTGCCAGGTGGAGGTTTCCAGACTGGAGGAAACCCATCACTGCATGGTAGGTATGGCAGGCTGGCAGGCGGGGGGGGGCCTAGAACCTGTGGACTGGGGCCTGTCGAGTCGGCGGCTCTAACACATCTCTGTTCCCTTACAGCACTGGCTTGCCAGCATGTGGTGGTAGGGGCACCTGCAGCTGTCATGGAAGCCCGCCCAGCCCCAGAGGACCAGTCATCCACCTCAGTGGGCATCCAGGAGCCTGATAGGATGCAGAATACCACTGCCATTCAGCAGGATGTCCCAGGCTTGGTGGCGGAAGCGGCCGTGGCTGTGTTCCAGCGAGACGCCACCCATGGCGTGCTCTGTACAGAGACACAGATTGGGGCGGGGTCTGACACTGATGACGATCTGACCATAGTCCTGAATGGCGGGGGTCTTATCAGAGAGGAGACACCCATACCATCCACCAGCACTGACAGTGCACCCAGTGACCTGTTGGTGGTGGAAAAGCTGCCCGCTACTGCCCCTGGTGCCACTGTGTGTGCAGGCATAGTGAAACAGCGTGGCGGGGTACCCGCACAGGTGCTGGCCAGCACATAGGGGCTGGAGGGGTAACAGCAGCAGATGGCTGGAGACATTGGGAGGCCAGGTGCCGCATCCACCATGGGGCACCTGTCATTGCCCATCCCCATGAGAACCACGCTGTGCAGCACCCACCTGAGTGGGGGGGCCGTGCAGCACAGTCATATGACAATGGTGGATTGGCACCTCACCAATGCATCCCAGGGTGCTGAACCCTTGGCCAAGCACCCCTGATTGCTGTGGGCCTCCATGGAGCAACAGGTGTTGCTCGTGGCTGGAGTGTGGGCACTCTGCACAGAGGTGCACCAGGCAGTCGAGCAGCGCAAGAGGGGCACAGCGCAGATCCTGGAGGCCAATCAACACCTGCGAGAGGACATGACCGCAGCCCTGGACTGCATTGCCAATGTGATCTCGGTCAGCCTTGCCCCACTGGCTACCACAGGGCGTGGCTGACCACCACAGACACTGTGGAGTACAATGTCCACCCCACGGCCCTGATGTTGGATGACCCCAACTGTGTCGGTGCCAGGCTCTGCTGTGGGCATCTAAGGCACACCTGGTGCAGGCCTGTTTTGGAGCCTGCAGACCCCTGCGAGGATCCGGTCATGGTTCCACAGTCCCACCCCTGCGGGCAGTTGCAGACCCCCCTGTGGCCCTCGTGCAGCCTGTGTCTACTAGGCAGCCACAGCATGGCCGTCCCCGTGACTGTGGTGGACGTATGTCTGCGTGGTGGACCTGATGTGCATGTCTCCCTGTCTGCAACCAAAGACCTGTGTACACATGGGCATTGTGTGTGTGTGTGTGTGTGTATGCATGGCATGGTCATGGCAGCTGTGTGGTGCACCACATGCTGCCCATGTGTGCACCTGCCCAGCCTCTGGCCCATGTGGTGTGTGCATGATGATGCCTTCTCAACACCAGTTGCACATGTGCACTGGTGCCCTGTGTCTGACCCATGCCATGCACTTGCACCCAGTCGCGTGCCTACGGGTGCCACTGTGTGTGTGTGTGTGTGTGTGATGCTGTGCAGTGCTGTGTGGTGTGGTGCTGCATGTGGCTGTGTGGCACTGCACTGCCACTGCCCCGCGCCTGTGTGCGCATGGCCTTGGCCATGCCCACACATGGCTTTATGCCCTGACACTGTGTCAGTTCTGTGCATGGGTGTTTGTCCACCTACCTGCATGCACTGTAGTGCTCCTCTGAAATTGTGTATTGCTGGTGGCATGCCAGCCACATGAGCTGGGGATCCCTCCGCCCTGGGGGGGGCTGCCCACTACCTCCTGGCCCAGTGCCCATTTTGTCCCCACTGCTGTTTCCCTCATCGGCCTCAACAGCTATCCCACAGTCAAATGCCATGTTGTGCAGCATGCAGAAGGCCAGGAATAGGCCATAGGCCTTTGAGGGGCTGTATTGTAGGGCACCACCAGACCTGTCCAGGCAATGGAACCATGCCTTCGGCATCTCAAACACATGCTCAATGATGTTCCATGTGCTGGCATGTGCCTCATTGTACTGCTGTTCCACTGGGGACAATGGGCGCCGGTAGGAGGTGAGCAGCCAGGGACTGAATGGGTAGCCACTGTCACCTGTGTGAGGGGAGACAGAGAGAAAGGGTTAGACTGGTGACCCCTGTCACTGTGCCCCATGCACCTCCCAGACACACACAGTGGTCCCCCTGCCCTGGCCATCCCCCTTCCGTGCCCTGCTGTGCCCAGCTGCCTGTGATCTCATCATACTCACCCACTAGGTGTCCTGTGGGGATGTCCCCACTCTCGAACCTGTGGCACAGTGCCAAGTTGTGCCAGATGAAGGTGTCATGTGCTCCCCCAGGGTGTGTGGCACACACATTGGTTATGAGTCCACCGGCATTGCACACCACCTGGCAGTTGATGCTGGGGTAGTCCTTTCTGTTGATGTAGACTACCCCCTCTGTGCCAGGTAGCATGTGGATGCCCAGATGGGTGCAGTTGATGGCCCCTAGCACACCAGGCATACGTGCTACCCTGTGGAGCTCCTGTATGGTTACTGTACGCTCTGCTTGTGTGCTGGGGAAGTGGCTGTGCTCAGCAGCATGTGCCAGCAGGGCACTGAGGAATTATGTGAGGAACTGTGACGTGGCTGACTAGGTTATGCCTGTGGTGTCCCCTGTTGGTCTCTGGAAGGTGCCCTTGGCAAGTAGGCACATGACAGCTGTTACCTTTCTCTCCACTGTCAGGGCATGGCTCTGCCTTGTGGGTACCTGCATCTCCTCACTGCACAACTCACAGACCTGCCTCAGAATCATCCGGTTCAGGCAATACTAGCCCATTAATCTTTGTGTCAGCATGGCTCTAGAAGCTGATGCGTGGCAGGTACCGCCTGTTCCGGGCATACTGCCGACGGGCCCTTCCACGGCCATATTGCTCTGCTTCCTGCTTCCTCACAACCCTCATTATGGCCTCCATCTGGAATGCCACACTGGCCATGGTCCCTGTTGTCCTGTCACTCCCTGGGTGTCCGGCTCCACTGGATCCCCCCTGGCTCTGTGGGGCAGTGCCTCTCACTCGGCATGGCCCACCCTGTGTACCTTGCCCTGGGCTAGGTTCTGCCTGCTGGCTCTGTCACCCACCCCTGTGGGTGTCTGTGTCACTCCCCCTCAGGCCTGTGGCTCTGTTGGGCACCCACTCTCTCTCCCCCACCCTCAGTGGGCCTCGCTGTTTGGCACTGTCACACTCTCTCTCTCTCTCTCTCTCTCTCCCCTTGTTCTTCTCTTCCTCTCCCTGTCTCCCTGTCTCGCTCTTCCTCTTTCAGATGACCTGTCTGTCTCCCACTGTCCTGCTCCCCTCTGGTGCAAGTGCTCTCCTTCTGCTTGCCCCTGTTTTCATAGGCTTAAGACTGCTCCGTGCAACTGGCAGTTGCTCCTCGCTTGCACCATTGCTCAGCGGTTGAATATCTCACTGTGTTGCATATTCATGGGTCCACCCCCTGCCCTAGTGCATGCATATATTTCTATTGCTCACTGGTGCAACTGCAACTTGCACTGCACAGTTGATCCTGCTGAATATCACTCTTTGGCACATCTCTGCAGTTGCGCATGCACAACCCTGTTGTACTTTGTGCAACTGCTTTGAATATCCAGGCCTTTGTGTATTAAGATTATTTTCTCAAAAAAAAAAAAAGTCTAAGGGGCAGGATTCACAAAGCTTTGCAAATTGCATGAAGTGTTTGAGTGGAGTTTGTCTGGCTTTTTCTCTGATGCCCAGTTCACAAAAGGACAATTGCTCAGTGCAAACTTGTTTGCGTGATTGGGACAACATGATTTACGCATGGCGCAAGCAGGAGGGGAGTGGCCATGCATACAGGTGCAATGCAATTCACAAAGCATTTCTACCAGGCAAATCATCTTGCTTGGTGCTTTGCACCGTGCAGATTAACACCAGTAAAAAGGTCATTTTGATCCAGGCAAAGCCCAGAGGCCAAAGGTGGAACTGCAGAAGGCAGCTCAATGGCTGACACCAACCTGCAGCTGCTGTACTTGTTGGGGGAGGCACTCCTGGAAGAGCAGGAAGGAGGACACCGTGGGCCCATCTGTCACTAGAGGAGGTGCCTGCCACACAGAGATGGTTCTGGCCAAGAGTCTCCTTTGAGACACCGACCGATGAACAGCTGGTTGGCTGGTACTACCTCAACTGGGCCATGCTCAGGCAGCTGTGCAAACACTTGGAGAAAGACCTGTGCACCACCACCCATTGCAAACATGCTCTGATAGTGGAGGTGAAGGTGACTTAGAAACATGGAAACATAGAATTTGACGGCAGATAAGGACCGCTTGGCCCACCCAGTCTGCCATTTCCCTACCTACTGGATAAGCTGCAGATCCTAGTTAACCAGCAGCCTACTTCTTCCTACCCCCAACCCCCAGAATTGCCTTATGACTATCCCATGCATGCTTGAATTCCGCCACTGATTTTGACTCCACAACCTCCTCCGGAAGGCCATTCCATGCATCCACAACCTCTCTGTGAAAAATACTTCCTTAAATTACCTCTGAGCGCCCCCCTCTATCTTCAAATTGTGCCCTCTTGTTCTTGCACACCTCTTTTTTTGAAAGATGCTACCCTCTTGGACTTTGTTGATTCCCTTGAAGTACTTGAAAGTTTCTATCATGTCCCCCCTCTCCCTCCTTTCCTCGAGGCTATACATATTAAGCTCCTTAAGTCTCTCTTCATATGTCTTCCGGTGCAGACCCTGCACCATTTTAGTTGCCCTCCTCTGGACAGCTTCCATCCTGTCTATGTCTTTGTGGAGGTTGGGTCTCCAGAACTGCACACAGTACTCCAGATGGGGTCTCACCAGCTGTCTGTACAGAGGGATAATAACTTCCTGTTTTCTACTGGTGATGCCTCTCCCTATGCATCCCAGTATCCCCCAGCCTCCTTGCTGCCTTCTCACTTTGCTTGCCCACCTTTAGGTCATCTGATATGACTACCCCAGGTCCCTTTCCATTTTTGTTGTTGTTAGTATCTCACCCCCATTGTGTACTCTTCCCTGGGTTTTGTTTCCCAGGTGCATTACCTTGCACTTCTTAGCATTGAATCTAAGCTGCCATACATTTGACCATTCCTCTAACCTTGCCAAGTCCTTCTCATCCTTTCCACCCCACCCTGTGCATCAACTCTGTTGCAGATCTTAGTGTCATCTGCAAAGAGACATATTTTCCTTCCAGTCCTTCTGCAATGTCGCTTATAAAGACATTGAAGAGGACTGGTCCTATACTGAACCCTGCGGTACCCGCTAGTAACCCTCCTTTCTTCTGAGTGGACTCCATTTACTATTACCTCTGTGTCCTATTCTCCAGCCAATTTCTTTACCCAGGCTGTCATCTTGGGACCCACTCCCAGGCTGGCTAACTTACATATTAATCTTTTGTGTGGGACTGTGTCAAATGCCTTGCTAAAGTCTAGGTAGGCATGTCCACAGCCCCTCCTGATCTACTACTTTGGTCACCCAGTCAAAGAAATCTATCAGATTCGTCTGGCATGACCTTCCCGCTGTGAATCCATGCTGCCTAGGGTCCTGTGCCCCTCTGGCCTCTAGATACTCGACAATTCTTTCCTTTAGAAGTGATTCCATCATTTTCCCTATCACTGAGGTTAAACTAACAGGTCTATAGTTTCCTGCTTCTGCCTTGCTCCCACTTTTGTGAAGGGGAATCACATCTGCCCTCCTCCAGTCCCCGGGTACCACCCCATCCTCCCATGATTTGTTAAAGAGGGTAGTCAGTGGTGTCACTAGTTCTACCCTTAGTTCTTTTAGAATTCTGGGATGAATCCCATCAGGCCCCATTGCTTTGTCCACCTTCAGTTTTAAGAGTTCTTTCAGAACCCTTTCTTCTGTAAATGGGCTGGTATCAACTTCTGTATCCAGAGTGTTACTACTGTTTGTTTTATGTACCTCCCCCTCTTCCTTTGTAAATACTGAGCAAAAATATTTGTTTAGTATCTCTGCCTTTTCATTCTCCCTCTGCCCACCCTCCTCCCTTTATTAAGCCTCACTATCCCTCCCTTGGTCTTCCTTTGCTCCCTGATGTACCTATAAAAGGCTTTATTCCCCTTCTTAACTGAGTTGGCTATCTTTTCCTCAGTTTGGGCCTTTGCTGTTCTGACTGCCTTCCCAGCCTCATTTTGCTTTAACTGATACAGTTCTCTATCCTGCTCCTGCTGCAATTCCTTGTACTTCCTGAATGCTTTCTTTTTCTCTTGAACCTTCACTGCCACTTCCTTTGAGAACCATAGTGGTTTCTTACATCGTCTTGTTTTGTTTATTTGCTTCACACAAGGCTCGTTACCTCTGTGATGCCAGTTTTATTATTCCCATTGTTCTTCCACCCTCCTTCCTGCCCATTTGCTAGTGCATTCCTTAGGCACTCACCCATTTTAGCAATATCAGCCCTCCTAAAGTCCAGTACTTTTGTCTTTGTATAGCTGACTCTATTGCTGTTTATTGTGAACCATACTGTTCGATGGTCGCTAGTTCCCAGATAGTACCCACTTCTACATCTGTGATCCTCTCCATCTCCATTAGAGTATCAAGTCTAATATTGCTCCCTCTCAAGTGGGCTCCAGTACTAGTTGTCTAAGGCATGCCCCTGTAGGGCATCTAGAATAACTGCACTCTTGATGGCAGCTGCAACTGCGCTCCAGTTAACATCTGGCATATTCAGATCACCCATCAGCAATATCTCCCTTTTCTGTCATTCTAAGTATACTTTCTATCATTTCCTTGTCCACTTCCTCCCCTGAGAAGAGGTCTGTATACAACCCCTGTGCGGATTGTGGTGTCATTGCCTGTCTCCAAATTTACCCACAGTGCTTCTTCTCCTCCCTGTTTACCCTTTTGTTCTGTTGCTTTTATTCCTTCCCTTATGTAAAGAACTACTCCTACCCCTCTTTTACCCTCCCTGTCCCTCCTGTAGATAGTGTATCCTGGTATGTTTACGTCCCAGTCATGGTTTTGTGTGTACCATGTTTCTGTGACTGCCACAATATCCAGATGTTCCTCCTCCATCAAGGCCACTAATTCAGGAAGCTTGTTACCTGGACTACGGGATGACTTCTGCCATGTGCCTCCTGGCAGTAGGCACTTTCCACCCCCCCCATTGGGGATACCACAGGAGTGTTGCAGACATCCACCATGCACCTGCTGGCCAAATTCCTATATGCTCTGCTGCCAAATGCCAGATAATTCATAGTATTCTCTAGCACTGCAGAGGAGCACACAGCAACAATGCAGCAGTTCTACCAGGTAGCACACCTGCCACATGTACTTGGTGCCATCGACTGCACCCATGTGGCCATCCATGCACCACCTGTCCCAGAGTCAGATGCCTTCCTCAACAGGAAAGGCTTCCACTCCATCAACTGCCAGTTGGTGTGCTATGCCACTGGGCACATCACCAGCATAGTGGTGCGTTACTCTGGGAGCACCCATGACTCCTTTATCTGGCAGAACTCCACACTGTGCCAGAGATTTGAGGGAGGAGAAATAACTATGTGACTCCTAGTGAGTACAACAACTGGGCTGGGACTGGAAATTAGGGCTGTGCAAATACCAAATATTACTTTCCAAATACCACGAATAGTAGGCTATCCGAATATTCGGAACCGAATACCAAATAGTCCACTATTCGGCCAGACACAAAGAAAAAAAAGTAATTCCCACCCTCCTGGCAAACGTTAAATTAATATTTTAGCCCTGGTGTTTAGTGGTCCCACTCCCTTGGCCAATCCCCAGTCCAAAATGAAGAACCCCCCCCCGAAAGACAAAGACCCTGGGCAATACCCCCAGTCCCCGTCCACAAATATATAAAAATAAAAAAAAATCTGGTAACATCCCTGGAGTCTAGTGGACCCCCCACCCTGTCAGGAAGTGCATCCACCCTCTCCCCCCACACCCACAACGGGCGGGCCACCAGCACAGCCCTCCACTCACCTCCCGGCCGGCAGCCAACTGAGTTTTCAGTGGATGAGTGCGGACATGCGCTCATTCACCAAGAGTCAGTCGAGCTGCGATATGGAAAATGGAGCGCTCCGAAATAAATGGTGTGTAGGAGAAGGTGAACCACTCCTGACGGGAGTGAAAGTCCTGAACACCAGGAGTACGGATTTTTTAATTGTCATATGTTGGGGCGGGGACACTGAGGGTATTGCTGGTCTTGGGAGGATTCTCATTTTGGACTGAGATGGCAGAGGTGGGACCACTAGACCTAGGGCTAAAATATTATAATGTTGGCCAGGAGAGTGAGATACTTTTCTTGTTCTCCGGCTCCCCAGGGTCATGAGTGGGGAAGGGGATGGAATGCACTTCCTGACGGGGTGGGGGGCAGGGGTCCACTAGACACCAGGGAAATTGGGGTTTTTTTATCTTTATACATTTGGGGTTGGGGATAATGCTGAGAGTCTGGGCAGGGGTGGAGGGATTCATTATTTTGGACTGACGATCAGCCGGGGGGTGGGGTGGGACCACTAGACACCAGGGATTAAAACATTTATTTAATGTTGGACAGGAGGGGGGTGCTTTTTTATTTTTAAACACCCCCCTCACAGCCATCCGAATACCGCATAACGAATACCGAATACTGAATATTTCGGCAGCGAATAATGAAAAGGTATTCACACAGGTCTACTGGAAATCCCCGTGGGTCACACAGGGCTGCATCCCACAGAGGGGGAGAAGGGAGTGGGAACCCTAAGAAGGTTCAGGAATGTTGGAAGAAAGCAATAGCTATCCAGATGGAAAGGGCAGGAATGTGACATGGTCTGTAGAAGGGCCACTGACAATGTGACAATGTACCAAAGCACAGGTTGCCATACCCATGAAAGAAGCCTGTCCATGTGGTGTGGGTAAGGGCTGTGCAGCAGCATGCCAGAAGGTTCCAGAATATGGACCAGAGTAGTACACAACAAACATGTCCCATCCTACATGCGTGCTCTGTCCTGTACAGGTGACAGTGGCTACCCTATGAGTCCCTGGATCCTCACCCCTATTCACCACCCCCCAAACGAGGCAGAGGAGAGGTACAATGTGGCACATACCACCACATGAAAAATCATTGAGTGAGTCTTCAGCATGCGTAAAATGCATGTACATTGCCTGGAACACTCAGGCAGTGCCCTACAGTACACACCTCAGAAGGCCTGTAGCATATTCCTTTCATGTTGTATAGCACACAACAAAGTAAACACCCGTGGAATACTGCTGCCAGTCCAAGAGGAACAGACGTCCACAGACACAGAGCCAGAGGGGCAGGAGGTGGCACAAGTGATGCAAGGCAGGGAAACGCACATGACACAGAGGGCCCAGGAGTACAAACAGAACATCATACAACAGCTGGATGCCAGCAGAAAGTGGTTAAGAAGCAAACAACACATATGACACCATGTATAACCCTTGTTTATTGTACACAATGCACAACATGCACAGACCCACAAAAAAGAAATGGAACCTAAAGGACACAGTAAAACCAGGCACACAAAGGTACAACCAGTCACAATTAAGACATGATGCAGCATGGAATCAAACAAAAATAAACAGGTGTATGGGAACACACAAGAAGCAAAACCATACATCAATGAAAAAGTGTTAAATAGAAAGGGTCACATAATGCAAGAACTGTTATGTAACATGTCACAGATGTAGCCAGGGACAGAATGCCCAGCCATGATAGACCAAATGGCCTTCTTCTGCTCGCTTTTTCTTATGTTCATAGGTTATGAAGGACACCACATAGTAGGGGGCCAGATGGTGAATGGGGCAATGGAAAAAGAGACCCACACACAGGACCCAGCTGAGTGGGAGAATGATGGAGCCAGGAACATAGCAGGCTATGACCTTCAAAGGCCACCAAATGTGTGGAAAATGCAATGATGCACAGGACGGGAGGATGTCATCGTGACCCTAGAGGAGGCCTGGAAGCCAGCGCAGCTGCGTGGGGATGTGGATGCCCACAATGACAGCTGTCGAGCAGGGGTGCGTGGATGACCAAGGGATGCAGGGGACAAAACTGTGCTACCACTGCTAAATGTATCCCCCTATGGTGTGGACACATACCACACTCCCTGCCGGGAGACAGGGGACTGCCCCACTGCCTGCGGACGTGCCCCAATTGTAGTACTGAGTTTATTGATGCACCCTGCCCTGGTGGCCAACTGCCCTCATGAGGTCCTCAAACAGATGCAAAATGATCCCAAGGAGCCATTAACCACATTCCAGGGCCCACTGTAATTCCAGCTCATGTTGCTGCTGGCAGAGGTGAACTTACTGATGCAGTAGATCCTGCATCTCTTCAAGGACCTTCTGGGATGTGGCCTGGGCGTTCAGGGAAGCACGCATCATCTCATGGGGACTACACTTGGCATGCAGTGTGAGAGGGGGCACAGGTGCCAGAAGTGACCTAGATGGATGAGTGGCCGGAGGAGGTCTGTGTGTGCCTGGGAGAGCACCACCTGTCAGTGGCAGCCTAGGTGGTGGTGGTTGATGTGCGCCGCCCTGTATCCCTGGACCCATGCTGTCCCTGGGCAGAGATGGAACCACAGATCCTGTTGTGCCAGTCCATGAGCAGGCATGACACTGGAAAATGGGGGATGGGAAGATGAGGCAATGGAGATAGGCAAGGCAAGGCAAATTTTATTTAAAAGACACCCAATCCTGGAGGCACTGGGTGCTGTACACAAATCAAAATCAATAATAATAATAAAACCAACAATACAATACAATGAACGCTATAACAGATAAGATTAGATTAAATCACACAGTTATAACATTTAAAATAGATGAGTCAGAAAAAAATAACTAAATAAGACAGGGATGGAGGAGTGGAATGGCCAAGCCGGGTCTGGTGCAAGGGCCTCTGAGGTGGTGCAGGTGGAATGGACTGTCGCAGAGGGGTGCTGAGTGAAATCCATGGTGCTAGTGGGGATCAAAGTAGCATCCATCACTGCCAACAGGGATATCAAGAAGAGTTCCTGGTTGGGTCCCCCGTGTGTTCAGGTCACTATCTGCCAAGGAGTCTGAGTCACTCTCCACCTGGAGGTCTGCTTGTCTGGGAAGGGGGGACATTCTCTGGATGCCATGAGATGTACCTGGCTGCTCTGCCACTGGCTGTGAGTGTTCAGTGTCAGGAGCTGCAGGGACAGGAACATGTTTGAGAGGGACAGCACGTGATGCAGGGCAAAACCTACTGACAGAGTAATGTTGCAGCACTACCATGACAGTGCCCCACATATGTGCCCTGTGTGACCAGGCAACACTTGCAGATGGAAGTGGAGACTGTCGCCATGCAACACACAGTGAGGAATATGCATGCATACACACGGACATGCAGTTCAATCAACACAGTAGAGCGTGGCAAGGGAAATGCACACACACACACACACACACACACACCAGTACACAAGGGCACACCATGCAGGAGGGTGCATACAGTGGTGGTTCATAGGATTCATAGGATAGATTACTAGGTCAAGTAGCATTAGCCATATGAGACCTGAACATTTTAGTTTATGTATTTGAAACACGTGGTGACAGTAGCAGTGGTGTGGGAATGAGACATAATGCACCATGAAGACATAGATATCATTAGAGGGTGCACGTTGTGTGTGGTGTGGCCCCAAACCTCCAGGGCAGCCCCATCCATTATCAGCCATCAACAATGAGCCCAGGACAGTCCAGGGCCACCCACAGAAAACATTACAAATGTGTCCACCAGCCATAGCAGGGGTGGCCAATAGATATGTGCCATGGAACCACAATGGTACACCCAGTGATGTGGTGCATGCCGACACAATGGTGATGCCAGTGTACTACTTGTGTGGCTTATTGGCTGGTATGTAGGCCTCAAAGCCCACTGGAAGGCACCCCTGACACCTCAACCTCCCTCGACACTGATGCCACAGCCTCCCCAACAGGGTCAAGGGGGCGGTACACTGCAGGGGCAGGAGGGTTGCCACCAGTGGCATGCTGTTCCCTCCACAGTGAGGCCAAGTTGGACTTGCCACAACGGCGGAGATCACTGTACCATTTGTGCACAGCATCAACTAACCTGTACCTACCGCCAACAGCATTCGCTTCATCAGCGATCTCCTGCTATGCTTGGCATATGATGGCATTGGTGTTGCAGTATTGCCTGATGTCAGACTCCTGGGCCCGGTATGCCTTGACTAGAACTTCAGGCTCCAGTGTGCTGAACCTGTGGGCATGGAGCTTGTCTCTGTCATGGGCAGCACCTGCTAGGGGAACAGTAGAGGGAGAGGTCAGTGTCATGTAGGCCCATTGTGTTACCAGCTTAGCCAAACCTATCCATTGCAGGGCAAATGAACTGGATGCCTGTGTGCATCTGGTGAGTCATTGACTGTAACCCCTAATGCCCACCCCTATCCTACAGCAACATGCACAGGGGCATGCCCCACAGGCCAATCACAGGGGCCCCTGAAAAGGGTGACCACTAGGCCAAAGGGGGACTGCATGACACAGTGTGAACAGCTATGGCAATGGCACCACTGACTAACATGAGCCAGCCACAGTGGGCTGCACGGAACAAGGCTACAGTACCCTTGCCCACAGTACCACCACTGTGCATTGAGCTGGGGTGAAACACACATGGGACACACAACCATCCATGCTGATGTGCAAGAGCATGACACCCCCTCATGCTGGGGCTGTGGGGGTCCACCTGGACACAACACAAATATGGGACATGCACGCTGTTGGGTATGCAGGCAGATGTACACAGCATGGTGCATCACAGACATGGATGGGAGCCATGTCCCTCTTTAGAGACTGGCCTGTCCATGTGGGTTGCTGGACACCCAAGGGGCTGTCACACTGTGTGTGTGACACATTGTCATGCCCTGGCTATGTATCCACCTGATGAACCACTGGCAATATTATCTCAAATGGCAGGTTGCCAACAGCGGATGTGTGCCCATCCGATCACCACACCATACCCCAGGATATAACCCTACAGGTCTGAATCGCACACATGTACTAGAATGTGACACCACTGGGATGGGATGTAGGGGATTGGGCTGCCAGATGCCCACAGAGTCATAGCCCAAAGCACACAGTGGCCATGAGGGCCACCACACTGTTGGGTGTGCCATAAAACTGTGGGAGCCCTTCCCCCCAAGTCAGCCCCAGGCAGTGCATGACATCTCTGCTGTGTGTTCCTGCAGGGGTCAAGACATGCAGTGGAAGACAGAATGGTCCCCGGCCCATGTAGGCTGGCTGGAATGCAGGACACAGACCACCTGTGCTGGTGCTGGCCCATGTGTCATATCCACACCATCATTGGTAGTGGGCCCACAGGCAAAATGTCACCACAGTCTGTGTACCTGCAAGGAACATGCAGCCAGAAGAGACAGCAGGGTGTATGCAGGACAGTGCCTGCCTAATGACAACCAAATAAGCAGGGGTAGTGTGCAGTATGGTGAGATGGACAGCACATGTCATAGATGGGAATAAACAATGTTTATAGATTAGGAAAGTGGCATATGCTTACCTTACTGTGTGACATTTCTTTCCTGGTTTGCACCCATTGCAGGCTGAATGGACTCCATGACTTGCAATTCCACAGCTGTCTGATGGTGGTGCACAAGTTCCCTGTTATAGTGCTGGAGGAAAGTAGTATGTAAATGCATGCAACAAGCTCCAGAATGAGATGCAGATAAGCCACTTTGCCCACTGACTGCCTAAGCAGCTCATTTACATGTCAGCTTTGTGAATAGCAGGTTTTTGGAATTGTGCTAAACCATGATGCATTTCCGCGATGGGGTTTGAGCTGCACTACGTTTGTGAATAGCGGGCTAACAGTTGCATGGCTCTTGGCATTTACAGAACCTTCCCAAGCATGACGCATGCACGGTACACATTTGTGCAGCATCCATTGGTGTCTATCGCGCAACCACAGCCTTGCTACAACCATTGCACAATGTGCCACCATGTTCTGCTATTGCACAAATGGCACGCTGTGTCATGTACCAACAGCGTGATCCCATTATTGTGAAAGGAGTGCTCAGCTGTAGATGGTATCCTCAAGCAGAGCCAGTGCCAGATGTGGCATCCCTTGGCTTATGCACTGCCACAGATGCCTGTGTGCAGGCTGTGCCACCATGTGACTCCCTTGGACCACTTTGGACATCTGCCAATGACCCTCCATCCACTGCTGGCATGGTTTGCATGTGGTCCCTTTGACCTTCCACTTGCTGTGGTGCCAGTGGTAAGAAGGCCAAGTAACACATGCTGCCACATGCTCCCCAGGCCCCGTCTACCTCAGGAGCTGCTTGGCGATAAGTTGGCGGACACATGTTGCTTTCTGGACTCACCACCCTCCGCATGTGACCTTCTGTCCTGGACATGCTTTTCCCACCTATCACCATGTGTGCCATTTTGTCCCATGTTGTGCACATCTGGGTACCACTGCTGTCTCCTCACAATGTTACGGGGACATTGGCCTTCACGTGGCCAGCCATGAGCGGAGCCCAAAGTGGGCCACACCAGTAGGTGTGCCACTGTTGGAGTGCTGTGCCCTGTGGGCACTGAATAAGACATCCTGCCGGCACTGTGTCTGACTTGCTGTTTAATGTGCCCCTTGGGCCCATGCCACACCTGTCAGTCTGGCCTGCTGGAGCCACACATGGGAGGCAACCCTCCACTTCTGCTCATCCTCATGTTGTGGAGGTGTGTTCATGCAGCCTTGGGTTCCAGTACCTAGCTATCCTTGCACACCTTGCCACTGGCCATTAGTATATTGTCATGCATTACATACCAAGGCATGAGACCTCCAAGTGACAGTGTGCAGTGCCATTGTCCATTTCAAGCTCTCATTCAGCATCCCAGCCACACATCACATGGGTTTGGGGAAGGGACTGTATACCTTGTACATCTCAGCATACTTGCGACATATGTGTTGATTTCACCCTTTTCCTCCTCCTAGGTGCAACTCAACAGCCTGATGTAGGGCAGCACAGGCAGGCCTGGAGGGCCAGAATCAAACTACTGGTCCAGCTCCAGGCATGGGCACTGCATACCATGGAGCGGTGCCAGGAGGGTGTCCTGTGTGAGCTGTGGGAGGTGTGCAGCTTCCTGCAGCAAATTGACAGTAGGCTCCTGCCACTGCCCCCTCCTCCTGCACCTTGATCCCATACGTCCTCCACTCTCTTGCCCTCGAGCATTTCCCCACCACTTCCTCCCCCATTGCTGTAAAGCTGTACATATGTAAGTAGTTACCCCTCAGACCCCACCCCCTTCCTCCCATCTTTCCCCACCCATCCCTACCCTACATCCCTCCCTGTAAATAGGTAATTGTTTGGTTTCTTTTTGTTTATTGATGTAGCTTTTATAATGCTGTTTTCACTATTAAATTTGTATTATTTTTGTTAGCCTGTGTCCTGTATCTCTTCTTTATGCCTGCAGGGCATCACTTGCTGATGTTCATTGTTCCACCCTCCAACTGTGCAGGTCTGGTGGGGAAAGGGGGAACCCACACATATCACCATACCACCTGTATCCCTTGCCAGATGGACACCTGTGTGTTGGCAGGTGTCCACTGGGACTGGTTGCCATTTGTGCCGTGGGCCGGCAATGGGGGCCATTTCCTGGACTGTCACTGACCTCATCCTTCCAGACTCTGTACTGTGCTGTATAGGACACACTGTGCTCCACCCCTTTTAGCCCATCCACCTATGTCACCAGCTGAGCCACTGTACAATGCTGCCCACCTGGATGTGCTTTGCTGTGCTGTCTCCTGTGCTTGTGTCTTTGTGGGCCTGCCAGACATGACCCATCTGGTCACATACTGTATGTGTCAGCATGTGGCATGCTTAGCCATGTGTGTCAGGCATTGCTGTGGGCCCATGTTGCCTTCAAGTGCTGTGCAACCATGTGGCACTATACTTTGCTTAGCCTGCTGCCTTGCACCACTGCACCATTGCAATGCATTGTCTTGTTCTGCAATCTGTGCAACTGGTAGAGTTGTGGGATACGGTCCCATTGTGGTCCTTCCTTTGTGCCATATACACTATGTATTTAGTGCTGGTGCTAAACCTTTATGAATGGGACTGCCTTGCTCTTGCACAATTAAAGTCTATCGCGCAATCCATTTTTTGCATGGGTACAATGCTTTATGAATCCTGCCCTAGATAATATTAAAGTAGTGGGAAAACCACAAAAATGTCAGGAAATGTTAGGCTAAAAAAAAAAATTTCCCTAACTCTGCATGTCCTGTGTAAGCAACATAGTAGGATTCCATAACCCTGGTATCTGAATTCATGACATCTCAGTGCTATGCAAGCACAACTAACTCCACCATGAACACATAATACCTTGCTTACAAAGACTACATGTGCATCTCTGTAATTCAGTCAATTAATGATGCATGCACAGGCTTGGGATATCACATTGTTGTGCATAAATCTAAAATGGCATACAAACAAAATGTTGTGAAATCAATGGAGCCACTCAGTGAAACACACAATCTCATTTACTACTCATCTTTACTTTTATTGACTGTACCAGAGTTGTTGAAAGCATAACAGTTCATTTAGAGTTGCATACTCATGGCCATTTAAGCTATTTGTTTTCTTCATGGCTGCTTGCTCAGACAACTAGACAGGTTGCAACTGACTAAAATGTACATGTATTTAACCAGTGGCACCACAGCACCTGTGACAAGTGTGATTGATAATATTAATAGGGCAACTGCTGAATAGGGAGCTACCTGCAATCTTGAGCATTCTAGTTAGACTAGGATGGCTTTTTGCTGCTGGCAACTTTTGTACATTCATACGTAATGTCTGCGAAGCCCCTGTTTAAATTAGAAAGTGTGCATACAACTGAAATTTTGTGTGCATACTGTACAAGGAAATTTTTTTATCATAATATATATAGGATTGAGAATGGGACATGCCATTTTTGTACATATGACCAGAATATGCATACATCTGACATACATATACTGTAAGTAGAATACACTGTAATAGCAGTAAGACACTCCAGGGGCTGTGTTACCTTTGTTTACATGTCCTTAGGGGCCTAGGACACATGGCTATACCTCATGTCTCATGAGATCTGTAGGGTTGGCCTGCCCGGTGGCACTGACGGTTGAGGCGCTGGACACCACACCTTATGCCACACCGGTGACTTGGGTTCAGGAACGAGCTCAGGTCATCAGGGGTCAGCGGGGAAGGAGGAGTAGGATTGAGTGTCTAGAGGATAGCTCTCCTCTCCTGGGGTGGGTGGGTTTCCTCATCATGCTGCGCTAGCGACCTCTGGAGGCAGTAGGAGTGGTAGCAGCCAGCATGGGCGATGCAAGAGGGGATTGGGCAGTGGCAAGTGTCTTTCACCCAGGCATGAGAGCATGTCTGGAGTGAGCTGGATGCCACTGCATGTCTGCACCCTAGGCAACATACACAAGAAAAACACCCCTCACCTTGGATAGGCGACGGAGTCCTCCAGTGCCCTGCCATCACACTCCCAATGCCGGGTCCGCTTCACCAGCTCTCCTGATTACCTCAGCTGCCTGGTGGGATGAGGCAAGCATCTGACCAGGTAAGTGGGGGAGTGTCTGTCTCCGATTTCCTGGTGGGGTAGACTTCAGGCGGAAGGCAGCATGGCAGTGGTGAGAGACGGACTCCTGAGAGAGTTCCAGGAGTGGGGAGCAATAAATAGAGTTAAAGAAAAAAAAAGATCTATAGGGTTATATTAACCCATGGGAACCAACTTCCTAGGCAAGTTTTTAATGCTTAAAAATACTGATAGTTATAACATGAAGACATATCAAGGTCTTTATAAAAAAATGTTGGAGAAATCAAACAATGTAACAGTCGAATGCGATTAAGTAAATGTGCCTTTTCCAACACAGTGGTACCAACCGGAAATGCTTATCCTTCTAAACCTCATTACTCAGTTTTAAAATTGAAAACATAGGGGCATAATATAAACACAATAAGCCATTTTGCAATGTGTTTACCTGTCAAACTATGTCACTTCCAGGTTTCTTAAACCACTCAACTTCAGCATTTGCCTCGATTCGTGAGGTGTGCTATTAATTATGTAATCAATAAGCCATGACAGGGTATGCAGTAAAGGATTTTAATATGCATCCCAGGGAAGTCCATTAAATCCGTTAGTGCACACCCTGGAGTGGCTTGTTGTGCTTATAAAATGAATCGCTTATGTATTATTTGCAAGGCCACTGTTTTTCGATTTTTACCGGAAAATCTGGTAAAATTCCAGAATTAGGGCTGCCTGAAGACCGGTAAAAACAAAGATTTCATGGAATCTGGCATTTTATATCAGATGAGTAGATCTACAAAACTTGTGTTTTTCTTTTAATTCCTTCCTGTACTATTTTCAATTTGCTCTATTTAATGCTCTGTATATTAAGCCTTCTTTAATTCTGATTACTTATGCACACACTAAAAGAATGGTAGCAGAATTTGGTAAAATCCGGAAATTAGAGTAACAATCACCGGTGTAATTCCGGAATCTGAAGTCTTGAAAACGGAATTTCATTATTTTAATCACCGTAAATCAGTGGCCTTGATTATTTGTAAAGTGAAACATTTTTAATGGGATTGTTTTTACATAAAATCATTTGTTGAAATAAATTTAAATGGCAAAATTATATACATGAAATAGTCTCAGATATTTGCAGGTAATGATGTTTTTTGCCTCAGTAATAAGATCCAGCACCTAACCATGCATTGCTAACTTTTTAATGCACGGTCAGCCGATCCATTTTCAGGATTTTTCCTTGTTATTTTTGTAACCCACGATAGCATGCAACTTGTCATACCTTATTACTTAATTATAATGTCACTTACAATAACAGACACAGGGTTCGAGTGGAAGAGGGCTTGACTAGACTACCACAAAGCTTGAGTTCAGGGACTGGCAGGGCATGTTGTGGTGGGATCAGCGATAGTACCTTCATTTCAGAAATGGAACAGGAAAGGGAGTGGGACCACTAGTCCCAGGATATAATTTAAAAACTACGTAACTCATACACTTGCATGATAACTCCTGCAATCAATCAACCCAATAAGATGGGTTCACTTGCTTGAGTTGTCACCCATGTGCAAAACAAAGAAATACACCACTGTACTGTACTGTAATGTAACTTATGTGGGGTCTGCCTCTTTAATTGTTTCTGTATGCTGACGGCTATTAATTCTGTAGCACTGCTTTCAATCTAGGTGAACCATACCGATGTTTAAGTTCTGCTAATTAGTTGGGACCAGCTTGACTACCTAACTGGGGCCGCCTTTCTTATTTGACTTGAATGGTTCTATCATCTCCTAACAAGCCTAACCTGGTTTGCTGTTTGCAGTGCCACTCAGTCTACAGCTAACATAAACAAAACACAAGTTGTTATCCTAATGCTCAGTCATTCTAAACCGCGTGGCACTGTATGTCTTCCTAGCCATTGTTGACAATTTTTTTAATTAATTTTTTTTTAATTTATTTTGAAATCTTGGATAGCACCATTGAACAGATGCTCATTAATTGGTTCCACGTCAGTTAGCAAGTACAGAGTGATACATAAACATTCAAAGACAGAGTGGTTCAGTAGCAAATATACAAACACGTTACGGTACAATACAGATAAAGTTCATGGTTACACTATACTGAGGCATTGTACAATATATGCCTATGTCAAAGAGAGACAAAAATTAGTAGAGTAGACAGAGGCAGGAGAAGGGGAGAGATGATTGAGGGGTAATGATAAGAGGAAGGGGTAGGTGGGGGAAGCAGGTGGAGGGGTTAGAGTAGGGAAGAGAGGTGGGGGCTTGGCAGTGCCATGGGAGAGGATGGTGGGTCAGTGAAGTGCAAGGTAGGGGCCACCCAGCGGAACAGTGACAGGGTTAAGAAGTGCTAGAGGGTAAGTGCAGACTACAGCAATGGGATTACTGACTTGTGGTGGGATTTAGTGGGGGCAGGCACAGGTACCCGTGGTGAGAAGTTGTTGGCACAGTTTGTGTTTAAAAAGAGTTAATTGTTGCTGCATCACAGATGTCCTGAGGTAGTGCATTTGTCCGGGGGGGGGGCTGGTATGAGAAACCTCTCTGAGCCAAGGTAGTGAGACACCTTGGCACATGGAATACCTGAGAGACAACACCTCTGGTTTGCTTTGTGCTCCAGCAAGGGGTCAGTAGGTTCTGTACTCCTGGTGGTAGAAGGTTTAAGGAGGGTTTTTTGGCAAGGAGGCAGGTTTGGTACCTGATTTTTACCACTGAGCTGTAGCCAGCCAGCCATGATATTGAGATCACAGGTGTGCATGAGTCTAGCAGCACCAGTGAGGAGATGGCAGGCTTTATTCATTGCAGTTGAGACGTGGTGGAGGGCTGTGTCTGTTGCAGATCCGTAGATCACCAGCCCATAACTGATGAGTGAGACGACTGAGCTATTGATGGCAGTGTTCAGGGCTTCGTGTGTGAGACAGTGCCTGTGCCGATACAGGATCCGGATTCTGGAATTGATGGTCCTTGCAGTAATGTCAATGTGCTTAGCATATGATAGGGTTAAATCGATAGTGATGCCTAGGTATTTGAAGTGCCAAACAAGTTCGAGAGTGGCACCCCCAGTGTTCATAACTGCAAGTGGGAAGGCTCTGTGCTTGCTTTGTGGGGTGGAGAACATCATGGTCTTGATCTTTTTTATAGTTCAAGACCAGTCTATGATTCTTAAACCACTGCTCCATGTATGCAAAGCCACTTTGTAGATCTGCCTCCAGATGTTCAGGGTGTTGACTACTGGTGAATAAAACCTCATCATCTGAGTAAAGGTCAGTGTCAGTGGCTCAGTAGGTAGCACACTCGCCTCTGAGGCTGGGAGATCAGAGGGCTGTGGGTTCAGTTCTCGCATCTGGCACTTGGGTTAATATCCCAGTATTGACACTGTAGTGTAGCATGAGAGGGGTGCTGCACTCCTGAGGTGCCGTCTTTAGGATGAGACGTTAAAACGAGGTCCCATCTGCCTGGATTGGTGGTAGTTCAGGTGGATGTTAAAGATCCCATGGCACTTATCGAAAAGAGTAGGGGAATTTCCCCTGGTGTCCTGGCCAAATTTCCCTCATTCACTAAAAATACCACCAACAGTTTAATCTGGTTCAAGGTCAGTTGGCATTCATCTGTATCCCCTCCCCCGGGTTGTGCCTGAAAATAGGCAGAAATTGTCTAGTGCACTTACCCGGTCAACAAAAAAAAAATAAATAAAGGAGTATTTGACATAAGCTAGATGTCAGGAGGTTATTTAAGAATAAGCTGAACAGCAGTGGTCCTAATATGGATCCTTGCAGTATACCACATCTAACAGGTCTGCTGTCAGAGATCACATTCCCAATCCTAACCTGCTGATAGTGGTTGCTCAGGTAGCTAGTGAACCAGCCCAAAGTCAAGTTTCAGAGGACAGCCCAATGTCAGCCAATTGTTTGTGGAGGAGCCTATGATGCACCATATCAAATGCCTTTGATAGGTTAATGAATGTGGCTTCTACCAGGAGGACTTGGTCTAATGCGTGGTGGATGTATCCCATAAATTCTAGCAAGGCCGTGATGGTACTGTGCTGTTCAGGACACAGTACATGATGGTGGTTGAGGTACTCCACAGGCTGATCAGCCACGATCCACGCTAGGGCCTTGGAAAGCGGGGGAAGTGTCGAGATTGGTCTGTAGTTATTGTGCAGAGTCCGATCACCACTTTTGTGTATTGGGGTAACTGTCGCAGATTTTCAGCATTGAGGGAATTGTGAGTGACAGAGCGAGAGGTTTATAATTCATACCAATGGGCTAAGAACTTCCTCAAGGGCTAATCTAACAAATTTTTGGTCTAGGGAGTCTCCACTGCATCTTGATTTCCCTAGTACCTTTTCCAGTTATTTGCTGGCATCAGCTTCAGAGACTATTTTGAAGTGAAATAGTGGTTGGTCATGGGGAGGCAATTGTTTCCCTTGTGGGTCCTTTGTGGTGAGGGGATTGAGGAAGTTAGCAGGGAGCATGCTGCCTAGGTCCATGAAGGCATGATTCAGGGAGCTGGCAATGAGAAGAGGGTCTAAGGATGGCACTCCATCGATTGTGAACATAGCTGGAGCATTTTTGGGGTCTTTCCCAGTGATGTCATTGCGGTTGTCCCAAAAGGATTTGCATATATTCCACAAACTGGTGAGACCTTGTTTGTAGTAGGTTATTTTTGCACGATGGATGGCTTTCGGGCAGTCATGTCGTGTTTGTTTGTACCGTTGGATGTTTGTTGCTGAGCCATGTACTCATGCCACTTGCCAGAGACAATCTTTTGAGGAGAGTTGTTCTAGAAAATCCAGAGTAATCCAGGGGTTGTAGTGTCCTTAGACTGATCTAGTTTTTATTGGGGCATGCTTGACACAGACAAAACTGAATTTGGCTAAGAAGACTATACTGTATCTATCACTGTAGACCTGTCTGGGACCATCCCAGTACACACACGACTTCCTGTTCTCAAATGCAACGGTAGAGCCTGCCATCACTCCTAAACTGACTTGGTACCTTAGATCCAAATACCTGTTATTTATAGTAAGACATATAGCCAATTTTTCCTTCAGCTAGCCTCTATCAGGTCCACTGGCTTCTGATCTTTCATCATATGGCACTTGTTTCACTGTATCACTTTATCGGGAGATATTGAAGCCATCCTGGCTTCCTTCTGCTCCCAAAACTCTGTTAACTCCTCCTAATAGTTCAGTCTGAAAAATCTTAAAGTATTTCTTAATTTTTTATGGCTGCATAGCAGAGCTACTGTATGCTGACATATTGCTATTACATAGCAAAGACAGGGACTGTGTAGACACGTGAATTGATACCTAGACTGTGTCCTTCCATAGTGGAGCTGAAACACATGTGGTCCTCTCCATTGATCGCACTGCTGGCTCCCTGCCCCCCTCCATTGGACGCACTATTTTCCTGCTCTGCGCTCACTTCCGATTCGCTTCTAGGTTCAGAGCTAGGTGCCACCCCACCTTCTGATCACCATCATATGACTATTTCCTTGGTGTTTCATGGCACCCCCTGCCCTCTGATCACCATCCCCATATTTTTAAATGTTTTCCTGGTGTCTAATGGCACCCTCACCCTCTGATCGCCATCTCCATATTTCTGTGTTTCCTTTGTGTTTAGTGGCACCCTCCCTTTGATTGCCATCCCCATATCAATTTTAAAAATGTGAGCTATAATAAAGGAAACCATCCCTTGCTGTTTTTTTAGAATTGGACCTTTGGTGATCTGACCCCTGCCACCACAACCACCTACCCTGTGATTACCATCCCTGTTATATATGTAATGTTTTACTTTTGTCTAGTGGCACCCCGCACTCTATGATTGCTATTTCCTTATTTGTATAATGTTTTCCTGGTGACTACTGGCACCCCACACCCACTGACTGCCAGCCCTGTATTTCTGTAATGTTTCCCTGGTTTCTAGTCCACCTACCCTCCAATCCCCATCCCCCTATTTGTTTCCATGGTGTCTAGTGGCAACCAAAACATAACGGTGGTGATCCCACTTCTCCTAGTAACTTCTGTTCAATATCTCTCCTCCCTACCTTGGTTAAGTTACTGGAACGCATTGTTCTATCTCAGCTCACTTCTTTTCTTGATTGCTCCTCCTTTTTCACTGTCTTCCAATCTGGTTTTAGGAAATACCACTCTATGTACTCCTCCCTCCCTCGGTTTACTGACAGGTATGGATCAAGGTCTGATTACTTCTGTCATTTTTGCTAATCTTGCTAAAGCATTTAATACTATGGCACATCCCCTCCTTCTGGACAACCTTAAAGCTGTGGGCCTCGCTGACTCTTCTGTAAGTTGATTTTGTTCTTACATTGAGGGCAGGTCTAAAGCTGTCTGGCTAGGAATAACCATTTCATCTTCACTTCCCATTAGCTCACTTTTGTATCTGGCTTCTCTTCCAGTGACCTTACCTCCAAGTTACAGTTGGATTTTGACAACATTCAGCTCTTGTTCAAGTCTAACCAACTGTCCTTTAATGCTAAAAAAACAGCCTCAGTGATTTTTGGCACCTGTCAGAGGCTTGCCAGACTTACTTCTCCCCCTCTACTTAATATCCTTGATGGTGCTAAGATCAAATATATTTGCTCCTTTAAGTACCTCGGGGTCTCCCTTGACCGGCATCTTGATTTTTCAGTGCATATTGATGCAATTAACCATATGCTTTTCCATGAGCTAGGGGGTTTGTGCAGGAATAAAGTGAGTATTCCTTTCCCTGCCCTCTGAGAAATTGTATTAAAAATGATCCTTCCAATCTTTGACTACAGTGACTTAGTCTACAGTAGTGCCCCTAAATCCTCCCTTGCCAGACTGGACCCCCTTTTTCATTCTTTCTGTCATTTCGTTTTACATTTCTCACCTCATGCTCACCACAGCTATCTGTACTCAGCCCATTCTCTCCCCTCTCTTGATGCTAAGTGCCTTTCCCATTATGTCTCTTTTTCACCTAAATTCTTGTTTGGCTCCTTTCCCTCTTATCTCAGAGCCCTCCTATCCCCTCCTAATTTTTCTTCCTACCCTCTCCACAACACTACTTCCCATTCTTTGCCTCTTCTTTCTAGAAAATCTACTGCTGGTCAGTCTGCGTATTCATACCGCTTTCCCAAACATTGGTCCTCTCTTCCCCTTTCTATTCATTCTGCCTCTTCTCCTTCCTCCCTAAAGTCTCTTTTTTATGTCTTATCTTATCCTTCCTGCAACTGTCTGTGACCCTTTCCTCTTGAATTCCTTCAATACTTGTTACTGGTTGTTCTCTTCATACACCCTACTCTAGTTGTTGCCCTGTTCACGCTGTTTCACTACTTTTCCCCTACTTTACATTTACAAGATTGTTATATTTTTTAGTTGCATTCATTACTAATTTGCATCTAATATTTATGATTCTGCTTGTAATTCTGTATCATTGTATTTGATTTCTTGTATTTTAGTAATTATATTGTTTACCTCTCTCCTTCTCCCCCCTTTCCCAGGACACATCTGGAAATTAGCTGTTATAAGCTCAGTATGTATTTCCTCATTAAACATAGATCCAGAAACAAATGATTTGATACCTTTTATTGGACCAACATGGATGTTACGGAAAAGAACAAAGTGCCTTAGCTTTCGAACCAACCAGGTCCTTCTTTAGAAGAAGGACCTGGTTGGTTCGAAAGCTAAAGCACTTTGTTCTTTTCTGTAACATCCATGTTGGTCCAATAAAAGGTATCAAATCATTTGTTTCTGGATCTGTTCTTAAAAGGACCAATACAGCACCTACAACATTTTTTTGCTCATTAAACATAGAAACATGGAAGGTGACAGCAGATAAGACAGTGCGGTCCACCTAGTCTGCCCCTTTTCCCTACCTAACGCAATACCACAGACCCTAGTTGATTTGTGGCTTTTCCTCTCTTCCCTATTGTGAGAGTACTCTTCTGTCTGTCTCATGCATTCTTGAATTCCCTTACCATTTTTGCCCCACCACCTCAGCAGAGAGGCTGTTCTAAGCATCCACTACTCTTTCTGTAAAAAAGTACTTCCTCACATTGCTTCTGAGCCTACCCCCTCTAGCCTCATATCATGCCCCCTTGTTCTTGTACACTTTCCTTTCTGAAAGGTGCTACCCTCCTGTACCTTGTTTATACCCCTGAGGTACTTGAATGTCTCTATCATACCCTCCTTTCTCTCCTTTCTTCCAGGGAATACATATTGAAGTCCTCTAGTCTTTCTTCATATGACTTTTGGTGAAGTCCTTGCACCATTTTTGTTGCCCTTCTCTAGACTGCCTCTATTTTGTCTATGTCCTTCCAGAGATGCTGCCTCCAGAACTGGACACAGTACTCCAGATAAGGTCTCACTAGTGATCTGTACAGTGGCATAAACACCTCCTTTTTTGGGCTGCAGTGGGTGTAGCCCTGCAGATCTCTTTCTATGAGAAAAGGACTCCCATATTCCTTCTGACCAAACAACATGCTGGAGTTACAACACAGTCACTTCCACATCTGTGAAGCACTCCACTCACTGTCTCTATAGGCAGTTGTACTGCACTATTTTTATTTTTGGCAGTCATGGCAGAATATGGCATACTCCTCCATATTCAAGATGGCCATCAAACCATATTGCACATGCATGACTACTAGCACATGTGCAATACATTGTGGCAGCCATTTATTGGTCACTGCAGACTGTGCTGTGTTCGGCCGTGATGGCAGATTTTTTTGTTTTCAAATTATACATAACCCCCATGCAACCCTCCCTCCCAGCACCCACCACCCACCACCTCACTCCTCAGAATATATAATAGTGACACTGGGGGTGCCCAATCCCCTAGTGTCTCGATCAGAAATCATCTGACTGCCTCCCAGTCCACTACCGTGCATGTGCAGTTATTTGTGCTTTTTTAAAAATATTTCTAGTTTCCTTCCCCCATCTGATCCTCCCTCTCAGCACCCACAACCCAACTACCCTCACAGAAACACAACAGTGGCACTGGGGGGTGCCCACTCCCCCGGTGCAGGAATCCTTATTTGTTTCTTTTTTTTTTAACCTATAAAGAAAAATGTCCATCAATGTATTTTGCACCATTACACTGACCCCCACCCAACCCTCCAACTCAGCACCTACTGTTCCACAACCTCCCAAGCCCTTAAAGCCCTTACTTACCCATCCGGAGGTCCAACATCATATCCCTCTCTGCACCGCAGACACATCTTCACTCTTCAAAGCTGGACTGCGAACTGAAGAAACAGGTATGCAGTACAATGTATTTTTATGGTGTTTTAAACTTAGTGGCATAACTTGGCCAATTTTTTTCATATTTTTGTCCCAAATTTTTAACATGTCTCTTTTGGTACCCCGCCTCATGAACAATTGCACTGTCATTAGGCAAATCTGTCAGAAAGGTGATTTTGCTGTCCTTGTGTGAAATCACCTTTCAGGCAAGAGTCAAAAATTGTCTCTGCCTTGTTCATAAGGTAGGGTTTTAAGACAGCTATGTTGAAAATTTGGTGTAAAACATTAAAAAAACAACAAAGTTATGAGCCTATGTTGAATTTTGCGAACACAAGCTCGTAACTTTGGTAATTTTTAATATTTTTACCCAAAATTTATAATCTAGCCATATCTTTACAGCACCTCATGAATGTGACAGCTTTCATTTTTCAAATCCTGACCAAAATGTTTTTTCACATCTCAAAAGGTGATTTCGCAGTCCCTACACAAAATCACCTTTCGAGCAGGAGTTGAAAATTTTCTCTGCCCTGTTCATGTGGTGGGGTCATAAGAAGGTTATGTTGAAAATTTGGTGTACAAATATTAAAAAAACAACAAAGTTATGAGCCTTCATTAAATTTTGCCATAGCAGCTCATAACTTTGGTAATTTTCAATGTTTTTACCCCAAATTTACAACACAGCCATTTCTTTGCAGCGCCTCATGAATGTGGCAGCTGTCATTTTTCAACTCCAGCCCAATATGTGTTTTTGTGTCCCAAAAGTTGATTTCACAGTCTCTATGCAAAGTCACCTTTTGGGCAGGAGTTGAACATTTGCTATGCCCTTCTTCATGAGGCAGGATCATGACAAGGCTATGTTGAAAATATGGTGTACAAATATTACAAAACAACAAATTTATGAGCCTACACTACATTTTGTTAACACAGGCTCATAACTGGTAATTTTCAATATTTTACCCCAAATTTCTCTTATGCAGCCCTATCAGCTCTGGTCAGAGTTTATTTCGCTGGTGATATCTCTTCCTATGCACCCTAGCATCTCACTGGCTCTCCCCATAGCCTTCTCACATTGTTTGGTTACCTTTAGATCATCAGATACGATTACCCCCAAGTTCCATTCTTGATTGGTGGCTGTCAGTACCTCTTACCCATCTTGTACTCTTCCCTTGGATTGCTGTGCCTCAAATGCATTATTTTGCACTTCTTTGCATTGAATCTTAGCTGCCACACCCTCATCCACTCCTCAAGCATGTTTAGGTCCTTTCTCATTTTTTTCACCCCCCACCAGAGTGTTGACCCTCTGGCAGATCTTAGTGTCATCTGCAAAGAGGCATACCTTCCCCTCCAGCCCCTCTGCAATGTCACTTATGAAGTCATTAAAAAGGACTGGCCCCAGCATGGATCCCTGTGGAACCCCACTGGTCACCTCCCCTCTCCTTTGATTGAATGCCATTTACCACCACCCTCTGTGTCCTGCCACTCAACAAGTTTCTGACCCCATATACCACCTTGGTGGCCCACTCCCATGCTGCCTAACTTATTTATCAACCTCCTATGTGGGACAGTGTTGAAGGCATTGCTGAAATCTAGGAAGGCCACATCCAATGCCCTTCCCTGATCTATCTCTCTGGTCACCCAGTCAAAGAAATCTATTAGATTTGTTTGACAAGACCTTCCTGCTATGAATCCATGCTGCCTCAGATCCTGTAATCTGCTGAATTCAAGAAATATCACAATCCTTTCCTTTAGCAGTGACTCCATTAATTTCCCCACCACCAAGGTCAGGCTGACAGGCCTGTAGTTGTCAGTCTCCTCCCTGTTCCCACTTTTGTGGAGATGGACTATATTCGCCCTCTTCCAGTCCCCTGGAAACACCCTTGTCTCTATTATCTTGTTGAATAGGGCTGTTAGTCATGCTGCCACCTCCTCTCTAAGTTCTTTTATTATGCTGGGATGTATCTAGGAGTGTGCAAAAATAAAATCTGCAGGTGTAATTTCCACAAAATGCGACTTTCACTTCCATTAAAGTACGGAAATAACTTTCACAAATTCTGCAGAAATTCCACCTTAAAACAGGCAGAATAAATGTATCAACTGAGGGTTAATAATTTACTAAATTGCAGCACAAAATCCACAGAAATGATCACTGTCAATGGTCAGTTCTGAGGCTTTTCTCGATAGTTTAATACATTATTAACATAGACATTAATACCTCTACCCCCACCCGCCAATCACAGGTCCCCAGAACAATGCTCCCTGGTGGTTGTGGTCCCACCCCACCCACTGATCATGGCTTCCATTATTATAAAAAAAGAAACCCAGCCACTCCCTGGTGGCTTGTGGTCCCACCCCCCACCCACCGATTGTGGGTCTCATCAGGTAAAAAAAAACTGTCCCATCTCTGGTGTCTAGCAGACCCCCTCCCTATGATCCCACCCCTTAATAAAAAGAAATGAGTCCATCACCATAATTTAAATTATTCTCTGGTGTCTAGTGGACCCATATCCCCAAAGAGTGTGCACAAGGACATGGGGCTAGGAAACTCACCTGACAGTAAACTTATAAGGTTTCCTGCTCACACTAACCAACAAAGAGATGCCGCAGCAAAGTTGTGAAAAAAACAACTACAGTACATTTATTATTAAAACACAAGTGCAGAAAAACACCTGCCATGTTTCAAACCTGAAAGGTCCTTTTTCGAAGGCTGAAAAACATCACATCAAACACCACTTACATAGGTCAGTCATGACCAAGCTATCTGGATAACACCCTGTGACATTCCCAAATGTGACTGGTTAAAAATCTCTTTTAAAAAGATTGATATCAAATAATTTTAATAAAGTAGTGAAGAAAAACACACTAAGTGAAATAGGAGGAGAAAAGGGGAGGAGAAGGAAAAAAGGGGCAAGGGGAAAAACTGGAACTAAAAACTGTTGAAAGATTTTATGTAAATTACAAAACCAGATAAGCAAAACACTATTTCATCATAAATATCCTAAAATTCTAGTCAAGTTATTTAATCGTCAAGCTTCTTGGGCAAATGATGAAATACATAAGCTCTGTTCTTATAAGAATCAAATTCAAACTGATCTGATTCCTTCTGACTGAGAGACAAACTGAAGAAACACCAAAAGTCTTGGCTACAGCAGAGCAACAAGGTACAAAGGGGGGGGGCAGGAAATTAGATGGAGAGGAGAGAAAGGGAGAGAAGGGAGGGTAAAAGAAGGAGGCAAACAGAGCAAAGAGTGAGCTGGTGGGATTAGAACCTGTAATTACATCAAAAAGCAATGGCGTTTCTAAGGGATTACCCTCTTGTTAGCTTAAAGTAGTCATACATCTGAGCCAATTTAAATTCAATCAGAGAAACTTTTTTAACACGAAACATCAAAAAACCTCATAGTCTGTAAGTCCTTAACATTTTCTCTTCTTTTTCAAATAAGGACTGATGTCTAGGTGGGAGTTCAACCCAGGTTTTTTCATAGCTCCCAGAGTGATGATCTAAAAGTTTTCTCTGGCTAAAATCAAATTTTCAAAATCACCTCCCCTGGGGTTCCTGCAAACCTTGTCAATAGCTGCAAATTTAAAATTATGTACATTAGGATCAGAATTGGTCATTACATGCGCTGCAGTTGCATGGGTTTCATCTTTTTTGTTTACAGCCCTCAAATGTTCCCCAGCTCTATTTATTTATTTTATTTATTAGCTTTTGTTAACCAGGTAGGTGCAATAGGCAAAACCCTGCCTATTTTCAAGCACGACCTAGGAGAGTACAATATACAGCTTACAATAACAAAACAATGGTGAAATACAAATGCAGCAAATAATACAGAACCAGTAGATATCCATGCAAGGATAGTTGTGGAACAGAACAAACAATGTAGCAGTAGCCATCCACACAGGGATGGAAGGCAGCAGGTAAGGGAAAAAGGACAAAGCAGTCAATAATAAACAATGACATCGGTGAGCTGGCTTAAGGGAAGCAAGAGAAAGGGGGGTACAGTCACAGAAATCAAGTGCAAGCAGGTGAGAGAAAAGTGCAGTTTTGAAGGAGGAGTGAGATGGAGAACATTTAAGGCTGGGAGATAGTGAGTTCCAGAATTTGGGGTTCAAAGTGAGAGAAATCTTGTTCCCCCATTTTTGTGGAACAGAGCAGAACGTTGAGTAAGGAGGAATTGCAGGATCTCAGTAGGCGGAAATGTGACACCAGTGTAAGCATGGCCCAATGCTGTCTAGGTGAGGGGATCTTGTCATGGAGTCAGTGAAGCATCCCAGAGTGTAAAAGCACAGGTTTTGGGGGGAAAGCCAGTGTAGGGTGGAGTACAGGAGACAGTGGTGAGTAAGGTGAGGGGCAGACAGGGCAAATCTGCAGATGTTGTTGTAGGTGGTGTCCCATTTTTGAAGAATACCACCGTTGGCATGAGAAAAGATGGGGAGGGCATACAGAAGCCTAGGAAGCAAGACGCCTCTGGCCACAGAGATCCTAGCAGCAGGGGTTAGAGAGTGACGCACCCGGTATGTGGTGCTAGTCTTACTGTTGACGGATCTGCATACTTCCTTTAAGTGAGAAGAGAAATGAAGAGTGGGATCCAGAGTCACACCGAGGTATTTGAAAGAGTCAGTGGACAGGACTACAGACTCATCACAGCAGCACACAGAAAGATTGGGGGTCTCAGAATGAACTTTTCTAGCAGACCCAATGAGCATAGCCTGTGTCTCAGTAGACTGAGGATCAGGGAATTGGTTTGGAGCCAAGATTGGAGCATTTGGAATGCTGATAACAGGCGATCATTAAGGTCAGCTACAGAACAAGCAGCTGAGTAGAGCACCAAGTCATCAGCATACATGAGGGAGTTGCAGTTAGGGAAGGACGAGGGATAATCATTGATGAAAATGGAGAAAGGCAGGGTTCCAAGAATGGATCCTTGAGGGATGCCACATGAGATGGGAGCCGGAGAAGAAAGAACATTATTGAAGTAGACGCATTGAGAACGGTTCGATAGGTAACTGCTAATCCAGGCGAAGGTGGGACCAGAGGCACCAAGAGACTGCAGCTTGTGCACAAGCAGAGGGTGATTAACCAGGTTGAATCCTTTAGTGAGATCAATGAACATGGCCCCAGTAAGTAGGCCAGTGTCCATGTTAGACATAACCTCACTAGAGAACTTGATAAGAGCTGTAGTGGTGCTGTGTCCAGCCAGGAAACCATGTTGATAAAAATGTTTTGCTAGTTTTGACCACATAGAATGCTAGACATGTGCAGGTGACTAGATATATAACCCCCTCTGAGTTACACATTGTGCATTGTCTGATCTGAAAATCATTCATGGAATTATAGGTTGTGAAACTCTTTTGGGGTGTTATAGAGGTTCACATGGTGCAACACCTGTATTGAAAACAACCTACTGGTTTGGAAAGCCAGTTGCTAGTTTTTTTTTTTGTCTATGAAATGGCTGTGGACCAGTAGGTCTCTTAGCACTGGTGCTTTTTTATAGCACATCCTGATTTGTGCATTAGATAATTCTTTCAACCCTGGTTCTGCAGACAAGACATGCCAATGCCTCTTTAAAATTATCTCCAGTTCCTTGTACTATCTCCAGTTCCTTGTACTGTGCTGAAAATTCAGTCACAAGGTTAACCTACTATCTATTGCAGGTACATTTTCTTTCATTGCAAATAGGTTTTGTCTATCAGTATCCCTCATTATGTTTCTGGACTTAGCAATATTGCAATGGCTATACCCTCGCTGCAATAGCTTGTGTGTAAGTGCCTCTGCCCTTCTCTCAAAAGCATCTACTGTAGAACAGTTGCAGCTAGTTTTAAGGATTTGGCCAGTAGGTATATTAACTGCTACATGTGATGGATGGCAACTATTGGCAATTAAAAGTGTATTCCCATCTGTGGCTTTTCTGAATACATCACTTTCTAGACCTCCTTTCATGTTCTTTACCCTTAGGCTGCCAGAAGATTTAGAACATTTAGTTTTTTAAGACGTGTATACACGTCTGCGGCAGAGCAAGGGCAAGTCAAGATATGTAATCTTGTCAGCACTGCTCGTGAAAGTGAATTTTAAGTTAGAATTACAGTAGTGTCATGTAAAAATGCCAAGACATCCTCTAAACTATTCAATGTCCCTTGCCAGATGGTGAGGACATCACTGATATAACATTTCTATACAATGAGGTTAGAGAAAAACAAGTTCAGTTTCATACAAAACCACATCTTCCTCCCATATAGCCATCACAATATTGCTGAGGCCAGAAACAGAGCAAGAGATACTGATAGACAAAGCCTACTACCAACAAAAGAAAATGTACCTGCAATAGACAGTAGGTTTAACTTTGTAACTGAATTTTCAGCACAGCCCAAGGAATTAGAGATAAATGTAAGGTGGCATTGGCATGTCTTGTCTGCAGAACCATGGTTGAAATAATTGTCTAGTGCACCAATCAGGATGTTCTATTAAAAGCACCAGTGCTAAGTGACTTACTGGTCCATAGCCATTTCATAGACAAAAGATCTAGCAATTGGCTTTTGAAACCGGTAGGTTGTTTTCAATGTAGGCATTGCACCATGTGCACCCATATAAGACCCCAAAAGAGTTTCACAACCTGTAATTCCATGAAAGATTTTCAGATCAGACAATGCATTTCATGTGACTTGGGGGAGGGGGGTTATATACAGCATCTAGCCACCTGCACATGTCTAGCATTCTATTTGGGCAAGACTAGCAGAACCTTCAAAACTAGAGTTGGGGAACATTTGAGGGTTGTAAGCAAAAAGGATGAAACCTATGCAACTGCAGTATATGTAATGACTAGTTCTGACCCTAATGTACATACTTTTAAATTGATAGCTATTGACAAGGTTTGTAGGAACCCCTTGGAGGTGATTTTAAAAATGTGATTTTAACCAGAGAAAACCTTTGGATCATGACTATGAAAAAATCTGGGTTAAGCGCCCACCTAGGCATATGTCCTTATTTGAAAAAGAAGAGAAAATGTTAAGGACTTACAAACTATAAGATTTTTTGATGTTCAGTGTTAACAAAGTTTCTGTGATTCAATTTAGTTTGGCTCAGCTGTATAACTACTACTTTAAGCTAATAAAAGGGTAATCCCATAGAAACATAATTGCTTTTTGATGTAATTACAGGTTCTAATCCCACCAGCTCTGTGTGCCTCCATCTTTTACCCTCCCTTCTCTCACCTTCTGTCCTCTCCCCCTACTTTCCTGTTTTCTCCTCTTTGTACCCTGCTGCTGTTCCCTAGCCAATACTTTTGATGTTTCTTCAGTTTGTCTCTCAGTCAGAAAGAATCAGATCAGTTTGAATTTGTTTCTTATAAGAATAGAACTTATGTATTTCATCATTCACCTAAGAAGCTTGACAATTAAATAACTTGACTAGAATGTTAGGATATCTATGATGAAATAGTGTTTTGTTTATCTGATTTTGTAATTTGGGAAGATGACAGGGGGCTGCACTAAATGAGCTTGTGCTTGTACAAGCAAGCACATACTCATTCATATTGACAGCTCAGTGGGTCACAGGCCATGGAGGAGAGAGGAGGGCCACACCGGTGGCCTGTTTAGGGTCAAGATGGGGGGAGCGGGGTGGTGGACTAACTATTGAGGTGGGGGGGTGGAGGTCCACTAGACACCAGGGATTGAGGAATGGAATGAAGATTACTTTTTTTTTTTTTTACCAGGGATCGGGGATAGGGAGGGGGGGTCCACTAGACACCAGAGAATAATTTAAATTAGGGCCATGGATTCATTTGTTTTTATTAAGGGGTGGGATCACAGGGAAGGGGGTTCACTTGACACCAGGAAGCAAGGCATGTTTTTCTTAGTTGATGAGACCCATGATCAGCAGGTGGAGGCGGGACCACTAGTGACCAGGGAGTGGCCAGGTTTCTTTTTTTTATATTAATGGGACCTGCAATCGGTGGGTGGGGGTGGGACCACTAGCCACCAGGGATTTATTTTTAATTTTACTTTGGGTCCCCAATTGGTAGGAGAGGGTGGAGCAATAGACATTGGGAGGTTAATTTCAAATAACATATCTAAACTGCGGATGGAATAATTTCTGCAGTTTAGATGTATTATTCCACAGTTCAGCAAAAAAGTCAGTGGAACTGGGCAAAAACCTACAGAAAACCCCAATTTCACTGATGGCCAAAGTTTGAAAAATTTTAGGAAATTTTCAAAATTTCATGGAAGTTCCACGAAAGTGGAATTCACAACTTTAGCCCAACCCTAGATGTAGCCCATCTGGCCCCATATCCTTGTCCCCTTACAGATTCTAGAGTTCCTTTAAGACTCTTTTCTTCATAAATGGGCTGGTGTCCGCCTCTCTCCCATTGGTGCTCCTATCACCCAATGTTGGTCCTTCTCATTCCCCTTGTTCTGTGAATACTGAACAAAATATTGTTTCAGGATTGTTGCTTTTTCTAGGTTCCTCTCCTCACCCTTCCTAACTTTTTAACCTCACAATTCCACCCTTTGTCTTCTTTCCTTCATTACTGTACCTAAAAAAGGTCTTGTCTCCTTTCTTATTTGCATGGGATATTTTTTCTCCATTCTTTCCTTTGTACTCCTGACTGCTTTCCCTGCCCCCTCTGCTTTTACAGATACAGTTCCCTGTCTTCCCCCCTCTGTGTTTCCTTGTACCTCCTGAGAGCTAGCCTTTTCTCTCTTACCTTCTCGGCCACATCCTTTAAGAACAATAGTGTTTTTTTCTTTCTCTCTGTTTTGCTTAGTGGCCTAACACAAAAGTGTGTTGCCTGTGCTATGGCTCCCTTAAGGCTAAACCACTGATTCTCTACATTCCCCTTCTTCTTCCCCTGCCAGCGATTCCTTGAGACATTTCCCCATTTTTGCAAAGTTGATCCATCTGAAATCCAGGACCCTTGCTTTTGTGTGGTTTGACTCCTCCACTGTTCTCACATTGAATCAAAATGTACGATGATCACTGGACCCCAGGTGGCTACCCAACATGGCATTGGTGAATACCAGGTCCAAAATTGCTCCTTCTCTGGTGGGTTCTCCCACAAGCTTCTTGAGGCACACCCCCTGAAGGGCATCCAGGATGCATCTGATCCTGGCTGTGGATGCAGCCTGGGTGCTCCATTCCACATGAGGCAAATTAAAGTCTCCCACCAGCAGCACTTCACCTTTGGCTGTCATTTTGTGCATGGCTTCCACTAGTGCCCTGTCCATCTCCTTCCCTTGTGCTGAAGGTCTGTAGATCACACCAGTGTGAACGGTGGTGCCATTTCCTGTCTCCAGGGTGACCCACAGTGCTTCTGCTCTCTCCAGCATTCCCTGAATGTTAGCTGCTTTAATTCTCTCCCTGATATAGACAGGCATCCCATCCACTCTTTTTTCCTATC
The DNA here is from genome assembly GCA_016271365.2 of Neoceratodus forsteri. Classification (NCBI taxonomy): domain Eukaryota; kingdom Metazoa; phylum Chordata; order Ceratodontiformes; family Ceratodontidae; genus Neoceratodus; species Neoceratodus forsteri. The sequence continues at coordinate 1,173,456,386 of CM057453.1, read as the reverse complement.
CTGTCTTTTCTAAGTAGAGTGTAATCTAGTATAGCTATATCCCATTCATGTTTCCCCATTTACCATGTCTCAGTAACTGCGACAATGTCCAGGTCCACCTCAGCCATCAAGGCCACTAGGTCTGGGATTTTATTTCCCAGACTGTGGGCATTCATGCACATGGCCTTCCAAGTTTTGCAACCTACACTTCTAGTAGTTCCCCTTCCCTCCAATCTCCATGTCTCCCTTATCGCTGCCATCCAACCTATGTCAGTTTTAGGTTTTAGTGTTGATTTTCCAACCCTAGGGTCCTCCATAAACTTTTAAATAAATAAATAAAAACACCCTCTAGTCACCATCCCCCTATATGCTTCCATGCTGTCTAGTAGCACCCCCAACCTTTATTTGCTGTCCTGTGAGCTGTAATAAAAAATGTCCCTCTATGTTTTTTTCTGTCTTTTAGCCTGTAAAAAAGAAAACAATCCCTCATCAGTCTGACCACAGCCATCCCCACCTCCTAATCAGCACTCACCACCCAACACACCCACTACACCACACACGCACACCCTCACTCATCTGAACAGGTCGAAGGACAAAGATCCACTCTCTGATCAAAGACGTGTCTTGCTGCTGGAACCAGCGATTGCAATATGAGAAACTAAAGTAAGTGTAGAGCAATGTATTTCAATTAGGTTTTCAGCTTTGAGGTATAACTTTGTAATTTTTGCATATTTTCACACCACATTTTCAACATGGCCTTTTTGGGACCCCACTTCATGACCAGTGTTGGTGTAATTATGAAAATCAGGCCTAAAAGGTGATTTCTCAGTCACTTGGCAAACTCAACTTTCAGGCAAGATTTGACAATTTTCACCATCACTGTACATGAGGTGGTGTCATATGAAGGCTATGTTGAAAATGTGATGTCAAAGTATGTAAAATGACAAAGTTAACAGTGTATACAAACTCATAACTTTGATCATTTTAAATATTTCTACCCCATATTTTCAGCATATCCTTTTTTTCCCACGATCTCTTTAACATGACAGCTGTTATTTTTCAAAACCTGTTCAAAATGTGTTTTCATGCCTGTGGCACAGAATGACATTTTGGTGGTGCAGAATCATGGGGATTTGAAAATGTTTACCCATGGTGTTCATGAGGTGGGGTAATAAAAAGGTAATGCCAAAAATTTAGTGTACAGTTATGGTAAACTATCCAGGTTGTGACTGAACATGGCAGTTTTTCAGTGTTCACTCATAACTTCACTAATTTTCGATATTTTGACTCCAAACATTCAACATACCCATTTCTTGACACCACCTCATAAATGTGGCAGGTGTAATTTTTTTTAATCCTCTATGAGACATCTTTTTTGCTCTTGTGGTGTAAAATGATATTTTGGTCAATATACTATAAATGCTACATGTCATGTTTATAAGAGCAGTCACAACTTAGCTGTCTTGAAAATCTGAGGTCAAGATTAAAATGAAAGAGTGAATGTGTGAGGAGTGAATATGTAAAGAGTGAATTATGAAGACCGAATGTGTGACGAGTGAATCAGTGTGCACTGAATGTGTGAAGAGTGAAAGTTTGAAAAGTGAATGGGTACTGAGTGTATGAAAAGTGAATTTGTAAAGAGTGAATGTGCCAGGTCCCGCACTTTGGTAGGTAGACGGAGTCTTCCTATACTGCATCACCCAAAAGCTCCATGCACATCTGCTTCTATTCATGCATCAATGAAATCTTCAGCTTTCTTTGAGTCTGAAGCAGCCTCTCACTATTTATGGCTGCATCAATAACATAATTTTGCAGCCATATTGGCTGTGACCAGAATTTGTGTTTTATTGTGACCAGTTGTCCAGAAATGGAAGCCAGGGTAACTCAGTATTGGCCTAATATTCTTGAAATTGTGGAGCCATGGCTCAAGCCTGCTATCCCTGATGCAATATGTTCCATGATGTTCCTTGTCTGGTTATTAACTGCTTAGGCATGACTGACCTTCCTCTAAGGGGATGGGGGCACTGCAACTTACTATAGGGAACACCTGAAGCTATCTACCTTGCCATTGGTTAATGTATCCACTTATGAAGTTGTACACTCCATACTAATGCTATGGATTACCAAAAAGCTGCATATAGTGTACATTTACAATCCTCATAAAAGTGGCAAGGCTGGAGTATATGAAGTTATCTAACACCTGTCAGCAACAATTGGCAACATGGGCTCTTATTGACTTTAACTTTGGCTGGCCTGGCAACAACTGTGAATCTCTTGAATCTCTGATGACTAAACTACACCTAACACACATATTTGCTGACCTCACTAGACTAGCAATTTAAGGCAATCACCAAACTTTAATAGATTGTGTCCTAAACACAGGACAACAGGACTTTGGTACAGACACTCTAGCTGACATCATCAGTGACCAGTCACTTCCTGTTTTTTGTGTCTGGAAAGCACACCTTCCCTCCTATCTGTTTAAGGAGTTATTACTTTGTGATTACTCTAAGGTAAACCAGGAGGATTTTTTTGCAGATCTATTCCAGACGCACTTGACACATTTATATCTCACAACTGATATAAATGAGGCATTGGACTAAATGATCTCCAATTTCTAGGCACTGTAGGACATAAACACCCTCTTGTAAGGTACAGATAAGTGGGATGGCCATGAGATGGCTGCACAGAGATATAGTAGCCTTACAAAAGGCCATAAATAGTGCTGGGGTAACTGAAAAGCTACAGTGCATTCTGCTGACTACCAGGAATACAGGAAGCAGAATAATGAATGTAAAAAGAGCTTCTCATATTGGGAAAAGTACCTATGATAATGATTTCCTATATGCTTCTGTTGGTTACTCCTAGAAGTTCTGGAGTCACATCAAGGGGTTTATGGGGGAGAATCATATGACAGATGTTGCTAAATGATATTAACTGTAAGAACTCAGATACTTTAGCAAATGCTTTTAACTCCCAGGTCTACATCATATCCAAATATTCCAACTTAGTATCTGGTAACCCTGACATGGATACCTATGCAGGTGATCTGACCTCCCCACCACCACCATTCCATTCTACTTAAGAGCTGTTACAGATTAAAGAGGTATTATGCCATCAGAAAACAGTTTGTCCTTGCAGTAGTGTTACTAGGATGGGCTCAAACCCAGACTTCTAAAGATTGCTGCCCCCATCTTGCTCTCCTCATCCCGAATATTTCATCTATCTCTTACCCTTGGCATTGTGCTCAGTGTCTGGAAGGTTGCCAAGATTGTGCCATTTTCAAAAAAGGACAGTACTAAGCCACTGAAAAACTGTCATTCCATAGAATGTGTGTCTGTTCTTAGCAAGCTGCTTGAGAAACTTGCAGCTACACACATTGCAGAACACTTCCAATAAATACAGCTTACTGTAACCTGCCAAACCTGACTTCAGACAGGGTCACAGTACCTCTACAACCCTCATCCAATTCACCAGTGATGCAAAGGAAGCTATGAACATGGTTACATACATTTATATGATGTTCACTGACCTTACAAAAGCTTTTGATTGTTTGATCACTCTATTCTAAAGACCAAATTATTGTCCCTTATCATTCTGGTTACTACTGTGAAACGATTCACTAGCTATCTTGACAATACATAGCAATTTGTGAAAATGAATCAATCTACATCTGATCTTACCATTAATAATTTGGGGTCCCTCAACACTTCATGCTTGGTCCCTTATTTTTCACCATTTTTATTAATAATATGTATTGGGTTCCTGCCTCATGCTCCACCCTGCTTTATGCTGACATCATGGTGCCAGTAGGGCCAATAGCATGGGGGATAGTAATTCAGAGCACAGCGCTTACTTTTGTAAGGTTCAGTCTTGGCTATCACAGAACAGCACTAGTAAAACTCATGCCATGATATGTGGGTTGGCTCCCAATCTAAGTACAAATACAAGTCACACTAAGTTGTTCCACCAATGAGTTGCTTTAGCATTTCTGACTGAGTTAAAGAAGTGTTGCTGGACTCAGTACAAAGCCTTGCACAAACGGTTTCTTAAGAGTTATATCAGTTTTGCATTGCATTGTGATTGGGCTTAAGATGCATTCCAGTTGAGTAGCAAAAACATTTAATAAAAATTGCTCTTAAGCTGGTTATGTGTTAAAAAAACAATGCAGTATGAGTTGCCAATGCATTGCCAACTGTAAAAAATAAAACAATGCTAAACAAACTCATTGGTGGGACAGTTTAATGTGATTTGTCAGTCAATTGCATAGCTCGCTCCCTCTTACTGCTGTCAGCTCTTTCATGTACCTAGGCCTTAGTCTTGATCTGGCTCTAGATTCACTCTGCATGATGCTACTGCATCCAGATATGTCAACACCAAGCTTGAACTTACCTATAGAGGGAGGTATGCCTTGACTCTTTCTGCCAGACTTACCATTACTCATAGAATTTTGCTAACTAGTCTTATGCATTGGGTTTGTCTCGCTGTCCAAAATGAATAAAGGTAATGTAACTAAATGGAATACTACCTAAAACATTATCTGTCATTTTGCCCTGTCCATGACTTGACTTACTCATCGCTGTACACTCTATTCTAGTTAAGGTTAGCTATTGCCATCCTCACGGTGGCAATATGCCCTAGGTTGTACCATGGATAAGATTCTTAGGTATAAACCTGCCTCCCTGGCTGCCATGCTAAAATATTCGGAGCAGGCCTATTCCCTGAGATCTAGTGACCAATCTCTACTGTCCATCCCCAAGCATTCAACAAATATGAGTGGACTAGCTTTTTCTTTTTTTGGCCCCAAATTCTGGAACTCCCTTCTAATTAACATGAGGCTCTCACAATCCCATGTTCATGTTAAAAGAGAGTTGCATAAGTACTGAAGATCCACAGATAACTGAACCTGTAAAAGAGGTACTGTCATCTTCTTAGATTAGCTGAACCATGGTTACTTATGTAATGAGCGTGTGTACCTGTGCTATATCTCATTGCCTGCTTTTCTCTTGCAATATGCTTCTGAAATTTTCCTTGTAGCATTGCCACATGTATTTTGAAACTTTCACTGTCATAATAAACTGTTTTGACTGTTTATAACATTATCACATTGCATTTTATAACCTCTACCATTATATAAAACAGTTTTGAATCTTTGTATTGTCCCGGGTCATGCCTGAAAATCGGCATTGTGTTGTCTAGTGCACCTAAATGGTAAACAAAAACTGAATCAATCAATCAATAAATAAATAAATAAAGTACATGTAATCCAAATAGCACAAAAGACCTTACCCCATCCTGCAATACACACTGTAAATTTTTGAAAATTATATTACATAGGTAAAGCTTCACCTCCCCATACACAACATATCCCAGCCCAAAACCTCCTAATCTAAAAGACAGGTTCTTTAAATATTTAACCTATGCTTTACATGGGATTTTCTGTGAATATGTGGCATTTTCTTTCATATCCAATGCACCTGGTGCAGCCATAACTTTTAAATCCAATATTTTACAAACTATATACAGTGGTAGTCATATAAAAGTTGACCAGTACTGAGGTGATGCTGAGGCATGATGAGAGACTGAAGTTATAGTTTGCATTGACTGTAATGTTGATTCTGTTTTAGCATACCCCAGAATACCCCAGCATTACCTCTGTACAGATCAACTTTTATATGACTACCACTTTAAATATCAAACTTACAGTATACAGCATGTCCTTAAAAAAAGTACCCTGGCCTGGACCACCTTCTCTCATTCTGACAATTTTCAAAATGTAAGCTTCTGTGGTTTCTGCTGTACTGTAAAGCAAAACAAAAGACAAAAACAAGCAAAATCTATAGAACTACTACTTTCTCTGACATATGCCATTTAAAAATGTATAAACTTAAAAAGTTTCAAGGATTGTAGATCCTGGCAATCTAACTAAACCTAAGATGGTCAGTGCAGTCTATCAATCCATTTCTGAATTGGAGTTCTTAAAAAAGGGTCTTAATATAGAACTGTGCAGCCACGCTAACTATAGCAACAGTCACATCACTATAATGCCTTGTACATGGAAGATGGCTAAGGTGATATGCCAAGCTGGAATGGGTAAAGGAATAGAAGAGAATAAAAATGTAATGACCTAGTAAAGACAGTAGACTGTTTTTTCTCTCCAAAACTGGCATGCAAGGAAAAAAGTATGAGGTAAAACAAAATGTTTAATTGTAAATGTTTCTTAAATGATGAGAAATGCCAATCAAGAACATTAATTGTCAGCCGGCCTGGTGGCACTGAGGATTGAGGCACTGGATGCCACACCTTGCGCCACACCGGTGACCTGAGTTTGGGAATGGACTCAGGCCACCAGGGGTTGGCAGGGGAGAGGAAGGATTGATCATCCCATGACTGCTCTCTTTCCTCTGGGGAGGGTTGGGGCACTGCAATGCACTGTAGCGGTGACTGGCTGAGGCCAGCAGCGCTACAGCAGTGAGCAGTAGAATGGGGGAGAGCACAGCAGGTAGCAGCGTGTGTGTGCCTGGATGCCATTGCTCATCTGGCTCTCTGCAGCAAGAAAAAAACAGGTGGAAAATGGTGGAGCACGATCTCGGTGGCTGATGGCCATGCCCAGCATGCCCCCAGTACCCAAGAGGATCCTGCATACAGAGTAGCATGAGCGATTAAAGGCAGACTCTATGGTGGTGCCAGACCGGGCCCGGGGGGCCCGGGTGTCGGCAGCCAGGGGATCATGTGGATCAGCTCCACGGAGGAGGATAAACAAAAAGAATTAAAAAAAAAAAAGAACATTAATTGTCTCCAAATCCTGCCTCCAACAGACTTGACAATTTCTTCTTCTTCCAGAACTAGGAAAGAGAATGACTTGGGCATTTTTTTCCAGCTGGTGATTGCAGAGGGACATACAACATTTACATAAACCTTGAAAAACTAACATGACAGGTGCATAACTATCTAAATAAGAGACAATTTATTAAAACAGTTGTACAGAAGTCCATCAACTTAATCATCGAAACAATTCAAGGGAAATACACAGGGCACATTCGGTACAGGATCCTGATTTTCTTTTAAATTAGGGTCTATAAAAAATTAGATGGTTAAAAAGGTTGCTGTTATACTAATTGAGTTGTCGACAGCATATGAATTGTTTGCAGATATTGCAAGCCAAAAGGTCATTTGTGTGCATGGCGAATGACAGGATGATGAATTGCTACTCCAGGGCACATTATGGAGAAGACAAAGGGACACCTCAATTTGCTATGTGAATCTTTTTTTCAAAACCCACCATCATAAACTAAAAAAAAGGGGCAGCACTATGTCTCTCATTCTGATCAGCCTCTGATAAACAGTGATGTAGAGACAAACCATAGCAGTGGCACAAGATGGAGGGACAGATTGTATTTTACTCTAGAAAATATAGATGAGACCATTCAGAATTATTTTTGCAAAACTGTGCTATTTGCAGCTTGAGGTTGTTGTTCTGTTTTTTTTCTTGTGTGTTTTTAATGTTCTTCGGTGGCTTGCCTGAAAGGGACTGTTCATGTAGGTCTTGTCACCTAGCTTCTCCCTGTCTTTACTTTATCAAAATCTGCTTCCACTGTGTCACTTGCAACATTTAGGTGCCAGTATGTTTTCAATAGTACCCCCAAAAGGTATTAAAAACATAGAATAAATGACCTTAGAAGCTGGTATGGAAAAATGCAGTATCTTTGTTGGCCAAGAGAAGTCACCTGACTGCATTAAACAGCTGTTGATGTGCAGTTAGGTCTCACATCTTGTTACAAGGTACAGATAACCTCATTACTAGCACATACAGTATTACTACACCTCCTCAAAAGATAAATAAATAAATGCCAATAGCCACCATATTACATTTCCCATCCACTGCGACCCTATGTAAAACATGTTTTTTTCTCTCAGTTGTTCAGCACCTTGCTATAAAATACATCTCACTCTAAGTTTCCCGTCACAGTGCAACTGTTCGACTAACATTCTTAAAATGACATCATACTGACTCTTACAATTGCTGTGGCTGCCTTGTATAGATAATTCTGTGTATGTACACATAAGCAGCTTCTTGAGATTCTGCATTGCACAGACATGAAACTGCCCCTGTCACAAACATGAAGCAGTAGAAACAAAAGAGAAAGTCCACTCCAGCAGCAAAATCTCCCTGTAACCCCCACAAACCAAATCAGGTGGGGTTCAACTTCTTTCTCCTGCAACAAGTTATTACAGGAACGTAACATGTCGATTCATGACTCACTGCAGTCTGGACTGGTGCCAGAAGATTGGAGATCCCTAATAGAGTACCACTCTACTGGGAGGAGGAGGAAAGATCTAGGCAAATGAAAGGCTTGCCTGTAGTTCGTTGGCTAAGCAGCCTGACACTCCCACTTCCTGAGCTATATAAGCAGTTCCTCTAAGCCTCACTGTGAAACAATTTTTCTTTGCAGCAGGAGGCCATGTTGGTTTGTCCTCTGAGCTGGCTAGGGCCTACCCACCCCACCCCCTCCACCTGCTGTTTCTGTGTGTCTCTGCTGGACTTCGGTGTTTGTTTGTTTTCCTGCTTCTGGTTTGTATCTTTCCTCCGGCTGTGTTCTTCCCTGTGTTTTGTGTTTTTTGGTTTTGAGCCTTCCCTGTTTTCTGTTTTGCTGTGTTTTGGTTTTGTCTTTTTTGGGGGGGCTTTGTTTCTAAGCTTGTAGCAAACTGTTACAACGGAGCTTATACTGCTTGCTTTACTTACTCGGAACTCTCAAATTGCTTGCACAGCAACTCCTAGCATTCTACTACACAGAGCTCATGCTACTGCTTTCAGTTACCTACAATAGCCACTGCTGCTGACTGTTTATTTTAATTGCTATTGTACCCAGTGCCTGTGTTTTATGCTGTGCTCACCAAGCTCAAACTACTGCAATGCAACTGCAATTATCTGTGTGTTTCAGCTTAGCCATAGCTGCTCCATGTTGCATACTCAATTCTTTTCACCTGACACAGTTACTGACATTAGCTGTGCTGCTACTTGCTGCTCTCATTCTCTTGCAGCTTCATTGCACTGCCTGGCTACATCTGCTTTCAAGCATTGTCTCCTGTTTTATTGCACTTACAGTACAACTCTGAGGTCAGCCAACTAAGCTCCTGTTGAGGCTGTTAATATAGTTTTGTTATTAAAATTGCCTCACTACCAAAAATCCTCAGAGTGTTTGTCACCTTGATTTGGCTATTCCTGTTTAGCTAGCTTGCCCCCAATTCAGTGCTGTTTAATTGCTATACTATATGTTATGCAGGTTCTCCTATCACTACTACTGCTTATTGACCTATGTGCAGGTCCACTCTGCTTATGCAGCCATTGCTCCTTGCTTACGCAAACCATTGTTTCATGCCTACTGTCATCCCCTTGGCTTCAGCCTGGGATTCTGCTGCACTCAATCTGCATTCAATTTTGTAAGGTCTCAGCACTCAATGCCCATTACGATCTCAGCATGCCATACTCATTCAGCTCACCAGCTTTTCAGCTCTCAATCACCTTCTGGGGCATGCCAGCCATTCTATTCGTTCCTGCAGTCGAAGGTCTCACTCTGCCTTAGTCTGCATCTCAGCGTGTCCAACTTGGGGCGGGATCCTTCTCACCTGGCCCATAGCTGGGAATGTCCTCACCCTGGGCTTGGCTTTAGCTGCCTGCTATGCAACAGCAGCTCCTGGTGTAGAATTTAATACTAGTGTTGAAGGGTGGTTACGACAATCTCCTTTGGTTCTAGTGTTCCACTATATAGTGTTTCCCTAGTGAGGCACCTTCACTGAATCCTCCCTATGACTGCCCCTGGTTCACCTGGTTTGATTTAGGGCAGGTAGGCCAGGTGAGTGCCTCAGCAGTTGTTGCTCTCCTCCTGCACCTTGGATGCACATATTGTTGCAGAGTTTTCTTGCAACCTTCCACGGCATTCCCGCTAGAGAGTTTGAGTGGCAGCCTTCCTCCAAATTGGAATATTTTCCACCTCCCTTTAATTGGGTTTTCCAAAATGCAGCTGCAGAGCCGTCACTAAATAAACTATCCCAAGCCTGGGGAGAAGGCGACCTAGGCCTTGGATCCCCAGAGATTTCCTCGTCATATGTTTTTTTTTTTTCTCTCCTCCATTGCCTCAGGTCATAACACGTAGTTAGCTTAGTTGTTTCCTCTAGTTTCTGAGATAAGTTCCATTGTTGGATGGAGGTGGAGGATGTCCTGCCATCCCCTCTCTTCTTAGGGGATCCCCTGCTCTCAAAGCAAACCAGCAGTATCATGCTACACAGACCTGGGGCAGTCATTACTACAACTGCGCATCTCATTGCATTATCAAACTGCCTATACTTCTCTACTACTATGTTACAGTTACTACTCCTATGTCACAGCTACTGCTTGCTCATATGCTTCATGTTGCCTCCTTTTTGGGGATGGTACTACATTTTTGGTGGGGATTCCTAAGGTACTTTTAGCCATGGGAACCGTCCTGTTGCAACTCTAGGGGTGGAACCCTCTCCAAGTGTTCCTTGCCTTCGTACCCCTACAGGGTGGTAATTCCTCTGGAATAGAGAGTGTGAATGGCCAAAACCAAACTAACACAGTTGCACAAGCATAACACTATACTGACTGCGTAGGCCAATGAAATTAAAGGCTTGCCTGTAGTTCAGTGTCCAAGCAGCCAGCCACTCCCACTTCCTGAGCTATATAATCAGTTCCTCTAAGCCTCACTGTGAAGCATTTTTTCTTTGCCCCACCATCCTCCTCTCCTCCTCCAGTGGCAGCACTCTCTCCTTAAGGGGACTCCTAAGGTACCTTTAGCCACGGGAACCGTCCCGTTACACCTCTAGGGGTGGAACCCTCTCTGAGGGTTCCTTGTCTTCATACCCCTTCAGGGTGGTAATTCCTTTGGAATAGAGTGCAACTGGCCAAAACGAAACTAACACAGTTGCACAAGCATAACACTACAGAAACATAGAAACATGGAAGTTGACGGCAGAGAAGGACCGCAAGGCCCATCCAGTCTGCCCATTTTTTTTTCTACCTTATAAATGTGCCATCGGCCTTTGCTCTGCCAGTGGCCTGTCTATTCATACTCATCTGTATTGCTCCCATATGCCTATCCCATGCCTGTTTGAAGCCCTGCACTGTATTTATAGCCACCACTTCCTGAGGTAGGCTGTTCCATGCATCCACCACCCTTTCTGTGAAAAAGAATTTCCTCACATTCCCCCTTAATCAGCCTCCCTCTAGTCTCATGCTGTGTCCTCTTGTCCTGCTATTTTTCTTATATTTAAATATGTTAGACCCTTTCACCTTGTTAATGCCCTTAAGGTGCTTGAATGTTTCAATCATATCACCTCTCTCCCTCCTTTGCTCAAGCGTATACATATTAAGCTCCGTTAATCTGTCCTCATATGTCTTCTGATGCAGTCCCTGCACCATTTTGGCTGCCCTTCTCTGGACTGCCTCAATTTGGTTAATGTCCTTGTGAAGGTGTGGCCTCCAGTACCGCATGCAGTACTCCAGATGGGGCCTAACCAGTGTCTTGTAAAGAGGGATTATGACCTCCATCTTACAACTTGTATTACTCCTACTAATACACCCTAGCATCCCCCTAGCCTTACCTACTGCTTTAGAGGTCTGCTTGGATGATTTCAGGTTATTGGTGATGATGATGCCCAATCCTGTTTCTTCCTTTGTGACTGCCAGCAACTCCCCTCCCAGCCTATAGGTGGCTTCAGGGTTTCTCTTCCCTATGTACATGATCTTGCACTTTGTTGCATTAAATCCCAGTTGCCACTCTTCTGACCATTTTGCTACTTTATCCAGATCTCTTCTCATTCTGCCCACCCCATCTGGAACATCTACTCTGTTGCAGATCTTGGTGTCATCTGCAAACAGATAAGCCTTACCCTCTAGTCCATCTGCAATGTCACTAATGAAGATATTGAAGAGGACTGGCCCCAGGACTGATGCCTGAGGTATACTGGCTGTGTAGGCCAGTGAACTATAGATTTGTCAGTCTTAACTCCACCATAGGTGAGCTGATTGAAATTACAGTGTTTGAGAATTTGGTGGCCAACCTAGGGAGTAATGGACTACAGGATGAAAAGCAGCATAGTTTTGTGTCAGGGAGGTCTTGCCAGACCAGACTGATACTGTTTTTCGATTGGGTCACCAAGGCAACAGACAGGGTCTGGACAATATATCTGCTCTACTTCAACTTCAGCAACTCCTTCAATTCAGTACAACATACTGTAGTAGGCTGCTGAAGAAGTTGGAGAACTTGGGAGATGAGCAGGATGTAATTGGCTAAGGGGGCCAAAACAGACAATAGTAGTTAATGGGGCTAAATCAATGAATGGGGAGATCACAAGTGGAGTGCTACAGGGCTCAGTCCTGGGACTTGTCCTATTTAATATGTTTGTAAGTGACATTGGGGAGTGTATCCAGAGAACGTTGTGTCACTTTGCTGATGACACAAAGTTATGCAGCAAGGTGGGTCATGAGGAAGGGGTGAGGAGCTCCAAAAGGACATAGAAACTATAGAAATTGCCTAATGTCTGGCAGCTGAAGTTCAATGCCAAGAAATGCAAAGTAATGCACTTTATTAGATGGAATCTGTGTACAGAATACTGAATGGGAGGTGCACCCCAGGGTCCTTAAAGAACTAAGAGAGGTGGTGGCTGAACCTCTGGCTATCTTATTTAGCCAATCACTGGAAACAGGGGAGGTACCCAAAGACTGGAGGATAGTAGATGTAGTCCCCTTATACAAAAGTGGGAACAAAGAGGAAGCGGGGAACTACAGACCAGTCAGCCTCACCTCGGTAGTGGGGAAGATCATGGAAGCACTACTGAAGGAGAGATTGGTGGAACATCTAGTTGTCAATGGACTACAGGACCCAAGGCAGCATGGTTTCACCAGGGGGAGGTCATGCCAGACCAACCTCGTTGAATTTTTTGACTGGGTGACTAGGTAGGTGGATCAGGGGAGGGCAGAGGACATGGCCTATCTGGACTTCAGCAAGGCCTTTGACACTGTGCCACATAGAAGACTATTACACAAACTGGGGAATATGGGTGTGGGCAGGACAGTAGTGTGGTGGGTAGGTAACTGGCTGGGCAGCAGGACACAGAGGGTTGTGGTAAATGGCTGTCACTCCACAGAGGGAAGAGTGACCAGTGGGGTACCACAGGGATCAGTGCTGGGACCGGTCCTATTCAATATCTTCATCAGTGACATTCGCAGGACCTAGAAGGCAGAATTTCACTGTTTGCTGATGACACAAAGCTCTGTAACAGAGTAGACACACCAGAGGTGTAGACAGAATGAGAAAGGACCTGCAGAACTTGAAGAATGGTCAGCGGTTTGGCAGTTGAAATTCAATGCAAAGAAGTGCAAGATAATGCATATGGGGCACAAAAACCCTGGCACAATATATCAGTTGGGGGGTGAGGATATAGCATGCACCAAGCAGGAAAGGGATCTTGGGGTTATCATCTCTGATGACCTCAAGGTAGGGAAACAGTGTGACAAGGCAGCAGGTAAAGCAAATAGGATGCTGGAATGCATAGGCAGGGGCATCACCAGCAGGAAAAGGGAGGTCATAATTCCACTATACAAGTCACTAGTGAGGCCCCACCTGGAGTACAGTGTACAGTTCTGGAGACCTTACCTATGTAAGGACATAGACAGGGTAGAGAAGGTTCAGAGGAGGGCAACAAAGGTGGTGCATGGATTGCATCACAAGTCCTATGAAGACAGATTGAAGGAACTGAACATGTACTCCCTGGAGGAGAGGAGGGAGGAGAGGGGGATATGATAGAGACATACAAGTATCTTACAGGGAGGAACAGGGTGCAGGAATACACTATTTTTAAGCGAAAAAGATGTTCCAGGACTAGAGGGCATGGGATGAAGTTGGAGGGAGGACGATTCAGAGGAAACGTGAGGAAGAATTTCTTCACAGAACGGGTGGTGGCAAGTGGAACACCCTGCCAGAGGAAGTGGTGGGGGCTAAAACAATCACGGGATTTAAGAATGCATGGGATAGACATAAAGGAATTCTGGAGGTCAGGGGTAAGGGGCAACAGACTTCTAGGAAAACATAAACTGAACTTACAAGCTCAAATGGGCAGACTGGGTGGGCCATAGGCCCTTATCTGCTGACACTGTCTATGTATCTATGTAAGCCTGGCCACTTCAAAGGAAAATAGCGATTTGGGGGGGTCACAATCAATAACTCCCTCAAGCAAACAAGTCAATGGAACAAAGCATGTAGCAGGGCACCGGAGATGCTGGATTCGATTGGGAAGGGTTTGACAGTAAGAGAATCGAGGCAATTTTGCCATTTACAGATTCTCGGTGAGGATTGACCTGGAGCACGGCGCCCAGTTATGGAGCCTTCACCTGTGGAAGGACACTGAAAGAGTGGAGGCAGTACAGTGCAGCATCACCAAGATTAAAAGCCTAACAGGGCAGATCCTATGAGACACAGCCTGAGGCCTTAAATATGTATTCGCTAGAGCCCAGGTAGGAGTGTGTGACATATCTCAAACATAACTTTCTCATGCATATGAGTAAGGTAAACAGTGAGGATCTATTTGCAAGACATAGGGATTCAGTCACTATGGGCATGACTGGAGGTTGATGGTAGATAAATTCAGGAGAAACTTTTTTATTTACTATGTCTTTCCCCCTCCCCACCTGACCAGCCCACATTGGCCAGACCTGTGCCCCCAGTCTTGTTAACCATCCCCCGGGACATACCTCCACTGTGTTCCTCCCTTGCTTACCCACCCAGGTTGAGCCCTTCGAGGGGACACCTTCTCCCACTGGACCTCTAGCTTGGTGTCACCTTCATAACTACAGTCAATATAAGCTTATGCACCTGCTTTTGAAAATGCACCTTCTATGTTTACTATCATCTTTGAAGTTTAAGTGCTTGCCTCTGAAAACTTTTTTGTGTGTCTCTAAGCTGCACACTTTAAATTTTCTTGCAAGTGCTGCAAAAAACAGTGACTGGAGGGTGAGTGGTGCCAATAGACACCAGGGATTATTTGGAATCTATAATATAGGGGGCCAGTGATACACATTAAATTAATTAATGCATTCATTCCACAGTTCAGTAAATGTATGGATTGCAGATTATTGTATTAAACTGCCAAAAGAAATTCCACAGAACTGAGCTCTGAGAGTGTTCAGTTCTGCGTAATTGTGTTCCGCAGTTCAATACATTAATACACAGTTCATATATTTATTCTGCTCTTCTAAGTCAGAATTTTCACAAAGTGGCCAAAATTATTTCTGAACTTTCATGGAAGTGAAATTCTGACATTTGTGGAAATTCTGCTGGCGGAAATTGTTTTTTTTTTTTTTTCACACAGCTCCAGACAGAGGTTTTAGAAGAAGCTCATTGGAGCAGAACATCAGATAACCATTGTTTTTTTCCTTCTTCTGTCAGATATTTTTTTTTTACCCACAGTGATTACAGCACCTCATAGAAATATAGAAACATAGTGTTGTCAGCAGGTAAGGACCACTTAGCCCACCTAGTCCTCCCAAACGTCCCTATCTTTGGTGCAGCCAAAGGCCTTACTTGGATTCTAGCTTACACCCCCCCATTACTTTTTTTTAGGATTCTCTTGTGTCTATCCCATGGAAGGTTGTTCCAAGCATCCACCACCCTTTCAGTGAAGAAGTACTTCCTCACGTTACCCCTGACCCCCCCCCCACCGTCATATTGTGTCCCCTTGTCCTTGAACATCTTTTCCTTTGGAAAACACTTCCTTCTTGTACCTTGTTTATCCCTGTTAGGTAATTGAACATCTCTATCATATCTCCCCATTCCCTCCTATCTTACAGGGAGTACATATTCAAATTCTTGAGTCTCTCTTCATAGGGCTTTTGGTGTAGGCCCTGCACCATTTCTGTTGCCCTCCTGGAGCTGTGACCTCCAGAACCGAATATAGTATTCGAAGTGGGGTCTCACCAGTGATCTAAACAGGGGCAATATTACCTCCCTCCTCCTGTTGGTGATACCTTTCCCTATGCATCCGAGCATTCCACTAGCTTTTCCCATTGCCTTGTCATACTATCTAGCTACCTTTAAGTAATCAGATATGATCACTCCTAGGTCCTTTTCCTGCTTTGAGACAGTTAGTATCTCTCCTCAGGGATGGAGGAGAGAGGGAGGTAAGGTTCTTGCCTGACGTCATGGCTGGGAGGGACAGGAAGCAAATCCGCAGGTTCACGGGAGCAGCAGCATGGCAGAGGGAGCAGGACATCATTGTTCACTTAGGGACAAATGACCTGGCTGGAAATGGGATCAAAGCAGTGCAGGAGGAGTCTGTGGAGCTGGGGAGGGGCCTTAGACAAGTAGCATGCACGGTAGCCTTCTCGGAGGTGCTGCCTGACTGTGGCATGGGTGAGGCTAGGGTACTCTGCACCATAGGATTCAATGAATGGTTGAAAAACTGGCATGGAGATCAGGGTTTTGGCTTCAGTGGGAACCGGGGGTCCACCAGGAGGGATACAGGCCTCTACTGGTGCAATGGTCTGCATCTGCCTAGGAGAGGAAACAGGATCCTAGGTGATAGGTTTAAATGCTTCATTGGAAAGCATTTAAACTAGCCAGGGTGGTCACTGAAAAGGAGCAGGGAAATCCCAGCCCCCCACTCCACAAAACAGGGTAGCTAGCAAGGTAAACACCAAGACAGTGAAGTCGATAGGGAGCAGGACTGGGGTAAATGGAAAAAAAGGCAAAGACAGTAAGAACAGGGAAGGGGCTAATAGCGGTAAGGCCATCAAAGCATGGAGGGCAATAAGTACCATTGCCCATAGTCTGGGTAACAAGATCCCTGAACTAGTGGCCTTGCTGGAAGAGGGACACCTGGATATTGTGGCAGTCACAGAAACATGGTACATAGAGAATCATGACTGGGATGTCAACATACCAGGGTACACAATCTACAGGAGGGACAGGGAGGGT
Source organism: Neoceratodus forsteri (assembly GCA_016271365.2). Lineage (NCBI taxonomy): Eukaryota > Metazoa > Chordata > Ceratodontiformes > Ceratodontidae > Neoceratodus > Neoceratodus forsteri. The sequence continues at coordinate 1,173,439,416 of CM057453.1, read as the reverse complement.
AAAATAGGAGGAGTAGTAGCTCTCTACATAAGAGAAGTGATCAAAGCAGTTGAACTAAAGGGTAAACAGGGAAGAGAGGAGGTACTGTGGGTCACCATGGAAATAGGAAATGGCACCACAATCCACATGGGGGTTTTAGACAGACCCCCATCTTAGGGGGAGGAAAAGGAGTAGGAAATGATAGAAGGCATCCTTAAAATGGCAGAAAAAGGGGAGATATTGTTGATGGGGGGCCCTGAATATGCCAGATGTTAACTGGAGCACCTTTGCTGCAGCCACATCCAAGAGCAGGGCCATTCTTGATGCCCTACAGGGGGCATGCCTCAGACAGCTAGAGTCGGAATCCACACTGGAGGGAGCAATCTTAAACCTGGTACTCTTAAATGGGGATGGAGAGACAATCTCAGATTTAGAAGTGGATAGCCATATGGGAACAAACTACCACCAAACAGTGTGCTTCACAACAAACACAACCATAGAGTCAAGCCATACAAAAGCAAGGGTATTGGACTTTAAGAGGACTGATATTGGCAGAATGTGAGAGTACTTCAGAAAAGCACAAGCAAATGGGCAAGAAGGAGGGGTGGAGGAACAATGGGGGAAAATCAAAACTGCCATCACATAATAACAAGCCTTTCTGTGAAACAAATAAACAAAACTAAACAAAGGAACAAAAAAACCCACTATGGTTCTCAAAAGAGGTGGCAGGGAAGATTGGGGAGAAAAAGGTGGCATTCAGGAAGTATAAGGAAACAAACAAGGAACAGGACAGAGAACTGTACCAGTTAAAGCAGAAGAAAGCAGGGAAGGCAGTCAGAATAGCAAAGGCCAAAACTGAGGAAAGATGGCCCAACTCAGTTAAGAAGGGGGATAAAACCTTTTATAGGTACTGTACATTAGGGAGTGAAGAAAGACCAAGGAAGGAAAAGTGAGACTTAATAAAGGAGAGGGGGGTGTGGGCAGAGGGTGACAGTGAAAAAACAGGGATACTGAATGAATACTTCTCCTCAGTATTCACAAAAGAAGAGGGGGAGGTACCTAAACCAAAACAATAGAAGCATTCTGGATAGGGGGGATCGATACCAGTCCATTCTCAGAAGAAAGGGTCCTGAAAGAATTCCTAAAACTGAAGGTGGACAAGGCAATGGGACCTGACAGGATTCACCCCAGAATTCTAAAAGAACTAAGGGGAGAACTAGTGACACCACTGACTACCCTTTTTAACAAATCATTGGAGGATGGTGTGGTACCTGAGGAATGGATGAGAGCAGATGTGATTCCCCTTCACAAAAGTGGGAGCAAGGCAGAGGCAGGAAACTACAGATGTATTAGTTTGACCTCAGTGGTAGGGAAAATGATGGAATCACTTCTGAAATAAAGAATTGTTGAGTACCTAGAGGCCAGCAGGGCACAGGACTCAAGGCAGAATGGATTCACAGTGGGACGTTCATATCAGTCGAATCTAATAGATTTCTTTGACTGGGTGACCAAAGTAGTAGATGAGGGAAGGGCTCTGGACATGGCCTACCTAGACTTTAGCAAGGCATTTGACACAGCCCCACACAAAAGATTAATAAACAAGTTAGCCAGCCTGGGAGTGGGTCCCAGGGTGGTAGCCTGGGTAGAAAATTTGCTGGACAACAGGACGCAGAGGATAATATTAAACGGAGTTCACTCTGAAGAAAGGGAGGGGTTACATGCAGGGTAACACAGGGTTCAGTACTGGACCAGTCCTCTTTAATGTCTTTATTTTTTAATTTTATTAAACTCTAGGATTACAAATACCTTTGAGCAGGAACTGCTCATTTACAAAGGTTAAATATCAAAGGATGTAGGGTAACATACATACAAAGTCAACAATGGTTACGGTCTTAAAAACACAAAGATGTGTAAGCATGCATTATACAGCCCAAAATGGAGAGAGACAACATAAGCCAGCTTTAGACAAGTTTCAGGGTGAACAGTATATAGTTACTATAGGGTAGGAGGGAGTCAGGAAAAAATAGGCAGGCTAAAGGGCAATTGTCAGCCCTTTATAGGTATACATATAGGTAACATTGCAGAGGGACTGGAAAGGAAAAGTATGCCTCTTTGCAGATGACACAAAGATCTGCAACAGGGTTGATATACAATGGGGGATGGAAAGGATGAGAAGGGACTTGGCAAGGTTGGAGCAATGGTCAAAAGTATGGCAGCTTAGATTCTCAAAGCGAACATCCAAAGTAATGCACCTGGGAAACAAAAACCCTGGGGAAGAGTACACAATGGGGGTTGGGGAGGTACTAACAACAACAAAAATGGAAAGGGACCTGTGGGTAGTCATATTACATGATCTAAAAGTAGGCAAGCAATGGGAGAAGGCAGTAAGGAGGGGTGGGAGGGGATACTGGGATGCATAGGGAGAGGCATCACCAATAGAAAACAGGAAATTGGTATCCCTCTGTACAGACAGTTGATAAGACCCCATCTGGAGTACTCTGTGAAGTTCTGGAGACCCCATCTGAGCAGCATGGAGGCAGTCCAGAGGAGGGCAACTAAAATAGTGCAGGGTCTAAAGGAGCTTAATATGTATACCCTCAAGGAAAGGAGGGAAAGGGGGGACATGATAGAAAATTTCAAGTACCTCAAGGGATTCAACAAAGTCCAAGAGGGTAGCATCTTTCAGAAAAAGAGATGTGCAAGAACAAGGTGGCACAATTCAAAGATAGTGGGGGGATGGCTGAGGGGCAACGTGAGGAAGTATTTTTTCATGGAGACGGTGGTGGATGGATGGAATGGCCTTCCAGAGGGGGTCATGGGGTCAAAAACTGTGGGGAATTCAAGAATGTTTGGGGCAGACATAGGGCTATTCTAGTGGGAGGTAAGAGGAAGTAGGCTGTTGGTTAACTAGGATCTGCAGCTTATCCAATAGGTAGGGAAATGGGCGGACTAGGTGGGTCAAGCGGTGCTTATCTGCTGTCAAAGACTATGTTTCTATGTTTCCTCCCATTTGATATGTTTCCCCTGGGTTTCTGTGCCCCATATGCATAACGTTTCACTTTCATACATTAAAACCCAGTGCCAAACACACGACCATTCTTCCAGTATTTTTAAGTTGTCCCTCATTTTATCTATAACCCCCCCATGTCCACTCTGTTGCAGAGCTTTGTGTCACCTGAAAACAGGAACACCTTCCCTTCAAGTCCCTCTGCAGTGTCGCTTATAAAGGCACTGAAGAGGACTGGCCTCATCACAAACCCCTGCGGTGCCCCACTAGTCAATTTGCCTACTCAAGATTGTATGTCATTTAGCACCTCCCTTTGACTCCTATTGCTCAGCCAAATTTCCACCCATTTTACCACTTTAGGCCCTACTCCTAGGTCCCTCAGCTTGCTTATCAGCCTCCTATGCAGAACAGTGTTGAAGGCCTTGCTGAAATCCAGGTAAGCCACGTTCACTGCACCTCCCTGAGGTGCCTCCTTGGTCACACAATCAAAGAACTTAATCAAGTTTGTCTGGCAAGACTTCCACCCAGTAAAGCCATGTTACCTTGAATTCTGCAGGACATTGGCAACAAGGTTTTCTCCAATCCTGTCCTTCGGTAGTGATTCCATTACCCTTCCCACCGCTAATGTCAGGCTGACAGGCTTGTATATCCCTACCTCCTTCCTATTCCCACTTTTGTGTAGTGGAACTACATCCAACTTCCTCCAGTCTCATGGCACTTCCCCTGTTTCTAATGTCAGATTGAAAAGGATCATCAGAGTTGTAGCCAATACCTTCTTCAGTTCCCTCAGTATCCTCGGGTGTACCATGTCTGGCCCCATTTCCATGTTTACCTTTATTGTAGATAGTTTCCTAAGCACTCATTCCTCTATACAAGTACTTGTGTCTACCTCGTGATCATACCTTTGTCCTCAGTCTTTAGCCCACTTTCATCCTCCTCTTCCTTGAATACCGAGCAGAAGTATTTATTCAAACTATCTGCTTTTTGGAGGTCCTCTTCCATGTAAACCCCACCTTCATCTTTCAGCCTTACTGTCCCTCCACTTGTCTTTCCCTTTTCACTTACACATCTAAAACATGTTTTATCACCCTTTGGCACTGTTCTGGCAATCATTTCTTCTGTTCGCACTTTAGCACTCCAAGCTGCCTTTAAAGCCTTCCTTTGTTTCTTCCTGTAAGTCTCCTTGTCCCCCTCCATCTGCATGACTTTGTACCTTCTAAATGCCATTCCTTTTGCCCTCACCTTTTTCACTACCTCCTCAGAGAACCATAGTGGTCTCCTTTTTCTCTTGCCCTTGCTAACCTGCCTAACACAGAGATTTGTCACTTGTTCAGTGCCTTCTTTTATCTTTGCCCACTGGTCCTCAGCTCCCTTCATTTTTCCTATCCCAACTAGTGTGTTCCTGAGGAATACTTCCATTTTCTTAAAATCAGCCCTACTTAAGTCCAGCAACCTTGTTTTTCTGTGAATTGATTCTGACCCAGAACTTATATCAAACCACACTGTATAGTGATCACTGGTCCCCAGGTGGTCCTCCTCTGCAACAGCAACCACACTGTCTCCATTTGTCAGTACTAGGTCCAGTAGTTTCCCTGGTATCTAAGATGTTCCTACTTCTGGCTGTAGTTGCTACATGGAGGCTCCAATCAACATCTGGTAGATTGAAGTCACCTACCAGCTGTACTTCCCCCTTGCTAGCCATCCTTAGGATTGCTTCCATCATTTCCTTATCCACCTCTTCCCCCTGTGATGGAGGTCTATAAATCACTATCATTCAAATAGCTGCCCCTTGTCTTCTTTCCAGAGTGACACACAGAATCTCCCCCCTCCCTGGATTTCTGTGGCTTTTATACCATCCCTTACATAAAATGCCAATCCTTCCCCATTTCTACCTACCCTGTCCTTTCTGAACAGATTATAACCTGGTATGGCCATTTCCCAGTCCTGGTTTATGTTGTACCATGTCTCGATGGTGACTATGTCCAGGTCTGCTTCTGCCATTATGGCCTCTAGGTCTGTCAACTTGTTGCACAGACTTCATGTTTTGACACACATGACTCTCCAAGTTAGGTTGCCATCCTCTACCCCTTTTCCCTTCCATCCCCCTGTGTCTATTATTTTTCTTATTTTCATTCCTGCTTTTCATCCCCTTGCATCTATTATTATTTGTTCCCTTACCTGATGCCACTCCTTTGTTATTCCTGTTATTTATTGCCCTGTAAGCTTATGGGGTAGGACAGTTTTTGTTCCCCTGCCTCCTCCTTCTTCCTCTCCCCTTGGCTAGTTTAAATGCTTGCCAATGAAGCATTTAAGCCATTCACTAAGGATCTTGATTTCCTCTCAGGGTGGATGCAGGCCATCTCCCCTGTACAGGTCCTCATCCCTCCTGGTAGGGCCCCAGTCCCTAATGAATCCAAAACCCTCCTGTCCACACCATTCCTTCAACCATTTGTTGAATTCCCTGGTGTGGAGATTCCTACCCTCACTCTTGCTGGAGAAAGGAAGAACCTCTGAGAGGGTCATGGAGCATGCTACCTGTTTAAGGGCCTTCCCCAACTCTCTAAACTCCTCCAGAACTGTCCCAATCCCTGCCACATCCCTTGACAGGTCATTTGTCCCCAGGTGGACAATGATGACATCCAGCTCCTCACTCCTCACTTCTGCCTTTGTGATCCTCAGGATTTGCTCACTATCTCTCCAAGCATTGCTTCCAGGTAGGCACTTTACCTCCTTCTCCCCATACTACCTGTCCTCAACTCTGTTTCCCTAATGATGGAGGCCCTAAACAGGAATTTCTTCCTCCTCCTCCACTGGGGACCCATGCTGCCACCCTTGGGGTTCCATCATGGAGAACCCGATCATCCTATCCAGTGACTATTTGGGGTGGCACCCGGGGTCCTTCCCTTTCTGCCAGGATGGCATAGGAGTTCTGTAGTCTCCTGAGTTGGGGGATGTGTCTCTGTCCTACTGTTCTCACCCTTCCTGAGACCACTGTAGTCCAACAATTCCCCCTGCAAAGCAACCTTTGAAGAAGTGGTGGCAGACTTGGTGGTCCCTGGGTGGGGGAGGAAGTTCCCTAAATCCTAGCCAACAAAGCTCAGAGACTAGTAACCTCCACCCTAAGCCCAGAAAGGTGCCTGCAGATGGGGCATCACTACAGTATCCAGAAGGTCCTCCTGAAGACTGCTGCCCCACATCCACTCCATTGCACCACTCCCTGCATCTTCCCCTTTTTTGCTGTCTGTCCCTGCTTTGCTTTGTGAACTAAAGTTTTTTTTAATTTATCCCCTGTCCTCTTTCTGTGCTTGTCACCAGTCTAGGCTCCTATATATATGTCCTTGTAGTCCCACTCTTCCTGCACCCAAACAGGAAGTTACAGCTGCCACTCAAACATTGGTGTCTATATAGTTGGATAGGACACAGGGGGTGGGTGGGAGGAAACTTCCGTCTGCTGCTGCCTCCCAAAGAGTACCTGGAGTAAGAAGCTGAAACAAGTGAATTTCAGAATAGGATAAGTATAAGCAAACAAGTACTAGTATGTATGTTTTTTCTTTTTTCTACTGGCTTCCTCTAGCTGCTCCAGATACCTCTCCTGATGTTTTGTTGTCCGACTACCCTTTTGTGCTCAGGTCCACTGTGTAAAAAAATAAATCCCCTGTTAAAGCAAGAAAAGATAAAAAGGAACAACAATGCAGAAAAAGCAGATTGTTATCCGGCGTGTCTTCCATTCTCTGAGCTGATCACCTAATGTCCTCTAACTCAATTACTGGAGAAAGATCGGCTAAGAATGCGCTTTAAAACCCTGCCCATTGGTGTAAAGGCAGGTTGCACCTACTGATGCTGGAGACCCAGGATTGTGCTCCATGCCTGGATTGTAAGAGGACTGGTAGAGGAGAAGGACTGAGTGCCCCAGAGGATGCTCTCCTCCTCCTCCTCCCGAGGAGAATCATGCTTCACACTGTGCTACCACCACCTGTTTGACAACAGGCTGTGGTACAGCCTCAGGAGTCTGCAGAGTGCACTAGAGGGGGAGCTCATGTGCACTGATAAGTCATGTAAGTGAGCACTTGATGGTACATGGCACATTCTCAGTGGATGGGACAAAGAGAGGGAAAATGCCTCAAACTGGACAGATGATATTACACCCACCTATCATTCCCATTTGAGTTCCTGCCTCCAAACCCACCAGCACAGACTCTGGGTGACTTTCACTTTGGTGGTTGATTCTTGTAGGGGAAGCTGCCAAAGTGCTGAAGGCAGTACCCTGCATCAGGGGAAAAACTGAAGTGCTTATGCAGTGGTGAGATCTACAGTAGGTGCCCTGAGGTCACAGGTTAGATCCAGCAAGAAGGAATTCAGAAGATAGGTAGGTGGCATCAGAGGTAGTCAAGGAATGTCCTGGCTGGTGGGACATGGATGATAAATAAAAAATGAAAATAAATGATTGAACTATCACATAGAACTGATGCTTTCTCTTTTATTGCAGCATGGTTAGAGAGTTTTTGCATCTGTAGTTTTTCACTTTGCTGAGATTTGAAATTGAGATGCTTAGACACTGCATTAAAGCAGAAGTGTAATAAAATTGGGCAAAACATTTGACCCTACCCTTTTTCCACTATAACATTTTCCAGGCTTCTTCCAGTTTTATTTGGTGGTGTAAGAGTCTAGTTTCATCACAATTTGAGTATTTTATAAATGTTTTAATTTATTTGTTCTCCAAAGGAAATGATGGCCACCACATTTGGCTTGGAAATAGCGTTGTAGACTTGGCAAGGGTCAAAAGTGCCAGCAGCCAAAACAAAAGCTGACCAGAGCTGATAGGGCTGCAGCTAAGGAATTTGGGTTAAGAAAACTGAAAATTAGTTTTTTAATATTTTTACCCCAAATTTTCAACATAGCTTTGTTATGACCCTGTCTCATAAAGAAGGGCAGTGAAAATGTTTAGCTCCTGGCCTAAAGGTGATTTTGCGCAAGGACTGTGATATCAACTTTTAGGATGCAGAAACAAATTTTGGACAAGAGTTAAAAAATGACAGCTGTCACATTCATGAGGTGATGTAAAGAAATGGCTATGCCAAAAAGCTGAGGTAAAAATATTGAATATTGCCAAAGTTATGAGCCTGCATTTGCAAAATTCAACATAGCCTCATAACATTTTTTTAAATATTTATACATCAAATTTAAAACATAGCCTTTTTGTGACTCTACCTCATGAATAAGGTCAGAGAAAATGTTTAACTGTTGTCCAAAAGGTGGTGTCATGCAGTGACTACGTAATCATTGTTTAAGATCTAGAAAAATGTTGGCAAGGATTTGGAAAATGACACCTGTTACATTCATGTGGTGCTGCAAAGATATGGCTATGTTGTAAATTTAGGTTAAAAATATTGAAAATTACCAAGGTCATGAGCCTGCATTTGCAAAATTCAACATAGGCTCATAACTTTATTGTTTTTTTAATATTTTTATATCAAAGTTTCAACATAGTCTTCTTATGACCCCACCTCATGAAAAATGGCAAAGAAATGTTCAACTCTTGCCCAAAAGGTGATTTCACACAGGGACCATAAAATTACCTTTTGGGATACAAAAAGCATTTTCACCAGGATTTGAAAAATGACAGCTGTCACAACCATGAGGTGCTGTTAAGATATGGCTATGTTGTAAATTTGAGGTAAAAAATATTGAAAATTACCAAAGGTATGAGCTTGCATTTGCAAAATTCAATATAGGCTCATAACTTTATTATTTTTTAACATTTTTACACAAAATTCTCAACATAGCCTTCTTATGACTTGCCCCATGAACAAAGGAAGAGAAAATTTTCATCTCCTGCCCAAAAGGTGATTTTGTGCAGGGACCACAAAATCACCTTTCAGGATATAAAAAAAAACATTTTGGCCAGGATTTGAAAATTGACAGCTGTCACACTCAAGAGATGTTGTAAAGATATGGCTATGTTGTGAATTTGGGGAAAAAATATTGAAAATTACCAAAGATATGTGCCAGCATTCCAAAACTCAATGTAGGCTCAAAGCCTTGTTGTTTTCTTAATTTCGTTACAGCACATTTTCAAAATAGCCTTTTTATGACCTCACCTCATGAATAAGGGCAGAGAAAATGTTCAACTCCTGGTCAAAAGGTGATTTCATTCAGGGACCACAAAATCACCTTTCAGAACAGATCTATCTAATCATAGTGCAATTTTACATTAGGTAAGGTCCCAAAGAAGGCATTTTAAAAGATGTGGGCCCAAAAAATGCAAAAATGCCCAAGTTATGTCACTAAGTTCAAAACCCCATTGGAATACATTAAACCACATACCCATTTCTTCAGTTCACGGTCCAGCTTTGGAGAGTGAAGACATGTCTGTAGTTCAGAAACGATTACAGTGTTGGACCCATGATGGGTAGGTAATGGCTCCAGAGTTGCTGGGTGGTAGGTGCTGAGTGGGAAGGGGGGCAGTTGTGGGTTGGGGGGCAGTTATGGCCACAAAAGATATAGATGGATGGATTTCATTTTGCTGGATTTAAAAAAAATAACAACAATACATGGGGGATTCCATTAGAACACTGGGGGATTGGGCACTCCAAGTGTCACTCATGGTTCTGGGGTGGTGGGTGATTAGAGGGAGGTTCAGGTGAGGGGAATCAATATAGATATTAAAAAAAAAACAAGAAATAACCATGCATGCATAGGGTGGGGGGTGCTTTAAAAAAATAAAACATCAGGGTGTCCTATTCACAACACTAGGGGATTGGGTACCTCCATTGTCACTCTTATTTTTGTGGGGAGTGACATTGTGGGTGCTGAGAGGGAGGGTTGGGTGGAGGAGACAACTCTAATTTTAAAGAAAAAAGAAATGGCAGTCATCACAGGACATGGTACACTATGCTGTGTGCTAGATGGCTGCTGCACTGTACTGCACATGCTTGACTACTACCACATGTGCAACAGAGTGCAGCAGGCATATTGCACACGGTAAAGTGTGCCATGTTCTGCCATGACTGCTGTTTCTTTTTTTCTTAAAAATGGCAGTTATCCCCTCACCTGACCCTTTCTCTCAGCACCCAACACCCTACCCCCACAAACATAAGAGTGACACTGTAGGGTGCCCAATCCCCCAGTGTCATGATCAGGATGCTCCTGATTTTTTTTTTGTCAAGTAAAAAATAGGACAGTGTGAGTGGAGTGCTCCACAGACACAGAAGTGACTGTGGGGCAACTCCAATATGTTGCTTGGTCACAAAGAATGCAAGGAATGTGTAGATCTTTTTTGAACGCAAGTGGTCTGCAGGGCTCTGCCCACTGCAGCCCTAAAACTGGGGATATGGGCCCCTTGATTTTAGGATAGTGCCCCACAGTTGGTGCTAACCTACTCAATGACTTTACTGCTTTTATTATGTACTGCAAACCACTTGTCATGTCTCTATTAGGCAAGTTCTTCTGCTGTGAGTTAGTGTGAATGTCAGTGAGCAAGAGTGTGGTCACCTTGCTGACTCACAGTCATCAACATAGAAGCCAGCAAGGATAGACGAAGCATTCTTCCTCCTCTCCATTCCCACTTTGCATCCACTCCTAGAGCCCCGGAAAGTATTAACCAACCATGAAGCCTCAAATCTTTGTTGCAACCCTGAACACAAAAATGCAATTGACAGAAGCTGATACAGTGATTTATGTCTTCACTGACCAACTGTTAGTGTAGCTGAGTCACAAGAATGGAGAGATCACAAAACATAAGACCATGAACTTTTTATGGGTATGCTCCATTTGAGAAGTGTGGTCTTTCAGGAGAAGGAAAGAAAAAACTTGCAACCAAACTACTCTAGGAAATGAGGCATTAGATTGTTTGCTATAGTGTATATCTGGGGGTATGTGTGTGTAGTGTTTTTATTTCTCAATAACACTGAAAACGTGAGGCTCAGGCAGGTGGTGCTGCTGTGTGTTGGTGGCATGTAGATAGAAAGAGAGAGAGACAGAGAAGACTAACAGTCACAAGCTGTATTTGCTCTCCCTCTGAAGCTGCTGGCATGAGAAAAGCATGAAATGCTGGAGCTTGGTCTCAGTGTCACCTGTGACATCCTCATTGATGTGGTGCCATGGATTTTGGAAAATGATCTCTCACCAGCAGAAGGCAAAGTAAAAGCACCCCTGTTAGTCCAACTGTGGTTTCCTCTTTGGTGGTTAGTATGTGCTGCTTTAATATTATATAATATATAACTTTGTAACTTAGGTGAAGGTGTGTTGGTTCCTCCTTAGAAAATGTTGCACTAATTTTGCTGTCACCGATCATTACGATTATAACAACATTTCTCTAAGAAACAGGGATGAACAAATGATTAGATTATCACCAGGTTAGAAATGGATCAGTTTACTCTGTGTTGTTGAATGTTCACCAAACTCTTAGCTACTTTTGCAGTACAGGAGTGACAGTTTGGCATTGTATTATATTTTTTAGCATGCTTTAAGGCAGGGTTTACTCTCTCAAATGCATTTGTTGTCAACAGTCTTTGGCTGATTTCTTTTAGCCCTAGAAAATAATAAATGCAGGGTTTACTGTCTCCAAGTGCCATGCCTAAAACTCTGTTTCAGTGATAAAGTTAACTAGTAGAGTATGCATGCACAGAAGCAGATTTATTAGAATGTGCTCTTAAAAATGTACAATTTTGCTCCAAGTTCCTAAAAATGCCCCTGGACACCCCTTTTTGGAAAAAAGTCAGAGATGGAGGCAGATGGCCCCAGTTTTGAAATCCTGCTGATGTCCCTGGCAAGAGTCAGTGTTATTGCACAGCATAGAAGGTTCCTAGAAAAGTAGATTTGACAGGTATGCTTATCTTTGTAATAACTGCAGCTGAACCTGGCTTAAAAGAAAACGTTGTTCTGTTACTTTAACCATTCCAGATCATTATCACAGAATTGCTCAAGCATCTTTATCCAGGTGGCTAGACTTGGATATGCAACATTTGTTCTGGATATTTCCATATAATTTGAATACTTTGTCAGTAGAATGGCCAAGATTCCTCATTGTCTATTATGGAAAAAAGAAGTGGGCCTAAAATTGTCAGTATCCAGGGTATCCTGAAGATACTACAGAATCTTCTCCGGAGAATTGGAGCATGCCTAGTTAAACACAAATTTTACTTACAATTCTAAAATGGTTCTTTCAAAATTTGGCCTACAATGACTCTTTATTGTACTGGAAGATTCAGGTAGAGGATATCCAAAACATCTACTGTATCTGAAGAACACTTAGATTGAATGTCAGTGTAAAGAAATCATTCTGATAGCCACTGAATCTTTGAAAGTGGCAGATATTTTGCTATCTGCACTTCCTTTTTTTGCCTAAAAATGTTTAGGTGAAAAGAGTTCTGTACAATTTTCTGAGACCTTAAATGCTACTGTAAAACTAAGGTACTGCAGACTTAAAGGTAACAAAAACCTTAGACTGGATTTTCAAAGAAGGATGCAGGGCTTGTGGCAAGCCTTACATCTCACCAGTTTTTTTTGGGTGCAGCTGCACCGGACACCTTTGCCACAACTGCAACTGATTTTAATAAATCTTTTTCCTGTATCACTACTGAATGTTTTAAGATATTTATAAGCAGTGGTGCTCTTTGTAGTTCATTAGACTGTTTAAGGTATAACTCTATTCATATACGATAAATTAATTGTTAATATTCCTTTGACAGTTAGATATTTATGCCAGATTGGATTGTTTTTTAATCTACAATTTTCTCTCACAACTATCATTATGGACAATATTCTAATTAGGTCACCATTTATGAATTTATGAATTTTAGGAATGGCAACACATTAAAAAAATGTCCTTCACTGTAGTTAGTGAAATAATACTTAGTACACCAATATGAGAGAATTAACATTCTTTGTGTCATTTCTATTGTAATATTACTGTATATATGTAATTAGATAGCTGTATCTCTGTGTGTATACCTCTTTAAGAATATATTAACATGTCTAAGAAGCTAGGACTATTTAACAGTGTCCTTTTGGATTGGTTTTATGTCTTGACAAAGCGTCTATGTGACACAAAACATTGACATTTTCTGGGGGTGCTACCACTTTGATTGTTGTAATAAACATTTTTATTTTCATCTCCTAGCAGTGGAGTGTGTTTGTGCCATTGACATGTAGCCATTTTTTGTTCTATATGTGCAGTTGTGACAATTTACCCACTTTCTGGCAGCTTGTGCCATATATTTGGTGCAAGCCCTGTAAAAAGGGTACCCAGAATTGATGCAAGCTAGACTAGCGAATACTGTAGCTGCTCTTACAAGCTGCAATCGGCACATGGGCTAGTGCCACAAGCTCCTTGTGCCATATGTTTGGTGCACCCAGGGCTTGCAGCATTTGTAAGCTTTTGAAAATCTGGCCCCTTGTACTATACATGGTTTAATAAAAATGGATATGTTGACATGTGAAGTCTATTTTATATCCTCAGTGCATTGTTCTGTGTGTGTGTGTGCTCTTTTTAAAATATACATATTTTCCATATTTTAGGTCCCTTGAAAAAGGTTTTTTTCCTCACTCAATGTTCATTTATAAGAAGAAGAAGATGAAGAAAGTGAAGAGTAAGTAGAGGAGGAAGAAGAAGAATTTAAATAGCACTTTTCATGCGCATACTACTCCAAAGTGCAATACAAGCAATGAAAGAGAAAAGTGATTGTAAATATGGAATATCAAATGAGCAGGAGCTTTGCTGATCCTGACAAGCTGAGAGCATTTGAAACCCTGTGTCTGATATGGTGACACCAACTATCCTGGGACCCATTTGGCAACCAGGATGTAGTTTAATGCTTAGATATCCATGCTTCCCAGAAAGTTTTCAAAATAAATTTCTGGCAGCAATGTTGGTAAAGAGAAAACCTCCATCTCCCATTTCTGATTGCTCAAAAACAAATCTGCCTTAGATATGTTTATAATCAACCACCCCAAAACCTAACCCTCACACACCTACTGGTACAAAAATATATTTAAGCTCTTCCACTTATAGTTTTTCATCTTTCCTTCTCATTGTATACCAGACCAGTAAAGCTCAGATGTAAATGTCCTTCTCCATGTTCTCTCCCGTGCTTGTCGCTGCCATGTGATAACCACCCCCCATGCCTCATAACCTGGATACTTGCACATTATTTTTACACTCAAGGTAACTGGCAGTTTTAACACACCAGGTCCGTTACACTGTGGTAGACATTTTACAACCCAACTGAACTGACTGGAGAAATTTCGCATTTTTTCAAACTCACCACTTGAATGAAGAGACAGCCACAGCACCATGCTGTTGTAGACAGTGCCTCCAGTGGCATCCTTCTGTTGAGGGATTGCTTTGTCCATTTTTAATATCAGCTTTTTAAAAATGTTTTTATTTTAAAACTTTTAGATTTGATTTTTAATTTTACAAAATCTGCTTACAAAACCCTTTTCATAACTGCAATAAAATATTCTGGGGCATTGGTTGTTATTGGCTAATGTGTTTCCAGGTGCTGAAGGCACTGCAAGCAACTGCCTTATGCCTCACAATGAACCTTGCTCAGACACAACAGTGTGTGTGTGTAACTATTCCTGAACTGCACACACAGGTGCATTGTGAGGTATGAGATGCTTGCACCAAGTGGCTTCAACCGCCAGGAAGTGAAGTTCTGGGATATTAGCCCATACAATGAAGTTTCTTATTGGGCTTATAAAATGGTCTGTGATGGCACCATGATGGTGTCTGTTCCACTGAGGACTGCCTGTTTTAAAAAGACAGTTAAAGGAAACACACTGATGGAGTCAGCATCCTTGTCAGTTTGAAGAAAGGACACTGCACTACACCCTGTCAGTTCAGGGTAAGTGTATGTCTTTGAATTACTGTAGTGGTGATAAGCTATAGCAAAAAGCTTTAGAGGGAAAATTTAAAGAGCTACTGGAGCTAAAACCGACAAACAGGAAAGGACTACATATTTTACGTGGTAGTCAGTGGTAACTTTTTATTTCTGAAGTATTTTTCTTTTTCCTTTTGCTCATTAGAAAATCTTCTATGTGAAAATATTTGGCTGGATGTGTGTAACAGCTCCTAGCCTGGCAGCTGACATATCAGTCTTTATTCCCCCAACTGAAGTATCAGCATTGTGACCTCACTTATGGTGACATTACAGGTGACTGACCTGGCAGCCACTGAGTGGCTGTTCCTAAGGAGCAGTCATGTCACATTCAGTAAAGTCACAATGCTGATGATGTAGTGGGGTGGGTGGAATAAAGAGTGCTGCTGTATGTCAACTGCCAGACAGAGTGCTGTCCCACACATCACACCAACTAACATCAGGTAAACAATCTTCTAATTAACCAAAGGGGATAGAAAAAGTACCACAGATACAAAAGGTAATGGTTGACTGCTTTTAAAAACTAATATTAGTTTCAGGCAGTACACCAACTCTTTAAGGTTGAGTAGAAAGCAATACTGGTCTTAATGAGAAAGTGTAAACTACATATGGGATATGCCATGGGTTTGTGTGTGATACAGAATTTCACTGTATGAGCTGATTTTTGACCTTGTTGACCTTGTGAGTGGCAGAGTCATGAGTTAGCTTAACAAGGTTAAACATCAACAAATACAGATACATTCTGTATCATACACAATCCCATGGCATATTCAATGTATACACTAGACAATCTACTTACCAATGCTACCCATAATGTTTCACTATTTTTTTAATATTTTCAAACTTTTAAAAGTTAAACGGGTGCATTTTTGTGCTGTGGCCATTCAGTCTGCATCTTTCCTGCATGTTTTTCCATGATTGGGGTATGTACCGTGGAAAAAAGATACTGATTGGACAATTGCGGTAGTGTGTAGTGCTAGCCTGGTAGAGTGTGCATCACTAGTGCAGTAGGCCGAGAGGTGTCCTAGTGAGCGGAGGTGGCAGCATGGGGATTGTCATGCAGAAATCAGCATTGGCCAAGTGTGAGGTGTCCTGGGAGAGGGTGCCAAGGACAGGATACTGGAAGATGGCTAGTCAGACATGGAGCATTCCCTGCTACTGCCACCAAGGACAGGCATATTTTGCAGCCTGTACTTGACACACTAGGGATATGAGGGCCTGTACTGGAAGAGTATGGAGTATTTATCCCATTATCTTATGCTATGTGGATTTTGTAGTTTGAGTTGTTGTTCTTCACTTTTTATTTTCACAGGGCAGAATTTTGTTAAAAGTACTCATTTTAGGTTGGATTCCGGTATTTTTGCTTACTGCCATGGTGCAACTGACTTTTATGATTGTTTCTGAAGTCAGAGACATGGCTCCTTAGCGCAGATGGTCACAAAGGGCACAAGTGCTGGTTCGGGGGAGGGGCGTTTGAATCTTGTGAGTCAGGCAGTCTGAAGTACTGCTGGTAGCCATCACAGATAGTGATGAGTCTACTATTCAAATAAACTCAAAGATGAGTTAAATAATGAAATACATTTCACTTCTGAACAGCAGACTTGTCATTGCCTGAAACTGCTGATTTATCAGTGAGATCTGAATCTCACACCTATTGCATACCAGCCTGTTTTTCAGCAACAAAGACTATATATTCTAATGGATACCTTTCAGGTGTAAATAAATGCAAAGGATGAAATACAGATTTAGTATGCAGGCTCCTGTTGTTGCAGGTCAGAGCTAAAATGAAGACAACTCTCCAGTTAATGCCAACAAATCATAAGCTTTGAAAAATAAAAGTACAGTCATGTTTGTTCTTTTTGTTTTGCTATATGTTATTTGAATAAATATTACAATGAATGTTAGATAATAATGTAGGAAAAGTGAAGGAAAAGAGAAACAAAAGCACTTTTTTCAGAAAATAGCAGCTACACTGAATATAAATAGTCTAGTAGAACAATAAGTAAATTATACATGTGATGAATAAGAGCTAACCCCATGTATCAGTGATTAAGAATAGAGTCTGGAAAAATGTTTTTCATTTATAATGTAGAAAATGAATGCACGATGGAAAAGGTGTGCACTGAATGTAAGGATAGCAATGGCTCAGGTATGGGAAACCCTACATATCTTTCTACTGTATGTGATATATTGTGAAGACAGTAACATGATGACAATATTGTTTCTAAAATAATGAGCTATTAACAGTGTGTAATACAGATATATATCGAGTACTGTAGCATGGGACTGTTGGAGTACAGGAATTGGAAAACTGATAGAAGCAACAACTAAGAAATCAAAGGAAAAGAACAACATAGCTTGAAATGCTAATTTTAAAGATATATGTTATGTTATTATTGTTTTTTATGTTGGTGCACTTGTGCAGCCAATATATTGCGGCAGTGGGGATTTGGAGGTGCGGTTGCTGTTGCGTGAATGCAGGGCACACACCAGTAGGTGCGCCCCTCATTCCCCAATCAGCCTGCATGCTGACGGCACACCATGTATACTAAGCTGGCCAGCACATCTAAGGAAAGGTCCACTGCAATCCGAGCAAAGCTTGTCACATGTAGCAGACCCTTCCAACGTGCTTGCCAGCCAGTAGCATGGCAGCACAGTGGCCATTATACTGCCAACAGCGCCGACTTCAGGAGTGCCCAATCCACCAGTCGGTTTGCCCTGCCCCATAAAGTATGTGCCAATGGGGGAGCCCACTCCCCATTGGTAGAATGTGACCCCCACCTTGTTGTTTGCCAACCGGGGTACCCAATCCCCGACAGCTTCTGCCCCCTCTTCCCGCTGTAATGTGCCGATGGGGGAGCCCACTCCCCATCGGCATGATGTCCCCCCCTTCTTCTGTGCTGACGGGGGAGCCCAATCCCCAGTCAGCTACTGTACCACCCTCAAACAAACAAAACAACCTGTAAAAAAGAAAACACTCTGTGATGGTTTTTTTCAGTTCCTGTAAACTGAAAACAGTCCCTCGTAGTCTCCCTACCCACCACCCACTGCGAACCCTGCCTCCCCACACCCCTCTCACCCCATACTTACCTCTGGAGTCTGGCACGATGATCTTCGGTGGACTGGGAACACATCTGCACTCTTCAAAGCCGACTGTGAACTGAGGAAATCTGTACGAGGTACGCTGTATAATGGAATAAATAGTTTTTTTTCAACTTTGCTCCATATCTTGGGCATTTTTTGGAATTTGTGCATCAAATTTTCAACCTGGGGTTTTTGGGATGCCTCCTCATGAATTCTGTCACAGTTTTCAAGTTAATTGGTCCTGAAAGGTGATTTCGCAGTCATTGCATGGAATCACCTTTTGGGACTGATTAACGCAAGGACAGTGGCAGTGTTCATGAGGTGGGCTTTCAAAAAGCCTATGTTGCAAATTTAGTGGAAAAATCAAAAAAATAGCTGTTTTATGAGCATGCATTGAGCAGTTGCTACGCAAGCTCATAACTTCATGAATTCACAATATTTTCATGCCAGATTTTCAACATTGTCATTTTTCTACACCTCCTTGTGGA
Organism: Neoceratodus forsteri; assembly: GCA_016271365.2. NCBI lineage: Eukaryota > Metazoa > Chordata > Ceratodontiformes > Ceratodontidae > Neoceratodus > Neoceratodus forsteri. Next base: position 1,173,420,979 of record CM057453.1, on the reverse strand, counting down.
CAGTACAGCTGCCATTTTTCACATCCTGGTTGAAATGTGTTTCCGCACTGCCGGCGCACAATACCGTGGTCACTGTGGGAAATCAGTGTTTGGGCCAGATTACAAAAGTGACAGTGACACTGTTCATGAGCAGAGGTCCTACAATGCCTATGTTAAAAAATTTGGTGATGATACTCCATAAAATGACTGTGTTACGAACGTACATTGCGCAGTTTGCACGCACGCTCGTAATGTTGTGCATTTGCAATATTTTCTCTCTGGATTTTCACCATTTGCATTTTTCCACACCTCTGGATGAACAGTACAGCTGTCATTTTACATATCCTGCTTGAAATGTCTTTTCTCACGTCCAGTGAAGAATAGTGTGGTCGCTGTGTGAAATCACTTTTTGAGACAGCTTGAGGAAATGACAATGACACTGTACATGAGCCAAGGTGCTGAAATACCTATGTTGAAAATTTGGTGCCGAAATTCCATAAAATGACTGTGTTACAAGTGTGCATTGCGCATTTCCCACGCACCCTTGTAACTTCCCATATTTGCAAGACTTACATGCTACATTTTTACCACTGCCATTTTTTTACACCTCCTTATGAACAGTACAGCTGTCATTTTTCACATCCTGCCAAAAATGTGTTTCCACACTGCACTACCAAAGCCAATGCCAGCGCGACAACATTCAGCATTGACAAATACTTGCTAGTAAGTGTTATTGCCCTGAATGAGAGGAGAATCATCTCAAAATGTTGGCTGAGCAACAGTACTGACACCATTGGGTATAAAAATAATAACTAAAAAAATACTTTATATTGTGTGAGTGAGTTATTCATTTCCAGGAGTTGGAAGTTGTGTATAAAACGGATCCTCATAAAAAAAAAAAAGTATTGGTCAATAAACGAATAATGCACAACAGGTTGTGCGTCGTGCTGGGATAACGCCATGGGTCCAGCCCCAAACTGACCAATCACAGTCCAAGATTCTTTCTTGCCATTGTATAATGCCGAACATTCACTTGCAGATATTTACAGTAGTGTTTGACACTAGTACTGGCTTCAGAGGAGGGAGGAGGCAGCAGTGAGAGCAGCAGGTGCCACACAGTAGAAACTGCAAAGTAAATGCAGGAAGGAGCTGCTAGTCAGAGAAGCCGCTCCTGCTGGACTTAATGGACTGGGGGAGAGAGACTGCACCGGTAGCAGGAGCTGCCAATAAGTAGATCTGCACCACAGCTAATGTAGAAACCTAGAGGTTCAGAGGAGCGAGGACCAGGGAGAGAGAGTGTGCAGGGTGATAGATGCCACTAATATGTAAAGCCACACCATGGCTATTGTAGAAGCTGGGGGGGGGGGATTCAGAAAAGCAAGGACCAGGGAGAGAGAGTGTGGCTGGCAGCAGTAGCTGCCAATAAATAAAGCCTTACCACAGCTATTGTAGAAGTCAGGGCAGAAGATGCCAATAAGTAAAGCAGCAGCGTGGCTATCGTAGAAGCCTGTGGGAGTGGGTCAGAGGAGCGAGGAATGGCGAGAGAGAAAGCAGTGGGGGGCAGGAGCCGCCAATAAGTAAAGACATACAGCAGCTAATGTAGAAGCCTGGGGGGGCAGAGGAGTGAGGACTGGGGGAAGAGAGTGCGGCAGGTATTAAGTTACCAAAAGCAAAGAGTTTAATTAGGACTTACACCAATTGCTGCAAGTCCTGCCCATAAACTCCTTTTTTCTCTGAATACCAGACAAGTGTCTTCCATCCTCCGTTGTTTCCCTTGACTTTGTCTCTTGCCATTTCTTCCGGCTAGTGTGAGTTTATGTGTTGATTCAGTTTGTAATCCACCTCCTGTATAAACTGAGTGCAGTTTGGGGGTTAACCAAGTTGCCCCTATGTTTCTTTTATCCCCTTCCCTCTGAATTTTGAAACAAAAAAGAAGCGAGAGAGACTGAGGTGAAAGAGGAGGAGGGGGCAGGGAACGGTGGCAGGGCTGGCTCCTATGCACTGTCCATGGTATAATAAGCTTCTTATGCTGGGACGGTGTCAAAGGCCTTGCTAAAACCGAGGTAGGTGACATCCATGGCCCCGGCCCCATTTACTTCCTTCATCACACAGTCAAAGAAATCTATCAGATTCATCTGACACAAAATACCTGTTGTGAATCCATGCTACCTTGGGTTCTGGGCACCAATGTCTTCTAAATGTTCCACTATCTTTTCTTTAAGTAGTGCCTCCAGGATCTTCCCCACTACTGATGTGAGGCTGAGTGGCCCATAGTTCCCTGCCTCCTCCCTACTGCCAGATTTTTGTAGAGGGATCACATGTGCCCTCCTCTGATCCTCTGGCACCACTCCTTTGTTGAGTAACTCAGTGAACATGGCTGCCAGAGGTTCAAACATAGAAACTGTCAGCAGATGAGGACCGCTAGGCTTATCCAATCTGACTGTAAACCATGTACTTGACTACGGCTTCTGACGCTCCCTTAGCTTTACCTCTATGGTTATCTCATGCCTGTCTCATGCATGTTTAAATCGAACCACAGTGCTTGCTCCCATGACCTCCTGTGGCAGACCATTCCATGCGTCACCCACCTTCTCTGTGAAGAAAAACATCCTCACATTCCCTCTTAGCCTGCCACTTTCCAATTTCATGTCATACCTCCTCATTGTCGTACTCCTTCTGAATTGGAAGATGTCTCCCCCTATACATTTATCCCCTTGAAGTACTTGAATGTCTCTATCATGTCTTCTCTCTACCTCCTGTTCTCTAGCCAGTAAATATCGAGGTCCCTTAATCTCTGCTCGTACGTTTTGTGGTGCAAGCCCTATACCATATTAGTCACAATTTTCTGGACCATCTCCAACCTTTTTATGTCCTTTTGAAGGTGTGGCCTCCAGAACTGCACACAGTACTGCCTAACCAGGGTCTTATATAATAGCATCACTATCTTCTTCCCTCTGCTGGTGATACCTCTGCCTGTGCACCCCAGCATGGCAGTGGCCTTCCACTCTGCCTTTGTACTCTGCTTTGACATTTTCAGGCCATCTGAAATAATAACCGGCAGGTCCCTTTGTTCCTTGGTGACTGCCAACAACTCCCCCCCCCATTCTGTAGCTCTCCCCAGGGTTTCTATGCCCCCACCTCCCACCTTCTGCTAAGGATACCTCTGTCTATGCACCCCAGCATGTCACCCCCCATCCTGTGATCCTGTGGCTCTCCCCAGGGTTCCCTTTTCTCAGGTGCATTATTCTGCACTTCTTTGCATTGAACCTCAGTTGCCACTGCTCAAATCGTTTTTCAAGCCTCTCCTGGTCCCTCCTCACTTTCTCCACGGAGTATCCACTCTGTTACAGATCTTAGTGTCATCTGCAGGCAGACATTTCCTTGTAAGCCTTTCACAATGCCACTAATGAAAACATTGAACAGGATTGGTCCCTGTATTGATCCCTGAGGTACCTCACTGGTCACGCCCCTCTCCCTGGATTGGATCCCATTTACCACAACCATCTGCCTTGCTTGCTCCCGCCACCTCTTATGGCACACTATTCTTTTTTTAAAAACCTATTTTGTATTAGTTTGCACAAATAAAAGCAAGTACATTACATCTAGAGTTGATACATAAGAAAATACAAAGTTAATATGTAATGTTAGAATGTGACACAAGGCTAGATTATGCTATATCCTAATGGGGGCAGTACCTTATCATATATGTCATATAGAAACTGTAAGGATGAGCTTACAGTGCAAGAATGAGGACAGTCCCTGGGATGAGAACTTTACTAAAATATATTCCATCCAAGCAGTGGACTAAGAGTCCTCTATTGAGCATATTGGGCAAAAGACAAACAGTTCAAGCCTGTGATTTAACTTCTATTTCAAACAAGCTATCTCTGAAATATTCAAAGTTACTGTAATAAAACTGCAACCTCTACAAGCAGAATAATGTTGCAGTTTAACTCAAACAGAAACAAAAAAAGAGCTGATTTTACAGGCCAGCAACTTGTAACCTGCAATTAAGCACACAGCTCCAAACAGGAGCAATGTATTCTGTGAACGGTAGGAGGAAAACCTGCTGGTTGAAAACCTCATGTTTGGCAAGAATGAAGGCTGCCAATGGGAGGTGCTGTGATCTGGAGTAATGGTGGGAGGACGACATATTACAGTGAAACCAAACAGCAGTATTGTAACACCAGACTGTCCCAATATGAGTATCTGTTCATTATTTGTCAAATATGCTGCATTAAACCATATTTTGCATGTGAATCCAATGGCATTCAAAGTTTTGTATCATTAAACCAGTCCTTTGGCCCTTCCACATTATAAACAAAGTCCCAGAATCTTCCCGACCATTCTCGTGAAGTCCAATAGAGAATCTTTAAGAATTCTCTTCAGATTCAGAGTTGGATCCTCTGGCTGCAAACTCAAGGCCAATACAGATCACGAGTTTACCTGCATCTTTCGGGTCAGGAAAGATGTAAGTCTTGCCTCCATAGATAATCTTTAGTCTGGCAGGGAGCATCAAAACATGTTGGACCCCCAATGCGCGAAGCTGCTGTTGTACGCCATCAAAGGCCTTCTGTCTTGTCCTGGCGGAGTAGCTGATGTCAGGGAAGAGGCAGTTGACTTTGCCTTGCCATTGTAGGTTTTCGGCCCATCTGGCAGTGTGTAATATCGCCTCGCATTTGACCTCATCAGCCAGGAAAATCATCACGGTTCATTGAGGAGGATCTTCTCCCAGAGCTCATCAAGGGGTAATTCTATACTACTTCTTGATGGTAAAAATTTGGAAATACAAATGTTCCATTAACCATTGAGTTATGAAGGCTTTGAAGTCTTCGTCTCCAACATTCTCTGGCATCCCAGTCATTCAGACATGTGTGGCTCTGGCCTGGTTTTACAAGTATTCCAAGCATAGACGGAGCACCAAGTTTTCTTTCACAAGTCCCGTTACTGATGTAATGGCTTTAGTAGCAATATCCATTGCGTTTTTACTTCTCCTTGCACTGTGACTATGGTCTCGCCCAACGTGGTCACTTTGCCAACCAGAGCCTCCAATTTAGCATCCATCAACTGGATTGCTTTTAATAAAGCAGCATTTGTTGGTTTTTCAGTTTCTGCCATCAAGGTAGAAGTTGATGACTCTGAACTATCTGGATCCTTATCAACTTTTGTTCATGCTCCTTCAGTCTGTTGACCACCTTGGCTATGTCTCCCCATTATGCTGGTTTTAGGATCAATTTGTTCAGCTTCATTCAATGTACACGATCTATTGATTTAAACTGCCTCTAATTAAGTGTTACCTCGTTTTTTCAGTAGAACATCACTGGATGAATCTGGAGCTCCAAACACATGCGTGCATTCAGTTCAGCAGTTGGCTCCACCCCTTATGGCACAGTATTCTATGTGACTACCACCCACTCTGTGAAGAAATTTTTTCTCACATTTCCTCTTAATCTACCCCCGTCCAATTTCGTATCGTGCCCCCTCATTCTTATACTCCTTCTACATCGGAAGATGTCTGCCCCTGCACCTTGTTTATGCCCTTGAGATTCTTGAACATGTCTCTCATGTCTCCCCGCTCTCTCCTTTCCTCTAGTGAGTAGATATTGAGGTCTTTTGATCTGTCCCAATATGTTCTGTGTTGGAAGCCATATACCATCATGGTTGTCCTTCTGTGGACTGCCTCCACCCTGTCAGTGTCCTTGTGCAGTTATGGCCTCCAGAATTGCACGCAGTACTGTAGCTGAGGCCTCACTGGTACATTCTGCTGTACAATGGCATCACCACCTCACACCTTCTGCTAGTGATACCTCTGTCTTTGCACCCCAGCATGCCACTGGCACTCCTTGCAACATTTGTGCTCTGTTTTGACAACTTTAGGTCAGAACTGATAACTCATAGGTCCCTTTCTTCCTTGGTGATCGTCAGCACCTCCGCTCCATCCTGTAGCTCTCCCCAGAGTTTTCTCTTCCCAGGTACATTATTTTGTGCTTCTTTGCATTGAATCTCAGTTGCCACTCCTCAGACAATTTTTCAAACCTCTCCATGTCCCTGCTCATTTTCTCCACCCCTTCTGGAGTATTCACTCTGTTACAGATGTTGGTATCATCTGCAAACAGTCAGACCTTTCCATCCAGCCCTTCTGCAATGTCTGTAATAAAGACATTGAACAGAATTGGTTCCAGGACTGATTCCTGAGGTACCCTATTGATCACCCCGCACTCTCCCTGGATTGGATCCCATTACCACAACCCTCTGTCTCCTGTCTGCCAGCCAGTTTCTAATCCAGTTTATCAGTTTGTACCATGTGGCCAGACTACCCATCTTGATAATCAGCCTTCTATGTTGGATGGTGTCAAAGGCTTTGCTAAAATCAAGGTAGTTGATGTCCACAACTCTCCCTGATTTACCTCCTTAATGAGGCATTAGGGTTTCCAACCCTAATGCCCCACCCCCACCCTTACATAGACTAATTGGCATTAGGGTTGTGCCTTTGGGTCATCAGCTGTAACACTCACACCATTCCACCCCCACCCCCACCTGCAGACATTGACAGGGATTGCAGTGTCACTAGGTATCTTTGGCCCTAACGCTAACTCCTTTCCATGAGGAAATAAGATTAGATGGTTCAGTATAGGAGAATGGGGTGAACATTAGGGCCGAAAACCCCAAGGCACTCCCTGATGCCTGTCACTGTCTGCAGCGTGGGGGTGGAATGGCATCCTCATTACGGCCGATGACCCCAATACACACCCCTGATGCCTGTCAGTCTCTGCAGGATGGGGGGTGGGGTGTTATGGTTGGAAACCCTAATGCCCTGGGCATTTGATGGTATTTTTGCTCCAGATTTTCAATATCAGCTTTTTGGGACCCCACCTTATGAACAGTGGCACTATCATTTTGTTACTCAATTCTGAAAGTATTAAAAATTACCAAAGTTGCGCACATGTGTAGGAAAATTTGAATAAACCTGCATAACATGGCCATTTTTAGGACTTTTTCCACCAAATTTTCAACATGGGCTTTTTGTTACCCTACCTCATGAACACAAGCACTGTCATTTAATTTCTCTGTCCTGAAAGGTGATTTCACACAGTGACTGCACAATTCTGCACCAGAGATGCAAAAACACATTTCAGGCAGGATGTGAAAAATGACAGCTGCACTTGTTCATGAGGTGGTGTGATAAAATGTGCATGTTGAAAATCTGGAGTGAAAATATAAAAAATTGGAAAAGTTATACACCTGGGTAGAAACTGTGCAATACATGCTTGTACTGCGGCTTTTTTATTTGAAATTGTTAGCCAAATTTTCCACATGGGCTTTTTGGGACCCCACGTCATGAACACTGGTACTGTTGTTTTGATAATCAGTCCCGAAAGATGATTCCACACAGCAACCACTAAATCACCTTTTGAGACTGAGTAACAAAATGGCAGTGCCAGTGTTCATTAGGTGGGGTCCCAAGAACCCCAAGTTGAAAATTTGTGGCATAAATGCCTAAAAATGGCTGAGATATCAACACAAATTGAAAACACCATTATACAGGCTTACCTTGATTCTTTACTTTGTGGCTCAGCTTTAAAGAGTGCAGACATGTTCTGGTCCACAGAAGATAACACCCACCAACCTCCAAAGATAAGTATGGGGTAAAGGGGGTATGGGGAGTCAGGTGCACAGAGGAAGGGTCAAGATGGGGAAGGGGGATGGGGAGATGACGAGGAATTGTTTTTCTTTTTTTTTAGTAAAAAAAAGACATCGGGAGACCATTTTCTTTTTTAAAGGTACATTTCTAAATAATTTTGGGGGATGCTGGGAGTGGGCTCCCCAGTGTTCCGGACTATTGGGGGGGAATAGATATGGAGACACTGGTAGTGGGTTCCCAAGTGTCCTGGATGGCAAGGGGACAGGAGGAAATAACTGGGACACTAGGAGTGGGCTTTTCAGTGTCCCTCAGTGGCGGCATGGGGGATTTGTATTGCTGACATGGGAATTGGGCACCCAGATGTCGGTTTTCAGAGAAAGCTAATGTTGAAGCCCAGGGAGTGCAGAGGAGTGAGGACCCAGAGAAAAAGCTGCACCGTGGCTAATGTTGAAGCCTTTTGGGGGGGTCTGAGGAGCAAGGACCAGGAGAGAAAGACACAACACAGCTAATGTTTAAGCCTTTGGGGGGGGGTCAGAGAAACAAGAACTGGGAGAGAAAGCTGTACCTTGGTTAATGTTGAAGCCTTTGTGGGGGTCAGAGGAGTGAGAATGAGGTGAGAGTACAGTGGCCATAACTCCAGCCATGCACATTAGGTGCACTCTAATGCATGTGGCCGGAGTTATGGCTACAGAAAGAAATTAAGCGTTTTCTCATTGGAGCAGTTCATTTCTTTCAAGTAGAGGATACTCCATGTCAGCAAAGCCGAACTTCTGTCATGATCAGAGTGCTTTGTCATTTGTGTACACTGCCAAGCCCATTGCAGTTTCAGCTGTAATTGGCTAGGCAGTAGCACACCTCTCAAATGCTGTATAGGCCCAAGATGTTCCTTGCACAAGTGCAAGGGAACACAAACAAGCATTTGTCAATGCCGAATGTTTGCTTGCTGGCATTGGCAGTGGTAGTGTAGAAGTTACAGAGCTGCATAATAGGAATGACAGTGAAGTATTGAACTGAAGCCAACCCCACCACCACCCTGCAGAGAGTGACAGGCATTGGGGTGTGCCTTTGGGTCATCAGGCATAACGGCCATGCCATTTCACCACACCCCACCCTGCTGACACTGACAAGTGTCACGGTGTTCCTTGGGGTCTTTGGCCCTTATGCGCACCCCATTCCATTAAGAAATATGGTGAGATGTGGTGGATATAGGAAGAATAGGGTGAACTTTGGGGCGAAGAGTCCAAGGCATACCACGTCTCTCACTGGCTGCAGGGTGTGGAATGGTATGAGCATAACAGGCAAGAATCCCAAGTCACACCCCTGATGCCTGTCATTCTCTACAGGGTTGGGTGTTATGGTTGGAAACCCAAATATCTCAGGCATTCGTTGGTATTTTCCTCCAAATTTTCAATATGTTTTTTGTTGATCCCACCTCAGACAGTGGCAATATCAGTTTGTTGGCGAAAGCTGCTTATACTGTGACTACAGCATTTAGCACCACAGGTGCAAAACATTCGAACAGGATGTAAAAATGACAGCTGTACTGTTCATGGGGAAGTGTAAAAAATGGCAATGTTGCAAATCTACAGTAAAAATATTAAAAAAACTGGTGAAGTCATGAGCATACATAGAAACTGTGCAACGCACACCAGTAATATAATTAGGTTGGGGATTTTTTACAGCAGATTGTCAACTTGTGCTCCCAGGTCGCTCCTGTAAAAAAGCTTTCAGCTTAGTGTGCTATACCTAGTTAAACAACCAAATAAATAAAAAAAACTCAGGCATTTTGGTGCCTCCAATCATGAACAGTGTCACTGTGATTTTCTTTATCTGTCCCGAACAATGATTTCCCACAGCGACCACGCATCTCTGCGCTGAAAGTGTGAAAACACACTTCGGCCATGTTGTGAAAAATGACAGCTGTACTGTTCATAAGGTAGTGTGGAAAAATGCCACTGGTGAAAATCTGGACTGAAAATATTACAAAGTCATGAACTTACAAGGGTGCGTGGAAACTGCGCAATGCTCACTCATAACACAGTCATTTTATGGACTTTTGTCAGCAAATTTTCAACATAGCCATTTTAAGACCTCTGCTCATGAACAGTGTAACTGTGATTTTCATAATCTGTCCCAAACATTGCTTTCGCACACCAACAGCACCATTGTGCGCTACATGTGCGAAAACACATTTTGGGTGACATATGAAAAATGGCAGCTGTACTGTTCATAAGGAAGTGTAATAAAATGGCAATGTTGAAAATCTGGAGTGAAAATATTAAATTCACAAACTTATGAGCATGCATAGGAACTTCATAGCTGCATATAAAACAGTCATTTTAGGAATTTTTCACCAAATTTTCAACATAGCCATTTTAAGACCTCTGCTCATGAACAGTGTCACTGTGATTTTCTTAATGTGTCCCATACATTGATTTACGCACTATCGACTGCGCCATTATCGCTACATGGGTGGAAGCACATTTTGGGCAAGATGATAAAAATGACAGCTGTACTGCTCATAAGGAGGTATGGTAAAATGGCAATGTTGAAAATCTGGAGTGAAAATATTGAAAATTCGTGAACTTACGAGCGTGCGTAGGAACTGCGCAATGCACGCTCATAAAACAGTCATTTTTTGGAATTTTTCCACCAAATTTTCAAAATAGGCTTCTTGAGAGCCCATCTTATGAACACTGGCAGTATCGTTTTGTTAATCATTCCGGAAAGGTGATTTCTCACAGTTGCTGCGAAATCACCCTTCGGGCCCAAGTAGCGCCATGACAGTGCAAGAATTCATGAGGAGGGGTCCCAAAAACCCCACGTTGAAAATTTGGTGCAAAAATTCCAAAAAATGCCTGAGATATGCAACAAAGTTGAAAAACCCCTATCTATCCCATTATACAGCTTACCAGCATTTCCTCAGTTCACGGTCGGCTTTGAAGAGTGCAGACGTGTTCCCAGTCCACCGAAGATCGTCGCGCCGGACTCCGGAGGTAAGTATGGGGTGAGGGGTGTGTGGGAGGCAGGTGCGCAGTGGGTGGGTGCGGGTTGGGGGCAGGAGACTACGTGGGATCGTTTTTCTTTACAGGTTTCTTTTTTAAATGATGGCCTTGGGATGTTTGCCATGCTGGGGCGGGCTCCCAGCATGGCACAAGGATGGCTGGGGGCTTGGAGCTGATGGGGGATTGGGCACCCCCGTTGGCCATAGCCTCTATTGCCAAGCTGGGGTGGGCTCCTAGCATGGCACCCAGTACTCGGGGGGGGGGACAGTGGAGCCGATGGGGGATTGGGCACCCCAGTCGGCTATACCATGAGTTGCCATGCTGGGGTGGGCACCCAGCGTGGCATGTAAGGCTTTGGGAGGGAGTGCAGCACAAGCCGATGGGGGATTGGCACCTTAGCTGGCTATACAGTGTGTGTGGCGTTTGGGGCCGCAGCACAGCATGCGTATGCGGTGTTTGTGTGTGTGTGTGTGTGTGTGTGTGTGTGTGTGTGTGTGTGTGTGTGTGGGTGGAGCTGCGCGCGAACAGGCGATATCTAATGGCTGCTCGCTGAAAGCATAGCTCTCCCCTTTCAACTGTACGCCGCATTTTGGAGCTGTCATAGACAGCTCCAGCATGCATTGGCAGATTGGGGGCGTGCCTGCCAACACACTGACTGAATTGGAAGAGGGGGTGACACACCTCCAAAAACTCGGATGATGGCACTATGTATCTTGCACATGCGTGCAAGCAAACATAAAAATAATATAAGTTTAGCACTGTGGTTAATATTGGTGAACCTCACTGCTTTGGAACCATCTCCACTGATCAAAAAGCAGAATGTACCCTGCCAATTTAATAACCCATGACTACTGATACACTGGCATATCTAATTTCTCACATTTTTTAATTTATTTTTATTGACTTTATATTAAATAAACCAGATGATCCAGAAGCATAAAATCACATAAAGCTTGTCACATAGTGCAGTACAGTTACAATAGATTAGGTAGTTATGCCTTCTCAGTTATGCTTGATGAGGGTATCCTGCTCTTAGCAATAAACCAAGAGCTAAAAGATTAATTGTAACACTTACACCAAATTCATCAATGGAGCTCAGCCTTTTTAGATTAGAGTATGTATAGTGACTGATCAATGACTCTTCAGTTGATTTGACCATAAGCAGTAGATTAAATGTACTTCTATAAAGATTTATTTTCCTGCCATAAGTATTTAGAAATCTAAATAGAATGTTTTACATTAAACAGGCATTAACATCTAGCTAAAGTGTGTCTCTGGCTGACACAATTATTGTCAGGGCAGACACAACCTTTGAGATTAGACCACAGTAACTTGAGGATGATTGAGATTTTTCCACCTCGAATCCAGAGATGCTATGGCCGTAGAGTCGCACCTCCCAAAAGGGGAACATGAGTAGCCAAGGCTTAATCCCCCCTCCCCATGAAGGGAAACTCAGCCATTTGGATTCCAACTATCTGTGTCACGTAGGTTTCACAGTTCATATTTACACAGTGCAAACATTGCATCCATTACTGTGCTATATTGAGTGTGCCAAACATTAAAAGAATAAGCATTAGCATTCACAGCATTTTAACTAATAACTAATAAATCTAATGGGGTAAGAATTAATGTTAACTCTGATAACAATCATAGATTATAATTTCTTACCTATGAACATACAAATTTGCCAGCAGAAATGGGCCACCAGGTCTATCAAGTCTGCTCACATGTGCAGCTAGCACCCTCACCTTGCAGCTGCCCCTCCCCCTTCCCAATTACCTCCCCTCACCTTGTCCCATCCCCTTTTGAAACTACCCAGTGTCATACAGGCTACCACCTCCTCTGGAAGAGCATTCCATTCTGCCATGATCCTCTCCATGAAAAATTATCTCCTCATTTCCATCCTAAATCTTCCCCCTCCAATCAAAGTCCATGCCCTCACGTGTCCCTCCCCCTCCTCAGCCTAAGTATCCTTTCAGTACCTGCCCTGTGTATCCCCTTTACATACGTAAAGGTCTCAATCATATTCCCCGGGTCACTTCTCTCCTCCAAGGAGTACATGTTCAGCTCTCTCAGCCTCTCCTCATATGGTCTGCCCTCCAATCCCTGGATCATCCTTGTTGCCCTGCATTGTACCCTTTCCAGTAATTTCACATCCTTCTTCAGATATGGGCACCAGGACTGCACACAGTACTCCAGGTGCGGCCTGACCAGTGCCCTATAGAGAGGAAGGATCACCTCCCTGTTCCTGGAGGAGATCCCTCTCGGGATACAACCCAACAACCTGTTGGATTTTGCTGCCACCCTCCTACACAGCTCTGTATTGTTCATCTTCCCCAATACAACCACTCCTAGATCCTTCTCCTCCTCAGTGGAACCTAGCTGCACCCCTCCCAGCTGGTAAGCCCCTCCCTGGGTTCTTTGCTCCAAAGTGCAGGACTTGCACTTTTTTGGATTGAATCCCAACTGCCATGCTTTTGCCCACTCCACCAGTTTGGTCAGGTCATCCTGCAGCCTGTGCCAATCTACTGTATTGTCCACCACTACCTCCAATTTGGTATAGTCAGTGAATAGACTGATCTTATTCCTGATGCCATACAAGATGTCCGCTATGAATATTCCAAACAGCACTGGCCCCAGTACTGATCCCTGCAGCACCCCGCTCGTCACAGCCCTTGGAGATGAGAGTTCCCCCCAACCACTACCCTCTGCTGTCTTCCCTGCAGCCAGTTCTCAGTCCATTTAACCATCTTAGTCCCAACCACTATGTGTCTCAGCTTCCTTCCCAACCTCCCATGTGGCACTGAATCGAAGACCTTACTGAAGTCCAAGTATATGACATCCACCGCATGACACTTGTACAATTCCATCGTGAGCCAGTGGTAATGTTCAACTATGTTCATCTAGCAGGATTTTCCAGAGACAAACCCATGCTGGTGACTGTCCTGGAGCCCATTGTCTTCTATAAAGGTCACCAGCCTTTCTTCAAGTATTGTCTCCATCAGCTTCCCCATGATGGAAGTTAAGCTTACTGGCCTGTAATTATCCTGCTCATTCTTTGGTCAACTTCCAACATGACAGCTATTCTGCTCAGCACTCACACTCAGACATGGGAAATGGCTTGAACCCATTCTCTGTAAAGGAGAATGTTGGCCAGGATGCCAGGAAATTTCCCCTAGTCACTTGTCAGTTCCAAAACCTGGTGACATCAGTTGACTGGAAATCCTTGTATGAAAAGTTTCACTCTAGGCTTTCACTCAGCTGATGTCATTGGGATCCAGTACTTATAAATAATTAAAACAGATCATATTTGGCAGGAAAAAAGGTTGAATTAAACAGAATTCCTGCATTCCCACATTTCTAATTACTGTATATTAAAAAATGTGAAACACAAGGTTTACATTCCCTTTAATTAGTAATGGCTGAATCTGACCTCAGGGTTTCAGCTTGGTGCCTTGAGATGTTGATAACACTGTAATGTTATGCTGTTCATTGATTTGTATTGTAATACAGTGCCATGCACAGTATACATCCACATTGCTTTAGAATGAGAGATATGCAGCATCATAGATTTGGGGCTGCAAATAGGTTATTATTCCAGTGTACAGTATATCCGTACCAGACTGCATAAAACACAGGTACTTAGACTTAAATAATCACATGACACGAAGAAAAACTAGCTGCTGGCAGACAAGGGATTAGCTAACAGACTTGGCAATGATAGAACCATATGGGGAATAAATCTTATTTATTTACTTTAACTGTCTTGGTTGAGGTTAATCAGTATTCAGCATAAGGAATGCTAGGAGGCTCTAGGGGCAGACAAAGTCAAGTTACGTAAAGCTACTGTAAATTAAGTTGAAAGTTTCCAAGTTATTTGCTAATGATTTGTTTGAGGAAGTACTGTAGACAAAAAATCTTTATAGAAGGTCTATGTTAAAGGTTTCTTTCAGTTGAGTAGGAGACTGGTGTGGTGATATACAGGTTACCCACTACTGGCTATTATTCTACAGTTGTGAGTCACCAATTTGAGGAGCTGGTTAAAAGAGATTAAGACTTCTTTTTCAATTTTTTCTTTATATGGTACACTATTCTGAATCTCAGTCATGATGGGTCACATGGCCTCATATTGTTCCTGACTCAGAGTATGTGTTACAGGGTGTGCAATTAGAGCTAGTTGGTTAGTCTCAAAAGAATCAAACAGGAATCTGGGTAATATTGCTAGGTCAATGATACAGACTAAGATATGTTACAGATGCTTATTTTAGCTTTGTTTTGCATTACATTATATACCCACTGTAATTTATTTCCATTTTTGACCATTTTTCTGTTTCTTCGTTGTCTTCCTTTTTGGTGACATGCTAGTCGATTCTAAATATTGGCAGTTATTGACTTGCAAGTAGAAGTATGCATGGTATTAGACTTCTGATTCAGTAACACTGTGGATTACCCTTTAAAAAACTGCCTGTCTTCCCCTAAGAAAAGAACCTCATTTTATTCAGGGGATGCAATCCTACTGGCATTGCTGGGATACAAACCACTGAAGAAAGTGGAAAGTCAGTAAACTTGCTCATAACACTGAGAATTTGGATGAGACAATGCCAGTGAGCAGTAGTATGGTAAAGGCTACCTGCTGGTGCCAGCGTGCCAACATGTGCATGCATGATTGTGGGTCAGTGCACACAGACACGCTTGGGAGGAAATCAGGAGGCAAATGGCCCAGCTCGGCACTCCTGCAGGCACTGCACAACTTATGTGGCAGACTACTTACTGAAATGGCCCAGTTTAACTTGTGGATAACAGGTAAGTCCACAAGAAGGTCAGTGACAGGCTAAAGTTGCTACCAGGACCGGGGACGTGGCAGGATAAAGACTAACTAAATAAAAAGGAAGGAGTAATTACTTTCAT
Organism: Neoceratodus forsteri; assembly: GCA_016271365.2. Lineage (NCBI taxonomy): Eukaryota > Metazoa > Chordata > Ceratodontiformes > Ceratodontidae > Neoceratodus > Neoceratodus forsteri. The sequence continues at coordinate 1,173,405,445 of CM057453.1, read as the reverse complement.
CATGTAAACTATCCAAATTAGACTCTGCTCCAATGGGTGCTTTTAACAGTCTTTTTTTTCACCCCTATGAAATGTTGTTTTTTCACATTAGCACAATCTCCTTTACTTCATCACTCCTTTTACCATTTTGCAATGTTTATAAATTAGGACTATTATTCTGCAGATTAGCTTGCTTACTACTGTGCACACCATAGCAGGAACCAGAACATTAATTTACTGTAATACAGTATTTACATAATTAATTGATAGCTTTTCCTGCTATTAAGCTACTTAAACAGCTAGTAGAAACAAAAGTAGCCTGGCAGCTAACATGTCTAGTTATGTATGCCCCAATACATCACCAGCTGTGTGACTTCACTGACTGTGGCATCACAGGTGATTCAACTGGTGGATACTGAGTGGCTCTTCTTGAGTAGCTGTGATGTCACAGTCAGTAAAATCCCAATGCTGATGATGTGATGGGGACAACAGAACTAGATATGTCAGCTCCCCAGCAGAGTGCTGTTCCAAAGATCACACCTACTAACATCAGGTGAAAAATCTAATTACCCAAAGGGAAAAGAAAAAAAAAACTCAAATATAAAAGGTAATAATTGATTGTCTTTAAAAACTAATATTAATTTTAAGCAGTACAGTAGCTCTTTAAAATGTATAAACAAATGTTAATATTGTGAATGACAACATAATTTATTGTGAATTTCCATTAGTTCTGCATACAGTAGTGCTGTGCAAAATTGTCAGAATCTATTGAATTTTAGAAAATTCTAATTCCACAGAATGTCATTAGAAGCAGAAAGGTAGAATTCCACCACGATTAGTGTTACACTATTCTTTCATTCTGTGTTTTTTTTAAGGAACACATTCTGTGACTGTTATAGCCAAGTTCTGTGGAAATAAGTGGATGAATTTCATTAGAAACGTAGCCACTAATTGCATGATGGCCTTACATAACTGCCTGGCAGTCTGTTATAATGGCTTGATGTCCAGTTGTCTGATTTGAAACTGTGTTCAAATATTGCCACTGCAATTACTCAGCAATGTGAATCATACAACATTATTCCACCATTTTTTTCATGAAGCTGTTTTTTGTTCCTTGAAAGCACCAGATATTCTGTAGAATATGTATTTTTGTTTAAAAGTATTCTGCTGATAATCAATGACACCACATGGTTGCCTTTCAGATACAGTGTCATATCATGTGAGTCCCTAAGCACGTTGCAGTTATGCAAAACATGTGAAGCATTTGAGAGAGAGAGATAGAGAGATTTGTGGAAGAAAAATTATTCCAAATCCTTTTATAAATATGCTCAGTTCTGCATACTTTTACTACAGGCCTTTTGTTAACATGCCAGAAAAAAATTTTTTTTCTGTTTAGCTGTTTGGCACTTGGCTGCTGTCTGCACCTTCATTTTAGGTTCACACCCACTAACCCAAGTCCCATCTGCCACTCCCCATGCCATCGTGACCAGCAGGGGTCTACACAGAGCAGAACCCAATGAATGAGGGGAAATGTCATTAACAACAGCTGATGCACATTACTTTTGTACGTTTTCCCCTCTCCCCTCCCCTCCCACCACCCCATGACAGCAGGTGCAGTCTCTGTTGACCTTGACAGCAGCAGCATGCACTGGGCTGATGCCACCCCTCACAAGGGGGCAAGCTCACTGTCAAGGATGGCTGCTGCACCAGAACGTGGCTGTCTCCCTCCCTGTCTGGTTCACTCTCCCCTCGGGAGCACTCCGCAGCCTGGCTGCCCTATCCCAGAAGACCCAGGCTTGTTTCAAAACCTGGGTTGCTGGAGTGGAAGTGTGGAATTCTTCCACTGAGCTACTGGGTGGCCCATGCCAGAACATATGTTTATTTTTTTTATTGCTAGAGTTTGTGCTTTTCAGTCTGATCTAACAGGCTGTAGTTGTTGTAATTTGGTTGAGGTGAAAGAGTGTGCAAGGCATTGTACACTCCACAGTAATGGCTTGCATTGAGTGGAAATCACAGCACTTAGCTGCAAAAGGACTTTAGTGCAGTAAATTGTCTATTATCTCATTATTTTGCAGTCTTGATGTATAATATTTTTGCTGAGTTTGGTAACCACTGCATTTGTATAGTATTGTGAGGTTGATGCTGCTCTTCAACCCAGTAACAGCCCTTACTAGATTGAAGCACAAACTGAGGCTCTAAGCGTTTTTAAATTACTTTTTTTTTCTGAAGTCTGGTGGTGGCTGTGAGAAATATCTGTAGCATTTAATTAGAGATGCAACAAAAGAATTTAATTTCTCAAGTGTTGTAAATGAAATAATGAAGAAGAGCAGTTCATGCCACAGATATGACTGTGGCTGACGGTACAGTAAAACATATCTACAATCAAATTGGAAAATATAGGCCCACTCACCCAGATAATCTTTTTTTAAGATAAAATTTGTTTAATAGATTTGTCAAGAAAAAGGAACAACCAGTGTATACATTAATCAACACTTTGGAGTAAGTCTCGTTCATCAGGGTGACACTGGTATATTTTCTACAAAACATAAAACTATTCAGTATAACACAAAGGCATTTGGAACATAAAGTGTAATAACATAACGTCAAATATGACATCTACTTACACACAGTTTCATATACCCAAATGCTAATTTAGTTCCTTTTCCCTCAGACACCTATGAAATAATGATTAAAATAAATATTTCCATCAATATTTAGTTTACAGGATAGAAAAAGAACACTTTTATATATTTTGTATGTAATATCATCAGATTACTGTAAATATAGTATGCACATTCCTATGAAATCATTTCCAAGCATTTCTTAAGATTCTAAAAAGTTACGAACAAATTCATACTGTTATGTGTTTTTTCATGCTTTCTCTACTTTTATCAAAATGTATATAGGTACACAATGTCCTCCTTAAATTCAGTTGATATATTATATATCCAAAATTATCAACTGTACAGTTCACCCTGTTGTTACTACTATTAGATCCCTAATTCCAATATATTATTTCATAAATTGTGTGCCTATATTAAATAAATAAAGTGAATTTCCTTTACGCTGTACCTATGACATAGTGTGCCTAATGAGAACAAACCAAAACAAGGGAGAATAAACACCATCAGATGTTTTCTGTGTTTAGCATTAATAGCATTTAAAAGTGATATGTTAGTCCTTATCAACACTCACCAGGTTTTGGAATTATAGCGCAGCATGGTCCCCTGCTCTCTCTGCAAGGTTAGGCAGCATTCTTGCTCCACTCTCATTCTTTTATAGTGAGAAGGACAAGGGAATCAGGTGTGTAAATACGTGCTGGCTCATGGGACATTAACACATCACATGATGCTCGTTCAGGCACCGGAGTGTTTGGAGGCATGCCTGATCCACTATAGTATGGCACCTAGTAAAATACAAAAAAGGTGTCCCTGATGCATGTTTAAGTTGGGCTATAACTGGAAAATTTGAAATACATGTAAAAGTGCTCCACTGAATATGTGCATTTCATTCACAGCATGTGTTTCTCTGCATTTCATATTTACCCATTCTTAACCCTGTATTCCTGTCATAGTCCTACACTATGGATCGGAGAAGTGCACATATGAACTCTTCCAGCACTCTGCCCAGCCAGATATATACACTATGCCCTATGTAGCCTAAATATATTACGAACAGTAAACAATGGGAATTGGGAAGAAGGAGAGAAGGAAAACCCCGGGGGGAGGAGAAATCCATGAGTAAGCAGTGAAAGACTCAGGATGCCCAATATCCCTGTATCTAGCCATTCTGAGGATGAAGTAGACATAGTAGACTATAGATGTCATGTGTAGCCATTGAAGGGAAATGTGTATGGGCTACATTGAGTGGGAGAGGGGACTGTCATGGCTCAGACATTTCTTCATACCCCCTATAGTATTGGTTGCCAATCAATGGCACCATTTACTCCACACTTTGGGTTAACAGTCTGAAATCTATACATATAGAAAGCCTCTCTAAGCAACAGTTTCTGCCTATAATCTCTTCCTCTTGAATCTAGTTCCACTTTTTTAATCCCAAAAATCTATGGTTTGGCAATTGATGTTGAGATTCTAAAAAAATGTCTCACTAGCGGAGAAATAGTGTCTTGTCTATGAATGGTGCTTTTGTGCTCACCATCTATTGTTTTGAAAGCCCTCTTTGTTTAACCAATATAGACCTTGTCACATGGACATTTGAGTAAATAAATGACAGCTGTCATCTGACGGTTTATAAAATGTTTAATTTCTAGTTCCTCATCTAGGGCCGTGTTTCTGTTTTTTTTTTTTTTTACTTATCGCCTTTTGTGGACTCCATGGCGCTATGACCCTCTCCCTTGGAGGGGGTACATCCTCTAGCATGACCCCCAGCTTGTCTGCCCCCTGAGGTTCCCCTGTGGATTCGCCATCTGTGACAGGGCCAGGTGGCGGGGGTGCCAGCAGTCCCCCACTACCTGGTACGGCAAATCTGGTGGTGGGGGGCAGACTTCACTGGAGTGGTCAGGCCATCATGGGTCTGTGGAGCCCCAGCCTTTTTCTGCTTTTCTTCCTCCCTCCACTCCAACATAAGCATGTCAGCTTCTGAGCCTCCTGACATGTACTGCTCTCCAGCCACTGCTAAAGGGCAGTCGTCAGTGGGTGGGATGACAAGTCTCCTTCCCAGGAGAGGAGAGCAGTCCTCCAGATGCTCAGTCCTCTCTCCCCCTGCCAACCCCTAGCAGCCCAGACTCGATCCTGAACCCAGGTCACAGGCATGACATGAGGTGTGGTGTCCAGCTCCTCAACCTCAGTGCCACCGGGCCAGCTTGTTCCTGCTTATTTTAATTCTACATGAATTGTTACAGTATATTCAGTGTGCACTTGGGTAGTTTCATAGGTTTCATAGGAATTTCAAGCGAAAAGACAAAAAGTCCATAATGCTTGCCATTTGATTTCTTGTCTATGTTAGCCCAAATGTGTCTGAATCCGACATCACTAGATCCAAGTTAGATTTAAATGAATTCATATTTGGGCTGTCTACCACAAATGTTGGAAGATTGTTCCATATTGGGACAGATCTCACATTAAACCAGTTTTTTCTCCTTAATGAATGCCATTTGCTAGTTAATAGCTGTCTTGTATGTTTACAGCTACTGAGCCTAAGTTTGGATTCTATTAATCCCAATCCCTTGATGAGGACTGAATCCTGAAGTGAACCATAAATAAGACACAGATCTCCCCTTTGTCTTCTATACCTCAAGGTGTATAAGTTCAGAGTTTTTAGCCCATCCTCGTAAGATTTACCTTTCATCCCTACTGTAGCGTTAGTTAATCTTCTCTGAACTCTTTTGATTCTATGTATGTCTTCCTTAGTATAGGGGGACCATACTTGTATGCAATATTCGAGATGGGATCTGACCAAAGCATTATATAATGCTAATAAAACCTCCAATGACCGACTGGCTACATGTCTGAAAATACAATTTAGGTTCTGATTTGCCTTTTTTACTTGTCTGGTACAGTGTAAATTAAATTTTAAATCCGAGGTAATGAGTACACCAAGATCTTTTTCTTCAGAGGTTTGGTGTAGTATTTCCATCCCCAACTTATATAGAAAGTATTGGTTATGTTTTCCCAAATGCATTATTTTACATTTATCATTATTTAATGCTAACTTTCTCTCATGGGCCCAATTTGTAACTTTGTCTAGAAAGTTTTGTAAGGTAGTACTTTCATTCTTATTATTGAAGATAGAACCTATGCGACAGTCGTCTGCAAACTTTAGCAGCCAAATAGTGTCTTCATTAGATTTTAAAGATGAAACATAGACATTAAATAGACAAGTAGTTGCCTCTTAAATTATTGGTTGTAAAAAAAATGTTCTTATTGCCTATCCAGTATCTTATGTTCTGTATGTACCACCATGTCACCAACGGATTTATTCATTTTTGATACTACAAAAGGCCTGAGAACACATGTGCCCCCATGTGATATGGTGATGTTGCATGAGCTAGCATGCATGTACGTGCCCAATTTCCTTATCCTTCTTAGTATAAAAGGAAGAAAGTGGGGTCAGGGCTTGTTGCCTAACCTTGTAGAGAGAGCAGGGGGCCATGCTACACTTTAATTCTAAACATTGTGAGTGTTGATAAGGATTAACTTATCACTTTTTAATTTTATCAATGTTAAATATAGAAAAGCCTCATAGTGTTTATTCTCCCTTGTTTTGGTTTGTTTCCATTAGACACACTACATCATAAGTACAGTGTGGAGGTAATTCACCTTATTTATTTAATATTGTCACACACTTTATGAAAGATTATATTGGAATGAGGGATCTAACAGCAGTAACAACAAGGTGAACTGTACAGCTGTTAACTTTTGTTTTATAACATGCAAATAGAATTTAAGGTTGACCTTGCTGGGATACCTATATACATTTTGATAAAAATGGAGAAAGCATGGAAAAATAATTAAAACAGTGTGAATTTGTTTTAACTTTTTAGAATCTTAAGAAATACTTGGAAATTATTCCATAGGAATGCACAGGTTATATTTAAGTTAAGCTGATGATATGACATACAACATTTGTAAAAGTGTTCTTTTTGTCTATCCTATACATTAAATGTGGATGGGAACATATATTTTAAGGATTATTTCTTAAGTGTCTGAGGGAAAAGGGACTGAATTAGCATTTGGGTATATCAAATTGTGTGTTAAGTATATGTCATATTGACATGTTATGTTATCTCACCTTATGTTCTAAATGCCTTTGTGTTATACTACTGAATATTTTTATGTTTTTCCGAAAACATACCAGTGTCATCCTGATGAAGGAGACTTACTCTGAAATGTTGGCTAATGTATACATTGGTTGTTCCTTTTCCTTGACAAATTTATTGAATACATTATTTAAAAAAAGTTTATCTGGGTGAGTGGGCCTATATTTTCCAACTTGATTGTGGATTTGTTGCTGCCTTGATTGGAATTGGCTACTCCCTGTTTCAATTTTGCTTTTTCCAAGGTTGGCTGTGCTGGATGTTATTCTAACTTATGGTTCAGCATTTAGCTGGTGCCTGTCCAGAGGCCACAAACCAGAAGACCATTTGGAGAAGAGTGAGAGAAATCTGGTGATACATGTACATATACTAAGGACTGGTTTTGCGTATCGGAGGGACTTTTTTGGCACCACATATGCTGGTTTATATCCATTGGCCCAAAGAGGAGTATCAGAGACTATTTTAATAAAACATGTTGAACTTTGATGAACAGGACAAAATTAATGAGAATCAGTCTCATTCTTTGTCGATTATAGATGCCGATGAACAAAGGATCTTACAGAACTTTAAATCTAAAAGGTAATTTAGTAGCTCCACTCCCAGCAGGTCTGTTATAGATCAATTTGAATATCTTAAACAAAAGCAAAGTTAGTGTGGCATGCTCTGACTAAGACACAATATTTACAATAAAAGCTTATAGCAAGAGGCCTCAAAGTATATGTAGAACCAAATTTGGGTTATCCTGACTTGGATTTGGAAACTAAATATGATGGTTTGAGGAGTAAATGTTACAGAGATCTTATGTTGTTAGTAGTTGGGCCAGTTACTAAAGAACTCCAGAAAGCTGAGAATGAGTTACAAATAATAGAATCTGAGGTTAAATGGAAATTTGCATTGGATGAATTCAAAGAATGTCTGGAGAAAGCAAATATACAATTAACTGAATTTGAGGAAGAAATTAAGGCTACCAAACTCAACAAGTTCAAGAAAGATCTAAATGACTATAAGAATAATAAAGTTTGTACATACAGTATATGAGGAAAAATGGGAGTAGTGAGGAGATACCAAAACAATTTAGATTCAGAATCATTTGTGTAGTCCTCAAGTAGTGACTCAGAACAGGCAAAAACATGTGAGGAGGGTAGAGGAAGACATTTTTTAGAGAGATGGGGATACCATGAGTGGAGACCCTACAGGAACAGTGGTACACACTCCAAACTGATCTAAAGCCCCTGGAGGCCTGGCTAAAGAAGAACAGAATGGTCCTGAATGCAGGCAAGACAAAAGCCATCCTGTTTAGACCCAGATCCCTGGGACAAGACAGGACCAATGCCTTATGTCTTATCGCACTTGATGGGACCATCATAGAGGTAGTGGACTCTCTGAAGTACCTAGGACTCATGCTGGATCAAAGTCTCACCTACAAAAACCACGTTGATCAAGTGACCAAGTCCATCCACCACAAACTGGGTATCCTGTATCGTATAAAAGACCAGCTAATCCCAGAAGCTAGGCTATCCATAGAAACCAGCATCCAGCTCCCCATGCTGACCTATGCTGCCTCTGTAATACAGGGAATGGATAAACGAGAGGTCACCAGAATGTAGATCCTGTACAACAAGGTAGCACAATTTGCTACTCAGGATCACCCCAGAAGCCACCACTGTGACACACTCACCAAATTACAGTGGCCCACCTTTGATGCTCGCTTCCAGTACCCACTCCTCTGCCTGGCCTTCAAGCTACTCCACCCAACCACTCCTCCCAGCCTGGAAGCTACTGTCACCCCCCAAAATAACTCTTGGAATCTGAGGATCTCAGGATGGATGTTATTAGAAACTCCCAGGATCTGGACCAACGCGGGAGGTAAGTCATTCACCTTCATATCCCCCTAACTGTAGAACAAGCTCCCTCCCATGGTACAGGAAGCATCCACTCTCCCAAACTTGTGAACCAGGCTCAAAGCCCACATGCTTGAGACCAGCACCTGTCACTGTCACAACACCTAATAGTCACACTCCCTCCTTCTTCACTCAACCCCTATACCTGTATATCCTTGATCACAGATTACCTCTAATCACACTAGGTAACCAATGTACTAGGGTCTCTGTCTGAGTTCATAACAACTGTCACCTGGTACTCCAAATGCTCTGTTTTAAATGCCAAGAACTACCTATCTATACTCTAATACTCTGTAATCTCTTCTCTGCATGTACTGCTCCAAATAATGTCTCTCCGGGTCACCCCTGAAAAAGGGACCTCCGGGGCTCAGTGGGCCTACCCAGTCATCAAAATGTAATAAATAAATAAAATAAATATACAAAAGAAACAGCAACAGGGGCAAGAGAAGAGCCAAAGACAGGACCCTCAGGAAGCATAGATGCAGAAGGAACTACAGGGCATAATGTAAAGAGAAAAGAAAAACAGACAACATGAATTGGTACAGGGGAAGATATCCATGAGGTCACAGACATCAGCTACCAAGAACAACTAGTTTTTTAGTTTGTAATATTTCCAAGTTAATACTGATGGTAAAATCTGGAATTAGACTAGCAGTCACAAGTGGAATCATGGGATTTCAAATGTTTTCTTACTTCAAACACAGTAAATCAGTGGCCTTCCTAAGGGAAATGTTCTATTGTCCCTAGACTCTTCTTTTCTTATTCTCTATAATGCTGCAATTACTAAGATTGGCTTATTAAACATGGCTTAGAACTATATGTACAATTCAGCATTTTTGGCTAACTACCAAACACAACATTGCAACCTCTATGCTGACCTAGTCTGGCTTTCACTCAAAAATCATAAAACTTTCTTTTTGGGTTGTTTTAGTGATAAAAGTCTTATAATCACTGGTTGTTATTCACCATTAGAAGGGCTATTTTCACTTAGAACCACCCTACGGAACTTGAAGTCTGCTGGCTAGTATCACCTCATGGTGCCCTCTGTCTCAACTGTTATGGGCTAAAGAACTTTTTCTAACTTTTTCACCTGCCCCTGAGCACCTTCCCCACTCCTCCACTCTACCCACTCCCCAACTCTACCCCTTCCCTCTACCTACTACCCTTCTCTCCCTGCATCTAATTCTCCTTTAACTCATCCATTGCCCCCTGGACTCCTCCATGTATTTATCACCACAATCCCTGACTACTCTTGTCCACTCCCCTCCATTGCATGTCTGAGCAGTGTCTCTGCCTAAATAGGTGGTTGTTGTATATATTGCACCAAAGTCAGTTTACTTCATTGCTGCTGTTGTTTTGCTCTGGTAATCACATTGTATTTGTTATATACCATTTAATTGTATAATCATCTATTTTAAGTGCTGTAAATACTATGTATTTATTTCCCAGTATCCTTTCCACAGGACACATCTGGAAACAAGCTGATTCTCAGCTCAGCACATCTCTCCTGGTGAAACTTTTGAAATAAATCAATAAACTTTTCTAACCTAGCCACAAGATTTTGAAATAGTCTACTAAACATATGTAGTCACTCTGGATTTTAGGAAAATCTCAGACAACATCTCATGAATAACTCATTTGAGCATATTTTTAATCTTTTTATTTTGTATCATTTTTCTCATGCAAATACACACTCAAGCCTGGAAACAGACAACAAAAAATAATACACAGTATCACCTTTGTGAGCCACGCTTGAGTCACTGTGAACAATCAAACAACATTTTGACCAGAAATTAAGCCACTGTACAAAAGTTGGGTTGGACATGGTAAAATGAGGGTTTCAGACTAGACTACAGACATCAGCTCAAACATATATTTCAATTTTCTGTACCTCAAGGAAGTGACAGAATCATAGGATATTGCTTTTCTGAGCTTCAGGAATGGCCCCTAATTGTCAAGGAAACTCTAAGAGATTTTGAAGTATGTAGGCCAAGCCGTACACACTGGCAGGTTAGGTGCAGTCAGATGTTGAAGGGTGAGTCAGCCACTCACTCATCTCATTTACTGAGGCACCCAAGCCTGGGAAAAGAGTATCTCAAGAAAGTACACACCTTGGTAAACCAAATCTAAATGATTTAATGTGAATATGCAAGAGTCTGAAAAAAGCCTTACATGACAAAAAAAAAAAAACTCTTGCTGTTGAATAGTAATCAGATTGGTGAGGAATGTGGATTGTGTTCTTCTTAAAGCATTTCTGTAGTGAGGTGGTCCAAATTTGTAGAGGATCTGTTTTCTGGGAGAAGTGTCTGTGCTTCTCAAAACATAAGCAGGTCCACTTGATTTTATCAACCTATTGATATGGTAGGTTGGGAGGTAAACTTTTATTCATGTCAAATGTGAACAGGAGACTCGATTGAGCAAAGCTTATTTTCAATGAGGTCCTTAGCATACACACTACACAGTAAATGTACATAAAATATAGAATAAATTATGGAGTGGCGTGTGCAACGAGAGGTTTACACACATTCGAGGGGTTAGATGCTACATAAACCCCAAGAGCGATGATCCAGGAGTTTATATAAAGCATCTAACCCCAGCGGTGTGTGTAAACTTCGAGTTTACATGCAACACCCCATATTTTATTTTACATAATTGCAGGGTCTTCCTTTTTGGCCACAGTAATTATATAAAATAGAAGTAAAAAATGACATTCCCGAGTCCTGTGTAGCCAGGGTCCGCTTCGGTTGCAGTGCACAGTCCCGCTGTCATTTTAATTTATTATTTATACTTTATTTCTTCTCTCAGCTTAAAGTTTTTTTTATTTTAAAGTCGGTGTTTCTTTTCACTTACCACTAAATTCAAGTGGTAGTTCTGTCTTCTGTTGAGAGAGAGGAGGCAGTCAGCGGTCTGTAAAGAAGAGCTGCTGTGGTCGCATGCACAGAACAAGGAAAAACCTTGCGCATGTTTGCCATAATAAACACTTCTTTATTATGGCAAATAACACCACAGGTATTCTTTGATAAAAAGAAAAACCCAGTTATTATCAATAAATAATATATTACAAAAATATACATTATATTCATAAAATGGTGCACACAATATAGATAATCACTTAAAGAGTCACATTTCACCCAATCTCCAAGGTGGGACAGCAAGCTGAGATCTGTTTATTGATACAGTAATCAGTGTTACAAATCCACTCCTGAGGGTCAGTCCACTGAGCTCACAGTGCCCACCCCAAGTGCAATCTGTGACAGGGAGGGGGAAACAGGGATACCCTCCCCATGTCCTTCTAGAATGCTCATCGAGGTCACAACTGAACACCCGCCATGAGGCCCCAGGGCTCCATCTTTACTCTGGATAAGGGTACAATACTAGTCTTGAGTCTTGTAGCCAAATGAGAACCCTTTCTTGGTTGTTACATAAATGGGGAAGATCCAGGTGTTAAAATCTCTTTGGGGTAGCCTTGTAACCCTGATTTTGTCTTCTCCCATGGGCACGCAATAACCTGGTTCAAATCCCTACAGACTCTTCCTTGAGACTTTCATATTCTCCCTGTCTTTACCCAGATTTCCCTGTACAGACCCTTGTTCGATTGGTAGCTTATGGTGACACCCCTTAGCAATAACAGTTTATTTCCAGATTATTATTAAACATCTCACAACCACACATAATTATATGAAAAATCTTGCTCAGGGAGGTTTCTTAAAAACAAATGTTTTTACTAAACTGCTTAATTATTAATCATGCAGTTATAACTAAAAGTTTAAGAAAATTTGGTCAAAGGATAACACAAATAAAAGTGGAAAATATACATAAAACAAATACACTATAAACCATTATCTAATTTCTACCTTAAGTTTGTAAAGAATTGAAATCTAGAAGAATAAGTGCAGTTTCTGGTTCTTAGTCTGTCTCTGTGTTGTGGCAGTGTTGTTTCTTGTGTCAGAAGAGTGTCCTTTGAAAAGTAAGCAAACCAATACTCTGTGGAGGGTCTTAAATAGGGATGGCCATCCCAGTCTGTGAATAACTAGTGGTCTTATTTTTGTTAGGCCAGTAGAAGTCACTCTTGTTTTTTCCAGATTCTAAGGAATTATTTATTTCCTTATTTGGGTTCTCATATCACCACTTCCTGGCACTACTAAAAAAATGTAATCAGACTGTGATAACCTTGCTGACACCTCTTGTCTAAAGGTTTATGACAGGGGAGATAGCTTTTCTCCTGATGAGATTTTATTATACCAATTACCTAACCAGGGACTTCCATCCCCTTTGAAAATGTAATTTTCTGCTTCCTGGCTAGCAGCTGTTTTCCTGGGTCATATAGGAATGTCACATATTTTGCAAGACCTTTTCTCATTTCCCTGTGACCTTTACAGTAACCTATGTACTCCTTTAAAAAAATGGGCATCTTTTGTGGCATTTAACATACATAAAATCACTTCAAAAAGCACATAACAGAAATATATCTTCAAATAATGATTGATAGTGGCTAGCTCGCTACATATGTCCCTCCTAGTCTGAATGTGTGGGAACACACCCCCTACTGCATGGTAAGGTTTTCACAAATTCTATTACTGTCCTAACTAGCAAGACATGTCATCTGCAATGACATTGGCTGATCCAGCCCTGTTGGTAATTGTCATGTTGTAGGGCAATACTTCACCTTAAGAGATGACCATCTATTTTACCCATCTGATTTAGCCACACCAGGGGGTTATGATTGGTCTGTACCTTGAAGTGCCCCCCATATAGATAAGCTCTAATTTCTTCAGAGCCCATACCAGTGCAAAACACTCCTTTTTCACCATGGAGTATGCATGTTTGCTCCTGGGGAAGTAACTTTTTGCTCAGGCTTATGACTGGGTGCTCTTTTCCCTGATTAGATGCCTGACTGAGGACTGCTCCAATCCCCACATCTGAGGCATCTGTCTGGACTACAAATTGCTTAGAGTAATCTAAACTGACCAACACAGGGGCACTGCACAGTGCATCCTTTAGCTGTATGAAGGCTTTTTCACAGGTTGGCTCTCATTCTACCTTTTTGGGCTTTCTTTTGCAGGCCAGATAGGGGAGCTGACAGGGTACTGTAATTTGGAACAAACTTTTTATAATACCCTGTGGTCCCAAGGAAGCTCCAAGCCTGCTTCTGGGTTTCAGGCATAGGCAATGCCTCTATTGCCTCAATCTTTGCTTGAATAGGTTGAAGCTATCCCAGCCCCACTACATGGTCTAGGTATGCCACTTCCACCATAGCCACCTGGCATTTTTCAGACTTTTCAGTGAGCCCTGCCCTCCGTATCCTGCCCAATAGTTCCTTCAGGTGGGACTGATGTTCCTTCCAGTTTGTACTGAAGATGGCAATATCATCCAGATATGCCACTGCATACTATTCAGTACCATGTAACACCTGGTTGACCAGCCTTTGGACGGTAGCAGTGGCATTCTTCATTCCAAAAGACATTACCTGGAACTTGAATAATCCTATTAGAGTGATGAAGGACAACCACTCTCTAGCTCTGGCAGTTAACTCCACCTGCCAGTACCCTTTCACCAAGTCAATGGTGGTAAAGTAGGTCATCCCTCCTAACTTGTCCAGCAGTTCATCTGTCTGTGGCATTGGGTGGACATCTGACTTTGTGACTGCATTGAGTCCATGATAGTCCACACAAACATGAGTACAGCCATCCAGCTTGGGAATGAGGACTATGGTTGAGGCCCAGGGACTGTAAGATTTCTGGATTACCCCTAAATCCAACATTTTCTCCTCCTCCCTCCTAATGCCCTTTAGGAAGGCCTCAGACACCTGGTAGGCTGACCACCATATGGGCACTTGTGTCCCCATGTCTATATCATGCATTGCTAATGGGGTGCATCCAGGCATGGCCATAGACAAAGGGGAAAAGTGCTCTAAAACCTCCCTCACTTCCTGGGACTGTTCTGGGGTCAACTTGGGTGACAGTTTTATTGCCTCCACAGATGACTCCTGCTTGCTTCCTCTAGCAAGTCCAGGAGGGGTCTTCTTCATCCGTCCCCTCCCAGGACTACACACTGAAAATACCATGCCAGCTCTATTTGCATATGGCTTCATTATGTGGGCATGGTACATCCTATGGTTATGTGTCAGGCAGTTCTACAAAATAATTTATGTTACTGACCTGTTGGACTACCTTATATGGTCCCACCCACTTGGTCTGCAGCTTGCGCTTCCAGATTGGAATTAGGACCATTACTTCCTGACCGGCACTGTATGTGAGAGCTCTGGCTCCACTATTGTACCAGACTTTTTGTTTCTGCTGGACAGCTGACAGGTTGCTTTGGGCCAGCCCATAAGCTCCTTCAGCTTCTCCCTAAACTTAAGGATATACTCCACTATGGGAGCTCCCTGGGTGGCATGTTTGCCCTCCCAGTCTTCCTGAATCATGTCTAGAGGCCCATGCACCCTATGTTCATATAAGAGTTTGAAGGGGGAGAACCCTGTCAACTCTTGGGGTACCTCCCTGTATCTGAACAACTGGTGGGGAAGATATTTCTCCCACTCCCTCCCATGCTTTTCAGAAAATGCTTGGAGCATCTATTTTAGGGTACCATTAAACCTTTCCACAAGCCCATTGGCTTGTGGATGATAAGGTGTCAAATGTCTCCGTACCACCCCACACTTCTCCCGCAAACACTTCATCAGGTCCAACATGAAGATACCAGCTTGATCAGTGATAACCTCCTGTGGAAACCCAACATGGGAGAAAATCCCTATCAAGGTGTCTGCCACTTTGTCTGTCCTAAGTGAGGAGAGGGTGACTGCCTCTGGCTATCGGGTGGTGTAACTGACCACAATCAGGATAAACATTTTTTTCGGAGGAGCTTGGGGTACCTAAAGGTCTTGCAGTATCCATTCCTACCCTCTGGAATGGCTCTTCTACAATGGGCAAGTGAATTAAGGCAGCTTTGGTTTTATTGCCTGCCTTCCTTATTCCTTCAGTGAATCTCCCTCTCTTATAAACTGATTAGGTCTAAGCTGTTCTGGCCCAACCAAATCCCCTTTAACTAAGGCAAGAGATGCTCCCATGTCCCTTAACCCATAAGTCTGCACAATATTTACAGTAATTGGGTGCATGTGCTCCCTCATGTTTACAGGCATGCTTTCAGGGATACAAAAACAACCCAACTCTTTTTGAGGGTCACTTTGCCCACTCTGTACCTTTTTAGGACACTGTCTAGTAAGATTCCCTGGCTGTTTACAAAACCATCATTCATCATTTCTTTTATCCAAGAAATATCTTTTTTGGTAACTTGGGGCTTCCCCATTTTGGTGGAGGCAGTGAGGGTTTTAGCTGCCCTGAAGGCATGCTTTTCCCTTTCTGTGCTGCCACACCTGCCCCACTTCCTTTCAGAGCAGACATGCTCCTGGCACAGCGGTGCAAAAGCTCAGCAGCTTGCTGTGCTGTTTTTGGATCTCAGTACTCTAGCCAGGTTTTCAACTCTGCTGGGAAAGCCCAAAAGAACTGCTTTAATAGTACAACCTCCTTCATTTTCCCGAAAGAGTTTGCTTCCACCACCTCCCACCAATGTTTTAAAAACTGACATTGCTTTGTGGCGAGTTCCTCAAAGCTCATGTCAGGGATTTTTTGGAGTTTGTGGAACTTAACCCTGTAGGCCTCAGGAGTTACTGAATTTTAATCTTGTTATGGTTTTAATGAGGTTTCTATTGTTTTAATTTACTGCTGTATGTCCTCATTTATGTTCAGCTCCCAGAGCCTCTGGGATTGGGCACCCTATAAATAAAATTGCCTTGCCTTAAAGCAAATCAGCTTTAAGTTTCTCATAATTGCTACTGTCCTGATTGTCCTTTTAGCCTAGCGCCTCATGCCCTTTACAAGTAAGGAGCAGGGATAGCTGAAAGCTCCAGGAATCTCTGGGTACCTTGGCCTGGATACAGACCTTTTCAAACTAATTCAAAAATGCATCCATATCCTCCTCCTCCTCTATAAATTCAGCTATTGATTTTGAATTTGATTTATACCCCAGCCCTGGAGTTTCAGGTTCACCCCTGCCACTTACCTCTTCTGGCACTGGTCATTAAAGTCTTAGCTTTTCCAGTTCAGACTCCCTCAATCGCTGCCTTTCTTTTTCCTCAGCCTCTCTCTGAAGCTGCTTTTCCTGAAACTCTAGTTTGAACTTCTTCTGCTCTCTTTCTTGCTGGGCTTCAAACTTTTGCTGCTTCAGCTCCAATTTCCTCATCTCAAACTTTAGCTTGATCCTTTCTATTTCAAGCTCTGTGGTGACCTTCCCCTGCTGCTGTGGCTCTGGGTTTCCTCTGGTCTCACTGCCCTCCTCCCTGGGATTGGACTCTGGAAAGGACCCTGGCACCCCCACACTCAGGCTCTGGTCCTCTTCAGTCACTTGTTGTGACTCGAGGCTTGGGACAACTGCTTGCTCATCAGCTGCCATGAGAGCCTCCACAAGGTTCTTTTTGGTTCAACCCTTGTACTGGACCCCTCATTCCTGATACAACTGTCTTAGGTAGTCTGCAGTGTATTCACTGTAGTTGGAAGCTATCTTCTTCCCTAACTACTACAGTGAGGCCCACCTATTAGAACATTGGCTATAAGAACATCCCATTTTTGAGAACACTGTTTGGATGTCCTGATTTTTGCCCATTATTTTCAATGGCAGTAAAATCCACTTATAAGAAAAATTAGCCCATTTATAAGAATGTTTTTTTCCAGAGGTAGTGGTAGATGATCGTTATCATCTCTGAGTGTACTAAGACTTGGCTGAATCATTATCTAGTCTCTTCATTAACAGTCACTTAAGTAGTAAATGGATGTGTGAAAGATGCCCCATGAAGAAGATATCAAATATTCCTTCATAGTTAGGTGAGATACTGAATTAATTTTGCAACTTTACACTAATTGTTTGAGCAACAGCTCTTTTAAAAAGCTATGTTATACTATTTTTAATAATAAGTTATGTAAAAATGAGTTTGAGCCTGGTTTCATCATGTTAACTATACATTTTACATGGATTTTCACTGTCTTCAATGAAGCCCTCTTATAAAAACATCTTGGTTACAAGAAACATTTTTCTTGGCATATAGGGTGTGCTTATAACAGGGCTCCACTGTACTACACTAGCTTACACCAAGGAAAAGAAAGAAAACAGGTAGGGAACTTTATACTGTAACCAATTTTTTTTTTCAAATCTCTGCCCTGAATGTATGCAGATTGTTTTCAGTTTATCATTCTGATACACTGGCCTTGAATCCAACTGCTATACCGGTGTCACCAATATCTCTCAAATTGCAACACCAAGCTCCCAGATCTCTTGGATCCCACCACTGTGCACCAGATCTGTCACAAACCCACTACTAAGGGTCAGGTCATCTGAGCTCACAGTGCCCGCCCCTAAGTGAAATTTGTGTTAGGGAGGGGGAAAAACAGGGAAACCCTCCCCATGTCCTTCTAGAATGCTTGCTGAGGTCATGACTGAACACCCACCATGAGACCCCAGGGCTCCCCTTTTACTCTGCATAAGGGTACAATACCAATCTCAAGTCTTGTAGCCAAATAAGAACCCTTTCTTGGTTGTTATACAAAGGGGGGGATCCAGGCATTACAATCTCTTTGGGGTAGCCTTGTAACTCTGATTTGTTTCTTCTCCCATGGGCGTGCAATAACCTGGTTCAAATCCCTACAGACTCTCTCTTGAGATTTTCATATTCTCCTTATCTTTAACCAGATTTCCCAGTGTAGACTATTGTCCAATTGGTAGTTATGTTGACACCCTTGAGCAAAAACAGTTTACTCACAGATTATTATTAAATGTCCCATAACCACACACAATATGAAAAATCTTGCTCAGGTAGGTTTCTTAAAAACAAATGTTTTTACTAAAATAATTAATAGTTATACAGTCACAACTAAAAGGTTTAGAAAATTTGGTCAAAGGATAACACAAATAAAAGTGGAAAATATACATAAAACAAACACACTGTAAACTTTTATCTTTTCTACCTTAAGGTCATAGTGATTAGAAATTCAGAAGAATAAGTGCAGTCTCTGGTTCTGTTTCTGTCTCTATGTTGTGGTAGTCTTGCTTCTTGTGTGTCAGAAGAGTTTCCTTTGAAAGGTGAGCAAACCAATGCTCTGTGAAGGATCTTAAATAGGGATGGCTATCCCAGTCTGTGGATAACTAGTGGTCTTATTTTTGTTAGGCCAGTAAATGTGGCTCTTGCTTTTTCCAGATTTTAAGGAATGATTATTTCTTTATTTGGGTTCTCGTATCACCACTTCCTGGCACTACTAAAAAAAATAATCAGACTGTGGTATCTTTGCTGACACCTCTTCTCTAAAACAATTTCTCTTTTGGTCTTAAAGGTTTATGACAGGAGAGATAGCTTCTCTCCTCCTGAGATTTTATTACATAATTTAGCTAACCAGGGACTTCCATCCCCTTTGAAAATGTAATTTTCTGCTTCCTGACTAATATCTGTTTTCCTGGGTCACATAGGAATGTCACATATTTTGCAAGACCTTTTTTAATTTCCCTGTGACTATTACAGTAACCTATGTACTCCTTTTAAAAAAATGCGTGGGCATCTTTTGTGGCATTTAACATACACAAAATCACATCAAAAAGAACATAACAGAACTATATCTTCAAATAATGATTGGCAGTGGCTAGCTCACCACAACAGTATAGACCTTGTCCATAGAATGAAAATGTAAATGGAAGATCCCCTCATCTTTTTATTCTGTTTATCTGTGTAAGGTGTAGGCATGAACAATGGTTGTCTCTATTGCACCGTCTTAATTTCATCATTATTTATAGCAAATGTAAATGAGGGCGCTTAATTTCAGTGTGAAAACCTGCTTGACTCCATTGCAAAGGTCATGAGCTCACTCATGTAAGGCAACCTGGAATTTTATGAGATTTTAGTGCTAAAACCTGCAGTAATTCTACTGTATTAGTCAGTGCTATGTCTGTCCCCCTGCAGTCCTATGTTCTTGTCTTATGTAGGCCATGAAAATGTTCAAGGCATAGTAAGTGCCTTGCCTTTTTCTGTAGTTTAAAGTGTGTTTGAGTTAGGAAAAAATACTTTTACGAAATACAGGGACTTCACAAGACATGCAACAGAACTTGAATGAGAGCATAACTTCTGCTGGCTTGTGGGGGTATGCATCATGAACTCCCATGATGCCTTGCATGAGTTGTGTCATGACCATTGCAATGGAGACAAACAGGTTTTCATGCCTGGGAAAAACAGGGAGATGCAACCTCATTTATATTTAAATTAGGATTAAATTAGGAAGGTGCATGAGAGAGAATTATTGTTCATGCCTGCTAACACAGGTATACAGAATATAGGTTGAGGGGATTTTTCCTTTAAATGTTTATTAAGATGCCTAAACTAATAAAGCACAAAACTGGTAATGAAAACGTATGCCAGGTATCCTTCATAGATGATTTTTTCTTTTATTTATTTATTTATTTTACAAATAATAGTGTAGAATGCACCCACAGAGATTATTTCAAGGTAAAGTATAGGTTTTGTACTTCAAGTTCATCTGTGGCCCAAGAAACATAGGCCATCTTTTGACAATATATTTAACAGCTGTACGTACATGGGTACTTAGGTTGTTTTGAGTTATTGTACTTACTGTGTACTAGGACATGATTTGTTAGAAGAACATTCTAAGGCAGTATGAAATAAAACTGGTTGTCTGCAGTTGAAGTGTTTTTCCAAACCTTAATTCAGACCTCAGACATAGGAACTGTTTTTGTCAAACCAAGCCAGATTAAGGCACCTATCATGGTGCTACTTTGCCATGTAAAATAACTGAGTATCAAACCTTCACAGCTCTATCATGTTAGCATTTCTAAGAAAAAAACTGAAAAATGTATAAAACTGCCATGGATGCTTTCTCTAGGTAGTCTGAATTGACTCTAATGGTTGCTATTATTAATGTGAAACCTATTAAGGTTTAAAGGAATGTGTCTGCTGCCTATGGAGTGCATCAAGACCTAGAGTGAGATTTTCAAAAGGGTTGAATATGCACACAAATGCATGTTGTAGCTACATCCATTTTTTTGCGTTCAGCAGCCTTGTTGCTGCTTTCAGAAGGAGTGTCTGCCTATGGCAAAAAGTCACAATTTGTGGTAAAAAATTAACAGTGTTGCATTCAAATTGGACACAGATGCATTGCATCCATTTTTGGATACAAAAATTTTGGATGCCGTTAGGCCATATAATGGATGGTCTAACAGATGTGGGCAAATTTCTGCTTTGAAAATTGCAGCAAACACATCTGGAGTGAATCTCTTTGAAAATCCCACCCCTAGTGTCATATGCAGGACTAAAATTCTCAACTGAAGACTCTGAATCATTTTTTTAATTATGCTGCTAAAGAATGCAAATTAACATTTGGCGATTAGAGTTTAATGCTGATTTGTCAAATCATAAACAGCAGAAAATCACCTTTTTGGCCCCAGCTTGCAAACTTCATCTTTACCATTATGAATATGTGCCACTACTTGAATGATTCCTGGTCAGCTGATTCTGTTATGGCAAGTGTGTTTCCAGAGCACAGTACTAGACAAATGATAAATAAACAGCATTGTGATGCATGATGCAGTTTCCTTCTTGGAATCCCATCGCAGGCTTTATATACTGGTTATCATAAAACAATTGTTGGGAATGTAGCATTCTGATTGGCTAACAGCATTAGAGAAGAGGTATGCTAAAGGCAGGAATCTCCTATGTAAAACAGAGCCATCAGAGATGTTGTTATAAAACAGTCATTATTAAAACTATAAAAAAGTTTAGTTTAATAACAGCATTAAGGGTTGATGTGACAGTGCAGCAGTAGTGCTACTGCTTGCAATGCCGGTGACCAGGGTTCAGGAATGAGCCTGGGGCACCAGAGGGCTGGCCGGGAACAGATAGGATGAGCATCTGATTAACTGCTCTCATCCTCCAGGGTGGGTGAGGAGCAGAACCCAGCTTCTGGCTCACTCCTAGCACAGTCTAGGAGTACAGCAGCCAGGGACCACCAGATTTGTAGGTGGAAGTGATGGAGGATGCTGACACACTAAGTGTAGGAGCATGCTTGGTTGTGTCTTGGGCAGCATTGTACTACCATTGTTCCATGGGGGAAACATTCAAAGAAATCCATAGGAGCAGAGCAGCATGAATGCTCCGGGGTTTCCCTCCCAAATGATGCCTCAGTATAAGCCTCAGCTGAGGATCCAGGGTATAACTCGATCTCTCCCCTTGGGGAGCCCCTCTGCAGGGGGTAAGCTGGGGGCCTTCTCATCTGGGTGGCTTGGGGAGGAAGCCCAGTGGGTGTCAAAGGGCTGCTATATGGGTACATCCCTGCCTGGGTGATTAAGTGAACAAACAGTTTAAAAAAATATCATCAAGGGATTCCAGGGGTTGGATTACCTTTGTTAATGTAAACCCTGGGGCATAAGGTACTTGGCTTCACCTCATACCTCATGATTCCCCCATGATTAGATTAATGTATGGTAACCCAACCCCTGCTCATATCTAAACACTTAAAAGAACAGTGGCATTGAGGATTGTGAATGAAAAATGGTTGAAAGGTATCAGCATACAGCAACTTAAATCTTGTAATTGATGTGATTGATGTGTGAGATTAAGGGACTAAATGTTCATTTATTTCTTTTTTATTTATTTTAGTCTTTGGTAACCAGGTAAGGCCCACTAGGCACATGTGCCTGTTTTCAGGGGCAACCTGGGAGCACTGGGTGGTTAAGTGACTTGCTCAGAGTCACACAGTATACAAATGAAGGTTGTGAGAATCAAACGCTGGTCTTGTCTGCTGGATGCATCAAGCTTGTTCACACCTCATTCCTCTAACCTCTAAGTATACCACATTGATTGGTTGCTTCATATTTCGTTAGCTGATGTTCAGTATAATAATGCTGAAGTAAACACTGTAAATAGTTTTGCCTCTTGAACCCTGTATAGCTTTTCCAGTACTTATGCAACAGAAGAAATTGCTTCAGAAAGTGACCCAAGAAGTCAAATCCTATGCCTCAGGAGAGACCTACCCACGCTGCTGGCCTATCAAATCCTTCGCTGAGCACTCTGGGCCAACAGCACATATGTGTCTGTCTTAAACAAAGCTGTAAGACAGCATGTGCGGAATTTTGCTATCTTATAATTTATTATCCTTGTAGAAAGTGTATCACAATTTAACATTTTAAGGGAGATATTTTGTAACATATGGAGGGAATCATGATGGAACACTGAATGCTAGAATTCCAAGCAGCAGTAAAGACAGCAGGAAATGTCTTGGCTCTGCAGTGAGCTAGCGCAGTTAAAAGAGATCTTCACTCTCACAAACTATAAACTGTCTGTTTTCTTGAGATGTGTCAATGTCACTTCTTATTTATTGGGGATAAACATTTTTGATTTTGTTAATTCTTACTAGTAATACAGCACGTACTGTAGTAGCCCCTGTTTAAAATCCTGGGTGCCTCCATTTCTGATTGTTGAAATCTCATTTGTGCCTCAGAGCTGCATTAGTAATGAGAACACGATGTTACTAATGGCCATTTATTCCATTTAACAGTGCAGCAAGACTAAATTACTGTATTAACCCTCAGGAATCTCAAACTAAAACTTTACCAGAACATTTCCTGCTCTGTCACTTGTATAAAAGGCTTTGAAGACAATTTAAGTTATCTGGGGTATTTCACACCTTTGCTGCTGCCTAGTTTGTTAGACTCTAAATTAGCAAGCAGACATGACTAATGGAAAAGGCAGAGAGATATGGGAGGAAACGTGCACCTGAATCACTTGTAGCTTTCTTCAAAGGCTGTGGGTGGTTAATGACTAGTGGTGGGCGAAGTGGGCGAAATGGGCTCAATCCACTCTGCGAAGCGAGTCGTGGAGTAATGGTGAATTCGTGGAGCATTCCACAATGTGAAGCGGAGTAATTCGCGTTATGATGGGTAACACGAACTCCATTGAAAACAATGACTTCACGTTACTCCACCTTCCCAGACCACTACTCCACCAATTTTAAAGGTGAAGTGCATTAAAAACAATGTACTTCACCTCACTTCACCTTGTTTTTAAGCTCCAAAGGCGCATTTTGCAGTGATTCATGGGATTTCAGGTCACATGGGCTCTATATTGATCTGCACAGCCTCAGTTCAGGGTAGTGTGTGTAGGAAGCTGTAAGAGACAGTGTGCTCTGAGAGCTGTCCGTGATTCAAACCTTCTAAAAGCTGTCAAAAAAGCCTTGTTGTGTATTTCTTTTTTACTCAAACTTTAGTTCATCGATTGTAGGAAACCCTCCTGTGCTCATATCATCGAGTGTTTTTGTTTGTGTGTGGATTGTGAATGTTAATGTACAACATTGAGTGTGTGTAGTAAAAGACAGTGAAAGTGTGCTTTATGGGAGGGGTGTATCTGTGGTGTAGGAAGATTTAAGTTGGAGAAATAAGGAGTT
Source organism: Neoceratodus forsteri (assembly GCA_016271365.2). Classification (NCBI taxonomy): domain Eukaryota; kingdom Metazoa; phylum Chordata; order Ceratodontiformes; family Ceratodontidae; genus Neoceratodus; species Neoceratodus forsteri. The sequence goes on along the minus strand of CM057453.1, from coordinate 1,173,381,305 downwards.
CTTTGTTTTTTGGTTATATTTTTGTTATATAACTGACTGTGTTAATGTACACAGTAATATTGTCAGTAATTGTTGAAATGTTCTTGCTGATTGTGTGTTGTGTGGATCTGGTGCAGCAGTTCATTATTTCAGGTTGTTTACATTACAATACGTGGCATATTACTGAACTTTTCAATTTGCTACGCATTACTAATTGTAGACAAAGTGTGTGTGTGTGTATGAGTGTGTGTGTGGTGCTGCATGACATCAAATAATACACCTTATATTGTGTCACAGTGTAATTGCAGGTGCAGCAGTGTGAACCTGCTATCCACTGCAGCTGCATGATTTTGTACTGCCATTGTGGTATCTGTTATTTGTTTTGCTGCTTGTACTACTGTAAAAATCTGCAGTCAGTGCCCCCCCCCACCCCCACCGGCAAAAGGAATAGTTTTCCAGATTGGATTGTTTGTGACCTCAGCACCACTGGTGGTTAGTTAAGGTGTTGTTTTCACTTGTGAATTTGCATCTCTATCTGTTGCTGAAGCCACAGTTGTTTTTTTGGGCTTCACATCCAGCATCCCCCAATCAGAGTGAACATGCCAAAATCTAAATTTGTTTAGAATATTGTTGTTGATCCCCCAAAATGCCCACAAAGAGATGTGCAAGCAAAGCTGGTTCTTGCCATGGCACTGCTGCCAGTAAGATAGTCTGTGGGCGTGGTAGTACGCAGATGCAGAAGTGCATTGCTGATGTGAGGAAAGGTATTTCTCCTGCAACGTTTTTTACAGCCCAATCAGTAGCTTCACTCATACTTGAAGGAGATGATGTTGTCCCAGACGGTGGTGTTAGTGCAGTTGCTGGTGGTGGTAGTATGAGTATTGCTGCCTCAAGTTTGACTTCTGACCAATGTACCATGTCCAAAAATATAGTGGAGTGTGAAGCAATGCAAGTGAGTGGCAGTACAGATTATGTCATACTTTCCAGTAACATCCCAGTAACTGAACCTGAGGATTCTGATAATCATGTCAACGATAGCAAACAATGTGACATTTCTTTCACTGCAGTTCATGTCATGCATTTTCCATGCAGTGATTTACAGTGTGGTGAAAAAAATATCAGGTGATGGTGGTGTAGATGATGATGATGAATGTGATGATGATGATGTTGCTGTGGTTGCAACATGTAATCCACATGCCAGCATCCAAGCAGAAGATGTGGATGTGGGTGATGTTGATGAATATGATGATGATGTAATTGACCCCAGTTGAGAACCGAAGAAAAAGAAATTCAAGGTGGCTGTGTCTGGGTCTGTTTGCATTAATCCCCGTAAAAACCTAAAAACTTGTGATTTACCAGTTTCAGTTGATGATGATGATGATGATGATGAGGGCCCAGTAATAATGATAGGTAGTCATGGTGGTCAGTTGCAGTCCAGGTGTGCACTGCCCGAAAAATCACGTAGCACCCCCACTTCAGTGCTTAAAAGAACGGAGTTCAATAAGCAGCATTATGGACATGTTAAAAGCAGAGCATCACAATCCCTTGTTTGGGATTTTTTTGTTCAAGATGTAAATGATGAGTCAGTTGCAATCTGTGGGCAGTGGTGGATGGGGAGGAGGGGAGGGTGGCCCTACAGGGGGACCTGGAGGCTCTGGAAAGATGGTCTAGAAAGTGGAAGCTGAGGTTCAGTGCAGGGAAATGCAAGGTACTCCACCTGGGGGCCAAAAACCCAGGTCAAGTGTACACCCTGGGGGGGAAATGCTATAAGTCTCAATGGCTGAGAGGGACCTGGGGGTGGTGGTGGATGTCAAGATGAACAACTCTGAGACTTGTAGGAGGGCAGCAGCCAAGGCCAACAGGATGCTGGGATGCATCGCTAGGGGATCACCTCCAGAAGGAGGAAGTGATACTCCTCTGTATAACTGTTGGTGAGGCCTCACCTGAGTACTGCGTGCAGTTTTGGAGGCCACACTTAAAGCGGGACATTAACCTCCTGAGAGGGTCCAGAGGAGGGCAACCAAAATGATTTGGGGCTTGGGGACAGGACCTATGAGGAGAGGCTCAAGAGCTAAATATGTACACATTGGAAGAGAGAAGGGACGGGGACATGATAGAGGTCTTTAAGTACATGAAGAGGGTAAATAGGGAGGAACAGTCGGGGTGCTTCAAGGAAGGAGGAAGGGCCACTAGAGGGCATGGCTGGAAGCTGGAGGGGAAGATTCAGGGAGAAAGGAGGAGGTGCTACTTCACTGAGAGGGTGGTGGAGCCATGGAATGCACTGCCTAGGGGCTGGTGGAGGCAGAGACAGTGGAGGGGTTCAAGAGGGGGTGGGACAGGTACAGGGGAAGGGTTCTGGAAGCAAAATCCAATGCAGCAAGAATATCCGGAACTGGGAAGGGAGAAGCCAGAGAAGGCGAGGGGGACAGCAAGGTCAGCACCCAGGTTGGGGACTGACCAAATGAGCAGACACAAAAGACCGCTAGGCCTATTCTGCTGGCATTTTAGTATGTTAGTATGTAATCTGCCAGGTTTACCAGGTGCGTATGAGTCGAGGTAAAAAGAGGAGCCATCTGGGCACAGGAGGACAGCATACACATCTTAAGAATAGGCACATGGCACTGTGGATCCAGCACAAGATGGCAGATAATACCACAGTGGGGCGTTCACCCTTGCCAGCAACCATAACGAGCATGTTATCCCCTTCCATAAGTGTTAAGTCCAGTAGGAAATTAAACGTGTGCAGTAGTTAGGAAATAAGAGCAGAGGATTGCTACAGGCATGATGAGGTGGAGGAGCATATTGATTTTGAAATGTTGTCCAGTGCTGGTGAGAGTAGCAGTTTTGGTGGTGGTGTTGGTGAATTCAGTCTGTCTAGTGCAAGTGGTACATCAACCCCGGTTGGCAAATCCGGCAAAATAACTGCATTTCTGGTTTTGTCATCATCACCTGTGCAACCGTCTTCATCAGATGTCCACACTCCACCCCCTGCCATTCGCAAAGCAGAACCATTTGTCATCACACCCCATGTAAAACGTTTAAGTCAGCCCATGTTACAGAGTGTTTTTGCGCATAAGTACCCACCCAATCATACAGTGTCACGTGAACTTAATGCTGCTGTAGCTGAAATGCTGGCAATTGATCTTTTGCCCGTCTCCTTTGTGGAGAAATCTGGGTTCTGGTGGTTTGCTGCACGTGCCTGTCCAAAATGGAAAGTCCCATACAGGACATACTTTTCGACCCGTGCGGTCCCCTAGTTGTTCTGTACTGTGTCCGACTCAGTAAGACATGCCTTTCAACATTCCTTCCCTCCATTCATCCATTGAAGTATAGATATGTGGACAAGTGGCAAAACAGTGGGGAGTTCATATTTGTGTATAACTGCACACTGGGCACAGGTGCCGGGAGTTGTTTGTGATGTTGGTAGTGTGAATAATCAGTGCAGTAAGGTGGAGTGTTGTGGTAGCAATCTTCCAGGAATTCAACAGCATGCAACGATTGCTATGCACAATGTAACCTGTTCACACACTGGTGAAAACAAGTTGGATGTGGTACTGAGTGAAACTGACAAGTGACTGAACCCCCTATCCCTGAGAGCTGGGTTCATAGCATAACAATGGGTCAAATGTGGTAAAATGCATCACGAATGGTGGCTTTTTTCATGTTTCATGCATGGCCCATCGTTTAAATCTTGTGGTGCAGGAGTTTCTGCAGCACCCTGATGTAAAGGAAATGCTGACAGTCGTATGCTGTATCTGCTCTCACTTTTTATGATCTGCAAAGGCCCGTGACCAACTTCGGCAGTTGCAGATGCAGAACAGCCTGCCTCAGCACCGCTTGATGCTGGAAGTTGTCACCTGGTGGAACTCCACTTTATACATGGCAGAGAGGTTGTATGAACAATACAAAGCCATCTCAGAATATCTTGTGATGCACACTAGCCGTGACAGTTCCGGGGCCTCCATGTCTATGACGACTGAACAGTGGTGCCTCGTGGACTCTGTAGTAACAATTTTGTGGCCTTTTGAACATGCCACACAGACAGTGAGTGGTGAGTCTGCCTCCATTAGCCAATCAATTCCACTGCTGTGGGTGCTGAGGCAGACATTGGTGAATGTACAGCATGGCCTTGATGTTGCCGGAGACAGTGCTAGCAGTACGTTGCTGAAACACATGCTGACAGTATTCGACCAGAATCATCACATTTTGAGCATTCAGCATAGTGACAACTTTGCCATAGCAACAATGCTGGACCCACCATACAAACATGGAATTGCATCAGTACTGGAGGGAGAGCCTGAACAGGTAAAAAAATGTCAGTGAACAACTGGTGCACTTGGTTCATGGGGCACAGAAGTCACGTGACAAGGTCAGCAAACCTCAGCAGCATAATCCGTCTGAAGGTGTACCTGGAGGATACATCAAGCATATCCTGCAAGGGGAAGGGGACTGCAGTTCCAGGTGGTCTGTCATTCAAAGCGGTTGGCGTTATCCCTCTTTTGGGAGGCTTTGTCCCAAGTGGGGATTTGTGAAATAAATGAATCTTGGAACAGGATGATGCATCAACCACTGGATTTAGTGCTGCACAGTGAATGGTTGATTTATATTTGTTTGAAAACAGGCATCTGTCAAAAACTGATGATCCTCTTTTGTACTGGAGTAGAAAGATCAGTGAATGGCCAGAACTGACTGCAGTGGCACTGAAGTACCTCACATGCCCACCCTCCAGTGTAAGTGTCAAGAGGGTATTCAGCTCAGCAGATGCACCAGTTAGGGATCGTCAGAAAAACATCTCTTCTGCAAACGTTAGTTTGCTAACATTCATAAAAATGAATGAGAGACACATACCAGCACAGACTGAAACCTCGGTATTCATACCCTGGCCTATTCATGGTGGTTTTGATGATGTAGAAATGGACCATCCTGGTGGCACTGGCAGTGGCAACATGAAACGGCCCACCACTGACATAGATGATGACACAATGGAAAAATAATTTCCAAGTGGTCAGACTTCAGACATAGATGACTGTGAGGGCAGCTTTCTTTATGAGGATCATGATGTGGTTAATGTTGGCAGGTTTTAACTGAAGTTGTTAAAAGGTGGTGTCCCCCCCTGGAGGCAGACCACCACCACCAGGATCGATGTTAGCCACTGCCACCACAGAGAATGAGTTTGTGAGCCCCCCCGGACCACCACCACTGGAACTGATGTTAGCCACTGCCACCACAGAGAATGAGTTTGTCCGCGCCCCCAGAACACCACCACCACCGGGACGGATGTTAGCCGCTGTCAACACAGAGAATGGGTTTGTCTGCCCCCTGGACCACCACCACCACCGGGACTGATGTTAGCCACTGCCACCACAGAGAATGAGTTTGACTGCGCCCCCAGAACACCACCACCACCGGGACGGATGTTAGCCGCTGTCAACACAGAGAATGGGTTTGTCTGCCCCCTGGACCACCACCACCACCGGGACTGATGTTAGTCACTGCCACCACAGAGAATGAGTTTGTCCGCACCCCCAGAACACCACCACCACCACTGGACCTGATGTTAGCCACTGCCACCACAGAGAATGAGTTTGTCTGCCCACCCCGGAACACCACCACCACCACCGGGACTGATGTTAGCCACTGCCACCACAGAGAATGAGTTTGTCCACCCCCCCGGAACACCACCACCACCACCACCGGGATTGATGTTAGCCACTGCCACCACAGAGAATGAGTTTGTCTGCCTCCCCGGAACACCACCACCACTGGGACTGATGTTAGCCACTGCAACTACAGAGAATGAGTTTATCCGCCCCCCCTGGACCACCACCACCACCACCACCTGGACTGATGTTAGCCACTGCCACCACAGAGAATGAGTTTGTCTACTCCCCCAGACTGCCACCACCACCAGGACTGATGTTAGCCACTGCCACCAAAGAGAATGCGTTTGTCTGCCCCCCAGACCACCACCACCACCGGGACTGATGTTAGCCACTGCAACTACAGAGAATGAGTTTATCCGCCCCCCTGGACCACCACCACCACCTGGGCTGATGTTAGCCACTGCCACCACAGAGAATGAGTTTGTCTACTCCCCCAGACTTCCACCACCACCAGGACTGATGTTAGCCACTGCCACCACAGAGAATGAGTTTGTCTGCCCCCCAGACCACCACCACCACCGGGACTGATGTTAGCCACTGCCACCACAGAGAATGAGTTTGTCTGCCCCCCCCCCAGAACACCACCACCACCAACGGGACTGATGTTAGCCACTGAAACTACAGAGAATGAGTTTGGAGGCCCTCGTGGACCACCACCAGCACCGGGACTGATGTCAGCCACTGTCACCAGAGAATGAGTTTGTCCGCCCCCCCCCCCCGGAATACCACCACCACCACCACCACCGGGACTGATGTTAGCCACTGCCACTACAGAGAATGAGTTTGTCCTTCTACCCAGATCACCACCACCACCACTGGGACTGATGTTAGCCACTGCCACCACAGAGAATGAGTTTGTCTACTCCCCCAGACTGCCACCACCACCAGGACTGATGTTAGCTACTGCCACCACAGAGAATGAGTTTGTCCATCCCCCAGAACACCACCACCACTGGGACTGATGTTAGCCATTGCCACCATGGAGAATGAGTTTGTCCACCCCCCTGGACCACCACCACCACCAGGACAATGTTAGCCACTGCCACCACCACCAGATGCTGGAAGATGTCACAGGGAATGTCATCATGTGCTGCAGCTATCACCACCAGCACCCACCACCAGTGTCATTCAGACAATGTTTCCCCATTACATTGACCATGCCAAGGCAGAGGAAGTCAAACAGGAGACCACATCCATCAGTCACAGGCACAAAGCTTCTTAATATTAAAAGTATAAAGTGAGTATGTGTACTAATGTTTTTTATGCTATTTAACTTTCTTTAGCTTTATGTTTTGTTTTCTGTAGCTTTTCTGAGCTGCAATGGTCAAACACATACGGTAAACTTATTTTGTTTTTTTTACAGGTTAACAAAAAAACTCTCCTTCGCTGAAAGTCGGTATGAATGGTACTGCAGCTGTACCATACACAGGAACCTATGGAATATCCATTTCAAATCCATACTGGTAAGTATCAAGATTTTATTTCATCCGTTCAATTTTTTTTAAAAGACTGCAGCAAATGCGACTGAGCATGATTCATAAACTAGGTGACATGTGTACATTGCCAAAACTATTTCTGCAAGATATCATGCACTGTATTCTGAACTTGCAGCTGTGCAGCCATGACAGTGTTGAAAAAGTTGCACACAGGTTCTGTTACTTGACAAGATGTGGTTTTGAAATGTAACTTGACTTGAGATTGAGAACCAGGGACAATCAAGTTGTAAGAAGTCATTTTTTTCTTTTTTTGGAAATTTCCAGATGCTTTATTGTGTCATAGTTGCCTTATCCATAGAAGTTCTTCATCATCAGCCCCCACTCCCCCAGGCTGGGGCAGACATGCAACACACAGAAGTCATTTCAATCAGTGACCATGACCATCATTAACAACTAGACTTGAGAAGGATACAGGTGAAATCTGTGAAGAAGTAACCAAATAAGAAACCAGTAATGGGACAAACCTGCAAATGTGCTTCCCCGCCAAAACAAAACACTTACCTTCATTGGTTTGAGAGTTATCCATTTCAAATTTCTACTTAAAAAGTTCTCATCAAGCACTGGAATGTGCACACCAACAGTATCTGTGACCTGTGATACAAAACAATACAATGAGTACATGTCTATATACATTAACCCTTCACCTACAAAATACAAAAAAAATAAATAAATATATATATGTATATATCAACTCACCAAGGCTACTATTAGTGTACAGACAAAGGGCACCCTTCCATCCAGTTGAGATGATCACATTGCATTTGCTGGAATCACAGCACACATTGGACCAGCAACAGTTCACTCACAGTCATCATTTCTGAGGGGACTTTGCATGTGGTGTAACACTCCCATTTCACTTCATTACCACTTGTCAATTTTATACACACAAGAGAGATGTATTTTGGGTATACAGAAAAAATCTGGGGACTCTGTATGAGTACTGCGTGCATTACTGAGTGCACTATTAATTCTGGGGGACTTTGCATGTGGTGTAACGCTCCCATTTCACTTCGATACCACTTGTCAATTTTATGCACACAAGACAGATGAGATGCATTTTGTGTGTTGTGATTGTGAGCACATGATGTCATACTGAAATTATAAATTAAAGCAGCATTGCAAGAATGTGGTGACAATTTGGCCTGTACTTTGTTATGTTATTATACATTGCCAGCCACTAGTTACCTCCAAGTCATGACTTGAATGATACCCTTCATTTCACAATTTCTGTCTGCTTTACTACTTTTTCTCATGTCTGAAAAAACAAGGAGCACACCTTTCAATATTGTTCTGACAAGGTTTTTAGCACTATTTGCAACTGTTTTTCAATAAATATTGTTCTGTGAGGTCATAAAACACTGCCTGCTGCATAACTGTTGATTTTATAACAGAAGTGATATATAACAACTGATAGAGAAAAGCAGTGGAAAATACTACCAAAGACCTGGTCCACACCATATTAAAAGGAGTGCTCCTTTTATTATTTCAGACATGAACAAAAGCAGTAAAGCAGACTCAAATACTGGAAATTATAGTATAATACAAGTCAGGATGTAAGTAAAGTGGCAACATAAAATAACATTAAAAAGTATAGGTCAGAGTTTTCAACAGATTGTTGCACTGCTGCTCTTCTTACTGGAAATGTGCCCACACTTTTCACCACAAACTGACCATTATAACTTAAAAAAACATTCAGAAAGCTGACGGACATTCACTATAATGGAGCACGCAGCCGCGCTCTCCCTGGCATCACATCCTAACATTGCTGAGAGTGGGGGGCAGAATTTGGGTGGCTTTTCAGAATGAGAATTCCTCCACGATGTGACACACTTTATTGAAATAATGGGCATTTTTTACAGAAATGTATTGCACTATATAAGGACATGTGGAGCAAGAAAGATTCCCCTGGAAGTAAGGCACCCATATATTGGGTGCAATGCTGTAAGTTGGTGAATCTCTTTAGTGTCAATTTCACAAACAAAATATTTATGGAGCCTCAGTAATGTTTACTTTGTGTCAGGACTCATGAATCGGATTTGAAGTGTTTTCCAAAAAGCATGACTGAGCAATGCAAGTATGTTGTGCTAAACTGCATGTGTGCCATCAGTGTTCTTTCCTGCGTGTGAATACATTGTCCAGCTTCATGCAAACATATATATGGTAAGACTTTTTGCAGTATCAAGAATAAAGATAACAAAGAATACATGATGTATATTTTATTGGTACCATCAGCACCAGCGGAGTAAATGATATGATATGTTTTCAGAGGTATCGGGTCACTGTGCACCTCAGTCACTCACAGTGCACACATGACTTTGCGGTGATCATAGCACAAAAAACACATGCTCTCCTAAAAGTTATGTGTGCAGTATGTGACTAAGGTGCACTCTGGCCAGACACCTCTGAAAAAGTATCGTATCACTTAGTCCACTGACGATGATGGTGACAATAAAATATATGTTATTCTGCTTGCTATTCTTTATGCCATAAACACTGCAACAAAGCAGTATATGTTTGCAAGAAGCTGCACAATGTCTGATGTCACACACACATACACACATCAACACACACACACAGAGGAAACAACACTGACTGCACACATGCAATTTAGCACATCATGCTCACACTGCTCACACCAGCTTTTCCACAAGCACTCCATAACAGAAAGTCAACATTACTGAGGCACTGCATTATAACAAAAGGGCAATTGTCTATTATTAAACAAAAAAAATCACAAAACACTACAGCACAGCAGTGGCGGGGGGGGGAGTTGTCACAAAAAAATCCTTTAATGGGGGATTCCATAGTGTTCCAGCAGCAGGTGGAGCATTGACAGTATTTGCAGCTGCTGTTGCTGGATCTGATCCACCTTCTGCTGCACAGCACCCACCCTCTCATTGCTTTCCTCAAGGGCCACCCACACCAGTGCAATGTCTGCCTGCACTGCAGGCACTGTGGTGTGGTCCACTGCAGCAGGAAAGCTAGGTAGTGGTTGTGGTGGTGAGGGTGGTGCTGGTGGCTGTGGTGGCGATGGTGGTGGTGGATAAGCTGCTGCTATTGCCCTCCTCCTGCTGCATCGAAGAGGCACAACACCCCAAGCACCCTCTGCCACTGCCACAGAAGGGCTAGCAGGTGGACACCTGGCCCCTTCAGTGGAGGCCTCCACTCCACCTTGTGGTGGTTTGCCATATGTGTGCTCTGGCCACCGGTCCCCAAATGTGTCCCCTGGGGGCCACGGTGCACCTGCACACCACACAAACAGCAAACCACAATGGTGCTGTTTCCCCCACACAGTTAAAAAACTGCCACACTGGGGAGCTGTGGGTGGGACCAGATGTGCTGCTGGAAGCACCTTCATTTACCTGGGGCTCCACCTGTGGCTGTGGAGGTGGTGGAGGGGGTGCTGCTGGAGCCCCTGCAGCTGCTTCTGGTGGTGATGGTAGTGGCAGACTTGGTGGATATGCCACCACCTGTGGCACTGGTACTGCTGCTGCTTCCAGAGGGGGAGATACAACACAAAAGGGTCAGGAGCAGTCCAATGACACCCGACCACCCCCACGTGTGTGCACTCCTCCCCTCTGCCCACACCCATGGGCCACAGACTCTCCTCCCGGGCCCATCATGCACAAGTCCCTCAGACTGTGACTGACACCTCAATACTCCTTCACATGCACTCACAGTCTCACACACACACACACACACACACACACACAAAACAAAACTTTTAAAAAAATCAGTAGCAAAAAAGAACTGAAAAAACGCACTATAAAAAAAACTAAAGATTTAGCTTTTAAAAAAGCTGTTTTTTTTTGTCAGAATCACAATATACCAACGACCAAGTAACAAACTCTCCTCTCTTTACACCCAAAAGGCTTCCTCCTTCTACAAATGCAAAGGAGAAAGTGAAAGTAACTGCTTTTCTGACTCATTTCCTGTCTGGCTAAAGCATGTGACTTACAGTACTGTAAGTCATGTGATGTGTGGGGGCTGTCTATATTGTTGGCACTTCACATTAAGGTGGAATGGCAATGCAAAGTCAAATTGAGAAGGTGAAGTGAGCACTTTGCAGTGCTCACTTCGCATAGCTATATGATAATGCAAAGTGAGCACTTTGCGTCCACTTCGCCGGCGGATTTTAAATTCGCTACATCTCTATTAATGACAGTATTCTACACTTTGTGTCACCTTGAGTCAATAAATTAAGCAACATGGGCTTTGCATTCTCTTGTGTCAATAATTGTCAGAGGTGCAGGACAAACTGCATCCAATGATTGGATGATCATTGGGAGGACACGGAACAGCTAATAGCTGGGCCACCAGTGTAAATGTACATATGCCCAGAAAACAGGGCAGGCAGATCCATAATGAATTTGCTTTGAAAATACCCACAAAATTTTGTTCTTACTACTAAAGCATTTCTTAGGAACGAACAAGATTTCAACAAACAACAAATGGATACCCCCAGGATACAATAGCTATAAGAAATTACAGTACAGTTTACAGCAAAATAAACAAAAACAAAAGTTCATACCCCCAATTGTTATAGAAATGGAGTTGACTGGTGACAAGAAAAATATCAATATACTGTTTTAGGGCACAGATTTCATTTAAAATATTGTTCTTCTTGCTATGACATGAAACTGTTCTAGTATAGCTTGGCAGAAGACACCAGGAGAAAGGACTGCTGTGTGACTGAACTTCTCTGCTGGGACTAAAGTAGAAGAACTTTTGTATTTGACCTTTAATTTAGGGTAAAAAAAACTAACATACAAAAAAAAAGTGTGTGTTTGGGTTAACTGAACTGAATGGATGTCTGAAGAGTTATCTAGGTGTAAATCTCAGGTGACTGAAAGGACTTAACTGCTGTGAGGTTTAAATTCCTGTAGAAAGATCTGGTCAGAGGGAGTGGCTTTAGCTAGAAGGAAGCATTTAAAGACTGCCTTAGAAAGCTTCTGCTATTAGCTTGGCAGAAGACACCAGGAGAAAGGACTGCTGTGTGACTGAACTTCTGTTGGGACTATATTGCCTTCCTTCCTCTGCTCCACCCCCCACCCAAAGCTAGTTCTATTTTTATAGGCACAGAATTTGACTGACAACAGGAACTTCGTGTTTAGGGGTAGGAAATGAGTGATCACAGAACCACCAAGGACCCACCATCCTAGAAGGGCAAGAGTAGCTCTCCGGCCCCCTCTAGCTGCTGGAGGTCTGCCTAAGAGCAAGTAAGTGGTCTACTGAGAAATATAGGATATTCTTGTCTTCGAACAGGACAATCAGGAGCTTAAAGGGCACACAGGCAGAAAGTAAGGAGAGAGAGAAAAAAAACAGAGGAAAGAGTAAGGATTGCAAACAGCTAAGGGGTCAGAAATAAGACATGACTGGAGTGGTGCAGTGCAGTGGCTGTGGAGCAGCAGTCTTCCGGGAGATGTTCTGGAGGATGCAGTGTTGTCCCATCTGCAGGCACCTCTGGGCTGAGGGAGGAGGTTGCTCATCTCCAGGCTGAGTTGGCCAGATTTGTGGGACCTCCTCTTCCATCCAGGGACCACCAGTGCCACTGCCGTTGCCTCAGAGGTTGCCAAGAGAGGAGCAGTTGGACCACAGTGGGCTCAGGGAGGTGAGGGTGGTGAAACAGAGGTGCATCCTCCAGTTGTACTCCACAACCCTATGCCATTCTGGCAAAGTGTGGTTCCTCTATGGAGGCACCCACAGTGGAGACCAAGGAGGATGCTGGGAACTCCACAAAGAGACCCACAGGAGGGTGGCAGGGGACCCTGCAGGGAAGGAAACAACTCCTGGTGGGGACTCCATTGTTAGGAAGGTAGAACTGGGAGAGGAAGGGAGAGGTGGTGGGTGCCTGCCTGGCACCATGGCTTGCAGGGACAGGAAGCGAATCCTCAGGATTGCCAGAGCAGCTGCACAGGGGAGGGAGCTGGATGTCATTGTCCACCTAGGGACAAATGACATGGCTAAGAAAGGGATTAGAGAAGTGCAGGAAGAGTTTGTGGAATTGGGGAGGGGCCTTAGTCAAGTAGCACGCACGGTAACCTTCTCGGAGGTGCTACCCATCTATGGCATAGGAGAGGCTAGGGTGTTCCGCCATGAGATTCAATCAGTGGTTGAAAACTGGTGTGAGCTCAGGGATTTGGCTTCATTGGGGACTGGGGGTCCACCTGGAGTGATGCAAGCCAATACTGGCATGATGGGCTGCATCTGTCCGGGAGGGGAACCAGGATCCTAGGTGATAGGTTTAAATACTTCATTAGCAAGCTTTTAAACTAGCCAAGGGGGGAGGCACTGGAAAGGAGCAGGAAAATCCTAGCCCCCCCCCAAATAATCATGGTAGTAAGTCCGGCAAACATCAACATAGAGGTGTTGATAGGAGAAGGCAGGGTAAATGGAGAAAGTGACAAAGGCAAGAAGGACAGGGATGGGGCAAAGGGAGTAAGGCCATCAGGAAATGGAGGGTAATGAGTACCAATGCCCATAGTCTGGGCAACAAGCTCCCTGAGCTGATGGCCTTAATGGAAGAGGGATGCCTGGATATTGTAGCAGTCACAGAAACATGGTACACAGAGAACCATGACTGGGATGTTAACATACCAGGGTACATAACCTACAGGAGAGACAGGCAGGGGAGAAGAGGGGAGGAGTAGCTCTCTATGTAAAGGAACTGAACAAAAGAGTAAACAGGAGGAGAGGAGGCACTGTGTGCACCTGAGACTGGAAAGGCACCACAATCCACACAGGGTTTGTACAGACCCCATGTCAGGGGAAGGAATGGACAAGGATATGATAGAAGGCATTCTTAGAATGGCAGAGAAAGGGAGATACTGTTGATGGGAGACCTGAATATGCCAGATGTTAACTGGAGCACATTTGCTGCAGCCACATCCAAGAGCAGGGCCATTCTTGATGCCCTACAGGTGGCAGGCATTAGATTGCATAGTTTCGAACCCACTCATGAGGGAGCAACTTAGACCTCATACTCCAAACGGGGCAGTGAGAGGATCTCAGATCTAGAAGTGGGTTGCTATCTGGGGACAAGTGACCATCAAACAGTGTGGTTCACGCAAACTCAGCTACAGAGTCAAGCCATACAAAGTGAGGTACTGGACTTTAGGAGGGCTGACTTTGGCAAGATGGGAGAGTGCCTCAGAAAAGCACTAGCAAACAGGCTAGAAGGAGTGTGGAGCAACTATGGGGAATTATCAAACTGCCATCACAGAGGCAACAAGCTCTTTGTGTGAAGCAAATGAACAAATCAAAATGAAAGAAAAAGCCACTATGGTTCTCAAAAGAGGTGGCTGTGAAAGTCAGGAAGAAAAAGATAGCATTCCAGAAGTATAAGGAAACACAGAAGGGGCAGGACAGAGAGCTGTACCAGTTAAGGCAGAAGGAAGCAGGGAGGGAAGTCAGACTAGCAAAGGCCCAAACTGAGGAAAAGATAGCCAACTCAGTTAAGAAGGGGGATAAAACCTTTTATAGGTACATCATCAAGCGTAGAAAGACAAAGGGAGGGATAGTGAGGCTGAATAGAATGAACAGTGGGTGGGCCGAGGGGGACAGTGAAAAAGCAGGAATACTGAATGAATATTTCTGCTCAGTATTACAAAAGAGGAGGGGAAATGCCTAATCCAATTAACAGAAGCACTCTTGATAGGGGGTCGATACCAGTCCTTTCACAGAAGAAAGGGTTCTGCAAGAACTCCTAAAACTGAAGGTGGACAAAGCAATGGGTCCTGATGGAATTCACCCCAGAATTCTAAAAGAATTAAGGAGGAACTAGTGAAACCACTGGCTACTCTTTTAATAAATCATGGAGGATGGTGTAGTACCGAGGACTGGAGGAAGGCGGATGTGATTCCCTTCACAAAAGTGGGTCCAAGACAGAGGCAGAAACTACAGACCTGTCAGTCTGACCTCTGTGGTAGGGAAAGTGATGGAGTCACTTGAAGGAAAGAATAGTCGAGTACCTAAAGGCCAGTGGAGCACAGGACCCAAGGCAGCATGGGTTCACAGCAAGAAGGTCTTGTCAGACGAATCTAATAGATTTCTTTGACTGGGTGACCAAAGTAGTAGACCAGGGAGGGCTGTGGACATGGCCTACCAGACTTTAGCAAGGCATTTGACACAGTCCCACACAAAATATTAATAGTCAAATTAACCAGCCTGGGAGTGGGACCCAGGGTGGTAGCCTGGAGTAAAACATTGGCTGGACAACAGGACACAGAAGGTAATTGTAAATGGAGTCCATTCTGAAGAAAGGGGAATACTAGGGCACCGTAGGGTTCAGTATTGGGTCCAGTCCTTTTAATGTCTTCATCAGTGACATTGCAGAGGGACTGGAAGGAAAAGTATGCCTTTTTTGCAGAAGACACAAAAATCTGCAACAGGGTTGATACACAAGGAGGCATGGAAAGGATGAAAAGGGACTTGGCAAGGTTGGAGGAATGGTCAGAAGTATGGCAGCTAGGATTCAATGCAAAGAAGTGCAAAATAATGCACCTGGAAAATAAGAACCCAGGGGAAGAATACACAATGGGTTGGGAGGTAGTAACAACAACAAAAAAGGAAAGGGACCTGGGGGTAATCATATCAGATGACCTTAAGGTTAGCAAGCAATGAGAAGGCAGTGAGGGCTGGGGTATACTGAGATGTATAGGAGAGGCATCAGCAGCAGAAAACAGGAAGTTGTTATCCTCTGTACAGACAGTTGGTGAGACCCCATCTGGAGTACTGTGTCCAGTTCTGGAGACCCCATCTCCGCAAGGACATAGACAGGATAGAGGCAGTCCAGAGGAGGGCAACTAAAATGGTGCAGGGTCTGCAAGAGAAGCTGTATGAGAAGAGACTAAAGGAGCTTAATATGTATACCCTTGAGGAAAGAAGGGAGAGGGGGGACATGATAGAAACTTTTAAGTACCTCAGTGGAATCAACAAAGTCCAAGAGGGTAGCATTTTCAGAAAAGAGACTTGCAAGAACAAGGGGACACAATTTAAAGATAGAAGGAGGGCGGTTCAGGGCAATGTGGAGGAAGTATTATTTCACAGAGAGGTAGTGGATGCATGGAACAGCCTTCCTGAGGAGGTTGTGGGGTCTAAAATGTGGGAGAATTCAAGAATGCATGGGACAGACATAAGGCAATTCTTGTGGGGGGTAGGAAGAAATAGGCTGTTGGTTAACTAGGATCTGCGGCCTATCCTGTAGGTAGGGAAATGGGCAGACTAGATGGGCCTAGCGGTCCTTATCTGCCGTCAAAGTCTATGTTTCTATAGTAAGCATGCTTTGGAAATTGCTGGACTAATTGTGTCTATTGTTTTGAACACCTAAAGCAGCACAGTACACATCACCTACCACTGTTCACTACTGTACATTTAAAAGGAACCTTTGGAAGTAAAACAAAAACATGGACATGAGTTCCTGAAATAGAACATCATAGTTTAATAATGCCATCTGCTTTTTGGATTACCCTATATAAAATGTGTGAGGCAGAGGGAGCTAAGGTTTCAAAGGAGGAATGATTTGTATGACAGTAAGAAAGTATTACAATTTATTGACAGTAATTTACTGAGCTGGAAGACAGATTTCCACCAATCTGCTGACTACATAATAACTATTTATTAACATTTACTGAGTCTACAAGTCAGTACATTTGTAATAAGCATGGCAAGGATTTTGTTTCTACAGAACAGTTGTACATGTGAAAATCCTTGATTATTTCATTTCCCTTTCCTACTGTCACAGTGTTTTCAAAATTGATTAACAAGCCTTTTTAGCAGTTGAAGTGAAAATTAAAAAAAGTGTCATTACCATCCCCTTGGCTTTCTCTGTCATTTCTCACTTAAGTACTTGTCATTTACTTTTGTGTACCTAGTTCAGACCTTCTGTTCTCTTTTACAGAGCCAGATTAAAGACTGATTCCAAGCTAATGCCATCTCACATCATTCTCTTGATGGACCATTTGCAGCCTGGATATGTCATTTTCTGAGACACCTACTATAGGTAATAGTGTCCTATCTGCGATTAATGTGCCATCCATGCTGTGATTTAGAAGTCAAATAAATCCAACTTTCAGTCAATAATTTACTTAAAAGGCTATATGTGTGGTTCTGTGGGGAAGTGGGCTTTCTATTCTGCCTCCCCCAGGATCTATTTAAAGAGCATGCTTCAGCCTCTGTCTGATTCACATTTCCTTGCTGATATGCTTCCTGCCTGCTTGGTGTATGTGTGGCCTAAGGTTTCCCTTCACTATTCTGCATTTCTGTTTATATGTCTTTCATATTTTGTGGGTGTGGGGCTTTCTTCCCTTTTACTGCTTTTTAGTTTCTTCAGGAACTGTAAGTCCTGCCTCTTCCCCTGTTCCACAGTGGGGAGGGGGGCACAATACTCCCAGTGCTGGGCTGGTGCTTGGTACCAGGGGCAGCCATACCTTCTGCACAGAAACTCAATCCCAAAATTACCAAGCACTGAAATAGAGAAACAACAAACAGCCAGAAAACAAATGCTGTTCTGTTGAAATGTATTTACTGGATGCTGCTGACAGTGCTCATAATTCCAGAACAACAAGCAGTGAGAACAGCGTTAGTGAAAATTAATGACTTGGTGCAAAATGCATCACAAAATCATTCCAACTAAAGTTAATGTCACTAACAGGCTGTTGCCTAAAGCCCTGGCACTTTGACTCTTCCCAAGTCTTCTTCAGGGGCATTCCTGAGGACAAGTGGCAACCATCACTTCTTGAAATACTGTGTTCCAGTGATGGGGCAAGGAGCAGCTGGTTATTCTTTAAAAAACATTACACCACACCACTAGTGCATAAATTGTGATGATTCAACTATAGCTCAAAAACAGTAAAAATGTTAATAGAAAGCACAAACTGCTCGCAGCTACTGAGGATAGCACTACTGGATTACCTCATTACAAAGTATCATAGTATAATTACATTTATAAAATGGGTAGAACATTTCCTGGCTTTTGATTGGATAAGAGGCACATTTTGCTGTGCTATTATCCAGCCATAATATGCCAACTGGTACTAATTGTGGCCACACAGAATGACTATAATAGATATCATTGTGCCACACCAGTACCTCAAAGCGGCATTGCAGCCATGTTGAATATGGCACCTCAGCAACTGGCAGAACAAAAGTAAAATGGCATATGTAGTGGACGGCTTATAAACTAACCTTTTCTGTTCGTTTGTTCTCTAGCTGCAGCACTATACCTCTCTCTGTGTACACTATTTAGCCAGCAGTGATGTTATGTCTGTTCTGACTGCATTCCCCCCCCAGCGAACCAGCTACTGTATGACATTTTTTCCCACTGTACACACCAATATTCTGCGGTGATGGTACTCTGTCACCTCACCCCCAGCCGTTTTCCCAGTCTACCACTGTAAGTGAACAAACAACTTTCTCAGTATGTCTCAGTGAGGCACTAGAATGATCAAGAAGCTGCCCACTCATATTGTTGCACTGTACCATTGTGATCACCAGATCATTAAGAAGACAGCACTCGATATTGCAGCTGCAGAGAGTCACTTTCACTTCTCTGATGAAGCCTGCAAGTCCCTTGTTCAAATTGAAAGAAGCACTGATCTAAGTCTGTCACTCACATGGAAAGAAAAGGCATTTAACTGAAATACAGAAACAAAACTACCACAAATAAAATGATTTGTATCTACCTGTGTATGGGTGGGACCTCACACGATATGCTCACTGGCTGCCACTAAAACCTGGTACACTGTTCCTCGATGGCAAAGATGTTGTGGAAAAAAAACAAAAAAAGGGAGGGGGACATAGAACCACTTGTTTCTTGGGGTGTGGTGGGCATACAGACATTCATCACCTCCCTGAATGTTAAAATAAGTTTAACAATGTTCTGTAGTTCAGCAGATATGAGCTGTAAAAGGAATTATATATTCTCTAGATTTCTGCTCCCCATTATTTATTACTGAGGAAATTTGCATGAGTGCATGGTTCTCATCCCTTTAATCTGCCCCATTGCTTACTCCCTACCTCAAGTCATAATCCTCTGTTGTGACATCACAATCTGCTGCCATGGGAGTAACTGTGATGTCACAAGCCATGCATCATGACCTCAGGTAGGGAGAAAGCAACAGAAACAGATAAACTCTTCAGTAGTAAAAATTCTGTTTTCATCCAACTGACCTCAATAATAAATAATAGGGAGAAGAAATACAGAACTAATGTGAAATACATGCTGACCTGTGTCAAAATATTATGTTTTATTTTTTTTTTTATTTAGTTGTTTAACCAGGTATAGCACACTAAGCTGAAAGCTTTTTTACAGTAGCGACCTGTAATGTATTATGTATTATGTTTTATTAAAGTCCTCCTGAAGGCGTCAGCTGCTCTTTAATGAAAAGTGAAAAAAATAGTATTTTACTTTAAAAACTGCACTAAGTTGTTCACTGTAAGTAAAAAAAAAAATTGCCCATTTTATATCAGAATAAGAAACTCTGAGGACTTGTTTATGGGATGACAAGAGCACTTCCCAGGTGCTAAAGGCACTCGGCAGAAGCACCTTGTGCCTCATTACGCACCTGGGGCATGGGCTTATCAGCCCATAAATCATACCTCATTGTATCCTATTCCTTATGTAATACATCAGAGGCAGTAGCTAGTCTCACAAGTTAGAAATTAAAGCACAGACAAAATGCAGAAGGGACTTGGTAGTAGCTGCACAATCACCCTTTGTAGTTTCAGAATAGATACTGGTGGACTGATTGTAAGGGGATCCACATGAACAAGCTAACCAAGCTTTACACATTTTGTAGAATAGATAGAACCTGCTTCCAGAAAAAAAAAAATTGGAATCATTTTGTATAATTATAGTAAATCTCACTGATGTCATTCAATTCCAAAAGAGACTCTAGATATTCTAAATTCTGAATCTGAACATCAAGTTCATTTGATGTTAGAGGTGATTCACCTGTTCCAGTCCCAGGTCATTGAATTATTGATGGGCCCACATGAGTTGATTGCAGATCCACAATTTCAGCTAGTATCAAATCAATGTCCTCAGTTACTGTGTTTATGGTTTCTTCACTAAATCCCATGTTGAAATTGCCTTCAAGACTTTGGTCTTAATATTTAATAAACTGGTATTTCAGTCTCACTTTTCTAAAAAAAATTAAGGAAATATAGATGAATCTGAAATAAATTAAGTTTAGTTGTGGGGGAAAGCTAAATCAGTTTTTAAGCAGTATCATCTGTTCAGTAATGAGTGTGGTTTTTGAAATATTTAATATTTATAGCTCTGTTGTTTCTTGTCTCTCAGTTTCCTCTCTGAGACTCCTTCTTCTGGTTCCTCCCCTCTTTCCCAGCCTTGTCTACATCTTGCAGGTTGTTTTCTTGTTGTTTTTCACTTCTCCTTCTCTAAAATACCCTCTTGTTTTTCAGACTCACTTGCAGTGCAATTTTTGTCCCCTTCACTGTTGGAGGGGATGTTTTTATGATGTGTGGCACTTTGGTATTGGTCTGCCACAATGGACCCTTACCTTCTTCCAAGATCTGCCAGGCTCATCTCTTGCTTCTGTGGTGGACCCCTTCTGGACCATAGGAATAACAGTCCGATACATAAAATAATTGTGGAAGGAATGGAGTTTATTCTTAGACTACAGAGACATCAGCATACGAAATGGGTCTGACTCTGACTGCTGACCTGCAGAGACTGACTGCTCACTGAGAATGTTCAGAAATCTAAAGGAGACCCTCCTAACACAGTAAAAACAGTGATAACACAGCAATAAAACTCCACATCTGTGCAGAGCTCTTAAAGGGGGTGACAGCTGGCCTTAAGCCCCATGCTTAAGAAGTGTACTCCACACCACCCCGGGGCAGTGAATGTGAGCACCACTCGAACAAGCAAACATTATATAATACAAGAAAAGTTTAAAAAAATTGTAAGCAGGGCATGACAGCAGGGAACTGAACAGTAGACCACTGTGATGGAAGGGGAAGGATCACGACCACAATGGTGACCAGTTGGAGACGTACTAGGGAGAATGGGAATCACCAAAGCAACTTGAAGCTCATTTAGTGTGTAAAGTTTCACAGTGCAGAGGAGGGGGAAAGAAAGAGAGCGGATTGGTATTGGTTGCTATTGGCTAGAAAATACCCAGCACACAAGATATGAATAGTGCAATAAACAGTGGCAGGGTAACACAATATACATGGAACTGTGCATTTGAAGAGACATTCCTGCAAGAAAAAAGTTTAATGCTGTGCTTGCAGTACTATGAGCACAAAGTGCACTGGAATGAGGTACCAGGAAGCATTTACTGCAGTAACTATTAATAGAGAGAATAGCACTAGAAGAATTACTGAGTCCGGTTACACAAAAGTTTGAGACCTTCATCGACTTTTCTGGTCAGTGGTAATAGTTGCATGTGTTCCCTGAACCAGTTGACAGGCTGGACTTATATCATCATAAGCAACCCAATAGTTCTGTGAGCTGTCAAAGTCACACCACTTGACTCTGTAAGTCCAGGATCCATTTACATATTTCTTTCTTAAAATTTTCTCAATCTGGTAAACAGGGGTGTGCCCAAGAGAGTCCTGAGAAGAGGAGGAAGGCTGAGACATCCCAGGAAGTTCATCTAGATGACGATCAGGCAAAACAGAATCTGGCTGGAGATTGCCAGGAGTGTGAGGGGCAGAAGCAACTGGTTGCCGGTTATCAGGAAGAACTTCTGATTCCGATAGGATAGCAGGCTCAAGTGCAGCTTTATTACTGGGTGGACTGGGATCATCTGGAATGGTGTTACTTAAGTATCCATGTTTCAGATGACTGATGTGGACCTTATTTTATACATGTTTTCCATTAGACTTGCTTTGCAAATGGATGTGAACTGGAAGAAGCTTTTCCATGATGTAGAATGGACCAGTCCAAGGGTGGAGCATTTTCTTTGAGGAGCCCAGAACTAGACAGGTTGATACAGGTAGACAATGTCCCCTACAGAAAATGAAGGCTCTTGAGACTTGGCTGTTGATGTTCGCTGCATGGCAGATTTTCTCTGTCCCAATGTGGTGATTCCCATACATCTAGCCAGTTCAAGATTTTTCAGTACAGGGATGATGAATGAAGAAGCTGACTTTGGAACCTCTAGCAGCAAGAGATCCCTGTCCAAGGGAGTTCTTGGATGGCATTCATGGACCAAGAAAAAGGGATATACTCTGTACTGTCAATTCAAGGGCTGGTGTTGTAGGTGAATTGCACAAATGGAACAAAGTGGTCCCAATTGTTGTGAGTTTCATCCAGGTACTTGGAGAGTATGTTTAGAAAGGTAGACATCATTCTTTTACTCTGTCCATTGCACCGTGGATGATAATTTGTTGTGTGTGTCTTCTTAATGTCAAGAAGTTTGCATGTTTCTCGAACAATTGTTGAAAGGTAGTTAGTGCCTCTGTCTGAATGCAGGTATGGGGGGGGCCATGATGACAAATAACAGTGTTGAGAAAGGCATTTCTACTGTAGTGGCTTTTATGTCTTTTAGGAGAATTAGTTCCAAATACTTTGTAAGGTAGTCCACAAAAACAAGAATGTATTTGTTGCCAGAGTCAGAACATGTTGGTAACAGTCCCAGAATGTCTGTGCTAACTCTTTGGAAGGGTTCAGTAGCTACAGGTATTGGAATGATGTGTGCTTTTGTTGGTTTGGAAGGAGGCTGAGTTTGGGAGCAGGGCTGGCAGGATTTGACAAATTGGACAATGTCCTTGTTCATGTGAGGTCAGAAGAAGTGAAGCCTTGTCTTTTTGAGAGTTCTGTGGATTCCCATATGACCTCTGGAAAGTGGAGAGGCATGAGTGGAGAGAAGAACTTCATTAACTAGACAGACTGGCACAGTTAACTGTACATGAGTTCTATCCATGTGATGGGTCTTGCCTTCCTTTATCCAAATGTGAAAAAGCACACCGTCATTGAGGAAGTATTGTGATGCAAGGAGAAGTACATCCTGTTGATGTTGCTTCTATTGCTGTAAAGTTCCAGACTCTAAGTAAGAGAGTATGTCTGTGAATTGAGGATCTGCTCTTTGTTGCTTTTGAACAGTTGCCAGGGAGAGATCATAAGTAGAGGAGGTGAGAAGATCTTCAGCTGCTTGTCGCAGGTGAGGATTTGTGTTCTTTTCTGATGACGTAGGTGGTAGCTGCAAGGCAACGTGTGGTGTCATAGGAATGTCCACAGGAAGCACATCTGTAGCATGGAAGGCAAGAGCTTGTAAGTAAGAGTCTTTGTCTGTTGAGGATGATGCAAAGGGATACCGTCTCCAGCTTACACAGTCAGCATTGGAGTGAACTCGATCTGGTTTGTACTGAATTTCAAAGTTGTAGCAATGCAACATCGCAATCCATCGAGCGAACTTGCCTACTGGCTCCTTCATTTTGAACAACCATCTGAGGGCTAAGTGATCAACAAAAGCTTTAAAGAAGGAGTAGCGAAGATATCAGTCAAATTTCTTTTTTTTTTAATTCAATATGCTTTATTGGTTTTGGCAGCATACAAAAAAGATTTACACATTATTAACAATACAGCTGCAAATAAAACATAAAACAAACAAACATACCTAATGAACATACACAAGACACAATATCAACAACAAACCTAATGAACCCCCCTTCCCCCCAACTTCCCCTCCAAGCCTGCGTGTCAGGGTAAGTAGGAGGCTAAATGTGTTGGGACAGGTATTCAGGGCTTCCAGAGGGATAACAAAGTCAGAAGAGGCTCCCATATTGATCTAGAAACATCCAATATATGCCATATACTAGCTATATGTTTCTCTAATTGAATGGCAGTTAAAATCTCACGGTACCATTCCATAGTCAAGGGAAGGGATTCAGCCTTCCAGTGTCTGAGCATGACTAATTTAGTGGTGGCTGCTATTAAGGTTAGGTGGGCTTTCAAAATTTTAGATGTGCCCTGAGGTAAAAGAAATAATAAACAAGTTTTTTGGGGTAAACAAGTGGTCTAACCCCAGAAGTGGGTCCAGGGTGTTTTGGATGACAGTCAAATTTCTTTACAGCAAATACCATAGCTAGACATTCTTTTTCTGTGATGCCATAGTTTTGCTCAGCTGAGGAAAGGGAGTTCCCAGCATAGGAGATGACTTGTTCTGTTCCATCTTGTACCTGACATAGTACAGTGCCCACTGCAAAGGAACTAGCATCTGAGTAGAGTTTGAAGTGCTGGTTTAACATTGGGTAGGCCAGTACTGGAGAGGAGATCAGTTTGCCTTGTATGGTTTTAAATGCCTCTTGGCACTCAGAAGTCCAGGAATATTCACACTCCTTTTTGGTGAGGGCATAAAGTGGATCTGCAATCTGTGCATAGTTACAAATGAACTTTCTTTAGTATCCAGACAAGCCTAGGAAAGCTCTAAGGTCCTTGAGATTGTTAGCTTCTGGATAGTCTCTGACTGCTGAGAGCTTGTCTGGGTCTGGAGAGATGCCTTGAGAACTGACAACATATCCCAGGTAACGAATTTGTTGCTGTGCAAAACAACACTTCTCTGGGTGAAGCTTGAGGTTGGCTTGTCAGAGACATTCAAACACTTCATTGAGGTGTTGGAGGTGTTCTGGGAAAGTTCTGCTGAAAATGATAAC
This sequence comes from Neoceratodus forsteri, assembly GCA_016271365.2. Taxonomy (NCBI): domain Eukaryota; kingdom Metazoa; phylum Chordata; order Ceratodontiformes; family Ceratodontidae; genus Neoceratodus; species Neoceratodus forsteri. Next base: position 1,173,356,545 of record CM057453.1, on the reverse strand, counting down.
ATCGTTTAGGTAAACTAAGCAAGATTTCCAAGTCAACCCACGTAGTACAACTTCCATAACATGCTGAAATGTAGCCGAACTATTCCAAAGTCCCATAGCCAGTCATTTAAATTGAAAGAGCCCCAAGTGATAGTGCCAGGCTGTGTATGGAAGAGAGGCTGGATCAATGGAGATGTTTTAGAACACACTTTGTAGGTCTACACTGGTGAAGTAAGCTGGGGCTGGCCGCACCAAGACTCTCTAAGACATCCTCTGTTATGAGTGGGGGATGAGCATCTTGCACTGTGTAAGCATTAAATTTTCTTTAGTCTACCATGAAGCGATAGCCTTTGTCCTTCTTTACCACTAGCAGGCATGGCACACCCCAGGGACTTGTAGACTCTTCAATGATGTCCTGGTCAAGCATGTCTTTGATCATGTTTTCTAGGATTTGTTTCTGTTTGTGTCCCACCTTGTAGGCTTGCTGATGGATGGTTTGCTGACTGGGATGCACCTCAATAGTGAATTGCAGGATATCACAACATCTGAGATCATCTGGACCAACAAAGTCATCTGGGTAGCCCTCCAGGAATTTTAAAAGTTGTTCTCTCTCTCTGTTGGGGATGCTGGGAGTTTAGAAGAGGGTACTCACATACTGAGGGGTAACGTTGGTGTTGCTGGGGTGGTTGTGATAGAACTGACTGGACTAGAGTTGGTAGAACCAGGCTGAGATTCTTGCATAAGATGAAGCTAGTCCCCTGTAGACAAGCAAACAAACTAGTGGCACTCTTGGAAATGACTACTGGCTCATCTGTGAAGTTGCAGCATTTCTGGAAGACTGTTCCACCATGCACAGCAGACAAGGTGTTGCCTGGGAGAAGACCTGATGAATGCAGAGCAGTGGAGCCTGTGGCAATGCCAACCACACCTTGTGGAAGAGGTTCACTTCAGATCTTGGCAATCAGAACCATCTCAATCATAGGAGGTACAGTGACGGACCCTGTAGCCGGGAGTTGCCTTCGAGGGTCTAGTGAGTTTGTTTGATGTAAACTCTAGGATGGCTTTGTGAGCTTTAAGGAAATCCACACCAAGAATCACTGATGGTTGTAGCTCAGGTATTAGGTAGAATTTGATAGTAGCTTGCTGTGAGCCAAAGTGTAGCTTGAGATGGACCATGCCTGCGATAGGTACCTTAGCAGCATTGGCTGTGATAATGTACTTTAGGTCAGCTGGAGAGACATTAGGTAAGTGATGAACAGCTTCACTGGTCAGAATACTAGTGTTAATAACTGAGATTTTAGTTCCAGTGTTGATTAAGGCCTGCATGGACCAATCTCCGATGGTTACGGGGACATACAAACATACGAATGTGCCAGCAGAAACAGACCACCCGGTCTATCTAAGTCTGCTTGAGTGTGCAGCCAGCACCCCTAGTTTTCAGCTGCCCCACCCCATCCCCTTTTTCATCCCACTGCCACCCTCACCCTCACTCTCCCCCGTTCCCTGTCCCATGCCCTTTTGAAGCTGTTCACAGATTTACATGATACCACCCATTCTGGTAGGCATTCCATTTTGCTACCACCCTCTCTGTGAAATAGTGTCTCCTCATTTGCTTCCTAAATCTCCCCCCTCTGTTCTTAGCCTGTGCCCCCTGGTGACCCTCCCCCTCCTTAACTTAAAGACCCCATCTGCATATAGTTGGATAAGAGTGGTGATCTAATAACAGGGACATTGGCCCCTGGAAGTGGGAGGGTGCCAGTGTTGGTAGTTGGAGTATACTTTTTGCTTGTGTTGTGAGAGTTAGAGGGGCTGTCAGTTGAAGTGTTCTCCTGCCCAACAGAAGTCCCTAATGTGTTGGGTTGCTCTCATTTCCCTGATCCTGGGCTTAGTTGCGATCATCGTGCTGATCGTATAGCACTGGGCATTTTTGGTTCCTGTTATCTTGGCTGTTATTATGGTACTTATGCATTTGGCAAACTGCAGCATTGTATCCTTTGTATTCACATCACTGGCAGATTACTGGCTTTCATGAAGGTGGAGGTGGTGCAGGTGACTGTCGAGGTGGTTGCAGAGCATTGACAGAAGTAGTCAAAGAAGAAGTTGACCTCAGGTGTAAACTATTGACAGTCCTGATGAGCTTGTGTATCATGGCTTGTTGCTGCTGGACAAATGTGAGTGCAGCAAATTGTGATGAATGAGGTGTTGGCACACTAGTGGCCTGGAACATTGAGACGGACTCCTGTGCAAGTTGTGCTGCTTGGATTGTGTCAATCCATGTTGTCAACTTATGCTGAATGACATCAGTGCAGAGTTGAGGAGGCAGTCCTCAGACAAAAGCCATGATCTGATCTTTTTCTGGTTTCTGTAGACGTTTGCAGTGTGACTCAATGTTGACTATGAAGGTCTCCAGGGACTCAGAAGGTTGCATTCTGCATTCCCACAGCTGTTGTTCCAGTAACCAAGGGGGATGTGCGTGGACAAAATGGTCTCTGAAAGTCATATACAGAGTAACAGTATTTCCTTTGACTTGTTCTGAAAGTGTGTTAAACCAGGAAATGGCAGTCTCTCTCAGAAGCAAGTGCAAGGCATTGTAAATACACAAGTGATCAGTCAAACCATTGAGAGTAATCCAGGCTTGGAATTGCTCGAGCCAGCTGACAGTGTCTTCATGAGGCAAAGCTGGGAAGGGTACTGGCTGTAGGCTGGTATGGACATTAGACTGGGGTGATATAGTTCTAATGTAGGCAAGGTCTGCTTGAATGGTTTGCATAGCTGGTGCACCTTGGGATGAGAGGGAAGCTTGGATGTCCTGCAGGATGGTTTCTATGTTGTTGCTCCATTCCAGCGAGGTGGATGAGGGTGGAACTGTGGATGCTGTGGCTTGTGTATTTGTGTCATTGTCAGACATTGTGGTTGGAGGTATGCTTTGCATCCCCGAGCAAAGGTTTTAATTATGAAAAAGAGTTGCCTTCATGCAGGAGACGGGACGTCATGAAGCAGATGAAGTGCTGTTGAGAAAATTGTTTTTGTAGACCAAAGTACATACAAATGATTGTAAGCAAAGTCCATCAAATGACATCTTAAACAATTTCAGTGCAATCCTGTGTTGTCTGTTATTTCAATAACGTTTTCTTTGCAAGATGCAGCTATTTGTTGCAGTGTCCATTCATTTCAATGAGTTGCCCCTCAAAAACATGGCTGCCATTACTTTCTATGAAGTGAGGTCATTTTTAACAAGCTCTCACAAATATGGCTGCTGGACCTGTAGCATAGATTTCTTAGCTAGTTTGACATTCCCAATATGGCTACCATCATGGGTAAAGGTTGCGTTCTGTTTTGCAGTTGTGAGCAGAAGAAAGCAAGATGGTGATTCTGCAGACTGTTCAATAGATAAGAGGCGGGTTTTGGTTTGGCTGAGTGACTCCAGGCTAAGTATTTGTGTAGAGAGATTTATTGCTCTGGTCACAATTAGAAGCCTGGAATACTTTCTTCAGACAGAGTTGGCAAAACAAATGCCTGTGTATTGGAAGGCACATTAAGTTGAAATAACTCTGGTTTAAGAGTTAATGAACATGCAGTTAACTGGCTTGTAATATGCAGCACACTTTTTCCCCTTTTTCACATCCTACAATGTTAGAGGAAGGCTGCAAGCTGCTGTGTAAAGCAGGAGACAGTTAATTTTGTTTTTTCTTCAGTGCAGCCAGGGCTGTGGTGCAGGAGATATTCAGAGCTGTTCAGGCATACTGGGGTAAATGACTTGGGGTACCCAGTGATGCGGACAAATGAGATAGGGTCTGGGGAGAAGAAGGGTCGCATTATCCACCAAGTGTGGCGTTTTGGTGCTAGTCTGCCACAACGGACCCTTACGTTCTTCCAAGATCTGCCAGGCTCATCTCTTACTTCTGTGGTGGATCCCTTCTGGATCATAGGAGTAACAGACCAACGCATAAAACAAATGTGGAAGGAATGGAGTTTATTCTTAGACTACAGAGATATCAGCATACGAAAAGGGTCTGACTCTGACTGCTTAACCACAGAGACTGACTGCCCACTGAGAGTGTCTGGGATTCCAATGGAGCCCCACCTAACACAGTAAAAACAGTGATAACACAGCAATAAAACACAACATCTGTTCAGAGCTCTTAAAGGGGCGTCAGCTGGCCTTAAGCTCCATGCTTAAGAAATGTACTCCACAGATGATTCATATTCCTACTGGCTGACCGATTCTGAAATCTTATTTTTACCTACCTCTACCTCTTAGCTGTCCTATGCCCCAGATCAAAAACCTTATCCTTTTCATAATCCTACATCATTTTCATATTTCAGTAGTTTTTTCTGTAATGCAGTACTGTTTCATATATTTTAACATCCGTATCTGTTTTGCACTCAAGCACCACTGCCTTTACTTCTTGAATACTGTCTGAAAACTCCTGGTACTGTATTTATGTACGTCCTCCTTTATGATTAATTCTGTAAATTTTCTAGAGCATTTTAAGGCAACCTATATCCATTCTTCTGTGTTTAAAGTTTTCTAATTCTTTAGGCAACAGCCAATTAATGACTTTTAACTATAGCTGGAATGATTTGGGGATGCATTTTGCCCTAAGTTGGTAATTTTGACTTATGCTGTTCTGAATAACTTTCAACAGAACAGCATTTGTTTCTCCAGCTAAGTTTGTTTCTCCATTTGATTTCTTGGTAATTTTGGTCTTGACTGCTCCCCATCCCCCCAGACTTTTTCCTGGTATCTTAAATTGTTACTTAGCTACCATGATGCATTTTGTGGCATCATCTGCAGTATTCTAGCTTCCCTAGCCATTTGTTTTGTTTTGTGGCTTCATCTCTGCCTTCTTTGCTACTCTCAGTTTCATCCCCTTTATTTATTTTCTAATGGTTAGCTCGTCCACCATTCAGTTTTTTTTTCTGAACTGTATACAGCTGTAATGCAGCTGGCTGTGTTTTTCAAAATCTGATCTGAATTCTCAGGAACAGAGGAATTTGCCATTGTTTTTTTAATTCAAGCTCTAGATTAATTCTCAAGATTCCTAAGCTTGCTGCTAGAGGAACATGGATCTACGAACCCTTGACCATTAGGAAATGGTCTCTGCATGCTGACTGCTAGGATTGTAGATCAAATTCTATGGGATTCCACCACTACTCTGTAAGACCTCCCACACAAGTATATCTAATCTTCCTATGTTTACTATTCCTCCTGGGTTTAGCATAAGGCCTTACTTGCAGTAGGGCCTAGCCATAGGTATTAGCTGTAGTAAGATTTATTATTGCACTATAGTCTTGGCAGTACCATAAGTTGTTTTGTAATCTGAGTGCTAACCTGTGTTTGTCCAGCAGCCCAAATTGCAGCTGACTTGTCCTGTAACCCAGGAGTAGGCATTAACACTGCTTATTTCTTGAATTCTGCAATCAACCTGCAAATGGTCATGTCTGGTCTTGACCTGCCTCCCATTCCTTTAGCAGGGCCACGATCCTCATTCCACAGGGTGGAAAGCTAACCAAGATGGTGGTCATTTTGCTAGTTCTGTGGCACCCTTTGTAGGCCAGGCCTCCTCATGGGATGGAGAATGGGCATTTCTGCCATTTACTGTAGCAACTGTTTTCCCTCTGCAGAGGGCATCATGTTCATTTCTGAAGGAGGATGGGACCTTCCTTTCCTTTCAAGGGTGAGACCCTCACCAGGATTGTGGACCATTTAGCTGTACTAACCAGCTCTGTGGCACCTTCAAGGTTGGTTGTCCCATTAGAGCAATTGAAGAGAGCTTTCATAACTCCCTTTTTCAACTGAAGCAGCACTTTTGAGGTTATTTGAGCTCCAAAATTCAGAGCATTATTCAAGCCATCATTTTGTTTTTTTCATTTGAGTGCCTCTGGAGCTGTCACACTGAGTTTATGAGGCATCTGAATAACAGATAGCAAGCCCAGAGGAAAGATTACTTTAAGCCATGGATCCCCAGGGATTTCCTCCACAGTGAATTTTTCCTCTGATCTTTTCCAAAGGTCATACAATACAGTGGGAGCCAAAGGTATGTACCAGAAAACATCAAACTACAGCTGGACATAGAACATGAAATTATATTGAAATGAATGAGGATTTCCAATGAAACTGTATATCTGAATATATTCATATACTATGACTTGACTACTTCTGTTATTTCATTAATTCTTTTTGGTAGCTGGGTAAGGCCCTCTAGACACACGTGCCTATATTAAGGGGCAACCAAGGAGCACGGGGGAGGTTAAGTGACTTGCTCAGGGTCACACAATATACAAGTGGAGGTTGAGGAACTCACACCCATCTCTGCTTGATGTACCAAGTTCATTCACAGCTTGTTGCTCTAACATCTAGGCTATACTGCCAGCCCCAAAATAATATGACCTACTGAGAAATGAACCCAGGCCCGCAGAACAACAGCCCAGTGCTTTAACCACTGAGCAAGAGGCTCACATTTGTGCTATGAGCAGGGGCATGGATGGTGTCTCATCTGCCCAGTATACCTCTATATCTAGTATCGTTTCCTGTCCCTTTATGGGAAACTGCATTATGATTTTGTACATGCTCTTCTGTGCCTTCAGCCTCGTCTTGTTGGGGATAATTACTACACTCCCTAAGGAGGCCTTGAGCTCCGCTCTCAAACCTCAGCACAAGCCATGCCAATGGAGGTTTGCTGGTGCACCAGGGACCCTGCACCCAATCCTCTATCAGATAATGTCCTGGGGGCAATGCCCAGCAGCTTTCCACAACAATAGCTCTGTAACAAACAGACTGCACATCCGGATAGTGTGCGTCAAGCTGTGGGGTGGCCATGCACCGGTTCATGTTGGCTAGTGGATCCCCAGCCCCGATTTGCCCATATAGTAAAAACTGATACTAGATCATTCTAACCGTGGTCACTTGAGCCCCCCAATCCCAGATGTGCCCAAAGTTAAAATATCAAAAAATCATTCCTGTTGGTCTAGTGGAACCCCCATCCCCAATGTGCCCATATATTAGAATATTAAAACTAGCATTCCCTAGTGGTCTAGATGACCCCCCTCCATATCTCTGATGTGCCTGTATATTAGACCATTAAAAACTTAATTCCCTGGTGGTCTAGTGGAACCCCTCACTCCATCAGGTACTGCCCATCACCATCCTCCCCATCCCAAATCAGAGCCAGTGACCAGCACAGCCATCCTCACACCACCACATCTGGCTACCGACTGAGCTGTCAAGGAGCGCATACTGAATACAGTACACTGTTGCTGAATGACAGCTTGAGTGAGCTGTCAATCAATGAGCCTGTACTGTATACAGTATGTGCTCCTAGACAACTCAGTTGGCTGTCAGACATGGTGGTGTCAGTAGGGCTGTGCAGTTCACCAGCTCTGTTGGTGGGCACTACTTGCAAGGGTAATATACATAAACATCTGGGATAGGGAGGGGATCTGCGAGACCACCAGGGAATGATTTTTTAAAAAAATCTAATTTATGGGCACATCAGAGATAGGGAGGGGAGTCTGCTAGACTACCAGGTAATTATTTTAAATATTCTAATATATGTGTACATCAGGAATAGGGAGGGGGTCCACCAAACCACCAGGGAATGAGTTGTCTAATACTATAATTTACTGACATATTAGGGCTGGGGGCTACTGGAACACCAGAGCTGTGCTTAATATCACTAAAAGGGGACCAGGGATGGGGGAACCATGGCACATGATGAGGGATGGATCCGAGAGTGGCGCAAGTGGTCAACCCCCCCAGAGGGTGATATTCTAAGTACCCTTAGGCCAGCCATGACTGGTTTAAGGGTACTTAGAATTTTGCCCTCTTGGAGGATTTAGAGAATACTGCCTTAGGGGATATGGTAGCTTGTGGCTGCTGAATGTCCCTTAGCACTATGCCGCAGCCCATTTTATGCCACAAAGATGGTGCAAGCCTCCTTTGTAGCAAGCAGCCTGTGGTTGATGCAGACCGCATTTGAGAATCACTCCCAGTGTATCTTGTGGTGCAAGGGGCACTTTGAGCCATTCCTTGTGGTGCAAGCCCCTTGCACCATTCTGGGAGCTTTGAGAATTGGGCCCCTGTCCCTTTGGCACCCTGATGGGTGGAACCCTCTTCAGGATAGGTTCTGTTGTCATATGACTGACCTTAGTGGTATCTCAAAAGGTTGGTTGTTCCTTCCAGGGACAGAGAGAGGAACAGCCAATGTTTACATTGCATACTGTAAGTATTCATTCTATATTTAAAACCAGTCTAATACATAATTCCAAATAACCCCCCACCACCACAAGCACCACCACCACCACCAATACCTTAACGGCTTTAATCTGTAGGCTAGGATAAGAAAATATGGTAATTTTCCCTGTGAATTAGACCCACAAGGATAACACATTCCATTTTCATCTACCAGTCAGCTAAAAGATTTAACCAAGTTGTAGGTCTGCCAATACTGATTGGAAACAGCAGGTGGTGAAGGAAGTACAAATCATTGAAGGGAGAAGGGTATTGTTTTGAACTAAGTTATCATGATCACATGAGCCAGAAAAGTTTTTAGGGATCACCCAGGTCAAATAAAGAAACTGACCAATAAGCAAATAAGGAAAATTTGATACTTCACTACCTTATGGGTGAAATATGGTAATGATAGTTTCCCAGATTTGATAAGAGATTGGGGACAAAAGGTGATATGGCATATGTGTTCATGAGACAGTCTTATAGATTTATTAAGATGGACTATAATGTTTACATGAAAAATGTCCTTTTATTTGTTTATGCTTTTTTTCAAAATCTGTATCATCTTATTGTTTTTTTCAGGTTTTTATACTTCTATCTGTCCATATCACTTCAATCCTGTACAAAGGTGGAATATGACATTAGCTGGTCATCTATGCCTTTACTGATCGCAATAACATAGTCCCTCCTCTACCTTTTTTAGTAATTTAGTAATTTTTCCAAGTACACCGAATTACTTATAACCATGATAATTGCATTATGCAAGATAAAATTACTTTTTTTTAAAGGGTTATAATAACTGGTCAGCAATTTTTTCTATGGGCTGCACCAGTTATAATTTGCCATTATAACCCACAGGTTATAACGGCAAATACAAGCCGAGTCACTCAAAGCTTAGCCGCTCCTTCATTGGCTGACACTCCATTTATGGGTGCACTGAATGGTCACAGAAACATGGCGGCTCCATCGCTTGCTTACCGATGAGCCACCAGTAACCACAAAGTCCTTCAACTTGGAAAAATTCTTTATTTTGCAATATAAATACTGTATCTTGCTGATCTTGCAATCTGTTTTTTTTTAAACCATCTGGTTGATCCTGCTCTTCATTGGCGACAGAACATAGCTTTTGTAACTACCCACACACAGCACCAGCCTGATCTCTGGTTCATAAATACACAGTGCAAGTACAAGAGTGCTCTGAAACGAAAAATAAAGAACTGAAAAAACGAAAGTAAAAACAAAACAAAAAAAAATAATAATCTGAGAAGTGTGTGTGTGTCTGTGTGTGCATGTGTCAGCGAGAGCCTCAGTCAAATACAGGGACACCACAGCAAGGCTGGAAAAAATTACTGTCCATCAATTATAAAAAATAAAAGATGGGGATGTGTATAAACCTTGAATTTAATGGTTGCCCTCAGTGTGGGATGCTTTAATAAACTCCTCGAGCTTCGCCTCAGGGTTTATGTAGCATCCCACACCTCAGGGAATCATTAAATTCTCGTTAAGCACACTTCCCCATCCATTATTCTATATATTAACAAATACAGTTACTGATGCAAGCATGATTATTTGTATACAATGATCTATATATTCCAGTATGATTTCAATGTAAATTCTATTTTTTCTCTTTTTATGCTAATTAGGTTCTAATTTGGTTCATGTTTATTAGTGAGATGATGATGATATAAAAGTGTTTCAAGTTTCTCCAGAAAACCTCACACCCTAACGAAGAGTTATTCACCCAAAGTGCTGAGGAACTGTGGCAGTGGTTAAAGTTTGTTTACATTTTCAATCTACTAGTGGCATTAAAGCAATTAGAACTGAAGGAGAAGAGTGCATTTGGTGTTTTTTGGAGTGCATGTACTGCTTCTTTTTATCACATAATAAAATTGCTCTGTAAACTAATGACTTAAAAGGCTATAACTGTTGTTCTGTGTGTCAGTGGTCTACATGATCTAGCTCCCCCGGGCACTTTTTAATGCGCATGCTCCAACGTTCAATGGACCCCTACTTTCTTGCTCCATTATTCATCCTCTTATGCTAGTGGCATCTGTACTCTCCTCCAGGAGCTCAACACTATACTTCCTAATGTAACTTTAATCAAAAGGAACCTCTCCCCTGTGGCACCTCAAGGGGTAGAATGGAAGCATCCTCATAATGGCTTCCTTAGCCACATGCTCAAGCTCAGTAGTACCTCGAAAGGGTGGTGCTCCACTCCCATGACAGACTGAGGGAAGGCAAAAGTTTACATTACATATGATTCAATCTATTAAATACATAATTCATAAAACAAATGGATGACTGAGATTTTTCACCCAACTGCTGACTGCAGAATTGTGCCTGTTTATGAAAGGAACTGGGTGTGTAATGTGACTCTATCTAGTATTCTTATGCTATGAGGAATTTTCTTTTGCTTTATCTTCTCTAGATTATTTTGCCCTATAAGAATCCAAAGCATGGCTGAACAGAAGGTGCGGAGGCAATGTGTTGTGTGGCTGTGTGGACAAGTCAAGTATAAGCATATTTCTGGCCTACTATTTCCCATCCACCAGTCAGAAGATCTCAAATGGCATTCTGGTGCTGACACACACTCTAGGAAGAACAGAGTTTACCAGCCCTTTTAATAATCAGCTTGACGTGACCTTTGTCTTGTGGTACCAAGGCTGCTGTGCAGTTGTCCACATGGCCAACAGGAACAGGTGACTCATGCAAGAGTGAGACTGGGGAAACTGATAAGAAAAAAATCATGAGGTGCAGAATAATGGGTGCTGGCCGCCTGACACACCCTGGACAAGGTGCTTCATTGGCATTGAGTGCCTTGGGGAGCTGCATCTCTGACATATATTGCCTTTTTTATGTGAGATCTTGGAACTTGTAGTTAAGGTACCAGTGCGCCCCCCCCCCCTCAAACTCTGCTGCTTAAAGCCTGCAATTTTTCAAATACATAATATTCTTACTTTGTTACAAATTGTTGAGTGGTTCTTAGTTTCATCTTCCAGCTGAATTATGATGAAGCCTGATCGATCTGTACAACAAGGTGACCCCTCCATCCATCAGGAAAAAGCATAAGATTTTATCTTGCCATTCTGAGCTGAGCTCCCTCCCTTCGCTCCCCACTTTCTCTCTGTCTTGTAGGAAACCACTCTCTGGCTTTATTACTTATGCAGTGTGCTCTGATCAATAAGAGGCTCACAGTTGTTTACTGAGGAGATCACCAATTAGAGGAAGCCCACCATTCTCCTGCATTCAAATCAGCGTAAAGGGTTTGGCAATCTCAACCCATCACATTTACAATGCATCTTAGTAAAATCTGTGGGGAGGCACCTGGTGTGTGACCAAAGAAAAGCATGTGGTTAAGGTACCAGTGCTTCCACCCCCCCCCCCGCTTTAAAGCAGCAGAGTGGGGGATTTGGTTACCCACCAGGTGCTTTCCTACAAATTTTCTTAAGGTGCATTGTAAATGTGATGGTTTGAGCTTGACAACCCATTTATACTGTTTTGAATACAGGAGAATGTTGGCCTTCTTCTAATTGGTGAACTCCCCAGTAAACACCTGTGAGCCGCTTATTGGCCAGAGGACACTACAATAAGTAATAAAGCCAGAAAGTGGTTTCCCCACAGAACAGAGAGAAAGGGGGGGCCTCAGCTCAGAATGGCAAGATAAAATATGATGCTTTCTCCTGACTGATGGAGGTGATTACCTTGTTGTAGTGGTCAGGTCTGACCATAATTCAACTGAATGATGAGACTAAGAACTCCTCCAACAATTTATAACAAGTAAGAATACTGGAGTTATTTGAAAAATGCAGGCTTTTAAAGCACCAGAGTGTGGGGGTGGGGGAGGGTGGGGGAGGGGGAGCACTGGTGCCTTAACTACATGCTCTTTTTTGGTCACACACCAGGTGCCTCCCCACAAATTTTATTAAGATGCATTGTAAATGTGATGGATTGAGCCTGCCAAACCCTTTACACAGATTGTGGAACTTGCCATACGAAAGAATAAAGCAGATATCCAAAGTTTTTCTCTTTACATATCACACCATTTTTTCATCTTAATTGATAGCACAATTGGTTCACAAGCTTCTTCAAGCAGTGTGAAAGTGAAAATTACAGACAAATGCCATTGCTGTCCCCCTGGCTTTCCACATCTGTTAGTAATTACTTCAGCACATAAGCACTGAATATGCCTTTTCACTCTTACACTGTACCTCTGGTTTATATTTTCTGCTCTCCTTTATCAGAATTAAAAGTAATCCTGATTCAAAGCTTACACTATTTTGCCTCAACCACTTGATTTACTTTTAGCAGTTCAGACATGTCTACTAAATCTGTTAGACAAACCTGGTGAATAGTCCTATTGTTTCTAAATTTGCTATCCATACTTTAGTAGACAAGTCATATTTCTCTCAACAATTTGTTAAATAATATGCCATGGCTAGCACCATACTTAGGAGGTTCATTGGATTGAAATCCTTGGAGCAAAGTGCTAAAATTATTTCAGGTGAATGAGAAACTGTGCTTCACATGTTTTGTTCCAATTTCTGAGAGGAAAAGAATGACTGATTGCCTTGAAAATATTCTATAACATCAAAAGCAGATCTGTGCCAAACTACTCACAATGATTTTTTACCCTCTCTAGCATATGAAGGCCACCTCATCTTCGTGACATGCTTTACTCCAACAGCTAGCAACAGGGCAGAATTCTTAGGCTCACGTATGATCCCTTATCTCCCAAGTGGCAGAACAATATACTGTCTCTCCCCTCCACTAAGCTGGACTGTATGGAGTTTCTTTTTTAATTGATGGTGTATTACACATTCCCATTTATTTTTGTCTCTCCTGCCAATGTAGTGGATTAGTAATGCATTAACCATGAATCTTCAGAACCACTTTGAAACACAATAGCCAAGACATTGGAAGCCAATGTGTGGCTACTGAATGGGATAGCAACTCACTAACACCAGTTATGAAAAGGCTACAAAAAATGCTGTAACCTGATTGGTTAAGAGGTACAGTACTTTTAGCTGGGCTATTATCCCAGCACAACAGCCCTGCTGAAAGTACTTCCATCCAAACATACTCAGCACTCACCTTCAAGAGTCCTCTGCCTCTGTCTAGGACAGAAATGCCCACAGCAGATATGTGTGCCTTGGCATTGTCTCACAAGCCCAGTTGCTGGATGAAGCTGTCTTTGCCGTTGCAACCGCCACATGCTGCTACTAGCACTGATCATGGTATTTACAGATGCCACCTGCTGCTGGTCAGTACCAGCCCATGAAATTGAGACAACAATCTGCTCAGTATTGCATGACTGCAGCATTAAAATAATGTCACAGATTTGAAATTTTAACCAAAATCATGCACATCACATAACACGTCCTCAAAACAATAACTGGATGTGAACATGACAGCATAAAAACAGACTTGCATTTTCCACACTATTAAATGGCAGGTTTCCAACTTCCTGCCTGGTCTTATGCTGCCAGCCTGTTTGTGACTGTAATATCTGACCTCCGATCCTCCACACGATGATTCCCTGAAGTCAGTACCACTCTGCAGTATTGGCACCACCATCAGGCAAGACCTCAATACTGCATAGCTGTTAGGACTACTTTTTTGTTTTTACTATTTGTTTTTCTTTCTTTCTTTTTTTTTTTTTTAATACAAAGTGAAGTCCTTAAAAAGAGCAACTAATTATAAAGTAATGGCCCAATGGATCCATTTCATAATTGCAATAAGGCACTCTAATGGATGCATTGGGGTGGAATAACAGCCATTCTAAGGGTGGTGGAAGTACTCAGTTTCACCTTGTGCTTCAACCCACCTAAAGTGGGTCTTTATCCCACCATGACACACCCTCTATTGTGCCTTATTACTTAAAGAGCTAATGTACTGACTAAAACTAATATTAAGTTTTAAAAGCAGTCAACCATTACCTTTTATTTCTGAGGTGCTTTTTCTTTTCCCTTTGGTTAATTAGAAGATTGTTTACCTGATGTTAGTAGGTGTGGAATAGCACTCTGCCTGGCAGCTGACACATCTAGTTCTGCTCCACCCATAACAAATTTAGAATTGTGACCTCACTGACATCATTGCTGCTTAATAACAGCCACTCAGCAGCTGCCAGATCATTAGCCTCTGATGTCACATTCAGTGAGATCACAATGCTGATGATGTAGTTGGGACTGCCAGGCTGAGAGCCATTCCATCATCTTGCACAATATAATCACACAAAAAAATGTCTAATGAGCAAAAGAAAAAAGGAAAATACTTCAGAAGTGAAAGTTACAACTTACTACATCTTACAATTTGTACAATTTTTCTATCTTTTTTGGTTGCACTAGCTTTTTAAATAGTTCCCACAAAGCAGTGTAGTTTCAAAAAATGCCATATTGGATGGCATGGTTAGCAAGTCACTAACCCATTTGCAAGTGGCTCTACTATATGCTGTTGAGCCTATGCAAAGCAGATGACTGCATATAGTTGAAACAGCACATTGGTAGATTTGAAAAAGCAGTAACTAGCAGTTAGGGTCTTTCTAATTACCACCGCTCAAAACTAGATCTCTTTTCCAGTGCACCCACTGCCATCTCTTCCCCCCAAAGCACCTGCTTGTATACTGAATTACTATCCCTGGCAATCAAATGCCACCCCCCCAATCCATTGGCCATATTATACTATATTGTTATACCTGGTGGTCCAGTGGCCTCCCTTTCCATTGATTGCCCACCTTTTTCTAAATTGCTATTCTTGGTTGTCCAGCAGTCACCCCCCCCCATTGCCCACAGGCCCATATTATATTTATGTTATTCATGGTGATCCAATGGTCCCATCTTCCTGATAACTCAGCTCTATAACTTTAATATTTTCATGGTGGTCCAGTGGTCCCCCCAACCCTCAGTTGCCCAGCTGTAGAATAATAATTTTTCCTTGGTGGTCCAGTGATGTCCCTTGATCGTCCACCCATACAACATTAAAGACTTCTCTTGAATCAGTCCTCCAAAGTCTGCAGCCACAAACTCCTGCTCATTGATACTCACACTAACATTTTCAGAAGATTGGAGCATCTGTGAAATGAGCAAGACTAAATGGCTTGAGACCCAAAGTGGTGCATGCTTTGGTCATACTAGCGTATCATCTAAAAGTGAAGAAAAATTATGTGCCAGGAGATAAAAACCTAGTAGGGAGCATTTGGAAGAGAGAGAGAGACAGAGAGACAGAGGAAGTTAAGTTGCTGATGAAATCACAATGCACAATCACTGGAGTGGTGAGAGTGAGGAAAAAAAACAGGAGTACTGTATGTTTAACTGTCTATATTTGCATTTGCCATTCCACATAATGAGTGGAATTACAATTGTAGGATAATCTGTTATATGTCCACTAGAATATTGACCTAGGAGACACTGTTTCTGACAAGCACACCACCTTCTGTCAACCTTCATTCTCTTTCTGCTACATCTTTACATCCCTCCCCCTTCCTACCTCTGTACTGTCCTTACCTGTCGCCACCCACTCTTCCCCCCTTCTCTTTCTTCCTCTTCTACTATGTCTTGTCACTACTACATCTGGACTGCTCACACCTGGCTCTATACCCTATCCTTTTCCTTCAGTACTCTAACATGCCTGGTCACTCGGTCCTCCTAGCTCAATCATGAGCAGGCCGTACTCTCCAGCATGCCGCACTTAGGTCTTATAGACCCTGTCACTCTACGGTTGAGCAGAATGAGCACATCTCTAAACTGAATCCATGTAATCTTTACTTAACTGTGTGTAAAATGTGTTTAAATGCATCAACTATAGTCCTTCATAAGTGTTTATGTATATAGATTGTTAATGACTCTCAGCCTACCACATATTACATTTACTCCCTTGCCTTGTATGTGCCTTGTATGATTTTGTTGTCATTATATATGCTTTCTTCTATATGCTTAGCTTATGGCCTGTCTGGCTATTGTACTGTTACCAGGTCCATCTTGTAAATGAGCTTATCGCAATGGTGTTTCTCCTGGTAAAATAAAGATATTGATTGATTGATTTGATTGATTGACTGCTTGATTGATGTGATATTTGTTTTATGTAAAGTCACTCCTGGAGTGGGTTTGATTTACTCACATGTGAGTGCACCAGCACAAAATCCCAAGCAACAGTATCAGGCTTGCCATGATTCAACCCTGGGTACACAGTCAGCACTGCATTAAGAGAAATACCCTGCCCAATGTCTTTAGTCCCTGCAAGGGAATAACAAGAGATAGGGGGAGCCTGACAGAACAGACAGGCTGTTGTCCATATGGAAAGGTGGTGAGTGGGTTGACAGGTGGGGACTGTTAAATGTTTGAACACTAATAGAGATCCTGTTCCCACAGTGCTGCTTTGAAATAATAATAAATGTTATAACTGTCTTTGCATTTACTGTGTTGAGTGCCATTTGTCATCAGCAGGAGGGAGGTGGTAAACAGCTAGGGACTACATATAATGTCTGTAGCTCATAAAGGTGGTCAGGTGCTGCATCCCAGGGGGTGATGCTATAAACATTACTAGAGCCACTTAGCTTTCTTTTTGTGGAGGTACCCCACTTTTACTTCTACTAGGATAGGAATCTCCAATACCTCTAGGACAGAACTAGATCCCAGGATCCAGATCACCATTATCAACTGGGGAAGCAGTGGAGGAAAGGGTTACATATATTTTGTACTGGAGTGCCAGGAGGGCATGACCTGAACCTATTATCACTTTTGCATATAATATCTCAAATATTAATAACTCTGAGATAATCACTGAAATTGCTAGATGTAATTGGTCATATAATGCATATATGTTATCCCAGATGTTGATACTGCATTGGATTGGGACTGTGCAAATATCTCTTCTCAAATATTCAGTATTCAACAGCTCCAAACAAAGTAAAAGCCATCCTGTACATGGATGCCACTGGAACAGACCTGAAACTGTAAAGGTCAACATTGAAGAAGGTGCATCCACCCCCTCTGTAGCAAACACGCCCTATGTCCTTCGCAAAACAAAGTCATACTTGCTGCACTGGAGTTCCTGTGTTTTCTTTAAGCCTTTATTTATAAAGTACCCACACTGCCAGTGAACAACAGTGCCGGTGACAAGTAAGTCTCATAAGTAGGCATTAGCAGAGAAGGGTTGGTAATGTTTCATACCTCCAATCAGGTACTTCATGAAACACCTGATTGGAGGTGTGAAACATTAGTGTATTGCACATTGATGTGGTGTTTTTTACTGCAGCTATCAACCCTGCAGCTACCAACTGATTTGATCCTTTTTGCTGCATTCTTCCTGAACTGTGCAACACAGTCTGTGTTGAGATTGGCTATAGCCTGAAGGGGTCTTTTTGGCCCTATATGCCTATCACTACTGATGCAGACTAGTGGTAAGGGTTCTGGACTATATGGTTGCTATAACACATTGGGTGTGCCTTTATGTGAAGCCTCATCCCACAACATATAGAGCAGGTGCTGGAAGATTACCATCTGCTTACCATTAATGTACAGCTCTATGTGTGAGATGGTATTTAAGTGTTCCTACAGTATTCATGTGATGGCCTGCTGGAGAAGTTGTAGGAGGTGTTCCAGTGTGGCTGGTGCCACAGTGTTTGAAGTCTGGTCTCATGGTGAGGGACATTGCAGCCAACATTGCAGAGACAGTTGATAATGGATGTTTCACCCATAGGCTATACTTTGCTCTTTGTTTACACTTGGTTGTGCATAGTTTCTTGAAAACACCATTGCAGTAGAAGAATCTGGTGCTGTAAAGTAGATCTTCACTTTTTTCACTCTGTGAAGGCTCATAAGGAGCTGAGGAATATCCAAAGAGAGAAAAGCCTGCCTGATCATGCTTTAATATGGGTCTGTGTTACCAGGTGAAACTCAACATATATCATGCTCCAACAGTTCCTTGCTCAGCCGCTGGTAATCCATAAATACTGCTCCATAATAAGGTAAGTGGTGCAGAAAGGTCATGGTGTCAGCTAGCAATCTATCAGCTGTACAGACTTTACCAGTGATCTTTGAGAGGTCTGAAACCATAACAAGCGTTTGTCAATGACAAAAGTTTGCCTGCAGGTATTTGTAGTGGTGTTTGGCACTTGGACATGGCTTAAAAAAATCAGTAACAAAGAAGTAAAATCAGTTTAGCAACTGGTTCTATCCCCTGAAGCAGGTAGCATAAGAGTACTGGTGTAAAATACTTTGTCTGCAGAAGAGCAAGTCTGTTACTCTGTTTGACAATATTGTGAGCATGCAGTATATCCACTGTTCAGTCACAGAAGCACATATTTTAGGAGGGACAGGAACATTTTGAGGCAAAATCAGGGACATCCCTGAAAATCAGGGAAAGTTGAAGTATGGTCCTCTCTCTCTCTCTCTCTCTCTCTTCCCCACTGTCTCTCTCTTCTCTCTCTCTCTCTCTCCCACTGTCTCTCTCTTCTTTCTCTCTCTCTCTTCTCTCTCTCTCTCTCCTCCCTATTCTCTTCTTTCTCTCCTGTGCCTCTATCTCTGTCTTTTCTCCATCTCTCTCTCTCTCTCTATCTAACCTCCTCTGTCTCTCTCTCTTCTTCCCTCTTCTCTCTCTCTCTTCCCCTCTTCTCTCCCTCTTTTCCCCCTCTGTCTCTCTCAGCAAACAAGCATTTGTCAATGCCGAATATTGGCTTGTTGGCATTTGTAGTGCAGGAGTTAGAGAGATGCACAATAGGACTGGCAGTGAAGTAGTGAACTGATGCCAACCCCAGCCCCACCCTGCAGACAGTGACAGGCATTGGGGTGCACCTTTGGGTCATCGGCCATAACGCTCATGTCATTTCACCTCACCCTACCCCGCAGACACCAACAAGTGCTGCTGTGTGCCTTGGGGTCTTCGGGCCTTATTCGCACCCCATTCCATAAGGAAATATGCTGAGATGGGAGCAATATAGGAGAATGGGGTGAACTTTGGGGCTAGAGTCCAAAGTACACCTCGATGCCTGTCACTGTCTGCAGGGTGTGAGTTGAATAGCTTGAGCATTACAGCCGACAATGCCGAGTCACACCCCTGATGCTTGTCAGTCTCTACATGGTGGGGCATTACGGTTGGAAACCCTAACACCCTAGGTGTTTGTTGGTATTTTCACTCCACATTTTCAACATGGGCCATTTGAGACCCCACCTTATGAACAGTGACACTATGAGTTTGGTAGCCAATAGGTGATTTGGCAGAGCGACTGTGCCATTTGGTGCCACAGGTGCGAAAACACATTTTGGGCAGGATGTGAAAAATGACAGCTGCACTGTTCATGAGGAGGTGTAAAAAAATGGCATTGTTGAAAATCTGGAGTGAAAATATGAAAAATTGGTGAAGTCACAAGCGTGCATAGAAATTGCACAACGCACACCCATAATGCAATTATTTTTTGGATTTTCTTAACCAAATTTTCAACATAGGCATTTTGGGACCTTTGCTCATGAACAGTGTCACTGTGATTTTGCTAATGTGTCCTAAATGTTGATTTAACACAACTACTGTGTCATTGTGCGCCACATGTGCGAAAACACATTTCAGGCAGGATGTAAAAAATTACAGCTGTACTGTTCATAAGGAGGTGTGAAAAAATAGCAATGTTGAAAATCTGGAGTGAAAATATTCAAAATTGTCGAGGTTACTCACATGCTTTGAAATTGTGCAATGCACGCTCGTAACACAGTCATTTCTTTGGAATTTTTCCACCAAATTTGCAAGATAGGGTTTCTGGGATGCTACCTCATGAACAGTGGCACTGTTGTTTCATTAATCGGTTCTGAAAGGTGATTCCTCACAGTGACCGCAAAATGACCTTTTGGGATGAGTAACGAGATGACAGTGCATGTGTTCATGAGGTAGGGTCCCAAGCACCCCATGTTGAAAATTTGGTGGCAAAATTCAAAACAATGACTGAGATATCCACCTAGGTTGAACCCCCCCATTTATGCCATTATACAGCTTACCAGCATTTCTTCAGTTTGCTGTCAGCTTTGAAGAGTGCATACGTGTTCCTGCTCCACTGAAGATCACGGCGCCAACCTCTGGAGGTAAGTATGGGGTGAGGGGGGGTGTGGGAAGGTGGAGTATGCAGAGGGTGGGTGTGGGTTGGGGTGGGGGATCCAACATCAAGGGACCATTTTCTTTGTTTCAGGTAATAAAAAAAAAGCAAACACCTTAGGCAGTTTTCTTTCTTTACAGGTGTAAATAAAATGTTGGGCACTCTGGGGTGGGCTCCCAGTGTACCCCATGACTTTGGGGGGTGATGTTGGCCACACTGGTGTGGGCTCCCAGTATGGAACACAATGGTGGTGGGGCGGTGGCTGGAACATGCCGACGGCGATCGGCTTCTGAACACGGGGAAGCACACTGGGGTGGGCTCCCAGTGTGCCATACAATCTTGGGGGGGTTAAACATGCTGAGAGTGGGATTGGGCACCCCCAAAGTTGGCTTTCTGGGGACTGTGTAGGACAGACGGTGGCAGCTGCTACTGCTATGTTAATTTAAATGCTTCACCAGGAAAGGCACATTGGGAGGTGTGTCATTGGTGCCGCTGCATGGCGAGCTTGTCTCTGATTGCAGTGGCACTTTTCTTAGAAGTTGTGTCCACTTTACATAATGTTGGTGTCAGCGTTAGCATGCTGGCTTATTGGGGAATGAGGGATGCACACCTACTATAGCATACCCTGCATTCGCCAACACAGACACACCTCTGAAATGTGCTACTAGCACAAGACATTCCTTGCACAAGCATGCAAGCGAACGCAAAAATGAAAGTTATTTTTTTCATGCTTGAGCACGATAATGCCCCAGTCAGTTTTTTGTATACTTATTTTAGAGCAAAAACATACCACAGTCTGCTAGAAACTTGAGGATTCATGAAGATGGGAAGAGACTTATTGCATCTCTCCTGAACTGGCTATCTACCAATGATAATATTCAGATCATGTTTGGCGAGGCACTGCATGTGCTTTCCTCCATACTGGATCCTTGATTCATGAATCAGATGTCAACATTCTTTCATCTGATGTAGACGTTAACTTCTGTAGGGATGTACTTTGTGACAGATGTGCAAAGTTGTCTGACCATGAAGGTGAAATTCTGGCAAGCACTGTCACTGAGGAACTGCAGTCTGATGCTGATGAGGATCCTTATCCTGTGATTTCAGCTGGGACATCATTGCTGGAGTGCATATCACTGGTTCATATTATGACATGTACAAAAAGCCTTCATCCTCAGTAAAAAATCATATTTAATCGATCAAGGTACAGATTGAGAATTAGCTAGTGGATCATTCTCTGCTGTCCAAGAGTGAAGACTGCCCTGTAATACTTGTGTGCTCAAAAATATGTGTGTAGCCTGAGCTTGGGAGACTGCTCATGTACTATCTCTCTATCATGCACATGTTCATGTGTCCATTCAGAGTTTATCTTCAGTGGATCAGGTACAATAGTCTGTGACAGTTGGACACACATTTATGTATGTATGTATGTATGTATTTATTTAATTTTACCATTTTTGGCCAAGAAAGACACACTGAACTGAGGTTTGTTGCAAGGTGCATCCTGGAGCACAGGAAAGTTAAGTGATTTGCTCATGGTCTCACAATATGCAAGTGGTGACTGTGGGATTCAAGCCCATTTCTCAAAGTTTGCAGCTCAGTGCGGAAGTGTAGGGAATGTGGTGATGCTCACTTTCCTAAAGAATAAATCTGCAGTACTGTAGTTCAGGTAATGAGCATCTGAACCAGTAAACTTCATTTATGATAGTTCAACACCAGAGAGCTGTTTAAATGCTCCTGACACAGGATGAAAGTATACAGAAGATGAGACAATTTGGTATTAGTAGTTTGGCTGGAGTATTGACCAAAGAGCTTGTCTTATCTTCTGATAGCAGTATGTGTGTTCTACAACATTGTTTTTCCTCCCTCTGGCCATACACTAATCATATTTTATTCTTCATTAGTATGGTTCTTTTGACTTACAACTAACTTGGTTCCAGACCCGCCTGTAATAGTGTTTTGTTCTTCTTTATTCAATCCTGATCGTTCTAGACTTCACTTCATGTCACCGTGACATAGTTAACAGTTTGTAAATTGCCAGCCTGTCATCCAGGTCACCATTTTGTTTGCAGATAAAGCATTCTGTTTGAACAGTCATAAATTATCCAATGATTTGCCTTTGTTGTTCTGTAAGTTAGCTTTCCACAATGCCTAAGACAGTCAGTGAATGTTGAGTAAAATGTAATATCTTGTTTTCATCAATCAGCAATCACTAAATAGTCATGCAGCCAGTCTGAGAAAGGTGGTTTTTTTTGAGGAACAAAACAGGCACAGCACTCAGATACCACTAAGAAAAAAACTTGCACTTACCAGAACTGTGATATGCAATTCCTTTATTACAGTTCTGAGTTACATGGTAATATGAAAAAATTGTACAAAACATGGTGCTGCCTGGGGCAGCCAGTAATACTGGTGCCAACCAACCCAATATTTTGTATGTTTATCATGACACTTCATCAGAGGTAAAGTAACTTACATCAGCTGTTCCAACTCATTATTTTATACTTTGTAAAAATGCTGTGCTATCAGTGGCTATTGCCAGCATAAAGGGGACAAAAAGGATAAAATATCAACTTTTCTTATATAAATAAATGCCAAATGCAGTGTAAAACAAGTATAATGTACAATACTAAAATACTTAAGCATTAAAATTGCAGAAGACTAAGGATTCAATTATCTTTTTTTTTTGAGGATCATTTTGTCTCTTTCAATGGATAATTGGTGGGCACTATATTATCCTCAAATGACATTCCAAATCTCATACAAAAAAATAACTGGATTATTTTATACATTTCACTTCTAATTGCATAAATCTGCAGTATCTAAACAAATCATAAAAATATAGGGGAGGGTGCATGTAAAAACAGCAGGAAATGTTCCAGTATTTTATGGTGTTTTTAGTTTCACCCACCCCTATATTATCAGAATAAAGGGGTTTAATGCAAAGAAGTGCAAGATCATGCACATAGGGAAGAGAAACCCTGAAGCCACCTATAGGCTGGGAAGGGAGTTGCTGGCAGTCACAAGGGAAGAAAGAGACGTGGGCATCATCATCACCAATGACCTGAAATCATCCAAGCAGACCGCTAAAGCAGTAGGTAAGGCTAGGGGGATGTTAGGGTGTATTAGTAGGGGTATCACAAGTCAGAAGAGGGAGGTAATAATCTCTCTTCACAAGACTCTGATTAGGCCCCATCTGGAGTAATGCATGCAGTACTGGAGCCCACACCTTCACAAGGACATTAACCAAACTGAGGCAGTCCAGAGAAGGGCAACCAAAATGGTGCAGGGACTGCATCAGAAAACATATGAGGACAGATTAACGTAGCTCAATATGTATACCCTAGAGCAAAGGAGAGAGAGAGAGGGGTGATATGATCGAAACATTCAAAGACCTTAAGTGCATTAACAAGGTGAAAGAGTCTAACATGTTTCAATATAAGAAAAATAGCAGGACAAGAGGACACAGCATGAGATTAGAGGGAGGCTGATTAGGGGGGAATGTGAGGAAATTCTTTTTCACAGAAAGAGCGGTGGATGCATGGAATGGCCTACCTCAGGAAGTGGTGGATAAGAATACAGTGCAGGGCTTCAAACAGGCATGGGATAGGCATAAGGGAGCAATACAGATGAGTATGAATAGATAGGCCATTGACAGAGCAAAGGCCGATGGAACATTTATAAGGTAGAAAAAGAAATGGGCAGACTGGATGAGTCTTGCGGTCCTTATCTGTCGTCAACTTCTATGTTTTCTATGTTAATATCAGTCACCTATGATTTGTCTAAGTATTGCAGGTGTCATGCAAAAGATGGTGTTATCCCTTTTAGATACTGTTTTTGAATGTTACAGTAAGGTATCCATGTCTTATACCCTGTATAAATGTTGTTTACTTATTTCTTTTATCTTGCAACATACAGTACTTAACTTGTAATTCCTAACATTCTTATGTGTATTCTGCTCTATTTACATGTCTGTAGCATCTTGTTTGTTGATTGTTTGTAAAGCTGTTATTCATTGTGTATTGCCTTGTTGCTTGCTTCGTAACTAGTGTTGTGCAAAATTGAGAAATTTTGTTACGTACAATATTTTGCGAAATTCGTGCATTTCACAAAATATTTCATGGGTGCAAAATGTGAAATTTCGCCCTCAAATTGTGAAATTTCTCCTGAAGATTGTGAAATTTCACCCCCAAATTTGTAAATTTAGCCAAACAATTGTGACATTTTGACACAAAATGCAAAATTTCACAATTTGAGGGTGAAATATTGCAATTTTTGGGTGAAATGTTACAAATTTTTAGGTGAAATTTCGCATTTCATACCCGCTAAATATTTTACGAATGTTGCTAAATATTTCACATGATGAAATTTCCAATTTCGTGGCAATTTTGCTGGCAAAATTGTATGTCACAATATCTCTGTTTGTAATGCTTCCATTTTTTTGCCTGAAAACAGATAACTGGGGCCTGATATTCAGATAGGCACAAAACATAGTGCAAATGTTTGTGCTGCACTTTGAAATTGCCCAGGAGTCACAGGATGCTATATTCAGTCAGGAACTATCCGACTGGATATAGGGCCATGTTGGGGCAGCACTAAGTCAGGGAGCATTGCCCTGACACAGCTCCCTAAATTGTTCCCAAGAGATGATAGTACCAGAGTGCTATTTGCAGTATTCTAAGGTACCCATGCAAATGAGTCCTTTGGGCATGCAGGCACAAAAGGCCTTTGTATGGCAATTATGGGTCCATTGGCATAGGTAGCGGAGGTAGGTAGTGCAGCACCACCACAACCCCAGCCCAGGATTCCCATAGATATCCATGGTACTAACATTACCCCCCCATATGCCAGCCTCAAGTGCATAATTAGAATCTGTGGTTCTAGTGGTCCCCCCCATCCTCTGATTATCAGGTCCAAGTGTATAATTAGAATCTGTGGTGTTAGTGGTCCATCCCACCCTCTGATTACCAGATCCAAGTGTAAAATTAGAATCTATGGTGCTAGCGGTTCCCCCACCCTTGATCACCATACCAAGTGTAAAATTAGAATCCCTGGTGCTAGTGGTCACCCCACCCTCTGATACCCAGCCCCATACTATAGCTATAATTCATTGGTGCTAGCAGTCCCCCCACCCTCCAATCACCAGACCTAAGTGTAAAAACAGAATCCCTGGTGCTAGTGCCCCCCCACCTTCCATATTATAAATATATTTCCCTGGTGCTAGTGGTCCCACCCAATCCCCAGCCCCATATTATAAATATAATTCCCTCATGCCAATGGTCCCCCTCCCGCTGATCCCCAGCCCCAAGAGTATAACTAAAATCCCTGGTGCTAGTGGTCCCCCCTTCCCCAACTGCCAGCTGGGAATTAAATATAAAACCATCCCTGGTGTTCATTGGTTCCCCACCCATGGCACCGGGCACCCCCACTCACTGTATCTGTATGCACGGTGCTGTGGGTGTCTACAATGACCAGCACAGCCTTCTTCACACCTCCTTGGCTGGCCGCTGTATGTACAGGCACAGAGAACACCTTGTACGTATAGAACAGGGCATGTCACACTGTCATATAAATATGAGGCACACACCATGCCTGTACATACAACAGCCAGCCAAGGAGGTGTGAGCAGGGCTATGCAAGTTATAGTAGGCACCTGTGGCACTGCAAATACAGATACAATGAGTGGGAGTACCCAGTGCCACAGGGGGCCACTGGATGCCAGGGATAGTTTGTTATTTAATTCTCAGATGATGATTAGAAGACAGGGGAGAGAACTAGCACCATGGATTCTAACTGTACACTTGGGGCTGGGGGTCAGAGAGAGGAGAAGGACCACTAGAACCAGAGAATTATATTTATAATACTGGGTTGGGGATCAGAGGGGGGGGGACCACCAGCACCAACGATTCTAATTTTACACTTGGATCTGATGATCATAGGGTGGGGGAAACACTAGCACCAGGGAATTATATTTATAATGGGTTGGGGATCAAAGGGTGGAGGACACCACTAGCATGAGGGATTCTAATTTTACACTTGGGTCTGGCAATCAGAGAGTGGGGGGGATCTCTAGCACCAGGGATTCTATTATTACACTTGGGTCTGGCAATCAGAGGGTGGTGGGACCACTAGCACCAGGGATTCTAATTTTACATTTGGGTCTGGTGATTGGAGGGTGAAAGGGGACCACTAGCACCAGGGATTATATTTAAATACTTGGTGCTGGTCATCGGAGGGAGAGGCGGACCACTGGCACCAGGGCATTTTACTTTTCATATAGGGCTGGTGGTCAGTGGGGGGTACCATAGCCACAGGAGTGGGTATGCTCCCCCAGTGGCTAACTGGCTATTTGGCTTCATTACCTCTGGCAGCCACTATGGTTGCATGGAATAAGAAGGGATTTTCATCTGCTGTATTTGTGTGGCACAAAAAGACCACACAAACCCTCTTGCACTGCACAAATCCACTGAATATTGGCTTGCATCAATATTCCTCTCCCCCCAACTATTTTCATATCCCCCCATTTGGTTTGCATGGGTGCTATCCCTGTTTTGTGGCACAACACAGCCCTTTGCATATTGAGCTCCAGCACAAAGCCTAGTTTGTATGGGCAAACGCTGTTAGCTCCCGCGCAAACTTCTGAATATTGTTCTCCTGTTTCCCTACTGCAGTCACATGGTAAAGATAAATAAACATAAACAAATAAATAAATAGAGCTATCCCAGTTGTAACAATTGGTCCTAAATGCCCATGTTCCCCAAGCCATCCACAAACTTGGGTCTTCTACTCTGTACTCTCATGATTATATCAGTATCCTGCCTCAGATGTGGGGACCAGAACTGCATACTGTACTCAACATGGGAGTGGGCCAATGATCTGTGTAAGAGAATTAGAACATCTCTATGCACAACCTGCTGATAAGGTATCTCTTGATACATGTCATGATTTAATTAGCCTTGCTAGCTGCTGCCTCACACTGCTGTTTTTGCTTAAGTGGTTGCTATTCAGTGCTCAGAAATCTTTTACCTGCTTGATTTCAGTAACTTCCATGTCATTCATGTAATATTTTGCATTCATTTTCTTTTTTTTCCCTAACTGTATCACCTTGCATTTCTCAGCATTGGTATCTGCCAATTAGTTCCTCATTTTCCAAACCTGTCTAGACTCTTCTAAATTTTGCTGATCTCGTGCTGTGATGTAACTTCCCTTTCCATCTTGGTGATACCTGCAAATGTGGGGATCCAGCTACTAGCAACTATGTTCACATTACTTATGAATATACTGAGCAATGTAGGTTACATAACCAACACCTGTGGAACCCCACTGGTCACTGTTTTCCATGCAAATTGGTTACATTATTAATGACGTTTTGCTTCCTAACCCCTGCAACTTGTTTTAAACCTATTGAAGCACACCAGCAGTTATACCTACTGTAGGTGACTTAGTTCATGAACCAACCCCTGTATGATACATTATCAAATGCTTTGCGGAAATCCAGCAATACAACATCCACAGAATTTCTCACTTTTAAATTCCTTGATGAGATTTAAAAAAAAATGGTTTGCTTAGCATGATTTCCCCTGACATAATTAATATGGTGCTACCAGACTCAAGTTGTTGTTTTATGTTTAACAATTTAGTTTCTCATGGCTGTCTCCAGCAGCTTCCCCAGCATTAAAATATAACTGATCAGCCTATATCATAGTTCCCTGGTTCAGCCCTGGTGTCTTGTTTAGATATTGGTACCACACAGGCATTAGGCTTGGTCCCATAACCTACAGTATATTGGAAATCTACAGCACACCGCTGACAGCATCCATAATACTATCTAATCATGACTCCAACACAAGCTATAGTTAATACTAACCTATTAGGATGTAGGTACCTACCATATAAAAGTAAGGTATCAGGGACAAGCTATAAGATTATTGTTATGATTCATTGGGAAAATATATGCACTGTACTAATAATGTATTACTTTGTTCTAATTCTAACACATATTGTGATCTTCTGAGAAGTCTTATGTATGCTTACAATGCCACCATGCAGATTTATGTAACACCACACTTGTTTTCTACGATTTGTGAAAACCCTTTGTATTCACAATTTTAGATGACCTTACTACAAATGTATATCTTTGATAACAAGGAGCTACCTAGCATTTTGGCCAATAGGGCTTGTCTGTAATTCTAATGTGTGTAAGAAGAATGTGTTGCTATAGTAATTATTTATAGTATAAGAACTGCTGTAAGATGTTTTTGCCCCAAGCCCATCTTCATATCCCAGGATATAGGGAATACTCTGGTTCCCGGTATCTAGGTAAGATTACTTTGTAGGCATTGGTTCTGATTTTGTGTAATAAACCTGTTTATTACTCACTAATGCCACTTGTCTACAGTCTCTTCTGTTAGCCTCTGACCAACAAGAACCTGAAAGGTAGTACGTCCTCTACATTTTGGCAACCACGAGCAGATGGTCAGCAGAGTTAACACAGATTCATAATTCATCTGGCATACAAACTGGTTGTAAGAAGGTTTGCTCTTCCCTTTCTGTACACTCCGTAGCACCCTCCAAAGTCTGGCTGCACACTGGGCAAGAATGACAATTTTTCACCTTGCCCCATAGCAGTTTTGAATTGTAGGACTGCAGAGTACAGATGCCTGACCGTCCTTTGGTTTAACTGATGTAGAGCGATACACAGTGGGGCACCACTGAAGTGTTATTTTGTGTTTCCCTACCATATCTAATATCTGTGCAGATTTCAGGCTTGATACCCTGAGTTTTCTTTCCTCCCATGGGGGCTGAAGTGACTTCGTGCAGGACACAAAACTATCAGAAATCCCAATACAAGGGATCTCCACCCAGTACTCGGAAATGCAACTAACAGCTAAGAAACACACCCACAAGAGTCTGTTGGTTGTGGCCCTATTCGCTGCTTTAAAAGCATTAGAATTAAGGTTACATTCCCTTAAATTGCAAAACTCAGCTTTAAAAAAAGAGTTGGGCTTACAGTCTACTGAAATGATCAGAAAGAAGCAGAAAATGGATGAAGAACTCCAAACTCTGTGCTGTATGAATGAGACACCTTTGCATTGTGCTGTATAGGATAATGAATGAGTTATGTATGTTGAGGGAGGACTGTGACAGGTTGAAGCAGAATAAGAGGCAGATATTGCAGACGAATGATTTGTTGAGTGAAACAAATGAGACATTGTGAGATGAGAATGAGAAGTTGCAAGAGGATCTGAAAAGGGTAAGTGGTGAATTGGACAGGGAGCTTAGGGACAAATGCAAACTCAGTGCCATGCATAGAGTGTTACAGAAAGAGATTACTAGAGGTGTAGGACAGAACAATGCTAAAGTTAGTCATAAACACCGTACAGCCAAGATGGCAAAGCTGCACCACCAAAGAGAGGTGTTGGCTGGTCATGTCAAAGTCATGGATGGAGTCCATTACCCACCCATTGACATTGTGTCATCCAATGATGCCAATATGGATGATGACAGCATTCAAGATGTTGGCCTCAGAGCCACCCTTAAAATGGTGATCCCATGTACACCACTCACAAGATGGTGTTCCCAAACATTACTTCTAATATGGCAACTCTCATGTGCATCACCAAGATGGCAACCCCATGATAGTGGGGGGGGGGGGGCGGAGACATCCTCCACCTATTGCCATCCTAAAAAAAGGAAGACAAATCCAAAGTTGATCTTTTGATTGAGATGGCACTCTCCAAGCCTTGAATGATAGAGGAACAGCAAACTCTCTTTCAGGAACACATGCAGGCCATGCTAGAAAAAACAGCAACCCATGAGCCATTGTTCCATACTGTGGCTGATGCCACAGCACAGGCCACCCTCCATGGTGCACATGTATTCTCCCCATTACCCAACCAACAAAGTAGTTGTAAACATCCCTCTTCAGTCAGTCCACTATGTTCAGCAAATCACTGATAGTACAGGCTGCATGGGCTTGAGTGACAACCTCAGCTGTTACTTGGAAAAGGTCCATTCTAAATGTGAAATGCTTAGTCTCCCTGCTGACTACCAAGTCCAGATTCTCCAATAAACTGTTGACCCCAGCCTCTGGGGGAAACTTCTGAAAGAAACCAAATGGCTCATTAATACAAATTTCGATGACGTTAAAGTGGCCGTCATGTTTGCTCATTCACCTGGTGTGGTTGACGTCATGCTGGCCTACCCCATCAATCAGTATACCAAGGAGAGCCTGATGTCATACCACCAGCAGTTATGGTTAACACACTGCACTGGCAAGATTCTCTCAGAGGAAGGAGCCAGCTAGGACCAAATCAAGTACAAGTCCTTGTTTATCCAGAACTTGATTCCAGCAGTCAGTGACAAGGTTGAACCAGTGGTATTTCCCCAAACCAACAAATCTGAGGATATCCTCATGAGAACAAAATGAGTTTTCCAGTTCTACTTGCAGGATCTCAGCTTTGGATTGAAACCTAAGGTGGCCATGATGCAACACACCAGCGCGCCCACGACTCATTACACTGTGAAGGGCAAGGCCCAGGATGGGAAGGCCACTGCCTCTGACAACAGACAACCCCATGGGGGGGTATGGAACAAAAAACAGAAACAGGCGGAAGGGAACAACTTCAACCAAAACAGTAATCAGAGCAACCGGAATTACTGTACTGGCCTGTCCTACTTGTATTCAATGTCATTAAGCCTGTCTGTGGATACTCACTGGACAGCATTGATTGGTCCTTTACTTTGGTCTCTGAACTTTCTTCAAATGGAACTCTTAATCCTAGTGCAACCAATTCTACTTCATCGACTTCATCACCAGTCAGCCAGACTGGGCATCTCTACAAGGATTACTAGGAGGACGTTCAACGTTTCAACACCAGGATGACAAATTCATCTTTCACCTGTCCTATTCAACTTCCTAAATGGTGGATTCCACAAGGGAGATTGTCACACAACTCTGACGGCCAATATTGTGTAGTCATTAATCATAAATCTAATACATATAGTAATAAACAATGTGATATTATTGCACCTAACTTTTGTTTTATTCCTCATCAAACTACAGTTATTGGTCATACTGTCATAACCCCTGTTCCCATCCTGGAACCAGATATCATTAACAGCCCCTGAATATTTGCTTGCTCTGTCTCAGTATTTACCCATTTTGAATGTTCACATTGACCCACATCATTTGGCACCCAGAACACTTTTAGATAGAAAGAATACTCACCTCTTCCACATCAGCAATAAAATCTCCAAGGCTGGAGATGCTCTTAATACCCTTATCCAAGATGGTGACCTTAGCACCGCACTCTCCAACACCTCGTTAGAATTAACTTTCAAAGGTTTTGGGATTATACAAGTATTTTTGATATTTTTTGCAGTTAATCTTTTTATTAGTTTAAACATATGGTAAGGGAAACAGTTACATAGTTTTACAGCATAGTAAGTGGTACAGCAATCTCAGATAGTTAATGCATTGATGTGTTCTGTATTAACAGCAGTATAGTAGAGGGTTACAAGTAATGTAGGTATAAGGGTTAAACAGTATTCTAAGTCAGGAATTTGAAAAATATAGAAATCATATTACTGCTTTAATATGAAACAAAAACCACAGTCCTTGCTGTAGGATATAGGAGAAAGAGAGAAAAAGTAGGAGTTTAAAAGATCAACAATAACAGTTTAGCATATAAAAGTCTAATAAAGAGAGAGACGCCATCATTATGAAATGTCATATAGTGATTAAGTGATGAATTATAATCTAGCAAGTTATACAACAAATGTAATTTTAAATTATCCAGACTTCAAGTAGTTTAGGTAGTCCTGCCAACACAGTTTATATTCATGCAGTCGGTCTACAGCAAGATAAGAGAGATATTCCGAAGAAGCGTGTTGGGATAAACTATTAAGGATGTCCACAATGTTAGGTATAATGGGGGATTTCCAATACATTAAAATAAGTTGTTGCACTTGCATAAAAAGTATATTTAACCATCTGTGTTGAAATTTAGATGTTGTTTTGTTGGTGGGACTAATGATATCAAGTAAAAAATATTTAGGGTCAAATGGGAATTTGTGACCTACAATTGTTGATGCAAGTTGGTAAACAGATTGCCATAGTTTGTATATAGGCTTACATTGACATAACATGTGAAACAAGTCACCACCTGAAGAATTACAGCGAAAACAAAGATAATTATTTATTAGGCCAATACAGTATAATATTGTTGGTGTGCTATACCAAAGATGAAGAATTTTGAATTGGATAAGCAAGCTGTGTATATCCTTAAAGGTATTATGACAAAAAGTCCAACTATTCCATTTAAACCAGTCTATGTATCTTCCTGTTTTCTTCACTGATCATTCTTCCTCGGGAGAGAGGAGGCTACACAGTTTAGATGTTAAAAGAGCCCTTGGTTACTACATAGAGCGTACCAAGGGTCACAGGTTTAACTCCCTCCAGTTGTTCCTCTCTTATGGAGAAGTAGGAAAGGGCAGACCTGCCACCAAGAGATCTATTGCCAGGTGGATCGCGTCTTGTATACAATTCTGCTATGAAAAATTGGGAAAAACTCCACCCTCAGGCTTGAGGGCTCATTCCACAAGAGGTACAGCTGCTTCCCTGGCTGCTGCTAGGGATATCCCTCTCTTAGAAATTTGTCGAGCAGCCACCTGAAAACAGTACATACCTTTACCAAGCATTACTCTCTGGATATCCAGGCTAGGAGTGATGCTCGGTTTGGCACAACAGTACTTCAGAGTCCATTCCCAAAGTAGGTTCTGTCCCTCCTCCATGGAGGTACTGCTTGGAAGTCTGCAATTGTCAAAATACAGCAAGACTTCAAGTTGTTTGAAGAAAAAATTACTCACCTTAGTAATTATGTTTCTTCTAATGGAGTCTTGCTGTATTCTGACCTCCCTTCCTCCCTGCCTCCCCTCTCAGAACCTGGTTTTGAGAAGTGGGTGGGCAGGTGCAGTGTTGCACCTCAGGGGTGCTCTTTTTACACCCTCTTTTGTGTGGGTGTTTATCTTGTTATATTCCTATTTAGTTTGGGTTTTGAATTTTGGGTTTCCTGACTTGAGTCTTCTTTTGGTAGTCCAAAACTTTTTCTTGCCAGTTGGCTATTAAAAATTTTGTTTTACAGTTTCCACATAGAATACTATGTGAGTGCTGCTTGTAAGAGTCTGACGGTTGGCGTTCGGGGGGGCAGAAAGGGACATCGGCTGAGCTCGAGCTCGGCATTCTGTGCTCTGCATGGAAGGGTTGGGCCTTTGTTCTCCGGGGCAGTTTGAAGGCTGGGGCTGGCTGCACTTGTCAGAATACAGCGAGACTCCGATAGATTAAACATAATTACTAAGGTGAGTAATTTTTTTCTTTCTTCCCAGGAAATACAATCTCCTGTCCTCCTCCCAGGGGCAGATCTGGTACCCCAGTCTCCAGTCTCTCAACCTCAAGGCCTGGCTCTTGAAGAGTTAGAATATGCAGCACTACATTTCTCTGTGGGAGTTCTAGATATTCTGAAGGTCTCCAGGAAACCTTCCACTAGAAAAACTTACAATTCCAAATGGAAGAGGTTCAGTATTGGGTGCTCTCAGAAGGACATTGTGCCTGAGTCTACAGACATCTCCACAGCCTTAGATTATCTAGTTCATCTGAATGGTCTAGGCCTTAGGCCTGCAACTCTGAAGGTTCATCTAGCAGCTGTCTCTGCATTCCTTTCAGCATGGAAGGGCTCTTCCCTGGCATCTCTTCCTGTTTTAAGGAGGTTATTCAAAGGTCTGGTTCACATTAACCCTCCCTTTAGAGATCCTACTCCGCCTTGCATGGGTGTAGGCAGGCATACTCCAAGCACTCCATGGTGTGCAATTTTATTTAAGGGGGGGTAGGTAGCAAATAAGTCCTGAACTGCTTCATTTTTCCATGAAAACTAACAAAGAATGTATTGAACCTTTCTGTAATTTTATTCATAGGAGTCAAAACTAGAAGGACTGGTCACTAATACTCTCTTTCCATCCCAAGGACAATACAACTTTACAGGCTCTGGGCTGGTATGGGTGTGTCTTAGGGAACAATGCGTGGCATTTGTATTTGCCCATGCATGGCAACAACCATTGTCATGAGACATAAAAGTTGTATTTATTGTGCCAAATGAGGCAACAAACATGGTCCTGGTGTACATTTGTATATTGTCTGGCTACACCGGGGGGGGCTCACCCTAACAAGGGGGGGTAACAGTGAGTCCACTCAGTGTGTGCAGATCTGAAATACCTGGCTACACCCCTGCTACCTTGGGATCTTAATGTCTACATTGCTCAGCTTATGCAGTCACCCTTTCAACCTCTGGCTTCAGCTGAGTTGAAGTACTTAACCTGGAAAACTGTGTTCCTGGTAGCTATTACTTCTGCCAGGCAGATTAGTGAATTGCTGGCTCTGTCAGTTGAACCTGACTTCATATCCTTCCATAGGGATAAAGTGGTCTTAAGAACCAATTGGAGGTTCTTGCCCAAAGTGGTATCGGATTTTCATCTGAACCAGTCTGTATTTCTCCCTGTGTTTTTCACTGACCAGTCTTCTTCAGGGGAAAGAATATTACACAGTTTGGATGTTTAAAAGGGCTCTTAATTACTACATAGAGCATACTGAGGCACACAGAAATGACTGTCTTCAATTGTTTCTCACTTATGGTGAAGTGGGGAAAGGTAAGCCTGCCACTAAAAGAACTATTGCCAGGTGGATTGTTTCTTGTATACAATTCTGCTATGACAAATTGGGTTGAACACCCCCTTCAGGCCTGAGGGCTCACTCGACTAGGGGTACATCTGCTACTCTAGCTGAAGCCAGAGATGTACCCTTGTTAGAGATCTGTAAAGCAGCCACGTGGAAAACAGTACATACATTCACCAAGCATTACTCGCCGGACAACCAGGCTAGGAGTGATGCTAGGTTTAGCACAGCAGTACTGCAGAGCTTGTTCCCAAAGTAGGTTTTGCATTCCCTCCTCCATAGGGAACTGCTTGGTAGTCTGCATTATGACAGAATACAGCAAGACCTCATATTGTTTGAAGAAAAAATTACTCACCATAGTAATGTTGTTTCTTCTAATGGAGTCTTGCTGTATTCTGACCTCCTCCCCTCACAGAACCTTGTTTTTGGGAAGTGGGCTGGCAGGTACAGTGTTGCACCT
Organism: Neoceratodus forsteri; assembly: GCA_016271365.2. NCBI lineage: Eukaryota > Metazoa > Chordata > Ceratodontiformes > Ceratodontidae > Neoceratodus > Neoceratodus forsteri. The sequence goes on along the minus strand of CM057453.1, from coordinate 1,173,321,075 downwards.
CAGGGGTGTACCTTGTACCCTCCCTCTTAAGGGTGGGGTAGCTGTTATGGTTACTTTTCTTGTGTTTTTATAGTTGAATATTGTCACTACCTTTCCTTCTTGGGTTCTCGACTTGAGTCTTTTTGGACCCAAATTTTTCGCCCTTTGGCTATATGTTTTGAACAATTTCCATAGTATAGTACTTAGTTAGTTTGCTCATAAGAATTTGATGGTTACACTGGGAAGTACCACAGACAGAGGTTTGAAAACCGAGCTCAAGCTCAACGTTCTGTGCTTCTGCATAGAGTTAACTCTTTCCTCTCTGGGGCAGTTCAAGTTCTGGGGCTAACTGCATTATGTCAGAATACAGCAAGACTCCATTAGAAGAAACAACATTACTATGGTGAGTAATTTTTTTCGTTCAGTACATGGCCCAATTGTTCACCGCACAACATTTTTTTTTTAATGCCACCAAATTTCACCCCTCCCCCCATGCCTTGGCCGCGCATGCGCATGTGGAGGCATGTGCACGCTGTGTTACCGAGGCACCCTCCCACTACTTGCCACCCCCGCCTGCCTGTGCTGTCCATCAGACCTCCACCTAATGGCAGCAGAACGAGGGGATGAGGCAATAGATATCCTCCCTGGGAGAGGGGAGCTGCCATTATGGCTGCTCAGTCCTGCTTCTCCCACTCCGGATGGCTTTCCAACAACCCTGCCTCATTCCTGATCCTGGGTTGCTGGCATTGGGCAAGGCTGGACGCCTCTGTCCTCTGTCAGTGGGCCAGCACAGTAAAAGTGTTTTTAAAGGTCTTTCCAGCAAGAGAGGCGCTCCTCATGGAGAAGGGCATACATGCTCATCCATATCTGGACTGACTCATTGGTGCACAGTGTCTGACTGCAGCACTGGAGGCAATGTTGATAGTCACCAAAGCATTGCATTATCACAAGTGCATAAGCAATGGCCGGTCTGCTGGTGCTGACTGCCTGAGTCGGGACCTACTTGGGCTGTTGGCGGGTCGGCCAGGGGGAGGAGGATTAAGCTTCTGGGAACTGCTGTTCTCTGGGGAAGGGGTGGTGCAGAGCCCAGTGTTAGCTTGGCCCCTAGTGGTGATTATGTGGTAGGGTACAGTGATCATAGTGTGCATGGTGCTGTCATTGATGCCATTGCATGTTTGCTCTGGGGCGCCAGTGGGACGGGAGAAGAAGAATTAAGGAAACTCTCCCATCTAGTCAAATTAACCAGCCTGGGAGTGGGTCCCAGGGTGGTAGCCCGGGTAAAACATTGGCTGGACAACAGGACACAGAAGATAATTGTAAATGGAGTCCACTCTGAAGAAAGAGGGGTTACTAGTGGGGCTCCACAGGGTTCAGTATTGGGTCCAGTCCTTTTTAATGTCTTCATAAGTGACAGAGGGACTGGAAGGAAAAGTATGCCTCTTTGCAGATGACACAAAGATCTGCAACAGGGTTGATACACAAGGAGGCATGGAAAGGATGAGAAGGGACTTGGCAAGGTTGGAGGAATGGTCAGAAGTATGGCAGCTAGGATTCAATGCAAAGAAGTGTAAAATAATGCACCTGGGAAACAAGAACCCAGGGGAAGAATACACAATGGGGGGGTAGTAACAACAGCAAAGGAAAAAGACCTGGGGGTAATCATATCAGATGACCTTAAGGTTAGCAAGCAATGTGAGAAGGCATTAGGGAGGGCTGGGATTATACTGGGATGCATAGGGAAAGGCATCAGCAGCAGAAAATGGGAAGTTGTTATCCCTCTGTACAGACAGTTGGTGAGACCCCATCTGGAGTACTGTGTCCAGTTCTGGAGACCCCATCTCCGCAAGGACATAGACAGGATAGAGGCAGTCCAGAGGAGGGCAACTAAAATGGTGCAGGGTCTGCAAGAGAAGCCGTATGAGGAGAGACTAAAGGAGCTTAATATGTATACTTTTGAGGAAAGAAGGGAGAGGGGGGACATGATAGAAACTTTTAAGTGCCTCAGTGGAATCAACAAAGTCCAAGAGGGTAGCATCTTTCAGAAAAAGAGACAAGCAAGAACAAGGGGACACAATTTAAAGATGGGGAGAGGATCAGGGGCAATGTGAGGAAGTATTATTTCACAGAGAGAGTAGTGGAGGCATGGAACAGCCTTCCTGAGGAGGTTGTGGGGTCTAAAACTGTGGGAGAATTCAAGAATGCATGGGACAGACATAAGGCAATTCTTGTGGGGGGTAGGAAGAAATAGGCTGTTGGGTAACTAGGATCTGTGGCCTATCCTGTAGGTAGGGAAATGGGCAGACTAGATGGGCCAAGTGGTCTTTATCTACCGTCAAAGTCTATGTTTCTATGTTTCTATTATTCCATTGTGAATCAGCTATATTATATTTTAGAGCTGCGCTCCATTTGGTTTTGGATGCATGGGATTGGTTAGGTAGATTGTCTCTGATGTCTTTATATATTCTACTAGTCAAACCAGATAAAGTGTTGGTCCAATGAGAAATATAGTAATCAAAATGGGATTATTTTGATAGTTTTTGTAAAAGAGTGGAACATGCACAGCACAGATGTAGAAATTTCCAGAATTCATGTTTAGGTATTCCCCAATTTATCCTGTAATTCAGAGAATGAGTTTAAATTTAGAGAATTATTACCTAGAATATCACCAAGAAAGTGTATGCCTTTATTTTCCCATGAGTGGCAGAATAACTGGTGATTATCAAGAGAAATATTGTGATTCCCCCAGATGGGGACATAGAAGAGGGGAGGGTTAGATTTTAGCCATTTGTGAAGTTTAAATCAGTAATGAACTGAAGGAGCAATGGTAGGGTGATCTTTTTTAATTTAGAGGGTAAAGTGTTATAAATGAAATGAGTAGGGATATTTCCGGGAGTTAATGAAGATTCCATTTCCACCCATAAGGGAGTTTTGGATGTTGGTCTAACAAACCATCTAATGGTTTGAGAAGAATGAAAAGCCCATAAATAAGCTAAGAACTAAGGCATCCCAAAGCCACCTCTAGACCAGTGAGAGTGGAGCTTGTTTTGGCTAAATCTTGGTATGTTTCCTTCTCAGATAAAATTACCTATCAATTTGTCTATTTTAACTAAAAAGGTGGAAGGTAAGGTTAGAGGAATATTAGCAAAGAGGTAAAGTATTTTAGATGCTATAGACATTTTAATTGCAGCTATCTTACCAGGGAAGGACACATTTAGTAGTTTCCATCTGTCTAAGGTGGTTTTAATGTTGGATAGTAAAGGGTTAAGATTTACTTCCCATATCTTATGTAGGTTCGGGGTAAGTTTTATGCCTAGGCATGTAATACCTTGGGGGCTCATTGAAAACCTAGAAGATCATTCATAATAGGTTTGCAGAAAGTATTCAAAGGGATGACTTCAGATTTATTGTAATTTAGTGTTAATCCAGAAAGATTAATGAAATTGTTAAGTAAATTAACAAGAGTTTGGGCAGTAGCTTCTAAATTTTCTAACAAAATTAGGCGGTCATCAGCATAGGATAATGATGCATATCAGGAGCCGCCGATAGGAATGCCTTTAATACTACTGGTCTGTCGAAGGGTGGCTGTCAAGGGTTCCATGGCTAGAATAAATAAGGATGGCGATAAAGCACATCCCTGTCTGGTCCCTTTAGCTAGATGAAATGATGGGGAAAGTATAGAATTAGTGAAGACTTTGGCAGAGGGAGCAGTATATAGCAATTTAATCCAGAAGCAGAAATGATCGCTGATACCAAAATGTGATACTGTAAAACCTGATATAGATAGTTCCAACTTAGAGAATCAAAAGCTTTTTCAAAATCAATGGCAATTTCTGCTGCAGGGGATTTTAGAGATTTGGCTTTATTCATAAGATTAAATAGAGACCGTAAATGGTCTGAGCCAGTTCTATTTTTAACAACACCTGTTTGAGATCGATGAACCAATTTGGGGACAAGGGGTTCCAGATGTAGAGTTAAAAGTCTGGCAAAAAATCTTACCGTCAGCACTTAGTAGAGAAATTGAGTGATAATTAGATGGATGGGAGGGATCCTTGTCTTTCTTTGGGAGCACTGTTATAACTGATTAAGTCATAGTAGGGGGTAGTTTACCAAGATGGGTAGATTCCTGAAATACTTTACAGAGTAAAGGACAAAGTATGTCAGAAAGAGGTTTATAAAAATCAACAGGGAAGCCATCTCCCCCTGGAGTTTTGCCAGATTTAAGGGATGATAATGCATCCTGAGTTTCTTGCAGTGTAAAAATTTATCTAATAGTTCAGTATCTTGTTTAGAAAGCTGGGGGAGTGAGACCTTATTAAAAAAGTTTTGAATTTGAATAGTTTGTACCGGGGGTTGGGGTGTGTATACTTTTTTATACTATGACATCATGATATTATTTATAGTGGGACTATCAGTATGTATTTGGTCAAGATTGTCTTTTAAGCTAGAAATATGTCATTCCATTTGTTGAGTTTGTTGTAGTTTACCACCTTTATCTCCTTGTTCCCAGAATTTGTGTTTGAATTTAAATAGGGCTAGTTCTGTTTTTTGGGAGATAAGCTCATTAATTTTCATAAGTAATTGTAATATTTCTAAATGAAGAGGGGAGTTGGGATTGGGGTGCATTGTGTTAAAATATTGATTTTCTTTACTTTTAAGTTGTTTTTCCATAGTGAAAAGTTGTTGCTCTTAGCCTTTTCCAATGGGCTGCATAGCCTATAATTTGCCCATGAATTGTGGCTTTGAGTACTTCCCAAGTTACACTCATGGAAGTGTCTGAGGGATTATTATGAGACAGAAAATCTTGTATTTGTAATTTTACCCACAATAAGAATGCCGGGACTTTAAGTAATACTGGGTCTAACCACCATGAGGGAGATTTAAGAGAGGGAGGGCCCCAGATAAAATGTAACTTTACAGGTGAGTGGTCAGACATAAGTAAGGGCAGAATAGAAGATTCAATTATATTTTCAGTAATTGTAGGTGATGAAAACCAATAGTCAATCCTACTATAGGATTTATGTAAAGCTGAATAAAATGTAAATCATCATTCTCTGGGGTGAAAAAGTTTCCAGGTATCTGATAAACCAAGGTCTTTCATTAATTGCGAGAGAGCGTTTATGCTTCTAGGATGTGCATCAGAGGATGTATTACATCTATCTAGGCAGGCATCTATTGTAAGATTGAAGTCACCACCCATTAGTATAGGAGAATTGTTTGGGTTATTCAGAGTTATTTGTTGGTCTAAATTATGAAAGAATTCAGGATTATCAGAATTTGGAGCATAGACCTTAACTAGAGTTAAGGGTCCAGAAAGAGTATCAAAAGAGGCAATCACCCATCTGCCTTCTGTATCACTGATAGTATTTAAAAGAGACCATTTTAGATTTTATGAAGTAATATTGCAACCCCATACTTTTTGGAAGAAAATGAGGAGGCATATAGGTGACTGACTCAATCATGTTTAAGTCTGTCGTTATCCTCTGCTAGAAGCTTAGTTTCTTGCAAAAATGTTATTTTTGCCTTATGTTTTTTAAGATGGTTTAATACTTGTTTAAGTTTGCTAGGTGTGTGAGTCCCTTTACATTCCACGTATAAAGTAATAAGTCAGTCATGGTAGCAAGATAAGAAAATGAATGTAGTAGGGTTTATAGAGAAATCAGGAATCAACACACCAAGCAAAAGGGAAAAGATGAGTAGGCTAAAGCAGATGATAACTACAGGCCAAACATTGATTATTAACCTATAATTAAGGTCAGGGTGACAGAGCAAAGGTAGACAGGACTAATAAGTAATAATGAACATAAGGATTTTAAAGGACCAGCATGCATGTCTCTCTAAATTGTAACCTATAAAAAAAAACATTAACAATTTAAACCAATTGGTTATTATATAATAACATGGTATATTCATTTTAGACGTGTAGGGAGATATGGGTCAGTAAAAAAAATATTAAGACCCTCTCTCATCACATCAGGGTGAGCTTTGTAAGATAGGTGCTCAGGAAAGTGTGTAGTCCACACTTCTTATTCTATCAATGTCTCTTATTTTTATAGAAGTATTGTAAGACAGAAGTTGCTTGAACACAAATTAAGTCAAACTTGTTAGATTTTCAGAGTGTTACCTTATATCTCACTGTCACCTTATAAGTAAAAAAAGAAAAAAAAAAAGACCGAATAATAATTCCAAGTTCTGGTGGTCATATTAAGGTATTAGTAGCTAATTAACTATTGCGCTAGCCATAATATGGTATAGTTTTTTGGCACGCACATTCCTGTTTATTTCATAGGTGAATTGTATATGTCCAGAAGATGGAGGGTAGTTGGGCTACAGAAAATATGATAAAAAACAAGGGACATTTTTGATATTTTTCATGATACTAACACTCTGCTGTCTCCAGCATACTCTGAAACAACACTACGAACAACTATAGTTTCTCTACAAGGCTCGTGCAGCAGGTCTGTAATGATGCTATCAGCCATAACTTACCCATTAGTTGTTGCCTTTTCAGTAAGGCAGCAAGGGGGGGAATTGTTAGGCTTGGTCCCCCAATCTATATTGGAAATCTACAGTACACCCCTGACAGCATCCGTAGTGCTATCTAATCATGGCTCCAACATGAGCTATAATCAGTACTAACCTATTAGGGCATCGGTGCCTACCATATAAGAGTAAGTTATCAGGGAAAATCTATAAGAATATTGTTATGATTCATTTGAAAAATATATGCAATGTACTAATAATGTATTGATGTGTTCTGATTTTAACACATATTGTGATCTTCTGATAAGTCTTGTGTATACCTACACTGCCACCATGTGGATTTATGTAGCACCACAATTGTTTTCTATGATTTGTGAAAACCCTTTGTATTCACAAATTTAGCTGACCTTACTACAAATGTATATGTTTGATACTGAGAAGCCACCTAGCATTTTGGCCAATGCGGCATGTCTGTAATTCTAACGTGTGTGAGAAGAATGTGCTGTTATAATAATTATCTATGATATAACAACTGTTGTAAGATATTTTTGCCCCGAGTCTATCTTCATATCCTGGGGTAAAGGGAATACTTTGGTTCCCGGTATTTAGGCAACATTCCATGTAGGGCTCGGTTCTGATTTTGTATAATAAACCTGTTTATTACTCACTAATGCCATTTGTCTATAGTCTGTTCTGTTAGCCTCTGACCAACAAGAACCTGAGAGGTAATACTCCTCTACACAGGCCACTTTTCCATCATTAGGCACATAGGCAAAGGCCTCACTGAATATAATTACCTTTGTTACAGAGAGTTCCTTTTCTAACTTCTGCACAGTCTTTGGATTTATTCCATTGGACCCAGTGGCTTATCTACATTTACCATCACCTATGTCCTGATCCTTACGTTGATGGCATGCTTTGTATTTTTCTCATCATATTCATGTATTTGAATAGTTTGTTATTACAGGATATAGCCTCAAGTGCAATCTGTTCCTATAGCACTTGTTCTGCATCTTTTATTCTGGATTTGCTCTGTTTGAGCTTGTCTCTGTAGTTCTATTGGTTTTCTCTAGTTTCATGTATTTTACTTTTCCTGTATGGTGCATTTTTCTTCCTAATTACTTCAAGTACTTAATGTACCTCCCACTTTGGTCTGCATCCTTCACTGTTAAACTTATGTCTCTGAGGGATCAATCTTGCTTTAAACAGTTTATCTGTTTTAAAGGATGTTCCGCTGTTGTTGAATACAGATGCCTGTGTGTGGTTTCCCAGGGTATCTGTGTTGTGGGCTCCCTCATTTTCATAAAATCTGCCTTAGGTAGGAACACAGTATAGGTCATTCTCTTGTGTTTTCCCTGTTCTATCCAGTAATGAGTCTGATGATTTTATGGTCACTGTTTGCTACAGTTTCTCCAAACTCCACTTCTTTCACCACATCATCCTTGTTGCTAAAGATTAGGTCTAGTGCCGCTTGATCCTCAGTGGTTCTTAAACCACATTGCATCAGGTAACAGTCTTTCACAAGATCCAGAAATGTCCTATTGTGCTTGAACATAGCTGTTCTGTCCTTCTAGTATATATAGGGGTAGGTGACATTACTCATCAGAAGTATACTTCATTTCCAAATAGCTTTTGATATACCATTGCAGCCAAAGACATGACCAGATATTTCATGACATTTCTGTGATATCTTTAGAGAAATTCCCTGCCTGCCTGCAGTACCACCAAAGGGCCTCTAGCGGGAATCTCTTTAAAATATTTGGAAATATCTAATCAAGTCTTTGGCTGTAAATCACTGCCAGGCCACATCCCTTTTTACCTGGTCTGTCCTTTCTTAATTGTTTGTAGTTGGCTTTCTCTATTCCCCAGGGCCCATTCACACCCCCACCATGTATCCATTATTTCTATTATGCTCAGCTGCTCCAGAGAGATAAGTGTCTCCAGTTCACAAATTGTGTTTCTTAGATTCAGTGCATTTTGTGAATATACTTCCAGTTCAGATCATGTCTGGTTTCTTGTTCTGCTTCTCAGATTCTGCTATAGCATCAGTCACCTTTTTTGTCTCCCTTTCTCATGTAGTTGTCTCTAAATTATATCATGTGTGTTTCCATTTTAACTGTGGCCACCTAAACCTTATTCTGTGTCCCTTCCTTCCCCTCTGTTTTTAAAGCCTTCTATGTGATTCTGTTAACTCAGTTCCCAAGTATTCTGGAGTACCTCCTTTTTTCATTTACAGTAGGTGCAGTCCGTCTCTTTTAAAAGTTATCTTTACTTGTATCAAATGTCCGTTTTCTAAGGAAGCCAATATAGCCTCTGTATGTTGCATGTGCATTATTGGTTTTCAAACTGAATGTGTAGCTTTTCTGAGAAGATGGCACCCCTTTCTCTCATTAATCTTCCTTCCAAGGTTTAGGATGTCACTCTTGGTTTTTCCTTTTTCCTTGATGGCACTGGTGTAATTTGTTCCAATATATATCACTAGCAGGGGATAATCACAGTTTGTCAATTCCTTTAGTTATATGCTTAATTATGGCTTTAGGCAAGCAGAAAAATCCATTATTTTCTATGTTTCTTCTTCGCACTTGCCATCCCATGAACCTTGGGATTGAGTCCTCAATGACCATTGTCTTCCTGATTTTTGTTTCATTCATTAATATTTGGCTTTCATTTCTTCAAGGGATTCAAGAGGAAGATGGTCACCAGGCTGGGTGTCTGTTGTCAGTGTTCTTGCTAGCACAGATTAAATTCACCTTCTGAACATTTATTTGGCTAAATTGTACACTTCTGGGAGTTTTAGGGGAATCCTGTTATTTAGCTAGCTATCTTTCTAGATGTTTTTACTGCTGGATAAGTGTGGTGCTTTAGTTAGTAAATAGTGCTTGTGTCAAGATGTAGAGAAAGAAGGGTTAGGCAGGGGATTGCAGTGAGTTAGCGTAGGAGATAGTTTTATTGTTTTTAGTGTTGTAAAGAACCTACTGCCTTAGCTCCATAGGATTTTTAAACAAACATCAAATTTAACACTGCTTCGGCAGTGTTCATGTAAAGAGAATCGAGTCACAGCAAGGACTTGCTCTGGAGTGACTGAATTGGTTGGCCAGGAACCTTTGGAAGAGGGATTCAGTTGCAGGAGGGAGTAAAATCAGCCAGAAGACCATGCTGCAGCACTGTAGTGTCAGGAGTCTCAGTGTGCTGTTGGTGGCAAGGATGAAGTGGACTCTGTATAGTTTGTGGATTGGGTAGGCTTACAAGAACCATGCTTGATCACAAAATCTCAGAACATGGGCCATGAGCGGAGTACAGTGGCAGGCTGGGAGGTGTCGGTCATGGGGCATTGGCTCATTTCATCAGTGGACTGTGGATTACTTCAGGACTGACTGGTTGTGGTGGGCAGAGATCCTAAGGATTGCAGCCAGTGAATAAATCGCACATCTGTGGTCAACCCTTCCCCCTTGTGGACTTCGTCCCCTGTAAGTACTGTACTGTGTACTTTCCATCTTTTCCAGTGAGTGATGGTGGGAACACAGCTTGTGGGATTCCACTGTTACAGAACTTGGTCTGGTTATGTGTATCATTTTCTAAAGACCATGGTGAGAGCAGTCTCTTTACCTGGCCCTGCCAGCAGTGGTGACAGTGCTGCTGTGAACCTTGATCCATTGATTCTCTGTGGTTCTGGACTTGGATGTTGATTAATAAACATTTTACAACCAACTTTTTTGGATTATCCTATGGACATAAAATGAGTTAGGATTCTCCTTATGTTTTAAGTATTACATTTGGTAGGGGGTTATTCTCTTGGGGTAGGGTGTGGGTTTAGATAGTGTATGTGTGTAGTATGAATGTGGTTAGGATGTTATTTTGTATTATAATGTGAGGATATTGGATGTATGTTTAGGGACAGGTTTTATTTTATATAACATTGATTTTAATGTATTAATTGAGTTGTACAGGGTATTTTAAGTAGTAAGTAGCTGCATGATGTGTTTGAATTCCAGATCCTTCCATGTCATCTACACAGCAACCCTGCTGTGTGACCTCCACTCTTTTCTTGATCCCCCAGCTATGGCGGTAAGATACTCTCAGGAGGTAGGCATCAGTAGGGGGCAAGTGGGCTAGTTGTGGGGTGCTGTGGGTACAGCACAGATGAGCAGTATTGGGGTGGTTAGGAGCAGAAGGTGCCTTGGGGCCAAATGGAGCCATAAGAGAGGCCTGACATGTTTAGTGCCCATCCCCAGGGTTTCCATAGGATTAAGTAGGCAGCTAGCTGTTGGGCCTGCAGTCTCTACTGGTCTCCTTCAGATTGTACTGTGCAATGCTAGATCGATAAGAAACAAGACTGCAATTATGGTAGACTTAATTTCATCATTCAGTCTGACTTGAATCATGGATACTAGGCTGGGGGACGAAGCAGGGCCAATTTTGGAGGTGTCAATCCCCACCGGGTACTCTGTAGTGCATTGCCTGAGGAGGGAATGAAGGGGTGGGATTGTAGCCATCTGTTTTAGATCCAACTTGAACTTCTCCATGCACCCAATGGGTTCTACCTCATCTTTTGAATGTGTGCTGGTGTGTGGGGGTCCAGATGTGGGCTGCAGGATTCTCCTTGTTAACCATCCTTCGGGACAGGTGGGGAATTCCTGCAGAAGGTCATGGATTTCCATGCTGACAGGGTGTTGGAGTCATCTACTGTAGATGGTTGATTCTGGGGGACTTCAATGCCTGGGTCGATGATGAATACTCACACCTTGGACATGACCTCCTCCAGTTGATGACATCACTGGGTTTAACACAAGCAGTTGCTTCTGCATCTTATCACCACGGCCACACCTTGGACTTGGTGTTCTCACTGGGGCTTGAGATCACTGACCTCAAGACTGATTGGGCCACTTGGTCCAATCATTGTGTGGTGGAGTTCTCATTTTGGGCTCCTCCCCAACAGTCTCTTCCCTGTTGAGGTGGTCCACTAATACCCTTTAAGGGGATTGTCCCTAGAGGAACTGTTGGCAGTAGTTGATTTTTCTGGTGTGAGTGCTGCTAGTGTGATTGGCATGAGCAAGGCAGTGGCAGTCTATAACAGTATTGACTCCGAGGCACTCGATGCCATTGCAGTGGCCTATATAATGATAATAATAATAAATCTTTATTTATACCGCACCTTTCTTAAAATCAAGGCACCTTACAACAATCATACATAAAAACAAAATAGCATGAATCTAAAATTGCTAAGCTCATAAAAATACAGTGACATATCATCATCAGAAATAGATCTTAGACCACAAATAGGTCTTTAAGGCCTTTTTAAATTCCTCCTTGGATGCACACTGTCGATGCTGACGGGGTAGAGAATTCCAGAGGGCAGGGGCATACATGAAAGCCTGAGCACCTGAAGATTTTAAAGAAAGCCTCAGAATCTCTAGCAAACCCTCATCCACCAAGCGGAGCGATTGCCTAGGGCAGTAGGGTACCAGAAGCTCTTTCAAGTAGTCCAGGCCCTGTCCATGTAGGGCTTTGTAAGTCAGAAGACCAACTTTAAAGGTGATCCGCCACTGTACTGGCAGCCAGTGCAGACCATGCAGAACTGGAGGAATATGACAGGTGCAAGTAGTACCTGTCAATAACCGGGCTGCAGCATTCTGCGTGAGCTGCAAGCAGCAGATGTCAACCCCAGGAAACCCTAGATAAAGGGAGTTGCAGTAGGCAAGACGCCAAGTCACAAAGGTGTGAAACAATGTAGGTAGATCACTGGACAGAACAAGGTTCTTAATCCTGGTGATGTTCCTCAGATGATAAAAGGATGATTTGACAACTGCCGACACCTGCGATCGCAGGGTCAGCTCAGTGTCAAAGATCACTCCCACGTTCCGCACCCATTCAGAGGTAGGGAGCTGGACACCTCCAAGAAAAAAATCTTGTGGGTAAACCAACTCTTGTCCCCTCTATCCCATGACCTCGGTCCACAACCATCACCTCAGTCTTCTCTGAGTTCAACTTCAGCCAGCTTGAATTCATCCAGCTAGGGATTTCAGTGAGGCAGTTGTTAAATACCAAGAGAGCTCTATCCTGGTCAGGTGCAAAAGATAGGTAGAGCTGGGTATCATCAGCATAGCAGTGAAACCTCAGCCCATACCTTCTTACAATGTCTCCGAGTGGTAGCATGTACACTGCGAACAACATGGGGGTCAACACTGAACCCTGAGGAACCCCACAAGACAGGGAGACTGTGCGGGAAGAATTAATCCCTGACACCACCCTTTGAGTTCTGCCTATAAGGAAAGATCTAAACCACCTGAGGACTGTACAAGACAGGCCACAGATGAACTCCAGGCATTTGAGAAGTACCCCATGGTCCACAGTGTCAAAAGCTGAAGAGAGATCGAGAAGAACCAAGATGGAATGTTTTTTCTGATCTCTTGCCATCAGGAGATCATTGAGCACCTGAACCAGCACTGTCTCGGTACTATGCCTCTTTCGAAAACCAGACTGGAGTGGTTCATAGATGTCATGGATGGTTAAGCGGTTCTCCAACTGTCTGGCCACTACTTTCTCAATCACCTTCCCCACAAAGGGAAGGTTAGAGATTGGTCTGTAGTTAGCATGGTAGTCTGGATTCATGGAAGCTTTCTTCAGGAGGAGCATTACCACAGCCTCCTTCGGGGAGCTAGGAAACTCACCCATCTCCATGGAGCACCAGACTATCCATGCTAGGACCGGGCTGATAGTGTCATAACAACCCTTTATCAGGGAAGTTGGGTCGGGGTCCAAACTACAGCATGTAGGATGCATACACTGGACAATCCTCATGACATTGATGAACTCTAGCCAGTCAAAGGAGCTCCAGGAGAATCTAGGGACCATGACCTAGCGCCGATCCACAGCTTCTCCCATAGAGGATGCAGGCTGGAATGCCGCTCTGATATCAGCCACCTTAGCAACAAAGAAGCGAGCAAGCTCATCACACTCAACTTGTGAAAAGGCTCTTCAAATCTGCAGACAGGCTGGGTTGCACAGTCTGACAACAGTTCAAAAGAGCTGAGCTGGCTGGTTCTGAGCAGCCGCAATCTCCCCAGACAGGAACTCTGCCTTCTTAGGGGAGATTGTGGAATGATAGAGTTGATAATGTTCCATTAATCTGAGATGGTCAGCATCAAGGGCGGATTTCCACCAACAACACTCTAATCTTCGTCCATATTGCCACATCTCCCTCAAAGTCCCATCAAACCATGGTGACCAAGGGTGAAGGGGGAGAGGAAAAACATGGACAGGAGCAATTAAATCCAGAGCTGAAGAAATGGCCTTATTATAGGCCAAAACCAAGGCATCTGGGTCATTGCTCACTCCAGAAAGCTCTGATAGGTCAAGCACCCCTGCCAGGCCCTCAGAGCTTAAATCTCGCAAAGAGCGGTACCTGACCATCTCCACAGGGGAAGGCTTATGAAGGGGGGGGTGCAAAAACCGAACTCCACAGTGTAATGATTGGACCAGCCAACATGTTCCACTCCCAAGTCGAAAGCTTCAATCCCCAGGAGGAAGATTAAGTCCAAGAAGTGACCACCTTTATGAGTGGCAGAAGTAACAACTTGTGTAAAGCCCAAGGATGTCATCAATTGGAGGAAGTGTTGTCCAAACTGCAAGAGTTCGTCTTTGACCCAGGCACTGAAGTCAGCCAGGACCATCAGCCTGGGTGACTCAAATGCCATGTCGATCACAAAGTCTGCTACTTCCTGCAGAAACCGCTTTTCATCACCTGGTGGACGCTAGATGAGAGTGGTTCTGCAACCAACACCTGCTACTACAGTATACTCAAAAGACTCAGCTCCCTCAACTGGTACACATGTGAGGCCCAGTTCGGTCTTGAAACAGACCGCAACCCCCCCTCTGCAGTCCAACCTTGGGCAGTGTAACACCGAGTACCCAGCTAGAAATGCGGCCTCTAATATAGGGCCTGCATTCTTGTCCAGCCAGATCTCGGTAATGCATGCCAGATCCACTGACCCAACAAGATCTGCAATAACTGCAGTCTTGTTCTTTATGAACCTGGCATTGGACAACACCGCTCGGGTAGGACAGGCCTCTGGAGCTGCATGGACCTCTTGCCCACCAATATTGGTGGTGCCCATGGGTATGGAAACCAGACAAGAGGGACCTCATTCCAGATTCCATTTCGCCCCAAGGCGTCTTCTGGATCTCACTACCCCAATGTGATGGCCCCGCTCATTCAACCTCCAGTGTTCGCATCCCCCAAAACCCCTCCTCCCCCTACGCACAATACTCAACACTCTACAGCGCTGGTACATCCATAACTGTAATGGAAGGGGGGAAAAGGGCAGAGGGCACGAACAGCAGAGGACGAATAGTGTACAACCGTGGGGGCAGGCCTTCTACCACATATTAAAACCAATAACATTAACACCCCCTAAAAAAAAAAAAAAACAATAATTTCTCTGACACTCCCCACCCATTCACACCGGGGGTAGATTCAGGGATGCAAAATAGTAAACCTTCCCCCAAAATAAATCAGTAAAATAAAATTAAATAAACATAAACCACCCAACCCCCATTAAACAAAATCTATAATGCAATAGATTTACAATTTGTCCCAAAAATATAAGAAAAAAAAAAAATCAAAAAGTAATTAACACAGGATCTGTGTCTTGTATTAAGGTTCAAAACCATAAAGTAACAACCCAATTTTGGACAATAAACTATAAATAGAATAATAGATAGGTTCTGGTATAGTACAAGGTAGTAATTCCATTGAGAGGTTCTGGGGACACAGAGAACCTCGAGAGTGAAGCTCGAGAGGTTTCATGTGTCCCCAGAACCTCGAGATGGAATTACTACCTTGTAATATACCAGAACCTATTTGTTATTTTTTTAATATATGGATACGAGGTGAATTGACTCACCTCCATTTAAACAGTGGAGTCAGCGGGTCCATGTGAGTGCTGGCAGGGTTCCCCAGTGCTGTGTGGATGACCGGTGTTGTGGGCTTCATTTACCGCTGCTTTTTTTAACTGTTTGTCAGCAGCGGTATCCCGCGAGCAGAAGAGCTCAAAAAAATGTTTCAAAACTGAAGAAAAACAGTTGTAGCAGCTGTTGACTGTTCACTCGCTAAGCGAGCGAGCAAGCCGCCATGTTTTCCTACTCGTTGTGCCTGCCCACATAGAAAAAGCGGCCAATCAGAGGGCACGCTTTGTAAAACATTGGGGATACACTTGCGCATGTGCTCTTCAGCTTTCTTGATAATACTATCGATCGGGTGCCAAACGATACTATTACGGCACCCGAACGATAGTATTATCACTTACCAACAGTAGTATTATCGCTCCAGGAGCGATGGTATTACAAGGATTTTTTTGTATGCTTTTTAAGCATGTTATTTTCACAATCCATATATTAAAATACAATACCCCAAATCTAACAACATACAAAAAATAAAATAAAATACCCATACCTCCCAACACTAAATACTAATACAAAAATTTAAAAATAAACCTCTTCTGACACTGCACAAATGTTTCAGTCCAACAATCAGTTCTTGAATAATAACTCTCCAGCAACCCCCTCTCACTAGGTATGCAGGGTTCAAAAGATGTTCAGACCCCCAGGCCCTTTCACAGCCTGGGAGTACTAAAGATCAGGGCACTCTCAATGCCCACAATAAGACATCCAGTAATCTGTTCATATTGGGTAAATGAGAAACAGTAAATAAAATTAATAAAATTAAGATACCCAGGCTGTCTCACTGCCAGGGAGTAGCAGAAGAAAAAAAAGACTCTCACTGTCTGAAGAAACAAAATTCAAAATCTGACCATGATTCTGGAGTGAATGGAGGACTTTTTGATGAAATGCAGTTAATAATCCACTCCTAGGAAACCCTGCCTATGAAGGCTGGCCACCAGAAAATAACTACTCTGCAGCTATAGCACTCAACTCAGACCAGCCCTCCAGCTGGCCCAGCAAAGGGCCTAAGCAGACAGCATGCCTTCTGGCCGGCTCCCCAACCTACCCAGCCCAGCCTGCCCAAGCAAAGTAGAATTCAGCAGCCAAGCCCCACCAAAATTCAGGCTCCCCAGTCCAAACAAGGAAGTTCCAAGTCAGCTATTCAGCTGGAGGAGCTGACCAAAAATCCATTATCCACAAACTCCACATTGTCAAACAGATCCATTCTATCAAAAGCTGTCCACTCTTAAAAGCCAGTCACCATCTTGCTTTCCATTTAGATTCACCTCAGCTCACACCAACTCAATCCGAAGCTTCTCTCCCACTATCTTCCTTTTGAGGCACACAACAGGTGACCACGTCCCTGTTATTAACGTTCTCCCAATACTCCAAGTATGACAAAGTTCCAGGGCTCCCGCTAACAGTTGGAGAGGTATTGGGGCAACTCTAGATGGTCTCAGTGCACACTACGGGGCCATCAATAGTGACCCAGTAACGTTCAGTAGCAAACAGTGAGCCCTACAACCACCAGATCCATCTAGCCCGAAGCAAACACTCGAAGGCGGCTGAGCAAGGGAAACGATGAAACGGGGAAAAGCAAAAAAATATACAACCCAGGTCCTCTCACTTGAGACCCCCATGGTTTGACTGGGCTCTCAAGGAGATGAAAACCAAGGGTTGAAAGTTAGAGCATTGCTGGTGGAGGATCCGGTTCATGGAGGATAAACTGGCTTTGAGAAATCACTACAGTGACTATCAAAGGGTAATCAACCATAGGAAGGCAGTGTTCCTGTCTAGGGTGATTGTTTCAGGGAAGAACATGCCAACTCAGCTCTTTCAGACTGTGAAAAGACTACTTCATACAGTCTGTCTGCAGCCAAAAAGGGCATTTTCAGCCATGCTGTGCAAAGAGTTTGCTCTGTGCTTCTCTGACAGGTTGTCCCCTATTTGATCTGGGATCTCCCCAGTTGGGCAAGATCAGCCCCACGGTGGGGGGTGTGATAGAAACAGGGGCACTGCAGTGCCATGTCATAAGAGTGGTGTAAAGACAGTACTGACAGCTAAGGCCAAGGAATAACAGCCCCTAACAAAATGGCGACCCGCAAAACACTGCTTCACAAAATCAGCAATTTTCTTTGTTTTCTGCCCCCCCCCACACCCCCAAACTATAAAAAACAAACTCTTGTGGGGTGGACACTGAGGAATTGGGACACACTCGGGATGGGGGATATGGCACCAGAGGAGGCTGGGAGGGGAAGAACGTTGCAGAGGGGCATGGGGGTAGAGATGTAAAAGAACAGGAGGGCAGGCAGAATGAGACTTAGCTCACAACACAATAAAAATAATGAAAAAAAGTATTGCCTTTAACCAGATCCAAACCCAGGACCCTCTGCCACAGAGGTGGTGATTCTCACCACTACACCTGCTGGTCAGCTCCAATGGTAGTCTACAAAGATGAACCTACATTCTCTAACTATATACTACTCCCTGCTATGACAATCATTAAAATACACGATGCCCATAACTTCAGGTAGCTCATTTTAACCATGATCATAAATCCATGTAACCCATTTTACCTTCATTCTTTTGCCTTCACCCATATTTAGTCACTCAAATTCACTCACTCATACCATGGGTTACAGCACTCCTATTGCATGGAAGGAGCTTTGACCAGTGGAGGTGCCGAGGTTGTTGAGGTGATTTCAAAGCTGTGGCTCACCTTTTGTGAACTGGACCTGGATACGCCACATCTCCTAGTGGGATACGCTGGAACTGTTGGTCCAGTGTTCACCAGAATAGTCCAGTATTCACTCTCAAAGGGGTTCTTCCCTGATGCCTTGAAGGAGGCATTAGTGAAGCCCCTTCTGAAGAAACCATCCCTCGAGCCTGACATCACGGCGAATTATAGACTTAACTTCAATCTCCCATTCTTATGGAAGGTTTCTGAGAAACTGGTGGCACTTCAGCTTGAGGCACATCTCATGGCCTTTGGCATCTATGAGCCACTCCAGTCTGGATTTAGGTCTAGGCATAGCACTGAGATGGCATTGGTTCGGGTGCAAAATGACCTCTTCATGGTGAGTGATAGGGGAGATCAGTCAATTCATGTTCTCCTCAATTTCTCATCAGTGTTTGACACCATGGGTCACATTGTGCTCCTGGATCACTTTAGAGTGTATTGTGGACTCACCAGAATTGTCATCCACTGGTATGAGCCCTATCTCTCGGGCAGGAGGCAACGGGTGGTGATAGAGAATGTTTCCTCTTCTCCAAAGCCCCTGTCATGTGGAGCGCCTCAAGGTTCTGTCCTGTCACCGATGTTGCTTGCAGTGTACATGCTGCCCCTGGGAGAGCTCATTAGATGTTAGAGTCTGGGTTTTCACTGTTATGCAGATGATACCCAGCCATATATATTGTTTGCTCCTGAAATGAATAACACTGTTGAAGTGCTGAATAATTGTCTGGCCAAGATGCAGGATTGGATGTCCTCTAACTGGCTGAGGCTGAACCCTAGCAGGACTGAGGTACTGGTGATCAAGCCTAGTCACGGGTGTGATGGGGTGCCCCTGGGGTGGTAACAGGGTTGGTTCTGGGATCTATTCCATTAATGATGTCCACTAGGGTGAGAAATCGGGGGGGGTCATCCTTGATGACAGGCTGACACTTGATTCTCAGGTGTCATCTGCCATCCAAAGTGGTTCTTACCACTTAAGGAACATTGCCCAGATTAAACCCCTAATTCCGCTTTGGACCTGCCCTCATTGGTGCATGCCTTTGTTACTTCCTTGACTTGCCTTGACTAATGATTCTACCTCATGGCTGTTTTTACTGTTCTTCATCCTCCTCCTCTGCTCCTTTCTTGACAAAGGCATCTGAGTACCTCTAACTACTCTATGTCTGCTCCCCTTCCCATATCTCCTCCTACCCTTCCCACCTTGACCATTCCTCCAATGTTTTTTTTTTGGATGTACTGTATTTTACTGGCTTATTGCAACCTTTATAATTTGTTGACCATTCTATGTAACATGTCTTGTTTTGTTTGTACATTGATGACGTCGAACCTTTGTAAAAGAGCCATTGGCTCAAAGGTATTAATTCCTAGAACAATAAACTAAACTAAACTTCCATTCTGGACTACTGTAATACACTGTACTTTGGAGTCAGTGAAGGGAACCTCTGCCGACTGCAGCTAGTGCAGAACACGGTGGCCAGGTTGCTGACAGGCCTGCCTAGGTCTTGCCATGTGATGTTGGTCCTGCAAGATCTGCATTGGCTGTCTGTCAGGTGGGGGATCATCTTCAAAGTGGGCTTGCTCACCTATACGGCCCTATATGGCTCAGGCCCTGACTACCTGTCTGACCTCCTTTCACTTGCCATCCCAGTGCACTCCCTCTGCTCCTTCACTGAGGGCCTCCTAGTGGTTCCAAGGACCAGGCTGAAGACCTCGGGTGATCACTCATTTGAGATGGCTGTCCTAGTTCTCTGGAGCTCATGCCCCAGATCTCCGAGGGAGGCCCCATCGGTGGTGACATTTAAGTGGGGTCTAAAACCTATCTTTTTTAAAAAAAAGCATATCCAGACAGTTGCTGCTGATTTTAATGTTGATCATTTATTACTATCTTAATTTAATTGTTATTAATGTATTGTATAACTTATATACTCTGTGTGTCCTTGTCTGTATAACCCTGCTTGTTTGACCCTTGTAAGGTGCCCAGAGCCCCTGGGATTGGGCACCATGTAAATAAACACTTACTTACTTACTCAATGTGTCCTGTAGTTCTTCAGTTCCCCATTTAATAGGAAGATTAAATATTTTCTTGACAGGTAATGGCGAGCATCACTACTCTTGATTACACTCTTTATGGCTTGTTTTTCTTCTCATCTGCTTCCTAAAGTGATTTAGCTTCACAGTTTAGCAAATACACAGAAGTACAGTAGGTCAGTAAGTACACAACAGACCAAAACAGGCACAGTATGGGTGGTTCTTACTAACAATCTCATAAGGATATTTTACCAAGCTGAAATGGATTGCCAGTGTGCAGCATGAACATGGTCCTCTGTGGGTCTGGTCACCTTGATGTGGTACAGAGTTATATCAGTCCATCTGACTTCTACTATGAGCCAACCATTTTCTACCCATCTTCACATTACTGATTCATTGTTACATGTGCCTGCTCTTTCACTATATGACCATTTTGTATATTGCTTCCTGTACCTCCCTTACTGTTGTCTTTTTTCAGTGCCACTTTTAATGGCACCCTCCTTCATCTGCATATGATTATGTTTTAGTGTTTCTTTAAACAAAGCTATTCTGGCCTTAAGCTGTTCAACAAATATATACTTTTCAAAGATGAAGTCCCTGTTTGATTCTTTTGTGTCTTTGAATGTGTACATTTGACAACTTCTGCAGTAGTTTAGTGCCTCCATTGTAGGAATGATTATTACTAAGATTTCTTAACTGTGTTATTGTAATTTCCATTCCACTGTATGTATGTGTGCTATGGACCAATATGCTGGTGCCAGAATAGAAAGCAAGCAGTTGTTACCCATAATGAATTTGGAAAAACCAAAATACTACTATAAAAATAAACTTACAGATTGTCTATATCTCTTCCTATATCTTAGAATCACAGATTGCCCCCTCCTTTCTCTTTCTTCTTATACTCATTCATGAGAAGACAGGGAAATAAGAGCATGCAGGACCAGGGAGCTGGCATTGAGAAGGGTTGAATCAGGAGTGTTGGGCTAAGAGAACAACCTGGAACAAATTGTAACTAGGGCAGTGTCCTCCTGCATGATTCCTATCCCAAGGAATTCCCCTGCAAGGGCACAGGTAGACAGGGACTAGCTGCCCTTGACCCTCCCCTTTAGCTGATTCTTTT
Source organism: Neoceratodus forsteri (assembly GCA_016271365.2). Taxonomy (NCBI): domain Eukaryota; kingdom Metazoa; phylum Chordata; order Ceratodontiformes; family Ceratodontidae; genus Neoceratodus; species Neoceratodus forsteri. The sequence continues at coordinate 1,173,299,794 of CM057453.1, read as the reverse complement.
TTCATGCCAGGTCTCTGAGGAACAAGAATGTGGTGAAAGCTGATTTCATTGTGGACTCCACAGCTGACTTGGTGTGTACCACTGAGATCTGGTTATGTGATGACTCCAGAGTTGTCCTGAAGGCAGCCATCCTAAAAGGTTTTTCAGTGGTTCACTGCCCAGGTACCTGGTTAGTGGGGTGGCCATCTGTTTTAGCTCCAGCTTGAACATCACAGCATACTGAGTGAATCAGGATCATTTTAATGGGCAGTCATTAAAGGCAATATAGGTAAGATTATCCTTGTGTATTGTCCAACAGGAAGAGAGAAGGAGTTCCTGCAGCAATTTGCAAGTTTATTGCACCCCTCATGTTGGATTCTCCTAACTGAGAGGATAATGGCCTATACAGGGATGATGGCTTGCATCCATCTAGGAGGGGAACTGCAGTCTTCAGTTGATAGTTTAAAGGCTACTTTGATGAACATTTAAACTAGCTGAAGGGGGTGGTAGAAGGAATTGGGGAGGCTCAAACAGAGAGTATGGAGAATCTGAGCATAGAGTAATCTTCTAGGGTGCAAAATTAATAAAGGGAACAGGGTGGTAGACATGAAGGTGGAAGAAAATGGGAGCATTAAAAACAGATGGGGGGAGAGGGAGGGTAAATAGGGAAAAAAGCAGAGTGGAAACAAAATCTGGAAAGCCATGTGTGCAAATGCTTGAAGTCTAGGAAATTAGATTCAAAACCTAGGAAACATCATGGCAGAGGCTGACCTGGATATTGTGGCCATTACCAAGTCATGGTGCACTGAAAACCATGACTGTGTCATGGTCATACAAGCCACATTCTGTTCAGGAAGGACAAGGTGGGAAGGAAAAGAAGAGGTGTAGTGCTTTATGTGAGGGAATGTATAAAAGTAATGGATATTCAGGGAACACAGGGGGAGGTATTGTGCGTCACCCTGTAGAGAGGGAATGGGGCCCCTATTCATACTGGAGGGATCTACAGACTTCCCCCACATCAGGGGGAATTAGATAAGGTACTGGTGGAAGCTATTTGCAAGATGGCAGAAAAGATGAAGGCACTGCTGGTGGAGGACTTCAACCTGCCAGATGTAGATTGGAGCCTGTCAGCTGTGGTTTCAGCTAGAAGCTGGGACATCCTGGACTCTCTGCAGGGGGCATTATGCAGGCAACTAGCAACTGAACCCACTCATGATAGGGCAAAACTGGACCTGATACTCACTAACAGCAACAGTGTTGAGGATGTCATGGCAGGAGGCCACCTTGGGACCAGTGATCACCATATGGTGTGGTTCAATATAAGGATGACTGTAGAACTGAACCACACAAGGGAAAGTGTCATGGACTTCTATACAAATGGGTGATTGCCTCAGGGTTGACCTGGAGCGGGGATGACCTGGGTGGGATGGAGGAACAGTGAGTGAAGCTAAAAAGGACCATAGTAAAGGCGGCAACCTCTGTGTCAAACAAGTGAGTAAAATCAAGAGGTTCAAAAGGTTCTCAAAAGAGGTAGCTGAAAAGGTAAAGCCTAGAAGGGTAGCATTGAAAATGTGTACGGAGACATAAAGGGAAGAGGATAAGAAATTGCATCAGGGAAAACAGAGGGAAGCAGGGAAAACAGTAAGGAGCACAGAGGCGCAAACTGAAGAAAGACTAGCCCAGGAGGTAACAAAAGGGGTCAAAGACACTTTTTAGGTATATATGTAAAAAGAGGATGACCTGGGTTGGTATTGTAAGGTGAAAAAGAGAAGGGCAGGTGCACAGAGGGAGACCAGGAAAAGTCAGACATCCTGAATAAATATTTTTGTTCAGTGCTCACAGAGGAAGAAGAGGGGTAGTGAATACAAAAAAAGCAACAGAAGCTTTGGCGGGAGGGAGGTGTACATTAGTCCTTTTTCAGAGGAAAGAGTCCTGAAGGGACTGCTAGTCTTAAGGTGGACAAAGCAATGGGGCCAGATGGGGTGCATCCAAGGGTATTGACAGAGCTCAGAGAACGTACTGGTAGCACCTCTGACAGCCCTGTTTAATGGCTCACTGGAAACAGGAGTGGTTCGGTTGAACTGGAGAAGGGAAGATAGAAACAATATAGAACTTTATGTCACTGAAAATATCAAAGTTACACAAATTCAGAATATACATAAGGAGCCAGAAGAACTGTGGGTCACCCTGGAAACAGGAAATGGGATTACCATATGAACTGGGGTTGTCTACAGACCTCCAAACCAGGGAAAGGACATAGACACATTACAGTTAGAAGATATGTCAAACATGACAGCTAAAGGGGAGGTTCTGATAATGGGAGACTTCAACATGCCAGATACAGTATGGTCAATAGCAGCCGGAACATCCACCAGAACTAGACACATAGTGGATTCCCTGAAGGGGGAAGGCCTCAAACAATTTGTACAACAACCCACAAGAGACAGGGTTATCCTGGATCTAGTACTGACTAACAGGGAAAGAATCACAGACCTCCATTTCATTTCATTTTTAATAAATGGGTTAGACCATTGAGTAAAATTCATTTAAAATGGTGACCCGTGATTAAGCAACAAAAGTTACAACAATAAATTACAATGAATAATACAAAAAAAGATACAGTACATAACATATGAACATTTTATACAATTGCATACAAAAATTACATTACTTCAACCAATTAGCCACAACAAGCCTTAGTTTGAGCTAAAAATTATTCCAAGAACCAAGTTTTTAACAACATTTCGTGAAGGATTTTTGCTATTAAACAAATTAAATTTCAAGAGCATCATATTCCAGAATTTAGGAACTAGCTGGCTGAAAAAGAAATCAGAACATTTAGTTTTTATGTTGGCTCGCGCATGCGCAGCCAACATATTGCAGTAGTAGCAGATTTGGAGGCGTGGTCAACTGTTGGGCGAATGCAGGGCACGCATCAGTAGCAGTAGTCCCTCATTTCCCAATAAGCCTGCATGCCAGCGCCATACCATGCATACATAATGTGTCGAGCACATCTAAGGAAAGGTCCGCTGTAATGCGAGCAAAGCTTGTCATACGCAGCAGACCTCCCGATGTGCTTTCCCTGGTGAGAAAAAAACATTTAACATGGCGGCACACTGCCTGCCATAATGCCGACTTCAGCGTCCCCACATAAAACATTTAGGTGGCGCCAGCTGGGATCCCATCCCAGCATGCCAAATCCCCTGAAAAATAAAAACTGTCCCGGTATTTTTTTTTAACCCTGTGAAAAAAGGAAATGGTCCCTCGCCATCTCTCTGCCTCCCTCCCACAATCCACGCTCACCCTCTGTTCACCCTGCCTCCCACAACCCCCCCTTCACCCCATGCTTACCTCTGTAGTCTGGTGCAACGATCTTCGGTGGACTGGGAACATGTCTACACTCTTCAAAGCCAACCGTGAACTGAAGAAATACCAGTAAGCTGTATAATGGCTTAAATAGGGCTTTTTCAACTTTGGTGCATATCTCGGGCATTTTTTTGAATTTTTACACCAAATTTTCAACATGGGGTTATTGGGACCCCTCCTCATGAATTCAGTCTCTGTCATGGAGTTATTCAGTCCCATAAGGTGATTTCACAGTCACTGTGCAGAATCACCTTTCGCAACTGAGTAATGAAACGACAGTGCCACTGTTCATGAGGGGGGCTATCAAAAAGCCTATGTTGCAAATTTGGTGAAAAATCCCAAAATGGTTGTTTTATGAGCGCATGCGTTGCTCTGTTTCTGTGCACGCTCGTAACTTTGTGAATTTGTAATATTTTCACTCCAAATTTTCAAAATCTGCATTTTTCCACACCTCCTGATGAACGGTGTAGCTGTCATTTTACATACCCTGGCTGAAATGTGTTTTCTCTCGTCCGGCGCAGAATAGCATGGTCGCTGTGTGAAATCAGTTTTTGGGACAGTTTGAGGAAATGACGGTGAAACTGTTCATGAGCAGAGGTCCTAAAATGCCTATGTTGAAAATTTGGTGCTGAAACTCCATAAAATGACTGTGTTACAAGCGTGCATTGCACAGTTTCCACACACCCTTGTAATTTCACAAATTTACAATATTTCCATGCCAGATGTTCAACACTGGCATTTTTTCACACCTCCTCATGAACAGTACAGCTGTCATTTTTCACATCCTGCCCAACATGTGTTTCCACACCTGTGGTGCACAATGGCGTGGTCGCTGTGGGAAATCAACTTTTGGGACAGATTCACAAAATCACAGCACCACTGTTCATGAAGGGAGGTCCCAAAATGCCTATGTTAAAAATGTGGCTAACAAACTCCCAAAAATAATTGGGTTACAGACGTGTGTTGCGCAGTTTCTATGCATGATCATGACTTCACCAATTTTTCATATTTTCACTCCAGATTTTCCATGTTGCCATTTTTTTACACCTCCTCATGAATAATACAGTTGTCATTTTCCATATCCTGCCCAAAATGTGTTTTCGCCCCTGTGTCGCCAAATGGCATAGCCACTGTGCAAAACCACCTTTCAGCTAACACACTGATTGTGCCGCTTTTCATGAGGTGGGCTCACAAAAAGCCCACGTTGAAAATTTGGAGTGAAAATACCAACACACACCTATGGTGTCAGGGTTTCCAACTGTAGCACCCCACCCTGTAGAGACTGACAGGCATCGGGGTGTGACTTGGGATTATCGACTGTAATGCTCATGCTATTCCACCCCCACCCCCACCCTGCAGCCAGTGACAGGCATTGTGGTGTCCCTTGAACTGTTCAGCCATGAAGCTCACCCCATTGTCCTATACTGCACCCAACTCAGTGTATTTCCTTGTGGAATGGAGTAAGTATAATGCCAAAAGACCCCAAGCACACCACAACACTTGTCAGTGTCTACAGGGTAGGGTGAGGTACAATGCCATGAGCATTATAGCTGATGACCCAAAGGCACACCCAATGCCTGTCGGTCTCTACAGGGTGGGGGTGGGGTTGGCGTCACTTCAATACTTCATTGCCATTCCTATTATGTGTGTCTCACTCCGGCACTACCAATGCCAATGCCAGCGAGACAACATTCGGCATTGACAAATGTTTGTTGTTCTAGGTATTATCATCTCTTGATAGGCTGCATTCCTTAAGGAGGGATTAACATCCTTAAATTCTAACCTTTCAGCCAGATAGTCTGGGATCATTGCTGTAATACTTTTAAATGCCAACATATATTTATGAAGTTGTCTTCTTTCTGACAGAAAGATCCATCCTAATTTATGATACATCAAGCAGTGGTGCGTATCCCTAGGACATTGTAAAATCAATATTGCCAAATGATTATAGAGTACATTTAATGTATGTATATTTTCCATAGTGAGACTAGTCATAAAGTACATCCCCATTGTCAAATAGAAGAAAAATCTGTGATCCAACAATATTCAACAGGTAGAAGGTCTCCTGGGGGACAGTGACAATCACGTGATATGGTTCAATTTGGCCACTAGAACTAAATCATCTCATTCAATGGCAAACTTATGGGACTTCAGAGGAGCTGACCTTGATAAGATGGCCAACAGAGTTAAGCTAGCCTTGGCAAAAAGAAATACAGGTGAGGAGGTACAGGCAAAGTTGTCAAGCATTAAGGATGCAATACTTGAAGCAACATCCCATTGTGTTAGGGAGAAAAGCAAGAGCAAAAGAAGGAGGAAAAAACTTTGGTTCTCAAAAATAGTAGCAGAAAAGGTCAGAGCCAAAAGGTTGGCCTTCAGGAAATATAATGGAATGCTGTGGAATGAAGATAGGGAGGCATACCAAACTTCCCTAAGGGATGCAGGGAAGGCAGTAAAGCAGGCAAAGGCCCAAACCAAGGAAACACTAGCACGAACAGTAAAAGAAGGGGACAAGACTTTCTATAGATACATTAGTGAAAGGAGAAAGTCCAGAGGGGGTATTGCTAAGATCAAAGGGGATAAGGGGAAGTGTGTGGAGGAGGACCAAGGAAACGCATCTATCCTAAATAGATACTTTTGCTCAGGATTTACTGAAGAAAAGGTAGGGCAGGGCCCACAGCTCAGCACCATGGACACAGGGGGAGGAAGGTATGCACAAGTCCCTTCACAAAAGAAAAGGGTCCTACAAGAGTTCACTAAGCTCATTGTGGACAAGGCAAATAGGACCTGATGGCATACATCCCAGGGTACTAAAGGAGCTAAGGGTGGAACTAGCAGAGTTATTAGCAGAACTGTTTAGTGAGTCTCAGAGCACAGGATAGGTCCCAGAAGACTGGAGAAGGGCTCATGTGATCCCACTCCACAAAAGTGGCAGCAGGGAGGAGGCAGGGAACAACAGACCAGTCAGTCTTACCTCAGTAGTGGACAAGATTATGGAGGCACTCCTTAAGGAAAGGATAGTGCAATACCTGTAATCCATAGCAGCACACGATCCAAGACAGCATGAGTTTACAAAATGAAGGTCCTGTCAAACTAATCTCATTGATTTCTTTGACTGGGTAACCAGAGTGGTGGACCAAGGGGGTGCAGTTGATGTCACCTACTTAACTTCAGCAAAGCTTTCAATACTGTTCCACAAAGAAGATTGATTAATAAGCTGGGTAGGATCAGGGTGGGTCAGAAGTTGGTCAACTGGGTGGCAAACTGGTTCACAGGCAGAAAACAGAGAGTGGTGGTGTTAAACAATACACAGTCATAAAAGATGCAAGTACCAAGTGGGCTACCTCAGGGATCAGTCCTGGGGCCAGTCCTCTTCGATATCTTCATCAGTGAGATTGCAGATGGACTTGAGGGTAAGGTTCGCCTGTTTGCAGTTGACACCAAGATCTGCAACAGAGTAGATGATCCAGATGAGGTGGGCAGAATGAGAAGGGATCTGGAAAAATTGGCAACATGATCAGAAGAGTGGCAACCGGGGTTTAACGAAAAGAAGTGCAAGATCATGCACACAGGGAAGAGAAACCCTGAAGCTACCTATAGGTTGGGAGGGGAGTTGCTGGCAATCACAAGGGAAGAAAGAGACGTGGGCATCATCATCATCACAGATGATCTGAAATCATCCAAGCAGACCACTAAAGCAGTAGGTAAGGCTAGAGGGATGTTGGCCTGTATTAGTAAGGGTATCACAAGTTGTAAGAGGGAGGTAATAATCCCTCTTTACCAGACACTGGTTAGGCCCCATCTGGAGTACTGCATGCAGTACTGGAGGCCGTACCCGCACAAAGACATTAACAGAATAGAGGTAGTCCAGAGAAGGGCAACCAAAATGGTGCAGGGACTGCATAAGAAACATATGAGGACAGATTAACAGAGCTCAATATGTATACCCTAGGGTAAAGGAGGGAGAGAGGTGATATGATCAAAACATTCAAACGTCTTAAGGGCATTAACAAGGTGAAAGAGTCTAATATGTTTCAATATAAGAAAAATAGCAGGACAAGAGGACACAGCATGAGATTAGAGGGGGCTGATTAATGGGTAATGTGAGAAAGTTCTTTTTCACAGAAAGGGTGGTGGATACATAGAACAGCCCACCTCAGGAAGTGGTGGATATGAATACAGTGCAGGGCTTCAAACAGTCATGGGATGGGCATAAGGGAGCAATGCAGATGAGTATGAATAAATAGGCCATTGACAGAGTAAAGATCTATGGCGGATTCATAAGATAGAAAAAATGGGCAGACTGGATGGGCCTTGCGGTCCTTATCTGCCATCAACTTCTATGTTTCTATGAAACTGTCTGCAGATAAGGACCGCTAGGCCCACCCAGTCTGCCCATTTTCCCCTACCTGCTGCAAAGGTTGCCCCCTGAAAACAGGCACTTGTACCTAGTAGGCCTTACCTGGTTACCAAAGACTAAAATAAAAAAAAATTAAACCACAGACTTTACTTGATCACTGGCTTTATTCCCTTTCCTATTGCTATGGTTCCTCTATGCCTATCCCATGCATTTTTGAATTCCCATACTGAGTTAGCCCCCACCACCTATGCTGTGGGGCTGTTCCATGCATCCTCCACCCTTCCATGAAGAAATACTTAATCTTGTTACCCCTTGGTCTACCCCATTCTGGCCTCATGTCATGACCCCTTTGTTCTAGCACATCTCTTTTTCTAGAAAATGCTACCTTCCTGTACCTTATTTATATGCTTGAGATATTTGACGGTGACTATCATATCCCCCTCTCTCTCCTCTCTTCCAGGGTATACACATTGAGGTCCTCCAGTCTCTCCTCATATGATTTTTAGTGCAGGCCCTGCACCATTTTTGTTGCCATTCTTTAAACTGCCTCTACCCTGTCTATATCCTTACAGAGATGCAGCCTCCAGAACTGGACACGGTACTCCAGATGGGGTCTCACCAAAGATTTGTACAGTGCCATCACCACCTCCTTTCTTCTGCTGGTGGTACCTCTCCCTATGCACCCCAGTACCCCACTGGCTCTCCCCACAGCTTTGGCACATTGTTTGGCCACCTTTAGGTCATCTGATATGATTATATCCAGATCCCTTTCCTGTTTGGTTGTCATCAGTATCTCCCCCCATCATGTAAGTCTCCCCTGGGTTTCTGTGCCCCAAATGCATAATTCTGCACTTCTTTCCATTGAATACTAGCTGTCACACTCTTAACTATTATTCCCATTTACCTAGGTCCCTACTCATTTTTTCCACCTCTCCTGGAGTGTTTTTCCTGTCGCTGAGCTTAGTGTCATCTGCAAGGAGGCATATCTTTCCTTCTAGCCCCTTCACAATGTCACTTATGAAATATTAAATAGGACTGGCTCCAAAACTGATCCCTGTGGCACCCTGCTGGTCACCCTCCTTTCCTCGGATTGAGCTCCATTTACCACAACTCTCTGTGTTCTATCCCTCAACCAATTTCTAACCAGTTTACCACCTTGGGACCCATTCCCAGGCTGCCAAGCTTGTTTACAAGCCTCCTATGTGGAACGGTGTTGAAGGCTTTGCTGAAGTCCATATTGGCCACATCCACAGCCCCCCCCCCCCGATCCACTCCCCTGGTCATCCAGTCAAAGAAATCTATCAGATTTATTTGACATGACCTTCCCACTCTGAATCCATGCTGCCTCAGATCCTGTGCTCTGCTGGATTCAAGACGTTCTGCAATCCTTTCTTTTAGCAGTGATTCCATTATTTTTCCCACCACGGAGGTCAGGCTGACTTGTCTATAGTTTCCAGCCTCCTCCCTGCTCCCACTTTTGTGTAGAGGGACTACATCTGTTCTCCTTCAGTCCTCTGGAACCACTCCTATTTCCAGCGATTCATAGAACAGGGCTGCCAGTGGTGCTGCCAGCACTTCTCTAAGCTCCTTAAATATTCTAGGATGCATCCAGTCTGGTCCCATTTCCTTGTCCACTTTCAGTTTTGTGAATTCCTTTAGAACTCTCTCCTCTGTAAATGGACTGGTGTCACCTCCCTCCCCTCATTGCTCCTGCCATTTAAAGAGCTAGTGTACTGCCTGGAAACTGCCTACAATTAATTGTAACTTTCAGATGTAGTCAGCTATCACTTCTTATATCTCAAGTATTTTTTCCTTTCTGTGTGATGATTAAAAAATTTTCCACCTGGCAGTACTGGGGTGATGTGTGGAGCAGCACTCTGTCTGGAAGGAAAACAAAAGTCAGTTCTGTTCCTCCCACTATATCAACACTGAGACCACACTGACTATGAAATCACTAGTAACCAATGAGAAACCATTTCTCACTGCCAGGTTTCACTTTCACTTGAAGCAGCAGCAACTGGCTCTCCCTGGATACTAGTGATGTCACAGTTTCCTGCATTTTGATTGGTAGCTTGTGAGAGTCGCCACTCAGGCTGCAAGGATTGTGGTGCCTCAAGGTGTTTGGTCTCATTTCTGACGATATAGTGGGAGGAACAGAACTGACTTTTTTTTTCCTCCAGACAGAGTGCTGCTCCACACATTACCCCATTACTGCCAGGTGGAAAATCTTCTAATTAGCAAACAGAAAAGAAAAAATACTTGAGATATAAGAAGTGATAGCTGACTGCATCTGAAAATTACTATTAATCCCTAGCAGTACACTAGCTCTTTAATTGTGATCCCTCACCTTCCCCCTCTTCTGTGAATACTGAACAAAAATATTTGTTCAGGATTGTTGCTTTTTCTATGTCCCCTTTTGCACACTCCCCTTCTTCCCCATTAAGCCTTACAATCCCAACCCCAGTCTTTCTTCTTTCACTAATGTACATATAGAATATACAACCCCTTTCTTAACTACTTGGGCTATTTTTTACTCCATTTGCACCTTTGGACTCCTGACTGCTTTCCCTGCCTCCCTCCCTCTGCTTATCCAGATACACTACCCTGTCCTCCTCCTTCTGTTTCCTTGTACTTCCTGAAAGCCAACTTTTTCATTCTTACCTTCCTGGCCACTTCCCTTGAGAACCATGGTGGTTTTCTTTTTCTCTTGCCTTCGTTTATTTGCCTATAACAAAGGTTTGTTGCTTCTATTATGGCTCCTCTTAGATAGGCCAACTGTTCCTCAACTCACTTCACCCCTAGTCCTCCCTCCCTCCCTGCTATGGCTTTCCCGAGACATACCCCCAACTTTGCAAAGTCTGTCCTCCTGAAGTCCCAGACCCTTGCTTTCATGTGGCTGGACTCTGCTGCTGTACTCATATTGAACCACACCATGTGATGATCACTGGATCCCAGGTGTCCGCTGATCATGACATCTGCAATTCTGTCCCCATTGGTAGGTACCAGGTCCAAAATTGCACCCTCATGGGTGGGCTCTAGTACTAGCTGCCTGAGGCATTCCCACTGCAATGAGTCCAGTATGTCCCTGATTCTGGCTGAAGCTGCAGCTGGGATGCTCCAATCAACATCTGGCAGATTGAAGTTACCTACCAGCAGCACTTCCCTTTAGTTGCCATCTTATGAATGGCTTCCACTAGAACCTTGTCCTGCTCTTCCTCTTGTGCAGGAGGTCTGTAGATCACGCCTGTGCAAACAGCAGTACCACTGCCCATCTTCAGGGTGATACACAGAGGTAGTCCCACTTCACAAAGGTGGCAGCAGGGAGGAGTCTGGAAATTATAGCCCAGTCGGCCTGACATTGGTAGTGGTGGGGAAGTTAATGGAATCACTGCTCAAGGAAAGGATTGTGGAATATTTTGAATCCAGTGGGCTACAAGACCCAAGGCAGCATGGGTTCAGGTGGAGGAGAGATCATGTCAAATGGATCTGACATATCTGTTTGAGTGGGTGACAAAGGAATTAGATCAGGGTGGAGTGGTGGATGTGGCCTACCTAGATTTCAGTAAGACTTTCAACACCATTTCGTAAAGTACACTAGTAAGTAAGTGGGGCACCTTCAGAATGAGTCTAAAGGTGGTAATCTGAATAAGAAATTGGTTAGGGGATATGCAACATACAGTGGTGGTAAATGGAGTTCAATACAAGAAAAGAAAGGTGATGAGTGGGGTGCCTTAGGTATCAGTGCTGGGACCAGTCCTCTTTAATGCCTTTATAAGTGACATTGCAGAGGAACTGGAAGGGAAGGGAAGGTCTATGTCTTTTCTGATGGCACCAACATCTGCAATAGGGTAAACACTTCAGGGTGTGGATGTAAAGGATGAGCAGAGACCTGAGAAAACTAGAGGAGTAGTCAAGGGTATGGCAGCTGGGTTTCAATGCAAAAAAGTGCAAAATAATGCCAGGGGTGGAGTACAAAATGTGTGGAATGGTATTGATGGCTACCAAGCAGGAAAGAGACCTGGGGCCAAGAAGTTTGACAAGGTAGTCAGGGGGGACTAGTGGGATGCTGGGGTGCATAGAGAGGGGCATCACCAGCAGAAAGAGGGAGGTGGTGTTGCCTCTGTATTGATCCCTGGTAAGACCTCCACCCAGAGTACTGTGTCCAGTTCTGGAGACCACATCATCAGAAGGACATAGATAGAGTGGAGGTGGTACAGAGTAGGGCAACTAAAGCAATGTACGGTCTGTATCAAAAGCCATATGTGGAGAGACTAAAGGACCTCAATTTGTACACCCTGGAAGATAGCATGGAAGGGGGGATATGACAGAGATGTTTAAATACTTTACAGAGGTAAATAAGCTACAGGAGTGAAGTATTTTTTTAGAAAAAGGTACTCAAGAACAAGAGGACATGCTATGAAGATGGAGGGGGATAGATTCAGGAGAAATGTGAGGGAGTACTTCTTCACAGAAAAAGTGGCGAATTCCTGGAACAGCCTTAAAGTGGAGGTGGTGGGGGAAAACAGTAGCGGTGTTCAAGAATGCATGGGATAGGCACATGGGGATCATAGTGGAAAGCAAGGGGAGGAAGGATAGGAGCTATAGATCTAGTAGGGTCTGCAGTGATACTGTAGGTAGGGAAAAATGGTCAGACGAGATATTCCAAGAATTCTGTCAATTTCTATGTTTCTGTGAAGTGGTATCCTGAGGCTGGCTGGAGGGTTGGAGAACAGTGGAAGAGTGATATTTTAGGGGCATGCGTGCAACCAACATTTTTTGGTTTGGTGATACAGCATGTCCTTAGTACTGTGGCTTGCAGGGCTTACAGTTACAATTCAAGAAGTTGAGCAGGATCTGGCCAGGACTGGGCTGGTTGATGTTTTGATTAGCTAGTCAAGTCAAGACTGAGCAATGCATGAACTGCCTGTCCTCCTGGTACTGATAACGTGTTGCTCAGTTGGCCACATGCATGCTTACGATGACTGAGTTATGATCTCTAAATGTGTTTGCCGGAAGTTTTGCCACTGCTGCTGACCACACCAGACACCACATTCCAGAGATGATGATGATCCCTAATCAGGGCTCACTGTATGCTTGCCTGCCTGCCCTTGGCTTGTGCCACTGCTTCTGACCATACACAAACCAGAGAGTAGTATTTTCCAAACCTAATCCGTTTCTCTCCACCCCTTCCATGGGCTGGCTTGGCAGGTAACAAGGCTCCCTGCCTCTTCACCCCCCCCCAGGCCAGCAGCAGTGACTTACTTTGTAGGTTATGGGAGAGTTGCAGAGTTGCCACACAGACACAGTCGGGACCACATGGTAAGAAACAATCAACTTTTCTTTTGTTTTTTTGAACATTACCAAACCATGCATTTTGCTGTTTCAGGCCTGGGTGTGGGGTTTTCTTCTTCTTCTTTTCAACTAACAAGAGCAGGGAAAGTCATTGGAACCACGGCCTGGGTGACTCAATTGTTTAACTGTGCTGTGACTAGTAGCAGCCCAATGCCGGGCAGCTTCTCTGTATTTAGTTTGGACCTGGAAGGACTCCAAAGATCCAGTCTACCTCATATTGCCTAATACCCTCCCCTCCCTCTAAGGACTGAGAGTACCCAAATAAAGCCCTCATTGTGTTGGTTTTATAGTCAACTGTTTGGATATACAACAACAACATTTGTTGGCAGGAATCGGATGGAAGGCACAAGGCAGCAGCTGGGGCCGGGGGGGGGCAGGGAGGTCAGGAAGGGGCGGAAGGGGCTGTCCCTTATTTTTGAAATCCAATTTTGGAAGCCTTATGGGCACTCGCACAACTGCTTCTCCACCCAACCGCAAGCCTCCTCACGCTACCCACCCCTCCCCCTCTTCCCCATCAGGTGATCTATTTACCTCAGGGGCCGTTGCCACCCACACAGCTGCTCCTCTGCCCAACCGCAATCCTCCTTGTTTAAAGAGCAGTTATCTAGTAAAACTTCAGGTTTTAACTCGAGTAAGATCAGCTGCTTTTTCCTGAATGATGTAATGATGTCCCCAGAGGAGTCATGCCTGCTTGTAAGAGCCCAGACGTCCTTTCATACACAGAAGCTCTGTTAAGTTTTCTTCCGTGAAGCACAGGTGGGAGCAGCATATGAGAATGAGTGAAGCTGCTGTCTGTCTCTGTCACTGACATCAGGCTGGGACTATAGCCAGAGAGTTGTAGATAGTGCACTGCGGGACAATGTTTGTGCATAACCCTGCCATTCACATAAAGTGAGTCCACCAATAAACATAACAACCACAGGTGTAAAACTGTCATTAATAATTACTTATGTATTTAGACTCTTTACCTATTTCTGCTTGACAGCGCTTGCTGTCATTGTAGCCTGTCAATTCAAACAATGAATACAGCCGGTCACTGCTGTTATGAGGGGACAGTTGTTTTAATTTATTTAGGCACCCTGTTGTTCTGTTGTTTGTTTGCTAATACTGGGGTTTGGGTCATGATCTGAAATAATTGACACTATACACCTTCTGACATATCTGCTTTTTAACAAGCAACCAACATTCAGCATTGACAAATGTTTTTTAAGCAATGAACTGTGTAATAATTCTACAATCCTCATATGGATTCTCAATTTGTCCCCTTACTAATGCTCATATAATATCTATCCTTGAAATGTCTTCATTCAGCCCATATATGGGATACAAAGTCCCAAATCTGTCTATTCAATATGCTTCACATAACATGAGTTTCTTATTAACAGCACCCCCTCTTGGGGGACACAGTACCTTTGCCAAACGTACAAGTCTCAGCATAGATACATTCTGATTGCAGCTTTTAAAGTGCTTAGCCACAGCTGGCTTGTCATTGTCCCTTCTAAGATCGCTTTTATGCTCATTAAGCCTCACCCTCAGTGGTCTCCTAGTTTTACCCACGTAGGCCAGATCACATGGGCATCTCCAAGATACACTACTTGTTTAGTCTGGCATATTGTAAGATCTCTGATTTTGATCTCCTCTCCTCTGCAGGGATTGTACACAGATTTCATAGTGTACGGTGAGGTCTTGTGAATAAAAATCCATTGTAGCTGACATGTTGTTGTACCACAGTTCAAAGGTCATGGAACGTGATAATACCACACTGATGTACAACAACAGTTCACATCTTTTTAGAAGAGCACGAGATTCAAAAATGTCAGGCTCAACCAGAAAAACACTTGCAGCAGTAGCAGCGGCATGATCACCTGAACCCAAGACATAGACAGGATCAACCAGATATGATGGAGAAATTCAGGATCAACCAGATACTTGCACCTAAATAAAAAATAAAATGCAGGATCAACAAGACATTTAAAATGACTTTAAAAATTAGTCTGTTCCTCCCAGTCCATATCCTCTTGCTAAGTCAGGAATAGAATCAAAGAAATCCGATGGCAGAAAAGGACCCAACTGGCCCATCAAGACTGCCCCTTCCTCCCCCCTACTCATCTCCATTTCCATGGACCCTCCCTTTCCCCCCCTCTTACCAACTCCATATGTCTGTCCCATGCACTCTTGAATCCCTCCACCGTTTCAGCCCCCACCACCTCATCTGGTAGTTTGTTCCAGACCACCATCACCCTCTCCATGAAAAACCTCCCCCTCACATTGCCTCTATATCTTCCTCCATCCAATCTTAGGCTATGCTCTCTAGTTTTAGTCACCCCCTTCCTTTTAAACAAGCTCCCCTCCTTCACCTTATTGATTCCCTTCACATACTTAAAAGTTTCAAACATGTCCCCCATCTCCCTTCTGGGCTCTAATGGGTACAAATCCAATTTCCTATACCTCTGCTCATATGACTTCTCCTGCATACCATGCACAATCTTGCTTGCCCTTCTTTGAACTCTCTATAGTATCAATGTCCTTTAACATTAAGTTACTGGAGGCGGTGCAGCACAGGGCGACAAAGATGATCAAGGGGCTGGGGGACTTATCACATGAGAGGAGGTTGAGGGAGTCGAACATGTACTCACTGAAGGAGAGGAGGGACAGGGGTGACATGATTGAAACCTTTAAGTACATGAAAGGAATAAACAAGATGGGTACAGAGGGGCTGTTCAAACTAAGGGGGGGAGGCCACCAGGGGCCATGATATGAGACTGGAGGAGGAAGGTTCAGGAGGGAGATGAGAAGACACTTTTTTACAGAGAGGGTGGTGGCTGGGTGGAATGTGTTACCTGCAGAAGTGGTATCCAGTAGAACAGTGGACTGCTTCAAAAGGGGATGGGACAGGACATGGGGTAGGGTTAATGAAGGGGAAGGGTGGAAGGGAGGGGCAGCTGCAGAATAAGGGGTGCTAGCTGCACATTCGAGCAGACTTGATAGACCTCTAGGCCTTTATCTGCTGGCAAATTTTGTATGTTGGTATGTCCTTGCATAGGTGTGGTCTACAGAACTGGACCCCATACTCCCAGTGCGGCCTCACCATGACTTTGTAAAAAGGCATCAGTACCTCCCTCCTCCTGCTCGTTATGCCCCTCCCAATGCCTGCCAACATTCCATTCACCTTCCCCACAGTTTTACTGCATTAGCTACCTACCATAAGGCTGCTTGATATTATAATCCCCAAATCCCTCTCTGCTCTGTTTTTTTTAATTCCTCCCCCCCAAGCTACTTGCGGGTTTTTATGCCCCAAGTGCATCACCACACACTTTTTGGCATTGAATTTCATTTGTCAAATTTCCGACCACCCTTCCAGAAACATCAAGTCCCACCTCATGGCCGCCACCCTCCCAGGTGTGTCCACCCTATTGCAGATTTTTGCATCATCTGCAAATAGGCACACCATTCCCTCCAGCTCTTCCGCTATATCACAGATGTAGATTTTAAAGAGCAGGGGTCCCAGTACTGACCCCTGGGGCACTCCATTCATCACCCCCCTCACCCTGGAGTGCAAGCCATTTATTACCACACTCTGGCTTCTTCCCACCGAGCAGTTTCCACCCATCTAGTTATTTCCATCCTACCTCTAAGCTTTCCAGCTTATTTATTAACCTCCTGTGAGGGAAAGTGTTGAAAGCCTTACTGAAGTCCAGATAGAATACGTCTACCGCCTCTCCCTGTTCAACCACCTGCATCATCTAATTGAAGAACTCTATCAGGTTTGTCTGACATGACCTCCCATTTGTGAAGCCATGCTGCCTATCATCCTGCAGATCACTATTTACCAGGTAGTCTACCACTCTGTTCTTAATTTGTGCCTCCATCACTTTACCCACCACAGAGGTGAAGCTGACCAGGTGATCATTTTCCGCAATCTCCTTACTACCCTCTTGTACAGTGGCACCACATCCACCCTTCTCCAGTCCCTTGGCACACACCCTGTATCGAGGGACAAGTTAGACACTCTCGTCAGTGGGTTGGCCAGCTCATTCCTCATTTCCCAGAATACCCTTGGGTGCAAGCTGTCCGGCTTCATTGCTTTGTCCACTTTTAACCTGCCTAATTCTTCCCTAACACTGTCTATGCTGAAAAGGCTAGGATCCACCTTTTTGTCTTCCCTACCTCTCCCACTCAGCTTGGGTCCCCTACCCACCCCCTCCTCGGTGAAGACTGAACAGAAGTAGCTATTCAGTACCTCTGCTTTCTCAAAGTCCCCCTCCAGTTGTATTCCTCCCTCCCCTTTTAACCGTACTATCCTATCCCCTGTTTTGCCTTCCTTCTATCCCACACATACCAAAAAAAAGTTTTATCTCCCCTTTTGGCCTGCCTAGCTATTTTCTCCTCCATGTCAGTATTTGCCCTTCTTATCTTCTGCCTTGATATCCTCTGCTCCTCCCTATAAGCCTCCCTGTCCTCCTTCCTTTTTGCTATCTTGTATTTTCTGAATACCCTCTTCCTTTCCCTGACTGCCCCTGCCACCTCCCTTGTAAACCAAAATGGTCCCCTCTTTTTTTATTCTTCCTCACCTTCTAAAAGCAAATTTCAGTGGTTTTCAGTATCCCCTTCCTTGATAGTTTCCCATAGCTCCACATCCTCTAAATTCCTCTTTCCTGCTATTTCTTCCTTAAAAATCCTGCTCATTTTGTTAAAGTCCATCCTCCTGAAGTCCATAACCCTCATGCCGATCCAATTTGACTCCTTCCCCATCCTTCCCCTGAACCTTTACAGTCCTGTGATCACTTGTACCAAGACCATCACCCACCACCACCTCTTCCACACTTTCCCCATTTGTAAGGATCACATCCAGCAGATTATCTGCCCTAGTTGGCTCCCTAACCAGCTGTTTATGAATATAACCTGTAGTTCCTCTAGGATCACACTGCTTCTAGCTGATACTGCAGCTGGGACCTCCCAGTCCACATCTGGGAGGTTTAGGTCCTCCACTAGCAGAAGTTCCCCCTTGAGAGCCATCCATGTAACTGCCTGCATCAGTTGCCTATCCCCTTCCTCCCCTGCATAGGAGGTCTGTATACCACCCCCAGCCTCAATAATTCTCCAGTCAATTTATCCAGTGTGATCCACAGGAGCTCTGACTCCCCTTCCTCCTCCCGCCCTTTCATTGCCCTAATATCATCCTTGATGTAGAATACCACCCCCCCTTCTTTCCTGTCCTGTTCTGTCCTGTCCCTCCTAAACCGTCTGTAGCATGGGATAACGTCTCCAGGTAAGATGCTCTGTCCAGTAGGTCTCACTTGCTGCTACTATATCTAGATCCTAATCCACCGTGATGGTCTCCAAGTCCACCATCTTGTTCCCCAAACTCCTGGTGTTAGCTGATAACTCCTCCCACCATGTACCTTCTCCCTCGCTGCCCTATCTTTCCAGTCTTCCATGATTTATGCTTTTTTCCAGCATTCTGTCTCCCTCTTGGGGGGAGACTGGTAGTGTCTCAACTCTCTGATCTCCTTGAGTAATCTTTTTCTTAACACCATCCCCCCCCCGAATTCAGTTTCAAGTATACATTTTTTCAATAAACTCCCCTAACTTAATCTTTATATACAGCCACCATTTTTTTAAAATCCCTCCCACACCTGACTGGCAACCAATAGAAGGCTACACTACAAACATAGGGACTTCTGGTCCCTAGCAGCCACACATCTCACCCTAGCTTCTATGTTTCTATGTTTCTATGACCTCTCCAGCTTTGCTCTCAAGGGCACAGAGAATTGAACTCCTCTTTGGCACAATACACTGATTGTGCACAGTTGCCCATCCAATATTCTGTATGTTCTTCTATTATTGTGACAATTGAGGCAATTGCCACATGTATAATTCCCTAGTAAGGGTTCTCTCCCTTGGATATTTATTAGGTTTACAAGGTTTAGTCTGACAGAAGTAAGCTATCAGCCCATCATGACTGTCTTCCACAACGTATTGGGCATCTTGTTCCTTTAGATAACTATCCAGTTCTGACTTGAATTTGTCAAATTATTTAATGCTGATTACATGCTGGGCAGGGTGTTCCATAGTTTTGGTGCCCTAACAGTATAAAAGTTGTCATGCTTGTTAGTGTTATCCCTAAGTATAACTAGTTGTTGATTATGACATCTCAAATTTCGTACTCCATTCTAGTAATCAGTCTTGCACAGTTTGGCGAGTAATGGGGAATTCAGTATTTTAAACAACAAAAGTATATCCCCCATTTTCCTTCTGTCCTCAAGACTATACATCTCCAAATTATGAAGTCCATTAACATATGGAACATTCTTAAGTCTGGGGATTAACTTGGTCATTCTTCTCTGGACAGTCTCCACCAGTCTTATATCTTTTTTTTAGATATGGGGACCAAAAAGGGGACCCATAATCGAGGTATGGCCTCACATATGTCCTATAGAAGATAATCAGACAACTTTCGTTCCATGAGACAAATGCCTTTTTTATACAGCCTGTCAGTCTATTGGCAGTCTGGATGATTTTTTGACAATGACTGGAGAAGCCTAAGTTGTTATTCAAAGTAATACCTAGGTCATGCTCATTTTGTACATATTTGATTGTTGTACCATTGTTACGCTTGGGTTATGCCCCTATCATCCTACATACACCTCACATACACCTCACACTGTATTCCTGGTCTACTGTACTGTGATACTGCTGTTTTGCACTTATATATAGATATGAGTGCTAGGAATGTGCTT